>CM036908.1:20035950-22535950 GCA_020800305.1 Porphyrio hochstetteri
CTCATTTCTAGATTACATAAGTGACCAGTGGGGACAGAAGTATGCATACTTCTGATTTGTTGTTTTGTTTTCAAATAAGAATCATTATCCCCCTTTAGGTTTTTCTTTTTTCTTTTTCTTATAATTAAAAATAAAGCCAAGCCGTTTACAACTGCATATATTTTAATTGAATCTAAAGGAGGCTTATTGAATGACAGGTATTTTTCTTGGTCAGTATAGTAGAGTTGCTTGGAGATTTGCTTGGAGTCCCATGAAAACAGTAATGTGGGTGTTTCACTTGAGAGATACAAACAAATACTATTTTAATGCCAAAAGACCATGTTAGAAAAGCAACAATTCACATAAATGTTCTCAGTGTATTTTGCAAGTGAGCATCCTATCAGGTCTAAATATTTAAACCATTAATATATTGCTTAGTTGCATTGTATTTTTGAGACTCAAGTGCCAACAAAAAATCAACCAGTTATCTGAATTTTTGAATTTCACCAGTTTCCATGAGTCAGGTGAAAACAAACAGGCAGTCTTACTTGGGCTTTTGCTAGTGTGCTCCAGAGAGCATAAAGCATAGGTGTATTTCCGTGGTTCATTCAGTGTTTTGCTTCCTTGCTGAGATTCCTTAAAGATAAGACAGTTAATGAGGTTTGAAGGGGTTCACCTCAGTTATGTGGGACTTTGTTTTACATAAGCTGTGAAGCAACCATCAGGAAATAAATCATTTCAATTCGGTCTTGACTCAGACCAGGATATTCCTACAGCCATTTTTATTATTTTCTTCCTCTCTACTTCAAATGACACGACATGAGTTTAACTGCCAGTAAAAGATGTTTGTTTACTGGATTCAAAAATTCTGAAAAGAACTTTTGCTGTAAATTGATGTTTTCTTTTACATGCTTCTAACAACACAAAGCTTTTTGAGCAGCTATCTCATTTGTTTCTTCCACCCTCTGCATCATCTAGGAAAAAAACATATATTACTTGTATGTAGAAGAGAAATAATCAGGTAGGAGATGTTGGGGGAGAGGTTATATACATCATATATTTAAAATTAAAATCTAATGTTGGTCTGGCATTAAAATTTTCTGGTTGGGCAGCATAATTTTAAACTGGGAATCTTGATAGCAGTGGCTAAAATTTCTAGGCCTGGGTCAAAAGGAATCTGTATTGTATTCTGTCAGGTATCAATCATGATACTTGCCAGGCCTGATACTCCTAGTTATAGCCTACCATGATCATACAATTTGTAAAAGACATAGGGTGGGTTTTTTCTTCAGTTAGAGCTTTAGGATTCCTTTGTTCTTCATATTCAAATCAGCTAATTAACATGTATTCTTTCAAAAATGTTAGAGAATTCAGCATGCAACGTGTGTGCCAGATTGGTAATTTATTGAAATAAAAATGATCAGCAAAGCAAGTTTAAAATGCCGTGGTAAAGCATCATTTATTCCAGAAATTAGAGTCTGTGTCTTTGTCCTCTAGAGGTGTCTCAGAGAGTCAAATTGATGTCTTGCATGTACTGCTAACTGATTGTGTGGAAATTTTTTTAAGTTCACTTTTTCTTTATTCTTCTGTCTTTTTTACCCATCTTCCCCCATTGTAGCAAATTAGACGGCCGGATGAAAGCAAAGGAGTTGCTAGTAGAGTTGGATCCCTCAAAGTAAATATGTTTCTAACATTTATTTTGCAAGTTTTCTTCTATAGCCTACACTTTTCCTTTTGAAGGGGGAGGTGAGGGGAGGGAGGGAAGGGGCTTTTCCATTTCTCACCATCCCATCATTTTTATTTCAGTATTCTTATTGCTGCTGGGTCACATTTTGTTTGTTTCTGTGCAACACATAGAACAACCTAGTGAAGGCAGGCTGACAGTTAGCTTTGAATGTCACCGCAAATAAGAGATAGTAACAACTTTCTTGAAGTGCCTGCAATTTGGTGATCATGATTAAACCACTTCTCTGATCAATGTTGTTTGTTGTCTCTTAACTGCCTGTTACATGGAGAAGTGACTTACTCATCTTCAGACTACTGCTTCCTATCTTGAAACATAATTAAACTTTTATAGTGCTCACAGTTTTTGCGTTTAATTCTGCAAAAGACCACTACAAGACAGTGGAATATGTCATGTATATCTAGCCTTCAAATGAGAAAAAAATCAGAGTAAATAAAGAGGAAATGAGAGAGAGATTTATGTGAGGCTGATAAGAATGGAGCCGCTGTTTTGCTAAGAAGTCCCTTCGGCCAACATACTGAAATATTCAGAGCACTTAGCAGAACAGGCAGATAGCTAAATCATTACCCACCATGCATAGTGTTACACCTTAATACATGGTTTAAAACACAGGGCATAATCTATACCAAGATGCTGATCGTGTGCAGTCCAGGCCATTCTGTTAAGGTTCCATCTCAACAGTTGCCTCTTTTTCAGCCATCCAGTTTTCACTTTTTATCCACTTTAATTCCTTTTAGCACTTTCTCAAGCGCTAATTATTTTATTTTTCTTCTGCACTCTCCTTGCCTTTCCTGCCTTCTTGGTTTTTGACCTTTTGGTTTGGTTTTGTACGTGAGTGTGCCTTTGTTCTAGGACAAGCCATCCTCTCTGTTCTCTAACACTGCTCTACAGCTGCTCCTTGTGAAAATGTTGTTTCACTGAGCATAAAGAAGGGGAGGGGAAGGATTAGTTATGCACCTCTTTCCAGTAATGCCACCATTTAAATTGATCTCAGCATAGAAAAAGAAGCCAGTTGCTAATTGTGTATACAAGTTATAGCTAGAGGCATCTATAGCATTCCTCACTGTCTGTGAGGCTTTATCTTTTCATCGTGCATTTTGGGAAGAGGTTTTGGTTACAGCGTAGATGAGAAGAGCGCTGTATGTGACCGAGGCGCTCCTTCAGTGGGAGACATTCAGGACCACTGAATTCACATGAAGGAAAATACAAGACAGCCACAGTTTCTACACTGGTTTTGAAAATGGTGTATATAATTACTGTGACCCATGACCTTTTTAATGGGCCATCATGTACAATTCTAGATTTGTAGCACATATGCGGATGATGTAGTTTATTTAGGTGCTGGGATTCACCTGTTACATTTAGAAACACCCACTGACATCTATTTCAGGTTTATAATTTCTGTATCTAATTGACCAGGATTTAATTTCACAACCCAAAATATATGTTCAGACACAAAATCTTACATGAATATCTTTATAGAAAATGGGAAAACCTAACTGAGGTTCCCAAGCATGAAAATTTACCTCTAAAAAGTTATTTTTGATGGAAATAAATGCTAGAACACAGCCTTTCCAATGAACAAGCAAATAAATAAACAAATAAGTAATATTGCAAACATTCAGTAGCTTTAGAAGGATCTGTCCCCCGATTTTTTAAATTTTTTTCCTGTACTGAAAAAAGAACTATGTTAATCAAGCAAAAATACCTTGTTTCCAGTTTCCAAGTTTACTGAGCTTGTATGTCTGTGTTGTTCAAAGCACTTTGATGTCTTGAAATGTTTTGCCAGAGGCAGTGAGAAATGTGTTATGCTATGATTTATTAAAAAACAACAACACTAAGACAAAGAAAAAAAGAAAAAAGTGACAAGAGAACAGGTTGCTTTTTCAATTCATTTTCTGATGTTTACATGTAGCTCCATCGAAAGCTGGAGGAGCTCAGAGATCACCTAGAAGGCAATGCCAAAGGATGCTCTCTCCGAGTAAATGTACGATTTCACTCGGTGATCTGTTTTTTTAAAACTTCCGCTGGCTGGTAACACCAAATCTGATTGGTTTGTCCTCTCATCCCCATCTTTTTTCCTTTCTATCTCTCTTTCCCCCCTTTGTGTTTTCTTTCTTTTCTAGCTGGGGTTTCATTTTAAAGTGTGTGAGAAACCTGACCTAACTGACAGGGTTTGTTTAAAGGAATACCCTACTACATTTTAATGAATGCTAATCAAACTGCTTGGCTTTACAGCAACTTCAAAAAAATTCCTTTCCAAAATTGAAGCCATATATCTAAAAGTTTCCCAAGTATTGAAATTAACAACAAAGAAAATAGATTTCCATCATTTAAAGGATAAAAATATCTTCTGCCAGTGTTTGATAGCCTTACCTGAACTGAAAACTATTGCTGGTATAAGGTAACCAAAGCATATTAAAAATCCTGCAGCATATTTCTTATGCATTAGGTTTGTTCTTTAAAAGTCTTGTGAAAAGGATTAGGATATAGAATATCAGTCAATATATCCCTATAAAGTTGCCCATTTTTCACAAAAAAATTTAATAAAGGAAATCAGTTATAACATAATACAGATAGCAGTACCTCATGTTCAGCAGTTAACTTCAAGCTGCATAATTTAATGTATAATGAGAATTAGAAAAAAGGGACAGTTGTGAGTATAGTAGATGTGAAAGTTAGTAACCATTTATCTATTTACATATCCATCCAGTGAAGATTCTTAGCACAATTTCTTTGGATTCATGTCCTGTTTGTGCCTTCCATGCACTGACTGTTGTCATTCTCAGCACTGTCATTCTAATGCATAATCCATGATGGTTATATAGTGCAAGATAATTTTGGTAATGATAATGATTGGATAATGTTTACCCCTTTTGGATGCTTTTGAATATACAGCAGTGTATCTGACAAAGTTGATTTCTGCTCATTTTCAAATAGAAGTTTCTTCAAATAGAATTGATAAAGTTTTTCAGGTCAAATACAAGGTAATTGAGCTGATAATATATTGCCGCTTTCTATAAAATAAATTTGATTAAAGGACTGTATCTTTTCCCTTGCAAATCTTTTAAGAATCAAGTTTTTGGTGGTATCTCAATTTTATTAGTCATAATCAAGATAAAACAGGTTCCTTTATTTTAGACTCCTCACTCTTAAAATTATGATTTAGTACTAGTGAAGAAATACAAAGCCAGAAAAACATTATGCCCTGAAACTTTTTACTACTAAAAATGTTAATCACACATTATTTCACAGAATGTCACATGGGGAAACATCTCAAACAAAAGTTGTGACCACAGTAGCCATGACAAATCAGTTGCCATGAAATTGTCTTCTTCCTCTGTGCCACTTTATCTGTTAGTTCATGGCCATACCTTACACAGTTGAAGTAAGGAATGTCAGACTATGAACTAAAATGTTCCATAAATTCTGCATATGCCCTTTGTTTCTTAAAACAAGCAGGACACATTGCAAGTATAACAACATATAACTAAAATCTGCTGCTTTCTCACTACCCCTCTGATTCTTGCTGAAATAGTGGATGGTTTAGATAAGGCAACATTTTAAAAGGCAATAGACAAATGGCTGAACAAAGAATAGAACAAATCCTTACTAAGTAGTGGACAATTGGACAGAAACAAATGAGGGATCTGATAATAGTTCATCTTTAAAATAATTTTCATCTCTTCCATACTGCTTTTGGAAAGGGGTTTAAATGTAAGTTGTTAATACTTCTACGATGTGGCAAACACATTGAATGGTATGGGGGGGGAGTCGGGGTGGGGAGCATATACTATCTCATGGCCAGCCCCATAAGTGTAAATGAAATGCTATTGAACAATTGTGTATAATATTATTAAGGTGGAACCTTTGTTCCAGAATGAATTGCAAAGACATGCTTTCCAGATTAAATTGAAAGGCCATTGGAAATATGTAGGAAACACTGGAATTCTGCAGAATATCCCAGATTCCACCAAAAGGTTAGAAAGCCTGCCAGATATTTAAAATAAAATTGCACTGAAAGCATGCATGAAAATTTGCATGAATTAAGCCATTTCGGGGTTTGAGTAGTTTTCATTTTAAAACAGTAAATCTCAACAGTAAAGCTTTACCATTTACAAAAAAAGTTATCCTGACCTTGCTCTTCTGTTTCTTCTTGAGATATTCATTAATCTTCCTTGCAGCTGCTCTGGTTTTTTTCACAGCATAATCCTTTGACTCCTCCCAGAGATGAGCATTTGAAGCTCAGTTTAAATATTGTTTAGAAAAATAAGTCTTGTATCACTTGGACATGTTAGCATTCCCCTACTGTTTATACTACTGTAACAGTAGCAAATAAGTGCACTAGCTACTGAGATGCTCAGCAGTGAAACAGCTGACTGATTTCTCTTTTAGAAGTCATAATACTTGCAAAACTTGATACGTTCCTGAAATGTGGAGTTCAGCTACCATTCAACACAACAATCCTGTTTCAATCTAGATTTTGAAGATTTTTTTTTTTGTAAGTTGTGCAGGATAACAATTTTAAATGTAAGTTTAAATACCTTTGAAAAAAATTGTATGGAAAGCCCATCAGGGAAAAAGAAAGTAGTTCTGTACTTACAGAAAAAAACAATTTTTGTGTGGCTTTTGACCAACATGGTTCCAAATCAAGTTCTGGTTTTGTTGAAGAAAAATGTTCTCAGAATTCTTAGTAGAGGCCAAATACTGTCCATAGATGATGCTTAATGAAAGCAGGATGATAATTTTTCATACAGAGCTGCCTCTCTCAGAGTCCACGGTCTCCTGCATGCAGTGTTCTGTCTTACTTTAAGTACCTGCCTGCTTTGATCATGATGAAGTATTACATTTGTATGGCTTTTATTCCTGGTCTTAATATTCCATTATTGAAGATCTGAGTCAAGCCAGTAAGGTCCTCAGACTAACAACAAATTGCTCTTGTAGCCTTTGAACAAGATTCTCAGTTGTGTAAATGGGCATAGCGCTTTTAAAATCATTCTCAGAGTGGGCAATTTCTGTGACTGACAGCATGGCTCCCTAATTTGAATGTTCATGGGCAGAAGCAGCCCAGCAGCTCAACTGTTAGAATGTTAGCTTCACCTAATGTACTGTGTACAGGTTGTCAGGTACCATAAAAAACAAGAAGAGCTGTCCCCTCCCAATCACCGGAGTTCATATATGGCAAGAGATTGTAAGAGTAGGTGATAGATTGCAGAATCATTAGAGGAGCTGGGAAAAGTATTGACATTTTGTTTTAATAATACAGAAGCAATACACTTACAACATGCTGAAATCAGGCAGATGCACAAAAATAGAGACTACTTAGCAAGAAAGCAGTGACACAGAAATGATCAGGAAATAAGTATATAGCAGATTAAACAGTCTCATTCTGTGATCCTGTTGAAAATAAAACAAACAGCAATCACTATGTGCAGAAGTGTGTTATGAATATAGTATTTTCCTCAAGAACATGAGATCTTTTTGAGACTGAAGCATTTGAGCATACCTTTGATTTCATGATTATGAGAAAATTACATAGGTAAATTTAGAGTGTACAGGTACGAATGGAAAAAAAAATTTGGAGTGAGTGAGATTAAGAGATTAAGGAAAATTGTGAGTGTGTTTGAGCATAGGGAGAAATAAAATACACAGGTATCTTATTGAAGTGAGTATTACAGTGCTCTGTCCAACTGGAACTATGAAAAAGAAAATACAAAATTATTTGTAGATTGGCATGAGAAGTAGGCAGGATGAGCCAAGTTCTTCAAAATTTTGTGATGTACGATTCCAAACCTCCTCATTGTTGCTGATGTGTTTGTCTAGTTGCTGATAATATCACAAACTGCAGCTGTTGTCTATCTTGCTGTTTCTGCAGTCTTTGGCTCCTCACCTGCAAAACAGAAGCGAATGGGTCTTCTGTTTCCATGCTGTTGCAGGACAAACCATGGCAACAATTACTTTAGGAGGATCATCCAGAAGTCTTAGGTGAATAGCAGAACTCCTCTTCTAAACAAAAGCACACCTTTCTTAGTTTCAAAACAACATTTCCAGAAACAGTTTTTGCTCTGTCAGAAGGAGTCTTGTCTCTTTTTGTCTATTTAAGAATAATACCTGATTTCAGAATCACAGCGCTTCATGTTGCTTAGGGGCACAATCTGCAGATTTCTACTGACCTATGTCTGGCCGTTAGTCATTTAACTTTGCAAGTTATTCTGGGTTTTGGGGCAGTGACATTGAAGAAAAACCCGTGTTGTCAAAATGCTGGTTATGAGCATCTGAAAATACAAAGATATAGTGGGAAGAACAGTGCCTTTCCTGGGTTTTCACTTGGTACCCATTCCAGAGTTAGAATAAAACTAATAGTTTAAAATTAATGAGATTGGTAGAGCTTCGTCCTAGAATACAATCTTGACCTAAGGATAGTGTTGTGAGAGAAGAAAGGATTGATAGCTAGTTGTCTTTGGATTCATCATTAGTTTTTGTTACTTTATCAATACAGTACTTTTTCTTTTAAGAAGCTTCCACCTTAAAAGGCATAAATTTGGAGTTTCTGAAATAGCTAGTCATGGAAACTTAATGAACCCCCTGCTACTGTCTCAGTGCTGGAACCACCTATACAGAAAACCTTCTGAGACCCTTACTGTGCCACCATTTCCTTTTTAACAGTGTTTTCTTTTCCCCACTGCACAACCAGGCTCGGCTCCCTTCGTGCTCATCCACCTATAGTGTTTCTGAGGTATACTTTGCACGTGTTCTCTCACACAGTCGACCTGCTCGCCCATCACACTTTCTTGGTTTTATTTACTTTCTTCTTTTTTTGCATTGCACTGTGCACAAGTGGGGAAAAAAAATCAGCTGGGGGGGCAGATTTTGCATGATCAATCTGCAACCATGTTCAGCGTGGTTTTAAAATCACTGTACCAGTCTGAGACCACCATGATGTGTAGCCTAGCTAGGCAACTGCTACATAACATATGGCATAAATGATACAATAAAAGCATCCTTCTTACATTAAAATAAAAATAATAAACTTAACAGGTGTCCAGGCTGCAAAATGTTTCACTGGTTAGTCTTGACACATTTTCAGCTAGTAAACTGGAAGGACTTTGTGGAGATGGCCATCAATTTATGATTACTAATGACTTGTTTAGATAGAGTTGGTTTTATGATACCTGAAGTTCATTATTAGATTACCAAAGCTCTGGTTTGGATCACTACTTGCCAAAATGCATACACTGTTTTAAATATTTCCATATCAGCTTCATGATGTTAGTTTTCTTTAGTAAGGTATAGTACCATTTTATCAAGTATTGAAAAGAAAAAATTCAGTTGTAATTAGGATGGGGAAAAAAGGAGAAAGATGTTAAGATAAACAAGAATTCTCAACATCATAGGGAAAAAAGCCAGAATTTATAAAATACTGTCAAGTTAATGCCATGCCCCACTGCGTAAAGATTAGGTTTCTGTGTATTACTATAATTAATTAAAGGATTAGTATCAAAGAGATGGTTTTCTGCAATACTGAATCAGTCTTGAGCCCGTACTGTTTATTCTGTATTTTAAAAGAATTCCTGAAAGCTGACAAGATCTCATAAAAAGATTACATTTTGCTCTATCTCACACTGTGGGCCAAGTTCTAAACCTGATGTGAATGTTCTATTAATGAGCATAATAAAAAATGCAAAAAATGAGCTCACCTACTCAGTCACATTGTCCCTAAGCAGGGAGATCTGAGTGTAAGAAATACTTTGCTGATGTGTGTCTGATTTGTTCTCAAGATATTCAGGCTCTCAATCAATCATTCCTAGCCATTCCTTATCCTTAGTAATAGAAAGGAGTTTGTTTTATTTTAGTTTGAGTGTAAAAACTGGTGAAAGATCTAATACATTTTTTTTAAGAAGAAAGATGCTTACCAGGTTTTCTGTCATAGATAAATAGCTGCTGTCTAACTCCTCCAGGAGACAAAGTAATTCTAGAGATAATCAAGTACATGTTTTTAAAAGCACCTGGTTACATATTCTGGAGCTTATTGTGCCTTGTTACTGTATTATATCAAAGTCTCACTGTTTTTATCATGATTATCATCAAAACACCAATATGAAATTAATAAGTAATAATATACTCATGCACATGCAAGGTTACTTCTAATATAATACAGGATTAAGAAGTTAGGTTTAGTGCTTCCAGGTGGAAGAAAAATGCTATCTTCACTCAGCCAGCTATTCTTCTGAATGGCTTGTATGAAATTAAGAAAAATCACTGGTATCAACAGCTTGATGATACTTTGTTTCCAAAGAATCCACTAAGAACTACCAGAGTTCACATTAGCAAAAATGGTGAATGTTGATTTATGAAGTAACATGTTCTCAGGGAAACTGGACTCTTCTTGCTTTGCCTGCAACTTCAGCTATTTGCTCTTTTCATGTTCTGGAGGAATGGAATCATTGTCTTCAAAAGAAATACAAACCAAGGTATTGTGGCTGGTGACTGATCTACACATACAGGTCTCCTGCTTGATCAGACTTGAAAAACTATTTTGCTTTCTCCAAAACTGTGAGAGTGTACTGCCAATTAAAGATCTTGGGAGAATTAGGTTCTACTGCAACTGAAGAAGAAAATTGAAGTATTAAGTATATGAAAACTTAATGAACACCACCCAGAAATGATGGCTTTGCAATTTGTAGTAAAGAGCCTGCTAGCTGAAGTATCAAGGTGGCACTGTGAGACCGTACAAGCAATTTGTCCTTTATACTCTGTTCAAAAAGAAGATCTTTATATCTGACATGTGGATTGCCTGGCTGCCTAGTGAACTGGATCATGTGATGCAGTTAAAATATTTCTACCTGATCAGACTTTCATGGTTCGGAAACCTACAGCGCAGCAAGACTCTCTTAAACTACAGACTGAAGGTTTTTGTACAGGAAACAAAAAATGTTCTTCTCTGGTGGTGGATAGTATCCTGTGTCTTTTTGAACAGATCATTTGAGACAATGATGGATACAGAGAATTGAAACCGAAGATCTCTGTGGCAGTCAGAGCTATTTGAACAGGCAAGGAGGGATTGGAGAGTCTCTGGGGTCCATAAGGATTTGTAGTGTAGTTTCTAACTTCAGAAGAGATTCTTCATGCAGAAGTACAGCTTAATGTCCAGCAATGCTCAATGTCATCTGCTGTTATTTTGGATAATGGCACCATCTGCCATGAGTAAACAATATTCTAACCTCTAAATGATACGGTAGAAAATCTCCCAAACTGGGGCATTATTAAATCAAGGCCAAAACCTTGCCATTAGCTTTGATGATGAAAAGGACTGATGTCTCACATCCAGTGAGGAAAAAAGAACCACACTTTTGATAGGATCTCAAGGTTTGTTCTTGTGTCTCCAACTATTTCTGTCGTTCTCATCCGAAGAAAAGAAAATCAAGCTGATTCTTAAGTGCCAGGTTCAGAGCTTCTTAATTTTATATGTCCAAGTCATCACCAAATAGCTTTGGACCTTCAGAGGACACCAGGCAAACAGAGATGAGATAAAAGGAATCAATCCTGTGGGAATTCAGCTGGACATGCCTTCTGACAAAGGTACAATAAAAGATAAACCCATACAAACAATTCTGAAATTACTCTTTTTTTAAATGGATACTGTAGATTCATCAGCAGACATTTCTGTACAGTTTATTGTTGAAAAAGACTCTGGAATTGGATTGATTTGCACTCCTAGGGCTAAGATTGCCAAAAAGGAGACTATGTGTACTATCAGGGATTGTTTTCTGCTGTGGTACATAGAAGATTGAAGAAGTGAAAGGTCTTCCCACAGAAGAGAAAATTGGGATCTGTGTCTTCTGCATTGTGGAGAATTTGAGGTAGAATTTGCTGCCTGGGTTTTTTTTCCTGTAGAAAACATCCTTATAGAGGCTGTTTTGCATCTCAGAGTCTAATAATTAGGAAAAGCTTCCTTTTACCTGTTCCTTTTTATTGTCATCCACTGGTGTAACAGTGGATGTAGTCAACTGATGCCTGTTTGAGTCAGCACCTTAACTATTCTGCTTGTCTAGGATGAGGTGCTGTCTTTGTTTTAATTCAATTAAATCAAAGTGAGTTTCTTTAAAAGGTGGTTCTCTTGTAGCAAGAGAAGTAAAGCTTTAACGCTTTAAAATGGTATAACGATAAAATATAAATTCATATTCTCTTTGAATTTCAGAATATGCAATAAAACTTTTCCCCCTTCAGGAAAACCAGTTAGCTTCATTCCTGTAATTTTTTTTAAATATTAGCAAAACTACATAAATTATTCTTCTAAGAGTAGCAATATTAATTAGGAGTGATGCAGACTTAGCAGCTGTGCAGTATAATATGTGTGTAATAGATCTATAGTTTACTTATTATCCAGTTGTTACAAAACATCATCATTTCTTTTTTGGTAACAATGTTTCACTTAAATTATTAAATCAGATTGGCTTCACTTACACTTCTAGACTTCAGATTTATCTTAAAAATACTGTACAAAATTTAAAACTAATGGATCAACTCATGAAGGTCCAGAGTGTCCAATTTATAAAATTACACTCACGTGTTATTACAACAATGGCCCCATTTTTTATCCTCATTTGTATCTCAGACCTTTCATTACCAGCACCAATCAATATCTCTCTCTTTCTCTCCCTCTCCTCTGGCTTCTGCATGCGCTGTGTGTTTGCCTGCAAGCGTAATGAAGGAAACTTATTGATCTGATTGGTGAAAGTATAGGGGCAACAAAATGTTTTCTGCAGTGCTATCCCCTGCTTTTTTCAAATTAAAAGAAATTCAAAAAGGGAGACACTCAGGTCTGTAGCTTGTGGTATGTTTTATTTAGCCTCACTGAGTGGTTAGAACATGATGCCTTGTGTTGTGAAAGATCTGAAAAGTTTTATGTTAGTTTTCTCTCCCATAAAGTAGATTATTTCCATAAAAATGGTTTTGGAATATGTATTGGCTGCATACCAATTGATGGGATTTGATTGTAACTTAGCTTTGTTAATAAAACCACTTTTTATTGTGTTATCTTACTTGATAACACAAGAACAGAGGTACTGATACAGGGAATTAAGAATCAGCAGTATCCAGAGAACAAGAGGAAATACTAGTTCCTGAAACAGGTAGTTGACTTCAGAAGTCTATTCAGAGACTGCAGGAAGATTAAGTGTTTTATATAGTATACACTACAAATTGTTATAAATCAGGTATGAGACTGTTTCTCCTTCTATTTAGGCTAGTGTGAATGGCAAGCAGTGCTGAAAGACTGAGAACTGACACCAGCATAGAATCTAGAATTTAATTTAGTTACAGGCTGTTAAGTTCACTCTTGATACCTGTTGTAAATTTGCACTACATAACATGACTGATTTGGGGATGAGTGGACCACGTACATCTTAAGGGAAGAGGGGACTGCTTTGGACAGTCAGATTGAAGAGCATCCTAAATGTGTGCACAGTTAGCCCAGCAGATTCTGCATCCAGGACTTGCAGAAGGCTTTTGTGGTTCGAGGAAGGTGTGGCAGCTTCCTCATGCTGGCTGAAGAATCTGGCAACCCCTTGCACTTTTTCCATCCTTGTTTAAAACTGGATTTCTTACTCTTTTATCTAAAACATTTCTCTCTAGATTTCTAACCAGTGGGCTATTTAATGCAATTTTTGAGTTATTCTGATACTATAAGTTAAATCTTTCCAGAAGCAGTTTCCCAGATAAAAATTTTAGAACAGATTTAAGCATGATAATTCACTGTGCAATTGCCAAATAACTGAAAAGGTCTTCTGTCAATTTTAGGCACCCCAGAATCCTTTGATGTCAGTATTGTTTTAATAATGTCTGAAGCCTGAATTGCATACTGGTACGTGAATGTCTCTAGCACTGTTTTTGAAGATCATTAGAATAACAGCAAGAAAAGTATGACAATTCTAAGAGGATGTAAATGAATTTGAAATACCATAGGTAGTCTTTAGACTGTCAGGTATAAGTGAATTATATAGTTTTGTTATTGGTTGGGTTATTAGGGTGGTTTTGTACTCAGTATTAATGCCCTTGACTTGTACATTTTTGAAAAAATACGCACCAGCTTGATTAGAGTGGCACAAAGTTTATATTTTGTTACAGCAATTAACTACTTCTGTAATAAGAATACACATGATAAATAGGGAAAGCACAAAAAAGTCAGACATAGTAATTTCTGGAACAGTATTTCCTTTTTCTTTGCTCTTTTTTGTGTGTCAGCTGGGGATATATATTTTTTGCAACATAGAGAATTTCATTCAACTCTTAGACACAGGGTGACATAATTCAAGTGAAAAAGTGTTTCAGGAGATGGAAGACCATGACCAAGAGTGTGCCTTATTTTGTCTAACATCACTCTCATAGCATAAACAAAGATTGCTCATAGACAATTAGGCTATGCATTGGATAAGGGAGGCAAAGTTAAGTAAATGTAAGCAATTTCTCTCCATTTTCTTCTCTGCTTTCAAGCAGAAATCCAGCAAATAGAGAATTTGGTTCTTTACATCTGACATAAGCATAAAGATACCAATCCAATGAAGAAAAAATGCTGTGTTAAATTGAGGTTGTCTGTCTCATTGCCTTAGGAACCCCATATGTGTTGTAGACATACTCTTTTTTCCAAATTAGCTCTGCTTATTAGAGAGAATGCTGAGGTTCTCATGTTTTTTATGGACATGGTTTTAAGTAACTTGCCAGGTATGTCCTTAACAAGATCCTCAACTTGAAAACAGAAAAATATCTTGATTAAAAAATATATGTCTTTATGTCTTTATCTATCTCTACCTACAGTCCAGAAATAAACAAACGCAACAGAGACAGTAAGATTCCACTAATCATTTGGGATTTGTTTGTCTGTATTGGTTCAATGTACACCTGGGCTTCTTTTTTTGCAGTTGCTAACAGAACAATGAAGTTTTAAGTAAAATTTGAATTTGTAGGCATTTTTCTTTCAAACACGAACAGGAGGTCAAAGCTGTCTCTTTGGCAATTGCCATTGAAAGAGTTTATTTTTTTCTATTGCCTTTTGTTAATAGCCCTACCTTATGCTGGGCTTAAGAAAAAATAATTAATTAAAATTCTTACTTTTAAAGAAATGGGGTTTCCCCAGTGCACATTAAAAAGCAAAAATTTATGAAGCGACAGTGATCAAGTTTCCTTATTTCTAGAAAATAGCATTACTAGTTCTATCATCATTCTTATTTCAAAAATATCTTCTGTAGCATTCTGTCTGCCACCCCAGAATAGAGAGCTGTTCTTCCTAAAAGAGCTAGGTGTCATATTGAGAAAGGTATTCACAATAGCTCCTGAGTGAAAGTACGGCAGAACTTCAAGTTACATCAGGGAAGGACAGTGCATTATTGCAATAGTCTGATCAAGGTTTACAGTAATAACTTCAATGAATGACATTTTAGATATTTACAGTAAAATTAATTTTTAAAGATTAATTAAGAAACATTACTCTATTTGCACTCAAGTACAATTTATCTTTGTTTACCCACTGCTGGATCTTACCTTAGATCCTTTACTAGTTAGTACATTCAAAATAGAAAAAAAATTTAATTAATCCTATAACTCCTCATGACTTCTGTCAAATACAAAACATTTTGCACTTACTCTTTTGTTCTATACTAATAAGTTTAGTTGAAGCACTAAGTTCATTTACAAAAAAATATTTTACATTCAGGAGACTGGTAAAAACTAGCATCTTATTTCATACTACAGATTTTGGCTTAAAGCTTATCTCTTCAATTTATCAAAATTGTTATAGTTTTTGTGGATTTTTATTATGGTGAAATGCTTCCCAGCTCTGCATTTATCAGAGAGAGAATAAATAAAATTCAGAGTGTCTATTAAGAAGCATAGGCATGAAGAAATTGAATTATAAAGTCACAGCTTTTTTCCAGTTAGTTATATACGTTTCTGTATTCTAAAAATCAAGTCATTCAGAAACAATTTCTGTCCTTCACCATTTGGAGCTTTAAGGTTCTTTGCTTTTTGTTTCAAGACAAGTCTTTATGTTTCACTTTGAAACACCCACTCTCAATTTATCCCTTACTACTTCCACAAAATAAGGAGACGTTTCACCCTGCCTTGTGGTAAAGATTTGCAATCCTTTATGAAACAAATTAGGTAGAGTCAGAGGGCTATAAAAGAAGTTTTCCTTTTGATTGGTTATAGTTCAGACTCATGTATGTAATTACATTTGCATTTTCCAAAGTCAGCCTTGTCATTATTTCTTTAGAATTACATCCATTTAAGCAGGCTTTTTTTTCCCATTTTCCTGTGCTGTAACATACCTTGGATTGTATGGCATCAAAACTGGCTTGATTAGATATACTTCTGAGATTTCTTTTGTAGACAACCACTGTTTTCTTTTTAAATCCAGTAGCAAGCTGCTCACCAGCATACGATGTTTAGTATCTGTCTGGGTTTTACTACTCAAATCAGTTTGTTTGAGAAGCCAGACACAAGTTTGTATTCTGTTACACAAGTAATAACACTCTGTGCAACTGCTCTCTAGTTTCAGCTCCCAAAGCAATCTGACTATGAAGAGTCAGCTTCAGTAATAGAATATATGAAAAATTAGTCTTAAGTCTGAAATAGTAATAAATCAAAGTAGATCAAAGCTTCTGTTACATTGCTGTTATGGCTTTTGGAGTAATCACTGATGTAAAATGCCATTTGTGTGATATAATTTACATATATCGCTAGTGGACAGTGTCTGTTTTAACACATGGATATCAAATGAGGTGTACACAGCAATGTCACTATCAGTAATGTATAACTCAAATGTCAGTGGGTTCCCATCAGTGCTCCCCACAGTATCTTCCTGCCTTTCAAATGCAGTTTTGTGACATGGAAACAAGTTTTTTTGCTAAGCGTAATTACCATAAATTTTTTTTCATTTAAGAGCTGGAAGGGAGAGAGAATGTCCTTAATGACTGTATTGCCTATATCTCTTCTATCAGTTTCCAAGATTCAGGGCTGCTAGAAGCCCAGCCAAATTAATAATCTATTCTCAGGCACCTAACTGCTGTGGGCTGGCTGGTGGTTGCTGTTGTGCTAGACCTTGCAATCCAGACTGCCAGATTCAAGACAGAACTAAAGCATGGATTCACTAAGGGGAAATCATGCTCGACCAACCTCATAGCCTTCTACGATCTCATGACAGGCAGTGGATGTCATCTACCTTGACTTCAGCAAGGCCTTTGATACTGTCTCCCATGACATCCTGATAGCAAAGCTGAGAAAGCATGGGATAGATGAGTGGACAGTGAGGTGGGTTGAGAATTGGCTGTCGGACCGAACCCAGAGGGTTGTGATTCGTGGAGTAGAATCTGACTGGAGGCCTGTTACCAGCGGTGTTCCCCAGGGCTCAGTGTTGGGTCCAGTCCTGTTTAATATCTTCATTGACGATCTTGATGAGGGAATAACATCCACCCTCAGCAAGTATGCCGATGATACAAAGCTGGGAGGAGTGGCTGACATGCAGGAGCACTGCGCTGCCATCCAGAGAGACCTGGACAGGCTGGAGAGCTGGGCAGTGAGAAACCAGATGAAGTTCAACAAAAGCAAGTGTAAAGTCTTGCACCTGGGAAGGAACAACTGTTTGTATCAGTACAGGCTGGGGGATGACCTGCTGGAGAAGAGCTCAGTGGAGAAGGACCTGGGGGTCCTGGTAGATGACAGGTTGGCCATGAGCCAGCAGTGTGCCTCGGTGGCCAAGAGAGCCAATGGGATCCTGGGATGCATCAGGAGGAGTGTAGCCAGCAGGTCAAAGGAGGTGATCCTCCCTCTCTACTCTGCCCTGGTCAGGCCCCACCTGGAGTATTGTGTCCAGTTCTGGGCTCCTTGGTATAAAAAGGACAGGGATCTCCTGGAAAGAGTCCAAAGAAGGGCTACGAGGATGATTAAGGGCCTAGAGCATCTCCCCTATGAGGAAAGGCTGAGTAAGCTGGGACTGTTCAGCCTTGAGAAGAGAAGACTAAGGGGGAACCTAATCAAAGTTTATAATTATCTGAAGCAGGGGATGCAGGGGGAATCAGCCAGCCCCTTTTCAGTGGTCTGTGGGGATAGGACAAGGGGCAATGGCTGCAAGTTGGAGCATAGGAAGTTCCGCACCAACATGCGGAAGAACTTTTTCACAGTGAGGGTGACTGAGCACTGGAATAGGCTGCCCAGGGAGGTGGTGGAGTCTCCTTCACTGGAGATATTCAAGACCCGCCTGGACGCCTATCTGAGCAATATGAGCTAGGGAGCTGCTTTGGCAGGGGGGTTGGACCCGATGATCTCTTGAGGTCCCTTCCAACCCCTACAATTCTGTGATTCTGTGATTCTGTGAATCTTATCCTATTGCGCCTTTGAGGCTCAAAGCAAAATCCTAAATGCGAATCCCTCTCCTGCGTTTTTGTTTCTGATCACTTTCAAAAATAATTTCTAACTTGGGTTTGACAGTATAGTTCTCAGTGCAGTGTTTGCTTGGTTCCAGTCACCTTTCCATAGCTTATGAACCCTCTGAAATCATCACCTTATTCATCTATGATGATTCTGATTTCAATTTAAGGATTTGCGTCAGAGGAATATAATCTGTATTTCTGCCTCAACTCAGACAGAAATTTAGCTGTACATACAGTAAGTTCATTGTACTGATACTGCTCAGATGGATTCACACCCTGAAATTTGATTTTCCTTTTTATTTTCAAATAAAAATGCTAACTAAGCTTAACTAAACTAAACTACTTTGGAGTTCACCAGTGCAGAAATTCTGATCCAACCGTGTGGGGAAACAAATGCTTATGCCTCCTCATATAGTTAAAAAAGTAGTCCAACGATTTGCTTTTAAATTATAAGAGCTATAAAAACCTCAAAGCAAAAGGGCTGGCAAACGCCAGTGGAACAAGCTGAAATTTAAAGATTTCTTACTTTAAAAACGTAAGAAATTGGGTGATGTCATTTTGTTGACTGTAGGCCTGAAGATTCATTCGTCAGTTGATTGGTGGCTTTAGAAGCTTATCGTTGTTTTGTTGTTACTGTTCTCATGTGTCCATATCCTTTTAATGTAGAAATGCAAGGAATGGTACCTGTGTAGTCACTTCTAGGAAGATAAGATTGTAAGCATTAAATATGGGTTGTAGGCTTTGTAAGCCATTACAAGTTTGTTTCAGATTCCTGTGGAGGTCAATGGCGAGATGGTTTTTTTTACTCCCACAGACCTTGGATCAAAGGAATGGAGGCTTGCAGGCCTCAGGCCAGGTAGGAGCAAAAGAAGCAGAAGCTTAAAAGCTCCAGACAGTCCTCTGCCCCTTCCCTACCAACACTTATTCAGATATTGACAATAACTGGATATTAAGAAAACTGAATTATGTTTCCTAGTTTGTAGCAGGTGGGGTCAATGGTGGCTACAGCTACCCTGCTTTCAGTTCAGGAGACGTAGCTGTCTGCTGGAACAGAACATACAGTGCCATAGCGGAAGGCCCTGGATGGGTACCAAGGAAGACTATATTGCATTTTCTGTCTCCATGTTAATGCAAACTTCATGTTTCATGATGTGAAAACTTCTTACACCTTTTTCAGGGATACTCACTTTCTGTGTGTCCTTCTAGAGACACAGTGAGTGATGTTCACATAAGCTTAGCACTCCAAATACAGTTAAAATAAATGGCAGCCAAGGGAATTTGCAGTCTGTAATCAGCTGTTGGCATGTCAGGTTAAATTTATTTTCTGGGTCTCACTTTTCCATTTGGAAAATCAAGCCATCCCTCTGCTCCACAAAGATTTTGTTAAAAAAACCCAAAAAAATCCTTCATGTGTATTAAGACACTTTATATCATAGAACCATCACAACAGAGAAATCTATAAAGAACTAAATGAGTCCCCACTCAGAAGGGAATTTGGATAGTATTTAGTAAAACATGAAACTAGGTTTTGAGCAGGGAGATTTAAATGAAATAGCCTTATCATGTCTCATGCAGAAGCCCTGCTGAAAATAATTATGATTAAATCATAATGCCTATGTGTCAAATGAAAAGTAAGCTACATAACATTGATCTGATATGATCTGATATTTCCTATATGTTTTGTTTCAGTTCAGCTTGTCAATTCTGCTCAACTATGTTTGAAGGAAGAATTTTTTTCTAAATTCTGATTTTGAGAGCCATGCCATTCAAGAAAAAGTTTCCAATTTTTTCAGTAATAGGGAAATTTCATTGTTTTAGTGCTGCACTGAAATTAGCTGTTGCTGGGTCAAGAAATATGAATATGGAAATAGCTGAAATTTCAATTAAAAGCAAAATATGTGTAACAGAAACGAAACTTTAAAATGCCAACCTTATTAGAGTATGTCAAGAGTCAGAGAGTAATTTATGGAGGACAAGAATTTCTGTATGTCACATGTATTTTTAGTCCATCTGATTGACAGCAGCTGAAAAAGCTGGTTGAACTGGAACAGACAAGGGGTTTAGAAAGTCTTAATGCTGGTCAGATAGGATATAAGTCAGACATCTAGCATATACTTGTAAGGCTAAGTGATTCATCAATCAAGTTGCCAGGGTGTGAGATTGTGGGAAAATAGGCAAATTAATCCCATTTAAATGGCAAACAACAGGGACAACAGGAATCTTGTATCTCTTTGGAAAGAAAATTTATTCTCTCAGCCTTTATTTGCATCTGCTTCTCAAACTGTACAATATTTCCAGGACATTTGGAGATCATTTAAATACAAGTAGTAGAACTTTTTTCATTTTCCCAAATACTATGTTTCTAAAGATTTCTTGTGTTTTACAAATCCCACTTGGACTCTGTTAGCACAGGTTAGAAATATCTGTTGAAAGTTGTGTACAAATGATTGACAACAAATTTTATGTTTTGATTTAATAAGGGCTTTTGCTTACACAAGATTGCATGTCCTCTCCATGTTTGGGTAATATAAGTAACACTGCTTCTCTGAAAAATTACAAACCAGTATGATATTGAATTAGCCCTGAACAGTCCCTAAAATACCACAGAAACGTGTTCTCTTACCAATGTTATTCATACAGTGTTACTCTTCAGAACACAAAATCAGTCTCAAATGTTTTCTCATACAAATATAAAGGTTTCTTTAAAATGCCTATGAAGAAATAAAATCCACTTCCTTTCTCTTTGTCTTTTTTTATTCACAACTCTGAAGCCTAGCCTGTGCTGCCAGTTTGAGTAGCAAGTTTGCTTTCCCATTAGCTTTCTGACCAATAGTTTATTGTTTTATCTCCTTTTTTTTGCTGTATGTACCATAGTTTTTCCTGTTCTCTCATTCAGTGAGTTGTTCAGATTGCAATTTGAGTTGATGTATAAGATTTTGTTGGAACCCTCTTCTAGTAATAAACATACTGATTTTGCATCTCCAGACCAAGGTCACTTTTTCCACTGAGACACAATGACTAATTAGCATCTTATTTGCATCCCAGAAATCTGCCCTTTGCCATTTTCTTTCATTTTGTTCTGAATATTGTATTTTTGGACACTGTTCCTGTAAAAGGAACCAATTCAGCCCTTGTGGTTCTGCGGTATATTCATCAATCCACCTTCACCGTCCTGTTGGAGTAGAGGTTAGGATGAACCATAATCTGACTATGAAATTCCGTGTCTGTGTTCATCTTTTACTGGCAAGCAATGATTAACAAAATTAAATATACCTTTATGTAAAGCGTAGGTGACTAGGAAAAACCTCAGAAAAGAGAACATAATAATATATGGATGAAGACATGAAGATATACTCAAGATTTGAAGATTACTTTGTTCACTGTCCTGCCTACCAAGCAACATTTAATAAGTGGTAAAAATCTGCTCCTAAAATGATTTTGGCTTCAAAGGATTTTTTTCTTATTTCTTCCCACTGACTCCAGATGAGTAATTCCATGTATAGAATACTACATTAACCGTTTTTAAACTGCTGAGATGAATCCCACTATCAGTGCTTCTCCTTTTAAAAAATGTGTTTATGAGTAATGTCTGCTGCCATCAAATTCCATGAGCTCATTTTCCCTTTCAGACGTTTTCTCAGGATAACAAGAAAAAATTATTCTGTAGTTTTGATCTGACTTTAGTCCTAATTCAGGTGGCCACTAAGCATACTCTTAAGACCTTGCATATTCATGTCAATGTAAAAGTGCTGTTTGAATAGGAATACATTCCTGAAATAGGAAGATTGCACCTTGTAATAGGATTATTTATTCCTCAAATACTTTGTAAAACTTTTTTTTGACGTACACAATTCCAGGTAGACTTTTCCTGTAACATTTTTAACAACCTCATTTTTGCATTTCATGTTAATTCAATCAAAGCAATTGTCTGTGTCCTTCAGATTAGATTTTAAAACTATTTTTTAAATGAAACCAGCCAATGTATTTCATAACATTTTTCAGTTCACCCCTAAATTAACTTAATATACATTGCTCAGAATAACAGGGCAAAATCCATTTTTACAGTATTATTACACCAGTTTGAGACATCATTATTCATGGTTTAGAGTTTTTTAATATATTTATTTAGAGATATAAATTAATATATGTTGCATTCTTAGGGGTGGGGACAGTATTTTAGATGACACACGGGCAAAACTCTACAGTTATAAATCAGATCATGCATGATTTGAAATCTGTGTAAAAGAGGCAGGTATTTGGGAGACCATTCAAATGGCACATGTACAGAGTATATTGTACAGAACTCAGATCATGTGATCAGTAATAAGTCACATGTAGAAAAAAGCATCAGCAGCTGAGATCACACAGAGTAAATTGTCTTCATAAAACTGCTCAAGGGGAGGTCATACGAGTTAACGCACTTTCTCACCGACAGTAAGTTGCAGTAGGTGCAGTACCTCCTAAACAGGCCTTGCCTGGAGTTCAGGAGGCAGTTAGAGAAAGAGAGTTCTGAAATTGTAAGGGCTGCTGTGCTTTGCCTACCCTGCTTCCTTCATTACAGCTTGGCGAACTCATTCCCTTTGCTGTACCTTAGTCCTCCGTGTCTGTATGTATGTTTGGGTTTCTGCTGGTGGTTCCACATTCTGCATGCTTTCCTAAAAGTGGAGCAATGTGCTTTCCCATAAATGATAAAGATTATGGGTTAGCCTCCTACAGGCTCTGTGTTCCTGAGAAATGGGCTTTTTCTGTTGGTGATAACTCATGTTTTGATGTCATTGTTCTGAATTGTTCTTCATGTTGTAAAATTGAGTTGAAATGTACTCCCCATAGGAGTTAGCTTTTCATATTGGGCTGGAAACTCTTCATCTTTGTGTAGCAATTTGTTTTATTATAACCAATGGCTTTTAATTGTACCTCCCATAATGAAGAGCTGACTTAATACTCTGTGCTAATCTTGTTATGACTTTTATAAGGTAAGTAATTTCTCTGACCATTCCTAACAGTCATGGTAAAGTCTTAAAGGGTTTTTCAAGTTTCTTTTTTTCTTTATTTTTCACATGAATTTTTCACTTGTAGCTTGAACTTTTCTTTGTGTCTTTTTCAATTTTTCCTGTAAAAAAAATTTTTGTGGACTGTTTTTTATTTGCAGCAAAACATAACATGTAGATTTAAATAAATCAAATCCAGTATAGTCATTGAATTAATTTTTCAGACCAATCATGATTGATAGATAGACATTGTCAGCAGGACTCTTTATTTTACCATTCCCTTAATCTGGTTTTGAGTACTGTATTTCAGATTTTATTTACTACTTCAGCCTATGGGAGAAAGCTCACTTTGTATTCCAGCATGATGAAATTATATCTTAAGGAACATAAAATCCAGTTTGCTTAAAAAACAGAGTAATGTGCATTGAATGTTTTGGGTTTGGTTACATTCTGCCTGAACTAGGCAGGGGAATGGTACTGGCTGGTAGCCCACTGTATCTTCTGCCAAAGTACATTGTGAGCCAAGAGGCTGCAGAATTGACAAACAATAGATCTATGCTTTCCCTGTGAGAGGCAAGATAGCCATAAGTTGTTATTGCTGTAACTACCTGTAAATGAGAAGAATTAGAGAAAATAACACTACTAATCACTCGTCCCAGTCAGTCATGGTACTATATGCAATGTAATATGGATTCTTTACATAGCAGCAGCTGTGAAAAGAATACACATTTTTCATAAATGTCACAAATAACAAAAAAGTTAAACCACACAAATCATAGGTATGATAAAAGGCACTTAAAGCACGTGGCCCTATGTATACAAAGCTCTGTTGCTGCTAAAACTGTATGTGTTGAAAAACTGGTGGGTTGTATTCAAAATCGTATTTTACTGCAGTTTTGTTTAAAAATAACATTTAGGATATCAAGGTGCGATTCATATTAAACAAAGAGAAGTATTATGTAATAACTAATTTTGATGTCAGTTATATTAAAACATGGTTTGTATTCTGCAGCTGTGAGCATAGGTTGGGAAACGATCAAGTCTAGCTGAGCAAGCCTTTTATTTTATTATCATGGATTCCTCTTCCACAGCTGCTTTTAAAATTTGTGGGAAGCAAATTATTTCTCATACTGCATATGTTGCCCATCAGGTGAGTGATAATATGGAAACTGTAGGCTGGGTGTAAGCAATCAAAAAGTAAATTTAAAGTCCTCTGTGTGCACAGAATTAAAAAAAATGACCTGTAAGAGGCTGCGTGTGAAGCCAGCTGTTCTTTGTTACCATTGTCATTTGGACACTGTAAGAGCAAAACTTTGTCAGCACGTTTTTTATATGAGAAGATTTGATCTGCAAATCTCAGCTGCTCTGTTCATTATAAATCTCTTGTTTTTGTCCATACACTAGCTCCACTATAGGTTGGAAGGGCTTAAAGATGAACTGAGGAGGAATAGAGGCTACAACTCGAGAGTAACTATTACTGCTCAAAGGAGCTGTTTTCCATTCGCAAACATTGCTTTGCGCTATGGGTTTGGGCTCCTTCTGTTCCTCCACTTTGTTGAAGACTCTCTTGACTTCCATTTTACTTCTTTAGCACTGTCTTTGTCTGCTAACATTTTTCCTCCTTCTCTAGTAGCTTTTATCTGTGTCCTTTGGATCACATTTTACTTAGTTTGTTTTAGTAGATTGTTTCAAATGTTTGTGTTTTGTATTTTTGGTTTTTTGCCTTTTTCTTTAGGACTATGTTATCTCACTGAGTTTCATTCCACAGTTTGCTGAATCGCTTGGTTATTTTGCAGCAGGCCCATTCCTCGTTTTCTCTTTTCATATGGTTATCAGTGAGAAATAAGAGAGCCTCTTCCATTTTAAACGGTAGTCTTACACACATAGGCCCATGTCACCTTTTGCACACACCATCTTCTGCCTTGCCACGTCCATCCTGCTTCTCTCTCTCTCTCTCAATCTGTGCCTCTCTCTCTTTCGTGCTTTCTTTCCTACCATTATACCACCTTTTTGGTCCAGAATTGTCCTTTGGTAAATTATAGGTAAATATTTACTTCTTCCAAAGAGAGTATATGCCATGCCTTTGAAATCTGGTAAAACAACTCTGGGCCAAATTTGGGCATCATTAATATTTTGTTTGCAGTTTTCTTGTATAGTATTTTTGGTGGGAAGGAGGGAGGGTTTGGGGTTTTTCTGTTTTTGTTTTTTTTTTTTAAACAACAGTTTTTTTCAGGGAAGGACACCATAACCCACTCTAAGTTGCAACATTACTTTCCATAAGTTATTCCATTACAACAAGTAGACTGTGTTGCGCTGTAGAATCCAATTTTTTTATGTGAATATACATTTGGGGCAAGCTGCTGTGGAACAGAAGAAAGAGGTTTAGAGGTCGGGGCACAGTTTTTTTCAGCCTTAAGTGGTTGTCCCTTTGTGAAGACAGCTTTTGGGGGGTTGAGTGTGTACCATCCTTCATCGATTGTTAGATCATACACATTCACCTTCTAGGCAATTTTTCAGCAAATTGAAACTGTAGTCTGAATGATGATCTGGATTCCCTTCTTCACTTTTTCAGCCAATACAAATGTACTGCAGGGAAATTATACCCTCAGCGTCACCTGTGCTATTCCACTATTCACCACATGTACATGGTTTTACTTTAGTAGGCCTCTTGCTGAAATTCAATGATACAGTTGCCAATAAAGTAAAAAAGAGAAGGATTCCATTCATACTCTCTCAGAGGTTTGTCTTCCTGTGAAGTTTACTTTAGCAGGGGTTTTGTCCACACAAACAGCTTTATACTCAAGCGTTACCCGGTCAGTCAGCTGACGTGCCAGAAGATAGGCTGCTGTTCAGAAGCTTGCAACTTCACTGTTATTAAACAATGTGCTATTTTTCCAAACCTGGCAAGAATTAACAACAGCTGGTGCTTCAGTATAGATAAAGTTTAAACTGTGTGTTGTGTTTACAAGACTGATACTCTTCAAAAAACAATTCTCTTAAATTTCCATGGTAAACAGATGGAACTCTAAATATCCAGTGTTACTAAAATATTAGGCCAATGTGAGTACTCTAATTTCCCTGGAGTCAGACTGATGTATCTGGAATAGCACAGTGGCAGCTAAGCATCTAAGAGGATTTGTTGAGAAACGAGTTGACATTCTCATAGTTACTTTTTAAAGTAGAATTGCAATGTAAAAATCATACTGAAAATAGCATTTCTTTTAACCAAACAGAAAGTCTGAGTAAATTTATCTGGCTCCAGCCAGCAGCTCTTTATACAGTTGCGAGTTGATTATACAATTGTGAAGAAGTCTTATTAAATATCTTCACAATCAACACAATCCAAATTGAGTATTTTAAACTCTTTCTATACTACCTGAAAATACCAATAATAGAATTTTAAAGCAGGTGATGATGTTACCTTAGTGTTTTGTCTAATCATAAAACAGGACCTAGATTCAGAGTTCCTTTAATTATAATTGCATAAGAAAATGTGGATTTTCTGTTTAAAACTGGAATTTAACTTGTAATTTTTATGACTGTGATCTTTGATTTTGCTCTCTTACTGAGGCCATCTTGTTTCTTGGGAGTGGGGTTTTGGAATCAAATTGCTTGTATCCGATTCTGACCATCAGCTACTACCCTTCTGCTTAAATATACTTCTCTCACATAGAGTACATAAGAATGTTGCTGAAAAGATGTATAGCCTCTGTCTTAGATCCCAGGAGCTTGCCCATTATGTCTGTGTATTTAGCATTCTTGTAAACTTCTGTAGCTCATAGACTCTGTGCTCTCTCTGCAGGTCCAGTCTAGGTGCAGTAGCAAGGAGAACATCCTCAGAGCAAGTAAGTACTGAAACTTTGTAGCTCTGTTGAGAAACTAAGACTGCTTGGAAGACAGCAAATGATAGTAAGACGAGACTATGATTGGGGCATAAATGGGTTTGCAGAAGAAATTTAATAACTTAATGCAATGAAATTCAGTCCAAAGAAAAAATAAAAATGCAAATGGCTCGTAGCATTCAGGTAGTAATGGATAGTTGCCTTTTTTTTTTCTTTCAAGTTGTTCTTCTAATGACACCGATGTCTGTGTTGTTTGTGGTGATGTGTTGCTGTAAATGATCATGTGTGTGCAAATGTTATGGGCAAAAAGAATCAACACTCAAAGTCAATGAAAATGGAAATTCTCAAGTTGAATATTTTTACTTTCATACCTGAGCAGAACTTTGGATCAGATTTGATCCAGATTACTTGTTCTTTAATTTGCTCAATTCCTTTCCTTTGTTTTTTGGGACTCTTCCCTAATCTAAAATTTGATCCACATGTGTGTGTGTGTGTCTGTGTGTGTCTAACAACAGGAATAGGAAGTTGCTTTGGTGATAAGGCAGTCAGGAATCTTCTACCTTATGCAACCAATTGACTTAGGTGCTTTAAAGCTAGAGGATTATTTTGTCATACAAAATGCTTCTTAATGAAAGTAGTTATTTTTAGAGCCATCTGACATTTGACACTAGTGAAAGGTCTGAGGAGTTGTTTAATGTAATATACTCATAATTAAACAAGTAGCACTTAGGAATTTCAGATCATTGTTTGTCTCCAGGTCTGTTTAAATGTATGATACCTCTGAAAGAAGAGCTAGCGTTTGTTTGTAGGAAGAAATAGGGACACAGAAGGGTTAGTGGTTGTACATGCGTTTGTCTTCCTTTCTTCATTAAGGTTATTCATGGTAGTGCTAAACCTGAAGGGGCTCTGGTTTTGAGTGTGTGGTTGCTTAGCTGCTTCTTGCAAAAGTAATGGGTATGACTTTTGGTGTTTGAAAAAAATGTCAGAGATTAGGGGGTTTTATCTGTTTTCAAAAAAAAAAAGGGGGTTGAAAAACACATTTCTCAGATTTGAATAGAACCTTTTACTTAAATTATGTATATTAGAGTTAGTCCTCAGCACCACTCAAAGCCTCTAATTAATTCACATTTTAAGGGTTAAAGAGGTGGATATTGGCATAATAACAAAAAATATAAACTTGCTAGGGACATCCCTGTTGTTAAAGCCATTTTTCCATTATTAACACTAGTTACTCATTATGTTACAATTGTTTAATTTGGATCATTTCTCCCTAGTTTGCTGATGAGAAAGTGATGTTTAAGAGTGTCAGAAGTCTTAACACAGTTAAAATATATCTCATTAGCTGTTTCTCTCTTCCTCAGTGTGCCAGCTGCTATGTTAAGGAGTTGTCAGTTAGAAATTGTTTGTGCTTGACAAATTTGCAGTGCCTGCTTCTATCATTTTCACAGAATCACAGAATCACAGAATTATCAAGGTTGGAAAAGACCTAGAAGATCATCCAGTCCAACCATTCACCTATTACTACTAGCTCCCACTAAACCATATCCCTCAATACAACATCCAGTCTTTCCTTGAACACCCCCAGGGTTGGTGACTCCACCACCTCCCTGGGCAGTGCATTCCAGTGCCTGACTACCCTTTCTGAGAAGTAGTGCTTCCTAATGTCGAGCCTGAATCTCCCCTGGCGCAGCTTGCTACCATTCCCTCTAGTTCTGTCACTGCCTACACGGGAGAAGAGGCCAACCCCCAGCTCACTACAACCTCCCTTCAGGAAGTTATAGAGAGCTATAAGGTCTCCCCTAAGCCTCCTCTTCTCCAGGCTGAACAATCCCAGCTTCCTCAGACGCTCCTCGTAAGGCCTGTGTTCCAGACCCCTCACCAGCTTAGTAGCCCTCCTCTGAACGCGTTCCAGAGCCTCAATGTCTTTCCTGTAGTGAGGGGCCCAAAACTGAACACAGTACTCGAGATGCGGCCTCACAAGTGCTGAGTACAGGGGGACAATTACCTCCCTGCTCCTACTAGTAACACTATTTTTGATGCAAGCCAGGATGCCGTTGGCCTTCTTGGCCACCCGCGCACACTGTCGGCTCATGTTCAGCCGTGCATCAATCAGTACCCCCAGGTCCATTTCCTCCACACAGTCCTCCAGCCACTCCGCCCCAAGCCTATAGCGCTGCCTGGGGTTGTTGTGGCCAAAGTGCAGGACTCGGCATTTGCTCTTGTTGAACCTCATGCCATTGGCTTCAGCCCAGCTCTCCAGCCTGTCCAGATCCCTCTGTAGGGCCTCGCTACCCCCAGGCAGATCCACACTCCCAGCCAATTTAGTGTCATCTGCAAACTTACTGAGGGTGCACTCAATGCCCTCATCTAGGTCATCAATAAAGATATTGAAGAGGACAGGCCCCAGCACCGACCCCTGGGGAACACCACTCGTGACCGGTCGCCAGCTGGATTTAACTCCATTTACTACCACTCTCTGAGCCCGGCCCTCCAGCCAGCTCCTTACCCAGCCGAGGGTGTACCCATCCAAGCCACGGGCTGCCAGCTTCTGCAGGAGAATACTGTGGGAGACAGTGTCAAAGGCTTTGCTGAAGTCTAGGTAGACCACATCAACAGCCTTTCCCTCATCCAGCAGATGGGTCACTAGATCATAGAAGGAGATCAGGTTGGTCAAACAGGACCTGCCCTTCATGAACCCATGCTGGCTAGGCCTGATCCCCCGGCCATCCCGCACATACCGCATGATCTCCCTCAAGACTACCTGTTCCATAACCTTCCCTGGAACCGAGGTCAGGCTAACAGGCCTGTAGTTCCCCGGATCCTCCTTACAACCTTTCTTGTAAATGGGAGTCACATTGGCAAGCCTCCAGTCTTCTGGGACATCACCAGTCAGCAAGGAGGACTGATAGATAATGGAAAGCGGCTCAGCTACCACCTCTGCCAGTTCCCTCAGCACTCTCGGGTGGATCTCATCCGGCCCCATGGACTTGTGGCAGTCCAGTTGGAGTAGGAAGTCTCTGACTGTTTCTTCCAGAATCACAGGGGAGTTAGCATGCTCCCCAGCTGAGACTACCAGGTCAGAGAGAGGGGTACCCTGAGGATCTGTTTGACCTTTAAAGACAGACGTAAAGAAGGCATTCAGAACCTCCGCCTTTTCCTTATCCTCAGTGATCACATTCCCAGCCTCATCCAGTAAAGAGTGGATATTCTCCTTTGTCCTCCTCTTACTGTTAATGTACTTATAAAAGAGTTTATTATTCTTTTTCACCCCAGCGGCCAGGTTAAATTCAAGCTGGGCTTTTGCCTTTCTGATTTCACCTCTACACATCCTGACAACTTCCTTGAATTCATTCTCAGTTACCCGTCCCTCCTTCCACAGGCGGTAGATTCTCTTTTTCTCACGGAGCCTCAAGAGTAACTCCCTATTCATCCACGCTGGTCTTCTTCCCCGCCGGCTCATTTTGCGGCTCAGGGGGACCGCCTGCTCCTGCGCCCTTAAGACTTCCTTCTTGAAGAGCAACCAGCTCTCTTGTACCCCTTTGTTCGCTAAGACTGAATGCCAAGGGACTCCCCCTACCAGTCTCTTGAACAAATCAAAGTCTGCCCTCTGAAAGTCCAAGGTAGCAGTTTTACTATTCCCCCTCCAAGCTCCACCATGAATTGAGAAATGTATCATTTCATGGTCACTCTGTCCAAGGCAGCCCCCAACCTTCACATCTCCTACCAGACCTTCCCTGTTATCTTCTAAATACATGCAAAGAGATTGCTCAAATAATATCTTCCAGAATCTTTCTTGGGACTGGAATTAGGTGGGCAGTTTTATTTGTCTCTACTTCTGTTACTGTGTTAATGGGAAAAAATAAACTAATGAACAATCTCCCACATAGAGACAAGCATGTGTCAGTGCTGAGACAAGTTTTGCATATACAGATTTAATAAGCAACCTTCTCTTCTGAAGGAAAAACTTCAATTGTATCGTTGGTTTACTGGTTTTGTAGTTATTTTTTTATTAGAAGACTACACTTGAAGCAACAATCTATTTTTTTTCCAGAATGTGAAGGCATGTGCAGCAGCAAATGGTAGATTTAGGTAGCTACTGCAAAGCAAAATCATGCCATTAAAAATTAGTTTCTATTATTAGTTAAAGCTATCTTATTATAATTTATGTTGCTTTAGGAATATCATTACTTATTACATAAAGAACACCCACTTTGGCTCTCATAAGTACCTTCTTGCTCTAGGCAAATCCATTCAACGTATTTCTACAAATGTCACTTTCAAACCATGTCATGGTTTGTATCTGTTCCTCTTGTTTATGTATTCTGGCAATAGCTTCCTCTCTTCAGTTGCTTATCTTCACTTTCAAAATCCTTCAAAGCTTGTTGTCCCCTTGGTATTCTCTCAGTAAGTATCAAGGAATCAAACATGCTCCTGGCTTCATTTTCAAACAACTTTTGTCATATTTCCTCCCAATCTGCCTCTCATACTTGGGAAAAGTTTCCATTAATCTGTCCTACTCTAATTATACATTTAATGTAGCATCACTTTGCTATGGTGACTGCAGAATCTTGACAATGGGCAGGATGTTCACTAGTTGGAAACGCTGCCTGCTGTCCTGACTATCTGGTGATTTCACTGTACTTCCCTCTGTCCTGCTTTCAAACCTTTTGACTCCCGTCTCACTCCTGGATTGCAAAATCACTGGGACAGTGTCCATTTTGATGTGTGCTGCATATTGAAATGCATATGTGGAGAACAGAATGAGGAGTGAATCATCCTGACCTCATAGCGTATAGAACTGACTTATCCCCAGATGATCATCCTCAGTGTAAGATACTGCATCATCTTAAAGGGTTCCTGTTTCTGGTTAACTCATTCTTTTACACTCATAAAGACTTCTGTTATTTTTTTCATGACAAGAAAACATATACATTTTTGTGTACTTTTTCAGCTGTAAATTGCATTTTGTTTTCAATCTCTGACTCTATTTGAATACAGTGCCTTCCCAGTGTCTGACATAGATACTCAGTAGTGACAACTGACTAATTTCATTTACCCCAAAGTGCCATATTAATTTCACTAAGTGGTTTAAATGAACATCACTCTGTACATCTACACATTGTACAGCATACATAAACTTTGTGCTCTCTTGTTGCAGGTCACAGTGCTGTTGACATTACCAAGGTAGCAAGAAGACACCGCATGTCTCCATTCCCATTGACATCTATGGACAAGGCCTTCATCACAGTTCTGGAGATGACCCCAGTGCTTGGAACAGAAATCATCAATTACAGAGGTATTTTAAATTGGATTCTTTGTGAGGATTAGGGTGATTATTTCCTTAAGTCTTTCTCTTGTATTAATGTTGTGAGGTGTCTGAGCACATTCTTCAGGACAAACTGCTTTAGCAAAGACCACTAACAGCAGCAGAAGTCTACATTCAAAGTCAGGAGAACATTGATTGAGCTCCGTGCAGCTCCCTGAAGGAATCCATAATGGAATTCTGATTAAAGATATAAATTAATTTTCTTATACTCTGTGTTATGTGTGACAAAGCTAAAGCATAGAAACTACAGATTGCCTCAGTGGTTGATTTAACACTGGAACAGGCTTCCCAGAGAGACTGGGGAGTCTCCATCTCTGAAAATATTCAGAACCAGCCTGGATGCTGTCCTGTTCAGCCTGCTCTAGGTGGTCCTGCTCTGGGAGGGGGTTGGCCTAGTTCATCTCCAGAGGTCCCTTCCAACTCCTACCATTCTGTGACTGTCATAGATGCCAGGTAGCTCCAAGTTGTACTGTGATCATTCACTCTGTTCTCTTACTGTGGGACATTCTCACTAAACCCCCTTCCCAATCTGAGATAAATGATCAAATCAAACTGATTACTGATTCCAGTTCACTTTTTTCCATGACTATATCTTTAACAGTCTATCCCAGTCTGGTTTCCAGATCCTACTTGGCCTACTAGTCTTTCCAAAATTTGCCTCCTCTTCTCATAAATGCAACATAATTCTCTTTCTATTTTACCACTACATCTGATCCTTTTCTGATACTTACTTGCATTTAATATTTGCTGTACTGAAACTTTATAATGAAGGGCATCTGTTACTGCAGTTAGGTTGTCTTAAAAGCACCAGACACCAGGCACAATGTCGGACCTTGTGACTGTGTCTATACATTCAAATAAATGGGGATATGTGAATCCATTTTCTGGCCCTGTAAGGAATTAGCAGAGCACTTTTCATGTTTATGCAGCTAAATTCTCCTCCATCCAGATATAATGTGTTCGTAAAGCCTATTAAGTGTCTCCCTTGCTTCTGCTATCCCTTACACCAAGCCTGGGCATTATATGGGGAGCGGTCATGGCACAGAACAAAACCACGACACCAAGCATGCTGACAAGTAATCCTAAAGTAGGTAGGGAAGAGGAAACCTCCTCCAAGGATTCTTCCAGATTTTCCAAAGTTAAGGTGGTGAGCAAAAAAATAGTGGAACCACACGCCTCAAGAGACAGAATGTTTTAGGACATCAGTGGACTTCAGATAGCAAAGAGGTACATATGGTTTCTGAATGGCATATTTTGTCTTCTGGCTTGAAAGTTCAGTTTTCATGCTCATCACCAAATCCTTGCGACATCTTCCTGTGGAGCTTCGTGCTGATTTAGTGAACACCTGCACATTTAGTCACTCCAAGCAGAGATCACCACTGCCCTGTGCCTTGGTAGCAGGAAGCAGATCTCTGACAATATGCTGCATTTCCAGTGTTCAGAATGTCACCAGTACTGGATCAACAAGGAATATGCGTATTACACCTTGTACTTTCGTAATGCTGTGCAGATGCAGATAGAAGGCGGCATTAAGGCATAAATGCCTGAGCATAGCTATTAGATCTCTTTTGGATAGCTGTCAGTTAAATATCTTTGCTAGGATGAACATCTTTGTGGACAATATGATGAGCAGGTAGACAGAGAATAAGCATAGTCCTCCCGTGCTACCTGCATGTTGATGCATATATTACAATAATGTCGCCATATGTATACACGAGTCCTTGTGCAAATATATTTATATCAAGAGTGGGTAGCAGCCTTTTCATAGATGTGATACGTAAACATCTTCATTAGAACTTTGATTAAATCAGACAAAATCATGCTTTGGACAAGCTTTCACCTATGATTTATTTTAATATTAAAAAACATTCAAAATATGGACTAAGTAGCAGTTTTTGTTAATACTGATAATGTTACCATATTAATAACAGAATAATTCTATTCAGACTACATGCTCTTCAAAATGTTCTTACAGAGATAAAATGGAGGTAAGTGGTCTTAGCTAGATACTTATGTTCTCTATAGAGTTTCATATAATTTGATTTATCAGAAAGGCACTTTATAATATCTTAGCTGATATTTCATTTTGCTCTTCATGTTACATGATTACCGACATCAAATTCAGACTGATTCTCAGTCTGAAACATATTGATTATGATGCCTGGCACTGTTATTCTTTAAAAAATACTGAGACACTTCAGTTATGACGCTCTTGCCTCCCACCCAAAATAAGAGTTAGATACATAGTAAGATCATTAGCTATAGAGATATATTCTTGATTTCATATTCACGTAATTTTACAAACAACAAAAATGTTAACAAAAACATATATTCCTTCATGTCTTTGTGCAGTAGCACACAATTGTATCTCACAATTTATACACTTATTTTAGCACTGTGCACATTCATAGTACATAGCATGAAATTTCAGGATCGAGCCTTTAGGAGACATCCTGAAGGGCACATGTGACACTGGAAATTCAGTTCTCTTAATCTACAGATATAAATCTCAAGATGGAATCTTATTGTCAGAAGTTCTTAAGTGATCACCATAGTGTTACATGACCAAATATATAGGATTTTTTTTTTGTATAGGCATCTATATGTATACATGTGTGCATGCATGTGCGCACATATATATTAGTTTGCTTAAACATCAATTTTGAAGAATACAATGGATTCTTCAAAAAAATGAAAAACCAGATTTTCATTTAGTTACGTATTCATTTATTTTTCTGTTAGTATATCTCTAATTTCAGGAAATACAAAAAATTTAGTCCTGGAGGTCTGAATCCTGACTGACTGTGTTCAGAAAAGCACTGTTGTGCTCCATTTGGGGTTTTTTGTGGTTTTGTGGCTTGAATTAACACTAAGCTCATGAAAAATATCATTCAGGAGCACAGTTACTCTGAAAGGAAATTGAAATGTTTAAAGTTCTAGGATTGAAATTCATGTCATTAACAAACTACCTAATTATTTTTAACCTAATTTGTTTACCTTATTAACCATATTACACAGTATTCATAGTCATATATAAAGCTGCTGAGTGTTACTCTCTGAAGATAACCAGTGGAGTCCTGACTTTGTTCTTGATTAAGCCAAAGCATGCTGTAGTTGCTCAAATCCATTCTCTCCTAACATAAGGGCCAGGATGAGTAAAGTTACTTTGAAAACATGACTTTCCCATCATTAATTGTACTGCTCAGTGCCTGCATATATCATTTAGCCTCCTCCATATTTAATTAAAGAAACCCAACAAAAAGAATTGTCTTAAAACATTTTACAGAAGCTCCATAAACCAAAGGCGTATTTCCAACCTGGCATCACCAATATCTGATATGAAACCCCCAGTTAGCCTTTTATTCCAGCTAAATGCAGTTACCTAAACATTGTTCCATCAGTATATGAGGCTTTTTTTAGGCAGTGTGATAATGCTTATTACTCTGAAATTAAGAAGAGGCAGCAGTCTAATTGATACTAAAATGACAAAGAAGAGGCAATCCACACAGTCTGGGCTTAAGCCTCAGAACGGAGCAGGTTTTCTGATCCAGTCCAAGAGCCCTGAAACCTCTGTAGAGCTTGGACGTCTTTTTCCACTGCTTATTCGTTTTGAACTAGCTGATTATTCTGATAGTCTTGCCTTTTCATATCACACTGAAGTGCTGGCAGGGCAATATTTAAAAATGAGACCAAATCCATCACCTCTCTTACAATACCTGTGTCACTGCTTTATCACAGTACCAATACCCTGAGTAATCAGAATTCTTCACTGACATGTACCATTTTCATCTGCTAAGCTTAAGGAAATACCCAAATTTGAAAATTCAGTTTAATGCAATTCTCTGTTTTGTGTTAGAATCAGAAAGCTGTGAGCATCACAAGGGGCAGTTTGATATTAAAATACTTCAGAACATCTTTTTTGAATTACAATTAATCAAAATAAGGTCAAACAGTATATTTCTAAAATAATTGCTCAAATAAAAGAGAGTACAGAGGTACTTCAGATTGTCCTTCAGTTGCTGACTTGCTTCATTTTAAATACCTAAGGCCTCAGCAGATAATTCTTACATTTTTCTTCCCTTAATGAAATTCATTCCCGCTACTGGCTGGCCATTTATTCCCTTCAAATATTGCATGGCAGAATGCCAGGAACATGCTGTTCAACTTTGCTCTAATTGGTGTGATTTTGCATGCAGACAAGAAGTAAAATGAAGATACAACATGCCCGCTAAAATTAGAAGCATCACTTTTGTATGCGATTTTGAACCTATTCATCCATGAATAGAGAGTGTTTTTACTAGTCTTTGATAGCTGCCTTTTCTGTGCTATAATTTAAATGCCTGTGCCTGCATTCTTTTTTTCAGTGCAAGTGTACAAGCTTTCATGAGCCTTCTAATAACTTCTGTATTGTATATCACAGTGATACACAGTGATGCACAGACACATTAATAGCCATCACAAAAGTGCTTTTCTAGTTGCTTTCACAGGTATTATCAGCATTTTCATGGCAATACCTATTTTAAAAATGCAACGTAGATATTCGCCTATGTCTGGAAGTTGGTTAAATGTATGTGAGCACAATGATTTTATAGTTATTATAATTAACTACTAACTAAGTCACTATTTGTTATTAACTAAAATATAATCTCTGTTATAATGCACTTCACTAGAGCTGAATATTTTCAAATCAAGCGGGTGCCCTTTTTAACAAAACCTATCCATTTAGTGTGCTGTATTAGGTCTGCTGCCTTCCCAGCAACTCCAGAACTACATTGATTTCACTATCTGTAAAATACAAAACACATTTTCTGTATTTCTCTCTTTATTAGCACATCTGAAGGATCATCATCTATAAAGTAGATATCCACATTAATTCCCCTGGTAGAAGTATTCACACATTTTCTCATTCCTTCATACTTTTAGCTGAATATTGCCTTCCTGTCCCACAACACACTCCTGAGAGCGACGGCCTTTATTATGAGATGAGTTTTGCTTCCTTTACTTAGGCATACTGGAATCAAGCTGATCTCAGTACTTCTGACCCACATGCCACTTCCTAGTTCACCTACTCACACATATAATAAATCGTCTTTCTCAGTTTCCTACTATATGAAGGGATAAGATATGTATTTTCCACTCTGTTCCACATCAGACCAAAAAAATAAGCTCTTCCTGGCGCGCCGTAAAAGCAAATAAAGTAGTGTACACTTGTCTGAGGGTGAAGTAAATCATATCAGTCTCTACAGGGAGGCAGAGCCAAATTACAACTCATCAGTCATAGTTGCTAAGTGAAGAGAAAGAGTATGTTTGAAACAGCTATTAAAATATTTAGAACTATAACAGTGTAAACTTACATAAATAATCCTGACACTTATGTGCACTCACCCTCCATTAAGCAGAAATGCTCTTAACAATTAGGCAAAGCTAATCTATTACAAAACTTTCAATTTATGGAAACGTGTCCATCATTACTGTTGATGATGAGTCCTCTGGGCTCAGTCCATCACCTTTTGCACACAGGATTCACTTCTGAAATGTTATTTTAGTAGGTTTTAGAAAAAGAACAACTTTTAAAAAAAAATTCCAATATGGAAAAGTGTGTATTTTTAAGCTATTTCAGGAGAAAAACTTGTCCTGAAGAAACTAATGCTTGGTTTTTGCTGTCTGCTCCTACATCAGAGCTGTGACCTCTGCATTTGGACACTTGGCATTTAGATCTGCTGTCAACAATTTCAGCGTTTCAGGAACAGACTTATTGAGCAAAGTTTTCATCAGTACTCTCAGATTCCCGTCTTTTTCCATTTGTGTGGAGAGACAAATCTAAAACCCAAGGGATCTGTTCATGTCACATATACATACATTTCATCCCTCAAAGCACACTGCTGTTCACTTTTTTCCATTTCAGTAGCTGTTATGACATGGAGCATGGTCTTCCCTCTTTTCTAGATGGAATGGGCCGAGTCCTTGCTCAAGATGTATATGCAAAAGATAATCTACCACCTTTTCCAGCATCAGTAAAAGATGGCTACGCTGTCCGAGGTAAACACTCACTTTGTAGACATGCAATATAGTGTCTGTAAAACCACTTTTTAACGTGTTGGTTCACCTCTTTTGGATCCAGCAATGGTTATTTTTGTTGTGATTTGGTTCAGATGATTGCTGAAGTCACAGTTACATAGAACACGTCTGCCTTGAAGGAAGACCATAAAATTGAATTCTGGTCTTTTAGGTGGATACATATGTATATGAGCAAATGTACATCCATATATGCTTATCGACAGGCACCTGTGTTGCTAGTGAGTTTCTCAGAAACATTAAAAAATGTTACTTGGTTGAACTGTCCCCAGATCCAACTTCCTATTTGTGATTTTTTTTATGATTGCGTTAGAGAATTTTCAAAATACGTATCAAACTGTGTTCTTAGGGAGGCACCTCAAAGGAAAAATAGATTTTTATTTTGAAAACATTGCAGTTGCTGTATATAAACATAATGAGTAGTGACTTCACAAAGCAAGCAGTGACTGGTTTCCCAGGAGACCTGATTCCATCCTCGCTTTGCTGCCTGGTGCTGCGTGATTCTGAGGAACTTGCTTTGCGCAACAGTTTTTTCCATTTGTGAAGTAAGACTAATGGTCACCTCAGTTATCTGTGGAGGAAAATTAAAATATATGTGGCTGAACATTATGCTAGTTTCATTTCATTGTGGTAGGGATTGAATCATCATAACACCATGTTGAAATTTGGGCACAGTAGCCAACTTTTTTCTAGGAACATTAGAATATCTTTTTTGTTACTGGCAGCTGAAACAATGGAAAGAAACTGTTGACTGTCTACAAACCTAGGCAATGGATGTAGTACAATAACTTCCTCATGGATTTGATACAAAAATGAAAGCCGGGTCTACCAGATGAGTTTGACTGCAGCTGTCTGTCATCTATGTGTGTGTGAGATAGTCAGACCAAAATGACCAGTAATAGCAGCAAGGGAGTGTGGATGTAGCCAGAAAAATACAGGTAATTGAGGGGGGGAGCTCGGAGTAGGATGCTGGCTGACAGGGGCCTTGGTATCAAGCAAATAACTGTCTTGCAACCTGCTTGCTACAAGGAAAAGCACATGTACAATCTCAATAACATGCAGAATGATCAAGACTGCCATCTTCAACAACTGTCACAACCAACATGCGGGACCCTAATTTTGATGGTGGATTCAAATAAAGTAACAGTAAGATGTTCTGGAATGCATCTAGAGAAGGGCGACAGAGCTGGTGGAAAGGCTGGAAGGCATGTCCTATGAGGAGCTTTGGGTTTGTCTAGCTTGGAGAAAAGGAGCTCCGAGAGGTGACCTCATGGCTCTCTGCAGCATCCTGAGGAGGGGAAGTGGAGAGGGAGGTGCTGATCTCTACTCCCAGGTATCCAGTGACAAGATGGGCAGGACTAGTTCAGTGCTGTGCCAAGGGAGGTTCAGCCTGAACATCAGGAAGCATTTATTTACCAAAAGGATGGTCAAGCACTGGAGCAGGGTTCCTGGAGAGGTAGTCAATGCCCCAGGCCTGTCAGTGTTTAAGAGGCATTTAGAGAATGCTTTTAATTTGCTTTAACATTTGGTCAGCCCTGAAGTGGCTGGACTAGATGATTGTTGTGAATCCCTTCCAACTGAAATCCCTTCCCTTCTGCTTGTAGGCAGAAATAATATTTACTATATTAGCAGATATTTTATTTTTTTAAAAAAAGGATTAGCTTTCAGTCATATAAACCTGTCTGCCCAAATCCTTGTCCACTTTTTTCAAGCTATCAGTTATATATCACCTATAAACTTTTCTCCATATCATTATTAATGGGGTAATAAAATCTAATTCAATAATATTTTATCAGGTTTAAAATAATTTACCTATTAAGGAATTTTTTCTCTTCTTTTGCCAGATCATCCCAGTGCATTTCTTTCACTGAAGGTCTGACAACTGTATTCAGTAGTAGTATATGCATTATTCAAATACAAGTAGTTGAAGAGTCCTTTTCCACTTTCTTATTTTAGAGTTTGTCCTAAAGCTCATAGATTAGGCTCTTTGATAAGCTTTTAAAGTTAAGTTAATCATTAGTCTTCAAACATGACTAAGTACAATAGATCATCTGCAGAGTTGCAGCTGATGTATGAGTACAAATGTGATAAATAGTTATACAGACCGAATGGGCACCCTTCCTGAAAGCAATTCTTCTCAATACAGGTTATCTAGCTGTATGTTCAGGGCTTTGAAATAAAATAGAAGGTATTAAGATGAAGGTTATCACTGATTATACTTCACCTCTGAGAATTCAGCTTTTGAGTAACAGATTTAAAATTAATAAGACATATTTAGATATGATCATATGAACTCAGTTTGTCTTAATGCTCTTGTATTATTATACATGCCTGCTTTGCCTGGACAGGCAGAGTTGCTTGCGCACCATACATGCTTTACACCAGGGCAGAGCCTATAATACCGATAATGCAACCTGCTGAAAGACCTTTGAGGCAGGCAGGAGCTTAATCTTTGTTAGTAATGGTGCCTTTGTTCTCACTGTAAAAGCACAGATTTGGCTAAATTAGAATTTCTGGAGACTTTCAGTTTGTTAAATCAACAATCTCTTGTCTTTTTAATTTTCAGGATGGCTTCAGTGAAAGGTATAATGTAGCTAGTTCAATGCTACCTCCTAAAATTACAAAAAGGGATAGAACCCAGACATGCAATGTGGCAAGCCAAGTTGCATTATCATAGTCCTGGTGCTCTTGAGAAAATGCCAAAACTGTATTGTCATTTACAGTCTGTACCCACTGTGCTCATCATCGTTTTCTTCCACAGACGAAACAGAATCTAAACCTGTCAATATTTCATTGTTGCCTATCAGAGAGGTACATAACAGACTTACAAAGTATGTGATTCCCCTGTGTTAGTTTCACAGAGAAAAAGAATTGCTCATGGTGGACATAATTATAAAAATAATCTCATGAACACTCTTGAATCTTTGTTATTAATGTAATTCTTCCTCATCTTCTTTGACTTGATCACGTATTGCCCAGAAATTTCAGGTAAAAGTAACACAGAATTTTTCACTTTTAAAATAATAAGCACAATTGTAAAAGGCTTAAAATGTAGCATTTGCAAAAATTCTGTAATCTTTGTTGTGTTGACAGTGAAGAACTGAATCTTAGTTCATTCTCTAGTTCCCCTGTTCTTAATTTTTAATGGCATAATTTGTTTTTATTCAACCTTTACCATTTGTATTGTCCATCTTAACAGCTGCTGATGGCCCAGGAGATCGATTCATCATAGGGGAATCCCAGGCTGGTGAGCAGGTGAGCACAAATTCTTTTTTTTCTCTCTCTCTCTCTCTCTCTCTCTCTCTCTCTATATATATATATATATATATATATATATATTTCATTGCAAGATATTGGTTTGGATTTTTACAAGCCTTTATACTGCTCTGAAACAATATTCTTGGAGGTGGCAAGAAGTAGGACACAGCTGTACCTACCCTCCTGCTATGTGCCTTGGGACATGCTTTCAGAAAGTGAGGTAGCACGGTTACGTAAGGAACTAACGAGGATGGCCCAGAATACTTCGGAGCACTACGCTGACATGTCCGATAGGAGTGCGTGCAGTACTTCTGCCCTAGTACAGTGTTAGAGGACATTAGGTTTGCAGTGACCTTACAGTTCATAAAGGGAGAAAAGCAAGATTTAACCCCCTCTAGCTGACAGATTTTTAAAGGGACATCAGCCGTCTGTTTCCACAAGCTGCTCGTGTATTTCACACTGATACCTGCAAAGCAAAGTGTAAGAATTTGGTATGAAGCCTACAAAGGTAGGCAATGATCAGAACAAGTTTGAGGGAGCCTGGCAGCAGCCTGTTTGGCACTATTGCCCCTTTCCTGTTTGTTAAATCAAAAGAGTGTTATGAGCACCTTAGCAGATACACGGATTGAGTTTAAGAGTAAGTCAGACCCACTCATCACCTCCTGTGTGGTATAAATATTCAGGAGTTGACACTATTTGGGATTTGCTGTCGAACTCAAGAGTACGTTTGGTAAAGGTCCTGTACTAATACTGGAGCAATAGGAAAAAAATCAGTTGCCTTCAACCACAGTTTTTATTCTGTCAATTTAAATGTGCCTACTGCCTTCTTTTCAGAAGAGTATGGGTTAATTCAAAATGTTTCCCAGCTATTTCAAGACCCAGTTTATAATTCTGTATGTTGTAAGTGAAATGATGCAGAAATTGAATAATTAACAAGCAAAACAAAGGATTAATGAGTTTTAATGAGGATATTACTGTGTGCAATTTTGACTGCTAAACAAAAAAGTCTCAAATAAAGTAGATGCATTTCAAAACTAGTTTCAGGGTTTAGCAGTATTAGCAGTTGCAAGATTGTTCCATTTTTTTTTTAAAATGAGTTGAGCTGCCTGTAAATGTATAATAGACATTTAATTTGGTTAATCATGATAGATAGAGAGAAGTGTGAAAACAATTTTTGCTGTAGTTCCCATCCATCATCATGAATTATACTATGGTATACTAGACACCTTCTCAACATTGATTGTCACGTGAACTTAGATTAATGAATCTGTTATACAAAATATATAAAATTACTTTAAATACTTAAAAAAGAAGTAAACTAATGAATTTCACCTGCCTTTGATTTTTAGCCCTTCCATCTGTATTTTTAAGCAAAAGTCCAAAGGACTGACAACTATTGCTACAACCCCTTTTATGGTCACTATAAAATAGCAAGAATCATCAGAGCATCCTGCGGAATTATCACTCCTATCATTATTCACCCGTCCTCAGTATTGGTTTTGCTAGTTAAAATAGCTAAATGGTGCTTAAAAATAGTGGTGTTGCAGCTGTGTCTAATGGGGAGGAACTCCCCAAAGGTCTAAAGGTTTTAAGTGTCTTCATCAGTTCAACAGGTTTGTACAAAGGATAAAAGGGCAAATGGGAGCTTGTGTCCCTCCTGCAAAATTCAGGAGTTCACAAATGTCTCTGCAGGGACAGTCTGTCCTCCCAGATTAATGGGAATGGGAAATGGCTTTTGCAAGGAACAAAAAATTGGGTGGGAGGAGGCACTTGGAGGGAGAGTAATTCTGGAAATACCAGTGGCAGGTTAGAAAAATGAGGCAATTGACCTCTGAATAATCGGTCAAATTTTTTTTTTCTTGGGCCAACACATCTTCAGGTTCATCTCCTTCCCAAGAAATTATTTATAGCCTTGGAAGGCTCTTCAGTCTCATTTCACCCTTCAGTCACTCTCAGCAGCAGCATTCTACTTTTCATGTTACAGACCAATTAACAGAATGATTCACAGCAGGGAGTTCAAAATAGGTTTAGATTTGGCTCCTCCTGTAGGGAAAAAGGTTATGTAAATGCTACGTAGAGAAGCAGTAAACGGGACTGAAACTTGCAGAGAGGCCATGTGGCCAAGCTGGACATTCCTGTATCGATTCATAAATTGTGTACTATTTTCTGATTTCCATTTCCAGGTGGTCTTGTTTCTGTTAACAAACAATTTTTATTTTGTATTGAGGAAAGCTTGCAGACGTTGTCCTGCTTTGGGGGAGGTCAGTGCACACCTGAGAGTACAAGTCACAAGCCAACCGCATGGCTTCTGCGAGAAAAACTCAGCTGTGGGGAGCAATGATTTTCCTCCTATAGACCTGCATAGCTGGAGCTTAGCATTTCCTAAACGACTTTCTGAAGATGTTTGGGAGAAGCACTGTGACTAACCAGCTATAATGTAGGGTAGAAAACAGACCATTTTTTACTTTTCCATTAACTTGGGCCTTTTTACCGAAAGGAGCGTTGTAAAAGGGTGATTGTAAATCACATAGGAGAGGTATAATCGTGTGCGAGTAGAAAATGCCTGAGATGGGGGCTGTGCTCAATAGATTATTTCTGGGTTTTCTTCAGTGACTAACATTAAGTAGATTATACATGATAAAGGCAAAGGACAGAACCCAGTATTGCCCTATTCCAGGTAAGTATGAGATCTCTAAGGCCTTTAAAAGACCATCTGTGAAGTTATTGTATGTTAATCTGCTTTCTGAGAAGGAATAATTTCTTTATCTTCATAGTCTCTAGCACAGAACTCAGCCCTGGAGGTTCACACACAAATCCAATGGTTGACTTTTATTCATAAGGTTAATCTTATCAAATTCTCAAAGAACAAAAAGAAATTAAATATATGAACAACCAATTCTAAAAGCAATTGTTATCATATCATTAATTTGTTTAAATGTTTCACATCATTTCATCTCAAAAAAATTAACTCATGCAGTAATAAACTCCAAAAGCATGGATAGTTACAGTGCATTTTATCACCATAGGCACTGATTTCTTGCAGGGTCCTAGACATTTTGATTTCTTTGTGGTTCTTGAGGCCCAAAAAATGCATTTTAAATGGAAGAATAGTTTTATGCAATACCTTTTTCCTCTAAAAATCATTACAAAGACATCAATAATTTACTAAGTTCCATCAATATTACCTACTTGCAATGTGCCTATAGACTATTATCTACAACAATATGCAAAAGAAGTTCCATAATCCAAAGCATAAGCTTTGCCTTTTTCAATATTTGCTTTTAATAAAAGTCAAAATATCACAAAAGAAAACATTATCACTTTTAAGAATCTTTAATATAAACAGCAGCATCTCAGCTTTTCATCCACAGCTTCTTACGTTAGTGGTGAGAAATAAATACCATTTTTAAAAAAGGTGTTATTTTTATGTCATCTATTTTAGGTATGCACGTAGGGATAACATGAATCTTGCCCTAAAAACACACTAACCGTGACATATGGCAAGCATGATTTTTTTTTTCTTTTTTAGTTTAGTATTCTATTTATGTTCTTCTCTAAATATGTTAGATTTCTGTTACCCTGAGAAAAGGGTCAGGATTCAGTCAGCTCCAGGCTCAGTTTTCTCTTGGAATACATAGCTTACTGTGATAAACTGGGTGCAAACCATTTCCAGCCTCTCCCTAGGGCTCCTGTCCCAATGAGCAACCTTTCAGACACACACATTTCGAAGTGATACTCACATGTCAGAGGTTATGACTGTGCTTGAAATGGAGTGGAAGAGTGGGCAAGGCAAACACAGCTTTGTACAGCTGAAACATTGGCCACTGGTCTAGAGTTTACAGACATCTAAGAGTCTCCTGTCAAAATTCACAGAGCAGATGACGACTCGGGCAGGAGTGCTTGCAGGCCTGTGGGTTGTGATCAAATGAGTGCTAATCATGGTTTGAGAAGTCCTGGACATGTTCCAGTGCTGCGTGTGGAATATAGTCAATCTGCACATGAGTTATGTGTGTGACACAGACAGAATCTGTTGGTCTGATCGCAGCTGTGTAGATCTGCGTGTAGCACATGTTCACTAATAACCGTAAAGCCTAAATTAGTTGGGCTTGCTAAAGTGCCGCAGGGAACAAGCGCTCATACTCCAGTGATGACATCTCAATCATCATGCTAACTGCTTTTACTTGTATTTTTTAGAGATTTTTCTTTTATTTATTTTAACATGGAAATGATCGGATTACAAATTTACTCTGGATTTTGAAAAATGTATATTAAAATAGACTGCCTGGTGAGAAATTTTACTAAAACCATGTCATTTCTTTTATTGTCATGTTCTGATATTTTTCTATTCTTTGTTTTGCTTCTACTTTAACATTGTCATACAGTGTGATTTTACATATTTGTAGAATAATGGCGATTTTAGCCTTTGCTAAACTGACCCTCACAAACATAGTTTTTCTGTGTGAACTAGTGTTGAGCTGTCTCTCAAGTATGAGGAAATCTGTTTAAAAATGAAGCAGATGGTTACATTACTTTACTTACAAGCTGATGGCTTTCCATATATAGCGTGCTTGTAGAACAAAACAGAACAAAACCCCAACCAAACCAAAGCAAAGACATTTCAGTCTTGGGGACCAGAGTTACCTGCAAAAATATTTATGTATGGAGAAGGACTAGATTTTTGTGCTTGTGAGTTTCTGGGTCACCATCTAACTGTTGTATTTCTGAGGCAGTTATTTTTCCAGCTGATATTCCAACCAGAATATCAGTATATTGCTGCTTCTGAAAGTTCTTCTTATGATGTAAATCTAAGGGGAAAAATCTGAAGCTACCTAATATGTCACCATATTAAAAAGCTAGATCTGAAGCAATGACCTAATGATCTTTAAATACATTGGAGTTTATACCTGTTGATATCACTACCGATAAATCAAGGGTCATGCCACAAATAAGAATTTTAGTAGTCAGACTTTCCATGAAGTTCAAATGGTTTGAGATTTTTCTTTACAAAAGTAAATTATTTTTCGTTTGTTTATTTTTCAGCCAACTCAGACTGTGATGCCTGGTCAGGTAATGCGCGTTACAACCGGTGCTCCAATCCCATGTGGTGCTGATGCAGTGGTGCAAGTGGAAGATACAGAGCTCATCAGGGAATCAGATGATGTGAGTCACAAGATAGAACTCATTTTTCTTTTGTGTGCAGGAGAAAATGGCTCATGATACAATCCTGTAAATATGAAAGGTAGTCCTACAGAAAAGTTCTTCTGTTTATCTCAGAAGGATTTTCACATCAGTTCCTAATAAAGATTCTACTTGTGTTTTCAGGCTGTGGTAACAGTACCACAGACCAGCCCTGTCCTGACATTGACTTTTCATCACAGTTGTTGAATGCTGACACCAAAGCATTTGGGAGCATGATTTGAGTGAAAGGGAAATGCCTCCTGGAGGTCCGTAACTACAGCTCAGTCTGAGTGCCTAGGGTATTCACATCTTTCAGATACAGAGTAATGGCAATCAGACATTTTATTTCCTTCTTTTTCTACTGAGTTCACGCTTAGCAGTAGAACAATCCTCCTCATATTTCATATCATCCTGAAACTCAGCAAGATGAGCACATTTAAAGTAAGAAGGGGAAAAGTTTTCTTAAAATACATATTGATCCCAGAATGACATACTGAAATGTTACAGTGCAGCTTTACCACTGATATAATTAAAGCCAAATATGATTTTCCATGGGAAAGTGAAATGTTTTAAGTGCTGCAAAATCTGTGGGATGTCTCACATTATTTTGAACTGTGCTATGGAGATGTTTCTATATTATCAGACTTGGTCTTGTTTCAGCAAAGGTGAATTTAATGGATTTTGGAGAATATAGCTTATGCACATACAGTAACAATTAATGCATATGTTTAGCAAACAGGTTTTTCTTATGTAATGGGTGAAGTAAGCACCCCCCCACGTTTTTAAGCCATAACTACATTTCTTCAGTAGACCTCTGTGCTCCTTTAACATGAGAAAATTACTAAATTTAAGAGCTCTGAAAACCAGGAAATGTACAAGGTGTGTGTTCCCCAGAACATAGCCTTAATTTTGTTTAATTTTAACTGATTTTCCACCATACCTATAAATCATATTAGTGCTTTACCTTACAAAATACCTGCAAAATACCACAGATTAAAATGAGAACTGTAGTACTGATTCTGTATGTACAGTTGTCTTAATAAAGTAAAATGTGTTTTTGATGAAGCACAGAAGCTGTCTCTAGACAACTGTATACTGAACAGTCCCTCTTAGACTTCAGGTTCAGAGTATTCCTTCTGAATCTTTACCTTCACTTACCCAGCTGTGATTGCAAGAGAATCTGCCATCCTCTGACGGATTTTGAGAAGATACATCTCTTACTGACACAACTTCCAAGTCCAGCTTTGAAATGTAGTTTGTGCATGGTTCTCTGTTCAAATCAGCCTTTGCTCCTCTTCAGCCGTTCTGATAAGCTGTTCTGCTTCACCGTAGCTCTATGCTGGCATTGTGACTGTAGCTGGGGTGTAAGCAGATGAATTCTAGTGTTCAACCCTGATGACAGCAAAAACTGAAGCATACTCTTGAGATCCTTTCTCATGCCTTATTGCTGGAAATGCGTAGATTTTTACATCTGATGAAGTCAGCAAGCTGTCTCAACTGGCCTTCTTTCTAACTGAGAATTTATTCATTGAGTGAGTCCTACTTTGAGGTTACAGATGTGTGTGTATATTTTATCTTCCCATAAAATACACCATCACTTTCACTGCTCATGAATCGTCCCATTAGCATTACTGAGCAAGTTTTCTGTGGCCATAATCATGAAAAGATTATCTTGTTGCAGAGTAGTAATAACCTGTTCTATTTCTCTGGATTCCTGTCTTCCTGGATTACACTTTCTCTGTGCATGTCCTCCTCTGCTTGTGAGAACAGGTTACTTGCCTATGTGCTTAACTCTGAATTTCATAATGAATGGTCAGCCACCTTCAGCTTCCTTTTCCAGCCTACAAGTCTGAGATAGAACTCTTCAGTTTCTACTTGTCCATGAATATGCCACTCTGCTAATTCTGTGCATAAATAATTAGTATAGTTTAATTAATATGTTATTTTTCTCTCCCTTTTCATGCCTGGGTGGCTAGCATATTTCAAGAATATTTTTCTTGTTAGCGTTAAGAACTCCTTCAGCACTGGGATTTAACTGAAATTAAATGTCTTACATCTGAAAAATGTTCTTCTGAAAAGACAAAGAGCACTTTTAAAGGAGATCCTTGACCTCTAGTTGTGGTAACAGTACTTAAGTATCATAGTAAGGATTCCACAAATGACTACAGGAGTCACAGACCAAAAAAGAATTACATCTATCCATCCAGAAGAAAAATCTCATCAGCTTGCCAAATACACTGTCATTGAGAAAGATCCTTGCAAAACTTTTCTACAACCTTTTTGGGTTTTTATGTCACCTTATAGGAAAAAGGAGTCCAACATGATTAACCAAAACAAGAGTTTGATCCTACATCAAGGCCAAGCATCAGTATATCAGCATGGATGCGTAACAGTAAACCACTCATAGTTCAAAGTACGTTAATACACAGCAAGAGGAATGCTGCCTGATACACACCAAACGGAAGATGTTCTCTGCATAATGCCAGACATCCCTGCAAGCCCTGCCTCTAGCAACTTGGAATTATCTTGTATTCCTAAAGCGGTCTGGGATATCCATCAGTTCCATAAATAACGATCTTCATACTTCACCACGTTGTCCACATTCACACTCTCCACAGTGCTTTTCAAACCTGGGAGTACTAAATTCCACAGAAGCCTTTTCTGTCTTGTTTCCCTTAATCCAGGGGTCCTAAATAGGACCTTTTCTATTACTCAAATGGATCATTGGCACTCCTCTCAATTCCCTAGAAACTTCCTAGCTATCTTTAAATGTTATCAGAGATGAGGAAAATTCAAATCTTCATGACTGGCCGACCATCCCCAGAGTGTCATAAAAATAAAGGCATTCTTAGACTAGCTGTTGCCCCAGGTTTTCATCACAAGCCTAAAGTGTCTTTTACAGCTTCAGATGGGGATAAGGGAGATAAAAGGATAGCCTGGGCACCAGCACAGATGTTTTAGCAGTCAAAAATAGTCTCTTCTCGTATATGAGAGGACCCAGTGTAAAAGAAACAGAATTTGCATTAAAAGCATATTTTGAAAATACTGTAATAAAGTAAGAAATATGTTTTTTCAGGGTTGCTGTCTTTGTTAGTCATTTCCTGGTTTTCAGGTGTTTAAATTTATCCACTTTCAAAGTAGGTAAACAGAATCACAATCTGCAACATGTTCATTAAATGTAACTTTAAAGTGCGTAGCTGGAATGCAGAAAACACAGTCCATATCACCTTTCAGACAGGTCCCTTTGGTCCTATACAACACTTCATTCCTGTAAAAATTCTAAATGACAATGCTGTACCTTGTTTGTCTTGTAATATTAGTGCCAGATTCATAACTTTGAGGTACTTAAAGTATGAAGCACTACCTGATAATATAAAACCAAAATCTGTTCCAGTCTAGGTAAGTGTGGATTTAGGCTACTGACAGGCTGGCACTATCTCAAAGCTGAGTGTACATATCATGAACCCCCTTGCCATTTGTTGGCATAGATTGAATCACCAAACCTTTGAAATCCTGAAGAAGTAAACACAAATGTTAAGGTAGGTGTGAGATTTTTCAGGCCACTGCCTCTTGTTCACAGTAAACAAATAAACGTGATGAATATGCCTCTTTCTGATTTGTACAAAGCTCTCAAGTAGGAGTTCCCACTACAGGAATTCACATGAATATCCTGAAACAGCTAGAGCATATAGCTTCTTCCTACCTTTCTGCAGATGTGGTGGCATAAGGTCTGTCAGACTAATGGTCTTTCTGAAAAGAGACTTTCTTACAAAGCTGTTCAGTCTGGTACGCATTATATTACAGTCTTGACAGACAGATGAGGGAGAACAGTGATGATGCTTAAACCGCGAGGTCTCACTGTGAATTGTGTAGGCTTCTGAGAAATTAAAGCTGATTAATCTTCTTTGAATAGCCCAGCTGACCATCTTTGATCTCTTTGGTTTTTTTTAGGGCACTGAAGAACTAGAGGTTCGAATCCTAGTGCAGGCTCGACCAGGCCAAGACATCAGGTCTGTACACAGCCTACACTAAAATATCTCTGTAAGGAATAGAAGGGATGGTGGGTTTTTTAGTCATCTTTAACCATAACTAGTACTGACATTTTGACAATCTGACTAATGAACATTCTTGGACACTCCTCACCTGGAGCAGGACCGATCAAGGAACAATGCTTTCAATCTCACTCTGTATTTCTTTCATTTTTTTCTGTGTTATGATTTTCAGACCTATAGGACATGACATTAAAAGAGGTGAATGTGTGCTGGCTAAAGGAACCCATATGGGTCCTTCTGAGATCGGTCTCTTAGCAACTGTTGGAGTAACCGAAGTAGAAGTTAACAAGTTTCCAGTGGTTGCAGTCATGTCAACAGGGAATGAGGTAAGAAAAATAAGTTTAGAAGGAATAGGACACTATTTTGGATAGTGACTTCCACCCTATTCCCACTTTCTGAGCTGCAGCTTGTGCTGACGTGAGGTATTTTTTGAGTGATCAACATCTAATCAGCTGCTTGTGTTTTCCCTGTTGAGGGTGCTCTCATGTGTCTCACATGCTGTCTTTGCCAAAATTTTTGGTACTGTATCCAACCATGTGCCAGCTGCTTTCCAGCAAGGAAGGACCTGCAGGTTAGTCGGGGTTGTAAGAGATACTGCCAGTCATGGCTGGAAGAGTAGCTTCTTTTGAGCAGCACCTGTCTGTAGCTATAATGCAAATGGCAGATAACCTGTCTTGGAAAACTGAAGAGTACCACCAGATTGCCTTACTGTAGTATTGTGCCTTCATATATTTTTTTCAGTAGTAGCACATGTTGAAGTCCAGACAATCTCCTGTTGGTAGAACTCCAGCTCAGCTTTCTAATTGCTTTGTCTTCACTACATCAGAAAAATCAGGTTTTATATTAATTTATTAATTTTTCATATGTTGTGGGTCAACAGCTGGGTCAACAGCTATGCTTCCTCATTCCTTCCCACAGCGGACAGAGAGACAATAGGAAGACCAGAAGCAAAAGAACTCGTGGATTGATATAAAGTCAGTTTGAAGTTTAAAGACAGCAGAAGTTTGACTTATAAGCTTTTTTAAATCCAGACACAAGCTTTTTTAAATCCAGGCACAAATATAAACCAAATAGCTGTATTCTCATACAGCTTGAGTACGTTGAATTTTTAAAGATTTTGAAAATTTTTAATATGTTGAATTTTTTCATCTCACGGTGTCCTTACAAATTCCACAACCCCGGAGAAGGTTACTCTGTGACTACTGGGTACTGTGCGTGGCTGAGGCCAGCCTTGCTGGGACAAAATCTTGCCAGATTTCATAACATAGTTTAACTTCCAGAATAGGAAACATATGTATGGCAATTGCCATCATAATTCTATCTTGAAAGAAGGCTTTTCATCCAAAACTAATTGATAAAAGACCTAAGCTTTAATCTTACATCTATTATTCTAATACAGATTATTGTATTTAAAAACATCTTTATTGGTAAGTAGACAATGAACTTCAAAAGTTTTTAGTACCTTTAAATCTGGTTAGCAGCATCAGTGAGGTTCCTTTAAAACAGTTTAAATAGAAACAATAATTGTTTCCATTTCTAATGTTTTGAGATTAGAAGCCTCATAAAGAGAAAGCAGGTTTTGAAGACATGAGCCAATAGAAACAAACTAAGCAACAAGGAAGATTGGACTAACCAAGCACATTGCATATCTTACCATTTTAAATTCACTAAATCATTTTACACGTATATCTTATGATAGGTGTCGAAGAACATCCTGTCCAATCTGAAGAAAATCATTCTTACTTAAGTAAAGGCAGAGTATACCAAGGAGACTGACTGAGAGTGTTTCTGGTTTTATAGCTGCTGAATCCTGAAGATGACCTCTTGCCAGGAAAGATTCGGGACAGTAATCGTTCAACTCTCCTAGCTACTATCCAAGAACACGGCTATCCAACAATCAACCTGGGAATTGTGGGAGATAAGTAAGTACCACATGTTAGTAAAGATGTCACTTCATATTCATGGGGTGCACTTCAGGGCATCCATGAGAAAAAAGACGGTATTGTGACAGGGCACATCTTGAAGAGGATATTTTACCCCTTTCATTAGAGGAATAAATAAGTCTTTTCTAGTATTAAGAGGAATCGTTTGATAATTTTTTTATTGAATGATGTTTATCTTGTTTTGCCTTCTATTTTTTGAAACATCTGTTACTGCTGCAAATTGAAGATACTGCTGCAGTATCATCACAAGCACCATACTTGTAAGAGAAAACAATTCTACAGCAACTATACTTCTTTTTGATCCAATAAGGGTAGAAGTAACATTTTTCTCAGAGTTTGTTTTCCCTGCCAAAATTCATTTAGACTATTAAGTTTTCTTAGATTCTGAGTGACTGTCTTCTGGGGAAGGCCCTACTGCTGGAGGTTGCTCAAAATTTCCAGAAGCATGTCAAAGAATTTAAAAGAATCAATTTTTTTTTTTCCTTTACTGGTGTCTCTACTTCACTTGCCACAGAGTAATACCCTGTGATCAGTCCTACCGTTCATCTGACAGTGATTGCTCCTTGTTTCCCAGTGGTAGTGGTCACATCTCCTTCTGAGAGTTCTAGTACAAGTGATTGAAATGTTCAGTCTTTTGTCCTTTGCAAGACTGTGCAGTGTCTGTCATCCATGGCTTGAGTTTCTCAGCATAATATGTTTCCTCAATTTATTGAGCCCCAAAGGCTTTAAACAGCCTTTCTTGTTTCCCATTTTGAGTATCAAACCAACTGACAGACTTGGTTTGACAGGGAGCTGTTCAGGTTCACCTCTGCTTGTTTGAGTAAAAGGGTGTTCCTTGTGAGTAGTTATAAATGAGGGCAGACCAGAAAGTTAAAAAAGTAAAAGAAAAAAAAAAAAAGGAAGTAGTGAATTTCAGCACCCACATTTCACATTGATTGATAACAAAATTCCCAGGCAGGGAGATAAGGTTACTGCTGGGCAACACGACATTTCAACCAGTCTTCCCTAGTACAGGATTTAATACAAAACATCACTGGCTTGACAGAAAGTACGTGAATGGGCCAACCGCTCTGTGCTTTTACAGCATGTGAACCAGCCTGAATGGCAGCTCCAGGAAATGCAGTTGTATTTGAAGTATTTATCCAGGGTATGTGACACACCAACCGCAGCAATTGTTGTGATCTTAGGGAAAATAAAACCTGGATACTCTCACTGCATCTAAGTGTCCTTTTTGCTTCTCTGACCTGGCAAAACTCCAGTGCTGTTCCAAATAGCAATAAATATCAAAAGCCTTCTGCCCATGAATGCTTCTGTTTTCAGGTGGAGATTTCATGCAAAGAGTCTAAACTCGTTACACTGTTCTTTCCAGAATTAGTATTTAAATCTGTCTAGATTTTTTCCTATATTGTAGGGAACTTTTTAGACTTTAAAACATGGGTAGTGAAGTTTTCAAATAAAGCTATTACATCTGGAAATCAGGTTCTAGATGTATGTGTCTGAGAAAAAAGAAAACAGTCACAACAAAGCTGTCAGCTCCTGAAAGTCATCTCTATGTGAAAGAAGGGTTGGCAGGGTTTATCTCCAACAAAATACTGGAGATGGAACTTTCTGCCACCTGCGTGACCAAAAGTACTGCTACCATCATCAACAGTATTGTCAACATCAACTTACATCCTGTGGGTTCATTCAGTGGAAAAGATGCTTTCTCTGAACATCTTTCTGGTAGCCCCTCTGGCAAAATAAGAATGTAAAATTTGTATGTTCTTTATGGCCTTGTCCCAGTCAAAAGGTATAGTGTCAAATGTACTGCACCATCAAATGGAGAGTTTAACTTCAGGTCATTGTGTGAAACTATAGCTATGTACTCCATTGTCTTCAGGAATTTTTTTCTCTGACCTCTGAGGCATGGAGTGTCTGTAAAGAGAAGTAATTTTAAAAGCTCTTAATAATAGATAGCAAACAATTTTAGAATCCTAGAATCATATAGGTTGGAAAAAACCTTTAAGATCAGCAAGTCCAACTGTTAATGTAGTACTGTCAAGTCCACAACTAAACCATGTGCCTAAGCACCACATCTACATGTCTTTTAAACATCTCCAGGGATGGCAACTCAACCACCTCCCTGGGCAGCCTGTGCTTGACAACTCTTTCAGGTGAAGAAAGTTTTCCTAATATCCAATCTAAACCTCCCTTAGCGCTACTTTAGGCCAATTTTTCTTGTCCTTTCAGGTAGTTGTAGAGAGTGATAAGGTCCCCTCTCAGCCTCCTTTTCTCCAGGCTAAACAACCTCAGCTCCTCCCTACAGCACTTGTTCTCCATACCCTTCATGAGCTTTGTTGCTCTTCTTTGGACATGCTCCAGCATCTCAATGTCTATTTGTGAGATTTAAGGCCCAAAACTTGTTTTCCTTTTCCACATTGTACTGTTCTGTGTCTTTGCAAATATGTTTTGTGACCCTTTTTCAGTTGCGGGATGCTAACTGGAAACCAAACAGAAACATGTCTCAGTCAGAGGTAGGCAAGTGTCTGCAGCTTTGGTTTCAGCTATGAGAGAGGTTTTTGAATCCTCACTATTAAAATGTTCTGTCTGTCCTGAGGTAGTATTACCTTGGCAAAGGTAATAAGAGTTCTTTTTAAACTTTTGGTTTCATTCTTGGGGAATCATTTCTGCAGAGGTAGTTACTTTAGCTCATAGAATAAAAACAATGAGCCTCCAATTGTAGAATGATTTTGTACTTTGCAGTAAGTTTTGAAAGAATAATTCAATACTGTTGACTTAGCAAAGAATCTTACCCACCTGATATCAGGATCCTGTCTTAGCAAGTCTTCTGCCTTTCCTTTCACACTCAGATGCCCAATCCTTACATTTACGACAAAGTGCCTCTGCAGTTCAGTGTCAGAAAGGCAAAATCCGATTATGTAAATAACTTTGAGAATAAATATGGTATTATTTCATTATGTAATAAATCTACTAAGAGGATGTTGCCCATACGGATATTTCAGTATATATCTTTTGGACTAACATGACTGATCTGTTGGAGTATCATGGCACTTGAACAAATGCAAGAGAATTACCAGAGAGATCTTACAAAGGGTACGATTTTTGATGCTGTAGTTAGCATTTGTATAGAGAAGATGAACAAGCCTTCAATGTCTGTTATATGGTTTACTGGAGTTAAACCACAGATTATGTGTCTTTGCGTGTGCTCATGTATATGTGCAGTTTATTTTGTGTGTATATCTATTTAGACAGCAAAAAAGACAGCTGTCACTTGCTATGTACCATAAGCATGGAATGGAGTTTGTAGCTAATAGGGAGCACGGTTTAGTACTATTAAGTACTATTGCTGTAATGGGTCAAGTTTTTTAACACGCCTGGAAATTCTGTCAGTCACATGTACAGAGCTAATATTCAAGCATGAAAATTGTTTTATAGTAGTATTTGCAACACCGAACTTAGAGGTAAGTATTCCTGTATTTCATTGCACCATATGAATCACTCAGAGGTGCTCAGGCAAGAAAATAGCTTTTTCCAGCTGCTTCAAAGCCCAGGACTGCAATACACATAAACACATTCCAAGAGAGAACGTGAAAGGATGGGGAAGCACGTGGAACATTTGTGGAAGTCTGCTGAGTAGTTAGGGGCACTTTAAAATCACCTTTGCGTATTAATCATATGTAAAGTTGCATTTTGAACGGGCCACTCAAGTCTCTCTCGGCCTGTATTTGTATTTTCAGCTGAAACCAGTATTTTATTTCTTTTTTGAGCATTTTAACAATTCGAGAGATTGTCACTGTTTGTTTCCAGTCTCATTAGTTGTATACGTGACTCAGTATTCAAAAGGAAAAACAGGAAGCCAGAACACAAAGAAAAAGATCTACAGTTAAGATCCTAAAAGAAAACAATAGGAGAAAGGAACAAAGCTGGAAAATGTGATATAACTGAAGTTATGTCTGACTTGAAGCCAACATTTTCTCTATTTGTATTCTTAGCATGTAAGAACCAAGCTGTTTGAAAAGCACCCATCTGTGGGTAAAAGTGGAAGGTATTCCATTTCCAGAACTACTCCAAACACAAGAAACAAAGAAAAAAACAACAAAAAAGGAAGAACTCTTCTTATGTTGTTCTTACTGTTGTGTCTTACATCTTGTCTGAATCACAGAATCCCTTGCTGAAAAATTGCAAAAACAACTGACCAGTTAAAACTGGTATTCCAGTGGACTTCCCAGTGTTGTCTCACATAACAAGCTTTAAAAGTTTCTAATTTCATTTCCTTTGCTTATAATCCATGAAATATTTGGTTCTTTGGAAACCACTGATAAAAACAAGAGTTACATCTCTGATGTGATCTGTAGAACTCTTTTAGCTTAATTATCAGGATTTTTATTTGTGTCTGATTATTTCATTTGTCTTGTTCTTCATATCCGCTGTCTATTTAAAGCTGCTAAGTTTAGCCATAGCAAAACCTGTTTTAGAAAGCCATCTTCCATTTTGACAGCTTTCCTTATAGGAGAGACTCTCTTATTAAACTTGCTAAACAATTTTCATCACATATATAATGAATTCAATTGCCTCTGGCTTTACCTTTGTTTACAGGACTGCATTTTCCCCTTATCTGCATTTTTTTTTCTATTTTCTGACTCCTGTAACATTTTTCATAGAGACAGGTATAACATTAGCTGCTTCCAGCTGCATTTTCATTTATGAGCCTGTGATTTCACAATGGAGAGAGACAAACGTCTCCTTAGCAGAAAAAATTAGGAAATTCACATTATCTGATCGGTTGCTTCGAAAAATTATCAGAACAGTTTTAAAATCAGAGCTTTTCTACTTTAGAATGAATAGTTTCTCATTTTCATACCTCTCTTTTATGACATGCTGTTTGACATATTGCTCCTAAGTGACAGGTAAACCCATGAAAAATCACCCTTAGTATTGTAACAGCATTATTGTATGATATCCCTAAAATAAAGGCTTTCCAAGAGTCTCTTCATGTTTTGGAAGGGATGCTGAGATCTCATTCAAGGTTTTAGTCTGCTTGAATTTTCTGTTTGCCATCCAAAAAGAGGTTTAAATCTTTTCTATGTGTGTGGGTTGCATGTAATTACCAGCATTACAATTTAGATGGAACATTTGGAATGGATGGAGAAGAGCAGGGAAACTGCTCTGACTCTAAAACTTCTCATGCAATATCAACGTGACAGACATCATCACACGAGTTAGAATACAAGTTATAGGCAGAATTCAGCCACAGAACCATAGCCTCTCCCCACACCATTTTAACATCCAATTTGGGTACAATCAAATGTACTGTGAATAGAATTAGTAGCAGTCGTAGTATCGTTTAACAAATTACTGCAAGAACAGGCTTGTCAGAGAACATGCCTTAAATGTCACGATGTCAGTTTTCACTATGGTGACTTCAGTTCTAGATCTGCTCAAAGAACAATGGTGTTACAACGTGTGATCATAGCCTAATGAATCCAGGGACACTGGGTAACAGTTTGAAGGTGATTCAGATATGGAGGTCCTCACTTTCTTTGTGCCTTGTCAAGAAGAATATTCTCCTTTTCAAGCAGAAATGTTTAGTATCTGTCACAACTCTTGATAATCATTGGGGTAAACTTCAGATAAGTTGTCATATCTGACAAGTCATCTTATCTAATGTGCATGTTCAGCAAAGACAAAGAAACATCTGAGCCAAAGCAGAGGTGAAAAAAAGAACTCGTGAAACAGGGCAGTGCCAGTCCCAGGGGCGTTTCTGTACTGGTAGGAAACTGCACAGCATGACAGGCAATAAGCGTTCATGCTGTAGAGGTGACAGGTGCAAAGCTAATGCACAACATTGTGTCATTCTCATAATCATCCCCAACACAAGCATGGACTTCTTCCTAAATCATTTATAGAATCAATCTATAATCTATATAATCTACAGAGATCATGACTCTAAAGAGCAAATAACAAAGAGGACAGAATACTGTGAAAATCATCCTATATTTGAAAACTGAACTGAAACTGTATTTGTTGGAGGCAAATTAAAACTACTATAGTCTCTTTTAGACACATAAGCTAACATTTTAAAAAATACTTGGAGACCTAAGTTCTGTTTAAAAGAGAGCTTCAGCTTCTAGGAGCCAAAATACCAGTCATTTAGATGACTTTCAATCTCCTTAATATCTAGATCATTTATAGGAATTTGGGTTCCCAAGTCACTGAGAAATTTTTGAGGATTGAAATTTTACTATTATTACCCTAGAAGAAAATGCAGAAAACTAATAGAGGCACTAGATACAGAAAGATGGAACAAATAGTGAATGTTGAAGATGGGTCACTGTGTCAAGTGATATGAATCACTTAGAAAACTGGTTGTTATATAGTATTAATTCAGCAAAGTAAGAATTGATATATATATTTTTATATAGGACTAAAGAATCTATGTAGAATTTACAGGATGGAGGATTCTATTCTGAGAAGTAAAGATTTAAGCGAAGATCTGAGAATCATGGCAAGTAATCTGCTAAATACAAGTTATAGCATACGTATAAAGAGCTACACCTTATCTAGAATTAGAAGGTTATTTTTGATCTTGCCTTTGTATTCCCAGGACAAGAAGACAACGGTATATTGTATAGAATTCAAAGGAGAACCATTAAGTTCCATAAGCGGTTGAAAGATGGGCGGTATACTCCACAGTGTCAGAACTCAGGCTGTTTAGTTCAACAGAGATATTCCTGCAAGAGGACTTGATTACATTCCAATAATACCGGACCACGTGGAGAACAAACTTGTATTTCAGCAGCAATGGCTATATATTTAAGTTAGTCTAATTCAGACTATAAATGCAGCATGATTTTAAACAGGGAAACAATATCAAATGCTTCAATAGATACTCGTTTCTAAGAAAGATTGGCTATTTATTTAAATGTGATCTACAGTTCAAACAGAAGCAAGTTCAGGGAGGTTTCCAGACTATATTAAATATCAAATCAGACAAAATTATCAAAATTATTTCTCCTAGTCATAAACAATCTCTTAACTCTTACTTCAGAGAATTAGATTATTTTCATGTTACACTAATGGACAACAGGTAGTAGAAGCACAAACTCAAAAGACCACTACCAGCAGAAATAACACAGCAGTGGTGACCTATAAAGACAGAATGCCAATGAGAGCTTTGGCTGTTTTAATATATCCTCAAAAGAATTTTATTTTTTCTGGGAATTTTGGCAAGTTGTTTTGATTTCCTTAGCTCTGTGTAATTCATTGTATTGTTTAGAAACATCTGTGGTTTCAGTCTGCCTTCTTAGAGAATATTATGAGAGTGAGAGTACTCTTAGAATTTAGCACCTTGCTGGAAAAAGTTCTTGATTTTTGAGTCCATAATGTAGATGAGGTAAACCAGGAGCTAGGATCACTTATGACATCTGAAAATCTTTTATATGTCACTTCCTGACACAGTGACCCTGTTTCAAGAAATAAAGACTGGCTTTGTTCTCTGGCAATGAACAGAAGAACAAGTGAGGGACTAGAGCCATTTTAGGAAATGGCTGTCTTGGGAAAACTCTCAGAAAGAAATGGACATCTAAAACTTGAATAGTTTTAGTATTTTCCCATGAATTCCAAACAACATTAGTTGACATCTGATCTGACACACCCTTTCTGTGATGACCTATGAGGAGAAGCGAGGCATAGATTTACAAGGTGATAAAGAGGATTTTAGATTAGCAGTGTTCCTTTGCATGCATAATAGTGTAACAATAGTGCTGGTGCACTGGACCAGTCTTCTCTTCACGTTCCTTAGTCAGACAGGATCTCTGTGTGCCCAGAAGTGATCTTTGAAATGGTAGATTGCAGCTACTTTGTGCAGGATCAACTGACCCTGGGCTGGGGACTGGGGAGAGTGGTTGACTTTGTTGTTAACAGTCCAGCCAGCTGAAAAGAAGGAAGGGCTCAAGAGTTGTGCAGTGGTGATTCATGACCTGGTCCATTTCAATTTTGAACATCTTATTTTCATTTTTTTTTTCAGAGAGACCTTTATAAATCTATTTGTCAGTTGAAGATTTTTTACATTTTACATTTCATTTACCTGCACTCAAGAGTATAAAAAATAGATTTCGGCTTAATTCATAATTCTGTTGTAAAAGACCCTAACTAAAAATTATTCTCAGAGAAACAGACTTCGAACAAGTACATGCAAAAGGAAATGCTGTCTTCATAAAATAGGAATTCGTAACAAAACAGTAATTGTTTTAAATAAGGTCATGATAGCAGTAACTTTCCCAGTTTTGGGCATTTTTAATAAACCCAGCTCTTGGAGCAAGGTGGCTGAGTATGAAGCTTCTCGTGAATGAAGTGGCATCTTTACTGACTATGGAGATACAAAAATACAATAAACACAGCTCCTTCCCCTTGTAGTCAAGATGGTGACATCTAATATGCCTTGAGACCCATTTCCTGAATAAAAATCTAGAAAGTGTGAGTAAAAATGTTTCAGTGAGGCCCATCTCCAAATATATTCCCATTATCTGTGGTCTACCTTCTGAAATGTCAGGGTGTTTAACAGTTCATTTTGATTTGTCTGGAAGTCAAGAGTAAAGATGTTCCTCCATAGACTCAGCAAGGAAAGATGAGTTACACATTGTTGGCATGCCCAGTTAAGCCTAAATCCTTCCATAACTTCACTGTTCATCCTTGTGAGAAGCCTGGCCAAACTGTAAGAGAAAGGTGTTCCCGTGCACTCCCCTTCTCTCCTGTTGGCTGTCCTTGCAGAGAGGAAACATTTACCATGGTGATTTTGAATACTCAGAGCCACCACAGGGGACGAAGCAGGGCACAGAGCATCCCTTTCACCCCAGGAGCCTCCTTCCCTGGCTCTTTATTATACCCCTTCTGCTTCCTTTACCCTCAGGAAGCCAGATGTTGTTAAAGAAGAAGGGACACAGAGCTTCCAGAACACTGCGGAGACAGGCCTACCAGATTGGTGAGCACTGTTTTTAAAACACTTGGGACGTTGAGGCACATGCATGCTCACAGGCAGGCTCGACTAGGTGTCTGTCGGTGCAGAGCTTGGAGCACGGATTCTACCAGTGGTTGCCATGCAAAAGCATACGGTGTTTTATGCTGAGCATTAAATAGCACTGCCTTGTCAGTTAAGTTCTTATGCACCAGCGCACTGCAGACATACATGGCTCTACAACCTTGATAAAATTAAAATTCTGTTAATACCAAGAATGTTTCCTTTACTCAGCAGTAGCAGCGAACATCTTTATCCATCAAGGCTTTTCCTTTTTAAAAACTAAACAAGTTAGGAAGAAACCTGCTTGAAGGTAGCAGTGGAGTACAACTCTAGTGAAGTCACTGTCATGTCACTTCAGTCATACCTGCATACTTGTTTTTCCATTGCCATACTGATCATCTCTAAAGCAGGCTAACTGGAATCTTCGTGGAGTCTCTAAACTATTCTCTGTGGGGTTTTTTTTTCCAATATATATGTATTTAGGGGGATGGTTTAGTAGTATAAATTAATTTACAGAATTTACCACCTATCACAGACAGGTCAAAGGATCAGGAGTGATAACTGATAACCACCTGTCATTTTCTCCATTAGCAAACAGAAATGCTAGTTTCTGTAGTTTGATTCTTGTAGGAATTGAAAATAGGCAAAAAAGTAGAGAAAAACCTATCAAAGGCTAGAACCTGAAAACTTCAGTGGTGTGAGGATCCTCACTGAAGTTAGTTGGCCTCTTTTTATAACAACAGGCTGGAGGATTGAGTTGCAGCTTAATGTTTGCTTTGCATACTGGAAAAACAAGGTTCTGTACTCATTATTGAATCAATCTGCCATATCCTTTGCCCTCAGAAGTTCTTGTTTAGTAACTGGTTGTCTGTGTTGAAGCCAGGTTGTCATAAATCTAGGTTTTCCTGATTAAAGTGACTAAAGAGATCAACCCACTAGAACCTTACACTATACTCTACACATCCCAAAAAAACTTAACTGCAATTAGCTTACAAGAACCTGCAGTCTTAAAAGCATTTTAGATTAATGTGGAGAACAGGATATAGACTTTCTGTTTTATCAGAAATCACTTAGAAGTTGGAATTTACCAGCAGGTAATCAACTTGGAATACCTTATAGAAGTCAGTTGACATATCATTGCTAACAGCCTAAATCTTGAGGACACATTAAATGACCCTTTGGGCTCTTCTAAGCAGTGCTGAGGCAGGCATCAACAAAAACCAGCCCTTAGAATAAAGCCTTGCTACCCACAGCATGAGCAGTAAGGCAATGCTTCTGCTCCCAGAGCAGGAGAAAATGCATCTTTGTGCTTGAAGGAACGTAGTCCAATATTGTAGAGACAAATGAAGTTCCAAGTTCCTCCCACTGACTAACAGCTGTAAAAATAATTTACTTGCTGGTCTCAAGCAGGATGTTTCTGTTCCTTCCCTTCTCTTATTTGTAATAAAGTGTAGTTTACTCTTCTTGCAGAATTTGTATTATGTTCTGGTAAACAAAAAATTGATGTCATATTTCATTTGACAATTTCTAAAAAAAACCCTACTTGTTTTAAGACGTAGCTGATGACAGGGAATTTTAAAAGGCCTTTTTATATGGTCTCTGACTTGTGGCTGACAAGTAATTTTTCTTCTGTAAACAGACATTTTTTCAAGTGACTAACTTATGATTCTGTAAAACATGGAGCTTTACAGATAAAACCTTCATTTTGAGTCACTGCCTTTAGGACTGCATTTCTGCCCACCATAAAGGCCCTCATACTATAGTTCAATAGCAGCTACACCTGTTTACAGCAGAATGAATTCACTTAAAATTCACATAAAATGTATTTTAAATTTACTTAAAACTGAAACTGAAACTAAAGATGAAAAGATAAGAAATTTCACCATAACGGTACCATGTCACCATGTGCCAGATTTTGTATAACTATTTGCTTTATATAAGCAACTGGCACTAATTACATCAATCATAATATTTTACTTTCAGTTATGTCAGTACATGACAATTTTTGTATTCCACGGGTGCTCTGAAAGAACGAACAGTAGAACCACATTTACCCTTCAGACTCAGCAGGGCACCATCATCTTTACTGATGAGCAATGTCTTTGGAATTATTGTATTGTGTGGTGTAATCCTCAGTCATGTTATTTCAACTCAGCTGCAACTGTTTCACATCCAAAAGTGAAAACTTCTCAGTGAATCCATATAGGATCACTTCCTTCATAAGAACAAAGATAAAATAGAAGTTATTATCTTTACTAGTGAAATCCTGTCCAACTTCATGGAAAAACTAATGGTTTTCTAGTAAGTATAGGTATAAGGTTCAATGTCCTTAGCCAGTAAAGTAGTCAGGGATTATTTATTAATTAATTAATGGAAACTAGCTGTTCTCAGGCTTCTTCTTGCATTCAGTGGACACACGCCAGCCTGGATTCGGAGTGGATAAAGTGCTCATGGGTTAGTGCAATGGCACAGCACCTGATCAAAGCTTTGGTCCTATTCTTTCAGAATAGATGAAAAAAAGCACATGCTTGCAGAGGGACAAGCAGCATACAAAAATGCAATGCAAGACCCAACCATCAGTAATGTAATGACTTCATGTAGGAATGTGCTCCATAGTACGTAAGCACCTGGCTTCTACAACATGGGGCCTTTTCCTGTTGCGTTCCCATGGCTACCCTTTTTCTGACCTCTCCAGTCTTTTCTTGTTCTGGTATATGTATGAGTCTTCTGAAGCAGTACATGGAAATAGTGGAGTAAAATATGTTATCAGCTGTACAGAGAAAACGTTGAAGGCATTAGGCAGATCTCAGGGTAACTTCAGCAAAAGAGTTGAAGACTTCTAATCAAAGTCTCTTTGAGTTCATAAATGTAACATTAACAAGAATACTCTGAAAAATAGCATCCTTATTTGCATCCTTATTGGAGCAGCAAAAAGTAACAAAGACAGATTCTTTTATGTTGCTATCAGATAGACAAAACTTACGTAGTCATGTTGAACAAGCCAAAAGCTACTGTCATTATTCCAGCTTTCCTCACAAGCTGGCCTATATTCTTAGAGAAAACATACTGCATCTGTTCAAAGTGATCCAGGGAAATACCACAAAGGTAGAAGGAAGAAATATGAGAACATGATGAAATAGACTGAAGAATTTTCAAACAAATACAGCTTCAGAAGAGTGCCCATATGTTTCTATATACATCATCAAAATTGGATCTTCCTCTGCTTTAGAAAACCACACTAGTCAAAACACAAAATTGCATTCAAGTATCATTCATTGAATGACATTCATTGAAATACATTGAAATACATTAATCAAATTACATTCTGCATTGCATTCTACAGAAGTTGGGGTTTAGTTGGCTAAACCTGATATGGCATCTATTCACTATTCTGCATCCTGCAAATTACTGATATGCAAAATATTCCTCTTGGCCATGAGGTGAGAAGTGGGTGACAGATTTTGTCTCTATGCCTAGCTGCATTCATTTTGAAATCTGTCACCTCAGCTGAATGAGCACAAGAAGAAAAATCAGAGTTAATCATGACGGATCCAATCCATATCCCATCTTTCCTCAAACAGAAATGTCATTAAGTTTGATGAGATCTCTGAGTACAATAATAGAGTCTTTTGGGTTTTTTGATGGAAGTTTTACTTCAGAAAATTATTTGTTGTTTTGCAGGTGTTCCTTCTTTTTTTCTGATGTAGAACTAGAGGTTTGATTAGGATTTTTGCATACTAGGTGAATTTCTAGCAGGTCCTTGTACCTTAGTTAAATATTTTCATCTTCTGTGAGATCTGCTCAACAAAAAAGAGACCTCATAAGAAGCAAAATTCACACCAACCACTGTTCCAAGTGGGCATAGCCAGAATGTGCAAAACTCAGGGTACCTACAGGTGGCACATAGCATTTTGAACTTTAGAGTCAACTGCTGTAGTTTAGAGGACCTGGTGTACTTGAGTCTTTAGTGTGATTGGTGTAGCTACTAGCACAGCTACACACAGCTTTCACTGTGTGTCCAGGAATCTGTAGCTCCTCTGAATCTGTGAGGAATCATGTCTGAAGGGGTAATTATTTCAGCATATAACTGAAATACTTGAAGTGTTTTCAAATAAAGTAGAAGAATAGGCAAGAAAGGTTAGCCAGCTCTGCTTCTGTACTCACATGGGACACTTCTGCATGCATCTGGTGCGTTACGGTGCATGCGTATCTTTCTGTATCTGTGTCCCAGAGATCTGCAAGGCACACAGGTATAAGGTGCTGTGAGGGTTTGCGTGCACAAATTTTGCAAGTACAGGTTTCCAGAAGACCTGGGTTTATTAACACTTGGGCTGATGCGTAGAAGAGTCCAACAATCACAAGGGTTTCTATTAGTTACCCAAAAGCAATAGCTGTCTATGGCAATCAGCAAGGACTGGAAATAACTATCAGGTAATGAGGTTAACTTGAATGAATGAGAATAATGTGGCAAAGAACTCAGTGGAAATGATCCTGGAAATTAGTAATGAACTACACAGATTTTATACTGTGACAATTGCTTGATAATTTCGATTTTACAGAGATCACTGATTTTACTACAGAGCAGTAGGTGATGCAAATCGCCATTTGTTGTTATTTGTTTTCTAAATTAAATTATGAAGCTGAGAAGTTTAATTGCATGTATCAAACTGCTGGTGTTAAGGGTTGTATCACAGAAAAGGCTGACAGATTTATAATTAATGACAGTGAAGAACAACAATAGGATCAACTGAAGTGAATTAACAGACGTTGATTTCTATTTGAAGGAGAAAATTACCCTGTAATTTATGGTACTTCAAAGCAGCACTTAAAACATAGAGAATTCTTTGGTCTTGACTGTACTGTAGCTCTTTCTTTTGAGAGAGAGAAGGGAACAAATCTTCTACATGGCTGATGTCTATTTTAATGAGGCTTGCATCGTTTTCTTGTTCAAGCTCTTAAGCTCCTGTGTATCTTTTCAGTTCAAAGACAGCTCAGTAATCAGGCACTGCATTAACAGTTTTCCACAAACTAGCTTTGATAATCGGAATTCTTCGTGAATCCAGAAGGTGTTCCTGTTCTGGCATACTGCCATCCTGCAAGCCCTCTCTTCAGATTAATGAAATCAAGTGGCACGTCAACTGCAATGTCATGCATCTGCTTACTGGGTTCTGTCGTGCCACTGCCACTATATAGCCGATGCCCTCCAACTAATTTCCAGATTGTGCTGCGCATTCTGCTCCATAAAACTGAATGGAGAGGGTCAGGAAAATGAAGTAATGAAGTAGATACTCTGTTTATCTGGCAAAATTAGCGCAGCATATAGAGATGGACTTAAAAGTACATGGACTCCTTATGCAGAACATTATGTCTGCAGCCACAAAAACGTATGTACAATGCACATACTATTTGTGCTGGCAGAATCTGCTATAGATGGGACTTGCTACTGTTTAGAGTTTTAGTTTGTGCTTACTTACCTACATGAATAGTTTCATAAACTGTGTGTATCCTTATAAAAGAAATTTCTTAGTTCTATTTACAGAGGATGACGGGATGTGATCTGAACCGTACAGAGTGTAATTATTTTAATCAATGGCAGCATGTTAAAAAGGCACACTCCCTTCTTGTGTGCAATGTCACTCTGACCTTGAAAATCACCAAATGAAACAGAATAGTTTTGCCATCTGGAAATGAGACTTCCCATCAAAATCTATTTTACATCGATTAAGGTATTCACCATTATATTTGAGCACCTGTTATAGTTCTGTCCATGAGGGGAAAAAAAATCCAATAGCACTTTCACAAGACATTTTAAAGGATTTATTACAGTAAATTAGACCATTAGTCTAGCTAATCCAGTATCCTGCCCCTAGCAATGGCCAGGGCTTGCTTCAGAATATAGCTTCTGATTTGGGCCTGCTCAGGCGACGAGTGTTATTTCTCAGCATCATGGTGATTTGTCACAGGCCTTTTAGAACAATCTTGTCCTGTTATGCTCAGATGCCAAAGTTATTTTGTCTATTCTTTCAGAAGTTAATAGTCTTCAATTATTTATTCCCTTTCCATGTCAATCCAAAAGAGTAGCTGCTCATTGTTATGCAACAAATGAAACGAGAAGCCGTATCATGCTGTCTGATTATATCAAATATGTCTTAATATGCAGTTTGACTGATAGCTCTGTATTAGATCCACTAAGGTCAAGGAAAATGTTCCCTACAGTGTTGATTGAATATTACAGCAGGTGACTCCTGTAAGGAGTGTGCTGTGTTAATTGCAGAGTCATGGAACTACCAGCCTCAATACGATAAAACTTCTATCACATCTTTCAGAAGAATTCAATTGATTTTGCATTTATCTAGAGATGATAGGCAGTGCTGTTGTTGGATAAAGTTTTCATGTACAATTTTTAAATGTCTTGCATAATACAGATGATAAAAAAGGGCTATATTACGCAGGTCATTCTACTGGAAATGCTAAAAAAAAAGCATCAGTTCCAGTAATCTTCAACTTTTTATATGACGTAATAAAAGTCTGTAGGAGAAACTACTCCAGTGGTATGTAACCCTCATAATCAGACGTGGGAATAATTGACCCCTCACCTGGTTTGAGTTTGGGGTTATTTTAGGTTTGGGTCTTTTTTTTCTTTATTAAGTAATATACACACACATACACACAGAGACATATATTTTCAGTATGTATGTAGGAGCACTTCATTTAATTTTAACCACAGTTAAGCATAGACTCATTTGCTTTTTACTGTTCCTTCCATTATTCTCAAGCTGCTACCAAAAGCAAGCACGCTACATAATCCAGAATTGAGATGTCCCCAGACAGGTGATCTTGTTACCTATGAGTAACTTTTAAATAATTAAGCAAGATAAAATAAACAGCCTGGACCAAGCTCCAGATAAGGCCTCAGCTGCATCACAACCCAAGATACCCTGAGAGCAGTCTTTGCGTAGTAATAGTGGCATGAGTGTCTGCCATCAAGCTTCAGGAAGGCCTGCATTGACCAGTGTAAGGAATGTGTCTTCCTTGCTGTATTCCAGTCAGTACCCTCGTTCACAAGGATTAAGGAATACTTAGATCTTGAGAGTCTTTTGCTCTTGCAAACTCTACTAGTCTTAAGCAATTACCTTATTACATACAGATTGCTACGTAGACAATCAATGTGAAACAGTTGGTTCTGAGGAAGACACTGCTGGTAGCCAGTAAGAGTTTCATCTTTCCTCTTGCCTTCACAACTAGTGAAGACCTGTGCTGTTTTTTCGAAGAAGTGATCTTGAGATTTCAAAGAGAGCAGCTGAGGAAATGTTTTAGCTTCCCAAAGAACTAAGACGGAAATGTGTTCTTCTCCCTGATAAAACAGAGTTCAGCCATTTATTATAGGCCATTTAGAGTATCCAGGATACCCAGTACCCCAAACAAAAGTTTTGGAGGCATGTCACAATATCTGCAGCTACTCTTTCCTTTAAAAGAAAACAATGGTGTATATTATGTCTGACTGATTACAGCTCACACTATGGCACCAGCATTCAGCCCTTCTTTCTGCTGTAGTTTGTTGCCCACCTCTTAAAAAGCAATATGAGCCTAGAGAGTGGATGTGACCCAGCACAACCAGAAAGTTTTGCAGGATAAGCACACTGTGATGCCAAAGAAGGTGCCGCATCAGTCATGGGACATGGTGTAGAAAAGGTCTTGAGTCTTTCTGCCTGTAAGGCATAACCAGGGCATACCTCAAGGGCTCTCTGCTGAGGAGACAAGTAGTGTGCAGGGTTGTATGCACTTGAGATACCTACTCAGTGAGGGAGGGCAGTCCTTCTTGCGTTACACAAATTGTGGTACACACAGCACCACAATTCTAACTGCTGCTTTTGTTTCACTAAACCATGACCAAAGACAGGATGCTCAGAGGAAAGTACTTTTCTTTTTGAGACCTTTTGAAACACACAGATTCTGCTAGTCTCTGAAAGGTCAACCAGGACTTGCATAGAATTTCTAATGTTTCTAATTCATTTCCTGTTTCTAATTCAAACCCCAAAATAACTACAGTGATTCTATCTTTTAGGTGAATACAAACAAATTTCCCAAAGGGTAGTCCACGTGCCACATGCAGCCTGCAAAACCTTTATAACCTATTGTGGCATTTTGTAACTGTAGGGTGGAATGTAACTGAGGTGCTGTACTCCAGGAGAAGTCCTTTATACAGCCACTGGCATTATTACCTATTCACTCAATTGCATTCTAAGAAGGAACAGCCTCCCATGGAAAACTTCAGGATTATTAAAGTAAAAACACACTATTGAAGCAACAGTACATACAGTCGTAGCCATCGGTCAGCTTCTGGTCAGTTCACAAATGTTAAATGCAAAGTATGCATTTAATATAGTGGAAATTCTTTTGGATTCCTTTGGTCTTGTGTAGGTTGTATCACTGAATTTCTCCACTGCATGCCTTGAAGCCCTGAATTAGCATCAGTACTGCTGTTAGATAGCTAATGCCCACATCAGAGTTTCCAGTTTAGATCTTAAAAAAAAAAAGTTCAGACACCAAACCTGAAATATAGTCAGCTGTTATCCTTCTGTCCTTCACCTCCACATTTATACTCTGTGTATGGAGGAACATTCCAGCTCCCTTTACACTGTTTCTTGTGAAGGTAAACAGACACTTGAACAGGATGGATTGTGTTTTTTTCGAGATGAAGTGGATGCACATCTGTCTTTCCTGCAGAGCCCTCTAATGGAGAAGTTAAAGGATTTACTCCCACTTTTCACTGATGGAAGTTTGAAGTGGAGCCTTACACCCATTTTTGCACCCATCAGATAAGCTAGATAGGTGGTACTGCAGCCTGCTTGGTGTCCAGGAATTTCATATGTCAGGTCCCTTTATATAGCCCTGTCAGTTCATCTAAATCGTAATTCATATTGCTACCTACTGGGCAAATTACATACTTTCAGGCACTTGTATTAGTGTTCTTCAGTCCCACACTGTTCCTCTTGCAAAGCCATTAGACAGGAAGGTGCCAAACAGTGGGATGTTCGCTTATGAGACTGCAGTTCTTGACCTGGATAGAGCATTGTGGAGTCTTTAGAAGGAAAAAATCATATATTATCCTAGAGCCGCGTCTCTCTCTTTAAATACGTGTCTGTAAATGCATCCGTGTGCGTGCGCACGGCCACTTACACTACCTCTCGTAACAGTTCAATGCCACTAATCTGCTTGCCTGTTCTTTTCTGTAGCCCAGATGATTTACTGAATGCACTGAATGAGGGTATCAGCCGTGCTGATGTGATCATTACATCAGGAGGTGTATCTATGGGGGAAAAGGTATGCTAAATTTAAGTATGACTTGCTACAATATATGTAAGAATTTCAAGCCAGAGTCTGTCATCAGAGCCTCTACCTTTGTATTAACACTTATTAAAAAAGGATCTTACTTTTCTTGGAACACTTAAATGTGAACTAATTAAGAAAATAGTCTTCAATGTTATCCTTGTTCCCTTTGTTCTTGTTACTGTACTATAGCAGACATAGTACAACAGGAAAGATTTTAATTCTTGATGGTAGTGATATGCAAATGTGTTTTTATTTAAGGAATGATTTATGTAGCTGTGATGAGGAAGGTGCTTGGTTAATAGCACATGAAGGCAACAGACTTCCTTCTATTCTTAGAGCAGGTAAAATGCAGATAGAATAAAGCTACTTTGAAAGTACTTAGAAAAGCAACCTGAGTATATAAATAGCTTTTTCTTACTCAGCAGATCTGTTTCCTGAATATGCCAAAGCTCTGTTACAAAAATAGTTTTATCACATTTTGCGCCTCATAGTCCTACAGAGGCAATACATACAAGACACAGTGAGCTGATATATTTGCCTTTTGAATCATTAACAGAATTGTTGATTGAGTTCCTGTTGGTAATCCCTGTGCCAAAACCATCAAAGAAAATAGGGATACACAGATGCTGGTGGGGCGTAGATGAACCTGCAGGACATTTATTAATCATGACTTATGCGAAGGAAAACTCAGATTACTTTTTGATCCCAGGCTGAATCTGTGAGTTTGGCAGGTAAAAGAAACATCTCTCCTTTTATAACTAACAGATACTAAAGACAGTTGTTAGGAGATGGCAAACATGAGTGCTGTTTTTCTCACTTTTCTGAGTAGAAATCATATTGCTGGATACGTCATGAAAACGGATAACTAGTTATGCCAGTGCCAATTACTTTCAATCCCATTGATGGCCTCAATATTCCTAGAAAAATAAAAGTGCTGGTCTTTAAATTTTGAAAGTGGCAACATAGTGCAGACACGGGAACACTGGGAAGTGACTGGACTGCTGAATGGACTTACAGGTATTAATGCCTTCTGGCTGATCTCTTCTCAGTCCAGATCTGAGGCAACAGCATAAAGTCAGTAGGCTGTGTGTTCCACTGATGGGTAGCCCTCTGATACTGACCTGTCAGCAGGTTTAATGAAGTGACTGTGAGCATCCAGAAAGTAAATAGACAGTCAAAATGAGGTTAATGCAGTCAATACTTGAGAATTCATGCCTGGCCAAAAAAAAAGTTGCTGCTTTCCAAGTATTTAAACACACACACACACACACTACCATGCCCCCCGCACACACCCCACTCCCTCCCAGCCCCCCAAAAAAAAAGAAAAAAAAAAATATGGAGAAAACTGCAAGGAAGCTTCAGATTTACTGCTTCCAAAGTCTCTCTTCATGGATAACAGTTACATCCTCTGTCTTTAATCTCACTAAGCACAACAGACGGGATACTACATCTTTGAGCACAGCAATTTTCAGTAAAGACTAAGCAAGTAATTCAATTTGTTTTAATAACTGGATCGATTGTGTTTATGCAGAATCTTTTAACTTGAACTAACACACAAGCCATCCACAATTTTTCCTTTCTAAGGACTGTTAAACCCAACCACTGTAAATTAGACCGTGTCCCGAAGAAATTACAATAATTACAGTATCCTGGAAAACTATGATTTCTACAGTACAGTGTTGGTTTCAAAAATACTAGGAGATCTCTAACTCTACTGGTAGATAGCTTCCATGGCAAAAGTTAAATTACTTGATTTTAAGTCTTAACTTTGAACCATAAAGCTTTGACATAGAGAATGTTTTAGTAGCAGGTGTTTGTGGGGTCCTCTGAGATTCTGATGCTGCAGATGACTTTTAAGTAAATATAATGCTATGTCCTCGTGGAGTCAGGTTTGGCACCTAAAATGAGTCTGTTCTTCACCTCTTCTTGAAAATACTTTCAAATACTGGAAAATCCCCACTGGACTGTAGCACTTTCAGGATATAAAAAGTCTTTCATCTTCACTTGATACTAATTAATTGCTTTGAATACTTAGATGATGTAAGCCACTTTGATGTTACTTAATCGATTTTCTTTTTTGAATTTAAACAGGACTATCTTAAACAGGTGCTGGATATTGATCTTCACGCACAGATTCACTTTGGCAGAGTTTTTATGAAACCAGGGTAAGAAATCTTTCTACTTAGGCAGCATAGATGGAGGATATATTGAGCCAAATATCCTATATAGGAGCTTCAATAGATTTCAGTTTTCCAAATATACTGTAAGCCACATAGTAGATACATATGAGAAAAGAAACAAAATCAGCACTCTTCAGATTAGTCATCATCTTTATAGGTTAAATTAACCAGAACAGAGAGATTGCTTTTTATCAGTAAGAGATATATCTCTGATAACTGTTGCAAATCAGGGTTGGGGACTGGGGAGAAACAAGCATGGCATAAACCTTGTCACAGTCTTCATTCTGATCACAGAGCTCAGGTACTGACATTCTTATGAAATAATCAGGAAATAGAAGGATATTTAACTGTTGGTTTGCTTAACATGCATCTCGTTTCCCTTCAGCATTTCCCTAAGAATTCCCTACAAACAAGCAATTTCTTGAGAGAGGTGAAATGACAGCTAATTTACACAGATTGGCACATTAAGCTCAGTAATTTTAAAGTAAACACAATACTTTATGTGTTTAGCTTGCCTCAGAAAACTGTTCTCAGCATTCCTTTCTGAGTCTGGAAGCATACTTTGTAGGGATGAAAACTGCCCGTGCTGACAACAGAGAGTTCCCTTCGCGGCAGGGCAGCGGAGGGATGTGTGCAGCTCTGCCTCGCTAAGCACGGAGCGCAGCTTGTTGGCAGTAACACAGGGCCACGCGCAGCTCTGAGCCATGATTCCTTCTAGCACACAACTACCAAGGGGCAGAGCAGACAGAGCATGGGTGTTGGCTGTGAAAACAGGCTAATACTTTTACTCTCTCTGCCTACTAGTCCAGTGAAGAACTGCATGTGGGTTTGGTGCTTGCACCTCCCTCCATAAGAAGAGCAAGAGAGGTGCAAGTATGTTTCTTCCTGTGCTGGGTGCCGCCCTGGTGTGGAATTGCTCACTGCTTCTGTTGTACTGCAACAGCCTACGTGGGTCCCAAATGTGGACCTGCACTCCAGCCTCTGCTTCCGACAAGAATGAATAACTTGATTTAGAGAATTCAGAAGATTAAATTCTTGTTCTAGTTTATCTGAAAGTAAACATAATTCTTTCTCCTGGTGATCCCTCTGCAAACTTGGAGCAATAAAATTTTAATAAACGGCCAGAATAGCTTTAAGCATTCTTTTTTAGTTCCCAAACACCCATGTTCATTTTATACCATAAGAAAGACATTTCTTGCTACTACCAAAACCTTTAGTCATGTCATTTTATTGAGGATATAAGCACCCTTATTTTTATCGGCTGTAGTGCAATAGCCAATACTGCGTCTTAGCTTTTTTTAGCTGTTTTAAGCCTTAGATATGGATTGTGATTACTATACTGGGAAAAATCCCCTTGAGTAAGTTCTGAGAATGAAGCCAGAATTTGCTTGGTGTGCCTGTATTTTGTTGTGCCCATGACTGGAGAGTGCTGCCTGGATTTTACCATTGCTCCACTTGATCAGATTGCTGAGCTAATGTCAGGTTGTGCCTTCTCTAGCAGCACTGCCAGAAGAAAGTGCTGGGAGACTTCACCAATGGCGGTGTTGAAATCTCAGATCAGAATTCAGAATTTCCAGTAAATATGAATTAGCAATTAGATTTCTTTTGTACTTCAGTTTGTGTGCTGGTTACAAATTCGGAACTCTGGCACGTAGTTCCCATTATGTTAGAGACATTTTACCTCAAACACCAACTTCCTGTGGTAAAATAGGATATTGATTAGCTCTAGCAGATACAAAACCAGGTAGTAATGATCAAAGCATGGCAAATCTCCAACAGTGCTGCTGGTCAGCAACTCTCATCTGCTGACCAGGTGATAGTTAAAATTATAGAATGTGTACAGTTGGAAGGGACCTTTTGAGGTTATCCAGTCCAACCTCCCCTGCAGGAAGCTTGGACATCTTCACTAGATCAGGTTGCTCAGAGCCCCATCAAGCCTGACCTTGAATATCTCCAGGGATGGGACCTCCACTATGTCTCTGGACAACCTGTTCCAGTATTCACCACCCTCATATTGAAAATTTTTTTCCTAATATCAAACCTAAATCTCCCCTTTTCTAGTTTAAAACCATTACCCCTCACCCTACTGCTACGTGCCCTCGTACCAGTTGTTAGCTCAAGATGAAGCCAAGGAACTCAGCCTAATTATTGCTCCTACAAAGTGTCATTTCCAATGTTTAAAAGGATGATATTAACATAGGTGTATAGAAAACTTTTTCTTTTAATGCATGAGTCCCTTTTCTTTGCCAGCCACATTCTTGAGCCATCATGTTACTGTCCTATTTGTAGAACTGTAGTAGCCCTGATAACAGGTCACTGAAGATCACTCAGAGAGGCTCTGAAATGCAGAGAGCGCTCTTTACTGATGGACTAGGCCTTCTCTGCCTGTGTATCAGAATTTGTTCACCTCATTACAGACTAGCTACTATTTGCTGCTCTGATTTGCTGTCATCACAAAGAGAGGACTGTACCCTCAGTATAGAATAAGGGGGGGTGGCTAACGAACTGCTGAGAGAGAGAGAGATCCTGTTCTGTTTTCTTTTCCAAATGTTTTAAATAATAACATCATAATGTTCAGTCAAACTCTAGTGCAGATATTAAATAGCTTTCCTTTTCCATAGCCTGCCAACAACTTTTGCAACTCTGGATATTGATGGCGTAAGAAAAATAATCTTTGCGCTCCCAGGTAAGATGTTGTGCTGATTACTTTTGTTGCTGTGCATAGATGACAGACATGAAACAGAATTGTGACATTCACAGCCTCTGTGTCATGTGTTGACATCCCAAAGGAAGGTACCTGTAAGGTTTTTCTGGATATTCCCAGAAGAGATGGACTTAAAAGGATATACTAAGGAATACTCTCTTGTTCCCGTTCTCAGAATTTGCCAGTGTACCGGCCTCATGGGGTTTGTAAGTGGTACTAGAGTACAGGGGTGGTGTTTTCCTACTGATCCCGCCACCCTCGCAGTAGACATTCTGTGCATGTCAGTCAGTGCATCCACTCTGAAGTGTTGAAAATGGAGACAAAAATGCAGGAGTGCCAAGGAATGTGTCACAGAGTGATTTATTATCTTGATCATACAGTGGAACCAAAAGAGGGCAGCATCTCTTCACCTCCCGCGTGCTGCCTCGCCTGGGGAAATCACCCGTTCAGAATAAACATTTCCTTAGGGATCTGGCTACAAATCTCTGTCCTCATAAAGCAGGAGGAATTTATTTTTTTCTTATTACTCTGGCTTTGTGTGGATTTCTGACTACGCAGGAATTCTCTTCTTGATAAGCTGGTGGTTTTCAGATATATCTGTAGTGCTTTTTCTCCCTCTTGTTTTAGTTGCTGCAGTACATTCTCTTCCAGGGGAGAGATCAATGGAGCATCTGCCTGATCATATTTATTCTAGAACTGTCATCTAGGGAAGTCCAGATATGTAAGATAAGTGGTGTTTGACAGACTTTGGTCATACACCTCTCTTGTGAGTCAACAGAAAACATAAATCGCTAGGCTTCTCAGCACCAGTACTAAAGCATTTTGCTACTCAGTTAGGGAATCGAAAGATATTTTCCCATATTTCTTGGAAACCTTAATCATTAATCAAGAGGCCTATCATCTGTGACCTATACCAGTGGACAATAAACCCTGCCCTGGCCCTGGACAAATCTGGGTGTAAGACAAAAGGCAGCAGGTGAACAGATGCAAATGGTGGGACAAGAGGAACATGGGGCAGTTCTGGTCAGGGAAGGGTTTCAGCAGACCATCAGCCAGAGAGTGTAGCTTCCAACAGGTATAGTTGCCACATGCTGCTCCAGTCTGGAATGAAATGCTTCCTGTACATAGCATGAAGAGCTCTCTAGAGGACAAGAGATCACTTTCAGCATTTCACAGAGTGTATCATGAGAGTCACCACCTACTGTTCTTTGTCCTACAGGCAACCCTGTGTCAGCTGTTGTCACCTGCAATCTTTTTGTTGTTCCCGCACTGAGGAAAATGCAGGGTATCCTGGATCCTCGGCCCACCATCATCAAAGCCAGGGTAAGAAGCTTGTCCTCTATCTAAAAATTCCCTCAGAATGCTGAAGCGCAGCTCTTTGGGCTCTGAAAGGCTGTCTCGTTTGAGGAATCTGGACCCTAGACTAATTCTGGGAAGTTGAAGGAAGTTCACACAGAAGAGAGGTACATTCTCGGTCGCTATTAATGGTAATATTTAGCCCCATAATTTCTAAGATTTAGATGGCCATCTAATGGAGCAAGATACACAGCTGTGGAGGCAGCCATTTGCCAGTCAGCCAGGGAGGACGCTTTTCTGTTTAAAAAATAATTAATTGGTTTAACCTGTGGTAAAAAGTGCAGAGTGACCTGGGAATGCCTGAAGAATTGGATAGTTCTGTATTAGCAACTGAAAATACAAACTTTAAAGCTTCTCTGGTTTTGAGTTACTTACGTAAGCAAGCCACATGACCCCCACGCTAAGTAATATAAATCCCTTAAACTATTCATTTCAGCCATATAAGAAATCAAGGATATTGTAACTCTGTTTAATACAGTTTCAAGGAACATTATTATAATGTATTTTTCAGCTATTTTTGATTCAAATAAAGCACCCCAGAAACATTACCTTTTATAGCTTTCCTATTGCTCTCGGCTACCCACTTTCCTCTTAACACTTATCCTGTGTCTCTCTTTTGCACTTCCACAGGCATCCAGATTTTTCTTTCTCTCACAGCTAGAATATTCTAAACCAGAGAGCAATCTGTAGTGACCCTCACTTTGGCCTGAATTTTCCAGTCTGTTCCATCAGCTTCCATTGGGAGCCATTCCCTGTATGCCTTTTCATTTCAGAGTCTGGCCACCTCTCTTTTGTCAGGGCTAGCGGGATTTTGAATGCAAATAAGTTTTTTATCTTTATGCAGTGTAATCCCAAGAGCAGAAATGATAACGCTTTTTTCCAGGGAAATACGATCTTTAAACTCCCAGTAAAGGAACAGCTTGGGAATGCTCCACTTAATGCATGTAGACTCTTTGATATTATAATGTCACAGTTGTATTTCCCTTCAATACTGCAGTCTTTACCTTCTACAGCTTTTGATCTTGCACTAGATACCATCACGCCTCCAAAATGCAGGTTTTGAAGATGACTGGTTTTAAGGAAAAACACTTGCGCAGATGCTTCTGTTGTCTCAGTGCAATCTGAATCATGACTTTTTCATCCTTTCTTTGCTGCTTCCACAGTTATCATGTGACGTAAAATTGGACCCCCGCCCGGAATACCATCGGTGCATACTGACTTGGCATCACCAAGAACCACTACCTTGGGCACAGAGTACAGGTTAGTGCCCGGTCACACAGACACTCACAGGAGTCCCTGCCTTCACACGTTTACGCTTAAAAACAACCAAGCGTGTGCACGTGTTTTTTCATATAACCTTCTTTATGCAGACTGATGTGCTGACATACTTGTGTACAGGTGTAGATGTATGTCAATATAAACTGCAGTCACGATATGACTTACCAACTTAACTGCTAAAACTTCCTTTGTCTGAATAACCTGCCTGTACACACACGCACGCTCTTGCTCACAGTCTCTCAAAATCATAGAATCACAGAATCTCCTGAGTTGGAAGGGACACATAAGGATCATCCAGTCCAACTCCTGGCTCCACACAGGGCCAGACAAGTCAGAGCGTGTGACTGAGGGCATCATCCAGACGCCTCCTGAACTCAGCCAAGCTCGGTGCTGTGACCCCTTCCCTGGGGAGCCTGTTCTAGCACCTGACCATCCCCTCAGTAAAGAACCTCTCCTAACATCCAACCTAAACCTCCCCTCTCTCAGCTTCATACTGTTCCCTTGGATTCTATCACTGGCTGCCAAAGAGAGGAGATCGGTGCCTGCCCCATCGCTCCCCCCTCAAAAAAGTTTGCTTTCCTCCAGTTCTTGTGGCCTAAGACTTCAACTACATTAGCTACTAGTGCTAAGCTGCTAATGCTAAATGAGACTCTTCAGAAAACCACAGCTAACCAAACTTCCCCATTACAGTCCAGTAAAAACATCCTAGACTGCGCTGGTTTTAAGCTTTGTACAATCGGAAATAGGTATGCAAATTGAAAAATGAAGTAATTTTGATAGGATTGGAAATTCTAACAGAAAAGCAATTTACTATGACAAGATATGAGGCACAGATAATGTGGAAGGCTGGTTAGGAGAGCTCTCAGCAAAGGGAATGAGAGTTTTGAGAGCCAAGGTGATGAGAGGCTGACTAATTCTCCACAGAGTTCTCTGTTTCCATCCACCTTGGAACAGCGAGATCCCAGCGCTCTGAATAAATTAGCAACATGACCATCTTCGTAAGAACAGCTCCTCTTTCCCGGGAGGCGCGTTGCAGCATTTGGAACTAACCGGGAACTTCACTGAAATTCTTCTCTCCCTCTCCTGTAGGGAATCAGATGAGCAGTCGTCTGATGAGTATGCGCAGTGCCAATGGACTGTTGATGCTACCTCCAAAGACAGAGCAGTATGTGGAGCTTCACAAGGGGGAGGTGGTGGATGTCATGGTCATTGGAAGGCTATGATGTCACCAGCAAGAGCGAAGCTTTGATGCATGTCCACATATCATTGACTGTATCCTGTAATATGCAACGGCACAGCTAGTTTTTCTGATTTGGATAAAAGTTGATCAGTATAGTCAACATCTTGAATTATATTTCAAATGGAATTTAAATAAATACCTTTTAAAAAAAACCCTTTAAAACAAATCTTAACAAAGAAATTTATTCTGATTATATCAAAGCAACTTTTTCCTTTCCTTGCAATTGCTTTGTGTGTTCAATGCTAGTTCTAATAGCGGTAGCTTTTAGTAGACAGCAGTAGGTGCCTGCAGAACTTGTGTTTTTTCTCATCTTTGAGATACAACTACTTATGCTCTTAAAACAAGGCTGTCTGCTTATTTATACTAGCGTAGACAACACTTGGATTTCCCTTATTAGTATGCTTCATAACCGCTTCACAGAGAGCTTCTGCTTGTTCTTTATCTTGTATCTCGTGTTGATGTGCACAGTGCCAACAGCAGAGTGGCTGCACTGGGAACCCAATGAAGCCCCGAGGTTTTCTCACCTCGCTGTGCATTCAGGGATCTCTCTTGTCCCAACAGCCACCCAGCTCAGTACTCTTGGGCAGTAACTGGATACCTTTTATTTCAACAAACAAAAAAATTGCTTCCTTAAGTGCTGACAGCCTTTTTAACCAATACATTTAAAAATGTACAGAACTAAAAACTAAAAAAAAAAAATCAAAGACTGATCTTGTACAGATATTAGTGTTACCAGCATTCGTGTGGAAATTAAATGAGCAAAGAAATAAAACTAATGTTAAACAACTCTGTACCATAACATTTTCTGTAATGATATTGAAACTTAAATGAATAAAAAAAATCCTCAATCATTATTTAAAATTTCACCTGTTTAGCCTTGTTGTTTGAACTTTAAAAAAAAAAAAAAAAAAGTGGTTTCTGAGGGTATTTGGGGTGGGGAAAGAGGACAGGAAAGGAAGGAAAAGTAATCCCCTCATGTACAGTATCATGAGTGAACTCCAAATACAGAGGGAGCAAGTGCGCTCTCACTCTTCTCCCAAGGCACACAATGGAAGCGGCTTTTTGGGGGGGTTACAATTTAACTGGTCAAAGCTGGAAAATATGTTTCTTGTCCATCTGAGCTTCATAGCAGTTGCAAAGAGCCCTTGTCCTGCACTGTGTGGAATTTGATATTCTTGTCTGTCTTTTTTTTTCCACAAGAGTCTTTTTGATATTGGGACTATTCAGCCCTCGACAGATGGACTTAGTCAGGGAGGACACAGAGAACTGGCTTTAAGTCCTGACTGCCACAGTGGGCCAGAGCTGCAGCTCTATGATGACGGCACAAGGCATCCCCAAGGCTGGTTGTGAAACCAAACTCCTTGCTTGCTGTGCAGCAGCCTGATTACACCCTGCACAGGCCATTGCAAAGGTGGAAGGTGGGTGGGCAGACGCCAGGTTCAAAGGCACTCCAGGGGCTGACCTTTCAGAAAAACAGCACCACCACTTGCTGATCATATTCCTTGGTTCCAACCCACATTTGTGGCCTGTGTAGCAGCAGGATGCTACCAAATTGAATTCATGAATGCCCGTATTTCCTGTACCAATATTGTAAACCACAGAAGAAGGGAGAGACAGAAGAGTTAACTCATCTCTGAGAAACAATGCAGAACACTGCCTTTTGTAATCCAAAGGATTGTTATATAGTTTGGAGTTAGTACTGGCAGCGGGTATAATAAAAATTGGAAGTTTATAAAGGACACTGGTAAAAACAACCTCAGGGAAGATTGATCATGCACTTGGAGATGCTAGACAAAGATAGAAGAGATAGGAGGAAACCTAGCCAAAAATATCTTGGGTCTGTTTACATTAAAACCATTACTCAAACAAACGTGGTGCAAATGCATGGCTATATTTAATCCCTATCTTGGCTTAACTACCATTTAAACAAATCAAGTGTTTAGAGGGTAAGCAAAACGTACTGTTTGGGGGTTTTTTTGTAACATCCTCTGCCCAGTGTTCAAAGTTTCATGCAAGAAAATAACCTTTGCAGTTGCTGAGAGAGACACTCACAGCCCAGCCTTCATTGGCACCAAAAGCCATAGCAGTGTGTTGAAGAGGTAACTCTGGGGAAGGGTAATGAATTGTTATTACAACTATGTCTCAGTTATCAGGCCTACTGTCTGAAGAATTTGCCTTGGTTGTTGTAATATAAATGGATGTAATAGAAATGATCCTGCTCTGGCAGGGGGGTTGGACTAGGTGATCTCCAGAGGTTACTTCCAACCCCTACCACCCTATGATTCTGTGATATAAATGTGATATAAATAGATAAATTGAAATCACTTCTTTAACATTCCAAACTCAACGGTTTCAGGGAAAGTTGGAAGCTCCAGAAAAGAAATCGAGGACAAACAGATCTTTGAGTATGTGGTTACTTTGGTTCAAGGACTGAGATTTGGAAATGGAAACATTTTAAGGAATATTTTTATTTCTCTAGTAAGTTTTTAGCACAGTCAAAATAGTAACTTACTATTAACAAGAAGCAATGCCAGCAATGACTGAAGATAAGTTTGGACTTGCAACATTTGTAGTTTTCTTCTTTTTCCATCATTTTCTTCAGTGCCTATACATGGCAATGAGCGTACGCAGTGGGCCCTCTGAGTCTCGTTCATCCAGGTGGGATAATCCTACAGTGACCTACAAAATCCTACAGCAACTTTTGTATCCTGGCTAGCTGATACCAAAACCTTGATTGTATTCCTGGATGTCAAACATCCTTCAAAAATTGGCTGTATTCAATCAGGTAAAGCATAGACTGGCCTCTTCCAAATATTGATTTCAAGACTTTAATTACAGGAATTACATTAGTTCTATATTAATATTAAAATATGTTAAACATGAAATGCCCCTGATCTGTAGGTGGTTATTACAGATCTGCATGACTCCAGAGATTACTAATTTACATGGAATCTTTAGCCTTTTTGATCCACTTAAAATATACTGCACCATGGATACTGCTTGAGGACAAAATGCAACTGGGATCATCCTGCAGGTTCTGTCTTTGTCCTCCCTAGCCTGCCTCTGCACCAGGCACTAAAGGTTGTCTTCTTTGACTCATCTCAGTCCTGAAGACATGCTGCTTGCCTCATGCCTGGTAAAGATGGTCTTCAGGCCACAGCCAGTCTGCACATATCCTCAATGACCACAGAAGTGCCAGGTGTAGTGACTGTACCCACCTTTTCCTTTCCATTGCCTTGGTTCCTAGCCTGTTGGTAATGGGATGGTGCGTGCCAGCCTCTTTGCCTTCGTGTGGTGTTCAGGACGGGCCTCAAGTCATGCTCAGGAGAGCTCTGCAGGCTGGCACCTCTGCCAGTACTTGCAGGACAGGCATTACATCTGAGAGTTGAGACTTTGGTGGGACATCTTATTTTGGAAAGCAGATGCCAGGCTAAGATGGCCCAGCACTTCTATGACCCTCTGTTATGTTCTAATACTCAGTGTCTCAAAAATAGCACCATCACCTGGGCTGTTTGTGGGGTTGGCAACAGGTAAGAAAAATATACATTAAATCAAAACAGAAGAAACATAACACAGGCTGTGTTTCCTCACATGGTAACAGCACTGAGATACTTCCAGGTACTCGTACTCACAGTTGACAAAGAGAAGACAAGCAAAGTAAGGGTGAAGTAGCAAAAAGCTCTAAGTACTGGTTAATGCTGAAGACATGTCTCAGTGCATAAAAGTTGGTCAGCAATCAAGTTAAATAGTTATTTTAATGCCAGAATCTCCTTGGATACATTTATTTGGTATATTTGGATACACAGCTTTGTACTTCTCATAAAGAACTAGATGGGAGAACGTGAGAGCAGCAAATGAAGAGTCAGAGCCAAATTTGTGTTACATTATCAAGCAGTAGACTAGGCTGACATGCAATGATCATTATACTCTTACCTGATGGGAAACTAAGAATAAGAAGGAAGAGGGTAGATACTGAAATGCCCAAGCACAAAATTTAAAAAAAAAAAAAAAGTCATTTTTCCATAGCTGGAAAATTGAAACTAGCTTTTAATATCAGAAAAGAAGCATGAAATTTGTATTTCATTTATGCTGACATTTTCCAAAGGTTTCTAACAGACCTTTGCCCCAAATAAATTCAGAAATATAATCCCAACCTAATATTTCTTTTGTGAGGTTATTTTACGAATTTCCAAAAATTCCAGGTAAAAAACTCTTTCCTTAAATGCTTTACATCCATGGTAGTCTCCTTCCTGAAGCTAGTCAGAGACATCTGGTGTTACTCCAATGAATAGGCTGAAGTGTAGCACTACAGGTTAGGCAGGGAAGGGTGTTTATGCAGGTAGTTAAAGAAAGCGGAGACATTTCTAGGAGAGGGGTCAACGAGGCAGTCAAAGTCACAACTATTGATGATGAAAGAGGATTTGTAGTGGGGAGAATTGCAGCAGCTGCTGATGATTAAAGCAGCAATCTGTTGAGTAAAGACAAGCTGGAGTTTCCCCTAGCAGGGTTTGGTCAGTGTGTTGTAAGTGCCTTGACCTCACAATGAAGAACATGATCTCCAATACACTGTAGGTCCTGAACGGTTTGGCAGCCCCTTCATCTCCCTAAAGCCAGCCAGTCTCAAAAGACACAACGCAGCATTTTTCACCTCTTGAACGTGATGCTGTCAGCAGCTGAACTCCATCTTTATTTAAAAAGAGCCAAAAAACCCACATGGGTGTTTCTTCTGTATTTTCTTTTATTGATTTTTTTTTTTTCAATCTGGATTTTTGTTTTCTAGTAAGTATATCCCAGCCTCCACCCAGAAAGGTGAGTCCCCATCTGGATTTAAACACAGCACTGAAATGTAGACACTTCTTGGCTAATTCATGGGGAGGAAAGGCCTCAGGGGGTTTGCAAATAGCCTTAGGATGTGTGGCTAGTTGCATGTTTTCTGAAAGGGCTTAGTGACTCATATAGATTAAGACTTGCTCTGTGCATGCATGCCATACTGCAGGCAAGCTGACAAAGCTCTTGCAATGTAAAGCCTTCAGAAGGGTGATGCACAGATCCTCAGGAGGTCTCTAGTTGTCAGGCAGGTTGGGCAGGGATTACTTGCTCCATCCCAGCAGTACAGTGACATCCATACTCTGCCCCTGGATTTGCATGGACCCCATCTGGGTTTAAAAATACAGTCAGCCAAATTAATTCTTGCAGATTTAATTCACAAGCGAAACTGAGACTTGATTGTACACCAGTTAACTCCACAAACACTCTGAACATACCAGAGAAAACAAATGCACTGGCATGATCTTGATAACCAGGGATTCAGAAGTAGAAGTAAAATAACTTCAAGAAAAGTATAAAAGAAGTTGGAAGGTAAGTATGTATCTGTGCAAAAACTACCTTAGAAACAACAGCAAGGTAAGATCTCAGAATCCTGATTTGATGCTTCCATTAAAAAGAAAAAAGAAGTCACAGTGCAATACAGCCATGTTACCAGCCATGGCACACTAAAATGTCCCACTGGATTGACAAGAAAACAGGTAAAGTAGCATTTGTCTGTTCCTGACACCTTCCTCATGTATTTTAGTGTCCCAAGATGGTCTGAAAGGACCAAACAGAAATCAGAAATATCCCCCCCAGTACCCACAGCATTTGTGGCAAGAAGTTCCACATAGCATGAAGCAGCATCTCCTCTCTTTTGTGCTGAATTTGTCACCTCCGAGTTCTGATGCCTCTTGGACTTGTGAGTTGGAGCAGACGATCAGAATTCACCCTCATCACCACTTAGTTTTATAGATGGTTTTATAGATGGCTATTGCATGGATTAAGAGTCCTAATCTATGTAGTCTGCCCTTTGAGGTCATGTTCCATCTCCAAGGGTCTGTAAATTGGATCATCCGTGCTGCTCCTCTTTGCACCCTCTTCAGTTTTACTATATTCTTTCTGAAACAAGGAGACCAGAACTGCATACACATTAAAAGGCATCACTATTTCATATCACCATGAAACTATGACTTCTGTTTGTTCTCCACTTCCTAATAGCTAATTTTTGTTCTTCAGTGATCCTGACCACGTTTTTATAGATCTTAAAATATCGATAACTTAAAGACTCATTCTTAATTGGTTGTAGTCATCCTAGAAACAGTAATTATAATGACAGGTTAGGAAAACGTTATCCTTGCATGCATCCTTTTATCTGTGTTGAACTTCCTCAGCTGTTTTTACTCACTGCCATGCAACTTTGAGCACTCCAACTGCAGTTCCAAGTCCTGGGAAATTAGTATCTTCCTTTAATTTACTTGCCTTTAATTTAATCTGATAATGGAGACTGCATTGATTACCTCAGCTGCTTTGGTGGTTTGACAGCTATGCTACAGTATAGATCATTTCTTGTGATTTATTGCCTGCTGGACAGCCCACTGGTGCCGACAGCCTCTTAAGCTATGCTCTTCTTTTAGGATGCCATTGCATTACTTCAGAGAACTGCCAGCTGCCCTAATAAATCCTACCTAAGCCAAGCCCACCCTCATGCATACATGGAGAAGCTGCAGTAAAAGAAAAAAAATTTTACAAAAGGCTTCATATTTTCCTTTGCTTTCCCGTACTTGGATAAGGCTGCTGGAACAGGCATGTTCGTGGTGAAGTCTGGTATCAATCTCTTGGGATGTGGCTCTGCAGAGCCCTGTGGTAGGGGCATGTGCTGCACTCGAGGGAATTAGCTCACAGGAACATGTAGGAGCGAACCAGAGCCAATGCTGCTTACAGCTGGCTGGTTGTGGCGTGCTATGCCTTTCTGAGTGCACAGCCTGTCAGGGGTTTGGTGTCAGTGCTCGGTACACCTGCGTATGCAATGGTGCTTGAACACATCTAAATAAAGGATAGTTGGCACTGTACTTCCATGACTGACTTTCTGTAATTTACTCCCCACTGGCCAAATCCAATCAATTTGCCCAATATTCTATGAAAAGCCAGAGAACAGAGCAGAAAACGGGACTTCATACGCTCTTGGCAGCCTACATTGCTAAGGAGTCATGCTGCTGCCTTCTCCATTAGCTACACTTTTTCTAAGAGGTGTTGGCTAGGGTTAGATGAAAGCAAAAAAACCCCACAATAATAACAGACCTTTGCTAAGGGGTGTGAGAAAAAGCACACACACACATGAAGGAGCACGAAGAGGATGTCAGGTAGGAGAATCTGAATGACACCCAGCCCCAGTGACTCCCCTGCCCATCACAGGAGCCATCAGCCCATCAGAGGCCCATCTCCACAAACCCAGAGGAGCACATGGGCACAATGGCAGGCAGGAACCTCAATTAAAGCCATACACAGACACCCTGGCTGGGCCCTCCCATGGCCCCAGGCATGAAACCCATCACCATGAGGCAATGGGAGGGCTCTCACCACCAGCTTTTAAGCTATTGAGGTTACCACCTGGGGGTGCAGAACATGCCATGTAATGCAGGGGAAAAACATGATTACACAAGATTTATGGGATGTTTAGGACAGGAACCAAAACTGGTAAAAGGGATGGGTGTAGGAGATTTGGGGATGAACAGACATAGGCATAAAGAGGCATAAAGGGATAAAAAGGGCTGGTCAATTGTAAACAGGTACATTTGTCTGGGCATGCCCTGTGCCTTGCCTGGTATCACCACAGTCTGTCCTGCTTTATTAAATGTCATTTCTAACTCTTTTCCTGGGTGAGGAAAAGGCAAGACCATGTGAGGATCTAGCACGTGTGTGTGTGTGTGCGCATGCACATAGCTGCCTCTGTGGGGGAGACACCTGGAATGACCAAGGCTCCAGGACCAGCTACTGGGTGGACTGTGTGTCCAAAGCCAGCTACCTCAAAGACCACAATGTACCTGCACATGTTTGTGGGTGAAGGCTCTGTAGCAGTGACAGGAGTGGGGTTGCAGCCTCAGAGGCTCGTATGTCCAGGTGCCAGCTACTGAGGCGACTGGGATCCAGGGGCCAGGTGCTGAACAAAATGTCTGAGCCCGGCTGCTGCAAGGATCTGCATTGTATACATGCCTGGTTCTCCCACTAATTGACCTTCCTCCTGATCAGCCAGAGAGCAGAATAGGATGAGGCCATTGGTGCTAACTATATGTGTTGTGCAAGCGAGTTTGTGAGTGGTAGATACAGGTAACACATGCTCAGCTGTATTGTTGGCTGATCCTGAGGGCATGGAGCTGCATCAGTCTTGCTTTTATTAGGCTACTGAATTCACCCCATGCCCCCCCCAAAGCCATACAAAATGTGTCTCAAAAACCTGACAGCAACATCTCTTACAACAGCTGATGAAATACATGTCAACACATTAAAACAATGAGTGATGCAGAGGCACCTCAGCTGTCCATGTCATAATGTGTACATGTACATGGCACAACAGAGCATCATACAGTAATGCTGTCTTAGGTGTAAATATATTATTATCCTGCAATACAAGAGTCATTGTGGCTCTACTGCTTCCTGAATCCTCTTAGCTCAGATTCTCCTTCCTCTGTATCCTGGTTTTGTCTGATATAGTTTTTCTTCAGTCAAGGACTTTTCAGTTTCTTATACTGACCCATCAATGAGAAGGCAAGGGGTGCCCAAGAAACTGGGAGGGGACACAGCCAAGGCAGCTGACCCAAACTGGCTAAAGGGATAGTCCATACCTTATGTTCTGTATATGGGGGTGGGCTGGGAGACAGTTTGGCTCAAGAATTAGCTCAGTATTGGCTTTGGTTAGTGAGCAATTGTGCTGTTCATCACTTGTTTTGTTTCTCTGATTTTTATTATTGTTGTTGTTGTCTTTTTTTTTTCCTATTAAACTGCCTTTCTCTCAACCAACAAGTTTTACTTTTTTTTTTCTTTTAAATTTTTTGTCACATCCCATTGTTGGGGGTGGAACAAGCCAACAGCTTGTGTGGTTGTTTTAGCTGCCCACCAGGTTAAGCCTCAAGACTGCTATCTGCATACATGTCCTGCACAGTCCAAACAAGAGCTGTGGTGTTCTGTACCATTCTGTGATTCTGTATGTGTGTATCTGGGATATGGAGACAGGACTTGCACCTTTGGTAAGAGCTGAGACCACCTGACTGTGGAGTCAGCCTCCTCCAGCTCAGTCACACACCATGGTGGTGTTCACAATTACTTTTCCACTAGCTAGAGAGAAAAGCAACCCACTTGTGAAAAAGGGTTGATTGCTGTTGGTTTTTTTATCAAGCAGTGCTCTATGTCCTCCTCCTGTGTATTACACAGCTGAAGCCCAGCTGAGAAAGAAAAGCACCATGGTTTTCTACACCGTATCAGAGTTGTCTCATACAGATGAGACAGCAGGAAGCATTTCTAATGGACATTGCTGCATCAGTGCATAGTGTTATCAGACAGTCCAGAAGCTGCCCTACAGTGGGCCCTACCTCAGCAAGGGTGGGTGTGTACCTACCCAAAGGAGGCTGTGTACCTGCAAAGGAGGTTGCTCAACAGCTCTTCAAACTGCCAGATAACAGAACTCTCATTTTGCAGTATAGATTCTGCCGCTACCAGCCTGGCGCTCAGTCATGGCCTGAACGCTCTTCAAGCACCAAGTTCAGTTGGAAGCAGCAGTGTTATCAGATAAGATGGAGAAAAAAAGGCATTCATATAATAGGCTGATTATGACATCACCTGGCTGGTCTAAAATGTTACTCTGGCAAAAGAATGCGTAGAGAGAAACTAAAATTTACAAAGCAGGGCTCCATTTTAAATTGGCTCATTAACCTGCAGGACAAGGCATGAGTGGACCAACAGGCCTTAACTGACTTGACTAGCTTCACCTGTGATCTCTGCCCCATAAGGGTGAGAGATATACTTAAGCCCTGGCCTGGGCATCTAGTCTTTCTTTGAGGGGAGTTATAGGTGTATATATTGCTACCCCTAGCTTCTGGGGGTGGTTTCCTTGTACATTAATTACAGTCCTGCCTCCAGTTTTGCTTGCTGCTGCTCCTGACTGGACTCCTGGAACAGCCTCAGGATGGACTCCAGAACTGCACCTTTTCACGTATGTGTCTGTCAGCTCGTTCATTTTGAATTTTGCAGGATTGGAGGATTATGCCCTGATTGTTGAAGACTGCTATTCTGCTGCATTTGTCTTTGGCTCCCAGATCATTGTCCCCCTTGGGGCAGGCCAACTGTTGCCATGGCAGCCTGCACTGCATGGACAAGACCTGGGCAAAACTGTCTGGTGTTTTACTGTGGTCAGCTGCTGGTGATTTTTTGCTTTAGAATGTCTACTAGGTCCTGTCATCTTCTTGACTCCTGACAAAAAACATACATGAACCAAGAGGTAAGATGATAGAAGTCACTATTTAGCACTGAGAATGGTCCAAGGGTTTCTATGCTTATTTATAAGATTATGTAAATATTATATATTTATAAGATTACTTAAAACAGGAAGGTTGTGAAGTATAGAATAGCATGTGGAAACTAGTGTTCATAGATTCACAGGCCCTTTTTCCTTAAATAGTAAAAGAGGAGTCAAAAGCTGTGACAAAGCCTTACTAAGTTCCCCTTTGTACTTGAGACTGTGTGTTCTTAAAAATGGGTGTTTTGATGGGGAAGTTCTGCTTTTTAGTAGTATAATAAAACCTATCTGGAAGTATTAGGTTTCCCTTCATAATCATTGGAAGGTTTTTTTAACATCCAAGCTGTTTTGTTTCTATTCCCTTTAACTTGTAAACTTATTTTTGTTTTGTGGGTAGGCAAAATGAATAAGAAGTTTGATTCTAAGAGGATCAGTTCAAGTCAGGCATGTGTTATGGGTAGCCTTCAGAGACTTCTTAGCCAAGGAGAATATCATCCTTTTACCTCTGTTCTCTTTGAGAGCAACTTTGTTGAGGTAAGAAGCTGTTCAAATGAAACCATATGCCATGCTCAAGATAAAATTGCTTGCAATCAATACCCTTTTTTTCACTCCTTTACCTCAACAGGTTATTCCTCACTTATTTATTCTCACTAATTCTCAGTTTACTACACACACAACAGATAGTGTTTCCCTACTCCTATAGACTCATTCTTCTTTTACTTCACAGGTAATAGTCCAGAAACCAAGAAACAGCAATGCTGCGAATTAGAGAACAAAAAGTGATGTTTTCACCCTTCCATGTCAGCCCAACTCCTTCCTGTAGCAATTGCTAGGACTGTTGTACAAGCTTCTGGTTCTGTGATAACTCATTAAGGTTTTTAGCCACCAGTATCAGTTCAACCTAGCCTAAATGGCAGTCAGCCTTCCTCAGAAAATCTCTCCCCACTTGCAGCTTCTAGCATCCTTGCAGGCCTCTTAACCCTAAGCACTGGCAAAAAACCCTGCAAGACTCTGCCAACAGTCTATACCTGCAGCACTGCATTCACAGTGAGTTTAACACATCTGAATTCTATTTACAGGTTGTATATCAACTCTGTTTTTCATAGGATTTCATCACTTCACTTTGATAGTTGCAACATCCTTTGGTTTTTGCCTTGATTAATTCATTCTTGCTTTGTTGATACACATGCAGAATGTTAATTAGATGCCCCTCTGTTTTCAAGGTACTTTATGATTTATCCCTGCTTTAATTATCAGACCTTATTTACTATCAAGGAGGCAGTTGTCCTAACCAATCAACTGGAGAAAGCAGCCCCACCACTGACTCATTTACATTAAAAAAGATCAAGGGCTACTTTTTTTTTCTTTTTTACATACTGTCTTTTACACATGGGAGGAGGTTCTACCAAATATTCACAAATTTAACACACTGTCCTCTCTCAAATTTGTTCTTAGGACACCCTTTTTCTCTGATGCCTACCAAAACCAAACCCTGATGATGGTACATAACGTGTCAGTTGATGGTATTTATAAATGTATTCTTATCTCCTTGTATTTTCTCATTTTTCTCTTTCTGCAATTTCTCGTCTTACACATAAATTACCTGGAATGTTTTTCCACTCTGTGTTTGTACAGCACCTACCTAGCAGGATCGTGGTTCGTAAATAGGTCTCATATCACAGCAATGCTGACAAAGACAGTGAATCAGAATGGAACATATCTTCCATTGTGCTTACACTAAGAGAAATTCAAAATAATGGTACTCAAGAGGTTTCTGATTGCAGAAATCAGATACCTAATGATGGGAATTATGCAAGAGCCAGTGATTTCCAGCCCTCTTTTATCATTATTAAACTTCTCCCCTCTTTTCATTCATAGACATTCCTGTCTCAGTATTCCACATTCCCCTCTCTCCTCACTAACCTAGCACCTAAGCTCTAGGGCCCCCAAGTCAAAACACCATGAATTGTATCAGTAGTATATTCTCTGTGAGAGTGTATGGCAAATGTCAGTGTTGAAGGAGTGCTGTGTTTTTTCAGGTTAATGAAAGAGGGGAATCAATTTCTCTCCATAACCGACCCAGCTATGTGACCATCGGCATCTGTGCTGCCAGTCCCCGTTCACCAATACCCAACGCGATGCTGATAGCGCGTGATGAGCCTGTGTCCCTACAGGAAATTATGACAAACTTCTGGAAACTCTCAGAGCAGCTATCCCACATGGAACACCTAGTACTTACCAGGTCAGCTAGCACCAAGAAGGGTTAAACATTTGTTTGAAGAGTAAATAAGAAATATTAATGTTTCCCATTTTTAAGAGTCACTTTATTAGCAGACCTCATATTTGCACTGACTCTTCGTCCCAGCACTAGCACAGTAAATTTAGAAGAATCACTTCAGTACACAGCTTTAGGCCCCACTCTGTTCATCATTTCAGGCCATCATTGCCCACATGCAGATAACGAATATTTAATAAACCTTCTTCTAAATATAGCAGAAGCAGAAAAATGGTAGGAGTACTGGGGGTACAAGATTTCCAGGGAATAAGGCAGTGGAATAAAGGTGTTGTAAAGAAGCCAACATCCTTTGGCTCCATTCTGTACACTGCTGCCCAGCATTTCTTCTACAACCAGCTAGAGGCACTCAGTGTCCAAACCCCCTCAGCAGCTTCTTCCTATTCTGTTTCTCACTTTTAGTCTTATTCTATCTGTAGGTCTGACAGACACAATGCCTTTTTTGAAAGGAATCTTCACCTGTGTTTAACAATGAGTTTCCCATTTTTTAATAGGCTCTTCCCCTTGACGGTTGTGGAACTCTCCGTCCACAGCAAAGATAAGCGCCACCTCATGTTAAAATTAGTAAATGGCCATTCCCATTACCTAGAGCTCTGTGCCCCACCAGACCGGCAACAACACCTATTCTACCAATGGGTGCAGCTCATCTCTCTCCTGAAAAAACCAGAAAATACTGGGAGTACTGATGTCAATGTAAAATCCAAGGATTTTGTCATGCGTCACAAGGGAGCTCCCAGCACAAACAACTCATCAGAAAATGTGAGTCTTTAACAAATAGAGATCAAAAGTTCAGGCTGACCAACCAGAAAGTGTCACTTGTACCGATACTCTTTACTAACTCTCAAGTCAAAGTTTTTGTGTGCTATGAAGGAACTACAGTTCTCTTTATCAAAATAGCTGGCTTGTTGCAATTTCTACACAGATTTTTCAGGGCAATGAGAGTGAGGATGCTGGGCATGCCATAGCCCTCGTAAATTTTGTGACTCAAAAAATGACATACTACTTATTGTTTGATGTTTAGTTTTCCCTCATAGTGAGGGGTATGTTCTTAAATGGTTCTTTTTGACTGAAAAAAGTTCTTATCTCAGTTTCTGAATATGAGCAAAAAGGAAGAGGACTTCAGGGAGTCCTGGACATGAATCAGCAGAGAAATTGGGGTGAAGCTACAAACAGCTCTCAGACATTAAGCTTTGGGATCTGTTATCCTTTGATGAACTGCACAGTCACCTCTAGCCAAAGCTGTAGGCCAATAACCCCCAAGAAACTGATCATGTAGGAGAAACGTAAGTCTTCTAGATTAGCATATATTTTCTATGGATGGTCTGTCCGAAACCACTTCATAGCAGAATATTCAGGATGTAGGGACTACTATATAGGAAATTATCACAGATTTCCAGTTGTGCTGATCAGCTATGTGCAGAGCTCTTTGTCAGTTGCTACTGTTAATCTTTCATTTTTCCTTCAAGAGGGACAGCCCACGAGGTGTGACTAACCCCAAAACAGAGGAAAAAGTTGTTACTAAGCAAAGCTCCTCCAAACAAGTTGCCCTCTCAGGTACAGTGGGCACCACAGAAGAGGGTGGAAGGAAAGGGGAAGCCTTCCAGAGCTCCCTGAAACCAACCAGGCAAGAAACCACCCTGCAGCCAAACAATATAGATCGTCTGGATACAAAGAAGAGCAAAACCACAGAAAATAGGAAAACAAGGTAGGTATGTCTGGAAAATGATTCTGACATACTTAGTTTCTGCTGATAACTTTGAAAAGTAAAATGTGTCATGTTTTTGTCTTCAGAAAACATATTACTGCAATACCTTTTCAGGGTTACTCTGACTTTCTTAATGCTAGGAAGCTGACGAATACCAGGTGAGGTTTCCAGGTATCCAGACTTGGGTTCTCAGATGTTTAGGGACTTTTGAAAGACCATTCCACCTGCCCACCCTCCCACTCTGTGGTTCACAAAGATGGGCAATCAAGCAAAAGTGCATGAATGTTCACTGACTTAAGAGCTAGTGGTCTCCTTGACCTTCAACATAATCACTTCTCAAGCTGCACCAAGGCTCTAAGTGATGTGTTCAGATGTGTGATGTGTTCAGATACATCATATGTATGATATGGAGGTTAGTGGAGATTCTAACATTCAAATATCTTTATACATTTAGTGTGCTTGCACTTCAACAAGGCTTACTACATAGAATCATAGAATCTCCTGAGTTGGAAGGGACCCATAAGGATCACCCAGTCCAACTCCTGGCTCCACACAGGGCCAGACAAGTCAGAGCGTGTGACTGAGGGCATCATCTAGATGCCTCTTGAACTCAGTCAAGCTCGGTGCTGTGACCCCTTCCCTGGGGAGCCTGTTCCAGTGCCCAACCACCCTCTCGGTGAAGCATAGCAATACATGTTTCTACTGCAGACAGAAAGTGGTTAAAATGGCACCTATTTGATACTGATCCTGGTACATAAATATATTATTAGGGTAATACTGAGTTTGTTGGAAAAGGCATAATGTTTTTTCCTGGGATTTTTTTTTTTTTTAGGACAAAGACAATGAAAAAAAGTGGAAAAAAGTTACTGACTTCAGGTATGAAAATTTTTCTGATATTTACTCAATTCATCATTGCTATTTTTACTTCAATAATAGGTGAGAGAAGCTAAAACTTCGTAAGAGAGGTCTTTAGAACAAATATTCCTATGACCACACTGCCAATAGATCAGCACTTCCATGACTATATTATTAGAAGGCACTTTGTGCTCATTCTCTGCTGTGATCACACCTCACCTTGCAGTGTTCAGATTCAGGTTTCTTCTAGTCTTGATGTTTGACTTGTTTGGCTGATGACAGCCATTTCAACTCCACTGAAAATCAGGTGGAATACAGAACTAGTGGAAAAGGTGAGAAAGTTGCAGACCTAGGATGGCTCAAAGAAATAATGTTGGCCCCTAGCTCCAGTTCCAGTGCATTGTAAGGCTTCTCAAAACCCCATGCCTGAGCATTAATTTATCTCTGGATAGTGTGCCTGCAGTATCCTCAAGCATGAGGTCCTGACTCATGTTTCAAGCAGAATGTAGACATGATTTGGAGCACTCCTTACAATGTCATGTTGGCATTAGTGTACTTTCTGACATCCTGCATTTCTGCACAAATTTCTACAGAATATCCAGCTGAAGCAAGAACACACCTGAAATACAGTCTTTATTAAGGTTCACAGTTCCACTTGCTTATACTTCTCCATTTCTTGTCAGTGATTAAACACTGTTATCTCTGACTGTCAAGGAATGACAAAAACTGGAGCCACTTGGCTTATTGATGCTCCTTATGTTATGCCTAAACTCATGAGCATTCTGTGTGGGAGTGAATCTGTCTCTTGAACAAAAACTCTTATGATCTTCTTCCACATACTTCTCCATTTTGCAAAGTCACAAAAGATTGAATGAGCTCTCGTTCAATCAACCTCCTCTTTTGTGAACATGATGTTACTGCATGCCTCTCTTTGTAGCTGTCTGGTAGGCTGCCTGCAATTTGTTGTCCTAATTAGTAGCTGGTGATCTTAGTGATCTACATCACCTGGAAGGAAAAGTATTTTGGTTTACAATGTGCTCTTGTTTAACTGCTTTTCTCAATATTTCTGTGTGCATGCATCTCTCCATCCACTAATACACATCTATCTGTCTGAGAATCTTGTTGCTTCTCTCTCTACATACAGTTTGGTATATCAATCATTTTTAATATCCCATTGTTTTGTTCTTTTCCATTCTCTTCCTCTCTTGACAGCCATTCATTTAAAAATGGGGGTACTGACAGAGAGTAATGGGCTATGAGAGGATATAAATTAGCACATGCTCAAGTAGTTACTTCAGCACTCCACGTTAAATGGAGAAAAAGAATTACATATTTAATCAGCAATAACAAATTTGTGCGAAGTACTAGATTAACTATAATCTCATTAAAATTAATTTCTATCATTTAAAAATAGTCTGTGACAGACATATAATGCTAAAGCACCTAAATTATATTTTACTGGGACTTAGTGCTACAATATTGTATTTCTTGTGATTTTTATTGTGAAAACTATAATAATGTAGTGAAACAATGAGAACAGAAATGCTTCATATATTTTCCATTACACACATACAACCCTAATATCATTCAGGAAAAAAGAAAAAAACAAAAACCCCACACCAAAACCATCTGTCTTACTAAATCTAGCATTTGGATTTGTTGTGCTGAGGGAAGGGGGCGTGGGAACCTGCCTATTTATTTCAGTCCCTGCCCCTCTAGAGTTTTGACTCCACTTTCCATTCAATATAAATGGTTACTTTTAGATATTGATTTTGTAGTAATACATTTGCAGTGTATTTTCTAGAAGAGAGAAAAAAATAGCCAATTGTATTTCCCATAGTATTCTTTCTGTTACCGTCTTTGCTTCCTTCCCTGTGTCTAAACGCTCCTTTCTCCCAATTGCACGCAGCTTTTCAGCTCTTCTGTTCCTTTTCTCAGTCTTTTTCCACATTCTTTGAACTCCATGCCTCTTCCTCTTTTTAAACAGTTCCTTCCTCCAAAGATATATTCTTCCTCCTGTGCAATTATGTCTCCCCTCTTTTCCTTCATTTTCTGACTGTGCTGCTCCCAGTCTGCATTCTACTATCAGTTCCTCAATTTGCCATATTGAGACAAAGGCACGGTCTATTCTTCCCAGGATTACTTAGACCTGCAGACCCTGTTGTCTTCTCAACCTGCTGATCAACTTCCAGTAGAGAATAGAAATGATCTTCACATACCCCTAGGCAGTTGAGAATTATGACAATGTCATGTCAACTGCTATCTGCTATGCAAAGGCTTTTCACACCTCTCAGGTGTTCTGTAAGGGCTATGGGTGATTTCTGCTGGGAGATGAGTAGATGAGACAGCTGAAGGAGAATAGCATGGGAGAGACTAAGAAAAGGCCTGTTTGGAATACAGAGCACAATTTCTAGTGAAATCCCCATTAGTAAATCAATTGCCTCTGGTTGGTGTTTCTTCCTCTGTGGTTCTTGGTGAATGTTTTTTTCGTCTGTGTTTTCCTCTTTTGGTTCTTTGTGCTTCCTGTTCTCTTCCATTCCATTCTCTAATGTGCTGTTTTCCTCATGTTTACTGTGTTTCTTTTCAGGAAATCAAAAGAGTGGCAGTAAGTCACTACTTCAACTAATATCCCAGCTGATTCGTAAGTGAGGAGGAATAAAAGAAAATAAAGCAAAGCATCCTGGATATCAGATGCAGTTGAAACAAGGAAAAGATGTACACACCAAAGAAAAAATTCCCTTGCAGACTTCATTCCATTCATAACCTCTTACTATAGTACAATTAACTACTGCTGAAATACAAACTCTGTATTCCTCTGCATTAATTCACAACCAGCAACAAATACATTTTGATCCTTGGCGGTGGAATCTACATTTTTCAGTGACTTACACTGAAGAAAGCTTCTCATGGAAGTAACTTCCAAAATTTTTCAGGAGGACAAGTGATAGAGAGCGGTATCATGTCATGGGCACAGGTTTTATTTCTGCCAGAGAACTTCTAGATGAAGGGGGGCAAATAGCTTTTCCTTTTTGTTCCTCAGCTACTTCATTTGTAGAATGAAGATAGCTAGACCGCTTTTGAAAATCCTGTGCAATATACTAATGAGAGCCCTTATGTAAGGTTTTGGTATTGTTGTTACTGTTACTATTTTTAGACACTATAAATGTTGCTATTGTATTGGAATACTGAGCAGGGTTTTTGACAGGACATGCTGCACTAGGAAGCATTTTGCACTAGCAAACAATCTCTGTGGCTGCACTCACTACCCATCGCTGAAAAATTTCTATAAGTTTACAGCATGTGCAATATTTTACTGAAGTTTTGAAACTTGACTTCTGCACAAGAATAGCCAGGCACAGAAGATGGAAGACTCAGCATGTATTCCTCCAAATGAGCACAGATGATGTTCATAGTTGACAACTTCTGAGGTGATAAATGTCAATCTAATGTTCCTGGAGAACATAAATTAACTGAATACTCTCTGCAGGCAGCCCATGTGTAAGATTCCAGCCTAGATGCCATAAGGAACAACTGGTGGCAAATTCAAATTCTAGATACTACCAAAATGTGAAGAAGCATAAAATACCATTCAATATAATTGGAAATTCCAACATTATTTTCCAAAATGAAAAAAAAAAATTAAAAATTCTAGATTCGCTTTAACCAAAGAGCAAAGTAGCAATTACTGACAAGGAAGAAAGAAACTTTTAGGCCGTCTCTAAGGAAATGGTTGTATGACATATTTTCTGCTCAAGGGATGGTAAGTACTTGAATGATACATGATTTGTGAAGTAATCTTGTCCACTACAGGAACAAAGGTAAAATAACAGAAAAAATAAGGATCAGTAACAGCATTTTCATTGTCATCTACACATTGACTGGCCTCAGCTGCTCACCATCAGTGACATCACACTAAATTTACATGCTACAAGTGAAGAAGATGAAAATTGTAGAATGCAAGAAAATCAGTGGTACAGATTTTGAATATTCTTAAATAGAGCATGTTGCATTCACAAGCTGTTTGCATTAATCAGTAACCAATCAATTTTGCTAGTACTGAGGTAATAACTATGACTGATTTCATTTCAAGATATGCTGCATATACTAGGTAACATAGAATGGAATGCAATAAATTAAAGATTTAATTAGGAATACCTCCCTCATGTCTGGAGAAGCACTGCACTTTAACTACAATAATAAAGAGAAATTTAGTTAGCCTCCAAACAACCTGCTCATATATACAGTCATCAGATGTAACCTAGTCCTAAGAAAAAAATTAAAATCAATCTAAGCAAAGGGATCAGATGTCCAGGAACGTCTGGAAAAGTGTGATTGTCAGAAGGGAAACAACATTAATGAGATACTCTTTTCAATTCTCAGAGCTGGATTCTTGTCAAGTAAATGTATTTACCCCAATTACATGCACTTGTCATAACAGAAGACAAGATGATGAGCCAGGAGAAAAGAATTAACAAAATACTTCCACAAAGACTTATGTTATGCTGCAGTAAAGCTCATGAAAGTCGTTCTGAAGTCATTAATGTTGCAATGCAACACTAGGATAATTACAGTTCTTGAGCATTGTGCTTCTCTTCACTGACAGAACAGGTTGATATAGTCCTTTATGTGCAGAAACCAGGATCCATCTGAGACAATATGTTATGCTGCTGCAAACAGTCACTCTTGCATGCATAGTACCTGTGGCCAGGCTGACAGGCCTTGAGAAGACATGGTGTGACAAAGGACTGCTGCACCTTGCAAATGGAGCTACTATTCAGCCTCAATTTACTGGAATATAATCTAAAATGCCTTAAAGTCGATGCTGCAAAGAATAAGTAACTTCAGAGTACAGTGTTTCCCAGACTACAACACTGGGAAGAAGGCTGAATTGCCTGTGTTGCAAATGCAGTAAAAAATACCACTTAATTACTGTGCCTGGAGCAAAGAAAAATAACTCGGCGTGAATGCTTGCTGGGTTACATACCAAAACAGTCTTATACTGAGCTGATTCAGTAGACTGGTATGTGGTGTTGGCTCAATGAGCCAATACCGTCTATCAGCTTCTCTGAAAGAAAAATAACTGCTGGGAGAATGACAGTCACCGAAGATCCTGCAAGCAGTAGAGCTACCAGGCATGATGTGTTTGCCCACACTTTTTAGGAAATACTGTAAAATAGAGTGGTATTCAGGCAATATATTCCAAAACAGTTTATTGCAACTTTCTGTCAAGGTGTAGATACAGAACAGTATAGAATCGGCACTGGGGTTCATAGATTTACCCAAGGACAATAAAGACCATCCATGTAGCTCCACACAGCTATATGGAAATGATTATTCTGTTAGTGTCAGGACAAGTTTTTTCTTCCTTAAAGATGATTGTGTAGCTGCTATTGCTTTCTTGGGAAAGGTAATTTAAGTATATCTGGTTTGGTTATGGTATACACATGACAAGTGTATTTTGGTGCTATCCTTTATAATACATCTGCACAAATAAAGCAGCCACCTGAAGTATGACTCTGTTGCCACTCAAGAGCTGTTAATGGAAATCTACCATCAAGACACTACGCTGGGATCGTCATGGACATCTACAAAGGGACTGGATGCCACACCTGAATTTCCTCTGTGCCATGACATTCCAGTTTTATGAAGATGAAGAAATGACACATAAAGGATTTTTCTCAGCATCCTTCTCAAAGGAAAAAAAAAAAAGGATTATTTTAATTTTGGTTTCAGAATATTTCCAATTAAACTTATGCAGTCATGGATACCAATAGATGTATCTTAAGCATTGCTTTAAATACTGGGGTACAACAGACAACCTGACTAGCAGTTAACTGCCCCAGATGGTGTTTATGACCTACGGAAAGTAAACTAAAAAAACTGGTTTCAAAAAGAAGAATTTTGGAAGTGATTCTGCCTCATGTCATACTCAGACATCCACGTGGATAAAGATAAAGTATTAGCCACAAAACTTTCTGTGGCAGTAATTAAAGTACAATAGGGATGCACAAGCTGAAAACCTACACCAAACAAGACTGATAAATAAAACATAGCATACAAGATTATTTCAGTGAAGATTTAGAAAAAGGAAGGATAATTATGGTATGTACATCTTACAGTATTTTACAGCTGTCTTATTGTACACCTAGTTTGCTTTCTAGAGAAAGATTTACTGCATTTCTGGGTTATACAATATGTGAACAATATACTGTAGTGCTGTACTTTTTATAAATATATAAAGGTTAAGCTTTACACTGCAGCATTATCAGATAAGAGGGTGTCATCATTAACAAAATTACCACTACTAAGCTGCCTTTCAGGGAAGATGATCATACCCAGGGACAGTCTAAAAACCACAAATGTTTTCCTTAGGTGGTATCAACTGTTGAAACTTCTGTTGATTCTTCCCCTATTTTCTCATAGTTCTGCGGGTTATCTTGAAGGATTTTGTTTACAAATACATTTACATATATTTATGAGTACAGGAAATGAAGCTCCACAGGGTAAAAAGTATAGAAATGAAAAGTGGCTTTTTGTCCTCTAGTCACAGATTAAATCTAATCAAACTGCCAGGTAAACCCAGTAAAACATATGTGCTAGATGGCAGTAAGGAAGGTTAGCACTAAAATCCAAATAAAATCCTGTCTTGACTTTGGGCTTTAGGATATATCCAATTTTATACAAATTAATGACTTTTATAAATAGCAAAGCATGATTTTATTTTCCAGAAAGACTTAAATATGTACTTTAGATCTGTATAGATTTATTGAAGATCAAAGATGAAGAGTTGCATAGAGGAAGGCACAAAGATGACTGAAACCGTATAAAACAGATGTGTGTGTGTGTGTGTATATGTATATATATATATATATATACATGAGACCGTGAAGAGAGTGACATGAAAAACTACTCAAGGCGGAGCAAGAAGAAGCAAACATATAAAGAGGCAGATGAGGTAATCACTAATTTGAGTATAACAGGGGAGAACAGTGGCAACAAAGATAACTACCTATTATTTTTCTGGACTAAAAATAGTGCCCCAAACCATTACCTTGACAACCTTACTTTCAGCTTTACTTTGGGGCACCCATCCTCTGGGAATGATTCCTATCTCTGGACTTAAGACCCCTCATTGCGAGATGAGTAGTACCCTAAACTTGAGACCTCTCTTCAGGAGATTAACTTTTCCTACAGCTGAACTTCTGTTTGGTTTATGACTCTATTTGTAAATATCATGATGTTCCTTAGCATTGTGCAGTTTTATATCTGAAGGATTAAGGAATAACAGAAGACACCAGAAGATGGAGAGGAAGAAGTTTCAGCAGCCTAGATGAACATGAGTGCAAAAATGTAGCTATTGGATAGAAAGTAAGGAACAGTTCTAGATGTTTTCAAGGAACAAAACATGGCCGTATTTGAATCTTTAGTGCTTGTTGTCCCAGTTCAAGGAAAGTTGAAATGAAATTGGATTGCCATATCGATTTCAACATTCAGGGTTTTTGTTGCAGGATTATGGAAGCCAGGAGACAATATTTTTTCTTGCTTAGTGTACAGTTTAGCTTCTGGACCTTTGTATTTTGCAATCTTCTTTGAAGCACTAGATGCTGAACACAGGTAGAGTAGTGCTGCTGTGACATCCTTTCAGATGGCCGGTGCATGTGTCCTAACTAGGTTAAAACCATCACCAGATTTATAGTCAGGAGACATCAGATTGCTATAAATCAAACTGCGAAGACCACTGTGAGATATTGCTATTTCCCCTGCAACATGGGAAGAACATACAGGCAAAGTCTGAGCAGGTAGGAGCTCACTTTCATTCATATTCTGTTAAAGGTGACATTTACATGTGATTATCCAAGATATAAGCTATCAATATCTAAAGGGCAAAGGAAAAATCCCTGTGAAGTTCTGAGAGACAGGAGGAAAAAAGCCTATTTAGATGGATGCCAGACATGAAAGCGGAGAGATAAAAAGAAGAGAACACAATTTCTCAAAACCTTGCAAGAATAAAAGATCAAGAAAGAAAGGGTAACCAAGTTAATAAAACAAGTTGACAAACACCCTCCCCCCCCGCTCCAATCCCCCTTCCTCAACCAGCAGAAAGGTCAAGAAAGAGGGCAGAATACAGACTCTGACAAGCAGGCACTCAAGAATGCCTTAGGGATTGCATAAAAAAATATTTTGGCAAATAGCGAGGGATGACACCAGCTTGGAAGGGTTCCAAGATGAAGTTGGAAGAGAAAGTACATCTGTTGTAGGATGGATGTTCAGTGAGTTTAGAGATAAAGAGTTTAGAGATAAAGGGGTGGGAGAGTAATGGGGCAGACAGATGGGGATTACTTCTCCTGCAGCCTTCACTGACATAAAAGTACTGTGGCCACTGTGGCTCTTATAACAGAGCATTCCTTTTTTGCATCAGTCTGTAGAACCATTCCTGGACTGTAAAGCATAAATGCAGTTCCACAGTGACATAAAAGGGAATTTTTATCTACTCGTTCTGCGATTTTTCATTCCCCCTCCAGAGGGCAATGGTTTCATAGAAAATAGTTGTCCTACGTTAGGCTGATTCGCCAGTCAGAAACATTTTTCTTTTTTCACTGATTACAATCAGCCAGATTTAGACTGACCAACAGTTCAATCAGCACATTGCTGACAAACAGTAACATTAATTCTTGTAAAAAAAAATCGCCTGTGGAATAGATGCATCAACCTTAAAAAGATGGTTCTTCAGTAATAACTTAACTTGCCTAAATACATTGGTTCTGTAGCTGCAAGCATGCTTTACTGTTCTCATAATCCCTGATAGTAAAATTATAGAAAAAATCATGTCTAAAATATAAAATTATCTAAGATCCACTCTCACAAAAGTTATCACTTGAATATTCTTTAGTTCTTTTCTGCTTAAAGATAATCATTAAAAACTTTGAAGAAGAGACGGAACGGCATGGTTTAGACTACTTCAGTAAGTAATTTTCTCATTTCCTTTAAGAGCTGCCTTAGTATATCCTCATATGAAAGACTAATCAGCTAACACAAAAAAAAGGAAGTCTAAAGCTTTGATCTTCCCAAGCATCTTTCCATCATCCTTCTTCATTCTCCCATTCGCTTTCTTCCTCTGCATCTATTCTTTTTAATTCATATGCTTGGTTAAATTCAAGCCAGAATGTTGATTTTCTCACAGCAACTTTTCCGTTCTTAGCACGCCAACAAACAGCACCCATGAGGCAAAATGAACCACCAGATCTGCCCATTTAAATTGCTAACACAGTGATTTAAAAAAGAAAGGTTATCTGGGTTTTTGCAAATAAGGCTGCTGATCCTGTGCTCTATTGTGAAATGTTTTCAGGTATGACAACTTCTTGGCCTGACAGAGTATTTTAATCTGTTGGATAGAATTAGGCAAGCATGCCTTATTCAAGCATCTTATGAATGGATTTGCCAGCTGGGCAAGGGCTAATATTAGGGTTTGTGAGAGCCAGAGGGAGGAGATTGGTTACTAAAGAAACAAACAGCTCTTTAAGCAGATATATCCATGAGATATCCCAAGCTCAGTCTTAACCTGGTGTGGTAACCCTTCTGGCAGAAGATTAAAACCTCAGCTATAGATATGAGAGAGTAAAGGAGGGAAACAGAAACTCTAGATCTGGTGCGAATCCTTCTCTGCTCTATGAAAAATTGCAAATTATAGTGAAGAAAATTCCCTTTTCCTGGTTTTAAAACTGGCTGCCAGGCAACATACACACTGGAGACAATGAGATTTTTTTCTTAGAGGAAGGAGAAGCACTGTCAGTTAAGGGAAAATATAATCAGAATTTGTGCAGGTTTTTTGTCTAATCATCCCAGCCTAGGATATGGAAAAGACAGTAAACTAGTCATCACTTTGGATGAGGATGACAACAGTGGGCAGCCAAATGATGAACTTTTTGCAGCTATTATATCTTCTAGGCAAGCACCATGTTTTGAAAAAGTCCTTTCTGATTTTCAGGTCCTTTGCCAAAATGGTTTGTGAAAAAAGTTAATGTGAATTTTTACCATTTTAATATGAAGGTGAAGAAAATCACACTTGGTGCTGCTCAGCCACAAATTACAAGTCTTGTGTTTTCCCTCCACTTCTAATTCCCAAGTAAGTAATTCTACACAGTCCACCAACATTTGTATTTCCCACCGCACTGCAGTTTTGCTCACTTGATGCACAGACCTTTATATTGGTCAGGACAGAAATAGCTGGTTAATGCAGTTACAAGACATTGCTGCCCTGAAAACAGCAAACAAAAAGCCATCCCAGGGAGTTTGAGTCACTGTGTGATAAAGTACAATGCTTTCAGAGTTTGCTTGGCAAGTGGCTGGGCAGGATGTGCATTCATGTCAGGCTGGCCTTTTCACACAGTAAGAAAATCACAGGGTTGTGTTTGGGAACTTATAAAATTGGACTGTTGCTCTATCTTTAGGATGGATCCAAAGAAAGCATGATATAGGGTAAAATCATAGGAAGTTGAATGTCTGTATCTGGATTTCACCACGGACAATGATACAGAACTAAAGACAGATTTTTAAGTGGTTAAACTGAACCAAGGAGAGAAGGACTAAAGAAAGTCTTTCCTCAGGAAGTTTTAGTAATCTAAGAAAGACTATTTTTCTGATCTTGTTACGTACAACATTTCTTCTAATGCCTCGGGCAATGATGTAGGCAGGCTAGCCTGAAAAACCAGGGTTGGGAATGCAGTTTTCCATTCAAAGTCAAGCTAAATTGCAGATGTATTTCCCTGGTACTGTAAAACACAGTCATGGACACAAACAATCTGGTAAAACTACTTTTAATGTTCTGTTTCCTTCATTCTTCTGGACATTGTGTTCAGGGCACGTATTTGCCTCAGCCTCCCTCTGCTCCCCAAAAGTGGACTTAAACTCTTTCAGGTAAGACTAAACGTTTTTCTTCCCACAACAGGCCCCAGCCTGGCTATGGCATTCACACTTAGATTGTGGCTTCGGCAACAGTACAAGAAGAATGGCGGGCTGACAAGGCCGGTGGAGGAGAAAGGGGCTGCAGTGACATGGAGCACCCAGGGCATACGCTAGCCACAGCAGGCAGCAGAAGGGCTTGGCTTGGCAGAGGGAATTGGAGGTGGGACAGGAGGGAGGAGCAGGCCACAACCCAGGCAGACAAGCCAGCTCTGTTCAGGTCACAAGGGTCCTGTGGAGACGACTCTCCAAGGAACAGAAAGCGCTGCGGTAGAGAGATGGAACATGACTGTGGGCGAATGCAGACATGGGAACAGCGCCCTGTCTTCCGTGTGCTCCCATCCCTTCGCGAGACCTGAGCAAAACCACCACCCGCCATTTGCAAGAAGGCCGGCGGGGGCAGCCCCGCCCGGCCGGCAGAGGGCGCGCGCGATCAGCGCTGCCCCCTCGTCCGGCGCGGCTCCGGCGGCGGCTTCGCGCCTGCGCGGCTCGGCCGGGCGGGCGGGGCCTGGCGGCAGGCGCTAGGAGCGAGCGAGGGGGCAGGGCCGGGCTTGGGTTTAGCGGCGGCTGCGCAGCTCAGCGGGGGCTGTGGCTGGGTGGCTCCGTGGGTTCTTCGGGGAGACGCTGCGGGGTGCGGGCGACTGTGACTTCCAGTCGGCGGCTGGGCCGGAACGTGTCAGCGGTGACGAGGGACGAACGGTGAGCGCAGCCCCCGTTCCCGCGCCCGGCGTGCGAGCAACAGGTCTCGCCGCGGAGCCGCCTGCCTCTGCTCGCCGGGAAGCCTCCCCCGCGGCCAGGGCACCCGTACAGGCCTGGGGGTCCGGCCCGGCCGGGGCCGAGCGAGGCCAAACCAAGCTCTGCGGCTTTCGGAGGACCTCGTAGGTCCCGCGCCTCGCCGGACGGTGGTCCGGGCTGTTGCCCTGGTCGCGGAGTACGGGCGGGTTGGGCGGCCCCGGCCGCTGAGGCTACAGGTGCCTGCGCCGCGGGGCGCCCGCAGCCGGCGCCGCTGCCGGGAGCGTGGGGAGCGGGCGGCGGGGTCGCCCAGCCGGCCTCCTGAGGGCTGCTCCCGCGGCTCCCTTCCCTGGGGGTGCCTCCCGGGCAGGCGCTGCGAGTTTAGGCCCAGAAGTTGTAAGAAGACCCTCCCGTACTTGGCTGTGCACTTTCTCTCTGCGTATAGGGTGTGTGTTTGGGGTTTAATGCGGGAGAAACTTGAGGCTCCCCACCGCCCCGCGCCGCACTTGTTGTCTGGCAGTTCTGTGTTTGAAATGGTGCCTCTCTAAAGAGATTGTTCTGTTGATTTATGAAGCTTTGTAGGGTTAAATTTACGTAGACTGAATATGAGCGAATTCAAGTGTGTTTTCTAGTCAGATAGGTAACGCACGTACTGGCTGGGAACTAGTTCGTTTTCATAAAGCTTGTTCTGGTAATGTGCTTTTGAACTGAGGCTTTGTTGTGGTAGAGATTGTACAGGCAAGTAACAAAGAACACTGCACTTGGTAAGACAGACTGCATAAGAAAATTAAATTAATCTGTATTTGACCATTTTGGAAAACATTGATATTAAAGCAAGTTGTCTAATGCTATCTCTTGTGGGGCACATCCCTGAAAAAAAGAATAATATTAAAGGGGTAAATGTCACCTAGTGCTGTGAAGGTTTTTTTCTTTTAAGAGTTGATTCTTAGAGCCTCTACAATGGAATTATTTGGGCCTCAGCTAGGTCCACAGGTCATGGACTAGCACAAAATATTTGCATTCAATATAAATGATGATATATCGATGACTGCAATTAAACTTGCAATTAAATTTCTGAGTGGCAGTGGTCTTTTGCGAAATTGCTTCAGTGCAATGCTTCATATGCCTTAAGGGGACCTGTCTGTGTCTTCTTTTTGGAGGGTTGAGGTATTTTTCCTTGATTTGTCAAAAATAGGATACCTTTGAATTGTCTTTAATCAGGCATGTGAGCCTGCAATTTTCCATTTTTAATTGTCCCCTGAATTTTCACAAACAGTACATCTCTTATGGTCATTTTAGAGCTGTTATTACAAACACTTTAGAGCCTGGCTGTTTTATACACATATGAACTGTTTTCCAACATGCTTTGATTAAAAAAAAAAAAAATCAGTATTTTGCACATTAAAAGCTTAACTAATTGTTAGTATTGTAGATGACTTAACAAGGCATCAAATATTTATATTCCAGCACTTCATGAAGCACTGTCCTGGAATGTTAAATTTCATTAACATTTTTGTTAATGAAATAATACAGTGTTGAATGTTAATATGTGATCACTCAATTCTTTTCAAAGTAGTTATTTCAGATTTTTGCATACTTCCAATGCGTGTCACGTTGCCTTGCAATGTCTAGAATAGCAGTAGGTGGAAATTCGTGCTATATAGAACTAGATGATGGTAAAGGGGGCAGTTTTAGGTTTTTTTAATTTGCTTACAAAAGATCTGAACTGAAAAATGCAAATAAAAATTTCTTCAGTATACTGATTTAGCCACATTAGGAATCTGTTGGAGTTACTCAGGCCACTGAGGGGTGTTAGGTATTTTTGATTACTCCTTAAAATCACATATTGCTGTAGTAAAAATGCTGTGTAGAGGTTAGCATTCATTCTGAGGGTTATGGACACAGCTAGTCTGAAGTTCATATGTGACCATGTCTTTTCCCATGTAAATAATTTTATTTTCATTACACTTCCATTTGTTTCTTTTTAATTAAAACCTCTTGCTGTAGTTTGAAGTTGCAGGCTTTAAAAAAATCCTGGAACAGTTTTAGATGCAAATTCTTTTATGATGTCTCCTCAAGGACTGGATCAAATCGAATGCTAACAGTTATAATTACCTGCTTCAACTACTCTTCTTTTTTTTTTTTTTTAATTCCCCCCCCCCCCCCTTCCAGTTTGCACTTTCGATTAGGTGCACTCCTGTTAGTGTTAGGCTTTTAGAAAACCAAAGCCTAAGTTTTCAAACAGCTGCTATGTAGATAACAGGATTCATATTTGTATTTACGTGTCATGTTTAAAATTCTTAAGTGTTTAGCAACTTTTTTTTCCCCCCAAAGTACTGACTGTGACAGGTAGTGTTGCAGGAAGACTTGGCTTTACTGTGTGTGCAGTGTCAGAGTAACTGCCACTTCAGTCATTCATCAGAAAACCTGAAGACTTTTAGTAAATATTAAACACCGCTGTATTATTTTCCTTGTATTAACAAATGAAGAGAGGCATTTGTATATTAAAAGGTATTCTGGTATGTCTGATAGAAAACTCATTTGGTGGAGGAAGTTTATACTGTACTTTAAAGTTAGGTATGCTGGCAAAATGAATTTTCTAGTATAATTATCTACTTCAGCGTTTCCCTCAATACAGCAGTTATGAGGAAAGATGTATTTTCTGTAATCCTCCTTTTTGCATTACTAATACAGCCATATGACAGAATGCTTAGAGCATAGTTGAGACTAAAGTATGAAGCGGAACTGTAGACAAAAAGAGAAAATTACAACTACACAATTAGTTTATATACCAGGCTATTTTAATGTAACTTTTGGGTTGGTGTGTTGTTGGTTGGTTGGGTTTTCTTAAATTGGAAGTGGTAAACTCTGTATGTCTATTGGTAAAGACTTGTTTTATACTGGCAAGAGTGTCTTGATTGCTTCTTGACACATGGCTGTGTGAGAAGAAAAAAAATACTGTAACTCTGAAAGCTTGCATCAGTTAAATTAGAAAGCAGAGATACCATTAGTAATGTGGAATTGTACAAGGAGTGCTTCTGTTCTGTGAAGTGGGAAACACAGAAAGGCCTAACCTTGCGCACTTCTTTTTTGGCAGAAATAAGATGTGATGTTGCATTTCTTTACAGATAGGTAAATAGTTTGAGTACCTGCCTAGTATGTTTGAGATTTGGGTTCAAATATCTCTGCTTTTTTAGGGGAACTTGAAACCCCCATCAGTCAGTTCCCAAAGGGAATGCCTTAACTGCCAGGCCACTGGGTGTTGGATGTCCAGACTCCAGCCAGTTTCACTCTTGAGTTATGTTTGCTTGGGAATGTGGTATGTAGTGCAGGGACTGGCTGGCAAGAGGCATGATCAAGTACAAATTGATTGAACCCAGGTCTTGTTGCAGGCCAAGTGTTCAAAGAGTAGATTAAACTGTTTTTTAATATTTTTTTCCCCTAGCTTGGTGTGAAGTTCTGCAGACTTAAACCTCAGATCTTTCTCTTTGTGTTTATTCTTGGTTGGCTTGGCCAATTCCTACTCATGTTGAGTATTAGACACTTGAACAGCGTCTGTAATGTGCCCTTTTCATTGTTGAGTGGAGCTTGGTTGCTTTTCTGTGGGTTGTGGACTCTAATAGGTGGCATGACATTTAAATTGTCTTGTGGATCTAATTCTGTTTTCTTACAAGATGCCAGAGAATTAGATAAAAAAAAAATGTAATTGTTTCAACATACCTGTAATTATTACCTGTTACCTAAAGATCAACTCAGTGCCTTGTGTTTCCCTAAGTAATTTGCCTATTGCATCATATATCTATTCTGGTTGGCCATAATTGTCTTCTAAAGAAAAATAATGAGTAAGAAATAGTTAATATGATTCTGTGTTAACATTTTAAATATGTGATTTTGCCTCTAGTCTTTCACGTTTTAATTTTCTTCCCTAGTGTTAGAGAGAAAGCTTGATGGTTGATGCATGTGACAGCGCAGCTAATGGATGTTAATCATAAACAGGTATCTCAATTCACAACACTTTATCAGCATAGAAAATAAACTCCTCATCTCAGTGAAGTTCTAACAAAAGAATAGATTATATAAGAGAGAGAAATTGTGGAAAAGAGATAATTCTTGAGAAAAATAAGGTAGAAACTAAACCATAACTTTAATTCTTGCCTTACATCAGGATTCATCTTCTGGGGAAACTACTGAAATGCTGTACTTGTTTATTTGGCCATAACAGATGATTCTGAAGACTCTGAAATGTGGGTGTTGGGGTTTGGGGTTTTTTTGGTGGGTAGGGGAGGAAAGCACTTTAGAACCAGGAACAGTTTCTGGTAAGCATATATTAAAAGTGATAGGACAGTTAAGCAATCCTTTACAAAAGGTATTAGGAGTTTTCAAATGTGGCAATAATATAGTGGCATTTAAAGCACATACCAGTTTGTGCATCAACCCTTATATGAGTCATCAGTGTGAACTGTCTGTCTTTCACTGTGTGAAGTTGTTCAGTGGTATCCTTGAGCTCCCTAGGAAGTTGAATTCAGTGAAACTAAAAGCCTTTGATAACCGGGAAGTCCCAGTGCAACCTCAGCAGCTGCTCTTTGACCTGGCAATGGTACTGGGAGGTGGCTGTATACATTCCAATTCTGTTCCCAAGGATAAGTGTATATTCTTAAAGTAGGGCAGGAGAGGTTGGAAAAGAAGTATTCATTTAAATACCAGTAGAGTTGAGTGGAGTTCTGAGTACAAACGTGTGTGATCAAAAGAGGACAATGTATGCTAGTGCCTGAAAGAGTCACTTCTCATTTCAATCGTATATTGTAAAGATTGTCAGCGATGTGTGAAGTGTTGTTAGCCTAGGAGGTGCAACAGTAATGAAACTTAAAGTTCACCTTGTTCAAGGTTGAAGGCAGGTAAAATATATAACTGGTATGATGCATTGGCAAAACCACTGTTGAGATAAATGACTTCTGTCTTGATGTTTCCCATCACCATGGAGCCAGATCTTCACAAGCCAAGATCAAGCAATGATCAGCAGTCAGCTCTCGCCTGAATATTCAAGTGTTCACCCAAGTTTTCTTTTAACTGGGATGTTCTTCATAGTTAAGGTAAATGAAGGTAGTATGCTTAGGTAACCCCTTCTCTAGTAATCGTTTATTAAGAAGCTGGTATTCAGTGGGGCAGAGGAGAAATCTAAGGAGGGAAGCATGGTGGTCTTGGTACTGTATTAAATTCTTCAGCACAGCAGATACCATGACAACTTTTTTCTACAGAATGTGCTGTCTTTATGCATAAAGCTAGGGCTTGACCTTGATATCAGTCAGGTCATGCAGCGTTCCTGCAGTGTTATGGCTGAATACTAGTGGGCACCCTTGTTTGTCTTGTTTTACCAAATTGCCACTGACTTGTCAGCTACTGTTCATGAAACTTTTGCTAGATTAATCATGGATCCATGCAGTGTATTTTGGCTGAGAAAATTAAAGTTGCTTTTGTAGAAAAACTGTGTTACAGATAACTGCATGTCTTGTATTGGCTAAGAGAATATGTTGCTAAGTCCCCAAGTATGTTCTATTTCTCTAAGTGTTTTATCCTCTCTGGAGGTAGAGCTTATCCTTTCAGTTTAAGCATCCAAAGATTTCACACAGGCGAGAGTTTGGATTATATTGGCTTGTATATATTGATTGTACTTATGTTTGCATGTCCTTATTTTCAGAGAGCAAACTTCTTCCTGATGTCTGAAGGTGCATATGATGTCAGCAGATACTTAATCTTGTGTCATTGGGAGAATGCAACGTTAGTGGACATCACATGCTTTCTGCAGAATCAGTTCCTGTAGGATCAAGTGGTGATGCAATTGCTTAGTGCCACTATGCAGTGGCATTTAAATTTTGTTTGAATGGTATTAAAGTTCTCACATGCAAGGGAGAATGGAAGTGAGATGAAATTGAACAGGATATATGTATTTAAAGGTGGTGATTTCTGGTTGTTGTAGGATAGTTAGAACCAACATAAAGTAAATTCTTACCATTTTAGTTTTTGCAAGATGTGTTCTAAATTAGTAACCTACTCACAGGGAGGGATTAGCAAAGTGTCTTAAAGTGAGGTAAAAGCTGATCAGCTCGGCATTGTTGTGTTGGCCAACTAAACTTATGAGCCTAGCAGTATTTGCTTTGATTTTGACCAATTGAGTAATCTATTTCACATCTTTATTTTTTTAGCACCACACTATAATCTGTTTGAACCTAAGTTCACATTAGATTTGTAGACTTTCTACTGAATTATTACTTTGATTCATGCCTGGTTGTAGAACATTCCAGCTAGTGTGTGTGTTGTGATCTTTTCTCAAGACACTTCATCAACCATTGCCTGACAGTGTTGCTTCTGAAAGCCAGTAAGATGAGGGCTGGCTAGAACGCTGAAGAGGCTGGTTACCTACTTTTTTCAGTGGAAGGAGGAGGGAAGGGGCAATCTGAGGATTCTACTGAGTCATGCAGACACTTTTCTACCTTTTAGCCTACTCAAATGTTGTCTTTCTTCATGGGTTTATCAAGCAAGATTAAAACATTAAGGACAAAGTGTATCCAAAGGAAAGCAAGGAGTTAAAAAAGTAAATGTCCCTTGTTCTTCCTTCCAAAATCAAAAAAACCCTGAGGATTATTTTAAGATAACAGAGCAGGCAAAAAACTATTCAAGACTCTCTGATTTTGACATATTTTGTAGATCATTACTTTCTTTAAGCTTTTATCAATTTTCGAGTAAGGAAAGGTCAAAATGAAGTGCAATGAAAAGCTGTTTCTTCTTGATTGAAGGAGGAAGCTTTATATTTGATTATATGATTTGAAGCAGCAGTTAGTTATTACTTCCTAAGCAATTAAGGCAAAATATTTATGTTAAACTAGTTCATCTTTTAGATCAATGACTTATTTAGACTAGTTAAGATTATTGCTGTTAGGGAGTAGTCAAGATAGATTGGTTTTGCTTAGATCATTCCTGGTTTAGTATGGACTTCTTACATGTTTGCCACTGCTATTTTGGCAACTTTTCAGTTGCTCTTTTTCTTGCATTCTTTCCTTCTGCCTACCTTCAAATGTGAGTCTTTCTCACAGTTGAGTCCCTCAGTGGACAACGTTGGGTTATAAAGGCAACCAGTATCAGCATGCTGAAAAAAGGCTTTATACGGTTTCCTGGACAGCAGATCTGTTGACAGATAGAGTTAATGGTTCATAATTGAATAGTCAGGGATGTACTCTCTGATGTTCTTCAGCAATTGAACCTGTGGATGCACAAGTTATCCCTAAACAGCATGTCTGGTTGCCACTGTCAAAGTTCTGGGCTTGATGGACTGCTGCTCTGATTCAGTATGACATTTCTGTATTATCCAAAACAGCCAGAAACCATGTTTTAAACAGTACTGAAAACTGTTCTGTAAAAATGTGGTAGGTTATCCCAACCAGATGTAGGGATGTAGCCCAGTGCAGCATACGAAATGTGTAACAGGCTGGTGGGAGGTGGGTTGTTTGCTTTTAAAAAAGGGGGAAACCCCAGCAAGATATTAAGAAATATAACGATACAATAATACCATAACTGTGGACTCCTCTCTCAAACTGTCATATTTGGTCTCTTTTGCTGTTGTGTTGGTGGCTCAGTTTTGATCTGTGTACAATGGGCAAAGCTGGGTGGGGCCCACTGTTACAAATGCATCTATGTGATGCTTACATGGAATTTATATTATGTACCTTTTTGGGAAAGCAAAGGAATCTTAGAAGCTGAAAACCTCAGTTAAAGATGGCTGAGAGGGGACAGTCTGCAGATTGAATGATTAGGCCTGCTTCTTATGTACAAGCTCTTTTTGAAGTCTTGAGGTGGCTTCTATGGCTGATCAGTGGTGGTTCTTATAAACTTCATATGAAGTAGGGTTGTATGTGTTTAGTGCTAATAAGAAGTACTAGGGTGATAACTGCACAGTACAAATTTCAAGAATTTTACTTAATAGGTTTTATAAATCTGAAATACCACTCCTGTAGTAGTAAAGTATTTCATATTTGCATATATTTTTGTTAAATTTGAGTTGCAAACTTGAATTTATCCCCTAAGCCAGTTTCTGACTTCTGTTGGTGAGAACTTCATACAGTTTCTCCTTCTGTCAATATTTTTAAAGTCTTTTCTATACAAATATTTAATGAATGCAGCTGCATGCCTAAGCAGCTGGGTAATAAATGTAGACTGGCTTGTGTTCCCTCTTAAGTGCACGCTCTTGTCAAATCTTAGAAAGATATTTAATGCTTTTCTTTTTGTATTACGTGTGTTAGTGTTGCTTATAACTTCTGTAGTTGGGACTTGATGTGATAATTAAAATTCCTTGCAAAACCTCAGATCTTGATTTCTTAAAAGCTAATTTGAATTTGAGTATTCAGCCTTTTAAACTATGTAATATGACTAGTCAGTGCCTGTAAAACTTAATTACTAATTGTTTAACATTTTAAATAGTGGTTTTGACACTTTCTGGCAGTATGTTGATTTTATTCTTGGGTGGATTTGTGACCAGTGGCATATCTGATACTGGCTACTTGAGAGGAAATTTGGATTGCAACTATAGCTTTGGGAAATCTTGCCAGATTTGGTGATGTTATGTTTTTACCTTTCCCTGCTTATTCCTCTATTCTAGTTCATGAATTGCAGAAGTGCTTGCTCCTTGGTCATTTCATTTCATTGTATAATATCCGAGGGAGAGGACCAAAACTAAGATTTTAGTCCTAGCACTGAAAGGAGCTGAGGGGTCAGCACATGTTCCCTTCTGCCAACTCTGCTTTTGGGGTCAGTGACTTCTGACAGGAGCAGAGTCTACAGCTGAGGATAGTAACTTAATCTGGTACAACAAGATTTGCTAGAGCTTCTCTGTCAGCATCTTAAATTGAAGCTTGCTGTCCCTTCAGCTCAGTCTTATGCAGCCTTATTTTGTTTGAAAAAAAAAACCATAAGGAGAAATTAGTATTTGGCTTATTTTATTATTTCTTTGCAACAAATTCCCTGTCAAACTTCTGCCTTGTACTTAGAGAAACCCAGTATATTATTGCTGACCACTACATTATTGCAGGTATCAAGGGTTCATATATCATTATATTAGTATATTCTTAGAAGTATTTTTCTGAATTTTTTTATTAGCAGGTAAATTTTGCATTGGCTTCCAGAGCTGCAGTCTAGAGCAAACCAGAAATGCACTGCATCAATTAAATATACATGATATTGATATCATGTATATGAGAGAACCAAATGTAAAATATAGACATTGGTAAAAAATTGTAGGACCTGTCACTCAAAGTAAGACTGAAATAATGTGCATGGGAGCTATTTGAATGGGTGCTTGCAGTTTAGAGGAATAAGAGAGCAATAGAAGTATGGTTTGGGGTTTAGCTTGTTAAAACTTAAAGTTCTTAATAAAAATCTCTAGTTTGTATTGACAATTCCAGAACTGGTGCTGAAAGAATATAGTTGCATACTTAGAATGATTTGATTTAGTGGAGTGTGAAGACACTCGTAAATCTCACTGACTTCAAATAATAGGTTCTGATTTCAACACGTGAGTTTGTTAGGTGATTTTTTTTTTCCCCCTGCAACTCAGCATATTTTTAACTTCTGAGTGTTGCCTAAATTTCTTTTCATAAATGTAGAGTTCATCCAGAATGAAAAAGTTATGAATGTTGAATGTTCTTCCCTATATAAAACTGAGTAAATATTTTAATCTTTTAATAGAAAATGTCATCTGGTTTCAGGTTGAAAATACATCCCAGAAAGTTACCTTCCGACTGATTGGCCGATGGGAAAAGGGCTCGTGAAGCTTTTGGTTCAAGTTCCAAAATGCCTAGAAGTGGTAGTCTGACTACATGGGGGATACCAAGAACTTCACCAACTGAGGGATACCTAAATCTTCCTAGTTATGCTCTGTTATTTCCTCTCTCCAAAATAAATTGTTATTGCAGGCATTATAGCCTTGGTAGTGCTGGAAAAAAGTTCTGTGTCTGCATTGCTGAGATGATTTGCCGTCTCCGGGGACCAGAGAATTACAGCTCCTCACAAATGCTTTCTCAAATTTGAGTGAAATATAATTATTTAACAGTTTGTCTCTGGTAAACAGATAGGGCAGAAGACAAAATGGTTGCTTTGATTTTAAAAAATTTAAGTTTCTACACCTTTAAAGCTGGAAAATTGAATGCATTATTCTAAGTATTTGGGTTCTTGGCTGGTTAGTCTGTTGTTTCCACTGACAGTCTACATTGATAATTTTCAAATGGATTTAAAGTATAACGTGACCTGAATTGCATTGTAATAATTCAGTTTGAAGTGGCAAAACAAAGATAATGGACAAGAGATAAATCTACATAGATTTTTTTTTCTGTTTGCTAAGTAGCTGATGATAAAAAGTAATAATAAAAAAAAAATGAAGTTCCATCAAAACTCAGGAAAATTAGATATACCTACTTTGATTTACCTTGCTACCACAGTTGGTTCTTTTGGGCATAAAGCTTGAACCCAGTGACCAGACTTGCCAGTTGATTGCTCTGAGTAATTGGCGTGTGAGCAGTGTTGCAGCATTTGTTCAGGAGGTTAGTAATTTTCTTGTATTATTTGAAAGAATGACTTTTACATACATTTAGGTTCTGGTTAAAATGTTAACGTCACTGTAGTGTTCCTGGCTTGTTCAGGAAAAGTCTGTGGTTGGGGTTTTTTTTTGTGGTTTTGTTGAGGTTTTTTTTATGCTCTAATGAAAAAAGATCTCTGTATTAAATGCTTCCTTAGGGCAAGAACCTGTGTTCTCTTTCTGCAAAATAAGAAAGCAAGATCTTGGAACCTTGTTGCTGCTTTGTCTTTTTCCTCCTCTCCTGTCATCACACAGTACATGTAGGGAGTGCTCCGAGGAGTGGTGGAAAAGAAGGTAATGTGTGGAGCTACTAATGAAAAACCTCTGTCTGTGAGGCATTGGTACAATCATTAGAGGAGCTGCTTTCAAGTAAGGTACCTGCTGGGCTAGAAGTTGGACTAACCTGTTGGGCTTTTTAGAAAACTAATACTGTTTCATTTCTCTGCTACCCCCATTTGATCTCTAGTCTCGGAAGAACTCTAAGCCATAAAGACTTGCTTTTGTACAGCTGGCAAATGAAAAATACAGGACTGCAGCATCTGCTGTTACTTTTTGAATTGTCTTACTACAACAAAATCATAATATTTCTGAAATTGGTTTTACTGGCCTGGAATATGACATTTCAAGTCTCAGTTAAAATTCTGTATTGATAGTATTTTCAGTCCACTAACTTTGCCTGAAAGACTGTATTAAATGGCTTCGGAATTAGATAATATGGTATCTGTAGGAACAACACATCTTTTAGTGCATGAAAGTACTTAAGGTTGATGCCCAGAGAGTAGCTTACCACCTGGCCAGGACCCTGCAGAGCCATACTGCAGGATGTGCTGAAGTGTCAGGGAGGGAGCAGTCTCCTGTCTGAGCGCCCTGTTTTCTTTACTTGTGATTAAAATGCAGGTATCTGAACTAGTAAGTCATTAAGAAGTTGGAGAACTTTATTTACATAGCATAGACAGAAATTAAATTCAGCACGGCTTATTAATTTTACGGTACTGCCAGTTGTGCTGAACCCAGGGACTTCACAGTGTCACTTGATTTATTTTTTGTCTTGTCCTCTAAACTCCTGTCTGTGGGCTTTGCCATTATGTAGTTTCCCAGTCTCTTACTGCTCACTGGGAACCTTGCCTACGTATTTTGTTGCAGATTTAAAATGTATTTTGTTTCAGCCATTATACTGTGTGGTACTTTGAAAATTGTGCTAGAAAACTGTGATTGACCTGTATTCCTCTCAGGCCTTCTGATTATACTTGGTTGGCCTTGTGGTGGAAGGAAAATTACGTGTTGAAAAAAAATTGAGACAGTCTAAGGTCCTGCCACCTCTCACCTTGAGCTCGGGAATGGGAGGAGCTACAGCACTGCCCTAACAATACTGTTTAGTTGCTATAGCTGTGTCATGGTGTGACTAAAATTATATCCTTGGTTTTGGATGTCTTTTTCAGTTTACACAGCTATTTGGATCCTTTTGTGCACTGGCCTTAATATTTACGAAAGCCACTACTTGAAGATTATTTTCTAAGCAAACCAGATTTTTACTCAAACTTTTGAGTAGCCTGTTGTTCTTTTAATTAAAACTGCATGGTTTAACTTCTGTGCGCTGCTCCTTATCAGTTCATCCTTTTATGTATTTTCTTTTTTATGTGTAAAACTTCTTGCCTCTCCAATTTACACTACCAGTGTTTAGACTCTGCTGGTTCTTTTAAGAAAATGAGTAAAACTGATTTTGGATGAAGGTGTGCATTTGTTTTCTTTGCACGAGAGAAAGCTGAAGCTCCCTAACTTCTATCAATTGTCTATTGATTTATCTTAATATAGACTAGTCTATTTTTATCTTTAGAAGAAAGGATCAAGTATTTACCTCATAATGGTGACTAATACATTTGAAAAAAGTTCTGGAGCCCTTTTGTAAGTGGGACCCAAAAATCCCAATCCTAGTCCTAAATCCATGTTTGTGAGGCTCTTTGAGAGAGCAGAGAGTATTCACTGCCATCTTGATTGTTACCTGACAGGCAGAATAAGCATGTTTCCAAACGTAACAGGGAGAAATTGATACTTCTCTGTCCCTGAATCAGTTGTTGAAGATCACACAGCACAATTCTGGAGCAGCTTTCGGGTTTTATTTGTTGTTTTACTTAATTAAACACATGAGCACACGGCATTTTCTCATATGATTTTTTTTTTAACTTATAAACTGGCTCTTCTATACCTAATAAGAATTGGTAACAATTTAACTTTTAAAAATTTGTAACCCATTAAAAATGACAATTAATTTGGTGGTGGAGACCACTGTTTTAAGTGTAGATGATCTCATGTTAGAGTTTTTTGCTACTGAGAATGGGAGGTATTTTTCTTGGTTTTTTCTGCTATTTTATTCCACTAAGCTGGCTCATGGACAGCTCTTGTGATGCCAGAGCCAGTGTAAAATAAGTGAAGAGAGGAGGTTGGAATAAGGTGAAGGATGTCTCTATCTTTCAGGATTGTATCCTAAACTCAAGCAGGAAAACTGTTAGGAAGTAGTAGAGGCTGTAATTTGAGATTGAGACATGGATACATGTGTGTGTTGAGGCATAGGTGGTGTGTATTGTTGCATCCTTGACATTTTTCAGCTGTGCTGCTCCAGGGTATTGTGAGAATTTGCTTCTGTGAAATCATGAAAAAGAATGTGTAGGAAAAATAGTTTTCCATTTCAGCTGGTCAGATGTTCTCAAATTGGATGAAGTATTTTCAAGCTTTTCAGTGCCAAAGAACTGGAGTTCTTGCCTGTCGGATGCTAGAGATATGTATGGTTAGGGTATGGATGAAGTTTCTCAAGTGAAACCCCTTCTGTTAGCCTGTTTCTTAAGGCGGCTGCAGCAAAGATCCAAGTGTGGTGGTGGTGTTGCAACTCTGGTGCTTCACAGTGATACTTGGGAGTTTTCTCTGCAAAATTTGCTCCTTTTTCCTGTTGCCCACAAGATAGATATGCTGGACTAGATAGTTATATTATACAGTTACACAACCTTTTCAGTTTCATTTTTATCAAACTTCTTAAACCTGAATCGAAAAATATTTCCATCCCCCTGTCATACAGAGGAAAGAGAATTTATGTCTTCCAGTGGACCACAGCTTTCTCTCTTTACTGTTACTGTTTGGCTGACATTTTTGGTCTGAAAAACTTTGTAAAGACAGCAGCAGCTTCTCAAGTGGTGTGTAGGAAGGTTGATAGCTGGTGCTGAGCCCTGTATCCAGTTAGTGGGCTTGCTGTCTGCTTTGTCATCTTAGTCTTGCCCTTTGACACTTGATTCTGCTTTTTATATGAGCAAGGTATTTACAGTAATTCAACTTTGCTATTCTTTTGATTGCTTCTTAAATGAAAAATTACTTCGGTTTCTCCAGCTGCTTTTCCTCCCTTGCATTTTCATTCCCCTTTCTGTTTCTTCTCAGGGCAAAAGCATTCGTACTGTAAGCAAGTTCTAGTATAAGCAGTTGAAGTCTTGACACCTGGTTTTGCAACAGTGCAAGGCTCACATTTTGGGGCAAAAAGAACATTTCAGCCTGGCCTGACTGTGTCATTGTATTTGTGGCACAGTTCAGTAATCGCAGAATCACAGAATCATAGGGGTTGGAACGGACCTCCAGAGATCATCAGGTCCAACCCCTCTGCCAAAACAGATTCCCTAGAACAGATCACACAGATAGGCATCCAGACAGATCTTGAATATCTCCAGAGAAGGAGACTCTGCAACCTCCCTGGGCAGCCTGTCCCAGGGCTCTGTCACCCTCACTGTGAAAAAGTTCTTCTGCATGTTGGTGCGGAACTTCCTGTGCTCCAAAATCAATTTTGCTTGGGATAACTTCATAAATGTAATGCTGTTTTCTGGAAGGCTTCAGTATCAGAGTGATACAAGTGCAGTCTTGTATGTAGGACTGGTGTTAGATTACTAATTTGTCTCCACCTCTGAGATGAAAACACCCGTCTCTGTGGTTTCTGCCTGTGAGGACAGTATCTAGGGTCATCATTTCGCTGAAGGAGTTACAAACTTGAGTGGAAGTAGTACTTTGTGTTCTTACAATTACATTAATGTGAATTTAAGAAAGAAGCATCTTATGCCCAGAGCGTTATGGTTTTTTTATTCAAAGATTAGTATAGTAAAACCTGTTAAAGGCTAATTTACTGAAGGCTTTATTCTTTAACCGAAGTAGAACTGCCAAATATGCAGCTTACGTGCGTAGATTAGCTTAATTATGGGAAATTTGGCTCTAGAGTTTTGAATTTTAATAGCAGTTTATCTTCAGTTGGATGGCACCAGTGCATTCTTATGAAGATCAAACTTCTAATGTTTTTTTCCAAAGGAATGGGTATTATGGTTCTTTTGGAATGAAACTAAACATTGATTAGTAAAGACACTGCTACCTAAAGTGACTGTAAATGACAATGTTTAAAGTTTGTTGAGTTCTTTCTTTCTGATTCAGAGTACCTGAAGAATGAGTTCTAAATATTGGGACAAGAAAATGTTGTGTCTCTTTAAAGAGATTTATCAGCTATGTTGGTGTAATGCAGAACTTGTGCAAACTTACATATTTGTTTAAGGGGTTGGATGTGTGATTGATTCTTTTAAGTATTGCTCAATAATTTTTTTGAATGTATACTTAATGCTCAGTCTGTGTAATACCAATACAGTTTCCTTCAAGTGGTGAAATGCAAAGATACCCTGCATTCAGCTGTTGAAGGCATTCTTCCGCTCTTCCCCGTATGAAGTATCTGAATTGCTGAGATCTGACATTGGTGCCGGGGGAAGACTTTGTTGTAGAAATGTTTCATTATTTTGCATCCATTAGATTTTGATTTAACTTAATTACTGTGTACAGTCGTATCAGGCAGAAGTGATGTCCAAATATCTTACCTCTTTTCTACTTTTCTGTTGAGAAACTTGTTTCAGGTTTTATAACAGTAAAAAATACCCATGAAAGGTAAAGTGGGACAAATTAGTGAATTTTGAACTTGTACAGAAGACTCTAGAATCTGGCTGTTCCTGGACTGTGATTTCTATTTTCTGTTGCTGTTACAATTTTTTTTATTGTAGTCAGTAGTAGGAGGTAATTTGAGTTTATGAAACTAGTTTTAGTTGTCAGCTGCTTCAGAAAGTTCTAATGTAAGGGCAACATTTATGTTGGGATGCTTTCAGGGTTTGTTTTTTTAGTAAGAGTAATTGTGTACTTATTAATACAAGCAAGTGTAAAGTATAGGTTAATCTACCCTTTCACTCTGTTTACATTTTGCTGGCACAGAATATTCAGATAATTTAGAACTTTCTTCCATAGGAAGCAGAAATTCAATATTCAGCTTTCAACTCTCAAATTAGGGAAGAAGGTTTTAAAGATGCTATTGAAGAAGGATAAGTTTGTTTTAAAAGTTTCTAATGTTGCTGTTTGAAGAGTTGTCTTCAACATGCTTAGTGTGAGAATTGAGATTGAGAGGAAGTACTTGCTGAAGTTCAAATTTTGTGTTGGAAGTTCATTGCGCTATAAAATTCGCACCATGATTTTAGGCAAAGAGAGGTTTCTGCTGAATTCCACCTTCCTAGGTGGTGTTCCTTAGTGTGATTTGAGAGTTGTGTGGAGGAGCTTATATCACTTGGTTTACCAGTGGTTTTCCCTGAATTGTGTGGTGATATTAAAGGAGTCTTTTGTTTCTGTTAGTTCATCACAATTCTTTGTGAACAAAAAGATCTGAAGCTGAATGTTTCAGAAACTGAATGTACTTTGATTTAGCAAGAATTGAAAGAGGTCTGTGGTCACAGTGCTTATGTTCTTGAATTCAGTTTACAGAAATAAGTACCTTCCTGTCAGAGTTTTATCTTCATTTGTTTAATTGATGGCTAACACTAGGCCCAAGAGTCCACTTAGATTTAGTAAAAGAGAGTCTGTTTTTATAAGATGCAGATCTCTAATGTCTTTATAACCTCTGTGAAGCTTTCTCATGCATTTATATTACAAAGCCTAGTAATGTAAGATATTTACACTGCATTTAATTTTTCACATTCTGTAGTGAAATTTTGGTGATACTTTCTAAGGTTTTCCTCATGACCTGTGTTTTAAGCTACTGGATGGTATAAGGTTTTTTTAGCAGTCTTGCCTTATGGTGTAATCAAGGAATCAATTGCGTGAGTTTTTCAGTCATGGTTGGCATTGTTCCTGTAAGTTTAACAGGTATTTATGATAAATATTGGGAAGGTTTGAAATAAGGGTGACTTGTAATTTTCATCCATTTCAAAGTGAATTCCATTGGGTGTACCATTTTATGCCTTCTGCTGTAAGCACTCAGATCTATCTCTGTTACTGCTGTCAACTCTTTAAAAAAAACACAGCAGAAAACAGCAACAACTTTTGAGTCATGGATTCTCATCTACTATGCTTATGTTATTTTACACAGAGATAATAGGTTAAGAATACTACTTTAGTATCTTCAAGTAATGAAGCTTCAGACTTTTCAGTGGTTCCTCCTTTAATACTCCCAAGACATGAGTGTTCGAGCATATTTCCTCCCAAATAAAATTGGTAAATTGAAGGTGTCAGTTTTGTGGTTCTTTAGACCCACCATGTCTCAAGTTATGCCTTTTAAGAGAAGCCAATAGGTTCTTTAACTGTCCTATACACATTGTCAGGAAGAGATGCAAGTGGTTCTACATGTGTGGTTGCTTTTTTTTTTTTTTGTGGTGGGGGGTGGGGTTTGGATGAAAAAGCTTTCAAAGTCAGTAGTTGTTGATGAGCTCTTTTTCCAGGGCAGGGAAGGGGGCAGTGGATAAATTCACAGTATAAGGTACCATGAAATGAGGTTCCATTAGAGTCGGTGCTCTGTTCCCAGGAGGTGAGGAGTTTCTGTTTGGCTCTGTTCTTACCTTTTCTTTACCTTCCTGGTCTCAACCACTTGCTACTGCTCCTAGTGCCAGTCCTGTCACCTTTCAGATTATTGTGAGCTGTTTCAGCATGGTGCTTTGACCAAAACCAACCAACCAAAAACATTTTGTAACTTTTTGCAGTCCTGTTGAATTAAGGTGATTTAGTGACAGAGATATTTGGCAGGCTTCAAAGCTATCAGAGAAGGTATTGGCTGTACACGCCAAAAATGGAGAGGGTAAGGGAGCAGGCAAGGTCTTTGGCAGCAGAAAACTAGCCCAGTTTAACAGTCCAGGGAATCCTACTGACAGTCTCTTTTCTGGTCCTTGTCAGAAATTCATAAACTATGCGATCTCTGTTTGGAAAGAATCAAAAGTAGGGCACACTTAAAAGCCTAGTCGGCTTTGTTCTGTGCTAGCAGTTTGGGAGTTAGCTGTGCACAAATATATAAATTATGTGATTTCCGTGAAGTGTTCTATAAGTATTAAGTAATGTGACTTACACAGTGTCAAGAATCTTACAACACACTGCAAATTCTGAACAGTTGCTTCAGTCTGCACAATTTTGACTTCTGACTTTGCTATGTGTCTTTTACTTCTCAGGAGTGAGAATCATTTCAGCAGATTTCATGAACACAAATTCACTCGAGCGTAATCCTTCTCCGGACTCCGTCACCAAATATGTCTTCAGGGATATATTTGCCACAGCTATCCATTGCCTTTATCCTGATTGAGGGTGGCTTGCTTCTATAGTAGCAAGGGCTTCTGTTGCCTTTGTCTAATAGGACGTTTTAGCGTGGTGGCGACACTAAATGGGTATTACAGAAAAACCTGACGTGCGCTTATGCCCTGCTTGCTTACGCCTGTGAAGTAAAAGTCCTTCAGAAGGAAACTTCTAAAATTTTATGTAACAGTTTTTTAGAGATTTGCTCATTGGAACAGTCAGTACGATCTCAGATGAATTTAGGCATGGTAAAACTTGGGACATCAGAGACCTGAGTATCTAAAACAGCATGTGGGTTGGTTGGGATTTTTTTCCCCCTCTATAAATAACTAGAGAAAAGCTCAAATGAAATGTAGTTGTTCTGAGTCTGTGGTGTGTAAATAACCAAGTTCTGCAAAGTGCAGATACCATTAATTGCACAGTTTTGTGTTGTATGTTCTTTATTGCAGAAGTTCAATCTTCAGAAGTCTCAACTCATTTTTGTGGTCAGAAAAAAACCTCAGAAGATCCTTATCCCCTACTCTCCAACTTACCTATGAGTAATTAAAAAAAATAATACATCACTGTTACACATTCACACATATTGAAAAAAAAAGACTTGCAAGGGTAGAAAAGAGATCCCAAGGAGAGGCCACGAGAGGCACATGTATCTTCGTTACATAATGTTGTGAGACTTTGCTTTTTGAACTTGCAGAGCCTCTAGCTCAATCATGTAAAGTTGCAAGACAGCCTTGGCCCTTATATCTAGCCTCTTTGAAGATTGTTGAACTAGTTAGCTAACATTTCAGCATTTTTGGATGAAAGACTGCAAGGAATGTCTGTCCTCCCCTTTTCTTTCAGTGATGTTTCTAAATGGGTTTATCTGATTCACCAGGTGTTGGAATATTAAAATGTAAATAAGGAAGAAATTTTTCCTTCCCCCGAATACTGTAAATATGGCTTAAGAACAGCTTGCTCTGGAGGACTAAACTAATGCCATTTAATATTAATTTAAATGTTAGATGAGATGTAAATTATAAAACATGGTAGAGTAGGTATGGGCATTTTTTGATTTAATTTGGGATTAGTACAGTTTTGGAGTTCTGGTTCAATCACCTCTCTGAAATGAAAGTGTAATTTACATATTTGTACTCATGAACATTTACTGTTAATGCTGTGCTTTATGTAGTGGCAAGTATTGACATTAAAAATAACGTTAAATACAGGGATTAAAATGAGACTAGAATGCAAGAACCTGAGCCAAAAAGGATACTATTTGAAGGGGGTGGGGGAAATCTTATTAGAGAACGTAAATAGCAGCAGTATTTTTAATTTCACAGTTAATATGACCACGGTTTAAAACAAAGACTGGCATGTTTACTTTCAAGACAATGAAATCTGAAGTCTAAACTGTCTGTGAATAGGTGATAAGAAATGACTGTCTCGTTATCATGCTTCTGACTGTCCTGTGAGATCTGTTAACAACCCTTGGAATTCTAGGAATTTCTTTACTCTTCATTTGTTATGCTTGAAGGTTTCTAACCGTTTGGAATAACTGCTAAATGAAAATAATCCTTTTTCCTTACACTGTTCCATCACCTTTTCATTGCAGCCCCTAAACATCCATGTTATCCACTCATATCTACATATGAAATAAATGTTTCTTGTCACAGGGCTTGTTGGTGCTAAAGACTTGATTAGAGCTGGGTATTCAAATGTATGCATAGTTGTAGCCCATTAATCTGGGCCACAGTGGGGTGCTAGGGTAGTAAATCATGTGCTGATTTATGGTAACGTGGGTGCCGGACCTCATTATATGAGCTTTAGCACTGGTTGTTTCTGTAGGCTACTTTTTGAAACCGAGCGTGTTTCTCTTTTTCGGATTGTCATTAATTGGCGTAAGAGACTGCCCTCTGCCGTGCTCTACCCCCAAAGTGCAATTTGGGTCTTGTCACCACTAGCAAATGCCCATAAGTGTTCAAAGGGTGTTAAGCTATGCCAGAGCTTTATTGACTATGCAGATGGTCAAAGATAAACAAAAGTTAAATCGTATATTATTAAATATAAAAATATGCTTAAACGACTTGGCAGAAGCTTTTCTACATAGATGTGATTTTTACCAGTAAGGTGCTTGAAGCCTACTCTGATCTGTTTCTGTTGTCGTTCCTGCTCCCCGATACATCTGTAGTCACCCCAGCTGAAACGTTACACCCCTTCTGTCTATTTTTCATTCGGTTTAAAGAGTAGAGATTAAGCAATGCTGACCTGAAAGTGGTAGTGTATATTTAAAACAAAGGGAATTGTAGCATACAAGAAAGATGTTTATCCTTAGTGTATTCAATAATGGTTTTTAATCTCAGTCAACTTTGGAAGCATTTTAGTTATTTGTGTAACCAAGAAAAAAGTATTTATACTGCAGTGGAAAACCAGATTTACTAAGACTAAGGAAAGCTGCTTTGGCAGTAGTTCTGCTTGACCTGTGCTATCACTTTTAACTGATTAAAGGGTCTCATTTTTGAGATGCTAATCAAAGAAGATTGCTGCTAATAGAGCATGCAACTTGTGTTTTTCACAGAGGGCTTGGTAAGAATTTAAATGGAAGTATTCTTCCCTCTTCATATGACTGCTGTGATACTTTTATAAAAATCAACCTGTTCAATTTCTTAGCTTCTAAGCTTGGATCACGCTTATTTTAAGGAGCATTAATTTCTTTAGTTGTAAGTAGTAAAATGTTGTTCAAGTAATCCACCCCGGTGTATCCTATATAAGTCTTCAGCTGATTTTGTTGGCCTGATTCATTGCAACTGTGTGTTTTCTAATGAATGCTGTAAATAGAACAGTTGAAGTGCTGTACTTAAGAGGTTTTATGGGCCTCACTGCTGCTGCTTATTGAGAGGTTTTAGCCATCTGCTGACCAAGCTTGACCGAGCTCACAAAAGGTGTGGTTTTGTGTTTGAGTAATCTTTTCTGTTTCTAACAGGGTTGGAAGACAGGGTGCCGCGGTCTCAAAATCTGTGGAGAAGCAGCAGAGCCAGTGAAGGAGTGACGTCGCATGTGATGTAGGTCCCACCCTGTGATGGCGGCTGGCGTGTGATGTAGGTCCCGAAGCTCCTGTCCCCAGGCAACAGGCGCTGCCAAAGCTGTTGCCATGGGAACCAGCCACACTTGCTCTGGTGCGAAAATGCTGAGTCCTGCAAACAGGGGGGCTGTGGCCCTGGCACCAGAATAGGTGGAGGGAGAGTAACCATCACCTTCTGGGTGATGCAACCAGCTTCTATTTTTGGACATTTGGCAAGGAAGAAGAATACTTTGATTAGTGATAACAATTACAGATCTTGTTTTCTGCTTTTAATTTTGAGGCAACCAGAATTGATTATCTGAACTCCATTGCCTATTGCATGGGGTAATTACATTAAACATTGTAGAAATCTATCTTGCAGTGTGACATGACTAAAAGTTAACAGTGTCTAGAACATGAATAGACTGTATATTTACACTGAATATTTATATACAACAATCTTTTGCTGTAGATTAGAAAGCATCTATGCTTTTGCAGTGAAACAGGTTAAAATTCACTCTTCATTTGCCATGTGCAAATACACAATGAAATTACGATACGTACTGTGTGTCATTTCCTATGGTTTGCACACAGAAATTGCAAAGTTACCTTGCATATTTTGTGTCACAAAGGTACAGTTGCTAAATAGAAGTCCAAGTGATGTGGCTGTTGACTAACATGATATGCACTCTTATTGGTCCAAGTGTTGTGGCTGGTCACTGGCTAAACTTACTGGTCCAAGTTTTTCAAGGAAAACACTTTGTTCATATCTGCTCCATAGGTAGTAGACCTGTATCTTTTGAAGTTGATAGTGTAGGCTGGCCAGTTTTTGAGCTGTGATCTTTTTAATTGTTGCTGCTGCAGCAACAGATGAACAAGCCTAATAAAATTAAACGTGTCTAAAATAGACCACAGTTCCTAAACATAATACAAATATGATTTAAAAAATATGTTTATAAATTCCTGCGTTTGCATGTCATGTACTTTGTTTATACAGTGTATAAAACTGGAATCTAACCTTAGTATCTGAATCTTCAGTATTATCAGTTTCCTGATCAGTTTCCCAGCTCCTCTGGGCTTTAATGTTGCAAGTTGACATTATTATTGCTCTTGTACAAACGTGACTTAAAAAGCACTAATGAAAATAACTTTTCTTTTGAGTGTTTTGCCCTTTTTGTTGTTGATCCACATATCTTGGAAATTTAAGTGAGCATGGAATGTTAAAACCTCTTGGCATGTCTGAAAGCCCTTTGAAATACACGTTGAACTGAGTTACTGTGCTTGACAGGTTTTATAATGAACTCTTTTCTGAAATTATTAGAAACAAGAGTCAGCTGGATATTGGACTATGCTAGAGCATCTAATTAGAGGAAATAATATAACATATTACAGACTATAAAACCAAAACAAACTGTACCAGAAGTCACAGTCCTGGATATGTGACAAAGTTATTGTGAAGAGAATTTTTTTACAATTAGAGATTTTTTTAATCAAGAAAAATAGAATCAAGTTGTTCTAGGTTTTGTAACTTACGTTTGAAAAGCCTCAGGCTGCTCTAGTCTGTACCAAGGTATTTCAGGTACTGTTAAGCTCCATAGGAGCTTATTTTGAAGTATTTTCTACCAGTGAAGCATTTTCTACCATAAACTCTTTAATTTTTAACTGTCAACAAGTAGTAGCTAATTTTATGCTGTGCAACATGGTTTGTGTTGTGCTTTCCTTTATGTAATTGGCTTCCAAGTCTCTCAGTCTTGCAGTTTCACTGGAATGCTGTTGAGGAAACAAATGATGCTTGGGAGATGATGCAGGGAAAGCTGGGAATTTTTTTATCCCTACACCAAGCTTCCATCTGTGGAAACGCTAAAATGTTTCACTTTTATTTTGCATTTTTTATCACTTAGGTTTCACTTGCTTTGAAATCTGAAGTCCTGAGTAAAAATATCAGAAGACCTACCTTTATGTGAGCCGTTAATATGTAGTAGAGATCTCTAGCATAATGTTATGTTCATATTGTGTTAGTAATTCAGATATCAGAAATGTGAGATTTGAATCTAACTTTTAACTCAACTTCTACCTAGAATTCCTCTTCCAGTTATTTTTAATGAATATTTTAATATACTATGCCTGTCACATATGTGGCTTTCAGTTGATAAATCCTGTGCACTGTGCTTGATGTTAAATGTGCGTTTCCTGTGTTTATAATATAATTACAGATGTAGGTTGGGTTTTAATATTCTCAACTGTGCCAAAACTAATGAAATTGAGTTGGAGGTAAGCACTGAACTCCCTTGCAGTCACTCAGAATTTGCAGCTTTAATGAATTTTAAAAAGGAAACTATCAAGTCTAATCACACTTCTGTCATTGAAAGAATTTTAAATACCACGGAAGTGTAACACAAAATCTCAGCCTCCAAAAAATGTCATTTTTGCTCTTTGGAAGTTGCTGAAGCAAAACAAATTTAATTTTACTGTACAGAATTTAGTTGTTAAAGCAATTAGGATTGCTATGCACACCAGCCACAGTCCCCAGGAAGCAAGTGAAAACTTTAACCACCTTACAGCACTTCTGTTTCTGTCCCTGTCGGTATGTGTTTTATACTAGCATCTGTCTTGCGCACCAAGATTATTGCATTTATGTGTGTTTGTTCTTTGGCAAACCTTTTGGGGGTCTGTGCTTTGTATGATGTATTCAGGATGATTAAAGACATGATAGAAGCCTGCTGATGTTGGGAGTCAGTATGAAAAATGATGCATGGCTGGTAAAATGTAGCATTTTTGAGAATAGTAACTGTAGTTAGCAAGACACTGGTTGTCGATTTTTTTCTTTAATTTTGCTGTTTTAAAACTTGCACCAGATACATGGTTTGTTTGCTGTTCATAATTTTTCAGTGATACTCTTGTCTGATACCAGAGGGTGATTGGAGTGACTGAAATGTTCTTTCTCAATAGCTGTACTTACTTTAGCAGTTTATGCAAACTCTCCTCTGTACAGCAAAAATTTGAAGAGTAAAAGTAATCTCTGAAGAGGCCTTCACATATGCTTTCTAGGATCTTACTGGTAAAGACTTGCAATATGAAGTTGGACAGAAAAAGGTCATAAATCTGCTTTATTTGGAAGGGTCTGCCTGTCACGTGGAAACCCGAAGGTTCCCTTGTTAGATATCAGCTATTCAAAGGAAGACAGCAAAAGCCACGTTTTAACCCTATTAAACTTTGAGCAACTAAATTCTGTAAGAGACATGTACATATCTAAATAGTATTACACTGTTGGGGTTTTTTTACTTCATATGGGCTGAGGAATGTGAGTTTTCATTCAGCTTGTCAGAATTGAAAATAGATGAATGTAACTTTCAAAAAGCTCAGTCTTCGGACTAGCCATGGCCAGTACAATGCAAATGAAAGGGAATTTGAATTATCTTCCAACACCCACAGTTAAATCAGCGCTTCTTGTAGTTTTGTACCCAATGAAGCTTCCTTTTTGGGGGATTGGTATTTCTGAACAGTGAAGCTGCCTTTACCAAAGGGAAATTGTGGGTTTTCCAGGATCATTTTGCTAAATGATCTGCTTCTCTCTGAATTTGAGACCACTTTTTGGTACTGTGCTTTATATGACTGTCTGAATGCTATCTTCATGAGACTTTATTCTTTGAAAAGCTTGGGGTTTTTTATGTTGGGCACTAATTGAAAATTTACAGTGCCAATTAATTGTGTGGTACTTGCAGTGTTAGCCCCACTACTGTGCAGCTTGTGGTGGGCTCTTTTTGTTGCCTGAATTTTTCCTCAATGTGGAATGTTGAGCATTGAAGTAATTTTTACATATCAGTGCAGTGCAGTTAAGTATCTTTTAAAGCCAAAAAAACCCTATTTTGACTAGCATGGAAATGCTTTAATATTTACTTCTTCAAAAATCTTCACTTAATAGTGGCTAGAAAGAAAAATAAGTGAAGAAAACTGGCTTGCTGTATGTAGGTGTATACTGCTCCTTATGAAAGTGAAAAGCTGTACTTATTTAGACTTGCAAGCTGGCAGAAACTTGTGTAGGAGTTTCCATTGCTGCTCCTCCAAAACAGTACTATTGATACTGTAATATTCTACTTAATTACAACACAGGCAGCTTTCCCTTCCTCCTCCAAACACAAACATTTGATTTAAGAAAGTTGGTTTGTTTTGTCTTGGTTCTTCCAGTGTTTAATAAAACTTTTTAAGATATTTTGTACTATTTCCTTTCAGTAAATTAAAAATTATAAAAAAGAAACTTGAAAAATTGTGTATTGGAAATACTATAGACAACTGTTTTTATTATTACAGTTGGACTTGATCTTAAAGGTCTTTCCAACCAAAATGATTCTATGATTAATTTTATGACCTTTTAATTGGACATATTGAGGATAATCATTGGCTTTGATACAGAAAGGCAATGTGGTATAAAATACATTTATCAGAACACTTAAATTCTTTAGCCTGAATTACCAGGAATGAGAAGCCAGATAAAGGCAGAAGGAGAGTAGCAGAACATCACTGCTTGACAGTGGAAATACGTTGTTCTCTGTTAAATCTATACCTGTGAATGCCCATGTAAGGATTTTTAGTCTTGTATTTAATTCTTTATGTATTAATGCTTACCCATAGGAAATGTTAGGAGTAGCTGCTAATGAGAACTGTCCAACCTTTATCCTAGGACTTTATCCCTATTTGGAATTGTGTAAGTGCAGCTCCAGACTGCTTTTGATGGTCTCATATACAGCTCTTCCAAAAGATACTAATCTTCTCTAAACCTGAGAAGCAAAGTTTACATAAAAATGTCTCCATTCGTGAACAATAAATGCAAATATCTTGTATTTAACTTACTAAATTCCTTGCGAACATGTTTATAAGAAGTTATTTGTATTTAGTGTTTGTATTATTGCTAGGATGGTTTGTGTTGGAATTTTTAAGAATGAAAGGCTAAGTTAAAACCATGTGGGATCTTTCAGAAAACTGCTGATTTGAAATTGTGTGTGAGAAATACAGAATCTCCACTGTTTTCATCAGGAAATGTAAGAGACTTTACTGTTAGTTTGAATAGTACTGTAGTTATTAGTAGGGGAAGAAGCACTATGTAAATGAGGAGGAAAAGTTCTATTATTCTGATTCATGGGGACCTGGAGAACTGTCTTAGGTGTTTTCTCATTAATGCAGCTATTCACTAACTTCTTTTGAATATCTTTCATTAGATTTTCTTCCTGGATGTTTCTTCAGCTGTCTTGTGATGGAAGGGAAATATCTTTGAAGCTATAATGGATTTGATGCAACATTGTAGTGAAGACTGGCCTAACAGCATCATTTCTGTTCGAAAAGAATAAGTGTAATTACAGATAATCATGACAACTTCTCATATGAATGGACACATCACAGAAGATTCTGACAGTGAAGCAAAAAATGTGGATCTTGCATCTCCTGAGGAACCTCAGAAGCACAGAGAAATGGCTGTTGATTGCCCTGGGGATTTGGGCTCCAGGATGATGCCCATGCGGCGGAGCGCTCAACTTGAACGAATCCGTCAGCAGCAAGAGGACATAAGGCGCAGACGGGAGGAAGAGGGAAAGAAACAAGAACTGGACCTTACTGCTTCCATGAGGCTAAAGAAATTGGCACAAATTCCTCCTAAAACTGGAATAGATAATCCAATATTTGACACAGAAGAAGGAATTGTTTTGGAGAGTCCTCATTATACTGTGAAGACAGTAGGTGGGTAAAATTCAATGAATGGGCTAATGGAGAAAATATTTAGTTGGTATTAATGTTCTTTTAAGCCACTGAAAACCTAATATAGCTAATTCTTCCGATAGAGATTCAAAGTCTTCTGATCCTTTGGATTTGTGGTGGGTTTAGTTTGTTTTTTGTTAAAGTCAAGCATCAGGCTATGTGCCTCTGCATATGTGGCTTTTCAAAACCGATCCATTTGGGGAACAGTTAAATATCTTGTAGGTAACTAATGAATTCAGTGGATGTCTCCATCCTGTTTAGGCTGGGGAAAACTGTGCAAGCAATACACAGTTTTCTTATGTTTGAAGCGGAGAGCACAATAACCAGAGAATAAAAATAAACACTTACTGTGTAATTTGAAATCGAAGCACAAGGAATTTTTAATGGTCAGCCACCATACTAGTGGTTTCTTCTTGTTCCAGCTGTCTTGTGTTTCCTAATATAATTTACATTTTCTCATCAAGTGTTAGTGTTGGTAGTGAAAAGCTACTTGCCGTAGCACTTATACATTGATGAAAATGTAAAGTTAGTAACTTTTGAAGAAATAGATTCTGAAACTGTTAGTTTCCTAGCTGTGATCACCTTAATTATGCTTGTGTAGAAAAGGTTTCTAACCTGTCTTCCTCAAATAGATGTGGTATGTGACTGTAGTGAAAGGGAGCCCTTGGGAATTTGTAGGAGGCTAGTTCAGAATTACAAATCTGTAGTTTTTCAAAGATCCAGACTGCTTTAAAAAGGTGCCTTTTTTGGGGCTGCAGTAAAAATTCTTGCTATTGGCTAGTAGTCAAACAGAGAGTAAAAAATAGCTATCAAATTGCCTTTTTTGTTTTTTGCTTCATCTTTAGTATTTATGTGCCCAAGTGACATTTCTGCTAAAGAAACAGCTCTATTCCATAACCTCTGTTAATCCTTATTATACAAATCCCTCTTTAGGAAAATTTAGGTTAAAAGGGTCATCAGGAAGTCATCCTGTCCAATCTCCTGCTGAAAGCAGGCTCAGTTACAACCAAGGCAGCTGTACCTTGGTTTAGTGCAGGGATTGTCAGCTGCTGTAAGAGATCTCTTTGTAAGAAGCAGATTCTGTGCTTTATGAAGTGTTAGATATTTGATTGTGCAGCTCTCTTAGAGGGAATGCAAAGCAGATGTGAAGATTGATGTCAAGCAGTAGAAGTGACTTCCATTGGGACTTGCTTACCCACAGTGGCTAAAAAGACTGACTGTGGGAGGATTTGGAAATTGGAACTACAGGAGGGATGAAAGACAGTGACTTGGAATTAGGAAGCTGAGGCTAAGTTTAATGCCAGAGAACTTAGAGGGAGGGCTAGGTGTAAACCAGTGGGCAAAGAAGCTAGGCATGGATGAGAGAAATTAATAACAAGTATGGGTCTGACAAGCATGAGCACCAGTACCAAGTTGGGGTAGACAGAAGCTGTTTGAACAGGAGAGACAATGATGGAGAAATGACTGTGATGATGAAAGGCTGATTTTAAAATCTCTGCATGGGAATAGAGAGTTACGGACAGTGGGGGAAGCTGAGAGATTGTCAGAGACTATTTGGGAAAAGCTGGAAGGAGGAAACTAGGTTTGGCTTAGCAAGAAGAGAAGGGGGAAAGTGGTGTGAGTGGAAACTAGGATTGTGTGAATACGTGATGTAAAAGGAAAAGTGGCAAACACTGGAGACTAGAGTATAAAGGTGATTATGTAGAAACAGTTCAATTAGAAAATAGCAATAAATGGTCTAAAATGCATCTGGAAGGAAAATGTCTCAATGATTTTGTCCATGAGGACAGACTCCTTCATTTTTGCATTTGAAGCTTGGGTCATCTTGTCATTCTGCTGTCAGCGTATTTCTGTAAAAACACAGTAGTAAATTGCATGATTTAACTAAAGCTGTGCCACTCAGTTTTTAGGTACTATGAAAATAAGAAGACCAATGACCTTGTCTCTACTCTGAATTGCAGTAAATAAGGCTTAAAAGTATGTGCACAGAGCAGAAGTATTGACTAGCTTGCTGAGTGAATATGGTCTGGAGCAATATAAAAGGCAAGGAGCTTTTGGAGATGTAATTAGACTAAATCATGATATATCCATATATACACCAGCAAGCTTAATTAGGGCTTTGTAGGTATCTATTTCAGTCAGAGAAGTCATGACATAATATTAACAGGCATACAAACATGTTATCGCTATTCCCTTGCCAGACAGAATTATAGTAACAATTTGGGTCAGGTAGATGTAAGATTTAGGAAGAGAGGATTTATAATATTTTAGCAATCCTATGATGTTCTCAGTTGTACTCAACTGTGATATTGAGTTGTTACAAACTTTAAAAATTCTAAAATAAATGTGATGTCTTAACCTATATAGTCCATAAAGAATCTTTGCTCACTCATTAGTGGTGTCAAAAACTGAATCATAATTTTAAATTCAACAAAGCACTTCTGCGCTAACTTGTCCTCTTCCAAAATTTTTCCTCCTCTGTGTGTCCTATTTCCAGTTTCTGGATTAATCATTCTAACATCTGACATGTCTGCTGAATTTCAAAAGAGTATTTTTTTATTACTATTCTGAAAGCTGCCTGTTCCCAATTAGTATCAGGGCTAGGGATGTTGCCTTATAAACAGATTTGCACACATGCTTTACAAAATACTATGATTTCACAGGGGGCATTTGAGGCCATTATACCTAATAGTGTTTATTGAACACCTGGAGAGGCCAGATCTTTTTAAAACTTCCATATACAACTTTTTGGTCCCTTTGGTAGCCCATGATTTTGTCAAAAAAAATAACTGCTAGGTGTGAATTTTTTTGCTGTTTGTCTGCTTATACTGAATTTCTGATCTACACTGCTTCTGACTTCCATCTTTTGCTGTCCAGGTGAGCGTACTTGGTGACTTCAACAAGCTCAGTTAGGAGAACCTCAAATAAAAATGGGCAGCTGCTAGTGAATTATAGAGATCTTGTTCAAATATAACTTTAAATTTTGCTTTTTTTGTGTTTTTTGTGGTGTTTTTTTTGTGTGTTATTCCACAGAGTCTCTTATAAACGTATGTCTTTTAAATAAGAATATTGACCCGATTGTGTGTATCTTTAGCTTTGGAAGCGTTCCATAAGTGCCAATGTCTCATTTGGCAGATCTTTGCTAAGACTTTAATCTTTTCATCTTAAAAAAAAAAAAAAAAGCAGACTAGAATAAACAAATTTATTTTATTTATAAAAATAAAATGGGGCACTTAATCAAAACAATCTTAAAGGACATGCTTGTTATCAAAACAGTGTATGATTTAGACAGCTGTCTTAATGGAAATAACTTTCTGTGTACCTAGAACAAGTGTGTTATAAGAATTTAACTGGCTTTTTCACAGCAGTATACTTTTATAAAGTGCAAAATATTTTTTGTTCGCTACAGTTCATTTGGCTAATTAATTTTAATTTAATTGACAGATATTTCATGTAAGTCAACCTTTTGTGGCTACTGTAAGGTTTTTCTCCTGAGGGGGAAAAATTGCATATTTTTTGTGGTTTTTACTGGAGGCAAAACTTTTTATAAGCTTTCAGAAATAGTTTTGGATAAAACAATACTTTTCTTAGCTCTGTGATTCATTTAATCTATGGATCATTAGAATGCTAGTACCAGCAGATATAGTATCCTAGAGATCTATAAAAAAGCTTGAGAATTAGGATACTGATGCTGACACATAATAAAGCCAATTCTGTCTTAACTTTGCTACTCACAACTTTTTGTTTAAGGTGATAAACAGCAAGTATTTTCTTTCTTTTGCAAATCTAACCATTATAAGCTGTGACCACGGGTCCTCCCCTGCACTTGCATACTTTTGCCCTGGCAGCCTTTTGATTAATGCATGTATCACACAGTGCTCAGTCACATTCCAGCAGTTTCATAGCCTAATGGAAAAAAGGCTGCGACACTTCTTGTAAAAGAAGACTTTTTTTAAGAGTCGATTGCTAATCTGCGATTAAAAAATGGACTTGTTCTGCAAGAGAGCCGTGACATTTTTCTGTGAGTAAATACAGGTGTTAGTCTTCTACTGAATGTTTTTTTTCCTTCTGGACAACCCTATGGGTAGGAAATGTCTTCTGTTATCTGGGATTTATTATTTTTAAGAAAGACCAAAACCAAACAAAAAATACTTGCACTGAAATCTGATCTGTGATTTAGAATTCAGAAACAGTAACCTGGAGAGAGTTAGGCATGTGTAAAGCCAGATTTGTATGTGAGTTTACGTGTATGTTTTTTTTTATTAAACAACTATCTAGGAAATGGATTGCTAGCTTTTGGGCAATAGTTTATTTAACTCCTTTCAAGCATTATTTCTCTTTTAGAATTGCCATGAGTGGGGGATTTATTTGCTGCTTTGTGGTAAGGTTAAGTAGTCTGGTATAGAGTCTTTGCATCCAGTGCGGATGAAGATTCAGTGCAGAAGGGAATGGCTTGGGGAGGAAAAGTATTGTGGTAGTTTGTAAGGAAGGAAAAGCAGAGGAAGTAGCACAGTACTGAAGAGAATATGTAGAGGCATCTACATATTATAGGTACAGAATGCCTTTATTATAGGTGCAGAATAAGATGTCTTTTTTTCTACATTTGGAATATGTATTAGAATTGTGTATGTATGTATTTGAATTCTGAAATAGACAATTTGGAAATAATGGAATAAAATAATTTATGTATAGGAAGAATTAGAACAAGTTAGGTTCTTCTGTAATGCCTCACTGCATCTTGAATACAGTAAGAATAACAAATAGAATTTGGGGTTGGTGTTTTTAACTGAGGAGGTATCGCTAGGAACTTTACAATAACATCTGACTGTTTATGCTACCTTTTTTAATACCTGAAAATAGTGCACTTCATCAGACTTAGGAGAATCAGGTGCCAAAATGCTTTGGTGGTCTGCATGCTAGACTACACAACGCATTTGCCAGCTGACAGTGTTCTGTTTAGCAAATATTCTTGCTTGCAGAGTGTTCTTTAGTCCTCTCTCCAAATGGCAGTATATTGTGTATACAGCTCCCTGGTGAGACATTGGCTGCCTTAATTAGTGTCTAAGTGTCCTGGATTTCACCTGTGGAATATCCTGCACAGCCGGTATCTGAGCTTTCTGTGCAGCTTTTGTACCACTGCCCCGTGTTTCCTTGGTGTTACAGGAAGAAGCCCTTGACCTTTGGTGGGTAGGATGTTTTTAGCATGTGTGGAATGGTTTTGGAGGGGGCTTTACTATTTTTTTAATTGTCCTGCAGACAGTAAAATACAAAAGTAGTAGCTCTTGATCATTTGTTTTCTTTTATTATACAGAAGACTGACTTGCAAACTCATAATTGAAAACATGTATGTAGGTTTGCTTTGCGCAAAACTAAAGCAATTGTTTGAAATGCATATTTTATTAGGCTTTATGGTTTTCATGTGCCCATTTATCAACCATTTTAATCTTGTGCTCAACAAGTTTGATTCTTGATATTGTGTTAATTACCATTGAATTTGAGGTTAAAAATAGTTCAACTTCTTGACATATAGTATCCAGGTTGGTGATCAGTAGCTACTGTGATTTTTCATGTTAAAGTGCAAATTAGCTGATGTCTTGATAACATTCCTATTTTAATGTTGTTTCACTAATTCATAATGAGTAAGTGAACACTGTTGAAACTTAAAAGTAATTCTCAAAGCTGATGTTTTGATACTGGTAAGGGAGATGGACCTCAGTATCAATTGACAGTTTTAAAATTAGGGATTTTCTTTGCTATTCATTTTTAAAATACCAGGATTCAAAATTCTAGTTTATATGAATTTATTAAAATGAAAGATGTGGCTGAATAGGTTTTCAGGTAATGTGTGAGAATGTGTACGTCTTTCAAGCTCAAAACATCTACCCTTTTTTTGTCTGCTTGAGGATTTCTTACCTGGGTTTATACATGGTATAGCTATAATACATATTCTTTGCTTTTGGTAGTTTCTCAGGTACTTAATATTTAGAAGTGATGTTTTGCAGAAATTCAGATTGGTATAGAAGAAAAAAAAGTAAACTTGTTGACAATCTTAAAAAAAAAAAAAAAATCCCCTAAAGCAGGAGATGAACTCTTGAAGCTCAAGAATGTAGTATGTGTATAATATTCTGCAAATATTTACAAACTGGTTATTAAAATACATGAAAATATTGTTATAGTCCAAGCAGAACTCATAATCTGATAGGTAAGAGATATATTAATTTTATTCACCCATACATTTTTAATGTTCTAAGACTGAGCATCACTTTCTGTTTATAAATGTAGTTTACCTATCAAACACGCATTTGATAATTAAGCAATATGTAGTTGAGAGATGTCTGCCATATGTGGCAGATACATCTTTCCACGTCTATAAAAATAGCAGTGAATGTTCAGTGCATCAACGTTAGTTTGGTAAGGGAGTTATTTTCATATTTCAAAATAGTCCCGTTCTCCCACTTAGCTGCACGTGAGCTGCAATTATTGGGTCTCTCACATATTGGTGCTTTCTAGGAGTACTGCTCCTGCAGAAGGAATTTAAACAGTGCGGCAGCTTTTTTATTTTTCCTTTTACAGACTTGGATCATTAGCAGATGCATTCTGCTAATAAAAGTTAGAGCAAATAATGAATAACTAATGAATTTGCATAAATCACTACTGATTTAAAACTGAACAACAACAAAAAAATTTGGCAAAAATCTTAATACAAACATTAATTATGAATCTTGTTAACTCATACCTGATTTGTATTTTCTTATTTCCTACCTAGAAGTGGAAGAACTGTTAACTTCTCTTAAGCATATCCAGCATGTTTTGGTAGACCCTCAGAGCCAAGAGGATATCTCTCTCATTTTACAGCTTGTTCAAAATACTGATTTTCAGAATGCATTTAAGATACACAATGCTGTTACAGTGCACATGAACAAAGCCAGCCCTCCATATCCTCTCATCTCCAATGCACAAGAACTAGCACAAGAGGTATGTACAGTATGTGTCTGTGATACATCGGGAACCTATAATCATAGCTGTTGTTGAAGTACATACTTGTCGAGCTTGTCTGAGTTATTAAATGTTGAATATGAAAGGTATTATGATAATCAGATTGCTGTGTCCACTCTTCCAGATTCCTAAACAGTAACCAGAAAAGTACTATGTTTAAACATAGGAGAAGGGAGTGGTTATGAAAATGCTACTCTTTTACCTTCAGTCTTCTTTATTTCCATTCAGAAATTGAATTATAGTTCTCTATTATTTTGACTTTTCTCTGAGTTGAGCCATGGTTTGTAAATTGGGAGGCATTGCTCAAATTGCAACCATATTTTAAACAACCATTCTGGTTTAAAGTGAGCAAAAGATTCCTTAATATTTAATTAAAATGTTTTCATTATTGCTGTGATGGTGAGATTATACTCATTTTTTGTCTGGCAGATGGCATCTCTCTTATAGGATATGATATATGTGTGTTAGAAATTCTTAAACTATACTTCCAGAAATTTACTTCAGAAATATTTTTAACTCTGATATTTTCAGTCAGACCTTAACTGTTTGAAATACTTCTCCAGTTTCTGCCAGATTAACTAATTTCTTTGAGGCAATACCTGTCTGTATATGATAGTTTTATAAATGTAATAGTAATCTACAGAAAAATCAAAGTTTCTGTGAACAAAATAAATGTCACGTGGCCAGATGCAGCTAAGACCATCTGACTGGTTGCTCAGCAACTTTATCTTCATTTTCCATGGCCTGCTACATGTATATATTGCAGTGAAGTGTGGCTACACTTACACCTTATATGGATATACATTTGTTAACTTTAAACTGGCTAGCCCGAATACCAGTATGGGTGCAAGCGCAGCACTGGAGTGTTCAGCAGAGCCACACACAGAGGCTGGGTAGCTCCAGCGTTTAGCGTGCAGTGAAACAAATTGATCTGGTCAAAACCAGCTGAGGTCTACTGCTTGGAGTACCTGAGCCAGCATCTAGCTATTCTCCAGGTGCTCAAAGACACATCACTCCAGTTTCAGTATGGTAGCAAGTAGATTTTAATTTTTTTTTAGTATTTAGTTTTCTGTCTGAAGCAATTCCTTCCAACAACTCTTTCCACTGTCACTCCTCTTTTTTTCTAGACATTAATTTTGTAAGCCAAGGAAAAGAGCACTGTAGCAAGCTTGAAGTCCTTTAGCAGAAGAAATTACTGATTCTTGAGGGACATAATTTAAAAGTTATCTAAAGGTGCAGCTCAGGATATTCCTGTTCAGGTTTGTCAGTAAGTCTTTACCAAAACCAGGTGGGAGTATTTTGCCTATGAGCTTCCCTATGGTTTATTCATCAGCCTGTAGGCTGTTGTAGGATCTTTACTAGGCTTTTTCAATGTCTGTGAGCCTGAAGGAACCTTTTAAGTTAACTTGTATTTATAAAGTCTCTTTCTCAGACACACACTTTACACAGGTCTAGTTTGGGATTTCATTCAGATAGAAGCCAGTGGTTTTAAATATTCATTTATAATGTAGGGGGTTACAGATTTATCTCTCAAGACAGCTGGTTTTATCCCTCCATGGACATGATGTCCTTTTTATTTGCTGCTTAATAAAGGATTCTGAGAAGAAAATATGCCTGGGAGAGCTCTAAGTCTGTTTTCAAATTTTCATGTTCTTCCCTATCTTCCCTACCTTTCTTTTCCAGCAATTTCCTCTTTTTTTTTTTTTTTAGGTGATTTGTTAAATCCTAAAATCAGAAGGCGGTGCAAAGCTAGTTTTGTCTCTTAGCAATCCATGAGGAAGGTTAACCATAAATAACATTCTGTTGTTTAAAAAGCTTGAAGAAATCATTTTGTCATCACCTATGAGATTATACAAAAGGCAAACAAACATATTCCTGCACCAGTCTTGATTCTTCATCTCCCATCCCCATCTCATCCAGCCTTGAAATTCCTGAAAAGTCAATATATTGCATTTGGCTGTTCCTGTTTTCAGATGTAATCTAGTTTCATAATGATTCATCTTTTGGTATATTTAAGTGACTTGTATTTTGTAATATGTTAAATAGTGTCCTGAAATGATCAGGATGGAAGTTCAGGACAGAAGTGTCTCAAGAGGAACACCTTGAGGCCTACATTCACATCATTCTCTACCTCTTAGTGTTGTCTGGATAGATGATCCTAGGATCATTTTCCAGGTCCTTTTTATTCATTTTGGAAAAGCTGCTATATTTGTTATGGTAGCAGTATGGGACGAAATTATCTCTGCTTTAGGAAAAGGTTTTTTGCAAATTTTGGATTTTTGGGTGTGTTTTTGGGGTTTTTATTGGGTTTTTTAACCATGATAAAGTGTATATCTTGCATTCACAGGCTTTTTCTTGCTTGTACTCTGATTTTTTTTTTTGTCCTTTGCTTTTTCCACCCCTAAACATCATAGGCTTAGGAAGCTTCCCCAGAAAACAGCTTGTTTACTTGGGGGTGTTTTTGAAAAGGCTGCATTTGAGATACTGGTAATGTCTTGTGTCTTTTATCATCAAGATGATATAAGAAATTAAAATACCAGATACATGCATAACATAGTTTTTAACGGGCAGGTAATGCTAATGTGCATATTTCATTGCACAGGTCATCAGTGACAGTGTATAAGTCTGAAAATGTTTTGGAGTGCATGTCTTAATTTAAAGCTACATACAAGTTTTGTTTGAGGCTGTATGGTTTGGAAGATAACCTGTTGTAGAGCTTATGGTTCTGTAGCTCTAACTTGCAAACTGTCTTCCTCAGTTTCATATTGCAGCAAGAAACATCCTCCCTTTAAAAAAAAAAAGTAGCAAGAAGTAATTAAAATACACTTCTGGACTTCTCTTTGGGGAGAATTATCATCTACTACACTGGAGTTCAAAAGAAGTTTTCTTTTACTCTGTATGTTTTATGAAAGATGATCAGTTAACATGTATGAACAGTGTATTGTGAAAACATTTTTGAATTTTTTAACCATTAACAATATATGACTGTGGAATGGTATCTTTTTATTTTCCTAGTCCTCTTAAGGAAAATCTTAAAATTTGTAGAACACTTCAGCTGCTAACGTTTCCCACAGATTCTGATAACCAGGCACCAAGAACTCAAGCTTTTTCCTTTTTTAAAAAAAGAAACTTTAATTGAATTAAAAAGGTAGAAAGAAGCATTTGAGCTTAAGGAATTTTAGAGAGCTAATCTTCATGTAATGTGGTGTACTCCAAGTCTCAAATAAAAATAGACAGTAAACATCAAGTGTAATTAAATTGATTTTTAAATCCACTTAAACTTGACCAAGATGGGGGCAAGGATTATGGGAACATGGTCTGAATCTTGACCTTGTAAGAATATTTGATGCAGCATTCAAGATAGTTTGTAATTTTTGGCCTGTAATCATATATCAAATATTTAAAGATAATCTTGTTACTAAATATACTTAATAGGCTCAATTTATATAGGCTTTGTTTCTAAAAGTTTTGGACTTGTTACTGTTCACTTTAGCAAATGCAGGCAATTGAACTAGAGCTTTGCCTTTGAGAGGACCCACCAGAAGCTTGTAACTTCTTGTGTAAGTGTTCTGGAATGTGTGTGTATTTCCCCCTGACTGCTTACCTGAGACTAAACAACAGGCCTTTGCAGGTGCAGCTAAATCCTGAATGTTTAGTATTAGTCCAACATGTGCCTCCACAGTACCTGCCTCCAAACTGCAGTGTGTATAATGAAACCAAATCGACTTGGTGTAGGGGAGGGTGTCGCTGCCTATGGCAGGGCGATTGAACAAGGTGAGGTCCCTTCCAACCCAAACCAGTCTATGATTCTATCATAGTTTTGGGGGCTGTTTAAAGTTAATGTAATTAACAATGAAGACTAGGTGGAAGAGTTAAGAAAATACTTTTATTGCCACAGTTAGCATGGATTGCCTATGCTATCTGCAGTGTATCTTCTGGAATGACAGCCTACATTCAAATTTCTTCATCTGGTAAAACTATGGGATTCGTTACCATGAGGTACAAAGGAATCTGACATGCGGCAATACTGGTGTAATAAGTGGTATATATAGCAGCCTGGAGTGCTCCTAGTGCTTCGTTACCTAAATAATAAATGTATCTTTCTCTTGAATAGCTTTTCCACTCCCCTTTTAAGTATTGAATAATTAAATTAGTCAAAGCGGAAATTCAGCTTGGCCTGCTGGCTGCGTTCTTCTCAATGCACCCCAGGATACCATTGACCGTCTTGGCCCCAAGAGCACACTGGTGGCTCATGGAGAGCTTGTTACCTGATAGGACTCCCAGGTCCTTCTCTGCAGAGCTGCTTCCCAGCAAGTCAGCCCCTAACCTGCACTGGTGCCTGGGGTTATTCCTCCCTACACTCGCCCTTGTTGAACACCGTTTGGTTTCTCTCTGCCCAATTCTCTAGTCTGTCCAGATCTCCCTGAATGGCAGCACAGCAAGCATTCTTTCTGTATTAAAGAAACCAGTAAAAACATACTTAAAGCTTGCTTATTCGACCATTCTAAGCTAGACTAATTGTTTGCCATGAGACATGTTCTAGGGATGTCAGAATGCGTTTGGAGGTTGTCAGGTTTATTGCTGAGTACAAGAATGTGTTCCATGTGACAGTGATTGACAATGTAAGGGTCATCCTTAGCCTCACCTTTAGATAAGAGGGGCTTCCCTGCTTCTGGCTTTGTCTGTAAGCATACCAGTATTGTAGGAGATGAGGGCAAAGCATGTTTTATAACTGTATGAGAAGGCAAATCTCTTTTGGCAACTGAAGCTGCTTGAGCCAAAACTGTCTTGGTGTTAATGTAGACTATGTTGGAACCAGCCAAAGAAAACTGATTTTCTGGGACCTTTTGAAGTTTTGACTCATACTTTGAGGCAGGGGCTCCAGAATGCATTGCAAAACCTGTGTTGGAATCTTTCATCTTGCTGTTGGTGGAAATAGTTCGAGTAAAAATAAACTTTCTGCTTTCAAGGAAAAGGGAGGCTGGTCACTAATGAGAAATCAGTCTATTGTAAAAGACCCTGCATATTCACATAGTAGACTTCACTGTGTCTGATTTCGCTATCATGTTCCTTTCTAGAGTTTAGGTTTTGTGTATGCATCTTTGTGGTAGCTGACTTCATTGCCAGCCTCTCCTATTGACAAATCCGTGCGATGCGCTGGATACCAGCTTAGATTTGGTAGGTGATTACTGAGGTGAGGTAGGCTGGAGTGGTCCTGTGCTCTTGTTGCCTGTTTTCCTAAGGTGTACCAGCTCAAGGTCAGTCATTCTAAGTACTAAGTGGATGGTTTTTACTTTCGGTAAGATGACTATTTGCAACTAGGGGTTTATGCTGGAGTAGGGGAGGGTGGATTGATAAGTCACTGGGTGGATTGAGGTTTATTACTTCATTTCTTTTTAGGTACAGAGTGTTTTGAAACCCAGTCACCACAAGGATGGGCAGGAGCTTAATGCTTTGCTGAATGCCCCTCACATGCAGGTAAAACAAAATGAAACTTCTCATCTCATGGATGTGTTTCTTGATGCTGTGTTCAGTATAACTTATTTTTTGCGAATGTCTTGGACTGACTGGGCAAGGATGGGTTTTATTCAACTCTGCATATCTCTCAATACTTTTAGGATAAGGAGTTTCCAGTTTCCAGCAACTAATGGAAACTTCTAATCAAGAGTAGTGCATAATTATATTCAGCCCTTGCTACATTCTACATGTATTACAGGGTAATTTGCACATAAACAATGTAGCAATAGATCAGTAGGGTCCAGAAACACGTGAGCTGCTTTGCTTATCTATGTTTTCTTCTTCAATAGCTGTTTCATGCTTATCATAGGGTGCCTAAAGGGAATTTTGCCATGTGATGGTGATGTAAATCCATGCCTAGATTTCACTGCAGTAACTTCTAATGTCTGTATCCTCAGTCTGTGTACATAGTAAACCAGTGTTGTGGGTTTTCTAAGGAGAAACACAGTAAGCTGTGTGTTCAAAATGGCTTTTTAATTTTTTTCCAAAGGAAAGCTTTGGAGAGGGGCTGTGCTGCATAGCTATGAGAGATTATTTTTTTCTATTGCCTGAGTGAGTTGGTTTGCAATATTCTGTAACCTGCAAAGACTGTTAAAATTGTAGAATTTCATTGAACTCTATTTTGTATTCATAAAGTGTGAAATTTTCCCTGACTGAGCTAACATTGTTTAACACTAGGCACTTTTACTGGCTCACGATAAGGTTGCGGAACAAGAGATGCAACCGGAGCCTGTGACAGATGAAAAAGTTTATGAAAATGTTGGCGTGTACGGAGGGGAGACAGTTAAAATTGTTCGGATTGAGAAAGCTCGGGATATTCCATTGGTAAGTACTGGTACTTAGCTCTATGGGAAAGAGGTAAGCTTTCTTGTCCTTTGCAGATTGATACAATGTTTTGGAATTTGAATCTGGAGGTGACTTTTAACTTGTTAACACTCTCCTTACAAAATGAGAAATAGTTGTAGAAGGGTAGCTTGTGTGTATCTTCATATGGCAGCAGCCATGCTACAATGTAAAATCTGTCCAACTTCTGTCAACTTGGGTTTGGACAGGACTTCTTGCCAGAAGCCACTATATCCCAAGCTTTGGTGCAGAGGAGCTTACAGCTTTGTGCCAACCACGTTTTTTCTTCTTCTTGATTTTGATGTGTTTCTTGGGTTTTTTAGAAATCATTCTATTTTGCATCTTTCAAGTAAGTGTTTCCTTAGGAATGTGAGGGTTTTTTTAAAAAAAATAAATCATTAATCTTACCATGTGGAACAACTGAATTCTTCAGTCTTCAGTGCAGCTTGAATAATTGAAGCAGTGGCATGTATTTTTTTCTTAAACTGGAGCATTGTATGCATGCATGTGAGCTGTTAACTTGCATTCTCTTTCAACATAGCTTCTCCACTGTGTTGGATTATATACAATAGATGGCTTTGAGTTTCATGTATATAATAAATTCAGAATGTGTTGCTTTTACACAGGGTGCTACTGTTCGCAATGAAATGGATTCTGTTATCATTAGTCGAATAGTGAAAGGAGGTGCTGCAGAGAAGAGTGGGCTGTTACATGAAGGGGATGAAGTTCTGGAGATTAATGGCATTGAAATTCGTGGAAAAGATGTTAATGAAGTTTTTGACTTGTTGGTGAGTTTGACATTTCTTCTTTTCCCTGCAAAAAATACTCCTTTCATAAGCTCTGCTTGTCACTTGTACTCATATTTTGCATTAGTTTAAAAGTATTTCCATTCTGATAGCTGGTGTGGAGTTTTATTTCCAGTGCATAGTATGATTTAAATAAGTACAGTGTTACTTGTCTGCAAAAATTAAGCCTACAAATGAGTAAGAGTCAGGTTATCATCTTGAGACTTGCTTTTAATGATTTCTAAGAAAAACTTTGTTTAACTCTGAAAAGCCATGGCTTTTCATCTTTTGTCTCTGAGTCCACAGTTAGTAAATGTGTGACTGCCTGACTGTGGTAGTGTCTGACATTGAGGTAATTTCTGCTGCATCCTAGGCTGGTTTTAGACTGAAACAGTGTTGATAACGCACTAGTGTTTTAGCTGTTGCTGAACAGTGCTTGCACAGTGTCATGGCCTTCTGTGTTTCTCACTTTATCCCCCCATCCACAGTTAGGCTGGGGGCAAGCAAGAGGTTGGGGGGACACAGCTGGGACAACTGAGCCACATTAACCGCAGTGGTCTATTTGCTGTACAATGAGCAATAAAACTGTGTGATAAGCGATTGCCTTTGCATCACCTGTTGGGTTTTGTTCCCTGTCTTCACCTCCACCCATAAACTGTCTTGCTTTTGGTCTTCTGCTTGTCTCCACCATCCTGCTGAGGAAAGGAAGTGACAGTGAAGCTGGTGGGTACTTAGTTGCTGGCCAGACTTAACCTACCACAAATTGTATCACACGGAAGAACCTTTACACTAGTAGAATTCTTACTCTTTGCATCCTAGGATAAAATGTCAAAAGCTGACAATTTACCAGTGTTTGCTGTTCCCAAATACTGTACAATGGGACAAAGCCCTAGAGGGAAGAGAGGCCCAAGACAGCTAGCTAGTATTCAGGGGTCACCTCCTCCAAGTCCAGGAGCAATGCGCAATGCATCCCAACAAAGAGGAAATTAGGCAAAAGCACCGAAAGGCCTGCATGGATGAATAAGGAGCTCCTGGGAAGTGTATTTAATCTTCTAATTACGTAGTAGATCTATGGTCTATAGACAAATCAAAATTAGGACAAGTATCTGGATTTTGCTGTAGGTTGCGCTATCATAGGAAGAATAGGCAGCAGTGTTCATAGATGAAGTTCTCATTGCCACAGTAAGACAGGTATTTTTTTAAAAGCTCTATTTAGCTAGTCCTGTGCTTCTGAAAAGATTGTTTTGGTGATGCTTGACAAATAACTCTGGTAGTTTTAGCTCTCTGTAGAGACCTTGGTCTGCTATTGAGCAGATCCTCCAACCTAGAGTTACAGAATAAAAGATTTAAACCCACTTTGCATTAATGTAAGAGCAAATTGCTGAAAAGTTTTAAAAAAAACCCACCAACATTACCTTTAAAAATATATTTTTAAAATCATTAATCTAAAATAGTATTTTTAACTAAATGTTATCTGTTGTATTTTATAATGTGGAAGTGAAGTTTTGAAATTCTTCAGTCCCCAAAAATAAATTGAGCGCAGGAAAAGGAAATTACTTTCAGTTTTAATTTTTCCTCACCACTTGCTGCACAAATGATAAGCTGTGCATGACTTCAGACAAGACACACGATCACTGCAAAATTCTGTCTGTTCCTTGGGGAACTATATATGCTGGCTAAAAGTTGTGGACTTTGCTGCAGCTTAATCATGTCATGCTCAGGTATGTTTATGTAAGCCCTAGGTCTTATTTTTTTTTTTTGGTAAGTGCATACACTTTGGTTTTATGCAACATAAATTCTTGTGTTACATTTCATGGAATGATGTATATAGGAAGTGAGATGTAAGTAGACCTCAAACAGATTTGCATTTGCATTTTATCTAGATATTCTTTATGTGTGCAAACACACTGCATACAGGAAAATGCAAACAAATAAGAAATTTTTAAAGCCAGGGCTTTAAAAACCCACTTAGTGGGGTGATTATAGTATTGATAATAAGTACTTTACAGATGCAGGATTTGAGTGTTAGTTAAATTTTTAAAAGTGTTTTGTATACTTTAACAGCATAAAATCATACTAGAAATGTTTAGAATTGAAAACAGCTCCACTTGAGCAATTTTTTTTTTTTCCCCAGCATTGATCCACTTGGTATTTTTGAACAGAGCAAGAGAATATTAGTCTCTATCTCCTAAGTCTCTGCTTGACAGAATTGCAGTTGTTCCATGTCAAATAGAAATAGTTTGTGTAATCAAGATTTCTAGGCTTTTAAAATCTGAATATCAACAACCGGCTTTTAACCTGTCTCTGAATCACTGCATCTGTACTATACCTTTTAAGCCAGGTAAAGGGTAGATAATGTGCTCTTAGGAACTGCCTTTTATATGGGGATCATTGAACCAGTTTCTGAATTATGTTATTCATTAAAAATCCTAACCATAAGCTGTATTTTGATACTGTATATGAAGAGTCTGTTTTTTGTCTCAGGCTGACATGCACGGTACTCTGACCTTTGTATTGATTCCCAGTCAGCAGAGCAAGCCACCTCCTGCAAAGGAGACAGTTGTAAGTAGCTCTACAAAAGTTCTTGAGCTTGTTGTTATGTATCTTGTTTTTCCAGTAATGCATAGAAAGTTCTTCTGTAGGTCATTTACATTGTGGAACAAAACTAGAATGTAATAATTTAAACTGGTTTAATTGTTAGCAGACTTAACACCTGAATTAACTGCTGAAAATGGTTGATTGGGTTAAGGTGGAACTTTTAGTATGATTTTAACTCGGGGTTCTAAAATAATAAAAAATTCCAAAAGTAGAACTGCCTGTACTTCTGAAATTCTGTTTTGAAATTCCCAATTTCCCTCTCGCTATATCTCTATCTATCTATCTAGATAGATAGATATATGAAAATTGGATTGATGAAACTCACAAATATGCTTTGAGAGGAAAAGTTTGTTTACTGGAAACTTTTTTCATTATTGTTTTAGTTAACATACCTCAAACTGTTAAGGCTATTTCAAGTATGTTACCAGTTGATGCTGGAGCCAAACAAAAACCTTAATGGTCAGTGACAAAATATTTTACAAGTGAAACTTTACCTAAATCCCAGCAAATGGGTTTCAGTCTACAAATCTATTAGGTATTTCAAACAAATAGGAATACCTCTGATACTGATTTAAGTTCTCTGCATTCAAAAAGTAATTTTCCCCCTCCTAAAATGACAAGGAAATTGCATAGGCTTCAGGATTAACAGGAGTTAAATTCAGGCCTCTACTTCCGACCCAGCACAACGGTGTCTTTTCCATTGCTAACCTAGGTAATGAGTCCATTCAGGTATCTTCTATATGCCCCAGATAAAGCTTCCATTTTATAGCATCTTGGAGATTTTATATCAGAGCTCCACTACAGTCATGGGAAGACAAATTCTTCAGAAGTCACAGGAGTTTCAGGAGGGTTTTTTTCTCTTTTTCATTTGATCTTCCACAGATACACGTGAAAGCACATTTTGACTACGATCCCTCTGATGACCCTTATGTCCCCTGCCGAGAGTTGGGCCTGTCTTTTCAAAAAGGGGATATTCTCCATGTGATCAGCCAAGAAGATCCAAACTGGTGGCAGGCTTACAGAGACGGAGATGAAGATAATCAGCCGTTGGCAGGCCTTATCCCTGGTAAATAAAGCTTTATAAAAAGCCTGATGGCCAGTTGTTCCGGTAACTACAGGAGCAATATTTTGTTTTTCAGAGACTTCTGTACCCTTAAATGTCCACTGCCTTAAATATCTGTGATGTAGAGCCTTTTGCAACAGAGCCTATTGTTGGTTATGTAAGTCGCTTAAAAGGTTGACCTTGTGGATGCATCTCCACGTATATATGCTAAAAGCAGAGTACAGCTATTGCTTCGCCTGCAGTTTACCTTGCAAAAGCTGATCTTCCGTTATTCCTTTGCCTTGGCAACTCTGGATTCAGAGTTCCCTCTGCTGGCTACGGCAGAAGTAGGATGTCAGCCTGCAGATCTCTGGAGAGGAGAGCCTGTTACATTTCTTACTAGGCAGGGAAGTCTATTTTAAAATGTTTCTTTCTCATGGTAACTTTTCTGCATGTTTGCACTTATCAAAGAGCTGCAGTTACTTGTAGCAGTCATGCTTCCTTCCACAGGGTTGGGGGCTGTTTTCAGACATAGAAGTCTGTGTATCATTTTTGCATTGAAATATGTCCATTAAAGATTTCCTGATCTGTGAAATAGTGAACAAAAGACACTTAAGTTGAGAGGAACAGTAATTTAAGTATAGGCTAATCCTTTTTCAAGCAGAAGTTCAAAATATTTCCTATAAATAGCATAAAAATAATTAGAAAACTATATCACCATAATGGGGAAACAGTCTTTCCAGTAGTTTCAATTTTCCAGGCAAAACCGTCCAGAATAATACAAATGCTTTGCAAGGCTTAACTTGATAATTATATTTTCAAAGCAATAAATAAGCATCACTGCAATTTGAGTTTTATTTTTTAATTTTAATTTCACTTTTAAAATTTCTTTTATGTTCTACTAGAACCTTCAGAGATGTAAAAGTTTAAGAAAAAGTAAATGAGTATATCGTTACAGAAAAAGTATGGAAATTATTTCTAAATGTTAACTGATTTTGTACTTTTTTTTTTTAAATGCATTAAGGAAAAAGCTTTCAGCAACAAAGAGAAGCAATGAAGCAAACCATAGAAGAAGACAAGGAGCCAGAAAAATCAGGTTGGATATATGCTTTCCAAGGGAAGAAAAATGTAACTCGTATTAGAGGTGCTAATTAGTGATACCTGAAATGTCACTGGAGTCAGAGCAGATTCTTCCAGTTTTTGTAATACAAGTGGGATGATTCTTTTAAATTCTTCACCTAAATACAGGTCTAAATTTAGCACTTTGTTGTATAAATACCATGTTTTTTTATGGCTACGTGCAACCTAATTAGGATGACATAGGAGAATTTGGAAAGCCCCTTTTCTTTTAAAGAATTTTATCTGCCATGACTCAGTTGAAGTCCTTGGCATGCACCACTTGCTTACATCACCATGCTGTTTCAGTGAACTGAAGAATTTACGCCTTTTCAGAACTGCAGAATAGATCAATAAGATCCAGCGTTTTACTTTGTGGGTATTTGATTGTTGTGATTTTTATTTTGCTCAGGAAAACTCTGGTGTGCGAAGAAAAACAAAAAGAAAAGGAAAAAGGTTTTGTACAATGCAAACAAAAATGATGGTAAGCAATGTCTTTTGCACTGTGTGTGTGTCTGTGTGTGCTTACAAGCAACTATAAAATATTTTACAAATAGCCCTGTGAAAAGAATGCTGAAATTCAGGATGTGATGTTAAAAATACTTGATGTTCTGTTTGGGAACAGTAGTATGGTTTGTAATGGCATTTAGTGAGAGATGTGAAAGAGGTGGCAGAATTTGCAGTGTCATTCACACTCTTTATTAAAGACCAGGTGATGGGGTAGAAATAGCTTTTTAGGCATGGAAGCATTCATAATTTAACAGTGATTGAACCCACTTATGATGGCTTTGTAATGTCTCTAATTGTTTAGTAAATGGAAATTTTCTTCACAGTTTGTAGGCTATTTATAACATGTTCTTGCAAAAGTACCTTGGGATTGGGATAACAATTGTTATTGTTGAGCATGAAGTGTACTAGAAACTTGTTCCTTGGCAAAGAAGTTGCTTGTTGAGTTTATGGTACTGTTTATATCAGTAGTAGGTGGAAAGACATTTTCTTTCTCTAGAAAGGGGAGGGGGAGAAAGCCTCATCATACTGGACAAGTGATGATCTTTGGGGTTCTGTTCCTCTGGTGACTCACAGCTAGATGCTGTGCAGAGTCAGGAGCTGCCTGAAATCTGATGCTGCATGACAGGCAACACATAGCAGCAAAGCATGTTGAAACCACTCTATTGTTTCTTCCTCAAGATTATGACAATGAGGAAATCTTGACCTACGAGGAAATGTCACTGTATCATCAACCAGCAAATAGGAAGCGACCTATTGTTCTGATCGGCCCGCAGAACTGCGGCCAGAATGAACTGCGACAGCAACTTATGAACAACGAAGTGGATCGCTTTGCCTCTGCGGTTCCCCGTAAGCAGATACAATTGCTTATTCTGAACACTGCCTGCAGACAAACCCTCTTGTGTTGAAAATAGCTATTCAGAGTTTGGGGGTTTTAAGCAGGGTATAGTCAGCTTGTGGATAAAGGAAAATAAAGTTACATCCTGTGTGGCAAAAAGTAGCTTGGGTAAGTCAGTGCAAATCCAGTGTCCCAACACAGTGTTAACAGAGGCATTATAAGACATGCATGTCACACACAGAATCACACAGAATAACAAGGTTGGATAAGACCTTTAAGATCATCAAGTCCAACCATTCACATTCTAAACTAAACCATATCCCTAAGTACCTCATCTACCCTTTTTTTGAACACATCCAGGGAAGGTGACTCGACCACCTCCCTGGGCAGCCTGTTCCAGGCCCTGACAACTCTTTCAGTAAAAAATTTTTTCCTAACATCCAATCTAAACCTGCCCTGGCACAGCTTCATGCCATTCCCCCTTGTCCTATCACCTGGCTGAAGAGACCATCACCTATCTCTCTATAACCTCCCTTCAGGTAGTTGTAAGCAGTGATAAGGTCTTGCCTCAGCCTCCTCTTCTCTAAGCTAAACAGCCCCAGCTCCCTCAGCTGCTCCTCACGGGATATGCTCCTCATAGGATTTGTGTTTCAGTTTGAGTAAAATTAGAGTTAAGTTCTAGAAGTTTTTAGGAAACAGATTACAATGGTCAAAAAATTTTTAACCTACATATCCTGCATGAAGAATAAAGGTGGTTCTAGTGCCTTCCCACACCACTTAACGTTTCAGTGAATTTTATATTTTTAACATCGGATGTACCCTAAATTAGGTTTGCAGACCACTTAACAATATAACTTGTTACAAACAGCTAATAGCTGTTTTCACATCCAGAATGCAGCTGCATAGGTGAAACTATTGCTTTTAATTTTTCCCCCCCTCTAGATAATGTAAACAAGACCTTTAAATGTAGGTTCAGCCTTTGGCAGCTTAATCTGTCCAGAGATACTTGTGGAAAATAAAATAACATACTTCTCCTCAGTTCTACAGGTGTATCACTATCTCAATTTCTTTTTTATTGTTCATGTTTGTAGATACTACTCGGAGCAGGCGAGAGACTGAAGTAGCTGGCAGGGATTACCATTTCATTTCCCGCCAGGCATTTGAGAGTGACATAGCTGCAGGGAAGTTCATTGAATATGGAGAGTTTGAAAAGAACCTCTATGGTACTAGCATAGACTCTGTGCGGCAAGTGATCAACTCTGGCAAGATATGCCTTTTAAATCTTCATACCCAGGTATGGCAAAGCTGTTGGCCTGTCATGTTTTAATTGTAGAAGCTACTGGGAAAATCTCAAGAGCTTTAATTGGTTTATATTACATGAGTGTGTTTTCATGGTCTGTTTTCATAGTCCAAGTTTTCTTTCAGTGACTTTCACTCAACTGTTCAGTGTATTACAAATACAGCCTGTGTGTTTGGAAATGCGCACACCTTCTTTATCTGTACTAAAAGCAAAAGGGGCCTTGATTTCTAGATACTTAAAGATGGTGAGAATATCTGAATTAAAAAATTAATTAAAATAAGATTTGTTGTCTCAGACTTCCAAATACTCTTGAGCTCTGAGGTTTTTGAAGACGAAGTTGATTGTGATATACTTGGAAACTGCATTTTGAGAATGTTTTTGTGGTTCCATAACAGACAAGATTAAAGTCCATCACATCAATGATACTGAAAAGCTCTTTAGCCATGATCTTAGGGAGAACAGAGACCAACTATGCATACAGACCTCAACTTGGAAATTTAGTTAAACATAGGAAGAGGCAGAGAGAGACCGTTTTCTAAGATACACTATATATGAGACAACTGCTGTCAGGGATGCTGCAAAAGAGTCAATCTGGTAGTATTGAAGTGGTAATTAGCCATCACTAGTTGGAACCATGAGGTACTTTACTAGAATAGCTCGTGGGTATCACAAAGCATGTAGTAAGTTGAAAATCCATAATGCTTTGAAAATTGATCTAGGTCTGTGGTTATAAAAATCTCTCTCTCCGTCGTTTGTCCCAGGACACATAGAAGGAACTTTTTGGAAAATGAAACTGCAGTTTTGTTGTTTTTATTTCTATCCCTTAATATAAATATAACCTGCCTGAAATAATACACTGACTGTACAGTAGTAGTGTCTGATGCCTCAGATTTTAATCTTCAAGACAGAGAAAGTTAAACCGTAGTGTGTAAAGGCTCTTCTCTCTGTCCAAAGCTGATACTATTCCTTAGCATTGTGAGGAAACTTAATTCAATATAGGTAACTTGGGGGGGGGCGGGGGGGGGGAGTTGCTTTTGGATACTAAAAGATATGCTCCTTCAGTTCAGTTATAAGGAATATTCTTGAGAAGAAAGCAGGTGTTTGGGTTCCACAAAGCTGAAAAATGCTGGAATATTAATTTTACAGAAAAAGGTGACTGAACTCTGAGTGATGGATAATACTGTTATGGTTAATTATACTGCTGTTAATATACTGTACAACTGTCATTGTGTTTGAAGGATCTGTTATCATTTCTAGTCTATGATTAATGCATTAGTAAATGCCCTTTCCGTGTGTGGAACTTAAATACTTCATAAATCCTCTTCCTGCAGTCACTGAAGACACTACGTAATTCTGACTTGAAGCCGTATATTATATTTGTGGCACCACCTTCACAGGAGAGATTACGTGCTTTATTGGCCAAAGAAGGGAAGAACCCAAAGGTAATGTGTCTAGTACTTCTTCTGAGACTGTGCTGGTTTTACTTATACATCTGGAATGTTCTTGGTATGTATGTCTATGCTCTTTATTTGGAACTGGGAGATGGTAATGGTACTGGCAATAGATGGGAGGTCTGTGTGCTCCAGGTTAGTAGGCAGACCATACTAAGGGAGGGTCTCGGGATGCTTTCTCACTTAATGTGAGAGATATGAGGCAAGGGAATCCACTGCTAATTCAATAATCCTGAGGCACAGTGTCTCAGTGGAGGTCCCTGTCTTTGGGTACAAAAATCTGACATGTTACTTCAAATCTGGGGAAGACCCAGTTTTGTCTTGAAGAAAACCTGAGTAATTCTAGGGAGCAAATGATTTTTTTTTTTTCTTTTGAGTCCTTAGAATGCTGAAATTTAAACCACTCTATTAAACCAGGATATCTGAAAGCTGAGAAAAGGCCCTTGTCAGCTTATACTATGCAATGTGCTTATTGCTAGGATAGTGAAATATGTTGACCATCAGCTTTTTAACTGAAGTCTACCCTACAGGAATTGGTGAGAGCACTTTGCCACCCTCATCTCTTTGAAGTGCGAGTTGAACATAATGCAGATGATACAGGGAAGAGCAGTCTTCCCAGTGTAACTCAGACGTACTCCCAGTATGGCTGTTGTCAAGAATTGTAACTCCCTGTGGTGTTTGCTCTCAGTATTTGACACCAGGGTGATGCATTGCCTGGATGCAACAACTAAAAGTCCATTAAAGTCCAAATCTTAAAACAGAGGGATTTTTTTTTCCCCCCAAGACAGATATCATAGTCCTTAAATGAGATGCTTCCTCCTTCATGGTTATGCAATGAATGAAACTTTGTTTTACTTAAGTACTTCATCTTATGTATGTCCCAGTTTTTATTGCAGTAGTCAAGGAATCCATTTGCAATAAAAATTAATAGTCTGTTGCTGTTACACTATGCCTGTTTTCTTTCTGATTAATCATCCTGGAGTTGTATTTATTTCAGTTAAGTACATACTACTGTATTAAACTCCTTCCCCAGTGAAGAAAAGGGTATTTCTCATATGTATGTCTGTAGTGGCTTTGATTTTTCTTAAGCATATGTAATATGTAGGAAAAAATCTTGAAGGCCTGAAGTCCCTATTGAAAATATTCCCTCTAGGAAATTATCTCAGAAATCATATCAGAATATTGCTTTATAGAATACAGAAATAAGCTGCAGAAGAGAAAAAGCCCCATGCTTTTAGAATCCAAGTATAAGAAAAATTTTGAAGTGAAACAAATAATTTCTGATTTTGTGTCATTTATCTCTCTCTGCAGTATTCCTGCTTTTGGTGTACTCCCAACTCCCAAATTGTTTTCCATTTTCTGCAATGTCACTTACCTGATGCTGTGGTGATTTGACTTCAGTGCATAGCTCTTGTGGTGGTTCTCACTGCTCTTATTGGTAAAATATGTCAGAAATAGCTGTTGTCTTGGCTCTTTGGTGTCTGTAATGCTGCATCTCCAGAGGAGTGTTGTCTTATTCTGCATTGTTCAAACGTACTTTCACAATCTCTGCCATCTCACCTTTTTCAGCAGGGTAATGACCTCAGCAACCTAACTTACTTTTCAGAAACATGGTTTAAGAGCCTCAGTAAGATGAATGTCCTAATCAGCAGTGCTAGATCTTCCTCGTTTACTTCAGTCTGGGGCAGCTATTTACTGTTTGCTGTTTAGGGTCAATCAAAAAGGATTGTCTTACACACCTTTTGCTTTCAAATATGTATCACAACTCTGTGTTGTTGCAGACTTTTCAATAGTTGATGGCAATACCATGACCATTTGTGTAGAAAATTTTTCTGAGTCAAGTTGTTACCTTTCTCTGCTCTGTTGGGGAGAGGCTTACGGATGTGCACTAACTGTTCATTTCTTGTGTAGCCAGAAGAACTGAGAGAAATCATAGAGAAGACAAGGGAGATGGAACAGAACAATGGCCACTACTTTGATACAGCGATTGTGAATTCTGACCTCGATAAGGCCTATCAAGAGTTACTTCGGTTAATAAACAAACTTGACACAGAGCCGCAGTGGGTGCCCTCTACCTGGCTACGATGAGAGAGTAACTCCACGGGACAAATGGACTTCAGTGTAGTCGTCTTTCCAAGGAGATCGTGTGTAGGTCTTGCCCGATTCTAGCATAAACATGTGAGAGCTCTCGACCTCGGTGGCTGCATCCTTCTGCCAGTGAGACTGCGTATTGCTGAAAAAATACGCTAATCAGCTTGTGAACCAATTTAACTGATCTAAAGATTGTCCAAGCTTTCTTTTCTGTGGTCTAGAAATGGAGACCTTATCAGTAGTCAATTCTAAAAGTTTAGATAGATATTTTTTCTAACAATTACTTTTATACATAAATCTACCTTTTTTACCTAGAATCACCCTTATGAAATCAAAGATTTTAAGAGTGTGTGTGTGTATATACAGTCCGCGCTGTCACATAGTTATAAATATGAATGTTATTTAACACTTAACTTAATGACTTTGTGGGACATGGTGGTAGTTCAGGAGCATAATTCTACAGATCATTGGGCAGAGAACCTACACGTGAAAAACATTAATATAAAGGAGAAATCTCTCCTGTTCAAAAAAAATAGAACAAAGATGCTGCTCCAGTCTGGAGCTGCCTTGTGAGGGTTGAGTTAACATTTTAATTCCTAAACATTCCACTTTCTAACAGCACTGTAATTGGAAAATGTGTATAATGTTTCAATCCTTATGTCTCTTTAGTCAGACTTCTAAAATCACTGGCTAACCTGAAGTGCTGAACATTGGAAGAAGGGGTTTTTAATCTCTGCAAACAGTTCATCTTGTGGCTGTTGGTCTAATGGATAACTAACTGGAATTAAAATAGCTGAATGTAGCTATGGTTTTATAAATAAGCATTCTGATTCACTGGCCAGCGTGTTGTCCTGTATTGGCTCAGTACTGCAGTGGAAGTGTGCGTGAAACACAAATAACTGACTGAGAAGTCATGGGAGGGCGGGAGAGGTATTTGTAACTTAAAACAAAAGGCTTGTAACAAGTGAACAGGAGGCAAGGTCTGTCTCCTAGTGTGTTCTGCAGAGCAGCCTCAAATTATTTTGAGTTCTGAAGGTTTAGTAACTGCAGTAGGGCCATTCTGTCACTGAAGCTAACTGAGTAGTAGCATCTTGGCTGGTTTGGTTTGGGGCAGCACAAAGAACCTTGACTGTGAATATCTCTTAATTTTAGCCATAGTGTTTTTTTGTTCCTACAGGTAAAACACTGGAGTTGCGTCAGTGTGTAGTTCACTCATCTCTAATGCTGAGGGATGAAAAAGTAGTTGATGTTTTCCATGCTGTCTTGCATATAATTTTTTTCTCCAGATGTTCATGGAACAAATTCATACCTGTAGTTAAATAGCTCAAAGTATACAGCAGATAAAAAGAAATTGTCAGATAACTTTTCTAGCAACCAGTATAGTATTCAGTACAGTTTTGTATTGAAAAACCAGAAGTAGAGAGTGCATTCCTATCTTGTTAAAAAAGAACCAAATTATTTGCTGGTTTAATTAGTGTTTAGGGCTGAAAAGCAATTAAGCAATCAGTGGGGATAATTAATGACCCTTCAGAAAGAAAAGGGGGTAGAAACTTAATATCTTTAGTTCAATTCAGTGTTAAAAATAATAATGTTCTAGCTGTTGGCCTGAGGGCTGGATATTCAAAATAATGGCTTTTTGCCTCACATTGCAGGCACACTGTCACTTTCATCCATAGCTGTCACAGTTTTGCGTAGCTGGGTGCTGGGAGAGAATGGGGGCTGCAGAAAATGGCTGCTGTAAGGAGCTGCTGGGATTCTCTGCAGGCCCCAGACATAAACATCGGCCATTTCAAGGCCAGAGTCACTGCTGACCAGGGCCGAGCCAGTTGGAGATGGTCACAGCACCTCTGGGGATCACATATAGGAGGAAAAACAACTGCAGGCAGGTGCATTTTGCCACCGGAGAAGGGAGTGAGAAGGTGTAACGAGCTGTGCAGGCACCAAGGCCAGGGAGGGGGGGGAGGAGGCGCCCCAGGTGCCAGAGAGAAAGGTGCCCCTGCAGCCCATGGTGGAGCGGGTGTCCCCCCACAGCCCATGGAAAAGGGCTCCACCTGCAGCCTGTGGAGAGGCTCCACGCTGGGTAGAGCAGGTGGAGACATACAGGAGATGCTGTGACCTGCGTTGGAGCAAGCCCCTGCCAGCACTTGCAGCCCATGGAGAGAGACAGAGACACAGAGATGAGGAAGAGATTTGCACCGGAACAGGTTTGCTGGGGGGGAGGCTGGTGACCCAGTGGAGGAATGTAGAGACATTGTGATTTATGACTGCCCACCACAGCAGGGACCCACGCCAGGGCAGCTGATGAAGAGATTAAAGCCCGGTGGTAAAGGACTCAAGTTGGAGAAGTTCATGGGGGCTGTCTCCCGTGGGTGGGGCCCCATGGTGTAGCAGGGGGAGGGTGTGGAATGAATGCCCCACCCCCCTCCCCCCTGCCCAGAAGGAAACCAACTTGCAAGGAACTGACCAAAGGCCCCATCTTCCCAGTCCCTGCCCCTCCCTGTGCCACAGTGGAGGGGGAGGAAGGGAGTGAAGTCTGCTAAGAAGGGAGTGGGGGGGAGGTAGAGGTGTTTTAAGCTCTGGAAAGAAAAACAGCTCATGAAGAAGTGACAGAGAACCCCATTTTCCCCAGTCCCTGCCCCCTGGTGCCACAACAGGAGGGAAGAAGGGAGTGAAATCATGACTAAAGTCTGCTAAGAAGGGAGCAGTGGGGGGAAGTTGTTTTAAGATCTGGTCACGTTGTTTTAAGATCTGGTTGCAGTTCTCATTATCTGACTCTGGTTTCACTGTTTCTGTAGTGTAGTGTAATAAATTAGACAGCTTCCTTTCCTTCACTCTGTGTTGAGTCTGTTTTGCCCGTGTCGTTGATGACAGGATGATCTCTCCCTGTCCTTACACTGATTCCTAAGCCTCTCAATATATATTTTCTCCCCTATCCAACTACAAAGGGGAGTGATAGACTGACTTTGGGTGTCTGGCCTCCAGCCAGGGCTAAACCACCACAATACCTTATGGCAACTACAATGTCTAGGTATATTGGATAGTCAGTGCTTCATAGAAGACAAATTACTGTATTGAGTCTACCCCTTTTTTTTAAGAAAAATGATTGTAGGTATATTAGGCTTTTTGCTATTGTGTCTCTCTTAGTTGGACAAGAAGGTGGAAAGCAGTGAAATGTGCAAGGGTAACCTAGCTCAGCTCTGCGGATACTGTCCAAATTCTTGCAGTCACAATCAGCTCAAGATGGTTGCTGAACCCCCTCAGGTAGTCAGTGTTCACATAGGCAGTGTCAGTCACAGTAAATCAGGCCATTCATGTATTTGACTAATGTTTGTCTCCACGATTTTTCTGAAATGGTGTACAGAAGCTGGTTTTGTACAAATAGCTTTTGAATGTAGACAAAGAATGATGCTTGAAGCTCAGCTCTACTCTTTTAATTCTCAAGGCATGCAGGACTTGGTGCCATCTGTGTAGAGAGATGCCGTCACAGTTTATAGCAGTGTTAGCTTTGTCTCCTGCTAAAAGAAAAGGCTTGAGGAGCACTGAGAAATGTACCTGGCTGTCCTTCTGCTGCCAGCGTGGACCTGGAACTACCTTGTGTGAGAAATGACTCTGCTGTCTTTGGTGAAGAACGTGTGTTAATTCCCTTGAGAGTAAAAGAGAATAGGCAAACTTCACTGGTGAAACTCCTCAGCATTATCGCAGCTCTGTGGTGAGCTGTGTCAGGCTGCAATGAGAGTATCTGCATTTTACTAGTCCACATTTAATTAAAAAATATTAGCAGAATTGCATAAAAGAATTTTTGAATGTAATTACATGTGACTTTTCTAAAATGCAAGATGAGGGGTTTTAATGCCTTAATTAAGGTGATTTTACTGAGACCTGTGGTTAACCCCACATTATACTTTTATACATGTATCTGCACTCTGTATTTGAGATATCATGAACTGCACGCTAATGTAAAAATGTAAAATATTTCTAGATTTAAAATAAATCACTGTACAATTTTGCTTCTTGTAGTGGATCTTGGGACTCTTCTTTCCATCATTTTGCTGAGTGTGTGAAAGCTGCTGTGACCCTTCCGTGGGATGTTCTCTCTTCCAACACCATGCATCCAGTGAGAGAGGTAACAACATGTCCTCACACCAACAGTTTCTCTCTTTCAAGCTGGACCTGTATCTTCCAGTGGAGTGTGGACTTAGTGAGCTGTACTGCCTTCAACTTCAAAAGAGAAGATAAAAGGCCTTGTGCTTCCTACAATTATAAAATTACTTTTTAAAGGTGTTAATAGAAACTCATTTTCTTGCACTAACCCTGCTTGTGCAGGTAAGTGCTGGATCATGTTTAAAACAAGATGCTTAACCTGAAGAGACTTGGTAGTGCTACTGCTACTGCTGTGGCATGTGTTCAGTTCACCAGCTGCAAGCCAACACCTTCAGGAAAACAGCCCTTCGAACTGAGCAGTGTTCAGGGACAGCTGCTTACCAGCCACGATCCTGGACTCCCCTAGTCAGCCCTGGATGTGGGGAATTGCCGCGAGGATGGACTAAGGCACATTCAACCCTGCCTTGCTTGCCAGCCCACTTGCTACAGTTAAGGTTTGAGCAACATGCACCTGGATAGTTGAGAAGCGTTTCTGTGTTTACAGCAGGAGCAAGTAACTTTGTTCTTATTTAAAGCAGAAAAGGTTAACTGAAGGTGGGCACAAGTGGAAAAGAGATGTTCCTAGTGTGGATTCTAAGTTAGGGGCAGGAGATGAAGAGAAGGTTTTATTTTGAAATTAACGTGACAGTTTCCAAGCCCTTAAGACCACCATCTTCTAGCAGAGTGAACCAGACACCAGCTACTTAACATCTAAAATTTTTACTTGTCTAGCACAGACAGTACACAAGTTGGCAGCATCCAGCCTCTAATTAAACCCATAGATGTTTTAGGCCAGTGGTAACACAGTTGTGCAACAAAAATCACTGAAGACCGTGGATTTCATCAGCAGGTTAGAAATCTAGGGTTGTCTTTCTGACTTCAGCTGCACCAATACCTGCTTTAAGCAACCTGAATATTAATAGTTCATTAATAAAGAATATTACATGCATCTCCCTCAGTAACGTTTTCTTCTGCTTACACTAGCAAGAGGAGGAATTAACGGAGTGCTCTGATAAGGCAAATCAAGAGCCATCCTGCAAAAAACCACAGCTGTGTACAGTCATTCCTACTAACTGAAGAAGCACACTGAACATGCAAAAGGCAGCTTTCCTGATAGTAAAGCACCTGACTTATCTCTCCTCTGCTGCAGTCAAGTTCCCAGATTTCTGATCTCCCAGGAGAAATCCACACTCCGTTCAGCTCAAGACATGCTACACCGACAGAGAAGCCACATTAGTATCATTGAGGCAACACATCCTGAATTAAATTGCAATTGGACATTCTGTATTCTGGGTCCCCCACTTCTTATACAACTGTGCTGGGTTACTCAAAGAGAAGGTCTTCATCCTTCTCTTCTGCTAAGAGATTGGCTGGTTCATGTTCCTCGCCAGCAGCCCTTCGCAGCTCCTGTTCTTTCTCAGACTTTTCTTTCAATACTTTTTTCTTTTCCTGAATCTTCTTTAACCTGTGGGAGGGAAAAAAGAAGTTCACCTGTGAAAGCAACATGATGTTTTCATAAAAATGGGCTAGCAAGCAGCAAAGATGCCATGCAACTCGGGTGCGATAAAGCTACCTGGAGAAGTTCCCTAGGAAATGGAAATGGCAGAAGGCTTTTACTGCTAGCTGCTGTCATTGAAAAACTTATCTCTGTGGAGCAAACTCCAAACCATAAGGTATATTCTTGACCTTAAAGAATGTGGTATTAAGAGTACACTATTCTGATTGCCTTTAATGAAGTTAACTCTTCTTCAATCCTTTGACGTTTTTGCTTCAGGTAGCCCAGAACACAGACCCCTCTGTCAGCGGTGTCCTTAGAGCAGAACACCTCAGTGTGCTGTATTGCTTCATTCCCTCTGGAGGCACGATAACAGCTATGCACAACCTAGTGGTAGTAATTAATTTATAATTTTGAGACAAGTAATTGCAGATCTCCAATTGCCCAGCTCTGGAAACTCTATGCGCGGGAAGAACGGGGTCATGTTTAGCAGTGTTCACTGCCAGATTAGGTGAATGGTTCTCCCAAGTGCCTCCTGAGGAATGGTTTATTTGGGAAAAAGAGACTGGTCGAGTCTAAAGAAAGACATTTACCTGTAGAATTCCTCTCGTTCTCGTTCATCCAGTTCTGTGATGATATAGGAAAGTGTACGCTCAATCCTGGGAATAATCACTATAAAGAAAAAAAAACAACTTGGGCTGGTGTTACAGTAGCAAGGAAGTCACCTGATGTCATACACACATAGTTACTTAAAGTCAATCCAGTAATTCTTTTGGCTAGGAGAGACTTACACGTCTTTCATGTAAGATCCTGCTATTTCATTATGGGCAAATACCCAAAATTCTTTTCTTCAGTAAGTCCAGGACTAAACTAGGACTGAACTCCACAGAAGCTCCCACAGCACGTTCTTTTGAGAGATGGAATGGAACAAGTAAGCTCTGTTTCCTGATTGGTTTTAAGGTCCTTTTTCCCCATGCAAGGGGTGAGCAAGACACGAACTAAAACTCTGTTCTTCCATGACGTTCTTTTAGAAACTTCTGTTCAATACAGCACTTTTACTCACAGAATTATGATCTCTGTTTGAAAAAGCCATCATGAAAACAAATATTCAAATATAACACCATCACAAAGGAAGAGATAAGACACTAAACAAAGCACCAACACCCATGGGCAAGCTGTGTCAGAACCACTTTTGGAAGGGAGAAAGCTGTTATCAGCCCTACCGAAGTTGTTTGGAACACTGCCATGGAAACCTTTCCTAGACTCAAATTTGCAGAGTGATAAGCTGCAGATAAGGCCTGCACGTTCAAGGAACGAGTCACTGAACACAGTGCTGAAAAGGACGGTTTAGAATCAGGTACTGAAGTTACTGCATACGTGTGAAGCTGATTAAATACCAGCTGTCACTAACTCAGAAAAGAACCTGAAAAAGCACCTTGGCTACGGCAGCAGAAGGAATCATGGCAATACTGTGTGTGGGTAGTACTTAAAAAACTGCAAGGAAGACATTTACAAACAAGAACATGAAGGATGTGTTATTCAGATGAAAGAAAAATGCTAGACTGTTGACTTTAGGACTGTTCCATTTCCTGTAACACAACCCTGAACAGGATTCAGGACTTCTCTCTGGATGCCTACTCTGTAATTCCATCCAAAACTAACAAAAAGTCACCAGCCCTTACAATTTTAAATGCTATTACACTAGCTATTAGAATATTTTTATACATAGAAACATCCTGTCTTTTGTTTCTAGTCAACAGGCTTGACCAAATACATCAAAATCACTAGCAGAGACTCTGGAATGTGTGCAATCTTTGTTCTAGGGGTTCTCAATGCAACTTCCTGATTACTTTCTTAAGGTTTGCTTATTTATTTATCTCTGTATACTCCAGGCCATTCCACCAGGCTTTTACCTTTTGCTCTTACTGGCAATACACTTCACTGTAATGCTTTCTGAAGAGTTTGTGAACTGGTTAGAAATCCTATCAACAAGAAAGCAGTCAAAAGAGTGGCTTCTGTGGCCCTACCCTTCATCTTGCACGGAGACACAAAAACATTCTGCCTCCCAAATGGAAAAACACTCACCGTGTTCAATTGCATTCACACGCCTGTTTGTTATCTTAATGGCTTCATCCAAAGTCACGAAGGATGTCTGATGGAATGGGATTAAATAATTAATACACAGCAAGACACAGGCAGCATTTCCATCTATTCTATACACAAAACCAAACAGCACAAGAAAGCCAAAGCCAGTTCTGTAATGTAGTGTTACAGGCACCAGAAGCTGATACTTTCCTACTAATGTCAGCAGCACCCTGAACACTGCACATTAGTAGTTACAAATACCAACTCCCCCAAAAAATTTCTTCTCAGCATTAAGGAATAAGGATTTCTTTGAAGCAGTAACTCTGTTTCACAGCTGAAAAAGGTTTGCAATTTTGGACAGCATGAGGACTACAGGAGGATAATACAGCTCAAAGGATTAAGCAACAAGCCTTGAGACTACCTATTGTTTTTAGGACAGTAAGAAATCAAGGATCCCCTTCTTTTTATCCTAGCACCAACCTGTAAGGAGGCCAGGTCCACAAGCAGCTCCACAGCTTTGGCATAGTTCCTCTTCAGCTTAGCCAGCTGTTCTCCACCTCTGGCCAAGCCAGTCAGCTCATAGCCTGAAAAAAAAACCCAACAAAACCATTAATGTTTGTTGCTATTGCTACTTTGGTGTTTTCTTACTGAATAAAAATTAGTACTTTACAAACTACATGGATAACGACAGCTTGGTAAGTGACAAGCTAAAGCTTTTCCCTGTTAACAAACTGTCTTTATCACGGTTTGTGTTACTACAGATCACTCTTGTGCATTTCCATGCTAAGACCTACCGATCTCAAAACGTGGTAATTCAAGACAAGCCTCTTCCTCAGCTGAAAAACTGATTTAGGAAACTGAAATCCATTACAGTCCCTAATAATCCTTCCATGTCACAGGAACAAGGCAAAGCAGCAGAGAGAAGTAACTGTGCCTGTGCCTGTGAGGTAAACCGACTGACTAGCAAGACGTGACATGACAGAATAGCCATGTGTAAGTATAAGATGGAAAATACTCATGTTGTACTTACTGTCTCCTCCTTCCTGGTAAAGCTCAAAAACTGGCAAGGTTACACCTGAGAAAAGTGAACAAGAATGCATGTAAGAGACATAAAGGATTGTAGGTTTATTAAGTACTTTACTGCACTTGCTTCTAATAAATTATGTAGGCTCAGAAGTTTCCAAAATCTTACTGTATAGCTTGGAATGATTAAGTCATGCTGGTTCTAACATCTTAATATAGAACTCCAGAATTCTACTGGCATCACAGATGTGAAAAATTCAGGGAGGTATTCCAGTTTATTCAGTGTTCAGTTTTATTATGTTTAATAATGTATCCCTTGTGCTTAAGGAATATTTTAAGCATTCAATCCTGAATTACCTTTCTTTTTTTCTTCATAGCCAATTATCAATACTTAGTTTCCCAAAACTTATTTAATTTTCGATGCTTAATTTCCTGACCTATTTTTTAGTAAAGCTCAGTAAATGCTTTGTCCAAAGCTCTAGAAACCAGAATGCAGTGTACACTTATTTTATTTCATGAGAGATAAATAACTAAATAAAAAAGTTATCTGCTCTATGTGAAAAAAATCAGCAAATTACAAGTGTTCCTACTATTAGACGGATAAGAGACATAAAGAAGAGGAGCTGGTATTTGGATACATTCTTGCATATTTCAGAGTCTCCTCTCACAGTTCCACTAAGAGTTGAAATACTTGTAATCTGGAAAAAAATCACCTGCTACATTGTCTTTTTTAGCTCTGATCTTGACTTGAGCTTTGTTCACGTTTTGGATCACAGTGGTACTGTAAGGAAGAAAACACACATCTTGATCAGGAAAGCCAAAGTGGTGTATTAAGTCGTCATTCTGTACAAACTGGAGTAGTTACCAAACAGCTGTAAAGATCTGGAAATTGTCTTCAGCTCAGTTCTCTACGTAACTCATTGCATGGACTTCAAAGCTAGCACAGAAGGTTTCAAAGAAAGAGGTTTCCAGCAATGTTTGGAAATGTAACTTTAGGAATGTCTTAGACCAAGCATACAAAGTGTATCTAAAAACTGGCCAGTTACCAGGTAAATAACTTGACAAGGGTTTAATAGCATTGAGTCTAATCAACCCATGAGACTTCTTCCCTTCCCAGTAAAAGTGAAGGAATTTAAAGGTTTTAATACAGACCAAAGCTACAACATTTAGTTCATCTGAGTGTGTGCATATTTGTTCTTTCAGAACAGTGAGGAGTCTGTTTACTCACTAACTCTAAGGTATGAACAGACTTAAACCTGTAGAACAATTAGCCTTGAAGAATTCTGAAGTGTCTTAAAGTCTTGGAAGAACAGGTCACCATAGTCAAGTCCTCTGCAGAAGAACAGTTTGCTTACAGGGTGGAATCTGACTCTTGTTTATAGCTAAACACTGTGACTGGTTAGGCCAGGGCAACAGCACCACATCCAAAGGACAGGGCAAAAAGGCTTTTGGACCCAGATTATTACTGCATCTGATCACTTAGTTCTTCCCCATTAGTTGGCAGTACCATCAGCTGAATATAAATTTTTTTTTAATATAAAGTAAATTCTGTTAATCTTTCCACCTTGTTTAAACTCCAGTGGAGTATACTTTTTCATCACGCAAATTCTTTCTCCTGCAGTGATGTCTCCCACCTTAACCTAATGGAATTCAGTTTTCCTGTCCTACCTTGTCCTACCTTGTCCACTGTCTGTTTTGTTTGAGGTTTTTTTCCTTTTTAAAGTGCATTTAAGAATTTTATTTTTTTTTTTCCAAAAGAGAAATCAACAATTTGTTGATCCCATGGGTAGGACAATCCACAAGATTAGTAACCCTCACCTGAAATCTCCTGCTGTAAACTTTGCCTCAGCAAGTGAAAAGGAGGCTTCTCTCATCACCTCACCCATCAGCATCTTAGTCTGGTTAAAATAAACAAAACAAACACAACCAGAAAATGCAATGCATATCATTACTCCTTTTCCAGGACAAATAAGTAACAACATAAATAATGAGAAATTTAAGAAAATGAGAAAGCCCTATATGTGTAGATTACTCTCAAACTGCAAATCTTAATTCCCAGGTGACTGGCAAAAAAAGAAATACTCCATCTGCTTCACTGACCCAAGGCAGAATTCACAGAAACAGCAAAGGACTTGTTGGTCTTTGTAATCATAAAATTCTACTGCAGGGGGGTTAAATCACAGCAATAAAATGGCTCAGTAGGAAAACACTCTTACTTCATATTGTACTGAATACTATGAGGCAGCTGAAGTTGTTTCTCAAGGTACAGGTACACGTAACTTTGTGAAGCCACACTCTTCTCCATTTTTTTCCCAATTTTTACACAATTTTTCCAATTTTAGATGCCCTTGCAGCTAAAAAATGGCATGCTGCATCTTGTTTCCTAATACAAGGAAACAAGATACATCGTGCCAAAACCTCGTCTACAGGATGGCAAGAAAGCACTACTGCTAACCACAGCTATCCTAGCAGCTGCAGCCAAAAGAGCACAGCAGAACAGAACAAGCCACTCAGGCTCTGCTGAGTATCCTAGATTTCCGCCATTCAAGATACAAAGAAGCAGGGCTTGGTGTTTCTTCATAAAGGAACAAGTTCCATCTGGACAAAACTTGTGCTTTCTAGTGTACCTAGTCATGCAGGAAACATTATAGATCTGTAGTTACTCTCTCAAGCCAGACAGAGCAACAAAAATGGGGCTACAGACCACGTTAAATCCACTCCTACAGTGTCAGAGAAAATTCCCTGTAATGTAGCAGAGATGACAGGGAACCTGGGACACACAAAGAAAAAAAAAGCAGAGCCTAGAACTGGTCAGAAAGAGGTGAACAATATTAACTCTTACAGAACATCTATATCATGTAGCCAGGAAAACATAATTCTGCCCATCTGTCCTCAGCAGCCAACTTAGAAAACCAGGTTATCCCTAAAGCTGTCTTACATTCCAGCCTACCTCATGAAGTTAGCAGAATGGGAAAGTACAACTGACAGAACAGACTGATTTCAAATGAAGTGAACCACACAAAGGAAAATTCTAATGTACCCACCTCGATAATTTTCTTCAGGATCTGCCTGAATCGAAGTGTCAAAGCATCGGATTTTTTCTTCAAGAGGTTACGGCCTGTTTGGGCTCCTTTCAAACGAGCCTTCATGATGGTCTGAGCCCTGTTAAACAGAGAAATAAACAAATGTGTCCTGCATCATCTGAAGGGGTAAGAACAAACTTATGCAAAGCCCTTCTGACATGACTGAAGTTGTGAGGCAACCAAAAAACATCAGTGCACAAAACAGGATGGCCGCTTCAGGACAGAACTTTATATTCCCATTTAAAATTGAGGGAATTTATTATATTTATCTCCATAACCAGTGACAATTACAAGGTTATCTGCAAAGTCAAAGATCACGGAAAACTGACCAGTCATTTTGCAGCCCTTCCACAATAGGAAATAAGAGTGTGCTTTTCTCTTTATGAGCTACAAGTACCAGAAATCAAACTACAGGGTGGAACCCATTACTGTTCACCTCTGGCACGTGATGAGAATAGCTCCGTTAATGTCTACCAATTACTTATAAGTGAAAAGCACAAATACTTTCTGAATGCTTATGATTTAAAAAAGAAAAAGTTAAAGAGTAGAAAGGCAGCTTGACTTTCACAACAAGCAGGTCTCTGTCACCACCTTGAACTTGTTCGCTCTGCGCAGCACCTGCCGGAGACTGGCTGACCTTCCGGTTCAAGCGAGATCGCCCAGGTTCTCAGAGTGCCTTAAACAAAGTCGAGTTTACTCTCAAACAGACTGAGCAGCCTCTGTAATTGATCATATCCAGCCCGGAAAAGGCTCATGCCAGCAAGACACTTTGTAAGGATTAATGGGGAAAAATAAAAGCAAACCACAAAACCAAACCTTGTGAAAATCTGTCAGTTAACAAAAAAATCTGTTGCAGAGGCAGGCCGTCTTATTTTATCATCCTAACTTACGTTCCCATTAAGACATCACCCATGTTATTGGTCTATTACCTTATTTAAAATGGGGCTTGTAAATTTTAAGCCTTCCTACATCACCACCTTCTTGCCACAATGTGACATATCAGCCCACAAAACCAGATACTTTTAAAAAGTGACTGAAATGTCTTCCTTGGAAGTGTAAACTGAATGAAAAGAGCACTATGGAAGAGCAGGAGTGAGACCAGATGACTTAGCCTATACATCTCTTTCTGCACTAAGTTTCAAAACAGAACCTTTACCATGTAATGTATTAATCTTTCCATATAAACTGTTTTTTTCCTAAGTCCTGAGCTCATACCTGGGAGAATAATTATTATTTTACATTTGATGTTTTCTGTCCTGCAAGGCTCCTTTTTATACTGACCACAGGCATCAACCCAATTTTATGCAAGAAGGTTTGAACCAGCCTTTCATCTTAGGGCAAAGTCTTCTTGTCCTGGAGGGTTCTGAGGAGAAACTGAATGGCATTGTTAAAGCAGCAATTTTATTAGCAGATCAGTTTCAGTTGTTTGTGTTCATTCCAACCAGTCGGCAGCTTTCTAAGCCTTGTCAGGAGACATCTGATTTCATGACAAATAGTTTGCTGTCAGGATCTGGAAAATTACTTGCTGGCCCACTGCACTTCATGCTGTCACTTCCTCATTCGTTTTTAACACTTTATGGCCAACCTCTTGTACAGCAGTACCATCTCTTAAAAAGCGATGGACCCCGTGGTTTGATCTGTGTGGGTTTTTCTTATGGATAAATTCTACAAACGGCTGTCTTTAAAATCAGGGGTTGTGTAACTGCACGATTCCACTGGGCTCTGCATTGGCCCTCCGATGGCTGACAGAGCTCGCTCGGAGCCTGGGAAGAGAACCTGGAGAGAAGGTCCGACTGCAGCTGTCGCCTGCTTACCAACGGGCTGTACAGGCAGCCCGGCAGCCCGGGACACGGCCGCACCAGCGGGCACACAGCCAACCAAACGGTCTCCAGCGCGGGAGCCCAGATGGGAAGAGGAGCCCGTAGAGCTCCTGCCGCGGCGGCGCCCCTCAGGACTGCCTCGGCCCCGAGCTCCGCCGCCCCCGCCGCCCCCGCCACCCCCGCCTCGGCGCTAACCCGCCCCGCGGCTGTGCTCGGGGCACAAGCCAGGCCCGCCCGCCGCACCGGGACCGAACACCCCAACGGCGCGGCGCGGGGGGCGGCCCAGGAGCCGCCCTCCCCTCAGACAGCGGGGACAGGAGGGGCGGCAGCGGGCCCTCGGCGCCCCCTCCGCCCGCCCTCGCGCGCGGGGCAGCGGGCCCCCGGCCCGGCGGGCACTCACATCCGCGAGGGGAAGATCTCGATGCGGTCCTTGCCCGACATGTTGGCGGCGGCGGCACCCGGGGCGCGGAGCCGGCGGCGGCACGTGACGCGGCCCCTCCGTCTCCGCCCCGCGCGGGGCGGTGCCCGGCGGAGGGAGCACCCGGATGCGGCCGGCGCCGCCCCCCGCGAGCTACGCATGGTCTCGTGAGAAGCGAGAGATGTCATTGGCTCCCGGGACTGTTTGTGACACTGGGAGGTCTCCGACTCTGTCCTCCCGCGCCGCTTTCAGCGCCCGGTCCCCAGGAGGAGGAGGGCGCTCTAGCAAAGGGCTCCCCTCTGCTTCTACGCTGAGACTCTGTGGTGCTGGGGGAGCGCGGAGGCGCGGGGAAGGGGTGGGCTGGGCTGGGCTGGGCTGGCGCCTGCGCAGTGAGTCCGGAGCACGCCGAGGCAGGAGCGGCACCCCACGCGAGACACCGGGCCGCGAGCGCACAGCGGGACCACTCGGCTGCTGCCAGGTAGCAGCTGCGCCCCTCCTCGGGGGCCCGGGCCGCTGCCCCTCCTGGCTGGGGGCTCGCCGTGCCGGCAGGGCAGGGGAGGGGAGTGAGCTGGGCCCGGGTGGGGCGGGAGGAACCGGCTCCGCAGCTGCAAGCTTCTCAGGCCGCAGGGCCGCGCTCACCGGCGTCCGGCTCGCCTCTCGTAGTGCCAGAAATGGGCCCTTCCCCGCCACTCCGCGGCTTCCGCAAGGAGCGAGTTCCCCCCGCGTGCGGAGCGGCCTGTGGCCGTTGTGGCCTTCCGCGGTCCGGGCTTGCTGCTCGGCGGCGTGCCTTTGTCTGGCTCTGAAGTAGACGTGTGGGACGGAGCTGAGCCGCCTCACGCGGCCCGTGAAGCTGCAAATTGTATGGTGTGAAACCTTTAGCGGAGCGACCTGGTCTAGGTGATCCTGCTCTGGCAGGGAGGTCGGACTAAGTGATCTTTCGAGGTCCCTTCCAACCCCAGCATTCTGTGATTCTATGCGTGTTTTTATAAACCTCTACTAGCCTGTGTTTTCTCTTTCTTAAACTTGTTAAGCACGAAAATGGGGGTGGATGCATTCTTCCAAATGGTCTGTCCATGCCTATGTACTACTTGTGTTACTACCCTTTTGAATTACCATATGGCTGGAAAGCATTAGCACTGCTGTAAAGATTGAGAGAAGGGCTTCAAAATGGTGATTACAGCAAGCCTGAAAGAGTGATGTGTGTGACTCGGCGTCTTAGGCTCCTACTTCCTGTAGGAAACTTTCTGTGTGACCTCTGGAGTAGGCAAAAGGAATTGAACTGACCCGGTTAGCACTGACGAGTATGTGGGTTCATCATCAGGAAAATGAAGCAGCTTAAGTATTCTGTCGTATTGCTACATGATTATGAAGCATTAAATTCGTACAGTTTCTAAGCATTAAAAGAAAGAATCCTGTTTTGGTTTTCAGTTTGGAGTTTTTATTTGGTTGGGTTTTTTGCTTCTGACTAGCAATATATGGGGGGGTGTTTGGGTTGGTTTTTTTTTTTTTGAGTTTCATTCACGTCAGCCTAGTTCTATCTTCTATTCTGATTACTGCCTTTACTTTCTTTGCAGACAGGTGGCCTCTAGAGCAGGTCTTACAGGATTATTCCATATAGCACAGAATCACAGAATTGTAGGAGTTGGAAGGGACCTCAAGATCATTGGGTCCAAACCCCTGCCAAAGCAGGTTCCCTAGGACATATCACACAGAGAGGCATGCAGATGGGTCTTGAATATCTCCAGAGAAGGAGACTCCACAACCCCTCTGGGCAGCCTGTCCCAGGGCTCTGTCACCCTTACTGTGAAAAAGTTCTTCCGCATCTTGATGCTGAGTTTAGAAAGTCATCTTCTGGAGTGTAGAGACTCTCTCTTCGTAGTGCTACAGAAGCTTTGCTCTACCTTTTATTTTCTCGAACTTTTCCATGTTGTTACTATGTGCTTGCAGATACCTTCGTGAGCACTTTTGGCTTCTTCTCTCCCATGCCCTCCTCTTGTTAAAATCTGATTGAAAATTTACACAGTCTTGTAAATTTAGATGAGTGCAAGGTGTGCAGTGCCACCTTCTTACCACTTGAAGTCTCTTAGCTACAGTGAGCTCTGAATAGGTAGTATGATAGTTGAAATGGATAATGGAATCTCATAAAATTAGCATCTTAGCGAATGGCTATGGTAACTAAAATACACGTTAATTTATTGTTTCACTTATATTAAAACCTAAGTCTGAACTGTAAAAACCTTATCCTGATTTGAAGGTTTTCTGTACCAGTAGTCCATGGTGGGTTTCACCGGGTTTGTAGGAGAAGGCAGTGATGTGCTATGAAATAAAACCTTTGTTTCTGCTCAAATTCCAGAATGCCGGGACTAAGCTGTAGATTCTACCAGCACAAATTTCCGGAGGTGGAAGATGTAGTGATGGTCAATGTTCGGTCCATCGCTGAAATGGGAGCCTACGTCAGCCTGCTGGAGTACAACAACATCGAAGGCATGATCCTCCTTAGCGAGCTGTCCCGAAGGCGTATTCGGTCCATAAACAAGCTCATCCGCATCGGCAGGAACGAGTGCGTTGTCGTCATAAGAGTTGACAAAGAGAAAGGTATCTGAAATCGTGGAGAGAAATGCAGATAAACTGGGTGGCTTAGGTGTTCCTTTGTTTTGCCAGGGGGTGCTTAAGTGACATAGACCATCATCATGCCATCTGCTACATATGATCATTCTTCCATTCCTCTTTGGGGTTTAGGTTAATGCAGTTCAGTCACATCAATAAAAATTTAGGTGGGTCCTGACCAGCTCCATGTTTGGCCAACAAGCCATACTGAAGTGGTGTTTTCTTTTGATACCTATGTAAGTTTTCTGTGTCTTAACTTCAGGCAAGGACTGTCTGATGTTAGAGATAAAAATCTAAGTAGTGAGCATTTAAGGCTTACAATCTACCTTGGTCATTGAAGACTTTAACCTCAGCTATAAAATAGGTGACATATATGTAATTATTGTATTGCATGAATTTGGTAAGTTAGAAGTTGAGATTGTACAGGACACTTTGTCTTTTCCTCTCTTCTGAATGTTTAAGGGTCTTTTTAATATATTCTCTATTTAGACACGTTGGATTTTGATAATGCTGTTCCATGCAGTCTTTTAAGAGCTATATCCAGGTATAAAGAAATAATAAACACCAAGCACATCTAGAAACACAACTTGTATGATGTTTTTCAAGTAATATGCTTTTCTAAAATACTTCTGAAACTGTAGTTACTCTGGGATTAAGTAATGAATGACAGGATAAGGAAAAAAAACCTGCCAGAAGAAACTTCAGATAGATCTGAAGTGAAACGAGTTTCCAAGCATATCTAATGAAAGAATGCTTCCTCTTACAAATACTGTTCTCATATTAGCGGAGGAATGCATCTGGGCTTCACAGGGTGGTCTTTTATTGAGTCTTTTGGGGAATCTATAGTTTGCATGAAGTGGGTGGAGGCCTTTTCAAGATTACTAAGAAATGATGCAAAAGGGTATCCAAGGAGTTAAGTCAGAATTTGAGGCGGCCAGGCCTACTTTATTAGGGAACTGTCATAACTTAACTGTCAGAGTGCCAGCCTTGAATGAAATTTATTGAACACAACAGAAATATGCACTAAACTTGCTTTGTATGCTGGTATGATTTCTGCCAAAGCCATGTACAGAGGCAGAAAAAAGGATCACTGATTGCTGAAATAAGAAAATTTCTGCCAGGTTTGCAGAGAAAGCATTCATAGAGGAGTAATTGGAAAGAATGTTATACAAAAGATTTGCTATTGTAAATATTTACAGCTGAAATAAAAATTTATTATCATAGTTTGTGTCATGATTTGGTGCAGTTCGTTAAGGTCTGGGTTCATTACTCTCTGTAGCAGCAGGTAGAGATAAGTATAGGTAAGGGGCGAATACTGAGCCAGTTTTTGTTCTTTATCCTTTCCTTTTGAAGCAGTTAGATGCAGTTTGCACAATGCCTGCCACTTTCAAAAACATTTTTTCCCAATAGGTTACATCGACTTGTCAAAAAGAAGAGTTTCTCCAGAGGAGGCAATCAAATGTGAAGACAAATTCACAAAATCAAAGACTGTAAGTTGCTTTGCTAGATTCAGATGCTGTGTGTTGTCAGCTTTTTTTTTTCCTGAGCAACCAAAATGCAGACATAATAGGAAAATATTGTTCTCATTTGTTAAGCATGCTCATCTGTCATAAGTGCTTAATTATTTAATAGATTAATACATCACTTAAAAATCTGTCATTAAAGTTTAAATGATTAGCATGTGCTGGATTAGCTCTATGTGGACAGGTTTAATTGAAAAGGTGGGCAAGTAGTTTATGGCATCAAATCCCACCCTTACTAGTGTCATCTTACACTTCTGAGCAGAATGCTTGCTATTACATATTAGCTTGATTCTAATGCTTTTTTTTGTATGCAAATACACTGTTTAACAACTTAATAATACTTTTTCCATCAGTTTTCATGAGAGATTAATTTTATCTTCATAATTATGTAGTAAAGGTTTAGGTTAATAAAGTGGTTTTGATATTTTATAAGTTCCTAGAACTCAGTATGTATTTCATTGCTAAGTATGGATAAGAATTTTATGTCACAACTTCATACAGTGTTTGGAATTAAGATACTTCATCATTGATATTTTTCATTGTTTATTTAATGGGACTCAATTTTATGCTGTACAAGCTCTTACTATGATAGTGTGAGACTGGAGCAGTGTGTGGGAGGTGTTTTTTTCTTGGGGTTTTTTTGTTGTGGTTTTTTTAATATCCCTTTTGTATCCAAGGTTTACAGCATTCTTCGCCATGTCGCTGAAGTCCTGGAGTACACTAAGGATGAGCAGCTTGAGAGTCTGTTCCAGAGAACTGCCTGGGTGTTTGATGACAAGTACAAAAGACCAGGATATGGTGCTTATGATGCATTCAAGCATGCGGTCTCGTAAGGACATCCTTTCTACTTCTAGGGGGTTTATTTCATAATTGCAAAGAAGTATTTCCTGGAAGAGATCCATTAGAATGTTCTTCTTGGTTTCTGTGGGGGGTTTTTTCAGAATCAGTAGAATGTACTGGTCAAGTAAACCTATCTTCCAGTTGCTTATTGTAGGTCTCTCTGTCTTACTGGTTTCTTCAGGTTCCCAGTGCTTTGGAGAAAGAGGGCTCAGAGTTGACTTGTTTTTATCCATCTTTGAGTGTTCTGCTCTCTGTACATCAGGCTCTAAAAGTTGTAATTCAGTTTGAAGTGAAGAAATACTGAGACAGTGGTGAATAATATAAAAGAAACACACAATTGGAAGCACTGGGGAAGTTTCTGTTACTACAGAGGAGTCTCTGACACTTCTAATGGAAGCAGCAGCACTAAGCTTGGTTTTTCTGTGAGAATTTACATGTTCTTAGTCCCAACCAGATGTTACCAAACATGTCTATCTCTGTTTCTCACAGCTGACTGTCTTCCACTGCACAGCCAGCATTTTTTTTTTTTTTTGAATGCAACAAGCTGGCTTGTTCCTTTTCTACACTTCTGAACTTTACAAATGGGATCATGAACTTGGACATGGAATTACAGACGGAACGAGTGAGACGTGATGCTAAGGGACCATACAGTGACATAGGTTGCGCCTGATTTTAAAGACTGTATTTTAATGTGCATTTGGAATTAGTCTGTTTTGCTCCCCTCTGAAGATTCTATTGTGAAATTTGCAGTTCAAAACCAGATTTCTCAAAAAATATTTCCAACTTCACCCTATTGGAGCACAAAACCTCTGAGTGACGAACGTGAGCTGAACACTAGATGGCAGCAATAAAGCTTTAGAAGTTCTGTCCATGTAAAGAAGCGACAGCACTTGGTCGCATTTTGATTAACTAAAACCATCTCTGTTCTTGGAGAAAAGACAACTTCTATCCTCATTTGGACTGAAGGTTCTTTCTTTCATAGAATAATTATTTTCTTATGCTAGCAAGAGTACTGTTGAAGGGCAAATCTGGGCAGGTTGCTGCAGAAGGAATTCCAGATCATTCTGTAACTGATAAAAACTTAGTTAAACACATGTATACTAAAAGAACAAAAAACTGTAGTTAGATTGGTTTTTCAAGTTCTCTTAAAATGAAAAATATTAGTGAACAGACATACCATTTGTTGCCCATCTACTATTCTGGTAGGAGCACAAACTTCTGAAGCTCTGTTCTCTAAACATGCTTTCATCAGTAATGCCTTAAGATTTCTGATAATGGCCTGCAGCTTTAACTTGTTCCTGTTAATGCTCCTACATAAAGCTATTGTGTTTGAGCAGAAAAATGGAGATATTGCTACCTTCCTATACCTGCTGAAATACTTTCTTGAGGTTTAGCACACCCTCTAAGGATTTGATTTGCTGTTTCTTTCACAGTCCTGAAGATTATTGTTTTGGGCTTTCACACAGCAGCTTACTGGTGGCAAAATTTTAAAGTGTATTTACCTTCTTCAATCAAATGTCCAGGACCTATTTGTCGAATGCCTACCAAATGCTCATGAAAGGAACCTGAAAATTTAACAGAATAGATTGTAAAGGAAGAAACAGAATTTGCATGTCCAGTAATTGCTTCTGGTTCATATTTTTGATTATGTACAAAACTGTTGTATGCCTGTGTTCTGTTTGCTTAGATTTGGCCCATCTACTATCTATATTTAGGATATAGAATCATGAAAGATGATGCTTCATTAGCAGCAGAGACTTATCTCCAATATTGCCTCTGGTTTTTGGGCCACGTTAGTTCATGGTTGCCTGCTAGTAGTATTGTATGTAGGTGATCTGGTTCTGCTCTTCAGAGAACTCCAACTCCTGCCTTTGAAGAACAGGAGCAGCTTTTTTGTTAGGGTTTCTGTTTCAGATATATTTTGAACAAAATTAATCCAGCAGTAAAGAGAATTGACACCACTTTTTCAAACGAGCTGCTAATTTATTTGAATACACAGCAGAGAAGTTTGCCTCTGTGATCTCTGGATTTTAAACTATTAGCTTGTGATCTAAAAAACCCTTTATTTTTTCTTTATCCAAGATTGTAGCCAGCAGATAAGTATCTGTCTGTGATCCAGTCACTATTGAAAAGGAGTACAGAATAATGTGGAATGAATATAGGTTACTTTGACAAAAATCTTATATTTGAATGAAATGCTAAAATAATTTATAAAACCCAACTCAAATTCATCATGGGTTCTTTTTCATATGATACGGATTTATCTTCACATTGGAGGCAACATAAATACCAAGCAGCTAGATGTTTTTCTCATTCTGTATCATGTACAAATGGAGCTGGACAGAAGTCATTCCTTTTCTTAAAAAAAAAAAAAAAAAAGAAATTCAGATCTTTCTTTCCAGGAACAGATTGAGTAAACTCCTTTTCTGCTTTGTTGTTAAATGCTTCCAGTGGAAAGTACTGTGGAAATAGGTGCATTTCTTCTCTTGCAGTGTTTCAGTGGACTCTTAAGAAATGTCCCTTTTTTCATTACCTGGTAGATCTCTGTGATTATGAAATAGTACCAGAAGTTAATGTTGTGTCATATTCCACTGCAGTATAACTCTGTAATGTTGCTTTGCTTGGCTCAGAGACCCTGCAATCCTGGATAGCCTTGATCTGACCGAGGAAGAGAGGCGTGTATTGATTGACAACATTAACAGACGTCTGACACCTCAAGCAGTCAAAATCCGAGCAGGTGAGTTCTTTCCAGGTGTTCATCAAACAGACCTTGACACTTAAGTCACGTTGGCATGTCTTGTTGCAAGCCATAAGCTCAGTTAAAACAAGTGTTGGTGCTGTTGATATTTGAGTGGAACTGGTCTTCCAAAATTAAGCTATCTTAATCAAAGATTGCTTGCAGAATGCCAGTGTGGGTTCTGTCTTGACGTGCAGGGTGGTTTGGCTTTTATTTTTCTCCCCAAACTGCATATTCCTTGGGACATAAAGTATCTGTCTTGATAAGTAATGCAAACTAGCATGTTGCACTGGTACGCATTTAATTTTTGCTGCATCCACAAGATTATTTTTCATTATTCAAACTGCTAAATTCTCTGGATCCTTAACAGGATGACTGATCTCTGGGCATATGCCCTAGGTATTTGCTCTCTTGTAAATCTGTGACAGCTGAGAATTAGCAGGTTGTTGGTCACCTGGAAGTGATTTTTAACTTCTCTGTGTAACTTAGTCTTGCACAGTTGCTACATACGTAAAGAATTCTTTGTCTTTAGACTAATCGGGTTATTACAGATAGGACCACCATAATCTATGTCATAATTTTTAAAGAGAGCTATAGCTAACTATTGCTTTAACTGTATGTTAATATAACTTACCTTAAAAAACATAAAAATAATTCCATAGCTCCTCAAGTGATGCCTCTGTTGTAATTGCTGGGAGAATTTGATGAATTTGTGGATGTGCTCTGTTTTGGGTTTCATGTTTCTTACTAGATCTTTCATTTTCCCTGATATATTCTCCATTTATACCTTCATCCTTCCATGTGAAATACATAATTATTCCCATTGAACTTACTGGGTGAGAGGTGAGTGGTAGTGGGTATATAATTTCATATCTTGGCTTGCCAAAGCAGAGTGTAAAATGTTCTATGTCTAAAGAATTTGTGAAAACTTATACCTCAACTTCCAAGTCAAGAAAGTGAAATATGTTCCTCAGCTTTGGGAGCTACCGAGGCTTTTGTTCTGGATAAACACTGGATGCTAGAAAGCTATATTAAAGCTTAAGTTAAAAAGCCTCAAAGATTCTACTGCTTTGTTAACTTTGAAGTTTAATTATTTCTATTCCTCTGTTGTAGATATTGAAGTTGCTTGCTATGGTTATGAAGGCATAGATGCAGTAAAAGAAGCTTTGAGAGCAGGCTTGAACTGTTCCACCGAGAACATGCCAATTAAAGTAAGTGTCTGTTTTGGTAGTGAAGTGAAAAGCAGAGTATTCTGATGCCCTTGGGTACCAGTAGCATACAATTGCAATTGTTGCAATGTTTTCTTACAATGGTTTCTTGTTACAAAAGAAAAAGTTTGCTTATCCAGTAATCTTTAAAAAAAAAACCCCAAAAACTAAACACAGCTTACTGGTGGTCACAATCTTTTAACTGTTCTGAAAATTAGGTGATGGGATGTTTTAGTGATCTGCAAAATGGATATTCTCTCCACTTAACAAAATTTGTCTAAATAAACATACTGTGTACAAGTAACTGATGTTGATGTAGGAAATCAGGCAGGCCATGCACTTGCTTGTCTGCTCTTTTCTGTCCCAGTTGTTGCACTTCCATAAAGGTCTTTTCTAACGGGAAGATGTTTCTTCTGTGATTTGTACATTCAGAACAGCATTGCTCACTTTGCTTTTGAGGTTTTTCTCTCTTTTGTTACTGAGTTTGCTTATTTGGCTTTTTTCCTTCCCTCCCCCTCCATTTCTACCATGTGATAGATTAATCTGATAGCCCCTCCTCGTTATGTGATGACTACTACAACACTGGAGAGAACTGAAGGACTGTCTGTTCTAAATCAAGCTATGGCTGTAATTAAAGAAAAAATTGAGGAGAAGAGAGGAGTCTTTAATGTCCAGATGGAGGTAAGAACACATTATGTTCTAAAACGGATTCTTTTTTTCCTCACAATATTTTTAAAGAAAGATCAATACTGGTAGGAGAAAGTGAGAAAAAAACCTTAAGAATCTATAAAAAAACCCTAAACTTATGTACTCATAAAACAAATGGCCAAAAATTATAACTTGCCTTGTTTTTATTGTGTGACTGCAGGATGTATATTATCTCTTGTGCTTTATGTAGAATCGGAGCCTCCAAATATATGTGGTCTTTATGAATGACAGCTTACTATGTGTTTTTTCAGCCCAAGGTGGTTACTGACACAGATGAGACTGAGCTTGCAAGGCAGTTGGAAAGACTGGAGAGGGAAAATGCTGAAGTGGATGGGGATGATGATGCTGAGGAAATGGAAGCCAAAACTGAAGACTAAATATTGTGGGACATTCAGAAGACACAGACCATATGAAAAATTAGAGACCCTATTGCAAATACTCTGGACTAAATGTTTCCAGTATTGAAAACTTCAGATGCAAATACTTGGAAGTGTTTTCCTGTTTCTAAAAAGACCAGTGTGTGAAAGCCTCTTCTAAATAACATTTGATGCAGCAACTTATGCAAATTGAATCCTTTGAGGGGAAGGTGCCTAGTAAATTTTCGAGACACAGATCTGGCTGGAGGGGTGGGAATTGCAGCCCCATGCTTACCATCCTCATACATAACAATTCCCAAGTCATGATTACAGCTCAGTGCATCTAATGATCTTTCCTGGGAGCACCAAAACCAAACAAGCTGAACAGGTCTATGCAGAATGTATTTGAGCAAATATTCAATAAATTTCTGGGCTATGTAACTCCTGAGCTTTTGCTTTTTCCTCTTGTCACATGGCCTAGAGTGGTACAAATATAAAACCTGGAAGGGTGTGATCTATGGGTGACTCCTGTTTAGCTTTGAAAGGGCTTTCTCTTATTTGCTTTAAATCAAGCCAAGAATGAGTGGAACAGAATGTTTTTCTTGCAAGTTTGTTGGTGCAGACTGGTTTAAAACAACATTTCCTTTGTCTTTTATCTACACTTAGGGGCTGAGAACTTGAAAACTTCTTACCATTCCAATAAATGTAGCTGATAAATGAAAAATACCGTATACTTGCACTTTGCTTCTATAGGTAAATATAGCAGGAGCTTGTCTTCTGAGCTTGCCACTGCATGACCTTCAATTCTACCTACCCAGAATCTGGCTTTATGCAGAACTGAGCTATTCACTCTAGAAACAACCTGTTTCTACTCTCTGAAGGATAGAAGCAGGGTGTGCTTTCCACATCAGAGTACAAAATACCAAAACAAAATCCTATTTTCTTTGTCTGTGGCAACTGGGGGGGAGTTGGTTTTATTTAGGTAACTTTTCCAAAGGACTAAATTTTTTGATGTTGGGTTTTTTGTATCTTTCTACAGTGTCAGGCCCCATATTGCACACCTCCTTTGTTCTTAGTATTTTGCACTGCTAGAGTAAAAATGGATGAAAAATGAGGCTTTGAGCCTTGGGTAGAAATTCTTAATATTGCCACAGTACACACAGTGTAATGTTGTGCACCCAACCTTTGCTATATAAAGCCAAAGAAGTTACTGCAGAATGTTGGAGAATACCAGACTTATCACAAAATGAGGAAAAAAAAAATTTATGGTTATTTTCTTTAACCTGTCTCTTCAGAAGCTGCATACAACAGCCTCTTCATGGCTTGAAGTTGCGATAACATTAGTTTCCAGTTTGAAAAGTTCTTCCAGCTTCACCCACTCACCAATCTAGTGATTTCAGTTCCAGTAAACAATACGTGGGTACTTGGACAAAAGAACAAAAAAATCTAAAAAGTTGCCATGTGGTCTGTATGCCAAAATAATTCCCTGAAGGGAAGCACTGGAAAAGGAGCTACGTGTGCTCTTGCCCTGGAGTGCTGTTAGTGCTAGTACAAATACATCATATTGAAGAGCTGTTACGGTGGTGTTAAAAGGTGAGTGTCATTTCTGCCAGTACCTTAGGCAAAAGTTTGCTAAACTTGATCAGTAGCTACAGGAGCTTTTTTAATTAGAGCCCCAGTGTGTTGGTGTGTACAAGTCTGTGTCAATTTCAAATGATTGAAAAAAAGATGGAGATGGTGAGGATGGTAAAAAAGCAGCTTAAGATCAATACATTTCAATCACTTGTTAACCCTGGCAGATAAAATCACAGTCTCCTTTTGCCTGAGCAAATTTTAACCAAGAAGCTTAAATAAAAGGCAGCTCGGTGGTTTTTCCTGTTGTGCTGCAGTAGCTGGAAGGAGGAGGTCTCAGAACACCACTTCCAGGCGTGTGCATGGGAGTGCTGAACCTGTGAAGCCCACGCTGGGCATCAGCTGTGCTGCATTGGTGGCTGTAGCCTGCGACTTGAGGATCTTTAGAAGCTGCTGAGATGATACTTTCTATCCCAAATGGTCTATTTCACGCACGTGGAACTGCGTTTGCTTAGCAAGTGCTTAAAATAAGGGTCCTGGGTTTTGTGTGACACCTTGTCGAATCGCTAAAGCAAGGTAGCATGTTCCTGCTGTTCATGAGTAGCTGTCTCCTGTTTACTTGGTTCTAGCTGCAAGGCCCAAATCTACACTTGTACTCTTGTAGTCAGCTGAGGGGAAAGGTACAGGTATACCTGTGGGCAGGGCTTGGCCTGATGTGTTAATTGTAAGGATCTCAGCTTGACTTTTCATATCCCAGATTAATTTTGTAAGGCTGGCAGCTTGGAAAATGTTTTCATTGTAACACCTAACAAGGAGACTAATACAAAAAAACCAGACAGGTCAGGCACACAGTCCAGTACCCTGTTTCTGATTAGAGGAAGTAGGTGCAGAAGAAGGGGTGCTCTGCTGCGGTTTGTCTGAGGTTTCATGCAGTGATAATTCCTTGCTGTTCTCTGATTCTGGCCTTTTGAGGTTGGCTTGGGTTTTTTTAGATGCAGTGGAGCTGGCATGTTCCTCTTCATAGCAGAATCTGCACTTTGGTATTTAATTTCTGATAGCTTTTTGTTCCAGAGTGTAGACAATGAAAGGATTGTTTTCAAACAGTACCACCTTTCTACAGTTAATTTTATAAATGCTCTTACATCAAAATACTATGAAACATTTGTCATCTTTTAACTAGAACTCTTTTCATCTTTATTTTGATGTGGTTTATTTTACTCTTACTGCATCCCTAATCCATGAAAGGAACTACATATTTAATGGTGTCCTGCACCAGAGGGCAAAGTCCTGGCATCTTAAAAAGCTGCTTTCAAAAGCTGTGTATGTGCAATCCCCTGTGTGATGCTGTTCACGTGATGATATGTGATGGCCATTGTTGAGCATGCAATGGGGGCTGTCCTTTGGGGCAGATTTTCTTAATCAGCTGTTCATGACTTCTTAAGAGACTGACCTGGAGGTAACAGCAATGCCTGTCAGGTCGGCCAGCTGAAATAGCAGAGTCTGTGCTCAGAGGCAGTTGCTCCTGCCCTTCCCTTTAGTCCTGAGTAGGGTCCTGTGGTCCCAAAGCCTACAGCTGGCTCTTCCTGGCCATCCTAATGCAAATTCTATAGCATATGCAGTGGTTTGGGGTCACTGAATGGGAAAAACATCACCCAACTCTGCTTTTTTGTTAAAATACTACGCTGACATGTGGAAAGCACAACTGTGAAATGGATCTGAAGACAGTCCTCCTTTCATTGAGTTTCAAGTCTCACAGAAAGACTCTGAAGCTCCCTGGATTTATATGGTTTGAAGCATGTCCTTTTCTGATGCCAGAGTTTTCCCTCCCAGCACACGTGTGAATATGGCAGCCCAGATGTAGTGCCTTATGCTACATTACATGACCCTCTTCAATCAAAGCTGTCCAAGATCTGTATTTACTTAACCTCAGGGAGCAATATAGGGGCAGTTTGTTAACCTTGAATAGCTACAGAGTGAGACGTGGGGGTGTATTATAAATATCCACAGTACTGAAGAAAGTGAAGGTTCCAGATGATTAAAAATAGTTGATAGAAAACTTGTTGCTTAATGGCCAGCTAGGGCAATGTTTGCTTACCATTTACCAGCAGTTTAGCAATAAAATTATTTGTTGCTAATATTTTGTCAAAACCCATCTGTAGGGTTGTGGGTGGTCTGCATGCTGGAGAAAGAGAGCTCGCTCAGATCTTTCAGTGAGGACTGGTTATGGTGCAATGCTGAGATCACTGTCTGGGCGAGAGCCCTCTGCAAGCTCCTACCTGTCCTCGCTTGGATGAAATTGTCTCACCCACCTTGTTATAAATTGCCTGCAGTAACAAGCTGAACAATGTGAAGTCGAGCCTCACATGCTGAATGGTGGAACGCTGTATTCCTAGGGCCGCTTATATAAAGTGCATGTCCAGCAACCGCATGTAGCAGTAACGTCTCGTGTGTACCTAAACTAAAGGTTTCTTTTGTCTCAAGCTTTATCCTGATGTACAGAATACTGCAAGCTGAAGTTTATTTTCTTTTTTCTGCTGATTGCGTATGGAGTTTTTCCCCCCAATATTCTGCTTCTGAGTACAGCTGTATGTATATCTATTTATGTGCATGTGCAGAGACGGAGATTATTTTTTAAATGAAAACAAATACACTCAGTTTGTTTCTGCTTTCAGGCTGCAATAATGTAAAACATCTTACAAAAATTTATATTGGTATCTTTGAAAACACTACATGCCTACAACAAACAACTGCTCTTCTAGGTGGTGTGTTAAACTTACTGTGCTTGCTTTAGGTGGGCTGAAGAACAAACATAACTGAGATATGACTTACACAGCCATCTGCTTCATGGCTGCCTGCCTTTTCCAAAGTGGCAAAGGGATCCCAGTAGGAGCTACATATAGAGCTCCCATGTGGGCCGGCTGCTTTTGAAATCTCAGCTAGTATGTTTTCTCTTTACCCAGCAATCAATTTTTCTGACTTTAAGTAGTGTTCAGTAACCCATTGTATTTCTCATGATCTTTGCTGGGCTGTTCTCTGGATTGCCTCCGGTACGTTATCAGGTTTGAATTCTTTGGTGTCTTGCTCTTCCTCACTAAGAGTTATAAAAAAAAAAAAAAGATAAAGATAAAGAAATTATTTGTTTGTTCCTTTTCCTCAGTACATGAGAATGTGACCAGTAATCTTATCCAGTATGCAAATTCTGAGGGACACTGGAGTTACTTGCCTCACTGAACTCTGGACTCTACGTAGCAACGAGTGCTTTTGTTTATTTGCTGTATTCTGTGTCGTGGCTCTTATCACGGCCCCTAGCTCTGCCCATGCATATCACCTTTACAAGCCAGGGAATGCTGGCAGTACAGCAAAGACTATTACTTCGGAAGAGCAGCGTTGTCTGAAATACTAATGCTGGTTTGTTTCATCAGGACAAGACTTGATTGATTTATCAAACAGGCTTATCATGGCCAAAGACTTAAAATATGCAGTAAACATCTAGGTTCGTGTTCAGACACAAATAAGGCACTCTGGCTCAGAGGTGCTCAGGAGTTACAAGAGGTCATTGCACAGCCTTCATTCATCAGAGTGCTTTTCTAAAAGCCTGAATAGTTGCTGATGTAGGGATTTAGGATATTCAATTGAGGTCGCTGGAAGTAGAGTAGGATTTAAGGTGCTTCAGGGCTTCGGTAAAATAAATTTCTAGTAAAAGAAATTAAGGTTTGTAAAAGTCTCTGTGGAATGATGATATTCCCTGTGTTATACTGCAGGTGTTCTGATCTGTGAGACCCCTGTGAGATGGGTTTATTAGATGAGGAATTTTAAGTGGTCGAATTGATTAGTCTGAAGTTTTGACAGATGCAATTTTATAATTCTGCTTTTCCCATGAAATATGTGATTTGTTATCATGTGTCTGCTTTTACTGCCCAACTCACCCGGTGGTGGTTTTTTGCTATGCTAAATTCTGTTAAATTCTTTTGAGATCATTTTTAACTTCCCTTCGTTTTACTTGCCAGAGGGCAGGTAATGTATCAGAGCCAGCTCACTGTTTATCTAATGTCTCATAGGGAGGGAGGGAGGGAGGGAGAGGAAAAAAAGAAACCAAACAAAAAACTCAACAGGGAAGGGAGCGTACGTCACAATGGAGGAGGAGGGTAGCAAAGAAAAATGAGCTTTCTTGAATTGCATGCAGAGGAACAGGCTGCCACGGCTCAGGCGCGGCTCAGCAGAGGCTGGTCTGTTCCTGGCTGGCCACAATGCAGGAGGCAGCTGGAGTCCTGAAGGAGGGCTTCCTCGTCAAACGGGTAAGTGCTCCGGTTCTCCTTCGTGCGGTTCTGCTCAAATGTGAAAGCAAACCCTTGAGCAGGGACGGGATGAAGCCAGGGCTCCTGACAAGGCTGGGTGCTGGGCACTGGGCCTGAGGGGCTCCTGCCTGCTCCAGGTCTGTGCAGATGTCTGCTGGGGGAGCTGTGTCAACTGCAGGTGTTCACTGCCCTCCCCTGAGTTTCCCTATGTTGGTGTGAATCAACTATCAGCATGACTCGGTTAAAGAAAGGCCAGTATGTCTGCACCTAGGGCACACCTCTGCAAAGTGTACGTAAAAAACTACCTGGCAAACAGTGGCCATGGGTGGATGGAGAGAGGGAAGTTGTTTTGGCAGTCTCTTAAGAAAGATGTTTGTGCCTCCTTTAGTGACACTGCTGAGCAGGGTTTACTATTTCATATGCGTGGACGGGGAGCAGATTATCCTTTCTGAAGGGAATTAGAGCAGTGCAAGCATAAAATGTGTTTGAAATAACTTTTCTCCCGCACCCCTCAAGCTGCACTCTTAAGACAATTTTAGCCAAGACGTGGAGAAAAGATCTGAAAGGTGGTGTCACAGACTTCAGCCTTTCTAACACTTCTCCCTGTAGGACCAAGTCAGTCATAACTGGGACACAGGAGGCCAATTTAGCAAGGGGATCAAAGGGATTTGCTTTTAGTACCAAGACTGTCTCAGTGACTAACGTGGTCCTTGACTGCGCACAAAAACTGATTCAAAGGTTTGTTCAAAGCTTTGCCACGCCTTGGGAGGTGCTTTTCTGCAATACGTGGCAGTGCTTCTGGTGCTAACATGAAGGTAATCCTGGTCAGAGGATCTCCTAGCAGGGCTCCCGGCTGGCCAGCCAGCCCTACGCAGAGGAGGGCTGTGTGGCCCGAGCTGTTCCTCATCCTCCCTTCTGCAGCGAGGGCAGAGCACTCCTAGCTCCTGCTCTCCGCTCTGGGCTATGGTGGTGTTTTGTGGCTCTTAAGTGACTGCTGAACTCAAGAAAGGAAACTGAGGCACAGAGTGTGAGAGGAATAGGTTGTCGGTGGCACACTGAGCTGTAACTGCCCACAGGCTGTACAATGTTGCTGAGAGATAGTTTGGCAGGAAGGAGACCACAAAGAAGATGACTAAAGGAAACTGAGGGAGAAGGAAACAAGAACTCCAGAGAGAAAAAAATGAGGAAGGGGTAGCATCGGGTAAAGAAAACACAGCTTTCTTCTGAAGAGAGCAGAAGCAAGGAGATGATATAAACACAATATAAATGACTGGATTATGTATTGTAACGTATTATGAATGTAAAGTAAGTGTTTAGAAGTCAGGTAAAAATAAAGAAAACAGGTAAGGCAACCTCCTGAAAAAGAGGAAATCTCCAAGAAGGAAGGAAAAGAGCCATAGTAAAGAACATGCTCCCAGGAAAAATGGCCAAAGGACTTTCCAGTAAGTGAAAAACACGTTGAAGTAGGCAAAGAGAAGGAGAGAACAAACCCAAATTAGATAAAGTGCGTTAGAACTAGAAGACATTAGATGTTAAGTGCCCTGGATTTTAGAGAGTCATTACCCCACCTTTTCTTGGAAATTGCTGGGTTTCCCCTTTACTCATGGAGAATTAATAAGCTTTGATTCCTGCCACAACTGGACCTCACATGTTCCTTTCTTCTAGCTATGCCCACCCTCTTCCAGGTGTCAGAGCTTCCTCTACACAATGCTGGCTGTAAGGCTCCATCGCCTGTAGAAATGCAAGTCAGGTCCCCACACTGCAAAGCTGGACCTGACACCATAAGACAGGACTGAGCCTGCCAGTGCCAGCCCTCCCTCCGTTTGTTCTCCCGTACAGCCGGGCTAAAGACAGCCAGCGGCTGTTTGCAGAGGAGGAAGAAGAGGATATGTCTTGTGTTCTGGCATAACCCGGGAGGTATTTGATAGCAGCCTTCATTCGGCCTTTTGCCATTAAAAAGTGTATTTCCTTTCCAGGAAACAGTAGAACAGGGATTGTTTTAGCCCAGGAGGTTGGAGGAAGGTAAGGTAGAAATAAAACCCTCATTAGCACTAAGGGGGATGTAAGGAAAAGCCAATTCACCTAGCAAAGTGCTCCCAAAACTACTTGGCACCTACAGCCACATCAAAAATGACAAAATGAAACACCCTGAATGTCACCCAGGGGCACTGGGGAGGAGGAGTTTGTCTCCAAGAGCCCTTACGCATTTCAGATTTAGCCCTGTTCCTGCCCAGTGCTGTCAGCGAGCAGGTCTGTGCCTATCTGACAGCTCTTTGAGAGAATTCATGTAAGCTTTTGCAAGAAAATTCTTGCCAGCGAAGATGATGTCCTTGCTGGAGAAAGAGCAAAGCCTCGGGATTTTATAGTGATGGAGCTGTGCTTTTTTATTTCTTTTCCTTTCCTTAAAGTGTGTATTTCAGGGAGAATAGGACTCATGATGACTCCTTGCATTTCTTTTCATACAACTTCCTATTAATTTATGATATTTTCACACACATGCCCCAAAAAGGAAGAAAAAAAAAAGGGTCATTTCTGAATGCTCGTGTTGAAGTCAGCTGTGTGGATCTCTTCCACTCCAGGGCCATGTTGTTCGTAACTGGAAAGTGAGATGGTTCGTTCTGCTTCAGGATAAGCTGCTGTACTACAAAATCGAAGGAGGCAAGAAGGAGCCTTCTCCGAAAGGCAGGATCCTTTTGGATGGCTGCACAATTACTTGTCCGTGCCTGGAGTATGAGAACAGACCGGTAGGACTGGAAAAATGTATCCCTTCTCAGTGCTACTCACTTTCTAACTTCTCTCTAGACTTTTTCCTCTCCTCCTGAGTTCTTTGATTACTGCAACTATATCACTGGGGTATGTGTTTCCAGAATTAGGCCCACCCAAAAGCAAGCTGCCATTAGCAGTGTAACCAGACGAGCAATGAACTCCCTCATTCTGTCTTTGCCTAAACCTGAGTCACAGCTATTAACAAAAAAAACCCCAACCAACCCACTACCACCGCTCACCCCCCCCCCCCCCCCCCCACACACACACACATTAGTGGGAAGAATAAAAGCAAATGCATCGGCCTAACAGTGTGTGTGGGAAGGACATGAAGAGCTCAAAAACATCTGAGAAGGATGGGGGGAAAGGGGAAATTTATAGTCTCTGGTAGATGTCTTAACCCCTGACCGTGCTCAAGGAGCACTCCCGGGCAGCCAGGAGACTCCCTTTTCCCTTGCCAGTGGGACTTCACTGCTGTGGAAGGTTTCCAGGAGGTGGGCTCTGTAAGGGAAAGTGCCTCCTGAGCTTCTCTGCTCACCCGCGGGTAGCGGGAATGCAGACTTCCTCTGAGCAGGCCAGAAGGGAAATGACTCTGTCAGTTGCTGGCTATTTCGGTACTCCTCATGGCAGAAGGAGCCCAGTGAGAGTTTGTAGTTGCTGAGAAACTGGAGATCTGAATGTGAAATCTCCATAGTCAGCAGCACATTCCGAGGTAATCCAGTATCTGGGTGGTCTGCTCTGTTTTATACACCTCAGACTCCATGCATGAAAACCATGCTTGGAACTGAAAGCCCTGAGACTGGGGTGGGGAGGAAGCAAAAAACCAAACCAAACCCAGAGTTGTGCCCACTATTCTTCTGAGCAAGAATTGCTCTGTACTGCTCAGGTGGGATGCCATATAGAGTTAACCATGCCAAAAGAAGCAAAAGACAAGTGGAGGACCACAGCTTAATGATGTTATTGCTTTGTACTTCTTTCTCCATAGCTGCTCATTAAACTAAAGACAAAAACCAACACAGACTATTTCCTTGAATGTTGCTCCAGGGAGGAGCGAGACTCCTGGGCTTTGGACATCACTGGAGCTATTCATGCTGGTCACCCAGTACAGGTAGAAGAGCTTCACAGAAAGAAGAACTCTTTCAAACTACTAGAGAATATCAGCCTCCAGTAAGTGTATATGGTTTCTCCTCCTACTATTACTGTAGTTTGCAAAGCACCTGAGCTGATGGATGGGCGGTGTCAGGGGAAATTCTGATCTGCACAGATCCGCTCCCATGTGGACAGGTGCCTCTGAACTGGCTTCTCTGCCCTAGGTTTGCACATACTTTTGCCAGGGCACAGGAACACACTTTTTGCTGACCAGCATTTTTTGGGAGTAGGTGGGTTCTGCAAGGGCACCTCACTGCTGGTTTGAAGACCTTCCTGCTCAGCAGCAAAGGCTCTCATTGGAGAGATGTCTTACCTTGGAAGATGTAGGTCAGGGGAAGACTGAGTGATGGCATTGTTCATTCCATGTTGGGAACCTTAGAATTCAGACTAGGATTTTTTGAGTGCATCATAATGAATAAGAGGAAACAGAGAGCTAATTAAGAAATAAGACAATGACATTAATTTGATTTGTGTTGAGAATGTAAATGGAGGCTGGCTGTAGTTCCATTTGGAGCGCTTTAAATGGAAAAGTGCTTTGTGAGTCATCTTGTTTAGTGCTGCTATTGACAGAAGAAATATTTCTTATGCCATACTTAGGATGAAACTTCTGGGGAAGTATTTAGGCTATTTCCCATCTTTATGTCTGCCATCATCAGGACATCCCAGGCACTGACAGAAGTCTGTGGCAATTTCTTGCCTGTCTTTCTACCCTACTAACTGTCATCCTGTGTTCACTTTTACAGCCACATAGTGGAGAGAATGTGTGACAGCAGTGCTGGAATTAAGCTGACCCGCAACTTGGAGCAAGGCAACAGATACAAAGAGACCTTCACAGGTACACCTGCTGCAGGCAGAACTTCCTCACATCTGACATGCCACGTTGCAGAGACAAGAGTGCTACGGTACTGCCTTCATGGTGGGATCAGTTGTGGCCCAGTGGCAAGTAGGGGTCCAACCTCTTCAACACCTTTCTCTCTTGCTTTCTGGATACGTGGAAGCACACATAGGACTTTTGGTCAACCTCGCACTTCACTGACAGTCTTTGTGATGGTGTCAAAATGTTTCAGCAAATGAAGACCTGTGTGGCAGGAGACCACCTGTCTCACCTTAGAAGTCTTGGTATGAGCGTTGCCTTTCTCCCTGCAGGTTCTGCCCTGGTGGACTGGCTCATCTCCAACAGCTTTGCTGTGTCGCGGTTCGAGGCCGTCACCTTGGCATCCATGCTGATGGAGGAGAACTTCCTCAAACCTGTGGGAGCCCGCAGCACTGAGGCCACGCGCTACACCAACCTCTCTGAGCAGTTCCTTGATGACTCCACTGCACTGTACATGTTTGTAAGTGATGCAGCTGCCTGTGAGGGCACCTCCTCTGCCTTGCCCTTGATTTGGAGCAGTGGTAAAGGGGACGTGCACAGCACAAAACCAAAGGCAAAATGTGCAAGCTATGAAAGCGATCACAGAAGGAGCAGCTTTTAATAGTGCTAACGCTGGAGCTCTTGCTGGAGCTACACGGATATGGAGGGATCTACAAATTACACAATTGGGTATTAAGCAGGGTGTATCCCTTGAGTGCAGTGCTGTGTCTGCATTTAATGGGGGCTGTGCTGTAGTTATGCCTAAACTCAAGGCTGCACGGTGTGTGTAGTCTTTATGCCTGTAATTCATTGCTTATAAATCTCAGACCTACAAAGCTGAGCAGCAGGGCTACAGAGTAGAGTTTACTTGGGAAATGAGCTAAAATCAGTTCAAGGAACATAAAATGCAGAACTTTTAAGTACAAAGTGTGTTTAGATTAAAAAGCAAAGTGGAACCATCTTTTTCCTGTTTTCAGGCTGAGAGCAGTAAGAAAAGTACCAGTTCCAGGGAAGAGCTACAATTCAATATCTCTGAATTAAGTGGCACAATTGTGAAACAAGGATTCTTAGTGAAACAGGTAAATACAGTCTTTTAGTCTTCACTGGGAAACAAGAAAAATGACAGCTTTTAGGGGTCCTAGAGAATAGATGTATTGATTTATATTATTTATATGAGCATGGCTGGAGAGTTGTGTGGCCAGCAGAGCTAACTTGCCTGTCAGTACTGCTAATTGGAGATAATGTGGTGAAGGGTATCTAGTCATAAAGTAGTGAGCTACAGAACTTGCTGCTCAGGCAGGATTAATTGGATATTCAGTACATATTGAGCGTATATGGAAAGGAATAAAAGTATTGAAAGCAGAAGTCCCACACAAACTCCAGATCCCACCAGGGGTCACACCAAGTGGATCCACTTTTCCTCTGGTTTAACCTATCCCATCTGGGTGGTGTGAGTAGCTATGACATTCTGCTGGCCACAGACAAATTTCAGAGCTGAGCAGATTGACTTTTGCATGAAGTGGACATTTACCTGTGGACAGTCACTCGTACATGTGGATGCTCAGGGCTTGGCACAGGCTTGCAGCGCTGCCCTGCCCCATCAGCAGCTGAGAGGAATGGAGGGGAAAGAGTGAAGAGCTGCAAAAGGACCTGACATAATCCCCTCAGAGTATGCACAGTTGTCCTGCAAAACCACAACAACAGCATGGGTTTTTAATCCAAGGGCCATATTTAACCTGAAATTAAGGGCAGGGAGCAGGTATATAATCACTTGGTCCTGTCACTCTGCTTGCTTTGTTCTCAGCATAAGGAAGGGAGAGAGGAAGGAATTATCAGTGTGTGAAGGGAGATGTTAAGCAGAAAATCCTGGGAGTTACTAAGATGTCAGAAAAAAAATATTTCTGTGTCAGCTCCAAACCCTCCTTCTTTTGTACCTATTTAGGTCTCCCCCACAGCCTGCAGGAGAATGGCCATTGCAAGGGGGTATTTACTGGTGATAACTTTAATTCTTCTGTTTTGCAGGGCCATAAGAGGAAAAACTGGAAGGTGAGGAAATTTGTTTTGAGAGCTGAACCTGCTTTTTTGCACTACTATGACCCCACTAAGGTATGTGAGTGGTGAATTACTACCTCCAAAAATCCTCTTACAGACCTAAACATGGTTATGGTGACACAATTATGCTGTAAATTCACTCACCCAAATCTCTTTCTGGGTTCCTCTGTCCATTTCCTGGGGAAGAAGGCCTCTCTGGCCTTAGCCTGTGAGGTTGATGTAGGATTTTCTATCCCTGTGTCCTGTCTTTTCCCCGGTGAAATTCCTTTTCCTTAGTTGAGGGGCAGCAGCTGTCTTGGCATTGCTCTTTTGCTGTACTCATATAGTCTGGGACTGCGGGGATTCTTCCCAGGCTGTGACCTTTCTAAGATGACATACCACCCCTTGAGGGCCATGCTGGCACTGGGAGTTTTTACGTTCTTTTTCCAACATTGAATAGGTTCTTCTTGATGCCAAAGAATTTCTAGGAATTTTTGCTATACAGTTTTAAACTTGCCCAGAGAATAGTAGAATTTATCTGCACAGGTATAAGAAATCAACGTGAGCAACCCAGAAAGGCATGTAGCTTCATCAGCCCCAGATGCATGGGCAATCTCCAAGGCCAACAGGATGCTAAAAGAACGTGTATATAACCACTTTTTGTGGCTTTTAAAGGAAACACGAAGAACATAACAGTAGAACATAACAGTGCAAAGAGCTTATGGAGCTGGTTCGGGTTTTTGTTGCCTGTTTCTTTGTGTGATGTTTTTTTCACTGCTACTCACCCTTGTAATGCCATAAATCCAAACTGCAGAACCTAAAGATCAGAGAAGAGAGACAGCTTACTAGTGAAAACAGTCAAATATTTTCCCACACAGTCTCAGTGAAAAGCAGAAAACTAAAACCTTGTAGATTTTTTAATATGGGCCGTTATTTAAAAGACTATACATAAGTTTGAACTGTGACTGTTAGCCTACCCTTGTGCTTTTTTTTGGATCTCCACCATTCCCAGCTACAGTAGAGAAGCTTCTGAGACCAAAACAACATATTAATGTATTCAATTACATGTCCCAGTTGACTTGTCTTGTGACACAGATGGTTTAGATCTGGAAAAACTGGCATTGTATCTCCACCTTCATAAAAATAATTGATGTTCTCTGGGAAATTATTCTATTGATGGTATTTTCCAGATAAGCATAATTTCCTTTTTCTTTGCAGGAAGAGAACAGGCCAGTAGGTGGGTTTTCTCTTCGTGGCTGTCTTGTCTCAGCTCTGGAGGACAACGGGGTCCCAGCAGGTAAGCATGACCCTCCAAACTTCCACACATACATATTTATGCCATAGAGATACAGTCTTTAGGTGTGGATTTGTGTGTATGTCTGGCTGTAGGCACAAGTGGGCTGGCCTCTCCTCTGTCCTGGCAAGCAAGGGAAAAGGCATATCATAAAAAATCTCCATACCGACTGGCTGTCCATACCAGAGGGGACTTTTCAAGCATTACTTCCACTTATCTTGGGTTTTTCTCTTTTTATGGGCTTTTCTCAGTCAGAGGCAGTTCTAAGACACTGATTAATATTCTGGAGATAACAGAAAGAGGGAACACCTTCTTGTTGGACATTGTTTAACTCAAAGTCTTGAGGCAGTCCCCAATGCCATCCGTTTTCTGTGTGTTCTATCTACTTAAGTTATTATCTTTTTCTTTTTGATCTGCTAGAACCCAAATGCAGGCAAGACATAAATACAGCAAGGCAAAACACAGTTCTGCTAGTGAATATGCTCAGTTTGGGCATTTGTCTAGAATTGCTGTTAAAGCAATTTATGTCACTAAGCACAATGTCTGGATCTCAAATAGGGAGCATCCTCCTAAAGACAAAAGATGAGGTCTGAAGAAGATATGGTCCAGAGTGGCAGGGCATGATGAACAATAGAGCTCCTTGCTAAGAGGAACCTGAAGATAGGCAGAACCTATCTGGAAAGGTCTGATACCATAATTCATGAAATTCAAATTCTTTCCTATGAAGCTTCCTATCTGCCCCAAAGCATTTCTTTGTGCACCTTCCTGATTTGTCCTCTTTTTTTGCTCCACAGGAGTGAAGGGCAATGTGCAAGGAAACCTCTTCAAAATCATCACCAAAAATGACATTCATTACTATATCCAGGCCAGCTCCAAGGCAGAGCGAGCACAGTGGATTGAAGCAATCAAACCACTGACATGAGTAAGAGGGACTCCATGACAAATGACCAAGCTTCCTGCTTTCATTGTCTGGGCATGTTCTTTTTCCCCTAGTCAATTTTTGTTCTTTGTATTACCATAGTACCTAACAGTTCCTGGAAGACCAGCATCCTAGGTGCCTAGGAGTCATGTAGATCCTGCCAAGAACTTACCATGTAACCAAGAGACAAAAGACAACAGGAGAATACAGAGCTTTACAAAGAAACAAATAGCTATAATATTCTAAGGTAGAAGAAAATAATTCTTTTGTACAAATATTCAGTCTATACCTGACAGATCCAGGTTGTGCTTTATCCAAAAGCAGAAACGTCTTGCTCCTTTCCCCTTTATAAAGGGGCTCACAAATTTAATTAGTTAAGACTGACTGAATCAAAGTTATGAAAGGTCCTGGTGTCTGAGGCAAAAGAGTCTTGTGTTAAGCCACAATCCAGCTGCCAGGATAATCACTACAGTGAAATGAAATAGGGAGTCTGTCCATCCATCTGCTTTACTTCTTGGTTGTCTGTTAGGCTGGAAAAGACCAAAGGATCCCCTTCTCCAGTATACAGATGATCCTTGTGCTGGTAATGGCCAGTAGCAGTATAGGATCCTAACAATCAAATCAGACCAGTGGCAATTACTCCAGACAGTTGCTGGTGCTGAATATATTGGAAGAAATCAGGTCAGCCATAAAAGCAAGCCACTTCCTCCTGGTTATTACTGTAAGTCCATTTATGTGGAGCACCACTGAGACTGAGAACTCTAATAGCAGTTCTATTGCTTTTTTTTATTTTAAGCCATTATGTTTTCCATTATTTGTCTAGTAAACTTGACTTTGATATAATTAAATATACAGTAAAAAGTTCAGTGCATTTGAATCTCCTGTGGTCTTTAGACACGATTTTTCTCAGAGGAATTTAAGTATATGAAAAGAATGGTTTCCTACTCTGTACATTTAGATTTATGTAAAAACTGAGACATTCTCCACCACACCAGAGGGTAAAGTGAGATGATTAAAACACTCAACCAGCCTGCTGATACACAATTTTCATAAAGTTCTTCATGTTATCTGAGTACTTGTATCTGACAGCCAGACTCCACAGAGCCTCCAAAAGCCCTCTGAAGACTGCGTGCACTTTATCTTCCCTGAAGTCACTGTGATATCTGATAGCCCTCTATCCACAGAATCACCTCTTTGCAGATTTTTTTGTTCTCCCAGTTATATACAGAAAAAAGTCTTTTCATCTAAAGACTTTCCCCTTCATCCTGTGTTAAAATCTACCAATCATAAGTCAAAAGACAGCAGCTATGATACATGCTCATACGTGTATTAGAATAGTCATTTATTTAAGACTCTTTTCTACATCTACAGCAATGAAATGACAGCACAACAGTCATGTGCATTCAAATATTTAACAGAGCTAAAGAAGTATGCCAGCAAAGATGCAATTTTTAATTAGATACAAGAACGAGCAATGCAGTTTCAGCCATGGATACCATTTTCTAGGACTGGTCCAGAGAAGACTGTGAAATCCACAGCTGTTGAAACCCTTGATTTCACAAGAATGCTACCTGCAAGAGACCAGGATGCTGGTAAGGCATTTATTGCTCTGTACTGGGAAGCACAGGTGGCTTTGTGCTGACTGAGCAGATCTTCCAGGAAAAGCAATTCCCTCCTGATAACGTGAGCCTTGCTGGTCACCAGACTCCCTTACTCACTTATAAGAAAATCTCCTGTTTCTCTCTTCTCAGTCTCAAAGCCACCTGCATACTTTCCAGGTCTAGTCACAAGGGTAACAGCCACCCCTCTGCAAAGGACTGAGCTCCATGACCAGTCAGGCCTGTGGGGGTTAGGGGACCATGAGGATGTGAGATACTGCATAAGCATCATAAATCTTGCTGTTTAGAAGACCAAAAGAGTATTCCAGCAAAGGCTCTCTTGATTTACCTAGACCAGCCACGTTAACCTGTACCTCATTTATCTGCACCAACAATTGCTGAGTGTGTATTTCAAACACATCAGAAAATAAAAAACAGTTCCCACTCTCCAGAATCAGCCAGGGGAAAAAGATAAAACATCTCAGACAGGAGAAAGTAGGTTTGCCTCTGTCCCCTGGTGATACTGTGGTCTCTTTTCTTTCAAGCCACTTTGGTAAGCTTGATGTCCCCTGAGATCTGCAAAGCTTTCACCAAATTCAGGGGCTGAATGCGATGAGTGAAGTCACAGAGCTGCCGTCCATCAAGCAAGACTCGTATCTGCTGGTGTTCACATAAGAGCTCCATCTGCAATGGGAAAGGATGGGAAGGGTGTTACAGAGCAGTAGCAGGGTTAATTTCACTAGCATGGACTTAGAACCCCATGTGATGGGGATAGTGAAGCACAAAGTCTACTAGTTCTGATGAAATGCCCCTAATAAATAACCTGTCCTCTGCTGAGATGATACTGTAGAGTTCCTTGTAGCGAGTATTCCCACTAAGACTAGAGAAAGGTATGGATCTCCCATCAGGGCTTGAACTTTTGCTCTCTGTGCCATACTCGACTAGTTAACCTGGCACTGTCAATAGTTAGTTTTTTGTGGTCATAGATGTAGCCTTCAGCCTTTCTCCCCTCTTTTTTTTCACCCAATTCATAGTACTCCAAAAATTACCTTAAATGTGTCTCCTGCTGTAAATGGGAAGTAGGGAATAGTCTTCTCCTCTCTTCCCCATTTCCCAGCAATCCGTGCATTTCGGGTGATGGATTTGTCACTAAAGTTAACAGTAAATAACAGCCCAACATCTTTGTTTGCATCCACTGGATCACAAAGCAGAGTCACTGAAAAGCTGTAAAAACAATTAAGCGACTGAGACTTTCAGAGATGTGAAAGGACGTGGCGAACACAGCAGATGCCTGTAAAGACTACAGACAGACATTGATTTCTTGTCAGACCGAAACATGGGACTTCTACAGATTTAGAACATGCAGAAAGGGATGAAAACAGGTTGGTCTTAGTTTCTCTTCCAGTTTCCAGTAGGTAGCTAAGTGACTGGTGTTGCTTTCCCTCTTGTGACTAAAATCAAGCCAGCATTTGCATGTGAGACAATTATAATTTGTGTCCTAAAAGAGGTTATGGCAACCTCTTCACCAGGGGAAGCACTGGAGTTGGTTGGTGTAGTTGCAAAAAGGTGTAATGGTAAGCACAGTGGCTGTTTATCCAGATCAGCAATGAGCCTGCAGCCTCCAGCAGTCAGCCAAGATGCAGGTTCAGAATTATACCTTTTACTGAAGGAGAAATGCCACTTGTGTGCCCCCTCCAGTTCCCATTAGGTAAGGGCAAGGAGTAGAAGATGATGGCAAGGCAGTCAGAATGGCTGAACAGTGAATTCTTTCTTGCCCTTTTAATCTTAGTTTAAGAGCAGGAAAATGAAATATAAGCCAGAAATTATGAATCTGTTTGACTTTCTTCCTCCAAAAAGCACAGACCCTCAAGCAATCTTGAATTTAGAAGACTGGTAGGAGCGTGTATGACAGGGTGAAGCCCCCACTAGTCCCTTCACTTACCTCTTGGGGTTGGAGTGCACCATTCCTATGACTGTGAGCTTCATGGCTGGTCTCAGGCCACCTTTAATTTCACCAACATAGTGCTCCATCTGCAGATAAGAGTGAAAATGTGCTGTGGTAGGTCACACCATGGGTAAACCAGCTACACCAGCTGCTTGGGTCACCTCATAAAACTTGATTTTATTTTTACATGTACAAAAGAAATTAAAAATATTTCTGGTCTGAAGTTCTTCATGCACTTTTGGTATAAATTCTGTTCATTCTGGTATCTGAGTTAACTGAGAGGGGCGCTGTAACCAAACGGCTGGTAACAAGGTGTTGGCTGCCTGATGGGACTGCCAGCTCCAGTGGGCAGTTTCTGACCGAAACTGCTCTCAGCAAGGTGAGCAGCCACTGTCAATGCTCTGTCTGACCATGGCTGACAACCCTGATGGCATGCCTTGGATGGCTCTGGGAACAGCCACCACTGGCTTCAAGTGACTGATACCACTCCCCAAGACCACATCAGGCACTGTAAGTGCTGCGGTGACCCATACATCTCAAGAGGGACAGGGCCCAGATAGCTTTCACACCTGGGATAAGCCGGTGACAGTTGTTACAGTCTGGCAACCCAATAAATATGGTTGCAGAGCGCTCCACGCAGCAGATCAAAACCTTTGTGGCAGCATGACGCAGAGCACAGACTGTGTGTGAACCTACGTGGCCAGCTCAGATTCGTTAACTTGGTAGGCTAACTTGACGCCAGCAGGCATCACACTGGGCTGGGTGGCCTCTGTCCTCTGCCACAAGAGCACAAAGCCAGCGCAAGCGCTGCAACTCCACTGCGCGTTGACAGGAAACGCAACCGCGTCCTCACAGCTGATCCCAGTCACACTTGTGCCCGCCGCTTGTTCACAGCCAGAAGATGGCTTCTCGGTGGAGCTGTTGTCCTGTTCACAGAGACATATAGTTGCAAACTCTGCTCCAAGATCAGAGCTACATCTACCTGCTCCATGTAATTCTTGCACTGTTTTGATGGTCAATACATTTGGAGGTACAATACAGCAGGGAGGAAACAGTCTAGCAGGTTCCTGGAGGGTTTGGAAGACAACTTCCTGACCCAGCTGGTAAATGAACCCACAAGGGAAGGTGCCTTGCTGGACCTGTTGTTTGTCAATAGAGAAGACCTGGTGGGGGATGTGAAGGTTGGAGGACACCTGGGGCATAGTGATCATGAGCTTATAGAATTCTTAGTACTGGGAGAAGTAAGGAAGGGAGACAGCAGAACAAGCACTTTAGACTTCTGTAGGGCTGACTTTGGACTGCTCAGAAAGCTGCTCGATAAGATTCCATGGGAGGCAGCCCTTGAGGGCAAAGGAGCCCAAGAGGGTTGGTTGCTCCTCAAGAAGGTAATCTTGGCGGCACAAGAACAGGCTGTCCCAGTCGGACAGAAGAGGGGTCGGCGAGCTAGGAAGCCAGCCTGGCTGAGTAGAGAGATTCAGGCTGATATACGGGAAAAGAAGGAAAAATATGAGCTTTGGAAGAAGGGGCAGGTGTCTTGGGATGATTATAGGAATTTAGTGAGATCATGTAGGGAGAAAGTCAGAAGGGCTAAAGCTGATCTGGAACTCAGGCTGGCCAGTTCTGTAAAAGATAATAAGTCCTTCTATAGGTATATTAATAGTAAAAGGAGAGTCAAGGAGAATCTCCAGCCCTTATTGGATGCTGATGGCACATTAGTGACAAGGGATGAGGACAAGGCTGAGGTCCTTAATTCCTTCTTTGCCTCAGTCTTTAACAGTAAAGAAGGATATTCTGTGAGTGCTCATCCTCCGGAACTGGCTGACAGGGAGGGGAAGAATAACAAAGTTCCCATGGTTCAGGAGGAAATGATTAGCGACCTACTTGGCCAGTTAGATACCCACAAGTCAATGGGGCCAGATGGGATTCACCCAAGGGCACTGAGGGAGCTGTCAGATGTGCTTGCCAAACCCCTTTCCATCATCTATCAGCAATCGTGGCAGACTGGGGAAGTTCCACTTGACTGGAGGCTGGCAGATGTTACACCCATATACAAGAAGGGTCGGAAGGAGGATCCAGGGAACTACAGGCCTGTCAGTCTGACCTCAGTCCCAGGGAAGATCATGGAGAGGGTCATCTTGGGAGCTATCATGCAGCACATGCACGATGGCCAGGGGATCAGGCCTAGTCAGCATGGGTTTACAAAAGGTAGATCCTGTCAAACTAACCTGATCACCTTCTATGACAAGGTGACCCGCTTAATGGACGAGGGTGAGGCTGTGGATGTGTCTACCTGGACTTTGGTAAAGCCTTTGACACGGTTTCTCACAGCTTTCTGACTGAGAAACTGTCTGCCACTGGCCTGGACAGGTGGACCCTCAGCTGGGTTAAAAACTGTCTGGATGGCCGAGCCCAAAGGGTGGTGGTGAATGGAACAAAATCCAGCTGGAGGCCGGTCACGAGTGGCGTCCCCCAGGGCTCAGTCCTGGGTCCAGTCTTGTTCAACATCTTTATCAATGATCTCGACGAAGGGATTGAATGCTCCCTCATTAGGCTTGCAGTTGACACTAAACTAGGAGGAAGTGTTGATCTGCCTGAGGGTAGGGAGGCTCTTCAGAGGGATCTGAACAGACTGGACCGATGGGCTGAGTCCAATGGGATGAAGTTTAACAAGGCCGAGTGTAGAGTGCTGCACATGGGACATAATAACCCCATGCAGCGCTACAGGCTTGGGGGAGACTGGCTGGAGAGCTGTCAGGCAGAGAAGGACCTGGGGGTGTTGGTTGACTGCAGGCTGAATATGAGTCAGCAGTGTGCTCAGGCAGCCAAGAAGGCCAATGGCATCTTGGCTTGTAGCAAAAACAGTGTGGCCAGTAGGTCTAGGGAGGTGATTGTGCCCCTGTACTCGGCATTGGTGAGGCCACACCTCGAGTACTGTGTCCAGTTCTGGGCTCCTCACCACAAGAAGGACATGGAGGTCCTGGAGCGAGTCCAGAGAAGGGCAACCAGGCTGGTGAAGGGGCTGGAGGGCAAATCCTATGAGGAGCGGCTGAGGGAGCTGGGGCTGTTTAGCCTAGAGAAGAGGAGGCTGAGGGGAGACCTTATCACTGCTTACAACTACCTGAAGGGAGGTTATAGAGAGGTAGGTGATGGTCTCTTCAGCCAGGTGACAGGTGATAGGACAAGGGGGAATGGCATGAAGCTGAGCCAGGGCAAGTTTAGATTGGACGTTAGGAAAAAATTTTTTACTGAAAGAGTTGTCAGGGCCTGGAACAGGCTGCCCAGGGAGGTGGTTGAGTCACCTTCCCTGGATGTGTTCAAAAAAAGGGTAGATGAAGTACTTAGGGATATGGTTTAGTTTAGTATGTGAATGTTTGGACTTGATGATCTTAAAGGTCTTTTCCAACCTTATTATTCTGTGATTCTGTGATTCTGTCAGTGGCAAAACTAATACAGGCTATGGCTGAAGTGGAAAAATAAGAGAGAGAGCTTGGGAACAAGCAATAGGGACATCTTGAGACTTTCAGAGTTTCAGAAATGGCTTTAAAAGGTAAATGCCAAAGTACTGCACTGTAGCATCTAATCACTCCCTATGCAGAGTCACTCAGAGAGAAGCTGCTATGCAATGCTAAGCGCTATTAGCAATTTGCGTAACACTGATAATGTTCCAAGGCAACACACAGGAGGCTCTATTTTAGATAAAAAGCGCTTTATCATTCCAGTGTTACAAGGTAAAAATGCAGACCCTTTTTTTGCTAGAAGACCTGCGTATTATACACACAGTTTAGTATTTTGATTATGACAAGCACAGCATCAGCGTGGAAAACCATGGTTTTCCATTCACAGCAAATGGTTTTTCATTCAAGTGTAAGTTGCTCTGGGTGTTCCATATATATTTTTAAATTTTAAAAAATATAACCAAAGTTAAATTTTTAAATTAAAGAATGACAGCTTGCTTAACTGAAATGTAAGTTCAAGGTGAAAAACATTTTGCCCATACTCCATTTCCTAATTTCAATATAAAATAGAAATAAATTTTAAAATGCCTTAAAAATGACAGCACTATTTGCAGAAGTGTGCAGGTGACTCAAGCAGGTATGTTTTCACCTTTGTAACAAAAAAAAAAAGCATCAACCACCTGAGATGTCTTACATGAGGGAGCAGCTCCTCAGATAAGAAGCCTGACTTTCAGGGGCTACTTTAAATTGAATAAAGAAATTAGAGCAGTGGTAATAAGCATAAAAGACCCCAGGTTAAATGAACTTCATCCTCATGTAGGTCCTCTCTCCCACTAACGCTTCTTCCATGCCCACACAAGAGACACGGTACAAAATAATGCCCCAAACTGAAAGTGCATGTCGACAAATGGCTTGCGCAGAGCTGCACCATCATTACAGGCACAAGGAACCCAAACTAGATAGATGGACCGACAGCCGCATGGTTTCAACATTTACAGCCCTTCCAGCACAGCTGAAGTAAGTTCAGAGGCACACATTGCTTCTCCCGCCGACATTAAAGGTGACAGTTCAAGTGAGAAGTACTCAGGATGCCACGGGAGGTAATGGTACAACCTCCTGTGGCATCTTACATGGTCTATCGGTGGGTGCCAACCCGCGCGCACAGACCCAGCCCCCTTCCCATATGTTCAGGAGCCCCGGGGACTCACTTGGTCACTTACTTTGGGACACTTCTCCTCTGTCATCACCACTCTGCCTCGTACACTTGCCTCCGCCACAGCAGTCCCTGGAGGAGTTTTTGTTTTGTGTGCCAGGACAAAAACAAACACAAAGCCCAGAATAAAGGGAGGATGTTGAGGGGGCGGGGGTGTGTGTGTGTGTGTGTGTGTGTTATCTCTGCCAAACACCGTCTGGACACCACCCAGCTGAGCAGCTGAGTCATAGCCCTCCATGCCTTGTTCTGCCGAGGAAGAGCCCAAGTAAGACAGCCCATGTGGGCAAGTGGGCAGGGGGACTACAAAGGTAGGCCAGGCCCTGCTGCCCTGCACAGGAGTGCCTGGCAGGCCACTGTCTGTGCCTGTATCTATACCTACATGGTTTTGTGTAAGTATTTGCCATTGTGTGTGTGCACACACGTAACAGATTGCACATTTGATACATACAAATAACACGCAATTTATTTGATACCATTCCTGTCTTCTCTCAAAGGGGCACTATGTAACTTATAGAGGACCTACGCAAAGTGAGGTATACAGGTAGGGTTATGCACCCACGCACGGAGTAAATGCGCACACCCGCGTATATACCCCTATATGTATACCTATATGTATACCGCCTGTGTTCACAGGTGCATGCAACAGCCGTACACAGAGCCCCACGCCTGAGAGCGAGGCGCAGACCCTGGCTGCGTACCGCCCGCCCCGGGTACCGCCCCGCCGGCCGCGCCGGTTCCTGGGCGAGCCGCACGCCGCGGTGAGCGCGCAGCGGGCCAGTCCCACTGCACGGCGGTGGGGCCGGAGCTTCTGGAGGTAGCCAGTCAGAACCACGAAAGGCGTGTCGGTGGGCGGGGACGAGCGTGATTAGCGGGAGGGCGGGATTTGCGCTGCCCGGGTTCCTGAGGAGGCGTCAGGCGCCCCAAAGAAAAATGGCGGTTTATTTACAGCTCGGCCAACGGGCGGGCGTTTGCCCGCGTGCCCGCCCGGCGGCGCGGTCAGCTGAGGCGGCGCCCAAGATGGCGGCAGCGGCGAGAGTTGGTGTCGCCGGGGAGGTGCAATAGAGCCCAGCGCCGCCGGGGCGGCTGCGTCCTACCCCGCCAGGTAATACAGGCAGTCGGGCCGGGCCGGGCGGGACCTTGCAGAGAAGGACGAGGCCGCGGGCGGGTGCGTGGCAGAGCTCAGCTTGGGGCAAGCAGCCGCTGCCGTCCCCAGAGACAGTCCCTCCCCGCTGGGACGGGCGGCCCGGGGGCTTGTGCAGCGGTGGGGAGCCGCGGGGGCATCCCGCGGACAGCTGAGCTGGGTTCCCCTAGCTCGGTGCACCCGTGATGGGGCGGTCGTGGCCGAGTGGGTGGCAGCCGCGTTGTCAGCCTGTGGTGCTTGTGGCGTCTTGTCCCCCTGCCCCTGTGAGAAGAAGCCCCCTGACGCCGGAGCTTGGCCCTCGGCCTGGCTCTGCCCCGGGCGTGCTGTCCGTGCGAAGAAGAAATGTGGGGTGGTGTCCCAGAGCTCCTTCACGGCATCTGCTTCGTGTGTGTCACCCTGCTCTAGGTCCACCTGCGCGTCCTGGGAAGATGCACCCTTTTGGAAACGAAGAAGCGGACTCTCAGGAGCGGCTCTTTGAGTTTTTCTGTGAGTGTGTGCGGCACGGAGACTGGGAGCTTGTGCAGGCCTGCATCCCCCAGTTGAGCCAGTGTCACGGAGATGGCTCCGAGAAGGTGGAAGCAATTCTTCAGGCTCTGGTAGTGTGTCCCACAGGGGTAAGGTAAGGAAGGTACTGTTTTGGTTCAGTAGGCTCAAGTGGGAAATAAGGGGGAGAAATTAATTTAGTGGTGACTGTGGGGGGCAGGTAGAATCTGTGAGAGCTCGTTTCGGTTCTGAGGTGGCTTGGATATGTCTAGATGTGCAGTTGTCTCAATGTTGACATTACTGCCAAAGCACTTAGCAGGCTGCCCAGCCTGATGGGTTAACAAGCTGTGTTCATTTATGTTGACATGGTAATTGATACAAGCTTAAAACTATTTGGAGGCATTTCAGAATTGATTTTGTTAGGTTTTACTGAAGGATAAGTAGGAGAAGAAATTTATCTTGAATTTACACTCCTTTGACAGTGAGCTTATGCATTGAGTTTGCGTGGCAAAGTTTTGATAGCAGGGGTGCTGCTGGGGTGGCTTCTGTGAGAAGCTGCTGGAAGCTTCCCTTAGGTCCGATAGAGCTAATACCAGCCAGCTCTAAGATGGACCTGCCACTGGCCAAAGCTCAGCCCATCAGTGATGGTGGTAGTGCCTCTGGGATAACATATTTAAGGAAAAAAAAGCCCAGAACAATAAAAATCAGAAGCAATTGCAGCCATATTTCTATTTATTGTTAATAAATTAAATTCCAAGCTGAGTCTGTTTTGCCCATGATAGTAACTGGTGAGTGATCTCTCGCTGGTCCTTATCTTGACCCAGGAGCCTTTTGTTGTATTTTCTCTCCCCTGTTCAGTTGAGGAGGGGAGCAATAGAGCATCTTTGATGGGCACCTGGCCTCCAGCCAGGGTCAACCCACCACAGCCTCGGTTAAGTTAAAAACGGAACCACAAAGATCAGCACTGTAGTTATTTAAAATATTCTCTTGTTTCTGGCTCTTGAAAGACCTTCCAGTTTCTAAAACTCTAAAACTATAAAAAAAATTCAATTTATGCTATTGTTTACTTATTTTTCTTGCACTGTATTTTGAAGTGTCAGTGGTTTTACTCAATCCTAGTTAGTGTTGATTTCTACTTTTCAGCTATGTGCATATGAAAGGGCACTTTCTAGCACTTCAGGGATTGTTAGTATTTCACCTCACCAAGCAGATTATCATACTTCTTCACATTAAAATTTGTGTAAAATTTTGGTAAAGGTTCTGAGAAACAGTTTACTCTGACAGCAATTAAAGGAGTCAGGAGAAGGATGTGTATGTGGCTAGATGAATATTGTTAATGGCCACATGAAACATCAGGATTTTTGATCTTTTTATCCTTGCTGGTTGGATTATCTCATCTAAATGTTTTAGTTAGCACTGCTGAGATTTCTTTTGGTCAATAAATTCACTTGTAATTTTCTCCCCAGTCTCTTCGACAGTAGCAAATGTTCCCTAACTCCGTAGGTTTTGGAATATGTTTAAGTACTGGAGCACAGGAAAAGCTTATGCAAATTAGAAGTAATTGTTTAATTAGTACAGTAGTTCACTTTTAGTTTGGACATGGAGCTGCGCTTGTGCTGCAGAGACCTAAAACTTAGTTTCATTTCTGGGGGGTAGAACTGTACAGGACAGGAAATGGTGTTTGGCGAGCAGTCAGATTTCAAAGAAATCTGCTGAAGTGCTCAGAGAGGCGCTACACAGCCTGAACTTTAGACCAGAAGTAAATTTCACTGTTTTGAAGTGAAGAACTATGACAGTAATGTTGTTATATGGCAGATTGAAAAGCAGTTCTCTGCACAGCAGAAACTATTGAGTTAATGTGTAAGTAGTACCAGTGTTCTGGTTTCTCTGCATTCCCTTCCTGACTGACTTGTCTTCAGCTATTTGGTCTTTTTCATTTGTTTGTGGTTTTTTTTTTTTTTAAACCTTGCACAAAGAAATACAAAAGTAGAAATTACCTCTGACAGTGTTTTCCAGGTTCTTAGAGATGGGAAAGACCTTTTATAATCCAGTGTCTGTACCTGTTACTTTTGCAGATGTGGACAGAATTCTAGCCCGTGGAGAACTGCATGGCTCTGGCTTCTCGTGCTGGAAAAATGGCTCGCCAGGAATCAGGTACAGAAATACCTAGCTGACTTCCAAGTGTGACTTTTCTAGCAGACTTGCAAATGCAAAATGCCTGTCTAGCTGCTTACTGGAATTATAGGCTTTCCTGCATTTTGTAGAATTAAGTTCTCAAGGTTACTGGAGAGGTGCTTTCACTTCTAACAAACTTTTCAAGACGCAACTTCATGTTCAGCAGTGCTTTCCCTTCTCGATACTGGAGAGAGAAATTGGGACTTATCTTTTGTTTGCTTCAGTTTCCAAATTTAGAGATAAAATGGAATTCACTGGCGCAGGAGCAGAACCAAATTGTGCAGTAGCCTTTAACTGAGAATTAGGTATCTTCAGAGGGCTACTTTGGTCTGCCTCAAAATGTTGATGAAATAGCTGAGATTAGGTTAGCATGGTAATGTAAATAAATTAAAGTTTTATTAGCTAACATATTTTCCATTCTCTTGTGTTGTTTCAGAAAATTGTTCCAGTTGTTCTTCAGAGAGAAACTGAATTTTTATTGTTCTTGGAAGAACTGCAGAAAGATGTCTCTGAGGAAGTCCTAAAAGTGAGCTACTTATTTTGCCTGACTCTTTCTTGTTAGTTATGCAGGATGTCCCGCTTTATCAGGTTGATTGCCTGAGGTCCTAATGTGTTACTAATCTTCTAGGCAACTGAAAGAGACTGTAATTCAGATACTGTTCTGAAGTTAATCCAATGTGCCTGCAAGTGTTTTCTTTGACAAGAGGAAGCTGTAGGCAGTCAAGGAACAAGCTTTTTGATGTGGTCTTTCTAACACAGTTCATTCCTTACTGCAGCTACATGCTGCAGCCTTGTATCTGTAGACGTCTTTAGTGATCATAAAGCTAAAACCCACTGTGAACCAAAATAAACTACCGTCAGCAACCACATTTTATGTCTATCTTCTTACTACTTGATGTTATTTGGCAGTTGGTATGTGTGCTCTGAGGTCCTGGACCCATTTTTCCATTATTAATTAATACATGCAGACCAATATATTTATTTTGAGAAAAACATGGAAATATGCAAAGAGGGATTCATATCAAAAGTGAGTCTAGGGTAGAAAATCAGGAGAGTTACTGACTGTAGAGCTGTCCTGATTTGATGCTGGTTACAATAGAATTAGACCTGACATTGTGTGTGGAATGTCCTCTGATCTTCTATTCTTAGAGTTGTAATTCTTAAAAGATTTTTTTTTGCTTTCCTTTATTTAAGAGGAAATAAAAAACTTATTCAGAGGCTATTTGCAACTTTTAAATATGAATAAGGAAAATGTGCTCACTACTTTTATGAGGATACAGAATTGGCAATTACAGGATGAAAGCAAGCAAAGTAAACGTGACTGTTCATTAAAATAAATCTACTTGAAGTCTGTTAGTGACTAATGAAGTCTGTGTAAATTACCACCTAACCTCTAAGGTCATGAAAGATTCCACTGTTATCTGCAGCATTGCACCGGAATAGGAGATTGGGCAGCTTCATATCACCATCGCAGTGACTGTCAGGGGCATATTAGTAGGTACAGTTATGTTTCAATCCAGAAAATTAAAAAAACAATATTGTGGACTTGTCTTCTATTGCTAGTTTTCTTGCTTTTGAACACACTGGCCACCAGTCCCCTCCATATTCCCAACTTGTCTCTTCCAGCCAAGGACAGCACACACATAGTTCCAGAAGTGCCACAAGTGCTGCTTAATTGCTATTCAGTCATGTTCTCATCTTCCCACCCCCTACTGCATGAGCCAATTGGCATTTTTTTGTTTGCTTTCCCCTTCCTAGTTTTGGAATTGTGTGTTTACGTTAGTTAGCAAGAAAAATTACTGTTGCTTAAGAAATGTCTGTGACGTGGCTTCTAAATTTCTTGGCCAGTTTTAACCAAGACAGAAAAAGCTAGTGTTGATAAGAATGATGTAACTGGTAGATAGATGGTATGAATTGAGGAAAGCAGTTAAGAAAATAAAAAAAAAAGACTGGACAGTAATCATCATTCTTTTACTGACTTACGAAGATCCAGACACACTGATGTATTGCTAAGAGGTAGAATACAGTAGTGCTTCAACCATCCAATAGGAGCCTGTGAACTAAAGTAACTTGCTTATGAGCACATGGCCTGTGTACTGTAGTTGTGTATTATAGGATTCTCTATAATTTGTTATGTATTCAGCCATGTCCACTCTTCTAGGAAGGATATTGGAGAAGGTGGGCCATTATTAATGGGTTTCCTAGGTAATATGTTGCTTCCAAATTAATGTATCTCTTGCTTTCTCCCCTTTTTAAAAATATTAAACAAATTATTTTACTGGAGTCTGAAAGGCTTACTCTTTTATTGTTTCCCTACCAGGAGCTGTTTGAAGCGTTTGAGTACACCCAGAATAAGCACGTCACAGACAGGAAAAGAAGAGATGGTTCTTCTTACAGATTCAGTTTGGATGTTGTTTCTGCTCTCCGGAAGCTTTTGCTGCGAGCTCCTCAGAGGGCAAAAGCTCTGCTGGAGTTCTTCCAGGAGGAACAAGGCACACACAGCTTCTCACTCCAGCAAGATTTCTCTATACAAAATATCTTTGTCGAATTTCTTCATGACTCCTTGAAATCTCTGCAGAGGCTTCAGTGCAGTTCTGAGATTTCAGCAGAACTAGATCAAAGAGAACTTGTAGATGCAATTTATGCTGCTCTTAGTATAGTGACTTTTGAGGTGGAGCATCAGGCAGATGAAGTACGGCACCTATTCAGGGAGCTCTTGGATGTGTGCTGGACTGAGGGTAGTCCACTGAGGGAGGAGAAGCTACTCAGCTGTATGCTGAGGAAACAGAACCATGGCCTGTTAAGTCTATATAGCAGTGTTCTCATAGAAAGAACAAGAGAAAAACTTATGGTGTCAAAACCAATACAAAAAGGTATGTTTCACTTTTTACTTTGTTTTCACTTCTTGTTTAACAAAGCCATTGAGGCATTAAACAGGCAAATTGTCAAGAAGTTGGGCAGTGTTCTTGCTAAGGCACCCTAACAAGCCCTGGAGTCTTGCAAAAGATGTAGCTAAAAAGACTTAAAGCAAGGAATTGGCATAGGAACCCCAGGGCTCTCCCCGTGTCTCTGCTGTCTGTCCTGCCGTCTTTTGTGAGTAGATCCTTTACACACCCCTTGTGCTGTATTTTAATCTGCTCAGCATTTCTCCCTGAAGATCTTGCTTGTAACTAGAAACTTGACTCTCCATACGTATGTAAAGTCTTTATTGGTTCAAATCCAGCTCAGGGTCATCTGTATTGAAGAATGTTCCATTTCAGGCCAGTAACAGTTCAATGACCTCAGTAATCCCAAAACATTCAAACTTCATAATATTGGAGAAGACAACTTGTGGAAGGAGATGTGGAGTGGATGAATATTCTGTCTGGAAAAAAGATGCAGTTTGATTACCTGCTCGCTTGTCAGAACTAAGCTGCAGGTTTTGTACCAGCTCTGCCTAGCTCCCTATGACTGGTACATGTAGTTGAGGATCTCAGTTGAACCTCAGTGGAAAGTGCTGTCCATGCTCTTGGGGAGGTGTGCAAGGGAGGAAGAGCTGGAATGCCTACCCTCTTTGCTCGTCTGTACTCTGAGGTGTAAGTCAGTGGGGATTGTATCCTACTTCCTCCCTTCACTCATAAGGATTAGTGAAAGGAAGTTCAGGCTGATGTGTTGTATTTCTGTTATTTTTGATAATAATTAGATGTAGTGCTTTCTTGTGGGGGAAGAGGAGATATGGATACCTTTGCTCTCACTGGGAGTAGTTCAGTTCTTGCTTTGCACAGATCTGAGAAATTCCTGTGCTGACAAGGCTTTGCCCTGCGAAGCAGCATGGTGCCTTGGGGCACAAGGAGAATTCATGCAACGTACAGACAAGAAGCGTATGAATAGGTGACCTGAGCTAAAGCAAACAACCCAAGTGCTGAACAAGCTCTTGGTTTCCTGCTGACTTGTTTATTTTCTATCAAATTTATCTGTTCCACTTTCTTGTTATCTAGGAACAGTATCTGAGAGTCTTGACTTACTAACATGTAACAGCAGGCTAGTATTGGGAGAAATGTTGAGTGTTTCTCCATTTAGATTAACAGCAGTTATGCTGCTTTTGAAGGTACACCTCTGTGCAGGAGTGTAATCTGTTTGTGGTGGCTTTTAGGTTCATCTGAGCAGCTGGATACGGAACGGACTGTGATGAGTTTGTTTGCAGATCCCGAAGAGGCTGCTTCTTGGAAGACAGCCTATTTCTACTGCTTGAGCAGCAGCAAGCACTTTCTGGAACAGGTTTTGGTATGGCCATAAAGTCATTAAGAGGGAAACCCAACAGTGGCAAAAGTCAGTCCATTTATGGAACATATCCCGGTGGTGCACAGAAGCATTTTGTATTCAAATAGTGCTTATGAGGGGTAATGACTTATAGGACGAAGTTGGTAATTGGTGACAACTTCCCTACTTTCAGCTGTGTAATGAACTCAAAACATTCAGTGAGACTTTTTGGAAAAGCTCATCTGCATGCAGACTGAAGATTGTCTTCAGGATTTAAGTCCTGTTCTCTGCTTCAAATTTTGTTGGATATGCCAGTTGATTTACCCCATGACCTTCAACTTGTTACTTTGCCTTTCTGATGCTAGTAGACATGGGACAGTGAGACTAGTTTACACAGTAAAATTGGTATTCTTAAAGAGCTCAAAGACCTTATGAAAAATGCTCTGGTGTGAGTTAAACTATCTGAATGTATTTACACAGACGAAATAGAATGCAGACAAATAGTCACAGCTTTTAAGGCTGACCATATTTCCTCTTCTAGATAACATGCTCATTCAAGTTTCTTAGTTAATGCCCTTGACAGAGGCATAATAGAAAGAACATAACGTAGTGAGGGAATGTCAGTTGGCTCTGATGGGGTTTTGTTCCTTGTGAAAATTTTACTGAAGAGTAACCTGGATGGTTTGGAAGATAGGGAAGTTCCAGGAGCAGCATTTCACTGTTCTAGTGAAGTTGGTACTGAAATGGCTATTGGCTTACATAACCTGCGAGGCATTATGGGTCTCTGCATTCTGGAAAGATAAATACTTCTTCCTTTTGTTTTCTAGATGACTGCATTAACTTTACTGAAAAGAGAAGACTACTCGGGACTGAACAGCTTATTGAGGAGGGAATTCAGCCCTCTTAGCCGCCTCTTGGTATTGCTGGGATGGACTCATTGTCAAAGCTGGGAATCAGCAAAAGCATTGCTATGGACTCTTCACAAAACTAAGGTAAATCAGCAAAAAGCAAGTGGCAGTATCCCAGTCTGAGTCCAGATAATGTAATTTGTTTGCTTAAGTTGTTTGATTTCTGATTTGATCAGAAATTTGATTTGATTTCTTTGCTGGCTTGCAATAAACAAAGAATAAAAAACCAACTCAAACGCAACAACAACAAAAACTCCACCAGAAAAACACACCCCTTCCCCTAGTTTACAACCTCAAATTGTGATAATCTGAACTGCAGGTTTTCTTTCAGTAAAGAAATAAAACAGGAAGTCTCCAGTGAGAATGTTAATCTTTCTCAGAATGGAATTAAAGAAGCTGTTAATGTGTGTAGGTAACACTGCTGGACACTTGCCTTTCTCCTTATTCCTCAGCTCTGAAGGGAGTATGATTGCCCAAGGAGATTCTGAAAGTTTCTCTTGCAGGAGCTCTTCAGCCTTTGCTGTTAACATAAGAGAGGGAAAGACAGCAACGGTTGTTGACTAGTTTTGAGGAGAGGTGGGGGATGTTTCATCTGTGTCATTTCAGGCAGTGAGTCATCTCTGGGACAGTGACTAATTCTGGTCACAGCTAACATGAGCTCGGCAACAGGGTAGCTTGGAAATTGCCCATATCTAATCTCAAAATGTAATGATAAATGACAAGAGCTTTGACTGAGAGATCCACCTTGTTTTGGAGCAGCCTTCATCTTTGAAGGGAGAAAGCTCTAACTCGGCAGGTATGGTTGCAGTTCAAATGATGTCTGCTTGCAGCAAGTGGCTTGGACAACAGAGGTGGGGAAACGGGAAGCCTCGCACTGCTGGATTGTTGGGGCAGATCTAGGCAGGTATTGCCTTAAGGGAGTTACCAACTATTTTGATAATAATAAACTGAAGGTCTAGTTAGTACCTTCTGCAAAGCAAAGGTCTTACATCTGTTTTTAACAGGCAGGCATGTGCAGTAGAAAAGCATGTGGAAAAGGAGAATAACTGCTACCCAGTTACCATCTGTTCTGGTACATGATTAGTTCTAGAGGTTGGCATCTTTGACTGTTACTAAGAAGCATTAAATTGTATTTTGAGAGCTAACCTTGAGAAGGCATGTAGCCACCTATCCATGGTCTAGGTGTGTTGAGTGGAGGGCTGGCTGATTTTGATGCTCCTTCAGAATAGCCCTTCTTTGCTGGTTTGCAATAAAACCAGCAATTTTCTGTACTTGAAAGTTACTGTCTGGATAAAGAAGTCGTATAAACGTGACATGGGCTTGGTTCTGCTGTCTGACTAGAGGATTTGTTTTAAAGGGATTCTTTTATTTGCCTTTCCATTTAGGATCTGTGCAGTGATTCAGTACTGAAAGATTTCTGTGATGGGCTGTGGGCTCAGGTGGAAGTTCTTGAATGGTGCATACAGCAAAACAGGTAAAATAGTCAGTAGGACTTTTTCTAAACAGTCTTGCCAAATTGGCCAATTAGTCAGTTTGTGTATGCAAATTGAAATGGTGTTCTCTTCTGTGAATCTTGGCTAATCATCTCCTAGGGACTTTATATCACAAGCTCTTGAATTTGCTTCGTGGCCATTAGTTATCACAGAATCATTAAGGTTGGACAAGACCTCCAAGATCATCTAGTCCAACCATCCCCCTACAACCTATATTACTCACTAAACCATGTCCCTAAGTACCTCATCCAACCTTTCCTTCAACACCCCAAGGGACAGTGACTCCACCACCTCCCTGGGCAACCCGCTCCAATGTGTAACCACTCATTCTGAGAAGAAATTTCTTCTCATTTCTAACCTGAACTTCCCCGAGGGCAACTTGCAACCATTCCCTCTTGTCCTATTGCTACTTATCTGTAAGAAGAGGCTGACCCCCAGCTCACCGCAACCTCCTTTCAGGTAGCTGTAGAGTTACATTATTTGTAGTTATGCTATTTGTTTTTCTTTTTAACTGCAGAAATACAATTGAATCAGTATTAGTGGGAGAGACTTCTCTAAACATGACTGAGACACTTAAATCTGTTTGTGCCACTTCTTTGTTCTCTCTTGCAGTATTACTGTCCCAAGGAAGGTTCTTTTGCAACACTTGCACAGCCTAGATTGCCACACTGCAGTGTACTCTCTCCATCATCTGACTAATCTTCTGGCACTGAATGAAGACGATGTTATTGAGCTCCTTCAAAAAGTTCCTGCTAGAGACCAACAGATGCAGGGTAAATGTGTAGGGTCATGAGAACACAGAAAAACCTCAGTCCATCATGTATGTGCTACTCAGTATTTCTGCCAGGAACAATCTATTCTTTTGACCTACTTCAGTAAATAAGTAAGGTATCGCTTATGGGCTGTTTGGTGGAAGAAAACTAGAAAGGGTGGAAATTATTTTAGAATCCCTTTTCAGAAGTACATTTTCTCCCAGGAAGATGGTGTGAGGTCTCTGATTTCACAAGGACAGATCTCTGAAAGAGCTTTTTCAAAATGGCTCATGATATGTGCTACTCATTGTAACTTATATACTCCATAACACCCTTAGCTTTAAAAATGTGTTTCAGATGCCAGCCATCTGTGTGCTTAAATTTAAAATCAAAGAGCAAAGCTAGGTGAAATTGACAATACCTCATATTCTGACATCTTCATTTTTGAAAGATACAAAATGTCTGCTGCGTTTTTTTCCCCTTTTAATAGTGCATCTTACTAAATGTAGTCTAATATTAAAATCAGTATTTACATCCCTCTTGCCTCACTTCACTAAATCATGGGGGTTGGAAGGGACCTTGAGAGATCATTGAGTTCAACCCCCCTGCCAAAGCAGGTTCCCTAGGACAGATCACACAGGTAGGCATCCAGACGGGTCTGGAATATCTCCAGAGATGGAGACTCCACATACCTGAGATTACTAAACACTCTAGGTCACTAGAAGTGACTCTCCTTAGTCCCCAATCAAAAGAATATACATGTCCATGTTCAGCTGCTGCTGTTTCATGCTGTTTTCTGATAGAGCCCTTAATGATACAGAAGCTCAGTCCTTCTGGGTGTGCTAGAACCTAAAAATCTGCAGTTTTTTGTGCCTTATTCCTTCTATGGCTGGGAATTTGTGTATGTGTAATTTCAACCTGAGTTGTGTAAAGAGCTCTCAGTAATGTGTCTTGCACAGATTCTCCGGGATGCCTAATGGGAAGCAGTTTTCTCTCCTTGCTGTAATGTATTGTTAACATTGGTTTCCAGTCCTATTTTTACAGATTTCGTTGTAAAAATTATGATAGTTGTCTTGAATAGCCTTAGAAGATGTAATGATTGAGACTGTATGTAGATCTGTTTTCAGTGTCCTGCTTTCTGAAATTTATTGTTTTGTTGTTGCTGATGTTGTGTGTTTTAACTGACTCTTACACTTTAATTCTTTTCTGCTTAAGTTCTGTCAAAACCTTTCAATAGTGGGAAGACGCAGTCCCATCATATCTCCTGGGACTGTAACAAAAGAACTGTAGCTGTTGTTTCTCTTCTTTTTATAGATCACCTTAATTTCCGGAACTAGTTGACGGACGACAAGTCCTCTTCTTTTTCAGCCCAGTGATTATCGTAAAAGTTCGGATAATTCTACAAACACAGTTTAATAGAATCTCCCTATTTTGAAACTTAAAAGTAGGAGTCATTCACAAAGTTTTGAGTTGTCTGACTTGGTGGTGTTAGTAGGCTTTTTTTCCTCCCCTCACCCCATAGACTACTTCTTCTTTCCCTTCTTTCTGACACATCTGTCAGCTGCAATAGTGAAACCGAAGTGGTGGTACTGGCTGACGGTTGTGTTCAGGCACCCGTCAGACCAGACCTGCTTTGATTAATTACACTAACAAAAGAAGTAGTGGCCAGAAATTTCCTCATGAATTACGGAATTCAGTAATAAGGTATATATAAGGTATATATATTTCTGGTGTAGGAAGAACAAGTGCTTATAGTTAGAGTAGTTCTTTAGTATTGGTTACAAGGAGAAGGGTTGGTTTAGGTGTGGATACTGACGCAGGCTTGCTGCATCCAAGCCTTTCCACATGGGAGGCAAAGGTGTATTAAACTGGCATTTGATTACCATTCTTGTAGTACCTACAGCTAGCAATTTCTCTTTTTCAGAGGACTGTATTCATCAGATCTCTGGCTTCACCTGCCTGAAGTCCTCTTAAGGCAGTGGTGTTCAGAGCTTTTTAGGTGCTACATGTCAATGTAGAGCTTCTGGTGAACAGCATTTCTGTGGCTGTGTGGGTTCTGCAAAGGATTTATACTTGGATGCTTTCTGGTTACCCTTCTTATTGTTTAGAATTGAAGTGAAAAGGAATAATTGGTTTCAAACTGTTTGTGCTCTTGGGGCTTTTGTCTTGCCTCCTCTGTAGTTTTCAGAAGAGTTAAGGCCGGTGCTTTTCTTTGAAACTATGCTCAAGCCTTGTGGAGGACAGTACTGAAATGCTTTCTAGGTAAAGGTGTTCAGTCCCAGAATTTGGATGGGAACATTATCAGTGCATCACACCAGTGCTTTGTTTAAAAAAGCAAAAGCAAAACACTTTTCTAATGCTTCCCCTGTGTGACAATAGGCAGAGGGACATCTACCCCTTGTATAAGAATATAGGATAATGGATTCAAGCACTAATTAACAATGGGATTTGAGGGTCTTGTTGTTTGGTTTGGAGGGGAGGGGTGTTGGCTTTTGTTTTTAACTTTTGTACAGTAGTTGGATAATTCCTCTAAACCCAGCATAACAACTACATGACTATATTGTGTTCTTCGATGAAAGAAGTGATGATAATGCAACTCTTACATAATTTGCAACTCTGATGTTCTGTGGTACTAAGAAGGGATCATGTCTCTGGCATGTGACACCGTCTTTCCTCCAAAAAAAAAAAAAAACAAAAGGGGGAAGAAGTGGCTGTAGTACTTCTCTAAGTTGTGAAGGAAGCTGTGTGACTGTGCCTTAATCAGTTGCGGATTGTGTATGATCTATATGGCCAGCCACTGCGCAGAGAATAAACCCTGATACGTACTAGTACAGATCTGTAGAGTGGTGGTACTCTAGCCTCATGGTGGTCAGAGCCAGTATGTAGTATCTCCCCGCTTGTCTACTGTGTGATAGAACACACAAATAGAAGATGCTGGAACTAGACAGGGTCTGTCCCTGTCATGAGCAGATTTTGATCATTTTGTGCTGTAGCCAGTTCCTATAAACCAAATTCAGAGGAAATTTCCTTTTCAGAAGTGGATCCAGACCTGACTTTTCTCTGCCTGTCTGTTGTGTGTTTTGGATTTTTATTTTTTTCCCAAATGTTGTGAAGTAGCAGTGAGAGCAAGTCTGGGATGGAGGGAACACTCTGGAACAAAGACCAGATAAATATTGCTGTGTGGGAGCTGCAGGAGAAAATTTAACTTGTTTTCTTGTCTACCTTCTACCCTCACAGCAGCAACACTCCCTAACACCCTGAATCAGCAGCGCAATCTGGCACTCTTTCGAGCGTTTTGTGCCATGAAGTATGCTATCTATGCTCTCTGTGTGAATTCACATAAATATTCCAAGTGCAAAGACTGTGTACACAGCCTTCTTGGTGATATCCCTGAAGATGCAACTTCTGGAGAATCAACAGGTGATTTGCCTCCTTTCTCAGGTTCAGTAGCTTGTGCTTCTCCACTCACAGAACCACTCACTGGGCTCCGAATTATTGCTTGGTGTTGGGATTATATTGCACCCCGTGTACATAGGATGTTTTTATTCAGTAGGCTATGAATGCTTTGCAAACAAGTATAATGGCATTTCTTTGAGGTGTTGCTACCTTTAGTAGTAATGGATATGAATAAGCTACTTGCCTTGCTCTAAAGCATTTCAAGTAATTGCATTACAAATATTGTGCAAAAAGGTGATATTAGATATGGAATGATAGTGGCAGGGATGCTTTTATAAGAGCTTATGATTTTCCAGAGCTAAAACTGATTTTTAATGGGTGCAATCTCAGTTTACACATCATTGCACAAGGTGATAATTGGCATTACCGAGAGGGAGGAGGCAAGCTACATTTTTAAATGTAATATACCAGACATATTTTTACTTGGTTTATGGAAGAATGAGTCACTGGGACAGTTTCCTCTTCTAAGGTTTTCTTAAAGGGCAAAGGTTGGAGGAAGGAACCCCTGGAAAATTTAAACATTCTTTGTTTTCAATTATACAGATTGCTCTTCAGTATTTCCTCAGTACCTTGTGAAGTGTCAGCAGTTTTTAAGGAGTGTTCCTGCTCCTCTGCGCCTGGAAGTTTTGGAGAACATCTTCTCCTTGCTTTTAGTTTCCTACAGTGACCTCTATACTGAGACTCTTCTACCTGAGGACTATGCAGAGGATGATGATCTTGACAAGAAGAGTACTGCTGTGGGTGTAGAAGGCAGTGCTAGTCGGCGGTCTTCCACCTCGGAAAGTCCACAGCACCTAATCAAGGATGAAAAGAGATTGGAGAGTCATCTGCTAGCTACTCAGACAGTTCGAGTTCACACACATACCCAAGACCGTCATGACTCAATGTTGGGTGGCAAAAGCAGTGAAACCTCTAGGCTGAGCTACCTGGATCTGAAACACTTCACCAGTGGTGTTACAGGGTTTTTAGTGGATGATGTGGCCATGGATGCCTTCCTCACATTGCTTCTCAGCCATCTGGAAGAAATTCAAAGTTCTCTCCCATGGGACTCCAGTAATGTGCTTCGTGAAGAGCTGGAGCTTGTTGAGTGCTTAAATCTTTCCACAAGCAGAGATGTCTTTGGAAGTCGCGTGTTACTGTTTTCCAAATACCTTTCTGAAGCTCAGTGGCGATACAAGGTGGTGATGAGTAACAGAAATGCAGGTAGGCTTTGTATTTGGAGCTTTCTGCTCTGTCAACGCTGTTCTGTTACATCTGTCCAGACAGTGGTCTCAGGACTAATAATAATCTTATTGAGGGGAGCGTCTTTTGGCAGGTATCAGGTCAGTGACCTATTTGGAGATCACCTGGTTCTTGCACCACTCTCCAGTAGGAGTGATTTCTAACCTAGTCAGAAAGTTTGGGTTTTCTCTTTCCCCTCCCCTTTGTGGATGCACTGCTTCAGTTTGTCTGTCTTTCTCCTGCCCCTTTGTCACAAGTGACGTTGACAGTGCAGTGATATGAAGGGACATGGTGGCGTGTGATCTAGCAAGAGACTTACTCGTGAACAGAGTGGTGATTTAGCTTAGTCTAGAAACATGTTAAGAACACGTGTTGGAGGACGGTGTATTATTCTGGGATGCAGACCTTTCCTCGGGAGTAGCTAGAGCCGCACACTTGGGATCCTATTTTCTATCTTTCTCCATATCCTTTTGAGTCCTAATTTCTGACAGATGATGACAACTATTTGGGTAACATCTTTCAGGGAAAGGTGGCTGTTTTTTTCTTGACATTGCATGTCTCTCTGCTTTTCTGAAGGACTGTCACCACCATTACTTGCTCACTTCCAGAATTGGTGACTGAGTCAGAGTTCCTACTCCCCTGCATTATTGAAGAACAGACTTGTTTCAGCAAAACCTTAATGACAAATCAAACTCTCCTTTCTACTATTTTAATTCTTAATCTTTTTGCTTTGTTTCTAGCTGCTTATTGAACTATACCATTTTTTTTCTCTATAGTTAGAATCATAGAATCAGTTAAGTTGGAAAAGACCTTTAGTACTCCTCGGGGTATGTAGAAGGTATAGTACATTCAAAGAAATGTTGAATGTGGATGTCAAACACTGTTAGTTGAATTGCATCAGAATTAGTCAAGGTGCTGGCTTAAACTTTATGGCAGAAGAGCTCTTAGCTGAGATCACCTATGTACCTTCAGAGGTTTGATGTAGCTCTACCTATGTAGATGTGCTGATAGGTTCAAGGTAGACAAATAGCTGTTGATGGTCTGTCCAGCTGTTTGGTAATGTTTTTGCTTAAATGTTTCACAGAACGTCAGCTTGCGGTTTCCAGGAGATACCGCTCTTTAACCAGGAGCTTTAAAAAGCGAAGAAGATCTCAAAGGTACAAGACAGGTGGGTTGAAAAAGTGACTTGGAAAAGTTATCTAAGAACTGTAATAATTTTGCTGAGCTCAAGGCTGAATGCATTAAATTTAGTGGCCTAGAGAACTAGATTTGTTTCCTTTAGCTTTCTAACCGGTTTGAAGTGTCTTAGTCCAGTTCCGCTTGGATTGAGGTTGTTTTCCTAAAGCTTACCTGCAGAGCTAAAACCTAATGAATTTTAAATTCAGGTTAGAAAATATCTTTTTTCATGCATAGTCTTGTTAGGCGTGGGGAGAACTTTGCAGCTACAGTACCAATTCTTTCCTTTTTCCACTATATCTAGTGACTGCTTTATATATTTTAATCCGGATTACAAAGGAATCACATCTAGGATGTGAATTTACAGGGATTTGTTGTTTAAATTGTCAGCCTTAGAAGAAGGTTTGATTCCTCACCCTTTTTTTGTTTAACCTTTAAAAGGTATGTCTAGTTTTGGAGTGGGATGTTCCAAAATAAGCAGCTCTAATCTGTCTAACATGTGTCACTGATGAGTCATACCAACATAGTCTTTTGCCTAGCATTTTGTTCAGATCAGCAGTTTCTGCATTTATGATAGACAGCAGTGATGGCTCATTTGTGAGATACTCTTGAAGGTCTCTTGCAATTGCTTGGTCTGTTCCTTACAGTAAGTTTTTAATTGCCTTGTCTAGAAAAAGTGTATTTAATGTGCTTTGTTTTGATTTGTTTCCATTTTAGATGGGAAAGATGGAACTTCCAGTCCATCATTAGAAAGTACGAGTAGCGAGCTAAGCACCAGTACCTCAGGTATTAAGCTACAAAAGTAGTATTTCTTTCTCTTGTCAATGTGCAGGATGAAGTATTTTCTTGACTAGTTAATGTGAATTACTGCTCTGTTAGGACAGAATTAGAATTTTTCACTTCTCAGACTTCTTCCTTAATCCATACTGAACCCATGCTCTAGCATTGCATCCACCTTATATAGCTGCTAAACAGTGCTACATTTGGGTGAGATCCAAACTGAATGTTCTGAACAAACAGGGAAATCTTGCCAGAGTTTTTAAAAATGTGTTTATGTTGACCTGTTTACCTTAAAACTTCGGTACAACTGGGCTCCTATATTTTTGTGTTCAATTTGTGAAGTACTGTTACCTGGTGAAGTGTTTTTTCCATAATAGTATACAGACTAAGTCTCTTCTCTTGCAGAGGGAAGTACCAGTAATGTGTCTGGCTCAAGTGATTTGGAAACCAGGGTGAGGCCGCATCAGCAAAACTCCCTCATTCCTATGATGCTTTCCCCACCAGAATCACTGTTAGTTTCTTGTGTTCTGAGAGGAAACTTTGTAGAAGCCCATCAGGTAAATCAGTCGCGAGCATCTTGTACCATTAAAAATGTACTTTGGTGTTGGCATTTTACGGTTGTGGTGGTGTTGATGAATTTCCTGCTGCTCTGTATGAGCAAGCATAGAGCTGAAGCATCTGCATCCCAAGTGAAAGCGTCACTTCAGAGGTAGAAATGAAAGGAACACAGATATTCCATACCAACATGCCAAAGGTGCTGCAGGTTCTGTCCTTGTTATATAAAAACGCTTTCTCTAAACCTGTGTTCTCAAAGTGTGAAAATGTTTGAGAGATGGCCGAGGTTTGTGTTCTTCGTTCAGCTAGAACACTAAGAGCTCGTGAATCCTCACGAAGAAGCAGCGTCTGAACTGCTTGCTTCTGTCAGTGAATCTAAACTATGACACTTTACCACTTGTAAGCTCAGCAGGAATATGCAAACATGGTCCTTACCCAAAGTGAAGCCAAAGTGGTGATTATGTTTATTTGAAAAAGCAGTGTGTTTTGAGGTTTGGTTCGGGGTACTGAAAATATGAAGAAAGACTTGAAACTGGACAGTCTGCACATTTGTAGTTCTTTGCCCCCTCTCAGCTGTGCATACCTTTCTCTGTGTGGCTTTTGGGCTAATGCTCTGAAAAAACATCATGAGGTACATCACAGAATCACAAATTGGCAGGGGTTGGAAGGGACCTCTTGAGATACCTAGTCCAACGCCCTGCCAGAGCAGGATCAGCTGGAACAGGCAGCACAGGACAGCACCTAGACGAGTTTTGAATGCCTCCAGAGTTGGAGACTCCACGACCTCTCTGGGCAGTCTGTTCCAGTGCTCTGCCACCCTCTCAGTAAAGAAGTTCATCCTCATGTTTGGGTGGAACTCCCTATGTTCAGGTTTGTACCCACAGCCATTAGTGGTTGATCCTCTGCAAAAAGCAGTGACCTAGCTGAATGTCACATAGCGATATCAGAGCAGTTAATATCATTTAAGCCTTGCATTAGCAACAGGTTACTGCTCAGCTCATTGGTTCTGTTTGATGTCAGGCTTCATCTTTTCCCTATGTATAGGCCAAAAAAAGTGCTTTGGTTTGCTGTTCTACTTTGAATTTCAGCATTGCTGATGATAAAGAATTCAAACTTTGTTTCTATTCTGTTGCTGGTTTGATAACAGGAACTCACACAGTCGGTACTTACCTATTCTGTGTTTAAATTTCTAGAAGGTATTACCTGCTGAATAAGAATTTGTTTGAAAACATTTACTTTGGAGGCACAACTTGATACGTGTCCTTAGTTACATAGTGCATTGAAATCATTAAGAGACATTCTGAAAGGTGTGGTTTAGGAAAACTAATTCAGCTGTAGCCTTACAGCAAATAATGGCAGAGCTTTATAAGAAAAGTTGAAGAATATCTCAAAGGTCCTGTTCTTAAGAACTTAAAACTCTAGAAAGCCCACCATTTCAGCCTGCTGAGTCTGTGGGGACATTTTTCGGTTAAAAATATCTATTCTGTTTTACTCCGTCATCTCCTCTAACCCCCCTCCCCCCCTCAAGCTCTTTGACTTGTGAAAACTTCTTCTGACTGCATCTATCATTATTTTTGAAAGGTGGCTTTGATGTTTAACCTGGATACGTCACCGTGCTACGGTGAATTGGTTTTCATGGAGCGCTACCAAGAGGCGGTCCGAGAAATGGCAAAAGTGGAGCACAGTATTGAGCATCAGGCATCAGATGGCACTGGAGCCATCAGGAAGTCTGGCAGCGGCCGTTCCACACTTCAAGCTATTGGGAATGCAGCAGCAGCTGGTAAGGGATGGATTTTTTGAGGCTTTCTCATAAAAGGTGTGGGACAAATGGAAAACAGGAGAAAGCAATTTGAATGCTGTCATAGAGTGCAAGAATTGGTCAGAAGAGTAAGTAGTGTTTCTTTGACTTAAAAGAAGATGAAAAATGCTGGAATTTACTGTTGGTACCCAATTAGTCTTTCCATTCTGCAGTAATTGTTCCATGAAGCAGGCCACCTATTGAATTATTTTCCTTAAGGATTAGAGAATAATTATCCATGACTGGATTGGAGATAAATATGCTGCTTGATTAGTGATTATGTGTTTTGCTCATATGTTAGGCATGGTGTTTTATTCCATCTCGGATGTTACTGATAAACTGCTTGCCACTTCTGGAAGTCTTGCCCCTACTCTCCAAGATAACTTCTGGATCAGCAACATCCAGCTGGAGCATACTGATCCTCTGCGGGAAGTTCTTGAAGACCTCAGTCCTTCAGCAATGGCAGCATTTGATCTAGCTTGTACTCAGTGCCATCTTTGGAAGACATGCAAACAGCTTTTGGAAACAGCAGAAAGAAGACTCTGCAGCAGCCTTGAAATTCGGCGTAGGCTTTTGATTTTTGTGTTTGTCATGGGTATGGGAGCAGAATATGTCTCTCTGTTAGCACACACAATGCAGCATATGGAGTCTTAATGAAATCTCATTTTATACTTTTATGTTAGTTTCTCCTCTTTCCACTCCTAACTTTTATTTTGTCCTCCTTTGTGCAATGACTTTTCTAGGCCATCGACCTGACTTTGTTTCACTGAGCACTGGAGTTGTAAAGGGCTTCCCAGGAGTTCTCCAGCAAATAAGTAAAATTCTCAACTATTCCTGCACATCACCAGGGCAGTCCAAGCCAGGTAGTATGGTTTGCTGCTAAGATTTTCTATTGAAATGTCCTACAGCAAATTCTTGTCTTCTGTTGCAATGGAAATTTGAACATCCCATCTTTTTAGCTTAGTATTTAAAAGAAAAAAAAAAAAAAGCAGGGGACACACCAAACAGTTCTGAGTAAAATGAAATGCTTTGAATTTGGCAAACTAGATGTATTGTAATCTAATTTTGGTTCAGTGGGCCCTTTTCTGTGCAAAAGTACTTCTGTCTGTTACAGTTGCTGTTTCTTTCTCCCTTTTTGTAGAGGTCTCAGATGAGAAAATAGGAAGTCATTTTAGATGCAGTATTGTAGACCACCTGCAAAGTTGCTACAGTACCTTGACTGAAGAAAGTATTACTAATGAAATGATTCTATCTCAAAATCTGGATCAAATCATAAAAGCACTGACACATGTTGAACGTTCTGTGGGTAAGTTATTTTTGTGCTCATGAACACTGACAAATGGATCTAAGTTTTTGTTTTGGCCAGTTTAGATAACTGTAAATCTAGTAGTAATGCTCTCAAATATATAAATGCATATATTTAAAATCATAAATGCAAAGTAATTCTTGTATTCTGAGCATTTGTTTTCAGAGCTAAAAACTTGCTAGAGAAGAAAGGAAAATGTCAATGAGTATAACTGAGGTTATTTATCCTCTTTTTCTCCAGTCCAGACAAGGAATTCTTTAAGTATATTTTGACCTGACAGCTTACAGATAGATATATCCTTACTGTTGCTGGGTTTTGTTTTTTTTTTTTAACAAAAAGGCAATAAACTTGTAAAACTGTTGTGATATAATACCTTCCAGTTTTCCATAGGGCTGTCATAAAACATCTCATCCTTTTCTGAAGTCTTCACAGTTGGCTTTTCTCAGAGCTCTCTTTGTTATATAGGGCTGGAGTGGATTTTTATGTTTGGGGTTTTTTTCTTCATTCACCAAAGTTATAAATAACATGTAGGTGTTTGTAAAATATTTAAAGAGATTTCTATGGTTAATGAGCAAAAATTTAGGAGACCTCTAAGCACAAAGACTGGTCAACACCTGTTTTAGAATAAGCTTATGTGTTAATGAAACACAACTAGATATATTTTAGGCCCGCCTTAATGTCCTTGTAATTTCAGAGCCATGGTTACCAATTTAGATGAATTCCTGATATATTTAGTTGTGAAAATTTCTCTTGTTTTCAGTAAAATTGTAATGCCCATAGTGAGATTCGTAATTACAGAGAGGAAAGTAGGTTGAAGCATTTATCTCTTCTTTTAATTTTTTTCCTTTTTCTATTCCACTCCACCTCTTCCTTTTTGGTATTTAATACTTACTTGAATCTTGGATGTATCTGTGTTCTTTTAAACCAGACTCTAAAGGGAGCCTGCTTGGCACCTTGGTGGACCAGGCCTCTCTCAAACCTGCAGAGCTGGAGAAGCACCTGGTTTGGAATCAAACACAGCTCCTGCTGAGAACACTTGACCAACATGCCCAAGCCATGCCAGAGAGCAACATGCAGTCAAACTTTGTGATGGCCTTTTTTGACTACGTCAACACGCTGGCTGCTGTTGTGTTACGGAGTCTGAATGCAGAGCTGGGTAAGGGGCTTGTGCTGCAAAGTCTGAGCCTAGCTGTGAAGACACCCTGCTATGGAGTCTGGCTCGATTCTGGAAAGTAATTGTGCAAAAATGGTTCTGTGCAAATGTGCCTACTGCCTGTGCACAGCCACATCTGTGGATTTCAACTGATTATTGCATTACTTTTAGAACTTTATTTCTTAACCTCTAGGCCACCCACAGTTAAAATAATAGCTAATGGCAGTAGGGGAGTGAGAGCAGTGATGTTAACTACTGATCCAGATTGTGCACTTCATTTAGACACAACCAACGCCCCCCAACCTCCAAAAATTCTGACCGCTGCGATGTAAGGCAAGATTGATTTTTTGCATCCAGTGTATCAGCATGCTGTGCACTTTTCAGCTCCCTTAGAGGGAGCAGGTGCCTTGCTGCTCCGCAGGGCTAAGATGATAGTCTCTAGAAGGCTATGCAGAAGTAACCAGGCAGAATTTTTTCGTAGAATCAGCAGATGATGGTGGTCCATGAAAAGAAATGCACCATCAGCACATAAAGGTGTCAGAACAGAACAATTCACTGTGCTACAAGAAAAAAGCATTTGTCTGTTAAAGTTGCTACTAATTGAGCTGCACTAATGCAAAATACCACAGTACTGATTTCAGAGAATAAGGTATTTCAGAGGATAAGAAAAAAAGGCAGACATGCTGGTTCAGCTCAGGTCGCTACCATGCCAACTGTAACTTCTGTATGGACATGATTCATTCCTCACTGACTAAGTGCTGAAGTAAAAAAAATGCACAATATTTAAGGGCTGAGTAAGTTTTAGGGAAGTTTTATTGTACTGGAAGATGAAAAGGTGAACTTAGGAGAATCTGTCTGGAGTTAACTTGATGTAACTGAGCAGTGCATACAAAGGCTGTTCCGCAATACTGGCCAGAGGTTCATTGCTTTTCTAAGAGTAGCTGTACATCTCTGAGTTCCCTCTGCCTTTGCTCACCCTGACTTGAATAGAGCATGGACTCTAATCTACATCCAGAGACTCCCCAGAACCTAGGTCTCACTTAAAGGCCAAAGACTTTCCAGTCTATGTGTTCAGGTCCAGTTAAATGTGAGCCAGCAAGTTTGAGAGGCATATCATAACCACAAATGCCTTGCAATTTACTCTGGATTTTTACCACACTGATGTGAATGTGGACCTCCGAATTTAGCCAAAGAGGTTTCAGGGTCTGGCTCTTAAATTTCCTGTTCCTGAAATAAGACTTGGTTGGTGTATTCAATGGATTTGTATTATAATAAATGTTCTGATTTTTATGTTGTTTTTTAAGATATATCTACAAAAGTCAAAGTGGGGAACCCTTTCATACTGTTACAGCAGAGTCCATCTCAGCTGCTCTCCCAGCTTGTGTTTGAGAGACAGGTTCATCCTGACAGGTTGGTGCTTTTCAGATTATATGCTTCTCTAGGTTATTTTGGTGTCGGTGACTTTGGGACCATGACTAAATTATTCTCTGGCTACTTAACAGAGGTAGTACAACCTCCTGTGTCCCACCAACCTATTAGTGCTGCAGGGATCAGTGTGCCAGGAGGAGCTTAGTCAGCAACTCCTCTACCAACCTGAAGATATTTGATAGGGAAAACTCTGACTCCATGTTTTTAACAGTTGCTGTCTGTTGTAGAGAGAAAGTGCATTTATGTGGATTTTTTTTTTTTTTTAACTGAATGTGTGACAGTGCAGAGCAGTGGACTTGCAGCTTAGCATGGCTCTTGCCCTGGTAAACTGGATGATCTGAGGTCTTTCCCACACAGATTACTAAATTTGGCTGGCATCAAAAGTTTCTGTTTGCCAAAATAGCTCTTAAAAAGATGAGCACTAATGGTGAACTGCTTTAATATGTCACGCTTAGCTAAAGTCAGTGTTTGAGGAGTCAGTTCCTTTTCTTTAAAGGAATGGCTGCATAAGCTCTGAGTTAATGATGACATGCTCTATACATCTTTTTCTCATACTGAGTAAACATAAGATATGCACTCTTCCTGTATGTACCTGTGACAAATATTAGGGGACTGGTCTTTACAAAACATTTGGAAGATTTATGAAAATATGTAACTTTAAAGTATCTTTTATATGAGCTGGGTAAGCTGGTTCTGTTTTCAATCTTGCAGACTTTCCTCTCTGTTGGCTAAAGAAGAGTTGAACTTGAATGTGCAGCAAGTTATTGTTAACTGTTGCTGTGAACCACTGTCCTTGTGCAGCGCGAGGCAAAACAGCCAGGCGAAGTCTCTTGTGACAAACATCAGCAACTTAGCACATCAGTGTGCCTGCCACTACCTGCCAGATGTTGAAATACCTATTCATAGCTCTGCAGTGACCTCTGAGGATATCTCAACTCAGGCACTATCCTCTGTGAATGACTTGAGCCAGCACACACTCACTGTTTCCTCCCTGGACTTCCTCAAGTCTCAGTCGAAGCTAATGGCCACAGTGGCATGTCTGAGTGCATCTAATGTACAGAAAATTCCCAAATCAAGTTTATCTTGGATGGAATTTCGGGGCAAACGGGAGGTGCCCTTGGGTTTGGAACAGATTTCCAGGGAGTGTGAAGCATTATTGAAGGAGTTCCCAATATTGGAACGATTTCTTCTTGCTATGTTTGAGCCGCTTCAGAATCAGCAGGAGGAAGGTGTCAGTTTGGCTACTGTCTTCTCTGGCAAGACGTATATATCTCTGGTTCTCCTAGGGCTGCATTCCACCACAGCTGTTACAGTATTAATGGGAGTCTTTGAGCAAGCTCTTGCTGCAAAGGATTGGGACAGAGCTCTGAAAGTCTTGGATCTGTATAGTCAGGATGTGGATGAGCTGGTCAATGTGAAGGATGCTGTGCTGAGCTGTGCAGCTGCTGAAGGTAAGAAGGATTAAGTCAGGCTTTTTTTCCTTCATCTTGTGTTTTTGGTGGTTTATGTTTTTTTAATGAAGAATACAGCCTGGATCAGGAGGTAGAAATGAAAGGAGTGGTTCTTGGCAAATCCAAAGGTAGAAAGAGATCCCTTCCCTTCATCCAAGATTTGCTTCCTCTGATGTAGTTTTTCGCGAATGTGTAAATCCTGACCAATTCAGTACAAGAGAACTGGAAGGCACCTGTGATGTTATTTTTAAGTGAAGAGCTGGTTACTGTTAGTGAAACAGAATCTCTTACACCGGTGTCATTGTCACATGGATGATGTATCCTGTGAAAGTGGGTGCCTTTTGGAGTCTAAAGATAGTAAGTGTCCCACGTTGACTTCAGTTACTTCCCAAGAATCTGATCCTTGGGATAAATGTAGTACAAATTTTTTCCCTAGGGTACTGTTCCTTTCGGCGATGCGATCCGATGAGGATAAGGGGTTTTTTATTTTCCAAATTACAGAAACTGAGTTTTAAACAAGCGGTTTGGTTCCTCCGTAGATAAGGTTGGTTGGCAATACTTGTTCCCAGTGAAAAACGCAACGTTGAGAAGTGAGCTGGCCCTGCGCTGTCTGGACAAATGGCCCCTCGACGCCAGTTTGGAAATCCTAGCTTACTGCATTTCTGATTTGGGCATAACCCATGAACTCAAAGCCAGTCTGCAAAGCAAGAAGAAAGAACTTGAAGTTTATCAAAAGGTACAAAGTATTTCTTCAAGTAACCATTATGATGAAATAGGCAGCAGAGAGCAAATATGTTTGCCCTTTGAGAAAGTATTGGCCCTTGGTTTTATTTTTGACCACGATAACTTTTCAGGTCTTCAATCCAAAACAGTTCATGTGTTTTCAGTGCATGTGTTTTGCGTGTATTTCCAATAAGCACTCTGCTTCCATCTTTCATAACATTCCCACTCTCCTTTTAGCACTCAGGTTTGCAGACAAAATTATAGAAACATTTGTGTGTCTGCTTTTTTTTTTTTCCCCTCAAAAAGTGTTTTTACACTCTGTACAAACATGAGAGCCTCTGGAAGCTTTCCATCTTTGTATGAAGCAACGCTTGATTTGATCAACTTGGTTGTTTTCTTAGACTTAATGATTGTTGTATATAAAGCTTTTACAATTTGTACTAACCTACCATTAACTTTTTTCAGATTTTGAATGTGCAGAATGAACCATTGTGGAGTGATTGGCAGGATCTGAAAAAAGCCTGTACTGATGACCCCCAGGCCATCATGAGTATGATTCTGAAAGCAAAGGTTAGGCATCATCATGTGAATTTTGTTGAATTAGAATGCATTAAACTTTGCATAGACTTGTTGAAATAGCATATTAAAACACTGATCAACAGAGATTATCTGGGAAGAAAGGATTCCTTTACTCCAGAAAGAAATACAGATCTATGTTTAATGTCAAGATTTATATGTAGTTAATAATCCTTAAATTTAAATTGTAATTATTGATCTGAGATACAATGTGTTCTTTTCTCTTAGACTTTTGACGACTTTAATTGCATGGCTTTTGGCATAATACAGCCCTGATTATTATCTAAATACTAATATTGTAGATCTGGCTGGCTTTAGAAGTGTCTGTCTAAACAGCTAACTTGCTTATTGTGAGTTGAGAAGATACTCTCAATGCAGGCTGTGACTGACAAAATCAACCATTACCATCATCTCTTTCAGTGTAATTATTTACCTTCTGCATGTGGGAAAGGAGTTTAAGCTACAGAATTTCTTGAGAAGTTGATCAGAACTTTGGGTGAAACAGCTGTATCAGAGACTGTCCTTTTTATTTTTTTATTTTTACTTTTTTGTTTTAATTCTTTAGGATTATGAGTTGTGTGAGGAATGGGGGCATTTGTATCCTGTCCCAAGAGAAGACTTGATCAACTTTCACCGTGAGCACCTTCTCCACTTACTAGAGATGGGTGACACGGAAAAAGCATTACAGGTAATACCAGGATTCTTTCAGCATTATATCCAAGTTGAGAACTATATTCTTTGCCTTCTTCATATTCATTGTCATGGCCTTTTTGGCTTTTCCCTATTTGCTGTGATACAGTTAGGATTCTGGCTCTCCTCTGTTCCACTTAAGTGAAAAATCCAGTTTGTCTATCTAGTTGTTGGACCTAACAGCATAAACACTACCTACATAGAAATACAAGACCCTTTTATTTGAAAAATCATAATGAAGCATTTCTGTGCTGCTTAAGTAGAAGAAACAGAAGTGAAACTAAAAGCAGGAATTGGTCACTGGTGCTTCAGTGCCCAAATTAGAAGTGTGAACTCTTTTGGTTTTAATAACTGTTGCAAATAACAGCATAAAATAAAGTGCAGGCTCTCTAAGACTACAGAGCTTTGAAAATATTCTGGGAGCAAAGTGAAGCTGTCTCATGACTACATCTGTCCCATTCCTTGCTTCATTTTTTGTTTGCTTTAATTTAAAACAAAGTTGATTAATAAATAGAGAAAACAGGCAAAGAGTGGTTTATAAATGGATTACGTAAATAATCTTTACATGCAAGACACTTGTGCCAGTTAATATGCTTGCTGGACAGTAATCAGTCATGGACTGCCTGTTAAAAAGGCTGCTTTCCAGGAATATAGTAGGGATTCACTTGTTTGTATTTGTAGCTTTTACAAAGAATTGAAGACCCTGGGATTTGCCTTGCCATCAGTGAACAGTCCCTGGATCAGCATCCGAACCTGGCAGCCTCTCACTTCTTGGCTGATTACCTCACAGCTCACTTCTACGCAAATCTGACGACAGCACGCCGGAATGAAATCCAAGCACTCTATGTAGGATCAAAGGTGAGGGAAGTTTCTGTATTGTGGGATTAACAGCAAGATAGAATTATGTATGGTATTTCATAATATACACATGAAGTATATTATAAAATATACTTCAATGTATTTTATACAGTCTTTATACATATAAAGACTGTAGATTTTACCAGAGTGTTCTTGCCATTTCAAGGAGCCGAAGGAAGGTTAGAGATGGTTTAAAACGTGTTTTCTCCTCCTTCATCTTTACAGTTCCTCTATTATGAGGTGGGTGCAGCTCCCAATATGAATAGAGTGGCCTTGTGTGTGAGCTGTATGGAGTGGAAGAGTGCACAGTCTGGGGTGGAGGGGAAAAGGATAAATTGTCTTTATCAGGGCAGTTGCTATTTTTGTTCTAGTGGAAAAGAAAGTGTCCTCATTGTATTCTTTGTATCAGAAACATCAGGTGTCCTCCTTGTGTAGTAATATAAACAAACATATTCTCACATGTATGGTCGTCTTTGGCACGTACTTGTCCTGTGTCTCCCCAGTCCCTTCCAAAAGCAGGCAGTGTCCCTTCTTTTTGAATGGCCATTGCTTGTACAGAAGTTATACAGGTTCTGTACTCGGCATGGGAATAGGTGCATTAACCAGTAGATTACCTTAGTCAAATTCATTGTATGTGCACAAAATGCAGTGCTTTTGATAATGTATGTTTTGTTGTAGGGCTACAGATAGCAGCTTGCTTCACTGTGTGCCACAACAGTATTTTTCTGGGTGTCATGTTTCCTTACTTGTCATGTTTGAAGATATGATTTAATTTGGAAAGTGTTCATATTTCTTGTCCATCTTTAGGAGAACTGCTTTTATTTTATCCTCTTGATATCTTCTCAAATAATGGAAGGATGAGGATTTGGATAATTCTTTTTCTGTGATGGTTTTCATAAGAGAATTCCACTTTTCAGCTGCCTCTGAAATCAGGCAGTGTTTTATAGAATGGGAAGGTGGGAGCCAAGTAATTTCTGCAGATCCACTTAGTAATTCTGCAGCAGAAGCAGGACTATGTCTGAAGTTCCACCACCAATTTTTGTCCTCTATATATTATTCCATTCTCTGCATAAGCTACTATGCTAATTGTTTGTCTTCAATCTCACAGAAACAGATTTGAACGTGTATAATTTTAACATGTGCTTTTTTCCCTTGTGTCTCAGGTGCTGCTGACTCTGCCTGAGCTCTCCCGTGTTAACTACTTCCACCTCTCCTCCAGGCCGCTGCTCATGCTGGAACAGCTCCTCATGAATATGAAGGTGGACTGGGTGGCTGTTGCTGTGCACACACTGCACCACCTCTTAGCTGGACAGGAAATTGGTTTTACTGTAGATGACATCGACAGTTTGCTCTCCAAGTATGCAGAAAAAGCTCTCAACTTCCCTTTCGCATTAAAAGAAAAGAGATCAGGTGACTGACTGTGGGAATGCCATTTTTCACTTGGGAAGGAAGGGCCAATTTCCCTCCTGTTGTGCCTCAGCATTTTTAGATGTGTGCCTCCCTCCAGTCTCTCTCTAGCCCCAAACACGTTGTTCAAGTCTTTGCTTTCTCATAAATATATGTTCTCAAGGACCAACAGCTTCCAAAGTTTCTTTCGCTGGCCTTTGATGCTTCTTTTTAGGGTCTTTTTTTCATATATGATACTGTTCAGGTTTTTTTTTTCACTTGTCACTGATTTACGCAGTTCTAAAACCTGCAGCCAACTGCATCTTCCCCAAAATGGAATGGGGATTTAACCTTACATAGTCTTTCCTCCTACCAGAGTCCCTTTTCTTTTTTTCATATAAAAGACTTTTAAACTTGTCATTTTGTTTAACATTCTCAGCACGGTTCTCTATGGTGGTTTGCCAATCCCTTCTCATCCGTGTTGTCTTAGATTTCTCTGCGCTTGGAGTTCTCCTTTCAGGGTTTTATAACTGCAACAGCAGAGGGTGCTGCAGATCAATTCCAGTGTGCTAAAAGCGTGTACCTAACTGTCTCTGCTTGTACCTACATATGTGGTACCAACTTGCTTTATGCCAGTTTCCAAATGCTGATTTTTGTTCCATGCTTTAAAGACGCAGCTCTTGCAAACATAAAAGCGTCAGTCTGACTTACCTTTCTCTGCCACGTGACCTGTAACTTTGCAAATATGTTCCTTCCACCGCAATGTGAAACACTTCATATTTTCCATGAGCATCTTGTATCAACTAATTGTTTTCACATCTGATACTCATCCTCAGCTGTATTATTCCCTTGCCTATCAGTAGTCTGTTGCTTTGATAAGAATCTGTTTTCTTTGTTTTAATTTGATATAGTTTTGCATTAATTATTGTGGGCTGTTTTTCATGAAAACACAGTAATCTGCAATTAGTACATAGCTAGTAATCTGTAGTCTAGTACACAGCAAGTTCTGTTTTCCGCTGACATTCTTACGTATTCCTGTGAATGGATTCCTACTTTTTGTAAAAACATGCAGACTTATGGCTAGTATTGTTCTGATTCTTGTATTTTTCTTGCTTCCCTTTGTCCTAGATTCTCTGATACGTGTCCAAGAAAGTCTCAGTCAGGTATTGGAGTGTGAAGCACAGTCTAAATCAGGATCATCAGAACTATCTCCTGTCAGCTTTACCAGTAAGGTTAAGACCTTAGTGCCATCTTCTTTTGTTTTACCCTCTATGCGTGTATGTCCCAGTGTTTAATAGTAACCTGGTTCATGTTTAATACAGGTTAGTAGGTCTCTGCAGTTGGATGTTTGGGGCTCAATTAAAAGAAAACTTAAGTCTATGAAAAAGCACAAAACCTTTCCAGACCCTACAGAAAAAACCACGCCTGAACAGACTATAAGAAACAAGAATACATCTGCAGGGGGAAAAAATAAATCACCACTTTGCCACAGCTGGGTTACTAGTGGATTAATGGTGCTGCAGGTTAATTTTTGTGTGCCTTGATTTCTGTACTCTCTGTCTGGGTATATAGGCAGCGCTTGCCTGGAAGCCCATCACTGTGGTACTTCTCCTTGTCTTCTGTTCTTTGCTAAGTAACGTTTTTTTTTTTCTTCTGGAAAAAAATCCCCAGAAGTAAAAGTTTTGGTTTTACAGTAGATAGTTCATCTGTGGTGTAGTTTTTCATCATTCTTTTGGTCCTTGGGTTTATTTTTTTTTCCTGAGATTCCTCTTGTGACCTGACAAATACAAGCACACCTTGTATTGTCTGAGAGGCTTCCACTCACAATCCTCAAACACAAACTAACAGAAACAAAATAATTTTAGCCAAAACAACTGAAGAATACTTGTGGCTTAAAACCAGCCACACTTCCTTCTGTACATTCAATTCAGCATCTAATGCAAGAGATGCACACTTTGGAGCGATGCGCACTGTAAGAGGCTCAGAGTCCGTGCTCTCAGGGAATGACTAGAAAAGGATGTCCTCAGACCTCCAAGGCTGGGGTGATCCTCAGCAAGTGATGGGCCTGAACTAGAGTTGCACAGTGATATCCTCATCTACAGTTTAGGTTGTCTGAACTGTTCTCTGATTCTCTGATTCTGTATCCTGAACTCTTCTTGCTCTGCCCACATGAAGTGACAGCAGCATCTTAGATTGGGCTGTGTAGCTCTTCAGTTTTTCTTGTAATAGCTTAATATCTGTGTGTTGTTACAAAACTTGAGTTCATTGTCCTCTAATGTCCCTGTGCAATCCACATGTCCAAGTATCTTCTTGGATGAGTGTGAGTTAGCTTTATTGGAATGAGATTTTTTTTTCTTTTTTAGTTTAGTATTCATGTACACAGAGGGTGGCTTGCAGGTCTGCAGTGACATGTTGAACTTTTTCATTAGCTTGTAGTGTAACTGCCTTGCATTGTATGCACTAAAAGTCTATCCAATACTTTAAACTTGACTCAATGAGTATTTCATTGGCAAGGTCAAAGATCCTGAAGGCCAAAGACTTAAACTCCTGCCTCTTTGAAGTGGTTTCACCACAGTAGATTGTAAAGTGGACCAGAACAGGGAGGAATATGCTGTTGCTAACCATACCATACCTCTCATGAGACAGCAAAGAAAAGTCTTAGTCTTCAGGAATGTCAACACAGGGTATCCTTAAGATTGTATTTTATGTTATTTCACTTTTTGGTATCCATACACTGAGGTGTATTTTTTTCTTCTTCCTCCTCTAGGTCTCTGCTTATGATAAAAGAACAGATGCTGACAAGTTGTCTTACACTTCTCTAATTGCTATAGTAGAGGTGTATTAATAAGTATGTGCTTTTGCCTGTCAGTATTGAACTAGAAGTTTGCGATCTTACCATTTTAGCTTAAAACATATATATGCCTTCCAAACATTACTCTGCCTTGCCTGGTTGAAAGATAAGGGTAGTTGTCTTGTGAGCCAAAAAGATCTCACAGCCTCAGTAAGTCTGTAGTGTTTTCTGGTATTCAAGACCCCATTAAACAGCTTAAATCTTGTTCTATTTCCTTCTTGCCCTGACTCTTTTTTAGGTGTCACCCTATCTGCAAGTCCCAGAGACAGAAGTCTGCAACAAAATTTGTTTCCTCAAGAATTTGTGCCTCCTGAGAAGCCTCCACCAAAGCAGCAGTGGATTCCTGATGACACTGAAACAATATGTATGGTTTGCAAAACTGAACGCTTTACTATGGTACGGAGCAAAAACAAAGCACAGACATTCCTCGAGCTGTGACCTTGCAATGAACACTTGCTAAAGTAGCTAGTGTCTCTTAAGAAACAGATTACTTGAGCAAATTTGACTGCAGCAGTGTAGGCATGACAGGATTGCGAGTGCTTTGATATTTAACTGTTAGTTTCTACATAGTGTAGTTGAGGAGATTGGCAACAGTTAGCCCTGTGTAGTGGTAGGGCCTACAGAGGAAAACTGGTCATCAAAGGCAATTGTGATATCTCACAAATGTGTAATAGCAGTATTAATATTTCAAAAGGCTGTACAGTCAACTGTGCTGGCAGGAAATAACATGAGCATCATATAATTCACATAATGAATATAGAAAATGTAATATTTGCTGTTGGTTACACTTTTCTCTAAAACATTGTTTTATAGAGTACTTGAGCAACTGCTCAGGTTGATCTAAGGGAGAAAATTAATTTTGAGATATGCAGGTGTGCTGCAGTCTGTCCTCTTCTGTTGCTTAGAAACAGAACTTTTTTCTCAAAGTATCTGTTGCTTTTGCTTTGGAAATTACTACGGTGGTGTCCAAAAGACAGTCCACAGCTGTAGACAATCTTCTGGCTTTTCCAAGAGGTGATCTAAATAGTGCTCTGAGCAAAACTGGGACAATTTAAATAGTGGAAAGCTCAAATGTTTTAAATACTCTGAATTTTGTGGGGATTTTTTGTGGGGTTTTTCTTATTTGCCATGGCCTCTCCAGTAAGGAATTGTAATAGTAAGGAGCAATCACAGTTTTGTAAAGCTTTATCATGCATGTTATTTCCTGTCATCGATGGAGGCAGATATAGGAGGGAACTGAAGTAAAATCTTCCTGATGCTTACCCATGACCTCTTTTGCTTAGTTTAACAGGCGCCATCACTGCCGGCGCTGTGGCAGGCTGGTGTGCAGCTCCTGTTCCACCCAGAAAATGGCAGTGGAAGCGTGCAGAGAAAGTCTCTCTCGTGTCTGCGATCAGTGCTACAGCTACTACAACAGGCATCATCAGCCTGGCTCCACGCCTGACACAAGCATGTAAGTCCTTCCAGTCTAGTTCTCCTCTAAATTTCATGTACGCAGTAGAGTACTTGAATGCAATGAGAAAGAAATAAGCATTTGGGGTTTATCTGGATAATATAATAGCAGCAGCTTTTTTGACTCCAGCTGTTGCTGTTGGGGTTTACAGGTTTGGGTGTGGGGATGTTTCTTATGCCTCAGTTTACTTTTCATGGTAGAAGGAACACTGGAGAGCCAGGCAACAAAATCGTTAATTCTTAAAGCATGAATTATCTTTAAACCTGAGAATTGAATGCTTGGCAAAGCATACAACACAAATTACTGCAGTGTGACAAAGTTTCTTGCAGTTTACTCAGTTCCTGGATTAACATCACATGTTCACTAGCTCTGTTGAACATAGCATTGTTTTTATGTTATTCCATAATCCCTTGATTACGACTCCATGAACCCTTGGGGATTCAAAATCAAGTTCATGATTAGATAGGCTTTGAAGCTGCTCTTAATAAAAGGCACAGCTGTGATGACAGACTTTTTGTGATGTAGTTGCTTCAAACTGAGAATTGGACCAAAATTCTTTGTGTTTGTGTTAGACGAGGTGGTGGGAAGTGTAGCTGAAGAGTGTGTTTTACTCTCCCTGACCCTGTCAAGCTTGCTGATAGCAGTATCACCTATGGCAGTATCAGCAGGCCTGACAGGGTCACAAGTATCAAACTCTTTTCAACAGCGCTTTAAGCTGCATTTCCTCTTCCTTGCAAGCCTGCAGATAGCAGTATCTGCTATGGCAGTATTAGCTGGCTTGCTGGGAAAAGAGGTACACTGTGCAGCTCTGAAAAGGAACCTCTGAACAAACAAGCAGTCTGTTCTAGCTGTACCAGTTTGCTTCAGAATGGTTACTTGCACTGTCAGATTAGGTCAGCAGAGCCCAGCAGTGAGCTTGAATGCTACCTGACATGTTTTAATTGCTTAAGTGTTTGCATTTTTTAATAGTTGCCCTTATTTTATATCAAAACCAGCTAAATCTTAAGGACAGAGATCTAGTTGCCAAAAATGTCATTTTTAGCTCTGACATATTCTGGTACTATGCAGTGTTTGTTCTCAGTGTCTGCTTTTTTATGATGTGTGCAACAGTGCTACAGAGGGTTATGAGAACTAATTACCTAGTGTGGTTGAAATACAACAATGCAGAGGCATGATCTTAGACTTCCAGGAGATAGGGGCAGGGTGGTGGGTCAGAGAGGGCAGGGGAAGAGATGTAGATTTTCACAAGGCAGTGTTCTGAAAAGACTACCCATATTGATCTCTTTTTAAGCCAGTGGGTTGGAGTAGGCATGATAATTCTTTCTGTCATTTTATTACAGCAGAAAAGAAGATCAGGACCAAATGGAAGGTAAGGAATGGAATAATGTTAAACTTAAATGTCTGTATTTTTAAGTGCCTGATGAGGAAGCTGATATGTTTATTTGTAGTTGATGGGCAATGGAAAATTCAGTTACAAAATATCACTGATGGGTTTTGCCTGTTCAGGCTGAAATTGAGTGTTCCAAGCTTCTGTGAATGGAAACTGAGATTTAGAGATACCTGAGTTGATATCAAACATGCTGGATGGGGATTAAAGGAAGGAACTGAAAAACAGCATTAGGAGAATGCCCTTTGCATGCTAGAAACAGTGAGAGGCTGTGGTGTGAGTAGGAATTAATTAGCTGACCACAGAGCTGTGCTGAGTGATGCTCTTTTTACAAACCATGATTGTACAACTCTGCCATTGCAATGTGCTTTGCTGATTGATTACCCCATGCTGGCTGGGGGTAGCACAGGACAAGGCCCCTCTCATAGGTCTGCTTGTGTCTGGAGTTCCATCTCCTTTGCTGGTCGTGTAAATATTTTCTCTTCAGTCCCTCAATTTCTACATCTAATGTAGCTGGCTTTTTCTCTACCATTTTTCTTCAAAAGGTTTTACTGATTGATTGCTTAGTCTGGTGTTTGAGGTGATTCTGCAAAATTTGTGAAATTCTGGCAGTCCAAAACATAGGTATCTGAAGTGCTTATAGCAGCAATGTGAAACATGGTGCAAAATTTGCACTTAAGCTGCAAAATAGCTGAGAATATTTTTCCTTGTCCCTTTTTAAGTATGATGAGCTAGTGGAGCACTTTTTGGCTTTTTCCCCTGTTGACAGAAGTTTGCTTTACTGCAAGTATTTGTTACAAGACTGAAATAGCTGAAATGCAATTTTGGAGCTGGTGCCTCTGGTTAGATATTTCGCTTTGCCTCCAGCATTGCTGCACATCACTGGGCCCTATGACTCATTCAGCAGGAGTGAATAAGAACACTGGAAATTATAAGGCTGAAGAGGGAAAGTTTCATTCTGCTTTGCTAACTTACCTGATGAGACTGTGAAGGTGGCTTATCAAATGTTTTCAAGCCTGGTTTATTCTAATTCCAGTTTACAGTTCAATATAAAAAAAAAAGTGGGGATTTTTTTATTAACCTTGCAGTTTTAGAATGAGTCAACACTCTTAACAATCCTTCTGTGAAATCTAGAACAGTGAATTTTGAGGCTTTTTTTAATTTTAAGGTTTTTATCAGAGAAGAGAGTAGCAAATTAACATTTTTCTCCATTTCTTAGCATTGTGAGGTTGGCTGTTGTTTTTCTGCCAGGAGCCACAATCACAGACTTGAGTATCAGAGGGCTTATGCAATCTCAGCTGCACTCAGATGACAGACAATATTTGATTTGTAGCTATTCTGGGTTACTAATTTCAAAAGAGAAATTTCCTTAATCTGGAGGAAAGACTGAAGCTTTTCACAGAAATTACATCCCAATTTTTTTTCAGTACTATTTTATATGAAAAATTAACACAAGGAGTTAGCTCATCTTCTCACAATCTTTTGTCTGAAAGCTTTCTTTTATAGCTGTTCTTCAGTTTGCTGCTTTGGCTGTAACCCACAGCTTTCATATTTCCATGCTCAGAGACATTTAATAACTTGCCTGAGAGGAAGTTGCTATGCTTGACATCCAGCAGGATAAAAGTTGGATAATCATTTGAAGACTTGTTACTAGAGCCAGCTTTTAGCAACAGTGAGAGTAAGTTTAGGCACAGTTTGGCAGCTTGCTGAGGAGTGGAAATGTTTCTGTAATCTGTGCTGGACATGTGATGCTGTCAGGAAGTGGCACAATGACAGTATTACAGGTGATTGTATACAAGAGCGTAGGAGTACGCTGCATTCTGTGTCCGTAGCCAGGTTTGTTGCTACATGTACAATGATTTGACCTGGTGTCTTCTTTCTGGCTGCAGAAACTTCTAATAATGAGTATTCCACAGTGGTGCAAATACCCAGGGCAACTGAGCTTGAATGGATTTTTTCCATGAATGAAGAGGAGAATGAAATTGTACGCAGTGAATTTTACTATGAACAGGTGAGGTCTGGACAGAGAGACTACCAGTATAAGCAGCTCCCCAGAGAACTACCTCAACACCTATGTTTGTCTGTCCTCAAATTGCCAGGCTCCCAGCTCTTCCTTGTGTATTGCCATCCTTAGCCTGCACAGCGACAGCATAGTGTGTGGCCACCAACTGATAGAGCACTGCTGCAGATTGTCCCAAGGGCTTACCAATCCTGAGGTGGATGCTGGTCTCCTTATGGACATCATGAAACAATTGCTCTTCAGTGCCAAAATGATGTTTGTAAAAGCTGGGAGGAGCCAGGATCTAGCTCTCTCTGACAGGTGACTTATCAAATGTTCACTAGGATGTGTTGAAGTATTGTTGAGACCAATACCCTTTTTTATTGGGGAGTGGAGGGTGGGAGGGTTGGTTTGTGATTGTACTGTGGATATTTAATGGATATTTTTCATAATGGAACAATAATGTAAGACTTCAAATAGTAGAAATTAATGTGACTACATAATAAATACTCAGAAAATTCTCAGAGTAGGGAGAAGTAATTCACACAGACTGTGGTAAATACTCTGCTTTTGATACTGTGTATCTGCTTTCAATCTATATTTCGGTATAGGATTTTAAACCTGCACTTCCTGAGAATGAGCTTTTACACTTCCCTCGAGCTTTGTCCTACAGAGCTTGAGGTGGCAGGTGTCATACGTGGATTTCACACACATACTGTTTTGATTTGGTATCGACTTACAACTGGTGTCCACGATCAGCATCTGCTCGTGTTCCACAATGTGGCAAAAAATCCCAATAAAAAATAATCTGAAGAAGATAGTAAAGTGGGTAGAGCAACTTGGTATAGTGGTGATTAGGAACCACTGTGTAAGAGTTGTCTTCAACACAAAGTTCTTTAAGGGTACAAGACAATGAAATTGTATGTATTTGGTTTCTTCTAGCTACATCAGCAAAGTGGATGTGTTGAGTATTTTAGTTGCTGCTGCCTACCGTCCAGTACCATCTTTGGATCAGATTTTTCTCCCTGCAGCAGTAACCAGACTAAGAAATCGGCTTCTGGAAGCGGAGTACTATCAACTAGCTATAGAGGTAGTGACAATGGAGGATTGTCAGTGTTGTTAATGCTTCTGTAATGGCTTTTGTTTGTTCTCCATTCTGAGTTCAGATGGATGTGATGTGTGAAATGGACAAACTGGGGTTGAGTTTTTAAGCAAGGGAGAAATAATGTTTTGAACACTGAAAAAAATTATGAGAAGGAAAAGTCCTTCTGCTGTGGAGCAGGCTGATGAAGAAAAGGGTAGGGACCTTGTTTTGCAGTACAATTAAAAATGGAACTTTATCTGAAATGGACTTTCTCTGAAGCTTGTATGTTTGATTTCCTTTGTCTGTAATCCCACAGCAGACAGTAGTAAGGCGCCTTTTCCAAACATTTACTGGGAAATCAACAAGGGTGGGAAATCTATTAGAGCTCCTCTGGTGTGCTTTAGCATCTTCTGTTTTCATCCTGCTTCTAGGATTTTGTAAACTGCTGTTTTATGGCATTGCAGTTTAAGAACAGGATTATATTACTACAAACATGATTAAGATTTTTAAGGGGTAATAAACAGCAAGAATAGATGACCTATTTCAATAAAAATGGTTCATGTTTAAAGGCAGCTGGTCCACTAAAGAAAATCAGGAATAAATTTGATCAGTAAAGTTATGTGAAATAAACATTTTATTTGTGGTTCACAAAGCATCTTCTGTTGCTTTTTTTTAAACCACAAACCTGATGAATTGTATTCTTGCTGTAGCAAAGCAGATGTAAAAATGTCCTGAGTTTTAAAACTGCTGAACTTAAACTTCCCAGATAAATCATTGATTACACTTGTGCATTTAAAAACCTTCCTCATTTGGAGATCAGGGGTGTTTCGGTAGGTAGCATGTTGTGTGTCAGTAATGTGGGAATAATCAGCGTTTTGTGTTTTGTTTTTAATGGGAAATGTGCTCTGGGAAGAGAAAGTTCACAGCCACAGAGTGTGTGATAAGTCAGTTTTCCTGTTTTCTGCACTGGGACTATGTTGTAACATTAACCATTTTGAATGTAGGTTTCTACAAAATCTGGCTTGGATCCAGGTGGAGCATGGCATGCCTGGGGCATGGCTTGCCTTAAAGCTGGGAATTTGAGTTCAGCAAGAGAGAAGTTCAACCGATGTTTAAAGCCACCTACTGATCTAAACCAGCTGAACCATGGCTCGAGGCTAGTCCAGGATGTGATACAGTACCTGGAGTCCACGGTGAAGCCCATACTCATTGCGGTAAGAGTCCTCTCTGCTCTGAGAGGCTATATAGCAAGGCCAAGCAATGATGTTTTAACACACGCCTTACAGCAATGCATGTTACAGTATCAAGTGTGAGGGGTTTTTCCTTCTTTTATCACGATTACTTATTGCAAACTGAATTTGAGAAACTTGTTACCTGTTTCATCACAGTGAATTGGTGGCTGAGAACCAGATCATGGGATTTTATAGTAATTTGGGGCATACTTAGTGGAGGGAAAAGAAGCTAACATGGTGGTTACTACATGGTTAAATGTTATTACTGCAGTCTAAGGAAATGAAACTAAATCCCAACAATATGTTGTGATGCTGCAGTGATGCTGTTTTCCTACTGAAACTCTGGTAACATTGCAGGCATTCAAAGGAGAATTTACAAATGCTGTCCCACTCTTCTTTCCTTGTCAAAAAGCACTGTTACATAGTTTGGAGTTCTGATTAGGTACCAAAAGTGACTTTTAGTACTAAATAACTGCAGTATCATAATGATGAAAGACTTCCTAGTGTTACATGTTTTAGGAGAATAAAATAAACCCTGTTTGAACTAAGTAATTGGAGTAGGTGTTGACAGTGGAATTGTGCTTAAATAAATAAGCCTCCTGTCTGTCCTGGAAAGAGGCATGCTAGCCACAGCAATATTCAGCACCTCTGTTGATAGCAGGGTTCCAATCTAGTGTTTATAAAAACATTACTGAATTCTCACCCCTCTAAAGCACTATCTGTTCTAGAAGCAGCAACAGCAATGCTTCAGGGACAAGTAGCAAAAAAATTTTCCTCTTATTCATCACCTATGATTGATTCTGTTCTAATGGCAGGATGATGATTACTTTGCCACACTGAAGGAACTTGAAGCAACACTGAGAACGAGAAGTCTGTCTCTGGAGGTGATGTGTGAAGGGAAGATTCAACACAATAGCTACTATCAAGAGTGCTTGTTCTATTTACATAGCTATGGCACTAATCTGGCAATAATAAGCTTTTACATGAGGCATGACTGCATGAGAGAAGCACTGCTGCACTTGTTAAATAAGGTGAGTAATCTAATTTGTCATCACCTAAACTGAAATGTGAAAAGTTGCTAAGACAACTTCAAGGCCAGTCTAAGATTGTCATGAGCATCATGGGGCATTCTGGGTGTTTTTCTGCACGTGAGTTTTGAGGTCCTCAGTGTTGTTATACAAACTATCTAATGACTGACAAGAATTCCATGTCATGGAAAAAAATAGTTAAGTAGCAGGATTTGAAAATACTTTAGACATTCAATGTGATGTGGAAGTTTTTACCGGGAGACTGATAGTGATGATGAAAACTAGAGAGGAAGGTTTGTTATCTTAAAGCTTTGAGGTACTTGGTTTCTGATGAAACATTTTGCAGGGTTGTTTGGAAATGTGTACAGGCTCTGTAGCTTATGTATTAGTCTGAGATCAAAAAAAAAGGCAAAAAGAGATCTATGTGCTGTTTTCAGCTACCAAGTGGGTGATTGTAAGGAAGAAGGAATCAGGTTTATCTCTTGTGAACACAGTGAAAGGGTAAGAAACAGTGGGTACAATTTGGAGCAAGAGAAATTCTGACTGGATATCAGGAAAAGTTTTTTGCAGTGAGGATGTTTAGACATGTGAACAGGACACCAGAGAGGCTGTTGAATCGCCCTACTTGGTTACACTCAGAACTTGACTGGGAAGCTCCGGAGCAACATGACCTAACTTGGAATCCACTCTTTGAGTGGGGGTTTGAACCAAATGACCTCCAAAGATCTCTTCCAACCTGTATTATTTTTATCTCTGTCACTTACTACTCGTTTTTGTTCTATAATGAAAATCAGCAAGCCACAGTGGCTTTGCTTCAAGGTGCCTTTTTGATATTTGTGTAGGAATCCCCAGCAGAAGTGTTCATTGAAGGCATCTTCATTCCAAGTTATGAAAGTGGAAAACTGCATATGTTGGAGAACTTGCTGGAAACCATTGATCCTGGATTGGAGAGCTGGGGAGTCTACTTGATTGCAGCCTGCAAATACTTGCAGAGAAAGAACTACTACCATATTCTCTATGAGCTGCAACAGTTCATGAAGGTAAGATGGGGGTCAGTACCATCTCCTTCCATGAAATGTCAAATGCCATCAGATTTTTGTTATGCATGATAGGCATGTATATTTTTGCTACTTTCTAATTCTAAAAAGTTAATCAGGAAGGCCTGAGCCTTACTGAAGCTGACCTGCTATGTATTTGTCATGAATCTAGTACCTTGTAGTAGCTTAACTACTGTTTTAAAGAAAACAGAGCATTGCCTGCTTTGTGTGAGTGCTGCAGTACAGACAACAGTTAGTGAAGGTGGTGTACTCTGAACCATCTTAGTGTTTGGTACATTTCTTCTAGGATCATGTTCGTGCTGCCATGACCTGCATTAGGTTTTTCACTCATGGAGCAAAGTCTTATACTGAACTTGGAGGCAGACAGACATGGCTTCTAAAGATCAAGGACCATCTCAAAGTGTATCTTCAGGAGGTCTCAAGAAGTTCAGGAAGGAAAAAAATTACATTCACTTTTCGAAAGAAAATGTCCGCTACAGATGTGTCAAGGTATCTATAAACAAGAAACCAAATGATAGGAAAGGGGAAATTCAGGCTCTTGTAATTTTGTTATGTGGGTTTTTTCTTTTAATTTTAGTTGTGTTGAAGTTGGATTTAGCTAACACATGCTAGCTGTGTCTGACCTAAATCTGACATTTATGTAGTTCCAAGTATAGGATTCCCATTACCTTTGCCTCCAACAACCCAACCCAGGAGATGAGCAATTGTTTCTGGTAAAAATACCAGTCTGTGTATCATCTACCTTCCTTTAGTTTAAAAAAACCAAACCAACCAAACAACACAACAAAGCTATATAGACAACTATATATTGAACCACAAGTTCTATTGCTTTTACTCTTCCTTTCCACAAAGCAAGCAGCTTTGTGATGCTTAGCTGTCTACCAGGGTTAACTCACAACACCGAAGTATGTACAAGGTGCCAGACATAACTGAATCCCTGTACTCAAAAGCTGAAAGTATAAATTTACCCAGAACTCTCTTTTATATCTTGGTTTTCTTAGGGGCTATTTTCTTTCTTGTTTTTAGGCTAGACTCTAACTTTAAAGGGTGGGAGGAGTGCATGTGATGAGGTGGAGAAGAGAGAGACGATATTTATTTGGAATGCAGACTTTCTGACTCACCTTGAAATAATGTGGACAAGTGCTTATGTGTGGCTTTTGTGATGCATGTTCCATGCACAGGTCTGTAAGCATCTCGTTGCTGCAGACATAAAAGACAAAGTCAAAAAGTAACTACAATAATTATTGTTTGGGAATATGTCTTATTTTGAAAAGTGTTCAAGAAATGAATTCACACAAATAACTGATACTTTATTTCAAAATAAAGTACATTTTTCCTCTGTCTAGACACATCAATACAGTTGATCTGCAGATGGAAGTAACAAAGTTCCTGCATCGATGTGAGAGCTCAGGAACATCTCAAATGACAGGTTCCTCCTTACCTACACTCTTTGGAAACAATAACATGAAAATGGATGTTGCTTGCAAGGTACTTTGTGCTATTTCAAACACAGCTTGTTTGGGGTTTTTGGTTTTTTGAGGGTTTTCCTCAAAGTAGCAGAGAACATGTGAGAACATGGAGCTCTTCTCAAAGTTCAAGCTTTCAGAGGCAGAGGATCCTGAATACAATAACAACAGGCCTTTTGGCTACACATGCTGTTGTGTTTTGAAGCAAGACAAATACTGCTGCTATTCTAACCCTTCTTAACTTAGTTCAGCTCCGTCTGTAACTTGCCCAATGTCCCACAGAGAATCAGTGTATGACAATAGACTCAAATTTGCTCCTCTTGTTGGGGTGGTGCTGTTTTCTGTTGAAGTAATACATTGTCTTGGCCTCTGGGCAAAATCTGGAAATTTAACTGTATGTAATAAAAAATGAATGTGCATCTCCAAACTCATCTGTGCTTCTCTTTTCAGGTCATGTTAGAAGGCAAAAACATTGAGGAGGGTTTTGGGATTGCATTTAGAGTCCTTCAGGTATGGAAAAATTTGATGTAACAAGCATTGTTATTACAAAAGTAACTCCTTCAAGCAGCAATTGTTAAGCAAAAGATTTTTTGTGCAAAATGTCATTTAATTCCCCAAAAGAAAAAACTGCTGTGAGAATAGCTCAAGTTTTAAATGTCCCTGTATTTGGAGGAAGCTTGGTAAGGAAATTAAGATGCTGCTTCAGCAGAACACTTTAAAACTAATTGAGTCCTAACTAAGTACAGTTTTTCCTTTGCTGTGTACCTTGTTCAGTCACTTAACTCGGGAAATCACAATCACAGATGTGAGTAGAGAGCTCTGACTTGGTAGAGCTCTGCAGTTCATGATAGCCATGCAAAGACATAGGGAATAAATTAGCACAGAGATAGCCCTGGCCTTTTTTTCTGGATGAGAGAGAATAAAACTCATTCACAGGAAGCTCCTTTCTGAGGACTTCTCCTTCCTCTTGTCCGGTGCTTGTCAGTCAGTACAGCTCATCAACCTCCAAGCTTTTTTTGTGTGCTTCTCATCCATGTATTAGGAGATGTGTGGTGGTTTGACCCTGGCTGGAGGCCAGGTGCCTGCTAATGCCAGTCTATCACTCCCCTTCTCAGCTGGACAAGGGAGAGAAAATACAATGAAAGGTCTAGATAAGGACAGTCATAGGACACTCCTTTGGGTGCCTCCACCTGCTCTGGCTTGGAGTCCTCCATGGGCTGCAGCGGGACAGCCTGCCTCACGATAGTCTTCTCCACAGGCTGCAGAGAAATCTGTCCTCCAGTGCCTGGAGCGCCGCCTCCTCCCCCTCCTTCTTCACTGACCTTGATGTCTGCAATGTTGTTGCTCTCACATTTTATCACTCCTTTGTCTGACTGCAAGTGTTGCTGGGGTTTTTTTGTGTTGGGTTTTATTTTGTTTCCCTGCCCCCCCCCCCTTTAACTATGTTATCCCAGAGATACTGTAACTGTTGCTGATGGGCTCAGCCTTGGCCAGCAGCGGGTCCCCCCGCTACCAAAACCAACTTGCTACGCAAAGCCAATACAAACTGCCAGAAGATACTGCTTTCAAGCACTGCAGTTTGCAGTTGCCTCCTGTCAGGGCCACTTCTGGACAGAAGTGGCACACTGGAAGAGTATTTGTGGATATGGCAGGCCCTGCTCCTTCTTTCAGGTCAGGAGTACAAGGCCGAATGCCTGTGTCTAGTGAGATGGAGAGCCTTAGAAAAACGGCACTTCTGGGCAGCAACAGCAGTCACTATCCTGGTAAAAATGAAGTAGTGAGCCCAGCTGCCTGGCATCACTTCTGTTGCCTTCCTTTTTATTTTTCTCTTCTATTATTCATGGCAGGATCAGTCCACAGCTTTTATCATCTCTTCCTTCATATGGGAGGTGTAGGAGTCAGGAGTCAGTTGCCTCCTGTTTCTCAGGGTACACAAAAGGTGGCTGGAGGAGTAAAGTGGGAGCTTGCTAAGTGAAGAAGAGGTGGGTAAGAACCTCAGAAAGATCTTTTGCCAGAAGAAATAAAACTGGGGTTTTTTTGCCATCCCTGAAAAGGAGGCTGTAACAGTGCTCTTAAGCAGAAATGAGTTTTACCAGTCTGATTATAGAATACCTTTAAGCCAGCCCTGAAGAGTGGGGACTAAAAATCAAAAGCCCCCGAAACAGCTTTGAGTTTTTGGAGCATTGTGTTGGTATTGTGTCCTTAAGAGAGATTGTCTCAGTTGTCTAGACTCCCTGTGAGAACCTGCTGAGAACATTTAACATATTGCTCTGATGTTCCAACTACCTCTAGGACTTCCAGCTGGAGGCTACAGAAGTGTACAGCAAAGTGGCCAAGCAGCTGGTGAAGCAGCAGCAGTACAGTGAGATCCGGCAGCTCCTCAAGTGTGTCAACGAGTCTGGAGTTGCAGCAAAAAATGATGGGGATAACATTATCCTAAACTGTCTAAATGAGTTCAAGAACATTCCTGCTGAGGTAATTCTGTCCTGCACTGTGCTGCCCCTTTTGAAGGAAAATGGGTATATGTAGTCCAGGCTAGAGGGAAAACATCCTGTGCCACTCTTTAAGCAAGTCCTTTCTATCTTCTGGCTCTGTATTACATGCATTGTTTAAAGGCAGGAGTGCATGGTTTGCCTTGTGCAGGTTACTCAGAGGAAGGAGCAGGGAGTTGAAGTGCTCCTGTGCTTCCCAATTGAGTACCCATGATGGGGAGAGAACCTCTGTTCTGCAGGATCCTGCCAAATGCTCCTGGATGGGGTGGGAGGTGTTCCCTTCAGTTCCCTTCCCTGGCTACCACAGAGGACGTGTGGAGGCAGAAATCTGCGTCCATAGGAAACCATTTTAAGATTCCCATTGCCTACTGCGGTATCTTTTCCATGCTAGTGAAGGAAGGAGATGCTCTCTGTGAAGTTTTACTAGTCATGCTAGGGAGTGCAGTCCACCCCTTGAGAGTAGACCATGGGAACTGACTCCTGCTGCAGTGCAAAGAACTTACAAATTCATTTCATGCAACACAAGCCATGTACCTGGAGGAATCCCAGGCTTCCCAGCATTCTCTGGGGATGCCCCACAGATGTGGCAGGTAGAAGAAGCTGTATGAAAGGGAAGAATTGGATTTTATGTTCTACGTGAGTCCTGAAAGAATTGGCTGATGTAGTTGCCAAGCCACTCTCCAAAGTCGTCGTGGTCAGGTGCAGTCCCTAGTGACTGGGAGAGAGGAAACATCATGGCCATTTTTTAAAAAGGTAGGAAGGAGGGCCTTGGGAACTACCTCACGTCTGTGCCTGGGAAGATCATGGAACAGATCCTCCTAGAAGCTATGCACATGGAGGCCAGAGAGGTGATTTGTGACAGCCAGCATGGCTTTACTGGGGCAAGTCCTGCCTGACCAATCTGGTGGCTTTCTACAATGGAGTGCCTGCATCAGTGGACACGGGAAGAGCTACAGATGTCATCTGTCTGGATTTCTGCAAGGCCTTTGACAGGGTCCCCCACAACATCCTTCTCTCTAAGTTGGAGAGATGTGGATTTTACAGGTGGACTGTTCAGTGGGTAAGGAATTGGCTGGATGGTCACATCCAGAGGGTGGTGGGTAATGGCTCCAAGTCCAGATGGAAGGCGGGGACATGCAGGGTTCCTCAGGGGTCTGTGCTGGGACTGGTGCTGTTTAATATGTTTATTAATCATATGGACAGTGGGATTGAGTGCACCTTCAGCAACTGTGCTGATGACACCAAGCTGAGGGGTGAAGTTAATGTGCTGGGGAGGCAGGATGCCATCCAGAGGGACCTGGACAGGCTGGAGTAGCGGGCCCAGGTGAACCTCATGAGGTTCAACAAAGCCAAGTGCAGGGTCCTGCACCTGGGTTGGGACAATCCCCATTATCCACACAGGTTAGGAGATGATGTGCTTGAAAGCAGCCCTGCAGAAAAGGACTTGGGAGTTCTTATGGCTGAGAAGGCGGACATGAGCCACAAATATGCATCTGCACCTAGAAGGCCAACAGCATCCTGGGCTGCATCAAAAGAAGCATGGCCAGCAGATCAAGAGAGGTGATGCAGCCCCTCTGCTCTGCTCTGGTGAGACCTCACCTGGAGTACTGTGTCCAGCTTTGGAGCCCTCAACACAAGAAGGACATGGACCTGTTGGAGTGTGACTGCAAAAAATTATCAAAGGGCTGGAACACCTCTCCTGTGAAGACAGGCTGAGAGAGTTGTGCTTGTTCAGCTTGGCAGAGGCTCTAGGGAGACATTATAGCGGCGTTCCAGTACCTGAAAGGTGCCTATAAGAAAGCTGGGGAAGAACTGGTCACGAGGGCATGCAGCAGTAGGACAAGGGGTAACAGTTTTACACTAGAAAAGGGGAGATTTAGGTTGGATATTGGGAAAAAGTTCTTCAGGTTTAGGGTAGAGGATCACTGGAACAGGTTGCCCAGAGACATAGTGAAGGCCCCATCCCTGGAGACATTCAAGGTCAGGTCTGACAGGGCTCTGAGCAACCTGATCTAGTGAAGATGTCCGTGCTTACTGCTGTGGGGTTGGACTAGATGACCTCCAAAGGTTCCTTCCAACCGTACACATTCTATGATTTGCAGCACTCAGCGTTGTAACAATGTAATCGTCTGGCTATGATCTCAGAGGCCGTTCTTCGATGCAGGGGTTGGGTCCCTGATGGGGTAAAGGTTTGCAGACTATAGGCACTCTAAATGTGACCACCTTTTCCCTTCTTTGGATACAGGATCTCGATAATCTGATTCAGGATATGGACAGTGACGAAAACAAGGTAAGTAGAAGTACAGTAGAGGAACTCGTTTAGCAAGAGCTTAGCCCAGTCTTGATCTGCAAATTGCATGCTCTCTTTCACTATCTTCTTTCATCCTTGTTCAAGCTAGAGTTTTGAAGACCACTCCCTAGATTGTAGAAATTAAAGTTAATTCCTCAGTGCTGTGGTGTTTGTGACTGTAGGTCTGTGGCATGAAGGTACTGACTGATGTTATTAGTTCCTTGACAGGCCTCAGAGTGAGGACTAGGCATCTGGTATAGTGGGAGGGAAGGTATTTCAGAGAGGCTCCACTCCATGGTGGGCTTGTTGCTTTTGTAACCCAGCTTTTTACATAGGTGTGTGAGAGTGTCTAGTACTGGCAGACAGCTAATGAGGATCAGTGTGCCTCCAAGATGACCGTTTCAGCTTACTGTTTCAGGACTGTACTGTTACCATTGCGATTGAGTTAAATGATGAAGCTTCTCTGATGTTCATACACTTTTTCTTAAAGGAAGTGAGGCCTAAGGTACTTGGTTTGCTGGCTTTCAACCAGCCAGCTAAGCCACTGGAAAGTCATAAATACATATGTGAGTCACAAATACAAATGTGCACATTTATAGATGAAGAGGCTGTGGCTCAGTATTTGTGGATTGGTGTAGATCCTGAGTGGCGTAGCTGGGAATAAAATCTTAAAATGTGTGACTGTCCTCTGTCCTGCTCCAACTGGCCAACTCGGTGTTGTATATAGACTGAACAATGTGCTTTCCATGCTGCCTTTATGTAAGATCTGTCACTGAAAGACCTGAGTCGTTCTAGATCCTTCAGTGGAAGAAAACAATTGGTTTAAACTCTGATGCAAGGATATGGTGAATTAACGCACAAGATAGGATGCGTGATGCTAATTTCATGGTGATGCAGTAAAGGAGCTTTCACAAGTGACAAGCTTAAAATATGGCTGTCTGTCTTTTGCACTGGGACCTGCCCCACACCACTCTGCTTCGTCAGTATGTTGCTACTACCTTGTACAGCAGATTTCTGAGCTAGGTATTCCCAGTGAATCCTTGTTTAAGCTTGTCCTGTTCGGTTACTACAGCTTTCTAACCAAGTTCTGACTGCCTCTCCTGCTTCAGATCCAGGCCTACGTGATGTGCAGCAAGCTGCGTTCTGCCTACCTGGTCTCGGTGAGACAGGAGAAGACCAGAGCAGTGCAGCTAGTTCAGCATGTGCGGCAGCTGGCTGAGAACAGCGGGGATGACGTGGTGAAGGCCATCTGTGCCCAGTGGCTCTCGGTGCACCAGCCCAAAATGAGAAACCGGATTCCCCAGGGCGCTAGGAAGTAGTAAGTGATTGACGTTCACCATCATATGGATGGGGAAGGCTTGAAGACAGCTTAAAAGCGTGTGGTTCAGCAATCTCTTGGTAAAATGGAAGCCTCTTGACTGATGTTGGTGGCTAATGGATGCTGCTGATGTGCCTCCAAGTGAAAGGAAGGGAACTAAATTACAAGTGCCAGACCTGTATTTTGACAAACAGTCACTACCTCAGGGTGTTTTTTGGCTATTTTTTGATGGGGGGAGGGGGGGCAGTAATTTCAAACTGAACAAGCAAGAATTGAGGTATATGGAAGAGACCACTTATATTTCTAGTTTGGGGAGTTTTTGGTTGGTGGTTTGTGATTTTTTTTTTTTTTTTTTAAGGCACTGAACTTTATTGTATTTTTATTTTTAATCCAGAAAACCTGTATAGAGAGGGCAGAGAAATCTCATCAACTCAGTGTAGCCTTGAGTATGAAACTGGTTGTAATTATGGGTTTCCTGTAAACTTTTTCAAGAAGTATTTCTTACGAAGACTGAAATTCAGAAATTATTTAATCCTCCATACAAACCATTGCTACTCTTTCTTCCCCCCTCCCCCCCAGACTGTTACAATGTGCCCGATTTCTTTAGTTTGAAAAGGTAGAAACTGATCCTTCAAGCCAGGTTTCTACTTAGCAGTCATGCTGTCTGATGTGTGCCCTACATCTGGCACCTGAGCCCTTACTGGGTGGATGCAGCTATTAAGGTCATATCCTGTGAGGGGAGTACAAAGGGAAAGTAATCCTTTAAGAGAGTTGAAAAATCACGTAGCTCGCTCTTTGCTATGGTAATACCCAATCTGTTGTTGCAGTGCAGCTTTATGACTGAACAGTTGCCAGTAAATTTCCAGTTTTTCATCAGGTATAGCAGAAAACGTGGATAAAGCAAGCTGGTAAAATTCAAGTCTGTCTGTAGCCCTGTCACCTGTTTCTTACCAGAATAATCTGCTCCTGTCAGGTACAGTAGAACTCCAAACTAATTTTTTATTAACTGGACATACTGTATAGACTCTGACAGGCTTTGCTCTAGAAGTGTTAGATTTTTATTGAAATCCAGGAATCTTTGTGTAATGGCTGTGTTCAGGGATGCTGAAAAAAGCAGTTGCTTCTCTGCAGCCATGACAGGGGTATGAGAAATGGGTGGAAGAAAGTTAGACAGTAGTAGGACCTTCAAAAGGAAACAACAAAATGTGGCACTCCACAGGAGTGTTTGCAGTTTACATGTATTTCAGTAGGAAAACTACTTCACTCTTTTGTTTAGAAGTTTAGTTGCTTGCTTCAAAAGAAACAGCAGGTTTTCTGATGTGGAATAGAACTGTAAATAGGTTTAGTAGGTAAAATAATTGAGACTGTCAAATAAGTGTTGCACTGTCCCCAAGCTCACTGTAGTGACAGAACAGAACGGTCTGTCTCCTTTAGTGCTTCATGAGCAGTGCCCCACTGACACCAACACCTCACTTGGAGGTGCTCCACGCTAGAGCAGGGCCAGAAATGACCACAACTAGCTCTCAGAATCTCCTGACCACAGATTTGCATTATCTCATTAGTGAGCAGTACTAATGAAAGCTGCTTTTGTTTTCCTGGCTAGACTGACCTGGCTTTCTGTAAAGAGTAGAGCCTCTAGGCTAATCCTAAAATGTGACACTATCCATGTCTTCAGTGATTTCCAAACCTCTAATTACAGGGAGGAGGTTTTACTGTTTGTGGGTTTGTGCATTGCTGTAATACCTACTTTCTGCTCAGGTTCCATCAGCTGTATAGAGGAGAGAGTGGAGTTTGCCATGCAGACCAGTCAGTTCTGTACCTGCCTTTCTTCCTGACCTCTTTGCACTGTACCTGATGCACTTTATATAGTGTTTGTTGTCACTTGATGTTCTTAACCTGGAATAGTAGGGATCTTTCTTTTACCAGCAGAACTGGAATTTTGATCCTAACTGCCTTGTGTCACAAATAGTGCAATTATCAAGAGTCTTTGAATTTTTGAGCATCAAAAAAGGGATTGAGTACTGCCAATTAAAAAGAATTTATCTAATAATGACCAAGGTTTGTTTACAGTGAAAAAAAGATAATAAAGTATTACAACTGATAACATATGTCCTGTTTGCTTTTTGTGTGAGTATAGCTGGGGAACTCTTTCTAGATCTGTATTTTGCTTCTGGCTACACTTGGCAGAGTAATTAGAAGGGGGAGAATTGTTCTGTCATGCAAAATGTCTCTCTGTTACAGTGTCCTCAACACTCAGATCAACTGGAATATCACATTTTTAGAAGTCCTTGCAGTAGCTAAGTAGCCAGCTCAGCCTCATACGTGTACTCTCACAGACCAGTAATCCTCTTTGCGAGTTAATCGAACTCTCCCTTACAAGCCTCCCTTTGAGACAGCTAAATGAGCTTTAGTTCCCTCATTTTACAGATCAGCCTAGAAGAATGCATAAATGACTTCCCAAGGTCAAAAAGAGTGGGGGTGTGTCTGTGGAAACATGTAGTTCTATGCCTCATGTTAAATCTACAGTAGGACTTCTTGGAGAAAAGCACTAGCCTACAAGGACAAAATATTTCAACCTAGAGATGCTTTCTGCTTTTTTGGGCAGTTTTTCTTGGTTCCAAAAGCCAGGCAGTTTTTCTTGGTTCCAAAAGCCACTTTGAAGATGAGAGAAATCACACTCAGAGAAACAGGCCACGCTTGTGATGCCAGGCAGCATTCTACAGCTACGCAGTGGATTTGGTTTCATACTCAAGATGAAGTGTGAAGAGGGAAGAAAAAAGGTGGAGTGACAGGGAGAGACCCAAAGTGCCTCTAAACTGTAATCCAAACTGAGTTATCTACATTAGTAAGGCAGGTGCAGAGAACAGCATCACCAAATAAACCAATTCAGCATTTCTGAAGGAAGGTATGGTCTCTTGCTGTATAAAGAAAATGGTTTCATTTATTGGTCAGAGGTAGCACAGAACTGATCTGCATAGATAGCATCCAGACAGAAAGAATTAATTGTAAAATTAGCATTAGTTTCCCAAAACTGGCAGTTGGTCACAGTGGCACACTCATATGCAGGTCCAAAAGCTTCTAGACTTTTTTTTCCAGTAGCAGAAGATAATCCTGTGAGCTGCAGCACTTGTCTTTTAACTGCTTAACTCTTTCGGAAATAATCTCTGCTTAGGGATCACACTCTAGCAGTTTGCACCAACACAGCACTGGAGTTCTGAGGGAGCAGCCCCCCTACTACAGGGCTTGACCCAGCTGCCTTTTGGAAGCAAAAGCAGTGTGGTATGGCAAGGCCAGGCTGGCAGCCTTGGCCAGCAACTGCTGGGCAGACAAAGGTACAGATTTCTGTGCAAGCCTTGCTCTCCTGTCTCTAGCTAACTTGACTGAAATACCAATATAGTCCTGACCTCTGCGTCAGCTGTTTAGCTCTACATAGTTTGCTGTCATTCAAAGCTAAAGCCTCAGCTGAAGTTGTTCAGTGGGGTTTTTTTAACATAGTTGAGATGGTCTTTAATCATTCTGCTCTCTTTTCTAGGTTCTAAAGTAATTTAAGGTGTAGCTGGGGCTGTTTATTGTGACAACTTTTACACCATCTTTGCTCGGTGCTTCCCAGGAAAGCTGTTAATTTTTTAAAATAAGATAGCAGCATTCCCCTAGCTTTTAATCTCCCAGTCACTTGCACTGAGACCGGGTTCTCAAAAGATAGGCCAATCTTCAGTTAACTTACTGCAATCGGGGCATTTGGGGCCAAGGTACTTCAGTGCCTAGGGTCCAGCTTCTTACAGAGAATACAGAGGGGGAAAAAAAGTTTGATTCCATTTAAACATTGCCTAATGCTTGGCACAAAAGGCCAGCACCTGTTTCTGTGTGCTTGAGAGCACTTGTGTTGCATGTAATTGCCAAAAAAATCTAATATCCTAAAATACTCTCACTCTGCCAGGTCAAATAGTAGGAACTATAACTTCATAGATTGTAAATTGAGAGCCCTAATTTCTTACTATTACTGTTAGGGGGAGAAAAAATAAAGGTAATTCTTTGTTACTTCATAATCTAAATCTAAGCCTGCAAGTTCCATTTCTATTCTAGAGCCAGGGAACAGTAGCCTCTGGCTGCTGGGTGAGATAACAAGCAAAGGTTCCTCTCTCCATCAGTGCTCTAATTCTTCAGCTAGGAAGGGGGACTGGTTGCTTACTAATCTCAATCCTTAAATGCAATATTCCAGAAAGTCATATTAGATTGTGTTCACAGAGCCATTGTAAGGGTTCCTTCTAGTCAAGGTCTCGCAGCAGTGCTCTCGCAGGGAAGAATCACTGGGCCCAGCCAGATGCAGGCTTTAGGTCCACGCTGCTCAGTCCCACTGGATGCCAAGGAGCTCACAGCTCACACTCCAGAGCTTCTTTGCTGTCTCATCATCCCGACCCCATGGAGATACATATGCTGGCTGGCAGTCGCTGTAAGAGGAACATTTTAAAATTTTTATTAGGTCAAAGACATCCATCTGCAGTAGCACACTGGGATATTTGTGCTAAGATAAGGGAGTTGCTTTCTGTCAGCTTAACTTCAAGACAAAGGGAAGAAGTGTGGGAGGCTATATAGCTTTTAATTGAGCAAGGAGTGGTGCTAAGCCACTTTGAGAAAGCTTTTGTTCCAACCGGCTTAGGGAAGAGTCTTACCCCATGGCACCAAGAACTGGCACGCGAGTCTCGCACTACCTGTTGTCTCAACTCTTCCGGAGACCTACATATGCTCTGCTATATACTCTTCAGTGTATGTTCTCATTAATACCACTAAAAAGGGCTATAGACGCTAAGCAAACTCCTTCAGGAGCATCCTTTCTAGTAAACACTGCAAAAAAAGCCACTCAAAACAGTTCTCTATTTTAAACTATCCCACTATATTGCCATCACACAAAAGGCAATGCTGCCCCAGAACGCCACCACTGTTGTAACCATGTAAGGTTATCCCCTTTTCTGTTATCCTCTGAACTGTGGCTCCTTTCTTCTCAGCTCCTCCAATCAGACAGCACTGTCTGGAATAGAGATCATGCATTCTCATCTGTTAGGCTGGATGCTCAGTAACATGGGAGTTTAACAGAGGAAACTGTGCATCTCAAGATTTCTGCCCAGCCTAGTATTTTTAGAGTTGAGACTGCACAGTCTCTCGTGTCCCTGAAACGACTATAGTGGACTCCACCTGTCTTGCTGTAGCATGCAAATTTTTAATGTCTGTACTAGTGCTTTATATTATATTGCCTGGAAAGTGAAAAGGATTTTGGGCTAGTCCAATGTAAATTGTGAATTACTGGTTAAACTATTCATTTCCCACCACGTCCAGGACTCGTTTCTTTCATGAGTTTAAAATCCACTGAATTTTTCTGTATACCAGCACATAAATTCTCTATTTATGTCCTGGGATAGACAATCATCCAAGGAAGATTAAGACATCTATTTATACATGCAAGTCCGATTAAGAGGGTACAGACTCCCAAGTGAAGAGCTGACGAAGTCATTACAGAGACTAATCTGGTCACATTATCACAAGAAGCTCTGCAAAGAAGCAAAGGCTCCAACAGTATCCAAGTGAATTAAAATAAAACGACACCTTTTCATGTTCTCTTCCCAAAGCCAGTATTGTTACACTGCTCCACACCTGGTGGGGTGGGAAGCTGACAGACAAGACACATCTGAAGGAAGCTGTTTAAATGGCAGGCTTCAAATCTAGGACAATGTTGACTTGAGACTGCTCTGGGCTTTGGTGCAGGGAAAAGGCATGACTCTGCATGGTCCTGAAGTAAGTCAAAATCCAGAAGGGTTTGTAGTGGGAGCTACAAAGAACATTTGCAAGACAAAGATAAGCACCCCAGCAAGACCCCATCCCACCTGGTGGGTCTGTCACACTGGAGGATCAAGTTATTTTGTTACGTGCAAGTCCTGAAAGTCTCACCACCTTGCTCTGCAGCACCATCAGCCCTCCCAGCAACCTGGGAGCACAGGACCCTTCTGCTCCAGTGGGGTAAAACTACAAAGAAAACCAGTGTGGTCTTCCCAGGATTGGCTCAAGTTACCTCATTAACCAAACAAAATGATTTGCCTGTCTCAGGCAGATTAGGATTAGAGTTCTAAGCGTGTGACAGCCACTCCTGCACTCTGAGCATGATGACATTCCTAGTACTGAAGGACCTGCTCTTGTGTGAAGAATTGCACCAGTCAGAGATGTCTTCTAACACAATGTCTGCTGCATCCAACCTGGAAGGGGTAATGCTGTAGTATTTGTCACCCTCAATCTTACCATCTAGCCTCTTGCCCAGTCCCTATTTAATGAAGGATGGCAATTGGTCTCTTTCCCCAGCCAACAAGGCTGTCTTCTACAGTGTATCACTCCATTAGCTTGCACCCACCTGAAATACTGTCCTGTCACAGAGTCTAGCTCTTCTGCTACTGCACAGTAGATGCTGGTCTGAGCTCCTTCCTGAGGTGTCTTCAAAAAGAACGAGAATATCTTCCACAGCCACATCATTACAAGCGAGTGCCGGACCAGCTCAGAATGTACAGACCCAGGATGGAGAGCGTTTGCTGTGACTTTAGTGCCTGTGGCAAAAGAAAGTTCAGGATAAACCAGCGTGCATCAAACTGCTTTTACAAAGAAGGGGTAACATAGTGCCCTATTCTACCTGCAGATATTCTACAACGCAAAGGAGGCGTCCAGGCATGGATACAAGGAAAATCAGTTAAATTCTTAGTACTTAGTGCTTGCTGGAGCATCCCCCACTCCCTGCCAAACGCTGCAGTCACTACAAGCCTTCTGCAGAGTAACGTGCTAGAGGGCCTGGATGCTAAACCAGCAGCAGTTCCCACCAGGCTTTTGAGAACAGCAGCTGCTTCTGATTTACAATAATACTAATTTCCAAGAGAAGACACTACTTCATATGTTTATGAAAAAGTCTGAATGACACAGCTATGACAGATACTGTGAATTAAGAGGTACTGCCTTGTTCTGTGCTTCTATTTTACAGGCCACTTATGGCAGCTGAGTATCCCTCAGCTTCTCCATTGCAGAGTGCAATTGTAGTCCAGCTCCTGTGTTTCCATTTGTGTAGATGTAGCTAGTATTTTTTTTTTCTACAGACACCAAAGAAAAAAGAAATCCATTCAGCTGTGCCAGGATGCTAAACTCCTCTGCCCTCCTGCTCTAAAGACAATTAGCGCTTTCAGTCTCCTGCTTCCACAGGCAGGAGGTATTTTCTCCCTGCATCACAGATCTGTCAGTGACCCTTGGCTCTAACTATTTCACTTCTATGCAGCAAGTTTCCAGACTTTTTCAATCCACCTTCCTCATCCACAATGTCCAGAAATCATGGAAAAGCACTCCGCTCTCCTCTGGGACTTGCCTTGCAGCCGTCTCGCCAGCTCCCGGGTGAAGAGGACGTTGGCCAGTTTACTGTGACAGTAGGCGAGGCCACGGTTGTAGCTCTTCTCACCATGGAGATCATGGAAGCGGATCCGGCCTCCGTGATGAGCCAGTGAGGACACATTCACTATGCGGGCCGGGGCAGACTGCTTCAGACACTCCAGCAATAGGAAGGTCAACAGAAAATGGCCTAGAGATGAGAGGAGATGTCATACTTCTCTGAAGGGCTCCCCTGCTGGACTTAAAAAGTACTTCCAACACGTTACTTCAACATGTTTTATTTTATTGCTACCTGCATTTCAAGAAGACTCCCCTGAATCAACTGCTAAACTTTTAGGGGGCCATTCAGTTCTGTTCCTCAGCTTCAAAAAGCTGGAGGTGTCATACATTTCCAGGGTCTCAGGTAATGTGTATGGGTGCTTAAACTGGGTCTGTGGTAAGCAAATACATTGCATGCATCTCCAGGGCTCTTTAACTCTGGGCTTCCATTCTGCCCCAGGAAGGAAGGATGAAGAAGACAAGATCTGAAAGCAGGATCTTCCTCTGGCGTTTTGCCATGGATATTGAACGCAAATATGACTCCATTGACCTTACCAAGATGATTGACTCCCAGGTGCATCTCAAAGCCATCAGCAGTCTTGGAGTAAGGGCATAACATGACCCCAGCATTATTAATGAGAATATGAAGTTCCTTCTCCTCTGCAAGAAACAACAGACAGCCTTAAGTGGGGAAGGAAAGAGCAAAGACAGACAAGAAATAGGCCAAAAAACCACACACACCTGTCTCAGTTGCAGCCACATTGCCTCAATGAAATACGGGTAAGTTTCCTACCACAAACTCGATTGTGGCCTCTGACAAGTCCCTGCTTTGAACCAGAGTACCCAACATGGCACAGAGATACACAGCCAGGGGTTTGACACTTGCTAGAGAGTAGACAGCAGTCCTTGGTAAGACATTCTCACTCAGAAGAAAGATCTAGAGACTGTACCTGCTAGGAATTTCTCAGCAAACTCCCGGATGGATTTTGTATCAGCCAAGTCCAGTTTTTTCACAATGACTTGCTGGTTCCCTGTCTCAGCTCGGATTTCACTGGCTGCCGCTTCTGCCTTCGCTATGTCTCTGCAAGCGACAATCACCCTTGCACCTGCAAGGGAGAGGGGGGAAGCAGCAACAGAGTCAGTGGGTACATGCTGGATGATCAGGGCTATGACAAATAGGCTGACTATGCACAGTGCTTACAAACAACATGTAGTTTCTTTACATCAAGTCAGGTGAGTAGCTGGGAGAGATAAAGCCTTTCCTACTAAGTTGTTAGCTCCAATCCAGTCCAAAGCTGTTTTCAGACCAGGAACAAGCACATCTTGAGTGCCTTTGTCCAGGTTCTCCCAGGAGTGTGCACCACAACCCTGGCATGATAGGGTTATATCTGCCCCTATCATGGGAGCGTCAAGCCAGGAGCACATGAAGATACTTGGATTCCAGCCAGAGTAATTTCTAAATGGCTTGTGAGCAGGTAGTTTAATCTCCTTACCAGTTGCCCAAAAAGCATTTAAACTAAATGAGCTTAAAACATGAGTAACTAAAGCACACCACAGTGGACCTGTGGTACCTCCCGGCTTCATACAGGCAGCACCCAGCAATACCAGGAACTTCCCCAGTCCTCCCAGCACAGTTGCAGTGTCACAAAGCACGTTTTTGGAGTTCAAGCACTGAAACTGACTGAGGAACTGGGGCCTTGCACCTCGGTGGTTACAGCCTCTGGAGGAGCAACACTTGTGCTCGTCTGAAATAACTCTGGAATCCAATTCATTTAAACATTAGCATACACCGCCCTCCCTTCCATCCAGAAAAGGGACGGCAGCCAGGCACACGCACATCAGACGGGCAGGCCGGCCTGCTGATGAAGGCCAGGACTTGCCTCTCCGGGCGAGGTCTCTGGCGGTCTCCTTCCCAATGCCTGTGTTGGCTCCCGTGATTATCGCCACCTTCCCCTCCAGCTTAGCTGTTGACTTGCACTGTCCTCCAGCGACATACCTCCTGCAAGACAGGGCGGCAGCAGTCACGGGCCGAGGACAGCCTCCCCGCTCGGGGCACTCGGTCAGGGCTGAGCACAGTCCCCGCGTTTGCCCCGACGGTCGGACAGAGCGCTGCGCTCGGCGTCCCGGGGAGTCACGGGCGTCGTTGCCTGAAGCGCCTGATCGCTATCGTGTGGTGACCGGGCCACCGGGAACTGTCCCGCCAAGAGCCCCCCCGCCTTACAAACAGCGGCGTGCGCCCGGGAAGCCCCGCCCCCAGGGTCCCACCGCCCCGCCCTTGCGCCAAGTGGGACGACGGTTCCCATTGGCTACCGTCGTCAACTCCGGAGACTTGGCCAATGGGCTCTGCCGCAGCACCGTGAGGCGAACGCGGGCCCCGCCCCCCGCGCGCCCCGGCGCGGCGGCTGCATCGCCCCGAGTGCCGCCGGCGCGATGGCCCGGGACACACCGCACAGCGAGTGCCGGGCGGCCGGAGGCTGTGGGAGGCCACCGAGCTGAGCCGGGCCCCAGGAGCGCCCCACCTCCTGTCATCAGCGCGGCAGTGTTTCTGAGGCGCTGGCGATTGGAAACGTGTATAACGCCCTATCCCAGCGCGGGCTAGAGAAAAGGGATCCGCTTTATTCGTATTCCCCTCGGACGAGCAAAGCAGCAGACCTGTTGCTGATGCGCGGCGCACGCCGGCTCCGCCCGCCCCCACCCGCCCCTCCGCGGGGCGGAGGCCGCCGCCGCCGCCGCCGCTACTCGCGCGCGCGAACGGCCAGGGCCGCGCTCGGTAAGACGCACCTGATGTAGGGCGCAGCCACGAAAAGGAGAACGGGGACGGAGACGGCAGCCCCGAGCGCGGTTCCCCAACAGGTGAGCATCGCCGCCGCCCGCTCCATGCACACTGCCGAGGGCTGGCGCTCGCCGGCGGCCGCCTCGCCCCTGCCCGCCCGGTCCCGCCCCAGCCCTCCCGGCCACGCCCCCGCCGGCCCGGCCACGCCCCGGTCCGCCGGGCCACGCCCCGGCCCGCCCGGCCACGCCCCTGCCGCGGCTCGGGGAGCCGGAGCGCGGAGCTGTCTCGCGCGCGGTACGGGGTGCATCTGGCGCGCCTGCGCAGTGCGCTGTTCGGCGCTTGAGCTGTTGGTCCGTTGGCCGCGGCGTGCAGACTAGGTCGAGCCCTCACAGCGCGCTGGGAATCCCCGCTGGCAGCAGGGAGCTGGCCGGCTGTACGCTACCAGAGCGCTCGGAGCAATCTGAAAGTGCGCTTCCCGATTAACGAGCCGGGAAGCGCCTGATGAGGCGGCGGGGCTGGCAGGGAAGCCGTCAGAGGGGATTTCACGCCCTCACGCCAGACTTTAGGGTACTGACCCTGCCGCAACGTGTGCAGTGGCGGGTGTGCAAGCACGCGCTGAGGGCTGGGAGAAACACAGCGCCGGACTCGGCAGTGCCCGCTCCCGCCTTCGCCAGAGCGCGCAGGGAATGAAAGGCGCGGGGCCGGAGAGGGGGTGCAGCCTCGCACCTCTACGGCTGCCTCCGCCCGGGAGACTACAGCTCCCAGCAGGCAGTGCGCGCGGCGAGGCCCCCGCCCCTCCCCCCCCCCACCGTGGCAGCCCGGGCCAGCGCCCGACGCGCCTCGTTGTCGCGGCCGCCGGGTGGCGTCCCCGGCAGCCCTGTCGCGACGCGTGTGGCCGCCCGATCCCCCGGGGGAGCAGCCGGCCACGGGACGGTTTTGCGGTCGGGCGGCGTTCCGGGCGCCCGGCTGCGCGAAGGGGAAGCCCGCGCCTCCGCCGATGGCGGAAGTGCCTCGGTAGCGGAGGGGGCGGGGGGGGCGGCGGCTGTCAGCCATCGGCCATGGCGGGCCGCGGCTCCGGGTCCTCGGAGCACCTGGAGCGGCTGCACGAGATCTTCCGGGGACTGCACGGAGATTTGCGGGGCGTCCCCGAGCGGCTGCGGGGCAGCGCGGCCGGTGAGGCGGGGGCGGGCGGCGGCCGCTCCTCGCTGGCGGTGGGAGGGCGTAGCGGTCGCGGGACGGTGCGCCGGCAGCGGGATGGGCTTGAGCGGGAGCGGGGACGTGGGCTCTGGCGATGCTTTCCCTTCTCCCTGCGTGCGGGCAGCTGGCCCTCCGGCTGGGCCTCTCCGCGGGCGGCCTCCGGGGTAGCTGGGGCTTGTCGGTGGTGGGTGGGGAGTTTCTCATGGATAGACCTGGTTCTGCAGCCGGGAGGGCAGAGTCCCAGTCGGTGTGCGGGAAGGAGCTTTGCCAGGGGCCCTGGAGGGATTTGGTGCGTCGCTTTCGGTAGCCGCCTCTCGGGAGGGGGCTGGTGGCTTCGCTCGGCCTGGCTTCACTGCGTGCGGATCTTCCCTTTCTTTCATTGTTTGGCTCTTGTTTGAAACCTCGTTGTCAGAATTAAAAGCGGCCTGTATTGTCACGACTGCTGCCCACAGCCATTTGTAGACGTACTGGGGAAGATTTTCGTTTTAAATGACCGTTTTTTATGGATGAGAAAAAGAACCCCAACAGCTATTAAGCCACACAAAGCCACATTAAAAGCAAAACCCGATTTTATGGGTATTCTCTATACTAGCTCAGTGGGTAAAATGCTCTTGACAGAACACTTCTCTGTAGGACTTGGCATTGTGCTTCTAATTCTGTACTTCTACTTGGCAGTATTCTGAGAAATGGAATGGGAAGTGATCTGACGAGGAGAAATTTATCAGGGTCAGCAGATCTCGCATTAAATACTTCCTTCATACCAGAAACATGTTCCACAGTTACCGTGAGGAGCTGCTGCAGCTCAGCTTGGGTTTTGCAACACGAGAATGAGTAGGGGCTGTCGGGCACCTTCTGTGATAGTCCTGTCATTCTCCTCTTGTCATTGATCCATTTTATATGTTTAGGTCTAAAGTCAAAAATGCTCTGTTCAGAATATACCACTCTGTGCTAGGTAACACAGGCTATAGAAAGCTTTAATGTTCCATTTGTTACCTGGCTTTCCATTTAATAACGAGTTAAATTTGGGCTCACAGTCCTCATCATCAGCATTTCCAGAAACTTCAGTACAAGAAAGATGTTCAAACCTGCAAGTGACGATTTTCAAAGCTGACTTAATTTCACAGAATCACAGAATAACAAGGTTGGAAAAGACCTTTAAGATCATCAAGTCCAACCATTCACATCCTAAACTAAATCATATCCCTAAGTACTTCATCTACCCTTTTTTTGAACACATCCAGGGAAGGTGACTTGACCACCTCCCTGGGCAGCCTGTTCCAGGCCCTGACAACTCTTTCAGCAAAAAATTTTTTCCTAACGTCCAATCTAAACCTGCCCTGGCACAGCTTCATGCCATACCCCCTTGTCCTATCACCTGGCTGAAGAGACCATCACCTATCTCTCTACAACCTCCCTTCAGGTAGTTGTAGGTGGTGATAAGGTATCCCCTCAGCCTCCTCTTCTCTAAGCTAAACAGCCCCAGCTCCCTCAGCCACTCCTCATAGGATTTTGCTAGCTATCAACAAGAACAAAAAGTATAAAAGAAGAAATATCCTTTCTTGTTGGAAATCCTTATTTCCTTGTAGAAGGGAGAGGGCTCAGTTTCTTGGTGAAGTAAAGCCAAACATTCTGCTATTATATTTTGGAAGTATTTCTAAGAGTTTAAGATCAGTCAGGAATTTGTCTATCTGGTAGAGGTGTTCCACTCTCCCAGTGTGCTTTGTTTGCTTCTTGTACTTAGGGGGAGTGGGCTGTGTCTTTACTTTTCCAGTTACCTGGTCCTGAAGACTTCAGGAAGGGATAAAAGATATCTTGTAAATGCTTTTAAGATGATTGGCATGCTCCCAAACTCAAGGGAAGACTTTAGTCCTTGGGATATCTTTGTGGGGCAGAGGTTTGGAAATGCTGTTTCACTCTGTAAAAACAAACAAGATAACAAATTCCTTCCAAAGTTGTGAGAAGGCATTTTAAACACCCTGGATCAGTTTCAAACGCAGATACTTTGCTGTACTTTTCAAATGAATTTATTTATTTTTAAATTGATTAGAAATGAAGTGGCTAAATGTTGATGAGCCCATGGGTAATGCTACTGTGGCTTAGGTGCTTTTTGCTTTTACCTCATTAAAGAAGTTGTATCAATATACTTTGAATCACAGTTCAATCTGGAGCGATGCGAATTAAACTGCTCGGTGTATTCTGGCATTTCTGCTAGCCAGATCTAGTATTATGCTTTCAAACCAAATTGCCCCATTTCTGGTTGGCACATAGATTAAAGAACGCCTTAAGCCATTGCTGCCTGACTGTTGGAAACCAGCATTTCTTTGTCTGCTCCTTTTGAAGTGTGGCCTTAACCTGCTTGGGAGGTGCAGGGAAGGCAAAGTACTGCTTTTCCTGCACTGCGCCCGGTTTCACTTCAGGTGAGACAGCAGCAGCTGTTAGAGGGCACTGCTTAGACTGGATTTGTGAAATGACCTGTGTGAAACAAAATACTGACTTCTGAAGGCTCTTTTCATGCAGTTCCTGTCCATAATTGCACTTACAACCCAGCTACACAAATAACTGCATCAGCACAAATGTCCGTGGTGGCAGATCATAGAAGTTGAGGAGAGTGTGTTCAGTAGGAACCTCATAAGTCAGTGTTTCCTCCTGGGTAAGCTGGGATGTGAAACTGCATTTCCCCAATACCAGCTGGTCTATAGTATATTAACAGTCAAGATGTACCATGGTCTGCAGTAGTTCTGTGCTACTTGAAAGCATAGGTTCTTGTTAGATGATGGGTTTTAATTCTCTCTTAAGCTCTCTGTGGTTCAGATTCAGGGGATTAATATGAACTTGAACTGAAAAGGAAAGCCTACAGCTTAGGGTGTCGTGGTATGAGATGAGCTGTATAAAGGTGTTTTGATCACTACAATTTTTGTTCCCATTCTCTGTTGAGAGCTCAGAGGTTTAAAAACGGCTTCATTTGTGGAGGGCTGTATTTACAAAAGGTGTCATCTAGTAATTTTTTTTACTGCAACAATGTTTTCATAATGTTGCCTTTAATTTTGTCTTTAAGTTTAATCAAATCAGAGAGTTTTTACCAAGAAGACCGTCTGCAATTTTTGCCACCCAGATTTTTATTTAAGACTGAATTATTCTCTCCTGAGAGAGATGGCTTAGGCTAGCACATATTTATCAGACTTGTGATACAATTTGGTTTCTCTGGCAGTACTCTACAAGAGTCCTTGGGTGGTCATCTTCAGAGCTTTTGCAAAAGCTTATAAAACACGTGGTTTTGCTCCACTGAGATAAGAGCAGTTTCAGAATTACACTTTTCATTGATCGTGGATATTAGAGAGGTATGATGTTTTTTACCACAAGCAAAATACATGTCTTATGGTGAGACTTCATCCTTTGTCACAAAGACCTTAGGAAATGACATTCTCAAACAGCTGCACTGTACAGCTTTGTCTGCTGATTCAAACAACTGGTGCCATTCCACAACACGGAAGCATTTGGGCATTAATCTGTGAACCCGAGGTAGTATCTTGATGGCATCTTTAATCTCCTGAGTACTCCACAATGTTTATCCCGTTTACCTTAAGTTACTTTATGACCAGAGGAATGCAGCGTGCCCTACCTGCCAGGAAGCTCAGGGCTCACTTGGAAATGTAGATTGACTCGATGTTCAAATTAGCCTTGAGTAATCTTAACAAAATTTGTGAAAAAAAAGACAAATATTTATAAGCTGTTTCCCAGCATGTCCTCTCTGTTATTTCATGTTAAATGTTTTTTCACACACAGTCCTGTTGGTGAAGATTGGAGGATAAATGGTCAGAAGAAATATTTCAGGTTTAAAGTAATACTTCTTTTGCCCACCAGCAGTAGCGGCCCATGTTTGGAAGGGTGGTGTCTGCTTTCTCCACATGCGCCCCCCACACCCCTCTTTCTGAAAAGTAGTCCCGAGAACAGGCTGTTCCTGTTTGAGGTAAATTTTGACCTGGCGCGTCTGTAATCAGCCATCTGTGGCAACATCCTTGTCTGTGGTGGATTGAGTTGGCGTTCTGTTGTCCTTTCTCTGTCGTTGACATACAACTTTTTTTCTTTCACAGAAGAGAAGAAAAAATTAGTTCGAGAGTTTGATGAGAAACAGCGTGAAGCAAATGAAACGGTAAACACGGGTCGAGGCCTCCCACCTTTCTGACTGGCTGAAATACTGATGCCCTGAAACGGGCAGTACTTCCAGCTTCTGCTTTCTTTATGGCTCCTATCCCAGCAGGCAGATAGTATATTTTTAATGTTTGATTAATTGATCTGTTAGGATTGTCTGTGTTTGTAAAGTTTGTTGTGTCTTATCTACCTGTATACATGTACAGCTGCAGACAAATACTCTTCTGTGAGTTTGTGGCATTTTTTGAGTGCTCAGTTTGGCTATTGCCTTCCCTTTGAACAAAGGAGAGTGATAGACGTGCACTGAAAATTGCTAGAGATTGTGGGGAGGGCATGTACTGCTGCTTTGTTTGCCTTTTTTGCCCTGCTGTCTTTTTTCACGTTGGTCTTAGCCCACCTGATCTCCCTGTAATAGCCTGATGGTTAAATATTAGGGACCTTAAATATTTGAAACCTCTGTTGTACAGAATTCCTGGATAGCGGGTGACATGGAACCCCATGTAAACTTGTTTTTTTAAGCAAGTTATTATGGATTAAGTTTTCTTTTCATCTGAATGTGCTATTTGTTAGGGTGTTTTCGAGCCCCAGCTGAATGTGGTGCTTTATTTCTCTAACTTCCTGGGATTTATTGAGGTGTATCTGTGTGGGTGATGGATGAGATGTAGAGCTCAGATTGTGAGCGAGCTCATTTGGCGGACAGCTCTCAGCCTTGTAACAGCAGTCACTAAAAGCTGATGTGAAAATTCACTCATCCAGAATCCAGGGTTTACAAATCCTAACTCCAGTTGCCAAATCCAGGCGCACAGATTGTGATTTTAGTGGCATGTCTACTTCTGCGATAGATCTCTGTTGTGTAGATGCGCTGAGAAGTTGGTGCTTCCCCTCTAAATGCTTAAACTGTATGAAAGTGAGAACTGCCAGTTTGGAAGTTAGAGTGCAGTGTGTCAGGAAAAATCAAGTGTTTAAGCTTAGCATTTTTTTCTTGAGGCATGTGTATCATAAAATCCATGTGGGTGGAACAGCAGCAGGCAGAATGGTGTACTTGATGCTAGGTGAGGGGCGCAGGGTTCGGGGTTAATCCCCCTCACCCAGTCACATAAAAATACGTGAGTGGTGAGTTTTGAGTGCAGCTGCTGCTGAGAATGGATCTGGTGCTTTAACAAATAAACACGTTTTCTTTTGTTAAAGCTGCGGGAAATGGAGGAAGAACTGAAGTATGCTCCCCTGCCTTTCCGCAACCAGATGATGAGCAAAATCCGGGCGTACAGAAGAGACCTCTCCATGTTCCAGAGAGAGATTAGAAGCACAGATTTGGGATTGGGCCCTGGAAGTCAAAGTGATATGAAATACGGAATCTTCTCCACAGAAAATGAACAGAGTGTGAGAATTAGATATTATTATTTTATTACACACTTATTGCAAGTTGCTGTGATTGCTTAAAAACAGTATTTCGGGTGTCTTGTGTTTCTGTTTCTAATCCACTTCACTTCTGTGCTCGTATAACTAACTCCCTGTATATCTCTGCATGTAACATGAATACCTCAGGGAGGAGAAAGAACACCCAGCACTCAAAGGAGAGCTTTCTGTTCTAAAACAGAGATAGTATAATCAAAGTGGAACTCCTTCAGTGCCATGCAGTTAGTAGCTTACACAGCATTCTGTCCTGAAGTGCTGTATGTAGTCATTGCTCTAAAGCAGTGAAAACACCGAAGTGATGCTACTGACTGAGAAGAAAGGTTAGCTGATCTATTTTTTATCTCCAAAACCAGCAAAGTGTGAATCATGCACCTTATAGGGTCCTCGGTAGAATTTTGAAGGAATTTTTTAATCTTTTAAGAAATCTCAGTAGAAATAATTTGTAGAAAATAGAAAAGTCATCCTCTAGCCCTTTGCTCCCTATGGACGTGCTGCTACAGTGGACGAAATACACTAATTTCTTTGTTTACCAGATATGTTTATATATATGAAAATATATATATATCTGAGCTAGTGAGGCTGTATCTGCTTATTACCTTCAGATTGCTGTCAGCTGTACCTAAGGCTTGTGGAGGTGGACTTTTTGGTCTGCCTTAAATAAGGAAGGTTTGAGGGAGGCTCTTTCCTTAGTATCTTATTCAGCAGTAGCTTGGTGAATTTTTGCATTTTATTCCTCTTGACCCCTTCCTCTAAAACCTGAGAGCAGGGTGGCGGATTACTTTGAGCTACCTTTTGACCCCAAGGTCAGCAAACATTTCTTATCCTCTAGCTGAGGCTACTGGCTGGAAAAGAGGATCTTTGTCACTTAGCAGTCCATCTGTTAGTGCTATTTGTTCCTAAGCCTTTTGGCTGTAAACTCTTAATGATCTCCCTTGGCAACCAAGGTGAAGTCACAAATAACACTGAATTGAGGTAACAGTGGAAGGAAAATTTAGCATCTGGAAAGCACAAATACCCTTTTCATGTAAATGTTCTTCAAATATTTCAAAGTAAATTGTTGCAAAGAATCTTTTGTGGCTAAGGTTTTAGCTGTGCATCCCTCTTTTTCAAGGTTCAACTGGATTTGGTGGTAGTTTTCCAATGGGAACAATAACTCTTTCAGAATTAACTGGCTGCACTGGTTATGGTAAGAAGGTACAGTCAATACAAGCTGATGGAGTCAGGTCCTGACTTTTTAATATGTCAGAAGCCTAATACCTCTGTCTTTGTGCTTAATAGATAAGCATACCTTCTCTTTCAGACGAATCTGCAGTCACAGAGGGTGCTGCTTCTCCAGGGAACAGACAGCCTGAACCGAGCCAGTCAGAGCATCGAGCGTTCGCACCGAATTGCTGCCGAAACAGATCAGATCGGCACCGATATAATTGAAGAACTTGGGGAGCAGCGGGAGCAGCTGGAGCGCACCAAGAGCAGAGTAAGCAGAGAAAACGTGGGCGTTGTGTTGAAACAACCTGATGTTAGCTGGGGGGGAACTCCGTGCCAGTCATGACTCTCAGAGGCCTCCCTAGGTGTGGTAATCCGATCGATGTTTCTACAGACCAAATCCAGGCTGATGTGTTTCTGTGCTGTGCTTGTAAAAGAAAAATACTTCCTGTAGAAGGGCCCAAAGCACAATGGCCAAATGTCTGCTGCTGTGTCTGTGTGAGAGTGGTCAGTAGACCTATAAACCTGCTAAAAATAGTGTTACTGAAAAAAGCAGAGATCTTAAAAAAAAAAAAAAATGGTAAGGAGTAGCCCACCACTAGGGTACTAGTAAAGGTGTAGGTTTGGGGAGGCAGTTAGTAGGTTCCTCCAAGGAAATGAAATTTAAAAGAAGCTTAGTTACTTAATTACTAGCCTTCCCATATTTGTAGGTTAGCTAAGGCGGGAGAAAGTTGTGTCAGACAAGATACCTCTACCTCATCCTTGGGTCAAGAAGCTCTGCTTCTGCTGTGGAAGCTTTAAAAAGTAGTTTTTGTTTTGTTTACACACATAATGCAAAACTGAGAATTTGATTTTTGAAGTAGCAAATTGATGGGATTTTCTGTGTCTACAGAGGATTCTGAACGTTAAGCTTTAGGTGTGTTACTTACAGGATGGCACCAAGTTTGGCAAGTAAGCATGCTCAGCCAAAACAAAAAGCAAACCCCTTTCCTTGGGAGTTGTTTCTGCTCGTTACAACGAATCACAGAATCACAGAATTGTAGGGGTTGGAAGGGACCTTGAGAGATCATCGGGTCCAACCCCCCTGCCAAAGCAGCTCCCTAGCTCATATTGCACAGATAGGCATCCAGATGAGTCTTGAATATCTCCAGAGAAGGGGACTCCACCACCTCCCTGGGCAGCCTATTCCAGTGCTCTGTCACGAAGCCTGTGGCTTTTTCATTTCAGTAGCTTTTCCATTTCAGTCAGAATTCGGTTTGCCCTGCTCCTAAATTTGGGCTGAAAGCAGGAAAGGAAATGTGATTTCCTCCAAGGTTTGTAGATACAATTTTTGTCTGTTCTTTTCCTAATAAAAAAATACTGTAGTCCTTCAAGCACATCATGCTATCCACAGATTGTTCCTGAAGCCGTGTGATCTCTTGTGAGCCTTTTAGGCATTGTATTGCTGAATTGCACGAACCACACGTTCCAACGGGAAGCAAAGCTAAGACATCTAGTATACTTTGAATAGACTTGGTAGTTTTCTTCCCAGCTTGGTCCAGTCCATCTGGGTGCAAAGTAACACACTTACAGAGCAGTTTTACAGTTGAGGGCAGCTGCTTCAACAGCAGAGGAATTGTGCTGGCAGGTGTCTGTCATGGTAAGTGATCTGACTTCACTTCTAAACCTCCATGGGAAGCGGAAGATCCTACCTGGAGCCTCCAGTGTCTGTATATTGTGCATCCTGAGCCTGACTGTGAGAAAGGAGCTTTTGTGCTGTCCATAACCTCACTTAATTGCGTGCCTCTTAACAGCTGACTGCGAAATATGAGCATTGCAGAGCTGAAATGAGTGAGCTATTAACAGGTCAGAGCTCAGATCTGCTGGGTCACTTAGACCCAGCAATACAGTTCCTTCTTTGCTAGAAATTGAAGTGTGTTTCAGACATTCCAGACAGGCATTGGGCAGTGTCAACACAGCACCTTGGTCATTCTTCCGGCATCAACTAGAATAATGAGGTTTAATGAAAAGATTTCTAATACTTGCAGTTTAACTAAAGGGGCAGAAAGCGAACCTAGATTGCCTGTCCTTTTATATAACTGAGGGAAACGTTTCCTCCTTAGAAAGGCGAATGCTTGGATTGTAGGAATTTGGGGAATATAGAGTTAGCCGTGGTCCCATTATGAATTGCTGGATTTCAACACCAGGTGCATCTTTACAGGATTCAGTACTCATTCAGCTGGCAAATAACTTTTGTTTTTTTCTCAGTTGGTGAACACAAGTGAGAACTTGAGCAAGAGTCGCAAGATCCTACGTTCTATGTCCAGGAGGTGAGTAGTGTGCCTGATCTTAGAGCAGCACATGGCAGTAGCCTTGCTGCCAGCTGGGTTCAGGCAAAATAATGTGCCAAGGTGTCAACTGGAGCTGCTGGGAGGCTTTAGAGAATGTGTGATATGAATGTGTGTCCCTGTGTAGACCCTGAGCTGAACACCACCAAATGTGTGTTGCTTATTTAGGGTGATACAGGGTCTTTAACCATCCCGCATGCTGAAGACATCAGCACAAGTTAACAGTGAATTGCTGCACTTCAGGTGCAGTTCTTTGCTACTGAAGTTGCAAAAAGCTGTGCCACACCTCACCACAAACTTGTACCTGGAGTACATTTCCAGTTAGTACTTCTGGCCCAACAACCTGCCCTGTATGCCCATTGCTAAAGGATGTTGTGATCAGGGTGTCATTTTCAGTAGTTAAAGTACATCATTATTTGGGGATTTTACAGTTCCACCTCAACCTTTCCAAGTAAAAGCACCACAAGATGGGTTTTGAGCCATGAGTGAGTAGGCATGTGTGGAGCAGAATGATCTGCCCTATGCGGGGCAGGGGAAGGGGAAGAGAACAGCCACCATTGAAGGGGAAAAATGTAAGTAGAATTGCCAGGAAAACATGCATAGGAATACTGAGTTTGTGCCTCCCTGCTGGTTAAGAGCTATTGAATAGCTAACTGAAATAGGACATACACTTACTGAGGTAAGACAGGGATCAAATTATCTAGAAGCTGCTTTTGTAATCAAGGGGGTTAAAAAAAGCTTCTTTCTTTTTTTTTTTTTTTCAAACTCTAGAGTAACCACTAATAAGTTGTTGCTGTCAATTATCATCATCCTGGAAATAGCCATCCTAGGAGGTGTCGTCTACTACAAGTTCTTTCGCAGCAGATGAATCTTCATGATGGAGATGAGCTTTTCCACCGCTGAGGAAGGGAGGGAGGGGCTGTCTGTGCCCTTTGCCAGCCTGAGGAGCGAACTGTCTCACCAGACAGTGTGTTCAACTGAAACTGTACTCGCACTAGAAAGACAGAGAATGTGGGAGTAAAAGGAAAATGCAAAGAGAGACTTGAACTACTGGTAAGATGAATAAGAAGGTAATAAATATTTTATTGTCTCAATTTGTATATACTTAACTAAAGGAATAAATCTTGGTATGTACTAAAGTAGCCACTAATCAGTGGAAAAGCTAGTTTATTTAAAAATCGAGAAGTTAACAGTATTTGCCAAGTGTTGACTATCCACACAGGTGCCTCAGCAGAGCTCTGTAATGTCCAGTGTGCCCAGCATGTTGAGTTCTTAAATCCGCACTTGCTCTTCACTGTCAGATTCATCTGGAGAACTGGGTGTTGGGAGTTCATCAAAAGCCGTGTGTGCTCCTTCTCTGGTCTGACCAAAGCACGTTGCTATCACGTCCACTGCGAGACTAGCAGTTGCATTCACTTCTTCTTGAGAGGCTCCAAGCAGGGGATTGACTTCAACCATGTCTACAGCGGAAAGCATGCCTGTGAAAGTTATTGACAGCTTTGTTACTGTGAGAAAGGGTAACACCTCTAGCAGGGCTTCCTCTGCAGCCTTCCATTCCTTGCACAAGGATGATACTCGAGCTTGTGACCTGCTCTACCCCTTGGACAAGTAAAATTTGCTCTCACATGAGGGGTGCAGTTATCATTCCTAGGTGCAAGTTTGTGGGTTTAATTTGGTTCATTCTTATATCACTACCTCATGCTTTTAGCATTCAGGGAAAAAAAAGTCTGATGTTCCATACATAGTTACAAGAGGAATGTTTCTTAAGCTTGTTTTCTCCCATTCAAAAACAGGGGATCTAAAATACTCTCACCTAGTATTTTTTGGCATCTTGCTCAGGATTCTGTTGAATCTGTTGCTGGGTGGTATTTTTTTCCTGTTCCTTTACTGCAAATAACTCATTGTTTAAACACATAAATTAAAAACTGCATGACATCAGGAGGAAAGTCCTAATCTACTGAGCCAGCTGCAGTATACTTAGGGACAGCTCGATTCGTTAGCCTTCAGTCCTAGAATGGAACTTCAAAATGCTGGAATTTGTTTGCATCCATTTCTATTTTTCTTTATTCCAGGTGCCCACTTTTACCTTGTGTCTTTATGAATGGGGGGCAGTATTATACAGGATTGGCATCACTTGTCACTATATTACATAGTTTATCTACTTTTGATAGGGTGAAGGTGTTGATAGTTAAGGTGCTTCCAGCACCCGGGGTACTGCCCAAACATAGCACTTCTTTTTTGCTTAATGAAGGCTGAATTGACTTTGTAGACACCTGAGCTTTGACTTCATTAGCTACTTACATGGGAAAAACAACCAACTCTGTAGTTTGTCCTGTCCTCACTTAGCCACTACTGCTGGGCAACACCTACCTGTGTTGTGTATTTCCTCCGTGATGTACATGCCTTCTCTGTAAGTCAGTCCCCCTAGAACAGGAGTGCCAGTTGCTGGAGCCAGTGAGGGATCAAAAGCATCAATGTCAAAACTCAGGTGAATCGGTCTCTGTCTCCTGTGACAAAACAAACCAAGAGCAGCCTCAGAACCTTGCGCTTTTTCTACAGGCACTTCTTACTGGCCAGGCTTAGACCTTTCCCCAGCACACAGTGGGAAAACAGAAGTGTGTCTTCTAGCTTCACTGAGATCTGCTCAGGGTGTGATTTGGCTGAAAAGACATACTTTTGTCCTAACCATCTCATCCAGTGGTTGTCTCCTTCATTGGAAAAACATACAGAAATGTAGGATATAATCCAGCCTTTTCTACTTTCATACAGAAAGCCGGGGGAGAGGCTGAAACACTGATTTGCATGGTATCTAGGCTGGAGGAAGCATGAAGCTTGAGGATTTCATAGCCAGACTGTCAAGATGACTGGGGCATCCTGCATTTTCCAGAGCCTTCAGTATTGAACTGAAGGGAGGTGGCTGCAGTGAACTCAAAGTAGCAGTTGTCACCAGGAGAGCATATGTGAGCACAGTCTAAGCAGAAGCCATCAAATTATTCTACCTTGTGTACTAACAGCTGAATTTAAGTTACTGCAAGCTGATACACATACACACACACACACATATATATATATGTTGGGGTTCAGCCTGGAGAAGTGAAGGCTCTGGGGAGACCAGTACCTTGAATGGACCTACAAGGAAGCTGGGGAGGGACTTTTTAGAAGGGCACATAGTTATAGGGTGAAGGGGAAATGGTTTTAAATTGGAAGGGGAGATTTAGACTAGATACTAGGAAGATATTCTTCACTGTGAGGGTGGTGAGGCACTGGAACAGGTTGCCTAGAGAGGTGGTGGCTGCCCCCTTCCTGGAAGTGTTCAAGGCCAGGCTGGATGGGGCCTTGAGCAGCCTGGTTTAGCGAGAGTTGTCCCTGCCCATGGCAGGAGGCTTGGACACCTTGTTGATCCAGCCCAAACCAGTCTGTGATTCTATGATATTTTTAAAGTACAATGTATACCCTAGACTCTGAGTTGATTTGAAGACTTTGTCCAACTGCAGGAAAACACAGAATTCCTCAGGAATTGGCTCAAATCATATAAACCAGGCACAACTGTAGCAACTAGTGTGACCTATCTCCTAACTTGCCAAACGCTGTGAAATGGCTCCAGTTCAAGATGGGAAAGTCAAGGACTAAAGTCTGTGCTACGACTTTACTGGACACTGTCACATTTCTGTTAGGCTGCCTCACAGCGTGACACCCGCTTCACCACCTGGAAAGCAGATACACAACAAAGGGATAAGAGCAGTTTAAATTAGGTAATAGTTTGTTACCTGCCCATCAGTTGTTCAAATGTTCTTTCCATAACTTTCTGTATTCCAAGGCGATCGATATCCCTCATGGAGAAATACTGGATGTCATAGTTCTTCAAAATATAGCTGTTGAAGTAAAGTTTTTGAAAAAATAATTTTTGGCCTAAATGTAAATCTAGCAACCCTTGTGACCAGCCAGCAGTGGAAGGCAGCACATGATTTCAGCCTTCACAAAACACCTTTAATCTAAACCAACTTACTATTCAGCAGGATCCACGTCCCTCAAACCAATGTACACTATATCCGAAGCTGAAAGGCAGGGCTTCAGCCAGGAGAAGCCAGGAAGTTGTGGTACCTGCAAGCACAGGATTGGGATTAGGTTAGTTTAATGGCAGGTACAGGAAAACTGTATTTAATGCTTACTTCACTACTTTAGTTACAGAACCCTTTCTCTGGACAGAGAAACTTGCGTGTTTCACTCCTGATTTCTCAGGCCTTACCTTTGTCCTAGCGTTTTACCTGAGCTGAATGTTAATGGATGAAGTTTCTATGCTAAAAGGCCTCTACAGTTCCCAGTTTGAAGAGGAGGATTAAAAAGCCCAAACCCACAAGCAATGAGTAATTAGCATCAGGGGAAACTAGATACCTGGATGTGCATCACTCATACAGTGTATGTAATGGTAATGCTATGTAACTTACCCAGTACGTCATACTTAAATGGCACAATAAAAACCAGAAAGTCCTGTAAGCTTTGTTGCAAAAAATGGTAAAGATGGGCAAAAAGGGAAATAATTAATTTTAAAAAGGCATGAGAAGAAATTTGGCCTCCACTCCACACTGGGTACATCATACCAGTTTTTTAATGTAGAGGACAGCAAATGAAGGATGGGGAGGTCATAATTTTCCAGCTTTGAATTAAGTAGTTATGTTATGCAGTTATAAAAAAATCCTTCAGTTAATACCTGCTAATTTTAGGAGTGCTTTAAATTAACTCAAATGTCTGTTCTTCCTCTCCCAGCTCTGAAAATGGCTACAGCCAACACAGCTGTCAAGCAGCCAGAAGGCTTTGTTTCCCTCTCACACTTCTCAATTACTAATTATATTCTAGTTATGACATTTGAATTTGTTTCTAAAGGCAAACACACCCAGAGCTAATTTAATTACCTTGGGTGCATATGGTAAAAGTATTTGTTACTCTGGGCAATGACCTGAAACTTTTTCTAGAGTCATGAATTCAGAACAGGGGTAAATGAACTGGAGCATTGATAATATTGATAGATCCTCTCTAGTATCAGTGATTCAGCAGAGTCAATACTACCATTTTTAACTATACCTCTGACTCTTTAAATAAAGAAAATGGAATGCTTTAACCTTCCTTCTGGTTTTTACTTCCTTGCAGTAGAACAGGAGCTACTGACAGAACAGCCAAACAAGCAGCAGGAATAGGTGTGGGCATATTCACAGGAAGGTATTAACAGCAGTTTATGAGCTTAGTTTGGATGGTTCCCAGAGCCCAGATACCAGTGCTCAGTTAGAGGGGTGCCAGACACAGGATTGTAACTTTAAAAGATTAAAAAAAAACCCCGGAGTGCCACCTTACTTTCAGGAGTACCAGGCCCTGCTCCTGTGAAGCCACCTGGCCAAACACATAGCAGCTGACAGCCTGGGAACAGCCCGTGCCTGCAACACCAGGGCAGCACCCTGGCCAAATGCTTTATTTTATTTCATAGCCAGATGCATCACTTCATGCTTCATGTTGTCTGCTGCACGGGGACTTCTCACTCAGGAGAGCACTGACCCAGCTCCTTAGCCATGGCTAAGGGCTTCTGAGAACAGGTGAGAGAGCTGCAGGACTTGAGCCAGGCCAGGGCACTTCATGGCAGCGGCCCCCACCTAAGTGGCTGCTGCCACATCAGTTCCCCCGCTGTGCTGTGGCAGGACAGCTGCTCGGAGGGTCACACAGCGAACGAGGGCGAGGACTTGACAGGTGTCAAACCCGCACTGAGCAGCCAAACACTGCGCCTGACTCGGTGCTCATGCAGTCCCACAGGTTACAGCAGCTACACTGAGCTGCTGGCACAGGGTCAAGAATGGATCGTGCCTCCCACAGAGAGGTCTGTTACACCACTGCCTCTGGCTCACGTCCTCTGACTCAGGAATGAAGAATGAGAAGCCTGGAGATGCGACATGAGCAGTACCAGTTAGCAGAGATGGGCAGGGAACAGCAAGATAAAACAGAACCCATGCAGGCTATTTTGCTCCCTTTTTTACACCCTCAAAGGCACTGTTGTTTCTCTGTGGTTCTACAGGACAATCTGGGCAGGGAGTCAAGTGCAGGTTGGGATAAGGATAGTTTACTAAACAATAACAGAAAACTAGATATAACAATAACATAAGTTTAAAGCACAAAATAGATGAAACTGGTGATACACAATGCAATTTCTCACCAAACCACACAACTCAGGCCGCACAGCTTAGAGCCCGTCCCGGACAACCCAACCGTCCCAAGAAACTGCACGTCCTGGCGTTGTCTCCCCCTCTTCCCCCCAGTCCCCTTTATACTGAGCATGACGTAACTGGTATGGAATATCCTCTTTGGCCAATTCGGGTCACCTGTCCTGGCTGCATCCCCTCCTTTCTCGTTAGTAAGGAAGTATGAAGAACTGAGAAAGGTCCTTGATTGCCCGGCAACAACCAGAAACATCAGGGTGCTATCAGCACTGTTCTCATCCTAACACCCAAACATGGCATTCCATCCACTGCTAAAAATAATTAACTCCATCATAGCTGAAACCAGGACAAGTAGCCACAAAGATGAGCAAGATCTCGCTTGGAAGAGGCGCCCTGCCATCAACACAGCACCCCAGATTCTATCAGAGAAAAAAAGGAAAACCTCAGAGAAGTGCCTAGCAGAGCAAACTGCCAGAATAAATCGAGTCAGGTTTGTTGCAGCTCCAGCACCAATTCTCAACATGCAGTTGCTGATCCTGATCCCACTCTCCAGCCTAAGCCTCAGCAGACCTGAGTTCCTGATGCAGAGGCAGTTGCTAACAGTGCTCAGGCTGCCACCAGTGTCTCCAGTAGATGTTACAGGTACCTGTATAGGGAGATACAGTCTGCAGCTAGGCCAAAAGGGTGTGTAGGCCTTAGGTCAGCCTACTGCTGAGCGTTTTCACAGTGACAAAAACTGGTGACACACATTCCATATGACCCAGTAAAGAGCTCTTCTGGATGACTGGACCATTTTGTAAGACAAAGACTATTTCTTTAAAAGCACGCTGTGAGCAAGCACAGCCCTTCTGATTTGTAATGTTTGCCAGTGGAGCGGACACCAGAGCAGCCAGTTAGGAGAGATCATGCAGGAACAGCCCCTGTCAGGCCCCAAGGTTGTCAAAACACCAAGCTAAGCAGAAGCAGCAGCATGCAAGGTATGCAGGAACCAGCGGTTCCTGGGGGTGATCTTTGCTGTCACAGGCTCAGCTGGGGGAGGTTCCCTCCTCTGCTCCATTGCCTTCACCTACTACACAGGAATGGCACCATGGTCAGGTGTTACGTACAGCAAGGGTGCCAGCACAAAGAAAAGCTTTTTCTTATTCTTGTTTCTAAGTACACATGATATATAGATAGATATATGTGCATGTATGCACACACAAATAATATGCATTTTTGCTTGTATTCAGATAAAAAAAGTCATCATTTGAGCAGATAAGCAAGCACCTCACACCAGAACATATAAAACACTGAGGATTTCAGTACAGGCTAAAGGTACAAGCAAAATACTTACTTTATCTTGAAGCTCTCTCAAGAGGAAAGAGAGAGGTTGTCCGTGGAGGTTTCCAGACTGAGTTGTAAGAGGGGTGTTGATATCAGCATGGGCATCCACCCAGATCACACCTAGGTGTGGGCACTGCCGTGCGTGGCCACTGACCGAACCAAGCGCCAAGCTGGAAGTACAGTAGCAAAGTCTCTAGTAACCATCTCTTGCCGTGTTTCAACACATCAGACATCAGTGACAACAGAGGGTGCATCCCAAATGAACTGCATAGCATGCCAATACCATGATTTTAGGACACTCCCAATAACTCTACAGGACTACACTAGTACTGACAGATGAGAAAGAGCTCTTCTCCCTCCACTGGCACCCTTCCCACACTCTAATCTTTATAAGCTCCAAGTAATCTCTTGGAAAATCTAGCATGCTCACTCATCTCAGCAATAACATCCAAATGCTGCAGCCCTCTGGTATAGGCAGATAACCCCAAGTAGTTCCCTCCAACCCCTTATGTTTCAATTAAATCCTGAAACTCTGAGTGTCACCTGCATCACCAATTGCTTCTAGGTGAGCTCACCTGTGGTCACCTCCCAGAGTCACGCAGCTGTGTCCGGCAGCTACTGCTCTGCTTACGGCATCAGCCAGTACCTGGCTGGCTAAACCCACCGACCGTGGATATAAAATCAGGTTGTTGTACAGTTCATCGTTGGGAACCTGAGTGAAATTCAAATCTCCAAAGTCGTACACTTGGCACCCTGGAAAGAGCAGCAAAAGAAGAGAGTGAGTTACTTTAGTACATGCCCAGGGATATGTTCAAACCATGGTCCTCTCAGAAAATCAGCTGGGCAAGTATGAAAGCCACAACAGGAAGGGAAAGGATGCATGTGACTATCTGCATGCTCTTACAAACAACCATGTCAGAACTTTGCAGGTAGAAATCTTAAGATATTATTAGATTCAACAGTCATAGAAAGTCACCTGGAAAAACAGATCGGGTTTTTTAAATTATTTCTGGGCAATTTTGACATTAAAAAGCACAGCTTGTGTTGCTGTCTTCCTTCCCAATTGGATCACATATAAGCCTTAAAACGAGCTCAGTTACTCAAAGATGCCTACAACTACACATTCTACTAACTGGATTTATCTGAGCCCTAACAGTTATTTTACCATTTTTAAACCTCACAAGAATCCAGGCATGAAAGTGCCAGGTTACCAATAATGGAAATTTTCTTAGAGTACTTACGGGCAGCTCCACGGTGGCTGCACTACTGTGCTCTGTAAGAGAACCTCTGTTTTCTCAGTGCAAGATGATCTAGAAGCTATTTTAATTCTGGGGCTTTGATCCCAACCCCCTCTGAGATCCTACCATTGCCCATTACAACTTAACTGGCTGTTAAAGCCTGACCATGTTCTATGTATAAGACTCAGCTTTTCCTGAATGTATTTCTGCCTACTTTCCCTGAAAAGGAGTCACTTCACAGAGTAGGAAAAAAAGGAAAATTTTTGAGTGTTGTTTCTTCTCCTCCACCCATCAGGGAACATATTTATTAACTGGCTGCATTTGAAGTTTAATTCCCTTTCACACACATTATAGAGCTTACCCTTTGAAGCTCTGAGGTCCAATACCATGTGCTTTCTAAGCAGTCATTTAGATAACAAAATTTCTAGCAGTATTTCCCAGGCCAGAGCCTCTCAGTTCCAGATGGGCCTGTCGATGCAAATACCTGACAAGGAGGACCATACAGGCCCTGTGGTATTTATGGCTACACCAGCCATGCCTTTGTAAGTTAAGACCACCCTGAATACTAGTCCTGCCTGTCCCCTTTGTTTCTCAGAATCACTAGTCAGTCTGCAGTTCAAAGCACCCAGGCTAGAGCTTGGTGTTTTGCCTTTAGCCATCCTATGTCTAGTAGGACAATTAGAAAAATTAAGGTAAGCACATCAACATGAAGCAAGAGCCCACTTGGGGCTCTGGGGCTCCTGATTTCCATTAAGCCACTAGTCTAATGTCTAGGAAACAGGCTCCATGAATTTGTTTGGTGGAAACATTAAAGAGGCATTGAGAAAACCATGACTTCCATTTCAAATGGAGTTCTGGCTGGTAAAAAGAATGAAGGAAAGCCAGAGAGTTGCAGCGTGGCCGGGAAATAGGCAAACATACTTTTTATATCAGGGACACAGATGGACACGGCAGGGTATTTGCTGGGAGAGGACATGTCAGCTGAGCACAGCCACTTGTCAAAGCATTAAATAAATGTAGTCTCAGCAACTCTGAGAAAACACATTATCTGCAGAGACTTAAGGGGGTAAGCAGGACCGTAGCATAACACTCCCTGGCCTAAAGGCAACACAGACACTCACAGGTTGGGTTTTTTAATTTTCTTTCCTTCCCTCCAGCAATACCTAACTGGCCAGCAATGCTGACTGGAAGGATGAATGTGCTAGCTGATCTCCCACTGACCACTACATGTTTTTACCCTCTGTTTCATTCTGCTGTAGAACAGGAAAGAGTTGTGAGATCTGAAAGATGTCCCATGAATGTCAAAACTGTGGGGTTTTGTAAACTTGTGTCTTCCTGCAAGGCTACTTCTCACACGTGCTCACTGCTACACAGTTCAGTATTTCAAAGCTGAATAATGAAAATATGCTGGTGTGCCCAGGAAAAAAGTTTTGGAATTAAGACTTTGAGACACTGCATCATTCAGTAGGTATCATAAACAGTTAATAATACTTTTGATCTAATGCTTCTGACATCGGTGGGAAGTAAATATACAGTAAGTGTAGGGTGACTTACACATTGCAGGATAGGACATTACAGTGTAATGGAAGAAAGGACTGCCATTTATGTTTTGTTCTCTCTTATAAAGGATACAAATACAGTGTTTTTATCTGTCAAAGGATGAAAAAGAATGAAAGGGAATAATATCAAAGCTTTATCTTTAGATCAGTGTAAAACAAAGAGCTGGCCAGGCCATCTTTCATAGCACTTTAAGGAATCAGTTACACCTTTTCAGGTTCTGCTCAATGCAGACACAGCAGATTCTAGCCAGGAAGTTTAGAGAAGTATCTCCTGTGGTCAGGGATTTCTTCCTTCTTTACCCTGCCCGCCTCCCACTCCCCTTTTGTAAGACTTAGTCCAGCTTCTGAATAAAAAAAAAAAAAAAAAAAAAAGAGGTAACTTGTTTTGTACAATCACATCTGGTTCATACTTCATACAGCTGACAGTGTGGGTTTGTTGGAGATGGAGGCACAGACAGACAATTTTGGGTTCAAGAATTCTGGGATCTTGTCCACCTTTTAGACAAACAGTACTCTCATATCTCCTACCTAGTTATTTTTATAGAGAAGTCTAATGTCTGTTAAAGACAACACATGCCTCCAGTTTTTGTTGCCATCTTCAAAAGTTACTGTTGTTTGGGTAGAGTTGAGAACCCTTGTAGCAGCTGCTTTTCCTCAGCTTTGTGCTTCCTCCTCATTTAGGCCCAGTGTTTCTGTGTGCTTGCAGAGGATAGCTCAAATCTCCCCAGGTGATATAACAGCTTTCAGCCAAGTATCCAATAGCTATCTGATTAGGATACAGTTAATCCCAGAAGTATGCTCTAATTGAACCCTCAAACATTAAAAATAGTAGGAAGAAAAGATATTAATTGTGCCTAGTTTTCAAAGCTATATGAGCTTAAGGCAAAAGGAAAGCTTACTGAGTAAGCCAACAAAATTGACAGTACACAAATAAACCATGTATCCTGAAGTGATTAGAGGTGTGTATGTACATGTGTACACATATATTTATTAGGATTGACCAGATATTAAAGATTAAATCAACATGTACATTTTGTCTTAATGTGTATTAAACAAAGCAAAATAATTTGTCTAATTGTTCAGAGTAATTATTGATATATTTTCTTCACTTCTGGAGTGCCTTGGGTAGTAGTCTAATACTTAAAGACCTGAATTGTTTTCTGCTTGCACACAGTTTTCATTTAAAGAAATGAAAACATGTTTCTCAAATATTTCTCAGTATTTTGCCCAACACAGGAATTGCTCAGTGGGGACAGACATCCTGGAGTGCAGGGCAATCTGGCAGACCCAGCTGTTATTTATGCACTAGTGAGAGATCTGTCTAACCCACCACACCAAGCAATGTGCATTACTTTGTTTGGGAGTTGGGCACTCTATTCTAAGATAGAGTGTATAGCTGCACACAAACAGCTTTTCGTATCAGCACAGAAAGTTAACATGAAGAATACATGGGCTTTCTAAAAGAAAAAAGATCCAGATTTGAAAACTGGAAGGATGTGGGCACATAGGAAAGCCAGCTTCTTCCCATTCATCAGAAAGCACAGCAGCTGTGCTACTTGTCAGCGCAGCAGCTCACCTGTAGCCAGGAGTGAAGCTGGTTTTAAGTGAAGTGGTGCTACCCAGAGACAAAGCACCAGGCACTTTGCTAGTAGCTAAATAATACAAAGTTACATGTGATCAAAAGAAGGTTTTGTTCCACTTTTAAGCTCTAACAGAAATTACACTCAGATGGAAAATATATTCTGTTTGATTTGTTAGTCAATTATCAACAGGACAGAAAATTTATTGCACCCCAGTCAGCTCCACCAGCACTCCGGCTCAAGATGAGATCACTTTTTGAAGTGAGGAAGACAAAAAAAAAAAGGCTTGATTCATCTATTTATGTCACTTCTATCTCTTTCAAGCTCCTCTTATTCTGGAGAAGAGGGAGCTCAGGGGAGACCTTGCTGCTCTCTACAGCTACCTGAAAGGAGGTTGTGGTGAGCTGGGGATCAGCCTCTGAGTAGCAGTAGGACAAGAGGGAATGGCTGCAAGTTGCACCAGGGAAGTTCAGGTTAGAAATTAGGAGAAATTTCTTCTCAGAAAGAGTGGTTAGACATTGGAATGGATTGCCCAGGGAGGTGGTGGAGTCACTGTCCCTTGGGGTGTTGAAGGAAAGGTTGGATGAGGTACTTAAGGACATGGTTTGGTGACTAATATAGGTTGTAGGGGGACTATTAGACTAGATGATCTTGGAGGTCTTGTCCAGCCTTAGTGATTCTGTCATTCTAACACAGAAGGGTGTCAATCTGAATGTGACTACACAGTATAGTTATATAAATAAGAGGTATATATACAAAACAGTTCTCCTGTTACGAATGATTAGTGTGTAAAGGCAGCCTGTATCTCTTCTACAGTTCAGGAGCACAGTCCTCAGTGGTTGAACTCCCCTGCCTCAGTTTCATCAACAGCTGCTTGGAGGCACATTTCAGTCAAAAAATAATAAATTAGCCTGGAAGAGTGTGTATAGTTGATCTTTCCTTGGTCAACTTCATTTGACCAGAACAGATTGGGAAAGGTCATGCAGGCATTCAGCAGACAAGGGGACCAAGGGCAGTCATTTCTTCAGCCTACACAGCCAGAACTAGAGTGTTACCTCTATCTGGTAAAAGAAATCAACAGTTTTCATAATTAGGAGCCTAAATTATATATCAGGAAAAAAGGGTAGAAATACAAGTTAAGAAAACAGAATTTCCTTCATGCCTTCTCAAATAAACTAGTACTCAAGCTCAACCCAATGATGCTTGTAACTGGGACATAGAATGCCTTTCAGCATGCTATATGCTCACTTCCTATCTTCTGAAGCAGAATCATAGAATGTGTAAGGTTGGAAGGTCATCTAGTCCAACACCAGTGTAGTAAGCAGGGACATCTTCACTAGGTCAGGTTACTCAGAGCCCCATCAAGCCTGACCTTGAATGTCTCCAGGGATTGGTCCTCCACTATGTTCCAGTAATCTGCCACCCTCATAATGAACAAGTTGATTCCTTATCCACTGAACAGCCTGCCCATCAAATCTATCTCTCTCCAACTTAGACAGAAGGATGTTGTGGGGGTCCCTGTCAAAGACCTTGCAGAAATCCACACAGACAACATCCATAGCTCTTCCCTTGTCCACTGATGCAGTCACTCCATTGCAGAAAGCAGCCAGATTGGTCAGGCAGGACTTGCCCCTAGTGACAGCCAGCATGGCTGTCACAAATCACTTCTCTGGCCTCCATGTGCCTAACTTCTAGGAGGATCTGTTCCATGATCTTCCCAGGCACAGAGGTGAGGTAGTTCAAGGCCCTCCTTCCTACCTTTTTAAAAAATGGCCATGATGTTTCCTCTCTCCCAGTCACTAGGGACTGCACCTGACCACGACGACTTTTCAAATATCATAGAGAGTGGCTTGGCAGATGCAAAAATACAGTGGCAAAATACAGTCTATTTATTCAGCATGCACAGAAGGCAGCAGTTAGTACAGTAAAGTCATTTCCCTACACAGATTTAGAGAGTTCTCTTCTGTAAGAGCAGGTGGATTGTGCATCTGGGGACATTTAACAGGACAACATCTGAGGAGCAGCAGCAGGGAAAGCCTTCATCCCATTCTTCTCCACTAAAATACTGCACCAGAGCCAGAAGTGGCAATCTGATAGTAGGAGACTCAGCTTTCAAAACCCAGGCTGCCTGCTGACATCACCCAATGTCATGCTACTGTAACAGCTCTAAGGCAGCAAAGAGGAACTGGAACAAAAGCACGAGGAAGGGGAGAGAGAAATGATCTCCTGACACTGCCTGTTTACACTGGGTGTTTGTGAGCTAGTGGTGAAAAGATCCTAAATTCATGCAGTTAAATCTTTCCTCTAGGTTTCTAAATCCTGCTGAACTATCAAAGGAATCTGGAAATACCACAGTTAATAGATCTTACATCATACTATGTGTTACATAAAACTGCTCACACGAAAGTATCACTTCTGCAAACCATTTTCTCCAATTACAGCCCATTTAACAACTCACCACAAACACAGCAAGGCTTCTCAGGAAGCAAGGATTATTAGGAACAACATTTACAGACAAAGTTAACAAAACATGGGGCAACAAGCTATTACCATCCTTGAGTATAAACTCATTGCCTTAGGATTACAAAGTCCGTACCATTCCTCAGACACTGTCAGAGTGTTGCACAACAGCAAACAAATGACTCAATTCATTACAACCAGTGTGTTCTGAATCCTTTTTAAGAAAGTTTTAACCCTCCAGAAATTATCCAGGGTGTGTGTACAAGCTATACAAAGCACCTACTTGTTTTATGTTAATGTAAAATTAGGCTAGCAAAGTTCCCGCTACAAGAGACTGAGACTTCAGCAGCCCAGTTTAATCACAAGCTTCTCACTTGGAGAGAACAGACACTGGAATGAACTTCCAAACTGAAGCTGCATCTGCTGGAAGAAATCTCCTATTGGATACAGGCATGTGAGTATTCAGGAGGTTTCTGCCAGCTCTAAAGTTCCAGTCATTTCCACCCTGCCTTTTAGAAGTTTGAAAGATACAGTATAAGATAAAGTTCCCATTTCTGTGCCTGTTTAAAAGACTTTAGCTGATACAACAGGAAAGAGCAAACCCAATTCCAGTTGCTGCCCCAAGTCTGAAGTTTCAAGTTGTCTCTTGGATAAAATAAGCCAAGAAATATTTTTTCCAAACTCCAATTGAGCATCCACCTTATTTCCCTTTGATATCAATTTATAACTTCAATCTCTGATGAAATCCAGTGCACTTGACCTGAAGAGGTCTACTAAAACGTCACTATTAGGTGTTGAGAAACATTTGCACTGTGGCTTGCATCAGAGGAGACAAGGGTGCATCTACTGAGGTCCACCAAACCCTGCACAAGTTCCAATTCCTTTCAAATAAGCTTAACCCAGAGACAGTTCCCAACAGCAAGAACACAAGTAGGCTCTTACAGCCATAGGAAGTCCTAATACCAAAACAGCTCCCCTCAAGCAGCTCCTTATGCTTTAGATGGCTAGAGAATTAATTCTTAGTTAAGCACAAACAGGTAAGGGAGAGCAGCATATATCAGATTGCTGAAGTTCTCTCCCTTCCTCTTACCAGCTACAGGAAACTAACATCAGACCAGCTCACATCTTCATATTTAAATGAAAGACCTGATGTATTTTTTTAATTTGACCTCAGTGCCTCATTCCCTTTTTCTCACCACATGGTTTTACAACATAAGTTTTCACCTTCCATCCAAACATAATCTTCTGACCATATTCACAGAAGCACATGGTTGCCATAGGCACCTTGGTCTTGTGAGCCCACAGTGAGATAAAGAATTAGTTCCCAATGAGAAAGTAGCAACAGATTTCGTGCACCATAAAGCAGATCAAGCCCCAACTTGTTACCTCACTTTTTCCTCTGTCATTTCCTTTTCTGCTTCTCCTCAGTAACTCCTGTTTCAACACAATTCCCAGTAAAGAAAAATAAGTTCAGATCACATGCTATTTCAATCCAGAGGTAATTTTATAGGTGAATTTCTGCTGCCAAGTCATGTATTAAACCTAATTTTGTTATATGAAACTACTAAGGATGAAGGAGATCACCATAAAACTAAAGAAATACAAAACTCCCAAGAGCTCTGTTCTTTGGTCCTTGAATCTAATCACCCTTTATTGAAAGATTAGGAAGAAATAATCAACTGGGGTTTCCTGATCTGCATAGTAAAAACTTAGAGGTATTTCAAGTGATAGGAGGAACAGTTACAATTAAAGCACATAGTGAACTCAGGATAAAGGTCACAAAGTTTCTTCTAAAGCCAACTTCATGGCCAGTGCACCACTTCATGGTGGAATGTGCACCAGCCAAATGGGAGAGGAAAAACCAAACAAGCATCAAATCAGTGACTGACACAAAGCTTTTCATTCTGAATTCAACCCAAGCAGATGGTGTCCTCCATTAGCATAGGGAAGGGAAGCAAATTGGAACTGACCTACTGCAAGGAATGCTCCAACTTCCACTTGATGGCTTTTTTCTAGTAACTTTTAAGGCTAGCTGCAACCATGCAAATATCAAAGGGATGAACCACAACTGCTGTCAGAGCACACTCCCCCACATCTCTGAGCTTAGCTTCCTGTGCTCCAGGCAAGCTAGCAGAGGAGGCCTGCTGTGAAGGAGCAACCTAAAAATGGCCTCTGTGGAGGCCTCTGCTGAACAGCTCTCCTCCAAAGCCCCAGCAAGGCTCCTGATGCTTGCCTGGCTACCAGAGTCAGCTCCTGGCTGCCTGCCCTTGCAGAGAGGAGCAGCACCACCCCATGATGCATTCTGACAACTGGCATGGTTTCAAAGACTCTCTGTAAGTGCCAGTTACAACCAGCCCCTTTGACTCTTCCGTGATTTATGTCAAACCACTGGGCTTTGAAGCCAACCCAATCATGGCTAATCAGCATTTAAGAAGTAAACACAAAAACCAGAGTCTCTTGGCTCTATCTCTGTATAAATAAAAAACCAGGTCATTTATTCTAGTCCTGGAAGCTGCAGTAAGCATGTTTTACTGATATCATTAAACAGAAGTGTTTGTGCATGCTGTGTCTAAGGAAGAGAAAGGGAAATGAAGAGGACTGCCATCTACCTATACCATTTTGGGGGAAGAAAGGGAGGGAAGAGTGTGCCTGGGTAAAAAGGGCACTCCCATTTCTGCTTACTAGGGTAGAAGACCTAGCTGTTAGTCCAAAACCTTTATGCTATATCCTAACAGACTTTTTCCTGAGAATATTCCTAGCAAATTCATAGACTTAGCTTTGACAGCACTGACAGCTGATGTGATCAGGAAGAATCCATGAACAATAGCATTTCTCATCTCAATAGTGCAGAGATTTAACTAAACATGCTGCAGAGGTTTGTCTGTCTCCCATTTCAACTTTATCAACAATAAATTTTAAATGAAAGTGTTAGGCAAGAAGCTAAAAGACAGAACTTGATGTTATATATAAACACATAATAAATTTAGACTTCATTTGAATTCTACAAATTAGCCAGACTTGACTGGCTCTACTTAACTCAAAAGTCTTAAAAAGGTGTTTCTCTTTGAAGTTCAGTATTTTAAACTGAGGTAAAAGTTTGTGCAAAGCTAAACTAGAAAAACTAACCCAAGAATAGGGAATTCCTAACAAATCTTGTTTCTAACATACATGGGTCTTTGATAAACTGTACCATTCTGCTTGTTCTATATTTAAACTGAGATTGGACTAACAGATTGTAGTTTGACAAAGTCTTCAGGGCTATAGGCAACTCTTCAAACATATTTACTGGCTGGGCTGATGAAAATTTTCCCAACACTGCAGCTGTAACCTGACAGTCCACACATGCTGAACCCCAGCATCAGTACTTCATTATGCATAACTAAGAGGAAGATACCTTTGTGCACAATTTTAAGACTAAAATTCTTTACCCAATAAGATTTAGGCAGAAAAAGAGTAGATACATGTAGAAGCTGCTTCATGATTTGTTGTTAAGACTGAAACTAGCCATATGAGCAAGACTGGTGAGATGGCAAAGTGGAATTGCTATTTTTGGCAGCAGGTGTCAGTTAGGAGTCCAATGGTTTTAGCAAAGCAGGAGCATATCCCCAGTCACATGGGGATTAGCAGCTCCATTCCTCATTTAGAGGAGGTTACTCCTTTCTGAGTCACTACACTGACCTCCTGAATCCTATTACTGAAGAGCCTTGTTCCAGTCAAACTAAAGACCAGTAGTAATATGATGGTCATTATCTTTGACAAGTCCATCTCTACTTCTGTCTGTAAACCCCATGTCTCTGCAGTCCAATAACTTGTCAAACCAGCAGCTCTGATCCAGACTTTGTTAATCAATTCTAGAGTAATACAAACCCAAGTTTAACTAAACTCAGCACTCCAGCCACATCCAGCTCTAAACAAAGGGGGAAAAAGTAATCAACAGCATTCACACAAGAATAAGTATTTGGGAAGAGTTTTTATACCAATGTTGCACCCACATTAGTGACAGCAGAGGTTCTCCAAGTCACTTCAAAGGCTTCAGCAATTAACACAACAGCTATCTGTTACTCAAAGATGTGGGAGCAGTCCTCCTCTGTCAAGTAGAGACTGTACCATTCAGGATTTAAGACTGATCAGATTCTCTGCTTAATCTGCAGCAAACAGGAGATGGCCAAGAAACTCACTTTAAGAGAGCTTCATACTATATATCTTCTATAGCTTAGGTCAAGTGCGTCTGTCACCTATGCCTTTCCACCACAGGTCCAAGAGCCCCCACATACTGAATCCATTTCTCTTCACTGCTAGAACAATAAAGCCCTACAAGCTTTGCAGCCTTTCCTCCCCCAGGCCAGGGAGTTATGGGCCCCCCTCTTCAGATGCACTCTTTCTTGTTTGGCAAGATGGGAAGTCCTTTAAGTCTTAATATCCTAGTTCCCCTTAGGAGCAGCAGCAAAGCCAAGAGACAAACATCTGAGATGATTAAAAAGCCCTATAGGCTTAAGCTACATCTTAAATTATCCCTGCTACAGACTTGCACCCCCACTAGTTTTGCCTTGGGAGCTGGACTCCTGCTACATTAACTCTCCTACTGAGTACACCTTGAGTTACTACCAACACATGACAGGGTTCTGTTTCTAACAAGGGGATAAAAGTCAAGTTAGTGGCTCAGATTCATCTCTTAACAGTGGCACAGACTAGGGATATCATCTGCCTCAGAGTTCCCTCCACATATTTCTGTTCACAGGCAGTCATCATATTAGGCAGCCAAAAATTTATCATACCATGTAGGTATAGTCACAGTCTCTTTCAAGAGAGGGAGTCCCCCTGCAAAAATAGAAAGTGGAGTAGTAGCTCAGGACACTGCAACATGATTATGGAAGAGGAAAAATTGGGGTAGGGTGGATAAAGGGAACAATAAAGACACCCTCCCAAAGATAGCAGCCAGTGAAAGCAGAATGCAAAACAGCACAAAACGGAGAAAACAAAGGTCTAGTGTTCTCCCTCTCTGATGCAGTCACTCTGTTTCAAGGCCACAATGGATGGGGCTTTTCACAACCTGGTCTAGTGGAAGGTGTCCCTGACTGTGGCAGGGGGTTGGAACTCTACAGTCTTTGAGGTCCCTTCCAACTCAAACCAGCCTGTGATTCTGTGTAGCTTGAGCAGTATCAATGGCAGTCATTCAATCAGGCACACAAACATAGGCAAAGCCCCATGGCCGCTTGGGACTGAAATTAACAAAGTACATATACTTAAGACTAAACAAGTGCAGTGCCTGCAGCTTGCTACCTGAATGCTACATTTTAGAAGACACTTCAGAGTGTCTTCATTTCATAGAGTTCAAATTTTATTTCTCATTCTTATATCCAAATTCATCAAGCTTTACAATTTCAGGCAAGCAGAAGAATCTGATCACCCAGAGTCTCTTTCACTTGAAAGAAGTGAGGGCAATTTGGTATGACAGTTACTGTTAATACAGAATTTCAGTCACACTGTCTCACCCCCCATCTGCACTTCCTTAGACTGCTCAGAATCCCTCCTTGCTCTTCTACTGAGAAGCATCATTCCACAGCTGTCCTCGTGCCTGGTTCCAAGCTTGTGATGACAAGGAAAATCATGTTTACAGCACTCCCTCACATTCCAGTGGAGAGTGTGGGCACACAACAGCAGCTAACACTCCCACACATACACAAACCTTATGGACACAAGTGCTTCAGAAGTAGCCAATACAGGTGGGTGAAAAGAAGACCTATTTCTTCAATAAATATTACTGCTTTGTAAAGGAGAAAGCTGTTCTGCTGCAGTATTACTTACCTGCTCCTGGAAAGCGAGCAACAACCTACCATGACAATTATTATTTGAGCATAACAGATAAATATCCAAGTTAATAATAATGCTGTAGCTCTGTTGCCCTCTTCAGTGTAGGAAAGGAAATTTTATAGTGTTAGAAAGCAAGAAGCTTAAGTTTTACTGCCAGTTCAGTGTACCACAGGAGTCCAAGCAAGGGCAGCATTATCACAGTACTATGGACAAGCTATCCTGCCAGACCAGGGAAGGAAAATAAACAGGCCCCCTCTCTCCAAACCAATAATTTGTTAAGTTTCCATGAACAATAGACATGCACAATAGAAATGGCTATGTACATGGTAGTGTGCTCCTCAGTCTACCACCCTACCCTCAAGCAGATTGTCTTTGCAAGATAAACAGCTTCTCTCTGTATGCCATTCTCCTTTCAAACCTGGTAACCTGTTGGTTCTAACTAAATGCTAAGCTCAGGAACATTTGCACCTGCTTGCATTCCAGTATTCAAGAAGTCTTTTAGACACCCTTTTCTATGCTTATAGAGGTTATAGATAACACTCACTAGAACTCAAATTTTGTCAAGGATGGTGTGTGTCTGACGTTTGCATCAAACAAGGCAAAACATGTCTTCTCATTTGATTGCCAACTGGGACTTTCTAGCTTGTGAATACCAAGATATGCAGGATAAGCCTACAGGGCAGCATAGAACAATAGCTTCTGTTTCAAAGTGGTTTTATAATTCAGAATAAATTTGCTAGAGGATCATTAGGCAATTATCTTTTCTCTGCATGCATCTAAACTCCACTGACACTAAGCACACAAAGAGGAGTTAGCTGAGTTTTTTCTCTGGCCCCTCCACAATCCATCCCCATAGTACAGTGTTCAGTAACACTTTTTAGATCAAAGATTCTCCAAGGAGCTCAGCTTTCCAGGTTTCTGTCCCTCATGCCCTGTTTCTAATAACTGTGGTACACTTTTCTGCAGGTCTTGACTTGTAGAAGCGATAGGTGTGAGAAGCCAAAATACAAATAAGCCCATGGAGTTGCTCAGATCACTGTAGTGGGGACAGTGAAGAGCCCAGAAGCTTTCCATTTCCCATGGCCCTTTTCAAGTCTTGTCAAAGCAAAACTGCAGACAAGACCTCACACACAAATCTGAGGGCTTCTCCAGAGAGCTCTGGGTCTCACCACCTGAAAGGGTACACACATTTTAGGAACAAGCTAAGGAGCTGGTACTGAATACAGAACAAGGGAAGGTGTGACCAGTGAAGGCACTCAGCCGGAGGAACCACTCGAGGCGAGGCACTGCGCGCACATGACGCTTCACACGGCCTCGCCTTTCCCCAGCGTTCCTGCACCCAACACGGCATCGCACACACCGCGTCCGCCAACGGCGCGCTCCGGGTACCAGCGCAGGGGAGACGGGCGCGCCCAGCAGCTTCTGGGAAGCCGGAGCACATCGCGGCGGGCGCGCCGGCCTCTCTTTGTTCGGGGGTCTCCGCCAGCCCCCGGGGCGGCCGCAGCTCCTCCGGGCGTTTCACAAGCGGCGGCCGAACGTGCGGCACGCAGGAGCAAGCCGCTCGCTCCCGATACCCGCTGCACCGCGGCGGGCATCACCTTCCCCCGCGCACCGGCGGCGGTTTGGGCTCCGTGATTCACCGGAAAGAACCGTTTCCCCCTCACCCCGCCCCCTCCCCCGGGCCCGCGGCAGGCGGCTGAGTCACGCTTTACCGAAACGAGCGGTGAAAGGGATGCCCGGCTAAGGGAGGGGGAAGCCGAAGGCAGACCCGCAGTCCCCAACCCCCACCCCGCCGGTGAAGTCCCCGACGCCGCGTCGTGCCTCACCCAGCCCGGCGAGCCGCTCCACCAGCCCCGCGGCGCGAAGCGTAGCGGGGCCGTGATCCACTCCCCGCCGTTTCTGCGAGACAAAGAGAAGGGCGATGCGTTAGCCGGCGCTGCCTGCAGTCAGGTACGCGAGACCCGCCGAGGGGAGGGGAGAGGAACCGAGCGGCTGCGGCACCCGCTTGCCCCCTCGGCGGGCGCCCCATCCTCATCATCCTCCTCTCCTCCCCCCCGCGATGCCTACCTGCCCCCTGGAGAGCGGGGCGCCCACCAGCGCCACGGAGTGCGCCTGCTTGGGCAGCTGGAGCCTCGCGTCCGCCTGCTTGCAGAGGAGCCGGGCGAAGCCGCTGCGCAGGGCCATGGTGCGAGCGCCGCCGAGCGATGCCCGCCGCCGCCGCCCCGCTCCTTTTAACGAGCCCCGACCCCGCGCGCGCGCCGCGGCCAGGAGCCGGGTCCCCGCCCCCCGCCCCTCACACGCCCGCGCCGCCCGGCCAACGGCAGCGCGCGCGGCCGGAGGTGTGTCCCGCCCCCCGCGGCGCAGCGCACGACGGCCCCGGGGCGGGGGGTGGGTGTGCGGCGGGAGCGGCAACGCCCCGCGCCGCCGGCTGGCTTCCCTGCCCGCCCGGCCGGCCTCCCACCTCCCGCGGAGCGACGCGGCGCCGGCTCTTCTGCTCCTCGCCGGGGTTTTTCCACTCCCAACCGCCACCTCCCCGCGAGGGGTCTGGGTCGCCTCACCTCGGTGGCGGTGGCGGGCAGAGCTGCCGGGCCCCCCGGGCAGCGGGCTGCGGTCCCTTCACGGCCGCCCCCACGCGGTGCTCCGGAGCAGGTGCCGCACCGGCACGCCTTGGGGATGGACAGGCGCGAAGCGTCGGGTCGGGCTCGGGGCTGGGGACACGTGGCGCTGGGAGAGGCCTCGGGGTCTTGGCGTGAAACGGTGCCGCATGTAACTGTCCCGCCTCGGCCCAGCTCCCGGGCTGAGCCACCTGGCAGGAACGCCACCCCTTGGCTTCACTGAAGAAAACCTGGGGTGATGCTCTTCATCTGATAGCCTCGGTGAACGGCTAAAACAGCCACCTCTCCAGCACCTGCCTCAGGTACCCCATCTCTTGGCCCGAGATGGTTCCTAAGTCCTGCAAGCTCTCACTGTTCCTATTCACAGCACACCAGAAGGATTACAGATTAAGGAATTATTGAAAAACATAAATGCCCCCATCTTTGCCTTCTGTGACAGGGGAGCGCAAGTCCTGCTCTCAAGTGTGCAACGTTACATACACACCTGGAAGACAGGCTGGCGGCATTCATGAGAGGGTGCAAACACGGCTAGGCCGGGACTTGTGCTAACACACAGATGGGAAACAAACCCACACACACTTTTGCTTTTCCCTCTTAGGGTTCCCAAGCCCGCCTCTCACCTCTGTATCCCAGTAACTTCCCATGTCTTTTTGTTAGCGTGGATTGCCATTACCGCTCCCCCAGCAGCTCAAGCTTCTTTTCTCTCCTGGCACTGACCTTCTTGCTCTTCACATCTTCTTCTTCTGCCACCTTGGATTTTTCTTTCCCCTTCTCCCTGTTCCTGCCTCCCAGGCTGTTGCACCAGAGCTCCTATTTATTTATTTCAGTCCTTCTCACCTGTCATTTCAAACATGTCTTCATTGTTTTAAAAACACTATGCAACTCCAGCTTCAATTTATTGGTTTTTTCCCACTTTCACTCAATTATTTCACTCTCTTTTTAACTTCAATGTTTTCTCCATTTCTGCAGCTCGTTGTCTGCCATTATTTGCATTTTTTCCCCTCTCTCCAGGCCAGCTCACCTTTTCCAGTCAGAGCTCCTGCCCATCCCTCACCTTGGCTCTTGTGTCACAGTGAGATCCCAGGCGTACTGCACAAATCTTGCACTAGTGCCAACCACCACCCGCTCCTCTATGCTGAGCAAAGATCTTGGTAGCGATTCCTCAGCAGCCCTTTGTGTCTCATGCCCCCCCAAGGCTCCTTCACTGCCCTGACAAGTGCAAGGTAAAAGGTTTATCCATAGAGCCATTATACCCACCCAAGAGCCCTGAAGACACTGTGAATGAGGTAAATTGCTCACAGAAAGATAGTATCTGCAACTAAAGCTAACAGGCACACTCCAAGGGAGTGGAAACAAATAAAAAGGGCAAAGGAGGTAGGATGATGCTTTGGAAATTACAGAGCCAAAGCTTTATGTCAGTGCCAGGTAAGCCATTCTGAGTAATGGCTGAGAAGCATTGTGCAGAACAGAGAACACAACACGAAGGCTCATTACGTCTCTGTGCACAGAAGCCAAGTCTCCAGTTTATTATCTACTTAGCGAGGAACCAGAGAACGTCACAGATAGCGCTGGGAAAAACGCCTGCAGCAGAGGACGGTACAGAGGGACCAGTAAGGCTTTGTGTAGCAGGAACTGGTAAGAGGCAAGCGGGGTAAAAAAGCCTCTTCGCAGCGCATCCTAACACCTGACGCGCAGCACGCCGCCGCAGGAGCGAAGGGAGGAGGGAAGGAAGCGGGCCGTGAATCTCCGGCACCAGCAATCCGTAGGAGCTCCTGGTGAGGTCAGGAAAGACGCGGAGCCAGCCCACTGGCACCCCCTCCAGGTGCCCAGCCAGCCGGCGGCCTGCCCTGGGCCGGGCCGGGGCGCAGCGGGGCTGGCACCCCACGGCCCTACCAAGCGGCTGCACACTCACTGTACCGGGGAGGCGTGACACCCGCCCGCCGGGCCGCGCCGCGCCGCGCCGCGCCGCCCACCCCTTCCCGCGGCGGAAGTGTGTGCTCGGGCCGTACCATGGAGCCGAGCAGGCTGCTCTAGGCCGCTTGCCGGTGGTTCCGGTGGGGCGGCATGGAGGAGCGGCGGTACCTCTCGGCGTCGGGGGCGCCCATCGCGCTGCGGCGCCGCCAGCACAGCGCCTCCTGTCGGGAGCTGGCGGTGCGCTGCCCCCGCCTGCAGCTCCGCTCGCTCAGCGCCGTCACCTCCGCCGTCTGGCTGGCGGCCTACGGGCTCTTCGTGCTCAGCGAGGTACCGACCGTCCCACCCACCGCCGGCCGCGGCGCACCGGCATCGCCCCTTCCTGCGCCCCCGAGCCCGCGGAAACACCGGGGGCGGGGAAGTGTAAATCAGGGGCTGCGGCTGGCATGCGAGGGGCTCCGTGGCACTGCGTCCCCCCAACACCCGCCGGGCGCAGGGAGCCGCACGGCCTCCGCCGAGCTGCTCCTAGGACGCGGACAAGGAGGGCGGCCAGAGCCGGAGCAAAGGCGGGCTCTGTGTGCCATGCGCCGGGAGCGGCTGAGGGCCCGCAGGCTGCGGCCGTGCGTCCCCTTGGTGGCTCGGTTGCCGCCGCCGGTTTGTAGCCTCTTGCCAGATAGTGTAGATGCGCGTATGGGTGTTGAGTGATGCCTAGCGCATCCTCGTGAGTCCAGACAACAGCTGTTTACTTGAAGAGATGAGTTGCTGGGACTGGGAATAAAGGATGTATTGAAGAAGGTGAGAGATTGTTAATCCCCAAAGGAATTTTCTCGAGTGACTCAGAGAGCACTGCACCATGAATGTCAGCTGTTTGCTCATGTTTCACAGCTGAGGCAGTAAAATCTTGGCAGTACAGATTTCAAAAGCTGCTGATACAGCCAAAAGTGTTAATTTAGGTATCTGATCCGTGACCCATATGTGCAGGGAAGGACCAGCTTGTAGATGCAGACCAGTTATCTCCAGGTAGAAGTCAGTAGCTTGACCGAAGAAGCTTGTCACGGTTTTTCCAATAATCATTCCCAGGGAATGAAGACAGAGACAGTGTCAGTTGGCAGGTTTCCAGCATGAAATGATGGTTCAGGTTCCTCCAGCTGAAAGGGAAGATGTGTTAGAGTTTTATTTGTTACAAAAACTTACACCCCAGCCAGGGGTTACCACCCACTGGCCTGCTTGTTTTCACACGTGCTCCTGCAGCTTTTGTGCAAGTGACTACAATCCTTCCTTTCTGTCAGGAAACCAGATCTGAAAGTCTCTCACTCTGTGGATTTCAGTCCCTCTGCAATTCATTACTGTTTTTTCCCCATGATGACAAACTTTTGGAGAAGTCCTGTATCATTTCTGTTTGAATGTGGCCATGACTGCTTTACCTCATGGTTATGGTCCTTTAGGAAGTGTCAGTTCCAACTGTGTTTCCTGGGTACGCAGCCCAGAGCTCTCTAAAACATGTCCCAGAAATAGGTTGTGGCTTGTGGGCCTTTAGGATTTATTGCCAGGTCTTCAGAAGACTTACTGTTGCCTATAGTTTCATCAGTTACATGTTATTTTATGTAACAACAATCCCAAGATTACAGCATGCAGAAGATGTTTGTCCTCAGACAAATCACAGGAGAAAGCAGATGTTCTCTAGATGAGTATTTAAGGCAGTAGGAGTGAGGAGTTTTGAACAAGTTTAGACTTGCAGTTTGTAAGAAGGAAACCACTGGGCTAGTAATTTTTTCCTAAAAGATTTTTCTTCCCTTGTGAGACTCTACCCTCAGTTTTAGTAAACATTTCACAACACTTCTCTTGTCAGTGACATCATCTCTGTAGACACTTGCATAATATGCTGTCATTGATGTAACTGGCTGGTGAGATTTCTGCACTAAATTTTCAAGGAAACAGTTTTCAGTTTCAGCTCCCAATCCTTTCAGACCATACTGTGAAGAACACTTTAAATCTCACTGCACATATATCAGCCAGCCGGGCGAATAAAATGTCCCCACCTAAGTAACCTGTAACTGTAGCTTTAATATCATGATCACTGTGCAATACAGCTTTCTCTAAAGCCGTGTTCAGAGCTCTGTCTTTGCTTGGCTTGTGTTACAGAATAGTGTGGTGCTTTCTGCTGCTATCTTCATCACACTGGTTGGCCTGATCGTATACCTGCACTTCGTGAAAATTGACCAAGAATCCCTACTGGTCATCGGCTCTCTCGGCATTCAGGTGACTTCATCCTATGCTTCAGGGAAGGAGAGCACAACCTTCATTGAGATGGGCCAGGTGAAGGATGTGGTCATCAATGAAGCCATCTATATGGTAATCACAGAGAGTCTTTCTTCTTGCCCTTCTGTGGGTGCGCTCATTGCCACTGTACTTTCATGGGCGTCATTTACCAGAGCAATTAAATGCAGCACCATCCATGGCTTTAGTGACGTCAGGAGCTTTGTTTCAGATTTCTCTCTTTAATCTCATCTGTTCTCTCACCTTTGAAGGAGAACTCAAGCCAAAAATTAATCCTAATGCCACTGACATTGAGCTAGTATTTTTAGTTCTTTGTGTTGTCCTGTTCTTACACATCCTGATGGCAAACTCCGTAAGTAGTCAAGATGGAGATAAGACAATAAACACAAGAGATGACTTTTCCTGTTGCTGGGGTTTTCTGCAAAGCCCCCGTAGAAAAACAGACTTTACCCTTTCAGCATGTGTGTGTTCGTTCCAGGTTAAAAATATAATAGGAAAAAAAACCCCACAGGTAAATTAATATTTTTTTTATGGTGGAAAAAATATATCTATATCCTCCTTTTAGGGGGGAAAGCTACAGGTATAAATTTGTAAGCTTGACTGCGGCCTGGGGTGATTGGCCTTCAGCCCAATGAGTTGAAACAGATCCTCTTTCTGTGGTAACTCCAGGCACTTGGATAACATTTTTGAATTCTGATGATTTTGTGTGTTTGTCTTGTAGCAAAAAGTTATCTACTACCTGTGCATTCTCCTCCAGGACCCTGGAGATCCTCAGGGAGTATCTGAGGTTGTGCCACTCTTTCAGGTGAGTTTGGGTGAACAGTGGAGAAATCCAGATCCGTGGTCTGTGTGTGTGCCCCAGCTGTGTAATTGTATGTTTATTCCAGCACAGGTAGCTGATTACAGTTGCCTTTCCCTGGCTGGGTCTTCAGGGTGGCTCTTCCAGCACTGTGGAATGGGGGGTATTAGAAGTCTTGTAGAACTACCTGCGGGGATGTGTTTTTCATTTGCCCTCTATTCAGAGAACTGTGTAAAGCCGGGAGTTTGCGTGAACTCGAAGTCTTTGGCTCTCACAGGGAATGGAGGACACATAGAGCTTTCTGTGTAGTCTTATGCTCAGTGGTACCATCCTAACTACGGCACAGTGTTGCAGTTGATTTTTCTGTCAGCTCTGCGTGCCACAAGCGCTCATTAAAACTTCCCTGGCACTAGAATGACTTCCCCTCCCTCACACATTGACAAAGATCACAGTACGAGCTGTGGGCAATTTGCTTAATGTATAATAACTTGTTTGCTTAACATTACCCTGTCTCCCCTTCCTCTTCTCTTGCTAACTTGTTCTGCCTGTTCATAATCCCCTTTTTGGGATGGGTTTTCTTTCTGTGTGTCCGTGTCCACACACCACAAAGCCCTGATCCTTGAGTGGTGGTGACTGATGCAGAGGTACCTCTTCAGACTGCCGAGGTTTAGAGCCCTCGCTCACCTTCTTAGTTCACCTGTCATTTTGCAGTCCACATCCAGCCTATGCCTGGATAGTTAGTCTCCAGCTAAAATACTTGTGGGTATGAATAGACTGTTCACTTGAGACTTGCTGCTGGCTCAGTCCTGCAGTTGTAGAGGTGCTTACTAACAATATTACAAATTATTTCACACGCAGGGGGAAAAAGATGGATTTGCTGGAAATCTAATTCCAGACTGCTGCAGTCAGGAACGTGGTTTTAGTTATATATGATCCTTCACAGCTTCAAAGAGGCTGCCTGCCATTTTCTTTTCTTATTCTAGCTCAACTCTGAACAGTTCTGTTTTCATGGAACATCTTAGTATTCCCAGAGTTGACTCCATCAGCAGAGGGGTTACTGAAAGAGCTGTGTCAGTTCGCAATTCATTACCTGTCAGTAATTCTCACTTTAACGTGCAACTTAGTATGTTACTTAGTTTTGAAGGACCAGAAATTAGTAACTTGATTGTGTCTCCTTCATTGGGTTCCTCTAAGTTATGTCAGCCTTCAAAAATACAAGTTACCGTGTCACTGAGCCCAGGAGAACTTCTGCAATGATCTGACCTATTGTTCTCTTAAGCAACACTTACAAGGAGAGGCACTTGATGGACTTTACACAGTAATGCTGCTTTGGGAGCTCAAAAGTCATGGGACCATAGGGACTACAGGACTGGGACTGGGAAACTTTCACCTCCATGCTGGTTTTAGTTTGGTCCAGGTTAGAAGTGATGGAAAATCATTATACTTTGACCACTGTTGACTGTTTATGTGAAATGCATTGATGTTTTCAGTTAACCTTCTGTTGTGCTTATGTTGACAGTACTAGCAGAGGCCAAGGGCCAGGTGTCTAAATTCCCTGTCCTGAAGGTAGATTTTTCAGTGTAGAGGTCACCAGGGATGGTGGATTACTGTATGGAAATCTGCTGTTGGGTAAATATAGGGAGATTACAGGAGCCATTACTCCTATGTCACCAGCTTCCATCAAACACCTCCAGGAGTTTCAGCAGTTATTTTGCAACGAGTGTGTAAAAGGGAAATCTCTTCTCCCTTGGCTTAATGTGAGAAGGCTAATGGACTGCGGGTATCTTCCTGGTTTGTTCCTTCTATATGTCTGCTTCTGATAGTCAGCTTTGTGTCAGCTGTCCCCACAACCCTTCTCTGCAAGTCTCACTAGTGAGAAAGTTAAAGCTTTCCAGCATTTTTACAGCCTCATTCTCTGTTGTTTGACTTAACTCTAGAGCTCCAAGCCACGTCTGGACTGCTTGATAGAAGTGTACAAGAGTTGTCAAGAAATCCTGGAGCAGAGGAAGACAACTCCACAATCAAGTGATATAAAATAGTAAAATAAAAATCAAGGCAACAAACATGTGGCAGGATTTGAAGAGACACATGGAAAAGCAAGCTAAACCACCCCGTGTCTTTAATTAGAAAGGGGTGCAGCAGCAGAGTGATGTTGGGGCTGAAGGCCTGCACTGACTCACAGATTTGTTACAGAAAACAAGTGAAATCCCCAGCTACAAAGACATGCTGAGCAGAACTTCAGAGATTCAGGCAGACAAGTTTTTTTCCTTGTCCCTCCAGAAAAAGAATTATGGGGAAAGAGAGCAAAAGGAGGCAAGAACATGCATCAAATGTTTACTTTTTTGTGGATCTGAAAATACTGATAAACTCCCAATGTAACCTTGGCCAGACTGCAAAAATGTGCATTTTTTTGTTTCTATTTAACCCTTTGTTTGAAAAAAGTATGTACCACTCTAAATAGCAGAGCTGATGGATGGGCTGGGATGATAATCTTCCTAACCCATGGGAGAATTTCAGAGTTAATAACAGAAAGTTAAAATAGCCTGTTGCATTCAATTATGTTTAATGAAATAAACATAGGAGAGCAGGCCTTAGCCTCTTCCCGGATCTACTTGAAAGAGTCCATTTAAATGGGACCATGGAGGGAAAAGGGGTCCAGGAAAGCTGATTGCTAGTCAAGGATCACCTCCAAGGTCTAGAACAGTCCACCCAATGAGGCAAAAGTCAAATCAAAAATGCCAGGAAGCCTGCATGGATGAGTATGTTGCTCCTGGCAAAACTCAGACACAGAAAGGAAGCATACAGAAGGTGGAAGCAGGGACAGGTAACCTAGGAGGAACATAGTGATGCTGTCTGAGATGCAGTTAGGAAAGACAAAGCCCACCTGGAGTTGAATCTGTCAAGGGATGTCTGATGCAACATGAAGGGCTTCTACAAGTACATAAGTAGCAAAAGGAAGGCTGGAGATGTGGACCCATTGTTGGATGGAGCGGAGGAGGAAAATCTGTTGTTGGAAATGGTGGTAGTGACTGTGTGAATAGAATTTTACCAGTCTGTGCTTTAGGGAGTAACTTAGGGTTGGGACATTCTTTGTTGATGAGCAAAAATTTACTCCACCCTTGGCTAGCATTTTTCTTTCTCTTTTTCTCCCATGACTCCTCAGTGATGTAGCTGAGACAATTGAAATGTCAGAACAAGTGAGCTGGCAGGAGCCTCGGGGGTCAGGCTTAATTGCATACAGTGTTGTACTGCATGGTTGTCTACATAATCTAGAATTAAAACACACAGTAACACACCATCACGCAGTACAGTAGGGACAAGGGGCTTTTCTAATTTATTTTTTTTCCCCATGATGCCATGAAGTTTGAAGGACAGAGATAAGCTCATGTCACAGGAAGTATTCTGGTTGTCTGGCTGAAAGGCAGCAGCTTGGGGTGTGCCAGAGGCTTTTGGGTAACATTGCCTAGGTTATTCCATTTTTTATGCTTTTGCTTCTCATCATTACATGTTGGGGTCAATGTTGTCCCAGCAGCAGAGTGGACAGAGTCTTGGGCTGGACTGTGCTGGGAGCAGTGTCTATGCTATAAAAGTCCTGTGAGGTCCTGAGAAGTGTGCACTGAAGAAATGACCAAGTAGCTGTGTCACAGGGGGAAGCCTGGAAGATTGTTTTAGCCATCTTTTGAAGGTGTGATGTTCCTGTGCCAAGAGGAGCACTGTAGTCATCTGCTAAAGCTGACAGAAGAGGAGCAAGAACCAATGAATCAGACTAGGGCAGGTTTGCACCAGGTACGTGCCTGGTTAACCAACTCAGTCTTTGTTCATTTTTGTTTACATCAAGACTGTTTTTGTTTGCAGTAGTTTCTTTCACTCAGAGAATACTACAGTTTAATTCATGACTGTGTTTTATTAAGAACCAACAGGAATTTCACAGTATCTCCCAGACAGCCTTTGACATACACACAGCAGTTAGGAAACCAGAAGGCTTTTGTCACCTCGTTCTATGCCGCAGCAAGTCATTGCCTAAAGCATCGATTAAAATAAAAATTGGTTTCTCTACAAGACTCATACAAAATAGATAATCTACACAGCAATTTTTGTTTGCTTGAAGTCAGGTAAGCTATAAATAAGAGGTATATGTGCATCTGTCAGAGTGGGTGGCCCCTGAAATACTCAAGTCTTGGTGAATATTTTTAAGAAAGAAAGAAGAAAAAAGGTTCTATGTGCCATACTTCTCAATTTAAAGTGCAGTTATGGCAGAAGATAACAAGCTTCAGGATAGTTCTCACTTATTCAACATCTCTGCTTCTTTTTTGCCCTGGTACAAGCCTCTAAGTACATGAGCGTTAGCACAGTAAAGTAAGTACAGCCCCTGAATGGTGAAATGGAAAGTTTTATGCATTGAGCATCCATCCTCAGCACCAATGACAGCTCTGCTTGCGCTGAGGCTGCCGTGTCACGGCTGGGATACAGGCGGCAGGCTGCCAGACAGACACAGCACAGGGGGAATTGCTACACACAGGTAAGCAAGTGTGCAGGAATAATGCTCTCTAGTCAAACTGATGACAGTAAGATGACTGTGAGAAAGAAAGGCAGCTCTATCAGGATGGACAGTCACTTAAGTATCAAAGAAAAATACTGAATACCTTCTCAAATTTGTTTTTGGCTCAGAAAGCTTCCATCCTTTTCCATAAATTTAAGAGATGGTCCTTAAATTCCTAACAAGTGGCTACATTACAGAATGTGCAAATCAGGTCTTGCTCATACAATCCTTTCCTGCCTTATGTCTGCCAGATTGTTTCCACTACACACAATGGGATGGTTTTGGGTGGTTTGTTTGTTTTTAATGTTACAAAGATGTTGAGAAAAGATTGCTTAGAACAATTTTTGTCTGTTCCATGTTCTTAAGTTGTGGCTTTGCACCTACCATAAGCACGAAACAAGGACTTCTTGAAGTATCAGCTCCTCTGTGTGCATAGTAGTTGGATATTTCAAGGTTGGTGGCAGGTACTAGGAGTAAAGCCACTGGTATGGTTGGTTTGTTCATTTGTAAATAGCTTTGGTTTGCTATTGCTGAATTCCTTCTAATGGTTGGATTCACACTGCTTCAGACTGGGACAGTTGCCCATGAATGCACAATTATGAAGTTACACTTGGTACTTTTGAAAGTACAGTTATTCTTCCTCTGCTTTTTTAGCTGAACTCAAGCTGAACTCGAGTTGATGTAGATTTTTCAAGGAGAATCACTATTTTTCTTTCATTTGTTTAAAATCCATTAGCCTTCTCTATCATAATGGAGTCCCTTTGAAAGAGATCTTAAAAACCCAACCCAAACATACTTTGGAAAAGTCTGAAGAGCAATACTTGAGCACACAGTTGCTGACTACCTCCACCTTGCTCTAGTAGCACGAAGGAAGCAGGAGTTGGAAAGGAGCAGCTTCTGTCAAGGCAGAACAACAGAGCTGGTTTGGGGTTGGGGAAGATCTTGTCCAGTTGCTGAAAGACAGAAAAAGTACAAGAACTCTTGCCTTGCCTTCCTTTGTCTGAGATACAGAACCATAGAATAGACATGTGCAGTTTCAAACACATCCTTAAACATCTACAACAGTGATTAACAAAAAGAGTCTTTGAAAGTGCTTGTTTGATGGTGGAGCATGTGATGCATTCAGCCCTGCAGCAGAGATTGAATGTTCATCTACCACGTAGAACAGCATCAACTCCTGCAATGCATCAGTCCTGCAGGAGCTGGGGCATCACCTGATGCTGGGACTGGAACAGCCCTCCTGAGTCCTCAACACGCAGAGACACCAGGTTTCCACCTTTAGTTAACGCTGAAAATACTCTTGAGTACCACTGACCTCTGACTCCATACTCCCTGCATCAGGTCTGAAATTACCCTTGACTTGCATCGGAATTATTCTCGTCAGTTTAGATCCTCTTTCTTCCCAACAGTGTCTTCTTTCTTTCACATCTGGAGCAAGGACTTGGAAAATTTGTGTCTTTCAATTCTAGCATCAGTCTCAGGGAGGAGTCGTTACAGCTCTAGGGAAAATTAAATTGTTGTCTTGATCGTGTTCAGCAGCTGCATAAAGCCTATTCTAGCCTCTGCAAAAAGGCTGCCTTAACAGTTGTTCTGAGAGTGGCAACATTGAATTTAAACACTGGTAAAAACTTTATATGATGGCTACTCACAACCAGAGAACAGAGCTGAAGTTACATCTAAACTACCTGATTGGACTATGCTGTGCTAATCTTTGCACTCTGGTAATAGCCTTTTCAGTGTATATGTAGTTCACTGTGCAGCTGTGCACATACACTGTGTATGTGTAGTTCACATATGCAGCTCTTAATACAGGCAGTACTCAACAGGATGCATCCTTGTGCAGGGTTCGTGCCACATGCCACAGTATCCATTACCACCTGTTTTTACTGTCCTTGGCCTGCTGCAGTCAGATTCAAGCCTAAAGACCACTCAAATCTGCCTTGCAGGGGTTGCAGTCTAATTCAGGCAGCCAGTTAGGGTTTGATGCAAACAGATTATTGGAAATAATAACAGAAAGGACCTATGGTAAGAAAGAGAGGTCACTAGGAGTTTTAAGAGCTGGACTGAGATTGTAGACACAGTGATCTAAATGCAGGTGCACAACTGAAAATGGGAGGGATAAAAGAAAGCACGTGCTTGTAAGTAAAGCACTAAGATCAGGAGATGGAAGAAGAACGGGTGCAAGGAAAGAGCAGGACAGCTACTGTGACTGGAGCATTGTGCCACAAATGGCTTAAGGCATGGTATTTTGGATGGAGTGTGGCATGGGAAGGAAACTCTTGCACAGTCCCCAGAAAATCAACATTTTGAAGAGAAGGGACACTGCCTCTACCCACACTAAGAAACTTTGTCTATTATTATGGAAAAAGAGTCAGAGCCCTTATTAAAGTAAGGTGTGTCACCAGCAAAATCATAGTCTCCAATTCAGTGCAGAGCAGCACAAAAAACAACTCCCCCCAAAAAACACCCAAAACAAAACTCAAAAAACCCCAAAGTCATCTGGAATGAGCCTTCAGAGCAGGGTGGGCCCCTTAGTGCTTCGAGGCACGGAAGGAAAAAAGCACCGACTTTCAGTCTCCCAGAGCTTGTTGGCAGGTGTTTTGCTTCGGGAGGGCTGTGCAGGAGATAGAATCGGAGGTGTCGAACGGTAGTTAATATAGCTGGCAATAAGAAGTGTTGCTTCAACAATCTAGGGAAAAAGAAAATTATTAACTATAAGTCAATTAGAGGTAAGAGTGCCCTTTGATTTTTAGAACCTGCATAACTTCTGCAAATGGCTGTCTCACATGGAGTTGTTTGGATTTGAAATCAAGATCTGTCTGTAGAGGCAGAACAAGTCTCTTGATTAAAGGTTCCAGCTTATGAGAGACATCCTGCATGTATATAGCTAGTGCAGCAGCCACAAGTCCCAGTCCCCAGGGACTGTACAAAATGCCCAGATGTGATGCTCCCAGCTGGAGAGAAGCTCAGGGTTCATTTTGTAATTACCTTTGGAACTGCCATTGTGAAAAGGAGTTTTTCAGTGCTGTTTTTTCCAGAACTTCTTTCTTTCATTTGATTGACTACAATCATGAAGTCATCTCGACAGCCTCCAAAGGTCAGCACAGAGGAGTATGAATAAGAGACCTTCAAGTGCTGCAGAAAACAGTTTGAAAGAGTCATAGAAAGAAAGAATGGCCACCTTAAACTAATATACTTGCCCCTTAGTGCAAGCACACCGGATGTCCAGCAGTAACAGGCCGTGTGGGTACTTGGCTCTATAGGAAACCGCTGGCAGAGAAATCTCAAGTGAGAGCCACATTCCTTGTCTTCTCCTAGCCTGCTCGGTTCCTCGCTGTTCCAGAGCAAGAATCCAAACCTTGTTCTATCCCAGATGGGGGTGGCAAAGCACATACCACAGAGATTTTACAAAACACATGAGGGTGTTTGCTGCCCAAGGAGGCAGTTAGCTATTTTGTAAGACCTTACCTTACACCATAGCTGTAATTTTCCTTTGTTTATGTAGCATTCAAACATAGCACTGACTTCCCTCATCTCTGACTTCTACAAATTAACTTCTGGATCCATTTGAGGTTAAAGACAAACTTTTAGTGACTTTAAGTGGACTCAGGGGAATGTCTTTCTGTGGGAGGTAAGTTATTTTTCTTAAATGGTGTCCATACCATAGTGTTATAATCCAGTATGCTGATACCATCTTCATTCACAGCTATCCAGACTGGACAGTCTTCCAAAGAGGAAGGTGAAATAGGCTAGAGAGAGAAAATTATTAATTTAGTTACATCACACAAAGGTGCTTCTGACATAAATCTTGGGTTTTAAGGATAAAGTGAAGATGAGAGAGAATCCTATATGCTTACTGGTCTGACCTGGTTTGATTTTAGGACTTCTCAAAATCTGGAATGAGATTTTCAGGTTTACATAGAATTTTGGAACTAGTGGCACAAGAGATACAATGATTATGAAGGCTTTGAGATTAGTTAAATTCTATCAGTGTAGTTAAACCTGCAGGAAATGCTAGGGCAGAGCAACAGGGTGATTCTGCACTGCTCCTTACACTATTCCCATCAAGCAGCTGGCACTGAAGCCTCTTGGTTTCTATACAATCAGTGCACCCAGTGCTGTCATATCCATGCAATTTGCTTTCTTCTGGATTTGGAAAATGTGCATCAATTATCTTTTAGAGATGAGTTATGTGGTGTTATGGCTGATTACACTAATTTTTCTTGGGTATCTGCTATGACATGACTAATGCCATAGGCGTTGCTGTTTAACTACTGAAGTTATAAAATATGTTAATCATCAGAAATAGCAACATTATTTAAAGTCTGAGTGGAACTGCTCTATATTCTGATCCTCCTGTGTCAGTAACATCAAATGCCAATAACATCTGCTTTTACTCCTGACAGAGGAAATCCTAGAAATCATAGAATGTTTCAGCTTGGAAGGGACCTCAAAGATCATTTAGTTCCAGCCAACCACCATGGGGGGAAATAATTGTCTTTCTGGAAACTTCTTGTATATTTTCTCAAGATGTCTCTTTTGTCCTTAGACTTTAGTCTATAACTGTACCAGTTTTGACTTCAAAGCAAGATACACGTAACCATGAACAAGACCCACCTCAAACTTTCAATAGTGGAGGTTTCTGCTGGGTTGGAGAAGATGGTTAGTGCCAAAACAAGATTTCTCAGACAGCCACATTAGTTTGGACTAGGGTAATAGGTACAGAGTTCCAGCCTGGGATGGCTTGAGGAATGGTACAAGTTGCTGGGAGAAGCACTCTCTCCAGTTGTTCTTTGCTCTCCTGCCAATGCCCGTGGGCTGGCAGCTTACCCAATACATGCTTTAGCTTTTCTGTTTCTGCAACAGGATGTCAGCAGTTCTAGCCTCTTCTGTGGCAAGGAAAGCAGCCAGCTCTGTCTCAGGGCTGAAACACCCATCAGCTGTCCAGTGTGGGGGATTCTTCCATTCCACCCCCCACGGCAATATGTAAATAGTACTTCTGAAACTACAACTGCAGCCTTGACAACCAGAGAATTTCCTGCCTGAGAAAGCTTTGGCAAGGTTTGCAAGTACCTGGTATTATGATCAACTGATGCAGCCAGGGAGCCTTCAGTATTTACCGACTAAATGCTAGCAACCCCTAGTGTTTAAAACATGTTTCCCTTCTTTGTAAACCTGTGTGGTACTGGAGTTGTTCGTTCAGGACAGAGTATTCATTTTTTCCCCCCTTCTTGAAGTAGAAGCATTTTCTATCCCTGTTACCAGATATCACAGGTACACCTCTGCTCCAATATTTTACTCTTGGGAACAGAAAAAAGAAGTGTGCTCCTGTTACCTTAGCAGCAAATATTTTGGTTCCAAAGAGAGGCCATTTCCGGGCCACTGTCAAATAAATGCGAATGCATTCTGGTAGAGAGCATCCCTGCAGCACCATCCACTTGGTTGCCAGCCTGTCAGACAGTTGCCTTTCAGAATCCAAGACACAAGACAGCATAAGTTATTAATGTCTTCCAAGGGAAGGTGAGTAAAATCATAATAGTTAATATAATAGTTACTATATGCACCTCTTAGTGTAAAAGGGTGGTTCTACACAGCACTACGGGCAGGGCTGTTAGCACTGTCAGTTATGAGCATTGTACAACCTGAGTTTATTTTAACATTTTCTCTACTTCCACAGTTATTCTACTACTAGTTACTCTTTAGTGCCCAGGAAACCCAGTCACATGTGGGTTGCTCACAGGTCAGTGTATATATTAAGGAAATATGATGACAAACACTCAGGCAGCTGTTACAGTAAAATCCTGCTCACCTCATCTTCACATTCATTTATACTCTCCTTCCTAACTTGTCTGTTTTATGCTCTACATGGAGTGACAATATATATTAACTCATGCTTGATTTGGCTCACTAGGGATGGTTTGGCAGCTATCTTGCTACACGCAGATAGAATTTGCTTCCAAAAGGAGGTAATTGTGTTAGTTCCATCACTGCATCCCTAAGTAGCTCTGGATTTGGAAGACTACAATTCTTTCTCTTTGAAAGCTCATGACAGCATCTGAATTCTGTATTTGTGATCTCAGCATTGTGGGTGAGAATTTCAGGCCAGAACATCAAAAAGCCCTGCCAAAATACATCCTAGCAGAACTGCTGCATGGCCTGAAGCAGCCCATATGTGCTGGCTTACGGCTCCTTGCAAATGTTAGGCATCTGGATTCAATTGACACTTGGGGGGAAGGGTAAAACAAAAATTCAGAAACAGAATTAATCTTGGGTTAGAGTTTGTTAGAACCAAGATGTCCAGTTTGGAAGTGAAAGGCTTAAGCTTCCTGTCTAGGGGAAAATTAGTTGGTGATCTTTTTCTATTAGCTAACTGCTATTTTCTCTTAATGGAACCTTTTCCTGACATTTTTGTTTTGTTTAAGTTTCTACATCAACCTTGACAGGGCTCCTTGAAACTTCTTATACATAAGGACAGAATTTTCAAAGTAAGATTTCTTTTCAGTGCCAAGTACAGGACAACAAGAAATGTACCTGAGCTGTTCAGGAGTAATGTTTTGCTTGTAGCGTTTGGGGTAGAATTTATCTAGGACCTGGTGGAGAAGATGCTGCATTTTTGATTGTGATGTTCCCCCAGAACCTGAAGATCCTGGTCGATCCAAATCCCCATATTCCACCTAAGACAACGTTACAGCGTTCATATATATCACTCTCTATATGTAGTGTTGTTTATAGTGCAACAGAACTATGGGGGGTTTAGTGCAGTAGAACCAGAACCTACATCATAGAATGTTCCATGGATTTCCACACCGGTAAGTTTCTTAGTCATGCAAAAAGACACCATTAGGTGGGGGAATTTTGTCTACACCATTACCATGTTAATTGTATGCAACAGAGCAACTATTGAGGACATGACTACCCAAGGAATTCTTTATTGATCCAAGAAAGGGACACAAGACCTCAGCCAGCTACTTGTTTTAGGGAGACACTTCTGTATAGCTGCCAAACTTTTAGGGTTTATTTTCAATTGGCCAATTGAAACAGCAACCTATTTGTAAATAGTTTGGACAACGTTCCCCCTTTTTTCATCTCACTTTACATGTCTTTAACAAATGCCACAATCAGTTTCAGCTCAGCAAGAGCTGCTTATCGTGCCCACAGCCCATGCTGTGTATTTAATGCAGTAAGATGCTAAATGCAAGCCTGGAGGTCTAATGGAGGGTCCTACAAGATGCTCTTCCTGGGTAAGAGGCCACTGGCAACGCAATAGGGAAAATTCTGACTATTAAGTGGAATTCTAGTAAGTGATACAATTTCCATATTTCTAGTAAGGCACTATTCAGAGCAGTTCTGGGGATAGTACAGCCTCACTGTTTTCCAATATTTTACTTCAGAAAGGAAGGAGAGGCACTCCTATAGCAAAGTTCCCTAAAGCAAAGCATGTTCTAACAACGTATATATGCTGATATAATGTGAATTGTGTAGTAGATCTCACACTATGTTGGATAAGAAATATCACTTGTGATGCAAGAGGTAGCCGCTTAGCAAGAGATTCTGTATACAGCTGAAGTCCCTGCAGGACAAAAGGGAGTATTTCTGCCCATAGCCATACTCACCTGAGCCATCAGAGCTACCATTTCCAGAGCTAATTCCTTATTAACAGGAAACCTTCCATTGGCTATTTCATTGCTAACTTGGAAGGCCAGCAGCAATCGCTCCCGATCTGTCTCACCTTTGGCCTGGCTCCTGAAATACAGCCTAAAATGCAGAGAAGTTTGTGAAGGTAAAAAGGTACTGTCAACCAGGAGTAGAGGTGGGAACTTTAATCAATGTGAGTAAAAATGAAAGTGGGGTTTTTTGCTCTGTCTCCAAAATGACATTTTGTGCATTGCAGGGTGTACTGAAGAGACATTTGGAAGCTTAGGTGCTTCCCTTATGAACAAGATTTGGACACAGAGACTCAAAATATGCCTCCTAGCTTTGGAATCCCTTTGAATTCCAAAGGGAGCAGTGAGTGCCAACCACTATGAGACACTGAAGCCTTATTAAACCCAGGTAAATCAGTGTCCATCCACCCCCATCAAGCACAGACAGGTAATACTTAAGATATGGCCATTTCTGCTTATCACAGAACACAGAACTGCCTCTGTTCTGCATGATAGCTGTACAGATTTGTTATTTTTGCCATCTTTGTTTTGATGACTTGCACCGATATCTTTATAAGAAAACACTTTGGTTTGTTTCAGCAAGAAGTAAGAGACTAAATCAGCAGGCTTTATTTCAAAAATTGAAGAAGCATTCTTGGAAATCAAAGCTTCCTACTATTTTTTATTCCCTTCACACTTGCAACTTCTTTGACGTAGTATAACAAGATGTCTAATGGAGGTTGAAGACACCAGCTTGGGGAATGCTTCCCAGAACCATTCCTCCTGCATGCCTATTTACAGCCCACACCATCTAATTCAAATATTAATTTACAGCTGTGACTAGATATTCCACAATAACACATAAGATATTAATTCCAGTGGATCAGTTTGTTTATTTTCATGTCAATTTTACATTAACACCACCATTAGGACCACAGTGACCTTACACATGCCTTATCAGTCCTTGATGTTAGAACAGCCCAACCTTGGAAAGACCTTATCAAAACATCCTTGCTGTCCAATTGAGGCACATTCCAATCCAACAAGATAATACTACAAAATTTCACTCCTGAAAAAAAATACTACTTTCTGGGTCAAAAGCAGTAACTTCTGCTTCCACATATGTTATACCAACTAACAAAGTTCATAGAAATTTGTTTCCACTATTACAGACAATAAAATCTTCTTACATTCGATACAGAACTTGGTCTCTTTTTGGTTTTGGGGTGGCCTTTGTTTTACTTGCAGACAGAATTCACATGCAGAAAGCCATTCCATGTTCACCTACACAGCTTCCCTTTCACTGTAATTCGGAGTTCCTGTCTGTATTATAAGTGATGAACTTGTTCCAGTTTTTGGTTTAGATCTTTGCCTTGTACTTTCATTCTCTACTATCTTTTGTCATCTAACTTTTAATATTTATTTCTTTATAAAGTCTGGGCACTGCTACTACACGTCTCTCCTACAGCTCATGCCATTTAGAACATTGTTCTTGTATCTTTTCCATCTTTGTGATTCCTCACTTAATTAGAAGTCTCACCAGATTCGTTTTCACGGGTGATTTATCCCCCAGGTCTCTCTTCCTCTCACCTAACATGCATTGTTTAATTATGTTTTAGGATTTAGGCAAAATAAATTGTGCCAAGTCTATTGTGCTACAGGTAGTTCTTAACCCATTTTAAGGCTACTCTGCTACAGCAGGGGGTTTTTGGTTCTTACCTCTAGGCCTATACTGTTTTAGACACGTACCACACACAAAAGTCTAATCACCTGTAGGATTTAAACACACCTTAGCTAAATATACTTTTAGCACTAGTGGTATTATTAATTACTGCCCATTTACAGACTCACATGCAGTCCAGAAATGTTTAATTAACAACAGTAGTAAGGCCAACCAGTGAAGCACTGTACCTGTTCTTGTAGGTCAACTTCACAATTCTTGTGCCACCTTCATATTTCCCAGGATGCAATTCTTTTAAGGCTTGTTCCCATTTAGAAATGACATCACAGATCTTTAAAAAATATCATGGGGAGAGGAGAGACAAACTGAGGTGAAACATATATTCAAGGCTTGAGGGGAAAAAGTATAGTGGAAAAGTGGAAGAAATAGACTGAATCTGCATAAACACAAAGTGGCAAAATTATTCCTTTTTCTGTTACACAGTATGTAAAAATTAAAGTGTACCACCTGAAAACTCCAGCTGTAGTCTGCATGGTGACATCTGTAAGTGAATTCTGGTCTGGCAGCAGCTCTGTGGCTATGTCCATGTCAGCAAGTGGCAAAGGCCACAAGGAGCAGATCCGAACAGTGAAATAATTTTTCCTAGGAGCCTGTGCCCACACTTTATGAGTTTCAAAGGGTTTTCCTTTGGACTAGCTTTAGTCTGATCAAATGGCCTGAAAGCCTGCTATATTGGGTCATATCTTCCAGTTCTTGTAAAAAGAATCTTTTTCATGCTGTCCATGGTTGCTCCTTAATATGAATCATGGTTAATAGCAATGATTGGTAGAGGTTTGCTTCAAAAGTGTCCTCCTGAGCCAGACTAAAGCATCCTCTGAATAGAGTCTGTTTACATGCTTGGCTAAACCAAACCCTTGGATGTCAATCTGCAAACTTTGGGAACATTTGGTTCTAGATTCCAACTTTGTAACTCAGTTTTTAGGAATAATAGAGTTAATCTCTTTGGTTCCATACAGCTTATCTTGGTTATTTAATTTCTTTTACAAGTGGTCTAACACAGGCCCCTACTTCTCATTAAAAGGAATGTGAACATATGAAGCCACATGAAATACATGATCAGATATCCTAATCCTCTCTTAAAAAAGCCATTAAGGTTGCCTTGACAAGTAAATAATAACCAGTTAATAACCAGTAAAAGTAATGCCTTTGATTGTCTCAAGCTCCTTTGTTTAATCTCTCATCTCTCCAAATGTGGTTCAGTTACCAGCAATGCTCCAGGTTACCTGATATATATCAGGCCATGAAAGCCAAGTGTATGATTTGGCACTGACTGTCATAGTTTCTCCTTCAAACCATTTAATTTAAACTTATTGGCATCTTCTCCCTCTGTTGCCCAATGTGAAATTTTATGCTGTGTGAAACGGAATGTTTATGTTCCTTACAGGTATCAGAGCCTCTTCAAAGTTGCCACCACCACTATTCCTCTATCAATGTTGTACGACTACTGTTCTCCCAGATTTGTACCAAGATCTGAGAAGTCTCCTTCACAGCCACTAACCTACCACCTTATGGCAGTCACACACAAAAATCTTCATATGAAAAACACAGATGTTAATACTTTATCTGGTCTCCTTTTCCCTTGATCTGAGGCACTCCTCTCCTTTTTAAAGTGAAAGCATACTCAGTAGAGCCTTCTTACCTAAGTACACTCGTTGACAATAAAAGCCTGAGTTATCTAGAAAGGAGATACTTCATAATCCAATAGATAGATTTATATAAGACATGCCAAGAGACTTACAGCCTCATATAAATTTGTCTCAATTAGGAGTGTCACATTTGACTTTAGTTGAGATATCTGATCATGCTAGCTAGCTCAGACATGCTTTAGTTTTGCAGTCAAGACAAATTAAACTTTAATATGTGCTAAAATCTGAATTAAGACTTTAAAAATAGACCAATTTATCACCTACTAAAACAGAATGTGCTTTGTCTTAACTAGAATCTCAGACTAGACAGATAATTATAGAATCATAGAATCATTTCAGTTGGAAAAGACCTTTAAGATCAGCAGGTCCAACTGTTAACCTAGCACTGCCAAGTCAACCACACACACAGCCTAAGCACATCTTTTAAATACCTCCAGGGATGATGACTAAACCACCTTCCTGGGTAGCCTGTTCTAGTGCTTGACAACCCTGTCAGTGAAGAAATTTTTCCTAATACCCAATCTAGACCTCTCCTGGCACTGCTTGAGGCATTTTCCTATCACCTGTTACTTGGGAGAAGAGACCAACACTCACCTCACTACAACATCCTTTCAGGTAGTTGTAGAGAGCGATAAAGTCTCCCCTCAGCTGCTCCTCATGAGACTTGTGCTCTAGACCCTTCACCAGCTTTGTTGCACTTCTCTGGTTATGTTCCAGCACCTCAATGTCTTTCTTGTAGCGAAGGGCCCAAAACTGAACACAGTATTTGAGGTGTGGCCTCACCAGTGTGGGGGGAGGACTTATTCCTGCTGACCACACTATTTCTGCTACAAGCCAGGATGCTGTTGGCCTCCTTGGCCACCTGGGAGACTGCTGGCACATGTTCAGCTGGCTGTCAACCAACACCCCAGGGTCATTTTCCACCAGGCAGCTTTCCAGACACTCTTCCCCAAGCCTGTAGCATTGCATGGAGTTGTTGTAACCCAAGTGCAGCGATCTGCGAACTAACTAGATAGATAATATCTAAGTGTATTTAATCTTGCTGCTTTAAGAAAAGATTATTAGCCACTTAGCTGCTCTTCAAAGCTGTATGCTGACTGTAGCAAAGGGGAAAAATAAATACCTTCATGTTGCCCTGCAGACAGTGTTCCAAATTCCTGCCAGAAGGATCATCTGTGAACAGTGAAAAACCCATGTGGGATGGTTTCCTCATTCCTGTGTCTTGGTTAAGTCGCTGGATGAATTCATCAACTGTCGAGGAACCATCAAACCCTACAACCTGCAATGAAAGAGGAGCTAATTGAGGATAACTTTCAAGAAAGATGACATTGATGGGTATTGCAGCTAATGAAGCCTGGTTTCCTACAGATCAGTGTATCATGACTGACTACCAGCTCCAGTGACTGCATTGTGTGCTGTCTCCATTCATACTGCATTCTTTCTTGTACTGAGACATTTGCGACCTTTCCCCATCTCCCTTTTCTTCCTTGGAGCTGGATTCATTTTCTCAGAAAAAAGTGGCTAAAATGGCAAGGAGGAGAAATAGTGTCAATCTCCCAATATCTGATAGCTGACCACCCACCCACATGAAAGAGGCAAGTTACGGTGCAGTCATCCACTGCCCAGAAGGCAGGCAGCTGCAGCAGCTCACCTGGTAGGTTCCGTTCATGAAGTGCACTGGGATGCTGAAAGGGAGTGAGTGGTGGTAGGGATTTCTCAGCAGGATGGACACGATCTCCATCCGGGAGGGCTTGGCTTCCCGTTCACCAGCCTGCACAGTGCGGTCTACTGATCTCTGGCAGTAGATGGCATACTTGCCTATTTCACTCCTAGGCAAAGAGGTGAATAAAAGCCACAAATATGCTTTAAATGCCATGTCCTCTTCCATTTCTCATGCCGTAGTAAAGCATCCCTCCCTCAGGTTTTTGCTCAAGCAAAGATACATCTCTGGGCAGGTATCTTAGTTCCTCTCAACAGATTAACAGCTCAAGTGAAAAGCTACAACACAAACCTGAGCATCAAGGATCTGCAAATACGGTAGACAATAGACTCTCTGGGAAGCACTAGAGCATTCTCTGCTCCTAGATCGACTGGACATAGTATAGGAATATCCTCTTTTGTAACCCGTTGCCATCATAGTACCCATTAAACCAAGGTCCCTTCACCATCAAACTTGCTGTCAATGCCAGTGGAATTTAGTTCACACCCTAAGAAGTATTAACAATAAGTCATAATACCTTAATGTCACTTACAGGATTATGTAAATGGTGTTTATCAATTTACATAGTTATACAAATGGTAAGTTTCCATGTATTAACCCTATCTGCCAATCAAGACGCTCATCAGAGATTCAAAGCAGGCTCAGATTTGTTGATAGTTCAATACAATATAGGGACAGTTACTAATATGAGTAGTTTAATGTCTACTGAAGAGAGTGGTCCATTGAACAGCACAAAAAGGATGTAAGTCTCTCTAAAGCCAGACAGGAACAGTCAATTACACCCTGTGTACACCTTGCAAAAATGTTAAGAATGTATACATGGAGTAAATTCTGAAATTGAAGGATTTCTATGGATTTATAACCATGCTGTCACTTTGCAGGGGAACTGAGTCCATTCAGGATGCCTTCAGGAGCTCAGTACCAGATTAAATCTTCAGTTAAATCCCTGCAAGCAACATGGAAGTCAGGAACTCTGGCTTTTCACTGTAGCAATATATTGCTCCCCTCTCCAGTAACACGTTTGAACAATTTTCAGGAGAAACAGCAAGAAGCTGTTGTGTCTGCTCCTGATCCCTGCGTCTTCTAACCTCGAACTGTGCCCCACTTTTCTTCCTCTCTTAGAGACTGGATATATAATTTAAGTTCAACTTTTACAAAAAGCAATACCTTGAATGAATATGTAGTGTAAATCTAGATCAGAGGCATTACTCAGTGTAAATATTTCAGTGTCTTGTTTGCTATAAAACAGGGAGGCCATATCTATGTAGCTGGTCAAAAACAGCTAGGCAGAGGGAGCTAAGTCACATTTAGAAACTGCTCCAAATCTAATCTAAGCTACAGATAAATACAAGAACAGTTTGCTGTAATTTCTGGGGGGTTTTTTCTAGCTCAAATAATTGTTCCATATCTGGATTGTATAAATATATTTCCTCTGCTTCTGCTTAAACTTTATTTATTGATAAAGGCACTTTTCAGTGAAGCACCATGCAGACCATCAGCATAGTAACACTTGAAACCAATGGATTAAATGAGTTTCACAGCCTGACACATCCTTATGAAATTCAACAGTCCCCAACAGTAGAGCAGTTCCACTACTGATCTGAATGGGTGAGTCTGAGAGCTGGTAATGCACAAGTTTGAAGAGATGATCCCTAACATGTTGCCTTAGGCAATGGAGAGAGAGCCTGAACATCAAGGAGTGCCTGATAGCTGTATTTTTCCCTCTGAGAAGAAACAGCAAAAGTGAAGCAGCACACAGGAAAATAAAAACCCACCAAACATGATAGGAGGAGTACACAGATTTCCTTTGCAATACCAGAAAACATTCAGCTTCAGTTCCAAGGCAGACTTGCACTGAGTATTTGAATGCGAACGTTTGAAAAGAACCCACTTCTACCCATGTCTCAGCAATAGTACATTCTTGCAAGACAGCTAGGTATCTCTAGCTGTGACCTCCCCCTCCTGGGTGCAGGGAGATATGCTGAAGAACAGATCACCTTGGACTCAAAGAACACAGCATGGACACTGGGGAACAACTCCGTGCTGTTACAGTAGATCTTGCACTGTCGTCTTACAGGGGAAAGTATTACAGATTAAAGAGGTAACAGAAACAGTACCAGCATATATTACAGGTTTGTTAGTTTTTCCTAACTTTTTACTGTTGCCCAGGACATTCTCTGCCTTACACTTGTTCTGTCAGTATGCCTGCTAACCTGACAGCAGAATGTAATCACCTGAAATTCTAATAATTAATTCTAGAGAATGACTTTGTTCTGTCTTTCTATCAACAAAAGAAGGTAGCTACATCAGCAAAAGACTCCCTATGTAGCTCTAGTTATATCTGCAAAAAGTTCTTTTGCTAGTACAGGTCACTCACTCTTGTGAGCTAGCTTAATATAAGTGACAAACTAATGTAAGTGCCTGAAGGGGGACAGCTTTATACCACTGGGAACCTTCTGTCTCCTCTCAACTTATTTTTGTAGGTGTGAGTTGCAAAATTGCTTCCATCTTTATCTGTAGTGGATGCAAAAGGCAATCAGTTTAGCAGAAATAAATGCTGTTGCAGTTTTTACCTGGGGTCTGCATGCCTCTGCAAGTGCTGTTTGATGTACCAGAGGAAGTGATGTTGAGGCAGGAAGAGAGAAGCACACAAAGCCAGGAGTTGCCAGCACTGTGAACATAAAACTGAACATTATTCTTGTTCTGTACTTCTTGCCTGTTATTTTTCATATAATACTGCAACCGAAGTGCTAGATGGTGACCACTGCTTTTGGGAGCAACCATTCTTAGACATGAGGTTCAAGATGCTTCAAAGGGTAGTGATGATCAGAGGACAGACTGCTCTTCAATATCTCAATCTGAGTCTAAGAAGAGGTGTTCTAAATGACTGGCCACTTTTGAAAATTTTGGCCAGTGTAACCACAGCTAAGTGAACAGTTTAGACTTTAAATAATACTTTTTTTCCTATTGTAACTGCAATTCATAATAAAGAATACATGGGGGAATTTTGTTTCGAATTAGACCCATTGTTCTTCAACCAGATTTTATTTTCTCATTTCAGCTGCGAATATCAAAATTAAGGATCTACTTTTACACTGCAACTTATTCATTTGATTTACCCAACAATTACAGTGCAATAATCAGATGTCATGCTTAATAGTAACCTTCATGATTTACAAGCTGTTGGTGAACTAAAATGGAAAATAAAGCTAATAACATGTGACAATTATAGCTAGCCAAAGCCAGCTATGAATTTTGATTCTGAATATGAGCTGAATAGACCACGTGCAACTGATAAATGGTTACATCCAAACTAAAATTTTGCAAGTATTTACATTCTCAATGTTTTCCTTAGCACAAAAGTGCCAAGGCTCTCGTCCCTCCTGCACACCTTTAGCATTTGCACAATTTTATGAGAATCAGTCCCACTGCTCATTATCAAATCCATGGAATTAAATAGAAAGTATTTGCAGAGTGGAAGTGACAAAAGAGGAACTGACCTGAATAACTGAGTGGTTCTGGGGCTGTCGGCAGCTGGTCTGTTTAACAAGCTGACAGTAAATTTCATTCTGCAGCTCACTGTGTGTTAGGCAGACCTGCAGTGCTGTCTGGGCAAGTGACACGTGGTAATCAATAGAGGGTGCCTCCACAGGGACATTGATGAACAGCTGACAGGACTGGAAAAGAGTGGAAGTTCATCAGTGCCACGCATACAGTGACTCTTTGTCAATGCCATAAGTATAGTGACTTTTCTCTGGTACTTTCCAGGCCAGGTTCCCCAGATGTGTTATAGCAACTATTGAATTCTTCTAAATAACCTTGAGATGAAGGAGAATAATAAATACCTAACTCCTACCTCTGCCTCTTTAGTTGTGGCTCAACTTCCCTCAGCCCAAGGAGCTCATAAGTCAGCAAGAGAATCAAGGGAGAAATGTGCTTCCAGCCTTCCATGCCTGTGCTTTACCTTGCTAAGGCTGCCCATTCTTACTGCCAATCTTAGACTTCCAGAGTGCAAAAATCAAACCTCCAATGGCCAAGACCAATGTTGGTCTTGCTGACATAACGGAGCTTGCAAGTATATTGTTTGTTTCCTTCAATCCTACTATTGGAGGGGAAAAGGGAAGATGAGGGTAACTTTAACACATAAAGCCTGTGGGGGGCACTGATATAAACCCAGATTCCCTGCAAGTAGTAGTTAAACTTCCAAAGAATGAATGACACCGAACAGCCAGCTTCCCTGCTGTAATTAATGACCCAGCAGGCCTGCCTAAAGCAACCGATCATGACAGTAAATGTGACAAACAGCATGACAAAACAATGTTGTTGGCCCAACAGAGCAAAATAACCAAAAGCCATGCAACATCCCTTTGAATACCTTAAAAAGTTTCAGAGCTTCAGTCTGCAGAGCCTCAGATGGCAGAGTGGTGAGCGACGTGTGCAAGCCATCTTTACTGTAGCACAACATAGGATGTTTCCACAGAGGAGAATCTGAGGTAGCAGATGGAAAAAAATGTGCAGTGTCAAAAGAAGAATAAAGATAACAGTGTCCATGTTGAAATGGAGCCCTGTTGAAGTGACAAAGCACCTGAGGAAGCAGCACTGCACTAGATCACGTTTATTTTTGGTGTCAATTCACTAATTTCAAGAAAGTCTGCCATGAACCAGCAGTCACCAGCAGAATTAGCCATCAGCAGAAATAAGTATTGCCATCCACAATCCTGCTATGTCAGAGCTTCTCAGCTGGATTCTGGTGAGAAACAGGTCAGCTGTGTGTTCAAAGAGACACAAACTGCCAGGGCAGCCACCTGCAATAGGGGTCTTTGTTAGTGAAAGTCACTATTTAACAGTCAGCAAGGTTCACATACAGGCCTTGGGATATGTGAGTGTGCAGGAAAAGAGAACAGCAAGGACAGGAACAGACGTGAAGGCAAGTGTGCATTCAGAGGAGAGAGCATGCATTTCTACTGCCAAGATTCCCAGGAAAGCAAAGTCAGGACCACCAACAACAGGAGAAATTAAAGCTCCAGTTCTTCATTTTAATTGGAATTAATGTCACAGAAGTTTCAGGTGTTTTGATAAATGACATGACAATGTGAGGGACTTGTGTAGTTTCACTGCAATGCCTGTATGCTCTCAGGAAATGAGACTGCAGAACTAGTGCAGAATGACACTATATATCACATACTGTTCTACCACGACTCCCTTTGCCTCACCTTTGGCTGGATTAAAACTAGGAATTGAAGTTATCCTTCCTTATGCTCTGCTACCATGGAAAACAGTTTGTGGTTTTTACTTACTAGGGTCTCCCTCTGCATCCAGTAGTTTTCCAATAAGCTGTTCATATGATGTTCCCACCGTGGCATTACTGCTACCAGCTGCTACAGTCAGATGGTACAGCCAGGTATTCTAGGCATAAGGATGAGAAGAGTATGGGTCAGTTCAGACCTTGTTTTTCACAAACACGTTCAATCTGTATGCCCTACTTGTTTGCTGATACCAAAAAGACTTGGTCTCAATAAAATACTGCCTTTCATACCTTCTCCTGTTTGGTGCGAATGAGTAAGTACGTGGGACTGTGGTCCTGTGGGTGAATCACCAGTGTACAGTGGGATGAGAGAAGTCCTCCACCAGTGGCTTCATAATCTTCATCAGAGTCACAGGAACGGTCTACTTCTTCCACTTTGGACTCCCGCATAGGCAGGTGCCCTAGGGGGCACTATAAGGAGGGGAAGCAAATTATTTAAGTATAGCTCATCTCCCACTATGGACAGGGAACACTGGGAAAGAAAACCCAGGTCAAAGTGTTAGCAGTTCTGTAAAATGTAAGAAATAAACAAGTCAGTGTAAAACTTATGTAATTAGATAACCTTACATTTCTATAACATCTCTTTCATCAACTAAAGTACTTACATAGTTATGTTACTATTATTATTTTTCTTAGGAGAGCATCTACATGTCAAAATAAGAACATGCAAATAAAAAGATAATATTTTCCATAAGATACTGTATTCTTTCCATTCATGTGTCTGTTATGTTTATATCATTGGTTCCACAAGGCAGAAAGTGTTTTCTGATGGTCAGTTGCACAGTATCCTGAGCCTCTCTTTTCCCAACCTGGTTAGACTTTCTGCTCGCTACTGGAAAATAAATACTTTTACAGTTATATAAATAGATTCAGACAAACAGAGGGTGTCTGCAGTGGTAACTCTGGAGGTCAATCCCAGGTATGAGTTAGTGTGTTCCTTAATATTGTAAAACTTAGGTTTCAACATCACCAAGACAAAGTAACGGACCGCTGGGCCTAGCTTCCAGAAACAGAAGCAGGTTACACTGATTAAATTACCTCCCTCTTCCCATATTGTGGCTGCTACTTATTTTTATGACAGTATGCAGCATGTATCAGCTGTCATATAAAAGTCTGCTCTAAAATCTTCACAAAAGACCAAATAGAAGGTGTGAGAAACAACATATAGAGTGATGTGAGAGAGCAGTCACTCGCTTTGTGGTTTAACCTGGCAGGCAGCTAAAACAACTACACAGCCGTTCACTCACCCACCACTCATGCACAGTGGGATGGGGAGAGAATTGGAAAGAAAAAGGTAAAACTTGAGGGTTAAGATAAAAACAGTTTAATAGGACAGAAAAGGAAGAGAATGATTAATAGTAATAATTATAGAATATACAAAACAAGTGATGCACAGCATAATTGCTCATCATCCAGAGCTGATACTCAGCTAGTACCTGAGCTGTGCCGCCTCCCAGCCAACCCCCTTGGTTGAGCATTACACAGTATGGAATAACTCTTTGGCTAGTTTGGGTCACCTGTCCTGGCTGTGTCCCCACCCAGCTTCTTGGGCACCCTCTGCCTTCTAGTTGGCATGGCAGTATGAGAAGCTGAGAAGTCCTTGAGTGCTTGGCAACAACTAAAACAACAGCATGTTATCAACATTATTCTCATCCTAAATCTGAAGCACAGCACTATACTGAGTGATAGGAAGAAAACTCTCTCCCAGCTGAAACCAGGACATGTCTTCAGTTTTTTTAAATGTTTGCTTTAAAACAAAATAGAAAATCAGAGAAAATATTAACTCTCTTTGTGGAGCAGATGCTGTTAGAAGGGGAGATGTACAAGCAAGGAAGAGCTTGAAACATAAGACACAGAAGCAGTAAAAGGAAAGAAAGCATCATGAGAAATGGGAAAGGAGGGTTCAGGAACAAAAGGGGAAAAGGTATTACCTTATCTTCATGATTTCTATAGTAGTAGAAGTTTTTTCCAATCAGTGCACACCAGACCAGCTTAGAGTGACCATGCTTGACCTGTAAGTAGGACAAAGATATACATGTTGGAGCATATATCCAAAGTTATACATGTTTGGAGCACAGGAAGTTCCGCACCAAGACGCAGAAGAACTTTTTCACAGTGAGGGAGACAGAGCACTGGGACAGGCTGCCCAGGGGTGTCGGGGAAGACAGCAGGCCTGCTGGCAGCCTAGCTCTCTTCTCCCAGGATTTAGGCCCTGACAATATTCTTCTGTTCCCATGAGATAGGAAAAGTTACTCATGCTCTGAGGATCTTAATAATCACATTCTCAAAACACAGCAACCTTGTTGATAAGGGTACAGGCTGCCCTAAACCAAGAAGCAGTTATGGGAAGGTATTTGGGAGTAACGGAACATGTTAGGAACCAACCATAACAAGAGGGTCAAAACAGCAGGTGTGCGGATACTTTTAGGCATTAAAAGTAAACTAACCATATTTAGCTATAAGACAGGTTTATCAGAACTCGTTATAATTACTAACCAATCAATACGGTGTGAATAGTGTGTGTAACCAATTAGCAGTTTTTTAGCTTGCCACGTTTGCAGTAAAAAAAGGTATATAATCTGTGTGATTGCACCTAATAAAATGGCTTCACCTAAAATTCATCTCGAATTGCGTGTTGCTCTCTGCTGGTCGCCACACGGGGGGGTTGTGGAGTCTCCTTCTCTGGAGATACTCAAGTCCTGTCTGGACGCCCACATGTGTGTACTGTCCTAAGGAACCTGCTTTGGCAGAGGAGTTGGATTCAATGATCTCTTGAGGTCGCTTCCAACTCCTACAATTCTGTGATTCTATGTTTTTGTAACATCAGCAGTGTGCTAGAAGTATTTTCTAAGATTTCACACCTTGCATATTTTATTTGTTCTACACTAATGCAAACAAATACATCCAGGGCATCACTTCAAAAGCAGATAAGTACATCCTGCCTAAGCAGATGGGACACAGCTGCTTATGAAAATAGGTCTAATTTTGTGAAGTATTTTACTTATTCATAACACCCCATCATTTTTGTATCCTGAAAAAAAATTAAGAATAACCTTTTTAAGATTAAAAAACCAAATCATTTCACCTCAGCAGGAAAAGACTGGTCAACATGTAGTCTAGGAAGCCGTTTCCTATTGCAGATGAACAAGCTTCAGATGCAGGTTTTCTTCAGTCATCATTAGATGGTGACCAGAATTATATTGGAAGATTCATAGTAACTTGGTATACAAAACTGATTTACAGAAGTGGCATCAAGCATAAGATTTTTCAGCCACTGCACTCTGTACTAATGCACATGCAGTCTGTTATGATGGAAATAAATACTAACCTAGAACCATACATGCCATTTCTTTGAAACTCTCCTATATCACCAGGTTAAATTAAATGTGACATTTAGTGTTTCCTGTTGTGGGCTTTTGCTGGATTGGTGGTTGGTTTGTTTTTTTTTTTAAACTATGATACTATATTCTGTTGAAGAAAAGCATATGTAAGCTAGATATTTGTTATTACTTACTCCTTGACAAAGTCAGTATCTCTCAGTAGCCTTGTTTTTCCCATTCCTTAGCATTTATACAAATGTTTCTCTCTGAAATACAGAAATCTACTGCCACTTTTTTCTCTTTCCCCACTCTTCTAGAGATTATTAAAATACTAGTTTCTTGCTGATATTTACTGTGCAAGCCAAGAAGCTAGTACACGGTCAATATTGAGTGAAACTGAATAAAGTAAGAAATAGCATTTTACCTTGGTGAGCCAACCTTTCACAGTAGGTTTAGCATCACTACGAGGAACACCAACAGGACTGGTCACCTGCACTCTCAGGATACTCTGTAGGACATGAATCCATTCCTCTAGGATGTTGGGAGAATCTGCTGTGAGGAAGTAAGTTCTCTTTTCTGTCATGAGCTGGAAGGAAAAGAAGCGAGGAAGTACAAGTCTGCACACTCACAGGTCTTTTCTTCAGCTGCTGAGTTTCATTATACCATACAGGTTTTGTTTTTTTTTTTTTTTGTGGTTTAGGAGAGATTTTGGAGGGGTAAGAAAAAAGGTATTAAACCTCAAACTCTAAGTGAAAGAACTGAAACTCAGATATATCAAATTCTTAGAGCTCTCTTGCTGTTTCTGTTGGATCTCATGGCTTTACCTCCACTACTAATTTTTCATTTTAAAGGTCATTACATGATGACCTTTTTGCTGCCTTCACTTTGCATTGTATTCTGCCTTTCAATAGGAAAGATGCTACAAATTTAACAGCATTAAGCTTTAGCAACTTCAGTTTCTTAAGGGAAGAAAGTATCTCACAGGTCAGGCCACGTGCCTTTCAGAGTATGAGAGAATCTTTAATGCCACCTTTATAATGAAGCCTTCTATCAATAATGACTTAAAACTGAATCAAATGATGGGCTAACTTCTAATATTTCAGAAGTTTAATTCTACTAGGAGTCAGGCTGGAGATCTTGTAAGTCTTTTTCTGAAAGCTCTCAGTCCTATCTGCAAAAAATAAAAAAAGGGAATTGCTAAGGTGTAAAAAAAAAAAAAAACCAAAACAAAACCAAAACCCACCAAACAAATAAAGAAGACTTCCCTTCCATTTCAAAGAGCTGTATTTGGGTTACAATTTAGCTCTTTCACCCTTATTACTTAAACTAACTGTCTCGCTTATGCCAGAAAACACAGGGAGCAGATAAAGTTAGCTCACCTCAAGTAAGACATACAGTACCATTCAGCCTGAATTAAGTGCTCTCTCACCCAGCCACTGAGTGTTGGATTATTTGCAGGATGAAAATGCAAGACTTACCTGGAATGTTTGGGACCCTTCACCTCTGACAATTTGGCACGAGGAATTCAGCTCCATCTGCCCTTGTGGTTTGCGGATGACATCACTCTGAGGAAAGAAAAGCAAACAACTGTTCAGTAGTAAAAAGACACTCTAAGACCCATCTGAGTTTAAACACAGCATGATGTGCATGTGCAGATCACAGTCTGCATTCATGAGCTGGAAAGGACAGCTGAAGGTTGCCAGGTTGAATATGACAGCATGATCCCATTGCAATAATAAGCAAAAGCCTTCTCATTAGCAGGAGACGATACAGTAAAGGTAATGGTGCCAAACACTGCCTCACAAAGTTCAGATTGGACATTATGGAAAAAAAAACACAACCAAAAAAACCCTTTTTTTAAACTCCCCCCAAAATCCCCATAACAAAAAACCCAAACCAAATATTTTCCTCACTGAAAGGCAATACAACACCCATCATGTACCCATGGCTGAATTTCCACCACTGGAAGTATTCATGATTCTGCCAAAGCCATGGGCAGTTTGTTCTACAGCTGATAACAGCCCCCCTACAATGTGCTGTTTGGACTAAGGTTTTCTGAAAGTCCCTTCCAACTAACAGCCTACATTCTGCATATTTATGAAATTATTTTACATATATATATGAATAATTTGCTCGTGAATTCTGATGGATAAACCTAGTAACAGACATAAAGATGCAGTGTGCCCTAAGGTAAATTTCTGTCTTGTCAGAAAATGACAACAACTGAAAAAAAAAAAAGTTGAAAATAAATCTTCTCAATATTCCTGACTTGTAAGCAAAGATGGGTATGTGCACAGAAACACAGTGTAATTGTGCAGGTATATAAGAAATTGCCGTGCCCAGAAGAAAATGGAAGGTGAATATCCCTACATATAAATCTCTGTAATGTAGGTAAGTACAGCAGCAATAAATGTATTTTATTGTATAAATAAATTTTGAGTGCCTACTGCTAGAATGGTTGGAAATAAAAAAGTTCATCTGAAACAGTTGTGAGTTATAAAAAGTGTTTGGCAGCATTTGAATGCACACTCTAATATTGTTTCGTTGACCACTGTTAAGACAAGCATTTTGCATGAAAGCTTATTTTCAATTTTACTCTAACGTTCTAATACATCCACATCTATTTGGGAGGGTGAAAAATGAAAGAATTTCTCTTTCTTCCCTCTGAAAGTTGCAGTTTCCTCAGAGACCCACATACTGACTGATGAGTACATATCTGTGCCTTCCTGGATTTTATTTTTCCTTTATTTTCATCTTAAACATGACCAAGGCTGGGTCATGGTAGGCCTCTTCTGCTTTTCATCATCTGTACAAAAGTAACTATGAGGTGTCAATCTTCTGTCCTTGTGAACCACCTTTCATCTACTGGAAAATGCCGCAAGGAGCTTCCCGCCTAAGCAGAAACCTACGGTTGAACCTGTGGGTCAAAGCTCTTTGTCAGGACATTTTTGGGGAAGCTTGCCCATTGCTGCCCACTCTGACAGTGGTATCAGCCTGGAACCATTTCTGCACACAGCCTTCCCCTGTGCCTCCACACAGGAGTAAATGTGTCCCAGCAACTCACCGGAGATTTGTAGTATGTGATTTGTCTGTTTCTTAGAACAAACCACCGCCTCTTCCACATCTTCACCTGGCTGCCCATTTTCAGTAAGTAACCTGATTTCTCTATGGGTTCCTGGAAGGCAAAGAGCAAGGGGGAGAAGAGGTTATATTTTGCACCTCTTAAAATACAAACAAGAGTGCTGAAGTCAAGTTCAAGTGTTTGCTGCATCTCCATCATTTTCCACTTTACTCTGCTAGATGGGAGTCACAGCCATCCAAGGTCAGTGCTCTCTGCTCAATTTGGAGATAATTCTGAATTATCTGTGTAGCTGCAAATACCACACTGTGTTGTTTTAGTAAAGAAGGTATCTGAATATCATTTTGCTGATATTCAGCAAAATGCACTGAAGACTTGTCTTCCTACCACAGCAGTGATTTTTCAAATAAATGTGAAGTCTGGCTCTAAGCCACGATTAGACTCCTGTTCCTGGTCTCCTTGATCTCTTACATTCATGAGTACAGAATTTAACGCTGCCTGTATTTGAGATGGGGTTTTTTCTATGCCAAAATATTTCATCCTTTGTCCTCCCTTCCTCTGAATTGCCAAACTTGTTTTGTCACAAAAGTGTAAGATAAAGTAGAATATGACTACAGGAAACCAGTGCAGCTCATCAAGAAAGAGTACAGCGACTGATGCTTATGCTTTTATCTAACCAGGTAACAGAAATTGCACCTTCTTCTGAAGCATCAGATAGTGTCTTTTGACACAAACCAGCTGGACCAATAGCCCAGTCTATTAGAGCATCCCTCTTCAGGGAAAAACTCAATGTATTAAAGTTACACTTTTTTTTCTTTCAAGGCCAAGGCTCTGCATCCCTTTACAACTGTGAGGTAGGAAGACTTACAGTGCAGATTCCACCATCAGTGGAATAGGAAGATGTTCGCTGTAGCTTATGTTCTGGCTCTGAATAGTCACCATCCAAGGAGCAGGCGTCAGGAGGAATGGCATAGTCACTCTCAGAGCTCAGTGAGGACATAGATACACCTGCCCAAAATAAGAAAAGAATGAGACTTGTGGCTAGACAGCAGCATGCACTACATACTGCACACTCTGAAAAACTTTGGGTTCACCATTAAGACTTTTTTGTTCAAGGAGAACAAATCAGATCAGACTTTGGAAACTCAAACCCCACTAACCAAACTTCTGAGACCATTTTTTCCTAGGAAGACAAGTAGTAAGAGTGATTTTTGGATACCAATAGTGAGATAAATTTGTTGCTGAACAGAGATTAGAAAAAAATCAACAGAAGTGTTATCTAAAGCAGACATGCTGTTTTCAGTTTGGAAAAATCCCTTATAAAGCCTCAAGCTCCTCTGATTGAAACTAAAGAAAAGGCTCCCTCACCAGCAACGGGGCTTTGCTTTCTGTGAATCTCCCACCACTGGTCCATGGCAATGCACAGACACATCAGTCAATGCATCACAAGGGATGTTATGACTACAAGAAATGGGATTCTGTTTTGTTGACTGCCAATTGTACTAAAAATTCCACTCAAGGATTCAGCTTAACCTTCCCAGCAGTCAAGAAAAATTGTCCTAGCTAGGACACAAATTACCTGTTGCCTTTCAAAGATAGGGAAGATTTGCTTACCAGTCAATAAATTATCAGTGACAGAAACATTTTCTTTAATGGGTTGGTAATAGCTTGCTAATAAGGAGGAGTCACAGAGAAGGTATGGATGGCTTCACTGGATATGTGATGAATTTGAGAAATCAATCCCTTCCATGATCTTAGCCTAGCAGTTACCTGGATAGAAATCTACCAGTGGTAAAAGCCCATTTAAGAGAACAGGTTTCTACTGAGGAGCTGTTGATGTCTGCACCAATCCTGGGAAAATTTCTTAGTAGCATCATCAAGGCTGAGCATTTGCCTGTCACTGATGGTGCTGTTCAGGACATCCTGTCCCACGCACAAGGACAAAGTTCATGGTGCTCAGTAGCAGTACTCCTGCTTTACCTCTCTTCACTGCACGAGGGCTGCCTGGTGTGCTGGCTTTCCTGTTCTCAGATCCAGCAGTAGAAGTCCTGAAGCTGGCATGGGAGCTACAGTCATCATCAGAGCCTGAAGACTCATCTAAGAAAGGTACATTGCTGATCTGTGTGGCTTTCTGGAAAACAGACTTGTATAGTCAGTGTGGGAGGCAATAGTTTTCCCAGGACAATTGCTGCTCAATGAGGAGACAGAGCAATCAATGCAGGCCTTGATTTTCACTCTGCCTTGCCCACTACTGTCCCAGGGCTCCTCACTCCCTCCCTTTCTAGTCTGAGAACTTCCAAGCTGGACTCTCTAGTCTGACCTGTTTGGATCTCCTCTGGTTACATGCCCCTACTGTTCCACAAGCCCCCTGCTTCCCAATAAGCTCTCAAGAGCCCTCTTCCCTTTTGTTCTCTAGGCTACAGCCACTATCACCCTCCTAGGTTTCTACAGCCTCGTAGTGCACACCGCAGCTTCCTGGACCAAAACTTCCTGCAGTGTTCTGTATTCCTAAATACATTTATCATCTGCTCCTCCTTCTGCTTTCTTTTGGTGTCCAGTACTTCCTGGCATGCTCCAATTGTCTTTCTGTCACTGCACAGCTTGACCCCATTCTCTCCCGAGCTACTGGCAGCCCCGGCCCATGCTTTTCGTAAGAGGAAAAGTGAAGTAAGTCCTTACCCCCTTCAGCGTAGTGTAGACTGGCACTGTGACATTTCTGTAGATAAGACAGGTAAATGGCCCAGAAGTCGAACGGGAAAAATTGGAAACTAAGAAAATTCAGAGACACAGCAAGAGAAAATAATACAAACTGGTGAAGCAGAGGGGGTTTCAGTGGAGAGGTACACATGTGTGTAAGAACTTATGTAGCCTCTTGGAACATTAAACAATGGAGGACTATCATCCTGGACAGATGGGCCTCAGAAAGACCAATGTGTTATTCATTACATACAACTCCCAAAGCCTGCTGCAACACTCCATTTAGCCTGTGAGATTTCTCACCCACCCTGTGCTCCCCACTGTACAATGGCAATCCAGTGTACCATGTTCAAACAGGTAAAAATCATAACAGGGGAAGGTGACAGTGAATCACAAGACTAAAAGCAGGTCACAGACATGGAGAGCCAGGACAGCGTTAGCAAAAGTGATGAAGGAGATAGTGGAGTCCCTGAAGATGTCACTGAATGTACGGGCTCAAATAGCCCACCACTAACCACCCCTGAGATCAGATATATCCTCCTCCCTTCCTTTCTTTACCATGGCTATTGCAAAATCAAATTTACTTTGAAAACAGGCAAAGAAGGGAAGAAACTGAACAGTCAGAAGCTCAATTCCCACACCATCACTGTAAATTCCCACTAAGGATGGATCTTGTCTAGAACTTACAGCAGCTGGAAGTATCATTCACAACGGCCACTTCAGACAACCTCATGCCAGACTTGGCCACAGCATAGATTCGACTCTCCTGGAACAATTAAACCATGAACAGCAATGGTCAGACAAAAACATGATTCCTGCAAAAAGAAACACTCATGCCACAGAATCATATCACAGTCACACCTTTGGGCAGGAAGGGAGGACCTCTCTAAGAAAGATTGCTCTCTTCCACCAGGTGTTGGGTGAATGACCAGTAGTGGAAATGAGCATCTGTGTAGAACTCCCTCAATCACAACAGACTTATTAACGTAGCCTATAAATGCTACAGAGATGATATCCTCAGACTGGCACATTTACATATAATTATCAATAGGTCACTATATCACAGTTTGGAAAAAGCTGGGGGGTTTTCTACTTTATGAACAATCCTTTAAAATGAATCAAGAAGAGCCCTAAACCAGGACAATTTATAAAGTCACCATCTGCAAAGGATTCCCATTCTCCTATAATGGAATGAAAGAAATGCCTGGAATGATCTCGGTAAACATGTGTCTGTTATAACAGCATATGGAGCTTTTAGTTCAAAAGGATCTCCAAGTGCTTCACAAATTGATAAACATTCCCTGGAGGTAACCCAAACCTGTAACTAAATGCAATGTTATGACTATGACATCCACCAGTCTATAATGGATAAAAAACAAAGATAGGAATCCTCTTACTGCTCCTTAAAGCATACAATCAATGACTATCAGATTACACATCTAATACATAAGCATGAAAGTACTGCAAAGTCAAGCACACCAAAAAAAAAAGAGAATTAGTATCTTCTGTATGTATATACATTGTGATTTAGTCTCTGATGACATATTTTGCTCATTTTTTTCCCAGACTTTCTTGTATTCAGGGTACATAATGGACATTTCTTAATGATTAAGCCGCTACTTAATATTCTATTCATGCTTTAGTGTTTGATACACTTAAATGTGCCCTACTTGGATACACTTACTCAACTCTGGTCTGAAGACAAAATAATGGGTTTTGCTGTGGCTTTCCTGACTAACACTGTGATGCTTTACTAACACCAATAAAAAAGTTTACAAAAACCCTGGGAGGGACATTGATGGGTGCTATCACTATTTTCTAGAAGAGAAACTCAGATATAGGTTCTTTGAAGTATCCAATATCTTTGGAGTACTCATTTCAAGATGTTCAAGCCCTGACTTTTTGAGAATTTATCATCATACAACACTGTAATGGAAACAGCTGAATACCACTGCAGCAGAGAAGTGCAAACATTCAGAGAAGCTAGACATTCAGAAGATAAATCACAGAATCACAAGGTTGGAAGAGACCTTTGAAGATCAAGTCCAACCATTCACACCCTAAACTAAACCATATCCCTAAGTACCTCACCTACCCTGTTTTTGAACACATCCAGGGAAGGTGACTCGACCACCTCCCTGGGCAGCCTGTTCCAGGCCCTGACAACTCTTCCAGTAAAAAATTTTTTTCTAATGTCCAATCTAAACCTGCCCTGGCTCAGCTTCATGCCATTCCCCCTTGTCCTATCACCTGTCACCTGGCTGAAGAGACCATCACCTACCTCTCTATAACCTCCCTTCAGGCAGTTGTAGGTGGTGATAAGGTCTCCCCTCAGCCTCCTCTTCTCTAGGCTAAACAGCCCCAGCTCCCTCAGCCGCTCCTCATAGGATTTGTCCTCCAGCCCCTTCACCAGCCTGGTTGCCCTTCTCTGGACTCGCTCCAGGACCTCCATGTCCTTCTTGTGGTGAGGAGCCCAGAACTGGACACAGTACTCGAGGTGTGGCCTCACCAATACCGAGTACAGGGGCACAATCACCTCCCTAGACCTACTGGCCACACTGTTTTTGCTACAAGCCAAGATGCCATTGGCCTTCTTGGCTGCCTGAGCACACTGCTGACTCATATTCAGTCTGCAGTCAGCCAACACCCCCAGGTCCTTCTCTGCCTGACAGCTCTCCAGCCAGTCCCCCCCAAGCCTGTAGCGCTGCATGGGGTTATTATGTCCCATATGCAGCACTCTACACTTGGCCTTGTTAAACTTCATCCCACTGGTCTCAGCCCATCAGTCCAGTCTGTTCAGATCCCTCTGAAGAGCCTCCCTACCCTCAGGCAGATCAACACTTCCTCCTAGTTTAGTGTCATCTGCAAACTTACTGATCGAGATAATTGATACAAATGTTGAACAAGACTGGACCCAAGGTATGTGTAGAGATGGTTATCAACTGTGAAAAATTTAGCTAAAGGGACTAGAACAACACTAGTTCTCCCTAGGGACTATGAGAACTCTAGATCAGCGAAAGGACTAGAAGCAGAGATGCATTTCCCTTCTTCAAATGAGTACACTGTTTACAACACCTTTCTGACTACTGTGACAAAAAAACCCCAGGCATCTTGAAAACTGCAGTTTATTTTACTGCACTATCCGGCTTCACCCCCAGCACAGTTCCATACTATGGACCGAATGAAAAGAGGTTCCTTTGGAAAAACAGCTGTGATAATACTGAGGTTTAAATTGGTATCATAAAAGACACAGCCAAAGATCACAAATAAGGTTCTGTTTTCATAGGAAAAAGTTCTAAAACATGGGGATTAACAATGAGTGTTGAACTTTGCACCTTCAATTTGCCACTTGTTTGCCTATGACTTTAAAAAAGCACATTTAAAGTAATGGAATTATCTCTTTTGATAGAATACTGATTCCCAGCATATATTGATTTCCACAACTCTTGTCAATTAGACATTAACAAACAATCCAACCATCTAAACCAACAATAACTGATATGGATAATAACAGGAGTCACATGAGACTCCTACTTCTCACGTGAGACTATACTTCTGTCTCATGTGAAGTAAGCATTAAGATGTGTATTTATTTTACCAAAGATTTTCACAAAACTTTGCTGATAGCAGAAATATACCATGAGATAGGAATGCTGAGATCTAATCCATGTATGTATTCTAGTATTCACAGCCTTTTCTGACCCTGGTCTAGTCCATTCACTTGCATTTATGACTTGCTTTACTATCTTAAACATATGACTACAGAACTAAGGATTAACTTTTGATGACCCATAGGGATAAACCACAGTGCAGTACCCTTGACTTTGATATTTATTCATATGTTTCTTGAGTACCATATTCTTCCATGGATTTTTATTTTTTCCCCTTACAAAGAGAAAAGAACGAAAGAATGGTCAGTGAAACCAGCATGCCCCACAGTCTGGAACTGTCAGGCTAGGTGGTTTAGAAATGTGAAGGATGTTCACAGAAAACAATTGCTCGGGACCAAGAGCTGTTTTAGACTAACTACAGGGCACTACTCAAAGATAAGCAGCACTTTCTTAGACTATTGTCCTTGCATTTCTTACCCATGATGGGAATCTGTGCAGCGGTGGTGTGGGAGGTTTACCTTCTGAGTCAAGTACTCCAGTCTCAGAACTCACAGCTTCTCTTTGCCCTGCAGGTAAGTGGTTGATTTCCTCACACGCTCCATCTTCTTCCCTCACCAGGCCACGTTCTGTCTCCATCTTCTCCAGTAACTCATCATCATCAATATCTGTCTCCTTCACTTGCCTGTGGCAGACTGGAGAGTCTGCTATGGGCTGGAAGGTGCTAGCCTCTAAGTTCATTACACAGTGGGAAGAATTAGCCCCTGGCTGTGGTTGGCTGTAATGTCTCTTGGCTAGTTGGATGCTGTCTCTTGGTGTATTGGGAGTTCGTATTTTTGGAAAGGTCATACTACTGCCAAGGCCACATTCCCTCCCTGGACAGAAGGAACGTGCTGTAACAGCCGATGTCGACACAACGCGGGGTGGCTCGGCAGGTTGGAGGTGGCCCTCAAGCATGTTCATTATTTCTCCTGAGGAAGAGGAGTCCAGCCGGCGGGAGCGGAACCTGGCACTCAGATCACCAGAGAAGCGGGTGCCATCCAAAGCCACTTGTTGCAAGGTGCTCATAGTGCTACAGTTTCCATCCAAAGATGACTGGAAGGACATAGCTTCAAGGATTCTTCTGGCCTCAGCTGGAGGATCCAGTGATGCAGGATCAGAGCACCCTACCCTGTGTTCAGAATCTATGACTGGGAATACATCTTTGTCTGTAGAGACATTCCAGCTTGATGGGTCAGACATGAGCCTCAGTGCTCCCTGAGAAAGCAGAGATTTATCCTCTCCATCCTCAGTAAAGGTGTCACTGGCAACAACTATGTTAGCTGTAGAGAGGACACATTTGGTAGGTTCTGTCTGACACACCTGTCTGAAGCCAGGTGCAAGGAGCACAGATTTCTGGTCTACATTCTCAGCAGAAGAGGCTTGTGATGCTCTGGCCTTCAGAGAATTACAGTTCCAAAGAGACTCAAACGGGGGAATACTGGTCATATCTACAACGGAGGAGAACATAAGGTTAGGGCAGTCAAATACTTTACTGTCTAAATTTTGACTTGCTGGTATGTCATTCATGTCACTTGTATTTCAATGGCACCACAGCCTGGCTTGGACTATGCAGGATAGAAAGGAGATGGCTGGGCATAGGTATAACAGAAGTGCTATACATTTATAGTTGGGAATAGTAGAGAAGAGACAAACAGAAAATTATTAATCACTGTTTCTTACAAAAGTAGAATTAAGGAGTGCTTAACAAAAGTATCAGGCAGTGTGGTTGAAATTTACACAAGGAAGGGTTTTCTTGTTGGCTTTTTATTTTCCCTAGACAATAAAGGAAATAGAATGCTGTGGTGTCCAAAAGACAGGTCAGAAAAAGTAGTTTACAAATAACAGTTTAGAGAAGCACTGGCCTAAAACATTGACAGGAGAAACTGGAAGGGTACAGAGGGGAGGACAGATTTATTTACAGTATTTTATACACTTTTCTGAAATATCCATGGCCAACCAAGAGACAGGATACTGGCCTACACAAGCTTTCTCTAACTCAATATAGAAATTTTTACTTTTACCTATCCATGATTATGTCTCCTCTTGAAAAGATCCATGAGGAATAAGTGCACCTATCAACACAATATTTTGTCAAAAGTCAACTAAGTGACCAGAACACTGCTTAGTGTGGCTTTTGACTTTTGATTTAAGCCACCAAATAAGCTCATATGGTTCCTCCCATACCAAGGGCTAGATGAGGCTTCCAGCATACATATGGAGACCTTCATAACCATCTCACCACTCAGCAAGGTTAGTCTCAAGAATTTCCTTAGGGGTTTTTGCTACCCTTTTATACTATATAACCAGAGCATTGCTTTCTGACAGTTTAGATGTCTTTGCTGTGAAAACATCCTTTTCTTTATTTTTTTTCTCTGGCCTTTCAGTTGCTATACTTAAAAGAGACATAAGAGAGATCCTAGGCTGCCACCATTGTCCTTTATCTATTTAGTACTTATCCTTTATAATTCTAATTTCTTCTTTTCTAATGACTAGATTTAAAGGCTATCTCAGTTCTACAGGTTGAATAGCAGCTTTAGGGTATGAGAAAGTGTGAATAAAACTTTGAGAGCAGAAGATGTTACCTCCATTTATGGTTTTGATTGACCTTGGCATTTATATGTTGCCTGACTGAGAACCAAGTCATAAGATGCTTTGGAAGCTGCAGAAATATGGGTGAGTGTGACTGCACAGCTATTGCTGAAAATGCTGCCTGAACACCGACCTCCACAGGCATTGCCTAACCACTAATGGTTTTCACAAGGAAGTAGAAACAAGCTGAAGACACAAAGTAACAGAGGGAAGTGCAAACAGCAGAATAAATCATTGTTGGCTGTGGAGAGGATGAAGCCAGCTCTTGGAAACACAGCAGAGAGACAACCATGAGAGCTTGACCTTGCCACTTAAGTCACAAGGAACTGAACCGTAGCAAAGCTCTTAACACCATGTAGCACTATTGCACACTGATCCTGGCACACATTTTCCCCCAACTCTGAGGTAAATGATTAGTGCAGAGTGAAAAGAGGCCATTCTTTTTAAATATTATTGGTGCTTTTTCAGCTTCCTAAATGTGACAGCATATGAAGCAGAGACAACTGTTACTATTAGCATGGCAAGCAAGAAGAGATCTTATTCTTTGCAGAGGCCACTGAATTCAGCCTGGCACAGTGAGACTAGTGGGGGAAAAGAGGAACAGAGCTGTTTACTGCCCAGAGAGTTGGGATCCAGGGAACACTTAATACCAGATTATTAACGCAGCTTACCAGCCATTCTCTTTTTATAAACAGCCAGAGGCAGAGGGGATGAGAAAAACCCAGTCATAAAGCATGTATCTAGAGGCATGGTGGGATTTAGAAGGAATTTTGCCCTATTCCCTTGCTGTGGAGAGATAGGAATGCCAGAAAGTCTTCTGCAAGGAAAGAAATGCCCCCTGCCTGCATGCTCAGAGAAGTTTGGGAGACTGGCTCATCTTACCGTGAGCAAAGTGGTTTATTTGTAAGGCAGGTAAGCAACATTATTTCCATCTGAAAAAATGGATCCACTGAGGAACAGAACAGTTTTACTGTTTGCTGTCACAAATGTTAATTTATTACAAAGTTAAGAATACAACCCAGGAATGCTGGCTTCCACTGTTGTGGTGGTTACTCAGCTGCAATGCCAGGTGAACACATTTACCTTGCAATGTATCCTGAAGGGCTTCAATTTGCTCTGTCAGCCTCTGATTGCAGTTTTTCAGGTGGTAATTTTCTATCTCAAGCTATAAAACAACAATAAAAAACCTGAAACAATGCAAAACTGTGTGTGCATATGTTCCACTATATAGAACATGTCTTCATTTCTATTACATTTAGAAGTCTGAACAGGGAAAAAAAGATGGGTAATCTACCAATCACCTTGAAATCCTTCTCCTCAGCAGCTTCACTAGACAACCCACTTAAACATTTTGCTGTGCTTTCTCAAATAGCCTCTGTACATAGTATTTACACTTTTCAAATACATATTTTTATTACCTTCCCTGCTATTGTTTATAATTTAAATAACTGTCATGAGGAGCATTTTTCCCCTCTTTCCCTGTATGTGGTACATGGAGATCCCCCAGAGCCAAGGAACAAAAGAAATGTAAATGCACCCTTAATTGTAGTTAGTGCACATGTGATTTGCTGCAAAACTGCCTTGTATCTTTGCTTGAAGTGTCTCAACATACACTATAAATGCAGCAGTGGTACACCCAAAGAGGCTTCTCTTTTGATGGAGTCGATGTTGAAATTGCACCCACGGCACTGTCTAAAGCAACCTATTTGCAACACAGATAAAGTCCTTCAGTGGTCCACATATGCATGGTGTGCACCTGGCACAAACTTCATTGCCAGTACAGACACCATGTGAATGTACGGTCCTGGGCTCACAGCAGGTCATACCCCTAACCCCTGCACTTCCTCCTTTCTGCTGCACCAGTCAGTTGTGTAGGTTCACCTTTAGTTATCTTACACAGGAGAACAAAATAGAAGCACAGCATCTCAATGAAGTATCTAGGCAATATCATGAGATTACAAAGTCACATCGTAACACAATTAGTGCTCATAAGGACTGCTTCTTCCAACTCCAACAAATTCCCTTTCTGGAATAAACTGGGAAATCTATGGCTTTAACTTGAAATAAAAAAAAAGACCCACTCCCAGTTGTTAAACTGTTACTGCATCTTTAAAACTGCATGCTGACCCATTGCTATCTGTTTCTCTAGTGGGCATTGAATTATGTCCATCCACAGGATGGACAGGAGGGAGAGGTTAGACATTAGAAAATGCTGGACAGTAGAAAAACAGCACTACTCAGAGATGGCAAATCAAGGAACAGCAAAGGACATGTATTTGTGCTAAAGCTGCTTTGTCAGAAATAAAGCCAGAAACTGCACCCAGGAAAAAGGGAAAGGCAAAGGAAAGCTAGGTGAAAGCTGCTTTGACTAGTAAATCTCCTTCAGGGAGTGCTTTCAGACCAGTCATTTACAGTTTGCCCAAAGCAGTCAGCAGCCCTCAGTAAGTGTGATGACCCTAGCTCTGCAGTTGAGTCTATGCAGGGCCAAGCAAGCAGAAAGTCTCTGTGGCAGATCGACTATTGTCCCAACATAGGAGCCCACTGGCAGTGCAGCCACAATATCTAGTCACAGGCCTTGAAACCTGGCAGCAAACTGAATACTCACCTCTCTCAGCTTAAACGTTACCCACTCTTTGATCTTGGCTGCTTTCTCTTGAACAGTTTTGGCTTCCTCAGTCCTCAACTGTTTCTGTATCAAAAAAGATTAGATGTCTTAGGAGAGTACAACTAACTTCTGAGAAAGTTACTGCATCAGGAGTGACTTAAACATTGAAGCTTCCATTCCAGGCATATGATTTCAGACTGCTATTTGGATATTATTCTATTTTTTAGGGGAAAAAAAAAAAAAAAAAAAAAAAAAAAAAAAAAAATCAAGCTCTAAGTTGTCTTCTGTGGTTCCTGCAGTCAGATTCAGAGGGTTGTTTCAAGAGCGTGTTGTGGAATAGCAAAATCCAGCTCAGGTTTCAATCAGCTATCGATCGCCCACCTACCCGTTTCCTTTGTGTAAAGTCTGCAACTTCTCCAGTTTTAGATTATTTTGCAGCATTGCTGTTTGCTGCTGAGCATCTGTAGTGTTTCTCCAGCCTACACACACACTGTTGGTTGAACAGTGAGTGATTTATAAAACAGTGTAATTTTTCAAGCAAAAGGGATTCAGCTGGTGCGTGTACAAGTGTATAGACCTATAGATGAATGGGATGGAAACTAATACTAACAAGGTATTTAACACACACAATATTCTCACCAAGAAAGCAAGTTAAAAGAACGACAACAAACCAAACTGGCTTACCAATCTACTTTGCCCTTGAAATAGGTGACAGTGTAAAGTGTAACTCAAATGGCATAGAATTTTACACAAAAAAGCCCACTTATGAGCTATTATTATTTAAAAGTAACATACTTAGCAACATCTAAACCCACCTCATTTCTCATGTTATAAAGACCACAGGACAAGGCCTTTACTAGAGTCAAAATACAAGCCCTGCTGTAGATGTAGTTCCTGCCTTCCACCAACTGAGAATGAAAGAGACTAAGAACTATCCGTAGTGGGAAACAGCTGTTCTCTTACGATGAGGACACATGACAAGATATGAACTGTGCTAAAGGATTGCTGAAGAGCATAAGCCAAGTTAGAGATGGGCTACATAATGATTTCGCAGAGAAATCTATATGGTAGGAAGAAATACTATGGCCAGACTCTAGCATTACAATTAAGAATCTCAACACTGACTGAACACTAACAGAAGGAAATACTTTAAGGACATTGACCAAACTCCTACAATGAAGAGTGAGGCTGAATGAGTGTTTTTTGCCTGAAAAGAGAAAGGAAGGAGAGGATCTTGCACTGAGCAGGACATCATTTTACAGCTCATGTGAAGGCAGCTGAGTGGCTGATTATGTAATGGAGATATAATCCATACCTTTGAAACATTACACAGTCCTTCCAACTCATGAAAGCTACAGGTCTCGCTGTACAAGATATCTTTACCTGTTTTGCTAACTGTGTCTCCAACCTGTTGATGAGATCTTGCTTTCTTTGCACTGTGTCCATCAGCTCTTGGTATTTCCTGTGCAGGGTGCTGTCTGATTCACCAGTCTTCACATTGGCTAGTTTTATCTTCTCTTCCATAACTCTGACCTGTAATGACAATCAGAGGAAGATAAAAAAGCCTGAAACAATGCAAATGAAGGAGCTGCTTGTTTAGTGGTAAGACCCTAATTGAAGCTAATTGTGGGTTTCATATTTTTTAAGTCCAGAAAGGAAAGAAAAAACCCAACCATCCTTCAAGTCACACTTACTTTATATACACACATGTGAAAAGAACATTGTCCATTCATATGTAATGCTGAAGCAGTAAGAAATAAACACATTGTGGACTGTGAAATATTTGCACACTATTGCCCAAACAGACCCTACAGGTACTATAGCCTACATAGACATATGGGCAAGGTACACCATTCTTTTGTCCTTTGCAATACCATGGTCAGCTTTTTACCCCATTCACTACCAAGCTACACACCACAAAACACCAGCCATTAGCTTTACATTAAGATTTCTTTAAGGAAATGTCATATGGAGTTCCTTACTCCTCCTGTCCCCCACTTAGACAATATTTTGGCAGCTTCTGTCTTTCTGACAAGTGTTTTCTCCAGCCCTGCTAAGCAGTTACATGTCAGATATTTCAGAAGCCTTGCCTATCTTTGAGCTCCTGCCAGTGCCAACACCTTCTCATCTCAGCAGGAGAAGCACTAACATAAAGCTTCTTCACTATAAAGTTTCAATGCACTAAAGTCTAGCCACTGCTGAAACCTTTTAGGTTTTCAGCAAGTTTTGAAAATCATTTTGCTTTCTGCAAAATCTATGTCTCACAATATGGCAATCTGTTTCATTATTACCTCATTCTGTTGCACTGAATTATAAGACTTCATTTCTAAAGTTGAATGGAACTCTGCCATCTTAACTCAAACCTGCTAATTGCAGCACTTAGTGACAGGAAAATGTCCGGTTCCAACACATCCCAGAGAGACTAAAGCTGCAAAGAAACCAACTCCAGATACCACTCCTTTGGCAGGAGTTTGGAATCAGGGAGGGAGAATGCAAACAGCAATCTGAGCACTTCAGAGTCTGTGCAAGAGAGTTACTCATGCTCTGTTGAGCAGCCTACACTTCATACTTGCAGAAGCTGTGTTTTGTCCTCCTGTCTGCCTGCATTAGGCAGAGAAGCAAGTTGCCACTTCTCCACACGGAATCGGAAAGGTAGGCACCCAGCATCTGAGCCTGCTGAGTCGCATGTGTTTTCATTAGAGTTTAGGGTGATTATAGTAAAAATAAATGGCCCCTCCTTTCTGTCTGATGCCTAAATGCTGACTCTGTACTAGAGGCTCAGAGAGGGGACTGCAAACATGTGATTTCCTTAATTGAGGTTGGCAGCTACAGGAGCCCATTGAATTAACAAATCCCACTCCCCCAGACTCCTGGAGAGAAAGATAACAAGAGATTTTATACTTGATGTGGAGCCCTCTCATTTGTCAGCTGCTTCTCATTCATGGTGAATATGCTTGTTAGTGAATGGTTCTATTCCTTATGCTGTCAGTTCTTCAGCCTGTCAGGCAGCAATTAAGTATTTCTCTAGGAACATTTTTCCCTGGATGTGGATAAGGTGGTTGGAAAGATGGACCCCACAATTTTGAGGGTTACTAGTCTTTAGGACCCGCCAACACATGACTGTAGAACTGCTGGTGGCAGGTGAGTGAAGGCAAACCTAACTTCTCCTACATCTTCCCAGCCAAGTTCTCCATGTCTTGCCCATCCTCTGACCTGGGTTTGACTTGTTCTCCATCTGCTCCCCTGCTGTCATTGGATCTAACCATATCATGGACACTCTACTTCTGTCATTTAGGTGCCTGCTAGTATGATGCCTCTGGCCTGTGGCAATAACTGTATTTCCTGCTTGGTACTGTCACAGTGACAATGTTACCTTTGCCTGTGTTGGTGAAGTCTTGTGGGGACTTACTGATAATACCACTCAAGAATTTACCTCTCATTCTTGGTTGGCAATTACTATAATAGTCAACTGCACAGTGACTAGGCATAGCATCTTTCCTATATTTAAGCTGGTAAGAAAAATATTTTGACATCAACATCAAACTGGCATGGAATAGTATGTTCTGCAGACAGAATACTTGCCCAGGTGCTTCAAGTCCTTGATTCCTAGGCAACATATTTCCCCAATGTTTATAGCACTGTCTACTCAGTCCTTCAGTCCTCTTTGACCATTCGTGGCCATCTTGCACAGCTCTTAGTTCTGCACTTTGATCTCTGACTTGATGCTCAGTACTGCAGCTCTTGCCCAGGTGGAGGGAGCCAGTTCACTTCAAACCTTCCCTTCAGCAATGACCCGCAGTGATGCAGGAGGTCACACCATCTGGCCTTTCCTGGCTCTTTTGTTTTTATAATACTTCTTACACTGCAGACTGTACAACAATCCATTATTCTTTATATCCTCTTCACCCACTGAAGTCTCTCTTTCTTGATTATTCAAGAAGCATGGAAGGAGTAGCTTAGACAATATGCCTAACTTTTATATGGTTACAGTAATATATAACAAATTCAGCTCTTAATGCTCTTCTCTATGGGCTCCTGAGCCAGAGCAGTAATGACTAAAAGAAAGTCCAAAACAACTAGTAGATTTTGCAGACACACCCTTACTTCTTTCACAGAACCTCTCTACTTGCAGACAAGTCCTCACCAGTACTCTAAAGTATTTATTTTCTGAGCTGCCAGGCAGCTCCCTCTCTGCACTTTAATCCTGAGGTATGATACCCCCTTCCTTTTCCATAACCAAGAATACCTACCATGGGTCAGGGGGTAAAGGCTGTGAAGCTGAGCGCCAGATATCATGCAGTGGTTTTTGCTTAGGATTCACCATTGCAAATCAATGCTTCCCTAGCAGAGCACAGCACTGCAGAGTGCTGTCTGTATGTTAGACTGGATGGAGAGTAAGCTACTGCTGGACTTGTACCAGAGCAACCATTAGAGAATCTCTTACCTGTTTCTCTGCATCCTCAGCTCTTTGCTCTGCTTCTACTACTCTCTGTTCCAATTCCTGCATCTTCAGAGACAGAAGGGAGGGAGACACAGAAAGAAAGAAAATAAATTAACATCACTGGATATTCACCTGTTTTAGTCAGGAATCTTCCATTTCTTGTGCACATCTACAGATCTTTGGCATCTTCTGGGTTAACTGGACAACTTTGACCAGGAGAAAAAAAAGCCTTTGACCTACTTTGAATTTACCGGAACTGTTTTCTCATTAGCGAGCTTCATCATTCATTACATGGGTCAAGGGAATAGTCCTAAAGTCTTGACCCCGTCTTCACAATTTACACACCATGACACACCATGGGCTGTCTTGCTAGAAGCCCATCTACAATGTGCCATTCTTTCCTGGTTTTATTTCAGCTACGACTCACTCACAATGGTAGATAAAAATTAATTCATCTTGGAAAGCTCAAAAGCAATTTCTCTATGATGCCACATTATAACTAATGAATACTTTGCTCTGGCTTCAAAAGCAGAGAGTCATAACTGACAAGATTAATCATGACCTTAATTTCCCTATGCTTCTCTTTGTTTTAAAGAAATTTGCAAACTGACAGTTCCATGATTCTTTATCCAAGCATTGCTTCTATTGAAGACCAAGAACGCTGAATAGAATTTTATTCTAGATGTAGATAAATCACTTCATTCTTAGTGAAATGTAGATGTACCTGGGGTTCCTCTAAGAGCTTACCACTAAAACCCAGCCTTTTTTTAATAGCAACTTAAGATTTTATTCAATGCTTACAAGGTCACGTTTCATCACCTACCCTGCTTCAACAGGTCTCAGATTTAAGCCCAGTAATGAAGTCAGTGACACTAAGTTTCATCCACCAAGCTGCAAAATTTGAGGAATGCTTCACATTTTCCAGCATTTACTTGTGTTTTACTAATGAAGGAACGATGTTGAAGCAGCTTCAGAAGATTAAGAGTCGTGTTTAAAAAGCAGAAAAACCATAAAGGAAACTGAGGTCCTCTTCTCTCCAATGCATTTTACAATTCTCAATAAAACACTGCAGCCAAGTTAGTCACTATCAAGACCAAACTAATAGTTCTGAAAGTGGGACTTAATCCTCCTGGGTTGATCACCCAGAACGGAGATGTCAGCATTCCTATGTTACCATTTCCCTTCATTCAGATGGCAACAAGCCAACTCTTGTTTTTGTACACACACATTGATCATAAGAGCAGACTGAGCACTGACAAACACATCAGAAAGGTACATATATGTAGATACCTCAGGAGTCATATAACTGCAAAAGCCATCCCATAACAAATTCAAATCATGAAGATCAGAAAATGCCACATTTAGAATGAGACCTATCAGGTTTGCTTTTCTAGTCAAGCAATCAAGGACATCACAGTCTAGAGAGCTGAATATCCAAATCCAGGACATTCCTTTGGCAGAGGAACAGAGATGCTACAGAAGATTGCAGCCAAAGCTGCTCTGACTGAAGACCCGGTGAGAGTCTTGGTAGAGGCTGAGCTCAAAGCAATCTGACACCGACAGCAGGAGTCTGGGTGACAACGTGAGCGTGTCCATTAGGAACAGTGATCTACCCTCACGTTTATCTGTTGGTCTCTGGATAACTATGACTGCAGACAGGTAGCAGGAAAATGTATTGGTGAAAGACAGATGCTAACTGGAGACATAATACACTTTGTGAAACAAAGACTGTTTATGACAGTAACTAGCCTCTGCTAGTTCTCTGATGAAAAACATGGGGGCCTACACACACACTCACCAGACTTTAGATGAATCCCTGGGCCTTTTCTATTCTCTTAGACTAATAATTCAGTCCTCCACAAGGTGAACAGACTCCATGAAAGACAGCATTGTTCCAACAAAAACTCATTGTTGTCCCAGCCTCATGACAGTTTGCTTTGCATTGCTAGAAGTCCCTGTTTCCTGACCAGGACTGAGAATGTATGTTGGGACCATTCCTGACCACTGCTGAAGTTATGAAACTTCTTGTACAAGCAGGGTGACCTGGAAAAGTTCCAGTCAAATCAGTTACTTTTGTCACCCTAATTCCCTCTGTAGCCTTACATGAACTTGTACTTTTCTTAACTTCCTGCAGTACACTGTTGGGTTGTCCTACTATGCCCTGTTAAATAATGGCTGTGTTTCTCATGTGCACAAAATGATTACTTCACCCATCCCCAGTGGCAGCTGTCTCACTGTAACACATTCAGATTTAATACATCCATGCCTGGAAGGCTCTTTCAAATCCCTCAATGAATTAATAATAAAGGACCCATGTAAATACCAAGCATTAATTCAAAATGCTTTATAATTTGACAAATGCTACTAAATAATTTGACCCAGGTCACATAAAAAAACCTTAGTGACCAAGCCAAATTCAAGTAACTTTTCTCCCTAACACAAGCCCAGAAAGCTTGTATGGAGGGAAACAGGCCTGGTTGTATAGCCAAGCCTCATGAGACAAAAGAGGTTTTTTCCAAGTGTTTGTTGAAGTAAGACAGAGGCAGGTTAAAAGTTCTTCTAAAAGCCAGATTGCTCTCCTAAAAGCTGCAAAAGATCCTCCTATCAACTATACACACAGGCCTTCCCTCTCCTGATGGCACAGACCAGGGAAATAGAATTGAGGGGAAAAAAAACTTCCTGCATGTCTCAGCCACATTTTCCTCCTGTTGTTCTCTTCCAGAGCTCACTCCTAACCAGGTCATCTTGCTGCCAAGGCAACGGACTGCTATGTCGCTCACCAACAGAGGAATATCCCTTTCTTTGTGTGCATACAAGAAAGTCAGAGTGGAAACAACTGCCTTTTTTCAAAGGGATCAGATTCCTGCTGATGTCCCCAGCAAGGCAGGACCCAAAGGTCTCATGCCCTGCAGGGACCCAGAAGGGCAGCAGAGCTTTGTCTTGGAAGAGCTCCAGTCTCTCTGCTACACCCAACCCACAGTTGAGCTCTGTGCAGCTTGGGCAGCGCTGCTTGACAGCTGAGACTGGGCTACCAAAGTGGAAGTTCACACCATGTGAACTAGGGCACTGGCATTACTGCTGGGCTTTAAATTCCTCATGTTCTGAACAGCAGTGTAGATTATTCAATCTAAGCAGATTTTAAAAATTTGAAGTATTTAAACTGTTAGCACACATTATATTACCAATGCCAGGCATGAACAGCTGGGGTTTTCTTTCTGAGTTAAAATAGTAAAATGTGCCTTTAAAAAGAAAAATCAGAAAATTGGTTATAAAGACTGATTTAAAATATAGGGGATCAGATTTCCAGGCCTTTCAATCAGTAGCCTCCAGTCCCCTGAGCCAACCTAGCTGGTGAGCAAGTATCACACCACTGTTAAAATTATTCTTCACTTTCCCCGGCAAAGTCATTTTTTTGTAATTAATTTTTCTGCCACTGCAAAGCATATCAGAGGATCTCAGAGGCAATGCTCACCACAGGTTGGCCACGCAGCTTCAAACTGTGCCCACCTCACATTTTTCAAGAGCTTTTCTCCTACCCCAAAAAAAACCTTTTTGAAAATGCAGTAATCTTTCAAGTCACTCTGAATCTCTTCATTCTCACAAATAGAATTGTAAGGGAAAAAATTGAAATCAGTTAAAATAGATTATAAAAGTCCCTGGAGTTGGTATCACTAGGCATAAAGCATATGTCTCCTTTAGTTCTGGGTCACTTCCCAGCCAAGGGGGAGAAGGACACAGCATGGAGGGAAGCCCCTGTGCTGTGACTGCTGGGGAGCCCTGCAAGCACTGAGAAGGGAAAGAGGGTCTCTGAGCAAGCTGCTGCAGAGCAGTCAGGAACCTGAGGCTCAGAACACTTCCCAACAGCAGTGTTGAGCATGAAGGTTGCATGCCGATCACCTGCTCCAGTGCCACGAGTCCGCTTGCAACAGGAGAGCTGCCCCACAGTCCCTGAGGCTCTCCCCTTCGCAGGCAACATTCGGAGTAGGGATCTGCAAAGGTACTAGCTCTTTGACCCTTCACGTAAGCCTATGAGGCCACGGTACAAGTAGTTACAGAGTAACCTGATCACTGAACCAAGCTGCTCCTTAATCTTAGCAAAGGGAAGATCGCTTGGACTGAAAGGCTGAATTAATAGCAGTCGGGCCCCCTCCTTGAGGAGCCCCCTGAAGCAGATGACAATTTTGTTCTCTGCCATGGCCCACAAACCTCCCTAAGGAGAAAGTCAGAAGACCTCTGGCAAGTCTGTTCTCCAAAAAGGAAGTTTGACGGGTGGTTTTCTTTGCTTTGTGTGGATAGTCAGGAAGTTTCTCAAAGCAGGAATTAATAAAGCACAAAGCCACAGATTCCATAACGCTGCCAACATAGAGTATTGCATGTGAGCACTGTCGTCTTCACCAGACCCATGCATGTTTGGTTTTCTAATGCTCCTTCATCTAAGTGAACTTTACGACCACTTCCAATGTTTTCCAAGGCAAGTAATCACTTAGCAAACTGCCACTGAAATAAACTGTTTTCTTTCCAATAGTAATTGAGTATCCGAGCAATCTTCCACCAGACTTTGATAAGCCAAATTTTGAAACAAAGAAGGAATCCCACAGCAATCTACAAACTTGGATTTTATGCAAATTACACATTAGTGGAAAAACTTTCATTCAAACTGGAAAAATAACTCAACTTAAGGTACAGAAAAAACACCAAAAAGTCACATCATGATAGAAAAAACCCAAACAAACAAACCAATAAGCCCCCCAAACCTCTGTCAGTCCTGTCTTCTCTTCTAGGATTGCAAACGAGTTCACTTAGTGCACTTGAAAGATTAGTAGGAGATGCCTCTAAAACCAGACAGATGCCATGCAAGTTTCTAACATCCAGACCTCAAAATATGTCAGTTCTGTTTCTAAGTATCCTCAGAGTGTTTGGGCTGGATATGCGGTGTTATTCTAAAACTATGGCAGTACATGTACCCCTGTCCAGCCCCTTAACATTGCAGCATTATTTGTAAGCTTTTCTATTGCCAGTCAAGTCTTGATCCTGCTGTTCTTATCCAAAATATCCATCTTTGCTCTGCAACTGCCTCAGTCACTTTAGATACCCAGAATCTTACTGGTAGTGTTTTCCATCAGAATCTGACTATGTGGTGGTTTTCCAGTAAACGAGACCAAATTCTTGTTTTCATTTATACCACTAACAGGCACATCTCTGTATCTCATGTGATAAGCAGAGGGCAATGACACACTCTAATCAAGAAAGCTATCCCTACCACAAGTACCAGTTTCATTGGATGGCTCAGCATGTAGGGATTTTTTTGTTTTTGCTCTCATGCCATAATTCAGTGCAAAGTAGAAGCCACCACCACCACTGCCTCACCTTCTCAGCCAACAGCTCTCGGATCTTGCTTGCCTGCAAGCGGAATTTGAAGAGCTGGGACTCCAATGCAAGGCACCGCTTTTGCCAGTCCATACAGCTGCCATTCTCCACTGTGAGTTCTGCCATTGTCAAGTTAATCATCCACTTGGGATGTCATCTGAGCTGCTCTAAAAATCCTAGAAAAGAGAAGGGAAAAATATGTATTTTACATGGGCAAACCTTCATCCCTTGTTCCTAGACTTGCTTGGTCTTACAGGACTGGTAACAAAGGCTATTTCTTCTGCGAGCAGAACATGAAATGGTACTGTCCTGAGTTATTGATATTGCCCTGTGCCAGAGGTCACCTTCAATGAATAACAGATAAATTAAAAAAACTTTTGTCTTTAGAGAGAGTAAATAATTAATAATGCATCATATTGTGTATTCCACAAACAGCCTTACTGCCATCCTTATAGCCTTGCTCAGCAGCTACCTATAAACTAGGAGTATTTTTACTCCTGCCTCCTCTGACACATCACTGTAAACTCTCAAGTCACTAAAACCTCTTAAATGTAACTCAGGTCACGCACCCATTATTAACCTGGGGTACCAGTGCCTTATCTCAAGTAGACTGTATTGAAAGAATGCAACAGGATTCCCAATCCCAAAGTACTGGAAACAGTCAGTCCGCAGTAAGAGCGGCTGTACCACACTATCTGAACAATCACTTTGTTAAAACAGACAGTGATCCCGTCCAGGAATAAGCTAGGGCTGAAGACAAAACACAGTGTGTGTGTGTTTGTCTGCTAAAGTCCTTGCAGACATCAAGAGATACACAGAATCCACAAAGTAGAAAAAGCTATGGTCTTTGAAGTTGTTTTATTTTCTTACTCCTGTTTAGACACTTCAGATACTTTGTGCTAATTTTAGAAGATATGTAAAATATGGGTAATAAGTGTCCTTAACCAAATTCAGGTGTTTATGAGCACTCACCAAAAAGGTTTATAATATCAACTCAGTGCGTGCAATCCAGCAGCCAGCTGTATTAACAGCTCTAAACAAATGTTTACAAAGCCAGAACAGCTACTAATTCATCAGCTTCACCACAACACTGAAACCATATTTAAAGGAACTTCTCACCTGCTTGCAGGCAAACTTGGTGATTTCCTGAACTGGGACCAAAGTAACAGACCAAGACTTGGGAGAGAGCAGTGAAGTCACTCGGCTTTGTTGCCTTTACATCTGCTTTTGCAGGGTGGGAAAGCTTAAGTTGTCCATCTGGCTCATATTTTGCATGTGAGAGACCTGACATTCAAGCTACTCTAAGTATACATAGCAGTGTAAGTATACATAACACAATAAGCCACTCTGGCCAGGTATATCACTGCTGTTCTGAGTTAAGAAAGACACATTCTATACCTTTTAGCTACAAATTTTACCTATAAATTATTTTATATACAGGTTGCTTTGTGCACTAACAAAGTTTTCCAGGCAGTGAGTTGCCTGCCTTTCCAATTATTTGTGAAATCCTATTTCAGCTCAGAAGGTAGGTTAAAGTAAAACAAGGAAAAAGCATGCTCATGTTCACTCCCGTATCAGTGAAAACACTCTGCCATAGGTAGACTAGTATTCTACAAGCCGCATACGTCCAGCTTTACAGAAATAGAGGTCATCCTTTTCCAGAGCCCCGTCTAACACATTGATCTAACCACTAGCCCCAGATCCTTGCTAGGCATTTAATCAGACTACTTTTGGCACACTTCATAATGTTGTAGGGTGTCCCTCCAAGGTAGTATTGTAGGTCCTTCTCAAGCTGAAAGAGTGCACTAACTCATGGAAGGGTCCTACAACATCATGCTTGCTTACAGGTAACTCTGTTCTGGACACAATACTTTAACTCTCATATGTCATTCTCTTCTCTTCCATATAAGTATAGATATTCTAGTCTTTATTTATAGCGTTTAAGTCCAAGGAAGACATGCAAGCGAACAGGATAAACTCTTAATGGCACAAATTGAAATGAATCTGCTTTACCTCACAGTTTGTGCCAGAGCAAAGGTAATTTCCTCAGATAGTCTGTAACTTCTGAGCGAACTAAAATATCCTATTCTGAATAGGAAGCCTAAAACTGGGATAGATGTCCTGAATCATTAAGTCTCATTTCTTCTCACTGTAGACAACGGCACCATACAATCCCTTTCATAAACAAATGCAGCCCTTCCCTAGAACCATGCAGGCAGTTTTGCTCCCACTATTCCTGTTGTTCTAGAACCTCACCCCTCTAATGAGCCGCCTTTTAATTACCAGCATAAATGTAACCACTATCAGCTTGCATCTGTTCATTCTTGTAGAATATTGCCCTTCAGCTTAGCTAGGTTTATTCCCTCCCTCATATTTACCCCTTGGTATATTTATAGGTATCAAAAGCTTCTCCCTGAAGAACTCATTTTGCAAGGCTAGATAGAGATAAGGGGCTCTTTCAGTCTCATAAGAAAAGCTCACCACTCTCCCACTGCACCTGTTCCAGCTTCAGTGTGCATCATAAAATAGATGTGGTTTACCTTTCTCACTCCCTTGCACAACAAGCAGCCTCACCAAAGTCTTGTGAAAAGACATTTAACACTTTCCACTCTCCTAGGTACTACCTCCCCTGGTTGCATTTGCCTTTTTTACAATCACATTACACCAGTGGTCAACCTTCACAGACAAGCCAACACAACTGGAGCAGAGGAATCCCAGCTGGCTTCACCTTTGCAAATGCCAGACATGGTTGTGCAGGTGGGCCATTACAACACTACTGGATCGGATGAAAAAAACACAGGTCTGTGCCAGATCACCACAAGATCAAGAATCTCTGTACTACTGTCCATTACAAAATTTAACAGGCCCATGGTTACCCTATGACTGATTAGTACATCCAGATCTTTTCCAACTCTGCTGTTTCTAATAGTCTCTCCCCAGGTTTTGTACCCACCTTATTACTACTTCTAATGCATTAATTTTCTTTGTGTGATTAGAGTTTATGTCACCCTTACTAATCCCCTGGGTCAGGCAACTCTTCCAGTAATATATCTACCTTCTAAAAGACCCCCTTCAGCACAGTCGTCACATTCTCTTCCATCATTTGTCTATTTTATACTTCTGTTAACCCCCATCTCTTCCACTTTAGCTAATAATGCCCCCATGTGCCATCATATCAAATGACTTCTGAAGGCCAGAGATGAGACTTGTGGCTTTTCTTCTCTGTAACAAAAACCTTACCCTTTTTCAGAGCCAGGTATTGTATTACATCTCACATTTACCCCTAAATTGCAACTTTATTTACAACTTCAAATTTATTCTGAGTTCTCACTTACTGTTAAATGCATCATTCCTTCTTCCTCATTTTGCCAAACATAAGCAGTTCAACTGTACTTTATGAATTACAGTATCAACTTTACTTCGACAGACTGACTTTAAATCCTTGCTACTGGACATGCCACTCCACATGCCTATTTGGTATTGCTTACCTGTCTTAATCCACTAAGTTCTTTGATTCCCCTCCTCCCACAGATATTGGTCCTTTTCATATCAGATGCAGGATTTATACATTTATATAAAACTGGTTCTTTTTCCCCTTTGGCATATGAAGAAGTTGGAAATTAGATACTTTGAGATGCAACGCTGATACTTTAGAAACTTTTAAAATAGGAGGCAGGCCCTTTTCAAAGCAAGCTGGGATTGATTTTCCAAACATCATCCTTAAATGCATAAATATGCTTCTTAAAGAGTAGCAAGTGTGAAGTATCAAACAACTTCCAGTGAAGATAATAGGAGCTGCAAACTTAGTCGGGGAAAAGTGACTGAACTAACTGCTAAATGCAAACATAAGACTTCTAGTTTTGACTATATCTGCAAGTTTTGGAGACAACTCTGACAATAAATGCTATAAGCAAAATATGAATATATTTACTTGGAGTGCCCATGTCCAGCTGTAATTCTGATGAAGCTAAAATTTATACCAGAATGTCATAGTGTTTTTTTGTTTTAGACCAGAATTATCTGATGTCCCAGGTGTTGGTGGATCCAGACTAGAAACCAAAATACTTCAGAGACTTTATATATTTCCATCTGAAAAGCCTTTTAAGAATAAAAAGCGATTAATCAGCATGAAGAATTTAAGATACAGATAGGAATGTAAGGAAAGCATTTGCAGCTTTGTTCATTCAGTGGAAACAACACAGACAATGTTATTTCTGTATTTCAAATGCTAGCGTCTTCTCAGCTCAGGAATCAGTTTATCCAGGCTGCTATAGGGCATTCAGTCAGCATAGGAGTGCAGTTCTTCACACCTGCCAGTAAAATACACCAAACCCTACGTGAACACTAGAGCTTAACTCTGGTCTAACTTGCCTACCATTCTACGACAAAAGGAATCTGTAGAAATGTGATAAATGTAACACATGAAGGGAGAGATATTTCCTCCCATGTCACCGCATCAACACCAAGAGAGTCAGCAGTATGGGCAATGGTCAAAAGCCAGTGTGGAAACCCAGTACTACTAACCAACTCCCTGCCCCCAGTCACCTCATTTTCCACTTCAACCAGTTTTGCCCTCCAGCTTTTTCACCCTGAGGCCATTGGAATTGTTCAGCCATACGGTCACTTCCAGTTCACAAGAGCAGCCCGGGATGTGCAGAGCTTGAGGAAAAATAATGTGACAAGCATGGGAAATGCTTGGAAAAGGGGAGGGGGGGGGAAGCTGCGGGAGAGAAAGAAAAGTAATTCCCTCTACATCAGTGCAGGTGGCTTGACTAGTAAAGGTGCCAGAAAGCAGGCTCCGGGTTTTGCCATTCTGCCTGTGCAGGTCTTGCCCCGCACACACCGGCTCACCAGGAAGAGAGAAGCGACCGCAGGACTTAAATTTACTCTTGGGCTGCATTCTTCCCTTCGTGCGGTCGTGCCTACCCCCACCTCCTTCGCCTACAGGGACCAAAGTCCCAGATCCGAGGGGAAACTTACTTATTTAAAACCTCTGCTAACAGAGATGACACAGCATCACCCTCAGAACGCTCCCGTCGGTCCCACTACCGTCACCTTGAAGAGAGAAGAAGACGGGGGGAGGGGGGGCGCAGGCTATGACAGCCACCCCCGCACAGACCAGCCCTTCAAAACCCCCAACCGCCCTCTCCCCACCCGAGGGCTGGCGGACACCTCCCTCAGCAGCGAGGAGGGGGCCCGGGCGCCGAAGCGCTGCGCTCACCTTGGCCGGCGCGGGGGTCTCGCCCCGGCGGAGCGGGGCGCTGACAGGCGCGGCCGGCGGCGGCCGGAGGCTCCTGACCCCGCGCGGTCTCGGGGATCGCGGCGGGGCCGGCTCTCGCCGCGGGCGGCTGCGCGGCGCCGGGTAGCAGGCAGGTGCCCGGCACGGCTTCTGTCCCATTCAGCACTTTCCCATTCTCCGTTTTCCTTCGAGCGGGAGAGCCCGGCTCAAATATCAGAGCCAGCCCTCCCGAGGAGCGCAGGAACTGACATCACCCGCCCCGGGCTTTTAACCCCTTCTCGGGCTCGGCGGTGAGGCAGGTGGGGCGGGCAGCGCCCTGCCCCGAGTGGAGAGGATCCACGGCTGCGCTCTGTCCCTGGCCTCCTCTCCGCCCACCCTGCACCCTCGGGGGCTTCCACTGAGGCCATGAGTGCTGGTGGGGCATTCCGGGCCCCGCTGCCCGCTGCCCCCTCAGGCGGGAACGCTCCTGCTCTCCCTGCGCGGGGCAACTGCCTGGTGCTGCCAAGCGCCCGCCTTTAGGCAACGGCCTTCAGGACCCCTTGGGCAGAGCTGTGGCGGCTGCAGGCTTCTTCCTCGGGCCTGCCAAACCAGGAAGTGTTGGTCTTGGGCCCTTATTGCCTGGATCACCCCTTGCCTTCAGTGTTGATGTTCCCAAACCGTCCTCAGCTCCGAGGCACAGTGGTGTTCTCTGCAGAGCAGCCAGGTGGTGAATGTGCACCCCCAGCTTCGTGCTGCCCTCACACCTGAGGAGGTGGAACATCCGAGGCTCTAGCTGAAGCACCCTTTACTGGTTGTAGGCAGCATCGGAGCATGGGTTGGTGCCAGGGTAAAGATGAAATCCAAATTAGAGTAATGATAGCTCTCCTGAGGAGTGGCTAGCTGCTGAGAGTGTATGCACACACAGCCCTGTCCTGCCTGCCACTGCCCTCTGCTGCAGGCCAGTCCTGCCACCCCCGGGCACCTCTTCTTACAGAGCTGAGCAGACAAGGGGAGGCACATGGGAGCACAAGGCACCAGAGCCAACTAGGGGTTCCAGGACCCAGCTTTTCCAGGGCTTTGGGTCTTAGATCAGTGTGTTTCAAAGTGAAAGGGCATTCATTCTGCTTCAGGTTTAGCAACTACTTGTTACTCATTCCATCTTTAGGCACTGTAATTGTGTCAAAGATACTTTAAAAGGTCTCTATGAGCCTACCCACGCAAAAAAGCACCCTGAAGTAAACAGGCTCGCAACAATGTATGGAGAAAGCAGGCAGAAGAACTGAACAAAATTATCTCCTTGCTCTATAAGCACCACTATTCACTGGGCATGGTTAAACAAGCTCTTAAGTATGGCTGGTTATCTAGCTCACAGATATTGCCTGGTCCGAGATCTGTTGTTTGTTAAGCTTCCAATGTAAACCCTTTCTTCACATCAATAGTGTGCTTGCACTGGTGTCTCAACAGAGACACAGTGATTTCCATACAGAAATAAAAAGACTGATGTGATGTAAGTGGTTAAAATATAGAAATATAACTATAAACATATGGTCAAGATTTGGACACTGAAGTGACTAAAAGTAAACTCTGAAATCTATACCTCGTTATCCAAATAAGTAGTCCAATTTCTAAAGAGTCTGTGGACCTTGCAGTTTCCTAAAGATAGTTTCACTTTAGATTTCTCATCCGTTTCCAGTTTCATGGGAATTTGGCTGAATGAAGCTGCCTGTTCCTCTCTAGCTAAAAGACAAAGCATGCATTACAGAGCTGGTTCAGGCAGAGTGGGATAGCACTACACAGAGATAGCCAGAGAGCCAAGTGGAGACAGGCAAAGGGCTGAAAAGAAACAGGCATCTGGCAAGGAGCTCTGCCATTCGGCCAGCTGATCAGGAACAGGCAGGAATACAGGCAGAGGTGGAGCTGGCCGTTGGGACAGTGTCTCCCAGAGAGATTCCTCCAGCAGAGAGACTCCAGATGCTTACAGGATGTCTGTGGTGTGTATGCCTCTATTGATTGTTACTCCCAGTGATAACTGTAATAAATAACTAGAACCAGCCCGATTTGTGTCTCCCTGTAAGTATTTCAGAGGGCAAAAGCTTTACAGATTCCCTTCCTGAACAGAGGCAGGCCAAAAGACAAAATGGGAAAAGGAGCTGTCACCCACACGCTGCCCATCCTCCTCCTGACTCCTTTCAGCCACAGTATGTGTTGTGGTTTAACCCCAGCTGGCAGCTGAGCACCACGCGGCTGCTCGCTCACTCACTCTGGGTGGGATGGGGGAGAGAATCGGAAGAGCAAAAGCAAGAAAACTTGTGGGCTGAGAAAAAGACAGTTTAACAAGTAACACAAAAGCTGCACACACAAGCAAAGCAAATCAAGGGATTTATTCCCCACTTCCCATCAGCAGGCAGGTGTTCAGCGCTCTCCAGGATGGTAGGGCTCCATCACGTGTAACCATTACTTGGGAAGACAAAAGCCATCGCTCCCAATGTATCCCACTTCCTTCTTCTTCCCTCAGCTTTATATGCTGAGTATGAGATCATACAGTATGGAATATCCCTTTGGTCAGCTGGGGCCCGCTGTCCAAGTTGTGTACCCTCCCTTGTGCACCCATAGCCTACTCGCTGGTGGGGGGTGTGAGAGGCAGAAAAGGCCTTGGCTCTGGGTAAGCACTGCTCAGCAGTAGTGCATGCATTCCTGTGTTACCAACAGTTTTCAAAGCAAATCCAAAACACATCCCCATACCAGCTACTAGAAGAACATTAACTCTATCCCATCCAAAACCAGCATAACACACAACCACAGTATTTCTTAATCTGAATTTTATGAAGTGTTTTTATTCTTCCTTTAAAGGCTCCAGTCAAATTCACTCCTTTTGCACCAGCCGGGCCAACAGGATTGTATCACTCACTGAAATGTCAATCTGGTCTTGTGTTTTTCCCAGGCAATGAAGCTTGACTGCCAGGACATTCCTCAGCCACTGAACTTTACACAAAGTACCTTCCCAAGTATTGCCTGCACACACCTTGCTTTAACCCCTGGAGGCCCAGAACCACATCAACACTGATACATCTGTGTGCTGCCATTTCTTTAATGCGATCATTCTACAAAGCTGTGCCTTCTTACGCCTCCTGTCACTTCTGTTAAATTACTTCACAATTATTTTTAAAATTTAATTAAAATATGGCTTCCATTAAATAACGCAAATAGAAAAATAGCTTTGACTTCAGAGGGAGAAGGTTGTAAGAGGAGCCAGTAGTATCTCACAGTACTTGAGTGATTTGCCTTGGATGTTATCTTTAATATGTCTGGCTAAGCACACTATGTCGTGTCTTTACAATTTGCAGACAAATTATTCAGCAAAAAATAAAATCTACTATAAGCAGCAAATACCTTGTTGACAAAATAAACTCTCTGGCAGATTGAGGAGAACTGGCTTGGCATTGTTAGATTATCGTTATCACAACACAAGCACGGGCTGCTTTGTTAAGAGAACCATATTCCAGATACCTAAACAGAAGGACAAAAAGATAAATGAGACCATGGTATCAGAAGATGACAGCAGAAGAAACTCTTTCTCTACTAAGCAAAGTTGTCATAGTTCTGCAGGTGGGAGAAAACATTATGTTCCAGACACAGCACAGCTGAACACTTACCAAAGGGGCAAGGACACCAGCCAGACCAAGTCCACATGTCAGAGCCCCACTGAAGGCTCAGTCCTATGTCGGAAGAAGCTTGCCCAAAACCAAGGCAGTACCTTGAAACAACTGTTTGAGGTACTCGTCTCTCTCCTCAGGGAACTTAGTAAGCTTCATATTTTAGTTCTCGAAATTCCACCTATGTTAGAGGCTAAAAGATGTTGAAAATGGCCTTTGTAACTAGTTCCCCTACTGTATTTCTCCTGGGCTTGCAGCGTGCCGACAGACACAACACAGACCTGCAACCCCCTGCTTTGCTTCTCTTCTAATCAGCAATGACAAGTTCATGCAGCAGAAAATAAGAGACTGGCAGCTGTGGATCACCTCACTGCATAAAACAGTTGCTCATGGGAGGACCCAGTGGGAGGGCCAGGAAACCATTGCCCTCCGGTACTTTGTCAGCTGGTTTTGATCGTGTTATGGTCATCTCGTCACACTTCACACACAGGATATAAAGACACTTGTGTGTGCTATTCAAACCAGAACTTGAGCAAGAGCATATGTTTTGTGTATACAGTCTTGACTGGCACAGAACAAAACAATGGAGAATTCCCATTTTCCTTAGGGAGCCATCCCAGAGGTAACTCCAGTGTTATTCTCACTGTTAATAGCTCATGCCTTGTTTCACCTCTGGATTTCTCCAATTTCAGCCTCCAAGTACCAGATTGCATGAGGTCTTTTTGTGCTAGATTGAGAAGCACATTAGTCTGTGACAAAAAACTTTCTCATCTATAAAATACATAGATTTAACATCTCTTAGAATTATTAATGTTGTATCCTCATAGGCTTTCCTGGATCACAGATTAGACAACTTGAGCTTAAAAAGTAAATTTGAGGTGGTTATCAGTATGCCTGTGTCTGTTAAATTCCCATTCCGGTGGGGAGGAGAAAGGAGGACAGCATGTGGGAGTCTTCAGGCTAAGGAGGAGGAAAGCAGTCCTTTCAAGTGTGTTTGTTTTGTGTGGTCTTTCTGTGTCTGACATTGGCTGGTATGCAGCCCACAAGGTTCCCACATACCAAGGTGCTCTTTGAGCCTTTTTGTGAGTCCACAGACTACTGTGGCAACTGCTGTGCAAGTGATGCCATACATGATATATCTCACAGGAAAACTGTATCGGGCCCAGATGCCACAACTATGCAAAACGCTGGCTGAACAGCACTTGCAATACTGAATGCTGCTACCCTAAGGTTGAGGGTCCTGGCTGCTCCTGCCAAGAAGAAGGATGATGGAGCTAGGACAAGGTGCTGGGATGAGTCAGGGAGAGCCCTGGAGAGCTGGACCTGCTGCCCCTGCAGTGCCAGTGATGTGAGGTGTGGCCACAATTCTGCTGCTGCAAGGGAGAGACCATATCCCTCGATCACTCCTTGAACAGCAGCAGCACATTCGGCCTCCCAGAAGAGCAAAGTAGGCACAGCCTATGGTGATTTTGCTTCCACTGTTTTCCTGTGAAATGCCAGGCAAATACCTCCTTACAGAGCTGGGTCTGGAAACAGTGCAAAAAGATGCACCAGAGAAAGAGACCCAAACCATGTGGGGAGCAGGGAACAGATTGCTGGTTTGAGTTCAGGCCAAGTAATAAGAAATAAAACCCTTCTTCCCACTCTAACAAGCAAGCAGCCGTGACAGACTGATCATCTCAGCCCCATTCCTAAATACCAGCTACCTGAGAGGCATGATTACTGGGAGTGAGCACTAAGGAGATAACAGTGTGTGCTGCAGGTCGCCACAGAAGAACTCCATGGCATGGCTTAGACTCTATCACTGCTGTTGTTGATTACAGTTCTGCATCCACACATCACTGCAAACAGCTTCTCAGTAAAGAGACTGAAACCACGAGTGACCATGGGGAGTAAACCTGTGTCTGATCCCCGCCAGATCTGTGAAAAGAGTTGTTGGATGAGAGAGGTTTGGTTAGGCCAAGGGGTTATCCTTGTCCCTGCTGTATCCCTACGACAGAGCTGGGGGAAATTCCATTCCTAGAATTGTTAAATCAATACTTTTGGTGCAGTAGGTTCCAGGTTCCTGCCTGTTTGGGTGCTGATCTGAGAACTTTGGCACAGGCACCTGGGCTAGCTCTGCGGTAGGCATAGGAGAGGCTGCACAAAACACTGTGCTCTCTACAACCAGTCAGGTGGCCTGTACTGGCTGGGAGGGGAGGAGAGAAGACACTAGTAAGAGATGAGGCTAGCCTGTGGGAAGGGCTTTGGCTGCCTTCCCAGCCTTGCACTGAAGTCAGGCCTACAGCTGCCAGATGTTAGGATGGGGTGTGGAGAAGAACATAGTTCCCTGCCGTAAGACTCCTACTCACAGAGGCTCTGTTGCAGGAACCAGCAGGTGGGCTGTCCTCCATGAGAGTGCAGGAGTGAGGTCACGTTAGCTGGAGAGGTTTTTGGCTCCTTTCCTGATCTCACACCGGAGCCAGGCACACAGCTCCCAGATGTTTGATCTCTGCTCTGGGATCTTTCAGGCTTGTCAAAGCATCACATAAAGAGACGAACTATTCCCTCCCACTTGGGGGGTGGAAATGGCAAAGACCCCCGTGGACATCCTTCTGCCTGTTTCTCCCAGGAGAGGTCACCTGCAGGTGAGCAGCCTTGGAGAGGTCTCCCTCTCTCTACAGGCAAGATCCCCAGACAAAAGTGTTCTGAGAGCAGCAGCCACTGAGCCTCACTTGACAGCTCTGTTCCTGCCAGTTTCCATGGTGATCTGCAAAAGCAGCAGAAAAGTGGGAACCTCTTTTCAAAGACATATCACAATAGGATGTGATAGTGCCTGTGGCTGGAGAGGAGCAGACAACCCCACTTTTATACTCTCAGCTGAGTTCTGGGATCGGTCCTGGGGCTTCCCCTATCCCTCAAGTTGGCAAGGAAAATATTGCTCTACTATTCATTTCCTAAAGGTTAGTGGCAGCTCAAAGAAGTAACTCCTGGTTGTCCATGTTACAAGCTGCCACGGACAGTTCAGATGACATTGCAAATTGATTTTAATGGACAGCAAAGGCAAATTATGTCAGTGGGCAGCCTAAGCAAGCAGCATCTGATAGTAATGCAACTGCATGGGGTTAGTGGGGAGTGCTGATGAGGAGCCCAGGAGATGCCACCACACAGACCAGTATGCAAGTACACACACACAGAGATATGACATACAGAAACAACATGCACACTGCCCTCTGTCACATCTGAAAGCACGTGGACAAAACCTCAAACCTTTCATCTTGGTCATAGGGGGAAACCATCCGTGTGGAAGGAAGAAATCCACAGTCTTTTCACCGAAGTATCATGTCACCAAGCCTTCACCTTGCCCTCTTCTTCATTACAAAAGTGGCAAGCATTACTCAGCACACTCTTCCCTGTGCAGTTTGGAGGTGCCTGCCTCCCTGGTACCCATCCACCCCCTTGTACACAGCAACAATTGCCAAACAGCACAGCTGCCAGGATGAAAGGACGTGGAGAGATGGGTGGAGTGGTGGCTTTTCTGATCTGCATCTTTTTTGTGATGCAGTTTGAGATTTCTGGAAAATTCTGGAGGAGGGGAGGAGTAAAATTGATAAAGGATAAGATGGCTTTCAAACACAGCCAACAAGCATCTTATAAAAGAAACATAATTTTGTGTGCCTCTGCCCCTGGGCAAAATGTTCTTGGCTTGGTTTCAAAGGTGCTGGGAAATTCATGGGTTGGGTATCTCTGAGAACTGGTGTCAGGATGCCTGCAACAAGGTGACCAGACAAAGGTGCCAATTTTTAAACTGTCTTTTTAAAATTATTATTTTATTTTTTAAATTTCCTATCAATGAGCATCCCCTGGGAGGCTCAGGGATTGATCTAGCACTTGTCTTTCACTCTGATGCAAAAATCCTTCTAAGAGAAATCTGTCACCTTGGCTACAGATTTCAATGGCACTTGGATTTCATTGTGCTGCCTGCTGCCATGGGAGAGACGCCCTCCTATTTCCTCACACCACACTACCTTGCCCAGAGTTGCCTTGGCCTGCAAAAGAGCTTCTGGAGTTGAGGTTGCTGCTGGCCTTCTCCCTCCATCAGCAATTGCCTCCCCTCAGTCCTGGCACAGAGATGGGCCATGTCACTTTGCACCTTCAGAAAACCATGTCAGGGTACAGAACAGCACTAGACAGACAATTAAATTGGCTAAGGCAGCTCCAACACAAAACTGAGTTGGGACCTTTTGCAAAGGATGTCATGGGGTAATTTTTAATTATTGTTTAATTAGTGTTAATTGCAAACAGGAGGAGGTCAGAACTCAGCTTGCAAATGCTCAGTCAGCCGGGAAGCACGAGTTCTTTGGTCATTCTGGAAACCCTGGTCGAGGAGCAGGAGGAGGGGGGTTTTGCACTTGGTGCCCATGTGATGGTGGGGGCAGCAGGAGAATGAAACTTAAGGCATTTTTTCTGGAGCGCAGGGAGGAGGCAGAGGACAAAAAGGATGGGCAGCTTGGCAGGGGAGCCACCGGGGCGGGTGAGCAGGCACCCCGGCCCGCCCCGCCCCGCCCTGGAGAGGCTTCAGCACATCTTCCCGCTGCAGTCACTCTGCCCTCACCAGCCGGGGCTGTCTTTTTACGCAAACAGCCGGTGTTTGTGTAAATTGGAGGCTTTAAATTTAATTTTTCCCTTGCGGGTTTTCTTTTGTTCAGAGATGTGTTTACATTTGTCGTTCTTCTAAAGCATACTGATGATACCACGTGTTTCGGTACGCATAGACATGCAGTAATGTAACTACGCGTGCATACATGTACGTATCATCCGCATAACTGCGTAACGCCTGACACGTTAGAGTAATAGATGTACTTCGCAAAGGCGCGACAACAGTCAGAAGCACACACGCCCACCCCGACCCTCTGCACTGACGGAGGACGGGTGGCAACGGCCGGCGGCCGCCCGCCCCACGCCACGCTCATCGCCCCCCTCCCCCGTTCCGCTGTGCTCTGGCGCCACCTGGTGGCTGGAGGCGGCGCGGCGGGCGGGTTCCTCCCGCAGGGTGTTTGGTTTGAGGCCCTGATCCAGAGGAAACCCACCAAAACCGGGTGTCCTGAGGATGGGCGTGACATCTTTGTCTGGTTTAACATTTCTCAGTGCACGTTTTCACATGGGAAACTGGGCTGCGTATAGGGAAACTTGGGTGCAGAGTCAGTGGAACTCATTTTCTGTTAGAGTGGTTGCCAGGCCCAGCTGTGCACACCCACGCCTGTAAAGCACATCGTTCCTCTAAAACACCCTGCCACTAACTCACACGCTCTTAAATGGGTTTTCAAACTCTGGCAAGCATGAAAGATGTATCTGGTAATATTTTAAGAAAGATTTCACATTTTAAACAGGGAAGTTCCCTGCACAACACTTAATTACATCCAACAAAGTTCTCATCAGCCAAGAAACCTGAGCTGCCTTACAAAGCAAAGGCTACACCGGGCAAGCCCTTGTGCTTCCTTGGCACTGCACTCAGCCACTGGCCTGAACGCTTACCAACTCTGTACTTCTCTCTTTACAGTCAGCAACTTCTGTCTTACCAGGGAAACAAACTTCCCTTTGGGAAAGTCAGTCATTGCTCTCTGACAGACATGAACACAACTGTGCATCTGCATGTTTAGGCTCTCTGCTGATTACAAAGAGAGTGTCTTCTTCAGCTGAAATAAACAAACGGCTTGGATCAGGCAAATGTGAGCTGCTCCCAGGCCGCTCCTAGGGAGCATTGTGGTGCTACAGCTCTGAAGAGTCAGAGGAGAGAGAGACTGTGAGTGGCTACAGATTTGCTACACGCTCTCTGCTGGAGGCCTGCTAAGACTCAGCCCCAAACCATGGCTCTGACACATGGGATGCACACGCTAGTGTATAATCCTGGCCCAGGGGCACCTGGGCAATTATTCCTAAAAAGAAGGTAAACATTTGATTGTTTTGCCAGAAAAACACATGGGACTGTGCAGGGAATAGGAAGTTATGTTCTTAGGCCAAGAAGACACTGCATGCTTGTGTTCAGTTCAGGGATTAGTTCAAAGAACCATTTTTCTCTTTGGTGCAAATCCACCAAGCACCTTAAGACTTTTTTTTTTTTTCTAATTTTGTTGAAGCCGGACCCACTCCCGCCCTTACAACAGGTCAAAATTCAAGGCTGATGTTTCTGTACAAGTTACTTATTTCAGCTTTCATTTTTTTCTCATACAGACAAATTAAAATTAGAGCTATTACTACCATTTGTGTTTGCCCCCAGATTATTTCACTTCTCAGAAGACATCATAAATATCAAAAGCCTTATAGTAAACCTTTTAGAAATTAAAAACTTTAGCTAAATATCTTTCTGTTAGATCAAAATTGTAAGCTAATTCTTCTAATGGGCAAAAGTAATGCCACCATTACCACAAGAAAGGATTGCTCTTTTCAGTTAAGGAGAGCTTTTAAGGTTGTACTGCTAGCTTTACATTCCCTCTGCAAAGCATGCAGAACAGCCACACAGAAATGCAGAATGCTGATTCCAGATTTCTATAGTCTTGTCTGAAATCATGCCCATAGTTTACTATCTGGGCTTAGATTGACTAGATTTATATTTAAGGTAAGCCTGCTGTCATTAAAAAAATACTCTGTGAATTGTAGGCACATGGGTATAAAAGGAGAGACAATTCAGGGCATCTTCCACCAATTTTCCTGCACAGGATCAGCCAAAATACCCCTGCTTGCAAGAGGTTATGGTCACAGGGGTTTGTGATTGGGTCATGTCTCTCAGCCTCTGCAGAAGAGACAGCAGGTTTTGGATAGCAGCTGCTGTGCTACTCCTGCAAGCTCATATTCATTCCTCCCAGACACCAAAATCTCCGGGAACTGCCCTGAATTTCCAGTAGCTGTTTACTCCATTATCACAAAATCAATCACAGATGGTGCTTTTGATGCTGGCAGGTTGGAAAAAAATAATCTCTTGGCTTATGTCCTGAGCACATTTGATCTGGACTGACTGGGTGGAATCGTGACAGCCCGTCATCTTATCATTGGTATAGAAACACTCTCCTGACTGCAGTTAACGATTGGGCCAAGATGATAATTTTCCTTTAAATAGCAAACTTCAGCCTTAAATAGTTAAATCTTTGCCCTTGCTATTTGGTTCTGTTGCATACCAAAGACTTAGCTCTTAGCAACATGAAATCCCATCCTAATTAGCTTCTGTTTAACAATACCACTTTGTACCACTCTCAGAATGCCAAGCTTCTTATATTCTGGGGCTACAGAGGAGGGGAACATTTCATATCAAGCCCAAAGCAGTTCAAGACTCTTTCTGTGAATTTTTTTTTTTTTTTAAAGATTGAAGTAGTCCTGTACATTAAACCTGAGCCACCCTGTATAAGTCACACTCAAGAAATCAAAGACTACTAACCAAACACAGTCCAACGTAAGCAAACAAAGCTGTCATAAAGAGTTCTGGAAAATTCAGCAGTGTCATAAAGTCAACATCAGTGGTGCATGCTAGACATAAAACTTGCGTATAAGTGGTCAGGTGGTATAGTTCATTCTAATTTTTTTCTCAGCTGGAGAGAAACCGTGTATCATTTACTCACTGGGGAGTCAGTGAGCATGTATGAAATTGAGCAACTCTCACACATACAAATAAGCCACCTTTTGCATTTGCACAAACACTTCCAAAATCTCCCAACACTTTCAGTACCTAAAATAGCTAAGACTACACAACTCTTCCAAAAGAACTATGGTCTTGGAATATCTGACCCTGTATCTTAAATAGATGCAGTTTCATGTCTCACTGCAATGTTAGTGTGTTTTCTGATGATAAAGCTTCTACCATCAATTATAGGACTGCTTATTTGATCCATTGTTATGAGCAGTTGACAAGCATATAGGCAGACACACAAACACTGGAGAGGAAGTTACACCGAAACCTTAAAAACATTGACATAAACGTGTGACCATCTGAATACATAAGGCTGGCTGCTTTTTATTTATTTATTTATTGTTGCAGGCCTTGAGAATTACTTGCAGAAAACATCAGGAACCATGCAGATGACACCAAGCTGAGTGGTGGAGTCAACATGCCAGAGGGATGGGATGTCATCCAGAGGGACCTGGACAAGCTACAGAAGTGGGCCTATGCAAACTTCATGAAGTTCAGCATGGGCAAGTGCAAGGTCCCGCACTTGGGTCAGGACAGTCCTCATTACCAATACAGAAGATGATGTGATAGAGACCAGCCCTGAGGAAAAGGACATGGGGGTACTGATAGACAAAAAGTTGTACATGAGACAACAATGTGCACTCGCAGCCCAGAAGGTCAGTCACAGCAAAAGAAGTGTGGCCAGCAGATCGAGAGAGATGATCCCCCCCCTTCTACTCTGCTCTGGTGAGACCCTACATGCAGTACTGTGTCCAGCTCTGGAGATTTCAAGAAAAGAAGGACGTGAATGTCTTGAGGTGGGTTCAGAGGAGCACCACAAGGTTGATCAGAGGGCTGGAGCACCTCTCCTACAAAGACAGTGAGAGAGTTGGGGTTGTGCAGCCTGGAGAAGAGAAGACTCTGGAGACTTTATAGTGACCTTCCAGTACCTGAAGGGACCTACAGAAAAGCTGGGGAAGGACTGTTTGGAAGGGCATGTAGAGATAGTATGAGGGGAAATGGTTTTAAACTAGAGCAGGGAATATTTAGATTAGATATTAGGAAGACCTTTTTCATTCTGATGGTCGTGAGACACTGGCACAGGTTGCCCAGAGAGGTGGTGGAGGCCCCATCCCTGGAGACATTCGAGGTCAGGCTTGATGAAGCTCTGAGCAACCTGATCTAGTTAAAGGTGTCCCTGCTTCCTGCAGGGGGCTTGGATTAGATGGCCTTTAAAGGTCCCTTCCAACCTAACACATTCTATCTGTTCTATGATTCTATGATCTACCTCCCTAGAACAAAAAACAAACAAGATGACACATGCAGCTCTGCCCACCATAAATGCCAACAGCCAGTGAGGATCATTCACACATGTGGTTTTGCATTTGGTCTTTTTGTTTTTCTATGCTACTATACGTATTTTCCTCAACTTATGGGAAAGTCTCTGGATTCAAGGAAAGCCTGTCACCTGACGCCATCTGAAGATACATACAGTGACAAGGCCAAACTGTTTTCAGTCTTTCAAGAAAACCTTTTATAATCAATTTAACTTACTCTCCTTGAAATTTTGACCTAATTTCTATCCCAGAAATCTCCTCCCATAGAAAACATTATTTATAATAATGAAGGTTGCATAGGTCTATTTGCTTTGAGTTCTAATATTTTGTGGTTACATCCATCATTCTTTCTGTACATTCTGAAGTTGCACAACCAGTGTGTTCACACTGTTTAAAAGAAGTCTTTATTTCTGATAAAATGAACAAAAGAATCCCTTCTTGAAATGGGTTTGGTGCCTATTTTAAAGGAAAAACTCCGCTATCATATGACACATTCCAATCACTGTAGGTAAGCAACCTGAAAAAAAAGAGTTGCTCAGAGAGCTTTGTTCAGATAAACCTAAGGCTGCAAGCCTGAGTGGATACTGGAGACACTGTAAATTCAATTGGTCTTAGTCCTGAAATGTAATATCTACCTAAGCTTTATTTTTCAGATGCCTGTGCCCATAAAGCCCTGGAGGCAGGGACTGAAATTTGTTGAGATAATTCCAACCTGTTTTGGTCTTTCAAATTCAATGGCATGCAGGTGTCCTGGTTCTGACCATGCCAGTATTAACCTCCCCAAGCAGCCAGCCCAGGTGAGCTGAGTTAGCCTGGGGCTGTTTCCCACACCACCTGACATCACTCCCCCATAAAAGGGGCTGGTTGGGCAAGGGTGCTCCCAGGTGTCTCCAGGGCAGTCTGAGTGTGGCTGAGGTGCTGGGTGGGTTGCTCCTTGTGTTGTGCAGCACTCTGTAATTGTCAGGTTGGTAAGGTACTCAGTGTTATCACTGGGTGTGAGTGTCTGAAGGATACACCAGTGCATCCCCTGACCTCCTGCTCTGTGTGGATGGCAGACAGCTCCGCAGAGCTACTGTATTTGCCTCAGATGATAGAGCTAAAAGAGAATGTGCCTACCTGGCTCTGAAAGCTAAACAGGGGCTAGCTGCTGGGGATCACTTCCAGATAAGATTGCTGGAAGTTGTGTAAAAATCTCTATTAGCTCTGTCAGTAACAGAGTTTGTATTTATTACTCAGCCTGGTAACCTGTACTTTAAAAAAAGTGGTAAACCTTTATATACCTATATATCAGTCTGGATGGAGGTCATGGAGGAGTTGTTCTAATGCTGTAAGGATTTTCTGTGGATTACTTTCTCTTCCTCTGTTATCCAGCAGGTGGGAGGAGATCAACACAAACACTGATATATAGGGCTATGGGGTGAGTTTTTCCCAAGGGATGCCTGATCTTGCTTGTGTACAACTCCTCAGGGCATATCCAGTTGCCCTGATTTTCATACTACTGCCAGTCCCAGGGGACATGACAGCACCGTTTTTTACTTGCTTGGAAAGAAAGGAGTTGGGTGTCATAGTCAAGGATCACAACAGAGGGACACAAGAACTGCCCAGCAATGTCTGCACCTAGGAATTGCCAGCTGGGGTTATGGGGCTGTTGTCAGCAGTTATGGGCAGGGTGGATATCAACTCATCTACTTGCATTTTTACATTGGTTGTTTTCCCATCAGTTTTAGACACTTCTAAGGTTAATCCTGTAAGCATAGCTTCCCAGGATGCCCAGAAGATGTTCTGCTATGCCAAAAATGCCCTAAAAGAGATTATTAGCACAAGCCTACTGAAGTTGCTCTGCCAGAAAGTGTTAACTTGACTGCTGAGCTTCCCACCTGGTAATGAACCTTAATCTTTTTACCTTATCCCAATCATGGGGCAAGGGCACTGAGAATACAGGGAATGTAAAAATTGGGTGGGGAGAAGGAGGTAACAGACCTGTTGTAGCATGAGGGAGACGTGAGGGACAACATAGTCTGACCACAGAAGCAGGGCTTGTGAATTCCTACTTCAAGTTTTATTTATGTCACATCAATGTCTGCAGGTAAGTAACAACTAAATGTTCACAGAATTATGAGCACAAGTGTTTTACAGTCAGTGCCATATAGTTAGTGGTGGTGGTTCACGTCTAGGATCATGCTAGAGAAACAGCTCATTTGGGGCAGATGTACTATTTCTTTGTCCTCTGGTCTTATTAGGGGGTTGAGAAGAACATCAATTGACAGTTAAGTCTGTACCTCTGAGAATGGCTAATAAAGAACACTTAATTGCTTGTATTTGTATAGATATCCCTTAAGAAAAAAGCCTACTGAAAATGTAGATGACTCCCAAAGGATTTTATAAGCTGATTTCATCTTTGGCTGTGTTAAACTGTGATGAAATATTTCTCTCCAATATCATGCCCATTGTTAGAACAAAATTTATAATGGCTTTGAATCAAAAAGCATCTGTGGCTTCTTTTTTTTTTTCCCCCCTGGAGAAGCAAAATTCAGTACTGGCACTTTTACTCTCAAATTCCCCTTCTATTAACTTGTATTTTTCCTTTGGAATTATATAAAAGAGGGGATTTAGTTCCCATTTGCAAAGGCAACTATGAGAAACTTTGGAAAGCATTTGATGGCATAGTTGTGATAGAGGTCAAATTATGAAAGAAGTGAGATTTTACTTATAAAACAGAGCATAATTTGGACTTCTTCCTGACTCTCATTGGACCAGTTTAGGATCTGTCTCATGTAGTTAGGGTGTTATGAAACAGAGTACCTAATTTGACCATCAGTTTGGGATTATTCTGACTGACTTCAACTACCCAGAAGTCAAGAAATGGGTCTGAACTATTCATCTGGCTCCATCTATCCTCAGTGGAGACAGAGGATCTTGTTACATCTCCTTAGGATGGAGTGTGTATCATCATCCAGAAGTGTCCGTGCCTCACGACTGAGTAAAGGTGGAAAACAAAGGTTCACAATATTCTTGTTGGCAGAGAATAGTTAATAAAGAATGAAGTTACTGATTCAAAGCCATTATAGATTTTGTTCTAACAACGGGCATGCTATTGGAGAGGAATATTCCATCACTGGGAATGAAGTATAGCACATTAAGAAATTCAGATAGCCCTCCATGTTTGCCAACTGTTAAGAACTGGATCAGTCCATAGATGAAAACTCACAACTAATTGTGCAGATGGCTTTCACAGCTGGGGAGCTGAAAGGTGTGTTGGACTTCTGATCCAGTTCCAGCTCACTTGATCTATTTTTTTATGCTTATATTTCTGATGTTGATCTGTCATTACCAGCATCAGTTATATTAGCTGTAACTTGAAGTTTTGCGAGATGACCAGGGATTATTTGGTATCTAGAGCATAATTTCTGATCTTTTCTAGAACTTTTCTAGAAATTATGATTTTTAAAGTTCGCTGGCTAGATATTAAGCTGGCATTTGTAGTAAGTGTAAAATATCTGATAACTATAATTACAGTATGACAGAAAGTCTAACTTCTTGTGTACATGTCATGAACTAAACATTCTCCAGGGCTAGGTATATAATCCCATGACATTCTTCAAGAGGTCTCCTGAAGAACTTTCCAAAATGAAAACTTGCTCTTTAGACAGTATCATGGCCACCTCTATGCAGTCTATACTGGGGTAATGCCTGTTGATGCAGAACTTTGCTGTGTAAGACACAGATGAATATTTGATGAAGTAGTTAGTTATTTAGTGTATCTGTAGAGTCTTAGTCATCAAGAAGATTTGGGACCATTTGGCTTCTACCTCACCTGACTCACTGATGTTTGTTGGCATGGTGTGTTTGTTGTGGGACTGCTACTGGGATAGTGACAAGATGTGAAAGAAAAAATACTTTAAGTGCAGTGGTCTCCTGGTGTATCCCTTCAAAGTGGGGTTCATCACATGCATGTATATGGCATCTGAAATAGATGGTGAAGTTAGGTGGCTGTTTGGCCAGGCTTCTGGGTGTTGTCTTGAGGCCTGTGTGATGAACTTCAAACTCCCGAGTACCTGAGATTCATCTGTAATGCATTCTGAAAGTGACATAATAAAAATAAGGTGACAGTGAAATCTCAGAGAGGGTATTCAATGAAAAATGCGTAAGGACCCTATTTCTAGTGCAACTGTGGTGTAACTTGGCCTTATGGACAAACTGAACTGATGTCACAAAATCAAAGAAAGGAGGAATTCTTCAGCTGTTTCTATACTGCTGCTAAGAGTGGAGGTAGAAGCACAAAATCAGAGATACACACATTTTTTAAGAAAATTAATTTAACCAGCATTCTGAAGCTTGCTGGAACAAATTATACTGTAAAATCTCTTGGTTTAGTTCGTCTCTAACAAGAGAGTGAATAAAAGAGGAGTATGAGAAGGAGGCAGTGTAAGGAGGAAATGTTCTCTCTTAAGGACAAACACTGAGTATTTTGGAATTACTAATAACTCAGAGCCACAGGTGCTTTAATACATAATGGCTCAATGTACTAAATAACACAGTGTAAGATACTGTCGGGGAAGAAAATCTCTCAGTGGCCACTGAATCAGATTAGAGAACAAAACACAGCAAAGCTGAGGAAGGGATGCTAAGACAGAAAAATCTGAAAGATAACTGGAAGCTGTTTAAGGGTCACTGGATTAAAAAAACCCTCAATTTCATAAGCATAATAGACAATGATGTTTTCAAATGCCATCCTGGGTCAATGTATGAAGTGAAGGCATAGTTAGAAAAGAAAAAGCCTACACAGCAAATGGCTAAACCAGGAAATACGTAGAAATCAATATAAATTAGAAGTTATATAATGTAAAAATAAGAAAGAAAAAAATTACAACAGAAAAAAATCATCATCTGGCAGGGCTTAAGACAATAAAATGACTTAAGAGTATATTAAGAACAACAGAAGTTCTAACAAAGGTACATGCTGCTGCTTGATGCAGATGATAAAATGATAATGTTGCAGAAAAGACAAATATTGAATAAATATTTCTGTTCTGCATTTGGAAGGAAAAAAGATGATGCGCTGACATCACATGGGCTGATGAAAAATTTTCCACTCCATTAGTGACCAGGAGGAATGCAAAGTATGTACTGGGGGTAAATACTTTAAAATCAGCAGGACTGGATAGCTTACATGGGAATGCTAATAGGGTTTATTTAACTGATCTCTAGCCTGCTGATAGTGATATTTCATATATCCTGTAATAGTGAGGAAGTATCAAAATGAGAGGAGTGTCTGTTCTATGCCCATATTAAAAAATGGCCAAGTCAGTAATCCCAATAGATGTGCCTGGTGAGGCTAACAGCAGTTCAGGGGGAAAAGTATTAACTGATAGAGGAGCCTCTGACAAAGAAGAAAATCTAGGGGTGTATTTTCCAGCATCAAAATAATCTTGACCAAAAAAAAGGAGTCAAGAGTAATTTAAGCATCCCTGGCATGAGCAGGAGGATGGCTAGAGATGCTCTTAAAGTACTTTCTAGCCCTACCTTCTGTGGTTCCCTGAAGACATGGTTAACAACAGAGAGTCCTCACTGGAAGGGACTTTATTCCTTAAATTGCTTTTCTGCTGAATGTTTCTTTGTGTTTAGCATTCAGATCAGGGGCAGCGCTGAACCTCTCTATCTGGGTGACTACACTGAGAGAAACATCGAACCACAGGATGGTTAATGCATAGGGAAAACAGTGCAGCCAAGTTTGTCTGCTGGACATACAGCAGAAGGGAATAAAGTCGTGTGGCCAGTGCTTTGCAAAGGCTGTGGAAGTAATATTAGGAAGAATTTTCAATTCAGTGCTATTCAACATTTTCCTCATTGCCCTAGAAGTAAATATAAACTCACTGCTGATAAAATATGTAGGTATTAGGGAGCCTGGTGGAATGGCGATGGTGAGGGGGGAAAGCATTTACGTAGAGCAGGCTGGATCACCTAGCAGATCAGACACATTCATGTAAGAAGCCTTTTACTACAGCCAAATGCAAAGTTATGCATGTGGGAAACAGATAGGAGATTAGGAGGTGTGTAATCAGAAACTTTACCCTGGAAAACAGTGGTCTGAAAAGGATCAGGCTTGTCAGAGTAGTTTCACTCCAGTGAGATACTGTGGCAAAGAGGGTGAAATTAATCCGTGAATGCATAAACAAGGGAATAGTGAGTAGAAGTACCAGGTTGCTTTTGTCCCCTTTGTGGTACTCATGAGACTAATCATATGCAGGATATTTATTTTCAAAGGTTGCTGAAAAGCTGGGGAAGGTGCAAAAGAAGCTGAGTAATTATTCAAGATCTAAAGAAAATGCCTTATTGTAGAAGACTTACTGTGCTCAACCTGTCTGACTTACTGAAAAGGAGATGACTTGATTTATGGCTTGATTAATGAATTGGTACTGTTGGAGGCATAAAACACTAGCAGGAAAAGGCTCTGTGCAGACTAAGCCATACTGAGGAGTGAGAACAGGAATTATGAAGCCAGGCAAATTCAAGTGAAGAATGAGACACAGAAAATGATTAACCGCTAGAACAAGTTAATGTGGTGAATTCTTCATCTCCTTATGTCTTCATACCAAGACTAGACGTCTTTCTTATCGGCCTACAGCCAACTACAAATTGCCAAGCATGAGTTACAGCATTTAATACTAGAATATATCCATGAAAATTAATGGTCTATGATATCTAAGAGGCCATTCCAGGTGATAATGATCTCTGAGATCCATTATGCTGTAGGAGAGATATATATTTATTCATTATTACAATTATGTCAATAAGCAATAGCAAAACATGCAACTTTCCCCCTGTTCTGCCCTTTAAGTGCTGCCATTTAATGATAACAAGTAGAATTAAGGTTGTCAAGATAACTAATGAAAGAAACTGTGAAAGTCCACGACTGATTTTCTCTCTTTAGATATTCTAGTAGATGGTCACTTTACCAGTTAGACTGACATAATAAATGGGAAATGTAAGTTGCTGGGTAAGTTCCTTTCTCCTTCTTTGTTTCTCTGTCTAGAAACTTCCTTCTTTGGCTGTGGCATGCACCTAGAGTAAGTAAGCAACCTAGCCTCATGCACACATTGCGTTAACAAAACCAGCCAAAGCATTTTTGGAAGACATGAATGGAAGTGAAGGTGCTGGTTAAGAACCTCGTTTTGGCTTGGCTTTGGAACCAAAAATAGATTCTTACCCAGAAAACTGGAAAAACACCCCAACCACGACACTGCCACAGGAGGCAGTGTTTCTAACGTGATTCCAGTGCTTGAATATGGGAACCTCCCTTGCAAAAGTGATGTTTGACTTTTGGATGACCAAAATGAACAGCCATGAATTGGTGCTAATTTGATCTTGAGAATCCCTGTAGTAGCTACCTGAAGAATTTTGGAGGCCTTCGTGGCTCTAGGGAAAAGCATGGCATACTGCTGATAGTGCACAGCCTTTCAAAGTAACAGTTGAGATGAGAAACTGAAGAATCTCATCACCAATGCAACTTCAGGGCAAATTCAGGGAATGAAAAACGGAGAAAGGCAGAGCAGGTAACTTTTATATACAGCACACAGCTTATCTGACACATTTAGCCATTTCTGTTGCTTTCAGCACTGTCTGTGAACAGGTTTTTTTAATCTTGGTTTTGTTGTTCAAAAAGCCCCTGGCTTGTGGAATGTTCTCGAGCAGCTCATTGTGAATATTTGATACATGGAACTTGAGAAAAAACCTGTGATTTTTAGCTCTGAATTGCTTTTATGTATTCCTTTGACTCATCTACTTTCCACATACTTTCAAATCTCAGAGGAAAACTTTCAGTTTCATTCATATTATTTAATTGCTCCCAACCTTCTTCATTTATCTCTTTTTATATTGTAACCCCTGTCTCTTCCATCAATTCCCTTCCTATCCCTGGTTTATCATCAGTAGTTGACTAATGTTTTAGAATTGTATTGTAAGTGATTTAGAGCAGACACTTGTCATTTCACTGTTGTGCAGAGCACTTTGCATCTATGCCCTGTCATATAAATAAAAACTACAGCTCCAGAAATATTTAGTCTCTTGATTATATTTTGCAGTATAATATGTACCAGAGACAGAATATGAAATAGAATTATTTATCATAATTATCTGATCTCTGGTACTGATGTTCTAAAGTGTTTTATGTAAATCATGTATCTTCCCTCTTCTCTCTGTCTCAGTTTCTTTGCTAGCTCAGAGAGTTACAGGAAGTGAAGTGCTAGCAGTGGGTTGTTTGGCATTCTGGAAACCCTTCAAATGTAACACCTCTTTGCTTACCCTGCTTTCTGCCGGTGTGTCTCAAAGCTTTCTAGGAAATGTGCTGCATCTTTTACAGTTGGGGAAAAAGAAAGAGGTGAATTTGAGGGCATTGAGAAGGTCTGAAGCATGGCTGAGAACACTATCCAAATCTCTAGAGCCTCCTGGCATTTTTGACAGGCAACCCTTCTCCCCAAAACGGATTATTGGATTGAGTTGGACTGCATGTATCCAGGTTTGTATAGTAGCTTGCCCCTCCCCAAAATGATGTTTGCATTTTGTTATACCTGACATAGTAACAGAAAGCAGAGAAGCCTCCAAACCCTTCAGAATCTGGTATTTCCACATATATGGTATTTGTTTTGCTTCTGTGCCTGGATCCAAAATAGAAACCATGAGGGATTCTTTTATTTATTTTTACTAAAAAATCAAGTAAATACAGGCTTACTTAGTCAGACATCAGTCATGCTCCTGGTAAGCCTTGCCTGCAGCTTGTTCTAGAAGAAGTCTCAGGCTGCTCCATTCTGAAGGACCCATCTGACACATGAAGGCAAAGGCAGCAGGAGGTAGTGGAGGATATCAGAGCTCTGCTGAGCAATTTGTCAGTCCAAAGAGATGATCCCTAGACACCATCCCAGAGGAAACTCAAAAGCTTTGACAGTTTCTGTGAAGATGTCTTGCTAAGTCATACCTATGGATACCTTGACTGGGAACACCCCTGGGCACCGCTTTCCTAAACAGGCTGCTTTGACAGTAAGACATGCTTTGCTGCATGGCATTTTGGTAACATGTCTTAGGAGTAAAAGCTTCCTGTCTGCTGTGGGTAGCTTCAGAGCCAAGCTCTCACCAAGCTATAAAATATGGCAGGTATTTATTACAGAAAAATTTCTTGAAGAAAAGCAGATAGCACAAACTAAGTACTCATGCAAATGTTACTATTAAAATTTGTATCTAGAGCAAAGAATATGCTCTGAGTAAGGGAATGATTGCAGCAATTCCAGAGAGAAAGGCCAGAGTTTTCAAAAACAGCTCTGGGTACTGTGGGGATTGCTGCTCAACCTTTCATGTTTTGAGGCTGATCTCATGGACAGCACTGTACTAGCAGAGGCCAGCATGTGCATGCTTAAATGAACACATGCTTCAATTTTGTGCAGAAATACCTACATGTACCTGACTCCTTTCTCAGTACCTTTGTAAATCAAGCACTTTGTTGGGAGTGATGAATACGGTGTTGGTGTCTGAGGCCATAAAAAAAACCCCAAATGTATTTTGATATATCCTACTGAGGGAAAATAAACCCCGTGCTGCAAGCAAAAGAAAGAAGGAACCCATCAGACCAATGTCTCTCCTCCAGCTCGAAGGAATCATATTTGAAAATTTCCTTCAAATTTTCTTCTCTGAACTTACAAAATGAGTGAAGGCATTGAAAAACCCATGGCTTACATTTTTTTCTACCCTCACAAAAGGGGAAAAAAAAAGGAAGACACAAAGGAACTGATTCCCTTGTTACCACATGAAGACCTATGCTGATGTGAGACAGCACATGATTTGTGATGTTCTTTAAAATGCACTTCCTACCTTTTAGAGATTTGAAGAACATTTGTCACCACGGCGACTGGGGAGTCCCTCAGGAAAAAAAAAATTAGTTCCTTCTTTAATTTCTTTGGAAGCTTTAAGACTGCTCTGTGTTCACCAGTTTCCTGACAGAGCAGCTACTCTCTATTCTACACACCCTGGGAGATGAAATTCCCAATTCCCAGTTTCAGGACCACCTCAGGCAAAGATGAGAGAAAAAGCCAAATCTCCCCAAGGAGGGAAAGCCCCCTGATTTCAGCTTGAGAGTTTTAAAAAATTGTGATGAAGTCTGGGGTCAGTCTGAACCAGGGCTGGGTAGAGAATGAGGAGAGTGATAAGGTGAAATTCCCCTTTAAATTGTTGTAGAACCTGTTAACATGTAGGGAGTGAGGTGGGAAATGAGGGTGAGAATGATTTAATGAGCCTGGTGGTTAAAGCCTGCTCTGGAAAGCTGGGCCCCATTCCTCTAGCTCCTAAGCAATGTCAGACAAGTCACTTGGACTAAGCTGGCATGACTAACAGTGGTTTCTGATTTTCCAGGTGCTCCTTTTTCAAGGCTAGGGATGGATTTACAGAAGGGATGAGCATCCACAACCGGAACGTGAATATAAGGAGCCATACAAAACTAAATTCTCTGGAGGGAAAAAAAAGAGATGCTACGAATCTCAAATTTATGATTCCTTTTAGATGTTATGTGTCTGAGCTTCAAACTCCAGCCTGCACAGTGAGATCTTACCTCACTGGGAATGACTGCACTGGCAGCAATATTTGTGGTGCACTCAGACACCAATGTAATGACCACATTAAAGAGCTCCTGAAGAAATGAGTCATTCTTTTTCAGTGTAACTATTATGCCATAAATAAAACACAAATCACGGTGAGGGAATAAGCTCTGGTGGACACAAAATGGATGAGTGAGGAACCAGCTTGGGTATTGCTGCACTGCACTCCTTAGTGTGCCCAGATATGAGAGTACAGTAGTGAGCAAATATGATTATGCTACTTTCCAAGAAGCTTCCATATGGTCAGGTGTGATGCCGCCACTGAAACCCTTCCACAACCGGACAGGATGGTGCAGAGATGTCTGAGCTGGCTTTGGGCACGCATATAGAGGAACTAGATGAGGTGTTATATATGATCTGTGTTATTCCAGACAAAGGCAACACACAGACAGGGACTGTGAGATCATTAACAAGATCAGCTACATCTCCCATGCCTGTTTACAAGTGGCTGCAGAGGGGCTAGAGGATACTTAGGTCACTGGAAACTTTTCATCTCAGAGCCAGCTTTCTGTGCACAGGCCTGGATGCTCTGCAGAGAATGGTGCTCCCTCCCAGCAGCAGGCCTTGGACAGCTTAAGCTTCCTGGTGAATGTCTGACAAAAGGGCAGTTCTAGAAATCCTCGCTCCTTTGTCCCTGATGTTCATTCCACTCCATCTTTTGTCATATTATAATCTCAACTCCATTGTGAGGGGGTTTTTTTGTTTGTTTGCTCATTTGTTTTTTTGGTGGGTTTTTTCCCTAGCTCAGTCTGAAAGGAACAAAGCCGGACAGAAAACTAGCAGCCTTTCTGGACCAGCTAACGCAGCTGGGAAGAGCTGAACAAGCTCACAGGTGTGCAGCAGCACCACCAGGTGCTCGCTCTGACATTTCTCCCTCCTGCCTGTCCCCTTAGCACAGCACAGTGTTTGTCTTCATTCCCTCACCCCTGCCTCACTGCCTCCTCCTTTCTCATTCTGGGAGCCCTCTCCTTTCTCCTCACCTCCTCCTTCCTCTCTCTGCTTGCTGTGAGTAGACAGGAGAATACAGATTTATGTATTCCCTACATGTGCTTCTCATTTTTTCCGGTCCACCTCTGGCTGTTGATTTCTCCTTCTCATAGGTGAGTATCTCTTGGCTCTCTTCTTCCTTTCTCTTTGACCTTTCCTTTGCTCCATTCTCTCCCCTCACGCTGTGAAATGTTCATGCTGCCTCATACTGTGAAATGATCTCTCTCACGCTCTCTCTCGACCGTGTCTCTAGTGTGGTCCTCAGTACCTTCTAAGGGATGCTATTTCACAACAAATACATAAGCACTGCATTAGGCTGGTGTCCTCTGTAGCTGCCTAATTGGATACAGTATTTTAAAGGTGCCTCTAAGAACATCAAAGATGCCTTAGCTATCATAGCATTTTCCTTCACAGCTCTGTTGAAATATATATAAAGCGACTGGGGTTTTTTTTCATCCAGCCTGAGGTCACTGGCACATGCAGCGCTGTCCTAGCTTGCACAGCTTGGTTGCTGAGGTGGGACTAGCTGTGCATTATTCTCCATTTCCCCTTTAAAATGCTCCATCTTTCTGATACTCCAGCTCTCACTGAGATTGTGCAATCAGGTGACTCGGTGACAGGCTGGTTTGCTGCATTGTGGCATCCTCAGAGCAGCCACAGCAGTTTGTACACAGAACTCCCTGAGCGAGCGCTGACAGCAACGCCAGCCAGTAACCCGGCCACTCTGGGGTTATGCAGAGCTATGCAATGCCGCCGCATTTTTCCAGTGTGCAGCATCTGCTGGCCCTGCGTTATTTGGGGCTGAGGGAGCAGCCTCTCAAGGGAGTATCTGCCTTGGAGAGAGTCGCCATGGCCAGACATCTTGAGAATCCTTCCTTATAATTGCCTCAGGGCCCACACAGGTCTGATGTTGCCTCTTCATTGGGACCATTTATTATTGATACCAGAAATGCTGAGTCATTAAACAGAGGTCGTAGAAACATTCTTATTCTGTTAAAAACATTAGCTCATCATTTCTGGTACTACAGAAGGCAGGAGCACCCAGGAAACTTGGTGACTGTGAGAAATAAAATGTGGACTGCATCAGAGGCCTGGGAAGACCAGAGTAGAGCCCCAAATCAGTAGCTAATTAGGAAAGGCAAGGCAGGGCAGGGTGTTCCTTAAACACATGGCTCTGGGCTTGGGATCAGTTACCACTTCTGAGTTTGTGTCACTCTAGGTTACCATTTTACCCCACTATACTTCGATTTCTCTTTCCGTAAAGGAACAGAACTAAAAATCTCTCTCGCTTCTGTAGGAGGGCAGTAAGACTCTCCAAAGTCATTAACTAATCTTGGCTGCAGGGAGCTGCTTTTACTTCCTTCCATTTTTCAGAGGGAGCCAGAGGTACACAGGGGTCATTTGTTTGCTCATGGTTCAGGGTTGCAATCTCCTGGTTTCTAATCCCACAGAAAGGGTTTTTTACCCCCTGTATTGTCATGATAATGAAGAGTTAATGCAGAAAGAGAAGTTATTTTAATTTATTTTATGACCTATGCTTTAGATTATTTTTTCTTGCTCCTCTTCCTGGGGCAATTTTCTGAATCTTGAGATCCTTCTGGATGGAAAAACACTTCTTGTAGGGGTTATATTTCACTATTTTAGCAGTTGAAGCTGCAAATATTTCCTTTGATAGTTGTGTTTGATTTCCTGCACTGCAGGGATGTCCTGTCAGCATCCAGATTCAACAACAGGAGGCCGGGGGTGATATCCCTTAGCTGCCCGGGATTTTATATTTGTTTTTGTTACGGATTTCTTTAGAAGAGCAAATACAAAGAACCTGTACCGTGGGCTCACCAGCCAAAGCAGAGCTGCCACATCCTGTGCCTAGCCACAGCACACACCCCAGGCTTTTTTGGGAGCTTTTGAGCAGGCTGTGTTCCCGCCACACGCCTGAGCTCACACAGACACGCACCGGCAAGGTCTGGGTCTCCGAGGAGGCACGTTCCCCCTCCGTGGGCTCCCCCCGTCGGGTCCCGGCAGGCCTCGGGGGGAGGGGGGAAACCACGCGGCTGGGTCTCCCCCTCCCCGGCAGGCTGCGGATCGAGCAAACCGGCTGCAGCGCCGCAGCAGGGAGCGGGGCCGGCACCCCAGGGAGGGGCTGGCGGGGGCTGGGCCGCTGCCGCCCCGCCGCTGAGGAGGCAGTGCGGGGCAGTAGGGAAAGAGTTAAGGGAAGGTGGCGGGGCAGGCCGGCTGTCGGAAGCGAGCATGTGCAGATTGCAACCGCATCCATACTACGGGCGAGTGTCACCGGCACATTTCGCCTCCCGCCGCCGCCGGCCGCAGGGCACCCATGGACCCCGGTGAGGCGATGAGCCGCGGCGCGGCCGGGAGGGCGGCGAGGGGTGGGGGGCGTCAGCACCTGCCCGCGGCCCGTCGCCGCCTCCACGCCCGGCAGATGCGGGGCGCCAGTAGATGCGCGGCGGCCTCTCCGCAGCCGAGCGGCGGCGGGAGATGCGCTGCCCGGGGCGGAAGGCGGATGCTGGCGGCCGGCGCCGCTGGTTTCGCTTTCTGGCGGCAGGAGGGCCGGGTCGCCTCCGCCGGGCTGCGGCCGCACTCCCCGCTGGGCGGGCGTCGCGCGGGGAAGCCGTGCCGGCGCCGGCCTGAGCGAGACAAAGGCGGGCGGCGGTGCCCGGGCGGCGGAGCGCGAACCTCCTCCTCGCCCGCCGGGGGGCCCCGGGGAGGCGCGGCGGAGCCCGGCGCCCGCGCGCGGGGTGTCGCCCCCTGGCGGAGAGCGGGGCCGCGCGGTGCGGCCCGAGGAGCGGCGTCCCCTGGGGAGCCGCCCGCGCCCCCTTCCCTTCCCTTCCCTCCCCTTTCCTTCCCTTGGCTGTGGGTGTTTTTGCTCGGGGCTCTGTGGGAGCAGGGTGGAAGAGTCGTTCAAATTTTACTGAAAAGTGCCCCTTTTTTTGACCAAAATGAAGAGTTTTGAAACATCTGTTTATATATATAATTTTTTTTTTTCAGTGAAGCTTTATTCCAGGGCAGCAGAAATAGATCTGAAGCAGCCCAGCCTTTCAGAGCAGAATCGGGAGGTGTGGGGCTGGCTGTGATCCTTCCCATGACTTTTCTGCAACCTTGTGAATTACTCGTGTGTAATGCTTGGAGGTCAGGGACTCTGATGTTGCGGTCAGCTGAAATGGAGAGGTTTTCTGTTCTTTTTTCTGTTTTTAATTTAAATTAGTCTCAGGATCTTTGCTCTTGTTCCATTTTTGGTATGGAAAAATACTCATAATAGCTGAATTTTGGCGAAATGGAAAATCTGATTCCTTCTATCCCCCATCCTTTGCACTAGGGGTTTGAAAATTGTCCCTAGGATACTTAGAAGTAGGGATGCTGGGAGGCTGGCCCGTCCTGCTCATCCTGAGTTGGGGTGTTATTCTGAGACTTCCTCGAGAGCTTTTGGCATCGCTGGTTCAAAGCTGCCAGGGTAGTACAAACTTGTTAAGGTTCCTAATTACATCACAGAAGCAGTAAAACTCTGTCAGATTAAGTATTTTCTATTGTTCTCTGACATCATTTATTTGACAGGTTTGTCCTGTATTCTTCTTAATTCTGAGGAAAAAGCAGTCCCTGCAGGACCTGAATTATTTTGCAGGCGAGGTGGTAACAATTCCATGAATGCTAGAGCTGCGTGCATTAGGGATTTGCAAGAACATCTTGCCCAGAGAGCTCTGTCCTGTGGTTTCCAGGAGCACAGATGCATTAATACACATATGGCATCAGGTAGAGATGGGTCTAGCTACTGTTTGGTGCTAAATAGGAAGTCCTGAAAAGAACAATTGGTGTAAAATTATTAGGAAACAGAAGAGGAAGGCTTACTGCTGTGGGATCATTAATGCCCATAGCTGCTGCCAGGCAGCACTGAGAAAAGCCCTGTAGGAAGTCTGTAAGATGTTCTGATGCCCACGTCCTGAAGGTCCTTCCTGAACTCCAGCACCTCATCCCAGTGAGAAGGTATAAGCTCCTTCATGCAGGGGGTGTCACTTTTTATGTGTGTTGTGACAACAGCTTGCTACTGGGGATAAATTAAGATTGTTCACTTCATATGAAAGTAGGTATTTTCTCCCCAAGGAGCTTTATGCCTATGTCTGCAAATTTCATAGCTCTCTGTTGAGGCTCAGCTGAAGAACATGGGTGTCCCCCTGTTCGTAGGAGGGTTTTCTGTGAAGGAAAGGTGGCAGTTCATGGGAAGGTGTGAGATCAAAACACAAAGAGTTAGCTCCAAATTGTTTAGTTGAACTAGTAGCTTCAGCGGCTTCCGAATCAAAGGTCAGCAGAAGTGTCACAAGCAGCTTATTCGATGTCTGTGAAACATTTTGAGATCCTCTGGTCACAGGCGTGTACTGAAAAAGGAAGTAGTATAGTCCGGGGGAAGGGAAGTGGAGGGGCAAGCGAGTGGTGAGGCAGTACTGCTTGGGACTGCATAGCTTCCCTTAGCCGAGAGTCTGACAGCACGTCTGTAGCCGTGGCCCGTGTCTCTGCTCCTGCTCTACTGAGGGCTGATGGTGAAGGCAGAAAACAGACCGCTTCATCGGGAGAGTTCAAGCCTTGGCATTGTTGTAACAGGCCCCATGGCAACTTACAGAAACGGTCCAGGGGGCTAAAACAAGAGTTGTGGATAGCTTATTGACATGTGGGTTGACAGTAACCTAGATCTCTGCATACATATGGAAATGATACCTGGTAGTGGAGGCTATGCAGTTTTGCTGACAGTGTCATAACATGATGTGGTGCCGAGCAGTGAAAAGCAAATTTAACCTTGAAGGGATATGCAGCTTCCTGGCTTTTGAGTGTGGGACAGGAAGAGGTTTTTTAGGTAAGGTGGTGGACTCGATAGCGTTTGGAATCTTTAAAGTGAAGTATCTTTTTACAATCTATATACTTCAGTTTAGCATTTTTGAGAAGTCCTAAGGAATGAAGATATAGGAATCCCTTTGGCCTTGTGATTTGCGGATCTACTTAATTCCACACATCAAGAGCTCTGGAGAAGAGGAACTGTTTTGCAGTGTCCTAAAAATATTCTTGTAATACCTGTCTATTTGGTTAGGACAATGACTGTATGTAGCTCAAGTGCTTCAGGGCTGCTGGCAGTCACTGCATCATGTCCAGGAAGGGTATTTCCTCTCATGGTGTAATTAGTCAGATTAACTTAGTTTTTGCCTTCCTTTTGAAGCATTAGAAATGAGCCGCAATCGGGGACTGAGCACGCCAGGAAGGAGGAGGTCTCGGGGGGGAGTGGGGGAGAGGAGACTGTGTGCTTTTCCCAGGGGGAAAAAAACCATCTCTCCACTATCATCACATGCTTTGATGGCAACTCCTGTTTGTATCCTCAAAATTGTCCTTACCACGGAGTCTGAGGCCACAGTTTATAGGTTTTTCTCTTTCCTCTGCAGCATGGGATCAGTCACTAATGGCCATGAACAGTCCTTTGCCAGTTTTGGAGTTGCCATGCTGGCTGTGGTGTGATTTCTTGTGCTCTTTCTTCATGGTATGCAAATCTAATCTTAAACTAAAGGACTTGCATTCTTATCCAAGTTACTGACCAAGAAACTGCACGAAATTTTAACAAATTCTGTGTGATATGCAGGAGGTTTGACTAGATATTCCTTTCTGTTCTTAAACTTTCTGACAGCAGAAAGAAGTTTTTTCTTGGATGAAGTTGAAGGGAAAGTTCCCTGAACAAGCTCCTAAACTCAAGAAGCCTAGTGAGGAGGCTTAACGGGTAGGGGCATGAAGGAGACCTTCCTGTTTGGACGATGAAATCATAGCAGTAATGGGAAGTACTACTGTTGCAAATTGTACCTTAGGATTTTTGTTTCTGGATTGCCTTTAATAAATGCCACGTTTAAGAAAATGAAATTAAGTACTTGTGTTATTTTGGTTTGTTTCTTTTTGCCTGTTCTTCTCAGGCAGCCTGCTATTACATGGTAAGACAAGAGAGGTAACAACATGACTAATTAAAGGGCAGCAGTGCTTCATTCCCTAGGGCTAATTATTCTGTAGAAAATGGGTCAATTAGAGAAATTGTTAGTCAGCGTGAGGCAGGAAAAGCCTCTGTTCCCACTCCTCACCATCCTTTTGGGGGAAGCACTTCCATCATCCATAGGCAGCTGCAATACCTTGGTAAGCTTTCAAATGCCAGAGCCACGTCTTGCCATGAGAAGTAGCACCTAAGCAAATGTATTTGTGGTTCCTTCTCTCCTGTGTATTCCTGTATAGCTGCAAATGAAGCAGTGTCCAACAAAGGTGTTCCTGGGTTGGGTCTGGAATGAAAGATGTGAAGTTGAACAACACACTTGGAGTTCTCTTTCCAAATAAAATCTGCCCATTGTGAAAGCTGAAGTATGGTATTTTTCCCTACTTCCTCTGAAAGAAGACAGATCATCTAGGTAGCTAATGTTTTCCAACATAAAAGGTATTATCTGATTGTGGCTTGTTTGGTATGTGTTTGTAAATGATCCCATTTTACTTCTCAGATCTGCTTCCTGGATGCATTTTAGTGTTCTCTGGTGACTTTATTGCCTGACTGTGTTGCTTGTAGCTCTGCAGGCTCAGTACAGGCTGGGCGGGGGAGCAGAGGTCTGGTTCGCCTTATACGTCAGAAATAAACTGGTCGGCTTTTCATGTTTCTCTGACAGTCCATGAGGCAGGAGTATCCAGATGGTTTCTGAGCTCCTAGGTAAGGTGGTTGTGCAGGCAACCAGAAAGAGTCCTGAAAGAAAGCCAGACCGGGCAAAGGCTTCGGCTCCGCAGGAGCAGATTACCCACATCTGTGCCAATTGGGAACAACGTGCTCTGTCTGGTTAGTCAGAGCACTGCATTCCTGGTTGTAAACGATACACCCAATAATGTCTAGCCCGAGCCAGAGCCTATGCACCTCACAGTCCAGCTAAAACAAATGTAAAAGACATGTATCTGCAGGTGTGTGCTGCTCTTTAACATGCCCTTAGAGGCTACATAAAAGCTAGACTGCCTTAGGGATTTATTTCTAGGCATACCTGAATGGGAATACCTATCGGTTACTAGTTAGACAGCTCTGAACCATTGTATACCCTTTCTTTTGATCTGGATCTTTATTGGTATCAGTGCACAAGAGTTTGCCACAACCTTATTTCAAAACTCATTGCCCTCAATGGCTTCTGTCAAAGCTGGATTAGAGGACTGGAGGGAATCTTCCATGCTGTCTTGCTTTCATTGCGTAAGATTCAAGCATTAGTAGTCGTTAGGTAAGTGTTGATGGCATAGAGCTGGTGTTTGACTCCTTCCTGGATCTTTGCTCTCAGGTGCCCTCTATATTGAAGCAGCCTGTAAGAGGGACTTGTGCAAAGCACCTTTCTGTCCCATCATCCTTCTCTGCTGGGAGCATGCGGGAGGCTGTGAAACATTTCTGAAGAAGGCAGCTCTCTCTAGCATGGGTATCTGTGGCATAGCGCAGTGGGTACTGTGAAGTGCCTTCTGGGGGTGGCAAGTCTGTTTTGGCTTGTGGGTTTTTTCACCCTGAAGACAGCTGAACTCATTCAGCTCCACCAGCCTTATCTGGGCCGAGAAATCTTGGCTGGGGCTGTGTCTGTACAGAGCTCTAGATAGAGTGGTTTCTCGGTGCTTGCAGTCAGAGTGATGGTGGTATATGTGGCTGTTTCCAACCCAGCAAGCAAAGCCTGGCTTGTTTAATCTACAGGGCACTTTTTGGCCCACGCCTTTTCTCTGTATTTTGTCAGTGGAGGTTTATGGTAAGTCCTAGAGGAAGAGTTATTTCTTTTTTGTGATTTCTGGTGTTTTCAAGATGTGTATATATTTTTCCCTAGTGGCATGATAGATATCATGTGATTTGGTTTATTTTGATCCAGCGGTTCTTTCCAAGGCAGATCTCACAATTAAGCTTTTAATTGGAAGTGGACTTGCACAAGAGCCGGAGGATGTAGGGCAAGGTTTATAAAAATGCTCTAATGTCTGCCCGGAGGAGAGGAGCCACTGTGAAGGTAATGTCGCGATTCCTTAGCAATATCGAGCTTGGCTGCGGTTGCTTTCGGTTTTCCTTTGCTGGATAATACTTTACCATGGAGATGAGATACTGAGTTTCCAAAACAGCTTCAGTCACTTCAGCTGACGGAGGCTCGAGTGGTATCTATCAGGACTGCCCTGGGCAGCTGAGCCATTCCCATTCTGTGCAATGGAAGAATCAGGTGCATATATAAAGTAGGTAATATTATATTATTATATTATATTATGTTATATTTTATTATATTTTTTCTATTAATATTGGCATAGAACTTGTAAGTGTGCAAAAAATCAACTTCTAGAATCCAAGTCCTCCTGTTAGATAATGACAACCTTTCGGAAACAGTGTCTCAGTTTGATGCTTGTATTATGAGGTATTACTACTCACCCAAAAGGCAGCTGAACACTTAATTCTTTCATAGGTTAGCTACAGTCTAATTAGTTTTGAGAGCTCAGATCAATAAGTAGACCATATTGACTTCTAAAAATGTTTTGTGTGCACACAATCTGAATCACCCCTAATTTTCGTGATACAAGCTCCAAGAGATGCAATAATGCATAATGCTCCGGTTTCAAGTTGGGGTATGCTACCTTGGATGTGAGGTGTGTGGGGGTTGGGCTTTTTGTTTTCTTTTTTCTTTTCCCAGCTATATATTGGTCATAGAAGACAGGAAAGCGTCACATTCTGATGGGAGAAATGTAGCTTTTGTGATTGCAGATCCTTGTTTGAGAAACAAGGACTGGACAATGTCATGACAATGATTAAAATTTGCTACACAGCTTAGCAACATTTGGAGTACTAAAAAGCTCTAAGTGCTAACACCAGCACTTCCACTGCATCTTTCACCTGAGAATCTCTCGATTCTTAATGAATTTTCAGTGTGTCTCTGTGAAGCTGGTATTATTAGTGTCATTTTGCAGACAAGTAGATACAATAAAATGCTTGTATAAGCACATTCAGCAAGCCAGAAAGAGGCAGGAAAAAAATTCAGGAATAATAATGTTTGAACCTGTTCTTGAGCTACGATCTTGCACTTTCTCTATTGCCAGAAAAGAGACTAAAAGCATTAATTTTGGTAGCTTTCCCCCTGCTTTTTTTTTTTCTTTCCATTGAGTTAGGCAGCATAAAAGTGAGACATTATTATGCAACATATCTAAGTGTGCATGTGATACTTGAAAAAATGGTAATCAGATAAGTTGCTAGGCAACAGTACCCTGCCTTCAATTACCAAAAAGCCAGTGAGTTTGCTTTCATGATGTAACATGTGTTCTGTACTTCTTCATAAAGCAAGTGTAGGTGGAGTTTCGTAAGAGTTGCTCCTTTTTAACTCACCTCCTGGTTACCCTGCCATATTGTGAGGTCGGATTTGACCCCAGTTGTAGAGAAATGTATTCACAGAACCTGAAATCGACAGAAAAAAAATGTTAGATGAGCTCTTAAGAATAATGTAGTATATGTAAGTGTATATTAGAAAATAACCACATGGGTCTGGGGGTGTTTCTTTGATGGTTCACCAGCTTACAGCAAGTAGTGCGTAGCTCATCCTTGGGAACATGAACAAGTAAGAAAATGGGTGAGAGATTCATGTTAAAAAGTAGATGGCAGGGATGTGTGGCAAGCTGCGAGAAATCTTGAGCACTCACAGTGGCCAGTTGAGAGCCATGGTAATGCATGAAAATGTGAATGTAAAGCCAGCTGGTTCATTTTCATTGCTTTAGCAGGAACAGAGGGGAAGGAACATAAGCAGGAGAGAGTGTACATGGAGAAAAAGTGAGAGTCTAATAATAGAAGACAGACCAAGCAGCACAAGGGAATTTGACGGTGTCTCTGTTTGAAACCCAAGTTTCATTTTGGTTTTTGTTGGGGTTTTTAGGTGGGGTGTTTTGTTGGGTTGGGTTTTTTTTTTTTTTGGTAAAAGATGGCAGGATTCCAACAACAAAAAGGAAAGACTCTTGGCAGTTCCTCTCAACACTTTTCTGGTGTTGGCGATAAATGGCCACAGAAGCGTTTGTAGATACAGTGGTCGTTTGGGGGTGTGGGCATTTGCTCAAGCCTCTTCAGTTATTGCACGGTGGTGTGGCTTTTAAAAGAAATCTGAAAGTCTGGAGGTCTAACGTGCTTCTCAAGGCTTTGCCAGAAGCTTTCAGTGGAGGTAGGGGACTGATCTAGAGATATCTGGGAAAGGATGCACCTAACCTTGGAAATTGTTTGTTCTTGTTGGGTAGCTGCAAGTTGTTGCCTTATGGAGCTCTTTTTGCAATTTTGTTTCTGTTGCTGTTCAAGAAGAGAGGTATTTTTTTTCAGGAGGTGGCTATTGCATAGCAGTGCATGCCCTAAGCATCACTCTGAGGTGGTAAAGTCCTTTTGGGAGGGAAATTCAGCCACACCTACCATGTTTTGTGTTCTGTCTACCAGTCTGGATGTTCCAATCCCAGTTGGTCTGTGTGCAGTTTTGAAAGCCCTCATCAAAAGGCAGCAGGGCAGGGCATGGTGGGACTTCAGTTGAAAGTGAAATCGCCCTCTGTCTAAGTCCTGCCAGAACAGGGTGAGTTTTGTAGAAGACAGATGATTGCTTTCTATTTCCAAATTTGGCACTTTCTTCCTAGGAGAGTCCCATGTAAGTCCCTGAACAGCGTTGTGACTCTTGGTAGGACAGTGTATTATCAGGTGGTTGCGTGGACTTGAGTTTTCTTTCTTGGAGCACTTTGAAAATCATGAAGAAGTGTAAGCACTAAAATACACTGTTGGAAGAATACACAGGTAACTACTTCCCATTCAGGAATTTGCTTTCCTTTTTCTTGCTTGCTCTTTGTATTTTCATTTCATGAGTGCTACAGCTAAATTATGCTGACGTGCAGTTCCCAACCTGCTGACGCTAGGAATATTGGTCTCTCTGTTAGAGGAATGGTTAGAACATGGGCTGGTTTACAGCAGGGAAGCCTGGGTCTGGACTTCTGGTGGATGTTAGACTTTTAATTACTTTTGTATATGCGGTTGAATGGCCAACACCGCTGTTGTTGGCTTTTTCTTTGGTTTTTTTCCTACTACAAACACTTTTAAAATCATTTGTATTTCAACAGAGAAAGTTCATTTATCTACAAAAGAAAAACCAAATCCCCTTAAGTGTTGTGTTAATCATGAAAGCTTTAAAGTCAAAACTTTATCTTGAGCTCTACCTCTCTGCTTATGTGTCTTACGACATAGTCTTTCCTAATGAAGAGTTTCTTCGATCAGTATTTTCTTTCGAGTGTGGAGACACATGTAACTCAAGGAATGGTTTCTCCAGCACTTTGAGTTCATGGAAATGAAGATTTTTTTTGAGAAAATGGAGCTTCTTCCTGCTGTACGGTGGCTGGTGAGCCAGATCAGGAAGATGATATGGCTGAGAGCTAACAGGCTCTTTGGGGGTAGCATTGAAATGGCCGATGAGTTCCTTGGTCTTGCTCGCTGTGACATCCCATGGGTGGCCTGAGTGCTGGGGCCAGGGAAGGGGCTGAATTGAGTAGTACTGGGTTGTCCCAAAGTTAGGTTGGCTTGGAGTCTTTTGTAATGTTAGTATTTGTGTGTTGAAGGAGTATGTTGCAGTTGCTTATTTTGTATGGTTTTGTTCCTTGCTCCTTTACAAAACAAATTATAGACAAATGGATCTGACTGTGTAAAAAGTCTTCTCAGTGTTCTTGTGATTCGGGGAAAACACTTTTTAAAAACTTTGTATGTGTCTGATAAATAGTTCAGTAGAAACTTATATCCAACTGGGACAAAATGTGTACTATGGAAATAGAACATGTGCAGACAATTTTTTGGAACATCAACTTTGGAACAATTTATACCGTAGCTAGCTAACAGAGAAGTTCTTTCCCAAATTGATGTACAAATACCTAGCAATTAAAATAGTAACTGCTTCTCACAAGAAGAGAGATGCCAAAGCCTCGGTGCACAGGCAGAAGGTGCTAAATGTGTCTCTCTAATACCCATGTTACATTGATTTAATTAGTGGTTTTATGCTATTCATCGTCCGGTTAATCTTGGTGGGAAGGCTTTGTTGGGGTAGGATTAGTTATTTAATCAGCATTTTAAATTGGAGGGGTTTTTTCCTTTCAGTGTTATCTAAATAAAAACAGTGTAGTTCTTTGCTCGTTTGTTAAAAAAAAAAATTTCTCTCGAATTCATGTTGAACTCTGAGATTCACATTTGTTGCACACTCTCGCATGTAAAAGTCCTTGCTGTAACTTCTTCACATACAGTTAATCCAGACAAATGCTATGTATAGACAAGCCCTCAGAGTGTAGGATCTGTGAGGCTGGCACGAGTACGACATTAGTTACTTGTGTGTTGGAGCTAGCACCTTGAGGCGTGACTTCTGTGAAAATCAAGAGCTTGGCATCCTAAATGTCAGCGCTTGAAGAGAAGTACAGTCCCAGCTCACAGGCTCAGCTTGCTTGGGTCATGCAGCTGGGCTGCCGGAGCCTGACACAGAGGTGAAAAGCAGTCGGGTCACCAGAGCAGGGAGAAGAGGCAGTGCCAGTGCCCCCAGGAACAGGCTGGGGTGGCAGGTGGGTGGCAGTGGCAAGGGTCTGCTAACACAAAGGCCATGCTCTGTACCAGAGTGGGGAAGGAAGAAGAAAAGTGTGATGGCTGGAGAAGTGAGGAGGAGAGGAGGTGGGGGAGGTAGGGAGGCAACATTAGGAGAGGGAGGATGGGGCTGAAAAGGAGTCAGCGGTGAAATCAGAATTTGGAGGACTGGCTGGGAAAACAGAAATAAAGCACTTTCTGGTAGATCCTTCATGGGTTAACTGAGAACTTGGCTTAGATGGTAGCAGTGAGCAACCTTTGGTCACTGGCTCCAGTGAAGTTGCTCTGTCTGTTTTCTGTGGCTGGGATCCAGGAGAGCCGACAGGCTCAGCCTCACCAGAGACAGCTGCTGGGAGCCATCCTGGGCGAGGGGCAGGTGCCTGGGGCTCTGAAGAAGTCAGATCTTCTAGGGCCCAGCGTACTGGAGCTAAGCTATCCATACACACAGCTCTTCCAGTGTCTAAAGCCTCTTCTGCGCTGTGCTTCTTTTGGTTTAGGAAGGCTGGCTGGCTGGTGTATTAGCTGTTGGTCACACACACCTGGTCTGAAAACGGCTGGCGTCTGAAACGGCTCAAACTTGCTGGAGGCACCTTGGTGGACCCCACGTATGCTGTGAGCCAGGCACTGACCAAAAAGCGGGAGAGCTCCAGGATTCCTCCTCGGAAAAGGTAAGGGCTGGAGGGTAAAACTGGTGGGGGTGCACTTGTAGACCAAAAAAACAGAGCCATTCTCTAAGTACAGAGCTGACTGTGGTGTAGATAGGACCTTTGAAACTTAAATCTGTAGATTGCATAAAAGGATGGTCGAGATGCAAAGTGATTTCCATTGGTTCAAACTGCAAGTTGCTTTCTGGAAGTGCAGGAAAGATTGCAGTTTGCACTCATCGCCCTTGATTTCTGCCTGCTTTGAGTCACATTATTCTGATTGCTCGGAAGTTGTATTGCTTAACAATATTCCAGCATTATTGTCTCTTTAAACCTCCCACTCGGACAGCCTTAGGCAGTTAAAACAATCAGGACAGTGGAGCAGTGTCTCTGAGCTAAACCAGAGCAGTAGGTAAAGAGCAGAGGGGTTGCTCTGTCTCTCCTGGGTGGTAAAAGCACAGGTGTGAGCTGGATGATGAGGAATCTATTCCTGGCCCTGACAAGCAATGCAGTCTCTGCACCTGATTCACCAGTGTGTTACTCCACTAATCTTTTTAGGCTCATCTTGCCACTCTCCTGTGTCTCTGGTGGTCTGTTACACTTGCACAGAGCGGATGTAAAATGCTATCAAACTGAAAGTGTGAGTTATATCCTGGAGAAAAACTTTATATTGATCCTGGTAGGTGGGCTGGACAAGAAGAGCCTGCAGTATTTTCAGAGTGCTTTGTGTGTGTGTGCACTATGTGGTGTGGTGCCCTAATGGAAGGTTAAGCGCAGGTGCTCTGGTACAGCTTGCAGCAGTGCAGGCTACAGTATTGTTTTCCCTGTTGTGGGTAAGGTTTCTTGGGTAGGTTGTGCCCAGTGCTTCATCTCCAACTGGGAATTCGCTTTGAATACGTAGGTGCTACATACATAAAATTCAGATTCATGTGGCACCTTCCTCCCTCAGCCTATCTGGTCTCAGAGGTCTCATTACCCTCTCTAAGAGGTAGTGCCCAAGAGATCTTATGTTACAGTATCCTGTTCCCACTCTTGTAGGTATTCTTGCTCTGATAGGCCCCTGTCCCTCCCTGACAGGGGAGCAGACCCAATCAGCTGCTGAAGGAAAGCAATACACTTAATTATGGCAGTGCTAACAGTGGGGATAAGGAGGGTCTACTGCTGCCTGGAGCTCCACCTGTGATCTTGCTGCTCATTGTCTAGCTGAATACAGGGCTTCAGTTTGTCAAAGTGTGTCATCTACTGAACAGTAAAATCCAGACGAGTGCTGCAAGGTTATGACAAAGCAAGTGTCAGCAGCTTCCTGGGGAGGCTGCTGGTGATGGACTGAGCCTTGGAATAAGTCCAGCCGGTTTGTCAATGATGCAGCCATGAATACTTCTGAAAAAAGCCATGTCTGGCAAGTGCTTTGGTGTGTGGTGCCATTGCTGTGCACAGAGCAAATGCTGCTTATCGCCTGCCCTGAAGAACCATCAAAGGAAGTGCAGACGTCTCCTATTACTGTTAAAACAAAAACTGAGTGCCGTATGGGCACAAGACAACATAGATCCATTGGCAGCGGAACAAGACTATGAATTATTCATTCCTCCAATGCCTCCTGTATGTTCCATCCACTCAGGCTGTTCAAGATGCTGTCTGCTGGAGATGCAGACAGATCTGCTTCCAAAGTCACAGGGACACGACCCTGCAGACTGCGATTGCCACTCTACTCAGCTTGTCCCCCGTGAAACTGGCTTGTGCGCTGCTGTGATATCTTTGAAGACACAAAAGTAAGCTTTGATCATCCTGTGGGCTGTTGGCAGGGACTCTTGTAACACCAATGAAACTAGCAAGCATCTAGTGATGCCAGCCTGGAACTGGCTTTGTGGCAAGGGCAGTGAACTAGGACCGAGGTGCTCTGGCCCATTTTGCAAGAGGGGGGCTGCATCTTTAGTGTGGTACTGCTTTGGTTTTTGTAGAGAACTTAACGCCCTTTCCGTGTGTTCCTGGCTTTGTCATGCTGAGAAGCCAGTGTCATCTGCTCAAAGTTCCCTCAGCACAAGCAGGACTTTTCTCTCCAAGCAGAGTGTTTTAGTGGAGAGGAGTGTATTTAAAGGGCTGTCCGGGAATGTCTGTGAAATATGTAGTTTTTCTCAACTGGTTTGCTGGTGGGCATTTGCCTATGTAATGGTTGTTGCTTGGCAGCTGAATCAGAGGGGCACTGAGGACTTAGAGCTATAGAGACTAAATTCTCTGATTCTTCCATGAACTGCTCTGAGGTCAGGTAAAAGGTGCCCAGTATGAGAGAAGGCATTGCTGAAGGTTTGTTTGGAGGCTGTTCCTCAACACAGAATGCACATACTTAGATATGGAGGGGTTTTCACTTTCCCCCCTCTCCCTCTTCCTGCTGGATGAAGATTCCTTCAGCCATTTCACATACCCAGGCTGCACTGTGCATGCCATACTGCAGACTTCTGAGCATTTTCCTCATTTCCCTTCTGCATCTTCCAGAGTTGCTCTTGGATATTAGATTTTTTGCTGAGAGATATTCAGATTTCTAATGCAGGAAGAGCTACCTGTAACTATTAACTGCTGTAGAAATGATGGGCTGCTTAAAGCTAAAGCTTAACCCTTGCGTTTACAGCTGTCTTGTAATATGCCCCACCACATTTTGAGAGCACTTCTTCAAGAGCTTTGAGGAAAGGAAGTGAATGATACTTCAGTCAAAACAAGACTTGTGTCCAGAAAAGTTTTCAGCTTCTCATTATGCCACCTAGCCGGATTTACCCTGGAGCAAGTCACCTTTGGATGTGCCCTAGTCCGGAAGTGGAGGGAAGCTTTGGGGACTATTATAAAAATCCTAGACTGCATTTGAAGAGTCCTCACTGAAAGAAGGGGTGGAAGCATCCTGGGGGTAAGGTTGTTCAGCTGGGTTGAGAGGTGGGGTAGGTTTCAGAGAGGCTTCTCAAGGAAGAAGGGGTTGGTCCTGAAGCAGGTAAAACTATTAGTGCTCCTGTGGTCTTGACAGAAGTAAGATGATGATAAACTGGAAGAATACTTTTAAGAAAAAAAAAAAAATCAGCAAAAGAAGTAGACAAACAGAGCAGGCAGTGGATTTGTGGTTTCCATAGTGATGTAGCTGTGGAAGCTTTTGTACGGCTGAGCTTCGTCCTCACTGCAGTCACACTTGAAGGCTGTGAGTATTCTGCTTCCCTGCCAGGGAAATGTAAATATACATCAAACACAGAAATGGCTGAATATGCAATTGCATATTCGTAAATTTTTGTTTGCTGTGTTACCTGAACATGTGGGAGGTGTGAAGCTTAGCTCCATTGTGGCTTATTTCTGCTTTATCTTTTGTTCTGCACGGAAACAGTGCATCAGAGTGTCACGATGTGGCAGTTCTTGCTGCACCAGGCAGGGATATGTTGACCTGTATCCTTTGCTTTCTCTCTGCCATACATACACACGCATCCCACAGCACCGATGCCTGTGACTCTCTGTGCATCTACACCGGTTTCAGATGTGCGCTGATGAAGAGACCTGTGCTCTTTCAGGGCATGCTAACTGGTCAGAGCACCACCCTGTGAATCTTGGAGGGGTTTAACTTCGTGCTGTTTGTGGCCATCCCCTCACTTGTTCCCGTGGGCCACAGAGATGTGGCCTTAAATCATGGCTTATTTTAATGGGCATTTTAGAATGTTTTAATAGCAAAAACATAGGACCTTTGGGGAATTTCTGCATACAGACGGAGCTGGTTTTGACTGTGAATGGTTGAATTTGAGAGCCTTCAAATCCGGCTTCCAAAATAAGTTGGAGTGCAGAATTTTTCAGCATCTCAGGTGACAGATTATCAGTGGGTCCTAGAGGTAGAGGAAGGAAAATGCTGAATGTGAATGCTGGATGCACACATCAGACAGGCGTGTACCAGTCCTGCACACTCACTTGCAGAGTCCAGTCTCCATGAGACATGGGCATTTGTGACTCATCCTCTTTCTTTTTACTTGTATTGCTTCTGGATGCTTCTCTTGCCGTCTCCCTGAACAAATCTCCCTTACCTTTGGCATTTGTTTTGCTTGTCTGATGGATGTAATGGGTCATCTGCTCCCTTTATAGAAAGTAATGTTAATTATTTTCAGAGGGCTAATTAGGTTGCTAATGAGGAGCTCTACTGCAGTAATATTGCCTTTAATTACTCACTCTTAAATGCTGTACAGAGAAGCTTATTGAGTATGCTGTTAAATACAGATGCTTGTATCTGGCTTAGAGGTGTGCTTTCAGGCTCCTGGAAAGAAATGCTTTGGTCAAGTTGGGAATTGGTGTGACACAGGTGACTGAGCCAGTGGTGCTGAGAGCTGCCAAGTCGTCCAGCCTCTTTGCCTCCATGTGAATTCAGGGCTTCTGCAAGTGGCTGGACTGGCCATGGTTTCTCTCTGTGTTCTACTTTTGCTTGACTGCTTTTGGCAGAATCAGTAACCAATTGTGCTACCTGCCAAACTAATCTAGAGTTAGATGCAGCCCTCACCCCAAATAGTTTAGTCTAATTAGCCAGATGGCAGCCAGAGGCATGCACAGAGAGGTGGAGTGACTCATCCAAGGTCATGTTGCAGATCTTGGCCAACCTGGTAATAAAGCAGAGGTTTTGTCAGTCCTGTGTTAGTGTGCTGCACTATTTGTCCCTCTGTGCCTCTCTGAGGGGCAGCATACCTGTCTACAAGACTTGCATCAGTTTGCATATTGCTTCATGAGGCAGCACAGCTGCTCGACAACCACATCCATGTATCCACCTTGGCACCAACTTAGGAAGGTCCTTTTGCTTTTCCACCTGAGTCCTGGCTGCTACATTCTTCTCTCCCTTTTTCCCCCCTTGTTTTAGAAATTTCAATGCCTTTTTCAGTTTCACTGACGGCACTACAGTATTCTAGATGATACTGTAGTTTTAGTACTCCCAGGCTGAGAAGTGGTGGAGTGGATCTCAAGCATTCCCTGCGTTTTGAATGCTGAGCCTTCATGTAGCTTGCTTTTTGGCAACATCCTCTGATGTCCAGTCCGGTTCCTGAGTCTGCTTTTAGCCAGACTCTTGGAATTCTTTACACACCATAGCTCTACCAGGGAAGATGGTGAGGGAAGGCTGCAGCTTTTATGTTAGCTTTGCATATCTTTACAGCTATGGGAAGTCTGAGAGACAGTGAAGATACAGCAAGGCAAGTTGATAAGCTGCAGCGTACATATAGGTTCTAAGTTAGTACATGCCTGTGCACAACGAGCACACTCAAGAAATGTCAAGGAACCTGGTTTTGGACACCTTGGCATCGCTAGGAGCTGTTGTGCAAAGCAGTGGAGATAATGCTCTTCAGCATGTGTGTAACATGACAGGTTTGTTGTCGCATGTATCAAGATTAGTTACATAATGGAAGCATATTTAGGTTGTTTTACTCATGGTGGGAGATAAAACCTTAAAAGTCTTACTCATCCTGCCACCTGTGTATTACTTAACACCTAGTGATTGTCATTAAAGTCCTTGTATGCTGCAGGTTTGTGTACCTGTAGAAAGGAATGGGCAAGCTGACCGGAACGTGTGCCTCTAGGACTGTTGATAGCAGGTGTGTGATTCAGGCACAAAAATGACAGTTCTTAAGCATTTTACATAAATAAGGACAGTGTAACATAGTGGGCCTCTCTGGTTCCATTTGCTGTGGGGCACCTGAGGCTCTGTTGAGCAGATTTTCAAGGTGGTTTAACAAGAACTCAGGGTTTGGGGTTTTTGGAGAGGGTGTTGGTTTGGGGTTTATTTGGGTGGCCAGTGTGAGCAGTATAAACTGTTTTACTTCAGACTGAGGAATTCTTTTCTAGTCTTATCACAAGACAGTTCCCAACACACAGATGTGAACTGGCATCTTTTTTCAGCTGGATCTTTGCTCAGAGGCACGTGGGTACCTGTTGTTGCCCAGAAGGAAAACAAGATAAAGAAAAATACCTTCTTTTATAAAACCTGAAATGACCCTATGTGTCCTCAGGTATTGAACTGAAGTGGATAAATCAGTGTTGTACACGCTTTAAGTAGGGTACTGGAAAGATGCAGGGATGGTAGCATCGGAAATGCTCAGACTCCACTCTTGTCTCCAGGATGTGTCCATCTCTAGCTACCTTCACAGGTTCTAGTAGCCACAAATGGAAGCGTGCAGAGACAAAGCTTGTAACAAAGGTACCTTTGTTAACGTGCCTGAAATTCATGAATGAGTTTGGGCTTCTGCGTTTGTGTGTGTGAAATGTTTGTATGAAATTCACAAGCCAGTAGAAGTGTGTCATGTGAATAATTAATCTGTTGGAGTGGAATCGTGTTGCAGTAACAGTGCAAGGCAGATTACTGGAGCTGAATGTCATAGAACAAGTCGCTGTCAAAGGTGCGTTTCAGGCAACGAGATCTCAGTGCCAGCACAAAGGAGGGATCAGCTCCTTGCTGCTTAACTAACAACTGTGCCTCCTAAAATAACAAGCAGTTGTTTAGAGTATATCTTTAAACTTGTACCTTCTGGACATGGCAAAATAAAAGCTGACAATGTAAGTTGAGAGTTGAGGGCACCACAAATGAAGAATTTGACAGAAAGTCCCTGGCAGTAAACAGTGTGACCCTGGGAAAGCCTTGTCCTGTTTGGGACCTCTACGGACAGTCATTAGTGGGCCAGGACATTCTTGTCACCTCTGGCCAAGGCCATTCTGTCTAAACACAGAAGGACAATTACACGGTAGCTGTGTAAATCCTTATGTTACAGTTTGGTGGAAAGAAGCCAGTTGAATTTGCCTTCCACTAAAAGGCCTCCACTGCTGCATGAGACTCCAGGATGGCAGGCTTGCCTCTGTGCTGCAGAAGACAGTGCAGCTGTGGTTGTTTTCTTTTCTGGTTGTGTTTGCCAGGCCCTGTGGGAAACTGAGTCCCTCCAACCAGGTGCTGAGTGCAGTGAGCTTCCTCTGACAAGCTGGCAGAAATTAGTGGAAGCTTGGTACTGGACAGAAAGAGAAACTCTTTACGGGAGGTGTCGAGAACGAGCTGAACTTCATGGATGGGAAGTTGTGGTCTTACTGCTTCCCCTTCCACGTTCCTATCTGGTGTAAGTGGCTCTGTAGGAAACAGGCTGGTAGATAGCATCTCTGCCATTGCTACAGCTGACAGTATCCTGCATTTCAGAGGATTTGGCCACTCGGTTGCCATAAGACTTCTGGGAACCAGGTGAAGCCTGTTAGCTCAGTATTCCCTTCTCCTCAAAGATCAACTGCGGTATGGTTTTGTAAAGAGAGTTAATATGTTTTGCTGGGTCAACTGGTACTGTGGAGGGATGGAAGGGGAGTACTAAGGTTCAGGTACTTGGGCTATCTTTGGGCTTGAAGCTGTTTGAAGTTGAGTATCAGGTTTCTGTCTGGCCTGACCACAGTAGTAAAATCAAACTTAATGAAAACAGTCTGGGTCTGCAGAAGCTGATTCTCCCTGGCATGAGTGTTTTGCTTGTGGAGCCCAGCAGTGGGAAAAGATGGTGCATGTCACAAACCCAGCTGGGCAGAGACAGTGGGCCACCAGCTCCTATTCCTACTCTGTGCTTGTGTCCTCACATGTTCCTGAGGCCCCTGTATGACCATCACAAACACTTCTGTAAGGGGAATTCAGAGTTGGTGAAAGGTAATGTCTGGGCTGTCCAGAGGGACATCTGTGCTTTTGTAAATGAAAGAGAAGCTCTAGCAGTGATAACATGAACTTTCTGTGTTGTGCATCAATGTGAATTATCTGTTTTGAAAAGAGCAGCTTCTGGAGGCAAGTAGGAGAATCCAGAGCTGACTGTTGGTCTCCCAGAAGAGATGGCCAAGGATCTGGGCCAAGTAGTGCCCAGATTATGAGGATGTTTTGTTGGGAATTAAACAAATATGTATGAAAAAAAACAAGAGCTGTGTTGTGGAACACTTTCTTTTTGAAGCCTGAAAAACAGAATAAACAGGATTCTGGTTTACAGATCTTACCCCAGCAGCAGCAGATAAGAAAGGTGACATAGTATGACCTGTTCTTTGAGGCACCAACTGGTTTTCTGTGTATGTTTGTACCAACCTGTGGTACCTTGATTTACTGCCCATTCCATCTGGTAGCAATATTAAGGGAATATATGTCTTTCTGTGAAGTATTCTGCCACAGCTGAAGATGCAATGAATTCGGTTGTCTTAATCTCCTACCGTAGAAAGGTAGGATGTGCAATTTCATCTGTAGCGTTACCATGTGGGACAGACGGACGCATTTGGAGCCTTTAGCCAGTGGTGTGTGCTGCTAGCACAGGGCTGAGACTGCTGGAGATGATACAGAAGAGCCCTTCCTGCTGCTGATCATTCCATCGGGGTGCCAGTCAAATGACAGCCATGCCCCACTGCAGTGCCAGGTTAGTGGAGACAAGTTATAAAATGGTTGTCTTTGCTTTTTTATAAGGGCAAAACATGTCAGTGCAGATAGTCTGGCTATATTCAGTGGTTTTATTCTCTTTGTGCATGCAGCAGCTGCTTGGCTTCAGACAGAAGGGGCTGCTGAACTAGAGAAGCACTGTGAATGCCTGCCTGCTGAGCAGAGTGGAATTTACTTTTAGTAAAACTAAGATTGTGTCTTATATCAAGAGAAGCTATCACTGATGTAGCCTTCTAAGCCGAGCCATTTGAGACAAGAGACTGGTAGAGAAGCAGTCTTGACTTGCCTTGGTACCTTTTATAGGTGGGGTTTTCTCAGCTGTCTGACAGAATATGCAGTCAACCAGTCATAATCTCAGTTTTCTCCCAGTGCTCTCAGGATTATTTTTCATCTCAGAGCACCTTTTTGGTCCATACCCCACCATCTTCCCTCTCACCATTCTTCTGGAAATCAGCTTCTGAGCAAGACTCAAAAAGAGCACACCTGCTCTAAGCCAAGCACGGACCTGTACTGCCAGTTTAGCTTTGCCTCTGAGCAAAACTCCCAGTTCTCTGTCCCAGCTGCACTGATTCTACAGGTGCTGGTGCAGGAAGATGATGTGGCTAAACTGCTCCAGTGTAACTTTCATGAGGCTTTCATCTGCTGCCCTGTTCGGCCCCCGAGAGACTTTTGATGTGCCATCCCCCCATCTCTTCCGACTTAGATGTCTTGCCTGTACCTGAACGCTGCCTCTTCTCAGCAATGAGAGGAAAATAGTCTCACTCTTCCAGGATGCTTTCCAGTCCCGTTGTTCTCAAGGCAAGGTTCTTGTAAGGCTTTCCCCAAATTCATTCTTACCAGCTTTTCCTCTCTGCTTTGGCTCACTGAGTTCTAGAGAGGCCAAGATAAATATGGTAGCAATTTTAAAAACCAAGCAAGAAAATTGTTCTGCCTTCTACTGTGGCAGCTCTGTGTGTGTGTGTGTGGACTTAAATTCAAGTCTCCTTTTATCACTGAGCTTTGACCTTTTGTGACTGTGCCATCTTTCTCCAGCTGAGAGTGGAAAATGTCTTCTGTGCAGATTGACAGCTGGTAGGAGTGAAGACGTGAGTGGTATTTTTACCTCCTTGCTGAGTTTAGGATTAGAGTTAGCAGTTCTTAAGGATTTTCTTTTCTGAGGTGGAAGCTTAATTCCTTTTTCAGGTGTTTAGCAAGTAGGTGGTATTAACACGATGCAGTTAAATTCCTTGAGTCCTGGAGCAGACACATGTTAGCTGCGATTCACAGGAGATGGTTTAGAATTTTTCAGAGGGCTGAACATCAGTTCTGGGAGAAGGGATGAATGTGAGTATGGCTGAGGTACATGCTGAGACCCTAAACTGCTAGACCTGCAAAGCTGTCTGAAGCTGTGGCATTGCTTTACTGGGCTGGGCTACCCTGTGAAAGATGAATTGCTGGACTCCAGGCATTCAGAAGCATCTGAAGTATCCCTGTGCACACACATACAGGCTTGGCTGTCTTATGGAGCCTAAAGCCTTACACTTATGTTGACAAATATCCATAGGCAAGCTTTGAACATGCTTTCCTGTATTGGAGCAGTAAGTCTGCTCATTTGTTTTATTGAGCAGCCTGTTCAATAGAGCGTGGCTGTTGGGGTGCACTGCAGTCACAGAGGAAGGGTGGAAGAAAGGCATAGCTGTAACGTGAAATGGATCTTCTTTCAGAGGGCTCTGTAAAGGCTGGAACTGAGCATGCCTTCTGAAGCTGTGATGAATGATTGGCAGGCTGCAGGTCAGAATCCTGAACAGGGATAGTAATGTTTGTAAAAGGTCACTTCAGAATAAAAATGAACATAGAAGAAGCAATTATAGGAAAAAAAAAATCCATCCCTTTCAAGTAGGGGAAAAGAGGAGGCACATAAGCAAACAATAAGGACAGAATATGTATGTGTCTATGTATCTATACATCTGTTGATATAATTGAAAGTGAGGTAGGCATAATGGGTTGAATTGCTTTTGTTAAAGCAGGTATCTGTAGTCCAGTCAGAATTGGAGCATGAGAGAACAGTCCAGTGCTGTGACAGAAGCAGTAAGAAGCTCAGAAAGAGTTAGAAAAGAACCAAGGTGACACTGGCTGTAGTCAGAAGAGACACAGGTCACCCTTCTCACCCATCTCCCTGGCTCATGAGCCGAATTGCAGGGAGCTGCTGCTGGGACCACTTGTTTCAGTTGGAAGAACAGTGCTGGGAAACACCCCTGAGACGATACCTTCATAATCTGAGTGACTGGAAAAGGAGGGAGCTGTAGGGTGCAGCACTAAAAGCTTATGGACCAATAGATGTCTGAAGAGACAAGGGGCTTCCTTGATCAGCAGCCAGAAATAGCCTGGCAGATGCAATCTTGCATGGAGTGCAAATGTTGAGTTACTGCTTTATTTAAAAGAGCTTGTGAGTGTTCAGCTTTCCACCTTTCAGAAGGCTGAAAGCTGCAGTCACGTTCCCCTGTGGGGAATCTCTGGTGCTGCCTTCTTGGGGGACACAGCACGTAATCAGATGGGTGAGTCTGACTCGAGGGGAGTCAACTGCTTGTGTTTAGTGGTTTATGGTGGATTGGATGCTCCAGGTTTACAGGTGAGAAAAAGGGCAGGAAAGCATAAAACATGAAGATGGTGTGTTTGCAGTTGTGACCCAAATGCTAAGCTCCCTGGTACCTTGAGGAACGTTAGAAATGTAAGCCTTCTTTTGCAGAGATGTAAATAGCAACAGAGTACCTAACAGAGCCGAGGGGGATGTTTGCTGTGTAGGAACTAGGCCCTAAGCCCAACTTTTTGTTGATTTGTTTTTCAGGGCAGAGGAATTTGGTTTACGAAGAGGGATTTGCTTCACTTACAGGCTGATTGTTATTTTTTCTGAATTGAAATAAGCCTGAACAATGGAGTACAAAACTCACCACTGATTTATGTGCCCATACAATATGTTTCCACTGCTGATGACATGCTTTGCAAGCCAATAATGGCATGATTAATCCCCATGGGACGCTAATTGGTGGGCACTAGTGGGAGAAACTCTTGGAAACTGCTCAGAGTTGCAATTGGCAGCTGCAGGCAGGGTCGCCTACTTGAGGATCTTGTCCCATGTGGTGAGGTGGTCAGTAGGATTTTAAGATTTAATCTCTTCTACCCTTCCATTGTAGAATGTTTCTACCTCTGAGGACCCGTCTGAACTTGAAATTAAGAAGATGAGGTAGTCACTGCCTTGGAGGCTCCACAAGGATTCCTTTGGTGAAAAAGAATAATTTAACAATCTGACACTGCCCATGTTTTCTCCTCCAGGGATCTAAGGAGGAAACCTGAGCAATCACAGCCTGGGAAATAGCAGATAGTAACTTGGAAGACCTGGCTCTCTCACATCTTGGGAGTAGTTTAATGTTAGGAAGGAAAATCGATATTGAGGAGGAAAAGCTACTTTCTGTAGAACTGCCATCAAGACAGTTCCAAAAATGGGAAAGAGAGAAGAAAACTTTTTATGACAGTCTTGGGCTGTGTTTCTGAAGGTGCTTAGAAGTGTGCTCCCTCCTGTTTCATCTGTCTTTGTGCAGTGCCTTCTGCTTGCAAGATTTATACCTCACTTAGCTCAGACCAAGATTGCTGGGCTGGCAGCAGTTCTGTCCCGGTGTTCATGCTATCCAGTTACTTACCACCAGCTGAACACTGGGATTTTATAAATGCTTGTGCACTGGTGGAGGGTAATACAAGGAGAGGGAAACAGTTCTTTACAGTTGTGTATATGCAGCAAGAATTTCCTGTAAAAGAAGCCGCTAACTTTCTGAAATGCTGCTTTGAGCTTTACCTGCAGAGATGTAGGAGAGACTGCCTTGGAGCTGTCAGTTCTAATTTTGTTGTTTTGGGTTTCTTTACACACGCTGCTGTTCTTCACAGATTTAAGTGACTTGGATTGTGTCAGAGTATTAGCAGGCTAGGATTTTAGATACTCTTACTTCACTGCCTTGATCATAACACTCCTCTCTGCCAAGCTTCATTTTCAGTGTGAAATGTGTTTGGATTTTGGGGAGGGTTTTTAAAGGGCTTTTTTTCCCAACTTGGCTTTCCTCCACTGCATGCTGATTCTGACTTGTTACTGCATGTTGCTGGGAAGAGCTGGGCTAAGTGTGTTTATTTGTTACTGTTGTGATACTGACCTCTGTGAGTTGTCCAAATCAATTACTGTAGCATTGGAGTGGACTGGTGTATTTGCTTTTCATTTTGCTTTGGAAAGAAGATAAGGGCATTTGGTAAGAAAAAAACCAACCAAATCTTTTAGTGAAAGAACTGTCTGAATTTCCAAACAGCTTTAAGAAGCAGTGTGAGATGGGTGTCCCATAATGTCTTGACCTTCAGGTCTTTCCTTTACCTCTTTTGGCTCTCTAGTGACAGCATACTGGCTACTGCAAAATCTTGTAAACTCTCAGCACATTCTCAGGATAAACTATCTGTCTCCATTCTTCACTCTATTTTGGGTGGCTTTGCATGATGTGCATTCTGTCCTTTGAATGTCAGATTTGCTTCAGTGGGCTAATACAACATGTTATGCTCAAGCTTTCAAAAATGGCCATGAATTTTCATCAAATGCACAATTGGAAACAAAAGGCCCAGCCCTCAGGAGTGCAGGAGTCAGGCAGTTGCCCATCAGGGAACTATGAGCACTCAGACCAAGGCCTGAAGTCGTGGGTTGTAAACTTTCTTTTGTAAATGAGTTTTAGGAACCCAATTCTGAATTCTGCACTCGCTGCAGGGAATAAAGTCAGCCTGGATCTACTGTCCGGATTAAGGTAATGGCGAATCCAGCAACTGAGCACCCAAAACAGGAGGATGGCTGATAGAGATTCTCAGAGCAGGTTGTTCCCCCCATAAACATGCAATCTCCTTGAGGGGCTGAGCTTCCACAGTGCTGGACCCCTCCTCCACAATGTTAGTGGGGCTCTGTGCCCACTGCCATGGTAGGTTCTAGCTTCAAAGTCTCTGCTTACTTGTTTGAGAGCTGTGGCATCTGCAGATGTCAGGGACTCAGCAGGGCAGCTCTTCCAGATAGGGGAGGGCGGCAGGTAAGGCACAGGCGTCTTTGAGCAACAGGCTTGGAGAGGGACATGACCTTACCTGAGAGAGGTGCTGGGGAGATTTGGTGATAATACTTCTGGATTATTAGCCAAGTTTGGACTCAGTCTTTTTTCACTGATCTGTCTTGCAAATCTGCTGTTTGCTTGACTCTTGAGGGGTCTTAACTTATGCTGGGAACATAGGAATCATCCCTCTTGGTCATTAAGTGAAAAGCTGCTGCCGTAATTTGCTCTCAGGTCAGAGTGGTCACTGTGGGCTAAGGTGCATACCAGTAACATGATGCTATGCCTGAGGCAAGGCACAGGAAGTCAGCTTTCTGACTTCTATGGCCATTCATGTGATCATATTAGTAAGAAAACTTATTTAAACTAACAGTGTCTTCATGTTTTATCTTTTTTTCTCTGAAAAGCTCTTCCCCCCCACCCCCAACCCCAGAAAACCCTACATTTCTCCTTCCCACTGTGAAGTGGTGCTTTCTGGGCAGCCCACACACAGGCATTACCGGTAAGAACTACATTTCCCCATCCCTTTGGCTTAGCCTGGTAATTGGATTCATTTAATCTCCTTTTGTCGTCATTCTATTTTACTGTATCCCAATTCTCTTTGGAACAGATTTGAAAGATAGGCAGATATCAGAGACTGCCAGCAGGTACGGAGTGAACTGGGCAAGGGAATGAGGAGTGGCAGGGAAATGATGTGCTTCCTAAGGGAAAGGAGCTAGAGACATGAATGAGGGAAAATGCCATTGGAAACGGGCTGTGCTTTCTTACTTGTGATGCATGGTGGTGCGAGTAGAACTCAGAGGAGGAGAGACAACACACATCCTGATGGAAGTGCAGTCCAGAGAGAGAAGTAACAAAACCAGAGGATTAATACACTCGGAACTGACCAAAATCCCAGGGCTCCAGATCCATCCTGAAAATGCTAAGAGTAAGGAATAGACATTGAGTCTGTATTTGGAGACATCTGTCTGTGGCTTGCTTTTAGCTTCATTGCAGGGCTTGATTAATCGATCTGTTGGAACTATTCCACGCTTTTGTGCAGTCGAAATTCTGTTTTTTGAGCCACAGTTAATTGAGGCTTTCAGTTACCTGAAGGATGAATATCTCCTCATAGTTATGGCTTCAGCACATAAGTACCACTAAGACTTTTCTCCATAAATCTTTAAACGCTGATGAACTAATGTCTTGGGGCCAAATCCAGCACCGTAGTTCTGTATATCTTTATTCCTAATGGCTTGTGTGGGATTTACATGAAAATATTGAAGTTAGATTTGCAGCACGTTCATTTGATGATGTCTGTGGTAGCAAAGGCATGCTTATTTGGTGTTTACTCGCAGGAAGAAATGCAAAATCAGTGAGGGAGAATTGCATTTTAAAAGGTACTGCCCAAAAATGCATGGCAGTTTTCATCAGCGCATCCCTGTGTTGACTTTACTCTCAGTTAAAGGGAAAAAAGCAGGTATGTGTCTGACTCTCCCAGTCTTAAGGAAGAATGCAGCAGTTCAGTGGTGTGCCAGTGAAAGCAGTTCAAAAAGTCATGAAGAATAGTTACTTTTACATAAGTACAGGTTGGGTAAGAAGGGTCTTAGGAAGGAGAATATTCAAAGTAGTAGAGCTTATGGTCAGGGGGCGTAGGTGCCCTCTACTTCAGAGTTGCCTGCTGCTTGTGGTCCTGTTGTTTGAAGTATCTTACTACACATCTCTGTCTGCACTTATTCTTTCAAATTAAAAAGTAGTTATGACACGTAACATAGGGCTGTAGATGTATCTAAGGCATTTCTTAGAAATAGGAACATGCATGTTACAAAACAAAATCTTATTAGTAAATACTTGAAAGCCAAGTTTGTAAAATAACCCCCTGCGCTAATTTTTCAACTGGCAGAAACAGCCAGGCTGTAGGAATGAGGAACTTCCCACAGTATTTCAAGTTCACCTGCGGTGAATCAAGTAGCTGACAGGATTTATAGCCTCAGGCCACTGCTAATCAGGGGAATTGCCTCATGGATGGTTTTTTGTTTGCGTTTTACTTTTATTAGTACTTCAGAGTTAATTTGGTGGTTTTTGACAAGGTCTCATTATACCTGTCTGGAGGCTGTAAGTCTAAATAATTCTGCTGGAGTAGAGGGAATAGAGACGATCTGGGTGAGGCTTTTTTGAAGCACAGTCTGGCTTGGTAGCAGGGAAGTGGGCAGAAAGCCACTGCAACGGAGAGCTTTGAAGAAAAATGAACCGAGCAGCGCTCAAGAACTTAATCAGGCATGAGTGTGACATGCACCGATGTCTCCCTGCAGTGCTGGTGTGTGACAGATCTGCCATTATTTCTTGGTCTCACATCAACCCATTTTCCACTCACTGGCCTCTTGCCTGCCCAGGCTGCAACACCTGCAGAACCGAATGTGAGTAGGAAAGTGCTCCTCTTGCAGGAGGGTCTCACGCATGAAGTGGAGCAGTCTCGGATTTGTGTCCTATTTCCTTACTTGGCCTGGTGCAGCTGGTTTATCTGTGTCTTATCTCAAACTTGGGGAGGATTAATATCCATTTCGGAGTTAATATTCTAAAATACAAAATCTCGGTGGTGTTACGGTATTATTTTTTTGCAGCCCTAAGCCAGAGACTTGCCCTGGTGCTCTGAACCAGAGTTCTGTAGAGGCACATGACCCTTCATACTCTTCACCCTGTTAGGCCCCTGCTTGTTTGCTGCAGGAGGAGGGGCTCCTGGCCCCTGAGTGGCCGGCAGTGGTATCTGCACAGACAGGGTAGTCAGGGAAAGGACTTCATGTTCCTCTGAGGCTGGTGTGTGGTTTCCATAGTCTTGCCTTTTTTCTTCTATCAGCAAGGCTGGAAAAGAGGGCCTACTGGACAAAGAGGGAGTCTTCCTGGGCTGGCTTAGCACAGTCTTCCTAATAATACAGTGTTAGAGGAACTATATTCTGTGTTAGCTTCTTGAAATATAATTTGCTGATGATGGAAAAAATTTTCATAGCTTTGAATTTAGCAGCTCCCTGTTTTCCATAAAACAATGCTGTGGGAGCAGCCTCGGTGCAAGCACGGCCATCCGTGTGTGGCCTCCAGGACTTGTTTGCTCTCTGCCGAGACAACTGCGTAGGTGGCAGCTCTGTTTCTGGTTTTCAGGAAGCCGCTGCCTATCCCACTGTAACTACCGCAGTGATGAATGTAATTTGTTGTCCTCAGGAGACTGAATAGCTATCATACATTCCGAGCTTTTTGGGCTGTATTACTGTCATTCCATTAAAAGCCCTGCATCATCAGGCTCAATTATCTACTTGAGGCTTTTCACAAATCTGCATCTCTTACTGAATCCAGTCTTGGGCTTCTGTTTGGATGCTTCTCCCACTAATATCCTGCAGCTACTTTTTGGATTGATCCTTTCATCATTAATTGCTGCCTGATAAAACAATGCTTTTCTCGTTCATTTCACCCTCCAGGCCTCCCTGTGCTGTATTTGCCTACCAGCCACCTGCCAGTTTGGTGTGGCTGGGAAATAAGAAAGATGCAATTTTAGTTGTTTTGTAAATGCTCAGGTAACTTGTAACTGTTACATTGTGCAGTCCCCAACTTGTGCAAGGATGTGCCATAGCTTGTTGTAGTCTCCCTAGGTATCTTCCATTCCCTTCTATGTCTTACTGTGCACGTGCCTTTCTTTAAATGGAGTATTTTACAGGAGGAGCTGTCATACATGGATTTGCTTAGTGCCCAGCGCAGTGGGACCAGTTTACGTTTGGGCTACCACAGTTCAGTATCTGCCCTGGTGTGGGATGCTCTTTGTCAGCAGGCAGCCTGTGAGGACTCTTTCAAGCATAATGTAAGAAGGAAGTTCCCATCACGGCTGGCTGGGCTGACTGGGCATGTGACAGTAGAAAGCAAATATTGAGACGGTGTCAGGCGGTTGATGCTTGTGTTCTTGTTGTGGTGAAAGGCTCAGTATTCAAAAGAAGTCAACAGTGGTCTTTGCAATGGGTTAACTTGCATTGTAGATGTTGTCCCAGACTTAGTGTAGTAGATTCAGTTATTAGACTTCTGGTGTAGTGAGTAGGTATTTTGTGAAGTGTGAAAAAGAAATAGAGAGTAAATATGTTCATTTTTAAGCACGTGGTATAGAACCAGGAAAGAGAAATCTTCAGTGCATAGGGGAAATAGTTTTGGGTAGAACAGGACATGGTTTGTTGGATGAATTTGTGTGAGTCTTTGGCTTTGGTGGGTATGTGTAAAGCAACGGAAATAATTGGGGATGGGATCCTTGGAATAAGGAGGGAGGGACTGAGAGGAAAGGATCTTCTGTGTATTTGATCCAACTTTGTGAAGAGATTTTCAGAATTACAAGGAAAACCTTGCAGATGGTACTGCATGCTGTGGATGCTCCCAGCTAACAGTTCGGATTCATTTAATGTAAAGCTGAAGAGGGAAGTGGAAGGACTAAGGATCACAAGTAGAAAAGCTTAGGAAGCCTTACTGTAAAGAGAGGAAAAACGTACAATCCCTTGACAGCTTAGTAAAAGCTACAATAATTTTCTTCCCTGGAGGATGATGTTCCATGTTTCCTCAGTGCCTTGCCTAGCAATAGGTATAACTTCTAAAACCTCTGCATCTTTTGACATCTGTCTCCTCAGATATAAAAAACTTCTCCCTTCCTGCTGCAGCCACATATCCCCATTCTGACAAAGATATGTACAGTCCATTGCCTTCTTACTACTTTCCCTTACCTCTGTGCTGTCAAACTGTGGTGGCAAGCTATGTAAGTAATGTTATGTTGACAAACTTCCATTCCCCTCTGAGAGGAAGTTTGCAGTGTCCTTACACATTCCTGTGGACAGTGTGGAGGTACACTCCATGCACCCCTGTCTTGCAGGGTCTCTCGGGATGCAACTCTTAGGAAACGGGAGGGAATTCCTCATGACTCCATAGTCTTTCGCACACAAGCTCGCAGTGTGCTGTCAACACTGGTATGTAGCATCTGGTGATAGTTCAGTGCCCTGTGTAAAATGGATTGTGCCATTAGGAAGTGGGTCTTTGTTCACATCATGTAAACTGTCAAAGCTTTGGTTGTTTGGGTGTCTGTTTAAGAGAGGAGTGAACAGGTCATGGATACAGCTCTGTCTCTTCCACTTTCAGTATTACTGGAGTGAATTCTGCCTGTCTTCTTTGTGTTCAATATTGATAATTACTTTGTCCTTACAAACATTTCTCTTCTCTCACCTCCTATCAGAATTTCAGTCATGCTGCATGTTAATACTTTGTTTGGAGAGGCACCGTGTTTACAGGGCAGGGCAGGAACAGTCTCTGTGCAGATGGCACTAGAACAACTGCACGTAATATTAGTGTGGTCTTTTCTGAGCACCTTGTTTCCCAGACCAGACAAGTGCAGAGCAAAGAAGTTGAATAGAACCTGATGAAGAACCAAGAAAAACCCAACTTGAAACAGTAAGTTTCTGAGAACAAAAGAGGTCATGTTCACCCTGTGGTGTAAATCTGTAAGGCTTCAGTAAAGTTATGCCTAAAATCAGCTTGGACTGGTGACTAGTGTGGCAGAGCAGTGTTTAGGACCTTGTAAATCTCTACAAAAAATGTAAAAATTAATTGTGCTGAAACAGTTCAGTGATAAGCAAATTGTGCCCTTTCAAAACATCGTCATCAAGTTTCTTCCTGTAGAGACAATTAGAGTTTGTTCTCATTTCCTATTTATCATGACTAACCACCTCTCTCTGTGTTCAGCTGTTCCTGTTATATTCTCGTCCTTTGTGTTTTGCTGTCCCAAAGCCAAATCTGAATGGATTTCAATGGTTCTCTTGTGCTTTTTGACTTGGTATCAGGCAGTCTGACACTGTAAGAAAATTATTTTCCAAATCCGAGACGTACACTGGATGAGATCTTTCACAGAAGAAGCAGCAGTTCAGCTGAATGCTGGGTGCAAGGTGTGGGGTCTGAAAGCGTAAGCCTCTGAAACTTTCTCCCCCGATACCTTTCTGTAGCTCAGCTTTTCTCTACAGTCAGCATTTTCTGTGTAGACTGTAGGTGACGGCTGGAAGGGCCCAGCTTTTCAACGCTGTGGTGATGTGAGCTCTTCTGCATACGAACTGGAGAAGTAGGGGACAGTGCTGTTTCTTAAAAAGAGCAAAAAGGTGATTTCCGCTCCCTGTGACATGACCAGGATTTTCTGCTGAATTGCAACCAGTAAGTTCTTTGGCAGCCTCACCCCTGGCAAAGCCCTTGTACCTGTCAGCTCCCTCCTTACCTACAGTGCAATTGCACCTGCATCCCGCTTCCCAGGCAGAGCAGGGCCCATTCTGAGATTCAGAGTCTGGTAAGGTGCCACTTTTCCCTAGGACTTAAAATTTGCTGTGGTAAAAATGAGACGATTTAAAATTCACTTATTTCTCAGTTTTGTCCTTTGTGGGTGTTAGGAGTTCGTGTGTGTTGCCATCTGGGGCATAAGGACTCGTGACATCCGTGTTGACTTGTCTCTCTCTCTCTCTCTCCCCCCGTTTCAGAGTGCCTGCTGGGGTGTGTGCAGAAGAATGGCTGCGGCAGAACCTCTGACCGCTTTCTCCCGATGGTACCTCTATGCCATCCACGGCTATTTCTGTGAGGTGATGTTCACAGCTGCCTGGGAGTTTGTGGTCAACTTTAATTGGAAGTTTCCAGGTGTTACCAGTGTGTGGGCGCTCTTCATCTATGGCACCTCCATCCTCATTGTGGAGAAGATGTATCTGTATCTCAAAGACAAGTGTAACATTTTAGTGCGCTGCTTCATTTACACGCTTTGGACATACCTCTGGGAGTTCACCACCGGCCTCATCCTACGCCAGTTTAATGCCTGCCCGTGGGACTATTCCCAGTTTGATTTTGACTTCATGGGCTTAATCACCCTGGAGTATGCAATCCCATGGTTTTGTGCATCTTTCATTATGGAGCAGTTGGTGATCAGAAACACCCTGCGCTTAAGATTTGATGAGACTGCTGAGCCGGGGGCCCCCACTGTCCCCATCGCCTTGGCCAACGGCCACGTGAAGACTGATTGAGCAGTGACTCAGAACCACACTTAGCAATCTGAGAGAGCCCAGACCTCCACCACAGACTGTCAGCTCTGGCTCCGAGGTACTGCTTCTTGCTGTATGATAAGATTCATAAACCCCATTTTTCTAATGGGGGTGTGCATGGGATATACCAGAAAAAAAATGGAACCAATAGATTTTCTATGGATTTTACTCTTTGGGCTCCAAGGACCAGTATCAGTTATTTGTTAGTTAGGTCATTTCTGATTTTAACTTATTACAGGTGAAAGCAGTCCTTTTGCTTACACTTTTATGTGGAGAAAGAAGAAATGCATACAAGAAACAAAAAGCTAATGGGCATGGACACACCAGCTAAGGTAGTGGTTGGCTTACTCCATTAGGCAATATTCAGGTGCTTGCTTGCAACCAATACCTCCTGTGGGACCTGAGATGCTGCAGGAACAAGGAAAACCCGTCTGCTGTTGAGAAGAACCTAAAACTGGCAGTCTCCTGGGGAGGGAGATGGTGTTCCCCTCATGAGGTCCCATTGGCCTCTCCCTGGGTTCTCTGTTGCACCACAAAATAATCTGGTGCTGGACATCTTGCTGAGTTTATACAGATCTTGTACTCTTTGAAATCTCAGTCCTGATACTCACTAGAATTATTTTTTCCTTTTTTTTTTTTCTTTTAATTAAAGGCCTTTTTTGCCAGGTGAATTTTACCATAATCTGTGCAATCTGCATCTTGGCAAAAGGCTCAAGAAGTAGCCTAAGTCTTCCCATCTCCTCTGTCCCCCCCCAAAGCACACCTTGCTCTGAGGGTCTGCTGCAGATTCCAGCTCCCACCTCAGCTGTGCAAACCTTGTCAAGACCGTACAGGCCACAAGAGTTTTCTGCCTTCCTCTGTTTCTGGTGATGTTGATGACTTAGTCTGGCTGCAGCCCACTGTATCTGAAGGTCAGAACCTTTGTGTGGCTAATGTGGTATCCAGGATTCGGTCTTCTGGTACTGACTCTCACCTGCCTTTGGCACTGGCAGGTTTTGGCTCAGTTCTGCCCAGTGTTCCCAGCGTATCAAGACGATTTTCTTTTTCCTCCCAAATTCTGCTTTAAATAGCCACAGCCATGTTGTCACGACAGTAATTGGAGGCAGCAAGGCATATGCCATGCTGCCTGATACATTATTTAAAGAAAACAAAAAAAACGTAACTCTGAAGGGCACTTCTTCATCCTCTGCCTGAGTAAGACTTCAAGTTAAAGAGTGCAAGAGCAGCAGCAGAGAGGTGGAGCAGAAGGGAGTGCTGCAGCTCCATTGTAGAACTACCTGCACCATGGCCCATTTGAAATTTAACCGGGGGGGGGGGGGGACACATTCGAGGAGTAAAGGGAAAGCTGTAGTGCAGGGGAAGTGCTTGATAGTGGCAGCTACAGGTTCATAATTTGTTCTGGCAAGGCTCAGCCTCTGAAGTTCACAACAACCATGGAGCTTGCAGCTGTCAGATGTACCCCGCTTCTAGCTGTTTTATGGGGGGAGGTTTGTTGTAGATGCCCTGCAGGGCTGGGTTAATTTTAGGTGTTTGTCCACCATAGTCAGCTGTACCAGGGGTCCGTGTGGCTTGAAATGCAGATGTGTTGGTGCAGTGGTGGGATTCCACTCCTGCACTGAAAATGGTCACGCTGTTTCTGTTTGAGTCCCGTTTCTGGTAGGGTGTGGAGTGCTCATCTGTGAGCTTCCTCCTTGCCCCGGGGGGCATCTGTTCCTGAGGAGGAGAGGACTCTGGCCCTGTGAGGAGAATTGCTTGTTGGTTCTGCTCTTATGAAGGCAGTGTTAATCCTTTTTGTACCACACAGAGTGCAATTATTTATTCATAGTACATATTATTCTCATGTGGCATCCGTTGCTGGCAATGGACACATAAAAATGCTGGTGGCAAGGAGTTAATCAAATTTGCCCTGGCGTATACAATGTCTCCTGAAGCACCCAGAATACCTAGATGGGTGTTTAGAGTTCCCTTTTTATAGCTCATTAAATTAAAAGAGAACAAAAACCAGATTTTTTTTTCCCTGCTGCGATGCCATTATTACAAAATCAGAGGAACTGGATGAAGTTTATTGGTGTGGTGGTTTGGCCCTGGCTAGAGGCCAAATGCCCACCAAGCCGCTCGCTCACTCCCCCTTTCAGCCAAAAAGGGGAGAAAATATATATTGGGAGGCATAGGACTTAAAGTAAGGACAGAGGGATCACTCTCCAATTAGTGCAATGGGCAAAACAGACTCAGCACAGAATAAAAGAAAGAAAAGTGATTTATTACTACTACAACTGCACACCCAGTGAACCAGAGTCGGGTAATAAGAAGTGTGGCCATGTCTTAAAGCACCTTCCCCCCCACCCCTCCCCTTCTTAGCAGACTTAAACTTCATTCACGATTTCACTCCCTTCTTCCCCCCACAACAGGATGTGGGGAGGGGCAGGGAGTGGGGAGTGGGGTTTTGGTGGTTCCTCACAAGCTGCTTTCCTTCCCCAGATCTTAACACTTCTACTTCCCCCCCACCCCTCACCTCTTTGCACACTTGACTTTATTCATAAATTCACTCCCTTCTTCCACCCGCATCACAGCACAGGGAGGGGCAGGGAATGGGGATGGGGGGTTTTCAGTCCGTTCCACCCAAGTTGTTTTCCTTCTTGGCTGGGGGGAGGGCATTCCACACACACACACCCCACTTCCCCTGCTGCGCTGTGGGGTCCCACCCACACAAGAATCGTATCCATGAACTTCTGCAGCATGAGTCCTCTGTATCGGGGAGTCATCTCCTCACCACAGGCCTCTCAGCAGGACACCCTTCCATAGGGTGCTGATGTTCGGGCCCAGACTCCCCCAGCCTGGTCCCCCACAAAGTCACAATTTCCCCAGCAAACCTGCTGAGGCGTGGATCAATCTCTTCACAGGCTGTCGATGTCTCCGCTCCCCGTTATTATCCATGGGCTGAGAGGGGACACCCGCTCCACCATGGTCTTCTCCACAATCTGGAGGGGAATCTCTCTTTCTGCATTCTTCCCCCTCCTCTCCTTTGGGCCCGGCCTTGGTGTCCACGCAGCTTGTTACATGTTTTCACTCCCTTCTCCCCTGGCAAAATGCAGCTCCCTGCAGTTTTTTTCTCCTATATGTGATTCACAGAGGTGCTGTGACCAGCTCCGATTGGCTTGGCCCTGGTCAGCAGCAACTCTGGCCTTGAATTGGCCGGTGTTTATATCTGGGGCTTGCAGCAAGCTGTAGCTGCTGCTTGTAAAAAGCATCTCAGCAGCACAGCTACACAAAACTGCAACAGTTGGCTTTGAGGGGCTTGGGCATGTAGGCCCAGGCACAACAGCTACCTTTGGGGTATGGAGAGATGAGATTTGTCTGTGGGATAGTGCAGATGAGCTCTACTGAACCAGAGCAAGAATTGCAAGGTGTGGCTGAGAGCCAGGATCTCCATAGCTTGCCTCTGATACTGTCAGGGTTGCTGGATGCAGTGTCTAAAGCTGGGTTACCCTTAACTGTGGTGGTGTGCTGCCTCCCACACCACCTCTGTGTCACGTGAAACCCTCAGCTTCATAGAAACATCCTTAGGACCCCTGCTTTCTCCTTAGCTGTTGAAAACTCTTTTAAAAGGTTAGAAGGAGCTAGGAATGTGGTTTGGTGACTCCCAGCTGCATCTGGGACTGGGGAAGAAAGAGGAGGATTTGCTGTCCACAGAACTAACCTGGTGCGCACTAACAGACACGTCTTGAGTTCAGAAGGCCCCCACTAAATGATGCCGCTTTTGCTCAGTGATGTAATATTGAGATGATCAAAGTACAGAGGGGTTTCCCAGCAGCATCTCCTACCTTATTCCATTATCTGTATTGCCTGTGCCATTGTAACAGTGATTGTCGTCTGCTTTCCACTGGTGTCAGACGTGTACCACCCAGCTATTGCATCCTCATGGAGTGGCAATTTACACCCGGAAGTGCACTTTACTTGCAGCTTGCACACCAGAAACAGAGACCGACCCAGCAAATTCTCACATCAATTAATTATACCTAATACAATGTACCTAATGCAGCGGGATTAGCCAGACTTCTCCTTTCTGAGCAACGTGGCTACGGCCAGAGCTTTGTCTTTTCTGCAAAACTTCCCTTTTTAATATGTGAGATGCTTCTTATGAAGTCTTACAGAAGTGCCCAGAGCACGTTACTGGGGTCTCAGTGGCAGCTCAGCAAGAGCTCGGGAGCTGGACTGAAGCTGTAGAGACATTTACATTAAGGAGAACAAAAAACGCACAAGGCCTAACATTTGTTTGTACGTGTATCTTCCTCAGTAGATTAAAGTTGCCTGTTTTGAGTTCACCAGCAATAAAAAAATCTTGTGATTTATCTATCTTGTCCTATCTGCAGCAAGGAGAGTGGCCCATCGCTGCTTTTGTTTTCGGAGGGGGTGGGGGGTGTGGGTGGGGGGATATGGACTCCAGTTACCCCCAGGTTCCAGTTTTGCTTCTCTTGCTGGTCTCTGGTATGGTCCACCCTAAAGAATCTCAAAGTATGCAATGAAGTGCAGAGTCTGGTGTCCTGCACGCGAGAGGCGGTTCAGGCATTACTGTGATGTCTGCTGATGCTCTGAAGATCTTGCCAGAGGGAAATGGTTGATTATTTACAGCAGGACCAGACTGCCTCTTGGTCCTCAGAGTTATTACTGAGGGAAATGTGTCCATGTGTACCAGGTGCTGTTGCGCCTTGGGTCGGAGTGCGTTTTGTAATTAAAGCAGAATAATCCAGTTGAGGTTTGGCTTGACTAGTCCCCTGACTATAAAAGGTAAAAAAAGACTGGAGGCCTTTAACTGCTTTAAGAATTAGGAAGCGGGTGACTGAAGTCCTCCTGAGGTCAGTAGCACTGCTCTGCTGCTGCTGACTGGTTTTCTGAAACCTGCACGGAAAGAAAGGGGATTTCTTTGTTCACTGGAACTTCTGCCCTTTCTGCTTATGAATAAAACATCAGCCACTGCTAAGATGTGAACTGAAACCAAATGTTTTTCTATTTTAGTTTATCCTGGGCCCTGAATGCATGTGATACGCCCTGTATTCAAAGGAGAGGCTTACAGGCCTGAGTTCCTTGCTTCAGTTCCGCCTGCTGCCTTCTACCTGAGAAGGAAACTATTCTCTTCCCCTTCCTGCACATTAGCAGCTGCCAAATCCTTCCGCAATCCCGTTGTAGAAGAAAACCTCTCTTCTGCTGCAACCCCTGCTAAGCCAGAAGCTGTTCCCACCATGCATCCCCTGACCTGGAGGGTTTGGCACCTAATGCCTGGGTAGGGTTGCAGAGCTGGTGGGACCTCAGAGGCACTGTCCTTGTTCGGCAAACGGCCTCTGCTTGCACTTGCATTTCCTCACTCCCTTCGGAGTGTCCTGAGCCAGCCCCTGAGAAAAAGGGATTTTCCTTCCTTCCACCTGGGAAGGAGGGGTGGAGCAAGCTCTGCAGCTACCCTGGCCTTGGTGCCACTCAAGGTCTCAAGCTGCTAACAGAGGTCAGTCTTGCTTGGGCAGGGGAACATTAATTTTAAGAGCTGCAAGGCTCATGACTAGGAAGTCATCCACAGACCTAAGGATGAATTTGTACCATGTGGAATGGCTTACTTCTTGCAAGATGGCAAGGGTTTGCTTCATCAGGGGTCTGGCCTCGATTCACTGCTTTGTGAACAGGAGGGAAGTTCTGGAAGCACGTGGTGCCCCCTGTACTGCTCTGCTTTTGGCCCCTGGGCAGCTAGCACAGATGCCAAAGGAAGAAGTCCTAGGGAGGGGCAGGGGATGCTCTGCCTGGTTTGTGTCCAAAGGCACCACTGCTTCAAATACAAAGCTGCACTTTCCCTCTTGAGATCTTTATTACCTGTGGAAATACAAAGTTGTCTGCTTGCCCCAAGATGTGTGATTGATTGCCTGCACTTGCTCTAAAGTAGAAGGGATGTTCAAAATCTCTAGTCCTCTTTTTCTCCAGGTCTTTGTTGAAAAATACATCACCTAGAGATATGCAAGCTAGTGCTTGTTGAACCCGTGTAGGTACTAAAAGCCATACAGCGCTGTGTTCCATCCTGCGAAGTTGATCATGCTGAGAAGCAGAATACCTTGGCCCACTGAGCATGTTGCCATGTGGCTCTACCACTTCATCACCTGAATTAGTAAAAACGCCTACTCAGGAATGCATTTTGCCTTACAAAATGTACTCTTAATTCCATGGGTTCCAGTGGAAACGTTTGACATGCTTACGAGGGAGAAAGTCTCAGATCCTATGTAAGTTTCATTGCTGCTTATGATCTTGCTGGAGAGCATCTTGTTTTACTGTTTCAGCTACTTAACTGAGACACTGGAGACCAAATGCGGAAGGTGACTTGTCACAGCCTTGGACCAGGTCGCTAGCATCACACAACTACAGACTGTATTGCACGTGGTGTGTGTGCAGCTCCAGTGCGCGGCCAGGACGAGCTTCTGCCGTATGAGGACTGTGATGAGTAGATGGGGTGATACGAGCGCTGCTGGTAAAGGCGGCAGAGTGAGGACTGGTGGTGACATCTGTGTTCCCAAATCTTCGAGAGCTGGACAGGCTGGAAGCAGCCTTTGCGTGTTCTTGGTGTTTGGGACTTCTCGCAGGTCTAAAGCAAACTGGCAGGTTTTTAATTCGGAGGAAAGACCATTCCCTTGACTCCTTACTGGAGTCTGGGCTGCTCACTGGTTTTGTAGCCACTGGATTTTCTAATGTGGATGGCCTTCATTAGCGTCTCAGAAAATAGTGGTTTTTAAATGGTAATCCCAAATGCTTGACGTCAGTTTGTATTTATGCTTTAGTCAATTTAGGAGCTAAAGACCCTTAAGTATCTGGTGATGCTGTGTGTTTATACTGTTGTGTGGCATGCTGTCCTGCTTTGATGCTATAATGAAGAAGAAAGAGAAGGAAATACAAAGCAATTTGCTCTTTAATAAAAATAAATAAATGCACACAGTTGAGATGATTTATTAAATATGTGAGTTGAGACATGCACAGTGCTTGTAGATCTCTGGCCTTTCACCCATGGAACACGTTCCAGCACAGAATTTCTCTCCCCTTTGCGGGTATCGATATTGCCACTCCTGTGTGGTTCTTTACCTGGGCTTCTGGGGATGAGAAAGCAGCATTTGCCTTTCTTTCCAGTTTTTGCTACAGGATCTCTGAGTGCTTTTCATAAACTGGTTAAATAATTCTCAGCCCAGGCCTTGATGTAGGTAAGCACTAACCCCAAATAACACTGATCAAGAGCTGATGGAAATGTCCTGACAACTCCTGGAAGGTCACCTCAGACCTGGGAAAGGCAATTTTAACATTCTGTGTGTTCACCCAGTTTCCATATTCGAGGAGGGAGTTAATAAAGTTCCAAGAAGGTTGGGGAACTGGGAAAGTGCTACCCAGTTTCCACCATCTGTGCTGTCCTGGAAATGGTTTTGTACATCATCACATTACTCTCTCTGCCCAAACCTGAGCCAGTGTATGAAGGGACCATCAGAGCTGCTAGGCAGCACGGTTCCATCTTGTACGAAGTGGGACTGATTTCCCTCTGCTACATAATCCACCTCCATCAGTGGTGTACTTTTGGGTAAATATTGCTAGGGGCAACAAGCCATGTTAGAGGCTAAACTGAGGTGACCATCTGTTCTGTCAGCTCATGTCATTGCAGTTACTGCAGAGCTTATCTGCGTTGCTGCTTCTGTTGTCAGACCACCCTTCTGATGCCACAGCTCTTCCTATCACTCCTGTTTCTCCATCAGCATGTTTAGCCCCCTGCCTCTTTCCGTGCCTTACTTCCACAGCTAGCCCAGGCTGCACCTCACCTTTGGCAATGTAACATGAACAGGCTGATGGAAGCTGCAGCTTCCATTAGAGCCTGTGACAGCTGCAGTTGTCAGTGCTGCGGAAGCTCAGAGCAGAAAACATTTTACAGGCTTGCCTGCAGGCCCAAGTACAGCAGCAAGTTTGCAATCACTGCTCAGTGCCTTTGCTGTAACATCCACACAATCGTATGTAATAGGCTTTCGGGGCTTAATTCAGGAAAAAGCTTTCCTGGTCAATCTCCTTGAGTTTCAGTGTATGTGGAATAAAACATAACTTCAACTGATCCTTCATATAAATGCACCCACACATAGTGAGTGTGTGTATTGAGCTGCACAAACATAGATGATAGCCTCCAGGCTGCGCCACTGATGGCACCGTAACTTTTCCTGGCAAAGAAGAGCCGTCGCCTGCTTAGCTGCTGACAGCAGCCTGGGCCCGCTCACTGCTACTTTCTTGAGCGTATGAGATCCTGAGAAGACCCCAAATGGAGCTCTGCACACACATGAAGCAGGGCAAGAGCTCTTGACCTCGGAAGCTGTGTGTCTGTGTGCTCTGGCATGTGGGAAGGCCTCAGTGTGAGCTAGCAATGAGTGCTGGGCTCTCGGGGTTAGGCCCGTATTTTTCAAATGTGTTTTTATGTAAGGTTTTAAAATCAGATTAATGTCTAAGGCAAACATGCCATACTATCCTGCTCCATCTTGGAAAAAAAGGGGAGTTATTGCCTTGGGGACCTTCTGATGTCTTTGCTAGGGTCTGCCTTCCCCTCTGTCTGCACACTCTTGCTGCTAAGGAGAGAGCGGTGTGTACCCAGCCTGAGTAAGACCCATCCACTCCAATTCCTCAGCTCAGGCAAGCCTCCCACTCAGGCTGCAGCCCTGATCCTGGGCATCCTTGTGTTCTGGTGCTGCTCCATCTGTTGGCCGCTATCTGCCATCTCTAATTCAGTCACATGCCAAATTCCCAGGTTGGGACTTGCCTTTTTTGCTGTAACATTGATGTGAACCTGTCCCCAGCAGGATCTGTGGGTGCTGTGATACCACAGTAAGCGTTAAAAAACCATGTCTCTTGAGGTCTTTAAGGGTATGAGGAAGCATCTCAGCCCTGTTCCACTAACAACAAAACAGCTCCGCTGAAATGTCCGTGAGGCACCTCTGTCACCCCTTTCTGTCCAGCCTTGTCTCCCAGGGTCACACAGGAAGGCAAATCCTCGCCGATGACCCAGCCTGCCAGGAGTGCCAGCGGAGGGGAGCACAGCTGTTGGCACACTAGGAGCTTCCTCCCTGGGACTCCTCTGTAGATGACACATGGGTGCTCACGTTAGCTGGATGCTGGCATGCTCTGGTAAACAGATTTTTAATGTTATTGGAAAGTCATTTGGCTCTTCAGCAGAGGCTGACTTGAGTTAGCATGGTAATCATAAATAAATTTTTTGTTGACAAATGTGCCAACAAAGCACAACTGCCCTTTGATGTCACAGTAAACACAGCATGGTCCCCAGCACGACGCTTATGGTGGGGCTTTGTGCTGCATGACTGCTGAGACCAGCATGGACATCTCCAAACGCCCAGCAGAGGCTACAGTTGTCCTGGCCACTGGTCTCTAGGCAAGAGCCGGGCACACACCTAGAATAATGCTGGTGGTGAAGGTGGTGTTGGACTACATCATGCCCCAACAAGGCTGCCTGTGACCTCACAGCTGCCTGCAAAGCCACACAGAAGCTTGACCTTGGCTGCTGCCATGTATGGCCCACTGAACCCTATTTTTCTGATTTATCTTCCATCACCTGAGTCCTGTCCTTCCTCTCCACCTCACTAATTGCCTCCTGGCAAGGTCTCATGTGCATGTTAGGGCTTTGGTATTTGCCTCAACATCCCATTTGGGTCTGCTGACTTAATCCTTGCCACATGACAACTTTTCTTTGTCCAGGGCACTACGACACTGTCATCTCCAGCTCTTCATTGTCACCTTCTCATGGCCTTTCTGTTGTCTCTCCTTCTCCCTGGGAATCCCTGCTCAGCTCAGCTATGTCACCCATCGGTGTGCCCCCATCCAGTTATACAGCTTTTACTGCCATCTCCTCCCCACATCTCAGACCTCTGCCTCCCTCCTAGCTTGCTACCGTATCTCCACACCTGCATTTTTCTCAGCTCCTCTGGCATCTCTTCCCAAATGATTTACCAGCAACATAAACCACCCATAGCCAGAGCAGACTTCTGCTCCCCTTTTGCTTCTTGCGTTCACCTCTCTTGTCCTGTCTCCGTGGCAGATACACAATAAATGAGGGAGGCAGAGGCATCTTTGACCTTCTCTTCTGTGATTCCTTATTTGCCTGGCTTCTGTGTCTTGCCACCTCATCCCCATCCCCGGAGGGCACCCCGCTGGGCTGGTGCTGGTGTCCCATATGCCTGTTTCCTGTTACTTACCCTGTACACAAAATGTTTTCTTCAGCTGACGTTCTAGAACATACCCTTCTTCCCATGCCAGTCTGTCTCGCCAGCCCTACAAAACCCAGCGAATTAAATCATCTGCATATCTATTTCACATATTTATGAGTGAGATACTAATCCCTGCATAGTGAAAGGGTCATATGTACAAAAAGGGAACCGAGGACACCAGCATTACAGGGAGAAGTGGGGGAAGGGGAGGCTGGGAACAAGGGCAGGGCAGATGTCAAGGAGGTGAGTTTACAGTGTTGAAAAAAAAGTTCAGACAACTGAAACAGCAGATGAGAGTATCACTGAGAAGCCGCAGTGATGCGCTTTGCTACTGCTGCATTTAAGCTCTCACTTTTTCCTGCTCCCTGCACCTTTGTCTTTCAGTCCTCCATATGACTCAAAAAAATGTATAGAGAAATTAAAAGCCAAGCAGAGAACCCTCTTCCCTGTGCCTTCGGTGACAACCCTTCTGCCCCAGTGGGAAAGCTGATCTGCCAGGCCGATCCATTTGTGAAGGCAGCCCTCCCAGGCCTCCTCACCCAGTACTCCCTCTGATCTCCAGCCCCTGTGTGAGCCATAAAGCTCTTTCCAGCTCCCCAGCACAGCTCACGTGCTGCGCAGGTCCCAGAGGGTGAAAGATTTGCGTGTGATGCCATTACAGCGACTGCCCGAAACTCGGCTCCATTTCCCATCTGTTGTGTGCTATTACTTTCCCAGGGCACAAAAGCAGGTGACACGTCTGTCGGATGCCACGGAAAGCTTGCAGCTGCAGCCGTGGTAAAATCACCCTCCTTTAAAGCAATACAGAGAGATGCTTTTGTGTGCAAGAGCTCCTTTTGGGCAGGTTGGGAGGTTTTACTGCCCTTGAAAGGATTCTGCAGTGAGTGACCTGGAGATGTGGTGGTTGCGCCCCAGTCATAGTTTAACACAAGGCAGAGAGCAGATCCTTCCAGAAGATTATATTTCTTCACGTACAGTGGGTCTCCAGGGAGATTACACGTGCAGGGCCAAGGGCTTTGGGGGGCTGGCTGTACAGCCCTGCAGTAGGATTCTTCTGTTTCCAGCAAAAAGTACCTGTAAAGCACGGGGCGTTCTGCCAAGCCTTCTGTATGGAGTCAGCAGGAAATGCTGCTCCCAAGAGAGATTTTACCTACACTTCTGTCAGGGAGAGCTTCTATAATAATATTATTATTAATAATAATAATAGCAGTTGATCAAATAGCCCCCTGTGCTATACCACCCTGCAGCTTGAGTATCGGGGCTGAGGCTGAGCAGTGGAGCAGTGCTTGCTCACTGGACTGCAGAAAGGTTGCTCACGCGGGGGTAACACTCTTCCTCTGGAAAGGCAGGCAGCGATGGGCGCTCTGAACACTGGTGGCTTTGAGACGCAGGTATCTTGGCCAAGGTAATTGTCAGCTGTGCACACTGACAAGCCAGAGATTATGTAAGCTTTACAGAGGTTTTACAAAGAAGTCTTGTCCTACCCCAATCCCGTACAACCATTAATTCATCTGCTTGGGGTACTGAATGATTAAGAGCGTGCGAGCCCCACTAGGATGGGAATTTCCAATTCCACAACACTTAAAATACCCAAACCTTGACGCCAGCCTCTCTCAAATCCAGTCCAAGAATATCAGTAACTATCAGTGAAATTCAAGAACAGCTATGGGCACTCCAGGGTGCCAGCACACAGCTGTGGTGCCATGGTTCTCAGAAGCCAGTGGAGCCCCTCGCAGCACCAGCCTGGACCAGTACAGGTGGGTGATGTGCTCCCAGGCTCCTGATGGTGGTGAAGTTGGACTTTGCAAGGCAAGAAGCACACACCAGCACCAATGTGGGCCTTCCCACACCAGCTTCTGAATAAGAGGAAAAGGTAGCATCCTTGGTCCAGATTAATTGCTCTGCTGTTCTGTGTCTCATGCAGTGACTCGTAGCTTGCAGGCTCAGGGTAAATTGCTACTTAATCACAAAGGGAATGTTTTATGCTTGCTGGATGTTGAAATAAGTAAGAGCATTGGGTAAGAACAAAGCTGCTTCTAATTTCCATGAGTGTTTTCCTAAGGAAGCAGCAAACGTTAACCAAAGAAAATAGGACTTACCTCAAGTGCTGAAATCTGTGTCAGAGAAAGGAGCTGGTTTGAGCAGGTGCCCTCCAAAGCCTGCAGAGCCATATGGGGCATCAGCCTGGCTTTGCACTGCTTCTGGCCTTCAAACATGAACTGCCCCACTATTACCCCCCACCCTTGTGCATTGAGCTGGATGGTGCCAGAAGTGGTAAATGTCAGGAAGTGTCCATGCACTGGAACACAGGAACTACAGTTAGATAAAACGGCGATCACAAGAGAGGCTGTCTGTATACTAGAGTGCTTAAGTGGATGGCACAAACAGCCCTGATTTCTCTCTTTACCCTGCAAACAGCTGCCATGCGCTACAGTCCCCTTACAGGAAAGTAAATTTAGCAATGAGACAGGGATGGTTGGGGATGCCTGTCAGGATGCGCTTTCCTGGCACCTAGCCCACCCCCTTGCTAGGGATCAGCAGCACTGCAGAAGCCAGCCTCAAGGGGCAGGGGAGTCAGGACACCCCTGTGACATCTCCTGGGGAACAAGGAGTCTGCAGGAATTCTTTGAGCTCCCCAGTCAGCAAACCAGACAGAAGTGCCATGTTTTGTCATGATGTTTGACCTCTTCTGAGAGTACATGAGTTTCTGAGAGGTGTGTCTGGAGCACAGATATTCAGAAACGATGTGATAATAAATGTCATTTTATTTAAGTCATCAGCCCTCCCACCTTGGCATCTGCGAGCAATGTCTTGCTCTTCTTGGAGTCCCTCAATATCCAGGAATATATTGCTGAAGTGGTGTCAGCAATTTATCTTTTTCTCCATGTTTAGAACACGCAGGAGGAACAGAGGCACGAGTAGCAGGGGATGTTAGCAGGAGAGCCTATTTTTTTTCTCATTTCTTTGAAAAAATGTTGTTTTGATGTTATATGTTGACTTCAGTCGTTGACAGACTGCATGAAAAGAGCCAGTGCATTCCTCTAGGCAGTTTTGGCAGATATGTAGGTAAGCTATCCAGTTAAGATCTCAGCAGCTAACCCACAACGAAGCTTAATCTCCAGCCAAAAGCTTAATCCAACAGAAACCAAACATCTGCCCTCCTCGGGCACACTGGGATGAAGACAGAGGTCTTGGCTTCTGGGGTGGCTCCAGAATTGATCTTCTGACCCTTCCCTGAAGGCAAAGCAGGGCATGTACTCTGTTGTTTAGGTAAGAGACTGTGGTATGGGGTGGCAGATGCCAGGCTCTCAGAATTACAGCTACAAAACCTCAAACTGAACCATATGCAGATCTAGTACAAATAACAGTATCCCTCCCTTGCCCTGTTAAACCCTCTGCTATTTCTGGCCTTTCTCTCCCAGCATCTCTTTTCATACACAGAAGACTGAGACCATTATCCCTAGAATAAGAGTGTGCATGCTGGGTTTTTTTTCACTGTATCTCATTCCTGACCTCTGCTGCTTTTTACTATTCTAGTCCTGGTTTATAATAGGAAATTGAAAGCCCAAAGATTTTCTTCACATCTGACATTCATTCACCCTCCCAGCTTTTTTTTTTTTTACCCTGTCAGATTAAAGGCAGAGAGAAAGAAACAGCCAAAACTGTGTGTTTATGATCTATATATTTAATATCTAAAACTATGATTCTGTTCTTAGTCTTGTTTTGTGTAACTTAATCAATTTCCCTGACCTTATTCTGGATCCTCACCAACCTAAGAAGGAAGTTGGATGATGTATCTATCTAAACATAACATTGAGAGTTAAGACAAACAAGTCTCACGCTCATCTGCCCATTTCCCAGCCCCAAGGATTTGTCCTTATTCCTGATCTTATTCAACTCCAGATATCTGAAAAGTGACCCCAGACTTACAGGGACTTAAATTTTACCAGTTTGGGACATCTCTATCCAGATTTTCTTCAGATGGCTCCAGTTAAAATTATGGCAGCTGTGCACCCCTGGGGCTGAAAGTATTTCAAGCTGGAAGCCCTAAAATCAGCTGCAAGCCAGCTCAAAATCAGAGGCTTTTGAAGATCATTTGGTCTTCGTATGTGAGTTGGTGAGTCCCTGCTGAGAAGTGATGGAAACATGAAGGTCCTGGTGGAAGCTGAATGAGAGCTGGCTGAATTAAACCTTTGGTACCATAAGGCTGTTGAGTCACACAGCCCAGGATACACCTGCCCCTGCCGATGCCATGACAGCACAGCTATGATGAAAGTCAGTGACAAATGTGGGATGGCTCCATCTTCTGTCAGCTCAGAGGCACCTTTCCTTGTGGCGCGCTTTATTTTGCAAGGCTGGGAGTGTTCTCATTTCATGCCTTTTCCCTTCTGGGTGTGAAAACTCCTGGAGTTTGGGAAAATATGCCTCCAATGATTGGTCTGGACTGGACTGTGGCACTTCCTGCAGATCTCTGAGCCTATATCCTAAAGACCACTGAAAGAAACATTATCAGACAATTAACAGGACCCTGGTTCAGCGAAACAGCTAATCATGCATTCAGCTTCTTGTTGTACAAATGTCCTATTTTGCCCAATTAAGTATAGGCTTAATTTGCTGCATGGTTCATTTAATATAATTTTCTGTAGTGATGTAAAAAAATATTTATGACTCTGTAAAACCCATTTGTCATGGGCAGTCAGCGTAGGGTGAGGATAATGTGAACACAGCTATGGCATCATGCCCAAGCAGTGAGTGGCAAACATGCTTGCCTCGACACTTTCTGTAGTAACTGGGTTTGTGGTAGAGGAGTCCTGGGGTAATACTGAATATATTATCGCTGTGTGCTCATCCCACTACAGTGGATAAGAAGCACCATGCTTCAAAGTAAAAAACAATCACCACAGAGTTAATTTGATGTCTTTTTACCTCCATGGGTAAATTCTTCTATAATTACCCATGAAGAAATCTCCTGCATCTGTTCGCCAACACTGCGAAGACACAGGACACTGGGTATCTGGTTTGATCTCATTTGAGGTGACCAACTTCCTTGAAGGTGGTGTGTGAAAGTGAATAGCATGCAGATGCAGGGTATGAAGATGTCTCACTCTTTCAGGGCCAGGCTGAAAACCATAAGGCACAAACACTGTGGGAGTGGAGACCTTCCTCTGCTTTGGTGGTTTCTTCTTTCTTCCATGCCACTCAGCCACCTTTGGAAACCGTTCAGCAACATCTTTTGGGGGGTATGGTGAGGACATCTGGAGCAGTTTCCTTTGTAGTCCCATCCATAGGGATCTCATTCCTTTAAAAAGAAACAGAATGAAAAGAATGCAAGAACCAAAGGCCCCAGACTAAAACAATTAATGGAATGAAATGTTCCAGGCTTTGTTTGCTTGCTGGTTTGTCTGTTTGTTGTTTGAAATAAGAGCTACTGGGCTCTTCACTTCAGCTGCTGGGTTATCAGAACAATTGGTCTGTAACATCACAAAGTGAAGATTTCTTTTCTAAAAAACAAGGCACTTTCACTGCTGTTACTTTGGAATATGTTCCTTGGGTGATGAGCTGAACAAAAATACCCACATCAGGGTTTTTTGTTTTGACATTGTACGTGAATGGGTCTGTCTTTTGGGTGGAGCACCCTCATTTCTGACAACTGCAGAGACATGAGTGTCTGGGATCTCTACTGGTGTCATCCAAGCAAAAAAGCTAATCTCTTGGTAAAGTCCACCAGCTCCTGTTGTCTCCTTTTCCACTGAAGAACTCTGCAGATGGATCAAGGGCTGTACCTGAAAGCAACAGATGTCCTACAGCAAGTGCTAAAATCAGGCACCATCAGTACTGATTTCATGGTGCCTGACTGTGTGATGACAAGGGGTGTATAATGCATTTTCTCTACTGGTCGCCCCAAGGTGTTTGGAGTTTTCTAGTTTAATCGTGGCTTCTCAGTGGAGGGTGGCTGCTGCAAAGGATCCCAGAGTGACATGCTGGATGTGTACATCCCCAGAGAGCAGGGCTAATCAGAGGCTGATTCCTGAACTACTGAGTTTGATAGCTGGTCAGAGTGAAACAGATCTGCTTTGTAGGACAAAAGTCTAAATACAGCTCCAGTTTCTGACTGACAGTGTGTGTGTCAGTTCTTCTGTGCTTTAGCCACAAAAACTGCAGTGGGGACCTAAGGATTACCTCAGTCAGATATTACCTGCTTTGTGCTCCTAAAAAGCCTTCTGCTGTGATATTTGTTGTTTCCCATGGAAAGCTGCAGGAATTCTGTGGTAAGAGTGGTAAGGCCTGGTGATTGCAGACATCACTACAGGGATAACCACAGCATCTCAGTAAACAGAAACCCAAGACAAAGCAGTAAAAAAGGGGTGATGGTAGGGCACAGGTGAAAGGCAGGAGGTCAGGTTTGGTTTATGTATGGTAAATTTGATTTAGCCTGTATGGGTAAAGATCTGTTCTGGTAACAACTCCACGTTGATTATTATGCTGCCACTCTACCCATTCATGGTCGTCTCATCTAACAGAAATGTAACAGGGAAATACAAAAAGCCCAAAGACTTGAATGTCTCCTGCTGTCCCTTTAACCAGAAAAAGCTAAATGAAGTAGGAAGCCGATCTTGGAGGGCAATCTGCTTAGATGAGTACAGGCTAAAAGTGGAATAATCCCCGCAGTCTCTCATTTTGTTTGCTGTAGTTTGGGCAGAAAGCAAATGCAGCTGAATTTTTCAAAGCTGTAAATGTGCAGGTGGGTCTGTCCTTCTGCCTGTGAGAGTGGCGAGGGTGGCCAGTCTGCTTTTCTGTAAAAAGGGTAGGAGGTACAGATGCTTCCTTGCAGAAACTCTACTTTGCTGCTGAGTGTTTCTGAAACGGTTTTGAGAGCGATGGATAATTCTGAATCCACAGTGGCATGTGTGGAGATGTAGAAAACAAGAGAAACATTTTCTGCCTGTCCTGATAAAAAGGCTTCCTTTTCCTGGGTCTAAATGTGTGTGGTCAGGTCACTAATACCTGCAGAGGATTCATTATAAGTGGGTTTAATCCTTCCTGAGCAGGAGGAAAAAGGTTAATTGCCTGGGGAGAAGCATTTATCTGATCCACTGACTGTTCAGAGGACTGGGAGAGGCTCAGAATGAGAAGATGGGCTAATTTTTCACAGGTTTGTTGTTCTTGATAACAGGGAGGTTGTGCTGAGCAGTTTGAAGAAACAACAGGAAGATAGTTTCCTTTCCCTCTAGCCCATCCCTGGAGCAGATGCAGCTGGGAAAGTCTTGAATGAAGTAGCTTCACTAAAGCTGTCCTGATACAGAAGGCATTTTGGGAAAAAGAAAGCATTTTTAACCAGGGTGCAGGCAGGCCTCCTTGTGAGATCCTTTTCTCTTTTGTAAGATGGGGGAACCTCAAAGGGCTGGAAGAGATGGAGTGAGGAAGGCAGAGAATACTTCATTGGAGGTTCCTTTGTGTACAGTTAGTGAGCAGCCTCTAGGGACCTTAATCCTAGGAAGGAATGGGCTGCTCTATAATCACTTTCCAGTCTCGAGAGCACAGGGGTGGGTGTTTTTGGGTTTGTTTTTTTTTAAAGAATGTGGTAAACATTAAGTAGATAGCCCCAAAAAGTAAGAATATATTTGACTAATTACATGCTATTCAGCAAGCATAAGGTAGGAAATTGCTCTGAATATCTGGATTACCCTTGTGAGTCAGAGTTGTTGCTGTGCTCTCATAGAGTGAACTCTTTTGGGGAGACACTTTCCTTTCACAGGGGTAAGGGAACACTGCTAATTTTAAGCCAAAAATTGATGGTTGGAAAATAGTAATAAACCTGAGGACTGTAGGCAGTATCAGTGAACTGATGCTGTGTTAGTAATAGAGTGATCTGAAATGTTCCAGAATATGAAACTATTATCTCAGGATGCTCACAAAAGGCTGTCTTGGGTTTGAGGAAGAAACTTCTCTGTAGATTCTGTTTCAGAAAGGGGAAAAAAAAATGCCATTATCTTTCCAGTTCTGAAGGCTTGCAGAATTTCTTAGCTGCTGAATATTTATTTGGATAAGAACTGATAAGTATTTCATTCTGTGCCCTTCAAATCAAACTCTGTCACTTTTGGCTTGCCCCTCAGCAAGCTAATCACCATTCCTGGTTTTATTGTAATTGGTGTGTTTGATGTTAAAGCACTCTGCTTCTGTGAGACTTCATTTGTTGTTGCTGTTACACTTCTCTGTTCTGTAAGTCTTGCTCCAGTGTTGCCACTTTAAAGGACATACTTAAATTACTGTGGTGAAGCTCATTTCTTATAAAGTAATCGTCTCTCAGCTTTATTAATCTCTTCTTTTTATGAGTTCCAGAGGCAGCCATAGGCTTAGACGAAGGCAGCTGTCTGCTGTACCATGCCTGACATGTAAGCCTGTTGGGCCAGCACTGCTTACTCTGTTTACAGTCTAAATTGGTAAAACCAAAAGTGAGAAGGAAAACAGATACCCTGTGGTTAAGGGGCTTGACCGAGGTCACAGAGCAGAGCTGTCTGCAGGGTGCCCTGATTCCCCTGTGACTGCTGTCCCAGACAAACATATGGATGCTGTGAAGCTGCCTGCTGTGTTGCTGCCTGGGAATATTACTGGTGAACAGGCATATATGCACACTTCTCTGATTATCCTCTAGATATATAACATTAACTTTCTCCAGTCACACAGAGAAGACAACACACAATTATTTGTCAGTAGTGTTAAGGCCGTATCTGCATATCTGAGAGGTAGAGAGTGGAATAGATATGACCCAATAATAACAGAGCTTACTGCACAACAAGAGGACCAACCTAATCCCCCAGACACCCTCAGACTGCCCTGGAGGCACCCAGGAGCACCCCTCCCCAACCAGCCCCTTTCATGGGGGAGTGATGTCAGGTGGTGTGGGAAACAGCCTGGGCTAACTCAACTCACCTGGGCTGGCTGCTTGGGGAGATGAACCCTGGCCTGGCCAGAACCAGGACACTTCACTGAGAGATGCAAAGAACTTCTAGGAGGAGCACCAGGGTATATTGGTTTTGCTCACAAGTCTTCTAAGTTACCCGTCTCCTAAGATTTTCTTGCCTTGCTCAACATCGCAAAATGATTCTCTGGTTTAAGACAGGTATTCTGGTTTTGTAGAAGATGGGAAGGAAGCCTGTTGGCCTGGAGGTGGAGAAGCCCTGCTGCAGTTGTGGGAGGGAAGAAAGTCATCAAGGAATTGCTACTTTTTCCTGCTTCACCCTACCCCCCTGCCCAGTAGTTAGGTAGGGCTCCTGCTACCCCAGTACCAAGCAGGAAATAGTTGTCCATGACAGTTGTAATGTGGTCGCCCTTCTGTTCCCACTGAAACCAAGCTGCAGCAACAGCCACCATTTCCCTTCCCTTAGCTGTTGCGACTTAACTTGCAAAGGCCAACTACACTAGGAGGAGCTCTTTACCCATTTCGTTTCTTCTCTCCCAGCAGCGAGGTTATGAGTTCTGTACAGGCTGCTTACTCCCTGCCCAGCTGCTATAACCATCTCGACTTTTTGGCATGCAAACTCCCTTCGGGGTATGAAGGAAACGCTAATTCCACTGACCCTTTTTGATACTACGTTTGTTGGGCATTTCATCATGGGCAGCTTTTTGCTATGTTTCTCCTGTTCGTTAGTTTAGAAAGTTTGCAGCTTCACTGTAAGTGCTTTTGCAGTGCAGACAAAAGCTCAGCCATGCAGGGTGAATGCACAGGCCTTTGGTAAGTAAATGTCTCGGGTAGTATTGGTCTGCTTTTTTCTTCAGTTAGGTTAATTTCTAGAACCGTAAAGATTATGTAGACAACACAAATACAATACTAATTTCAGTACTTCTGGTAGGAGCTGGAGACAGTGGGAAAGCTTGCCCTACAGACATCAGTAGTGTCATGTCACTTGACAGCTGACTTTCTGTTACATTCATGTGTGACAGCTTCTTCAGTCAGCAGGCTTCTCCTGGCACTGCCCGCAGACCTTTGTGAGCCCTCGATGTGGAGACCCGGTACGCCTTACTAACAAAGGAACACACCCAAGCCTTGTGAGTTTTGTAGACGCTTTAGGGGCAGAGAGCGGTGAGAGTAGCTAGCGGGGAAACCCTGCGAAAGGCAACCGCGGAGGATAGCTGCACGGCGGCTTCCGCGCCTGGAGTGCGCTCACTCGCTCTGCCTCAACAGCCTGGCCCGGAGGCGCTCACGTTCACCAACAAGGACGAACACTGAGCACCCCCTCGGGCTCTCTTCTCCACAAATGGAGCGGGTGCCAGAGGGGCGCTACCGCGAGCGGCACACGGGAGGCGGCCACGGTGCCCTCGCCGGGCCGCAGCCCCGGGGCTGAGCACAGCCGCCACCGCAAGGCGGCGCGCGCACTCCTGCCTTCCCGCCCGCCCCGGGGAACCACCGCTCCCGGCGTGCCGTGCGCGCAACGGGCTCTCAGCTGTGCGGGGGGACCAATCCATTGGGGCAGCGGGGGGAGCGGAGCCAATGGGGAGTGCGGGCTTTCCCCGGCGGTCCCGCCTCGTCGTGCCCGCCGCCGGGAGCCTTGAAAAAGTTCGGAGGGGCGCGCTTGGCGTGCGGTGGGAGCGAGCTTTCGGGTGCCGGCGGCGAGGGGGCGCCGGGCTGCGGCCCGGGATCTCGGAGCGATAGGGTGGGCGGGCGCCAGCCTGAGTGACCTGGGCAGGCTGCAGCTGCTGGGGCCGTAAGTTCCTGATCTCATTTAAGATGACGTGGTAACGTCACGTTTTCTTCCAGCGCCTGTATCACCTGGCGTGAGTCCGTGCCGGCAGACGCGTGTGTTTGCCCCCGGGGCGCAGAGAGGCCGGTTAGCAGAGGCCGTGCCAAGGCACCGGGCCGGCTGCGGCCGCGTATGTGCAAAGCCGGAAGCCACCGTAACCCCAAGCGTGCGGGGCCCGCGGTCTGCGCGGCAGAAGGGCTGTGAATACGGCGGGCAACCTGAAGGGTCATGAGCTTCCAAACTTTTGGGTTTACCCTGGCCTAAAGAGGGTTTCGTAGAGGGGGAAATAAAGTGACCGACTTGGGAAGGCGCGGGGGCCAGCGCATCCCCGAAAAGTTGGGGCAATTTCACATTATTTAAAAACCTCCTTATTTTGTACAGACTTCTGGAAAAATAACTAAGCACGTTGCCTAAATAATGCTTGTGGAATGGCTGTGTGCTCCACGTACGCACAGGTTAGGAAAAACCATGCTTGAGGTCGTGCTGAGCTGAACACCATCCTGTGGGGTTTTGTTCAGCAGAGTGGAAGGACAAATTTGCAGTGGCAGGGTAACCTTATGTGATAGGTGCAGTAATCTGAGGGATTACCTGAAATATTCCGATTTCTGCCTTGGTCCAATGGTTTTGTTTGGTTTTGTTTTCATGTTTCAAATAAAATATTTACACTGCAGTTCTATACATGCTTAGCTTTGGCCTCTGGTCTCTTTATACTGTTGGCTAAATCAAAGAACTCTTTATACACTGTGTTTATTTCGTAATTTGTTGTATAGGACGTTATGAGATGGGTTTGACTAGTTTGGCCATCTTGAGTCTTGTATGCTAAAGTATGTTTCCAGTCCTTTAGTCTTTCAGGTGACTCCTTTGTGGGTCTTTCCTGTTCTTTCATCACCTTTCACAAGTCCTGGGTCACCAGAACCATGTGGTGTGTTCTAGCAGCATATGTTCTAGGACTAAATTCTGTGATTACTCTATTATTTGTGTTTGGGCATCCAAAGATAACCCGATTTCTTTCCAGCGCAGTGTAGTGTTCACTGCTGACTATTTTCTGGCTGCCTTATGTCCCAGAAATATCTGTCCTATAAACATTGCTGTCTTTTCTGTTCTTACTGGCATGATCTCATACATGGTAAAATATGAGAAGATATAATTCAACATAACTGTTTTCAGAGTGGAAGTGTAATGTGACATAGACTTATATTGTCAGTCTATGTATGGGTCCTTCCCTTTGGTCATAACAACCCCATGCAATGCTACAGGCCTGGGGAAGAGTGGCTGGAAAGCAGCCAGGTGGAAAAGGACCTGGGAGTGTTGGTTGATAGCTGGCTGAATGTGAATCAGCAGTGTGGCCAAGGAGGCCAACAGCATCCTGACTTGGAGCACGAATACTGTAGCTAGCAGGACTAAAGAAGTGATTGTGCCCCTGTACTCAGCACGAGTGAGGCTGCACCTCAAGTGCTGTGTTAGATTTGGGGTCCCTCACTGCAAGGACATTGAGGTGCTGGAGTAGGTCCAGGGAAAAGCAGCAAAGCTGGTGAAGGGTCTTGAGAGCAAGTCTTACGAGTAGTGGTTGGAGGAACTGGGGCTGTTTAGCCTGGAGAAAAGGAGGCTGAGGGGAGACTTTATTGCTGTCTACAACTACCTGAAAGGAGGTTGTAGTGAGGTGTGTGTTGGTGTCTTCTCCCAAGTAACAAGTGATAGGACAAGAGGAGATGGTCTCAGGCTGTCAGGGAAGGTTTAGATTGGTTGTTATGAAAAATTTATTCACTGAAAGAGTGGTCAGACATTGAAAACAGACTCCCCAGGGAAGCAGAGGAGTCACCGTCCCTAGAGTACTTAAAAAACCATGCAGACGTATCTCTCTAGGACATGGTTTATTTGATGTGGTGGTATCAGACAGATGGTTGGACTTGATCTTAGAGATACTTTCCAACCTTACAGATTCTATGATTCTATACTGCACTAAATTACATATGTGTTTGCATATGTAAAAAGTGTGTGTGTGTTGGGGAAGACAGCAGGCCTGCTGGTGGCCTAGCTCTCTTCTCCCAGGATTTAGGCCCTGACAATATTCTTCTGTTCCCATGAGAGAGGAAAAGTTACTTGTGCTCTGAGGATCTTAATAATCACATTCTCAAAACACAGCGGCCTTGCTGATAAGGGTACAGGCTGCCCTAAAACAAGAAGCAGTTATGGGAAGGTATTTGGGAGTAACGGAACATGTTAGGAACCAACCATAACAAGAGGGTCAAAACAGCAGGTGTGCGGATACTTTTAGGCATTAAAAGTAAACTAACAATGTTTAGCTATAAGACAGGTTTATCAGAACTCGTTATAATTACTAACCAATCAATACGGTGTGAACAGTGTGTGTAACCAATTAGCAGTTTTTTAGCTTGCCACGTTTGCAGTAAAAAAGGTATATAATCTGTGTGATTGCACCTAATAAAATGTCTTCACCTAAAATTCATCTCGAATTGCGTGTTGCTCTCTGCTGGTCGCCACATGGGTGAGTGTAATTGGCCCTGTAGTCATATTCCAAGCATCTTTCAAAATGTTATTTTTTATTGTTGTTTGCCCTGTAGGTTGGGGAGACTGGGGAGCATGGCTTCTAAGAAACTAAGAAGAGCAAGGTTGTCTCAGGAGCTGTGTGAAAGGCTGAGTCGCCATCAGATCATTACTTGTCAGGTGAAAGGGTTATTTTATGTTTGTGCGGGGTGGTTTTGGGGGGTTGTTTTTTGTTTTGTTTTTTAATGCATGTGCTGTTTACATTTTTTGTAGTTTACTTTGCAGGGAGCTATAAAGTAGGGAGTGTTTCAGGCTCCATCTGTCCTGCTGCCTCATAAAAATACAGCTTTAAAATGATGGATGCTTAAATAAAGCATTTAAAGTCGTATGTACTTAGTGCCTTCACTTCTGAGGAACCTGAAGATGCTTTATTTTAGCAGGGGTGTGCAGCTACTACTTGTATGGAGTAAGAAATCCATTTGCAAGTGCTTCACAGGGCCACACGTATACTACATTGTCTGGTGTGTGAATCACAGAATCGCAGGGGTTGAAGGGACCTCGAGAGATCATCGGGCCCAACCCCCCTGCCAAAGCAGCTCCCTAGCTCATATTGCACAGATAGGCGTCCAGATGAGTCTTGGATATCTCCAGAGAAGGAGACTCCACCACCTCCCTGGGCAGCCTGTCCCAGGGCTCTGTCACCCTCACTGTGTACAAGTTCTTCTGCATGTTGGTGCGGAACTTCCTGTGCTCCAATTTGCAGCCATTGCCACTTGTCCTGTCCCCACAGACCACTGAAAAGAGGCTGGCCATTTCCCCCTGCATCCCATACTTAAGATATTTATAAACATTAATTAGGTCCGCCCTCAGTCGTCTTTTCTCCAGGCTGAACAGCCCCAGCTCACTCAGCCTTTCCTCATAGAGGAGATCTTCCAGGCCCTGGATGTTACACTATCAGTTATGCTGTGATGTTACACTATCAGTTATGGGTTCATTTAGCAGTACCATCTGAAATTGTTCATACAAATGCTTGCCCAAAGAAAGCCAAGAGACCCTATATATTCCAGTAGTATCTACCATAAATACAGCATCTGGCCCTAGGCTTGTAATCTAGAAGAGGTGATGTATTCTGAATGTTTTTAGGAAGATAGAGGCTTCTGTGGGGAAAAAAATATGTTGCAATTCCATCACACAGCTCTCGGATGTTTGGTCCTTTGACTCCATGTCCTTAAAATACATCAATTCATATTTTAAATATATTGGTTTCAGAGAAAGATAGGAGAGAGATAGCATAATAGTGTATATATAACATGGCATAATCAGTAAGCCTGTGGCTTGTATACTGTTTGTGTATTTGCATCACTTCACTCCCCAGTCTTAATTTCTAGGTTGAACTCTCACAAATCTTTGATCATCTTTCAGGACTTTTTATGTCTTTCCCTCTTGGAACTAATGAAAGTGACAGGACAGAGCTACTATGATGTGCAGAAGCTTCTTTGTAAAGTCAGCAGAGCTTGTGCTCCGAAAATGCAGACAGTAAGTATGCTTGTGTTGATTTTGTTCTTGATACAATATCAGGGAAAAAGCTAAACAGTGTCATTCATCTTTTTTTTTTACCTGGGAGTTTTATGATATCTCAGTTTGATTGCACAATGAAATAATACTTCTATTTTTAAATTTTCATGTCTGAGGCACTTTAGTTTGATACAGTATAAATTGTTTTTAGACATAAGATTGGTGCCAAGACATTAAGTAATCATGAAAATAATTTCTTGAGGATTTTTTCCATCCATGTAAATGAGCCATAGTGTGGATTCAGCTACAGGTAGCCTAACTGGGGAGAATGAGAGGAGGAAACAGATGTTTGGTAAAAAGCAGTGCCTGGATTTTGCTTTCTTTTTAATTCCTGTGAAAAGATGTCAAAAAATATGTCTTCATAGAACAAGGATGACATATATTCTCACATCTTTGAAGGGATATCTTTCCCTTAAACTTTAAAGCTCTTGCCTCTAGAGGCTGAGGGCTTTTACCTTTTTCCCAACTGCCTTGTCAAGACCCCCTTCCCTAGACAGGGATTCCAACTGCTTGGCTTCCCTAACCTACAATTCTAGGCTACTGGCCCCATTATCCCAGCATTGGATCAGCCAGGTGGTAATGTGCTCACCTGAAGGATGGCAGCTGACTTCCTTTCCCATATCTCACAGCTCTCTGAGGAGCTGGGATCAGGTGATTACCTCTGGTTCTGCCCCTTCCTCCTGTTCTTTTGGTGACCCAGGTTCATTGTCATCAGTTACTATGCAAACTGATTTTGTGTATTTCTTTGGCGTAAGAACAACAGGTGCCAGCATGGCTCGCTCTTATGGTACCTTTGAGGGTACTGAATCATGTTGAACAGAGCCTGATGGGCTGAAGATAGGAATAATTTGCTCACTGGCAAGTTTTAAGTCATTCCAGGTTGATGATAGCAAGTGTGAGAAGTTTGCTATTTCCATTTAAAAAAAAAAACCCCAAACCAAACATTTTCTGATTTGTGTATTTATGTTTATTTCCTTCCTTTTTAGGCTTATGAAATTAAACTGAAGAAGTCTGTCAATCCCTCTTCAGCCTTTTTACCTACCACACTGCATAGTTTGGATAAAGTCTTACATGGTGGAGTGCCCTGTGGGTCCCTCACAGAGGTAAGTTGTTTAATGTATTTGCTGCAGTTCCACATCACATCTAGATGTCAAAAGTCACAGATAGGTTGGACTGTCTCGTGTTGTCTGGTACTTTAACTGAAAAACACACAAAATTTTTACTAAGGGCTTTCATTAATTAGTAGAGGCTGTGCTTTGTTGGTGGTGTGATTAGTGGGGTTTCTTTTCCATAACACTTCAGGTAAGTAAGAAAAGGGAGGAATTTAAAAAAATGTGGTGACCCTATTTTCCTTTAAAAAAGTGCAGATTTCTCCCAGAAGTTTGGGAAGGATTTTGGCTGCATTTTGCAGTGGGGAAAGTTGCAGTGAGGTTTTGTCATCAGAGCACAAGGTGCTGAATCAACAAACAGCCTGCCCTTTTAATACTACTTCACTCTGACTTTACCAAGTCATTAGCTTTTATGAAGGTTCAGTAAGCAGTTAGGACAAACATGTGAAGCATATAGGTATGAGAATAACTTACAGAGGTTTTATATAGAAATGTATTTAGTGCATTAAAAAAAAAATACAATTAAGGCTGGTGGTATATGCATGTACATTCTAGTACTGTTAATTGCATATCTGTCTGTCTATAACTGTCTATCTATGGAATTTGGATACAATGTTACTTTTTTGTTCAGAATTTTCTTTTAAGAACAAGGGAACACTTAATCTTCTAGTACCTGGATTTCTCTATGGCCTTGCAGAAAGTGGCAGGAACTTTTATAGTTTCTATAATCTGGAAAGACAGGCTCTGTGTGGGTGCTCATGGAAATCATTGAGTATTATAAAAATACAACAATGCGATCTCTGGCTTAGGAATTTGCTGAGCTACAAATGGCGATGGAGGAACATCTATATTGGGGGCAGTATCAATACATGTGTGCCCTGTTCTTACGGTATTCCCCTAACCATCTGTTGTAGGCCCTTGGTAGAGACAAAATCCAGAGCTAGATAGACTTTGATTTTATGTAGTGTGGCTGTACTTGGCTTCTCAAAGTTCCAAACTCAGCTGCCCACTTGATAAGAGTAGAAAAATATATATTGTGTGTCTCGTGCTCGTAATTTAGGCAGGTTGAAATAATTTCTCCCTTGAACTCTGTAACAGTCCTTACTAAGTGCTTTTCTTTGTCTGCTGTGGCAGTCTGCCACAGTACAAGTGAGAAGGTATGAAGATCTTACTATGAGGAAAATACTTTTTTTCACATACTGTAATCAGACTAGATTAGTTTTGATCTCACATAGAAATCACTTATGAAATCCAATAGTGACTTAAAACATCCTAGTTTTTAAGTGACACTGAGTTTAGACTAACAGTTTCTTCTGTTCTAGTAAACTCATATGTTAGGGGATATTACTTCTAAAAAATTCTGAGTATTTCTTTTTTGTATATGATGTACAGGAATATACACCATTCAGATCTTCATAAAAATGTTTTAAGAATGCATTTATTAAATTACATTGGTAGTCAGAGTTAATATTTTCTTTATATTTAGGCCTAGCTTTGTTACCGATCTACGGTAGGAAAATCTTATTGGAAAAGCTTAAGATGAATAAAGCAATTCTTTCAATTCTGGGGGAAAGTCTTGCTGAATTCTGTTCCACTGAAGAAGAGCGAGCTGTTCTTACAGGAAGCAGTGGGGTATGCAGGGTCCTGAGATTTTAAGTATGTTGCTGTTGAGGAAAGTGCCTTCGTCCACAGATGAGGTTTTGAATCCTAAAAACATTTTTGTCAGCAAAGCAGTGGCCACACTAGATGTAGTTTGACTCCTTTTCTTTTGCATTATTGTTCATGCAATCAACTGACGAAATAGCACAGCCCATCTGTGACAAGAAATGGTGGTCATTTGTGGCTAGGATCTGGCTTTCTGGGATTTCCGTCAGGTCCATTAACCTTTCCTTGATGGAGGCAGAGGATGGCTGTTCACATGTTTATGCTGCTTAACCTTCTGAATCGTGCTATTTTAGTTGAAATGTAGAAGTACTGCTGTGTAGGTAGGAGAAAGAAGTAGAATAGAGATGTGCCTTTTCTATCACATGCTGTTGTCCTCGAGTCTGCCTGGCTCACGAGTGGCGCCCAAAACAAGGATGTCACCCTTCTAATAGATCAACCCAGATAACCCTGTCTATTTTGCCCTCCTTCTGGTGGCTTGGCAACTTTGAGTAAAAGATTATCAGAGTGTAAGTTTCATCGTAAGATCCTGGAATATTTTTTCCTAACTAAAAAAAAAATGGATGTGATCCTTTTGGGTTAGAAGAGCCATGCAATTAATATACAAGGTTGCTGATGACAATGTTATGAATTCTGGTCTTTTTTCTTAATCCTAAGCGTAGCTGTTATTCATATAGCAGTGAAGTTTATCTGATGTGTTCTTGCCTGAAGATCAAGTAGAATGGCTCTGGGAGCATTGTTAGAATTTAAGTTCATTGATTGCCATGTTCTTGGCATTGCTTGAGAGGGAGATCTGGGAAGAGCAGTGGTTGACATGCTGGGAGTTTTACTGAAGTGTAACTAACCTTTCACTTGTAAGTTGGTGGGTTTTTTTTAAATTTTAAATTAAGTTCTGTAAGGTGTTGATCTCAAAACATGGATGACAACTAGAATTTTCTTGAGATGGTATAAAATAATGCACTTCAGGAAGTAAAGGTCAATGCTTAATTTTCCAGAGCAGTGTGTTCTGTAGTATCTTTCACTTTGGTTGATTATCACAATATTGGATTTTTAACTTTTTTTCCCTGGTGTTTCCTTACAACTTTTATATTCTTAGGTACGAGAAAATACGTGACACTGTTGCTGAACTCTGTTTTAAGAATGGTCATACTCCTTATGAATCAATGTATTTAAAGGTTGTTGGGGGAAGTTAATATATTCAAAAGTAGGCAGAACTTTGATTGTAAATGAAAAGCACTGTGCCAGTGTCACATCCCACCAGGTGGGCAAACCAGGGAGGTTCAGACCGGATCCCCTTGCTTTCTAAACCCCTTCTCAGGGGAGTCTGGGTGTGGCTGGACCCAATCCTTCTCTCCAGTCTGTCCATCCCATCCCAGCAGATGAGTACATGTAGAGTTAAGCTTTTCTACTTGCCCCAGGGGCCAGGTTAACACTCTCTTAGCTAGTCTCTTTTAACAACAACACAGGCGAGATGAGCTTCTATAATGGTTGGACTTGGTGATCTTTAAAGGTCTTTTCCAACCTTGTGATTCTGTGATTCTCTGCGTGGTACTCAGGAATAAAAACAGTTACCCAGGAGTTCCAAGCAAAGTACAACTTTACTTAAAAGCGAGTATGATTATGAAGCTTGCAAACAAAACCACACCACACTATGTTCAGAGCAATGGATTACAATTAGTAGAATTTAGCAATATTAGAAATTCTATTACCCTTATGTGCCGAATATGGAGTTAGAAGTTGAGAGAGAGATTGAAAAAGAGAGAAAATATCACCACCCAGGGATGCAGTGTAGATTGTCATCAGGTTGTAGTCCTTGGATGGTGGGCACGTGCCAGATGTCCCAAATCTGCATTATGCTCCCTGGCCCCACCCTTCTGGGGAGGCTGAGCATATCTTGTGCAGACTCAGTGTTCAGTTGTAGAGTGTTCTGGAAATGAATCAGTGGGGAACAGGGGTCTCAGGTGACCATCTGACTGGGCTGATGGAGCAAGAAGGTGCTCTGCTTTCACAGGGCCCTGCTTATCTGTCACTGTTCCTTATCTGATAAGGACAAAATCCTGTTTATCAGGGTGGCTACTGCCCAAGGAGCTGCCCTTGCAGGGACAGTGTCCAGATAGTTTGAATGAGGACCCAACCTGAGCATAATGTCCATTTTGGCAGAGCGGCTGCTTGGAGTTGTGTTTATGTGTGTTCTGTGTGTTTTAAAAAAGGGTAAATGAGGTACTTAGGGATATGGTTTAGCATAGGACAGGAACGGTTGGACTCGATCTTAAAGGTCTTTTCCAACCTTGTGATTCTGTGAGATCAAGAGCCTAAAGACCTTTGGGTGATGGGTGCTCTACTCCAACGCTCTGCAAATGCTTGCAGCATCAAGCCCCTTGTGAGGTGAGACCCAGCCCACAGAACGTTTCCCTGCCTCTGCAGGATCTGTTACCTTGCAAGGCAGATTGATTGAGACAAACCACTCATTCCAGTTCCCATGAAATGGTATTTGGAGCAATACAGCCGTGAAAGCTGTTTTGCTCTTTGTTTTCTTTGGAAAAAGACACCTGACCTTTGAATTTAAGTATGTGCTAACATAGGTTCACTAAAAGTAGAGACCTGCTTAATGCAGGTGCCTTCTTTAGGTGATCTCACTAGGTGACAGTGATGTTGAAGTCTGTACAAGACATCTAGTGGATGAGACCAGAAGTGCAAGCACTATGGTCTGTTCACCAGTGGCTTGATCTTGGTTGCACCCTCACGTCAGATTGACAAGACTGATGATAGTAACTATTTAATCAGAAATTAATTACAGAGAAATTAATTATAGGGACAACCAGGCAGAGAGCAGAAATAGGGTGACTAACTTAAGAGATCAGAGGTGTCTTAAATAAAAGTACTGCTTTTTATTTGCCTTTCAGTTATTAAATGTGGAAAGCCTTTAGGGCACATATTAGGGGTTTCTCAGCAAATGTAAAGGGAGAGAAGAATTAACTATGCACAAACTCAGTTTCTCATTTAAGGCCTGGCTCTGGAGGTTTTTAGGAGTCGTTTTTGCAAGAGTCATGAGAGCAGAAGCATTTTCAAAGGTTGGCAGCACTGCAAGTATTCTGCAGCATGACTGTTAAATGAAATTTTAGGAGAAAGCTATCAAGTGTCTGCTGCTGCTTTGATGCTGTACTGTAGCTTGTGAACACTTTTGGAACATGTTCCTTTTTGGATTCAAGTGATCCTGGAACTTAATAATTTTAATTTGCTGTTTTGCAACTTACTGGGGCATAGCTGACCAGCAGATTGCCCTTTGGTAATTTTTTTTTTTTTTTTTAAGTCTGAGAGAACACACTTTTTCTTCAAAAGTATGTTGTGTGCAGCTTTTACTTTCTGACTGGTGTGGCTTAATCGTTGTCTTCCTGTTACTTTACCCAGCAGTGACGGTGGTTGGAAACTTGGAATTTGAGTCCATGAGCCACAGGGCTAAGCCTTGTGGTGGTATCTTCTACAGCCAAAACTGCTTGCATTCTGAGTGCCAGAGGGGTTTGATTTGTGTTACACTGTCTTGGACCATTTTTTCCCAAACCGCTATTAAGTTTAAAGTTGGAAATTAAATCATAGCTAAAATTTTGTGGTCAGATGTCAAAGCTTTTGGCCAACTCCTCTGAGGAAAAATTAAAGTAATGACTTTGTGGATATTGAAGAGTTTAATTCCCTGGTAGCTGAAGAAGAATTAGCTCCTTGTGACTTCATCCAATTCCCGCAGATGTGCCAGAGAAAATAATATATAGCTTAGTGAAAAATAAAAGTGTATTTTATTAGGCAGAGATAAATTAAAAACTGTTGTAGTCTTCACATTTCTATCTGGGTAGACTTGAATTTTTTCTTTGCTTTTTTTTTGCTGAGCAATTTAGAGTAAAACAGTCTAAGCAAACTTTTTGCAGACATTTGATTTATAATATAGTAGAGAAATCTCAGGTCTTTTCTAAACTAAGATTTTATTGTTGAAAACACTTCCTGAACCAATGGTAACTAAAAAAAAATGGTGGTTCTTTAAAATTGTTCACTGTTGATTATTTGGGGATAGAAATTATCTCCTGTGCCATTGGCTTGCTTACTTGTACTAGCTTGTACTTCAAGATTCCCTGTCTTTCTCTGATACAATGCTTGTGTCCTCGGACATTATTAGAGCATCCCTGTTGACTGAGCTCCTGCATCAGCCAGTGAAATAAATGTTGATTCCAGTGCAGCTCCCAGACAAGGTTGAAACTGCAGATGTTTTTGAGGTGAACTCACATTTCTCCAAATATTTTAATTTAACAAGTGGATTGATGCTCTCCCTGTGTTTCAAGTTCTCTTTTTAACTAGAGAAAGCTGGTGAGATTCTGTGGCTGTCACAGTCTAAGGAATATGTATTGCTTCTGCAATTTTTATATATTCCTTTGGTTCATATTAAAATGTGGCAGCTCTTGTTGGTGTGGTATTTTATAATGTAATTACACTGGGTGGAAGGCAGGTAATCACGTAAACATGACCTGATTCCTGATCTGTAATTCACTGAATGCTGTGTGTGTGCTTCTAAGCAAATGCCTCTCTTGCATTAAAGCTTTCAAGTAGATAGACTGATAGGACTTGGTTTTCAGGGCTTCTTTAAAGACAAAAGTGATTAAAGGGATTTTAACCAATTGCTGATAGTAGCTAATGTGTAACTGTAGCTAATGCAGTCCCCAGTGTTTCTCTGTGAATTTTCTGTCATTCAAGTCCTGCTGTAGCTGCTGGAAGTGAAACCATAGCTATCATGTGTATCTTGTGGTGAAAGAGTGTCTGTACTTTTAACCAAACTGTTGTGTGCTTCAGCTCAAAAATCCAGTTTAATTTTGTGTGTCTGGCTGTTAAGTTTCTTTTTTAATTTAAAATGAAGGCTCTGTATTCGTACTTTTTTGTTTTTGTGGTGCTGTGATTCTGCACTAGGTGCTTTGAGAAGATGTGTTTAATTTTCCAGCATAACTTCCCTGGAGAGGCTTACTTCTATCCTGGATTATTGTTTAGTCCCTACAAGCATCAGAAAGAACCTATCACACTCTGTTTTTAGTGTCTAAAGTCACTTCAATTTTGTATTTGCTGGTTTTCTGCCTTCCTAGTATTTAAGATGTCATGTCTTCCCTCCCAGAAGCAATGAGAATGTGGTATTACAGTTAAAGACTCACAGTAGTAGTGATGAACATACGATTATCTGAACACAGCTCAGCATTCATTTATTATCTCTACAAGATCTGCAGTGGATAAGGACCAGCATACTGCCATCTCTAGTAGAAAAATCTTGCGCTCAGTAACTGGGGATCTTGTCAAACAATGTATTCTTTTGATCCTTGTGGTTTTTCTCTTGGATCAAAATCATACTGGAACCATTTCACACAAGTTGAGTGAGCTGGTTTTGAACACTGCTTAACCACAGTAGGTTTTCAGTAAGTGCAGGTGAAAGCTTAAAGTTGGCAAGCTAGTCTGGATCATTCAGTGGTGGTCATGTTGAAATATGGTAATAGGGAGTTAGCGCCAATGACAAAACATGTGCTGCATAACACAGCATAGTCTCTGGGGCAGATAAAATCTGTTTTATGTATGTGGTTCATACTGAACATTCAGTCTTTATATAAGCAATTATCCTTGTGATTTTCAAGGGAAACCTGGTTGTAACCAAGGTAATGATGATTCCCAAGAAGTCATTTACATCTGTGGATTCATTAGCTCTGGGCTTTTTTTTCAGCTCTAAAGGCCATTGATGTCATGTGAATTTCAACTTTGAATCTTCTAATTCTGCTCTGTTGTGAAGGTTACACAGAGAAGAAGGTGGAAGAGAATGAGGTGTGGCTCTAGGGAAGATCTTGTAAGAGAGGGAGAGTAGGGTACCCCAAATATGATAGGTAATAAAGAATGTCAAACAAATAAATTACAAGCATAATGCTGTGTCTGAAGAACTGTTTATTCTTCAGTAGATGAGTTTGACTGGAAGGCACAGATCTAAGAGTAACTGCAAGTTTCTCTTTGTGGGCTGTGTTCTGTCATTTTGTGGCTGTCTCTTCCTTTGGTAACTGGAAGAGCAGAATTTGAGTTCTGGCTGATGGGCCTTAGTTATAAGTAGAGTTAGGGTGAATTGAATGTGACATCTCCTTTTTATGTTACTAATGTGTTTTCTTCCAGATAACTAGCCCACCAGGTTGTGGCAAAACTCAGTTTTGTATTATGGTGAGTGTTCTGGCTACGCTGCCTGTAAGCATGGGAGGACTAGATGGGGCTGTTATATACATTGACACAGAGTCTGCATTCAGTGCTGAAAGGTAAGATGCAAAATTTTAAAATACACACTGGCAACTTCTTTTGCACCTTTTATCTTTGAGCCTTCAATCATTTCCTGAGCAATAATTAAGCATGTACTAAATGCTTAATCCCTATGTTGTTAAGCATTCATTTGATACATGCAGTTATTCCATAGATGATGAAATTAATTTAATAGAATGGTTTCCTCACCTTCCTAATGTATATGATGTTGCAGATTCCAATTGTGGTATGATGAAGTGGTTGGCATGCTTTCTTATTTATAGATTGTATTAATAGCCCTGTACCAGAATGCTGTCTTTGCAGTTCAGTTTGTGGAATTAGCAGGAAGGTTTTGAATCTAAAGGAAACAGAGTTTTTTCTGTGAACACAGCCGGTTTTTCTTTAGATTCCTGTCCTGTTTCTGCTGAGTGGGGCTCCCTGTCCTTCTTCTGCACTTCCAATTTCTTTCTGTAGTAACCTCGCATCTCTCCTATATCCTTTAGTGGCCGTGCAGTATTCCTTTACCTCTGTAATCTCTCTTGTTCCTCTCATATCTCCAGAGTCCTCTGCCTATGCAGCTGAAACTGCTCAGTTGTGCACTTAAGGGTGTGTTCTACCTGCTGAAGGACAGGAGACACTATAGGCTGTATCCACTTGAGAATTACAGCAGTAGTTTAGATGTCGTATCTAAATGCACCTAACGAATGAGATTCAGGCTACTGTAATGAAATGGCTTGCTTAGGATAGGTATACTGACATTAGAGCTTAGTGTTTCTATTTTTTAAATCAAATAAACTGATTTAAAGTATTTTTTCTAAAAGAGTTTGAACATTCTGGGATTTAATGAGGGCCTAAATAAACAGCATCAAGATAGCCGGTAAGTTGTGCCCACAGATACCATCCACTAGATGCCACTCTTCTCAAGCTATAGGCCGTGGGATATATCTGCTTGAAATACAAAAAATTAAGTATTTTCTGTTATTTAAAAACCCCAAAATCTTTATTCTGGGAAAAAAGTGCTCAGATTGTAACTAGGAGTTTGTAAGTTAAATTCTTAGATTTTTTTATTTAAGGACCTAGATAAAATTGCCTTGTGTTCAGAGGGGACGATGGTCTCTCCACTGACTTCTGAAGAATTTGCAGGCAGTCAGCATTTCTAAAATGTATACCATTTAGTGTCCTGAATGATTTTAGGTATTGTCCTGGTTTCAGCTATGATGGAGTTAAACTTTTTTTTTAGCAGTGGATGGAATGCCATGTTTGGGTGTTAGCATGAGAATAGTGCTGATAGCACCCTGATGTTTTCCGATTTGTTGCCGGGCAATCAAGGACCTTTCTCAGCTCTGCATACTTCCTTACTAGTGAGAAAGGAGGGGACGCAGCCAGGACAGGTGATCCGAATTGGCCAAAGAGGATATTCCATACCAGTTACGTCATGTTCGGTATAAGGGGGGACTGGGGGGAAGAGGGGGAGACAACGCCAGGACGTGCAGTTTCTGGGGCGGTCGGGTGGTCCGGGACGGGCTCTAAGCTGTGCGGCCTGAGTTGTGTGGTTTGGTGAGAAATTGCATTGTGTATCACCAGTTTCATCTATTTTGTGCTTTAAACTTCTGTTATTGTTATATCTAGTTTTCTGTTATTGTTTAGTAAACTATCCTTATCCCAACCTGCGTGGTTCTGGTTTCTAGGTTGTGGTTTCTTTTCCTCCTTTCTTCCTTCCCTTTTCCCCTTCCCCCAACTTTCCCTCCCCCTTCCTTTTAAAAGTACAAGCGACTGTGTGGGGTGCGGCCCCTGGCTGGGGCAAAACCACGACAGTTATTTTGGCGCCCAACGTGGGGCACGAACGGTTGGGATAACGGTAGATCTGACCCTAACTATCGCAATTAAGATAAGCACTGTTGTTTAAGCAATCTCTGGTCACGATGTTGTGGTATTTATTTACAAGGCTGTGGCAGCAAAACCACCGCATGCTGTATACAATCCTGGCAGGATTCTTTACTCTCTCAGGTCTGTGGCTCCCGTATTTGTTCCCATACTTCATTATAGTGTATTTTATGATATCGGTCTATGATACAATAATATCGATGATCATGAGCTTAAGCTGGTACCTGTATGAGGTTTTGCTGTCCTGTCCATTCTTTGGACAGGGAGGGGTTAATAACAGCAGCCGGTATGGTGGGGGCACTGCTTTCTTTTCCTTTGGGCTAAATACAACAGCTCTTAGGGCAGTTTTTGAAAATCTTCAATATCTCTGGGATATTCAAACTAGCATTTTGCTATTGGTAGGTTTGGTGCAGATGGTTCAGTTTTTGTTATATATCAAGCATAGGTTTATGAATACCACTGAAGAGCTTTCTCCGAGACAGAATAATCACGAGTGGCAGGGCATGTGGCAAAGTATGGGCGAGTACCTAGGTACTTTCTCACGCCCGATGGTTTGGAATTTCACTCCTGAACAGCTACAAGACCCCGATCAAGTGACTGCATACCTAAGGAAAAATTGCTGTAGGTTTCCCAGAGATGGACACCTTACTGCACTGTGCTGGGCTCTGGCCACTATTTATCAAACACTGCTTGATAGCAGGCAGCACTGTCAGCACTGTCAGGGAGAAGGGAAAGGAAACAGACTGGCAGATACTATAGCTGCTGCAACCACTGGGGCTGACACTGCAGCTACTGCAACCCCTGTGACCGACACTGCAGCTACTGTAATCTCTACAGCAGACACTGCAGATGATCAGAAAAACCAACCCACACCAGTGTCTGTTGCTCCCGTACAAAAGAGGAAAGGCACAAAGAAATCAGTTCGTATAGTGACGGATAAGGATGATGATCAACCGGGATCATCTCGAGGATATCAGGATGAGGCAGAACCAGAGATTGTTACCCGATCCCTGACTCTGAGTGAGCTGCGTGAGGTTCGAAAAGATTTCACTCGCCACCCAAGTGAGCACATTATCACTTGGTTGCTCCGATGTTGGGATCACGGGGCCAGTAGTTTGGAATTAGAAGGCAGAGAGGCCAAGCAGTTGGGATCCCTAGCTAGAGAAGGAGGAATTGACAAAGCAATTGGGAGGAGGCCGGAAATCCTCAGCCTCTGGAGGCGACTACTGTCAAGTGTGAAGGAAAGATATCCCATAAAGGAATATATTACATGCCAGACACCTAAGTGTAACAGCATAGAGACATCTGTCCAGCACCTGAGAGAATTAGCTGTACGGGAGATAATTTATTATGATCTGGACAATTCACGGCTTCCCTCTGATCCCGATGAAGTCCTATGCACTCCAGATATGTGGCGTAAGGTTGTACGAAGTGCACCAGCAGGGTACACCAATTCACTGGCAGCAATTGACTGGAATGATACGAATCCGCCAACCGTAAATGAGGTGGCCTGCCGACTCCGGAAATACCAAGACAATGTTTCCCTCTCCGTCATTGCAGCAGTAGAAAAACTGGTTCAACGACTTGACAACAATGTGTCCAACTCCCAACCCGTATGGAGCAATGTTGCAGCTACTGGGAGAAAGCGTCCATCGTTCCAAGAGGGAGAATACACACCACGACGTACATTGTGGTTTTACCTGCTTGATCATGGAGAGGACATGAAGGAATGGGATATGCAGCCCACCTCAGCCCTTCGAGCACGAGTAAATGAGCTGCGGGGTAAAACATTCGCACAACGAGATTCTGCCAAGAAGAAGGCTGCACCAGTTTCTACTGGGCAGTTCCCTAGACCAACTGGAAGGCCTACCTATATGTCTGATGTGCCTGATCCTTTTGAAGGGACCTCTAAGTCCTTTATGCAACCAGTGGAAAACAAATATGATCAGCAGCAATAGAGGGGCCCTGCCTCCAGCCAGGTGGAGGAGAGGGACAATCGGGTTTATTGGACTGTGTGGATCCGATGGCCTGGCACGTCAGACCCACAAGAGTACAAAGCTCTGGTGGATACTGGTGCCCAGTGTACTCTAATGCCATCGAATCATGAAGGGGTAGAACCTGTTTGTATTTCTGGAGTGACAGGGGGATCCCAACAACTAACTGTGCTAGAGGCTGAGGTGAGCCTAACTGGGAAGGACTGGGAAAAACACCCCATTGTGACTGGTCCAGAAGCTCCGTGCATTTTAGGTATAGATTATCTACGTAGAGGGTATTTTAAAGACCCAAAAGGGTACCGATGGGCTTTTGGAATAGCTGCTTTGGAAACAGAAGAAATTGAACAATTGTGTGCCTTGCCTGGACTCTCGGAGGATTCTGCTGTTGTGGGGTTGTTGAAGGTTGAAGAACAGCAAGTGCCAGTTGCTACGACGACGGTGCACAGACGACAATACCGTACTAACCGAGATTCCCTGATTCCCATCCATAAGCTGATTCGTCAACTGGAGGATCAGGGAGTGATCAGCCGAACCCACTCACCCTTTAATAGTCCCATATGGCCAGTGAGGAAGTCCAATGGAGAGTGGAGGCTGACAGTAGATTATCGTGGCCTAAATGAAGTCACTCCAGGTATGAGTGCTGCTGTGCCAGACATGTTAGAGCTCCAGTATGAATTGGAATCGAAGGCAGCCAAGTGGTACGCCACAATCGACATTGCGAATGCTTTCTTCTCGATCCCACTGACGCCAGAGTGCAGGCCACAGTTTGCTTTCACTTGGAGAGGCATCCAATACACGTGGAATCGTCTGCCCCAGGGGTGGAAACATAGCCCCACCATCTGCCATGGACTAATCCAGAATACACTGGAAAAGGGTGAAGCACCAGAGCACCTGCAGTATATTGATGACATCATTGTATGGGGCAACACAGCAGAGGAAGTTTTTGAAAAAGGAAACAGGGTAATTAAAATCCTTTTAGAAGCCGGTTTTGCTATAAAACGAAGTAAAGTCAAGGGGCCTACGCGAGAAATCCAGTTTTTAGGAATAAAATGGCAGGATGGGCGTCGTCACATCCCAATGGACATTATTAATAAAATAGCAGCTATGTCTCCACCAAGCAACAAAAAGGAAACACAAGCTTTCTTAGGTGTTATAGGTTTTTGGCGAATGCATGTCCCAAACTACAGTCTCATTGTGAGCCCACTCTACCATGTAACTCGAAAGAAGAATGATTTCCAATGGGGACCTGAGCAACAGCAAGCCTTTGAGCAGATCAAACGCGAAATAGTCCATGCAGTGGCCCTTGGGCCTGTCCGGACAGGGACAGATATTAAAAATGTGCTCTACACTGCAGCTGGGGAGAACGGCCCGACCTGGAGTCTCTGGCAGAAAGCACAAGGGGAGACTCGAGGTCGACCGCTGGGGTTTTGGAGTCGGGCCTACAAAGGATCTGAGGCCAATTATACTCCAACAGAAAAGGAAATACTGGCCGCCTATGAAGGGGTTCGAGCCGCCTCAGAAGTGATTGGAACTGAAGCCCAGCTCCTCCTGGCACCCCGACTGCCGGTGCTGGGCTGGATGTTCAAAGGGAAGGTTCCTTCTACACACCATGCCACTGATGCTACGTGGAGCAAGTGGGTTGCACTAATTACACAGCGGGCTCGAATAGGAAACCCCAATCGCCCAGGAATTGTGGAGGTGATCACAGACTGGCCAGAAGGCAAAGATTTTGGGATGTCACCAGAGGATGAGGAGGTAACACGCGCTGAAGAAGCCCCACCCTACAACGAACTGCCAGAGAATGAGAAGCGATATGCCCTGTTCACTGATGGGTCTTGTCGCATTGTGGGTAAGCATCGGAGATGGAAAGCCGCTGTATGGAATCCTATAAGAAGAGTAGCAGAAGCCACTGAAGGAAAAGGTGAATCAAGCCAGTTCGCTGAGGTGAAGGCCATCCAGTTAGCCCTGGACATTGCTGAGAGGGAAAAGTGGCCAAGGCTCTACCTTTATACTGATTCATGGATGGTGGCGAATGCCCTGTGGGGGTGGTTGCAGCAGTGGAAAAAGAACAGCTGGCAGCGTAGAGGCAAACCTATATGGGCTGGTGACTTATGGCAAGATATCTCTGCTCGGTTAGAGAAACTTGTTGTAAAGGTACGTCATGTCAACGCCCATGTACCTAAGAGTCGGGCCATGGAGGAACATGAAAACAACCATCAGGTAGATAAGGCTGCTAGGATTAAAGTGGCTCAGGTAGATCTAGACTGGCAACGTAAGGGTGAATTATTCATGGCTCGATGGGCTCATGATACCTCGGGTCATCAAGGGAGAGATGCAACATATAGATGGGCTCGGGATCGAGGGGTGGACTTGACCATGGACGCCATCGCACAAGTTGTCCACGAATGTGAGACATGTGCTGCAATCAAGCAAGCTAAGCGGTTAAAGCCCCTTTGGTATGGAGGACGGTGGATGAAATATAAATATGGGGAGGCTTGGCAGATTGATTACATCACCCTCCCACAAACCCGCCATGGCAAACGTTATGTGCTTACAATGGTGGAGGCAACTACCGGCTGGCTAGAAACATATCCCGTACCCCATGCCACTGCTCGAAATACAATTCTGGGCCTTGAAAGGCAAGTCCTCTGGCGACATGGTACTCCAGAAAGAATCGAGTCAGACAATGGGACTCATTTCCGAAACACTCTTATAGACACCTGGGCCAAAGAGCATGGCATTGGGTGGGTGTACCACATTCCTTACCATGCACCGGCCTCTGGGAAAATTGAACGATATAATGGACTTTTAAAAACTACACTGAAAGCCATGTGTGGTGGGACATTCAAGCATTGGGATACACATTTGGCCCAAGCCACGTGGTTAGTTAACTCTAGGGGATCTACCAATCGGGCTGGCCCTGCCCAGTCAAAATTTCCACGTACTGTAGAGGGAGACAGAGTGCCAGTAGTGCATATGAAGAGTGTATTGGGAAAGAGAGTTTGGGTCATTCCTGCTTCAGGCAAAGGTAAACCCATGTCTGGAATTGTTTTTGCTCAAGGACCTGGCTGTACTTGGTGGGTAATGCAGAGGGATGGAGAAGTTCGATGTGTACCTCAAGGGGATTTGATTTTGGGTGAGAATAGCCAATATAATTAATAAAGTAGAAATTATAATAATTGCCAAATAATCCATTATTGTATATTCATTATTGTTATGATTGCTGTATGTTGTACCATAGCATTATAGCCGGAGTCATACAAGTTAATGAAGAATGAGTGCCATGATGATGGAACTAAAGCCTGGCCTCTCAAGAACTTTTTGCTCCCGTTGAAAATAAACTCTGACCCACAGACTATGAGCATGGACCATGCCAGGTGTATCAGTCAAGAGCCTGAGATGCAGCGTGCAACGAGCCAATGGAACATACAACTATCCTGAGAAACTGTTACGACAAATGGAGCCTGGAAATCATGGACTAAATGAACTCAACAACTTCAGAGGGATGATTCACAGACTGAGGGAATAAGATCTGTATGCACATATGTGTGCATACATGTGTACATACATATATGGGTGTGTGAAACACGAAACTGGTTGTACCCAAAGAAAATTGTTGGATCTGGTCATGACGTAAATGGTATGGAATAAGGGGTGGATAATGTCCTGGTTTCAGCTATGATGGAGTTAAACTTTTTTTTTAGCAGTGGATGGAATGCCATGTTTGGGTGTTAGCATGAGAATAGTGCTGATAGCACCCTGATGTTTTCCGATTTGTTGCCGGGCAATCAAGGACCTTTCTCAGCTCTGCATACTTCCTTACTAGTGAGAAAGGAGGGGACGCAGCCAGGACAGGTGATCCGAATTGGCCAAAGAGGATATTCCATACCAGTTACGTCATGTTCGGTATAAGGGGGGACTGGGGGGAAGAGGGGGAGACAACGCCAGGACGTGCAGTTTCTGGGGCGGTCGGGTGGTCCGGGACGGGCTCTAAGCTGTGCGGCCTGAGTTGTGTGGTTTGGTGAGAAATTGCATTGTGTATCACCAGTTTCATCTATTTTGTGCTTCAAACTTCTGTTATTGTTATATCTAGTTTTCTGTTATTGTTTAGTAAACTATCCTTATCCCAACCTGCGTGGTTCTGGTTTCTAGGTTGTGGTTTCTTTTCCTCCTTTCTTCCTTCCCTTTTCCCCTTCCCCCAACTTTCCCTCCCCCTTCCTTTTAAAAGTACAAGCGACTGTGTGGGGTGCGGCCCTTGGCTGGGGCAAAACCACGACAGGTATAAAATCTCATTTAATTAAAAATGTTGCCCTTTCTCAGTAAATTGTTTAGTTTTACATCTGTGTGAGAAGTTTTTTCAAAGCATAGTTTCTGAATATAAAATTATTTTGACAACAAATAATAATATCCAACTTCCTCTGACTTCTTTTGGTGTTATCACTAGTTACCTGATATGCTTCCTTAGTCTACCCTGATAATAAACAGTGGTATGCTTAACAATTGTCATTCAAAGTTTTGAGGTGTCATGAATTTGCTAATAAGGTAATGGAGAACATTTAATCATGGAATCCCACATTCAGTTCTATCAGTGAAGCAGCCACTGAAACTTTTTAGTCATTTCACTGTATCAAGTCATACCAGTTGTACCTTAGCTGAGTGGGTGTATGTTCAGTTGTAACTACCTGGCAGCTGGAGCCTCAGTCACTTCATGACACAATGCAGGTTTGGTTTTTTGGGGTTTTTTTACATTCTAAAAAATACATTTTCTTAAACTTTTGTAAGTGCTTTTCACAAAGAGGTAACTGGCACAATGGAAATGGTTTCAGCAAAAAAAAAATCACCCATCCAAATTACCTTATTGTTGTTTTTAAGGAGCGATTGTTTCCACTTTGGCAAGCATACTTTCCATAGATGTACTGCTTGTATAAGTACTTGCAGTGGAACTGGGTTCAGTTTTTTGCAGTCCTGCTTCCATGGTGGCTGGATCTTGTAATGGATCTTCTGTTTATTATCAGCTTGTTAAATTTCTGTGGTGACACAAAGTCGACTTTATTGCCTTGCTGCAAGACAAAGGTGGAAGAGAAGATGGTTTGACTTGGAGAGTACATTTGTTTAAAATAATATTTAGGTATAATAATTAAAAAAGGAGAATGCTTGGCCATTGGATGGAACTTTTTGTATAAAACTCACAAGAACTTTGCATTCAGTAACTGTGAACTTTGGAGTTTCGTTCTACAGGAGATGTGCTGTTTCTTTGTGTATAGACACATTAGGTCTTGCCCTAGTGTACCAATGAGCAGAGATCCTGGCTGTTCTGACTTTCAGTCTGACTGCAAAAGTATGCTTCTCCTTTGGAAAAGATTGACAGTAATACTTGGTATCTCCTTATTCAGCAGTTTGCTTTGTGAATACTTGATGACTTATTATCCCACATTATTCCTTTTCCAGTGTTATGCCTTCTGTGTTGGTTTTTTTTATTAGGTTGATTGAGATAGCAGGAAACAGATTCCCCACTTACTTTGACTCAGATGAAAAACTGTTTTGCATGACCCGCAGCATTCACCTGTATCGAGAGCTGACCTGTGACAGTGTACTGAAGAGGTATTCTTCTCCAGAGTGTTTTTTTTAAAGACCATTTGGGCTGGATTGTTTAATTTGGTTTATGTTGTAATTTGATGGAGATTAATTCATTTATTTGAGGCCTTTTCATGTTGATACAGCATGGTCTCCAACAAAGTAAAATTGTTAGACTGGCATTGCTCTTCTCACTTCATAGCATGTGACTAATCCAGTTGATGGTTTCTAATTTCTAATAGACAATTTCTATATGATCTGATCCCAGTAAGCCTTCAGAGGGGGAGTGTTCATGTGACAGGTCATGTCCTGGACTGTGGAGAGACCACAGTATGAAAGCTACATTTTCTGTGGTAGGACTTGGCTCCTCCAAAGCACAGTTTACTTCTGGTGAGACTGGGACCCCTCCACCAGTGGGAGGAAGGAACCATTTAACAGTCATCAGTGTGGATGCAGTGTTGTGTTTTCATGTTGTTACTTTATATTAATTTGTCAACACATTTTGAAGAGAAAATGAATTAAATTATATTTTAGCATCATCTTGCATATTTTATGTTCATCTTGTGTATTGTATGTTAGTTATTGTATGTTAGGGAGAATTATTCTAAGAATAATTTCTACTAGTGCAGCTTTATCAGAGAAGGGCCAGTTAGGTTTGGCATGCTGTCTTCAGAGGTATATGGGAATGGGTTTGGCATATCCACACTAAGGATTCTGGTGTTGTCATGGAATGTAGCTATGGTGAATGAAAAGGCAAAGTTTCAATGCCCACTTAACTTGCTGTCTGTTATTCAGGGGAAGTACAACATGGTGTTGCAAATTAAGAGGTCCTCCCAAATCTCCATTTTTGGAGAGGTCCTGCCATGTTTTATGTGGCCCAGTGGAACCTCAGGTTCCTTTCCAAATCTCTGCAACACATGCAAGCATTAGTAGAGGGGGCGGGGGGGGGGGAGGGGGAAAGAGGAGCTGACTTACAGCTTATTGAAGTAACCCTTTTATTTCAACAATTTCAAAGTTATAAAATTATTCTGTTGTGTAAATAATGTTATCAATGACTGGTGTGGGTTTTTTTTGTTCTTTTTCTTTTTTTAGGATTATGTCTTTGGAAGAAGAAATTATTTCAAAGAAGGTAAAACTCGTAATCATTGACTCTGTCGCATCAGTTGTCAGAAAAGAGTTTGACACACAACTCCAAGGCAACCTGGCAGAGAGAAGTAACTTTTTGGCTAGAGGAGCATCGGTGTTGAAGTATCTGGCAGAGGAGTTCTCAATACCAGTAAGTTCTTCATCCTTTCTTAATTTTTTTCCTTACAGTATCAAGTAATAAAATCAGAAATATGAAAATGATAGGAAGATGAAAACCAGAAAAAGCTTCTAGCAGGAATATTCAAGAAGTTGTCAGCTGGAAAACAGTTGGGGATGGGGGAACAGTAACTGTTTTGCTTGGTGGTTTTTGTTGGTGTTTTCTTAAATTTTTTTTTTTTTTAATTTAGAACTTAAAATAAGGGTTTTCAGGATTCTCCAGCTGTGTTTCAGTGCTTTTGTTTTCTCTTGTTTTTTGTTTTTTGTTTTTTATATTGATACCAGTAAATGCTGCTTACCCTGATGGTTCCCTGGTAATGCAGTGCTTAGTCTAAGTGGTGCAAACTCTGACTAGGTGATCTTTTTCTGCCTCTGTCCCTTCTACTAAGGCCTTTTGAGATTCTCAATGCTAGGGAGCAGTGCAAAATACTTTTGTGACTGCTAATATATGCTAATTAATGCAGAAAGGAAGGTAACAGCTCAGCACATTCTTGCCTGTGGACTTGCTCATAAAAAGCAAAGGAAGACATAGGCACCCAGTGCATGGACTGGGTGGAACTGATCAAAAAATGCTTCAAAAGATGTAAACTGTGTAAGTGTGTGTATGTTCCTTCATTATATGAGTCACACAGGATCGTGTCAACTCAAAAGATACCATTAGAAGTATATCCTACTATGGAAAACCTACTCTAATGGAGGAGGGAAACTGGCAAGAACTTAAGACTGGTGAGGCCTTTTTGCTCTGATGCTTCTAAGGTCACAGCAACTATCATACCAGAAATACACATCAGAGGTGTGGAACTGGCTGACTTGAGAGGAATGGATTTCCTTCTGCCATGTAATTTATAAAGACTTTTGATGGAGAAGATTAAACCCTGTCTAACTGCCTTTAAAGTTCAGGTACAAAAGATAGCATCCTGGGTAGTGTACCCAGTAATGTTTGTGTTTCTTTAAAAAGCCAGGAGGTAATTGTGTGTAAGTAAATAAACTGCTGTAACATCTGTTACTTAAGAATTCTGGGAGGGCCTTGGGTTGGGATTTGGATTCTTGCAAACAGGGATCCCTAGTCAAGGCTGTGTATGAGTAAATGCAGAATCCAACTCGAGTGTGTTATGCATCCACAAGTGTTGGCACATAGTAGAGAAGTCTCCTGTTTAATACGTTGCATTAACCTCTGCTAATTGAGGTTATAGAGTATCCAAGGTTCTCACTGTAAGTAACTGTGTTGGGATTGTTTCAGACATTTTTACTGAACTAGAAAATCATAAGTAAATTTGGGAGTAAAAGAACACTGCAGTGTGATGTAGATCACTAATAAATTGGATGCATGGAACAATACATGCTTATGTCATGGCAGAATCAGTGCACCTCAATACTGGGTTGTAGAAGAAGTATGAGGAGTCTATCTGAATCAGATTTGCAGTTGGTGACAGGAGTTGAACTGAAGTCAATTGTTTTGGCTGCAGCCGAGAGGTTTTGTGAAGAACTCTGAGTCGCTGGGCAAATCAATAGGAAATGAGGAGGTTGCATCTTACCTACTTAGCTACAACTGTTTCTGGAGCAGTACATCTGATCTGGTGAAAAATCAGTAGAGAGAAGTCATTATTAAGACAAGGTGCTTACTTTGTTTAGCTTAGCTAAGGAAATGCAAAGTGTTTCTTCCTTAGTCAAAATGTACCTGCTTGAGGAAGAGGTGTTTGATAAAAGCACGCTGCTCTTCAGCTGACAAAGGTGTCCCACAGTTCTCTGGAAGGTATAGTACAGCTTCTGTTGGAAGTTGAATTAAGCAAGTTCAGACTTGAAAGAAGGGGTATGTTCCTACTGGACTAATTAATCACTGGAATGCATTACTAAACATAAGCAACTTCTTGACACTGAGTATTTTTACATGTACCTCCTCCTTTTTTTTTCATTTTGTAAAACTGAAAAGGCTCCAAATAGGATTAAATTTGGGGCAACCTGGTATTACTGCCATGTTATGGTGAAGTTCAAATTAATTTATTGTAGTTCTTTCTGTTGGCGTGTTAAACTCTGGCTGTTTATTATACTTGTGTGTTCATGGTGTCAGGGTATTGCATTTGAGGTGCAAAAGTGACTAGCATTCATAGCTTTTACCAAACTCAAGGGGAGCTGTTTCAAACCCAAGGAGCTTTGTATGCTATGGGGGGTGGGGAGGGAGGGCTGGCCAGAACGCCTTCAAAACTGATGGGCTTTCTGGGTAATCTCTCTGCAGCTCTATTTGCCGTTTGTAAAAAGGGAATAACAGAGCTGTTTGTTGTGCGGATGCAGTGAGGGCAGGGTCACTGCCTTTGAGAACACACTCATACTGTATCAGTTGATGGTATATAGGTGCTCATTGGAAAGTAACACATCCACAGTGAAAAATGAATCCATCTGATGAGAGAAGAAAAAAAAAAAACACCTAAACGTGATCATTGAATGGTAGCAACCTAACCAGTGAATGAAGAAAGTGACTGTTGTGTGACTGCAAATTTTTGCTTGATTTAATAGATTTTGAAATTTTTATCTCGTATAGTATGAAGAAACAGAGCTTTTTTGTTGCATATGTACATTAGTAAAACATGTTACTTCTCAGAAAAGCAAAATGTGGGGCCTGATCTTCTTTTTTGTTCCTTTCCACCACCTAACTTAGTAAGCCCAGTGGCATCATAGGCTCCTTAAATGGTGCCATGGCAGGAGGCAGCACAAAGTTTGGATCACTTCTGGCCTACTGACAGGCCACCTGGAGCCGTAGTGATGATGACTGGACAGTCACTGAAGCTTTCCCCTCCATGGGGCACTATCTAGCTGTGTCCCTTTCTCCCCTTCGCTGAACACAGCTGTGACCAAAACCTACCCATTTCTGCTAGATTTGGTTGAAACTTGCCGGTCAGATAAAAAGTGGTTGCTAGAAACTGCGAAGGCCAGTTTGACTATAAATCAGACAAAAAGCCCTGTATTTTCGAAATCCATTGAATATGTAAAGCTATATGAAAAGTTTACATTACACTTACCAATTTTAGAGCATGTTGTACTTCAGAGCATTTGGATCTGAATGTTTTTTTTGTGACAGTGTGTGATGATGCTGCCGACCAGATGACATACTGAAGCAGCAGTAATCAGTCCTATATGTTTTCTGTCTCTCTTCCTGACTTACTTAGGCTTCTTAAAAAGAATACACAACATAATACTATTGGGATTTTCTTTCTACTCTTTGGAAACTGTTTATTATTAGTAAGTGGTATTCAGTAAAGGTAAGTTAGTGTTCTTGCTGGTTGAGAGAGAAATGGTATCTCCCTTTCAGTGAAGAGCTAAAACTAAAACCCAACATGACTAGAATTGTACTTGAGATTAAACTGTTAAGTTTGTGTTAAAAAAAAAAAAAAAAAAAAAAAAATTGTTATTTACAGAATCTGGTCTTCTAGTTGTTAGTACTTGAGAAAATATGTGAAGCTGGCTAGACATCTCCGTGGAAAAGCACTCTGAAAGTGGCAGTTGGAAAGCCAAACTGCTTTAAGCATTCTTATAAATGTCAGATTGAGACTGGGGATGGAACTTCATTTGTAAATCCCTACAGCTAATCAAATTATAACACTGTCTGTCCTTTATACTTTTGGCTGGGTTGTGTTTTTAGATCTGTGAAGTGAACCTTTGTTATTGATGATAAACATGTTATCATTACTACCAGCAAATGTATAATAGTATCTTCAGTTTGGGTTTGTATTTTTTTTAAAAATCTTTCTGAGAATGTGAAATAGCTTATGAGGAGAGACTTTTTAATCTCTTGCTTGTGATTTATAGTGCACATGAAAAAAACCCCTTATGTAACTATTCTCTAATATTTTTATTTGCTATGCTGAATAAGTTGACAGCAGTCAAGAAGCCCTTAGTTTCCACAGGAAATATTTTTTCCCTTTTAGATGCCATGTGCTCCATTTTAAAACAAAAAATTCACTCTATCAGTATTGATAATATAACAGCAAATAAAGCTGTCATACTGTTTTCACACTCAGCTCTCGCGTGATTTTGTTTGTGCTTCACACTCGTGCATTCTGTCCTGTAAACATTATACCCAGGATTTTAATTTGCTTTTGAAAACCAAATGTTTAGCTAAATATATATATGGTTTTAGGTTGTGTAAGTTTTTTCTTCTCAAAATCGATTTATATATGCAAATTACTTGACATCTGCAGTACCTTTTCTGTTGTCTTTGGTTAAGTGTGTTTAATAATGTCATCTCGGCTTCCTGCAGTAAAGTGTCTCAAGACTGAAGTGCTTCTGTTGTCAGAGCAAATATTCAAATTGCCAACTTCCTCTTTTTTCGTGAGCCACTTGGCCTCATCCTTGCTTGTGTTTTGTTCTGTTTCCATATAGATGGTTGCTTGTCAGCTCCTCTGCACCTTTGATGCTCTGATATTTGAAAATACTAGTTTATGGAGAGCTAAACAAATTTCCCAAATGCAAGATTTCTGAAGAAAAGTTGTTTAAATGCTAGTTCTGTTTAAATTGGTACTAAATATGTAGAAAATATAGGAAAAAAAAATTGGTAGTTGTTGTTACAGTATGGAACAACGAAGTGTGATGACTTTTCCAAAACTATGGAGAAACATTAGACTTCAGGTGCGCTTGTCTGTGTCTGGACTGAAAGCTGCTGAAAGGCACTTTCTGTTTATACATGGCTGTTAAAAGTATTTTTAATACCAGTGTTACAGAAACAGTCATTGAATTATCTTTGCAAGTTATTTAAACCTGGGATATAGGGCAAACCATTCTCTACATATCAAGACTTGGTTCTAACTGGTTCCATTTTGAAGTTTTCTAAAAAGAGGAATATCTTATACCACACTGAAACATGTGTTTCTTTAATGAGGAGCTAACCTTATCAAAAGAAACCATTCTGGAACTCAGTTGCCAGAATTTTACTAGCCATATTTAGGCCAGATGTGGTTCAAACAGTTTCTAGTGGTGAGAATTAGTGGAAAGTATGGGTCCTTTCCTGTTGAGCTGCTGATATTTATGTAAAGTGTCTCAAGTTTCAAGCATATTTTGTGTTTGTGTATGTTTGTGAGCTTGAATACCCTTCCTGACTTCTAATATACAGATCTTTATATTTCTACATAGTCACACTGAACTCCTGGGCATCTGCTTGCTGCAAAACATTGAGGCTTACCTAATAATGTAATGGCCCTTTCCATGTGGGGCTGCTGCTTGCTTTGCTTCTCCCTCTCTTTCCACCTCCTTTTAACTTTCATATGAGTAGCTTTAGTGCTTTTTTTTCCATGAAGTGTCTGTATACTTCTTTAAGGAGCAGCATAAACCAAATTGTGACTGTTTGCTTAGAAGACACAGAATAAGTGCTTCTGAACCTGCAGAATTTATTATAAAGATAATTCACCAACTTCTTGGAGAAACTGAGTTGTCCTTCCATGAACTCAGTCAGATGAAAAGATACTAGTCTTTTGCTCATCATATTGTGAACGTTGTCCACAGAAGCATAAATATTTAGAATAATGTAGATTGGCAAAATTTGCTGAATTTTATTATTCTGTGTGAATTGCAGAAACATTGTGGCTTACAGAAAAGATGGAGAGGGAGTGTAGTGATAGGACAAGGGGTAATGGGTTTAAACTAAAAGAGGGGAGAATTAGATACTATGAAGAGATTCTTTACTCTGAGGCTGGTAAGGCCCTGGCACAGGCTGCCCAGAGAAGCTGTGGCTTTGGGCAACCTGGGTTAGTGGAGGGTGTCCCTGCCCATGGCAGGGGGGTTGGAACTAGATGGTCTGTGAGGTTGCTTCTAACCCACGCTATTCTGTGATCTTATGAATAGCCCTAACTTGTTATGAGTCATGGAAAACAGAAGATAATTTGTTTCCTAAATCAGGAAAATTGCTTCCAAAACTAACTTTCTTGTGAAAAAGAATAATTCTTGTTCTCTTCAAGATATTTGAACTGCAACAGCATTTAAATTGGTGTTCGTGTTCAGATTATATGGTGAACCGAGCAGCATTAGAAAATTATGTTCCTGCTAGCTATATCAGACCTCTTTGTTTCAAATATTCATTTTTGGTGGAAAGAGGAGTACCTAACCTTGTTCAGTGTGCCTCATTGCTTTAAGTAACAAATAGTTTGTGAAACAAAAGCTTGTTTAAATTTCCTGCATGTTATCCTTAGCAGTATTTTTGTCCACTGCACTGAGTGTATAGCCTTGGTATTTTAATTACATATTCTAGTGTTATAATTTTGCTTTTTAAGCAGGTTTTTGCTAGAAAACAAGTGTCAGAATTTCTCATTTATGTGAATACTGCTGTTTGTAGAGCGTGGTTTGGAATGAATTTTAATTTGTTATTGTTTAATTAGGAAAACAGAATGGTTAAAGGGGACTTACAGACCCGAGTTTGTCCTTTGTCCTTGCTAAAACTTCATAAACCCAGTTTGTGTTGGCAGATTGTTTGTTTCAGTTATCCCCTGCTCCACAGTACTGAACAAAAAATAGTTTTGATACAAAGGAGTTATTTCAACTGTTAAGTGTCATTACAGTGGCAAAGTTAGATAGTTTTCTCTTCTCCTGTGGATGTTAAAAATTATTCTCGGAAGGCTCAACTTTGTTTTACTTTAAAATGACTGGTTAAAATGTAATTATAACTATCTTCAGTTCTACTGCCATCTGTGCACTTCTTTTATATGTGTCTGGAGAATAAATGTTTCTGCAGTTTATGGCCCAACATAGTGCTCCTTTTGGACTGTCTATGCTTATAAAATGTTTAATACTGCTGAGGAAAAGGAATGAGAAATGGTAGAGCAGTGTTTCCTGTTTTCATGTGGTGTTGAAGTATAGAAAGGAGGTAGTCATATGATACTGGAATCCACTTTTCTTTTACAGTATTCCCTCCATTGCTTTTTCCATTTTACAGTGCTTAAGCAACTTTGCCAAAAGCTATCGTTCTGCACAATTGCACATATGAAATTATGTAGAAGGAAGGCACCAGTATTAATGTATAGGAGAGGGAGTTGAAAAGAACAAGATTTTATTACCAGATCTGGGTCTGATCTGCTGAACAATCATGGACAATGCTTGCTATACAGGAGGGCAGACAATTTCCCTTATGTCTGCTTTGACTTGAATTTCTGAAGGACTTTATCCAAAATAAATCAGCAGTTTCTTGCATCTTCTGTCCTCATTCTCATTGTACTTCTCTGGGTTCCCTTCAGCTGATTTACAGTTTTGAAAGTGAGGTGCCCAAAACTGAGAAACTAGTCCAGATCAATCTTTACAACATTTTGGTATCGAGAAGGGTTTATTTTCATGCCTTCCAGGGTATCCTCTTCCCTAGGCATCATAGTACACTGTTTACTTTCTTTGCAACACCCTGATGTTGTTTACTTATCATTTGTTATGCTCCTGGATCTGCATCTGCCGACTTTGTTACTTAGGTAGTTATACCTCCTTCTAATGTGTGTTTTCTCCTAAGTTATCAAGATGGTTTTGAATTGTAATCTAGTATTCTAGTGTACTTGCAGTTTCCTCCATGCTTTCCTGTTTTAGCAAAGGAAATGATCATTCTTTCTCTTAAAGATTCTTTATGTAACTGTTAGGTAGAACCAGACTATAGCAGACTATGTCATTCTATTCAATAAGAAACCTTTAAACACTGGTAACCGCAGTGTCACTTTCCAATAAACTTTGCCTCTGTCCTGTAATAGATTAATCTAGATTATATTTATCTAATTTAAGTAGCATACCCACATAAGGTGTTCTACTGCTAAAATAAAAATACAATATTTGTTCAAATTTTTCTGCCCTGTCGTGTTGTTACTCTGTATGTGCTATAGAAAACAATAGCAGTTGTACTGAAGGACGTCTGTGCCTCTTATTGGGAGTTTAGGGTTTGCCAGGGTGCACTGTTTTGACTGACAAATCGCCAGAAACTTTAAGTATTTGTGACTCTGCAGAGAAGTATTTAGGCTCTGGGTATTCCATCCTTTTCACATGTTTTCTTTTGCCTCTCTCATGTCCTTTGGTTTTATTTAAACACCGTGTTCACTGGGAATATTTCTGTGTAATGTGTAACTGAAAGTGATTCGAGTCTCTAGCCAGGGTAGCAATCAAAGAATATTTGACTAGGCTACAAGTTGCTGGAAAAATCTTATCTGCACGAGCCCAGTATAGACTAATCAGTGGTTTTATTTCCAGATTCTCTGGAGTTAGTTTGCTTTATGGTTGCTCAGCCCCAGGGCTTCTGGGAATAAAGAGGAACCTGCTCTGAAGTTGTTACTCCTAAATAATATTGTACCAGCCCCTTCAGGTGTAAAGGGATGGGGATAAGAGGAAAATGAGGTTGGGCAATACGTGTGTCTGTTACAATACAAATGGGCCCAGAGATGAAAAGTAAAACCTTATTTGCTTGGAGACTGGTAGTAGCAGAGGGGTCTGTATCACTTCTCTCTTTCAGTCTACGGGAATGCTTTGTGGGAATAGTGCATTTGTGTGGAGCCAGGCGTGTTGCTGGGGCTGCTTTTTCATGAAGTATAATCTGGAAGCTTCATGATGCCGTCTGCTTACTGCTGTGAACTACAGAACCTGCCTTTTTCAGTCTGCGGAATTACCAGCTGGATGGTAGTATCAGCCAGACAAAAATATTGCAACTAGGCAGTTGATGATCCTGTGCTGCCTTGAAAACAGGAGTATCTAGGTGTACAGGACAGGTTTTTCAGTCTGCACTCTTTTGTCTACTGTTGGAGCTCTTTTTGCTCTGGTTTCCCTCATCTGTTTTGCTTGGAATTGGAATCTGTGAGCTATAACATAGGCTCTCCTGAGCAACTTCGTCCTGATCTTTCTATGAGATGACTCCATCATCTTTATTGAGAACATATATGTGTTCTGTCATTATTCATGAAAGCTGCAGCCCTCTATGTTGACTTATTCACTCCAATTTTCTATTTAAAGAAGGAAAGCCAGCATTTTAACAGCAAACATTTTAATTCATTTGGCAGAAGTTCAGTATAATCAAACTGAGGGAGATTAATTCTAAATATGTGTTCCAGTGAGAATCTATGTGATTTAGGTAACTGCATCAAAACTGTCATGTTGCCTCTTGCTAAAATTGTCATCTGAGAATATAGTGCTTTGGTTGTAATATTATAGGTAAACAACATTAGATTTAGTAGTTTTTATTAAAAAAACCTGAGCAGTCATCTTTAGAATTTTAATTGGACGGGAATGAATGAGATGCTGGTCTCTGTTAGTGAGACTACATCTGAATTTCAGTAAGACAGTATCTCTCCACCCCTGGTACTCTGTTAATGTATTTGATACTCCAGTTTGGGTGAGCTGCATTGCCCACCACAGAATACAAATCACTGTCTTTAGATTCCAGTACTTTCCATAGTTTACTTTTGCATTTATCGTATCTCATACTTCTGACCTGGGGCAGAGAGAGCTTTGCTCTTCAATGATATCTGAGGTCTTGACTGAATTTTTGGCAGATTGTGGCAGTGTATTTTTCATGATGTGCTGGTAAGCAAAATCACCTCTAATACATTAACTACACACTACTTTTCCATGCAACTGAAACCCTTGGTTCTTGTAGAGGAAAATTGTTTTAAAAATGCTTACTGCTTTAGATGCTTTTTGTAACTTCATAAAGGTCCCCCTAGGGAAAAGGGGGACTTGCTTAGGGCTGCAGACACATACTGGTGCTCTGGGTACATTACTTCTCAAGAAAATTAGTTTAAGCAAACTGGCTTCAGATGTTGGCAGTCTTTGAAATAGCAAAGTGAAATTATTTGTCTGTAAAGCCTCTGAGCAATTCTAGGAAGCTCAACTGGATACCTGGAAGCTTGATGTAGCGCTTTGTGTCTGTTTCTGTTGGTCTTACATTTGTGCATCACTGAATGTGTGTTAAGTCTCTTTTTCTTCTAGTAGTCACGAGAGAAATGCAATAAGCTAGGAATGAAATACTAAGATGACTTTTTAAATCCAGACCCTTGCCTTTGTTAGCTTCTGTGATTTCCTTAATGTTTATTTTAAACTCTCTGGTCTAACCAGAGAGGTTAGGAATGACATCTAAGAACTGTTCCCTTATGTTTTAGCAGGTTCTTTCAGTTCTTCAGGAACAGTACGGGAGCCTGCTGATCACCTTTTCAGCAGCTCGTCCTGTACAAATTTCTAGCTAGGTTGCAAAGAGCTTGTTTTGAAGAGGAGCTTACTCATAAAACGTTCAAGGTCAGTTTGTGTCCAAAACTGTTTGTGGGGAAAATTCTTAACCAAAAAAAAAAAAATCTCAGTATGAGTTGTCACAGGAGTTCCTGGGAGTTATATACAACCAGCTGCTTGAGGCTGGCATATGTTGGGCTTGTATAATGTTCTCTGTTTGCATGGAAGAAGAGTTCCATCTCATGACCCTTCCTGGAATTGTAATGGACATCTGGGCAGAGAATACAAAGTTTCTAAGGAGGTCTGAGTACAGAGCATATGCACTGAACTAGTATACTGTGCATTAGAATAAATATGTTCTATTCTGCTTCTACAGTGCCCCTGAAATGGGGCAAACAATTTGTGAACCCTGCTCTGGCATGTCCTATTTTCAAGGAGCAGATTTGCAATAGCAAAGGAGATTGTTAGTGGCTCAGATGTTGCTTTGGGGTTGGCAGCAATGCTTAGTGCAGTGCCTCCTTTTTCAGTTTGCTTAAGGGAGCCACACAGCAAAATGGTGAAGCTGCTGCCTGGAAATCCACTGGCCTCTAGCCCATTCTGAAGTTGTCTCTAGGAAGGAAGGCCAATGGTGACAAGCAAAATAAATAACCTGTGCAAATCACGAGTGGCATGTGGGTAGTAGGTTAATTGACTTTGTGTTGTAGAATGTGTGAGTAGTCCCAAATCAAGAGGTGTCAACCAATGTCAGACGTTAAACAGCAACAAGAGTACAATATATGCTTTTTTAATTCCTTACCTGACTTCTAATGCGGTTTAGTATAGAGTTTGCAACTTGTACATACTTGCTGAGGAGTCCAAACAAGGATGAAAACCAGCTGAAAAGCAACCCTGGGAAAAAAAACATGGTGGGCAGTTGTGTAGCTGAACAGGCACTAGTGTAAGCAGGGAGGAGAGGCAGGAGCGTGTGGACTTTGGCTGCAGCACAGCTTTTGAATGTAAGAGTGCATCTTCAGTAAAATGTGTAAGTATGGGTAAAAATGCTAGCTGGTTTATTACTCAGAACAGAAAAAATGTGTTAGGTGCTTGGAACATCCATTAAACTTTTAACAGCTCTAGGAAGGATTCTGTTACATGCTATTATTGCGATGCTGCGTACTTTGAAATAAAGGTGAGCAAATGCCTGGCTGCATACTGTCTGCCCTTACATTGCTTAGGGCTTTTGTGCATCGTTAGGTCAGCGTTCTGGTTTTAGTCTGCATGTGCTGCTTTTAAAAAGCATCATAATATGCTGTGTTTGGAGTTGTAATATATCCATACATAATGAATTATAGCTGAGGTCAGAAGCTATGCTGAATAGTAGATTTTCAAACCGCAGTATTTCTTCCTACACTAAAATTCAGAACGAAATGTATAACAATCCATAAAAACCCTGGTACGGTTCATAACATGCTTGCGTTCCTTCATTATTAATAGTTTCTTATCCATCTGTCAGCAAGCTATGGCTAAACCATTAGCCAAGTTTTTGCAGCTGCTGCTTTACAAGTCTGTAGAATGTAGTTATCTCCAGCTCCTGTTTTTTGTCTACTAGTAAGAGGAAATTTTACAGAGAACTTACTAAATTGTCCAAGACTGTAAGTTCAGTTCTAGGTGAAATTCTGTGATTGTGATTTAACTTACTTGGCCTGCAGTATTTTTCCTGTCATTTCTTCTGTTCAAACTGCAATGGTCACAGTGGTTATTTCAAGTAGTAGGGGTTTGTTTAATTTCATGACAAGTTCTGCACATATTTGCTGTTGTTCTGTATTTTTGTAGCTCTGTTTTTAAGAACATTTTGTGCAAATTAAAATTGCTGATTTTCTCTGAAGGTAGAGTTCAGTGAGAGGTCTGTTTCGAGATGGATGGGTCTATGGGTAGTATGTGTGGGGTTTTATGTTGTGACTGCCTCTGTTAAAATGTGGATGAAGATGAATATTGTTTGCAGAAAAGATCGCTATTGATGTAGAAAGTATGTATGTATGTATATATGCATGTAGACTGCCAAACTACTTTGTGCATGATACTGAAAAGTCACTGGAGAGTAGCAGCTTATTCCTAAATCAAAAGTTTCATGCTAGTTACTTGGAGATGCAAAGTTTCTAGAATTATTTGTGTGGTCTGGTACCTCTCTGTGTGTGTTTTATGTTTCCAATACCATCAAATTCCAAAGGCCACAGTTTTTTTAAATCACAATAGATACTTGTTTTGATCCCATTTTTGGTGCCAGATAAAATCTGTCAGCGTAAGTATGAAATGACTAAATGATAAAATAATATTTGCATGTATTTACAAGGGTCTGTCTCCTTGAATAGCATTATTTATGCTGATAGGATGTAGTAAAATATTTGCTGTCTTACAATTTATGGCTGAGAACTAGGGTTTATATTTTGCATGCTTGACTGTCCCACCTGCATTCAGTTCTGTCATTCACCTCTGACTTGACCACTAATATGTCAAACCTTTCACCAGTTTAATACAATGGCTGTTAAAATACATACCAACAAGTTATGTTTCCATTCATTTCCAAAACCTTAAACTTGTTATTTTCATGCCAAGAGCCAACTACTACCAGACACTGTAATAGAATGTTAGGAGAGCTATCCGTTACTAGGCTTGTATTTCAATTGCCTTAATGTCTTGCTTGGTTGTTTTTTCTGATGTTGGAGTGCTCCTTGACAGGGTTAGTTGAAAAGATTATCTGTTTTGTATTTGGTTGTGTTAATACTAGTTTTTACTTCAAGTATTCTATTTGCCATTAAACACCGCTATTTTTAATGTTATTTGAAGCTGGCTTTGCAGTTCCTTCTGAAGGAATAATTGACCAGTAATAATAGTGATGTGTTTCTCCTCTCAATGACAGTTTGTGCAGAAGCATGTACTATTTCTTCTTGGTCACTGCAGTTGAGTCCTTGGCGCTAGAGGTAAGGTGACCTGACTGCTGCTTATTTTTCATAGAGACTCTCAAGCGTGGGGATCTTCTCCTGAACAGAGGAGATCTGTGAATAGCCAGGAAATGAGAATTTGTCTAGTGATACTGTTGAAACAGTTTGATTTGCTGTTACTGGAGTAAACTGCTGGACCTCTGCAAATTTCACCAACCTGTTCGGAATTAATGATGCAGCCTGGATGCTGGGTGCTGCTTAAAAACATGAACCTGGCTCTTGTAGGCCTGAAACATATGCATGTTGTGCAGACACTGTAATTGATTCTATTATATAACTTTAGTATTCATGTAAGCTTGGGGTTTTGTAACTGTAATGTTCCTCAGACACTGAGAATGTCCAAGGACTTGGTAGGTAATAAAGAATAGTATGTCACACTACCTCAGTTCCTCTGAAGGATATGCAACATTGACTCCCTTGGCTTAGCAAACAGTTTGCTTTCTAGGAGTTGAATACCCAACACTTAAGATTATATGGTGTAAGTCATTGGTATTTTTCAGGCAAAATATGATTTAGATTTGGTCCATGAACTTTGCTGTGTGCGAAGAGAAAAACTCAAGCAAAGCGGTACCAAGCAAAGATGCCTGCTTCATGGTGCTGTGGTATTGGTGATAAAAGTCACCTAAGTTGTATTCCTGAGCTCTAAAAATACACACAATGTCAGTTACAGTCATCTGCTTCTGTCAAACTGTAGATGGAATTACAATGTTATGGTTTTTGTCATTGCTGAAGTTTTTCAGTAATCCATGTACTGACAGAGTGTGCAACCCCTCAATGTTTTAATTGCTACGATTTTTTCTCAGCTTCAGTAAATCTGCTTCCTAGTTCAGAGTTGTAACTGGTGAGGTAAGGATAAAGTGAAGAAAGATTGATAGGGAGTGCTGTGAAAGTTTTTTTTTTATTAGCTCAATTGATAAAATCCAAAAAGGGGGAGCTTTTTCGCTGGAAACCTAAAGAGTGGCTTGGAAAAACCTGCTTGTCATCTGGTCTAGTGAAGTGGAGAGTGTTTTTTCCTGTAAACTTACCCTCATCCTCTGTAGGGTTTCTGATGAGCAGAGATACTAAACTTTCCTAGGGGGTTTTGTGTCATTTAACCTGAAAATTTCTTCTCTGTTTAATTTGCAGTTTTGTAATACAGACACCAAATTCTTGTGGTCATTTGCTTTTCTTTGAGTGATCTAGTAAAGTGTGCAGTACTGAAATGCTGAATCTTTTGGCATTAACGTAGTTTTGGGGTTATGCACTCCCCTAGTGTAGGCATGTGGTAGTTCTAACAGAATAATAAAGATACAGCATTTTTTCTTAATTAGAAATCCTTGTAAGACATTTTCTAGAGCGGGCAACTTGCAGTTTTTGATGGTACTGAAATGGAAGCAGAAAGCTGCCACTCTTCTTGGACATCACCCTGCTGCACCAAACTTTAAAGGAAATGGAAGTGAAAACTGACACTGTTCAAACCCCTCTTGAGTTTTTGCTGCCATTACCATGGTTCCTTGGTGTTTTGTCTGCTCTACATAGCAGCAGAGAACATCTGCCTTGCTCCTAAGGTTTTTCTTTGCCATTTGCTTCAGTATATACCTCAGAGATACCTCCACATGGAGTCCGGTTTAACAGGTGATTATCTTTCACAGGTTTGTCTCTTTCTCTTACCCCTCTAAATAGGTGATCAGAATTCAGTTTAAAGACACCTTAAAATCTACCATCTTGTTATACCAGTCACAATATTTGATCCAACTTCAATATTAAGAGTGAGTTTTCCCTGGAAACAGTGAAGAATATGGCAGCGTAACTTAGTTACATCCCTTTGTGTTCATTTCTCACTAGTATTCTCCGCTTCCCCCCCTTACATATTCTTCATTTTATCTGTCCAAGGCTGAAGAGATACCAACATTCTTTATGACAGCAGTCAATTTGCAGTGCCAATTTAGTCACTGTTGAATTTCTTGGATTTTATATATTTTCTGAAACAACTGTGTTGTCTCAGTTGGAGTAAAAATGTGTGTGGCTAACAAATTCAGATTGTACTCATCAGACTTCAGACTCACTAATATTTTATATTTGTGATTGAAGGTGAAATTTCACTGGCAACTTTTTGACAGGATCTGTGGGCTTTCATATATATATATATGCATGTATTTATACACATGTAAATACACACCTTATGTTACCTTTTTTGTTCTTGCAGAAGCATTTGTGCAACAATATGATGAATTGGAGTGTGGGGAACTGATCCAGCTGAAAAGTTGGTCTTTCTGGTTTTTGGGTTTTTCTTTCTCTGAATAACCTAGTTGCATTATTCCTTGTTTGCTTGTATTCCACTATAGTCCCTACATTGCTTTGTAAAGAATACCTGTGTTGCTAACTGGTCTTGATTTTTAAACTTAGTTTAAGAAAGCTTGTGCTTTCTTGAATTGCATCTACTCCCCTTCCCTTTCCCTTACCCTCCCCTCCTTTTTTTTATTTTAAACTTTTGCAGGTATTTCTCCAATCTTTCAAAACTTTTTCCTAGAGGCTAATCCTGTCCTGTCATACTTGGTTCCTTATGTTTATGGTGCTGATTCACAAGCATTTTGCTGGAATGGTACAGGGGACTTTAGTGCTACCACTGAACATGGTGATGTGGTTTATCTGGTCCTCTCACTAGAATGTCTTAATTGGACAACAAATGAGTGTGTTAGCTGCATGGGTTAAGGCTAAACTTAAATTTACTAATTGTTCTCATCTTTGTTTTCTGTATTAATATAATGTAGGAGGGATGGCAGGTGATTTGCAAGCAAGTAATTTCATCCAGGATCTCCTAATTATACTTAAACTACAGGCACTGACTTTGAGTCATCAGAAGTTGAAGACAGTATTAATTCCCTGTGCTATAAGACATGGCAGTCCGTTTTTCTTCATAATTTTAGACATTGAGATATTAGCATGTGCATAAAAATACTAACTACAGAAACATCTTCAAGAACTCCAAGCACATTGTGTAGTTTTGCAGGTTTTTTGGTTGCTTATTCTGTGTAAATTGAATAAATGCTCCGGCACTATTGGTGGACTATGGAGGTGATACATAAAGGAGACAACTAGCTCTTAAGAATCACAGGCCTTTTCTGCTTTCCATACTTTCCCAGTACCAAATACCTACCAAATACATAGATATTCTGAAGTATATTCTATTACTGCTTTTGTATTCAATCAGCCCGTAGTTGTTAATTTGAGTTCCATTAGTTGCTTTTCAGAATGTGTTTATGGTCTTTTGATAGGAGGACATATTTTCTAGTAGCTGGACATTAAGCTAGAAGTTGTTTGGAATAATCAGAACAGTTCTTAGTTGTCTTGTTTGGTATCTTCTCTGGCCCAAGCTTAACATGCAAAGGAAAAGGAGCTTTAATGAAGACGCCTGTGGATGAAAGGTTCTATTTGTGGCAAATACTGTGGCTCACTGACTGAAGTAAGTACAATATTCTTATTTTAAATTCCAGTGTACTGTCCTATGGGAATTCTGGGTGTTTATTTCAGACAAAGGTAGTGACCGTGTATTTTGCACAGCCCCTGATTAAATTTGCTTTTGACTGTGACTGCTATTTGATTGTTACTTACGGAGAAAGTACATGCAATCAATTATGTTAATTTAGATCCTTGCAATAGGTACCTAATCAGTGCTTGCTGGAGAAACAGTAAGTACAGGTGGGTAGTGAAGAAGCTTTTACTGTTGCATGTTACAGGTTAAATTCCTTCCCTTATTAAAATTGTGCATAGCTGGTTTTGCTTAGGAATTTAAGTATTTTCTTTGAGATTAAATATTACAAAGCCTTAATTACCCCTTTTAGTCAGGCAGAGTGTTTCCTTAGCTGAAACACGCTCTGTTATTAGCTATTTAGCGATATTTTTTTTCATTATACAGCCCTTTGATGCTCCCGTTAACAGAACTGGGGATTGGCTGTACCGGGATGTTTTCTCTGCCGGTTGGTGAAGCGTTTCTCAGAGCAGTGTCCACGAGGTGGTGCCTTTTCATCACCCGAAAGGAAAAGGACTGTTGCCAAAATTCATGTTTGCCTTTCGGCCTGTTGCTTGGCAGAAATGGGAAGCCCAGATACTGAGATGAGAGTATCCTTTTCTCCCCAAATATAAAGGGAATGCTGTCGTTCTCCATTCTTTCCAGCCTTCGTGGTTGGAAACTGACTGTGAAGCTTAGAAGTTCAGAACTAGAAGAGAAAGGTAGTGGCTTGGAAATCAGAATGAAGCCGTGTTGGCAGAATCATGAAAAGGTTGGCCCTGGAATACCGAAGCTGTACAGGCCAGGGAGGGTGTATACTGCCAGAGCATCTTGTGAATTCAGACCTAGAACTGCAACAACTTTTCCACATCGAGCTCAGGCCACGTTGGTGGAAGGAACTATGCTGGAGCCTGAAAGTGGAGGAAGTAGTGCTTTAGCAAGTGCAGTTGGGGGGAGGGCTGAAGGGGAACTGGCATAGCGTTGGCAGTTCTCTTTCAGTTACATCATAGTTTGCCTTTCTGAGGTGAATTCCATTGAAGATGAGACAGTTGGATAACCTTATGAAATATTACCCTCTTACTGCAGAATAAGACTTGAGAACAGAGGTATAAAGGAAGACTTTTTTCCCATGGCCAGTATGTAATTCCCAGCTGTGAACCCTTTGGCAAAGAGCATGAAATCCAAAACACAGCTGATAGGGGAAAGGGCTGTTGTCAGCTCAGACTGAACACTTGAGTATTCATAGCGTGATGCTTTTACAAACAGACATTGGAGTACATTGGAATAATTTGGGTTTGAGATCTGTGCAGGAACCTCCTCCTAGCTGTGTACATTTTCAGATACAGTGGCAGTCAGCACTGAAGTAGACACAGGTGTGTGCTGTATTGTACTAGTTTGCCCCCCCGTGCTTACTCATCTCTGCCAAGTTTCCCACTGTAAATTGGTCTTATGTTTGCTTGTACATACCTTGGGACCCCTTCAGAATATTTGTGGTATTTTAAATCCTGCATTGTGTGCATGGCACTGTTTAGTTAGGAATTGAAGTTTAACTTAGTTACACATGCTGATTGTAGTGTTTACTGTGGAACCAATAAGTAGGAGGCAACCTCTTATACTTTATTAGTCTGGATGAATTCTCGTAGTTACTTGATAACTGTGTTTAAGTTTGAACTAAAAAAAATTGATATTCAAAGGAATGCTGAAACATGGATGGCACTTGAATATGGCCCCTCATCCACTCTGGGCTTGGGTTCTGATGGACACTTAAACTCTTTGGGTGTTTGTGGAGATAGAGTGGCTATTTTGTTTTTAAAGGATTGTGTATCATTTCTTTTTACGTGCCAGTGGAGCTAGAGAGGGACCTATTTTGGAAAGAGCAACAATCACATTAGAGAGGAGGCTTTTTCTGTTTCTTCCATCTATTGCAAATGAAGGGAGCTGTGTTTGCAGAGGGAGGTTAGAGCTCTGTAGCCCTGGCCTTGTTTCATTTGCTTCCCACATATCTGCGTTTACAGCAGAACAAGTGTTAGAAGCTTATTTACTACTTCTTGCAAACTTCCCCCTAGCCTTAATATCCCAGCAAACCTGTTCCCATGATCTGCAGTTAATAATGCATGTGGTGGTAACTCTAGCCCCAAATCATATCTTTCCTCTGCGTGCTGAGGGGCTTGGGGAGAAAAAGTGTGTGTTTCTATGAGCCCTCTTTAATACAGTGTGATGTAAAAGGATGTAACAAAGCTGAAAGGAATCCACCAGCAAAATTTAATGCAGCATTGCAAGAAAACCTGTCTTGGGTAGCAAATAATTTTTGATGCAAAGTTCTGTATGTTGTGAAACAGCAGAACACTGGTGTTGTTCTTCTGTAAGAAGATTGACCTCGAGAAGTGTTGGAGCTCTCCCCTAATAAAGCTATGCACTTGAAAGAGAAGATTTGATATTCCAGGGAGTGTTGAGATACCACATGTTTTCTGTTCCAAAGCCCTTGTAGCAAAGCACAGCGTTATTTCCATGGCAGTTATCTGGCGGCTCTCGGCAAATGCTGTTTTTCTGGTGTTTGCTCTAAGTTTTTTTCCATATCTGATTTCCTTGATCTTGTGAAAGAAAACAGGATGTTATGATAAGAGCATACTCAAGATGAGAGGAAAACCAGGCTAGTTCTTTGTTGTGGTTGGTTTTGTTTGTTTGTTTTTTAAATTTATTTGAAAAGCTGAAGATCTGCTTTAGATCACTATAACAACTTGGATTCCATACCCCAAAGGTGACTGTCTAGTCTTCTGAGTGTAGCATCTATGTTAATCTTCATGGAGGACAGTACTTGAAAGTACAGTATCAAATTTGACATATGATGTTTTGGCACTATCTACTGTTTGTTGTCTGAAGAAATACTGTACTTGAGCGCAGACACAGTAGATGGCACTTGAGTCATTGATGTTATGATGTAGGAAAGTAAGGCAAACTCAGTTATGGAGTTAGCTGTTTGTAACAATACGCACATTTTATTGAAAGACCAACTTGAAAACTTTTCCTTTTGGTTGAATAGTCCTAGAAGAAAGTAAACCATGCACAAATTCTTTTTCAATACAAGCAGGCCCTCTCCAAGCCCTTGAGTTTGTTGAATTTTTAAAAGACCGATGGGTAGGAAGTGATAAGCCTGAATCATAAATACCTAGTGTCTTTAAGCACATTGCCAGTGTTTGGTTTTGTAATCTGTTGTTTACAGCATATTCTCTAATATGGTTTCCTCATTTATCTTTTTTCTAGTCTTGCTTATTCCATCGTCCTGTTTGTGATGTGACCACTGACAGCAGGTGAAGGATAAAAATCTGCTAGCAAAGTGGGCCTCTAAAAGTATCTTTTTATCAGAACAGTTTAAGTGTTCCTTACTGTGGCGAAATTTGACAACCAAGGCTAAGAGTTTGCTGGTAGTTCTGCTAATCAAAATGTCAACATAAGATTTAGAGTATTCCAAGGTGGTTACCTTAATGCTACGTTTGGTTCTGTACTCTTGGACAATACTGTTTGGTTATCTATTTATTTTCTCAACGATTTTGATACTGGCGTTAGGTAGTGGATTGAGAGTCCTGAAAGCTGAAGCACCGGTACTGATTGCCCCCATAATATCCTGTCACTACAATTCAGCACTAATGCATATTGCAGAGTTAAGAAGGTGTAGGCAGGCTTAGATCATGAGTCATTCTTTGGCCTTTCTGCAAATGCTTTTATAATACTTAGTTTAATGAGGATACTATCAGACTTGAACCCAGGAACTAACTTCATTTGTGTTGTTCCTCCTATGTTGTTTTATCACTCGCTTCCAGGTTTGAGAGTTCATAGAAATGTTTGAAGGCCAAAAAAGCATGCTTATTTACTAGAGAACAGAGTACCAACTGTATCTTTTGTTTTGTTTGTAAAATAGGCAGAGGTATTTGCTTGCTTGGCTAATGTCTGTGTGATTGTTACTACATTTGGAACAAAATGGTGCATGTTAAACAGGTGTTACCTGGCACTGCGCTTGCCCAGTGTGACTTTGCTGGGAGATGACCTCGTCTTGGCTTGTTTTGCTTTCAGTGTTTGCCAGTGAATTTCAACTCTCAGTACAACTCTTCCTGACTGATCATATGGATGTGTACTGAACAGAAACATAAAAACTAATAGAAAAGTATAGGGAACTTTATTTGAGAGAGTGAATGATTATAGTTGCTTACTAACATGGTCTCTTCATCTTATGATTAGGACGAGTCCTCTGCTGTTGTAGCTGCATCTGTCTGTAATTCAAGACGCTCCATTCAGGTTAGAGAGTAATTAAATCCTTTTAGCAACTAGTCAGTCAGGGTGTGTTTTCCTCCCAAAAGGCAGCTTTTTCCTCTTCGATTGAGACTTCCCAGCAGGAGGTACCTTTTTGCTTTGCCAGTTGGAGAAAGCCCACATTGACCTAAAAAAAAAGCCAAACTATACTGGAACTCACAGGCATTTCACTTTAATTCCAGGCAGCCATCCCTTTGCAACAGCTCAGCTGTGGAAGAAGTGAGCTAATCTGGAAATTTGAAAGCGAAGTACTTAGTGAAGCCCTGGGGTTTACAGTTGGAGTAATTAAGGAGAGGAATTGCACACCCTGTACTTGATTTTTGTTTTAATTAGCCTTCCTTTGATCTAGTCTCTTGATTTAAATTTTAAGATTTGAATCAACAACCTGCCACAGTATATTGCTTAACTCCTCTCCTTCTCAGCCTATAAAGGAGATGTAGAAAGAATATTGTGTACACTTTATGGTTTTTATTTTGCTGGGAAAAGATTTGGCTGTCACTCTTGCTTCCTTATTTTCTGCTGGGATTCTTTCCATCTCTCCCATCCTCTCTTTCCTTCCGTTCTCCTCTTGTCCCTCCCAGACTTTCTTTATCCTCAAACATCCTTACCAGCTCTGCATTCACTTTAGGGTGTAGTTCAGAATTGTAACTTTTAGAAATCTGTCTCTGGCATCTTTGTAGATTCTCTCCTTCACAGGGAATCAGTCCCACTCTTTCCATGCGACTTCTCATCTATTCAAAGAGCTGTCTGTCGCCATTGCCAATTGGAATTGACAGTTGACTTCCTGCACTCTCTGCCTTGCTGGATGAACCAGCTAATTTTAGCTTTTATTTGGAAATTCCTTTTTTTTTTTTTTTAAAAAAAAAAATGCCTGTCTTGGCATCTGAATTCCCCTTTCCTGTGTTATTCACTGTCTCAGTTTATCACCATGTTGCTTTTGTGATACAGCACAAGGGTCTTTTCACATACATTGTATCTGCAACTTGGACGTTGAAGCATACTAAAGCCTACTGTGATTGTATTAATGATGAATATTCTTTGTTTTTCTAGCAGGCTTTGATAATTACAGACTATGGTCTTTGATGGGAAGAAACTACCAGCTTTAGAGAAAGAATGGCAATTTAAGTCAGAGGCATCAAGCCAATCATGATTTCTTGAAGAAGTCATGAAAACATTAATTTAAACATAAAACAAATAGACTTCAGTTTTTGAAGTCTCATCCAGAAAATTTTCCTGCCAAAAAGCTGTTGGGCAAGTATGGTAAGTAGCATAGGAACATGGTCTATCTACTTTGGAAAAATAAAACTTTATATTGACATTAGTAAGATTTAAACTTTGCTTTAGGAGTTGGATATTTCAGAATTAATCTAAGCTGTGTTACTATTAAACTTGTGTTATCTCTGAGTGGACATGTGCCCTTTTGTATTTTATAAATAAGCAGAAAATGTTCATTCACTGCACAGTTCAATGCACAAAAATCCTTATGGACACATGCTGTAGTTGTGATTTCTTTTTGGCAACCAGTCAGTTTGTTTGGGTTTTTTCTTTCTCAAGTGGAAGAGGCTGTGCTCCTGACTTTTTCCATGATAGCTTGTCTCATCAGTGATACAGTTACCTATTTTTTTCTTCCCAGTGCAGTGTACGTATTCCTGTTAGCTTTTAAATGTTCCCTCCTTTGTGTTTCCTGTTTTGATCTTGGAGTCTGCCATAGACTTGACCTCAAGTATTTGAAGGACTTTCGGTTTCTTTGAGTGCGGTTTTGACTGTCTTACAAACTTTCTAGAAGAAAGCAGTGAAATAGGAGGCTTGCAAGCAGAACACAGGGACGTACAAAGGAACAATGGTTAGACAGTTATTTTCACAAGGATACAAATACAAAATTCATTTTGACTGCTTGGCCTTTGCAAGGTCTTCATTACATGCATGGTTCCAGATCCTAAGCATTAAAAGGGAAACAAAATCCCTGTGATCCTGTAAGTAAAGTGAATCATTCCTACACACTGGAAATGGAGAAAGCAAGAAAACATTGCTGCTGGTTTTGATCTGAGGAGGTCTGTGTTCTGCATTGTGAGTTGCACATCATTATCTTGATTACTTGATTTCTTTTTTTAACAAGACATGCAGGGACAGTATTTTTCTGGTAATAACCTTTAAATAAAAGTTCACAGTATTTCAACACTGAGTGGGTCTGTTTCATTGGAGGTTTTGAAAAAGCAAAGGTGACTAACAGTTACATTGTTGTTTTGGCTTGAAGAAAAATCACTTTAACACAGAAGTCAGAACTGAATTCTGAGTGATTATGGAGATTTACCAAAAATACAGAAATTTGAGATTTTCCAAAATAAAGGGAAATTTCAGATTGTTTGGATAAAGTGATCAGTCTCTCTCATGCATGGCATATATATTTCTATGTTCTCTCTATTGGACTCATCGTGAAATAAATTAGAAGGCAACAGGAAAATGTAAACCAGTTATTTAAGGAGTAAGCTTTTTCCCCAGTAATCTGTCTGTCTAATATTGGAGAACTATTAGCTTCTTTCATGAATGCGCTGCAGTATAGGATTCCATGGGCAAGGACAGCTTAAAAAAAAATAAATGTGAGAGCTTTTTAATAACATGACCTGCAATTCAAAGATTATATTAGCAAAACAATTATTTTTCTCATAAATCATTTGAGAACAGAGGGCCTCTTTTTTCTGCCTGGCTGAGAACAATACCACATGTTAATTTTCATATGAGATAATAACGTTTAGAGCATTCTGTTTTGGAAACAGTGACTGACTGAGTCTAGCTTGCATAGCTCTTCTGAGCTCCATGCAAATTAAGTGGAAAGCCTATTTAATTAATGGAGGACACAGCAGTGGATTTGGGTGGAGATCACTCAGAATTGAGAGGAGCAAAACCTTAAGCAGAGTTTTAAACTCATATATGATGAATAATCTTAAGATTGACAAGATTTAAATGAGAGCCTTTTTAATAGAAATTTTGGCAGAGGAAGCAGGGATTGCTCACTGGTTCCTCTTTCAAGGCAGCAAAGCCATGATGTGGCATGGGTTTTTTCAAATTTTTTCTGCTTAGGTTTTTATGGTGGTGAAGGTTTTTTGGGATTTTTTTGGTTTTGGGGTTTTTTTCCTACCTTGTGCTCTTTCTGAGCCCATGCTATTAGCACACCTTCCCACCCTTTGCTTTTGCTGGGTCTGACCGCTTATTAACTTAGGTGCTGCAATCCACCTTCCCATTGTAAGGTGGTATGTATCACTAGTGACCTTTTTTTTGGTGGGGAGCTAGTTGTCTCTGAGTTTTCAGAAGCTTAGTATTTGGGGAAAGGGAATCCTGGGGGGGTGTTTTTCACTTTAAGTACATAGTGTCTTGTAATGGATTTGCATTGTGCTACAACAGTAGAAATACAACTGTGTCAAATAGATAACACTGACTTCTGTCATGCTGCCTTTCTCAAGCCTAGCATGGGTACCCTGACAAGCGCCATCAATGGAGGAATGTTTCTACTAATGGAAGATGCTATTCAGTAGGTGCTTGTCTTCACTAGGTTATGAATGTTTTTAACTTGAAGTTAGTTGGCAAAAGTAAGTGGATCTTCTCCAGCCACTTGATCTTACATGCATTAAATACATGGGTCAGCTCATTCTGTGCATTACAGTGTTAGAGTGTTGTCTCTGAGATGAAACAGTGGCCAAATAATGGGCACAAAAATATGACCAATGATTTCACCACATCTGCTGGTTTCAATAAAAATGCCATGAGATTGCTGTCCAGTCAGTAGAGGAAGCTTACGTTTTTTAAAGTCTCATATGAAAGATCATCAGATGGTAAATTGAATTAAGCTCTACTTGTGTTCATGTGCGTCCTCCTGCTGATCAAAGCAGTGGTTCCAGAGAGTCTCTAGTATTTGAAGCCTAAGGCAGAGCGATGCAGGTCATTCCCTGCAGCCTTTAACGGAATGACAAAATGGAGCTTGTAAATCTCTTTAGGTGTCAGCTCGCAAATGGAGAAGGAATGAAAGACAATGGAAATGTAGTGGTAATTTTGAAGAATCATATGCTTTTCTTGGTTTGAAATGCATATACAGAGGGAAGATTTAAGCACCTCCTCCCTCCACTTTTTGTACAACAAAGCAGATCTTTTAGTACTTTGTCAAGTGTCCTCAACCTTTAATATTCAAGTCATAAAGAGTGACTGACTGCAAAGTTTGTTAAGGGTAGGTAAAAGGGTGGGAAACAAAGTGGGAGGTGGTGTCTTTACTTATTGAAGAATTGACCAAGAATTAAAACCTGAAGGAATTTTTTAGTAAAAGTTCTGCTGCTTTGAGTAGGTGCTTTTCCTTGTAGGCATTTGAATCTGAGTGAGGTTTGTTTTTGTATAGCCAGAGATGATTTATGATTTCAACGTGCCCAGTGGGCTAAACCTTGAAAATGTTTCATGACAAAGATAACTAGAATAAATGTTATATGGATTCTGTATTCATCTGAAAGTCAACCTCAAAGTAAACATCACTAGTTTCATGAATGTTTAAGTGGTACTTTGCTATGTTTGACTAATGGGTGTTGTGAGTTTATGAAATCCATCTGACTATTTGAAATTCTCAGAGAACTGAGCAAAACAGTGGTCTGTCCAGTGAGATTTCTTTTAATGTAACTTTATCTCAGCTGTGTAAGTTGGCAAAAAGGCTGTAAGGGGTCATCATTCAAGAAAATTAAGTCTCTTTATTTAAAATGAGTGCTTGGATGCTTAGCATCAGTGTTTAATCTCTGTTGGTTTTGGGAGTGAGCCCACACAGGTGGTTGTTCTTTTTTTAAATACAAAATTGAAGATTATAGGAATGAAGAAAAAAAAGAAGTACATACAAGACAAAGATGTGGCTTTTAGTTGATATAAAGGTAGGATATTCAGAAGTAGAATTACTGCTGAATGGATTTTGGAATGGGGAGAAGGCTTAAGTATTGTGACCTTCCCTAAATGTACAGGACCATGTAATTTCTCTTCAACTCTGAATACAATTTGCATCTTTCAGCAGCAAAGCATAAGAGGAAGAACGTTAAGGTTTTTTTTGTAGCTAGTACTAGATCCTTTAAGTTACCATTTGATTGTTGACATTATTTCTGTTGCTTTACTAAGACAGCATCACCTGATAACTTGACCCTGAAGCTTAGGCTGTAGTGATGGTGCTTTACATTGAAATGCTTACTTGATTGTAATCCATTTGAGGGCTTTATATATTGCAACAAGGATACAATCAAGTACTAGCGGTGTATTTTATGAATGCTGAAGTAAAGGAAGGCTCTTTTTAAGCTCATAAATCTAATGTGGGTTGACTGGTTACAAGGTACACCATCAGTTTTGTGATTATAAAGATAAACAAATGTATTGTTGGTCACTCAGCAGCCCAGAGTCAAATCCTGGCAGTACTGCAATTAAGCTCCAAATGTTTTTTTTCTGATCCATCTGTGAAAGTGTTGTAATTATGCATGTGACTCTTTTTCATCATAGACAGCCCTTCAGTTACGATAGGGTTTTGATTGACACAGGTTGTGCTGAATTTTGCCAGTCTGAATACCATATTCCTTGTTTCAGTCTCCACTGAGCCGTGGTTACTACGAGCAGCTGCTTCCTTCCCTACTTCTGTGACTGTGTGCATTGCATATAGTTTATGAAAGAGATTAGGATAATCCTTTTGTGTCAGGGACTTGCTGGGACTACTAAAATTTCAAGTTAGAATAAGGTGCCTGGTAGAGAATTAGAAACAAGCATTCCTTTTAGATTCTTTATGGTGAAATCTTAAAGCAGCCCAGGCAGCCAAAATAGTAGGATGGCAGGACCAGAAGGATGGTGTGAGTAGTTTTACTGCATGCTTAGTTTGCTAGAATTTACTTAATGAGTGGTTCTTGAAGTAAGCTTTCCATGCCCTAATACACAAACTTCTGCTACAATGGAGAACTTGCCATCTCAAAAGAACCTGCTGGGCTTGTTTAGGACTTGAAGCAATAAAATGATTATGTGGTGCTGTGCAACACTTATACCTTGGGCATTTTGTTGTATGTACGTTGTGCTGTGCAGGGTGTGATGTACTATATGTACCAATACTTGTGTGTGCCTGTATTGAAGGAAGGGTGTTTCCTTGATTCCAAAGTCTGATTTTTATTCAGGATAGCATCGGCTTGATGTGCTGCTGTGTGTTACTGAAAGAGGTGTACTGGTGTTAATAGGAGCTGTACCTTGGTCTTCCCTGGCTGAGGATAAATAAATCTGTACAATACACTCTGCATCGCTATGGTGCTAATTCTTGTTGTTTTTCCTGAATCTTCCATGCAAAATGCTGTAAATATGCAAATTGGTTACTGAGTTCTCATCACAGAAACTCAACTATCTTTACAAACCATGAATTTGACTCCTAGTTCCCATCTCAGCAGACCGCTTCATCCCATTTCATACAGATGAAAACCGCATGTGTACCGTACCGCTGCATGGGGTTGTTCCTGCCCAGGTGAAGACCTGCCCCTGTGCTTGTTTAGTTTAAGTTCCTCACCACCTGGCTTTGCAGTCTGCCCAGGTCATGCTGAGTGGCAGCGCAGCTGTCCGCTGTATAAGCTCATCCAGTTCCGTGTCATCGGCAAGCTTGCCGAGGGTACACTCTGTTCCCACGTCCAGGTTGTTGATGAAAACATTGAACAAGACCAGACACAAAACTGACCCCTGAGGCATGCCACTAGCTATGGGCCTCCAATGGACTCTGCACTGCTGATCACAACTCTCTGAGCTCTATTGTTTAGCCAGTTCTCAATTCATCTCACAGTCTGCTCATCTAACCCATGCTACCTGAGCTTACCTATGAGGATGTTATGGGAGACCATGTCAGAAGCCTTACTGATGTCAAGATACACAACATCCACTGTTCTTCCTTCGTCCATCCAGCTGGTCATCTCATTATAGAAGGCTATCAGATCAGTCAAGGATGATTTCCCCTTGGTGAAACCATGCTGACTGCTCCTGATAACTTTATTTTCTTCCATGTGTGTAAAGATGTCCTCCAGAAGGAGCTGCTCATTTACTATACTGTATTAATGAGCTATATTTGTTTGCTGTAAGTACGAGGTCACCCTGCTTGGCTTGGTTTCACTCACTGTTGCTAAATTTTGTTTTTCAAGTTTTATTCTTACATAAAGCCTTTTCACTTCTGTCTTCAAGCTTTCAGCATCACTTGTTTACATCTAGCTTTTCTTTTATTGGAGTTGTTTTTGCAGAGACAAAATTAAAGTTCAGGTAACAAATGTTTTGATGGTGCTGGGAGGCATAAAAGGCTGATGGTGATTTTTGACAGTGCAGAGGAAAACTTTATAAGGTTCCTATTTTTCTTTCTCTTGTGCCTGCTTCCCCTGCCCCACCCTTGCCTGCCTTCCAATTCTTTTCTAACCCTTAAAAGCCGTTTCTACAGCTCCCCTGTCCCCCAGAGAACTGTTTCTTTACCACTTTCTAACATGTTAATACCTAGAAATGGATGCAAAATAACCTCCTTCTAGTTTCTGAATTGTGGCTCAGTTAATCAAACAGGTTGCCTTATCTATTGCAGAATACATAATGGAGATGAGGGCAGTGCCACAGGATCTTACTGCAGTGATGTATCTGTTTGGCAGTAGTTGGTTTGCTGTCCTGGCACCTGCATGCTAAATGCAAGGTATTTAAAATCCTCATTTGGGTAAACATGATCAAGACAGGGTTTGCAGTTTGCTGTTAATATCTTAACCCATTTAATACTCTGTATTTCCATGTATGTCTAAAAATAAGCATGTTGGACTTTTACTGATGGTTCTAATGAAAGTGTTATCCACTTATGCATGTGATAGTGGTTTTTTTGTTTTATTCTGTTGGAAGCTCTGTTCTGCAGCACCATCGTTGAGCAAACACTCATAAGACAGCTCTCTAAGCAGTATCTTTCTGGACAGTTACCCTCTTTCTGTAAGACTGGCATAAGCCTCTTGCTGAAGGGGGGTGAGGGTGAATATATGTGGTGTGGATGGAGTTGAAACAGGCACGATGCCATTGGCAATCGGTCATGATAAATATAATGAAAGTGTGTCTGTAGTTCTAAAGCATAAATCCTACACTTTAAAGAAACTTCTCATAAGAAATCAATTTATAACCAGCTGAACGCTGTGTATGGGTGAAGAATGCTTGTTTTTGTCAAGTATTGTACTGATAAAAGAGCCGCATCTTGACCTGCTGCAGCACTGACTCAGCCTGTTCTACCTGTGGTGTAAACACATTTGTTTGGGTGCTTATTTTCCCCATAGCTACCAGCCTCACGTCCATTGAGAGAAATATTTCTAAATGCTCTCTCTGTTTTGGCAGAGAATTTGCCTACCCTCATTTTGTGGTTTCTGGAAAACTTGCTGTATTTTTTTGTTTTGGTAAATCACAGGTATTAAATAATGAGCAGTTTGTGTGGTGTGATCCCTGCAGTGCTTCACAGTTATGCTTGTAGCCAGTTTGGCAAAGGCAGAAGAATATGCAATATTATGTCTATATTTTAGATAGATGAGGAGTTTAGCAGGCCTCATCTATGTGTGGTTCAACTTCATAGTATGTGTAAATGACAAACTGTTTTAATTAACTGTCATTTTAGAAATGAACACAGGGAAATACATTCCAATTTGGGTTCTTACAGTTCACAATTTTAACTGCCTTTTAAAAGTTTTGCCATTTTATATTCTTGAACTGCATATGATACTAAGCAGGTGGGATTTTTTCTGGAAAACATATATACACACATACATAGCTAGGTTAGGATTTCTGCTTGTTAATAATGTGAGGTTTTTTTGGCTTTGATGTAGTCTTTAGTCACTTAGGTAATGATGAGTAGTGCTTTTGAATACTCTCTATTGAAAGCGATGACTTTATTGGTGACTATAAGGCTCCTTTCAGTTGTTTAGAGATTCTGCTAGAAGACATATGTAAAAATCACAGATTTCATGATACTTTAAAATCACAGACTGGTTTGGGTTGGAAAGGTCCTTAAAAGATGACCTAGTTCCAACCCTTCTGCCATGGGCAGGGACACCCTCCACTGAATTAGGTTGCCCAGAGCCTCATCAAGTTGGCCTCAAGCTGCCAGGGAGGGGGCACTCACAGCTTCTCTGGGCAATAGATAGATCATCTGCCTAATTTCTGAGGAAAAATAAGGACAGCTGTCAAAATCTTTACTGAAGAGCAAAAACTCCAGGGAAGGAAAAATAAAAATTGCTTTGTGTTTCTTGCCTGGATTATTTTCTGTACCTAAAACCTCAACTGTTGAATTGACAAATGTGTGGCTTTTGTGGCGCACACATGCCTCAGTGGCCACTTTCAAAAAACTGTGCTATCATATTCAACAAGAATCTGAATATATTGCCTTGCTCTTTCTATAAGGAGCCATTTCTCTGAGGTAGATTCATTTTGGCCACCTGGCCACCCCTTGTTAAAGGGATGCAGACAAGGTAAAGATCATGGTGGTTGATCTCTAGTCTGGCTGAGTTGTGTGTATTTTAGGCAGGTGCACCTCACCTCAGTGGTGAGGCATTACTTATATGCAGTATAATTTAGAATTTGTATCCAGTGCAAAAATAGGATAAGATCCCAGAGCATAACAATTATTTATATCAGATGCAATTTTGAGTAATGATGTTTCTTTTCCCAACTACTATGTCAAGCAAGATACAGTTATTTACATCCGAGTCCAACGTTACACAGTCTACTGATCTCAATTATTTAAACCTAAATAAAAAACAGTGGTTAAATATATTAAGTATATTTGTTGGACTCTCTTGGGAAAAATTGTTTGAACAAGTGTTGTGTTTGTTAAGTGCACAGATGTCATCTGCCTGAAAAAGATTCTATAGATGTAGGTTGCTTCAGTCCAATACAGCTTGCTTATTCTGTTTCATGCTAGCAGCCTGCCTGAAAGATGTTCTTTGTCCTAAATTAGTGTTTCGAGTTCACTGGGATTCAAGTATTACCTCACAAGTGCTAAGGCTGTTTCAGGAAATGATGAGACTCTTGGATACCCTACCGCGCTGGATAACCTTACATCCGAGAAAGATCTTTGCAAGTCCTTAATCCGTGAAATGTGTAAAGAACCCTACTTAATACATCTCCTAATTTCCCAAAAGAAGAAGGTGAGCTCATTCTCTCAGATGTTTAGTGCCAACAAAATCATGGAATAAAGTGCTGCTCTCTGTAGAAGCCTGGAGACAGTTTAGGGGAAAGGCTCCTCTTTAAGGAGGTCCTCTGCAACATTTACTTTGTCTTACCCCTCCGATCTTTATGGCTTTGAGGAATTAATCCAATTAAAATATACTAGCATAAGATGGGATATATGCCTGGGGTCTTATTTCCTTGTAACTCATATTTAGCTTTTGAGTCAGTGTGTGTTGTTGCCTTCTGCAGTCATTGATGAGTATTGCCCTTCACTGTTGTTACCTCAGGTAAGGTAAGGGGATGGAAAAGGTGTCAGGTCTCCTTTTTGGCATTTTCCATCTTGAGAATATGTGCTTAATAATAAGCTCCAGGTGTCTCATTCAGGAATGGATTTTCTGAGAAAAAGGTCTTCTCACCTTAAGCAGAACTTCATTCACCTAGGGTTTCACACATCCTTGCTGAAGGCATATCCTACCCTTTTTTTGTAAATGGCTCATAATTGACAACACGCATTGGCTTGTCACAGGTACAGTGTGTGGTGAGAAGGCTCTGGTGATCCCTTGCCAAAGGCTTTCTGAACCAGTCTATGATGGCTTGAGTGTGAATTAAGACATAGCCATGTTTTACAACTATGTTGCGTGTAACTGTTCCTTTCAAGGTGCTTCCCTCTCTGCCCCCCTCCCCTGGCCGCACACAAAGTTCAAACACAAGCAATATCCTGAACATCTGTAACACGGCTGGCTGGAACCCCTTGCATCCTCCCAGGGTGACATTATGCAATTTCTGGGGCCTCCAGAAAATTCTTTCTGGTAATTCTTTCGAGACCTTTTATTTCTAGTTTCAAATGAAGAGGTGGCTACCTTCGAGCTTGTCACAGGGCCATGTGTGACACAGACAGTAACTTGGAGGAGAAAATGACATACGTCTCAGTCACTGGATTTCTTTTGAGTTGCGGTGCCATGTATCCAGTCCTGAGTGTAATCTGTCACTGCTCAGAGCCCTGTGTGCTCTCTCTTGTCAAAGACAGGCAAAGCATATGCACATCATTTGGATACCTCAGTCCAAAACTAAATCCCAACACTCACTCCTGTGAATAAGTTGTCTGTTTGTGAATGACTTTGTGCTGAGTTTCTTACATTTCAAAATAGAGTTCAGAAGATTTTTTTTAATGAACAGTAATTTTACCTGAGTACCTAACGTGATGAATGGTCTGTCTTTTTGGCCATTTCTTATATTCTTCAAGTTTTTGAACTTAGTTTTGTGCTTTAATTCTCTTATTTGTGGGTTAGGGTGGTGGTGGTTGTTGGGTTTTAGTAGATGTAAACCAAGTTGGAAAAAGCATCATTGGCTGATATACAGAAAAAGAAGGAAAAATATGAGCTTTGGAAGAAGGGGCAGGTGTCTTGGGATGATTATAGGAATTTAGTGAGATCATGTAGGGAGAAAGTCAGAAGGGCTAAAGCTGATCTGGAACTCAGGCTGGCCAGTTCTGTAAAAGATAGTAAGTCCTTCTATAGGTATATTAATAGTAAAAGGAGAGTCAAGGAGAATCTCCAGCCCTTATTGGATGCTGATGGCACATTAGTGACAAGGGATGAGGACAAGGCTGAGGTCCTTAATTCCTTCTTTGCCTCAGTCTTTAACAGTAAAGAAGGATATTCTGTGAGTGCTCATCCTCCGGAACTGGCTGACAGGGAGGGGAAGAATAACAAAGTTCCCATGGTTCAGGAGGAAATGATTAGCGACCTACTTGGCCAGTTAGATACCCACAAGTCAATGGGGCCAGATGGGATTCACCCAAGGGTACTGAGGGAGCTGTCAGATGTGCTTGCCAAACCCCTTTCCATCATCTATCAGCAATCCTGGCAGACTGGGGAAGTTCCAGTCAACAGGAGGCTGGCAGGTGTTACACCCATATACAAGAAGGGTCGGAAGGAGGATCCAGGGAACTACAGGCCTGTCAGTCTGACCTCAGTCCCAGGGAAGATCATGGAGAGGGTCATCTTGGGAGCTATCATGCAGCACATGCATGATGGCCAGGGGATCAGGCCTAGTCAGCATGGGTTTACAAAAGGTAGATCCTGTCAAACTAACCTGATCACCTTCTGTGACAAGGTGACCCGCTTAATGGACGAGGGTGAGGCTGTGGATGTGATCTACCTGGGCTTTGGTAAAGCCTTTGACACGGTTTCTCACAGCATTCTGACTGAGAAACTGGCTGCCACTGGCCTGGACAGGTGGACCCTCAGCTGGGTTAAAAACTGTCTGGATGGCCGAGCCCAAAGGGTGGTGGTAAATGGAACAAAGTCCAGCTGGAGGCCGGTTACTAGTGGCATCCTCTAGGGCTCAGTCCTGGGTCCAGTCTTGTTCAACGTCTTTATCAATGATCTCGACGAAGGGATTGAATGCTCCCTCATTAGGCTTGCAGTTGACACTAAACTAGGAGGAAGTGTTGATCTGCCTGAGGGTAGGGAGGCTCTTCAGAGGGATCTGAACAGACTGGACCGATGGGCTGAGACCAATGGGATGAAGTTTAACAAGGCCAAGTGTAGAGTGCTGCACATGGGACATAATAACCCCATGCAGCGCTACAGGCTTGGGGGAGACTGGCTGGAGAGCTGTCAGGCAGAGAAGGACCTGGGGGTGTTGGTTGACTGCAGGCTGAATATGAGTCAGCAGTGTGCTCAGGTGGCCAAGAAGGCCAATGGCATCTTGGCTTGTAGCATAAACAGTGTGGCCAGTAGGTCTAGGGAGGTGATTGTGCCCCTGTACTCGGCATTGGTGAGGCCACACCTCGAATACTGTGTCCAGTTCTGGGCTCCTCACCACAAGAAGGACATGGAGGTCCTGGAGCGAGTCCAGTGAAGGGCAACCAGGCTGGTGAAGGGGCTGGAGGGCAAATCCTATGAGGAGCGGCTGAGGGAGCTGGGGCTGTTTAGCCTAGAGAAGAGGAGGCTGAGGGGAGACCTTATCACTGCTTACAACTACCTGAAGGGAGGTTATAGAGAGGTAGGTGATGGTCTCTTCAGCCAGGTGATAGGACAAGGGGGAATGGCATGAAGCTGAGCCAGGGCAGGTTTAGATTGGATGTTAGGAAAAAATGTTTTACTGCAAGAGTTGTCAGGGCCTGGAACAGGCTGCCCAGGGAGGTGGTTGAGTCACCTTCCCTGGACGTGTTCAGAAAAAGGGTAGATGAAGTACTTAGGGATATGGTTTAGTTTAGGATGTGAATGGTTGGACTTGATGATCTTAAAGGTCTTTTCCAACCTTATTATTCTGTGATTCTGTGATCTCCTTATTCTTGTGACTGAAAAGAAAAATTCAGTTCTCCTGAAAACAGTGATTTGGCACAAAACTTTTTTAGGACTCTGGATTTCCTGGAAAGTTATCAGTTTGTTTCACAGCCTTAACATTGATTTTTAATGTAGCTTGTTTGATATTGAAGTTGTATTTTTAATAAAGAGAGGAGAAGAAAATATGAGAGGTCTTTACTATCTTGAACTCTGGAAATGAAGTATTTTGTTTTGCAAAGACTATCTGGAATAACTAAATATTTTTATGCAGCTAAGCAGTCATCGGCTGCTTGCTTCCTTCTCCTCAGTGGGATGGGGGAGAGAACTGGAAGAGCAAACCCAAGAAAAACTCATGAGAAGAGAGATGAAGACAGGATTAATATAAATGAAGGGAGGAAAAAAGAAAGGGGAGTGTGGGGGGGGGGAAGTGGTACAGACAGTCACTTGCTGCCTCTCATTAGCAGACTGCTGCCAAGCTAGCACCCAAACAACACCCAAACCCGGTACACACACTGAAGCTCCAAATGACCTTACTGGGATGTTATGAAGGATACCTCACTTCTCTGTGCCAACAGTGAGAGATAAGATGGGTTGGACTGAAACGTGGCGTTTGAGGCAGTTTGATGTTTTAATAGAATGACTGTACTGACAGGCTTTAATTTTTATCTGTGAGGGACTTTAGAGAAAGAGTGTCAGGACAGGACTCCACTGCCAAAGTCAGGTTTTTTTTTTTTCAAAAAAAGGGTAGATAAAGTACTTAGGGATATGGTTTAGTTTAGAATGTGAATGATTGGACTCGATGATCTTAAAGGTCTTTTCCAACCTTGTTATTCTGTGATTCTGTGAAATGGAGAGGGATTAACTTGTAGGCTGATAATTGAAAAACAGATGTGATAGGTAGAAAGATGAATGTGTTTTGGTGTCTGAGTGTTGAGTTGTCATAATAGTTTCAGACTAGTTTCATTGTGGTTAGCATTCACAGCACTGAAGTTTCTCAATTTGAGAGGAAAACTTGTTGATTTGCTGAAGGAAAGCTAGCTTCCTTTGGGCATTTTAGGGTTTTTTTGGGGGGGCCCGGGATGTTAGTAGGACACCTATCTGAAGTAGGTGGTGTGCTTTTGCAAACCATTATTTCTTTGGGAGTGTCAGTCTTGAATTTGTAAGCAATTAAGGCTGACATTTTGAAATCTAAATGTTTAAGGTCAGTCGTTGAGTTAAGAACCTGTGTGTTCTCCACTCAGCAAATCAAGATGCTGGTATTTACATATTCACTCCTGTTTTGTTTTGGTGTTTTTTTGTAACCTCACTTTCAACATTGATGTACGAAAATACTATCCAGTTTTCACATAGACCTCAAGGGATTAAGGTGCTGTATTTTTATTAAACTGTTGTTTTGTTCCATAAAGTTTTGCAAAGTAAAGTAACACCCTAATAGTAATTTCTGTTTTACTGAAATATTTTATCTTGATCTCAAATTTTTCTGCAAATGCTGATGAATAAAACCTCCTTTCACTTCTGTGAAGCACATGGTGGTGGTCCCATTTCATGTGTAGAATGGAACCCAGATGTATTAACTTACAGCAAATCATCTCCTCCCCTCTTTTTATACAGATTGTTTCTGCTTTCCAACTCTTCACTTTATGAGACTTTTAAGTGCACAGTGCAGTGATTTACTACTGATCACTTTTCTAGCATTTTATTCTAAATGAAACAGCCCTGCAGGTTATGAGTTGCCAAATGACAGAAAACAGGAGCTCCCCCAAGTTCAAGCTGTTTTAAAGTCTAAAGCTTTACAGTGAAGAAAACAATTAAGCGATTGGTGTCAGAGAGACCTGGGTTTTACTGTTAAGCTGTCACCCACTCAGCTGTTAACATCTTTTTGTATTGACAAGTTTGTGGTTGCTCACTGTGAAACAGAACTAACATGAAGGCCTGTGCATTTTGGTTTTGTTAAATATCTCTCTTTTTCAGTAGGCCTGGTGATGTGGCCTTTTCGTGTCCGATAATTGTAGCATTGTTTCAGAATGGCTGACTCAGCACATCTGCAAAGTCTTTAAATATCTCTTGCTGCAGTTGTTTTTATTGTGTGCCAAAGCACAAAGGCATCTGAGAATGAGGTAACTGCTGTAGTCCATCAAAGATTTTGTTGAAAGGTCTTTTATCGTTGAAACTGTGCTGAGTGCCTGCTTGTCTTGAGTTTGGAGAGGTACAGATGTCTTGGGAGATTCAACCTTGATCTTCAGGAAACACAGATGCACATGAATATAATTTAATGAGTTTCTCTCTGTATAGTACCTCCCTTCTCTAATGAAATTGTGTAGTGCATGCAGTTTGCATACTTTTGTAAACCCTTAGCACTGGGGTATTGGAAGAAGTTGTCGATGCAAGCACAAATTGCATCTACTCTCAAGACCTCTCAGCTAGCTTAAACTGGTACCAAAAGAATATTTAAGAGCTCTCTTCTGCAGGCAATTAGACTTGTTTCTTCTTTCAAGGAATTGATTTTAAAATTAATCTTTCTGTTAAATGAACGTATGCAAGGCCAGTGTGGAGAAATGTTTCTGCAAAACATTTAAATGCAATAGTGCTATAAAAAGGCTTTCCCTGCTCTCCAACGCTGTACTTTTTCCAGAATAAATAATTGAGAAGTAAGAGGAACACATACACACAGAGGTGTTTTTTTAAATCCATCTCCATGTAAATGAATGACTGCAAGTGCTGGTCAGTGGGGTCAGCTCCAAGGAAAATGTGTGTCCTCACAGAAACAAAATGTTATGGAATTGTCAGTAAGCATCAATAAGATAAAGCATGAGACAGGAACAGATATGGCTGTTGTACAGAATCATCAGTAGTATGACAAGTGAAATCTGAAATTGTTTGAACAACTCCCTTTTGCTTTCAAATAAACACAATAGATACTAGATTTAACTGCTGTGGTCGACAGCACTTGTTCAGGGTATGCAAGTAATGTGAAAAAATTAAAATTACTTAATTGTGTAGCATGTAATGAACATATTTGTATATTGTTGCATTCTACAAGGGGAGGAGATAAATTTGTGAGAGAGAACAATAATAATACATACTAACTGTTCCTGATGGAGAGACTTCTGTAAATTTATTACTATTTTAAAAATAAATTTAGGGAGAAAGACAGGTGGTATGTTGGGAAAAAGCGGTATTGATGGACTGCCACATTAATGCTGTGTGCATGCAACAGTATTGTGTGCTTAGGAGAATATATGAACAGGAATGTAAATGACCAAGAAGTTAAACTCCAGCAGATCCAGAGCTAAAGTATTCAGTTTGAATGTATAATTTCATGGGCTACCCATTCTGAGGCAGACCATCCATTATAAATAATGATAAACATGCCAAAGCACAGTGATTTTGATGGAAGGTTTTTTAATTCCTGATCACAGGAGCATCTACAAGAATGATCCATGGGTGAGTAGTTATATAGCACTACCTTCCTATTTACCCTAGATAAGTTTGTAAATAAGGCTTCCTTTTTCTTGGATAGTTTGTCTTAATAACTCATTTGTACTTGAATATTTAGATGCCCAAATGCTTCTAGGTCTCGCTTTCTTTTAATGTGCTCTTTCACTTTGTTTTTTCTAGCCCATTCAAATTCTTTGTTTGCTAGCAGAAAATGAGTTGTTATCTATAATGGGCTTTATACCTGCTAGTAGGTGATCTGAAATAAAAACTCAGATGGTTGGAGTTAGAGGAAATGTGTTTATGTGTTTGAAGGAATGCTTGTTTTGTAGTTTCTCATGAGGCAAGCTATCCTATTGTCCAGCCATGTTTTCAGAGTCATGTTTATCCTGTTATCTTACTCAAAATATGTAGAAGGGAAATTACTATTGTTAAATCAAAGGTTAGTTTAGAAGGATGATACACTGGTAATGGTTATGTCATTGGCAGGGTGATTGTGGATTCAGGGTTTGGATGCATGTCAAAACTGTTTTAACCTAGAGGGGACCTCTGGTTAAAACAGCTAATAATCAGTCATTGAGAATGCCATTAAATGGCTCAGGCCTTGGGCTGGCAGTTGGGCCACTGGTCTGGTGTGACCTCAGAGGTCATAGCAGATGACCCAATAACGCAGACATGTCATTCTACCTCTTGCACCAGCCCTATCCCTTACCTTTTCTGTCCAATTTCATCATTGGGATTAGTAAGAGGGTTAGTGTTTTTAGTTGGCTAGATGTTGATCAAATAGGCCTAAGGCTTGCTTCTGCTTCTGTATAGTATCAAAATCCACATTGTTAGTTGCTTGATTTTTTTTTTTGAAGTAGAATAGTTAGTACAGTTTTTTTCTGATGAAAATGAAGCTTCTTGTTGCTAAGAATATCCTGTGTTTACAACCTTTGAATATTCAGCAGGGACTGATGGTGTCACAGATGAGGTCAGTTTTCAGCAGTATTGATAGTGCCAGGAGAGGCCTTGGTGATGCCACTGTGACTCAGACTCCTTTTAAAATCACTGTCAAAAAAGGGTGAAGTTCTTCCCAGAGAATGTCTTTTCATATGTGTTTACTTGGGGATTTTGAAGGAAAAGGCCTTGCAAGCATTTTTCCCATAGATCATATAAACTTCTTTTTTTTTTTTTTTTTTTTTAAATCCCAGGTCCTGGTAAATTCCACATTTCTGTATTTTCACACCAGCTTGTTCATAATGCTAGTTCATGGGAAATAATGAATGCAATGTAGAATGTAAACAGTAACCCAAAGTATGCTCCCATGTACCCATGCTGTATCTAATTAGTCCGAAATGGCCAAGTGGAACTAATTGAACAAATGATGCCAGCCTTAAGCAAAAGTACCTTCTGAAAAAGGTCAGAAATTCTTACAGGCAAGTTTGCTCCACACCCTCTTTTTTTGAAAGACAGGGTAGAGGTTGCAGGCAAGGAGAAATGCGGATAACAAAGTGAAGCCTCTGAAATGATCTGAAACAACTTGCTGACGTGACATTTTTTATAAAGATGTTTTGTGTACTATGAGTACGCAGTGTATTCCAGTTAGGCGACAGTAATTACCTCAGGTTGTGGGGAATGTATCTTGAATTTGCTTCACCCATCATGAGCTCCAGTAGTGGGCCCTAAATGAGGGAAATCTTCTGAGATCAGGAAGCCTTAACTGCAGCTGTTGTCTGGGCTGCGTATGCGAGCAAAGCCAAGCAGCCTCCTCTGCCCTTGTATTTACACTGTCTTAAGTCAGAGGAAAGCAGTTTTCCTATAACCTACATGTGACTGTACTTATTTTGATGGTTAACTGCATTATTTATGCTATTTTTGTACCTAGTCCAATTAAAACAATTGGACTCAGAACCAGCTTCTGTCTTGATTAAGAAATGTATTTATATGGGGTAGCATATGGAAGCACAACCTGTTAACAGCTGCAAATTTTGTTGATTAAACTAGGTGCAGACAAATTTATAAGAGAAACTGTTCCATGAAAAATTCCAGTTCATTGAAATCCAAAGGTATCCTGACTATTTTCTTACCAGTTTCCACAGTTTGTGGCCAAGAATAATACAAGGTTTCTTGCAAAGTGGAGGTTCTAAATTCTAAATGGTTTATCAGTTATTTTGAGTTGTCTTGATTCTCAGCAAACAAACACATATATCTTTGCAGTGGTTTGGGAGATAACTCTTAGCCCTAGAAGACTGCATTCTTGCAAGCAAGATTTCCCATCCTCATGTGGCCACATCAAAATTTGTTTGTATCATCTGGTGAGAGGCACCCCAAGGTGATGGAAGTTACAGGACACTGTGGCGTAATTTTTGTTCCTTAGAGAGTTCAGTGAAATTCAGGGATAGTAAGACTTGCAACTCATTTGTACAGGAAGACTCTGAGTCCTAACCTTGTCAAGCAAGACTTTAAACATTCTGAAAGCTTAAGATATTTTATCTTAGAGTCTCAAAGGACACTTCAAAAATCTGTTTGATATAAAATAAATTCCTCTATGGCTATGTAACCAAAGCATGGAGAGTGAATGACTACTAAGTGATTACTAAATGAGGCTCGGGATTGATGAAATAGGCATGTCAGAATTGCATCTTAGGTTAGCAGTGAGACTAAATGCAATATGAAGCTATAGTGTCAAATATGCAACATTCAAAATGAGACCCACTTTTTCACTTGTGCAGAAATGTCTGTACTTAGCTGTCATTATTTGTTTTTTGTTTTAAAGACAAATGCATAAAACTTTCTTGAATTGCTGCTAGGAGCTTCATAATCTGCTTTAATAGCCTGGAGTGCTCATAATGAGTAAAATCAACTGCTGCATTTGCTGCTTTGAACTCATAAATCAGAAAAATCTCTGTTGAAGTACAGTGGTACAAATGGAAACAAATTTATGGATTGCAGTTTCTGATTCTCAAGGTGTGATTATATATAAGGCTTAAAAAAAATCCATACTCTCAAGAATCTACCAAAGTATTTGGTACTAATTAAAGTAATTATGTCCATATGTATAAAGAACAAGGCTACACGGAGCCAAGGTAATAAAATGGAGTTAAATGTCAAACAAATGTAGTTCTTACATAAATATTCTTTCTTGTGAAACACAGATGGAATTTCTGTTACGTGGTGTGTCAGAAAGCAATACGTACACTTCAGTATTACGGAAGAAATGTGCTTCATGAGGAATACATTATTTCCTTCTCTGCTTGTGTTTTTGTCAGGTAGCTTGCAGCAGATGTAGCTACATCTTTTTCTTTTGTTCCAAGACAGTAACTTCATATAGCAAAAAGGCTGTGGCTGTTTTGTTTTGAGGGTGATGGAGGGGAAAGTTGTGTGTATTTTTAAGTGGAGAATAATCTAACTGGTGCAAATCATGTTTGTTGATTGACAGATTTTAAAAGGAGAATTTAGTATAGAGAATATCATGGATGAAAAGTTTGCAGACTATGTCAGTCTTCTGGTTGTTGGCTAGGGAATATTTAGCTTTTCACCTGAAAGTCAGATCTTCACTCCTAGAGCATATGCTGAAATGAATCAGAATAGTGGATAATCTTTAATAATCTTAATGGAACCCACGTGCAAACATGTATAAAACTGTTGAAAAATATGAAAGCATTATTGAGGGTAGTATGATGGAGAATCAAAAATTTGAAATTTAATTTCTCTATGCAACCTTATTTTTTCCCTTTTGGTATTATGAGCTAATCTAATCTCACTTTTGTGTATTTTACATGGTATCTCTGACTTTGTTCTGAGAACGGGTCTGTGTGCAGCAAAGGAGACTGTTCACAAGATCATTGCCTCATTGGTTGAAAAAGTTGATTTTTCTGAAGTAAATAAGATGTAATAGAGACATTTGAATTATTCCCTGGAGAATCACACATGCCTGTGGTTATATAAATACATGTAAATGTACTTAAGGATGACTAAATCATTATAAGCAGATTTTTCACAGCTGATCATTAATAGTACACCTCATTTTTGGTTTGTGGGATTAAAAGTGAAGCATTTGCTTCTGCATCTACATTCAGTAGAGGCTGTTTTTCAATAAATAAAATGTTGCAGCATGACATATCAAACTGCCCAGACAACTCCTGAGTGGCTCAAAGCAGGCACCCAAAACTCTTTACATGAATCTGCCTGTAGCTCCCTTCCCTGTCTGTGAATGCCATTAGTCTCTTTCTCAGGACAGAAGTATTCTGAAGGCAAAGCAGCTGCAGAGCACTTAACTAGGTTTTAAGTGCTTTTTAACTAAGAGAGAGGAATTCAGTGTTCAGAACAGAACTTGAGAAGTGTGCAGTGAGTGAGGGCTTGGATTGCAAGCTTCAGAATAGAAGAGAAAACAAAATGGGTGCTTTCTTTGCTGAGAGCTATCCTGCACATGTATAAAGGTCTTTTTATGGTCCTGTTTTAAATCTGATCCTGGAAAATTAAAAAAAAAACCTAAGTCAAGTTCAGTAACATTCTTTGGGATTGAAAATAAATTGTAACAGGAAGATAGTAAAAGGGGGCTGGCATCCCCACCTGAAATAACGTACAGATGTAGGGTGCAAATACACACAGTCACTGAGTGTTCTGCAAAGCAGAAGCATCGTGGCATAAAGCAGCCTTGTAATTTCGGGGTCTTCCTTGAGTGCCAAAACCAAAAGGAATTAAAGCAAGCATCCCCCTTATGCATATAATGAACTGGGTGACAGAAGGTGGTTGGAACTGGTTGTTCAGCAGTCTTCCATTGAATCGTGTGGCCTAGTGATGTTTTCTAGTGACTGTTACTGTTAACATGAGGTTTGTAGGTAGAGTTAGCAACTTTTGTTAAACCATCCAGGATGGACAAAGCGCTGTAATTTTGGGGGCAACAGGACTTGATTTAGATGAACATGCTAGTGAAATGCAGCTTCACTAAGTCTTTGAATTCTGCAGTAAACTGTAAACTGTAATTAGATCTACAAAATAAATTAGTAGACTGTGTAACATTTTTTCTGCTCTGCGGTGTTTGTAAAGCCTGGTGTTGATATCATTTTGATTCTCCTGTGCTTCGATCCTTAAAAGATTTAAAAATGTTCATGATTCCCAAGAATTTGTGTTTCTCTTTTATTTAGGAGATGGAGGAAGACATCGTAAGGTGAATGAAGCTGGAGACTAGGAAACTGTGCAAGTTATGACTTTGCCTTGTGAGCGAGAGAGGTGGAAAAGAGTTGGTTTTGCCTCTAGAAATAATACTGCTCCCCATGGAACTTTGCATGTCCCTTGGCAAGACTTTTTCCTTTTGTAGGTGATTCATCACATCAGAGTGAAGATTAAAACATAAAAATAAAACTATCCCACAATAGCCCACAATAGCTTTGCTTTTAATTATCCATTGTTAACCCTCAGTTGCAGGGGAAAAAACATGGGTGAGGCATCTTGAAGCAGATTTCTCTTTGGGTTTGGATTCTGTTACTTTGCCTTATTTTGGAACACAGAAGCTTTTAATTTTGCAAGTAATTGTGCAGTATGAAAGAAATACTCTTTCTGAGACCATCTCACCAGTCACATAATATAACTTAAACCTGAGGCTTGCAGTGTACATAAAGCAAGAATTTTGCTTCCTCATGTATGAGAATTGCAGTGTGTGTTTTCTAAGACAAAATATTTTTTACAATAATAGTTGGCTTATTGAAAGCTTTTACAAATTCCTTATTTTCCCAGATGACGGGGATGTTGATCTAATAGAGTACCTTCGCATCAAAATTCTTTGAAATAACATGAAAACATTGTAAACTTTGCAGCTGTGGACCTAAATTTATTACTGCATCTTATGATCTATCTCTAACTCACCCTGATGCATCCTTTACCAAATGTATTGGTACCTGCAAAGTCAAATGCAGTGGCAGCCTAATTCCTGTGTTTGCTTCAGGTTTGACAAGAGGATTTTGGGGAGAACAAAAAATTTTAGGCCTGACTTTTACAGTAAATTGTTTTGCAGTTCCAGACAACTCTGAGCCTTACACAGAACTTGACCAATCTGCCAAGTTTGTAAGTAAAAATACTTGGAGTGAGGTGTGTGCTCACCTCTGGCTGTGCTTGCTCTTCTGGTTAGTGGGGTAAGTCATACATACGTACATGCACATACATACTTATATAGCATATGCATGTAGTGAACATCAGAAAAGTTACTTGAATCCTTTCTTCTTTCTGAAATAATTAGTTTGGAATGTTGAGGATCCAGGGTAGGAGATGTGATATTTTGTAATGGTTTGTTGTCTTGCGATGCTGGTAGGATGCAGGCTGTATGTTGTATGCATTTTAGTGCAGTAGAAGTAGTTTCAGTAGTGATGGTATTCCTGTAGGGCTGGATCTGATAGATCTCATACATGAGGTGGTGGGATTACCACATCATATGGATAGTGGGTGACACAAAATTTTCTTTGGAGATATCATCTATCAAGGAGCTGCCCAAACAGCTTGCTCTGAATTTGTTGTTTCTTTGGGGTTTTTTTTTTTTCTTCATGTCACGTTGGTACAGAATAAGAAAAGGGCTGTACAAAGGCAGCTTTCTAGGGTCATCTGAAATCTCGCTACTCCAGGCTGAGACTAACTGGTCTTCTGTTGGCAGGTTACATGTAGTGGTCTATCAGGAAATAATTCCTTTTATTTGGTCTTTCTGTATTTGTTTCACAAGCTTTCATATACCACTTGCTAATCAAGAACAAAGTAAAGTGCTAAGAGAAAGGAAGTAGTACAGCTGCCTTTGCAGTAATCAAATTACACAAGTAATTCTTAATTATCTGTATAAATAGACTTGACAATAATACCAATCAGTGTAGTGTCCCAGGAAGTGTATTCTAGTTCTTCCTTCCCTTAGAGCACATAGGATAGTGATACATGGTTAACTGTATTTGAGCATCTTGTTGCCACAGAATTGGGTGAGATGTGGAGTCCACCTGAGACTGCAGGTACTGGGATGTGCTGCCTTCTGTCTGTTTTACATGTCTGCTGGACCAGTTCATTTTGATCCTGTTGATCTAACTCAGTCTGTTTTGCAGAATACTCAGCAATTCACCTCCTCTTTTCCTCTCATGTTTTGCATTCTCCTTTAACGCATCGGGGGGACACTTTCACTCACTAACAAGTTTCACTCATCATCGCCTTCCCTTCCCCATCTTGTTGTTCCAGAGAAGTCAAGCAATGGAAGGTTGTGGTGTGCTCTAAAGGAAGAAAAACTTGTTCTTTATGACAACAGAGGCAAAAGTTGTACGTTTTTCCCCTACATACACCTGTGTTCTGCCTCTATATTGTCTGTCTTGGTTCCAAAGTTACCAGGCCACCAAAGGGAGTTCTAATTACTTTGGTTATTGGATTATAACTACTATATTTACTATCCTTAAGATCCTCAGGGCAATAGGGTTGATGATTAGGACCTGATCTGTGATCTTTTGTTTCTGTGATTTTCTTGTTTTAGGAAGTGAGGGCATTGAAAGATTGCAACTTGCCTAATTTTCTAAACTGGAAGCTGTTGAAACTTGTGTTAGACCTCTGACAGAAGGTCTTTCTACTTGTGACTGACTTGTTAACAAAATTAAGGTGTGAAATTCTGCTAAAAAACATTAATTTGGTGACAGTCCTTTAACTTTTATGTCAGCCTGGGTTTTTTCTCTCTCTTTTTTCTTCTAGCTGCTTCTTTCTGTTCTTAGGCATTTTCTCACGATACTTCTCAAGATACTAATGCTAATTACTAAACTGTGTCTCCCTGCTATAATCTGGAATAGGAATGAGGTGCTATTTCATATAATTGTGTGCAGTTTGCTCTGCGGTGAACTCTTTACCAAAGTTTACAGCTTTTAGGTTTTGTTTGTTGTTTTTTAAACTACACTATGATCTTAATGCCAGCTAATAATTTAAAATACTATTAATGACTTCTCTTCCGCTGTTATTTTTCATCTTGATCTGAATCCTGCTGGTGCTCATGTGGCTGCTATAACCTGATAATAATAGATAACATATAATATTACTGCTTCTGAATTGCTACTCTTTCGAACTCAACCCCTGTCTTTGTTAAGAATGTGAATCTTACAGTTGTACTCTGCATTGTTCACCAAACTGTAAGGGTTCTGATTTCACTAGGTTTGCTTCTTGATGGAGCTACTTGTTTCCTTCTTGGCAGTGTTGATGGTAGTTATAAGCTGTTTAGGCTCTGAAGTTACATTCATAAGGGAAAACAAGAAAAAAATGGTGTATTTAGAGCCTCATTGTCACTTTTTTACTAAAGTCTACACTTTCTCAGCTAATCTAAGACCTGTTCTAGGAAACATTTCAGGTTGCAACTCAGTCTCTTAACAATATCTGAACAGCTTTTAGTGCTTCATTTGAAGCCTTTATAGAAAACTCTTTGTGTCAGTATAGGCTTCAAATCTTTCAATTTTTGTCCTCCACACTCTATTTTGTTCTTCGGAAGGTTTGCTGTGTGGTGGGGTTGTTTCACTTGGAGAATTGGCTCTCAGGTTGTAAAAGACTTCTGAGGGAAGGTAAAGCAGGGGTTTTATACTGCTTCAGAGTCTTCATGTGTATTTGGGTTTGCTCAAGTCTTATAAATGGTCTAGCCTAATTTAGGTAGGCCTTGGCGCCTTTAGAAACAGCTCTTTCACAGTCCTACCTGAATAAAAAGTGATGAGTCAAGTGGTACCCACTTGTGTCTCCCTGCTTGTGACAAGGAGTCTAGTATGTGTAAAGTGAAGGTTCCAGCATTTTGCTATGCTTGTATTAAAAGCTTTTCTTTGAGTGGTCTATATCACGCAGTTTCAAAATCAGTTACCTGGAGGTATTTGATCTCTCTTTGTCCTTCTATACTGTGTATTTTTGCTTTGGTTCTCTCTTTCACTTAGATATAGGCTTCTTTTGTATTTGCACGTAGACCATTAATTAATACTCAGTACTCAGTGAATTAATGGCTTAAGGGTAGCATCTTTCAGTGCATGCTTGAAAAGGATTTCTCCTTTCTCCTTTGTAAATGAAATATGAATATCTGCATTCGTAATATATTACTCTGAATTTTCTAATATAAATGTAAAATACTTGGGTCTTTTGTGGTGCTCTGTATTTTTGCTTGAGTTCTGGATGTTTTCTGTATTTACATAGGTACCACATCATGGAATATGGGTCTTGGTGGCTTTTATCATGTTTCTGGTTTTTAAACTCTGCCCCTTTATCCCCTCCATGTTTATTTTTGCTTAGCTCTGCTATTTTGCAATGTTTGTCATCTTCTCTGAGGCTTTTGTGCTTGCATTTACTTGTGTCCTACTGGTTGGCATATGAATGCCTTTGTAATCCTGTGGTATTCATTGCTGGATATTGGTGCACATAGCTTTTTGTTAGCATTAGAGTGAATAGTATAATCAGATCCACTGGAATCTGGTCTGTATCTAGAATATCACAGAATCACAGAATAACAAGGTTGGAAAAGACCTTTAAGATCATCAAGTCCAACCATTCACATCCTAAACTAAACCATATCCCTAAGTACTTTGTCTACCCTTTTTTTGAACACGTCCAGGGAAGGTGACTTGACCACCTCCCTGGGCAGCCTGTTCCAGGCCCTGACAACTCTTTCAGTAAAAAATGTTTTCCTAACATCCAATCTAAACCTGCCCTGGCTCAGCTTCTTGCCATTCCCCCTTGTCCTGTCACCTGGCTGAAGAGACCATCACCTACCTCTCTATAACCTCCCTTCAGGTAGTTGTAGGCGGTGATAAGGTCTCCCCAAATATATTTCTTCTAGGAATGTAACAATAACCAAATTTTTCTTTGTTGATTCCAAAGTCTCATTTTCTTTTCTCCTTGGTAACGTGGAACACGTTACATTGCGCTCCCATTGAATTTATGCACCACCTACCACCAGCTGCAGGGGAAGTGTTCTGTTTTACTTGTCCCTGTGTAACGTACCTAAAGCTTAAATTGCTGCTTGACCTGTTTCTGAATTGAACCAGCAGATTTATTTGTTCTAAATGGAAAAGCCTCAAAATATGCACCTTTTACTTTTTACCATGTTTGTAGCCAGGTAGTGGTTTGAGGAAGTTACTTGCAATCTAGTAGTTGCTCTCCTGGGTATACATGATATCCGTGGCTTGCCTTTGGTGCATTCTATGTTTTAGTGATTGCCTGAGGGGTCCTAAAATTTGTATCAGCAATGCTGCAAAGTTATGCAAATGCAACACTGACTTTTACAATCTGGAAACCAGACCATGCTGTGGCCTCTTTTTTTTTTTTTTTTTTTTTTTCTTTTCAGTTCTGGCCAGCAGGTTCTTGCCACTCTGAGTGAAGGTCAAAAGAGAGAGTATAAATCTGCCTTTGAAGTTGGGTCTCTTAATGTTACAAGCTGCTTCATAGTCTGTGGGTCTCTTTCAGCAACAGTTGGTACCTTCGTTCTGGATATCAGAAAATAAATGGTTCTCTTGGGCAGTGTGGAGACAGGCAGACCAAGTTTGAGGAGCTTATTCTGTGATGCTTAAGCAAATGAGAATACATTATACTGAGTATCTTCAAATGTCTTTGCTTGTTGGGCTATCTCTGTGACTCTGTTACTGCCTCATCTTGTCCCTACTTTTCTGGTTTTTCTTCTTTCTTCTCTACTACCTTTTACATTCAAGCTGTAGAGTTCTTGTGTGGCAGAGAAGGTCTCTCTAGTGCAACTAGGAAAATTGTGTTTTAGTGGGGTAAACCATGCATTTCTGAGAATACAACCATCTGCATGCCTGCCTTTGTTTCATCTTTCCTTTAATTCTGCTTGAGTAATGAAAATAAAGTGACCTGTTTCAGTTTTCTCTGTAGTCAAATTCCTTCAACTTTGCTCTATTATGCATGTCTCTGGTGTTGTATATAAGGTCACAAAATTAAAACCAAACATGTAAGTTAAAAATAATAAAGGCACCCTTCTATTCAGAATTTTCACTGGGGGAATTGTGACCATTTTTCACACTATTATTAACTAGAATAAACTTGAACTTTGAAGTCCTTCCATCTTGTTCCTGTTTGTCGTGGTTTTGCCCCAGCCAAGGGCCGCACCCCACACAGTCGCTTGTACTTTTAAAAGGAAGGGGGAGGGAAAGTTGGGGGAAGGGGAAAAGGGAAGGAAGAAAGGAGGAAAAGAAACCACAACCTAGAAACCAGAACCACGCAGGTTGGGATAAGGATAGTTTACTAAACAATAACAGAAAACTAGATATAACAATAACATAAGTTTAAAGCACAAAATAGATGAAACTGGTGATACACAATGCAATTTCTCACCAAACCACACAACTCAGGCCGCACAGCTTAGAGCCCGTCCCGGACAACCCGACCGCCCCAGAAACTGCACGTCCTGGCGTTGTCTCCCCCTCTTCCCCCCAGTCCCCCCTTAAACTGAGCATGACGTAACTGGCATGGAATATGCTCTTTGGCCAATTCGAGTCACCTGTCCTGGCTTCGTCCCCTCCTTTCTCACTAGTAAGGAAGTATGCAGAGCTGAGAAAGGTACTTGATTGCCCGGCAACAAATCGGAGACATCAGGGTGCTATCAGCACTATTCTCATGCTAACACCCAAACATGGCATTCCATTCACTGCTAAAAAAAAATTTAACTCCATCATAGCTGAAACCAGGACACTGTTGCAAATTTATTTTGAGTGGTTTCCTGTGAATCTAGTATTATCTAATAATAACATATACTCTAACGCACATGGTGTGTTATTCAGTCTTGTTTATTCATGCTTTTTTATGTATAAAAACTCATCAGTTTAATCTTGTAGGCTGTGTTTTGCCTCGCTTGTTTGTTGTTTTGCAGTTGTGGTTATCCCTGAAAGCTTGTAATTGGAAACAAATATTTTCCAGATACACTGTGGAGCATTTGAAAAACTACTTGATCATTTTCAGTTTCTGTTGGGAATGTTTTCTAATACACATTATCATTTTTAAATTGAAATTGTGTTCCAATATTGTGCAGTTAATAATCGGCAGAGCTAATTACAGCAGTTTTGTATCTTAAGTGTTATATTTAGGTAAGTTGGTGGGGGTGTTAATGTAAAGGTGCAGAATAAGAAGAAATTTGTAATCCTGGGAGAGTAAGGCTGAATATTAGGGTAAATTTGGGGTATCTTGAGAAGATGGCTGAAGTAGGGTTCGATAGTTTCATGCCTGACTGCTACTTGTTTACAGAAGACATCATTCAGATTGCAAATATAAGTTAGAATATTATAAATTAAAGTTATTACCATTTATAAACTCACACAATCTCAGCTATACTAATTGACAGATATCTTGGTTCTGGGATGATGTGCAGAATGGGTTTTCTCATTTCCTCTGTCATTCTGTCAGTGAGACAATGCACTCACAGGTGGGCAAATTCAGTTTGTTAAAAGATTATTTTTCAGTCACTGACTGCAGAAGAGACTAGACTTTGTGTAATCCTTTAACTAACATGACCTTGTCTGATGGAAACAGTTTTCCATTCTCAAGTGTTGTGAATGTGTCATACACCTTTCAAAAGCACGTAATCTGCAAGTGTCAGCAGCATGGTTTGTTTTTCAGATAGGACACCTGAAAGCTGGGCTGACACAATCAACCATCCTGACACCTCCCGTGGAAAACAGCTTAGTCTGCGGAACTTGCATTAAGCTGTGGTTGGTTGGTTCTTTTTTTCAAAATAATTACTAGTCAGTAGCACAGGAGTAGGCATTGGAGAGTTCTCTCCCACACCTCCTGCGTTACTATCTCTTATTCCTGCGGCTGAAGCAATCCATTGTGCTGAGTATAAAAAAAGTTAATTGGGTGTGGCAAAGTAAAAGATACTGTAGAACTTGTGCATAATGTAATATTCTAAAACCTGATAAATATATTAATGTATATTTATGCAAAATCAATGATATGTAATGTTCTAAATACCTGGACACATGCCTTGTTCATTGTCATGCCCTCATGGCTAGTGAATTCTACAGTAGGGTAAAAGTAATGAGTGAGTTAAATTTTATACAGTTGACTACTTTATGTTAATGCTATCTTTTTCATCAGTGTGAATAAGTAGATGATAATCTTTAGAGGTCAGTGTTCCACAAAACCTAAAGACATTGTAGTCTAGTCTTTTTTTTTAAAGAGAGTCATTCAAATTCCAGTTTAATTTCTTTTATTGTTTGTGATTCTGTACATGTGCTTATACAGATTTTCCTCATGTTCTGACATCTATTTTCATGAGAGAGCTGCTCTACTTCATGAATTCAGTAAACATTTTAGTAAGCATGACTTTGTTCTGCTCTTGGAGAAACTCAGATTTATCAGCTTGGGCCTGTTGAGAAAGGTGAGCAAAGGTCTTCTGGGAGTGCCAAGTCAGCAGTCTGGGCATGCTGGGGCCAAGAAGTGCATTAAAGAGACTGCAAGTTTAGCAAGTCAGAAGGTTTTAACTATTTCTATATTTATCAAACATTTCAAGGAATATGATCACAAGGCCTTCCAGGGATTAATCGGTCTAGTATTTTGATTGTTTTGTTGTTGGTTGTGGGTTGGTTTGGTTTTTTTGAACTGTCAAAAGCCAAGTTCTCAACGTGCAGCACTGCTTTCATATCTATGAATGTGAAGAATGACTGACTGGTCTTGGAGATCTGTTCTGAATGGCAGGCAGTGTTCCCTAAATGTTTAATTACACCCTGCAGCTGGTGGGGACTCAGGCTTTGGGAGATGACTAATATTTTGGCATGTTTCCCATGACCAAAAGCCTGGAATGAATTTTCTGTAGTGTCTGTAAATATTCTTCTGTAGATCAACCAGTCAGTAGTACTCTGAAACACGCGTGATCTGAGCAGTGAATTTAATCTCTTTATGCTCACAAGTGTTATCAAAGCATTTTGAATACACTGGCTTAGTAGGGAGCACAAGATTTTGGAAACAGGAATGGGCAGGTTCTCTCCCTACTAATACTAAGAGCTAACAAGAAAAGGAGAATGAAAAGTGGGGGAACTCAACCAGATGAGAAGGAGACCTGTAGTTAGAGATCTCTTGGCAAGATGGGTTTAATTTCATGACTACCTTGCTGAAATCTGACTTGGGAGGGTGGGGGCGGGGGGGGGGGTGTGGGGGTGTGGAGCATGGGGGTGTTATTCGATAGATTGATCTGCTTACTGGTGCTGTGTACTTTTGTTGTATCAAAAATATGAACAGGATGATGGTGGTAAATGAAGTAAAAGTGGTATATCAGGTCTGTAAAGGTGAAAAACATAGGTGAGCGTTGCATTCAGTGGAAGGGTTTCCACTATTTTTCATACCTTTTTGTTTTCCAAGAGTTAGATTCCCCAAACGTCATAGTTTAAACTCCTGTTCCTGTAATGAGAGATACAGAATCACATGTGTGTGCCTTTGAACTTCTGGCCAGTTTCAGGCCAATTTGACAGAAGATTGGCGGGGGGTGGGGGTGGGGGGTGTAGTTTCTTACAGACGTGGTGAAAGCAGATAACCAACTTAAGGTGAAGAAAAACTGGAGGTACCCTGTTGTGGCTTAGCCTCAGCTGGCAGTTGGGTACTACACAGCTGCTTGCTCACTCCTCCCTGCCCCAATGGGATGGGTGGGATGTGGAACAGAATTGGCAGTAAAAAGTAAAACTATGAGTTTGGATGAGGACAGTTTACAGCGACTTAGCAAAGGAAGTGGGGAGTAACAACAGCAGTACTAAGAAAAGAATATTCAAAGCAGGAGATACACAATGCAATTTGCTTGTCATGCAGAACCCAGCGCCCAGCCCATCCACAAGCAGTGATCCCTCCTCCCTGGCCAGACTCCTACTTATATACTGAGCATGATGTCATGGTGTGGAATACTCTTTTGGCTAGTTTGGGTCAGCTGTCCTGGATGTGTCCCCTCACAGCTTCCTGTGAAAATTAACTCAGTCCCAGCTGAAAATCAGGATGTATCCTTAACCATGGCAGCAGATCCAACCAGTCCTCAAAGCTCTTAGCCTATTGTAAGCCAACGAGCAAAATGCACTTGAGTGTAGTATAGGCTATTCTGGCTTTTAGACCTTTGGAAAATCGATGATGAGTTCTGTTTGAAGAATGGATTTCATGCTCTAGTTAAAAAAAAAGTTGAATAACTGGAGCTTTTGCAATTAATGTAAGAATATTGATCAAATATAAAAGAGCCCTTTTGATGTTAGTGATTCTAGAAAATTGTTGCATCTTGTTTTCATTCACAGTGGTTAAAAAATCAGTAATTTTTTTGCCATAGGTTTATTGTGATGAAATAGAGATTTAATGCAAGCTGTTATTTGTTTTGGGTACAATGCCTTACTTTCCCCCCCTCCCCCCGTCATCTTTTCCTTGTTATTTTGGCTTTTTTAGGGGTGGGGATTTTTTTCCTTCAAATGCATTTACGTATTTATGTGTTCCAGCTGGTAGTTCATGTGCTAGATCCCCAGGACACTTTGTATCCTGCTGTCTCCTCCTTTAGAAAGAATGGACCTCCTATGAAGGCTGTACTGTTGACCCACACCAATTGCTGCATGTGGGTGGCAGTTGTAGCCCAAGTTACCTGTGTGTCAATGTACAAGGGTGAGGTGGAGGTGAACCAGCTGGTCATTGCATTTGGCTTTGGTCTTTCAGCCTATGCTTCAAGTTTGGTCAGGCTTAACTAGAGAAAGAGGTATTTTGTGCCTAAGTCATTGCCTAGGAAGCCATATAACAACATGTGTGAACAGTGAGTTTTAAAATACTGTTTGGTGACTTCTTGGTAAAGATCAGAGCTTTTTCTGTAGCAGTTTTGAAAGAGAACAAATTTGGTCGATGCTGGTCAGAACTCTATTAATGAAATATTCAAATATGATTTAATGTTTATTGATATCTAGGAGATGCTAATGTAGCTTTCCAAGTTAAGGCAGGAGAGAGAACTTAAGCACGTTATTTGTAGATTGCTGTAGGTTAGCTTATTTGTTGATAGGATTGAGTTAGAAGAATAACAGTTCATATATGGTGAAGTCTGCCTGCCCTGAGTATTTTAGCGTCCCCTGAGCCCAACCTGTGGCTATATATGGCTCTTGCTGAGAGAGATCTCCAGTATACACAGGGCATGAGGGTGGAAGAAATATTTACTATTAAAATCTGCTAGAGAAATTAAAATAGCAGTATTGCTGTATCACTGTTATGTAGCACCTTTCATCTAAGTATTTCAAAGCAGTTTAATACCATTTAGTTTAGCTTTAAAATGTCCCTCTGTTACAGATTGATTATATTCATTGTTTACAGATGGGAGAAATATAACTACATCCAGTACAAACCATTGCAAAGGAAGCTCTTAATAAGAGCCAGAAATAAACTCTAGGAATCTTAAAGCCCAGTTTTCTGCTTTAGGCTTAGATCCAGCAAACACTTCTGCAGGTGTTTTAATTCCTTGTACTGCTCACATGCTTTAAGTTAAACACCTGAATAAGTACTTGTAGGATGGGGAACATGACAATGATGAGTTTTGCCTTTTTCAGTCTGAGAAATGTGAAACGCCAAATGTATTTCAAGCTGGTCTTGGGTTTTTCACTCTCAAATATATATTAATAGGCGATTGCTTACTTTTAAAAAAATAATTAGCTTCTTAACTCCTACATACTAAAATGCAGGAATTTTAAATATATCATAAAAATGCAATTCTGTAGAAGTTAGGCTTGGAGTGGTTTAAGGACTCAATATTGTGCAAGTTCCTCCTTTTGTATTGTCAGATATCCATACAGAGGTGGAGTGAAGGGTGCTAAAGGAGTTTAATGCCCTTGAAGACTGTCTCAATGGAAAATGTCATTGTAAATAAATGTATTGTAAATAGTACAAGGTCATGCACTTACGTCCTAATAACAAAAGTTTCTTTTGTAAAGTGGTAGTAGGTTATCATTTGGAACACAGTGTTGGGTAGGCTAGTCCCTTGGAGAGGACAAAGATGTCCACGAGTGAAAGGAAAATGTGATTTTTAGAAGATAAAGAGAAGTCTGAATGTCATCTCATAAGGCAGTCTTGAGGCTTTCTGTAGAATGTGGTGGGAAATCAACAGTGTTTAAAAGACATCAAGAAGAAATTAGTTGAAAGATACAAAAGAAAAAAATTAGTTTAGACCCTTCAGGCATAGTCTACAGCTTGAAGGAGGAAAGAGAATTAGATGGTGCAACTACTGCTAGTGGGGTTGTATGGCAATAAGGGACATGTCATGGAAATAAGGGTATCAGACTATTCCTACTTAGGTGGGTTGTATCCAACCAAAAAACCCCAACCTGATTTTCTTCCCTCAGATAATATGATGTGAAACGTAAGCAACAGAAGTATGGAGAAGTACAGAGAAGAAAGCTACGAAGTTGGTTAGCTGGTTTGTCGGTGTCTGTAGTCACTTGTGCAGTCAAGTCAGTCACAGGTTCCCCTGCCTCACCCCTTTCACTTGCTGATGGAGCCATATTTGTCTGCTACTTTGGGAGGTGTGGGCAGCAGCCACCTCCCTGTTCAACAGCAGCACCTTCCTGATTCTGTGGGAGATCATCTTCCAGGAAGCTGACAGCAGCTCTGTTTTCCAGCACCAAGTTGGGAAAGAATAAATCAAAGCAAGATTTTTTTTTTTCTTTTGTCCAAATGAGTAAATGAAGTGTTGAGATGGGATCTTATCCAAAGGAAATCGTAAACCATATGACTTTGTCTTGGTTATGCTGTACTGTGCCATTTTCTTACTTAAAATAGAATGTTTTGTGTTACTGAAAATGATGTTTGAAAATAATTTGGCTTTTAAAAAATGTCATGCCAATTAGACTGACTATACTTAATTTGTGTTTGAATTTCTTTACTCCGTTTGTATATAGGGTGGGAGAATGTGCGTAAGGCTGGGAACTCATTAGGCTGTAATGTGTATCCAGTACATATGCACGTAGGTGGTTTAGGCCACAGAATGATGGCAGTAAAAATGGACATTGAAATTTGGGCTTGTTTAGAAATCCCAGCTCATACAGAGAAGGAATGAATACATGGTTAAAAACAATCAGGATTAGAATGTAGAAAACCTTAACAGATGGGTGCATGTGTTTCAGGATGTGTGCTCTTAACTTTCATTTCTTTAACAAGAGATTCACATGCTGAATTGATGACTCTCTAGCTTTTTCCTGCATAATTTCTTATGGTTTAGGATGAAGCATCCTGTACCAGCTACTGGAGAGAGAGGACACTAGAGAGGACATTGGTTGCAGACAGCAGTTGGGTTTAGTAAGACTCTCTTCTCCTGCCTGTGATCTGTCGGAATCCATCCTCAGGGCTGGCCCATGACTTGCAGCATGGGAGGTGTAACCTCACAGTGCTTCATACTGCCTGCTCGCGGTCTCCACTTCTCTTCAGCCCATCTCACCAAGTCCCTGTCCCAAGGCCCAGCTTTGTCTGGTCTTAGGGCCCTATTAATGCTTTGCAAACATTCAGAAAGTGAATGGATGTCTTCAGCAGGAAGTAATAAGACATAATTAATAAAGCTTGCTAGAATATTTTAGACAGTCTTAAGATTAGGTTTAGTTTCTTAGGCCATTTTCCCACACACACACCCCTCCAGAATAAAGCACTGCTGGAAATGCTTATACATTCAAAATGTTTAAAAATCTTTCAGGTTTCCATTTGAGTGGAAACCCAACTGGGAAAAAAGTTGCACTGCGTGTTGAGTGATTGTAAAAAGGCCTTTAGAATATTAACCTTATTTATAGAGGTTTCATATACCACTTCATTAACATTGCACCCTGATGAATCTTGCTATTTGTTACTTCCAGAGCTGGAATTTCTAGGGATGAGGCAGCAGCTATCAAAAATACAATTAGATCTAATTGTTGTGAAATAAGCCTTTTATTGGCACAGATGACAAGAGTTGAGAAATGCACATTATCTTTCATCTGTGCATTTCAGATCACTTTCTAGATGAGCTAATTAGGCCTTCTAGATAATTAGACGTAACTTATAAATAAATAATGGGAAGTGACTTGCCTGCTATCACGTAGCAAATCAAAAGCTGTCTAAAATGAAACCTGAGAGACCTGGCTCCAAGTTTCCTGCCATCAGCATGCAGTTGGTCTGTAGCTCCTGATGTTGCATCTCAGCAAGATGTATTTGCACAAGACCATGGAAAGTTGAGGCTTTGGATTTTCCCATCTCTGCAGCTTGGAAATGTACTTCATTGTGCAGTATTTCATAGAGCTGCTTTGCCAAAGGAAGCAATGCTTACTTAAAAAGGCAGGCTATGGCAAAAGTGTGGGGAATGCCAGTAGCTTCCTGTAAGGAGGTGAAAACTTTGACATTGTTATAAATTGAGTCCTGCTTTGGGAACAGTCTCTAGGTTAACCTAATAAACAGTAGTTTGGTGTTCCCCTAGCAAAAACAATTGCTTTGTTTGAGGGACTGCATGTGCTTGAATGTTTTTTGTTGGGGATTTGGTTTGGGTTTTTTTAAACTGAGGTTTACATTGATGCTGAAATGTCAGTATTTGTTTTTCCTGCCAGTGTTGGTAATTTCTTTATCTTGGTAAAAGAATGGACCAGTGTCTTCTCAGTACATTTTACCCCCTTTTGGTTGCTCTGAACATCCTCTTATGAACTCAAACCTGAACTATTATTTTTAGAGCATTGACAGTATTGATAACCTTTGGTTTATGCTGTCTCAAGCGAAGAATGACGTGCCCCTTTGGAACCGTATGCATATAACTTGTGAACTAAGGAGGGCTCCAGTGCCTCATGTGTAATAACTTAGGGTGCCTCTTGGCTTGGAATTTCCAGTGTGAAAAGTGTGCTGCTGATGGACAACAGTTCACTGGTGTACTGGAACATGTAGTGACACTCAAAAGCAGTAGGGGTTACTTTAAGTATCTTCACATGTATTTTATTTGAAGTGAACCTTTTAAAGGCTTAAACCAAAAGTTTTTTGCACCACTCCTTAGTTGCTTGCTTTGGTGTTTGATGTATGTGCTTGTAGGACCCTCTGGCCATACCCAGAAATAGGAAGCAGGGTTAACATTGTATCAAGACCCCCCAGAAACAAGAGGTATTCAGAGATCAGAAAGAGACCTCAAGCTTGTGAAATTTTATCCATTTTCTTTGAAGTTTTTCATGGGAAGGGTCAGAAAATTGAGTACACTTACATTCAGAGATCAGCAGTCTAGGTCCTCATGGAAAGACAGAGCTCCTGTTTTCATGTTACAGGGATCACAAAAAAATAAGATGGCCTTTTTCATACAACAAAATTAAGAACTTCGTAATGTTGATGTTTGTGAGGCTGTTTTGGCATAGTCTGATCTGGTTATGCAAGGAATGACCACATGTGTTTTCTCTGAATAACTATACGCCTTTTTGGTATATTTTTCAAAATGAAAAAATATCTTGAAGATTTTCAAATCATACTGCAGCATTGATAACTTACTAAAATTAGTAAGAGTTACATGCCTTGCATACATAAGCATAAACGTTACTTGGCAAGAATTACTTCTTAGCACATTGTTCTTAAGGTACACGTAGAAAGGCAAATCAATTTCTCATGGGAAAAGTGATGTTGATGAGAACATATGCAGTGAATCAGGGTATTAATTTGAATAATGTGGTGTTAACCAAACTGAGTGACGAGGCAACATGAGCCATGATGAACAATGATAAATCAGTTTATCCTGAAGACAAATTCGTTATAATTAAGTTGCATACACTGTAAGAAAAACGTCACTCAAATTAGCTTCGGATTACCAAGCAGCTCTGCCTTCTGTGCATTCTTTTTATGGAGACACTATGATTCTGTAACTTATATAGAGAAGATCGAGAGAAATATTGTGAGACCTGGACAGGCTGGAAAGCTGGGCAGGGAGAAACCAGATGAGGTTTAATAAAAGCAAGTGTAAAGTCTTGCACCTGGGGAGGAATAACCGTCTGTATCAGTACAGGCTGGGGGATGACCTGCTGGAGAGGAGCTCTGGGGAGAAGGACCTGGGGGTCCTGGTTGATGACAAATTGGCTATGAGCCAGCAGTGTGCCCTGGTGGCTAAGAGAGCCAATGGGATCCTGGGATGCATCCGGAAGAGTGTGACCAGCAGGTCTAAGGAGGTGATCCTCCCCCTCTACTCTGCCCTGGTCAGGCCCCACTTGGAGTATTGTGTCCAGTTCTGGGCTCCCTGGTATAAAAAGGACAGGGATCTCCTTGAGAGAGTCCAGAGAAGGGCTACGAAGATGATTAAGGGCCTGGAACAGTTTCTCCCATATGAGGAAAGGCTGAGTGAGCTGGGGCTGTTCAGCCTGGAGAAAAGAAGACTGAGGGGGGACCTAATTAATGTTTATAAATATCTTAAGTATGGGATGCAGGGGGAATTGGCCAACTCCTTTTCAGTGGTCTGTGGGGACAGGACAAGGGGCAATGGCTGCAAACTGGAGCACAGGAATTTCCGCACCAACATGCGGAAGAACTTTTACACAGTGAGGGTGACAGAGCCCTGGGACAGGCTGCCCAGGGAGGTGGTGGAGTCTCCATCTCTGGAGATATTCAAGACTCATCTGGACGCCTATCTGTGCAATATGAGCTAGGGAGCTGCTTTGGCAGGGGGGTTGGACCCGATGATCTCTCGAGGTCCCTTCTGACCCCTACAATTCTGTGATTCTGTGAATAGTTGCTTTAAAGTGCAGTGATGGTTGAATCCATATTTTACAAAAAATTGCATTTTTTCCATAAAATGGTACCATGTTCTGAAAGCAGGTCTGTCTGCTTCACTGCTGCTACTTGCATTAAAAAATGACTGCTTAGGGTAAGGATTGCAGATAGCAAATGTGTGTCATTTGTCCTGCACTGACAGAACCGATACAGTGGCAGGGATCTGTAGCTGAGTTCTGATAGAGACTAGAGTCCTTTTAGGCAACAAAATACATTAATAACTTCATAACTCATTATGAAAGTTACATTCTGCTCTCTGATGTTCATGGGAGATTAAAGATCAGATTTGAAGAGACAGCCAAGCCAAATTAGCACTATGTTGCTGTTGGGAGTAGTCCTACTTCTTTTTCCTCCCTTACTTGCTCTGATGTTCATCTCATCCCTTGGTAAGCTGATTGAGGTTATCAATTTACAGAATGCTCGTTCTGAATAGATTAACTTTCTGCCAGTGAATTGACTCACTGAAGGATCACATGAATATTGGAGCTGATACAAGGAAAGCATCAGGAATGTGTGGCTGGAATGGGGAATGCTAAGAGGAGGAGGGAGTATGGGACATTGTTTTGGCAACAGTTGATCTGTTACATCAGCTCAGCAGAGTTCCTCTTATTCCGCCTTAGCATCTGACTGTTTTAATTGGGTCTGGTTTTCAAATGCCAGTCTGTAAAATGCTTGAGTATATTTGGAGAGGTCGGACTACCTGGGAACAGTACTGAACAGAATATAATTTGGTCCTACCAGCAATGTCAACTGGGAATAATAGACTTTCTGCTGGTACGGTGAATGAGTTTGACTTTTTGAAAGAAGTCTTTCTGGTAAACAGAAGAAACGTGTTACTTGCAAAGCTTGTATTTATCATTTGTTAGTAATCTGCCATTCTATGAAAGTAATGCAGTTGTCCCAGCAGTATCATAGAATCATAGAATGTGTTAGGTTGGAAGGGACCTTTGGAGGTCATCTAGTCCAACTCCCCTGCTGTAAGCAGGGACATCTTCACAAGATCAAGTCACTCAGAGCCCCACCAAGCCTGACCTTATAGATACCATGATATTGTGGATATCGTGTTGCAGCACCAACCTAATGCATGTGCTGGGGCATTGGCTCTTGTAATCAGTCATGCTGCAGTTCTCTCTGGGCTGGGATATATAGCAGAGGTCTGCTGTGTGTGCTGTAACTGTACCCAAGAAGTACACAATGTCTGTCTCCTTAGGCAGTCCAGAATTCTTTCATCATCTGCAGTCACAGACTTTTTATTGCTGTCAGAAAAAAATACATATGCTTAGAATAATTTAAAATACATGATTGGGTACATTGTATTTATCCCAAAGCTCTTGAGCTGGAAATAAAAATGCAGAGAGTCTCAGAGGTTTGTTCTTGAGCGTGTCTCAGTGCTATTCCTGGCCCAAAGGGACCGCAGTGGGCTGCAAGAGTACTTGAGCTCTTGCTGCCGGGTGTAGTTTTTAATTTTTATTCCAAGGCAAGATAAAAAAATGGTCAAGAGAGTCTGCCTTTTACTGATTTACCTTCTGAATGTCTGCAGGAAGTTGCTTATTTCCCTTTGAGGGCTGCAAAAATGGCTTTGTTGAGTGTATTAACCTAGTATTTTAACATACTCCTCTGCCTCTGTATTTCAAGCACCATGCCTGCATTATACTGGATTGTAGCCTTGCTGCTCTGACCCTGTCTTTTCATTACCACGTTACTGCTCTTCTTGTATGGCCAAATATAGAGGACTTCTGTACTCCAGTTATGTACTTCTGAGTAAGCATTTACACAAATGAGAAACCATCGTAAATAATCCTTTGGGGTGAGTATTTAAACTCAACAGATTTATGTGTATGATTATAAACATCAGCATATGAAATTAGTCTTTGTGTATGACTTCCATCAAAAGCTTTCTTCAAAAAGCTCAAACAATTCACCAGTTTGTTAAAGTACCACAGAACAGGATCAAGAAGGAGCAATGTAGTGTTAATCCTGCATGCCAGCAGTGCAGCGTTACCTCTTCCTGCAGTGGCCGCCCTGTTGCTACCCAGTTAGGGATGATTCTTGCTTGCTTTTGATTGGAGAAGCTGTGGATTGTAGTTTGCTAAAGGTTCATGTTTCAATTCTGTGATTTCCTACCTGTACGCCCAGTAGAGTTGAAGTCCTTGAATCTCCTATTAGAGATAAATCTAGGTATCACCTCAGAACAGCAATTTTAGGGGGATCCCATGGGCAGTAGCTGTATTTACAGTGTGTAAAGGTAGCCTTGTGGTGACAAGAGTAGAAATCACAAGGTCTGAAATCTGTTACTGCCTTTGTCATAGACTTAGTTCTTAATGTAGACAAGTCACAGCACATCTCTGTGGTGAAATAGGGATTATACCTGCCTACTTATCAACAGCCTAAGTTTGCTGCCCTCTCTAAATAGAGAAGGTTGCAAAAGAAGTGCAAAGTGCCATTTCAACTCTGTTTGCCTTGCGTCTGAACTCTGGATTTCCTCCTCTTCATGTGTTTGAAAGCATTCTGGTGTTGCTGCATCTGCCTCTGTCAGTTTTGCCAATAAACTGCATGCTGGCACGTCTGAATTTTTGTTAAATAGAGATTTTTTTTCCATTGTTGATATGCTTTAATCTCTTCAGGGGTGAGACTTGGCTCCTCTGTGCCTGTAGCAGTAGAAGCCTTGGGGGCAACTAAAACCATAAACCATTTGAGTAACGGCAAATGGCTTTTTGTGGTTCCTAATGAAAATTTGAAAATTGGAGAACTATCCATGTTAGTGCAACTTTTCTCTTGAATTTCTGATCAACAGTGACCTTTGACTCTGCAGATTGACATGATTTTGTTGTTTTATCCGTTTTCTGTATTGGTGTAGAGATTTTGAAGCTGGCAGGTATTTTTCTCTTCTGAATTTTGAAATCTTCCTTCATTTGGCTTTTACAAACTTTCCCACCTGAGCTCCATTTTATCCACTGCTTTGGTGCTGCTTTGCTGTGTGCTTTGTAGCAATTAGGAAGTGAAGACAAGTAAAACTGTTCAAAACATGGAAGTGTTGGTTGTATGTTTGTCTTTTGGAAGGTGTAACACACCCTGCTGTTCCCAGCTCACCTGGTAGCATTAACATCTCTTTGGAAAAAGTTGCTCCCCTCCTGCAAGAGGAGGGAGGAGGAGGTTCCTCCTTTAGCCTTTTCATGCAATTTGGTTTAGTCCAATCTATAATGGTCTCGCTTGAAGGATAAGGCCTTTCTGTGCTGCCACTACCTGTTTTTACCAGGTGTCCTTCCTTGCATTGAAGAAGGCTTAAAACTTTATATTTTGAGCTTTAAGAGATAAAGCAATGAACAATGCTTCAAACTGCTTCTTGATGGAACAAATCAGTTTGGCCTCCTTTACAGTGTTAGTAAATTGCTGGAAGTTTGTTTTTTGTGCTTTTTCTACTTTCTTTGGACTGTCTTGATAAGTTACCTGTTTCTGGAGTAACAGACAGGTTAACAAATTATATAAATATGAAAAATACCACATTGCTCTGTGCCTGGTAGGAGTTTAAAACAACAAACATCCATCAATGTTGTTTTCCTGGTTCGAATAGCAACTGTTTGAAACATCTGCTGACGGTGGGTGGACAACATAACTTTAATAGAAGTCACTGTCTGGAGAGTTGTTTGAGCCAGTGTGTTTTCGTGGGTTTTTTTTTTTTTTTTACAACAAACTGTGCTGCTCAAAAACTAGGCTTTTGGCTGATGTTTCTCAACCTCAAAGCATGTAATTTGACCAACGGAGATATTTTGTTCTGCAACATTTCTGAAGCATATAGGTATGCGAAGGGCAGCGAACTCCCGCACCAGCAGCCTGTCACATTATTCAGTCATTTTAAGCTAAGCCCAGTGCTGTTGATCATACAGGACGCTCCTGGATCTCGGTTAGGGCTGCCTATAAAAATGGGGGTCAGGACAAAGTAAATACAGATTTTGATCTGTTTTCAAACAGCTTTATTTATACTTACACCTCCTCTGTTGGTGTATTAGTGTAATTCACTGTAACTTGCTTGAAGGATATGGAGCAACACTGAGGAAAACTGCTATGGTTTGGGATTTTATTTTTTTTCCTAATGTGTTTGGATTAGATGATGAAACATCTGATTGTGAGGGAGAGAGCATCTAGTTTAGTCTTTAAAAGGAAATCAATAACAACATTCAGAAACAGATTTTATTGTCATACTGTGATAGCCAACCTCCACAGGAGATCCTGTGTTTAAAAGTTCGATGTAGCAAATGATGAGCTGTACTCTGCTAAGATTTCAGGTTATGCAGTTGCACTAATCATACCATTAAGCAGTGAAAAGTCTATCTAATAAATTTTCACAGAGCTTTTAATTATGAAGAGAAAAAGATGAATATTTGTGTTTGTGAGGAACTTTGAACACGTTAGTGAGGCAAAATAATGCAGTCTTCTCTTTGCCTCTTTCAGTGGTTTTGAAGAACCAGAGAAATAAAAGTATTTGTCATATTTAACAAAAGGCAGCATCTAATTTTTCCACCAAAGTCCAGATCCTGCAGTCAGGCTGAACTGAATTCAGAGGAGAAGGAATCATGGGGAGAACAGTTTTCAGGTGCCATCATGCTGCCTAGGGCTGAGATTTTTTTTGGTTTTGTTTCCTGAGTGTGTGATACTGCAGCAGTCTTGGGCCTCTACCCAAAGAGGTGATTGTGATGCTCAGAGATCATTCCACTTCACTGACAATAAACTTCAGCTTCCTCCAGAAGTGTGGGTCAAGATGAAGACAGTTTAAGTGAAGGTGGGGGGAGAGGGAACCCAGCAAAAAACCCCCCACAAAAGCCAAACATAACAAGTGATGCGAGGGCATCACCAGCCCATGGATACCCAGCTTGTATCTGAGCAATGGCTACTTTTGAAATGCCATCCTACCCTCCCCACCCAACCCCCCCCCCATTTAATAGCTGGGCGTGATGTTATGTGGTATGGAATAGCTCTTGGTCTGATTCAGGTCAGTGTCCCAGCTGTGTTCCCTCCCAACCTTACAAGGGTGGCAGAGTGAGACACAGAAGCCCTTGATGCTCTGTAAGCAGTGTTCAGCAGTGGCTAAACCACTGGTGTGCCAGCAGTTGGGTTTTGGTGACCAGACTAAAGCACAGCCTCATATGGGCTGCTGTGAGTAAACTGAACTCCATCCCATCCAGGCCCAGTACAACTGCGTACAGTTACTGATGATGAGGCTGCTTTATTTCAGGATTTCCCATGTCACACGTGCATGAGAACATCCTGCTGTTCAATAAGGGTTTGTGCATTTGCTTAGCTGTTAGCTAAAATCAGACCAAATTCTTGGATTAAGCTGGGATTAACTTCTGTTGTAGTGTGTACAGCAGCAAGGATCTGAAAATTCAGATCGTCAGATTCAGTGTTTTGCTTGTAGTGTAGTCATTGTTCCAACCTGACTGAAATGTTTGTCCTTTTGGTTTCAGTATCCTCAACATGAAGTGATAATGATGGTAACACTGACTGAATTTTTAAGTGTGTGGTAGTAGAAAAATAGTAATGCTAAAGGTAGGAGTATATGTAGGAATTTTTTATTTCTTAGGAATACTGATAATGAAAAAAAGAAAGAAAAAAAAGTCCTGTGTTCTTGTTGTTCTTGGAATTTTTTTCTGAATAAGAAAACATTCTTGGGAAATCTCCAAGAATTCTCAAGTTTGTCTTCATCTTGAGACATTTGACAGCAATGCCAAATAATACTGGAGCTTTTGTTAGAAGGGAATGTGATATTGTTATTGTTCTACTTAAATGGAGTTGTGTGAGGAAATGCCAGCTCTCCTATTGAGGGAACTCAATCAACTGGAAGAGTTTTTGGTTTCTTGCATTACTGACTGCCAAAAGAATGAGAAGAACTGATTTAATCCAAGTATGACAGCTTGCTCAACAAGCATCTGAAGGGGTGAAATGTAAATTAATTATCCTTTGCAGGGGAGATTTCTGGAATGTAAATCACAAGTGGGAAACATCAGGTTTGAGCTGGTAGATTTTTCTATACATAGACAAAAGCCTGTATTATAGAATCATAGAATGGTCTGGGTTGGAAGGGACCCTAAGGATCGTAGAATTCCCAACTCCCCTGCCACAGGCACGTCTGCCGACCTCCAGGCCTGGATCTACACAAGGTTGCCCAGGGCCCCATCTGACCTGGCCTTGAACACTTCCAGGAACGAGGCATCCACCACCTCTCTGGGCAGCCTGTTCCAGCACCTCACCACTCTCTCTGTAAAAAACTTCCCCCTCATATCTAATCTAAACCTTCCCTCCTTTAGCTTTAGTTCATTCTCTCTTGTCCTGCCATTGTCTACCCTTTTAAGAAGTTGGATCCCCTCCTGTTTATATGCTCCCTTCAAGTACTGGAAGGCTGCAATGAGGTCCCCCTGTAGCCTTCTCTTCTCCAGACTGAACAAGCCCAGCTCCCTCAGCCTCTCTTCATAGGGGAGGTGCTCCAGCCCTGTAATCATCTTCGTGGCTCTCCTCTGAACCCTCTCCAACAGTTCCACATTCTTCTTGTATTGGGGGCCCCGGATCTGGACACAGTACTCCAGATGGGGCCTCACAAGGGCAGAGCAGAGAGGGACAATCCCCTCCCTGTCCCTGCTGGCCACCCCTCTTCTAATGGAGCCCAGGATACCATTGGCCTTGCGAGCTGCAAGAGCACACTGCTGGCTTATGTTAAGTTTCTCATCCACCAGAATCCCCAAGTCCTCCTCAGCAGGGCTACTCTCAAGGAGCTCTTCTCCCAGTCTGTATCTATGTCTGGGATTATTCCTGCCCAAGTGCAACACCTTACACTTGGCAGTGTTGAACCTCATTAGGTTCACCCTGGCCCATCTCTCCAGCCTGTCAAGATCCCTCTGGATGGCTTCCTTTCCTTCTAGGGTGTCAACCACACCACTCAGCTTGGTGTCATCCGCAAACTTGCTGAGGGTGCACTCAATTCCATCATCGATGTCATTGATAAAGATGTTAAAGAGAACCGGTCCCAAGACAGACCCCTGGGGGACACCACTTGTCACCAGCCTCCACCTGGACATAGACCCATTGACCACCACCCTTTGTCTGCATTCTTTCAACCAGTTCCTGGTCCATCCACTGGATGGTCCACCCATATCTTTTAAAACATGACTAAATTGGAGTGAGGCATTACAACATTTCACTTAGGCTGTTGAGAGAAGAACGTTTAGTTTGGGTAAATGGCATTTCATGGAATTAAAATCCAGATGAGTCCAGAAACTTGTCACTGTTCCTTTTACCAGATCTTTTACTTATGTGTATGCAGGGTAGATAGTATACGGCTTAGTTCACCCACAGAATGAGAGGGGTTGGTAGCCTTGATTGACTTCAGTGACAAAATACCTTGACACTGAACTGTATTTAAAAATTTAGGTTTCTTAGAACCGTTATATTGCCTTGTGTCATTCAGTAACATTTAGTGAATTTCATTTTTGGGCCAGGGACTTAGAGCAAAAAAAGAAAAAAGGAAATACCATTAATGAAAGCTGGGAGGAGGAGTCTCTACTTACGTTTAGATGGTAGACAGACCAGTGTGTAGGTTTTGAAAATTTGCTGCTCACTAAATACCTCTTGTTCTAAGTCATACTAGCACGATCTTCAGACATGTTTCTGTTAACTTCTATGGTAGCTATGAGATATTTATCATGTAAATAAAGAACCCAAGAATATTTGTGTAGAATCAGGAGCATTTAAAATCTTTATACTCTCTACAGGCTTCAGGTCTTCACATTCCCTCTTCAGCTTGATCAGGTGTATTATGAAACTCTGTATCCTAAAGTATGGGGTAGAGCATCTTGTAAACAAAGAGCCTTGGGATGCATTGGCCAGAAAAATACTATGGAAATAAAGATAGCATTGTTTGGTTTAGACTGTTCAGAAACAAGTGCTCGGCTGGTGTTAAATACAGCTAAAAGTAAGTTTCACTGTTCTTCATGCATGCCAATAAAACACAGTGTATGATATGGGACAGAACACGTGGGATTGCATATTCTAAATTGATTGTTAATTTTGTAACAGCTTTCACTTGACTGTAGCAAATTTCCTGAGGATTAAGGACCAGATGGAGTTACTTGGCTCCTCCCAGTCAGTCACTAATCTTCAGGGAGTTGGTTTCAGTGTCTATGCTTAATTTTGTAGGATTCAATGTATTCTCTGCAGAAGGAGGAAGGATGAACAGAGTCTTGGCAGAGTTTCAGTAGTGTCAGTGTTTATCTCTGAATATCTGTGCTCCAGTATCAGCAACTAATGAAACAAACTGCTGCATACCTTTCTCCCATAGTAGCCATGAATTGTGTTGTGGTGTGCCTGTATTTCTCTGCAGATGCAATATGTCTCTCACATAGGGAAAGAGGTTCCTGATTGTGGCTAATATAAAAATAATTTTTAAAAATTATTATGCATGTCCAGAAATGTTAATTGCAGATTTCACTGTGTGCCTTTTTTTTTTGCTGCTGGCAGAACAAAACAGGTTCCTCACCCAACCTGTCTCAAATCAGAATGAGCTGGGCAAGACTTCCAGAATACCTGGTCCATCACGCCTTCGTTGGACAACTGGTTCATTCAAACTGGGGCAAGTGTTCCATTAAAACTGAGATATGTCCTAGAAACACAAGCCAATGATGAGAGCTGAATGAGGCCACATAATTTTTAGTCGGTATTTTTAAGGTCAAGAAGTGTAGAAGTTGCAGTATTTCTTGTCAGCTCCTGTTTAAGGGGTGGCTTCTGTTTCGGTATGAATGGAAGTTCTGGTAGCTCACCAGTCTTCAGTAGTAGACAGTTGGGATCTTTGGGCCAACTGTGTTCCTTTGATAAACTGGTTAGGACGAGGGTTTTTCACCCAAGGGAAACTTGGTTTTATGTAGTCTTCATAATCCTAACTGTGCTTATCTTTTAAAAGATATGATTATATGGTTGTGGTACCCAAAACCTATGAAATGTTTTGAAGCCTTTATATGAAAAATAACTTGGCTATACAAGAGGTAGAGGAGAACTGAATATGTAGTGAGTATGATGATAGTTAAAGAAAAAATAAAGGTAGGTAACTGCATGAGGCAAAACAGGGTTTTATGGTTTTCCTGGGTTTGGGCTTTGGATTTTTTCGAGTTTGGTTGGGTTTGGGTTTTTTTGCACATGAGAATGGCCAGATTGGGGAGAAATTCAGGCATATTGATGAAAGAAAAAGGAGTTTTAAATGGGGCTAGGAATGATAGAGATGAAAGGAGTTTGAGGGGCCTGTGTGAAGGGCTGATTCTGTAAAGAGGACTGGCAGACACAATGTGCTTGGTTGGTTTGTCATCTTTCCCTTCTTTTTTTTCTTTTTCTCCTACTCAGCAGTGATTTGCCTTCAATGTCACCGATCAGTTACAGTGCCTGGAAAGATGCTGGTAAATAGGCAGAAAGCTACCTACTATTTGCTGGTAGTTGTGTTTAGCACTGTGCATTTCTGGGCTCCAAATAAGGAGGCTGTTGGTGTCCAAGCAAGAACTGGGTCTTGGCAGGGCCCAGAGCTGTCATGGAAGATTCCTAGCAGGAAGGGGTGCAGGGAGGGTGTGAATCTCTGAGATTTCTGTTCCCAGAAAGTACTTGTGTTATGGAAGTAATTCCTCTAAAGCTTTTCCTCTTTCCTTTACGGGCAATATTTGCAAGTTATTTGACATACTTTGAGGTATTTAATTTTTCAGACAAAACAGGAACTGTTTTATCTCTAGAGAATATCACTATTGACATCAGAGACAAGCTTCACTGCTGTTATAAGCAGGTGTAACTGTATTGACTTGAACGAAGTTGCACACATATTTGCCAGGGGTGAACATCTCCTGTTTCCACCCACATAACAGTTGGGTAAATAATGATGCACACAGTTCTCATAAGGGGATTATAGCAGAGTCACAATGGAGTTTATTCAGTTTTGATAGAATCAAGTGACTTCACTTTGTAGGCTGATAATGTGATTTACTACCATACCAAGGACACAGGTCTGAACCAGATACAACTCGTTTCACTGGTGCACACAAAGCATTTAACTGAACTTGAGATACGTGTTTTCTGTCAGCTCATTTAGTGCAGGCATGTTTAGGATCAACCATCCAAGGTCCTCTTGTGCCTAAAAGGGACTAAATTATGAGCTTGTGATGCAGCAGTTTTTACTGGCATGGAATATATACAGGGGTGAGAATAAAATAATAAACTTTTCTGCAAGCATGTCTTAAGTCATGTTGGTGTGTTTATTTGGGACTCAGTGTGAGGGGGTAGGCATGGGGGCTTGCCTTTCCCAGGCTCTGTACACACTTCATTAGGGTTACTTTATTTATATTACAAGGTCAGATGTGATCTTGGTGCACAGGCCTCTGCCTTAAACAAATTCCCTTGATTGTTAGTGAGATCTTTTTTTAAATTTTTTTTTTAGTTCCTCCTAAGTTACTTTCTGACGTCTGGCCTGATTGAAAACAGGCAGAAACTGGCACGGAACAATATTATGTCATCCTTTGCTTATATTTCCTACCCACTCATTCTTTATTTTAATGTTATATGAGGTCTTCAGCAGAGTGTGACATATTGTTATAATTACATCATTTGAAAATGTGTTTATCCCCAGGAGTTGTAATTTGATTTAGGAACTGTTTTCCCTGCTTTCAGTCTGTTATTCATAGCATGGCATGACCATCAGGCTTCTGCAGCAGGGCTTGACACACCACTTCAAATATTTGCAAACCAAAACACAAGAGTCCATTGATGCATGTGGGGAGGAAAGAAGGAAGGGGATGTGATTTAAGATTCGATAAAATTCTTGCAGGTTGAATAAACTCTAATAATATTGTGGTAGTTTCTGTGTAGAGTATTAATTCATTCATATGTCTTTGCCATATAAACAAATGCATTTTTATGAGTGTTTTTACATGTTTCTGTAGGTTGCTTGTAATGGAATTGCACTTGGCCTCGTGCAGTGGGAAGCAATAGCTCTTGAGCATGTTTCTTAAGAAATTGCGGTGACTTTTAGCCGTGGTTTCTGAAGCCTGCAGAAAAACATTTAATTAGAAGACTGAGTTAAGGAAACTTCAGAGCAGCCTTCAAAAACATTTCAAGGTCTGCCCTGTGAATTGAACAGCTGTGTAAATGTGGGAAACTGCCACTTTTATGATGATGAGAAGCAGAGTCCTGTAGTGTTCATCAGGCATGGAAGAGCTGCCACCAGAGGCATCAAGACCCTCCAGAGATGTGAAGTTCAGGTTCAGTCGACGTCGAGGCTTGCTGTTACACAAAACCTGTGTGTTACGAGAATTTATCCAAAGGCCCAGGAAAACAAAGTAGGAGGTATGCCTTTAGAAAAAGTAAACTAGAGCTGTTCCTGCAGCATTAGTCTGCTGTCTCTGGTAATTGTTAAGGACCATTAAACTGTTTGCATTTAAACTTCCTGCTTAATAAATAGTTGTTGGATTTCATATTTACATGCACAAAATGAGAGAACATCAAAACAAATAAATGAATTAAGGCTCACTAATCTCATCTTTTATAACTAGTTCGAGTTTAATCATGTGAAAAGAACTTTGTAGGGCTGTACCTAGGTCTGTGTTCTGTACCAGATTATTGAGAGCGTTATGTATGTATTTCACTTGTGTTCTCCTTCAAAGAAGAAACTTTTACCACATGTAGATCTAAACCTAGAGCCCATGCATGGAATAAAGGAGTAAGGTTTAACTTTTCCTGCACTTGATTCTTAACTGTGCCAGAACACCTTTGTCTCAGCCCTGAGTCTGGGCAGGTCACAGGTGGCAGCTTCTCACTTTCTGTTTTCAAAGATACCTGGCCTGATGTAAAGAAAAGTCCCCTGGGACTCTGCAGAGTCTTCTTAATACTTGTACATCATTTATGGGGGATTTCAGCTGCTCTGCTGACCTGACTCTGCTGTCAGCCTGTGCAACTGTCAGTGAGAGTCAATCTCTCTTCACAAAAATGTATTCCTGAAGTCACAAATAAGCGTTCTTGCTCTGTGTGAAGGGCTTGCTACCCTTGTTCCATCCTCAGGGAATGATAGTCTTTATTGGGGTCTAAAGGATTGGCCCCTTAGAAATACAGGTCACAGTCACACTTTACATTTGCATTTCCTCTTCTGAGTGCTAATGTTAGTTGTGGACTCTGGGGGTGTTGAAGCTGGTTTGCTGTACTCGCACCATCCTTCCTGGCTCCCCCGAAGCCCCACGTTCAGAATTGGGGAGTGAGAGAGACTTTGCTTCAGCAGACCTTGCAGTTGCAATCTGCACTGCTGAGTCCCATGAGCATAAAAGCATACACCTTGAAGAACGTTAGGTCCATAATCTTAGTTTCTGACATTTTTCTGTCTTTTAAGCTATTAACATACTCTATAAATATCTTTACTTATAGTCTGCTTAACAGGCACTTTGAAGTTGTTTGATCATCTGAATTGCTGGATTCTTCATCAACTCGGGCACACATTACGCTTCCTCTTCTACTATGTCAAGCTCCTTTTAATAGGGTATGGTTTTTGGAGCTTGGATTTGTTTTGTGCCTAAGCAGAGGAAACAAATTCAGGGACTTTCATTACCTCATTTGGTTTTGAGTGGACTCTTGCTCATACTGCTTTTGCAGTGGGGTTCAGAATTTTGCTGGAGACTTTTCAAGTCGTAAACCAGCTGGCTGAAGAACTTCGATCCATATCTGCATGGAGAAAGCCCACACAGAATCCTGTTTTTATTCTGTCAGAGCCTTGCAGTCCAGGTGCATGCTTATGAATGGGCTTTGCTTTTGTATTCCTTGGAAAATGTACAAAAGGTGTTAGGGTAATAATTTTGTTTTTATTGTGCTGATTGCTTCTAGGCACTTTCTGCATTGTGGAAAAAGTTCCTCTTGCCCTGTACTCTTGTGTTTCTCCTCTGGCCTTTGTCTGTTCTTTGCTGTCAGTTCAAATCGGTGCTGTAAATTACCTCTCTCTTTTTTAAACTAGGAAAAAGCATTTTGCTTTTTTCATTTTTCACTCGGGAGATTGGTGTGAAAAAGGAGACTGGCTTCAGGCTGAAACTTGACGTGGTTGCGTGAAGTCTTGACTATGTCTCTGAAGCCAGAGAAAATTAGTTATTCACAGTCATTCTCCCAGGGAGAACTTGAAATGATTTGGAGAGTTACATAACAATGAAGTGCAGCACAGCTGCTGGAAAGAGCTGGATGGAGGCTGGCATTCAGAATTCGGATGTTATGCTGGGTGGGAGTAAGTGCAATGCTCAATTGAGAAGTCTGTTTTGACACTGCGTTAAGGATAAATTGGCAAAATTACATGTAGGTGTAGTAAAAATACAATTAAAGATAAGGGGAGGTTTACTGTGACAAATAATTAAATTGAAAATTAACATCAGCATCATGGAATCTAACAGAATCCTAATATATGGAGTTTCTTAGATGAAAAAGAAACCATTTTGGAAACAACCCCCTGCTCCCCTCCAACTCTTAGAGGTGTTCTCCTCTAGCTTTGTAACTTCACCTATTTAAAAAGGGTGCATATTCAGGATCTGAGTAGTGATAATTTAAGTATTCTGATATTTAAAAGAGATATGAAAGATTAATGACTGACCACCACGTGAAAATTATAGTAGCTCAGAACCTTGAGCTCAAATTTCCCCTCAAAAGTTTTGTTTACTGGCTCAGGGACCCTGAGCCGAAGGAGTTTCTCTGAGGCTCGTTTTTGTCTTGGGTAAAATGGGGCACTGGTGTCCTCTTTAAAAAACTATGCTATTAAATAGCTATTAGCTAAATGTGCTCTGTAATGTGCTAGTGCATTTGCTGTGAGGTCATCAAACTTTCCTTGCACTTTTGCATATCAACATGAAGTTCATTCCGCTCAGATCTTAAATCTGCCAAAAATGTGTTTCATCTCTAAATATTTTTTTAAACTGCTTTTGTCGATGAAGTGGTGGTTTATATTAACATATGTAGAATTTGTCATTGTCACCTCATTTCTGCTGTGCTTGCTTGTGATAGAGTATTTAAAAATTACTTGCTGAGGATGTTTAATGGATTTCATGGTCAGAGTGGGCCAGCGAAGAGTGGAGGGGGGTTGGTGTATTTTTTTTTTCTTGTCTGATTTCTGGAGTTAGATTCATGTTTATAGGTTGTAAAGTTGTAGCAAGTAACACTAGATGAGATATGGTTACAGGAAAAGATTGTGAAGAATGTGAAGATATGTTCAAGTCTCAGCGTGAGTTACAGATCTCACTTCTTCCTATGGAGATACTGCAGATAACGCTTTTGCTGTAGTCAGCGTGTGTGTACTGACCAGTCATCTCTTGAGAAACAGTTCGTTAAAATAAGTTGGGGTTATATATTGTTATAAACTGGTTCATGAATGCATATCTTTGAGCAGAAAGATTGCATACAATTAATAAATCGGTCTCTCTTTTTTTTTAAGGTATTTTGAAGTAAACCTTTATATTTGTCCATCTCAATGTATTTTCTGTGTTTAGCATCAAGGCACTATTTATTAGGCAGCGACGATGGGGATGTTAGCTGCTTCCTGTCTGTAAGTTACTTGAGAAACCTGAAGTTTCTGAAGGTAAAAACAACTAGGCTGCTAAAAGCTGAATTTCACTACGTTTCAAAATTAAGCCTAAGGCTCCCTTCAGATTACCACTTTTCCTGTACATACCCACTTCACATTGAAGTGCTCTGGTATTTGCAAAGTTGTGTTGGGTTTGCATTGGGTTTTTTTAATGACAGTATTTTGAAAGCACTGGGTGAAGAGCGAAGCATTAATGTTGTTCCTGAGATGTTTGCCTGATGGAGGAATACACTGAACTAACAAACGTTGAAGAGGACTATGTCCAAAACTCCCAAGCTTTTCAGCCTTGTGTTTATTGTCATCCTCAGGCTCTTGGCTAATTTCTAATTGTGTGTAATGTCTCAAACCCAAGGCTCTAATTCAGACGTAATTATCATATGATCAAGCTGTAGTTGTTATTTTAGTGCAGATTTGGGAAATAAAAGCTGACAGCTGGGTTCCAGCTGCATTTCAGCTGCACTCTGTTAAAAAAACTAGACTGGAGAGGCAGCAGCAGCAGCTTTGCAATTTTTTCCATCATTAATGAGCTGGATGAAGCTGCCTTATCTGTTTGCCCTGTGAAATATTTGCTGTGTGTCTCTGTGCCTAAATAAATAAAACAGGGAAAGAAGCTTCAGTAAATAGATAGGAAGCTTGTAAGTAAAAGACTGAACACGCAAACACATGTATGTGTATCTGGCTCTGCTGAATACGTAAGAGACCAGCTATTAGTTCCTGCTAGACTTTTGTGTAGGGTGGATCAGAGGTTACTGGAGAGGTCAGTTCCCTTAAATAAACCAAGTTCAGGATACAGTCAGTGACTTCCCTGTCACGTCTTATTAAAAACTGTCATATATCTGATATATACAAAACAGATTTAAAACTTTTAGTACGCTGTGATTTTTCTAAAAGGACAATATAAGTTAGGTCATTCATTGCTAAACCCACAAACCCCGTTCCTCTAGGCATGCATGAAGTTCTTGAATGTTTGAGACACATAGGAGCATTGCTTATATACCCTTAAAACAGAGCCCTAAGAGAAACAGGTTGGGTTGGCAGTGAAAGCAAAGCTGAAAATTGGAGCTGTGACTGATGGCTCTGTTAAAATGGAGAATGTACAAGTTCTGCAGATGAAAGCTGAAATACACTGACAATTTGGGCTTCCATTATAAAGGTGAACTTTTTCCTCCATTTAGAAGTATTTGATAATTATGGGGTAACATTTTTCATAAGTTGCCAACTGATACAGGAGCTGCTGTTGGTAATGTCAGTTCCTATAGGCTGTAATTATTTTGATGCAGAGTTTTCTAATAGTCTCTGGTTCAGTTTGCTGAATTTTCATTTTGATTGCTTAAAGATGTCTCAGCATATATTTGTGTTTTAATTGAGAAAAACCCCTGAGATAAACCAGTGTTCATGCCCTCTCAGTCCACTACTCAAACCTGAATTCATGCACACGCTGCTGTTGAAATCTCTGTTCCTGTGATAACTGGATGGAAGCTTTCTGATTTGGGTCTTTGAGGAAGAAGTATCAGATCTTTATTTTCAGAGTTATGAGTTGAAGTACTTGTGAGCTGATCCTACTGTTTCTTAATTTTCTCTCCTAACTCTCCAGTACCAAAGAATGTGTTTTCTAGAGAAAATAAAGATGCCATTCCTTTGGGCTGCTCAGATGTGGCAGCAAGCAGTCCAGAAGAAAGAGCACAGTGGCTGCTGAATGATTGTGCATCTTGTTTTTCTTGGTATCCTGTAGTTTATTGTCAAAACTGCACGATATTGAGGCTTGAATCAGTGGAAGATTAATAAGCCTTCTACTTGTCTTCTGGCTCCATCTTTAACTGAGGCACTGCTGCATTAGTTGAGCACAGGACTTTAAAGGAAATCCTCCTTGTTGAAATCCAGGAGCAGGTTAGGGAACAAGTGAACCACATTGAAAGAGGAAGTTGACACTTAAGCAGCTTTAGACTTTGAGTGCTGATGAATAATGTCCAAGTAGCAGGTAGGTTAATGGCACGACTGGGGTGCTTGGCAGCTGAATGGCTGCCTCTGCGTATTTGCTGGAGGTTGCAAGATGCATCTGCAGTGGTGCTAATGGGTGAAAAAGGTGGTGTAGCTCAAGTTATCCCTTTTGCTTGCTTTAGTAAAAAAAAGATATATATATTAAACCACAGACACTTTTCACAGAGTTTAAACTGACTGGTTCCACAGTACATGAAGATTCCTTTTGTAGGATCTTTTTTCAATAAATTGTTTTATTATTTTTGTAATTTGTAGCTTGAGTTGTTACAGTGAATCTCAAGGGATGCTTACAATTGGCTTTTTCTCCATGTGAATCCTTGTAATGTGTGTTTTGTATTTAGTAAGTGGTAAATACATTTTTCTGATCAACCTCTCATCTCAAGCAGGAGAAGCATCCCATCTTCTGAGTTAGATTTGTGATTGACCTAGTTATATTTCTTGTGCTCATTGTTACCTGCCTAAAAGAGAAATTAACTTACAGACAATGTCATGCTGAATTCTATTTAATTTATTTCATCAAAACCTGAGATTTAGCTCTGCATTTATTTTACTGGGGGTGTTGGGGTTTTTTCACTTATATGTGTCTGTAAATATATCTATATATTTCATAACAGCTTTTTCACTGTAGGAGAATAGCATTGGTTTGTGTCTGGGAGCAATGTTCTTCTCTATGAACTGTCTTTGGAATCCCACCCAGAGGAGAGTGAGCGATTAGAAAATTAATGGAGGGGATTTTGCCCATCAAACTGAAGAATTAAAGAGCATACACATGGCTTTCTGTACAGAGGGTGCATATGCCATCATGATAAAGCCTGTGCTTCCATAAAAGCGTGCGAATATGTAGACTCTAGAGATGAAAAAGGGTGATAAGGTTTCCCTCTGTTCTACTTTTTTCCTTTCTTATCCCAGTCAGTCCAAGACTGCTCCCAAGATTGTGCTGCAAACCACACCACCGATCAGATGTTTGTACAGATTGTGATGGAATCCCATCTGACTTTGTAGTCATCTTGGAAAACTTTCAACAAAAAATAGATTTCAGAAGTGAGACAAAATGGTTGTAGTTGAAAGGTTAGAGCCAGCTAGATTTAGTGCATTTGGGTGGAGGCAAAATGCATACTTGGATGGGAGATTCACTGTGTACTGTGGAAAAGTACCAAAAGGGGGTAGCTGCAGGTTTCTTAAGGTAATTGGATGCTCTGGTTTTTGACAGCACGGCCTAGATAAAATTTGCAAAAGTGATTCAGGTCAGAAACCCCAAATCTTTTAAATCAGGGAGATGTTGCAAATTAAATACCTCAGCCACTTTTTGAGAGAGTTGAATTCTTCAGCCATTTATGGCCTTGTGTTGAGTGGAACAATGTAACCTTAAGGAATTTTGTGGCGAAAAGCCTGGCGACTTAGACTAAGTCTATCAAGTGTAGAATCCAGTCTTATGACAGTCTATTAGTGACAAACTAATACTGGAGGAGTTGTACAGCCCTCAAACTCCAGACTGAAGTTCACAGTTGACAGATGCTATGCTTCTTCCAACCTTTCGTCATCTGCGGCGGTGTCTCCTTTTGAAGGCTGATGCATATTTCATGGTAGGTGAGCTGGAAGCGGGAGCAGCCTGTCTGACTGGAAAGAATGCATCTTGCTGTTTGGGGATTTTAATGAATATGTTGCAGAACACTCTCCAGCTGTTGCCCTCAAGAGGAAAATTATCAGGGCCTGTTAAGAAGGCAGAATTATTTTGTAACCCCCCCAAACTATGTGCTGTGATACCAAGCAGATAAGTAAACAGCTTATGGTGTGAAGCTCAACAATTACAGTGTGACAGATTTGCAATTGGAATGTGGAAGATTCCTTAAATTTGTGTAGCTCTGATGTGACAGTACAGCTCTAGTGGAGGAGAAAGATTCAGTTTCTTATGTCTTTCTTGAAATGTGTTTTGATTTCACAGCAGCTTTGGGGAAAGCGTGTGATGATCAAGTCAGTCAATGCAAGTGTTGCCAATACTTTTGTCTGCTCATTGGGTACTGCATCGCTTCTGCGGGTAAAATCTTTGATGCACTGTCTAAGGAATTATCCTTGCAGTCCTGCCAACACACTTCATCCTATTTTTTCATCTTGCTGTGTGTTGTCTGTTATGCTCGTTTATTGCATTTCTAATTACACTGTAAAGTGATTGTGGATGGCTCCTTGATTATATAGATGTTTAGGTAACGGCATAAAGTGGACTTGTTCCTTGTCAAGTCCTTTTACATGTGTAACGTAGATACCGTGTTCTGCTTTTCAGAGCACCTAAGTTTCAATACAGTTTTCAATCTTGTCTGAATGCAGACCAAGGTCTCTAAAACTGTTCTTTAGTATCAGCATGTGTAACAGATGGAGTGAAAGGTTCTACCTTCAAAAGTCAGAAAGGTCAGTAAGGAAGACAGTTCCTAAAGTATCATTCCTTGTTATCACATTGTAAGGTGATGCTGCGTGTTGTTTTATGGAAGTGTGTAGAAGTCTTGAAGATTCGGATATTTTTGTTGGAATGAATGAGCACCTGTCTTAAAAGAAATTACAGTTTAAGTAGTCAAGATAGGCAAGGTGGACAAACAGTGAAGCTCCATATATGGTGTAACAGCCTAATATAACTAAAGCGGCTGCTTTTGCTACTAAAAGGCCTTGTCACGGTGTTTTACCGGGATATGGCTGATGTTGCTTCTGTTACTGGAGAATTAAGATGACGTCCAAGCTCTACACAGCTTAACGCTTTGCTTCAGCACTGAAGTTTTAAACTTCAGGTTAAAAGATAATGAAAATATTTATGTGTGGGTGAGTGGACATTGATAGTTGACGGACACTATTTGGTGTTGGCAATGTTAAGCAATTTTTTAAGTCAATCCAGCCTAAGTTCCAGAGTTGTCAAAGAGATTGGTGGTGGGCTGGAGTGATTTTGACACAGTGCTGTGACAAGTGAGACTAGAATTAAGGGGCATTTTGGCCTTTGGTGCAGACCCAGCACGTCAGATACTGTGCTGTAGAAAATATGTATGTGAGCATGGGGCTTAGTAGTATGAGATGATCCGTGACTTGGTTTAAAAGCAGCAATGGGCTTAGCACATGCTTGAAGCCAGAACATGAAGGAGCAAGCTAGGATATAGATCAGCACTAGACTATTTTTTAAGGTTAGTAATTTAGGAAAGGGGATTCTTGAGTCCAGTTTTTTAGAGTTTGGAAGAAGAAGGGTTCAGAAGTGAGAAATAGATGTAGATGCTTCTCTGTCTGCTGTAGCCCTTTTCATACCTTATGTATTCCGTCCTTTCATTCCTGCTCAGAAACTAGACTCTCATTGATAGTTTGTGGAGGTCTTTTTCTTTTCAGGATTCACAAGCTAGGTAACATTATATCCTAGAGACAGCAGTGAGTTTTCCTTAGGTGCAAAAGAATTGTAGTAATTAGAAGGAAAGATTCTTTTCCAAAAATCCATTTTAAGCTGCAGTATGTGAAATAGATTTCAGTCAAGGTAATGTTTTCCATTTCACTGGCTTGCTTGAAGATCTTTCAAAAGTGAGAGACTCCATTACCATAGGAGCTGAAATTAAAATTGTGTATGCTTTGGATAGCAGATGAGATAAAGTGAATTGCTTTGTAAATGTGCTATAAAGCTTTATTAAATCTTGAAAAATGATGAATTGCAGTGGATATATATAACTAAGGAAGAGCAGCCAAGCTTTCTATCAGTGCTGCTTAGCTTAATCTGCAATAATACTGTACTTGTGAGAGAGGAATCAGACACACACACCCCAGGTGGGGAAAAAGGTGGGTTTATCACGTAGCATTCAGATGTGCTCATGCTGCAAACATTGCACAATGTCAACACAACTTTTTACCCAACTGAAAAGTACTGAAGAGAGAAACTGGAGTGAATACACTAGAAATCTTTCTGTCATCTTTTTATGTTAAAGCTCTCAGGATGCTGTGCAACAGTGGATAATAAGGCATGATGAACACTAAGAACACTTCGTAGAGGCAGGTTGGATTTCTATGTGGTTGGTGCATTCATCCAGTAATGCTTTGTTGAGATGGTTCAAAGCAGCAGAGTATCCCTGGCTGCTTCTCCTTCACACAGTCCATGGATAACTCCACTTGCCTGCTTTTCTGAGGAGCTCAGGTGGAAGGGACTCTAGCTTTCCTGCTTTTATGCTTTTTGGAAGTATTATCTCAAAGGCTTGTGTGTAAGCTGCTGTTACCCAGATCTCATTCTTTACAGCACTGAGGATTTCCTCAGTTGCTGTTTCCCTTATCTTCCTTCTGTTTTAACTTCTGTGAGATCCTGATGGCATGGGTAGACCGTTGCTGCTGTCAGGAGTTCATCCAGAGTTTTGAAAGCCATGTTATATTTTTAATTGCTAACCGTAGTTTTATGAGTCACTTAGATTTAAAAGGAAGAATTTGTTTGAGTTAGGTACCTGGAAGAAGTAGTATTTCTCACACAGCTGAAATTGAACTATGCTCTGCGTTGGGGAGAAGTTGAATACAAACCAAAGATTTTATGGGATTTTGTAGAAGAGACAGTGATGACCTCAGCCAGTTGCTCAGGACAAGTGTCACTCTGCCTGGTAACGTTAGTGATTGCTGTTCACATAGCTGCTGCTGTACCTGTTTGTAGTAGTCACACAATGTCTTCTGTCCCGTTTAACAGACTGATATCACAACCTGCACGGAAACACAAAATACAAGGACGTTTTTTATTGCCACTTGCTTTGTTCTTTGATGTACAGCCTGGTGTGGTTTATTTTCTTAAATTTATGACAGGGCTATATGTTACTCTGTAGTTTGGTAGCAAGTTTGGTTTGGTTTTTTTTTTTTTTCTCGTTTGGCTATTTGTTCTGTAGGGCAAAATGAAAATAAAATTTTCCACACTTGTATGCCTAGCAGTGGCTCAGCAATAGTAACAGTTTATTAATGTTTTTTCCCCTTTTGTCTTTTTTCTTTTTGTTTCTTTCTTTTTTCTTGCCATCTATCCTTTCTCCCACTGAAAGGATAGCCCACTGGTGATGATTAGGTTGCAAAATTTGTTTCACTTGGAAGAAAGGATGCAATGGAAAGCACAGTGGTCATTTCTTAGCTGGTTAAAAAAAATTTAGAACTTATGATACAAGGAAATTATTATTTGAGGAATTTTGAGCAGAAAGCCTTAATTTTGTGCAAAAAGATTTTCTTCAGTATATTGAGAAGCCACTTGGAATGCATGCTGCTGTTATGGACAGCACAGACCATCTTCATGAACCCTGCTGCGGAGCTCTTCACAGAATCACAAGGTTGGAAAAGACCTTTAAGATCATCGAGTCCAACCATTCGCATCCTAAACGAAATCATATCCCTAAGTACCTCATCTTCCCTTTTTTTGAACACATCCAGGGAAGGTGACTCAACCACCTCCCTGGGCAGCCTGTTCCAGGCCCTGACAACTCTTTCAGTAAAAAATTTTTTCCTAACATCCAATCTAAACCTGCCCTGGCACAGCTTCATGCCATTCCCCCTTGTCCTGTCACCTGTCACCTGGCTGAAGAGACCATCACCTACCTCTCTATAACCTCCCTTCAGGTAGTTGTAGGTGGTGATAAGGTCTCCCCTCAGCCTCCTCTTCTCTAAGCTAAACAGCCCCAGCTCCCTCAGCCGCTCCTCATAGGATTTGCCCTCCAGCCCCTTCACCAGCCTGGTTGCCCTTCTCTGGACGCACTCGAGGACCTCCATGTCCTTCTTGTGGTGAGGAGCTCAGAACTGGACACAGCACTCGAGGTGTGGCCTCACCAATGCCGAGTACAGGGGCACAATCACCTCCCTAGACCTACTGGCCACACTGTTTTTGATACAAGCCAGGATGCCATTGGCCTTCTTGGCCGCCTGAGCACACTGCTGACTCATATTCAGCCTGCAGTCAACCAACACCCCCAGGTCCTTCTCTGCCTGACAGCTCTCCAGCCAGTCCCCCCCAAGCCTGTAGCGCTGCATGGGGTTATTATGTCCCATGTGCAGCACTCTACACTTGGCCTTGTTAAACTTCATCCCATTGGACTCAGCCCATCGGTCCAGTCTGTTCAGATCCCTCTGAAGAGCCTCCCTACCCTCAGGCAGATCAACACTTCCTCCTAGTTTAGTGTCATCTGCAGACTTAGTGAGGGAGCATTCAATCCCTTCATCAAGGTCATTGATAAAAATGTTGAACAAGACTGGACCCAGGACTGAGCCCTGGGGGACGCCACTCGTGACCGGCCTCCAGCTGGATTTTGTTCCATTCACCACCACCCTTTGGGCTCGGCCATCCAGACAGTTTTTAACCCAGCTTTTTAACCCAGCTGAGGGTCCAAGACTTTTTCTCCATCCTCCCTCTTCAGTACTTTTAAAAAATGTTCTCCTTTACGGTATTTTGTTGCAGTGGGCTTGATAGGGTCTCACTTTGTATTTTTTTTTTCTTGGGGTGTTATCTTTGGTTCTACCTCCTTGTTTTATGTACTCATGTCCTTCAAGGCTCTGCCCCTTCCACCATCAATTTTGTGGTCCTGTGATATCTTTCCCTTTGAATTGAATTGCTGTCTCAAGGCTGACAGCTTTTATGTCTGTCATGTGCTATTTTATCTTGCATCTGAAACTGTTCCTGGACCTTGTACCACAACATAGACTCAGTTTGGTGTTGAAATCCTTGCAAATCTTGACCTGGCTCCTTCCCAGCATTACAGCTGTGCCAGTGTAACATGTCCAAAAGACCTGAATGAATCTGGGATGCCAAATAGCTGCAAGAGAGCTAACCTTTGTCATTTTTAATTTGAAGTCCAGGGCTGTGAAGCTGCTCTAAGTGGTGTGTCTGGAGAACCCTCTTGAACGCGGTGTTGCTCTTGGTTGCCTTCAGCCGCTTCTTCCTGCATGAAATTCAACATGTATTTCATTCCTAGAGGGACTTACTCTCTACCATAAGCATATTTTTCTGAAAGACTTTTAAATAAGCTATAGTGCAGACCTACACTCTCAGTTCTGTGTTGCACCTGAAAAGGCCTGTGTTGTTGGCCAGTTTGCCTGCAGCAGTGCAACAACTTCTGTTTCAGAAAGTGATTCACAAGCATTTTATCTGTCAGGGAACCTTAAAAAAAAGTGTTTTCTTTGTTTCTTTCTGTTCAACAGTCAGGGAAAATTTGACATAACAAATAACTACCTGCTGGTCATGTCTAGCCTTTGTGTACTCTTTTCCAGAAACCTTCCCTTGGGTGTATTATATTATAATTTTGGCTTTTAATAGCAGAACATTATAACAGTTTTTCCTTGTCAACTGATATGGCTGTTTATACTCCAGAATACACGTACATGACAGGTTTTGCTGAAACTTTTAGACCCTTATTGTGTCTGAGTGTGTGATCTTGGCTCTCAGTAATTTTATATCTGGGATTCAGTTACTATTTTGTATGCTCCTCTCCTACTTCCATGCATGTCCACTTTAGAAGTTGTACTTTCAAGCAGACGTTTTATGTGCATACGTCCATAACCCATATTTTGCTAGGACTGTTCTGAATCTTTTTTCTCTCCTTATTTTCTTAATTCTACTTTATTTTACGTATTATTTTCATCCATTTCTGCTTTGATTAATATAATACTGAATCACTGTAAAGTTTTTATTTCTCCAACCTGGGATTTATGAATTCTGGCAGAATTTAACAATTGGGTTTTCCTAAGGTCTCAGTCAGGGAGTGCAGAAATATATTGGGAAAAACAGCCAGAGGCTGAACCTTTATTTACCCTAACTATAGGATGGGGTAAGAAGAAGTTGCACACAGCTTTATTCTTTTCACTTTTTACCCAGGTAGTTGTGTGCTGTTGCTGTGAGCTGCAGAACAGCTTGTGTTCCATTCCAGAGCTACTTAAGTGTGTGTTTTCAGATCATTGGACATGAAAGTCCTGGTAGAAACCAAAGTTGCTATTCTTACTTTCACCCTCTGTATAATTAATTTCTCTTTAGGGAAGTAGAGCAAGGTATGAATATGGTTTGACCTCACCAGAATTGAGGCACAGGAACATGTATCCCTCTTGTCAGTATTAGCCCAAACACAAATATTTCAAGGTGGAGGGAGCAGAGCAAATGAACTGTGTGCTGTTCTGTCCTCCTCTGCTTGAGAGCAAGCCGTGTGTTTATTGAAGGAAATGGTTCTGCTGAACTAGTCCTGATGCTGTTCCAAGCCCATTGGCAATTACCATTTCCATGGGGATTGAAATGAATGTGGTATATTTTAAAATAAGCTTTTTAACTGCTGCTTCTATTCAGAATTTCTGTCTGTTAGTTGTTTGTTCAGCTGGACTTGACAGCTTCTGTCTTAACTGCACAGAGAGGCACTAGCTCAGCTTTAATTTGGCTTTGGTTCCCCTCCCCTTTTCCCCCTCTCACATTAATGTGTTTATTTTCTTTCTGATCTTCAGGACTGTAATGTATGGTAAAGGATGTCTATAAATACTAAATTTAAGATTAAAGTGAATTGACATTTATTCTGCATGGCTGTAAAAGAAATAATGCACCGATGTAATTGTGATCTGGGAAGTTCCTCTGAATTTCTGACTATTTAGCCCAGTCCTTAAAAAAAACCACCCCAAAACAAAAAAAACCCCAAAAACTGCTGGGCTGGAGCCAACCAGTCTGTAATCTGGATAGGAGAAGATCAAAAAGGTGAAGTTGCATTTCTGGAATGTTACTTCATCTACAAGGTCGAAATCACTCAAGTTGGATCTTGAATCTGTTCCAAATTGGATTTTCCTCAAACTGGGTGGGGGGAATATTGATCCTTTTCAAGTGGACTTTTGAAAAATAGTTGTAAAGCTCAAATTTGAAATCAGAAATACACCTTAAATACTGGGAAACTATGTTTTGATTCATGTGTAGCTCACTTCATTATCAATTAGTGTAACAAGATAGTAACAATCACCACTAATACCCAGTCTGTGTTCCAGTTTGCTTGGGCTGGGCGGTGAGCCCAGGTAACTGTGTCCAAGAACCACATTTGTAAGCATGTGGCACGTTTTGCTCATGGCCTGTGGTGGAAAAACCACTGTCCAAAGTGATGAGTAAGCTTCTGTCAGTTGTTTATGCGAAGTGGTCTCTGTACAGAAGTTTATTTTCTTTGTTTTCCTGACTGGTCAATCATCACTCTTTGTAAAGGAATAGACAACATTTGTGGAACTTTATTTTTTTTTTTTTAAGTGATACTCTCTTTCATTCTCTGTCAGCAGTTTATTTGATGTGTCTTTATTGAAGCTTATACATTTCATTTCCATAACTGGGCAACACAGTGCAACAGTGTTTAAAAGGTACTGCAGTGGTTAATTATTTTTTAGGCAAGTATTTTTGGTTTGACTGTCCTGGCAGCGGAGCCATCAAAACCAGTAATGAATAATGCTGTGGGCAGGGCTTTAGGTATTCAGCCAGTGTGTTTCTTCAAGCTTCCTGTCACTCTTCTCTGGTTTCAGACAAAGGATAAGATTCTTTAGTGATTGTATATGGGAAATAAATCATCTCTTGGAATGCTGGATAAGGTCTGAAGTATACACAAACGTTAAACTCCAGTTTAAAATAAATTTGTGACTCTAAGTACCCAGTGTAAGCAAAGTAAAGCAGATGTCATGTGAACCATTGTTTTCTGAACATCTTGCAGAGAAGACGACCAGCTGATCAAAATTCTGGTTAAAGATACTTCACAGTATTAGAGCTTAATTTTCATAGGGTCTCTTTGAAGATGTGTTTCTGAAGGAAATAATGGTGAGAATCTCATTGCCACTAGACTCTTAGCAGACGGTCATGGCATGTTTGTTTTCCAGATCTAAAGACTTGTGCCACTGGTAAATGTACATCTTTTATCAAACTACATAAAGTGAAAACATTGGGAATATCAGAAGACTATGGAAAATACTGACCTTTCTGCTTACTTATGTGGTGGCAGCGATGATGATTGTGTAGGAGAACAATTAAATAGTGCCTTGGGGTGCCACCTTTTATAAACTGAAAGAGATAAAAATCCACCTATAGGTAAGGTATTGCCAATTCCCTCACTTTAGTTACGTGCTGTATAGCCAAGTATTTGTTCTGGATAGGGGAGGCTGAAAGCATAAAGCCATAGTCACAAGATTAGTTCTAATTTCCTGTTGTTTTTCACTGTTAGAGATTGATTCTTTAACATTCTACTGAACTCATTTATGGAGAGACTGGGTGGCTTTGGAAGTGGAATTGCACTTAAGTTACGGTAAAGTTACGGTGCATGGAATTAAAAATAGTAACACAACAGGACTTCATATGGATTTACATTTTTGTTATTAAAGTGCCATTAAATGTAACAAAACAATATTAAAAAGCATTAAGAGTATCAAATTTAATATTGACCCTGAATCTTAAGTCTGATGTGAGTATTTTGGTAGTGATTAGTCTTTGTAAATGTGTTTCTAGGCCTGTATTCTATAAGGAATTACACAGATCTTCTACTAATGTTACCCATCTTTGTAGTCAGAAACATGCATTTTGGTGCAAAGGCCTGGGACCATCTCATCACAGCAAATGTAGCAGCAACGCCTGTTTTGCTTGCTGCAAGAGAGCCAGCTGCTGGGTACAGCAAAGCTGCCGTTCAGGAGAGCGGAACCGCATAAGCCTGTTGGATATCTAACACCAAATATTCCCTCTACAGTTAAAGCTTCACAAGAGCCCCAGAGAATCTGTGGGCACGTAGCCTAGGAATTTAACAGGAACATTGACAATGCTTTAGTTTCTGCAAGAAGTTCCTGGGACTCTTTGTGCATGGAGATACTTTGTTTTTCCTTATTTGTCTCCCACACATTAGCTTGGGTTTAATCACCAGCACAGTTTCCTCCAGCATCTCAACAAGCAGGACAGCATTGTGTTGATTTGGCCCCAGATATTTTGCTGTACTGAAGCCATCAGACATAAATTTTTAAAGCTCTGTGCTGTGTGCGTGGTGGGGTGGAAACCTGGAAAGTACCTTTGTGGAGGGTGGTTCACAATCTTTGCTTCACATAGCGGCACCTGCCCTGCAAAGTTCAGTTTAGTTTGAGCAGCACAAAGGAGTGCAACTGTAAAACTGACCAGAAGATTGTGGAACCCTGGCACCTCTAAGCCCTCTGTTTTATGGAAGTAAAGCAGCTCTTACCCTTAGTATTTTAAAGTAGTTATGGTAAAGAAAGAAAAAAATCCTGGTCTGGCTCCCTCAGCTTTGTAACAAATGTCCTGCTGAACTGCTAGAGTTACAACTTGCTTTCTATTAACACAAGTCTGGCTGTCCTTAGGCACATAATGCAGAGTGATGGCTCTGAAATATAATTGTAATTCTGTCTGTGTGCTAACTGGCAAAATTGGAACCATTTGCAGTTTCCACATTCATGGTATTTTGGTTGGAGTGAGCATGCTTCCTTTAGGAAATACGTGCTGCCCCACCTAAGGTTCTGGAGACACAACTATACTGAACAGTATAAAACTAAGATAACAATTTTTGAGAGCAAAGACTGAACTTTAAACTAAAACTAAAAAAAACCCTACCAAACTCTGATTTCATAAAGTTAAGTTCTGTTAAAAATGTGTGACAGGCAGTTAAAGCAGTATCTTCAGCATATTTCACTCTTTGTGGACTTTAAAAGCTTTTCTTTTATTAGTATAAAAAAACCCACAACAAAATACTTAAGTCCCAGTCATGTGACAGGTGCACAAAGATGGTAAGAGTAATGATGGTCGTACTTAAAACATACATATTGCAACATATGTGTCTCAGAATTTAAGGGTTAAGATCTTCCCCAAGCATTTGGATGACGTAACTGCAAATATTATTTGCACCTTACTGGGAGAGAGGAGTTCCTCAGGTCTGCTCTGAAGACATTGATTTGGTTGTTCACACACTTCTGGCATTTTAATTTTGTAAAAAGTTGGCAGATATATTCGTCTGCTCTATCTTAATAGTTTTCCATACTGTGATGCAGCAAGGCCCCTGGATTGGAAGCAGAGACTGTGGTTGGGGTTTGTCAGTAAGTTTATGTTGATTCTGTCACACAAACTGGAGTCTGCACTGTCTTGGCACCCCTCTCCGTTTCTCTGCACAACTGGTCTGCATTCCTATCAGTTCTGCTGGAGGTATTTGCAGGTTCATGCCTGTAAGTCATGAACTGGGGGATTTATTCCCCATTTACTATGTTCCTCTCAACTTCTGAGAGGTGCAGTTACAGCTCTTGCTTACAGACGATCATCTGGCTGTATTAGGATCACGTGCTGGGTCTTAGCGGTGTTCAGTGGTTGTTGCTATACTCTGTCCTTTCAGACAGATGTTGCAAAAGTCTGTAATACAGATGTAGGACCTGTGGCTTAGCTGCTGTTTTGGCTGAGATGAGCAAAACTAGTGCAGTGTTACCGTACCTAAGGGATAAGGGGTGATAACATTACTAAGACAAAGACACCTCCCATTTAAAAGATGGCAGTTCAAAGGAAAACAGGAAATCAAAAGGGAAGTTGATGGCTCTCCAAAAACCTGCAAATTGAAGGACACTAACAAAGACTGAGTGGACTTTTGGGAGTAGTGAGGAAATTAGTGATTTGTACACAGACCTTTGCTAGGTTTCCATTCAGCAGCTCTCACTGCTGGTGCTCTCAATACTGCTGGCCAAGCACTCTGCTTTGTGCTTGGCCTTCCAGGAAGTGTAATTTTGGAGAACTGCCGTGTCCTGGTCACTCAGGTAAAGATTGCGTATACTCAGCTGTTTGATAACGTTACAAAAATATGATTACTCTGGCCTTCACCTGTTTTTTACGCTTTAAGGAAATAAAAACAGAGAGAACAGTCCTTGCTGAGAGCATATGCTGACTGAGAAACAAAGTCAGAGAAATATAACCGATCAGTGTGTTGCCAGTAAGAATTCATTGTGACTGGAATAGTGGTTTGCATTAGTTGTTGGCACAATTCTTTAAGCTACATATGTTTGTTATAAATAATTTTGTCCATAAAGATTTTTTTTTCCTCTCCAGATTAACCCTCTGCTCTGTAGAGAATACAGTATAGGGCTTGAGATTTTTCTGTGTGCTTTGCATGTTACTAGTTGTAGTAGGCTTCTGCTAGCAAAGGACTCTGTATGGAAAGCCTTTTTACTTTTCTTTTGGCATAGAAGTCCCCTCAGTATGTTCTTGTGTGTACAGGGCTGAACTGAATGCTATCAAATTCTTTCCTCACCACTTTGTGGTGATTCTTAATAAAAGCTTGAAGCAGCCCTGTACAAAGTGGCAGGAACTGGCGCATGTCATAGTGCAAACGTTCCCAAACCTTTTCTCTAATACTGCCTTTTTTTCTTTGTGCTAGGAATTGCCTGCTTTGTAGTGTGGTAACATGGTATTACTGAAAATGTGGTTTATCTAGCATTAATAAAGAAGAAAGGAAAGTTATTTCTCCTCTGTGTATTGAGTCTGAACCCTGTTTTCTTTTTTATAGTCTTCAGTCTGGTATCATCCTGATGTTTTTCAGTTTGGGCCTCAGGTTCAAATAACCCCACTTGGATACTGCTGGTTGTGTAACAGGGTTACCAGAGTGTATAGACACCACAGGCTGTCCATGTGTAAGACAGATAATTAATAAGATAGTAGCGTACATGGAACTTGAGAGTCCAAAGCAATTCTACTTTGCTCTCAGTAGATGCACTTTGCTGACTGGTTCCATGGGTGCCATTTATGTGCTTTAATGCTGTCCACATACAGGATAACATATTACCACTATTACAGCGTTTGGTTTTTCCCTCTGTTCAGGGCGTAGCTCCATACTTTATTCTGACAAAGAGTGTGACGCCTGCTCCGAAGAGTGTGTCTTCATGGGATTTTCCTCAAAGCTGTAGGATTTGTGTTTCACAGACTTTTCATGGCTTTTCATGGTATCTCAGTGGGAATTGAATATTTTCATTAGCAATTCAGAAAAAGAAACCAGTGAGAGACTTGCAAGGCAGGTAAGACATACTAATTTTGGATGCACTAATATGCACCCTCTTTTGAAATACCTTTGATCTGTTTGATTTGGTTTGGTGTGGGGTTGCTGCACTTCTCACAACTGAACTGGGGGGTCTCCAGTCAAGCAGTTAGTTGAATAAGAAGCAACAATTAGCGGCTACTTTAAGCTTGGTCCATACAACTTTCTAAAGTATATTTGAGGAACAAAAAAAGGGAATTTCTCATTTGCTAGGAACTAAGAAATTCCAGTTAAATTCTTGGGGTTTTTTTTTGTTTTACTCAGCTGGTCTGCAGGGATACAGGGTTTTGGCCAAGGGTTCAGTACTTTGAGACTAGGGTCATTACAAAAGCCCCTGGGCACACTTTTTTGTTGCAATGCAGCTGATGTCATGGAAAAACAGGACTTTCAGGGTAACCCTAGCAACCAGAAGCATAGCAAACAGTAAACGTTACCTCCACCAAGATGCTTGATTTAGAGGGACTTGTTAGGATGGTGCCTGTATGCCAAGGAATATAAACTTTCACTGATTTAACTATGGTTTCGCTAGAAGTACCAGCCTACTGCTAGGGTTTAGTCATGATTTTGATATGCCTAATAAACCCAGAAATAATTCCGTTTAAATCTTCAAATACCCAGAATTTGCTGTTCTTTCCACCACCCAACAGATTTATGGTCTTTCACATTAGAAATCAGTGATGCTATGTCATTTACAAGGGAAATAGCACTGTAATTTTCATGATTTGCAAAGTGCAGTTTCTTTCCAAGATATATTTTCCCTCTGATTAAATGAGTGAGCTGATTTCTGTTTTCTTGTAGAGTTGTGCAGAAATACAGAACTGTACAATTCAGGGTTTTTATTTATTTGTTCCTGAAAAGTCCCTTCTCAACTTCAACCTGGGCATAGTGCCTTTCTTTCATAGGGCTAGTTATGACTTCCAAGACAATTTAGAGGTTGGTCATCCAAGGGACATTTATTCCTTTATGTGATTTCTGTGGTTTAATTTTTTTCCCTCGATTTATAGAAATTTCACACCCGTGAAAGCCCTGCCACTTCAGCCTTGCAGTATAAAGCTTTACTTTCCTTTGTAAGCAGGCAGTAATGTGGGAAGAAGGTTGAAGAGCCTAATGTACAGCAAAACTTTGGCTTTTTGAGAGCATCAAGATGCCTAGTACAGCTTTTATGACTGTATTGACCATTAGATATTGTATATGTTTGTATTCTTTGGCTTAATTTGTGAGGTGGTTGTCAGTTGCATTGTGCTTCTGAAGGCAATCTACCTATCTATAATACTGTTGTCATCTAAAGATACTTTTGGCAGGGTATAACTAATGCTTTAATGCTTTTTTTTTTGCTGGTGACTCTTTTAAGTCATGCTTTCCTTGGGCTTAGATGAAGACCTAAACCAGCTTCCTCTGTAGTAATAGTGGCATAGGACAAGCTTTGTTACTGTGTACTTCAAAAACTGAATTTGCCTTAGACTTGACATCCCCTAAGATAACTGTGGATCAGACCTCAGAAATAGGAACAGTGGGTCACAAAAAAAAGTAGCTGAAGCATTTGTAAAATATGCTGCCATTGTACATAGGGCTTGAATGTGGCTGTGGAATATTAGGAGGATTAAGGGTTTTCTTCTTTGGTTCTCCGTGAGTTTGTTGATTTCTAATCAGGTGTCCATCTCTCTCTCTCTCTCTCTCTCTTTCTCTCTCTCTGTTTTTTGTTTTGGTTTTTTTTTTTTGCATAGTACAGTCCAGCTGTAGACCACACTTCTGATGCTTTCTTAGTAGTCCCCTGTCTTCTGCCTAAGAGTTTGAAGCATTTTTGGGTGCCTGTGGCTTTGCTGTGTATTTGTGTATCACTTAAGACTGTGATATCCTGGACCATGTACAGGACTTCTTGCTGTTGTGGTGGTAAAAAAAATAGACAAAATAAATGTAATGTACAGAATTCTTGAGCTAGGACAGACTGCAAGGAACTTCTCGTATAGCCCTCATGCATGGTCGAAGGAGCCTGTAGTGTAGTCCTAATGTATGAGCCATAGAGGCAGAAAGAAAAGGGGGAGGGGGGCAGTTCCCCGTAGCATTTTTCTTGCAAGTCAGTGGAATGCCTGTTAATACTATGAGTGACTTCAAAAAGAGTAGATGGATAATAGGTAAATGGAGGACACAACTGATACTACATCTTGCAGTGGCAATACTGAGCTTATCAGTCATGAGTGATCTGAACGCTCTTCTTGCACTGAATACTTTTAGCACAGAAGAAAATTTGACTGAGAGAGAATGTCAAATCATGAGATTCTGAGTAATATCCAAATTTCAAACATCCCAAGAGCCAGCAAGCTTATAATTATATCATTTTTGTCTGTATACACCTTTGGATGCATTTTACAGAATCCAGATTGCATCCTGCGGACAGTTTGAAGGTGTGACAGTAGTGGTTGGAGACAGGTTTGCAGTAGTATTTTTAAGAAGAGATTTCTGATGTGGTCGTTAAAATAGTTTGCAGATCTGTCAAGTAACTTCCAGCCAGTTGTTACTGGTATACACTGACCAAAGGTCCTATGTTCCTTATCAGAATTATGACTGTTTCCATGTTACCAATAGATAAAATATAACACTTCTTTAGATTTCCTTGCCCAGACACAAGATTTCAGACACCTAATGTATTTGTCTTGGATAAATTAAATGAAGTAAACAAAACTGGTAGGTCAACTTCCTAAGCACAGTGGTTGTAACCTTTGGCATTTAGATTGTTACTGCAAAATGTGAATGAGTTAGTTATATGTCACGTTAAAATGTCTCTATAAGGTAAACTTTTTATGTGTTGGTTTAGGATTCTTCTCAAGTTCTTCCAGGAATTTAGGTAGCTACTTTATTTCTGGTGAATTTTTGGAGCAAAACCATTATTTGAAAAGTACCACCAGCAGTTAGTGAGAATGTGTGTGTACATGAGCTGGCAGGTTTTAAAATGCAGGTGAAAATTTTCATCTTGCTCTTTGGTACTTCTACCCAAGTGTTAATGCTGTAGGGACTGCCCCCAGGTAAAAAAAAACTGAGGCTGCTGTTGCGGTCATCAGCTTTTGCCAAGACTTGAGTGTGTGTACTTCTCCTACCTTGCAGGAAATAGCCTGTGTATATCAGGTGTGTAACCTGTAGCAAGAAAAAAGATTCGTCAGGCAGAAACTGTTTCTGGTCACAAAAATTCTACAGTGAGTTTTATGGAGATAATTAGTATCTTGCAACAGGAAGATCTGCCTTGGCATGAGGAAGAGCAATCAGTGGTTTTCAGGTGGGGTGGACCTAAAAGGTACTTTCAAGTCTCCTTCAATTCAAAAGCCGACATGGGGATGGCATATGTACAGATGATGTACAGAAGAGAAGCAGTACTGTGTCTTCATTTCCACTGATGATTGTTCCAAATTCCTGAAGAGCTGGCAACTTCTGCTAAAATGGTAATGAAGCATTAAAGTTAATACCTGTAAATGAAGTAAGAATTTGCATGTCACCGTTAATGTTCTTACTCAGTCTCTCAAGGAAGTTGTGGAAGAACAAGAACTTCCTATAGAATGGAATATAGACATCTACAGAATAGAATAGAGAATATATAGAAAAGCTTTCTTTGTAGCCAAAGGATTATTTTTTAGTTAAAGAAGACCTCTTAGATACATCATCTATTACAAGGGATGCTCTGATTGTTATTTCTAACTGTGGATTTTAGAGACACTGCAGCTCACAAGATTCTATATGCGATTTTAAAATAAAAATGAGCTCAGAGAAACTATAGCTTCAGTAATTGTCCACACCATTCAATGTTCACATTAAGAGCACCACAAAATAAAAAGTTTCTACACTTCCCAGAGCATAATATCCAAAACATCTCACTTGCTCTACAAATCAAACATCATGTGTCCTCTTCCAACAACACAGTCAGTGCTTCTGAATAAAAGTCACCAGTGATCAAGCAGATCTCCTGTAATTCAGAGCGTGTGGGAAGCCAAAACTGTAGCTGGCTGCGCTGCCCGTGTTCTGCCCCCAGCATCCCCGGGAGTGAGCACATGTGTGCGGTGTTACGGGGCTGCCATAAAGCACACTGCAAATACAGATAATACCCCACCCCGTCCTGAGTTTTCCCGACTCACACAGGTGCCTTGCACATACTCCTATAAAGTCTTTGATGTTTATCACTAGTATGTTTTCTTAAATTCATGTTAGGTCAGACAGAGGTCGAAGTGCCCTGTCTGAAAACCTGGTTTACACACCTCTGGCAATGTAATGAAAGACTCATGTTGTCACCTGACAGTTTGCTCTTGCAGTGTTATGTGACAGGCCAGGTAAGGCTGTAATGCATACTTATTTTGTCACTTGAATTAACTTCAGTGCACAGTAGGCCTGAGTAGATGTGGTGCTGTTCTTTCCATTTATTCCTGGGGCTATTTATATGTTTTGCTTACTGGCAGTCGGGATATTATTCATGACAGTAGTGAAGGTGACTACAGGCAGAATCACTGCTTCAGTGCCTCTCATGAAACTGAGATAGGAGATTGTTTCAGACTTCCAGCACCCTAAGTTCTCCAAAATAAAGTTTTCTGAGTTCAGAATGAATGAAGAAGTGTTCTTGTATCTGGTTTAAATACGTAGTGAGATTTTTATTTGAAGAGTATTGGGGAGTTCTAGAAATACACGTGGACATTTCACTAAACCTTTATTGTGGTGATGAAAGGGAATCCAGGCCTCAAGTGTCAACAGAAGGTCAGTTCTTAAGGTACCAGTATCTTCTGAAAGGTTGCATCTGAAACTGTGTAAGATCTTGTAACTAAGCAATTAATGGAGGCCACAGTGGCTCAGGATGCCTGGTTTACAATGACTACCTGCAGCAGAGTGGTTTAAATGGGAATATGTTCTTGTTGTATTCATCGGGGCAGGGAGCAAGGAATGAAGGTAACTGGGTGACAACATTCATCACCCAGCAGGTTGCAAGTCCTGAGCACAGGGTTGTCAAACTGCTTGTCTGTGCATACAGAGGCAGTGCACACACTGCAAACTTTCTTGTCCTTCCTGTGAAGGTTCATGTGTTGGTCATCGCTAGAAGCAAGATCACAGATTAGGTGGTCAGTGGCCTGGATTATCCAGTTTCCGTGGCAGTGAGGTCATGAAGAAATGTTAGTCAGTCAAGAAAACCAAACATTGTCCCTGCTTTACAGGTCAGATTTTGGCATGCGCCAGTTTCTGTTTGACTTGCTGAGTATCTGTGCTGTCTTCAATATGCAGTTTGGAAGCTGGAATTTGGATGATGCAAGGTTTTAATTTCTCACGGGTTTTGCTTCTTTTTAAAATCCAAAACAAGCTTATTTCAAGTTTACATTCCCTTTCTTAGGTTGTTTGCTGGGGACTGAATGAAACATTACTACACACCAGCAGGTTTCACTTTAAATAACATTAATTTTCAAACTCCTCACACAGAATTGTTCAGGCTGGGACCATTTGAGATAATCTAGTCCAACCCCATACTCACCCTGTCATCCACATGTTAAGCTATAAATAGACTGATGTGGGCCAAATCTCTTACCAGTCACTGCTGTATGGTTTTTCTTTGCTTGGTCTTTATACCAGGCTTTTCAACAGATACACAATAAAATAAACTATAGTTAATAATCACAAGACTTTTTACAAATGGTTGGGGGGGTGGGGTTTGAGGTGAATCATGCCTGCTTGAGCAGTCTTTTAATTCATGTACTTAGATTTACTTAAGAAAACCAAGATAGATTCATAGAAAGCATTTCATACAGTCATTTTGTTGTTCACAAAGCCAGCTTTTCCTGCTGAGTTGTGACTTTCAGAGTTTACATGTGCAAAACCCCCTCATATTTCAGTCCTGACTTTGCCTGTGAGCCTTGGTCTATTTCAGCGTTGTTAAATGCCTTTGCAATACCGGTTCAAGACATGCTTTAGAACAACTTAATAACTTACATATCTTTGTTAGTAATTTTCAGATTACCAGCACCTGTTTATTTGTGCTGACTCCTTGCACACTCCTCTTCTTCATGGATTTTAAATTTTCAGTAGCAGTCTTAGAATCTATGCAGTTGAGTATGTGCACCATTGATTCTCTTTCTGCAGCATGGTGATGTATTATATGCATCACTTTTGGCTTGTCTGTAGTCTTAGGTACAGTCTTCAGTTGACAGGTTAAGTACAGATTTTTGGAGTTGAAGCCTTTTATGGAGAGAGCTTTTCAGTCTGCCATTTGCTGTAAACCTCTTTGTAGTAGCATTATTTTAATCCACATCACTAGTCAGCTACCTGACTGCTGATACGAAGGGGAGAACCTGGTAATAGAAATGGCAGGGGAAGTCAGGGGCCATGGTCTGGTCTAGTCAGCTTAGGCCAATTTAGAAACAACAGTTGAACAGGAATGCTTGGAGTCAAACAGCTGCCTCTATGGAAATAGAGGCAAAAGCCTCATTGGTACTCAAGTGCTCTCTGCTGCTCCCTGACTAGATAGTTTGTCACTGGTGAAGGATGCAGGCTTTTGGTTCAAGCTTTTAGTAGACACGAGTTCATACAACGTGCAGTACTTTCACCCTCACATTTAGGGTAACTCTGACTCTCTGCTGGAGATTTGCTGCTTTATTGCAGGCAGCGTGCAAGGTGGCAGACAGGATTCCTGGTCAGTTGGGAAAGACCAAATTACGCAGTGGGTTTAGGTGTGAGGAGTGGTCATTCACCCCTTGCACTGGCGACTCCAGCTGCAACATGGTCAGTAGTCAGTATAGGCAATGTAAGTGCAATAAAGCATGTGAAGGGAGGAAAGAAGTCTGCACTGTAGTTGCAGCTTTTTAGACAGCCTTACAGCTAACGTTCAAAGATTAACCACAGGCTTTGTGTGCCAGCAGCTGATCACATCCTGTGATAGTTTGTTTTAATGCGTATTAAACAAAAGCAGTGGTTTCCACCACAAGAACACTGTGAACTCTCAGGCTTTCTAACAGGTCATACAAGAGAAACACATTTGGCATTTTCTCTTAATGGTGGTTCCTGGCATTGTGTAACCCCAGCCAGTAGCCAAAACCAGGACATACTGATTGCCAAAGACTGCCAATTTCCAGACCATGGTTTGGGAATCTGTGGTACAGACAGTGACTGGGAAAATGTTAGAAAGATAGGGAGTCTAAGTGTCATGTGGAAATAAGAAAACAAGTACAGTCCTGGGGGCGTTTGAACTGGAGAACGATTCGGTGTCATTGAGGATCATGGGTGTTACTAGATGGCCGGATGCATCAGCCCCCATCTGCTCTGCTGCTGCTCCCTATGTATTACAAATGTGACAGCTGTAATACTATACTATATAATTAGCGACTGTTCTACATGCAAGCGAGCTGATCTGTTTCTCCAAGCCCAAGGAGGGCTCTGCAATACTCACTGCATTTGTTCTCTTTTGGAGTGAAGTTGAATCCTTCTGTGGAAACCCAGTGGAAGTGTCAAAGACAGTCACTTTCTGCAGTGCCATTGGTGGGCTATTTTCCTGCATGTCATGACTTTGGGATCCCATACAAGAAGCTTTTTCTTCCCTGCTGCCCTGCCTGCTTCTCTCCCAGCCTCTTCTAGGAAATGCCTGATGCTTTGCAAGATGCTTTGCCTTTGCAACTCAACTCTTCCTAGTTATGTGCTCTCAGAAAGGTGAATGAGGAGAGAAGGTGAGCAAAATTACACGTGTTCATACCTCCCCTTTTGTAGAGCCAGCTTCAGGCTAAGCTGCATGGCTTGGGAGGCTTGAGACCTTGTGGATGTCTCTTGGATTCTTTTCCCACTGTGTGTCATTCCCTTTCAGCAGTGTGTGGTCCTTTAAGCTCACCTGAGTGTATTCACAGGTAGCCAGACCTGTATTTTGAAAGAGAAATTAGACACTTAACTCCGGCAATAATTAACTCCCACAGCCTTGTTTGCTACCTCTTTGTCATGCATCGATTGTCCTTTGTTTGCTCACTTCTAAGGAAACTCCTTTTGGCATTTTATGAATCTGAGCAAGTGAAGAATTGAACTCTGAGGCTCAGGTGCAGAGGAAGGGTTTCCTTGTTTTCTTGGCAGTTCACCTGTATAAACATCTATCAGGGATGGGTGGAGCTCACCAGCAATGAGAGTGGCAGGGAAACATGAGAGAGAGGGTTTGCATAGTGTTTCTTGCTAAAAGCCTGCTTGAGAAACCCCTAATCATGCCTTCCAGACCGATAACCTCCCTTTCCTCAGCAGGGTGAGGAGGACTGGGTGAATTTTTGTGCTCTTTGTGTAAGATATGCTGAGCCCCACAAAAAGGTAACTGGAATCTCTCTGTGTCAATACTGACACATCAGGGCAAATAACCACGAGAATGAGGAGTCTGGCCATTTAACTGTTACAATCCCTGACAGATAGTGATGAAAGCAGTCATCTTGCATCTGTGAATACTCTCAATTATTTGATTCGTTATTAAAAAGAGCGTCTTTTCCAAGGTGACTCCAGCTCAGACCTCTTGCTTTGTACACACACGCACATGGAGTGTTTTGCAAAACATTGGTGTCTGCTAGCAAAGGGCTGCTTGCCAGCTAATGAAGAGGAGCAGTTCACAGCTGTTGATGCACACTTACTTATACGTATGGGACTGAAGCTTGATCTTGGTGATTTAAAAAAAACACATTTTTTTAAAGTGGGATGTCATATGTGTCTGGCTCTTTTGTGTACACAAGGATACTTTTTTGTCTGTTTTGCCTTGGGGACTGTATTACAAGCCAGAGTTGGGTCTATGTTGAAGTACTCCAAATTGACTTTTCTGTAGAACAAAGTCCTCCTTACCTACTGCTGCAAGTGAATAACTTCTCTGTTATTTCCCATAAAAATGCTTCAGGAGAGCTCAGATGTACTTAGGCTGTGGTTTTGGGGAGCAAAGTGAGCCCAGGTACTTATTAGCCCTTTCACTCAGCTCTTTGCTCCAGTGACATACCTTGCCCTAGTTTCCATGCTCACTGTACTCAGCAAAGTGTAATAATCATAGAATCATAGAATGGTATGAGTTGGAAGAGACCCCAAGGATCACAGAGCTCCAACCCCCCTGCCACAGGCAGGGCCACCAACCTCAGGCCTGGATCTACACTAGGCTGCCCAGGGCCCCATCCAACCTGGCCTTGAACACTTCCAGGAACGAGGCATCCACCACCTCTCTGGGCAGCCTGTTCCAGCACCTCACCACTCTTTCTGTAAAAAACTTCCCCCTAATATCTAATCTAAACCTTCCTTCCTTTAGGTTTAATCCATTCCCCCTTGTCCTGTCATTGTCTATCCTTTTAAAAAGTTGGATCCCCTCCTGCTTATAAGCTCCCTTCATGTACTGGAAGGCTGCAATGAGGTCCCCCTGCAGCCTTCTTTTCTCCAGACTGAACAAGCCCAGCTCCCTCAGCCTCTCTTTGTAGGGCAGGTGCTCCAGCCCTCTAATCATCTTTGTGGCCCTTCTCTGAACCCTCTCCAACAGTTCCACATCCCTTTTATATTGGGGGCCCCAGATCTGGACACAGTACTCCAGATGGGGCAAATAATCACTAGACTTTTTTCTCATCTTCTCCTTTGCACTGGCTTCACAGAATCACAGAATTGTAGGGGTTGGAAGGGACCTCGAGAGATCATCGGGTCCAACCCCCCTGCCAAAGCAGCTCCCTAGCTCATATTGCTCAGATAGGCGTCCAGGCGGGTCTTGAATATCTCCAGAGAAGGAGACTCCACCACCTCCCTGGGCAGCCTGTCCCAGGGCTCTGTCACCCTCACTGTGTAAAAGTTCTTCCGCATGTTGGTGTGGAACTTCCTGTGCTCCAGTTTGCAGCCATTGCCCCTTGTCCTGTCTCCACAGACCACTGAAAAGGGGTTGGCCAATTCCCCCTGCATCCCATACTTAAGATATTTATAAACATTAATTAGGTCCCCCCTCAGTCTTCTTTTCTCCAGGCTGAACAGCCCCAGCTCACTCAGCCTTTCCTCATATGGGAGAAACTGTTCCAGGCCCTTAATCATCTTCGTAGCCCTTCTCTGGACTCTCTCAAGGAGATCCCTGTCCTTTTTATACCAGGGAGCCCAGAACTGGACACAATACTCCAGGTGGGGCCTGACCAGGGCAGAGTAGAGGGGGAGGATCACCTCCTTAGACCTGCTGGCCACACTCTTCCTGATGCATCCCAGGATCCCATTGGCCCTCTTAGCCACCAGGGCACACTGCTGGCTCAGTGCTCATCAGGTCTTCTGGTGAACCATTATATGCATTAATGCAGGAGAAGGTACCTGCAACAAAACAAGTGGTTAACTTTCTGTAGTTAGCATGCTGAAATTGCTCAGAGGTTGATGTGAGCAAGTAGAAACACTTGAGTAGGGATCATGAGATGATTTAGAGTGCCTAAGAGTTTAAATTGATTCTCAGTGTGCCTGTTGATGCTGCTACTGATGCTGCTGTTTTGAGATTTCATTTTTCTTTGTGAACTCAGTGGCCTTTTTGAAACTGGAGTCCAGCAGTCCTATCCTGTTTTGAAATGCATATTACTCCAGATGGTATCTTATGTCTTGCATAATACTATTTTAACTAACTTACTGCTGACATTTTTCAGAGAATTGGAATGACTTGTAGCAGTAACCATCAAGATGAATAAATATACCTAACTTATTCTACTGAATAAAAGGTAATGTTGATGTGATTTTTAGTTCATGTAAAACCAAATTTAGTTTTTAGATATTAATTCATGATCAAATTTAGATTTTAGTTCACATAGCTCAGGTTTTTTTATCTCTGTACTTTTCTTAGTATTACTTCATACTTGCGATACTCCTTCCACATCATTGTAAACAGGTTTATTAGGTTTACGTTATGTTCCCCAACAAATGAGTTACTTTGCTTCTTAAATTCCTGAAATGAATCCTGAATGAAACTGAAGATTTGCAGTGGTAACAGGTGATCTGGCTGGATGTATGTCAGTACCAGTACACACAGTAAGATTCTTGTGATAATGATCAGTAGACTAATTGAATCGGTCCATGCTTTCTGTGATATTTTCTCCTTACTGACATTATCATAGGGCATGTGATTTTGGAGCCTTAAAATGCTTTTCTTAGTACAGAAGTCCAATTAATTTTTTTTAAAAAATTGTTTTCGTTCATTATTTTTACCATGTCCCTGTAAAGATGGAATGTTGTTCTCAACAGCAGTGTGTGTTGGAGCTAACTGAAGAAGGGCTTGCCGGAAAGGCTTCTTGGGTTTGTACTAACTACACCACTTGGTCTAATGAAACCAGATTGCTGCTTTCTACAGACTTTCCTTGTTTAAAGTATTGGCGATAGGCAGACTTGTATTCGTGCTTTTGATTTAACATGTTTAGAGATCACAGAATTGTAGGGGCTGGAAGGGACCTTGAGAAATCATCAAGTCCAACCCCCTGATGAACACAGCTTTTGATTCAGGAATTAAAAGAAAAAAATCTAAAAAGCCAACTGCCTCAAAATGCAAACTGAACTTTGAACTTAGAAGTAGATCTACTGACTTGAACATATCTATTTAAGCTTCTTGCTAAACTATGGTAATGAGGTAAATCTACAGGCAGCTTTGGTATTTGTTGTGGAGCCAATGAAAAAGGTGGGTCTTAGCTCCCTTCCCTGGGCTGTGCTTCACAGCCCCTTCCATGCCAGCCTAAGGGTTTATGGTGTCATGCAGTGAAATAGTTTACTGAAATAATCCAGGCTAAAAATAACCTTCTGAAAAAACTGTGGCACAAGACAATAATGAGTTGCTGAAGGTAAGCAAGATTGGCATTTTTTCAAGCCTGCTTTGCTGCTGCAACAGAAGCTCCATCTAACTGTCCCCACAGTGATCATTCCCACCCACAAGCGATGCTGAAATAGCTGGCAGTCCTTATGGCATCTTCACCCAGTGCTTACTGGTATCCTCTAAAAGTCACTTCTGTGATGCACTTGTACCCTTCTCTGCTCAGTTGGGTTAGTACAACTTCTTCAGAGGCCACCTGTGAACTGGGTCAAGAAACATAAATGAATTAAAAAAAACCAAAACCAACAACTGTATGAAAATGGAAAAAGGTGGAGTTAGTTTAAGTTTTGACTAGGTCCCCAGCTCAACATGCAGCTCTGCAGAGATAGCACTCAGGTGAGCTGCTCAGGTTGGCACTGCTGCACAGGGAAACATCTGTAGAAGTACTGCCTGGGCTGGTGGGGGCATTTGATAAATGAGAACGTCCTAAATCGCAGCAAGTATATGTTGAAACTTTTGAATATTAAAAACATACACGTTAAAAATTACATATATGACTGTATTTCTGCCATATATGCTGTATAATATAGAAAAAAAGATTTTCTGGCAGCCTAAATGCCTTACACCCAGTTTTATTTAAGAGTTGGGAGGTTAGCATGAGCTCTCTGAGAACATTTAAGCATGAGGATGTGGACGCACAGAGTAACTGCAAAGCATCCAGCAAACCACCTCTTAATCTGTAATGTGCAGCTCATAACTGAAAAGTAATTATTTCTAATTGATTTTTTAGTAAAAAATCATGTTTCCTCAAGTGCTGTAATTACTCTGTATCCAATTTCTGTGCTTGGCAAAAGCAGCGTTTCCCATGAGAACAGATGCTGATTGTCTTATGCCCCCATCTCCAGGCCTGCTGAATCTTCTCAGAGGTTCAGTGTTTGTAACATTTTTTATTTCTGCCCCAAACTGCACTGTCGTGTCCTTGACTGTAAGTATGCATTGGCTTCAGCTTTGTTTCATGACTGTTTCTATGGATTTATGTTTGTTTAAAATAATAAAGACTGACTCAACATATTACCCTGAGAGTTATTAATGGTTGGTCTGTAGGCCATTACATCATGAAGAAACCAGAGCATGCTGTGAGAGCATTTACTTCTTTCTCTTAGGATTGCTAACTTACAAAATACAGCTGTGCAGCAGTGCACATGATACTTGCTAGCAGTACCAGATACAAACAGTACAGGAGAAATGCAATGCTGAGAAAAGTTCGATTTTCTTCTTAATGGAAAAGGATCCACCCATATCTCTGAATACAGATTCTAGGAAAAAGTAATAGGAGTAGAGTGGAGTAAAACTGCATCAGAATTTTGTGAGCTGCTCATACTGTCAGTATTACTGTTTTCTAGTATTTTCCATGTAATAATGTTGAATATTTTATGTGCATCTTGATTCTTGAGTCAGTGTACGTCACCCAATACCTATACTAAATACTTCATTTATATATTTGAATGTGCAGTGCCCCATTGGTACATACAGGATGCATAAAATAGAAACATTTATCTGATGGCAATTGCAAAATCATATTGCTTTTTCCATTGTTCCCCCTCCCACATCAATTCCTCCTGCATCGAGGTTGGGCAAGCACACGGTGGGATGGTGAATGTAGGAGTTTATTTACTCTCTTTCAGTAAATACAGAAACCAAAATTGCATTTATCCAGATTAACTTTTAGAGACATCCATGAACAAGTAAATGGTGAATGATACCCTTTAATTGAAATAGCAATTAAAAATACCTTAAGCCACTAGAAGCTGAGCCTCTTTGAGATGATTACCTGTATTACTATTCCAGGTCCAGTTGAATCAGCTATGGTGTGCATTTGTTCTGAGTAACTGTCTCTTGAGGAGGAAGGTCTATTGAGGTTAGAAATCAAATTATTCTCTTCTATGCTAAATGAATTGTGGCTTTCTGCCTGCCAGAGGCATTGCTTCAAAACCAGCCCAACCCACAGAGAGTTAAAATATTTTTGTCCTAAGTCGTCATGTCTGGCCGAGGAATGACCTCAACCTACTGCTCTGAATCATTGCCGAAGTACCCATGTGCTCCAAACAGACTGAGGAAGGTTTCAGTGCCAGAAACTGTTTGTCTTTGTGTATGTCAGGGATGGCCAACTGAGTACGACCTTGACATTGTTAGAAAGGGCACAGCTACACCCAGTTACTGTAGGTGTAGTAGCAGATTAACCACTCTAACTACTTTCATGTGTGTAATCTTTGTAATCTTGATCAGGTGGCCATGTGGATGTTCTCCTGTGGCACGTAGGCAGAGCCTGACTGGGGTTGCAGTCCTGAAGCTGCTTTTACAGTGGCAGCTGCTGACAAAAAAACCCAAAAATTCAGGGAGCTGAAGTACAGCATACAGTGCTGTGTTGAGAAGGTGAGGCTGCGTTTATGTGAACCCCCCCAGACAATATATTGGAGTTAAGGAACGTTGGTAAAGTGATCCTTCAAGAAATGTCTGAGACCAGTTCTTTTCACACTTACACGAATTCTGTGAGCTCAAATTAACGTCAGACATGATGTAGTCAGTCTGACAAAACCAGTGCAGTTTCTGGCAGTAGTCAAATTAACACTTCAGAAGGAAAAAAATGCTGGAAGCAAAGAAATTCTTTCCTGACTCTTGTATTCTTCCATTTATGATAAAAAACAGAAGTTGCACAATTTCAGAGGTTTCTGGTGAAAAAGCTGTTCATGCCTTCCCTTACTGTCACCCACTAGGGTATGAGTGAGAACTTGCTTTTTGTTAAAACCAGAAGGGAGACCTGGTCTCTCCTCTGATTCTTGGGAATTACAGTAATTCTGGTTAGGCTGTTTGAGCTGTGCAAATCGTGTGTGTTTTGGGTTTTACTAGCTTTGTTCTTCTGTTTCAGAAGATAATAAATTAATTTGTACGGTCTTCATAGCTTCCAAGTCTTTCTTTTCTTCTTCAAGTCTGTGAAACTGTGGTTTAAGTTTCATTATCACTGAAAGGGAAGAACAGTTACTTAGACAGCTTTGGTTTTTTTAGATAGCTTTCATGAGCTTACGGTTTCTTTTAATGGAGCTGTCCTCTACTCTCCTTCACATAGAACTTCCACTCACTTCATTACTCAATCCAAAACATACCCAGGACCTCTAAGATGCAGTCTAGCCAGCAGTGCCAAGGTCTGGTGAAGGACCGTGTTGTAGTATACCATGAATATATTGACTGAGAAGGTCAGTGCTCTGTTAAGAATGCCAATAAAACTATAGTTATATCATGCTTGTAGTTTAGAAGAATAAACAAGAAACCTTCAATTTAGAAAATAACACTTAGATCAAATGCAGTAGCAGTTGCCTTTGGAGCTGCTTCTTTTATGTGGAACAGATACCATATTGTGCTCTTCTGCTTTACATAGGTCCACATAATTTTATTTTGTTCTTTTATCCTTGTGATATCTGAGCATTGAATGATGTTACTTACACCTGTTTTATGTTGTTGATTTTCTTCCACATGTCATGCACAAAAATGTGTTTCCCAATTGATTCCCCCCCCCAGTAGACATCATCTATTGGGTAGTAATCAAATACACTGTATTGGCTGATGTCTCAGAGATATTCCTTACATGTAGTTAGCTGTCAGACACTCCTTAGCCTGTCATTGTAGAAGAAATTTCCACAAGAGCTGCCACTGTACTGTGGCTCCCGTGTCTCATGTCCCTGCCACTTCTGCAATAAAATGGACAGTGAGGAACGATGAGAGAGAAGTGGGAAGCGCATTGGGCTAGAAGGTGCCGTGGGAGAAGTATACCTTTTTTGCTCAATGGGGCCTGAGAGACCACAGTGCTGCAGGGCCAGGTGGCTGGTGCAGAGTCCCCCAATGCCCTCTGACACAGTCCAATGATGTAATATATTTCCAGTGCTGAGGGGCTATTTCTGGCGAGGGAAACTGCATTAAAGGCTAACAATGTGCATTACAATTGAGTCTCACTTAACCAAATCAAACATGGCATTCAGTGTCAGAGATAGCAAAGATAAAAGCTTTTTGTGTGTTAGTAAAAGATCTGGCTTTATCTCATGCTTTCTGAAAGGTAATAATTGTGATTAACATTTAAGAACATTGTCCTGTTCATTTAGGCTGTTAAATAAGAGAGCACTGGGAGCAGAGAGGCTGGAGCAGGCTGGCTGTTTTGCTTCTCAAATAGCAAATAACTATTATTTTGCAATTCAGTACTAAGATGTATGGTAGAGTTGGCTAGAAAGGACTCTGCCTTCACACAGGTAATAGAAACCTCTGTGTAATTTGGGGGGTTACTGTTTGGTTTGATTTCAGTACTCTTATTCACTCAAATGACAGACACCCTCGTTGTATATATGGTGCATGAATGGAAATGTCAACAGGACTGAAAGCAGGTGTTTGTGTTACAGAGGGGAGTGTTACAACAATATTTATAGGCTATTCATTTATTATTGAAGTTATTTGAAGTAGTTGCATAAGATAGAAGTTGAAGTAGAAAAAAAACAAAGTCCAGTTTTATCTTGAGGTCTGGTCTCAGCCCAACTGCAAACCAACACAGTTAAATAGATGTTCATAGGTGTCCTGGTTCTGACCAGGACAGAGTTGACCTCCCCAAGCAGCCAGCCCAGGTGAGCTGAGATTCCCACACCACCTGACATCACTCCCCCATAAAAGGGGCTTGTGGGGAGGGTGCTCCTGGGTGCCTCCAGGGCAGTCTGAGTGTGGCTGGGTTGCTCCTCTTGTGCAGTGCTCTGTGTTATCACTGGGTGTGAGTGAAATTTGCCATGGGCTGTTATTCTCCCTTCATGGTGCTTTTGTCAGTAAACTGCTGAAGAGGCCCCACTGTATAGTGAACTGCCAGAAAATGGGAAAAAATATGCCCTGTTCACTGATGGGTCCTGTCGCATTGTTGGTAAACATCAGAGGTGGAAGGCTGCTGTATGGAGTCCTATGTGACAAGGTGCAGAAGCTGCTAAGGAGAAGGCAAATCCAGCCAGTTTGGTAAAAGCCATCCAGCTGGCTTTAAGCATTGCCAAATGAGAAAACTGTCCGAAATTGTACCTCTGTACTGACTCCTGGATGGTGGCCAATGCCCTGTGGGGGTGGTTGCAGCAAGGGAAACAAAGGAACTGGCAGCACAGAGGCAAACCCACCTGGGCTGCTCCATTGTGGCAAGATATCTCTGCCCAGTTAGAGAACCTAACTGTAAAAGTACATCATGTAGATGCACACATAGCCAAGAGCCAAGCCACTGAAGAACACCAAAACAGCCAGCAGGTTCATCAGGCTGCTAAGACTGAAGTGACTCAAATAGACCTTGATTGGCAACCTAATGGCAAATTATTTATAGGTCGCTGGGCCCATGACACCTCAGGCCATCAAGGAAGAGATGCCACATACAGATGGGCTCGTGGTCGAGGGGTGGATTTGACCATGGACACTATCTCACAGGTCATCCATGAATGTGAAACGTGTGTCTCGATCAAGTAAGCCAAGCGGTTAAAACCTCTGTGGTATGAAGGATGATGGCTGAAATACAAATATGGAGAGGCCTGGCAGATCAATTACATCACTCTCCCACAGACAACCTAAGGCAAGCATTATGTGCTTACAAAGGTAGAAGCAACCACCAGCTGGCTAGAAACATACTCTGTGCCCCATGCCATCACCCAGAGCACCATCCTGGGTCTTGAGAAACAAGTCCTCTGGTGACATGGCACTCCAGAAAGAATCGAGTCAGATAATGGAACCCATTTCAGGAATAATCTCATAGACACCTGGGCCAAAGAGCATGGCATCAAATTGGTATATCATATACCCTACCATGCACCAGCCTCTGGGAAAATTGAGAGATAAAATGGACTGTTAAAAACTACACTAAAAGCAATGGGATATGCATTTAGCCAAAGCCACATGGCTAGTTAATTCCCGGGGATCTACCAATCGAGCTGGCCCCGCCCAATCAAAAGTCCCACAGACGGTGGAGGGGGATAAAGTCCCATCAGTGCGCATGAGAAACCTGTTGGGGAAAACAGTCTGGGTTGTTCCTGCTTCAGGCAAAGGCAAACCCATTCATGGGATTGCTTTTGCTGAGGGACCTGGGTGCATGCAGTGGGTGATGTGAAAGGATGGCTAAGTCCAGTGTGTGCCTCAAGGGGATTTAATTTCAGGTGAGGACAGCTGCTAAATTGTTGATGTATAATAAAATCAATTCATGGCAGATGGTCTAAATAATAGATAAATGATGTTAGGAGCCTCCCAAATCAAGTGGAAGTGTAAGGTCCAGGCATGATATAGATGCCATGGAAAAAGGGGTGGATAATGCTCTGGCTCTGGACAGGCAAGCCAGCACAGGTGAGCAGCCAGGTCAAGTGAGTGCAGGCAGCCCAAGCAGCCAGCACAGGTGAGCTGAGTGAGTCTGGGCTATTCCCACACCACCTGACATCACTCCCCCATGAAAGGGGCTGGTCGGGGAGGGGTGCTCCTGGGTGCCTCCAGGGCAGTCTGAGTGTGGATGGTGCATCAGGTCTGTCCTCTTGTTGTGCAGTGCTCTGTGTTATCACTGGGTGTGAGTGAAATTTGCCGTGGGCTGTTAGTCTCTTTTCATGGTGCTTTTGTTAGTAAACTGCCCTTATCCCAACCCGTGGAGGCTCTGTCAGTTGCCCCTCCGGAGTGAGCAAGTGGCATGTGGTGCTCAGCCACTGTTTGGAGCTGAACCATCACAACAGGAGATTAATTATGTCTTCCTCACCTTAATTTTTAGATTATTTGGAGTCTGATTCTGCCCCTTCCATAGTGCTTTATTCAAATGTTAGAAGTACCCAGGGGTACTATCCATAGGCTTACGTGTGACAGAACTATTCAGCATACAAAATACTCCTCAGGATTGTGGAATTGGGTCTTTTGGCACTCTGAAAGGGGAATTGTACAGATCAGACTTGTGCCTGTAAGTGTTAGCAGTGGATGAGTATGGCCAGCCAAGTAATTGGATTTGCTGCCTGTGCTTGTCCTGTATGGTAATGCATCGAGTGGATGGCACTTTGTGTTTTTCCCTTGTAATGTTTCTTCAGCTTGTTTAGTAAATATACGTGCCAGAGTGGACCTCTTCAGCTGGAAGGATGCTGATGATAATTGGGAAATAGATGAGTAAAGTTTTAATTGATACATATGGGTACAACATGGGCAGGAACACCATTAGAAACACTTAATACTAGTCTTTGTCAACTAAAAATATCAATTCCTTTTTTTCTACCCACCCCCTGGAAGGGATGTGTTTAAAGTGTTGGTTTGGTCAGAAAATTGACTAAAATTTGGATTGGTTTATATATAATGATGGAAATCAGATATACTTATTTTACTTACAGAAGTAAGTTTTCTTGTAGAGTGGCTCAGGAGGACACGCACAACTTTAAGAAAACAATAAAGCTCAGCTGTTCTCTTTCATGGATTAATGTTTAAGTTTCTTTACTGGTGTGATATCAGAGACGTGACTCCATGTAGAATTTACAGCCTGGTGGTGTTTAGAAAGGCCACCTGACCACATGGATTTGTAAACTGCATATGTTAGGCAGGCATCACCGAGGAAAAAAGGGTATGGAGCCTCCAAAAGCTATGTCACTTATCTATTTGCTTTTCCAGTAAAACAGCAGTTTTAAGATACAGCTAGGTTCAAGAGTGGAAGAATTAGCCATCTTTCCCAAGAAGTAGCTTTTAAATTCTGAGAAGCACACCTACTTTACTTAAAAATGTGAAGAGAGGATTTATTATATTTTTATACATTTAATATGACTGCATAGTATAAAATTACTCTTAGGGGGTTGTTTGGAAAGCTGGTTAGTAGTGCAGCATACAATTTTTTAATGTGTTCCTGTTCTTATGTGCTCTGATTTCCATGACACCATTCTTTAGGGACAGCACATTTATTCTAGGAGGCTGAATTGTTTCCTTTTGCAAAGCCTTACAGGCTCTCAATCTCCCACTGGCTGCTGTCCAGAAAGAAAGATTTGTGGATTCTGCCCAGTGTCTGCAAATGTGTGATGATATTTATATCCATTGAGTTGTTTTCACTGTAGCTAGATCTGGTAAAACACTTGTGGCTTTACCACAAGTAAAAGACTTGTGGTAAAGACTGAGTACTTTGAAATCAAACTCTGTGCTCAAAGGCATTTTCTGATTTCCATCACATCCCTGATTACTGGGTGGGAAGGAGGATCATCCTAGCTGTACATCAGCCCTCTCAGAAGGAGGGAAAATCAGGAAACCTGTAAAGAAAGAAGTAACGCTTCAGGTTTTGAAAGCATAATGCTGTTTAAGCATGAGCAAAAAGCAGAATATTGGCAAGTTAAGGACTAAACTGAGACTTCAAAGGTGATTCACAAAACTTTTTATTGGTAGAATCCCTAAAACCCAGTTAATTCTGCACAGCTGTCCAGTTGTGTTTGAGTCAAAAGTCTTTCACAGATGGGACTTCTAAAAGAAAAAGCTGCCTTTTTCTTCTTCTGTTTTTCTAAATCGGTGACAAAAAAAGAGAAGGACATTTCACTTCTGTGCGCACTTTTGTGTCTTCTTTCTTTTTCCTCTTTAAGAAGCTTCCACTAAGAAGGAAAAACAATATGGTCAGTGACAAAACCTCCTTGGTTTGAGTAGCATTTCGTAATGCTTTTGTAGAACAAATTTTGTTTAAATTGACAATGCATCACATGATCTTCATCTGAAATTTCTTCAAGCTCTTTACTGCTTCCTCAAGAGACAGTTTATTAAAATGATGGTGCCCAGTTTTTCCATATGGTGTTCCATTTCTTAAGGGAGTAAAGTTTTGGCTCTGGAAAGAAAGGATGAACACCGCCCCTTGAAACTTGGTTGCCACCTTCAGCTTTAAAATTCAATCTCATTGGTAGATTAGGGTGCTGTGCAGGTTTGGCCCTGTTCCTGGCTTTGTTTTATGTTGTCTATATAGTCTTACGTAATGGCAGTGGTCAGTCTGCCTGCAGGTTTCCTCACCTCTGAAACAAGACTTAAAGTTACCTTGAAATGGAAATCGGAAGATACTTACTGAAATTAATAAAGACTACCTTAGAAATCCTTAGAAAGATATTTGTATATGGAAATAATTTTCCTTGCATATGCATTCTCTTCTAACTTTGCTTTTCAAATGGCTTTATGGCATTAGATCTAGAAAAAAATTGTATTGGATGATAGAAACATAGCGTAAAACCTTTTGGCTTAGTTCTGTACATGTGACTGTAACTGGCTGAAGATCCAAATACCAGTGAAGGGATGTGGTAAATTTTCCTTGGAGCTGGCAAAATTTCCCGTATTTGGAACTTTTAAGTCCAGACAAGGTTGATCTACTGGAAAATATACTGCAGAGAAGACAGTGCTTTATTGATAGGAAAATAGGCTGGATGTTCCTATAGGCCTTTCTGTGTACAGCTAATGAATTTGTAAATGGCATATTAAAATAACTATCTTTGTTTACCTGGTTTTGCTGGATGTGGCCTACAGCATGATTGAAGGCCTCAGTCTCGCGCCAATAAAAATGGCCATCAACATTTCCTTGTTTAGTTTCTCTTAAGTGCAGGGTGAAACTTCAAGGGTGTAGCTAAGAAAATACTGGGGGGTTTTTGGTCGGGGTTGTTGGTTTGGTTTTTTTTTTTCCTTCCAGATGAAAACTTGCAGGCATTTGCCCAGCAGGGCGGAGTAGAGAAGTTATCTTGATTGTGTAACTCCGGTCTTTGGCTCTGCAGGCCTGAGAATGCTTGAGCAATAGATGACTGCCGTTTGCCGTTGGCGAGATAATGTTGTTGTTTCATGGCTGTGGACTGTAGACTGACTTTCACACAAGCCAATGGTGTGGGGCTTTCCCACACTTGCAACATCGCTGGTTTTCCAGCAGTATGACATATCTTGTGTACAGAAGTTAAATTTCAACTGAAGTGCCTTCTGCTCAGGTCAGCCATCAGTTGGGCAAAGCTGGGCTCGTTACCCAAGTCAGCAGTGTCTGCCAGCGCGAATGTGAGGTGTACAACACAAGTCATTTTGAAATACTATACCAGGGGCTTATGGCTGCTACTTTTTTAGCTACAGATTCCTAATCTGCTCCTCTCCAGTTTGAGGTTCTGGGATGTCATCCTGCAGCAGGTGTGGCTGAGGTGGCATCTAGGAGCTAGTGGAGCTGGACCCTGACTTAGTTTGCAGGAAGGATTTCGGTGGGCTTGGGTCAGATGCATGAAAACTATCAGACATATGGGTGCAGTTAGACGCAATTGTGCTTAACTTGGGGTGGTGTCTGGAACAGATGGATGTTTGGGCTTTTAAAACCTTCAGGCTTTAAAACCCACCCCAGAGGTCTATGTGTACAGAGTGACATGTTTGCAGTGTGTGGTGTTTGGAGCTGATGGGTTTTTTGACTCTGAAGCTAGGGCGGGTTTTTCTTCATTTATGGTCCTTCACCTTTAGAGTTGGCAGGTTCAAGTCTCAAGGCTTCGATGATGTAGAAATTTAATCCAATTAAATCTCCAAGGAAGTTTATCCTGTGGCTAAAGCTACTTTCTTTTGTTTGATAGCATGAAATTAAGTGCTTTGGAAGGAAAAGAATTTGTCTGATCTGTTGACCATTGAAGTTTTATGTTGCGCTGGCCTAAGAAACTATTTCAAATACAACAGCTAAGATTTTAAGTTTCAGTATAGTTTTGGATTTTTGAGGAGGTTTGTGTAAGAATAAATGTTCAAAAAAGTGTTTCTACTTCTGTTGATCTTGTGTACTATATGGTCAGTTCATATAACTTAGTATTTGTTTTGACCTATAAGGAAGTAGACAGGTAAAATCAGTAGTAGAATAGTTCACAAGTATTTTTATTACATAACCTGGTGATATTTGGTGGTGTTGGGTGACTGTAGGTCTCACTACAGCCTGTGCTGTACCATAAACAACGGAGAAGCTGATTGAACACCTTTTTTGTTATTTGAAATAGCATGACTTAAAATTGAATTAGAGTGAATTTTTAACATGTGTGCCTATGTATGCATGTTTACAGAGAGCTAGAAGATAAAAAGGGTTATGAACTGATGTTTTGAGCATGGGGGTAGAGCTGTGCCACCATGAAAAGTGGTCTGGATCTGTGGTACTTCTGCCATTGTCATTGTGCTGTCTGATGAGGTTCAACACTGCGAAGTGTAAGGTGTTGCAGTTGGGCCGGAAGAATCCCAGACATAGATACAGACTGGGAGAAGAGCTTCTTGAGAGTAGCCCTGATGAGAAGGACTTGGGGATTCTGGTGGATGAGAAACTTAACATGAGCCAGCAGTGTGCTCTTGCAGCTCACAAGGCTAATGGGCTCCATTAGAAGAGGGGTGGCCAGCAGGGACAGGGAGGTGATTGTCCCTCTCTACTCTGCCCTCGTGAGGCCCCATCTGGAGTACTGTGTCCAGATCTGGGGCCCCCAATACAAGAAGGATGTGGAACTGTTGGAGAGGGTTCAGAGGAGGGCCACGAAGATGATTAGAGGGCTGGAGCACCTGCCCTACAAAGAGAGGCTGAGGGAGCTGGGCTTGTTCAGTCTGGAGAAGAGAAGGCTGCAGGGGGACTTCATTGCAGCCTTCCAGTACCTGAAGGGAGCTTATAAGCAGGAGGGGATCCAACTTTTTGAAAGGATAGACAATGGCAGGACAAGGGGGAATGGATTAAACCTAAAGGAAGGAAGGTTTAGATTAGATATTAGGGGGAAGTTTTTTACAGAAAGAGTGGTGAGGTGCTGGAACAGGCTGCCCAGAGAGGTGGTGGATGCCCCGTCCTTGGAAGTGTTCAAGGCCAGGTTGGATGGGGCCCTAGGCAACCTAGTGTAGATCCAGGCCTGAGGTTGGTGGCCCTGCCTGTGGCAGGGGGGTTGGAGCTCTGTGATCCTTAGGGTCCCTTCCAACTCATACCATTCTATGATGAAGTCCCAGCTCTCCAAACCTCATTGCATGTATGTAATGCCTTTTGCCTACTGATTGCACTATGTCAAGTTTTGCATGCTTTCCTTACCAGTGGGCATATATCGGTGGGATTGAAAAATTCACTGGTTGGTTTTTATCCATAGCTTTGAATATCCTGGTGTCACAGAAGGCAGTAATGCCTCTTTGATGTTTATGTGTTGCTTTTCCTTTTTAGTAATCAGAGCAGGAGGAATTGTGTTGAATTAGCTGCACGAGGAGAGCAGAGGAATTCATTTAAGAAAGTAAAATGATATCTGCTCAAGTTTCAGGCTTCTGGGTTGGAATCACAAAGCAGTAATCATCTTCAAGTTGTTTTTAATGGTTTCTTTTGTGGCACTTTCCTTACCCGTGAAACCAATATTTACTGTTAGTGTGGGTGAGTCTGAGAATATGAGCAATGTCATTGAGACTCTGGGCAGTGTAAATATTAACCTTTCTGTTGTAGTCTCTGATGTGTTTGCCAAGACAGGGGAAAGGGTGGATGAATCAGGGTGTTACGTTGGGAATATGTGATCTTCACTTGTAGTTTGCCGTTTCAAATACAACCCGGTTTGGGATTGACTGAAATACTTTACCAAGTGATGGTAGTTTTGTATTATAGGTGATATAAATGAATAAATGTTTAACCTCATGCAAGTCTTTAGCGACAGTCTGTGAGTCTTAGACCAACATCAAGTTGTGGGCTGCTTCTTTTATATCATTAGAACTTAGAACAGGACACTGAATCTGTGTCTGCAGATTGTGGCATGACACACAGTCTCTCTCATCTGTGGCTGATTCACCTGCCAGCTTGAGGTCTGTGTGGCACATCCTTTTTATGTAGAACTTTACCTGTGCTGCACAGCACGTATGTGAGCTGCTGACGTCTCCACCCTCCCCTCCGTTCCCCCAAGAAATGATGTTCCGTTGCATCTATTTCCCCATAACTCTAAAGGAATCCTGAGAAGGGAAGGGCTGAGTTGAATCTGAGCCTTACCCTTCTCATATTTTGGTCCCTATCTATAAGGGAATACTTAGTGAATACGTAGGAATACTTCAGCTGGGTGGCATTTATGTAGTTCTTTGTTAACACAGCATGTGTATACCTAAGGCTGTTGAATAATGAGGTGGCTTGAAAAGGCTGATGTGCAAAAATGTGAGTGTTTATTAGCTGGGCATACCAAACATGCATTTTTGCCATGGATTCACCAGGATGACTGGTGGGACTGCAAACTCCTTAATACTGCTGTATAAAGCGGTGTCTGTAGTCTGGGTCACTGATGTGGAAACAGTACACCATGTGTTAAAGTCTGCCTGTCTACGCAGTGTTTTGGGGTTCTGTTTCTCCTCTGGAAATAATGACATTTCGTTATGTAGATCCACTTCTGATTTTATTGAATTAAGCAAGTACCAAAGCCATAGTACAGTAAGATGTTGCAGCTGAGCCTTAGACCTGTCTTGTCCCGTATCAGCTTTTTTGGCTTTGCTATGTTCATCCTGGCATCCGTCTCTAAAAACTTAATTGCTCAAGAAATGCCGCAAATCTGATGTTCATTTGCTCCTTTATCTTATTACAGAAAAGTTTCTGCATGCAAGTCTGTGGGGACTGTGTGGATAATTAGATAAAGTGTGTCTTATCCATGAGTAGCTCGGAAACCAGCAAATAACAGGAGTCTACAAGTAGAGGAAGCCTGGCATTACTGATGGCTGAAGAGGGTGTTTCTGTTAATACCAGAAGCAACTGGAAGAAAAAATTTAAGATGAGATTTTAGTTTCCATGATTGAAATTTTAAGAAGCCTCAGGGGAACCCATCCAGAAATCAGGTGGTGCAAGTGAGTTCAGGCAAATTCATGATCTCATACCATAAATAGTTTTTAAAGGGAATTGCTAGAGCAATGTCCTATAGCATCCCTAATTTAATGACTGTAGTTGCTAAGGAAGTTTATGAGGAATAGCTCAGCCACTTTTTAAACTACAGTGTGCTTTCCTGTTGGGCTGCCGGGGTCAGGGATTAGATAAATCATTGATCTGACCCAGCTTTTAAGGGAGAGAGGCTACTTCTGTATCCACTGCAGTGGACACAATTGCATTGGAGCTGGCTGCATAATTGATCAATGAGGGTCTTCTCAGAAAAGGTGATTTAAAAGTGACAAGGGAAACATTTCAACTGCTGCTAAATATTTCCTGTTAGCTTCCACAATTCCAATCAAGCTTTTTTATAAGCCAGTATAATTTGCTGTTAAGAAGGGTATGTCAACGTGTCCAGTATAGGTTGTAGAGGGAGAATGCATATATTGTCTATGCATTGCATTTTAAATCGTGTTTTTCTACAACGACGAATTCAAATCCTGGCAGGGTTGACTTAAACCTCTCTCCTTCCATAGTAGGGCTCAGTTGTCCAGTGCTCTGAACATCCACTGGTCTTTCTCCACTGTTTATTTTTCTTCAGTGCTTTTCTTCACCTCCTCCATTCCTGTGAGGTTGGGTTGGTGGTTGTTGTTTTTAAAGAAAAAAAAATTAAAAAACCAAAACGGGACTGGGATGGTGTTTGGAAGAACAGTCTCCACATAAATGCTTGGTATGTAGGACATCCCCACCATGGTGGGACAGTAGATTTTGGAATGTAGTTTTGGAGATTCCTGAATTGTTCAAAGGTAGGTTTTATGAAGAAGTATGAAACCAAGGCTGAGACCAGTTGCTATGATTAAAGTATTGTAGTTTTTCATACAAATTGTTACTCGCCAAGTTAGTGTTACAATTAAGCTCCTGACTCTTCTTCACTTATATTGTCCTTGCTATAAAAATTATGGGGTTTGGCTTTTGCTGATGAATATTCTGGTAACATGTATGCTGTTGAAAAGCAACTTCCTTCCAGCCCCAGGTGCTGTGACACTTCATTGACGTTAGAGAATTTATGTTTGCACACAGGAGTCATCCTATAACATCCAGTTGTTAAAAATTATAAAACATCTGTTTAGTTTGCACACTTTTTTGAGGATGTAATTTCATACTGTCTTTAAGTGGACAGTGTTACTGGAAAAATCAGTGCCATCCTCTCTTTCTGCAAGCTGCTTATGTTCTCTCTGCCTTTCTGCCTTCAAGGGAATGGAAGACAGATGGGGATGAGAATCTTCCGCTTAGCATCAATGTCGCTTTATACTCATGTAAATATTAGTGGAAACCCAACCTAGGAAGCCTACAGAACTAGATCTGTAGAGTTTCCTATTTTTGGATTAAAGACCTGTAGAAATGAAGATAGCAGTGTAACAGCTCTTGGTATTCTATGCATTTTAATCCAGAGTGTTTCCATAACTACTACGTAAGCACCTTTCAATATTAAAATAGGGGGGTTTAAAGAGCTTTCTCTCCAACGGGTGATAATGATTATGCTGGACTTCAGTGGGGTTTGGAACAACCACAGGTAACGAGAGGTTTGTTAAAATCAAGAAATACCCATTCTTAACTTTTGAACGTGTGCCGTAAGTCAAGAACAAGCTCCACAGAACAGGGCAGACAGCAGAGAACAGTCCCGTGACCTTCCTTTACCCTTCCTTCGCTGAGCATAGCTTTGTGTCTGTATTGGCAAGAGATTCAACAGCTTGGTGGTGTTGGGGTTTTGCGGGGGAAGAGTTGGTTTGTGGGTTTGGGGTTTCTTGTTGCTTTTTCTGTTCTTCAGAAAATTTGTCAAGTTTTATAAGAATTGTGCTGTACTCCTGCTTTGCTTACTGGTTAAAAATATGTATGTATACCAGCCAGATCTGATGATTTCAGAAATGTTGTATGTGCCATAACAAATTGAGTTCTATAGTATTCCATTATAAATTTTGTTATTTACTTCTAAAAATATCTTGGCTCATGGTTGACCGATCAGTCATGAAATCTTCTAATCTTGTCCAGTGAGGTTGGAGGAGATATTTTTGTAACCAGGAAAAAACATCATGCAAATATGAATACTGTTTTTCCTTTATTGAATTCAAAGAAATGTATTATCTGTCAGGACATTAGCAATATGTTTTTCACCTCTCCTTGAAAATTAATGGCTTCAAAGGAAATGCTGCTGCTTTTGAAATATGTAACCCTAATGTTGACTTCATGATCAGTACAGTCTCAGTATGTCTGCAGTACTGCTGCAGGCATAGTTGCAGTGTGCATAGGTGTACCTGAACCAGCAGCACACCTAAGTACCCCGGGTTCCCAGTAAAACCGGAGCAGTGTGCTCTCCAGCCTCTGCCACTCTGGTGCTTCTCTGCTGCTGTTGGAGAAGAGCTAGCACCAGCATGCCTGCTTGTGCAGCAGCCTGATGGCAGTAAAGATACAGCTTTAGAGTATGTTTACTGATAAATCCCTGTGTTTGTTATTCTTTGCTTTTGTTTGGGAAGTTTGTTTCTAAAAAGGAAATTTTGGGGGAAATGAAAGGAAGTTAGGGTCTTCTTGCTGATAGTCAAGCAGAGACAGGTTTTGAGCAGCTTGGCCAGGGCTTCTAGGTGTCTGCTATTGATAGGCTGACATGGGCTAAGAACATGTATTGTCAAAATGTCAGCATATTTTAAGCACCTAGAATATGGCATATCCTTCATCATTGGTGTGTGTCATCAGATGGATGAAAGAGGTTTCCTGCTGATTCAAGACTGTGTACTGCTATGATGAAACAAAAGACAGCATAGCTAAGCAAACCACAGTAATTTTACCTTAACGCATCCTTGCCTGATATCATTATTTGTCACTGCAAATAATGTCTAAGATTAAAATGTTAAATCTTAGATTTAGTCAGATTAGTATTCTTCTCTGGCTACTTCGTGTTCCCATGTAAGCTTTGGTTTGTGGAAGTAGAACTGTTGAGCCCTTACAAGATTATTTGTTTCGATCCTTTATTTCAAAATTACAAGCTGCTAAGCAAATCCTTCAAAAAAAAAAGTTATTTCAATATTCATTCCCTGATGCTAGAAATGATAGAATCTTGCTTGCCATTTTGTAGCTGCTTTGATGCCGTTTGAGCAAACAGGGAGTTAGGGTTTGCTTTTTTGTTCAGCCAGGGCTGAAGTATAATTTGAAGTTGCTCTGTGAGTTGGTCTGTCGGATTAAAAATACCAAACTCTGCTGTTTCACACTATTGCCATATGCTACATGAGTGGTGTTCTTTGAAATAAAAGGAATGTTGTACGTAGCCAGTTCTGAACCCTTTTTAACTTGAAGTTCAGAGTGAAAGCATTCTAGGTTGTTAGGGAAAAGCAAGTCTGCTGTTACAATATGGTTTCCTTTAAAGGTATTTGTGCTTGAAAAATCTGCATTGTATTAAATTTGAAACAATGTCAATGCTGTAGTATTTGGCTCTTTTTCAGCAGGATAACCTTTGAAATATAGTTCTGTAATGTGGAAAACCTCCTGTTAAGCATTGTTGTTCATCTATAAATACAGTTTTATAAAAGAACTTTCGCTTTCCAGAGCTGTTTTTACAACAAATTTAAGGCTGGCAACAATGCCCCAGCTGGTGTCTTGCATATAGTTGTTCACCCATCCCTCTGTTGAACCTACTGTGAGATGGGAGTTCAGAGCTGTAAATTTCACGTGCCTTTCGTGGCTCCCAAGTTGATGATACTCAAGTAAAGGGTGAATCATCAGAGCAGGGAAGGTAAAGTCACTGGTTGTCCTAAGGGCTGAAGTCTTTGCTTTCTTTATCCTGAACAGAATGATGGAGCCAGAGGCATTGCAAACTTTCCCTTTCTTATACAAGCTTGTTTTTACCTCCTCCTGAAAATGTGACCAGTTCTGTAGGAGGGAAAGGTTTAGTCTTTGGTTTTGCTTGGTCCTTCGCCTGGTGAGAGCCGCTAACAAGAGCAGCGGTTGGTGCCAGTTGCAATGTTTTGTTTTGCTTTTCCGTGATCCCGAAAAATATCTAGTACAAACCAGACCGTGACCACCCACTCGTTTCACATGAGCCACGGATCACTTGCCAGATGGCAAAGACTAAGGAACATAAGATTTACTACAGTAGATCAGTCTGTCTTCTGCATTCTGTTTAGCTCAGAATAAGGCACCACCTCCTCTCCTGCCTTACTCACCCTGTCCTTGCAGGGGAAGGGGGAGCGGGGAAATACTCCCATGACGACTGTAACAACTGTTTATATTCTGAGGTATGAGATTTTGTTGTCCTTTTCTGAGTTTGCATAAATATGGCATTGGTTTTGGTTACAGTTAATCAGCTCTTTTCCTAAAGGAACACAGCATTATAATTTTGTCCCAAGCAGAGTTCTAGCAAATAAAAATCCCCAAGAACCACCGCCTCACCCCCCCACCAACGCACTTTGTGCCCCCTGCACCACCACCCCCCAAAAAAAACCCCTTTGCAGACCTCAAGTGAAAAGAAATACTTCTGTTTCTATATAAAAACTGGTGATTTTGAGTAATGCACCTTGACAGTTTGCCACATAAATGTTGCTTTATTAGTGATAATGTATGAAGGTGAACTGGCTAGAAATACATACAGATTCATTAAAGTGCAGCAGTCCACTCTGCTTGTGTCCAAGTTGAACAAAATGCCTGAAGTAAGGCTGAAAACTAAGTTAAAATGGAAACATTAATATGCTGGATAAGATCTTTTCAGTAGACTACAATGTTGATCCAGGAAGACTTGCATTTTGAATTCAGTCAGCCTTAACATATGGTCAAAGTCTATGCTTTAGTTCTTTTTAAATCATACTCTTTGGCAAGGAATGTGGGTTTTTTTGCTCTACATCTAGAAAACGTAGAGAAGCAGAATTAGCACTCAAAGCTGCTGTGCTATGAACATTTGAAAAACCCACATTTTTGCAGTACAGATTTGTAGAAAGGAGTTGATTATGTGTTTCTATTCTCCTTATACTTGCCAAAAATACAGAAAAAAGAAAAAAGGGACATTTTGAAACTATTCCAGAGAATTTTATGTTCTACGATTTTGTCTTAGGTGTTGTATGTAAAGGCAGGATTTTAGTTTGTTGGAAGAGTGGAAGGAAAGAGCAGTGTGTGTGATAAGCTCACACTGACCTGAGATTTGTGTTCTCCCTACATAGAATAGTGTGTCCTTTTTCCCTACCTCGGTTACAGCTTTGTTACTTGCAACACTCTGGCAATGCCTGTGTCTCAGTGATCATGTAGGGTATTACGGACTTGAAAGCAAAGCTCTGAAATGCTCCACAGAGGAGAAGTGTGTGGCACATTTACCTGGTGAGTTTTTGTCAGTCTCACTTGCCTTACAAACAGGCAATTGGACAATTGCAGTTGCTGTATGAATCTCATCTTCACTTCTCAATGGAAGGAACTTGAGTGATGTCCCCTGGAGCTGTTTAAAATGCAGATAAAAATTTGAGCATCTTTGGCTGATGGTAATAGCTAGAGTAAAAATTGCCTTTAATTAGTTGAGAGTACTATTGCAGCTGATAAACCTGAAAGCAGTGTTGACTCCGAAGCAGTCCTCCACATTGAGAGGGAAGGAACCCCCAGTAAAAGGTGAAATCAGCCTTTTGGCTAGCTGTTTCTTTCTGTACGTGTTGCCTTTGTTGAGATCATTTATCCAGATCTAAAGCTGGCTTTCGTTGGTGTCTGGGAGGATTGCATGATTCTAAACAGAAGATGCAAGGCATGCTGGACACCTAGCAATTTCTCCTGTGGGTCTTGTGTCTGTGGTCATAGAAAGTAAGTCTGGTAGGGAGCTGTAGGGAGTTGTATCATCCTGCTCTCCCAGATGCAGGGAATCACTCGTGTGTGTGTGTGTGTGTGTGTACTTGGATGCAAACACGAACAGGGAGAGGAGATGGGATTGTGCTTTACTGATTTTAAGGTCATCTTGGAAGAAGAGAAATTGCCTGCTGTGATCCTGTGTGAGCAGGCTGCAAGGGAAGCAGGAGCCAATAAAGTAGTGCAAAATTCATCCTTCTGGATGCTCAGCACTGATCGAAATCACTTTGTAATTTGAGGTGATGAAAACTGCCAGGAGCTCTTGCATTATGAATTCAACCTTCCTTAAAGTCTCTAAAGAGACTCTTTCACCAAGGTCAGCTGATAAAGAGAAGGCTGTAGGCCCAGTTTAAGTAAAATCATCACCACTGGTTTCTTATTGTGGTTTTTTTTTTCCCTACTGGTAGATGGCTTGATAAATTCATGAGTACCAAGTGTCCCTTTCTTTAGAGTAGCCACATTGACCAGTGTTGTGGATGGTAGGTTGCATACTGCAAAAGATGTAGTGATACTCAATCTACGTTTCAGCCTGAGTTTCTCAACCTTTTGTGAGCTGTAAAGAGGGAGAAAGCAAAGTCTGTAGGAGGTACTATTTTAAATCTTTTTCACATGATGATCCTTGGCCATTTCCAATGTAATTGTAAAGAGATTTGCTGAACAATCAGGACTGCCGTAACTCAGTTAAGCTGATATGAAGGACACGAGGAGGAAGCAAAGAGAGAGGCTGAGGAAAACATTTCATTTCTTAAGTTTAAATCAAGAGTGTAATCTAATCAGTGACTGTTAAATTCAGCCAAAGCACAGTTAACTATACTCCTCTGGATCACTGCTTTTTGCTAGGTGATTGGTGCCCAGAAATTACTGTCATCTAGTTGTTCTTTCATATTCACGTGAAATGTGTTGGAGATCTCAGACCTTGCTAGCTTGGCAGAAATTGCAAATGCCATCATTTATTCAGGACTTGAAGATTCAATGTTTACAGACAAGGAACTCAGCCAGAAGAAGTTTAGCAGTTCTGTGATAAGGTAGAATGGAAAAGATTATTTTGCTCCCGCCCCACTGCAATTAATCTCTGTGGTGAAGCTCTCATTGTCTAAGGCTATAACAATGGCAGCATTTGGAAACAAAAAAATGCCTTAAAAGATACCTGTGTATACATATATGAATATTTTTAATGTCAACATGCATGAAAAAATAGATAAATATGCAACAGATAAAATGAGGAGAATTTGAAGGAATAGCTCTCACCACTGCAAACATATTTCTGTAGGAAAGGGGATGGTTTTTGATTGAGGGACAGCAAATACTTTTGAGCTGTATTTACTTGTGCCTAAGTGTGCTTTGTTTCATTCATGTTTTCACAGTAGAGTAACTGACTGTCAGCCCTCAAAACTACTTGCCTTTTCCTCTTCCCTTTAAATAACACAATGCTCCGCAGCACCTTTGTGGTTTAAGACAGAAACTAACTGTAAAAATCTACCAATTGTTTCAATGCCAGGCCTCCCTTGGAGCATTACTGCCTATACCACTGCCATGTGATTTGCATGGATGAGCTCCAGAATGACAACTAGCATCCTTGCATCCTTTTTTTTTTTTTTTCCTGATTTTGCTGAAGTCTGTGCTCTCATTACCTTGAGGCTGCAGAAGGTGCAGGAGTCAGGTACCAGCACCTCCCCTAGCCTGTTGTATGTCTTCTCAGTTGACAGTGGAGGCTGCTGCAAGGTACCTTTTCATTGTAGCAAAAGCAAATCTGTCTCGTTTACTGCATTTACACGCTGTTTTCCTCCATACTGTGTCAGTAGGAACAATGTCTCGCGGGTAGCAGTGGGCTTGCTTTGCTTCTGCTTTGAACCCTGACAAGATGCACTGTGTGTTAACTTGGTCTTGGCATTGCACTGCCATGTTTTCCATTCTGCTTGGACCACAGGCACAGCAAAGTGGTATTTACCTTCAAAAGGCTGTATAGCTGTACCCTGTAGATCTCCCGTGCTGAGTGTAGCATCAGAGACAGACACCCATTGTCTGTCTGTCCACTGCACTTACCACAATGTTGAGAGAGAAATAGCAAAGCATCCCAGTACTGTCAGCCTGTGGAAAGCCCCGACTTTGAGTGCTGCAATCCTTGCTTCACAGAGGCTTTACTTCAAGCAGTTTTATTGCTGCTTTTAAACCTCTTCACGTTGATTAATAATTTTCATGTCCTGACTCATTCAATCTTAAGGAAATAGCTTCAGGTCCTGGCTGCTTTGCACTATAGATCAGGCAAGCTGGATAATAAACAGGCTTCTTGTTGATGTGTAGAGGATTGGAAACGCAGCCAGAAGTGTCTAAGCATGCTGGGCTGAGATGTTGGCAGACTATTGCCAGGGGCTGCTGTGGATCAGCCGTGTATTCAAAACAGGATGTTAATTGAAAAGCCTTTTTATACGTATTATGAAATGTTTGTTTGTTCTCACATTTTTCAGGCCCTGCAAGATGTATTCATCAGTAGGTTACTCCGTTTATTCTTCCTTTAATGAAAGGTGCATAAAGTACAAGTTGCATAGCCACACCACCTCAGGGTGTGATTTTTGTCACAATTCACAGATTAGGTAAGGTTGAGTCCAGATAGTAAATGGATGGCAGCCCTGCAGAGGTTGGGTGTGTGGCTAACCTGTGCTCCATGAGCTGTTGTTGGCACTTTGGTTAGAGGTGTTCTTCCTTCTGAGTAAGGTCTGAGCCTGTGTCCTGGAGTAAAAGATTACTGCTGGGTAGGGTATGTGATCAATTAGATAAAAAGCTGTGGTCTCAACATTTTGTGCTCACCAAAGCACTCCGTGTTTTTTGCATGGAGATCTGGGTGTTCCAGGTAATTTCAAAAGACCGTCTCTGTTTTCTTCCCTAAAATAGTCTTCAAATTCGACTTAGCTGGAGGATTTTTGCTTCCCCCTTTCTATCTGCTGTGCTGTATTGTAGTATTACAACTCGGTGATGTGTGCAGCTCAGCAGCAGTATAAATCATTTCTTGACAGTTGATACTGCATGATGCAAATTGCCAATATATGAGAAATTGCACAGTAGATTTGATACAGTCTTGGATACTTTTGAATGCACTAGACACTAGCATTTCTGCTACTCCACCTTTGTTAAGTTCCCTTAGTGTATATATAAAACAATGAATAAACTAATAGCTAAGAGATCCTAAGAGAAGCTTTTCTGCTGGATTTAAAAGCTGATATGTCCAACATGGCCAAATTAAAGGGCAGGCAGGGGAATCGTGATTTTCTTCCTGATGTGGCTGTGATACGGATTCTTGTACTAGACTCGGAAATGAACAATGGGTTGGATTTCCTTTTGTCTTGCTTCTGGTGGTCTTTTGTTAACACTCCGTTCAAATGAGGACTGTGTCAAAAATGCTTTTGCTCTTACCTTGTAAGAATCTGTCATGTGTAACATCTGTCACTATCAAATGCAAGATAATTAACATTTTAAATCACTAGGGTGGCGTGGGCAATCGAACCATGATAGTGCTCTGAGTTGTCGTCTGCTTGACCTCTCTTTTTACACACTGCCCAGGTACATTTCCTTTCAAAACTGAATTCCTAAGTGTGATTAAAAACAGGTCAGAGAACAAATTAATCAAATCATAGGGTGTGGCCTCAGTAGTACATCTTGTTTTATCAATAGATGATCTATCTTCAGGGGAAAACTATCTAATTATCTGCCTTGTTGAAAGGGGCAAGAATTATATGAATAGGGCACTGCAAGGAATAACATTCCTTATGGGAATTCCTATGGGAAAATACCTTATGGGGGGAAACCCCCAAATTTATCATGTTAAAATACAGCAAGACAGGCTGGAAGAAATGCTAGTTGGCTTCCATCTATTTCACAGACAAGGAAGTTAGCTTACTGCAAAAAATAAAACATCTGCATAAATTCTTAATGTAACAACTGCATATACCCATGCAGCAAAGGACAACAAAACTCAGGAACAGGAAAGAATACTGAGCTTGTACAGGATGACCTTCCATTTCAGTACAGAAAACAGAACTCTGAAACCTGATCTAGTAAAAACACCGTTTCTTAAAATTGATTTTCATGCATGCATGTGCTTTTTTTTTTCCTTGCAGGTTTATTTAGTATTGATTACAAAGGAAAGACAGGCCAAGATCTGGATTAAGATCTAGTTCTGCTACAGATTTTCTTTGCCTGTCTTTTAACCACTTTTGCTATCCTGCTTCAAAATATAGGGCTAATAATATGTAGCACATGTAAATTATTTTATACAGTTAGAGGTCAGAGTTGATGGACATGTAAGTGCCTCAAGATATAGTTAAAATCTCATGGCCATGATATACAAATCTGAAATCACTTTTCATTTCAGAATGAAATTCTGTAATTAACATTGCAGGCCTGCTCACTGGGCTCAGCAATGAGGCAAATACAGAAGTCAAGGAAGCAAGAGGTAAAACCACTGCTGAGCTCATTTAACTTGACCAACAAGTCTTTTCCCCCTTTCCCACCGCAGCAGAGTGCAGCTACCTGGGGCTCCCTCCTTGCAGTGGGGAAGATGCTTGTTCATTCCGGGAGCTGCTGGAGCACTGTCCCAAGAAGCACCAGCACTGGGGCCCAGAGCTCTTGTCTTGAGAACTAATCTCTGTACTTGACCAAAAATTGCTAGGAGGCTTCATTTGAAAGTGTGTGAAGCTGCCATGCTTGTGCCGCTTGGTGGAAAGGGGTGTAGGCCTGTCTGCTGTCTAACAGGCAACACGATATCAAAGGGCTGAAAAGCCTGAAGGAATGACTCAATATTCTTTCTAAATGGCATAGGGCAGCTGCCAAGCTTTGCAAGGTGAAACAAGCTTTTTGTAGTTCTCTAAATGAAAAGTAGAGTGAATATGTCTGTTTAATGCAAAGAGTGGTTAACCATCCTGTCTTGTCTTGTGATCCTCCTCCTGCCTCGTGAGCTAAGCAAGTTTAGTCAGGTATGGTTTGGATGAGAGGCCACCCATGGCTCTCTTGGCCCATTCATATGAGGAAACCTCTGTAGGACAGGGTAGCAAATGGAGCACAGGATAACAGACTGATGTATGGATGTTTTTTCTGTGGAGTCAGGGTTTCCTTCTCCCAGAAGATATTTTTCTGGCCTTATGAGTTACAGTACTTAAAAATCTGAAGTAATTTTTTGAGTGGATCATCTTTCAGCAAGTCATTCTCCTGCCCCAGCTTCCCCCTGCAATTTTATTGGGTGTCCCGTTCTTTTCAGTTTGTTCCCTAAACTCCTCCAGTACTACTGCTACCTGCCCACACCTAGAGATGTGCTTTCTAAGAGTGGGCAAAGCAATGAGCAACGTAAGGACACCATATGATATAACCATACTAGTGAGAAGTCGTTGCGTGTGGCCAGGAGTGAGCGGGGGGCACAGGTCATTGTTGCCCTGATAGTGCTGACGGACAGGATGCTGCTGGCTGGCAGGGACTGCAGCAGCAAGGTTGGGATGTCCACCTTGTTGCTGGGTTTTGGTAAAAGGACTTGTCAAACCTTGCTAAATCCTCAGCTGTATCACTGCTAGAACTGGAGGTGTAAGAAGAGTTACCATTTGAATACCACTTGCTTTATTTTCTCTTTCCCCCGCTCGGTGAATGAAGATGGGTGAATTTCAATATTTCTTTGACCTGTTCTTTTTTTTTTTTTCCCAAATTGTTTTGCTACTGTAATCTAGCAGTGTTTGGGATCACAGTTTTCAGACTGAAAGGCTTTACTCTTAGACATTTTTTCCTGTGTGAAATTTAGAAGATTAATTAAGATACTTTGTTTTATGAGGTTTTGTGAAAATACTTTATGAGGTTTTGCAACTTTTTATTTATTTTATAACCACTGGGCTTTTTCCTTGTACCAGGCTCCCCTTCTCCCCCCCAGTCTGCTTCATCTTGAGAATAAGCGTCTTCTGGGTCATACACTTGAGAAGTCAAAAAGAAAAAAAAAGATTGTGATATCCTAGTGATTCATAGTTAATAAACAGGTTTTTTTTCTCCAGTACAGAAGTACTCCCATTTTTTATTAAGGGTGTGGTGTGGGGTTTTTTAATTGAAAAGTTTTCCATTAAAATGCTAAGTGTATCCGTAAAAGCAACAGCAGGTGGCAGAATTACTTCGCTGGTAGTTGGTTTCTTGGTATGCACAACTTTTTCAATGAACTTTGAAAAACAGTTGTGTCTATGTGAGATGTGACTCTAGATAGTTGTCTTAACAGAAAATGTAACAGGCAGTTCCCGTGTTACAGCTTTTCTTCAGCTATTAATTGCTTGTTTGCTTTTTACTTCTGTAGAACTGTTACATGCTTATTAAGGTTTCTGAAGAGCTTGTAGGTGGTGCCTTGCTGTTGCAGAGTAGGCATGTGTGTTAGTCACCAGGTGAAGCAGTATTTTTAGAGGAAGTGCATCAATGTAAATACTACATACATATAATCCTTTCCTTTTAGAGAAGAACATTTATGTAAGTGTACTGCCCTGAAACGTATTGTTCTGCAGACCAGTTTTGCTGTCATCTTTGAAGAAATAAGCTCCCTGGGAAATTACTAGTATATTGTGACTGGGATTCTTCAACAATCAAAGGCTGTGTGAAAGATGTACCTTACAGGCTGGGGATGGGGAGGGTGCAGCTGTCTCATGGTCTGTTTAGCAACTGCTTGGCTTCCTCCTCTGCATCTCCTGGGGAAAAGTTAATAGTGTTCAAAATCATGAACACCTCCAAACAATGCTGTTTTAAAATAAATAAATAGCCTATTAAGTAATGGCTTCCTCCACCTTTTGTAAAAAGTATGATAGTATGAGGCATTCATTGGGCTATATAGCCTGTTCTTCAGTCATGGTGGGCAAGGACCAGAAACAAAGCTGTAATATAATGGTATTTTCCCTCATTTTAGGGCCTAAAATAAGGGCAATTAAAATTTTTGCTCTCCTTAAACCACCTGAGATCATAGTAGTGGTGGGATGTTACAGTGTTTGTTTTGGTACTGGTCATGATCTCTTTTATCTTGTAATTCTGCATACAGGGCACACACGCAGTAACACTGCATGACTGCTGAAAGGAGCTACCCTGTCCTCCCTCCATCCCGACTGGGAAACTGCATCAGTTCTTCCCTTCAGTTCGGTTTATGACCACGCCACCATTTATCTGCGTGGAATGGGCAGCAGTTCAGGGATGGGAATGAGAGACAAGAGAGGACAGGGTAGCTTCTCCTCCTTCGGTGTCATCACACCATTTAAAACATGTGAAACTACAGTCTTTTATCATGATTGTTCTGTATAGAAAAGGTACTAAAAATCATAAAGATTAAAGTTGTGGGGTTTTTTTTATAATGGATACCTATAAAGATGTCCCCAAGGAAACAAAGGAACACTAGTTTTGTCAGTGGTGTGTTTTCTTATTTTTAAAATGTGTCTAAAATGTTTTTTAAATCAAAACTACTTTCTATTCAGATTGTGTTTGATATTATCTGCAGTGGCTGGAAATGGCCTATATACACAAATGGCAAAACTTCAAAGGTTAATGTAGTTATCTCAGATTTACACAAATGATCTTTATAATACAGTGCATGTATGTAAATGTAAGATGTACACATGTTATAATACGCTATACAAATCGATGTTCTGGAGGAGAAGGAAAACAGTTTAACTCCCAAATACCTGGGATCTTATATCTAGGCCTGAATGACATCACATTGTACATTTGGTGCATGAGATGGTGAGTTTCCAGAGTTCTGTCGAGGCCTGAAAACAGGGGAGTTGCAGATGGGTTGTTTACACCAATGCCTATGAGGGAGTGTTATTTTCTGCTGTAATGGTACAGAGAGCAAGCCTACAGATGGGCAAAAATATGGTGCCTGCATAGAGTGGGAAGAAGAATTTATGTGTGTGCATGTTGTGATACAGCTGTTGTGTAGTGGATTTTTAAGAAGTTCATCCACTTGAATGTAAGCTTTGCCAGCAATCTTAGGTGTGTTCCAGGCAATCCTGTTGATGTGTTTCTCTTTAACTTGTCACTTCAGTATCTTTTTGATCCCCAGGTTCCCAGCAGTGCCTCATCTCTGTTATTTGAGAATAGCTGAGTGATCAGGATAAGGACTTGTCTAAGCATTTTTCATTGAGAACTTATTTAACACAATCATATTGTTTCTCTAAGTGGTCCTTATTCCCTTTCTCCTTTTTCTTCCCAGGAGATTCTTTGTTTACTTGCTTTAGTCATGCTTCAGGAATTTGTTTAGTTTTAAGTCTTTGTTTATTTGCTTTTTTGATTCCATCATAGCTCTCTAGATTTCATTCTTACATATTGAATGCTGACATTTATTTTCTTCTCCATCAGCTGTATTAGTTTGAATGTTCTTTTTCTACTGTCTAGTTGTGTATTGAAAATCATATTTAAATCTTTCACTCCATTATTAGGGCTCTCTGTGTTTTCTGAGATGTCAGCCTGCTGTAAAAACTTCGGGCTTTTACATTTACTTTTGAGCTGAAATGCTTTTAACTTAATCTCTCTCCTGTGAATTTAGCATCAGTAGGCCAGCTTCTCAAGTTGTCAAACCATGGGCACGGGTTTCAGAGTCCTGAATCACACTTGTGATTATTTCCCGAGTATGTCAGGTATCTCTGAAATGCTCAATGCCAACCCTTGGTTACAGTTTGAAAACAAAGCAATAAAAATAATAGACTTAATTACCTTTATTGTTATTACTAGTATTGGTATTAATAGTTTCAATTTTGTAAGCTTAGTGTCCTTTTCCTGAAGTGTGGGGGGGAAATACAGTTCTACTTGTAACCTCATCATATTCTAATGGTTTGTATTTATGAAGATTCCACAATATAATACGTTCTCTGCTATTCTTTCAGTTCAGCGTTTCTTTGGTCTACCTGAAGCCTAGTTCCTCCTCTGTGGTCAGATACTATTTCTTCTATCAATAACCTTTTTTTTGCATATCTGCTTTGCCTAAATCCTGTTCTGTTGCTACATCCCCTAGGTTGACATCATTACCTTTAAGCTCCTAATATTGGTCTGGTGCATTTACATTAATTTTTTTGAAAACATGCAATTGAAAATACTTGCTTGCTGGAAAGCACTGTGTTTCTGTGATCTCAACCTGTCCATTGTCCAGTTCAACTCTAATTTGTTTATCCTCTGGAAGTACTAATTTTTGTGACCACATGCAGTTTGGTAGTGCAGTAGCCAGGCTACTTGTAACTTATGCTTAAGAGAATGTGCAGCCTCTGCCTCATACAGCATTTTGTCTTTGAATAATCCTTTTGCATTGCAATGTTAAGTAGAACACTATGAATACTGCCAAAATTTTTCCATTAACATCTGATTGAATTCTTTGGCCTCAACTCAGGAAAGCACTTAAACATATTTTAATTAGCGTTTTAAGTATATACTTAAAATTGAGTACGTGCTTAAGTGCTGCCTTGAGTAGGAATACTTTTCCAGACTGTTCTTTGGTTTTGCCTCTTTTCTTTCTGACGTTTTACTGTCTGCAAATACCGTGGATGCTGCTGTTTTAACTCTTCCTGGGCCTTTTTTTTTTTTAACCATCTTCAGTGAACTGAGAAGGTACTTTGAAGTTTGTTACTAGATGCTTTCTTTACAGTCTCTTGATGTTTTTGGTGAAGATTTTAAGCTCCTCTTTAAAAACTGAAACACTCTCTGGATGTTTCTGAAGGGAGATAGCCTTTGTCTGGTTATTGTTTACAGTTATCTGCAAATAATTTACTGACTTAACAGTTTTAGTTAAACCTGTGTTTAAAGAATGCTTCCAATCCTGGTTGTGTGTTCTGAAATATTTTGCCTTTGTTTCAATAACATTTCTGAAGGTAGGTGTAGTCAGAGGAGTGATTGATAGGAAATTAAGTCCCTAAGGGCCAAAATGACAGCAGCAGCCAAGTAAGTGTACCGAGCAGTGTATAACTTAAACTTGGATTGATCCAAACATACATAAACACTTGGAGAAATTAGAATAATTTTCTCATTCTGCTTATCAGCTTATTCCAGTATCTTTAGTGTCCAGCCTGAGGCAGTTGAAATGTGGTATGGAGTGGAGTTGTGCAAAATTTCTGCAGGGAAGTGAGTTGTCTGGGTTTTCCCCAACACATTTTCTTTCCTGTCTTGAAATCTCTTAACTCTAAGGGGAAGAGAGAACTTGGGACATGCGGGATGTCTTAGAGGCTTAACTTCCAAATAAATGGTACTTGCATATGCCAGACACTGGAGTGCCTGCCCAGTGTCCTGGACATGTCAGATTTGCTGTTTATGTATTGTACAGCACATATTCACACTGCTTGCCTATTAAGGATGATTCGTAGTTCCACTGTCTACCTCTGGTGGTATTGCTTCCTCTCTGTTCAGCTCAATATCTGCTGCTTTACTTGGGCAGCTGAAGTGATACGATAGACCTGTGCTATAATAATTTCAAGGTACTTATATCTGCATGGTATTAAAACCCTGTTTATTACCCTCTGGGTGTTATGAATTTCCTCTGTGTTCCTTTAATTGCAGTAATAATGAACAAAACAAGGTGAATCAGAACCCACCTATCTTTGTAAAACACTGATGTATGTAGACTTTAAGTGTGTGTAAATATGTATACATACACTGTTACAGTCTGCATATGCAGAAAACCTCCAGTCTATATACAGTGTCTCTCTCTCTATATATATATTTAAAAAAAAAACCTGCTTGTTTTTTCACCAGTCTGCAGTTGCTTTTTTAAAGCTGTTTGACACTGAGCATTGTCACATGGCCTGTAATGGAGAATTATTTCAGTAATTACTCAGCTACAAAAGTTCCTTGTAATTAGCTTTGAATGATGGATATACCACATCATAAAAGCATAGAGGTCATTCTTCAGTCAGAACCATCATTGTTCCATTTCATTATGTGAAAATGCAACTTGAAAAGTTCTTTTTAAAGGTTTAAATAAGAGTATACTACGTTTTGCCTGGTCTTCTTGGTAAATGAATGTGTTCTTCTCCAGAAGTACCTCCTTTCTTGCTCGGCCACATGGTCCCAAGTTTGATGCCATTATGCAACAGCCAGAACAATTTAGGTCAGTTTAGCTCTGAAATCTTGCTTCTCGATACTCTCTGATTTTTAATGCTTTCAGCTAAAACTCTTCCTTCAGCGTATTGTTCTCTTTCTAACAGTCTTCTGTAGTGTCCTGTTTTCTTTATAGGAAAAAAGAAAGTAACAGCAAACCTGGAATTTGTGCTTTATAAAACTCAGGTATTTTTAGATCACTGGGCACTTTGTAAAAATGTTTTGTTTCAGTCCTTACTACTTTGCATCCTCTGGATTTGGTTTGAGTTCCACATTTAAACAGAATTATGAGAGCTTAGTGGAAAGCTGAACCAGAGCTAAGAGGTTTTACTTTCCAGTATGCTGAAATAAAAGTGTCAGGTTGTTTTCGAAGAGCTGCTATGTGTGTGGTTCCTTCAAACCTTTAACACCTTTGGCTTTACTCTGCTATTTAGGGTGACACTTCTGTCTTCCACCTTTCATTTGGGAGGGTCGTCTTCCATATTGTGAGGTGTTTTGAGGAATTGGGCAGGGTTGGATATTCAGGAAAGGATGTACTCGTACGTCTTTCAAATTCCCAGCAAATTCCCCACCAGTATCAGACAAGGCTATTCCTGAAGTTCTTATTCCTTTTTAACCATTCCTTGGTTCTTCAAATTTGCTGCCTTTTTCTTGCCATTCATAGATACATGCTCATCTGCTGGCAAGGGCTCCCAAACTCCTGTCTCTGTTTTCTGGTCTGTAAAATTCATGGAATAGTTTCCTCTCTACCATTTTGAGATTCAGAATCTGAGTGTTTGTAGTGTTTTGAGAGCATCTTCTGAAAAATTTCATACAAGGGTACTTTTTCTTTTGAGACACTGTCATATACTTGCCTCAGTTTATCGTGTGTTTCCTATAGAAATATATATATGTATGATTTGAATAACTATTTGCACTAATACATAGATTACACTTAATTACTATGATTCTGCATTACTCAAGGGCATTAGCATGTCAATATTGTTTGGCCTTGCTTGTTTGCCTAAAACATCTTTCTGGCTTTCTGGTTGCCAAATGATAATGCTGCACACCAGCAGTGATTATCCTTTAATCACCTGACTTCAATGACATCTCCACAGAAAAAGCTTGTAACTTAGTAGCATCTGTGGAATTTGTGCTACTCTGACCTCTTCAGGTTTTGCTGCTGAGTAGATGGGCTTCAACTCTAAAGTTCATATCCATCCTTTCCCCAAAGGAGGGCTGGCTCTGTTTAGATCTGTGGGTCTCCATTTGTTCTTGAGGCTGGGTCTACGTGTTTGTAATCAGAATAGAAACTGTGACAAGATGAAGGCAGATCTTTCTGGTAGCAGTCATTGCAGATACACTTAATGGTTCATACTGCCAACAGACACAGCTCTTAACACAGTGAGATCAACTCTAGTTATGCCTTGCTTCTGGAAGTACCATGAAACATGAACCCCTTAAGTGCTGCTTTGGAGGCAGATATTCAGGGCTCCATGCCCTGTTGTGATCTAGACATGCCAGTTGTGTTTGCTGTTGATTTTCAAAGCAGTTTGCATTCCTGCAGGAAGTTTTATTTGTAAATCATGCCTTCTCCCTAGTTATTTGTGCTTCTTCCCTTTTATGTTTGAAACTCCAGAGCAGGGTCACCTGCAATGGCTTCACCAAGCAGTTCCATCAGTAACGGTTCTTTTTGTACTCAGAAGCGTAAAGGTAAGTTGATTTGGAGTTTGGACTGAAATGCAGGTAACCTCTTAATGCTTGCTCCAGCCTGTTAAAAAGGTCAGCTCTTACACCTGAGATAAAGTTTTTTATTTCAGCACTCACTTGCTCGTGTGTGTGTGTCTGTCTCTCTCACCTTACACTTTTGCAGAGGGGAGTAGAATCTTTCCATGCTGCTTATATCAACGTGTCAGACTCCTTAGTAAGTTTCATATTTTCAAAGTAGTGGAAGATCTGCATCCATTGGTCTTGCAACACCCTAAAGAATAGCTGTTACTTGCCTTTTACTGGCATGGGAAAGATCCAAGTTACCCGGTTCAGAATATAAACTAGTACAGGCCTTATTTGAAGCTACGCTCCATTTTTATTCTGTTGCCTATGCTGCTTCTTAACTATTCAGGACTCCCTGCCCTGTAAAATAGTTCTTTAATATACTCTCACTAAACTTAAGAGAGACCAAAAGCTGCTCACCAGGACACAGTCCCAGCCAATATTTAAATAATAAGCCGGCATCTGCTTGTTTCTTTTCTTCTGCTTTAAATGCAGTGCTAAAACTTCTCAGTAAGTTGTACAACATACCAAAAGCTGAGCCACAAGTAATTTTTCATATCTGCCTGTCCCATTTGCGGTGCAGACCAGTGATAATTTAAAAAAATCCATTACTTGTGGGTTTTTTTTCCTTTAAAAAACACAAAAAGAAAAGAAAAAGGGCTATGGGAGTTTGGGTTTCTTGAGGGGGGAGGGGTGGAGGTTCAAGTTTTTTGTTACAAGACCTCCAACTGTATAAATATATAATGTATAGCAGTCAGCTATTACTGCTGAATTGTACCTAGACATTGCCCAGCTGTACCACTGGAAGGCTCTGAGAACACTTTGGTAGTTTTAATCACCCTTCATGCAGTGAGATCAAAGCATTAGGAAAGCAAAATACTGAATCCCACAACACTCTTACGGGGTAGGCATTATGCCTGCTTTGAAAACAGGGCACAAAGAATTTATTGTATCGGTAAGCAGTTGCAGCTACTTAGTGTCAGAACAAGGATTAGAAAACATGCCACCAGACTTCTGCTCCCTCCTGTTCCCTCTTGAGGATGAATTCAGGTGAAGAGTTAATGGTAAAATAAAAACGCTGAACCCTTTGTTTCTCTGCAAATGTATTTAGGGACAAGAGGATGAGGGTGGAAAGAGACAAGTTCGTGATTGTGTTTCACTTGCTGTAACTCCTCTTTAGGGCAAATAAAACCAGACCGGCATTGAATCTTACTCAGTCTGGAATAAAAACTGAGTAATATTAATAAAATTTAAAATGAGAACTTACCTTGCCAGGCTAGTTTCTACTCTGAAGTGGATATCTGATGTTCTGGACAAGGAGAAGCAGAGCAGTCTTAAGAAGCAGATGGAGTATAAGCAGTCCACTACATGATACTCATTTTGTGCATGGAATTTTAAGGCTTGGCACAGCAGATAAGGGTTATTTTAAAACAAACAAACAAACAAACACCCCATCTTTGAGAAGTGATTTATTGTAAAACAAGCCATAGTCAGTTCTCCTTAATTAGACCAAATGAGTAGCCAATGGCAAAAGCATTTTGAATTAATATTGCCACTGCTGCTGCAAACACTTTTCTAGTCGATACATGTTTGGATGATTGCAGGAAACCAGACAACAGAATGGAAGGGGTATATCCCACAGCTGCCCTTCTGCCTGCAGAAGCTCTATGTCTCTGTGCCACACAGGCCATTTTGCAAATTAGCATCTGTCTAAACATGGAAGAGGTTTTATGGAGATGTAGATATAATTGAGGCAGCCTGTCACACACATTGCTCTGCGACTGCATCTTGCTTTGAAGTCCAAGCATCTTGCTCTGAATTATTTTTATATTTGTTTTAGGAACTCTACAAATAGAGTTGCATTCCTATCTTCCCTGAGAAAGTCCCTGCTGGGCCACTGTTCCACCTGCAGCATGTCAGATGCTGTGTAGCATCCAGTAGCTCCTACCCTCCTGCTCCATGCCTAGATCTGAAGATGCACTTCCAAGCTGGCCTGAACCAGCTTATTGCTTTTTTTTGCTCCTGATTTTCCATATTTGCTCATACACCTCAATCCTATCCAGAAACACTCTTCTAATCTAGGCCTTGTGTCCCATTTGTTTGCAATGTATGTGATTCCTCACTGGAAGAAACTATTCCAGTCATGGGGCTGCAGAAAGCCCACTGGCACACAACTGCTCTCTTGACTAAAGCATAATTTGCTCCCCTTCAGTTTTTCTCTAAATTAAATCAATGAAATTCATTCCTGACATTACCATCTTTGCAATTTATTACTGAACTCCACAGTGGTGACTTGGTTGTGGTTTCTTGAGAAAGACTTTGGATGAAGCAGTTATGATGGAGTCCAAGGAAAATGCATGATCCTATGAATTTTAATAGCAAGCCCAGGAGCTGATATAAAAACATCACTTGCTGCGGTGAACAGTTAATCTAGAGCTGCACAAAATTTCAGTTCATTGTCCAGAAGACATTGGCTGTCTTTCTCTGGTGCCTCTATGTATAGTTTGTAGGATGTGCAGTAAACCTCAAAAGATTTGACCTGACTGTGTTCACTTGGGTTAATTTGAATGAGGTGCAAAATTTATTTAGCTCTGTTAAATGTAATTCTTAATTTCTAACTGTGAAAATTCTGAAATCTTGTCCCATTCCTGAGGTTTTCCTAAAGTTTAATATCACTGAAGGTGCCACAGCACTTTTTTATTCACCTGACATCAACTCTCAACATTTCTGTAGTTCCAGGAACAGTTGTAAGTATAATGGTGTACCCAGATATCTGAAGAAACGACTTCTTTCTATGTTTACAAATATTTGCATTAAAACTGAGCTACTAGCAACAATGACCTGATGTCATTTCCAGTGGAACCAGTGGAGCTGTTCTCAGTGTTCAAAATACCAAATTTTAAGAAGAAAAGGAACCCCTTTTGCTTTGAGTTGATTTGCTTTTGCAGGAATTTTCACTGTTACCAGTCTCTTTGTTTGATTTGTCTTAGTATCGGGTAAAGGTTTGCCAAAACAGCCCTGCAGGACTGATCCTCCCTGCAGCACAGAAGAGATAACAGTGCTGCCTTATGCACATATTTAAGCAGTGACCTTGAGGACTGAGTTGTTATCCCAAGAGGTGTGAAATTAGCTTGAATATAGTTTCGTGGGTCTGTGACTTTGTTTGGACAATCTCAAATGCTATTTTTCTGTATTAGGCAAAGCCAAAGGAGGATGTGTCATGCTGCGGTCTCAGCACAAAAATGACTTCTTGTATTTTTCTGAGTTAATTTTCCATCTTGAGTCCTAACTTTCAAAGTGGTTTCTAATGATTCATATTTCCAAGGAAAGTGCGCTCCAATTTAGGCGAGTTAGGTAGGTAAATAGAAATTTATCATTTTAAAATATGACATGAATGCCAATTTTATTGGAGAAAATAACTGAATAACTATTTCCTAGTGAAAGGGTTTAGAAGAAACAGGATACAGAGGCCCAGACAATGCCACTGAAATTCAAGAATACCTTGAGCCCCAAGACTTTCTTTTCCCCCAAATATTGAAGAGAAGAAACTTGGCTTTCATCTGGGTAATATCAGATCAGATGTGTTTGGAAAACAATTGTGCACACACATGTTTGGAGTTTTTCTTTTTTACTGTGAACTATGTAAGATGTAGTCGATTTTTTGAAATGTGCTTTTGTGGAAGAAGCACTTAGGATAATGTAACCACTGAGTAGGAAGTCTTCCTAAAGTTCTATACACCTTTTCCAAAAGTGCTAACAAAACTTCGTAACACAGTGCAGTATCGAGCATTTTATACAGGTTGCCTTTTTTTTATATAAGAAAAAAATGCTTCGGAATATCTCGGTTTATAAAAAATGTATTGAACTTTGTAAGTGGAAGAATGTTATATCTGTTGCCATCCATCTAACTTGGCAAGTTTAGGAGACTGACAAAATATACCCAAACAGTTTTCCTTTGCAAAAAAAATTGCGCTTGTATCAGAAGTATGTTGATATATTACAGATCTCAAAACCTCGCTGGTAAAGCTTCCGTTCTCAGTCTGATCAGACTAAGAGATGTTGCTGATTAAAACAGTCACAGGTAGAGCAGAAAATTACTACCTGGCATTCAGACTGGTGTGCTTAGCTGTACACAGCTTGTTTTGTGCATTTGTTGCATTTTAAGGGAGGCTGAAGCTACTGCTGGTTTTGAAATATTATAAATATTTCTGGTAGAAATATGACTGGCTAAATTGCGGGTTAGGCTGAAAAGTTGTAAATGTAATTTTATATATGAAAACATCTAAAATGTAATGTTATTATATACCTACAGCTTGCAGTACATATAATCCACAGCTGCTAATTTGCACTTACTCTTTCATACATTTCTGAGCTCTGGGTCACAGGGAAGTGGAACTGATGGTGACTGAGGCTGTTTGTTTCAGCAACTGAGTGTTTTCTTCATGTTTTCTACTCCTTTTTTTTTTTTTTTAATTTTCTACAGCCACTGCAGCTATAGAGGATGAGAACTGAAATTTGTTCATGAGAAAACTTTGAAATCACCAGGGGCAGGGTGTTCACTAAATGAGCCCTAGTTGTGCTAAATAATGCTGTCAATGCCTAGTTTGTTCCTGCTTTCTTAATAGCCTTCTCCTTATTCTGTAAAAATTATTGATGTATTGGTTTGTTAGGCTTCTGTGCAGTATCAGTTACTACCCCTAGTACTCTGCAGACCTGCTAAATCGCCTTGGGCAGACTGGGGCATGGAGATACAGATCCAAATTCCTTTTACCCCGTACTCAAAATCTACTGACTGTTGCATACACTGAAATAAAGCTACGTGATTAACTAATAAGTATAAAAATCCCATCTGTGTCTGAAATGTGTTTGGTGACAGGCAGCTGCTGCCGCAACACAGCAAGACAAGGAATCTTCTCTTAACAAGTATTGGGTGAAGTGTGTTGTGATTTCTAACATCAGTGTAGCCTGGAAAAGCTCTACTCTGATTCTGTGATACTGATGGAGCATGTTGAGTATAAAACAACATAAGCCGTGCCATGCTGTCTGGTGGTGGTGGTGTTAGCCATTACCTGCATGTAAAGGTTAAATGAATAAGGGAAAGCAAATATTGCTGTAGTCCTCTCTTGCCTGCCGAAAAACTGAACAAAAAGGTTACCGTGCTGCAGGGCAGGCAAGGAAGGCAAGGTTTGCAGGGGAGCTGAACAGCGAAGTGTTGATGGGATTTCTAGCACATCCTAAAACTGGTTTCTGCTGCTTCCTCAAGGCAATGAGGAGCAGTCTGAACTAGCACTGTCTTCCCTCTAAAAATGTTGGCATAGGGTCACAGTGTGGAATAAGGTGGAGCTAGGGAGAGTGTTTTAAAAACCGTTTGGCAAAGCTGCAAATTACAGTAGCCCATTGAGCTGTTCCAGTTTGCATCCAAGACCCAGTGAGTCTCCTGTAACGCAGTCCCTCAAAGACTTAAAGGAATTAATTGGAAGGAATCTGAGGAATTAATGGAATTAATGACATTAAGTACGAGCTGTGCCTTACATGCTATACGTTGCCAGACCTGCATGTGTGTACTACTATAAACAGTCATTCTGATGGGCTTGTCAAAACATCAAAATCAAATAAAAATGCTGGTACCCTAATTATCAGCTTGAAATACACCATGAGCCCTAAGTAGGCTTTTGTTAGAAGTATTTCAGTAGTCTTGTTCATATTCCTATTTAGTTGTTAGGAAAATGAACATAGTCAAAATACAGACAAGTGTCTATACAGCAGCCATTTTCTGCAGCCCCCCCCGTTCTCTCCCAGCACCCAGCTATGCAAAACTGCAACAATATGAAATTGTCCTGAGGTGTCCTAGAGCGCTCAGGTGAGTATGGGCCCTTCCAACTCTATTCTTAAAGTCAGAGTTCAAGAGTGGTAGAAAAGATTTGTGGTACCTGTAGTCAGTTTGCAGTAGTGTCTGAACATCTGTCTGCAATAGGGCCAGCAAAGCATTTGTTCCATCAGAAGGTAGTGAGATTGAATGTCACAGAGTTTGTGTGGGTCAAGGTAAATTGGAAGTGCTGGACAAAGCAGAGCGGCAGAAGGTCTGAACTCAGGGAGTGAAAAGGCAGAGCCTTAAGTCTGCTTTCTGGTCTGCTAGTGAAAACTAGCAAGTGCCAATAAACGAAACTGGGTTTTTCATTGAGAAAAAAAGTAAGGACAAATTTTGACTTGCTTGCAATCCTGTTAAAGGCAGGCGACATACTCGGCTCTCCTTTCAGCCTGGGGGCATGCCAGAGCTGAACTGAAGTACTGTACTGCTTTGCTGATGTTCCAGACAATCCAATTTCTCCTCCATCCTTCAAAAACAAATTAAGCCAACCAAAAGCCTTGTTGCCGAGAACAGTGCGCAATCTAAGAGCTAACTCTGAATACATAATTTTATGTTATTTATCCTTCTGCAAGACAATCTGGCATTTGTCAGAAAACTGATTTTTAAGCAGTGAGGTTTGCCCCTTTGAAAGCACAGCAGGTTTTGGCTGTCGAAGTTGCCTGTGGGTCACAGTGATTTCCTGCAAGGTGCTCCACATTGGCACAGCCAGTATCAGACTGGTTCCTTACTAGCTGGCTACACGCAGGAGTAAGCTCAATTCAGAAAGCCATCATTGCACAGAGGCTGGAGGGGAGGGTGGAGGAGAGGGTAGGTCTGCTGGAAACTAACCCAGAGCTCTGGGCTACTGGCAGGGTACAAAGGAGGGTGGCAATCCCTCCAGGGGGGTGTGCTGTACACCGTTCTCTGCAGACAGGTCTGTGCAGGCTGCTGGATGTGGAGGCCTTCCAGGCACACAAACCTTTCTTGCCAAGCAGCACAGCACAAGGGTGCTGCGGTGTGGATTTTGAAGGTTACGTTTGTGTTGGCTGCATTCCTTGCTCATGGAGGAGGAAAGGCTAAAGACCTCGGGCTATCGCTGGGTGGTAGCTATTTCAACTTGAAGACTTGTAGCTGCCTGAGAACAGCGTGCTTTTGTTTTGTTTTGTTTCTTTATTTCTTCTGGTGGAAGTTTTATTAATTCATTGTGATTATTTTTAAGGAGTTGGCAGAGATGTGAATAGATGCTTTACTTCACCAGAAGGGTTATGGAATAGAATTGCATAACTTTGTACTTTTCCTATGCAAAACAGAATAAATTGGATGTAAATACAGTCGCCAGCCTCTGAAAGATTCCTTGGTTTCTTCCGACTCCTATTTATACCCGGTGAAATCCAGTGACTATAAAATTACCTCTGCTGCTATGAATTGCCTCACTGATGGAGGAAAGAGGAGAAACCTGGGTAGAGATACTGTGGCAAAGTGGGAGCTGGAAGCCCTGTCCTTGGAGCTCTAAGTTTGTAGCTAGCAGCAAAGTGTCCTGAGCAACAGGTCCCTAATGAGCTTTCTTTTAAAATGTGCTTGTGAGCCTTCCAGAGAATCATTACTTTCTGATTTCCATGCTGTTAGGCTGCTTAATTACCCCCTTTTTTTCCCCTCCTGGATGTGATGAAAATAGGTACAGATGAAATTCCTCTGAGGCAAGGCCAGACCTTGTTGCTAGATTGCTTATAGGATTAGGAAGTGTTTCTCAATAGGTTTCCAGTGGTTTGTGTGCATATGTCTGTTATTCGGGGACCTATGCCAGATTCTGGTGAGATGTGAATCCCAACAGCTCTCAGCACAGAGGCCTCTTCTTTGGCTTTCCTCAGGGCAGTTGCTGTGCCTTTGCATCTGAAAACGTCCATCTCCTTCCCTCTATCCTGAGTTACAGCCTATGCCTCTGTCATTTATAAACAAAGTGTCTGAAAGGGGTGCTTTTCCTTTCAGCTGATTTGGATTTGCAACGAGTTTAAATGTGGGTACTTGTCTGTTGAGTGTTCCTGCAGTGAAGCTTTGTGCTTTCTCTATCAGCTACGGCCATTTTAGTACAACATGTAAAATTACCTCTGAACGTTCTTGCTTAGGCTTTGATTAAACACTGGAAGCGGTGTTTGGCTTTGACTGTGGGAATGTAACTTATTCTGAGGCTTTTTGCTTGTGATGGCTGGGCTCTGTAGAGTACTTGACATTATTTTAATTCCTTCTCACAGAAACCTGAGGTGCTGGGGCTGGTGGCCACTCAGTGTGGCAGTACAGGACACCTACTGGGTCGGGTACTGGGTGTGTGTGGTGACTTGCTTGGGTTTGAGATGATAAACTGTTGGGGCTTCTCTTCTCTATTTGGTTTGTATGAGGCAAAATAGTTTACATTTTCTAAGACTCAAGATATGTGTATATATTTAATCTCCTATCATAGTAATAGTTGTGATATAAATATGTTTAGTTAGGCCCTGGAGCCCAGAACCATCTCTCCAGCAAGGTGAGCCCCTGCGGAGCAGCGCTGCAGTAGCTAGCTTCGAGCGCTCAGCTGTGGGCACTTGAAATTCTCTCTTTAAAACTCTTGTTTTGTTTAGGAGCTTTCAGTATTGCAGTTCAGATGTTTCCTTTTTCTGTCTGGAACTCGCTGATTTCACTGAAAATCTTCACTATTAAGGAAATTTTTTTTCTTCCTTGTGAACATCAGGTACAAGTCCTGCTGCGGTCACTGACAACTTTTGACAGCTTTTGTGGCAAATGGCTACTGATGCCAAAGAAAAATGTCATGGAATCATAGAACCACCAAACCCTAATTTAGTGTGTAGCTTAGACAAAGATTACAAATGCGCTGTGGCAATTTAGGATTCTTCCTTGAGCAGACCAATGCCAGGCTCAAGGAGCTGTAAGAGGAGAAGGCTGTGGGTCTGACAGCTGTTTGAAGCATGCTCTGTCACCTCAGTTTTCTCCCTGTTCCCTATTTCTGTTTCTAGGATTGCTGCCTGCCACATCTGGCTTTGTGGTATTGCTTGCTGGCCTTTCTTTTTGCTAGTGCTTCGATAGTACTCGCTGCTGCTTTGACCTGTTGCTGACTGCTTGAAGGCCTCATGAAAAGCGCTGTCCTTCAGAGAAAGGGTGAGGTGCTTTCTCAGGGACCAGTATGAAGAATGGCTGGGGACTGGTAAAACTGTGTTTCCTTCTCCTTCAGCATGCTGAGTCAGCATCCCAGCCCCATTTGTACATGGTGCTCTCTAGTGACATGACTTGAGTACAGTGAAAACCACAAAATACATGGACTCATAAGGGCAGAGTAATTTGGGATTATTGCAAACGTCCTTGTGCTTGCTCTCCCTGCTCAATAGGAAGCCTTTAATAACAGCTTTCCTAAATAGCGTTGCATGTGAAATGGGGAATTCGGCTCCATTCCTATAACAAACAGCTATTTCATGAGAGAGCGGGGTTTTTTTTCACCTCTAGGTACATTCCAGAAGACTTTATACCTTTGCTGGTTACTGATTGATAGTTCTGTGCTGAGCTCCCTTTAATTTTGCAATAAACTAACAAGGAGGCTGACACCACAAGTTTACAGAATGTTACTTATTTACTTAACTGGATTTACAAGGATGACAAAGTCAGATTTAGTAGTTTGTAGTTTCAGTGTGGTCCTAGGAAGGGCAGGAGGAGTACTTGAAAAATTGTACCGCATAAATAACCAAACAAATAATAGCTTCCTTATTATTCTGTGTAAATCAGTGATATTTCAGTTCTTAGGCCAACTGTCTCCCAGGACCTTTCAGGGGCTTTCCACATATGCAGAACTGTGCTATTCCCAACAAATGGAGGTGCTGGGAGTTTAGGCACCTTAAATAAGTATATTTACTCTTTTAAAGTGCTTCCAGAGAAACTGGCGTCTGCTGAAGTTGCATCAGTGGAAGGAAATTCTATTTTCACAACATGTAAAGATTTCCAGAGGATATAAACAGTGGTGTTGACTTCTGGATTAATCTTAGAAGTACCAGTCACCTGTCTAGAACATAAACGCTATTTTTCTTGAGAATTTCTTGTTTCCATTTTGTTCCAGGTATCAGCACCTATAAAAATTGGAGAAGTGATCAGAAGATTAGGGTTTTTTTTAAGGCATCTAAAATTAGCAACTTGAAAACGACATCCTACTGTCTCCTGTGTTTATCTTCAGGTTTTATAACTGTAGGGGAGAGGATTTTTCTTGTTGTTGTAACACTTCTACTGGTTAGAATAGGTTACTTTACAATCTGAGGTTGCTATGCTGAAGTAAAAATCTTTGTAAGATTGGAAAATTGTGTGGTCAGTCAGTTGTGTGGTATTTTAAGTTAATAGACTTTTTCCCAGAAATTATTTTGAAATTTGAATCCGAGCGAATTTCTACAGTGTTTGCAGTTCTGTCAGAATTAGAAGGCTGAGGGTTGCAGATTTTCACTTGTTAAATAGCTAACTTAACCAGTTGCAAGTGAGTAAGCTGGAAGGTTAAAGGCAGTGGTTCATTGAACTCCATAGGAGACTGCATGGGGCAAGTTTCCAGTGTCACTGAGCTCTCTAGCTGCCCTTTCCTTCTTCCCCCCGCCCCTTACTTCAGCAGTGGAGGATGTTTTCTATTCATGCAGAATCACCAGCTGAAGAAGCCCTATGCTCTTTGTTCATAACAAAGTAGAAACAACACAACCCCCTTACCTCTTGCACATGTCAGGGCAGAGTTGTATGTGGAGAGGTGTAATGTTTTTATAACTCTTCATGCCTTAGAGTACCGATGGTAGTGAAAGTATTTTGTTCCAGTAGTTGTTCTTTGAAATAGGAAGTCATTTTAAAATCACAGAATCGTAGGGGTTGGAAGGGACCTCGAGAGATCATCGGGTCCAACCCCCCTGCCAAAGCAGGCATTTTATAAAGTATACTGGGCATTTTATAAAGTAGTATGTATTTTAATATGATAACATTAAATATCACATAGCGATATTCTCACTGTTATATCTTCTGCTGGAAGATAACAAATTAATGACTGACATTGAACCTCTCTAAGCGGAAGCTGTGCTTGTCTGGTAACATTGTCCAGTGTCTGTCAAAAGAAACCACAACAGAGGCAACTTTTCCGTACCTACTTAGACTAAGGACTTGGCAGGTCTCCTGTACTAAACAGGGTAAATCTGATCTGTACTTTAGTGGCAGATCTCCAATGAGAAGTTGAGGAAGTGCTATTGCTAATTCAGTGCAACACACTCTTTCTAGTAAGTCTGCTTTGGACTTGTGACCCCAGCCTGTTTCCAGGAACTGCTTACCAGTGAGAGGTGGTTTCTTTCAAGCGTGGCACCTAGAAGACCCAAGGGAGATACTTCAGCCTTCTTCATAATGTTGTGAGATACAGGATCAGTAAGACCAGAACTAGCATTATATTCTGTGCACACACATATGAGCAGAGACTCGGTGGTTTCTGTCCATGCACAAATGTGATTACTCACCAGAAAGTCACCTGGCTGTTTCACTCCATACCTCTCCTTTGCCTGCAGATTTTCTCGATGTCATACTCAGGCTTAAGAGTTCCCTCAGACACCTATTTGTAACTCTCTGAATACATCGAACCGTTTCAAAGGATAGCAGAATAGAATGTAGCATGTCCTTCTGGTTGGTGAAGAGGACTTTGGGGGAAAATGAATATATTCTTGGGATGTGACACTGGAATCGTGATATTAACATTAAGGTCTTCAAATTGAATGTCTGCAGGATCAGGGACTGCTGAAAACATGTTTGAATGCCACTGTTCACTACCAAAGTTTTACTCTGGGAAATACTAAAGAAATCTTAGCACCTTCCAGTAAGGGAATGCAAGTTTTGAAGGTAATGTATGGATTCAGAGGGCCTCTCACTACAAGAAAGACATTAAGGCCCTGGAATGTGTCCAGAGAAGGGCAATGAAGCTGATGAAGGGTCTGGAACACAAGTCTTACAAGGAGCAGCTGAGAGAACTGGGGCTGTTTAGCCTGGAGAATGGGAGGCTCAGGGGAAACCTTATTGCTCTCTACAGCTACCTGAAAGGAGGTTGTGGTGAGCTGGGGATCAGCCTCTGAGTAGCAGCAGGACAAGAGGGAATGGCTGCAAGTTGCACCAGGGGAGGTTAAGGTTAGAAACGAGGAGAAATTTCTTCTCAGAAAGAGTGGTTAGACATTGGAGCAGGTTGCCCAGGGAGGTGGTGGAGTCACCATCCCTTGGGGTGTTCAAGGAAAGGTTGGATGAGGTATTTAGGGACATGGTTTAATGACTAATATAGGTGGTAGGGAGACAGTTGGACTAGATGATCTTGGAGGTCTTTTCCAACCTTAATGATGCTGTGAATTCCCTACATCTGTGTGCCTTAACGTCTTTCTCCAGAAATGGAGCTGAGTGAGGGCAAGTGTTCTTCCTTTTGTTAGCAACCTGTAGCTTGTTTGAGCCAGTGAGAGTGTGGAACACCTGTACACTGCAGAGCAAGGCCGAAACTGTATTACAGTAAGTGTGTAGAGATGAATATTGGTTATTTCATACTGGGAGTACCTACACCCAATAGAAGTTTGCAATAAGGCTGCAAAAGTGTGACAGGGAATGTGACACCACATTTAGTGCTTAGTTAACAGCCCCTTACAGAAGTGAATCTCTGTGTTGGCTCTGCAGGCTTGCAGAAATAAAGAATGGGTTTCAGTTAATTCCACAATAAGCGTTCTGTACATGCATATGGCTTCATCTCAGAGGAAGCGTGCTTATTCAAGATAGTATTTAAACATGTATTTAAGCAAATGTTTAACTATCAATGAAGTCATGGAACTAAGAATACACTTAATTCCTGTCTTCAGGGCAAGCCAGGGAGGAACATTTACTTGGGTAGGACCCTGCATTTTTTAAAGTCACTTTTTAAACAGTATAACAGGGCATCTAGGGTATTGCTGGTGTTGAATAATTTTTGAAGGTTGCAGCAGAAACTGAGATCTAAATTCAGAGGTGTAGTTTGAGTTAAATGTAAAGGGTGAAAAAGATTTACACTCCTACAGCTAACAGTGTTGTGGAGTTCTTTGTTAAAGAAGAGGCCAAAAAAATCTGAAAGACAAAATAATGCAGTTGCATCATTCTTTTAATTTGATTTTCTCTTGAATTTTGAAACCTTTGAAGTTAGTTGTCTTTGAAAGATAGCAATATGAATTAAGGTGTGATTAGGTCTCTCTTTTTTTAAATATCTGTATGTATGGTAGCTTTTCCTTAAAATGTTGCATAAATTATAAAATACATGATGGCACAGTTCAGAGATTATCTTGGCAGAACTCTAGGATGACTGCATTGCTTACAGAGCCTTTGACACTTGTGAATAATGTGATTGTTGCAGAAGTGTGCCAATGAAAGCTTCATACCCTGCCAGTACATGTGTGTATACGTTTGCTAGTGTGTTGGTTCTGTTTCAGCATGTTTCCTAGTACCTGGTTTAGGAAAAGCTTCAGTGTTGTGTTGTGTTGGTGGTGTGTCTTATGCCTGGTTGCCAGAAGAGCCTCAGTGGACAAGTGAGACTGTGGGTTTTGTGACACAGTGAAAATGAAGTGAAATCAGTGTTGAGAAGGAAAGGTTGGGCATCCTTTTCTTCATCCCTCCTGTCTCTTGGCTGCCTACTCCTTTCATTTGCCTTGAACTACATTTGATGTTCATCCTGTCACAAGGATGAACCTGCTTGCTGAAATGGAAGATAAGTAACTGTGCAAGCAGGAAAGGCAAAAGTTGCTTTTTTCTTCTTTCTTATTAAGTTGACTCTTACCTTGCAATCTGATGAACAGGACAGCCAGCTGTGGCTCCAAGGGGTTGTGTGGGCCAGGCTTTTCCCTCTCTGCTTTTGGGGCATGCAGCAGATCTGGTGGAAGCAGCAGAGGGGTGGGATGTCTTTCATGTGTGTTTACTGTTCGCAGTATTGCAAGCTATACCTTAAGAATGTTAGCCTAGATTTACTGCATCTTTCTTCACTTCAAGGGTCATAAATGTACGGTCCCAAAAGGTGCAACATATGGTTAAGCCGGGCGGGGTGGTTGTAGCCAGCTGAAGTTTGTCTAGATCTCGCAGTCAGTAGCAGAAAAGCATGAGGGACATCACTATGGGGCTCTGAAGGTCTTGAACTCCTGTTGAGTTAGAGGAATATTTTACTTAGAAACTTTTCCATTTAATCCTGTTGATACAGTCCATAAAGCTCCACCGTGCCTGTTTTACAAGCAGAGAAATGGGTGGGCTGACGAGAGCAGAGAGGAAGAGTTGTGGTCATGGTAAAGGTCACAGACACCATCACGTTTTTGGCAGCTCACGTCATACTGCCTGGCGAAGACGCAGTGCCCTGCAGCACCACCGCTGCGGTTACAGCTCTGTGATCTGATACAGCTTCTGTGGGATCTTGAAATAGAAAAGAAAATTAAGAGTGTGTCACAGCACACTACTGTGAAAGTGTTAGGAAGGAGGAGGAAGCCGTGATCTGAGGGAGGGAAGAGCAGAGAAATTCCTCCTCCTTTTAGAAATGGCAAGCTGTTAGTTTATTGTAGTAGCATCATGAAACTGCGACCGCTGAGTACCATGTAGGATTGCTTTCTTCCTTCCTCCTGTGTCAAATACAGTTGAAGACAGGCCATTCATTTCAGAGAGTTTGGAGTGCAGTCTGTTCTCAGTGCAAGTAGAAGGGCCATTTGCATTCTTTAAAAAAAAAGTAATTTCTGAAGTTTTTATCAGCCTGCGAAGTGGAGACCAATTGTAACTGTGGAAATTGCAGCTGCTTAGAGATAATTATGTTTATACCTGTGCTCTTCTCTCTGGGGTGTTCACAGTGTTTGCCTTAATGCTTTCTGCTGTAGCAAAAAAGCGTATGTTCAACGGTGCAATAAAGTCTTCATCTCTTGCAAGCAAGACCAGCTCATGCTGTCTGCCAGAGGAGCACTGTGTGGGTACTGGAGTCTGTTGTTCATCAGAATCTTGTGACCCTGAAAAATACTGAAACATCCTCTTGTGTAGAGAGAGCCTAGTGAAATGTAGTGCTTTTCTGCTTCAGATCAGTGAGGATGAATCCCTACCACACCTTTCTCCGTGGCGCTGTGTTTCAGCCAAAGGAAGTGTATAAGCTGTGTGGAAATAGGATTTCCTGTTTGCCTATGAAGAAAATTATGCTTTTTGCACAGAGCATCAAATTGTTCATTGAAGAATGAAGCTCTTCAGAACAGTAGTTTCATTTCAGGTGTCTGTGTGTATCAACATACAGTTGTTTATCATTTCATATTTTTAACAGTATCCCTTTTCCTGCTATTATCTCTTTCAGTTTCTGCAGGTAGCTCAAAATTTTATGAGTATCAAATTTGCTGAAGGTCATAGTAGAGGATTGCCTGGATGCTGTGCCTGAAGGATTCGGGTCCTTGTCTGGGCTGTTCTCTGCCTTTCAGTACCTATAAAAATTAATTTCCCTTCCCCCTTTCCCTGTCTGTTTGCAGGTTATCTTGACAAATCAGATTACCACATCATTGAGCAATGGGCTCTCGATCCAGGCAGACCTGGTGTCTCCAGCTGATGATTTGTCCCTGTCTGAAGGTAAGAGATCCCTTCTATCAGAACTGAAACTCTACACTGACACAATCCTATGTTGTAACTTGCAGTCTTCTGTTGATTTACAGGGGTCTGTGAAAGTCAGGTTATCAAGCCTAACATAAACCAGTCAGGAAACAAAATTACTTTTTCAGATTCTTTGAAAATCCATTTGTTAAAGAAAGTAAGTGCATTGATTTAAAGGATCTGACACTTTATAAGGGCTGGGAATGAATTTTCGAGCCATGTTCAGTTCTGTAACATGTTCCTCAGCATTATACTTTACTCACATGTGTTAGAACGTTATTTTTCTCCTTCTTATGAAGCTACTCCTAGCTATTACACAGGTGACAAATTTGCTCTTGCCTAAGGTTTATCAGTGATTCCAGAGAGAAACAGCCAGTCACAAACGAAGGAGAGCAAATACTCAGCCCTGTCCTTTCCATTCTGCTTGTCTGGTTTTCAAGCACAGCGCCTCACACTGCAGGGCTCAACGTTGTGTGAACATAATATGAGGCTTTGTGTTATCCCAGTTTTGGCTGGGATAGAATTAATTTTCTTCCTAGCAGTGGGTATAGGGCTGTGGTTTGGATTTAGGATGAGAATAATGTTACTAATACACTGATGTTTTAGTTGTTGCTAAGCAATGTTTACACTAAGTTAAGGACTTCCCAGCTTTTCATACTGCCCTTCCAGTGAGCAGGCTGGGGGTCTCCAAGAAGCGGGGAGGGGACACAGCCAGGACACCTGACTCAAACTGGCCAAAGGGATATTCCATGACCTATGACATCATGTTTCATATATAACTGAGGTGGAACTGACTGGGGGTTTAGACCGTGTCTTGGGAACTAGCTGGGGCATCAGTGGTCTGTGGGTGGTGAGCAATTGTGCTGTGCATTACTTAATTTGTATATTCTTTATTATTACTGTTCTCTTCCTTTTCTTTCATATTAAACTGCTTTTAAACCCACAAGTTTTATCTCTTCTTTTTTTTTACCAATTCTTCCCCATCCTACTGTGGGGGGAGTGAGTAAACAGTTGTGTGGCTGTTTTAGCTGCCTGTTGGGTTAAACCACAACCTGTGTGATGCTGTATACTACTTTACATCTTCCTTTTTCTTTTCTGTGCACAGAACTAGAGACAAGCACAGATTTTGGGCATAATAGTGAGGACTTACTGTGCTACAAAGGAAAAATAATTCTGCAGGTTTGCAAAGTAATATAATCATTTCAGCTTTCCCCACTTGCAAAGAGAAGTCAGAGTACCTTAAGTCAGGGACAGATGCAGAGAAGCTTGTTATTTAGAGTTCCATTCATGCGTACACCCAAATGTATAATGTAAAGCAATGCTCATCTTTCCTGCAAAGCATGACGACTGCATATAGACTTCCTACATTGTATAGTATGGATATTTCCTCTTTCTCTCCTTGTTGCATTTTCTGTTGGTTCTGGTCATCTTATCTTTGTTCTGGTTGATTGCAAGCAGTCCTCTTAGGCTTGTCTGTCTTAAGAACAGCTTGGTGGCAAAACAAACTAAGCAGTGACTAAAACTGACATTATTTCTGCAACTCATTTCAGTGGACAAGAGAAAGAGGTTGAAGATAGATTAGACAGAATATCAAAGAGGAGCAGAAAACTGCAGTGTAATGCCCTAACACTGATTGATGTGTTTACTTCATAATTTTGTCAATAGGATCTTGGGCAAAGCATGGCCCACTAAATCACTTTGGAATTGTGCTTGTGCTTGTGGCTTTTGTTGGCTCCATCCATTGCCAAAGTATCTCTGAAGTTCATTGCCTGAATACCGCTTCCTACGTCTGTCAAAAAGAGATGAAATTTGGTAACTAGGTTTGGAAGAGGAAGGCGCCATTTTTCATCTTTATGGTTTCCTTCTTGGCCAAAATTGTTGCTCGTTAATTGCTCTTGATTGCGGTACTTGCGCTTTTCTTTTGTCCCTTGGAATCGCTCTGTGTGTGCTGTGTCTGAAAGGAAAGGCATGGCTGCCTCTGGAGGGGAACTAATAACAGAATGTGTTCACTGTAAAACATATTTTGTTCTTGTGGTTTAAAATATTTGAACAGTCCTTGGAAAAAGCATGGAATAGTTGTAATGCTTCTGAATTTTCCTGCAAATATGAAAGACTTTCAATGTACTGTATGAGCCAGAGCTCAATACTGTTCTGAAATCGGGACTCTATGTAAGAGATGATGTGATCATTTTTGTTTATTAATGAAGCCGCCATGTTGTGTCTAAACTCTCTACCACCATTATTTTCATCTTTTAACCCAAGAATGAGTTAGAATGTGTTGGTGCTCCCTGTGTATGTTGTTTTCCTTTGTTTCTCTCATTCCTTGTTTTTAATTAAGAGTCTGAAGTGGTAAAATGTGCCATCAAGACGCTTGTTGAGAATGGAAACCTTTGTTTATCCTCAGAACAAGAACACCACAGAAAGAAGTAATGCAGTCTTCTTTGGTAAATCAAGTTTTATCAAGGGATGCAGGGGTGATAAACTTTTTCCTTCTCTCCTTTCCTTCTCTCTCCTGTTAACTGACACTGACATGGAATTTACATGCAGTGTTGTATGGTGGCAGAGCACAGTGCAGCTCCACAATACCTGTTTTTCTCCTTCCATCCTTCTTATCCATGATGTGGCTGCTTCTGGATTTCCAGTTTGCTTCAGCTTTAACCTGTGCAGCCCACCTGTGAGAACGAGTGGAATACCAGGCTCATTCAGCATTTGATTTCTGTATTTATCATGCTATCAAAGGATAGAGGCGTGGCCATCTCGGGTACTTTAAAGATCCTTAAAGAATTAGTCTTCTAGGATTAGTGTGATAATCATAATACCAGCTGCTATTTTACAGCTGTATAATTTTCAGGACAGAGCAGTTAGATGTGTAGCCCATGTGCACAAAGTGGGCATGTTGCAGAGGCAGGAATAGAGGCCAGATTCATGACCGGTTTCTTGGCACATTCTTCTTTTCACTCATCACCATCTAACACTGAATTTGAACTGGTGACCTAGATGTGAAAGGACCCATAGCACATTATCAGTCCTGTAAGCAACTCAGACCCCTTGGTTTGTATATGTCTAATATGTTGGTTTAATCCTATCTGAAATCAGAGTCCCGTCACTGTAAATGGCTTGCTAGAAGGGTAATCTTTCTTAGAGGCAGAAATGAAAGTTTCAAACTGAATGTGTTATTAGAAAGAAATGGAATGTTACAGTGGCTTTTGGTTTTGCTTCCGATGGTGCTTTAGAAGGGAATTGCTTGGGTTATGTGTTAGGTTAGGCAAGAAACCGAGGAAGCTGTTCATCTGATGTGTGACAGAAAGTTAATCTGATGAACAAGCTGAAAGGATATTGTCAAGCTGTTTCAGGCTCCAAGCTTGTCCTCTGTAAAATGGTAATCTACTGCTTGACAACTTGTCTCCTAAAAAATGTTACAGTTCTGTGAGAATGTTCAAGTCTTTATAAAAGCATCACTGACTGTAAAATCCCACCACTTACTTGAATTGAGTTTGTTGGAAATGGCTATGTCCAGCTTAATTCACAGATCTATGCATACATCTGCTTCAAGGCAGAAAACAAAATGCTTATTTTGCTACAAATTGAAGTGTTGAATAAAATACAAACGCTTCTGTACCTGTGGGCTGAGCCCTTGCACTCCTTTGGCCATTACTTACTTGCCAGTTTATCATCTGAAGGAGTTCAGTAAGGCTAATAATGTTTAATAATGCATAAGGCTGTCACTTCTTCCCCAGAAAGCAAGCCCAGTCTTTATTTGTAGCCACACCATTCTTATGTAGTCTTCTTGCAAACCCTGTTGCTGTAGGTGATAGACTGGAGCATGTTATGAGCACTCCTGTTTCACCTTCTTCCTTGCTTTACGAAATAGCCTCTGTTTAGCTCTTTTAGTCAAAGAAAAAGTTCTTTTAGATCGCAGAGATGGCCAGATGAGCTCAGGACTATCACTGCACTTCAGAATATGGCTTGAATAATTAATGTTTTATTATTTAAAAATGTCAATTGGGCCCTTAGCCCAAATAAAATATTTTTTTCAATAATTAAATAGATTTAAGCTGCAGTAGGCTAAGTGAATATTAGAAATGGAATGCAAATGTTGACAACAAAGTGTTTTGCACGACTTAATTGATGTTTAAAAACAAGTTATCTGTGACTTTACTGTTTTTATTTTTTCCAAAGTTCACATGACTGGATTTTACAGAGGGTCATTAGAAATGAATTCTAAGCCTGAGTGTTTGAGCACTAGCTGGATGGTGAAATCTGTGTCTTTCATTTGTGTGCTGCAAAGAGGCCGGACAGTATGACCTATTTGAGGTCCCTTCTACTCCACCAGTGCCTCTTCTCTTAATATATCTGCTAGCTGCGAGCTCTGACTTCTTCTTGCAGCAGTCAAAGCCAAACCCCATCTTTCTTGGAAAAAGCTGAGGGGCATGTGGGCACGAACAAGAACAGCATCCACCCCTCAGCATGCGCAAAATGTCAGGCAAAAAGAAGGAATGTTGTCTCGGGCTTCTCCAGTCTCAGCTCCTGCCTTCAAATATTTGTTTGGAAAAGTCAGAACTATTTTGTGTTTAAAACTGCCCGTAAACTTGCGCTAACTCTGGGGAGGCCAGCACTCCATCTTCTGCAATTTGTGTTCATCGAGTGGTTTGTCATGACATTGTATATTTTTAGTGCATGGTGTGAGCAATGAGTTTAGTCTGACCTTTTCATCTTTGTTGCTGTGATCTTGAATTCTTTTAAGCTGTTGAGCAGAAGTCGTCTTTTGTGTTGTAGAGACTGGAGAAAACTAAGCTACCATATTCTCTCCCACCCAGAGGATTTTCCTACTTTAGTTTAGGGACAGAAGATTTGAAGCTGGAATCTTTGCTTTCTCTTCTTTGCTTTCTCTTCTTTGTTTTTCCCTTGATCTCCTTTCAGAGTGTGGTTAAATAATTTTATTCTTCAAGCCTCAGTTTACCTTTATTTTTTTAAAAAAATATGGGGATATATTCTTATTTTGCAACTTTTTTTTCTTAATATTTCACAATGTTCCTATGGGGAAAATAATGAGTTGACCTGCTGTTCACCCCAGAGCAAGACCAGTGCTGTAGTTTATTACTTCTCTCTCTTCAAATCTCTTTTTCCAGGCCTGGTGCAGAGTCAAGAGGAAACACTGAAGGAATTACCAAGAGAACTGAGGGGGGCCAGAGATAGGAGGCTGTTGGTTGGTTTTGGTTTGTTTATTGATTTGCAGGTGACTTAATAAAAAAAATAAATTCTGTGAAAACACAGGCATACCTGCAAATTATGAATGAAGCATTTGTTAAACAAGTTTCTAAAACACTTCCTTCTTGCAGAGTCAAAGCTAATGCAGAACAATGCATGTCATAGTGAAGTGCTCCAGCATGACAAGAATTTAAGTTGATTAGAAGATACCATAACACTTTGGTGTGTTTTAGGCTTCCAGTATTTTAGTTGAATGTTTTGTAAACCTACAGCAGGGTGGTTTACACAGTTTTGCTTGAAATGAGAGATAGTTTCTTGTTAGGATAGTTGATAGGAGATCATTGAAACAGCAGTATTAACTACAGACATCTTTTATTTCATAAAGTAATATCCTGTCTTTTCAATATGAATCAATTCTGACTTTGAGACCCAAATATTTGGGAATAGGTACTGCTCCCATCCCCTTTTTTTTTGTTACCATTATGGAATAATCTGTACAGAAATTACTAGGCCTGTTTATGAAACTCAAGCACCATGTGGCATAGTCGAAGATCTTTTTGACCGTGGCCCCTTGTGTAGACCCTGTAAAGGTTAGTGAATTTTAAACATGCAAAATGGCAATGAGTACAGATAACACTAGTGGTATTGCCAGGAAATTTGGAAGGTGAATTCCAACAATGAGACTGGTGTGCAGGTGTGAACTCTGAAGACTAAAACACATGCCTGAAAAGGCAATGGACTTCTCTTGGTTTATGGCTTAGAGAGATAGTTCAGTGATACGATATATTTTTGCCCACTACAGTCATGATAAGAGGCAAACCTCACTGAACTTACCTGTTTTTACTTTGATATAAAGTGCTGCTTCTCACCTGGTGATTTGGTTGCCATTCAGGCCCAAGGCCAACTACCCTCCCACGGTGGGACAGCAAAGGTCCATGAGTCCATCAACCACAGGGTTGTGCCTCCAGGTCTAAGCCCTGTGTATCTCTGACTGTAGTGTAGGAGTTGATAGGGTTACTCCACTCACTGATTCCCGTTCACATGAGCTGTGATGGAACAGCTGGAGGGGTTTTTTTTCCTAGTTATTTACTTTGCTGCTGGACTTTATGTCTCAGCTATCTTTTAAGAAACTACCCCAGCATAGGCCCTGTAACCCCTCTCCACCAGCCTGCTGGGCTGTGGGAAGCCATTTATTCCTTCAGTCTATTCTATCTTACTTCTCTAGCTTCAGACCCTTCATGAAAAAGATTGTTGGGCCCATGTACATTGGAAGGTGAGAAAGGAACTCATCTTCCTTAACCTGATAGAAGTCAGGATAGCATGTAGCACATCTGCTTCAGGTTAGGTAAGCAGTGGGCAACAAAAAGGGAGGGACCTTGATAAAACTCTGAATACATGTGGGAGGGAGCCTCCCCAAAACAGGCTTTTGTTCTTGTGGTTGCACTGTGTTTGTGTGCTCTCTGCTCCTGGCAGAAGTGTACGTGCCCCAATGTTTTGGTGGAAGGAAAAAACCCTTCTGGCTGTTGAGAACCCCTGAAGGAACTGCATCATCATTACAGGGCCTGGAACAAGTGATATTAACCATTGGGGAAATGATCCTGTGATTGTTTCAGCATGAAGCAGTGTTGTGGTGGTGTATGGAGCAGTTAGATTTTGTGATAGCAGTGGTCATGTCAGCCTGCACTAATTTTGGTGCTATATTTCAACAAGTGGGAAGTAGTGACATCGTAACATCCAGCCAAATTTTAACAGCTTTTAAATCAAAAGATAAATCTCTCAGTAAAACAGCGTTGCAGAGACTGTACATATCTCTGGAAGTTTCGAGCTGAATGACACGCGTATAATCACTTGATCTAGATTACGAAAGGGTTGAACACTGTCAGCAGGAGCATTCAGAGGCCTCTCCATATCAGTTTAAGAGAATCTCCGTTCCTTGTTTCCTAATTGCCATGATGATAGAACACAAAGTTTTACCGCTTTGTTGTGGTTTTTTTCGAAGACGTGAAATGACTTACAATCATTAATCAACAATTTGTAATCCAAAAACCCTTCAGGTACATTTGTTGGGAGTCACTCATCTATATAATCATAGGCATGATAACAGAAGTGCTTACAGTCAGAGTTGAGTGGTTAGGAGTTGCCACCTCTCAGCTGCTGTCTCAGCAGAGACAAAGTGCGACTGAGGATGTGTTGCACATTCCAACGCAGAGTAAGATGGTTTTGTATGAATCCTGGTACGCACACTAGCTTATTCCTGTTGTCCTTTAACTGCAGTAAGCTGACAGCACACACAGGTCAGTTGCCAAGTTTCAGTTAGCAGCATATAGCTGTAAAACACTGTAAGAAGATTGCAACTGGTCATCTCCTTATGGCCTAAAAATGTTTAAAATTAACTCATATTTGAGGTGAGTGAATATAGAAACTATGTTGTCTTATACATTGGAATTTAGACTTTTGTTTATACCATAAAAGTATCATTAAGAGATCTAGTTATGTAATGGCTGTAATTCCTTCTCCTCTGCCCTTTCTTCCCATCCGGTGCGGAATAACAAAGATCAACCAGCATGGTCCTGCAAATCAGTGGTTTACATCGGAAACAAGAGATGTGATTTGGCTCTGAATTCTTTCTGCAGCACTACATGGTACCCCATTGTTGGTGGAACTGTTCCAGACTAATTTATCTTTCAAATTACATTGCAAAAAAATGAATTCAAGACTAGGAAAGAGCTAAACAGCATTTGTCCCTGTGCAAAATGACCAATTAATGTCTTGACTTACTGTGGGTTATCCTTAAATCTCTACAAACAGGCTGAGAAAAAAAAAATACTGATTTTTCATTGTTCAGTAGCATTCACTGCTATTTCTTGTGGAGTTTTATAGTACCAGCAGTGGATCTCTCTTCTGGTGGGAGTGAGAGGGATCAGAAAGATTTCTATACATGGGAAAACATCACTGTGGGAATTATGTCCGACTTGTGGCATTGCATGAAGCATATGGCTCACCCACAAAACTTGAATCAGTTAGGAGTGACCCTAGGTGCAGTTGTTATGCCAAAAGGGAAGACGAGGACGAGGGGACAGAGGGTGATTTCAGAGCCCGGTGCCTATGTTCTAGTTACTGTTCCAGCTGTGTTTCCTCTGGGTTTACTGCAGGATGTTTGAAAAAGTGGTTCCTTGTTAATCTCAGGCAGCCTCTATGATTGATGATTCCCCTTAATTGTAAAAGGAGTATGTTGGTGCTTCTGCTTAATTTGTGTGTATTTCCTGCTCTATTATTGTAATAATGATTTATTGTGTTAAATGATGGAAGTTTTAGAACCTATTAGCCTTTTTTGGGGGTTGAAGCTGGGTGATCTGGCATGTGAATGAACTTCTTTCCAATGATGGTCTGCTCCTAGAATGTTACATTAAACCCAAACATAACATGATAATGAAAAGGCAGTGGTGTGTTATCTCTTAATTTAATAAAAACAGGCGGCTTGAGTATAACCAGCTTTTTGATGCTGCACATGGGCAAAATTCATCTAATCTGGATCCCGCTTGTCCTCTCATAATATCTGTTACAGTAAAAAATAAAAATAAAAGAACATTCAGAGAAGAGTGGTCAAGGTAGTATACAGAAAGATGAGTGAAGAAATAGTAGAAAGGGGGAAATGTCTGGAGCTTAACTAGAGGAAAACTTTGTTTATAATAATTTTTACTCTCCTAAAATGTCCTGCTGTTTCTCCAGTCTCTCGCAGGCAAGCTGCAGTCTGCAGAAAACTCCTATTGAAGCTGCTGCTTAACTAGGTGCATCTCTCTTCTAAGGAAGGGTAGAAAACAGAACGTCTTGAGTATGAATAGCTCCACTGTTAACAATGGAAAATTTGTCAAGAAAAAGCAAACCCCAAAGCATATGCTACTGCCATATAAACAGCAGTGATTCTTTGGGAGTAATCTGAGCCAGTTTGGTACCTGGCAGGGGAGCTGTTGTTTCAGGCTGGCACATGGATAGATATGTAAGGGAGTAGTTTGGGCACATTTTAGCTGACTATCAAGAAGTTGTTTCTGAGTGTGAAATCTGTTAGACCAGCTGTTCCCAATGGTTTCTGTTGGTGCCTCTGGTGGTGAACTCAGCCCAGCCGAGCTTGCGACCCTAAACACTAATATAAACAATCGCATTTCTGTCAGGCTTGCGACCCCACTCTGTGCGTCTGTGACCCTGCTGGAGGTTATGACCCCTGGTTTGGGAATCGCTGGGGTGGACTGTCAGATAGTCCTGCTGGGGAAGCGCTGATATGCCCCATCCAGGCCAAGATCATCACAACAAATGCCTTCAGATCTCACAGTAATTTGTAGGCCCCTGCCACCAGTTGGAGAGTGCAGCCTATTAGAGCTGACATGTCGCTTTGGTACATCAGGAACGTCTCTGAGATCAAAAGGTCATAGTCCTCCCACGCTGCCGCAGCCTTTCTTCACGGACTCGCCTCTTCGTCTTACTTCCCTGTCAGTTGGCTGGCAGCGAGCCCTGGCTCCCTCGCGGCGCGGCTGATTCGGCCGTCGCTGCTGGATGTGTACCAGCTGCAACTCCTGCCCCACCACCTCTCCATCTTGCTGGTTCTCCCAAGCCACACTTTCAAAATGTTTCTCCCTGCGCACTCCTTGCCTTAATGCAGGGACTGGTAACTGACAGTCGCTGCTGAAATAATTAAAAGTTACATTCAAAGTACTTAAAAACTATATAGGGCAGTGCCAGCGAAGGTGGGCTAAATCTATGTTTTGTAAAATTAATTCTGTTATTTGTATACTTGTAGGTGATAAGCAGTCTTACAGATGTGGGATGTTGATGGAGAAATAAACAGGAACTGTCCTTGCTGCTGTTTTCTGCAAAGCCATGCAGACAGACTTTTTTATATAAAATACCAAGTTACAAATGTCCTAATTAGACATCTGATTTTTTAAGCTTTGTTCTGCCGCAATCTTAAAGGGAGTTCATAAACAACAACAAAAACTTGGTTTTATTAAAGCACTCCCTACTATAATATAAAGTAGTAACATTTTAATAGCTTACTGACTTGATAGTCCAAGGCCATTGACTTCATAATTTACAGTCATGGAAGTTTGACTGTGGTATCACTGCAATAAATCCAGCAAGGGGAAGAGCTTGCAACAGATAATTTAGTTTTACTTTTCCCCCCCCTTCACTATATCCAGGAAATTGCCAATAATGTTAAGGAAAGAGGAGGAGATGGTAAAAAAAAAACCCAATTGCTTTACATTTAGTTAAAAAACTGTACTTCATAAAATTAGCTTGGATTCAGTCTGTGCAAGTCTTGTTTCAGAGCCCTTCTATGGAGCACTTTGTTTAGAGATGTTGCTGGACTGGTTTTCTGTCAGGCAGGTGTGTAGGGAGCTTTCAGCTGAAAATGAGAACAGCAAAGTCAAGTTGTGGAGCATGTAAACCATGCAAGGAAATAGAGCCAGAAAATCTTATGTTATAGGCAGGTTACTCCACACACTACTCCCCAATGAAAAAATTGCTTGAAACTTTGTATCTGTAACTTGATCATCCCTTAAAAACTAATTATATGTCGGAAAAGGGAGCATAAAGTCTCGTCCATCTGTCCAGGTTGGATATGGTGCACAAAACGGCATATCCGATTCATAGTACCTCTTAGGTAATCAGATTAATATCTCCTGAACTGAATTTACCCTTTTCATACTGAGTCTTTCATATGCCGTGTTTCACATATCACGTTCTGTTGAAGCTCTGTGGCTTTTCAGTAATTTCCTTGAAATCTATATGTGGTATGTCTGCACTCTTTTGAGCTGTTCTTGAGACATGCATCAATTAAATATGCTTCTGGCACTCTCTTAATGGCATAGTTTCCGTGGAGTCAAAAACTGCTCCAAAAACTGAGATCATTTGTTTAATTTAAAAGCAAAAGGGTATGGAACTGCAGTTTCAGGCTTCAACAGTTATGCCCCTGTACCTTTGAAGGAAGAGGGAAAAAAAAAATCTTAGTGTCTTACACACAGAATAAATAAATTCTTAACTACTTAAAATATCTGATTTCATTCAGGTTTTTTTTTTATTCCCTTGCTTATCTTTTAATTTTAAATCCTTTTTTTCCAATCTGAATCCAGAATTTGATTTTAAATGGTTGAAGCTTTGGTTCTAGGATATTTTGGGAGTATGTACTGTATAGGAGTTGACTGCTGGTTTTTTTCAAATACTTTGAGAGAACAGGTTCATAAATTCCCATATTCTACCAGATCACTCCAGTAAGATTCATTCTGTGCCTTAAATACCTCTTAGCCTGCATCTGCAGTGGTGTATTCACTGAGATCAGTAGCGTGGTTTTGAAGTCCTCGATGGTCTTCGCTTGCTGCATATCAGCATGTTCATTATGTGGAGTGGTTTTGGTGTGCACCAGCTAGAGAACTTCTGTAGGAAATTAAACTTCTGGTTTCCTACATGCTAGCCACGTGTGCTCAAAGTCATCATGGAGGCAAAAGGATCTGTGTCAATGGCTGGTCCTCAAATCACAGCCGCAGCTGGCATGTTCCACCAGGGAACCAGCGTAGGCAAGTAAGGATCAGGAAAACGATGCATGCACAGGGTAGCTATAGGGGGGTCAACACCAACTCTTTTGGCTGGCTGACACTATTATTATTCGCTAACGTAGACTTGTGCCTTAAAGAGATGAAATGTATTCTCTTGGATGCTTTTTATATGTCAGGCAAAACAGACCACTTACAAAGATCAGTAGGAAGGCTTAGTAATAAACTGTAATGCCCATTGCCTGACTGTGGTAACTTGTAGTTACTGAGCTCAGGTAATCCTTGATCATGACAAACAACAGGATGCATTTCAGCAGGATAGCTGCTCAAATCCTAGCCAGCTGGATTTGACAGGCCCATTTTATGCTGAAGCCTGAGCTGCCATGTCTTCCATTTACTGTTGTTTATGCTACAAAATAAGACATTCTGCCTGCCCATGGCCTGTGGTTGCATCTCAGCTGCAGTGACTATATTCCCTGAGTACCAAATTCTGGGGTCTAGTCATCCTCAACATCTGCTGCTGAATGATCTTTCATAAGCCACATCCAACTCCGTTTTCCCTTGCCGTTCCCTGTGTTTTTAACTTTAAACTGCTGATGGTTGATCTTCTACTTTGAGTTGAAATCATGGCAGTCATGATGGAGTTATTGAATGTTGTTAAATTGCCATCCGCTGAAAACTGCTACCAGCTGAAAGACAAGTGACTAGAGGGAGATGGGCCTGCTAGTTTTTGGATGCTTTAGAAGTCTGTAATCCTTTTAATGTTCAATAAGAATGAAGTTTATTCTAAACTTTGGGGCCTTCAAGCTAATATAGCAACTATCAGTGATCGAATCTGAATTTCAAGAGGAAGAGTTCATGGTGGGTTCAGGTAAAATGCCAAGAGGTTCCTTGGAGTCTATAGTTTGTTCTGTTGACTGTTCAACCAAACGCAAACTAGCAAAGACTGGTCACGTTATTTTCCTTCAGGCTAGCATGAGGTAACTCCGAACAGCATGGGATACATGTCAAGTGCTTTATGTCCCTAGAGTTCATTGTCTTGGTTTATGGTAGACAGCTGCCCAGTTCTTCTTTTCCTGAGGGTGCATCTGCTTCTTAGTCACCTCTGTGATGATCATGTGAGCGAGTATGAAATAAGCTGTTGGAATCCAGAGGGTTCCGCCAGCAGATGAGTCACAGAGGCAAGAGAGGTCAGTACAGACTGTATCAACCATGTGTGGCATAGTTATATCCTGAGGTGAGCCTGCCTTCTGTAAAAACGAAACCTTTTTTGTCTGGACAGGGACATCCTATGGGTAAGAGGAGACTGTATCACCTTTGTGCCGTTCTGACTATGTCAAGGACTCAGAAAACTTATTTCATTGAGCTGTGGATTTCCCTTAGGTAGGGATACCTTGCTTTCCTTACTCTTAACAAGTCTAGCAGGCTGAGTAGTAACTGTAAGGAAGTCATAATAGGACAGCTTAGCCCTGTTGAGGCCAGTTTTGAGTTTACGGTAGCTTCAGCCCAGGGTTTGCTGGTTGTTCTTTTGCATCAGTAATTAAGGTGGCAGAAATGTACTTGCAGATTGATAAATAAATACAACTTGTTGTGTCTGTAAAACTGTAGATTTTCAGCAGACTTCATGATAAAGTATTTAATATTTTGATTGTGCCTAATTTTCTGACAGCTGTGGTTTCAATGAAAAAAAGTGTTTAATCAGAAGGGACATGTTTTGTGGAGATGTTTGCACTGATAAAATAAAAATCTTGAAGATGAGAGGAGATGAGGTTGAGGTTCTTGATCAAAACTAGAGACATGCTACACAAAATAACATCTGGGTTATTGTCTATGTGTTTGGTTTTTTTCTCTCTCGCCATTCTTCCATCATTCCACCCCCTGAAAAAGTTGTTTTGCAAAGTCTTCCTTTTGCTAAACCAGTGAAGAATAAAAGCAGAATAAACCATTTACCAGTTGGCTCTACTTCTTAGCTCCATGTGAAACTGTGTGGTGTTTATCTTGCGTTTTACACAGGTACCTGTGGTGGTGGCATGCCATACAGTGGTCGCCTTGCACGTAGTAGTGAGCAGTCCTTTCGCTCAATGGTGTTATTGAAAATGTTTGAGAGCTTGCTGCCTGGTTTCAGCAGTTTAATTGCTTATGATGTGTTATTACTTCAGAATTTAATAGCTGTTTCTGGTTATGATAAAGTTGGTTTAAACCTGCAAGCTTTTTAAAACTGAATTTGTCGCTTCCTCTTTGCAGTGTGGTTTCCTCCTTTGGTACCTTCAAAACATTGTGGGTCCAGGGTGTTGGGTGAGATGACATGTCCTATTTACGCTCGACTGGAAAAGACTGCGTCACGGCACTTAAAGCTCTGTGGGGTTTTCTTAATTCAGATGCTCAGATGTGGCTTCCTGTCATCACCTGAATACTTACTTTGAATGCTAAAATGATCTTGCTAACTTCAGTATTGCTCTCTTAAACTTAAGAAGATGACAGGCGTAGATTTTACTGTTACCTGTGTGTGCTGTGAGCACAGTGGTGATCAAAACATTACATGGCATAGCCCCTCATAGTAGAAGAAAGCCTCTCCTTTGTCTCCTTGGCTGCCTCTGCTGCATTTCCCGTCTTCTCTATCTCCAGGGCCACAACTCTATTGATTGAATTATTGAGGCAGTCACGCTCTTGTTGACACACGGGCTTTTCAAACTTTAAAGACCTAGCAATACCAACCTCTGTCAGTAAAAAGAGACAGGAGGGCCCAAAGGGATCAATCTTTTTTTACCCATTTGCCTTGTAGAATCTTGTGGTGCCCTGACTGGAGCTCGTCAGTATAAACTCGGCAGGCCGGGGACTTGTGTTTTCACTGTCTAAGCTTTTATAGCCCTGAGCATCCTGTCAAGATTAGCTGATAAACCAAATGATGATAATTTTTTTTCATCCATGTTTATCTTCTTTTGTTTCACTTGACCATGTAGTGGCAACAGAGTAGATGTATTAATACAATATCCTTCCTCTGCCCTGTCTCTGATGACATTAGAGATGCAATGTGCCCACAGGTTCTGCGATCACAGTAGTTGTAACAGAACAAATAAGCCAGGAAGCAAAACTTAAAAGTGTTTGTTCAAATTTCTTAATCCACTAAAATGCCCCTGCCATACTTTCCTGCAATTTCCCAAATCTTGCAAAGGAAAGTATTGAAACAGGCACATAGGAGATGTGTTTCATTGGAAGGCCATATTTGTTATACCTATTTATTAATCTACACACATTTTTATTAATTAATATGTATTTAATCCATTAACTGGGGGCTCCTTCAAAAGACAGCATTCTTTTTCTTCTAGTAGCTAATTCCTTAATTACAAATTCACTTACCTTGTTGCTGTTAAATGTGCTGATGGTTTGAAGGCTATCTTTTCTGCTGACTCAGGTTAGTAAATACTTAATAAATTTTGAGGTGGAATAGTCCTGCCTGAAGACAGGAGGAAAAAATGTTTTCTCATCTGGAGCCCTCTGGCTGCTGATAGATTGTTTTGAACAGAACTTGAGGAAACTCTGCTTTTTCCCAAAATCTGAACCCTGCAGATAGGGATAACTACTTTCCTCTAGAAATGAGCCATAAATTTTTAGTGGAAAAACTACTTTTGTTGGTATGCTGCAGCTCGTGATTAATAGCATACACGCAGACCTAGGACATCCCAAATTTGGGCCTAATGAGAACCCTGACGTGCCAAATCTCTTGCAGTACACATCCCCTTGTAACTCAACAACCCACTTCTCTCATTAATCCCAGGATAACATTAAACTACCAGTAAGTCATAGCCCTCAAATGTTGACATTCCTTGAAAAAGCAGCTGGCTTTAATGTCAGTGATGAACTTACTGTAACCAAGGTGTGTTTAAAGAGAGTGTTTTGAATCTCACCTCATGGTCAACATCAACATTGTCCTAACACCTAATATAGATGAAAAGCTTTTTCAGAGTATTGACACAAACAACTGTGCCTTCTACTTGCATCTAGAGTTAGGAAAATATTTGCTAAAAACAGACTGTACTTTTTAAATAGACTTCAGTATTACTGTAAGTCACCAAGCTGAGAGCTCTGCAAACCAGAGTCTCTTTCCTCTTAAACTTGGACTGTCAAACACAAGTGGTAGTGGAACAAGCTGTTCTGCTGGCTTATCATTTTATTTCAGCTTTGATCTGGAGACTCCATATCCAGTCTATCAGCGTGGAAGCTCAGGCTCCCATTTAGTCCTTTGCTGAATTTCTAAAGCTGTTGAGGTCATTGGTGATGTAGATACTGCATTGTGTAGTGAAACTGGTAAGTTGGCAAATTCATTTTGCATGAGGGATTTTTAGACATGTGAATAGTAAGAGGATGACTAGGGATAATGTGGGTCCCCTGCTGAACGAGGCGGGTGTCCTGGTTACAGGGGATTCAGAGAAGGTGGAGATACTGAACACCTTCTTTGCTTGGTCTTCACTTCAAAGACCCCTCAGGACACTGGAAAGAAGTAAGAGAGTTTGGGAAATGAAGAGCTTCCCTCTGGTTGAGGTAGGAGTGGTCCAGGAGCGTCTCAAAGGGATTAACACACACTCCGGTCTTTAAAAAGGGCAAGAAGGAGGACCCAAGCAACTATAGGCCAGTCAGCCTCACTTCTGTCCCTGGAAAGGTGATGGAACAGCTTGTTCTGGATGCTATCTCAAAGCAATTGGAAGAGAAGAAGGTCATGAGGAGGAGTCAGCATGGATTCACCAAGGGGAGATCGTGCTTGACCAGTCTCATAGCCTTCTATGATCTCATCACCGGCTGGGTAGATGGAGGGAGAGCAGTGGATGTCATCTACCTTGACTTCAGCAAGGCTTTGATACTGTCTCCCATGATATCCTGATAGCAAATCTGAGAGATCATGGGATAGATGAGTGGACAGTGAGGTGGGTTGAGAACTGGCTGTCGGACTGGGCTCAGAGGGTCATGATCAGTGGAGCAGAATCTGAATGGAGGTCTGTGACTAGCGGTGTTCCCCAGGGCTTGGTGTTGGGTCCAGTCCTGTTTAATATCTTCATTGACGACCTTGATGAGGGAATAGCATCCACCCTCAGCAAGTGCCGATGATACAAAGCTGGGAGGGGTGGCTGACACGCAGGAACTCTGCGCTGCCATCCAGCGAGACCTGGACAGGCTGGAGAGCTGGGCAGGGAGAAACCAGATGAGGTTTAATAAAAGCAAGTGTAAAGTCTTGCACCTGGGGAGGAATAACTGTTTGAATCAGTACAGACTGGGGGATGACCTGCTGGAGAGGAGCTCTGGGGAGAAGGACCTGGGGGTCCTGGTGGATGACAGGTTGGCTATGAGCCAGCAGTGTGCCCTGGTGGCTAAGAGAGCCAATGGGATCCTGGGATGCATCAGGAAGAGTGTGGCCAGCAGGTCTAAGGAGGTGATCCTCCCCCTCTACTCTGCCCTGGTCAGGCCCCACCTGGAGTATTGTGTCCAGTTCTGGGCTCCCTGGTATAAAAAAGACAGGGATCTCCTGGAGAGAGTCCAGAGAAGACTACGAAGATGATTAAGGGCCTGGAACATCTCCTGTATGAGGAAAGGCTGAGTGAGCTGGGGCTGTTCAGCCTGGAGAAAAGAAGACTGAGGGGGGACCTAATTAATGTTTATAAATATCTTAAGTATGGGATGCAGGGGGAATTGGCCAACCCCTTTTCAGTGGTCTGTGGGGACAGGACAAGGGGCAATGGCTGCAAGTTGGAGCACAGGAAGTTCCGCACCAACATGCGGAAGAACTTTTACACAGTGAGGGTGACTGAGCACTGGGACAGGCTGCCCAGGGAGGTGGTGGAGTCTCCTTCTCTGGAGATATTCAAGACTTGTCTGGACACCTATCTGTGCAATATGAGCTAAGGAGCTGCTTTGGCAGGGGGGTTGGACCCAATGATCTCTCGACGTCCCTTCCAACCCCTATGATTCTATGATTCTATAAAAAACTGTCTGATGGTGATGACATTGAGCTACTATTGACCTGTACTGGCTCCAAACCAGTGACCTCCTAGAGCAAGTCAGTTTCCTTGACTTGGGCCAACCCAGTGACCCAACAGTGAAAACCGTACCTTATTTTATGGCCAAAGACTGAGTCAGACTCTCCAAGTAACTACACTTGGCAAAAACTGGCGGATAATCCTTATTTTCTGACTCTCTCTTACTACTAGTTCCCATCTACAGGTTCTCTGTGGTTCTAGACTTAAGGCCCTGTCTATGATTGAGAATACATGTAACTACAGATAAAATTTATTTTCTATATATATAGACACCAAGTTATTTTATTACTTTTATTAGTTTGAGTTATTTCCTTGTTGGCTAAGAAGGAATGTGTATGTAAACAAAGGCTTTTGCTCTCTGTCCAGACTGTTCTCCCAGCAGCTTTACTGATAGGGTGGGTAATCCAGTGCCTGTTAAGTCAGTCAGCAACGATGCTGGGGAACCCGCTTCTGGCCTCTGGATAAATCTTGGAGGAGACAAGTCACTGATAAGGGAGAGTCATGCTGTTTACACTTCCATGCTTGTGCAACTAATATTGCAAAAGGAAACAAAAGATAGTGTAACATAGTTTTAAAAATATATTAGTCCTTCAGCCTTTACAGATATAAATACCTGATGGACCATAGGTAGACAGAGTAAATCCGTGTGTTACACTCCCCTTGACTCTGTTTTCATTTCCAAGATACAATCTGTTCCCCTAAAAATCTTCCAATTTATACTGAAGGTGACTGTAAATACTTGTGACTAATTTATGTTTCCCAAAAATGTTCAAATCCCTGTGTGCACTGTCAGTGCATACAAGAATGCTGAGATGAAGGGATGCTTTACTTCTAAATCTAGCAGCAGCTAGGAACTTTTCTGAAGGTTAACTTTCACTTGTGAATTCAGTGCTGTGGAATGGTATTAGATCTGCTCTACAGTGTAATGCTTTCCCAGGCAACTCCCAAGATGGACAGCGGGACTGAAAGCTCTCTCCTTTTTGACTCTACAGCATACTTGCACACAACTTTTACAGGACATCTTCATGGATTAATGGGTTATTCCATTTATCTCCTTGTCTGTTTTTTAGCCCCTTTTTAAAGATTAGCTATACTTCTGTGTAGTTCTACCACAGCCAAATAAAGGCAATGTAAATGCGAGGAAAGAATGCAAGTTTGTGCATACAGCATAAGAAACAGACTTAAACAGTGATCCAGAGATTATCCTGGGGTGGGAAAGTAGTTGAAACTTCCTCAGCAGAAGCTGTCTTGTTAATCAGCTCTAGCAAAGAGCCTCTCAATGGGCTCCTGATAGGCTTTAGCAGGATTGCCGAGTAGAAAGGAGGAATGCTGTTTATTACTGTAAGCAGGACTGGTAAACTTCTGCTGGAATTTGTGTCCAGTTCTGATTCTCAGAGTCTGGGGACAATATGGAAATACTGGAGGAGACTTCAGAAGACCACAAAAACCAGTCCATCTTGTAGAAAGGCTATTCCATGTAAGGCTTTGGCAGTTTGGTGCAAATGTGAGATTTTAGATGTACTAATGCTTGGAATTGCTATTTGACAGTTCAGTCTTTCCAGTTGTGTAGGGAAATGTGTAAGAATGTGCAGTGGCTGGAAGAAGAAATAGTAAACTTCAGCCTTAGAAGTTATAGTTTACTAGCAGTATGGGTGACAGCTTTGGGACAGCTCATCTGTGAAGCTGGTACTCTGGTGATTGATATATGTAAGACCAAATGAAATGTCTGTGCAAAAATAATCTTTAAACCAGCTTCTTGGGGTGCAGGCTAGGGTAGATCCTCATGGAAAACTCTTCTGGCTGTGTTTACTGCCATGATTTTACGGTAAGACTAAATGAGACTGGAAAATGAAAGGCCAGCTCAACACAGTCCACTTAGTATGCTTTATAGATGAAGGCACAAAACTTCTCTTGCACTGTAATCATTGGGTTTCTGAACAGCCTCGTTAGAACCTGGCAAAGAAGTGCATCTGTGGAAGAAATTAAGATGTGAAGGCATGAGAGAAAGTACATATTTCTAACTCTGTGCTTCACTAACAATATTTATATGAGTTTTTCTAGAAGTTTTCTCGGAAAACTCTTCTTCCATTTTTGTAGGCATTATGCCTAAGGAATAACATTCATGCTCACTCATAGCACGTGTGTGTGCTGTTAGTTTCTGTGTGCAGTGAAATGTAAGCTTGGTGAGGTGCACAAAGCAGCCCTCGTGTATCTGTGCTTTCTTTTGAAACATGCCCACATGGAACTCCTGGGATTTTGAGGACATGGATGGATGGACAGAAATTACAGTTCCTGATAATATAAAGCAGAATTCTCATAGAAATAGTTTTGTTCTGTGTTGCAGAAGAACTTACCTTCCTTTTTCACTGACTACAGGCAGACGTTTTCATAGCCTCTTGCTGGATGCAGCTTTTCCTGGCCTCATGCTGCTCAGTCCTTTGCATTTGGAGTGGAGATCAAAAGCACAGAAAAGCTCCTTTTAGCTGTGGCCAGCAATATTTAATAACAAAAAAACCCAAATAGTTCACTAAGATGTTGGATGGCTCAGGAAGCTCTGCACGTTTGCCAGTGTGATGGGTGCAGACGGCTTAGATGAAGACCACAGGTTGGATTTGAAAGATGAGGGACTAAGGTGTGCCTGCTGCCCTGATCATAGGGAGAATATTTGAATTGTTGATTGCTGTCAGTGTTGTTATACAAGCTGTTCACTTGTGATTTATAGGCATCAAAAAGATGTTCAAAAGGATACCTGCCTCCAACCAAGTGAGATTTCTGCATTGCACTGAGGCCATCAATGGCTGCTGCAGCAATCAGTAAATGTGTTGCTGTCTAGTTCTATATAGTTTGGTGGACTTTGGTCATTTGTGCAAAAAGTACTGGTCCAGTACAGAACAAGGTCCTGGTGAGATAAGTCACATAAGCGCTGTTGTAAAATTCAGAAATTGGAATATTCCTTGAAATCTCCATTTAGGAGTTGGCTCTAATTATTTGAAAGTAGAACATTTGGTTGGTTTCTGGATTAAGACATTTGACAGAATTTGGAGGTGTATAATAGAAATCTATGCATTCTCTCATATTATGTTATACCATCTTAAGACCAGGAATGTTTTTACCATGGAACTACCCTTGAAGGCAACAGAAATGAGCCTTGAATCCTGCTTTTACAGCTGAAATACTCAGGATCTTACTTGTTGATCCATGGTTCATATAAAGGCTCTTGGTAAGACTGTTTACTGAACTTTTTCGAACGAAGCACTGAAATCATTACATCAAAAGATGGCAAGGATAAACCACAGGAGAGACCTGCTGCATTTGTCTTGCCTTTGGGTGACTCAACTTAATGTGTTTTGGATTAATGAGATAAAGTCTAAGGGAAGGTACTAAAAGAGAGAGGAACTTTTTGAAGGTGGTTCACCCAGTTCACTCTTGAGAAAGCACAGCACAGTCCTTATGGTCTCTGCATGACGTTTATACATTCTGACTTGTATAAGAACAGCTTTCCACTTGAGGTTGTTGGGTTTGTTTGGTTTGGGGTTTGGGGTTTTTTTTCCACTTTCTGAATCAAAATTAAATGCCATCTACACAATGTTGTTAACCTTTAAAATGGTCTGTGAATGAAGATGTATGTTTTGGGAGGCAAGTTTCTTACTCATCAAGCCTTATTGTATTGTGGGGTGTTTTTTCCACCAAGTACCTCATAATAAAAGACAGATTGAGTTTATTCAGCAGGAGGAAGTGAAGGATCACAAATGAGAAGAGAAGAAGGGATCCTCCTCTGTCCACTCAAGAGGAACTGGGTGCTTTTTTCTCAACACTTCTTTCCCAGCATGCCTAGGCCTGCTATGTTTGCAAATGGAATTCAGATTAAAAGTGACCTCTCTCTATGACTTTATGCCTTCACAAGGAAGAAGTTTTCTGTCTTGCAAATGGCATGTTCTTGCTACATCTGGCAAGAAGGCAGGAGAGTCAGCAAACAGTGGCTCTCGCTTGTGTCTTACTGTGAATTAGCATCTCATTTTTGGATTTGGTTTCCTGTTATCTGTCAAAACTCTCTTGTGTAACTTCAGCTCCTCCAGAAATAACTGTCTGTCTCTCCTAAGTATCTCATGGCAAAGTGGTGGTTTCAACTTCCTTTTGACTGAGTTCCAACTTAAAGGATAATGGATCTTTCTGTTCTCTTTGGTGGCTTCTCTCCCTGCTCATCTTCATAGTCTTTTATTACTGAAGTTACAAAAAGTGCATTTATTTCCCCATGCATGCAATGGTTTCCTCCATGTCTGGAATGATAGATTCAGTGTTCAAACGCTAGCTTGCTAGCTTGACTGTGTTATAGGCTGCCTTCAGTGCAAGTGCTGTCCAATTTTATTATTTCATTATTGTTTATCCCTGATCAGGCTGAAAACAATTCCATATAGAAGCACATTGGTCCTTGTCCTGAAGGATCTTGTCAAGGAAATCAAGCAGGTGAAGCTGCAGAGGACAAAGACATGCACTACGCAGAATTCTTTATGTATAATACTATCAGAGAACATGCTTAATACAGGTAGTTTCTCCAAATACAATATTTTTTTGTGTGTTCTGGGCTGTTGAATAATGGGAAAAAAAAGTCATGGAAGTTCAGTAAAATTAAAGCAAACTCTCAGATTACTTTTGTGAAGCCATTTTACTTAGCTGCTGCAGCTTATCTAAAAGCATTTTAAACTCCATTTTCCATACTTGCTTAACTTTGGTTTCTTCAAAAGACGAGAGTATCAAATTCTAATGAGCAGTTTCCTTTCAGAAGACCTATTCTCTGGGAGATGAATGTCTGAAACAGCTGTAACTTTCACATTCCACCTCTCTCTCCTAAATAAACACAAAGACAACTAAATATATAATAAAAGAGATAGAGATCTATGTGCCTGTGCATATGCAGAAAAATGTAGATGGATTTATTGATAACCACATACTCAGAAGTCTGCTACAACTGATCTGTGGGGGTAACTTGGATGACTGATCATTCCCTTTGTTTTTTCTTTGGAGTTGTTATTATTATTGGATCTTTTTTCATCTAATAGTGAAATACTCCACTTTGGGAAACTTCAGATTTGTTTTTGGTCAACGTTCCATTAAAAAATTGATTACAAATCCCCCCAAAACCCCAATCAAACCCTTTTTTAAAGCCAAAAGTTGGGTATTGGTAGCTTTAGGTGCATTTGCCTAGGGTAAAATCTGAGGATGGAGACTCTAGTCATAGTTCTAAGAACACAGGTAAAAAATTTTGTACATGTAAATGTTGGCAGCATGGGCATTTCAGGCATTATCAGTTGCTCTTTAGCTGCATGGGTGAGCCAGTTAACGTCTTGCTTCTTGTGATATTTATAGCCCTGGCATTGGAGCGTAAAGCTTTTTAATGAGATAGTAAAAAAACTGCCTCGGCCAGTAAGTCCTGCGTCACAGTCTCTCAAAAAAAATGTTGGTTTTGAAATTTCTTTTTATAGATAAAATGTCAGAAACAGCATCCTTAGCACAGTAACAGATTGTGACTGGTGATAAATTGTATGGCAAAGTGACTTCTATATCCTAAAGAATATGAGAGCAACGGATTATTTCCCTTTTTGTATGAGGCCTGGGGAGGAACCTTAAGAGAAATAATATTAGAGGACAGACCAATCAAAATAACCCCCAAAGGAACTTTCTGATGTGATTAGGTCTGTTTTCACTAGCCCTAGGACTAATGATAAAGTTAGCATGACATTAGCACACGACTTTTAGTGTACAAGACATAAAGCTGCGCCACGTACAAACATTTATGACTATAACAGAATTAATCCTTTGAGCATGCAGGCTATTGGTTTGCTTTGTTGGCTTGTCAGTGTTGGTAGCAACAGTCCTTCTGCCACTTTACAATGTATGATATTTGCATACAACTCTAAGCTTTGATAAGCATCCCTCTTTCCTTCCTGGATTTGTCATTTTCTCTTTCTTTTTCCTGCCTTCTTTTTCTTCAATTGTGTGTCCTTGAATTGTTCATTACAGACAGCATTTAAACACAGGTTGTTTCTATTTAAACGGAGTGGTCTGAAACCATAGACCTCTGATGATGGAAAATAATTTTGTTCTTTACTAGTATGAGAGACTCAATGTGTCAGATCACCAAAATACCATTTCATCTTCAAATAGGTAACTCATCTGTTCTTTTAGGGTGCTGATTCAGCATTGAATGTTTGCAGTGTTTAAAAACAGTGTCTCTGCTGAAAAGACAAACGAACCAAAGCAACTAACCTTTAGGGAGCTAAACTTCAGTTTTGAAATAAGTCAATATCATTTTGTGCAAAATGGCTGGAAGTTTTCTGTTGAACTTGTTGATCTGATACTGTGTATTTATAAGATGTGAGGAGGTCAAACCTCCAAATAATAATGGTTGCAATATAGTGTCTCCATAGATATATTTGTCAGAGTACTAAGAAGTCAAAGGGTGAAAATATTATAGTTCTTAACTACAGGTTTTGCTAGCACTGACATTGCATTTCCCTCTGTACAACGCTTTTCTCTCTCAATCTGTTTGGCATGTCATCACATACAAAAATCAAGTCTGATATTACAGTAATCCTGAGACAAAAAAAAAAAAAGCATCTTCCATATTGGAGTTATTACACATTATATTTTTCTGGTTTTTTTCTTGCAGTTTAAGAATTTCAAATTAGCTAGTAAGTCAAAGTTCTCAAGTGCATGTTCTGAAAACTTAAAGGATAGTTTAAAATGCTGACAGTCAATGCTGGTAATGACTCTGGTGCTGCTTGCAGTTAACGCATCATAATGACTCTAGATTCTGCATCCCAGCCAGAGTTGTGTGAGTGGGAAAATGAGACAAAGACTGTTAAGGTCTCAAGATTTTACTTCTTTAATATATATATGGTCTTCTGAGCACACAGGGCCGAAAAGTCAGCAGAAAAGAATATATATATTGTGAACTGGAAAGAAATCGGTGCCTTTGAAATTGTATCCCTTGCTTTGCCCTAAATCTGACTGCAGCTTTTAGCTTCCACCACATGTTTACATTGGAAATCTCTCTTTGTGCATATAGAGTTTGTTCTCTTATGAAATTATGTCTCAGGGGAAGGATAATTTAAAGCCATTTCCATTTGTTATGTCTGCACTGAAATAGGCTATTAGAGGCCGTTAATGCTGGATAAACTCAAAAACTACAACTACCTTCATCTGTGGATTATAGAATCTGTCCAACAAATTGTATGCTGATATTGCCGAATAAGGAGCTATGGCCAGCTTCATGTCGTAGCCAGCACTGGGGTTGTTCTGTAGTGTAGCCAACATCAGGCTGGTGCTGACACTCACAGATGTGCATCTGATTTCACTTTAGGAAGACTGAGTTTTTAGAGGTTGTCTGATGATAGCCAATGTAATTTTAGGTTTCTAGGTTAGAAGCCTTGCTGGACAGCCTTTGAGAAGACGTGGGCTGTGTTTTTTGTAATTCTAGACCTAGCATTGTCTTATTTTGAATAATTGTAAATTCAAGCACAGCTGTAAGCAGGGGACAAGTTGTACAGTTGTTAAGCTATGCTTGAGGAATGGCCACAGATAGCACATAGTTGAAGGTATGTTGCTAAGCTGAAGTCCTTCTATGCTTTGGCAAGAGAATGATCATGTAACATTGTTTTCTTTTAGCTATGAGTTACCATTCCCTCATTGCTTCAGACAATAGATTAACGAATTGTATGACTGGGAGCCAAGAATCAACCTATCTGTATCTGCTCCTCATTCACTCTCTGACCAACCACTGTTATTGTAGTGGTAAGACTGGTGATAGCATACTTGAAAAACACTCATTCCTGTCTGTGTGTATAATCCTAGCCAGTTGTACCATTATTCTTACCGAGCCTGGTAAGAATACAGGATACATACAGAAGATTTTAGAATTGTTGCAGATTAATGCTTTTGTAAGTGGAAACTTGTCTTAATCATGTGTCTAAAATATTAAGCTGCAAATGTCATAAGAACTTGTTTTCTGGAGAAAGTCTTCAGTGTTCCTGTCTGCTTTCTTTGACTGGGAGATGGAAAACCAAATCAATCCTTTGGTATGTCCTAGTTGACTCCAATGGTGCAGATAAATAAAAATGAAAAAGAACAGAACAAAACTATAATTCACACAGAGTATAAAATCTGTATTGCTTAAACTTTCCCTGTCACCCTCATACCCTCATTTTCTTGAAGCAGTGGGTTTGCATCAGTGGAGTTCTGACTGTCTTAAAAGGCCTTGGAATTTTTAGCTCATTACAGATAACCAGGACTAGAAGAAAGGAAATGGACTTCACAGTGGTTATTAATTATGGAGGTTTTAGAAGCTTGCATTGCTTTTAAGGTGTTTGGATTCCAGCTTATCCAACTAGAGGTCAGAAGTCACTTAACTCATTCACAGAGACTATCTGTGAGTAAAGCATGTAAAATCTGGTCTTTCTGTTTGTGACTCCGGAAATACCTGTATATGAAATACAGTAGGGAGGAAGAAGAGGCGTGGTAGTTCCATGTGCACGACAAGGTTCCTTGTCAGAATGACAGGGTAAAAGAAATCTGCTGATTTCCAATCAGTGCTAAGTCAGTAACTACTACTGATACCGGAGAACTAATTTCTGTCTGTCAGGTATGCTTGATGATTCTTTACTTAATGCTATTTGTGATACATGTTGACCGTGTTGTTTGTTGTGGGGTGCTTTTATCTCCTACAACTCTGTCCTAACAGAATCACAGGTTGGAAAAGACCTTTAAGATCATCAAGTCCAACCGTTCCTGTCCTGTGCTAAACCATATCCCTAAGTACTTGATCTACCCTTTTTTAAACACATCCAGGGATGGTGACTGCCCCTCCCTGGGCAGCCTGTTCCAGGCCCTGACGACTCTTTCAGTGAAAAACTTTTTCCTAACACCTAATCTGAACCTGCCCTGGTGCAGCTTCATGCCATTCCCCCTTGTCCTATCTCCTGTCACCTGGCTGAAGAGACCATCACCCACCTCTCTACAACCTCCCTTCAGGTAGTTGTAGGCAGTGATAAGGTCTCCCCTCAGCCTCCTCTTTAGGCTAAACATTCCCAGCTCTCTCAGCTGCTGCTGATAAGATTTTCCCTCCAGACCCTTCACCAGCCTGGTTGCCCTTCTCTGGACTCGCTCAAGGACCTCAGTGTCCTTCTTATGGTGAGGAACCCAGAACCTTCATCTGAATGTCCACAAGTGAAGTAGGGAGCTGCTCAGAAAGTCAGCATGGCTCTGGTGGGACATCTGCAGGGTTTCACAGTGAGCAAGGGTATGAAGAGGATGAGGAAGCACAAATTCGGGTACTTCTCTAGGTCTCAGCCGCAAATATTTGTTGAAAGAAAGAAGTGACTGAAGTCACATCTTGTCTCCAGAACAGGGAGAAAATTATTTGGGAACTTGGATCATGAGTTTCAGTTTCCTTAGCTGCTCAGTGGGAAAAAACACTGCATGCTGTGCAGGTATTATGTAGGCCTCACTCCATGAGGTGGATGCGTTTGGTTAAAATTCATCCCATGCTTTAGTCCTTCTAATTTGCAGCATACCCTTTCAGAAATGTTCAGAGAATTTGCTGATTGACTCTGCTACGCTGTGATTGTATTTCTTTTTGCACAAAATGTTGTTACACTAACATTTATAAACTTCTTGAAGAATTTGTGCCCTACTCATTGTGAAAGGATAGCTAGCAATCAAATATGAAACCATTTGATATTGTGTTAGGTTTTTTAACCCAATTTCTGCTAGTCATTTTACTTTTATTATCACAGCATGATTTAATTTACCTTGCCTTTTTTGAAGGTAAAAGCAATTTTGATAATAAAATTCAGTGTTGCATCCACTGGGGCCCTGAGAGAATGGCCATGCATTCCTTGTACTGCATCAGTAACAACTGCAACATTCACTTCAACAGAAATGGGGTTCTTTTTAATTATTTGAAAATTATATCTTAAACTTTTTTGAGTTAGTTTATACAAAATATAGAAATCAGTGTCAAGTGTGATGTTTTCCTATTAAAAAAATATGAAAAACTCAGGGAAGGCAAAGATTTAAAATTAAATAGAACTGTTAAATAGAAAGTTCAGCTGGAAAGGAATATTTAGTCCAATTGCCTTACTCATTACTAGTCATTTTTAAGTTTTGAAAACAATGACATATTCAACTCGTGAAAGTGTGTCTTTTTAGGAACCAAAACTGCAAATCTATGAAGAACACTCTGTTCTTAGATTCTTTTCTTTAGAGTCATTGTTTTCATTTGCTGGGTGTTTAATCAGTCCAATACAAATAGTGTGCAGTGTGTCTGTATAAACTTACACACTGAGCTTTGGGCGTTCCTCTGTATAATAAACTGCATTTGCTGAGGAAGGATAACCTAGATTATGAAGCCCAGGGACTGCTTTTTGTATAAGGATGCTGTGTGCAGTTTTTAACTTTTGTTCAAGGTAAAAATCTCAAGAAGTTAATGAAAAGGGAATTAATCTTCCCTCATGCTCACTGGATAGAGATCACAGACTTCAGGTTTTGAGGAGACAGATTAAAAAATATCTTTGCTGCCAGCGGCCATAAGGCTGAAATGCTTTCATTCTCTAGAGAGGCAGAACTCATCTGCAGCTTCCCCTCATTTAAACTCGAGACACTTCAGTTTCCTGTTTAGTTTGTATCTAAGTGGATTTTCTTTTAGATTGTAGATAGTTGTTTGTGTATTCTTTGCTAAAGGTTATTATTTTTTCCCTTTAGCTGTTGGCTTGGGAATTGCCTGAACAGTGTGTCTTTATTGAAAAGGATTATGTGCTACCTTGGCTAGGCAATCCCAGAGGAAGCAGATACCATATAAAATCAAAACACAATAATGTCTCCAGGTTGCCACTTGCTGAGTCTTTTAGCAGTGATCTACTTGAAGTAACCTTGTGGGAAAACCAGGTTTTAGTGGTTCTTAATGTCTGCAGCACCACTTGCAGTGACAGAATGTGGAGAATCTATGATCCTTTTTGTGGGACAATTGTAGCGAATCTTTGAGTCGGGCACCAAGCTGGTGATGGTGATACTCTTTTCTTTTTTTATTGTATGAACTGATGTCCTCCATCAGTCTGTAGACCAGTTCAGGTGAGTGTTTACATTCCCTCTGTGGCCTTCATCAGCTTTTTCTTGCTTTAGTGAAGCATTTTTTCTAAAATTTGTCTGAAGTTGTAAGTCTTCACATGTGCCTTGGGATTCCTGGTGGAACTAGAAAGATGCTACTACTTAAATCAGCTCATGTTACCTGGCTGCAAGAAAAGAGACTGCTCTGTTCAAGTCCAGTTAAAGCCTCCCATGCCTCCTGTCTCTTCTAGTGAATTTTTTCTAATGTCTTAGTTTTTTAAGGTCTGTATTTCTTTTGTAGAAGACAGAAAAACATCCTGGTAGAATCCTGCTTTCATAGCTCACATAGCCATTTCTTATGGAAGTTTTGTGAGCCAGAATGGTAAAGATCATAAAGTGTGTTGTAAATATTTATTTGCAAAAAGGAGAGATGCCAAAGCAATAGATGAGAGGTCTGCGTTTCAACCTACAACAGGTTACTGACATTACTAGGCTGTGAGCAGGAGTAGGAGGAACTAGGCACTCGCTTTCACAGAAATACCCTTTTCCACCTTTTCAAACCTAGGGCTGCAGCGTTTAAGCTCACCTGCCCCTCCTTTGCTAGTTGAACCACATACCAGTGCAAGAACATAGAAATCTTGGCCAGTATATGTTTCAGCTTGACTCGTTAGGAGGCACACCACCGATACTTCAGTGTTTAATTCACTTCTAGAGAAACAAGGCACTGGTCATGTTCTTGTGACTAACTACCATTTGCATGTGTCGTTATTACACCTCACACGCCTTGTAACTGTCAGCAGCAGCTCCAGCCAGACCCAGCAGTAGGGAAAGGCCTCTACAAAGCTGAAGTGAAATATGGAGAGGAGCTCACGCAACCTTTTTAACCTCTAAACAAGTGCTATCACAGAAGTGTTCATACCAGAAAAATGTTTCTCTGTTCCTAAGAAGGGTACTCTGTTGCTAGGAAGAAAATCGTCATCCTCTCTTGGATTGCCTAACTTTGTTTTATAGTAGACCTGAACTATCATTTTATTGTGTTTCTGCTTATGGAGTAGAGGAATAAAGAAAGATGTAGGCTGTGAGGCAGAAGGAACAGGATCTGGAGGGAAGAGGAATGAAAACTGACCTGGGGTCCTTGTTGAGAGTCTGAAGCTTGCTACTGAGCTCAGTATATTGACCCAGGATGGAGAGAGCTGCAGAATATAAACCTGGTTTCTCAAAAAGCATGCCTCTCTAATCCCCTGCATCCGCTGAGGGCCTCTTAATATTATTGTAAAGAGTCTGTTTTCCAGAGTTATTTGATTCCTGTAGCCATGGGCAAAGGCACCCAAGCAGCTCTTGTTTGATTAAAAAGCTGAATTGTTTGCTGGTGACTGTAAACACAAACAGCTGCTTTCTGAAACCACACCAAAATGAGAGTCAGATTGGTACTTCTGCTGCAGGACAGAGTTTTGAACAACTCACTAGCTATCTGGGAATATTTTCTTTAGGAAAATAATTGAGATGAAAGTTAATAAATGCAGAACACGGTGTGTGTATGTGTGTGTGTGTGTATTTAGCTCACCTGAAGTCTGACCTGATTATTTTTGATGCAGGCTGATCCTCCAGTCTTAGAGCAGAACAAAAGCAACTTAGTTTGCTTCAGGTAGTAATATTTAGAGGGACTTGAAGATGAAAACATAGAGAAGAAACTTACGGGGTCAGTGAAGACTGTCTGTTTTCTGTTTGGCAAGACCTTGTTTGCATTTGTCCAGGGAAAGAGAGAAGGCACGGGTTTGGGGACCCTGATTCTCCTGAGACTGGTTTTGTTGGGTTTTATTGTCATACTTTTCTACCCACAGAGTACATGAGCAGGGTATAACTGTGCTCAGGGATGTGGTCTTCAGGGTTTCAGTGTGTATATTTAATCTATTTTAATGTTCTTTGCACTAGGTATTCTGAAGGTTGCAGACTGCCTTTCCCTTGCAACTGTGGAGCTACTGTCCTTAGCAAATACTGTTTGATAGGTTGTGTAGTTATTTTAATTACCTGTGGCATGTAGGAGCTTACTGAGAGGACTATCAGCAAGATAAACAGAAAACATCAGACAATTCCCTACCTGAGACTACTAAAACAAAAAGACTGTAAAGAATCCTGTTTACTAGTTACTACTTTCTGTTCATGTGGTTTGTTTGCATTTCAGTCTGAATGGAAAGTGAAAATCAATTGTGTAATTATTGTTTGCCAAGAACAGGGAACCTGGTGAGCAGTACATAAAGCCACGTTTTATTATAGAAGTTTAAGTTCCCATTTCTCAGACTCTAGCTCAGACCTCTTTACCATGATTGGGTTCCCAGGCTTTCAGATACAGCCTGTGTGTGCAGTGACACTTACACGTTTGTTTTATATAGATATTGCTTACATATGTACACAAGTCTTTTTTCAGAAGTATTCTGAAATTACAGGATGAGGCATCTGGAGACCTGGCTTCTCTACATGGCTTTGCCATCAGTTTCCTGAAGGACTTAAGCAAAGTTAGAAAGTTTTTTTACACAATTACATTGGACAGTACATAATCCTGTTCTGGGGAATAACAAATGTCTGGGGAATAACAAATCTGTGCTGCATTGTAGATTCTGCTTTCCCCTGATGGATTTTGAGAGCTAGTGCTGTTGGGGGCTCTTCAGCTTTCTGCCTTCCTTGCAACTTGACTCTGTGTCCTGGGAAGCATTTTACTACTTTTAATCCAACTTTTGTTGACTTGCATGTGTTTAGCCTTTGACCAACTGTAAGGCCAGTGCTTCTCTTCCCATCTCTCTTTTTCACTTTGTGATGTAACCTGTGGGTTATAACTACCCCAAAGCTGCCTTTCTGCTGATTCCCCTTTTGTGTGCACTGGGGATAATGCAGTTTTTCTAGAGAGACCACAAGACTTGATTCATTGATGTTGTAAGAACTGTCAAAATCTTGTGACAGAAGCGGAAAATTTTGTTGACATTGGAAGGAGAGGTGGCTAGAGATGGAGTCTGGGTTCCAGCTGTAGGGGTATTTCTATTAACTCAAAAGGGATTCAGCTGGTTTTATGAACTTAAATAATTGAGAACCGTTTTTGTTTAGCTCTGGGTATTTCCTGAATGCCTTTGCAAGTCAGTGTAGTGCTGGGCTTAGAAGCTTGGCTCCAGCTTGAGATGTATTAAACAAAATAACCAAAGATAATTTTTCATGGAAAGGTGTATTAACTTTTGAAAATGTTCATTTTACAAGTAGTGTTGCTAACTCAGCTGTATACTTTAAAAATATAATGTATTTTAGAGTTGTCTAAGAAAAAAACCCAACTTACTCTGCATATGTAGTTATGTCTGTGCACTCTGAGCATCTCCTAAATACATAAATACAGAAAAGATTATAGTACTCTCTTCTCTTCCAGCCTGTAAAGAAGATAGTTAGAGGTTCTTTACTACATGAATTTTCTGGTGTCATGGTTAGAAGTTCTGAAGAAATTCAGGGAAAGCTAACTTGAATGTCGCCTATAGTTCTGAATGCAGTTATATCCACACTGTTCTCTTTTGGTCTAGGAAAGAGTGCCCTTCCCAGTGCAGTCAGGAGCATCCCCTTTAGTGCTGGCAGCCTGGTTATTCTGGAACCATGACAGTTGACTGTAGGCACTGTAAGGAGATGATTGCTCACATAGTGTTGACTGATCTCCAAATACCAAAGCAGAAATCTTGAATCAGATGCTGAGTGGAAAACACAGCTTTGTGTTAATGAGTTAGAGAAATTTGTGTTCCTGAACTAATGGACTTCACAAAGAGCTAGACTGCAGCTCTTGGTAGAGTCAGTAATTTCGCCTGATGGTCACAAATACCAGTCTTGCTCTCCAAAGCCCTGTTGAATATAATATAGGAGGGTTTCTATTTAGATGAAAAAGACTGATCAGATGGCTGGAAGGAAGGTTATGAGGAGCAAGCAAAAAGGAAGAGAAGAGCAAAAAGAATAAATGAGTATTTTGAATTAAAAGTAGCTCAGCAGGCTTTGGGGAATGCATTTGCTTGGGCACTGTTCAACTCACTTTTCCTCCTCCCAGAATCTCCCAGAACCAGAAACTCAGTAATGGACTGGGATAAGCATCAGCTGTAGATAGTTTTTGTTTTGTGTGCTACACCCATCCTTCTTTTCTCCCTCTTCCTCTGTGCTTCGTGTACTTATTGTTGGTTTATCTGTTGTTTGATCCCTATCTACCCTTCTTCCAAGTGAAGCAGGAATATTTTGTTCCTTATTAATGGTATGAAAAAGCACAAATCAAAAAGCAGGACCTCTCGAGCACACATTCAGCTATTAAGCTCGAGTAACCAGCCGGACAGCCAGGTGGGAAAACTTGGTGCTGGTGGGGAAGGGTGTCTTGCTCTCTCTGTTGAGATTCCAGTTTTGTTGCTGACTTGGCTGCAGCAGGAGCTGGAGGCATGAGAAACACCTCCATGCTGTGCGCAGGGTTTGCATGGTGGGGATGTCATTGGATGAGTGGACAGGGAGGATGCTTGGCCCTCCCACAAAACTGCTCCCCCCTCCCCCAAAACTGCTTCCCCCTCCCCCTTCCTTTTCTTTTGCAGTTGCACTCAGTGCTGTGGCTCGGAGGTCATTTGTTTCCCACAGCTTCACAGAACACTGTAGCAGAAAGGGAGACAATGGTCCCTTACAAGGGGGATGTGAGGCCGTCTTTCATCTCTAATAAGCCCCTTCACTTGCACTGTGAAGCCTGTTGTGTGTATGTGCATGCACAGTTCCAGTGTGAACCACTCTGCAGCTCCCATTGATGTAAAGCATCCAGGTTTTTTTGTTTTGTTTTCCAAATGGGTAATTCTTGATGTGTTCCAGCCTGAGGTGGGTTTTCCGTTCAGCACAAGCACATCAGGAAACATCCCTTCTCCTTTTCACGGAGCTATTTAAATTGAGGGCCGATCTGGTCAACATTGATGGGCAGAAAGACTGAACTTGGAAAGGAGGAGGGGGGCAACTGTCTTTAGCCTCCCCTCTGCTGAGCACAGGCTCTGCCTGTTGCCCTGCTTGGGCATGTTTGCTGACTGAGTGTTTCAGCAGAGCTCTGTGACCACCCTCACAAAGCAACTGACTGTCCTGTCACAGAATTTGCAAGCCAAGGTGTGATTCGAAAACTTTTTCATCTCCATTACCTCTGTCTAGTGAGCAGGACAGGAAAGGGTGAAATTTTACCAGCTCCAGTACCTGAAGGGGCCTACAGGAAAGCTGGAGAGAGACTGTTTACAAGGCCGTGAAGTAACAGGGCAAGGGGTAATGGCCTTCAGCTGAAAGAGGGGAGATTTAGATTAGATATAATGTAGAAATTCTTTACAGTGAGGGCGGCGAGGCCCTGGCACAAGCTGCCCAGAGAAGTTGTTGGTGCCCCCTCCCTGGCAGTGTTCCAGGCCAGGTTGGATGGGGCTTTGGGCAACCTGGTCTAGTGGAGTGTGTCCCTGCCCATGGCAGGTTGGGTGAAACTAGATGATCTTTCATTATGTGCTTCTGTTATTCCTGTCTTGTTAGGCTGAGAGTAAGCATGTAGGTTGATGGTGGTCATGAGGGTTTTCCTCCTCTGTGCCCCCTTTCAAAGCCCACGTTTAGCCTGGATTGCCGCTTGCTGCAGTTGATTCAATCGTTTGTCAATGAGGTCCCCTTCAAGCTTAGTGCAGGCTTACCTTAGGAAGTGGCTTTGATAGTCCTGCTCCACTATGTCTTTCTCCCTCGTTACTTCTCTAGTTCCTTTTGTACACTGTATTACTTCAGCAAAGAAAGAAAATCCATCTTTTCACTTGTTTGAGTGACCGTTGCAGTTCTTGGCTATTTAGCATCATGCAGCCTCGTGTTCCACATTAGCATCTCTGGATGTTATAATAGTCCTAGAATGAATCTTCTGCTTAACCCTGAGACCTGGCCTGGCATTTCTTAGCTGGCATTTCTTAAACAGGTTATCTGTTTAACATACCACAGCCAGGAAAAGACACCGAAGTATGTTAAGAAATAAATGGTTATGCAAAACTGAGATATCAGCTATAATCTACTGCAAGTTTTTCAACCTGGAATTAGTATTCCTCTTCCAGTTGGGAATCTTATGTTGGGCATTTAAGTGATTCTGCTTCTGACAGAGCAGTTTTTGAGCAAAGGTAGAAAACCATTTTCACAACAACACGAGACTATAAAAGACACTCAACAGTTTCTTTGCCTGTTTGAGATTTGTATCAGATGATTCCAGGCAATGCAACTGATCAATTAGAGATTTCTTGGCATTTGTTAGTTCTCCTGCTGAGAGGCCAGTGTACAAACCCATTTTCTAGCACTATCCATATGAGACTGAAGCACTTTTTTTTGGATGTTTCATCTCTACAAGGTAGACTGAGCAAGTGTTTGTGGCTATCATTTTATAAATTAAAAGTCTGAGGAAAAGAATAGTTTTAGCAACTCTAACTGAAACTAAAACTACAAACACTAAATATAATGTTATGAATGCTTTATCACTGCTGCTAACACATATATATTTTGTGTCAGACACTGAAATCTTCAGCAGTAACAGACATTGTTATGTATACACCATTCTGTAATCTAGCTTGACCTGTCCCATCCAGGAGCATCTACCTCCAGGTTTTGGGATACTTAAGATTCACGCTTCAAAATCAGAGCAAGAAACAGACCAAACTTGGAAAACAAGCATTTTGTTCACTTGCTCAGCCTGTGCATTTCTTTGGCAACTGGGATTTTTAGGGAAAAACACAGCTTAAGCTTCCCTGAAAAGCAAGAAAGGGACAGTCTTTGGGGAAAGGGTGTCCTCCTGCCATCTTGTAAAGATATATGGGCCATCATTAGTTACTTTCAGATGAGTACAGGATATTGCTGACTGATGGATATATGAAGGTAGCATGCATAAATATAATTATGTTTGCATGTCTTCTGTTTTGGTGGATGAGGGATGACGTGCAACAGCTGAATGTGTTTGAGCTGGAGGAGGGGTGCTATGACATTTTTCTGAGCCCTGCAAATGAATGTATTTTCAGCTTGTAAGATGCCACAGTAACTGGATTGCCACTTGTTGTCTAGTTTCATTGTGATACCTGTAACCATTCCTTTTCTTCTGCTGAAATGCTGTTGCATAACTTCTTGCAGCAAGTATTGTCCCATAGAACATATCACCCGATCTTTTTGTTTGCCTGAGCAGCAGAGCACCAAATGCCCTTTTCTTTCAGAAGGTGGAAATGCATTACCTTCTTTAAGTGACGCTGCCATGGTAGGTCTCTAGTTAACTAAACTGCTTGTGAACTTGAAGCATGTACCTCTCAGAAGGGAAGAGAAGGGGAAAAAAAAAGATCAGTAAACGCCCATCTTTCAAGTCTATTGATACCTGAGGTTGCAGAGCTCAGCTAATAGGATTGGATGTTAGGAAAAAATTTTTTACTGAAAGAGTTGTCAGGGCCTGGAACAGGCTGCCCAGGGAGGTGGTCGAGTCACCTTCCCTGGATGTGTTCAAAAACAGGGTAGATGAAGTACTTAGGGATATGGTTTAGTTTAGGATGTGAATGGTTGGACTTGATGATCTTAAAGGTCTTTTCCAACCTTGTTATTCTGTGATTCTGTGATTCTGTGAAATCTAAATTGCTGTGGCTGTTTCATCTTTCTTCTACTGTAAAAGACCCAGCACATATTGCGGAGGCTGAGCATGGACTGCTTCCCCAACAGCCATCAGCACGTCTGTCTGACCTGTCTGTATGGTTGCAAAACACAGAGTAGTTAACTAGATGTAATACAGCCTCTAAAATGTGAAATATTACTAAAAAAATATATATATAATCCCAGTAATAAAGAGTTTTAGATTCAGTAAATCAGAGAAAAGTAACTAATTTGTTACCTCAGCCCCTGCCTAAACTTTTTGAAGTTTCTAATGCAGCCTCCCATGAGTAGGAATCAAAATGGATCTCCTCTTGGTTTTGGCAGGTACCAGCCTTGCCTATGGCCTTGTCTGAATGATACAGTGTCATTGGTAGAAAAAAATCTTATGGCCATGAACTTGTTTAAAAGGGCAATTTGGGACTGGGTAATTAAATCAGCACTCCAACTGTTCTGTGGCTTATTACAAGTATGTAAGAAAATGATTAATAAAATCAAGGTGTAAGCAGATCTCAGGCAGGCTCTGATTGTAACATTTTACTCACAGGAGCTTTGGGACCAAAGAAAAAGGTTTCTTCTGAGTGCTGGAGGACTTTTTGACATGTATGGAGAGCTGTACACTGGATTCGGTGGCCATTTCTGGTGTCCAGGCTGAGTCCTTGAGAGTACAGGTGAAGTATAAATAGGGACGGTGTGAGGTGATTCTGTGAACTAGCAGGCCAGGACATCCAGAAGTGAGGAGAGATTAATTGTATTTTGTTTTCAAATTCTTGTAGATGAAATAGACCTATGGAAAGGATTTTAGTAATTTTAACAGAAAAGCAAGCATTCCATCTGAGAAAATAGGTTATTATTTGCTTTCTAGGTAAAGTGACGAAGTAGTCTAGAAACTGGTGGATCTCCTGTGAGATTGTCTCTCTTTACGGAGAGGTATTTAGCGACAGTGTATTTAGGGCTTCCATTTGGTCTCCACAGCTGTGTTAAAGCCCAAAAAATTCCTTCTCCAGTATTCAGAGCTGAGAAAGGACTGCAAAATCTTCTGCAGAGGATTTTACAGAACATGATCAACACAGTGTAAAAAAATAATCAAAACTTTTTAAAACCTCATGTAGCTTATGGAGTACAGGTGTAGTTTGTAAACATGTAACTGTTCTCTGCTGTATGAGGTTTCAAGGGGCCTTTACCTGTTGTGCTTTTCGACCAGCATACTGGCGTCTTTTCCCCAGAAGGAAACCCTAAAAGTTGTTTAGAGCTGCCTGTGGATTATGCAGTCTCACAAGACCTTTGGAGAGAGATGTGATGCTTTACGGATCAGTACTCAGTTCATTTTTGCAGTATTACCATTCTACCCCAGTCCAATTTTCAAATATGTAGAATATGCTCTTTTAATGGTGCTACAGCTTTATGCTGTGACTTCCTCACACAGCCCAGAGTGCAGCGTGCTCTTTGCTTTATGCTGTCCTGTCTACTCTGCGATGCTTTGCCAGCTCCCATCAGTTTGCTGTTCCCTGCTGTCGCAGAGCTCAGCTCTCCCCACCCCGCTCCGCTTCCTGCTGCTGACCCCATTTCAGTCTTGGCTCCCCTCTCCAATTTTTTTCGTCTCTCTCCTCCTCTCTCTTGCCATTGGCATATCTTCTTCCTTAAGCCATCCAAAAATAAAGTAAGTGGATGTTTGTGCAAAATGTGCGTTCCTAGGTAGTAACTGGCTATTAGCTATACCGTAGAGAGCAATGAGATGTTCGCTGTGCAGAGATAAATGGTAATCTGAATACTTTAAAACCTGGATTGCAAAGGGGAAAAACCGAATCAGGTTTTAGTGAGAGGGCTTGAGATATACTCGGGGCAGCAACTTAATCACAGAGCAATGACTTAATTTCTTTTTTCTCTTTATGCATTGGGCTGGCATCTACAGACAAAGTCTTTCAGTTAGGGTGTTTTCCATCTAATCCATCCAGCAGTCCCCTTCACGAAGGACATGTTTATTCTGAGCAGGGTGCATGATTCATCACCCTTGGGAGATGAGGCAAGGTTTGGTGCTGATCTCAGGCAATTTATCTCCCCCTTTCTCCCTTCCCCCCCACCCCCCCGCAAATACATGAAGCAGTTTTATACTAGGAAGTTACATCACCGATAAAATCTTTCAAGGGGAACATCTAGCACATTATGGAACAGAAAGTAATCATTTTTGCTGTTGGGTAACGGTGAAGTTGATTTATTAAAAGCTATTTCGGACAACACAGCAGGCACGGTACATGCTGGGAAATGTTACTCTGGTCTTGTCCTAGGTGGGAGTGGGAGAGCTGCAGAAGAAAAGTGAAGGCGCTACTATAAGCACCTGAAAATTCAGAGTCACACTTCAGATCCCCTGAGGCTGCGGTTTCTTTACCTCTGAGAACTAGCTACATAAGAATACAAATTATCATTTTTGGAAGATGTATTTAAAAGACAGGTAGATGAGGTACTTAGGGATATGGTTTAGCATAGGACAGGAATGGTTGGACTTGATCTTAAAGGTCTTTTCCAACCTTGTGATTCTGTGAAAGAAATGTAGCTCTTTACCTTGCAGAAAGAATGGGATATAATTTTTTTATTGGGAAAATTGACACAGGCAACATATTCCCCTACTGTACTGGAACAGGTGGGACTTTTAAGTCCCACAGATGTATATTTGATGTGACGTTAATAAATTAAATGAGGCATATAGAAAGAATGAATAATCAGATGTTAATGACTTGTCTGTTGTCCAGCACTGTCCAGTATGAAAGGGAAATAGTTATAGCTGAGTTGATAAATATTTATTTCTGTGATATTTATTTCAGTGGTTTGCTTGGATGGAGAACACGTGCATCCCAAGTAACACATTCTCCCAAGCCAGTGCTGAAATGGTGCGTGTCTTCCGCAGTGAGCCTTGCTGCTACATGTGCCAGCGTTAACATGGAAAACAGAACTGAGATACAAGAACCTTTATTCATTGATTCATTTAAGAATTCATGCTAGCAAAAGAAAAGCAGCATGCTAATTCCATTAGTGTGGCAGAGCTTTCATATGGGTAATAACCAAGACTGTGCTGCGTGTCTGCCAGAAAACCCAAAAGTTACACAGAATTTACTTGTGTGTTGGACTTCATTGCAAACTCAGTTAATCTGAGGGCTGGTTACAGTGTTCTTAGAGTAGTCTCTGGTTTTATGGCTTTATTGGGTTGTGATTCTGATTGGATGAAATGCTGTATTTTTCAAAAGAACTTCAGGTTTTCTAGGATGTTTTTGCATCTGATACTTTGAATGATAAATCACGGATCAGCAGCAAGGTAGCACAAGTGCTGGCCTTGTAGTTACACATTTTAAAAAAAAAAAAAAAGGAAAAGCCCCAAACATCTAAATCCAAAGCTAACCCACCCCTCAAACCCTCCAAGCTTCTGCCTGTTACAACAGACGGCTAATAATCACACTGCATTGTTGTAAATGACTTGCTATAGCCAAGTTTTTGCTGGTTTTTAGGATGGGTACTCAATGAAACAAGTCGCCCCTGGGACACGGTTTCCTGGGTCGTTCTGCATGCAGAGCAGCAGATCTGAGTCGCTGAATACCGCTGGATTCACTCCTTGCCCCGCGCTGCTGAACAGCACAGCTGTAAGAGCAGCCGAGCGGTTATCACATTCCGGCCTCACGGTACAGCAATCAAACCAAGTGAACTGTATGTTACAGAGAGCCTGCAAAGGAGTTCTAGTGGATCTGGTCAGTTTTGCCTTACGTTCATCCTGCTTGTTTTCAAACAAACTTTGAGTCAGAATACATAAATCTGCCATGTTTATTTACAGAGGAGATTAACATGGAACTGTGGAAGAAACTGTTTTCTAAAAGATCTTAAAATTTAAAGCAGTAAAGTATTAAAACAGTTACAGAGAATCATAGTTACTAGCTGATTGTTTTTAGAAAATAATTACTAATAAACAAGAACACTGATGTGAATACCTCTATGTTCTAGGACAAAACAAGATTTGATGTTTTGCATTGATGTATCTCATTTATGTATACAGTGTTGAAGCTGACACCAAAGACTGGAGAGGAACTGTATCTTCCATTCAGAAGTCTTTATCCATATCAATATGCTAATTAACACTAGCTATTTGATGTGGTTTGAGTTTGATATTTTGCTGTGTTTGGCCCAGAAAGCACTCTTTTTCAGAAGAGTAAGTTTCTGTTTATGTCTCTCTACAGAATTCTGTGCAGTAAATGAACTCGTATTTCTCCTTGCTTGTTCCTGAAGGTGGTGAGCTTGCTGTTGTAGGCATTGAAACAGTGGCTTGAGCACACTAGGGTTCTGCTAGAAACACTCTTGCTATTTGTCTCCCTTCTTTTTCCCATGGATCTTTTTTCCTTTGAGGAATTAAAAAATCAGATAGTATAATGGCTAGAATAGGGATGATTCATCTCTCTTGCAGCCAATACATACCTTGGTCTCTAACATTCTAAATTGATTCAAATGCAGTATGTATTTTGCTTTAGATATGGCAACCCATTTGTGGCCTGACAAAGTCCTTTGCAGTGCCTTATTTACTTTTCCCTCTGAACACAGAAAATGCTGTGCGGTTAAGTTAACCAAACTGTGCAATAGCACAGCACAGAGCAATAGCACTAGGTGTACGTTGCACTAATGGCAATACTCTGAGAGAAGGTTGTGTCATGCCTTTACACCAAGGATGTACGAGGTGTGGATGAACACTGACCATGGCTTTCACACCGGTATCTGCTCTGTAAACAGGAGTCTAACAGTGACTGGGAACTTAAAACCTTAAAGCAAAATATGTTACATTATTATTGCAGGTTTACCCCCTTTGGAGACCATACTAATACAATTAAATGTAATGCTGTTGTTTGAAAGCTGTTTCTGTAATTTCACAAAAGTTGTGTGGTTAATGCTTAAGTCACAGCCTCTGAAGAGAAAATCTAGACAATCCAATGGAGAATGACTGATTTCAATTTTTCATGAGTATGTTCTTGCTGTAATTAGCTGTGAGTGTTAACTGACAAATGACCACGGCGCCTCTGGCTCCATTCTTGCCATATCTTGTAAATAAAGTAGAATTGGTCTGAAACCAGCATGATAAACTTTTGTTGGGTGCAGAGTAGAGTTTTGAACATTCAATAATCATTTCATTTCCTTCCAGGTTAGTGCTGAGGCAGTTACTGAGGGTAACATAAAGAGGCACTGTTTTTTGTTGAAATGCTGTCTTTCACATGAAGCACAAGTCTCCAGTTTTCACCATTTGAACTCATTTAAATTCCTGTGGCATTTCACACAAGAGATAGGATATAACATGTTTGGGCTAAATTCAAAAACCTGATCATACAAGCCCAGCCTTTATTTTAGCATAGATCAAGTAATCTATTTTTCTTTGGCAGTGCTTGCCTCTAAGGTTTATATTAACCATGCCTGGTGAGGTCCCAGGAAAAGTTCTAGATGTAGTAAAGTTTGTTAGTATTCAGGCAGAATTTGGCCAGCTCTTCCTGGGCATTATGTTGTCTTTGCCACCATAACCTCTATGTGGAAATTAATGTGTTTGAGCCATAGCTGTGTATATATTGCATGTACAAAATATGTCCACACTTAGGGCTAAGTACCATGGGAGTAATAGTGCCAGTTCTTTCTGCGGTACTCTAGGGGTATGCTGTGATTGATAAATTTGTCAGAGATCCAGTACTGCTGTTGTCCAACTTCTGTCAGACCTTTGATAACATATGTTTATCTTGCAGATTGCCTCTTCCTTCTTAAAAGTCACTTGGTTATAGTAGCAGAGGCCTTTGTGCACTGTCCCAGCCGAAAATGATCAAATGTTATAGGGAGACTGGTCGCGTGACCTGGAGGACAGTTTAATGATAGTTTCCCGAAATAAAAGTTCCAGCAAGACTCCAGGTGAGAACAAACGTTTCATTGAGGGGAGAAGGGAGGGGAAAGGGAAGTGCAGCTGAGAGGCGAGTGATCAGCTTTCCAGTAAACGATTAAGTCCATGGTTCATTGTAATAGCAGTGGCTGGGAAATTATATTTCTGTTGTGCAACAATTCCTGAGTTTTCAGAAAACCTTTCTAATTGGAATGGAAAGCCAAGAATTTAAGGGTTTCCTCAGAGTTGCAACATATTATTTGAAAAAATGGGAACATGGATGCCCTCCCCTGTTCATGTCTCCTAACCTGTTTCCTTGGAAGTCCTGGGCCCTCTGTCCAAAGGCATCATTTGGGCAACCTCCCAGAGGGTGGGCTGGAAAGCAGTGGGGTTCTGCAGGAAATCTGCTTGGCAGGTATCGGTGTGGTCTATGTCTGTCACGAGATTCAGTGGCACGTACATGTTTTCACAAAGCATTTAGTCTCCACCAGATGGATTTTAAAATTCAGATTTTGTTTTGTTTTGTTAGAAAATAATATTAGCATAGCCAATAGTATATACAAGTGGCTCATTTGATTCAGGAGGTATGACTGTAGGTTAGGCATGGCTGCAAGCTGTTGATATGCTTCTGTTCACCAGAAGTGACTGTGAAACTACAGATGTAAAACTATTTAAGCAACTAAGCCCAAGTCTGGCATCAGAGATGTTCCTACAAATCCTTCTGCCTGCTGGAACAGGTGGGTGCATGTACCTGTATTACAGCTTTCTGCTTTCACCTGCAGAGAATTCTGCAGCAAAGTTTGAATCCAAACACTGCACTTCTGTAAAGTGAGCAAGTACAAGAAGGTGCTTTCATTTTCTGGCTTTTGGTGCCTGAGCTGTTGCTTTAACAACAAATTGTGTTTAACTAAGTTGGAAAGGTAGATTTCTCGAGCTCTTAAATTCTCCTGTGTGGGTGTTTCCATAATCGCTGGGTATTGTTGACTGACTTTGGAAGTGCATGGTGAAATAATTATGTGGCCTCATTTTTGAGCTGACCACGTATTATGAGCTTTATTTTGTCTAGGTTGATGATACTCGCAAGTTCAGAAATTAAACTTGCATATTCATTGTTGTAAAATGAATTACAGAACTCATGTTACTCATCTGCAGAGCCAGTTATTTAATTTTATATGATTCATTTTCATTCAATATTTTTTTACGAATTGTTTTGAGGATTAGTCTTCCTTACTGAAAAAAAATTAGAAGTTAGGGAAAGAACAGTCCGTTCTGGTTATCTAGCTCAAGCAATTGTAAATCTCTTCTAGTAATTTCTTTGGCTGGATGAGCTGTAGCACATCCTTTAGAACCAACATAAGAATCGTTGGCCTCCAATTAGGTACCAGATACCTGGACATTCCTTGTTTCTGGCTGAAAGGTTTGATTGCCTAAGTAGATGGTAACATGCAAGATGCTTCTCATCATCTGCACCCCGATTGACAGTAACAGAGGTTGGAGAATGATTAACAATATCCAGGAGGCACTTTCCTAACTACTACTTCCTAAGCAGTTTTATTTCTTTCCTGTTTATGGTATGATAATTAAATGAAGAATGTTGTTTGATTTACAGCTACAGAAGAAGTCATGTAGATGGTGAATGAATATGTAGAACACATTCATTTCATGTCTGGATGATACCAAACTAGCCTACTTAAACTATCACTAACCTGAGATCCAGCATCTATAAAAAATTCACGGGCATTTCAAATGCTTGCTCTCTTCTGTCGATTTATTTTGGAAACTGCACACTGTCGCTACCACTGTGTGCTTTCCAGGTCTCCTGAGGTTCGTGCAGCATCCTCAAGGAGCAGTCCTACGTATGCTTTTTCATTTTTCTCCTGGGTTGAAAACGTGCAGTTAATAAATATATCTTTTGACTTCCCCAGACCCTGTTTTACAGGGGAATTCATCTTTCCACGTTCTTCGGGCCTTCAACTTTCTGTTGACACCTTACTTCAAGCGTGAGATTGGATGTCAGCCTGTGTGGGATGGCTCTGTAATATTGTGGATTATCTCTGAAGCTCACATTCAGTTCACCTAGGCTACCTGTCAGCCTTTACATCACAGAAACTTTCTTCCAGCATGGAGCTATTCTGAGACCTTATGTAAGAGCAAAATTCAAAGTTGAGTTTGCAAGGAAGAAAATTAAGTTGTTTAGCCACATGCACTGAGATGCTACTTAGTCCATATTAGTCCTTTCTTATATATGTCAAGTTGATGTTATCTTTAATCATGCTGTTATTTGCTTTTCAAAGTTCATATCATAAGTGTTTTAGTTTTTAATCAGTGTTCTTGTTCATTTGCTTTTCAAAGCCAAGGGCTGAGAACCATGATACAAGCTCTCCTTGAGAAGCATATGTGGGATTCCCCTGTGGAATTCCCCTCCATCATAGCAGTCAAGTTATTTGTTTTACATACTCCTAACCTGAGTGCAAAGACATTTGAATTGTTTCAAAGCATAATCTAATCTAATAAAATCCTAGAGTTTATGCCTAAGGTAGGATAGGTACCTCCAGAAGAGATGGAAAAGCAGCAGTTACCTGTTTTTGCTGTGTGGAATAGATGGTCTTGTGTTTCTCTTTTGTCACATCAGGCCTGGCTCGTGGTGTTGCTCTACAGAAGCACAAGTCAGTTGGCTTCATGGATGCCAAGGTAGATGGGAGAGTCACAGCACTGCTTTTTGGAGAGGATGGGTTAAATGTATATAGGAAGTAAGAATGCCCAGTCAGTGACTAAACTTGCTTTACTTTCTGGAAATTAGGTTATGCTAGAAAACAGTCATGTGCTTCAGATCCCTGGATGTGCTGCTTAGCAGGTCACCTCTACTCCAGTTGTTGAATCTTCAGAAGTTCTAGTGCAACACTAGTATGGAAGGGATAGAGAGATGTCACAACCTAGGGAACAGTCCTTGCAGGTGACAAAGTCATCAGCCAAGTAGTCATTCCCCTGATGAAAGTAACAGACTAAAATAGTGTTGGGTCTTTTTTTTTTCAAATAGCATATAGTACTATTTTCAGGTGCCATATAGAACTATTTATTACCAGGTTAGGATGGTGTGACATAGTACTTTCTGTAGATCTTTTTCACCACCTTTCATTTGCATGAACACAGCTACTTTTCAACCCAGGTTGCAGTTTTTCAAGATTTTGTGTGACCAGACTGGCTTTCGGTTGTGTTAGGTAATGTTTGTCTTCTGCAACTTACTTTCTTCCCTTTTTCTACAAAAGAACAACTGTCTGTGCAATGTGGAATTCACTCATGGTGAGGTTTTGACACAAACGTACATACTGCTTGCTATCTACATTAAAAAGTATTTCTCTCCAAAGCAATGTTGTTTGCATTTGGCCTAGAAGGGGGTGAAATTGTTAATTCCGGGGGCTTAATTTTGCAGTCTCAAGCAGGATGAAGGTGCACAGATGAACTGGATATATTTGACCTCTGGAGTTGGCACTATTAACCAGTGTCTTCATTCAGGACCTGCAGAGGTGTTTCAGATACCCATAATTATGGATACAGGCCTGCTTGAAAATAAAGACAGTGAACTTCAGTGTTCAGCAGTGAGCCAGCGTGGTGAGTGGGGAAGCTGCAAGTAGGCTCCATTGCTGGGAGAAATGCTGCAGGATTGTGTGCACCCAGTGACCTGACACCCAGCTATACTGGATAGCTGCCAGCTGGGCAGCATGTGGTAAAGACAAGTATTGACATCTCTTGTGGAACTGAGCTCAGCAGAAATGGTAAAAGTAGTGTAGTATGTGTGGAGCCTGCTTCGAGGGGCAGTGGAACCTAAATGCATTCCTCATCTGCAGAAGGCACGAATCCTTCTTGGTGCAGTTTAGGCAGGAATGCTTTTAGACAAATGCGCAGTCAGTGCCTCCTGCTCAGAATTCTGTGATCATCTGAGCTGCTGTCACGGAATTAATTTAGCAAAGTCTTTCTCAGTGTGCAAAGAACTGGACGGGTGAACTGCCAGGTTTGTGGAGGTGGGATTTCAACTCCAGGGTTGACTATAGTGGAGCAGAGGCACTGCCATCCATATTGTGGAACATGCTCTGTTAGTCCCTTCCTCTCTCAGAGGTCCCTTGCTGCTGCCATGTAGACACTGTCACTAGACATGGGTGATGAGAGTGCAATGAAACTCCAGAGGCCATTATACAAGTCCTAAAAATAACATTTCAAACTGAGCACACTATCCTTTTACTAGGAAAAGCTGTTCTCCTCTGTGTTACTCTGAGTGATGGTGAGAAGACTTAATCCTTTTCGCTCACTGCCTACATTGTCTGATTTTTATGTGGGCTTGGGAATTTCAATGTAATTGCTATAGCTTTGGGCTTCTGCAACTGTCCTCTCCATGCTGTTTTTTAAAAGGGGAGGCCTCTAGTGAAATGCAGAAGATTCTGAGCATTGCAGACCGTATTATGAGGTATAAGCAAAAAGTCTAAATCCTCACCAAAACATCACATGCAGTTTGTCACATCATTTGTTGCATCTGCCGGTGCCAGGAACTGACCTAAGCATGGAGACTCAATCCCATCACAGCTCCTGAATGTGTTCAGAGGCTTGGCAGGATTCCTTGCAGGAAAAACCTGCATCAGAGCTGTCTGCTTAACATCTGGACCTGTGTATAAAAAGTACTTAGTATCTTGATTGCAGAGACAGTTTTCTGGCACGTGAGAGTGCAGAAATTCACACGCCTGATCATCACTCTCAATCTTGCTGTGCTTCCCAGATACTTTTTTTTTCAAAAGTACACTATTCACAGGGAAAGGGATGAATAATGTTTTACAGTTAGTTCCCCTCACAAATCCATGACTACTTCAAGAGGATTGCTGAAGGAGGATAAGCATGTGGTTTTCTCCTGTGACTGTATGGACAGTCAGTTGAGTCCACTAATCTTTATCTACCCAGTCATCCTAAACACCCTCATGATATTTGCAGTTTTGGAGCAAACTTATTCATAACTAGGTGTTGATTTTGATTCTTATCTCTGTTTAAAAAAAAAAAAATCTCTTGTCCTCAGCTTGCTGTTTTACTTGCAAATATTGCCAATTTGTGTTTGGAACATAGGGGACTTACTTTAGTTCCACATCTATCAAACCGATCTGTGTTTTAAGCAGATGTTTATGTTTAGCTGGAGTGTAGGGGGGTATTTTCTTTCATTCTGTGATAAAACACCAAAACCACAGAATTCTTCTGGAATTAATACTAGGACAGGCGATCTCATCTAAGGTTTTCAGGCGTGTGGAGATAAGAAGGTGATTGGAAACAGCCAGCCTGGATTTTCCAAAGGCAAATCACGCTTCACCAGTCTGATTGTCTTGTACGATGAGGTGACTGGCCTGGTGGATGTGGGCAGAGCAGCTGATGTGGTTTAATCTTCAGTTTAGCTAGTCCTTCTGATGCAATCTGCTGTAGTGTCCTTGTCGCGAAATTAGAGAGAAGTAGACTGGAAGGACCAGCTACAAGAGAGTGGAAAATTAGCAGGATCTCTGAGCTCAGGGAGTAGACATCAGTCATTCAAATTCCACCTGGCAGCTGGTTGCCTTCCTCAGTGGTCACTACTGGGGTCAGTGCTTTTTAACGTTTTCCTTAAAGACTTGGGTGAAGAGCCAGTGTCAGCTTAAGTTGGTTGAAGGTGCTGTAGACCCCAGACTAAACCACCTTATGTGAATAATAGTATACTCATATGCTGAAAAAAAATGGAGAAATGACCCTTCATATTGGTAGATGCCATTTATCTTTCCAGAGACAGTGTCAGGAAGGAAATTACTAAAGTTGCACACAAGACATTGTCTGCCTTCAGTTTTGAGAAGCCATATAGAAATTAAAATTGTAAGAATGTTGACAGGTCATCCTAGAGTTGCAGGAGGTTAGAGAATTGATGACTTGGCTATTTTTACAACTCTTTATTGTCTGTCTTGTACAATACAATACATTTTTAATATTGTGAAGGCTTCTAACATGGGGAATAAGACACAAGTATGTAGTTCTTTCCCTGGAGTCATCGGCTGCCTTATCTGGTCTCAGCTGAAACGTACAGAAAAAAATCCTGCAATATTTGTAGGAATTCGTTGCAGATAAAGAGAAATTTTGTATCTCTTGTCCTGCAGCTAGACAGATTCAAAATACATAGCAACTTCAGATGACTACTTACAGTCATGTGATAGTTAATGCAGCATTCATATCAAGCATTTTAAAATAGCATTGTAGTTCTTCAAGTTGCCATAGTTGCCACAGCTAAAATTAGGATTGGCCTCCCACATTAAGCTTGGACAACTGACGTTTTTTAAGACGTGTATTTGGGAGATCTTTTTATTTGCTTCTTGGCTCCTAAACTTCGGGGATGTGATCAGACTGTCTTCAAGCCACTCTCCACCTTGTCATCATAGAGAAGTGGGTATGTGCTGGGTGCAGGAAGGAAGAGAGGGCTGTGTAGAGAAATTGAAGTTTAAGAAACATCAGATATTGCAAGATGTGGTTGAGTAATGAAAGTGTCTGATGTTCTGAACTGTATTTATACAGCTTGGATATTGTCTCGCATAGTTCCTTTGGCAAGTTCTGAAGATTGCCAGGACTGCAGAGGAAATCTGAGAGGCCAACCCTGCCCAATTCCTTCTTCATCTCCCCCCACTATTTAACACACTTGGCTATAGGTTCACCAGTGACTTAAAAATATTCTTTTATTTCTTATGAAATAACATCATCATGGCAGCGTCCTGCAAAGAAAGAGGATCAAACCTAGTTTCCTGAGGAAAGACTGTCCCTTGCTTAGTCACGACTGCTGCTCTCAGCATCACTGGGCTTTTCATCAGAACTTGCCATGGAAGTGAGAAACAGAAACATAATTGGTTGAACAATGAACTGCTAATGAAACCCTGATGAGATGGTGATACCATCCAAAACTTTGTGAGGGAACCCAGCTGATCTCTCAGGTATCAAAAATGATTTATTGGTGCCAGGCAAATCCCCCTTGCTCTGAAGCCAGCTTGAGCTTACCTGTGAAGTGCTGCGCTGCTCATTAGAGACTGTCACGGGTCTGCAGTAATCATGTAATTGCATACAAGTGCCTTCTGCCCAAGTGTTCATTAGACTGCCTGAAGCACACGCGCTCTGAAGAGATCCCCCAAATTATTTTTTTTTACAGATTGCAGGGAAAAAAGGGCAGTTTGAGGGGGTAGTGTATGTAAAGTCATCCACTGACACATGAATGCTTTATGTGCCTACTGGAATATAGTCCAGACCTTTCTGGATTTTGGAGAGAACCGGTCCAGAAGGATATTTTCTCTCTTGCAATATTATTTTTAGAATAATTCAATATAGTTTAAAAGTTAAGAAAGTGTATTCACAAGTGAGGCCTCGTTAGCAGGCATTTTCACTGATATCCACTGCATGGGTTCCTTTGGACATGCTGAATTTCCCTCTGAAATTACTCTCTTAGCTGCTGAAAATTTTTTCGCAACAAAAAAAGGAAAAATGTTACATAATTGCAAGTAAATTTTATCCTAACTTCTCAGTGATCTTTCAGCCTTTGGCAGCCTCTGGCTTTGCGAACACTTGTGCTTCAGAATTGTTTATCAAAAGGTAGAAATTATAAGTCAAGTGAAGCTCCCACAATTCTCACTTCTCTGATTTCTAATGTGGTGACCTCATCATGGCTGTCCGTTTTGCCTCTTTCTTGTCTTTCCACTTCTCACTCTGGTACCAGGATGCTGGAAGCCTCTTGGAGCTTGTGGTGAGAAGGACTGAGTTTTGTGCTATTAAAAAAGAAACCTAAAATCTTCCTCTTCCATGGGTCAGTTACAGTTGTTATATATTCAGCTGCATTTTCAGTGAAGATGTCTACATCTTCATAGGCATCCAGCATCATGTTGCTGTCATGCACTGATGAGGTACTGTGCCTGTTCCAAATTGAATTGAGGCAAGTTCTCTGAAATGACTGAGCTTCAGCCCTGGCCCCATGGGAAGTACCGAGGCATTTGCCATATGTTCTGGCAGGTCTCTGTTTGAGCAAGGTGGCACACTGGCACTGTTTTCCCTGAGGCATGGTCTTGGGTCTGTCACATAGAGATCCCCTGTAACATTTCTCTGTGGCTCAGAAAAGAAGGTTTATTTTTCATTTAAAAACCAAACCAATGAACCAACAGACACCAAAAAAGGACCGTGAATTTGTTTATATTACACAGCTATGGAGATCCCATTTGCGCTGCTAGTATATCACATCATGAGGTGTCAGCTCTCCTGACTGAAGTGTGCTGGCCGAGTACTCAGGAATGCCATTGTGTTGTTGGAAATGACGTTGGTCATACAGCAGGGGACAGTCTCCTGTTGCAGCCCGTAACAAGCCAGTACCGAGTGGAGCTGCCAGCTTCTGCACTGAGATGCAAACCAGATTCCCAACTGCTGGTCACTGCTCCCATCCCAGAACACTTCCAGCGAGAGCAGAAACGATAACCCTCAACCTCTACCCCTGTTAAGCCCAGGCACTCATTTTCTGCCTCCTAAGAGTAGCTTAGTAGTTGAGATGCTTTTAATTTCCTGGCTTCAGATCTTGACCAGTGGCTCTGTTTCATCAGTGAGAAGAATTACTTGCAGTCGTTATCATTTTTAAAGTACATCTGATCAGGTTCATTCTTGTAGGGGAGAGAAAAAAACATTTGAAAGCCTTTAATGTTTCCCTACCTGCTGTAGGCCAACGCTGAGTGTTTGTAAAAATCCCAGCCAGATTGTTTATATGTATGTGGGAGACATTTTTTTAAAGCATATAGAGTGGTTTGTATGGTTAGAAAATACATAAATCACCTGAATTTTAAAGAAAATTGCCATAGATCAGCAGACACTGTAAAAGAACAAAACAAACATCAAAAACAAGCACATCCACACTCAGGTTTATCATCTGGGCTATTACAGCTGTCATAAGTTAATTCTCAAGCTATCTTCACTGCAAGTATTTTTAATAGCTATATAGTATAACGAATGAAGGCTGAGCTCTTTTTGGAAATTTATCATCTTGTTGAAATGACAGGGAGCTCGTGTGGCATAAAAGGTCACTTACTACGTTATATGTAACTTCTGTTTTCATCCCCTACTGTTCTTGCAGGGAACTAAAAATGTTTTAGACAACAGATGTGGAACACTTAAAATATTTGGAATGTGTGGGAATATGCTGAGGGACCACCTGTCCTGCGACGTGAAGGACAGAGCTGGTTTGCGAGCAGGGTTCGTTGCACTGGCGGGAACAGGAGGAGCTGTATGTGGAAGAGGGAAAACTACGCTTTTCAACTGCTAGGTTAACTTTCCTTAAGGAAACATAGGGAAGGAAGGCGAATCAACAAGTTCAATGCTCATTAATACTTAGCCAGGAATCCACATTTGAGATTCCTTTAACAAGTATAGCCTGGAGCAGTTACTGAGTCTCAGGAAGCTCATGGTTAAGAAGAAAAGAAAGAGATTTTCTCATTTAGCCTAAATAAAGTATTTTATGTAGTGTTTGACTACTTGTTACTAGTAAGATCCGATCTGTTTAGTTACAAATTAGCAATTACAGCTAGTAATGACTACATTGGCTGTCCTTTGTGGGGAAAATATTAAAAAAAACCCCACCCTGACCCATTTACATTTTGTAGAAAACCAAGGTTTTGATAATTTGGATTCCTTTAGAGCCAGAGGATGCCAAGGTGATTTGTTGCTGGTGTCTGTTTTTCTACACATTTGCTGTTTATTGACTAAAGTTAACAAATGCTGTTTCACAGATGAGGAAACAAAGGCACAGATAGGATCAGTATGTAGCATTTGCATTTGTTCGTTTGGAGTTCTGGCATGTGAGCACCCACAGTTCTTTATTATCTTTTTCCTTCAATGATTTTTAAAAAGGAGGATATTAAAATCGGGATGATAGCTACTTCCCTGCCTCAGGACAGGATTGTGAAGATAGTTAATGTTTATACCAGTTGCCCCCTCTTTTCCTCCCTCCGAGTGTTGCGTGACATTCCCGTTGCTGTAGTCCAGGTAAGGAAGGTATTGCTCAGTATTGCTTCTGCCCACAGGCAAGCGTAGGCTGGGAAACTGAACGTCAGGCTCTGCCCTAAAAAATGGAAGTGGTACATAAATCAGAAAGAGATTCAGAAACTTAGATTCATCCCTCGCTTCATGGATTTTGGAGGCAGTGGAGCCTGTTTACGCTTAATGGCTTTGGTCTCTCTCTCAATTTTGGGTATGGATGTAAAGCTGGCGTTCAAAACTGAAATCTCTATCTGACAGTACACGCCCAGAGATCATGAATGAAACAGCTGTTGATTAGGAACGATAGAAAAAGTCAGGACACACATTAGCTGTGTTTCCCACAGCGAGTACAATTCTCCCTGCCCTCGGATATAATGGCTCGCTGCTGTATACTATGCAAACAAATTACACATACTGTGGGAGCCACAACTTTAAATTTCTCAGCCTTTCTGCATGCAAAAATACAGCATTAATTATGCATTTTTACATTTAGAGTTCCTCTTCGTTGGCTGGAGGGAGGTCTTTGTGATTAAAGGAAGCAGGTTTCATTGATCCAGAGGAGCTCTGCTCTGTCCTCTTTTTCACCTCTCCTCAGGGCAAAGACCAACAGCTTGAGGGTGACCCCTTCAAGAAGTTGCACTGAAAAGGAAGATGAGAAAGGCTGGACGGGCTCTTTCTAATGCTCTGCACTGGAGCCAGGAAAAGGCAGCTGTTTCTAGCCTTTCTACTCCCCCCACTACCCCCCCACCCCCTTTTATTTTTTCCCTCTCCTTCCTGGTGGCTGAAATCTGGGCTTGCTGCCATATCTGTTTGTCTGTCTGTCTCATGTTGTTTTTCTCAGAGAGCTTCAGAGGCCAGTTGTCCATAGTCAGTTGCTGGGAACAGAGGTTGTTCCTTGTATCGTCTTAACTCTCCATGCCGGAGTGTTCATGCTTGAATAGGAAACAGCAAGATCTGTCAAAATAGCCCTTTTCTTTAGGGCTTTGAGGCCGCATTCTCCACGGCCATCTGTTCCCTTTCACCCTTTTGGACAATGTTGCTATTTGAAACTAACCACTCTTTGCTCTCTCCCTTTCCCCTTGCCCTCCCCCTGCACACCCACCCCCCCCCCCAATCTGGGAAAAAGGGGAGAAGAAAAAACTTGTTTGTAGCCTGACTGGCCTCTGGAGGATTCTTCCATTTTGTAGTCCAAAGATTCAAAGATTTTGCAGTTTTTTATTTCTCACTGACTTTAAAAAATGTAATGCATCTCAGGAGAGAAGAGTCAGTGCAGTCAGAAAGATCTTCTTGCATTTATGGATTGCTCTCCACAGAGTGCTTCTGTGTCCTGTCGCTGCCTGATGCGTGCTACGGTGAGCGCATCTTGGAATCTTTCGCATTATAGCAGGAAAGGAAGGAACCTCCCATAGTTAAGGCTGTATAACTGCTTCCTTTCTAACCCTCTGTCTTCAGTCAGAAAAGCTTATCGGGATGAAATTTTCCAGTCTTGGTTGTTGTCCAAAATTGAATTTATTTGCTTAGTTTCAGATAAAGGGAGTCATTCCTTTTTGAGAATGAGATGAAGAAAAAAGCACGCACCTCCTCCACTACAGGCTCGGGGACTGTGCCATGAAGAGGGGGACTGACTCGCTGAGAACCACAAGGAAAGTCTGTGTCAGTCAGGGAGTGAAGCCAGACCCTGTAATCATTGGTCATTTTAACATCCTCCATGTTATGTACTGCCTCTGTGTGTATCTGTGTGTCTTAGTGCATAAATACATATGTGTTTGTAAATGTTCTGCACAGAGAGCCATGGTGGTGTCTGGCTGTACTGAAATGTTTTGTCATTCATCTTGCAGTGAGAGGAAGGATGTTTTATGAACATGGATATATTGTCTGTGCCCAATTAACGTACTATAGAGGTACTCCAAATTGCATCTGCTGGGTGTATGTGTAGGGTTTGTCAGGCCAGCCCAAAAGGCACTTCTTCAGAGAAGAGGTTGCATCCCTCAGCTTGTGCCATGGCCCCTCTGCACAGAGAAATACAGGAGCCAGCGAGACCTATATTGCCAAATGCGGACTTGTTAGATGCCAGTTAAATGCCACAGTCAACCCTGATGATATTCTTTATGAGAAATAATTTGTTCTGCGTTTCATAGGCTTAGTTAGTCGCACGTAGCATTTTTTACATTTAGTATTTCCTAACTTTTATGCTCCTAATTGTACAACCAAAACATTCCTTCAGTTTATATTTTGTGATGGATAGTATTAAGAGTTTGGCCAAATATGAACTCCAGATGTGAAACAGTCATCTCTAGCCCCCAAATGTTTGGCTGACCTCTGTTTCCATGTTGCAAGCTGAAAGAGAATTGTTTCATCCTGGAATTTCAGTTTTGATAACTCTGGCTCAGGATCCAAGCTTTACAGCTCCAAGATCGTTGTTTTCATTTGTACCTATAGGGAATTGTTGTAGCCATAATCGATGGGACCAGCGTTGAGGGCTAAATTTTCAAAGAAATAATGACGGTTGTTATGCAAAGTAAAGCAGTTTGCTGAGTTTACATACAAAAAGAAAAAACATGAAGTGGAATTTAACGTTGATTATTAAACATAGTCCTTATGGTTAACAGCCCCACCGTGGACTCTTAATTATTGCATGTTTCAAACCTCTGTATCAAGAAATCATCACTCGCTAAATTTGAAACTGATCCCGAAAGAGGACTGCTACTGTAATGCTCCTGTACTCAGGAGTGAAAGGGACAGGTAACTCAATTCATTAGCTCAAATCCATAGAACTAGGCTATTATCAGCAACTGTTATTTGCTGAAGTTTGTTATGCTGACTATATTGAGGAAGGTCTGCCATGGTGTAGGCTGAATGTCAGTGCCAGTGTTAACTGAGCAAGCTCAGGTGCTGACACTGATCTGGCAGCGGCAGCACAAAGCTCACTCTGGCTCCTTAGCAGGATGTATTTACCAAGGCAGACCGTAGCGCTCATTTAAAACTAGCTTACACACACCTACCGTCCTTTTCCATCTGCCATGTTGTCGTACCCTCAGCCTGCTCCCGGGGAAATGGGACAGCCGTGTCAGAAACACCCTGTGTATGTTAGCACTAATTGGTGCTTTTATTGGCCGCCTCAATGGAGGACTCAAAGCGCAACAGAAACTCGACTCTCTCCCTCCAACCCCCTTCACCCTTCTGCGCCCTGACTCTCAAATGTAATTTAAGGTTCATTTGCAGACTGGCTCCTATCTACGCCTGGACTGCTGCTGCTTTTGCCTGCCCTGTCAGTTTTGCAGATCTAAGAGCTAAGTTGCTAAGACACACTACACTATTTCTTTACCAGAACATACTTTATGGGGAAAAAACCCCCCAGTAGACCATGGGAATACAGTCTGTCTCAGACTGCAGCATCCTAACAGGACCGAATGGTTATGAGCAGCATTCTGAAACTCACTGCAGCTTGAACCGCATCTCCCTCTCCTCCCCCCAGATGTATCAGTAGTTGTTCTTGCTTTCTGGGATATAGCCATTTAGGCTTCCAGACTTCAGACTGGTATGTTGGGGTTTTTTTTGGTCCCTGTCAAGGAGGAGTGTGACAGCTGGCTCATTTGCTTCTAGCCTGGAAAGTTCGGAAGTGGCAAATCCAGATGATGGGTAAACACTAGCAGAGACTGATGAAGTTTAGCAGCTGAGGTTAACCATCCTGGGAAAATCAGATAGGATAATGCCATGGGTGTGTAGGTCAGAGGGCCAAGGCTTGCAGCATGCAAGGCTTCAGTTGCTCTGACAGTGGGATTCTAACTCTCAGTTCTTTATTCAAGCCTTAAGAGACCTACACGCGTGTAATTCTAGCATTCAGCCCCCTCCCTCCTACATGCCTTCTGATTAATATCATGATCTGTTTAATACCCCGAGGGAACTTAACAAAAAAAATACAGCAATAACTTGCAGCATGATTGGTGAGGTGATAATTAAAAGCATTTTCTGGTTCACAGGGCCCTAGCATTACCAGATGCCATAATTGGGCAAGCTTTTTTTTTCAACCTATGCAACCTCTATACGCGCAGGCAGGAAAACTTCCAGATTTGGGTTGTTTGGGGGCTTTTTTTCCCACCCTTAGGTCAATGGTTTGGGATTTTATTTTCTAGTCCTGGAGAGACAGGAGGAAATGACTGTGTATGAGAGGTTAGGTGGAAGAAGCTGCTTAAGTTTTAGTGGTGAGCAATGTGGGAAAGAACTCTGGAGCAGTGTAAATTAATATAACTCTAGATTTTAGAAAAAGAAGGAATTTCTCAACAAATGTAACTAGAAAGGGAAGAAGGGTGAGCTGAGGGTAAAGAATTTATCCTTGGTTACCAAATTAAGTTGACCACTGTCTTCTACTTGGTCTTCACCACCCCTTCCACCATGGCAGTACTCATTCCTTCATTCGCACTAGCAATGCCGCAGCAATAGAGTGCTGGAAGCTCATCCCTTTGTGATATGTTAGGCCACAGAGGCACAAGGTTTACATCAGTAAAAAGGAAGTATCTGTTCCCAAGGATTTTGATTCCCTGATTTGGGCCCTGTTTCAGGTGCTGTAAACGACCAGCTGCCTTCCCACCTCCACAACCCTCCTGAGATCTGACCATTTTGGTCGTGGCTGGTAGATTGTCTGGCAAGAAATCAGACCAGCTGGATTTTCTCATTTCTTAATGTCAATTCCTTTTTTAGGTCAACAGACGGGAGACGGTTCTCACATGTATGTGCTTCTCTCATTCTCAATTCAAAACAAAATTGACTTAGAGTCAGAGAATGATAGGGGTTGGAAGGGACCTCTGGAGAGGTCCAACACTCCTGCCAAAGTGGACCACCTAGAGCAGGTTGCACAGGTTTTGAATATCTCCAGAGATGGAGACTCCACAACCTCTCTAGTCAGCCTGTTTCAGTGCTCTGCCACCCTTGCATTAAATAAGTTCCTCCTTATGTTTAGGTGGAACTTCCTATATTCAAATTTGTGCCCATTGCCTCGTACCCTGTATCTGGACACCACTGAAAAGAGACATCCCATCCTCCTGATGCTCACCCCTCAGGTATTTATAAGCATTTATAAGACCCCTGCCCCTCAGTCTTCTCTGGGCTAAAAAGTCCCAATTCCTCAGCTTCACTTTGTAAGAGAGATGTTCTAGTCCCCTAATCATCTTTGTAGCCCTTTTTTGTACCCTTTCAAGTAGCTTCTTGGCCTTCTTGAAATCAGGAGCCTAGAACTGGACACAGTATTCCAGGTGAGACCTCAACCAGGGCAGAGTAGAGGGGGAGGAGAACACCCCCTTGACCTGCTGACCGCACTTTTTTTGATACACCCCGGGATGGCTTTGGCTTTCTTGGCCACAAGGTCACACAGCTGGCTCATGGTCAAACTGTCATCCACCAGGACTTGCAGGTCTTTTTCCACAAAGCTGCTTTCCAGCAGGACAAGCCCTAACCTGCACTGGTTCCTGGGTTTATTCCTCCCTAGGTGCAGGACCCTACACTTGCCCTTGTTGAATTTTGTAAGGAATAATGTGAACTCACTGACATCAGGGAGTGAGATCCTCTAGTGCAAAACACACTGGTAACTGTGGACATGCTGGTGTGGGATTAAAAACAAACCAGCATCTGTCCAGTTCTCTGGAGGACCCTACATCTTGACCTGGGACCAGGTCCCAGCTGATCTTTCAGGGTAGAACAATATTGCTTATTTGAAAAAGTTTCTAATGTTTCATGGAGAATACTGATAGTGGGTTTTGCTGGCCTATCACATATTTTGGTTTATTTTCCTTCAACCCTTAGGGAAGATTCCTTGTAAGTGGGGAATAATCAGCAGCAGCTAAGAGACTCTTAAACTGCCGTTCTCATGAAAAGAAGGTCCTTAGGTCAGGAACTCTCCTTTTGTTCTCTGTTTGTATAGTGGTTTGCATATTGCAGATGAGAGCTCTAGGAGTTGTCACAATAGAAGTAATGAATGGCTGGGAAAAAGACAGCAGAAAGGGCCCTATTCTTGATCCACTATCAGACTAGCACTGTGAGAATCACCCAGAATTGTGTATGCCAATACACGAAAAAGTGATAAACAGAAAAGTGAAAACTCACCTCCTTGGGGTGTATGAGATAAATAAACCACGTTGTCCAAAATGAGAAGTGAGCTCATTCCCTTTCTGTCACATTGACTGCTGTCTGTCCATCAGAACTTTGCAGCTGGGGTCTATAAGTGGCAATTTTTGGTCTGCCGGTGACGACTGAATTGGAACAGTCTTTTCAGTGCTAACTCTAGTAGGTACTTCAGTGCTGCAGCGGTAGCATAGCTACAAAGGGGGAGGATGGTGGTGTCAAAAAAATTTCCACTGAAACTGTTTTTTTAAACTGGGGATCAATAAGGGTTTGCAGCTAATTGCTTCATTTGCTGAGTATATTTTGATGACTATACTATTATAACAAAATGGAAAACTAAATTACACATCATGGATTGCTAAACAATTCCAGCTTCCAGATAAAATATTTTTACTTATTTTTACTTATTTTCAAATAAAATTTGAAGTAAACTGGAATAATCTGGGTTGGGGTTTTCTTTTGCACAGGTTTAGATGTAGATAGTTGTGGTAGAGGAGCTCTTTAAAGGGAGGAGAATAAGCATTTTAAATCTTAGAATTTTTACATGGCTACTCTTGTGCTAAGCATCATTTCTTACAGCAGCAACTGTTTTTTCTGACATATGTCCTAAGTAATAAAAGACAGTATGAAGGCCATATTGTGCTCTAGAAGTAAGTTTTGATTTTTCTCCTAAGATGAACCAGACTGCTGTTGATATGCCTGCATAACCCATTAACCGAAACAGATCTGTACAGCTGGAACAGGGAGCAACATTTGCTGTAGCGTCTGTTCGTACCAATGGGTAATCTGTGTTTGGTAATTACATAGCTGTATGTATATATGCTTTTGGTCTGTGTTTTGTCTCAGGCGGGTGGTATCAAACGTTGGCCATAGCTTGAATGTAAAGGACATATGGGGTTTTTTCATCCTGGCTCATTTGCTGTTAACTTTGTGAAGGTAGAGCATATGACCTGAAGAGTTTGGGGCGCACTGTGGCTAGCAGAGAGCCGGTGACTGCCGTAACAGTGAAAGACTTGGAGTCACCTTTTGCCTAAAGAAAAAGCTGTGTGCAGAAGGACTGAAAATGGCAGAAGCCAGCACGTGGGAGTCTGAACGGCACTGTGGTTAGTTACTTCACAGATGAATTTGTCCTGTGGGTTGTTTTTTACTGTGTGATGGGTTTTTCCACCATTGGATATTTTTATACTTGTACTTTCTGAGTAGGTGAAGACAGAAAAAAAAAGATTGAGGGTTGAGGGTTTTTTTCTTCCCCCCCCCCCCCTTCTCCCTTCTGGTGTCATTGTTTGAGGTCTGCACCAAAAATACAGGCTAAATGCAATGCAGGTGAAAAGCAGTGATCTTTATGAGCTCTGCCAGTGAGCCAGAAAGCTGCACAGCCTCAGCAAGAGGGAAAGTACTTTCGTGCGTGTTGCATGGTGTGCCACTTTTGTGGGGCTCAGGAGTTTAATACTTTATAAATATTTTCTCTGTACTTTTGGACAGGTTTTTTCTCATTTGTGATAAATCAGGTTTTTATTAATTGATTTCCTGTTAAGATCTGAAAGATTTCGGGACTGATTCCTTCTCTATTTTCTTACTTCACTGTCTCTATTTTGTTATTTCACTGTGGTGTTGCTCATTGATCCTTTTTTTGTGGGTTTTTTTTGCACTCAATGAGAAGAAAAAATCTGAATTACCAAATTGATAGAGATTGTAAAGGGGGCCCAGTGCTGGGATGAACCAGCTAGGCAATGAGTCTTTCATCTGGAAAGACAAAAATCTATATGAGAACGTGGAAAGGCTGGAATTCATTGCTCTGTGCAGTTATATGAACAAGGAACAGGTTATTTTTTTTAATGAAGACTATAATCACATTCTTCCTGCAAGGACTCCTTGCATTTAAAAGTGTTTAAAGAAAGAAGTCTGTTTTACTTGATTCAAGACACTGGTGTAGTTATATTCCATTTCATAGTAAAAGACACTAATGAAACTGAAGTTCCTTTATGATTAAATCCCCTTCAACCATATCTGCAACAATTGGGACTTGGTTACATGAGGATTTAGTCTTTAAAATGGTACCTCATCTATAGAGGACAAGAAGGTCTTTGAGGCCCTGTCTGTAGTTGTAATTCTTTGGCTGGATATAACAGAATAATCTCAGAATCAGTATTGAGCTGAATAGCTTTAATCCTACTGTTTTCTTCAGTGGGAAATGGAAGGTGGAACAAACGCACTTTCCCCATGCTCCCTATATATTGCATTCATCTCAGTGACAAGGAAGGTACTTATGGAAGGTTTGTTTTAATTGCATTGATGGGAAAACAAACAAAATTAATGTAGCCCTTGTGTATAAGTAGGGTCAAGTGGTGTTGCCCAGCTCCACCGACAGCTCCTTCCTGGGCAGTGGAGCCCAGTGTTGAGCCTTGTCTTCCGCTTGGAAGCGGCACTGTGGGCCTCAGTTGAAGAATCACCCTTTCTTCTTTGGTTTGTTTTTCCCCTGGTTGTAGAGAGGCATTTACTTTGCATTTGAGTCAGACCACAAGAAGCTTTATTTTCACTTGTGACAGCTGTTCAGTGAGAGTGAAGCAGCCAGTTCCTCCTTTACGCTTGTGATCCAGAAGAGACAGTCTCTGCTGGTGTCTCTGCCGGTCCATGAAGAGCTCGGTTTCAGAGGAGACAGTAGAACAGGTACCGCGTGCAGTCCTTGGCCTGTCTGCTGACGTGCCCTGTGAGGATCAGTTCAATGCTAGTTATTTTTGTGTGAGGAAAGGAGGAGTGTTTACAGGAATTGAAACCACCACTTCATTGTACTTGAGCTGGATCTGAATATATAAAACAGGGCATTGTTCAAAGGTCTTTTCCCACCCTTCCAGCAGCATACACTTTCACCTCCCCATTCTAGGTTCCCATCTCTGTGCTTCTGGACAGCCTCTCCCTTTTCCCACACACTACATCCATAAACAGACATCTGCCCCCTTTCAGTCTGTCAGCCCTGTTTCTTCCTCTCCTGGTCCCTGTGCTCCCTCCATCACCCATGTGCTGAGCAGAAGCCACCACACCAGTAGTGACCAGAGTGAAAGCTGTGCTCTAAGCAGACTGGAGAGACAGGAACTGCTGCCTGTCAGCCAATGGCACATCGGTGCCCCTGTGGAAGCATGCATAAGCGACTTCATATCAGAGCTGGGAGCTCTTGCTCCATCCATACCATTCTGACAGGGCTCAGGTTGGATCTCTGAGCAAAGAGCAAAGACCAAAGACTTTTATGAGCCGGCTTTCTTTTTGGACCAATGTTGGTCTGATGCTCCCATCTGTATGAAGATATCTGGGTTAGGAAGAACAAGGCAGTGTGTGCTGAAAAATATCACTCTCTTTTTGAACTCTTTTATTTATCTGCTTCCTTTGTCCCATTCATTAATGACTGAGTAGTGGTTGAAATCACAGAAAATATTTGTCTCAGGGGTTTTTTAAGCCATGTTTGAATATAAATCTGTTTTCTTAACATATCCTCTTTCCTTCCTCTGAGACATTTACTATCTTTTTGTGTTTAGAGCAAGGAGGAAGAATGAAGCACATGCTGTTGACTGCCCTTGAACTTCCTTGCAAAGCTGGCGCTGCTTCCCCCTTGGTTTACTTCACTTCTTGTTGGTTTGCTTCTCTGTCTGCCTAATGCATCAGCTTGCAGGAGGATCCCATATAAAGTGGAAACCTTTCATGTGAGGCATTCCTTTCCACCCTGTAAAAAGTCTTCGCTGTAAATTTGCTCCAGGCTTACTAACCACTTTGCACCAGAGTCATAAATTTGAATAACTTCACAAAAGAGGATTTGCCTGAAAGTGGGTCACACAAACAGCCCTCTTCAGACAGGGGCTGACACAGTATGGTACAGTAGGCTTGCTCCTGTATAATAAAATAAAATAAATGACAGCAATTAGCTTGCTTGTTCTGCCACAAGCCTTATGCCTCTAGCACTTCTGTTCATTTTGGGACAGGTTTTAGGCCTTGAAGAAATGCAGAATTAGGAATTTCTATGGAGTGATATCTCCATAATATCAGCAGGCTCCAGACTTCTAACTGCTTAAATGCCCGGCTCAGGATTGTGACAGCAAGATGTTGCTCCTTCTGTTAGCTAATAGCAGGGATGCATAATTTGAGGGAAGTTTGGATGTGAATTTTGTAGCTGATTTATGCCAGTGTTAGCTAACTGGAATGTCTGGGCTTTCTGTCTGTAGTCAGAGGTCCTCAGGCAGCAGTAGGTGCATTGCTTCTCTGTGGTGTAGAGCGGAGGCTTCCAGCTGCCTACGGGGGTTACTGTGAGTGGAACACCTCTGCACCCATCAGAACTCACTTAGCTGCCTTGCTGGAATTTTGTGATTCCTACCCATTTCTAGCAGGTGGGAAAGAAGGACAGTGTCAGCTCCAGGAGGATCTTGCAGCTTATTCTACGTGACAGAGAGGATTGCAAAAATGTAAAGCTGCTTCACTGTCTTTTATTCTCCCTTAGCCTGTTTGTACAGTAATGGCATTTTACTTTCATGGTGTTAGCAAAAAACCGAAAGTTTATAGAACTTAATCAACTTAATTAAGTAACTTGGTTTAAGTGATTTTAAGGAATGGAATACAGACCTCCCAGCACAATGCTTTAACGCTTGAACCTGTTCTCTCCTCCAGCTGGCAAATAAAATCCAAAACCTAGATGAAGAGAAATTATTATTGTTGGTAGATCCACCTTCCCAATAGAGATGGGCTAGACTAATTCACAGAATAGCATTCCTAATACTGAAACTTCTAGTTAGGTGCTCCTGTGGTTATTCATGTGGAAGCTTGATGCTTAGCAAGATATTAATGCCTTTGTTTTGAGGAAAGAAAAGCAGCTACCTTTCTGGATGGCACAATTGTAGCCTGTTTTCAGACTAGAACAGCTGTTGTTCTGGAGAAGTGAGTATTATAAATGTCACAGTGAGTTCTCATGACATGGGAAGTTATTGACACAAGTGCAGAGTTCAGACTCTTGTTGAACTATTGGCTTGAACCAGGTGCTTCACTTACTTCTTTTTTAGACCTTATTTAAAGACGTACTTGAAACCCAGCTGGTGTTAGCTGAACCTTGTATTACTTGGGAGTGAGGTTTGGGGCCTTCAGCTCAGTTCTGTAGCACAGTGCAAGCGTTTCGTTCTCTCCAGCCTGCTGCTCCCCTCTGCCTAAAGCACTCTAGTACAGCGTCCTTCTCATTCCTTGCAAGCCACTGGCAGTGATGCAAGTAATGATTATTACTGTGTGCCAGCACTTAATGGTCTTACCCTTTACTGGGTATTTGTCCAAAATAAAAGCGTTAATGAATGAAGAAATTCTGTTTCTGTGCTCAATAGTTGGGGGGGCAGGGAGTAACAAAACCCAGAATCTTGCAAATATAAATGCAACGAAGGGTTTTAAACCTGAAACTTCCAGAAGCCCTGCTGAGCCATGAGATGTCTTTATCATCTCAGGACAATATTGCTTCCAAAACTTGGTACTAGTTTCAACATTACCTGTTGCATTACTGATCCTTTTCACAGAAACATAAGGCTGGTCTGAAGTTTGTATTGCAGAGGAAGTGTCTGGTCTAATTTTAATTGACTTAGGTGATAAGGATTTCATGACTGTCCTGGGGAAGCAATTTAGTTCATTGCTTGATAGATGACAGGAAGTTCCATGACTTTAAATCTAGCATTCTCTCATTCAACTCCAGGCCAACACTCACAGATTTTTAACAGTACGAACTGTCTGTCTCAAACAGCTCAGTTTTCAACTTGTACATGATCATTTACACCCAGATAACAATTAGGGGGTTATTTCTGAATTTTTGTCTGGCTTGCTCTGTTCTTGAAGTGTCATTTGAACTACAAACAAGTCACCCATCTATCTGTTCATCTTACAGAGAACTTGTAGGAAGCAAAAAGGTCTCAAGCACCTACCTGCCTGGATAGATATATGTCTCTGCTTTCAATACAAGAAAGCTCAGATGCAACGGCAGTTCAGCAACCCAGATCATGTGGCATTATTGGAAACACTTCTTGATATTGTCATTGCTGATTGCAGCAAAGTGTCTTTTCCTGCAGGGTGGTGCAAAGTTCATGTGATTTCAGAGACACCCAAACGGTATTTACAGCTAAGGGGGCTCCCTTCTTTGCAAATCTTAGAAAAATGTGTGGAATGCCTGATGGATGGTGTGAAGCAGCAATCTCATTTTCAGACCAGCATATTGTGGCACCACACTCTGCTCTTTTTTTGTTATGTCATTATACGTTGTCACTCTGCTGGCCTGCTTCCCTCTCCATGGCACCCACAGAAAGCTGTTTTGCTTGGGGATGATATGTCTAAAGTGGAAAAGGCAAGTGTCCCTCATGCATGCCACACCTCCAGATGTTTAGAAAATGTACCAGTCCCTCCAGGAAAGTAGGTACTACTGCGCAACATGTCCTTAATTCTTGGCTCTTTGCTTAGGTATCAGAGGGTGAGCTGGAGAACTCACACTGCAGTTGTATAAATAAATCAGAAAGGTAGGAAATTCATGTGATACTGCCATCTCTTAATTACCTAGCTTAGGGAATGATCCAAGATGACTGATTAGAGTTTCCATGCTGAACCCTTCTCTGTGATATGGTCCTGATGCAGTTTCTTTCATATTTATCCTCAGGAGCTTCTGGAAGTGGGAGGAAGGAATCTGTCTGTGTGACAGCAGCCCTTGGCAACACATGGAGTCACAGTGTCAACACCAGGCTCATACTACAATATCATGACTTGCCAACAAGACAGGTGAGAACAATAAAGAGAATTTAAACAAAGCTACACCAGCAACACTCAGTCAGATGGGCTGCGTCCTTCAGCCCCTGTGGTGATGCAGTGTGTACCGAGAATCCTGGCACTCTACAGCCAATTGCTTATTTGGGGTTGGGGAAGTCCTTTGATTTCAGGGATAGCCATTCCTCCAGTGCCTCCCTGTGTTAGAATGGGCTTATCAGAGACACAGGAACTACTGTTGGCTTGTTGGCACAGATGTACAAGGTCCTTGAGCTTTGAGTGTATTTCATGCTGTGGAGATGAAGGATAATCCTAAAAATGCTTTCCCACAAAGGGGGTTTGGGGCAGGAGTAGGAGGCTGGTCCTTTGACTGCCATTCTTTCCATTCTTTGTGCCAAATTTCAGCTGTGACTGTTAGGACAAGGAGCGCTCTCTCTTCTGCAGCTACTGTTTGCAAGTGGAAGCTTGCTGGCTGCACCAGCAAGCTGAACTTGGAGCAGTAAGTATGGTACCAATTTTCCAGAATTATGCCTGCAAAAAGGAGAATGCTTACCTCTTTCACTAAGACTTCAAACTGTAGAGTGAAGTACACTAACATTTTTGACTGCATTCTTTACCTTTTCATTAAAAAACAACTGTGAAAAAGTAGGGGGCAAAATATTTAGAGTTTGATTGAGGGAATAACTTAATTTGGTTTTTAAATACACCATAACCTATGATTTCACCTGTCCTTGGGATATCTGCAGTTGCAGGCTCTTTTGGCTTGGTCTATTCTGGTTTTGCATTGAAGTAACTCTTTCCAAAGGTTGTGACCCTCAGTCTTACTGATTTTCTGCCCATTAAAGTGGAGAGCTGTCAGAAAAATTGCAACATGAAATTTGTACAGTCCTGGTCCGATAGCATCGCTACCCACATGCGTTCAGATCCACACCTCTGGTTTTGCTGCCACAGCACCAGGTTTCTGGCTTTGAGCTTGCAGTCTTTAGAGTCAGAGGAGAGGAAGCCATCCTGTTTTCTTCTGCTCGTTAGATGTAAAATCATAGTGATGGCACTTCTGTTCCTGTGAGTAGCAGGCACTGTGAAGCAGCAGTAGTCCTCTGGCAGCAAGTTAACTGTGTGAAATGCAGTTAGAAAAGGCGTGTTCTGGGCTCACTTCTAAAGACTGTGCAGTTATAAGGAAACACATTCTGGTCTGTAATGAGCTCTCCTTTTCTACATGTGTGTGCAAAATACAAAGCTGCTCACAAATTTCCCGGATCGCTTTGGAGGCACATGAAAGGTGGACTTGGAGAAGGGAAAAGGGCAGAAACTGGGCTTTGTGCTACTTCATGATGCACAGCCCACTAAAAAGGATTAAGAACATTCCTCTGGTGGTGGAAAGAGGGAGCAGTTTCCTAAAGAACATTTGAGTGTTAAATGTAGTTTTTCCTGATTTTGCTTGAGGAGTAATAGATCACAAGTGCAATGAGATGTTGTTTTCAAGCCTTTAAAATTCCATTATAAAAACACATTATGATCCACTTAAAAAAAAATAATAACTGTGATATCTGTGTTCTTCATTTAGCTGAAGTATCTTTTCTCAAAGTCATAGAAATCTTTCAGTTAGACAAGCAGTTTCCAGTAAGAGGAAGGCATCTAGAATTACCCTACCTATAGCAGCACTGTATTGATTAAAATACTAAAGTTTTTACACACATATGTTCTTTCATAATTGCTTTATACCTGCTTTCAGAAATGAATTGTGAATAAAGGTACCCCAGTTCTTGAGATGCCATTTCAGTCATTGTAAGGTGATTCTGCCAAGAGGTATTGCATATCAGTGCTTTGAAAATCAGCACTTTTTAAGGAAGCTTAACTTGGAGGTCCAAAAATTCCCAAGTCGGTAATCACTTTTACAAATTCTTATTTTACTGTATTTAAAATAAAAAGGGGAACTGGGGGAGGGAGAGAAAGCAGCAGCCTGTAATTATCTGTGTAATCTTAAAGTGAAATTCTGCCCAAGGAAATTACTGAAAGCAGAGTAATTTGAGTAAACTCAAATCTGGAGATTTGAGTGAAAAGCAGTGTAAAAACAGGTTTTCCCTTCTTTTCACAATTTGTAACCTTGCAGAACCAATACTGTTCAAGGAATAACCCCTGTTTTGTTCTGACTTGCACAGAATTTTTTTTCTTTTAAAAGCTAGAATTCATTCTTTCTTCAGTCAGTTGACCTCCTGAAGAAGCTCTTCCGGACTCTACTTTCACTCCTCCTTTCTTGGGAGAAGCCTGGGCAGTGCTGACAGATCTTCTCTTTCATCCAACTTCCATAGTAGCAGAGCCTGCATGCTAATCCCCGCTGGGAAATCTGACCCATCAAGAGAGAAAGGCACCTCATGAGATGCTGTGGGCCATGATGCCCGAGGGTGGTATTCTTCAGAAGGTGAAGTGATAACGTAATCGTTAAGGAGGATTCAAGCAAGCTGTTTTCCAGAACCACGCTATCTTCTGGCCTGGCCGGGCCACTGGGCTGCTAGATGTCTGTTCTTCAGTATTCATTTCTGGGAAAGCTTGAAGATTTACTCCCCTCATTCCTGAACCTTGGGGAATGCCAGGGCAGCAGGTGGCAGAACAAGTATGCAACAAACCTAGTGAAATCAAGGATAGAATTCCTACACAGGATATTTTAATGTGTTAACTAAAAGGTTCCTTCATTTTGTTTGTCCAGCAGACATTTTTTCAGCCAACTATCCCTTTTTCCACTCTACCCTCCGTATGTCTGGTCAACATTAATAAGACAGCAATGAATTCAACAAAGAAATGAAATTTCTGTGATGTCATGCCTGCCTTAAAATCAATTAGGTTTACATCAAACAGATGAACTTTTCCTCTTTTGCCCCCTTCTAGATGCCAGAGTTCTGGTTTTGGTTTCCTCCATGACAGAATTAACAGCAGAAGGTTTCCAGTCTGTCTTTAAATTCATTGTGCACCAAAACCCATAAGGGCCCTACAGTGTAGGAGTCTTTTAACTGCTGGGGTGGGACTGAGCTGCATGACTTCCCCAGTGGCATGGTGGCATAAGAATTTTGGAGAACACAGGAAAAGTTAATTCTTTTGCACAAATGGATTCATGAAGGGAATTTGCTATTAGCTTTATGGATACTGGTACTAAGAGCTCTTGCAGGTAGTTAAATGACATTAGTGTTCCTGAAATCCATACATAAACATGCAGACCCTATGAGATTCAGGCAAAACCAGTGGGGCTGCCGCACTAGGAACTGTCACGACTCCTCAGTTACCCCTATGTGTATAATTATCCTTCTTTACTGAACTGGAGTCAGCAGGCTCCAAGGTTACTGTTTTCATGTGTGCTCAGCTGTCTTTGCGGGACAGCGTGATAGGGCTTAATATGTTGACATGCTATATTTAATGTTTTGTTCTTGTCTGCTGGAGACAGGGTACTGGATTAAGGGAGACACTGGCCAGGTCTGATACAGCAACTTCTATGGACCCTGGTTTATTTTACAGTTTTCAAGGGATTTGTGAGACTCATGGCACTATGTAAATGTCTGTAACGTGTTCTGAAATTCTCAGATGGAAGGTGCACATAGAAGGGCTGTTTTGTAACAAACCAATGTATTTTCAAGAAAGAGCATTTAGGATTGAGCTTTAGGCTGGAGCTCTCAAGCAATACCAGGTGAGCTGTTGTGCAGCAACTTTCCTGCTTCAGGTAAAGGGTTTCACACCCATAAGTATATGGTGACTCATTCTTAAAAAACAAAACATAACAAAAACCCCTTCTCTCATTCAGACTAATGCCAGACATAACTTTTGTTGTGTCCCTGGTTACAGACCAGCTGTTGTGTCTTGCTCTGCTTAGTATCATATGAATAAGCCCTGAATAAGCATTCCGAAATTGCGATGGTGAGGTAACCATGGTAATCGCTGGCCTGGGGAAGGGCTGGGAGAGAGCCAAGAGGAGCGGGGAAGAAGTTTTACATTTATGTGACTTGCTAAGGCCAACCACTATGACTCTTTACCTTAAATTTGTTATCACTTCAGTGATGCAGTTCTTTCAAATTGTACAGATGTTTGGCTGTCACTTGACCAGTCATTGAGAAACGTATTAAAAATAGAAATAATGTAACTTGTTGCAGTCCTGATGGTTTCAGAGTGTGAGACCAAATTGATCTGTCCCTGTAAAACACTAAAGGTAGTTAGCTAGGTGGACTCTGTAGCTATTGCATAGCAGTCCCATTTTAAAGATAACATCTGCTGAGGTTTACATTTATACAAAAGGGAAGAAAATAAAACAATTACAAAGAAAGCAAGTAGGTTGTGAAAGAAACATACGCTAAGTGCTAATATCTGGGATTAACACTCTAAATGTTGCTGATGGCCTGGAGGATAGCAAGTACAGTAATGAAGTTTGGCAGTGGCCCCCAACTTCTGTGTTGAAACCTAATGGAAGGTTGTAGCCTCATACTAGAAGGGGTTCTGGTTACCTTAGTGAGATGGTAATATTTGCTGGAGAGAAAGCAGCAGCAATGAAATGGAATCAGACAGAACGTACTGGAATCACTCTGAGATGGAGAGAGTAAGGCGAATAATACAAATACAGTACAAAGATCATTGTTGTGTTTTCTTCTCTTAACTTTGTAGCAGTTATAGCTACCTACTCAAGGAAATGGAGAAGAAGAAAAAGCAATTTTAAAAGGTATTTTTAATAGTCTTAGACATAGTTTTGGAGTCAGATGAGGACGATGGAAGTAGCCACTAGTATTGAGAAATGCAGATGGAGAGCTTTTCTCCTACTTCAGTGGGAGCAGAGGAGAAGCTAGTTCAGCCTTTGACACAGTGCGGCAAGAGCGAGCCCACAGAGAACTGGGCAGTGAAGTCAGTGTTTGGTCAATGGAGGTGCCTGAGGATGGGTGAAGGTGGCCCATCAGTATGTGTGAGGCAAGAAACTTTGTCTGCTGAGCTAGGATTTGGGGACACTCAGTAAAAGAAGTCCCAGTACCCTAAACAAGAATAGGAGAAAGCTCTGTGTGTCTGTTTTTAGCAGAAGTACTAAGACAAAGCAGCTGTGATCCATGTCAGGAGAACCTGCCTCTATATGCTACATGAATCATGTGCATAGTACAGTAATACAGACTATGTATATAGTACAATGCTTTTTTTTTTTTTCAAGTGTTTAGACGTGAGAAAATGTGCAGATGGCAGTGGATAATGAGGTCCAGTAAGCTGTGATAGAAAAGGGATGTGGCTATTGTGTTGTTTTAAAATGGAAGTGGTGTAAAGTGTGTAGCGCTTCTAAGGCATCTTATATAATATGCTTATCATATGGAAAATCAGCTGTGTGAAAACACAAAGAAAGTTTGTTGTGGGTTTTTTTAAGATAAGAAATAGCAATATAGAGTCATGCAAGGGATAGGAAATTCTGCAGGAAAGTTCTTTTTTTTTTTTCAGGTGAGAATAATTTTTTATGGTTCTCTATTATGGAGGATGCAGCTTGTGAAGAACCATCTGTGGAAAGACTGCAGAAGCACACATTTGAATTCTGCAAACCTTCCATTTAAAGCAATGTTATCTTTTTTCTGGGATACACAGTGTACTTCAGAGACTTCTGCCTCACGTCTGCTATTGTTTGAATATTTTGAATCGACACAGCAAAAGGTTGTTATGGCCTCAAATTTCCATGCATCTGTACAAACCACATCCTTTAAATTGCATAAATAAAAAGCTTATGGGGGTTTTTTTTAGATTAAAAAAAAGGCTCTGGGCTGATAACCCTTATAAGAGAAATCTTTTGCTTATCCATAGATCATATACAAGCATAAGCAGCACTATGAACTGGAGTTGCATGTGAACAAGATGAAACTGGACACAATGCACAACTGTAGCATAAGCAGATGATTATCAACACAGTACTGACTTAATCCAGCAAAAGTGCCAAGTGAAAGGTTGCCATAAAAATAGAGAAGGTTCATGAACAAGTATTTGGAGCTCAGGCATCACTAGGTCACTTTCCTGACTTGTATGTTTGTTCATGTCTCTGTTTGCAGTGAGCTTCCTCCTTAATGGACTTGTGGGGGATGGTCATGCAATATAAACATTACTGTAGCCCTGTCTGCATTAAATGGGACTGGATTTATGTTCCTCTCCTCTTAACTGGACATTTTTATAGAGAGACAAATGTTTCCATCATTCTTGAACAAGAATTCATTTACTCAGGTGCTTATATAACACTAACCAACCCGTTATCTAAGAATCTGAATAGAAAGGACCCTAAATAAACCAGAAAAGAACAAAAAAACCCATTTAAACAGTTGATCTTTTTCTGCCATTTTTTTTAATAAGCATTGCAAGTTTTCTTAATTAATTATTCTAATGTCAGATTGACAAAATATAGCAGCAGTTCTGTAAACTCGGAACTCCTGTATCTGTAGTTTAAAGCATCCAAACAGAGAAGCAGGAACATCCCTGAGTTAGGATGACAAACTCAGTCATCAAGGTATGCACCCTTCCACCTGAGGCTGGTGGCAGAGGTAGGTACTTTCTATTAGATGTCTTTGACTGATAGGCCAGCCAGCTCTCAGAGGAGACTACTCTTTGCTTGCTGATAACCTTCACCTATGGGTAACTATGATTAACTGTGAGTTAACCATCTCATGGTATGTTGTATTTTGAATTACTTCGCAAGCATTTGCTGACTGATCTCTGCAACGCCCATGCCAGGTGCTCATAACCAAGGAAACTGAGTCATAGATAAGTAACTGGCCAGCGTAAATCCTCTGCAGCTGGGAGCAGAGCTGGAATCTCTTTGCTGACACTTCCTTGCCACTAAACTTGATCTTGTTAAACTTTTACTCCCTCTGTTTCAGGTACTTAAGAAATCTTTGTACCCCCTTGCAGTGTGTAGTTCCTTAGTTCCTCAGCTGTGAAGGTACTTCTGCTTCCTTCTCTAGTTTTCTCTGTAGATTAAATCACCCATTGAACCGGTTTTAACTGACTTTTCTCCTGGATCTCTATCTTTAGCATGCCATAAAATTTTCTTCATCGATGTTCACCGTTAATAAAAGGTTGATGAAAATGAGGCGGTGACTTGAGCTTTATGGCAAAATTCTCTGCTTTCTTGTTTCCAGTTTCTGTTGATAAAATAGCTGACTTTTTTTAAGCCTCAGCTCTAGAAGTCACCTTGCATTGCTTATCAAAACTATTCCAAATTGTGATTTCCCAACAAAGTGAGTAGCTAGCACTCACAGTTTTAGATTATTAAAATGCTTATCTTCCATATTGCTTAGTGCAGCATCTTCATTGCTGGTACTATCGACACTGTGTTTTGCTTTCCTCTTCCAAACACACCACATAAAATAGAACTGCTATCTTGGTGAGACCTACTTAGTCACAGTGACATTACTGGTTTCCCTATTTTCTGACTGGGAAAACAGCCTCTTGGCTTGGTCTTATTGATAATTCTGCAGGTTTGTGTTAATCTGATGGCAAATTCTCAGGGCTATGTCTGCTGCTTTTTATTGGGAGCCACTTAAAGGTTAGGATAGGAGGGGAAGATAACTTAGAAAATCTGATCTGAATATAAACAGCACACTTCGGTGTGTGATGCTGTTAATCCATCGCCCTTTACAAACACTATTTACAGTTCACTAAAACAGCATAAAAATGGGAGACACAAAGAATCAGATATGATGTTCAGGCTCTGGTCTGAATTGTCTGAAGAATGCTCTGTAAGCTTAAGCCCCTTTGCAGAGAGGGAATGAACACAAATTCCCATCCTGTTTATATAGAATTACTTTTCTGATATTTATTGGACTTCAGTGTGTGTTTTCCCCTCCAAACAGAGTGGAATTAACTTAGGGCAGATTATCTTATCAATACCCGAAGTGTCATTGCTTCTAACATCAGGGTGGCAGTGACCAAAGTTGTTTATCCTTGGAATGCCTTGGCAAATCCCCCTTGTCTTCTACCACATCAATTTCCTTCCCTTTCCCTTTCCCTTTCCCTTTCCTTTTTTTTTTTCACATTTGAAAAGAAGCAAACTAAAACATCTAACTCTGCTCAGCCTGTATTGGAATATAGCATATTTAAAGCTTGGAGGCATCCTTAGTAGTGCAGAAGATCAGAATATTGTTATGAAGGAACTGAACAACCTTAAGTTATGTAAATACAGTGGAATATAAGATTGATAATAGAAATAATTCATGCAATACTATTGGGCTTTACAAACAAGTTTCTGCTTTACACAAGGAGCATACAAGCTCATAGTGAAGCTGCTACTGGAGTGGTTTAGTTTATCACAGAAAATCTAATTCAACAGTGTAATCCAATCATGAAAAGGGAATAGATAGCCTAGAATAGATCAAGCGAGGTATTTACAAAGGAAAGAGAAAAGCATTTGTACCAGTGTGGAAAAGCCCTGAGGGAATCTCCGGAGTTTGGTATATGGCCTGGACGTTTGTGTTTAAGCTACTTTCTTCTTTCTTCTCTTTCTACTACTTTCTTCCCAGGTAAGGTCTGTGCTAGACAGAATATACTTATTGACATAGCAACACGTTTAAGCTGTCACCGGTAAAAAAATAAACCTCAGATAAAGTTTTAAAACCAAACTTTGACATACTGACTTCAGTGGGCAAAATGCATCACATCTTCCACGACAAGGTAGGGATCAGTCATGATCCCCGTGTTTGGGCATTATGGCTTTTATGATGCTCTGAACATGTTAAGAGAGAATTGTCCCAGGAGTCTGGATATGTAGGATATTATAATTTGAACTTGATTTTTTGCTTGTTTTATGAATCTAATGTCATTGAACTGTTCTAGATTGCCAACAGAGGAGAATGGCAAGTGAGTGGCATTCAGAATTCGCTGTGCAGAAAAAAGTGTGTTTTCTTCAGTTCAGCCTTATCAGTGTATCTACCCTGGGTAGGATCAATTAATCTAGAGGGGTTTGCTCTACGCAGACTTTTTGATCTTTGATCTCGGTAATTCCAGTCTGTGGTATCAGTGCCCTTAGCTACAATCTAACAACAGGCTAAAAAAGAAGAAACGCTCTTAACTGCTTAGAAACTCAGTACAGATCAGTGACCCACTTTAAGGAATAAAAACAGTTCTGACATACCACTCCGGTTTTGGTGACCTGTTGGGAGCTGCCGTGGTCTGATTGTTGTAACCATTGGAAAAATACAATGGGATTTTAGAACGTCTGCTGAATCAGGAATGGAAAGGATGTATCCAGGAGACGGTAGTGTATTATACCCACATTGTGGGAACATTGGAAGATACTTGTGACTCAGAGGTAAAAGGCCATATAAATAGCTACCTGAGCCATCCTGCTTCCAGCTCACAACTGTAGTACGTATGCTGTACTTTGATTAGGGAGATATGTGTCCTCTGGATACATATTAACAGAACAGAGTAAATTCCTCAATCCATGGTGGAGTTCAGTGTGTCTGACACTGATGGATAACTTCAACTTTTCAGATACTGCTATGGAGTAGTGTAAAGTGCAGTTTGGTTAATGAATGGCTTCTAGCTTTAGTTATTCATATTGGAGCAACGCTACATCAGAAATAACTAACCAGGACACTTGTCAATAAATGCCTCTGTCTCATCAAAACCGTGACAGACCTAGGTTGCAGTGTAGTGTGTGAATCACTACTGAGGTTGTTCTCCACTGAAAAGAGCTCATTTGGCTTATATTTGGTTTATAAGGCCCTTTCATATCTGTCACAGTGATGGTTCGTGGTGTCCCATGTCAGTCATTTCTAACAAGTGAGCCCTGAGTCTCTGGCAGAAGTTCTTGCACTAGACCTAACTGAACAATCAAGCTTGGCTTTTTCATGAAATCATAGAATAGCAAGTTGGAAGGTACCTCAAGGATCATCTGGTTCAACCTTTCTTGGCAAAAGCTCCATCTAGACAAAAGCATTGTCTAGACAGGATGGCCCAGCACCCTGACCAGCTGAATCTTAGATGTGTCCAATCTTGAGAATACACCACCACTTCTCTGGGGAGATTATTCCAGTGGCTGATTGTTCTTACTGTGAAAATTTTTATCCTTGTGTCCAATCAGAATCTCCCCAGGAGTAACTTGCATCCATTACTCCTCATCTTATACTTGGCCATGTCAGGCTTCATTTGAAATAACTGAGAAGGCTGAAAAGAGAAAATAAAAGTGTAAATTAACCTGTGGGGGGAAAAGAACCCCTCATTTCTTTCTTATGTAAATGAATTGGTATTGGAGGGGGGGTGGGGGGGGAGGGCCTAAACAATTTCATGTAAGAAAGGTTGCCATTTGGGTACTATTGCAGGAAAGAAGAGGTTGAGATACCTTTTTTTTCCCCCCCCTACAGTTGTGCATTTTCTTTGTTATGGCCATGCTTTTGTCCTTTGAACATAACAGAATAAGTTTTCAAAAGTTGACATGTAGTTAGGAACCCTAACGTGCATAGACCGACCTGAATTTCTTAAGCATAATCCCCATGCTGAGAATAGCCAGGAGCGGGAAGTGCCACCCCAAATAATTTTGTGAAAAGATTGACCACTATGTCTTACCTTTGCTTCTGTTTCTTCTCCAACAGAAAAAGGTTTATTAATCTGCTGATTGATATTTGGGGCATGTTGCCATTAAAAATTTCAGACCTGATGGGTTATCGAGCAATGTTTCAGGTCCTGAAGGGCTACCCAGCATTTAGCACAGGTTTGCCTTTAACTGGTAGGGATGGATGGGGTTCTACCACCCTCTAGAAATGTAAATGAAGTATCCTGGAACATTTCATGTTTGTTAGGGAAAACTTTAAAAGTTTTTCTAGGACTCTGTTATTCAACAGTTGTACATTCAGCAATACAGATGATGTTTATAAGGCCATTAAGTGTTCTTTGAACATATTGTTTTCCACTCTTCCCCAATAATGTTCTCACCAGAGAAAATTTGGGTCTTGTACAAAGATTGAAAAAAAATTTAAATTAAATCTTACCACCTTTTCTCAATGCCCATAAAGCCTGGCAATGCACACATTGCATCTGTTTGTATAAGCTCACAGATCTATTAGCTTTTCTTTTCTTGTCCTTGTGTGATGATCATCAGACTCTAAAATATACTCTCCTGAGGCTTTACGTAAGATAATATTGCTGTCTCTCACATGTGAATTTAGCAGTGTTGTGTTAACTTGTCTCCAAGGACTTTGCTTTTAGGAGCAGAACAAAGTGAACACACAAAGTTGGGAAGGGTTTGTTGTTTGTTGCATGTCAAAACCATTTTTCAGCCACTAGTGTGGCTTATTTTGTGGTTTAGGATTTGGTTGAATCCCAGTCTTTTTGGCCCAAGTCTGGGAATGTAAGGTTATTCCTTTACATCAAGGAAGTATGAAGGACACAGTTGTTTTTACTGATGTCCAAAAACAATGAATGCAGGATGGGGACAGCACATTTGTGGTGCTCTTTTGCAATGGATTAATTTTCTTAATTTATAAGCAATAATGTTGAGCTGTTTCATCATTTAGAAAACTAAAACGAAGTGAAAGGAGGAGTGAGTATTGGCTAAATATTTGAGATAGATTAGAAACAGGCATCAGGGTGGAATTTGCAGCAGATGCTTCTTTATCCATAGATATGTTGCTAAAACTATTGTAAAAGTTCACAGACATCTGAAGAAGAATAAAAGTAATAAATCAAGGTGGGCAATGGTTATACTAATTACATACCTAAGGTAATGTGTATTCCTTATGTTGTGCTTGTGAATTACACTGAGCTGATCTTGTGCAGTGATGAGGTCTAGAGCTACGTGGCCAGAAGAGCCAGTGGCATCTCCATCTGAGCATGTGGTTCAGTGGAGGGGAAAGTGTGCAGCTGCTGGGCTTCCATGCTGTCCTCCCTGCCACTCCTGTCTCTCCTGGGCAAGTCTGGCAGGCTGGACAGAAGCAGCCGTGTATTCTGAGAACTGCTCTAGTGCTATTGTACTGGTACATCGCAGGGATAAGGCAGCGTTCCAGTATGTGTCATAAATAAGAATTATATCCTTCAGCCCTTTTCTTATTTCCAGAACCAAAGTCAAAGAGAATAGTATGGAAGGCTCTGAAAAGCTACATAAACTTTATTTGCTGTTCTTCATTCTAGCAGTGTGCCCTAAGTGTGATGAGTGACCACAGGCTGCCACACAGGAGAATTCCCCTAGGAGACTGTGTTTATGCTACCCGACTACTTTATCCAGCCACAGCACCATACTCAGATCCTTTTTCCCAGTTCTGTTTCATTGTGGTAACCAGCACATGCTGACTGGCTGGCTGCTTTCCTGTTTAGTAAAAGCTACAAGCATTTTCTCCTGAATTACCCTTCACATTGGACAACTACCAGGGCTTTGGGCCTCAAAAGTATTCTAGCATAGGAAATTGTCATGTCCAAGCTCTTGTGAAGCTTCCTGACCTCTAGAGGACTCTCCACTGGGAAAATTAGGAGAGACTCAGAAACAGAAAAGACAACAAAATTCAGTTTACTAAGTAGGGAATAAGGCACATGTCAGGGAGACAGCACTTCTGGGAACAGGAATTTCACAGGGTCTCGTGTTAGATGAGCAGAAGGGAGACGACTTCATGCTGGGGAGCTTGCACCAGAAGTCTGGCTTAAGTGGAAGTATACTGGGGCGGCCTGGTTTTGTGCAGTTCCCTGGCCAGGTTGCTGCAGTTCAGACACAATTTGGATAAACATCTGGGATTGCATTTTCTTTTTCAACTAAAACTTGAAGTCGCCCAATGTTTGCCTGGGCAGTGCAGTTCCCTGCCACTGAAGTTATTGCTAAGTTACGTACGTGAGGCAGGAAAAGGCACTCTAGGTTAGGGAGTTCAGGGCCTGCTCACATTCTGGGAGAGGGGGCATCTGAGCAGAAGCAGCATTTTGTTAGATCTGGCCTATTGCGTTCAGGACAGTTGTTGCGATGGAGCACAGCAGGGCAGTCATCTTGGAAAGCTTTACTTTTGTTGTCTGTGATTGTCTTTGATGCTCATTTGAGGTTTTGATGCTTTCCTTCCACTGAAGCTATGTTTACTCAGTCCAAGGATATTCCCAGTTCCTCATTACAGGGCCTGAACCTGAACACACGTCCGAATGGCATCCATATTTGGCACACTACCAGGTCTGGACTGGTTGCATAGCAGTTGCTAGCAACTACCGGATGGACACAGCCAGAACAAGCGCGTTTGTTCTGGTTTTATGAGGGAGGAATGAATTGACCTCTCTGGATATTTGAGAAAGCAGATAGTAGAGCTGTTACTTATTGATCCTTCTGCTGTACGCTCTGGGTAGGGGAAAGCAGGACATCCCTGGAGCCGTGCCTACCTGGCAGAAATTTAATACGGTGAAGCAGCTACAGATGTCTATCTCCATTCCTGGTTTTGGACTGAAGCAAGGGAATGCTACGCCATTTCCATATAATTGCTCAATAAAACAGTGGCAAAGTTAAGAAGAACACTCATGAATCCTACTTCCAGGTCCTGATATTATGCACTATTAAAAAGTCCTTTATATATGTTCCTCTTTAGAAGCAAGAACTGAAGCTAGCCAGGTATAGCAAGGCTTGAGATTCAGAGAGTGTCCTGTTTCCTGGACTTGTCCTCTCCCCTGTTTCTCCTCTATTCTTAAAAGATTCTTGGCTTTCATTTCTATCTCCTTTTATTTGTTTTCCTTTCATTTCTTTCCTTTGTAAGTATTGAATGTCTCCTCTGGGAGTAAGCCTAGCCACATGTGCGTGCAATGATCGTTTATTTTTATTGGAGTCATTGCCTGTGACTGTTATTCATTACTATAGGAAGAACTGCACTAACAAACTGCTCTGAAAGATTTGGGGGTTTTTTTCTTCTGTTGTAAAACGTCCTGTTCTGTCCATAGCCATTGATGGTATCTACTACCATCATTAAGACATTGAGAGTTTGGAGCTCAGACACTGGTGCTGTGTCCTGAATGTCCTCTTGTGTCTGGTGTTGCAAAGCAGAATCTCTGCTTCTGTCAACTTCATTGCATGTTGTCTCTTTAGGTCAGCTATTCAGCCATCTGCCCACCTCTCAACTACCCAAACAACTCAATTGGCCTCTGCTTGTGGAGGAATTTGTGGTTGCAAAAAGTTAGCCCAGTCACTGACTGCTGTTACGGCCTCTTGTGATACTAATGGGAGTAGCCAGAGCACCACCAAATGAAATGCCTGGTTCAGAAAAGGCCAATACGAAGTAGTATAAAATGCTTTTATCTCACTTGCACTTCCAGTCTTTACACTGGGTAAGTCATCAGCAGCCCTATTTTCTTACTTCTGTTGTCAAGTTATCACAGATTTCTGTGTCACCATGGGCAAGACCACCATCTCCCATCTTTAAGGTCAAGTAACGAATTCCTGCTACTTCTTTAAGATGAATCTGTAGCATAAATAATAAAATTATCAACAGTTAAAGTAGGAGCGTATGCTCAGCATAAATATAAGCCATAGCTTAGGGATGTAAGTAGCCTAAATAATTCAACATGAGAAGTACGGAGATGTAAAATCACTGAATACTAATTTACCACTTCTGAGGTCACAGTGGGGAAAGGTGGGTGATCTGCCTAGGCTTACCCAAAAGAACATAGGACCTTACCCTAAAAATTAATGCAAGGATAAAACAGACAAGAAGTTATTTATCTGAAATTTGGTTAATACCACATAGGATTGTGATTTCTAAATTTTTCTTTTAAATATTTCAGAATTTCTGCCTCCCATTAGCACCGACTTTTAAAATGAAAGGTAGTCTGTCAGAATTTGGCTAAGAAAGTTTGATCTCTGATAATAATTTACATTTGTTAATGTAAGTGTCCTGCAAGTATTTCAGGATTGAGATTCTTTTAATTCTTTATCCCACATTGAATCCATCTCATGTTTTCCCTCAGGCTTTTGAAGACTTTCCCTTCATTTCTTTTCTTAAAACCAATATCCACTGTTGTTGTTTTCCCCTGCAAAACTGTCTTAACTGCATCTGCGTTTCTTCCTCCCTCACTTTTTCTTAAGATGAGAGTCAGGGACTTCTTGGCTTTGCTGTCTTAGCAGTGTTTTTTAATATATGGAATGTGTACGCATCGCACTAAAAGAAAATAAACAGATGTGATGCTGTAGTTTGGGGTGGTGAGACAACAGCAGGATGGTCAGCTGCCTTTTGAGTCTGTTCATTTTGCTGTTGTTTCCAGATGTGTGCTAATGGACATTTTTAGGATGTACACAAAAAACTGCTCCCCTACTTTTCTGCACTAATTGGTTTGGATTTACGGAATGCCACTCATAAAGTGTCTCTAGCTGCCATTGTTGCTTTTCTATAAAGTAGTAGAAAGGAAACTAATTTCTAAACAGTTTCCTCTGGACAGGATTTTCTTGTGGGAGAAGAGAGATAGAATCCATTTAAATGGCTCTGTAAACAGTTTTATTGAGTTGTGGCCCATTAACCTGGCCTTGATGAAAACCTTTTCAAACAACAGCACTTCAGGGAACCACATCTCTCAGGTGCTCTGCATGGTACAGATGGCTTCCTAAGAAATAATTTTAATCTAAATTGAGATTTTAAATTTACTCTGTGTGTGTGTGTGTACAGAAGTGTGTACCCCACATCTACTCCCAGTAGTGGGGCATGTTTGTAGCCCCATATCTCATTGTTTGCTCTGTGGTGCTCAAGATATCTTAAGCGTTCCCCATATCAGTCCTCCAAGTTTGTTTTTAACAGGGAGAGGATATGTCTGGGGTCTAGATGATTAGGAAGGCTGAAGGATAACTGAAAATATCTCTTTTTCCTCGATCTGTCCATTTTTCCTCTTTATTCCTAGTCATTGCACAGCCTGTAGCTTTTTCTAGTGGCAAGAAACACGAGTGCAGGCAGTACTGCTATGGGAGATCACTGATCTGTTTTATGGGTATATCCTACGAGCTAAGTAAACGATTGCAAGATACCTAAACCACTTTTTTTTTTTTTTCACCAGAACACTGGAAATTTTTTAGAGTAGTTTTTTATTTCTGGAACAAGGAGCAATTTTTTCCCAAGGTAAATCAGAAGCTGTTGCAAAACCATGAAGCTTTGGAGAGCTCTGGGGTCTAATGAGCACTAGCATTTGGTGAGGCATGGAAGAAAACTTGACCATTTTTTCTCCTTGCCTGTAAAAAGCCATCCCCTTGCACAGCACTGTACTTGTACATGAAGAGGGAGCAGGGAACAACTGGTTTATTGCAGTGCGAGGCCTTGATGCCACTGTGGCGTTTGTGCCTGTTAGGGACCTCTTGGTTCTCTCCTTGGGCACCTTTCTGATGAGCTGGAGGCGGTGTGACCTGTGGGGCTGGGAATGAGAGCTGGCCCTGGTAACTGGGTCGCAGCTCCTGCTCAAAGGTAAGTGATCTGCAGAGTAAGGACCACCGCTTTCGTTTCTAGAATATATCAAATTCCTGCACACAGGGCCCAAGAAGAACCAGAAGGGAGGGCAGAAGAAACCAGTTATGAGTTCTGCTGGGATATCTGATGCAAAATCAACTTTGTTGTTTTCCTTACTGGCTTTTTCCTGGGCTCTGTTGCAGCTGAAAAAACAACCCTTCTAATCTACAATAAGAAGGGAAATTCTGGCATAAAGATTGTCCACCCAGACTATTTGGCACAATTAGGGGAAAGATTTGTTTAGCTTAGCACTGATTTTATTAGTATGTGAGTCTAACTGAACTTTGAGAGATGGTCTTTTCCCAGTTCAGTGACGCTGTCGATGGTGTAGATTTTCTTCTCAATTCTCAGCTATGCTCTTCCAAGCAAATGTCATGTAACTGAAGAGTTCTCCTGAAATGCATCAGCAGTGGTTGTTTTCTGCAATAGGGCAACAATAAGAATTAGCAAAAAATTGCCAGCAAGGCAGCGTTGTTTCAGTAAGGACAGGAAGCCTAGTGAGAGCCAGGCTCCTTCCACAAATCTCAAGTACGTGGTAATTCATCAGTAGATCTGAATTCCAAAATATGTGTTGGCTATAAATGTGGGTTTGTTATTCATTTGGTCCTTCATGCAGGTATTATGTGTTTTCTCTGTACAAAAGATAAGGTAAATCTTGTAGAAAAGGGAATCAAAGGAATCTAAGGAAAAACAACACGGAACAGAACAAAAAGACAAGAATCTGTTCACTGATAAGAAGCTGACATACCTTAAAAGAGGCTTCAGATGGTTTTATTTGTGTTCCTTGGTCATTCCTAAGAGCCCATTTTGTGTGATAGTCTCAGTACAAAAAAGGGGGAAGGAACGGGATGACTTTCCAGTCTAAACGGAAATGATGTATTAAATGTTAATACAGATAATTTTCTCAAATATTTCATTGAAATGTCTTAGTCCATTACTTCTGTTAAAGTCATTGGTTTTCCATTATGAAATTGTTTTGGTTTTCTTAACGTGAGAACTCATTGCTCAGTCAAAAATCATCATTATTTCACTGTTTGGTAGTTTATCATTCTGGCATTTTTGACAACTAATTTGAGATAAGACTTCGTCCCCTTCATCTTCTTTACTTGCACTTTGGCAGGACACTGGCTTGATTTCTGGTTATTGGACTACTACTGAAAGTCCATCCAATACATTTTCCAATTCATCACTTTCCTTGCTATTGACAGGGGATGTTGTCCCAATAATTAGTATTTTCTGCTGGGCTTCTACAATTTCTGTGATTCATCTCTTCCATAAAGCTTATAAACAATAACCTGTATTAATAAAAATGCTTTTCCTAATTAAAAAACAAACTTTAATGCACAGTTTTTCTGCTGTCATCATCAATTCTCTCTAAGCCTTTTGTTTCCACTGCTCTGCCTGTCTCCCATTTATCTTCCTTTATCTAATCTAATGGCATCTATCCAGTTTCTATTCATTTTTCATCATGGTGATATATTTCGTCTTCCACAGTACCTTTGTGTTTTTAACATGCCTTGTGGCAGAAATAATTTCAGTTGTTTAATGTTTATTCTACATTGTTGTCAAATAATAATTATTACAGACCTCCTGACAGGGAAATGTGATGGTAGAGAGAACAGAAAGGAAACTAAGATTTGACCATTTTGTAAAGTTAGAACTTTGCAAAACTTAAAATAGCTTTAATTTTTATTTCTCTCAACCACCTCTATCATTTGCACTTTGGTATGAGAGCAGCATTAGAATAAGTGCATCTGGATTTTATATTCCTTTCCAGAAGCTCATGGATAGCACTCCAAAAGCATCATGGATGAGATGAGTTAGAAACACTTGGTACCATTTCAGCATTTTTCTATGCCTATTTTCTATTAATTGTGCCATTTTAAAAAAAATAATTCTTGTAATCTAAATGCCTGATAACTTCTTTAGGCTATTATTTACCATTACTGTGTACTTGTCTCAAAATGTTTACTCCTTTTGGTGCAACTTTATGCTAAGTCCTTGATTAAGTAGTGCTTATCATAAAAGATGTGTCTTTTACTTATCTGGTTAGGAAACAAAGCGATAAATTCCTTTACATATGTCAAGAACATTTGTGGAGTTATGTTTTCCTTTCTTTTCCTGTTTTATGTTGTCAATCTCAGGTTTGGGAAAGCAAGATTGTGTAAAGATGTTTCTGTTTTGGTTTATTAGTACAGGATTCTTACTCAGATCCAGGTTCAGATAATAAACCTTTCTGTACTCTCTCCAGTTTTTGGCCAGGACTGATTTAGAATTGGAACAGTACATAGAGTTAAATATATATGTGTGAGTTTTAGAAATGCCTGTTCTGCCCGAGCTTTCTGCTTCCAAGTTATCCTGGAAGATCCTTGTGTTCTCCACATCCTCAGGCAGCTGCTTGGAACCTTAGGGAGAGGAGCACATGCTCACCAGAAGATAGAGATGAGAAAACTTTCAATTATAAATTCCAACCATTGAAACAAAGTTAAATCTATGACCTTTTCTCAAAACCTGTAAAGCATGACAGTACTCCAAAAGCAGAGGCGTTGCATCTGTGTGTATTGTCTTACAGATCTGGTAGCATTTTGTTTTCTTGTCCTTGTTATGTGCTGCCCAGTGGACTCTAAAATACACTCTACTAAGGCCTTACGTAAGATAATATTGCTGTTACTTTTTCTTGGTTTACTGACCACAAAGATCCTTACAGGGACATTGTTAGTATGTATTGTTCCAACTCTGTCAGTCCTCTCAGCAAAAAGATGTCGGCAGGGCTTTGATGCTTCTCGGGATGCCCACAGGACTTGAAGATACTTCATAGGTCACGGAGTGCCTCCCTGGCACTGCTTCACACCCCTTTCAAAAATATTTTAATTTGAATCCTAAAACCAAACTTTTTTTTTAAATCCTCGCCTCTTTGAGTTGAAGGCTCTTCCAGAATCTCACTTTGCTGATATTTGCAAACTTTAAAACTTCCATCCAGAATGTCTGTGGCTACATGTTTGTTCTTGTGCCAGTGTTGTCAGATCTTCTCTTTCTTCCTGCTCCATTATCTTGTTTCCCCTCTCCCCCTTCACTTACACACAGAGACAACGGTCAGCCTTCATTTTTTGCTAGATTCATTGAGCTAATTTTTTCTAGTAGCCTCTCAGATGAGCACTCCATTCTCCTCCCCAGCACACAGCCGATCTCTTGCAGTTTGAGTCCGAGCGTGACTATGCTGAATGTGGTGTTTCAGACTAAAGCTTGCTAGTGGCTTGTACACGATACACTCATGTATCACTGGTTTTGCCAAGTGTTACAAGGCAGTTTGCTGTACAACTGGATCTGCCATTGCCCTGCTTACATCAACTTGTAAAGCATCTGGGAAGTGTTTCCTTTTCAATAATTGTTTCCCCTTTTGTCTTACAGCTTTTGTGCTTATCCTTGCATACTGCATTATCAGTCCCTGTTTAGCAGTGTCAAAAGCTTTACAGAGATCCAAATAGAGAAGGTCCAATTTATTTCACATTTCAAAAAAATGCAAAGGAAGATATGTCAGGCATGTCTGGCATGACATCCATCTTTCATTTTATCCCATTTTCTAAGTCTAGTTGTTTTTCCCTTCAAAATTTCTTACAAACCCTGTGTGATACTGAAATCAGAATAGAGGCCTCAATTCACCAGTTTGGTTTTTTTTTTTCTCTTCCCTTTGAAGATTATGCTGATTCTCAGTTACGTTGCATCATCTTCAGTTTTGTCGTGGTTTAACCACATGGCCGTTGGCTCACACCCCCAACACACAGTGGGATGGGGGACAGAAACAAAAAGGAAAAAAAAAAAGGTCAAACTCATGAGTTGAGATAAAACCAGTGTAATAGGAAAAAAAATGGAAGGAGGAGATGGAGGAGAATGTACAAAACAAGTGATGAACAGCACAGTTGCTTACCACACAAAGCTGACACTCAGCTAGTTCCTGAGCCACACCATTGCCTGGCCAACCCTGAGTTATATTCTGAGCAGGGTACAGAATATCTCTTCAGCCAGTTTGGGTCAGCTGTCCTGGCTGTGTCCCTTCCCAACTCCTTGGGTACTCCCCATCTTCTCATTGGTGGGCCAGTACAAGAAGCAGAAAATTTCTTGGGTGCTTGGTAACAACTAAAACATCAGTGTGTTATCAACATTATTCTCATCTTAAATCCAAACCACAGCAGTACACCAGCTGCTAGGAAGAAAATTAACTCTATCTGCCGAAACCAGGACAAATTTCATAGATGTATGACAAAGACTGACTATCAGACCTAAATTTACAAGATGATCCTGAACAGTGCTTTTTCAATAGATATTATCTACATTCTACTGCATGTGCTAAGCTCCTGGAGTTTTCTTTCCACTCAGTTCTTATTTCTGTGTCTAGATAATTCCTATTATCTACCTTTTGCTCTTTTTCAGCATCCTCCTGCTTGTTGAAAACTGATTATTTCTTCACATATATCTAGAATATTTTTAATCACTATTCCAGTGTCATTTCATTATAACTCCAATTTTTATTTCCTTTCTGATACCGCTTGATTACCTTGAGATTTTATTTTTTTTTAATCCTTGATTTATACGTCTGCTTCTTGGCCTCCAAAACATCTTTTTTCTTTTTTCTTTTTGTAAATATGTATTTCCTTCTACGTTTTCTAAGTGCCTCTTATACATAGGAACCTACTCTGTGTTGGCTATTCCAACCAGGGGATGGTTTGCATGACCTTTTATAGTTCTTTTCTCTGGTTGAAACACAAATCCAAATACATACTTTTTTTTTTTTTACCATTATGTTTAATGTTATAAAAAGATAATTCTGTGAAATACACAATCATACTTTAACAGTTGTTTTTCTCATTAAGCAATCATTCATATTAAAATGATACCTTTGAATAGTCTGAACTGTTCCACTTTCACTAAAAAGAAAGCTAATTCTGAGCTTCAGATGTAACTGTGCAGCGGCAGCCTTTCAGAGAGGCCCTGTGACGTGCTGCTGAAAGGATGTGATTTATTATATTTTCTCACTGCTAAACTTAGTCGTACACATATTGTAACTGCATAAAAATGCAGTAACAGAATGTACATAGGGTTATTTGAATGTCTATCCATTTACACGTACAACTGTGCCTAGTGCACATGCATATATAGGTTAGCATTTATATGCACAGTACTGCACAGAATGCCAAAAATTTGACCTTAGACATCAGATTTGTAACTGTTTCACTTCGGGCCTTTCCGATTAAACATCCAGCTGTTACTGGAGACTCTCTGGCTGAGCATTTGCACAGTTTTTCCTCCCCATCCTCTCCCCCATGTTCCTGGAGCTGCAGGAGCATGCAAAGCACCAGGAGGCACTCTGCTCCCCTCTGCCCGGTCCATGGGATGTGCTGGCTCTGGGAAAACACAACTGGCAAGGGAATTTGGGTTTTGTCAAGGTGCGTCATGGACGTAGGATGTGACATGCCTCTTCTTTCTCCAGGAGTTTGTTCCAGTGACAACTGTAATTAACATTGAAGAGGGGAAAGTGCTAGCACAGCAGTTTTCCTACTTGGAGTAGTTCACAAAGGTTGTATCACATCCTGGGGCAGTTTTGCCAGCTTCATGTGACTGAAAGGAAAACATTGACATTTGGACTGGTCTGATGTTCTCCAGCTGTATTTGTGGTCTTTATGTGCCTGCCTTTATTTTTTACTATATGAAGAAGATGGGAGACTACTTTTGGTGTAAATTCTGAAAACTATTAAAATGTTCACTAGCTGTGGGTACTGGGTAATAATGGTTATATACAAAGAACCAGACATGAGGATTTTGTTTCTTCAGCCTGTGTCAGGATCAGATGAGAAAGAATCATAGAATCGTTTTGGTTAGAAAAGATCAAGTCCAACGGTTACCCAGCACTGCCGAAGTCTAACCACATTCCTAAGCATCACATCTACACATCCTTTAACTACCTTTAGGGATGGTGACTCAACCACCTCCCTGGGCAGCCTGTTCTAGTGCTTGACAACCCTGTGAGTGAAGCAATTTTTCCTAACACCCAATCTAAACTGACCCTGCTGCAGTTTGAGGCCATTTCCTCTTGTCCTATCTCATGTTGCTTCAGGAGAGAGACCAACTCATGAGGCAAAGACTTGCAAGACATCTAAGCGTGGTCCTGCTTGCAGACTACATACCAGTACAAATGAAACCTACCTATTTACACAGATACAGCATTTAAAGTGCTGCAGGAAAGTCACATGAGCTCTGATTCTATAGTAGATTTTGCTGATAAAGCCTCTAGTTACATAAGTACACTGCAGAGCTCAAACTTCGTGTGCTTGATATTTTTAATATAACACTTAGGGATAAATGTCCCAATTCTGTATATATGTGACATGATTCAATACTGTCTGACTTTCAGTGAAATACGAGCAGTTTGGGTAAGCATGAACCTCCTTGTTTTTCTGTAGTCTCTCCTGGCTTTTATAAAACCTGCTTACTGTTTTCCTGCTGATCATCAGGCACCACCAACCAAAATTCATATGCAGTGGCCCTTATGAGTGTTCAAATGCTTGGTAGAATTAAGCCATAACCTTTGGAAATAAAGGGCTTTTTTTACTCCATTTGTAGTCAGCAGGATCTATTGGTGCCCCACATCCTAAAAATAAGATTGTTACTGTCTGCAGTTCTGAGAAATCTGTGTTTGGATGTATCTGACAGAGGATTACCTGTCCTGGGCTGATCAAGGGTCGTACCTGACAGGGCTTTGGCAGTTCGGCCACTGAGGTGCGGGATAGTTCCGTGTCACGCTGCACAGCCAGCTGAGGTGAAAACATTACAGGGAAGGGAAGGGAAGGGAAAGAAGCTGTCTGTCTCCTGTGTCCTGAGCAGTCACGGCTCAGGCTCTGCAGTGTTGCTGTGCTGGAAGCAGATCCCCACACGGGATGGGTACAGGCTGTGGGTGAGCTGCCTCCCCAAGCCATGTTTCTCAGGGGCTGAGAGGGCAGCAAGGTTCTTGCAGGGTGCAGAACCACCACTGAGAGGGCTGGGTTTCAGCTCCTGGCCATTTCTAGCTGTTGAAGAGGCAAGAGGAGAAAGGTGTTTCAGCTTTGTTCAGCAGCTCTGTGCCAGAGGCAGAGAAGCAGCACACTCTCCACATCAACCACTGCTGTCAGTGTCTTCTGCGGGCCTCACATGGGAACCATTAGATTGCTGTTTGTGCAAATTGCACTCCAGGCAGAGCTTATTAAATTTATCATTAAAATGTCACTTCCATGTAGGTGACAGAATGGGGGTTGTTTTGAGGCAAGCTGTGAGGGAGCAGTCCTTGGCAATCAACAAAAATCAAACAACTAAGCAGTAAAGCCTGGTACATTTGTGTGAGTTTGGCACTGCGGGTCCCACGTCCCCTACCATGCCAACAAGCCCATTTCTTTGTCTCCAGAGCTCTGCTGCAGCTCATCTTCCACATGGGAACAGTTCTTCCATAATGGAGCCAGAGAGCTTGGGATATTTCTGGCCTCACTGTGGAGGGCCAACACACCCGAGCTGAGCTAAATTCAATTCTGCTATACACCCCAAGGGAATTACAGTTCCTGCTTTGAAAATCCAAGGACGGGATCCCCGAATAAAACTTGACTCGGACATTACTCCTTTTGCAAAAGAGGACATCCAGATAATTGCAATGGCATGTTACCTTCCCTGGTGTGGTGACCCATGCGTGGACCACACTGCTTGCAGGGGCAGGAGGAAGACAGCGGGTAGAGTTCTTGGAGCAGCTGAGTGGGCACATCAGTGGAATGCATAGTGGCAGTTAAAATCACGTTACACAGTGGCAGTCGCAGTTTTGCTCCTAATTGTCTTCTATCCTAGTGCAACTGTGTGAACCAGCAGGAATGATTTGCCTTAACAGGATGCCAGTAAGACAAGCAAAACTTGCTGCTTTCATGATGGTGGTGAAGATGTGTAAATCTTGTTAAAATTGCAGCATGATCTATATGAGAAGACCTCAACTACTTAGAAGTTCAATAATTACTTTGTTATTGCTGTAGTATGCTTTGCTACTTCTGGAAGTTAAATCCAGTGAGATCGTTCTATAGATTTGACCTCTGATCAGTATGTTAGAAATATGTGTACTTATATATTGCTTGTTTGTTTTGCAGCTCCTGGTTGCTAAATCCCCTGTTGCTCCCTTCTCCATTTTTTTCTACACCATTGACAAATCAGGGTTGGTTCTTCAAGGTAAGACCAGAGCATTGATTTTTTTTGCCTTTACAATTAGTATTTTAAGCAGGCTACATGTAGGTAGCAGTGACTGTTGTTAAAAATGCTGCTTTTTATACCTAATTAAAACCCCACACATTTAAACAAGGCTAATTGACAAGGGCAGTCTTCTACTATGTTCATTGCTTTGTCTTGGATTATACTGAATTAGTTGTTGCATATTGCTACAGATATAAGGATTGGCTCTAAAATTATTAATCAAGGTTCCCTGTTTTCCTTCAAGGTAAAGTAGAATGGTTCTGGCTACGTTGCTCCTATGGGACAGGTTTCTCTGGGAGAAACATGCCTATCTATCATTAATGACATGCTCTAATAAATGGTTCTTCTGTGGAAAATGGGTTAACATTAATAAAATACAGGAAATTAATATCAGTTCTCTTACTTTTGTGATCGTGTTAATGCTAGTGCCCTCTGGTCTTAAATAATGCTCAGATTCTCTAGGATATGAGGTAGTGCACTGAAAAGCTGGATATTACTACCGTGATGGCAGGGTAGTTCCTTGTGGCCGTGTCCTAAATCACGTACTGTCAGACCACAGCAAAAAGAAAACTTCAGCTCTTTGCTTCTTTGCCCCATTTACCCCTACAAATCTTCCTTTAATGTCCTTACTTTTTGACAGATGTTTATAGATCAATTTTGTTGAGTTGTTGTGTGTTGATATGCAGACTGGCTCCAGACTGCTGCATCAGTTTAGCAGGCTAAATATAACTAGTCAGTGCTTGTCACTTTCTGCTCAGAGGATACACTCTCACACACAGCCATGGCATCGCTGTTTCTCGGGTTCCAGTGACTGAGAATCACTGATCCCATAAAGCACTACAAACATTTTAAGGTATGTGAACAGTTCTCTCTCTTCTGATTACCCATTTCTCACTTTCAGAAAGGCTGTACCAGACCACTAACATACTTACATTTACTAATGGCTACATACACTTACGTTTATGGTGATACATAAGACAGGAAAAGAAACAAAAACATATTTGGTGCATTTTTGCTTCCATTTGATACATCTACATAATGATGATCTGGAGGTCCATCTCGTGTTTCCTGAGCCTTTGGATACTATACCCAGTGTATTCGTAGATGGCATTCTGGGAATTTGACCTGCTTTATTTGGTACCAGAAATTTTAAGCAGGTTGCAGGAACTAGAAACAATTTTTATTATTTTAAACCAAGGTGGCTTGTGAGAGATGTTCTAGGCATGTTTTTTATAGGGCAGAAGAAAAGCTACTTTTCTGTGTTGAGTTGCAGACATGTTACTGGTCATTATAAAAGAAGGCAATTTCCTGCTCTGTTCTCAGGCAGTAATGTAGTGGAACTTTGGGAAAGAAAGCTTTCCCATTTCAGAAACAGGAAGCATGTGTTCAGAGAGGATCTTTATTTGTTTCAGTTCTTTTCTGTGTGCCAGGAATAGAACTTGCCAAGGACTGAACTTTACCTTTAAAGAACAAATGGACTTGGTAACACATAACGATGATGGAGCAGGACTCTCCGATAGAAGGATAACGCTATATTAGGAGTATGGCAATTGCTCTTTCCCTTTATCTGTATTTTTCTGGGGTGCAAATATAAAACATGATTGACCATGTTTCTAAAAATTACCCAACCCAGGTGGTTTTTAAGTTCTTTGTACATGCTGGAAGGCAGCTTGAAGCTCTTCTTTGTGCAGCCTTTCACTTTCCGACTACACCGTTATGTTTCCATTTTAGATACTGTTCTCCTAGATGGAGAGTAACCAAGAGCATGGTTCCTCTGCTGTGTCCCAGAGTATTTTATAGTGACTTGTAATTGCTTACATGCGAGCCACCTCATGATGTTGTACAAAGTAAATACCCCGTGTTTTCATCCCACATTTCAATGGAAAGAGGAAGTGAGCAAACCACCCGGAAACGGCAATTTCGGGTAAGATGCAGAAAGTGACACCAAACTGCCTTGGGCAGGAGAGACTAGAGTTTTTATGAGAGTTGCACCCGGTACTACTAAACAAGGTAAGATGTCAGTAAGGCAACTAGCCACAAATCAGTCAGAGAGGGAGAGTCCCTGCACTGCGGCTCGAGGGGCATCGTACAGCACTAACAAGTGGAATCTGTCCCACAGCCTGCTTGCAAAGGCAGCTTTCCATTCAGGCTTTGTTGTTTAATTCAGTTGGTGTCAGGAGGTGAGCACATTCAGGGCAGCTGATGGGAACAAGTGGATGGGTGTGGGAACTGGTGAGAAGCAGCAGCTGGCTGAAGTGCCCAGGATTCTTTCTTCTTACTCAGGGGGTCCCATCCCGGGACCATTAACCAATAGGCCATAAACAAATTGATATCGGAAAATGTGGCTGGAAACTCCTTGATTAGCAAGGGTGAATGGGGAATGAAAGACAAAGTGAAAGTGTGATTTAACAGTTCCACAAGCAATTTCCATTGCCACCTCTGAGGGATTAGGATGTGTGGAATAGGCTAAAAGTGAGGAGGAGCTCTCCCCCCCCTTTTGTTCTGTGGGCCGGAGGATAATAAAACGGCAGGAGAGGCGGTGCGGCTAGTTAGGGATTTCACAGGCTGCTATTTGATGCAGTTTAAGGAACCCTTCTGCTATTGTTGCAGTTAAAATGGGAAGCGGAACTGTTCTCCATTCGCAAAAATCTCCAGCGTCCTCAGGAAGAGAGCTGAGAGCAAAAGGCTATTAAGATGGTAATGCTGCCCCATTTGGAGGAGTGTATCAAAATCTTCTTTGTCAGTGTAAATCGCTGCTCTGTTTCCCTGGTATCTTCGCATCTCACGGCCCCAGTGCAAGCACAGGAGAGTTCGAGGACACCCTAGTAAAGGCACTCTTTATTGTCAGAGGAGAGCTCCAGGCTGCCCAATGGTGCCAAGGAGAAAACTTCTGTGCTTATCTAAACTTGAAATGTTCAGGGATTGAAAGAATCCAGTTACTCACTTATGCAGACTGGTGCAATTAAATTTGATGATTGGAAAGCAAGATTGGCCGGTCCGAGATTTAGCAAGGAAAGTCAGCCTTTAGTCTCCCCCTTTTATTGCTTCAGACTGCTCTGTGCTGTAGAGGGGGTGGAGTGCAAACCTGAAAGGAAAAGCCTCACTTGCCTTCACATTGCAATACAAAGTCATGTAATGTGCTGCCGTGACTCTGTGCTGAACCTGAATTGTGAGTGCAAAATCCAGTCTGACAGCAGATCTCTGTTTCGTGGAGATCTTAAAAGGAGAGGCAGAAGCCTGGATCTAAGCACTGCAAAACATTGGAATTTTTACTGCCTGCTTTTCTATTCCATGTAGGGTCTTGCTGTTGCTTCCCTAACTCAGTATACTAGTTAAAGTGAATGGTGTGATACTGTTGAAGACTGACAGTAAAAAAAAGCTCCAGATCTACTTGATTAAAGGAGCAAGTCATGAGATTATTTTTCTCATTGGCAGTGATATAATTTCTCTTTCAGATGAGAAATTCCTAGCTGGTCATTCTGTTCCTAGTGTATCAGAACAGATTCTGGGCTGTTCTTACCTAGCTGTAATTTCACAGAAGCTGAATGTAGCACATACTGGGCTGTGTCGGCTGAACTAGAAGATGCCACTTTGCTATGTTGTTGTAGTTTTGCGTGGCTGGGGTCTGGTGGAGAAGGGGGGGCCTGCCAGGGACAAACCACCGCACATGTGCAAAAAGAAAATAGGCTGAATAAATTGAGGTCAGTTTTAGGATGTATTCTGTGGGCAATCCTCCGAGTCTACCTTTAGAAGCAGCAGCATTCTAGGGCATAAATACAAACTAGCAACAGGCCCTAGCTATTAACAACTGATAGCTTGGCTGTGTCTCATTCCACCTCACCGAAGTAAATGCTCTCTGTTATCAAGAGGATGGTGCTAGAAGACAGGGAACATGGTGGGGGGCTGAAAAGTGAAGAGCTGATTGGGACTTTTTGCTGAATGCTTTAACCAAGTGATTAACATTACTTTTCACTGAAACAGCTCAGAAGCACTGAAAACATATGGCAGGTAACACTGGTGAGTTAGCACTGACTTGCTTTTGATTTATTTTCAGTTTCATAGGGTTTAAAGATGGGTGGAATCATCAGTTCATCCAAATTGACCTCCCATATATCGTACATGTTTCCGTCAGGTGCCTGATAATTTATGTTACACTGAATCATGTCTTCTAGAAAGGCATTCGGTTTTATTTGAAGGCATCAAGACAGGTGAGTTTCTCATCTGCCTTGACAGTGTTTTCAAGTTTTAGTTATCTTGCTGCTAAATACTTGCTCTGCATTTCAGATCAGAATTTGTCAGCTTTTGCTGTGACCTTCAGTGCTAAATAAAGCACCCTTCCCGCTAAATGGTTGCCATTTTGCAGCAGTGTACTTGACATTAAGATTTATCCTGCTATGTTTTATTCTTCCTTGTGAAAGAAAGTTACAGCTGCCTGCAAATTTAACCTCAAAACCTTTGTGCCTCTGGTGGCCAGCTACCCTTACTACCCAAAGAAAGGACAGAATACGTTGTATTCCTAAAGGGAAGAGTTTGACTTTTGTGCCAGCAGGACTGGATCATTAGTTAGTTGATAAATCCACCCTTTCCCCTGCCCTCTTTTCCACTGCACACATGTCTGTGTGCACACAACAATGCTCACCTTGCCTGTAATATAATATTGATGCAGGTAGCTTGTGGTAAGTAGAAATAACTTACGTGGCGCTCAGAACAGTGTCTTACCTCTTAAGTTTCACAGTACTAAGAGAGAAAAGATCTCAGAACAGCTAAATCTAGGGAAATCTTAGTACATTGTGTTTCATTTGTCACTAATGTAATGAAAGAGGCTCGTTCTGGTCTCAAAATAGCATAGGGTCTGGGTTTGTAGTGCAGCATGGCAAACCGTTTCCAAAGTGCTATAACTGATTTATATGGCTGAAGCAAGTGAAAAGTGCCTCATTTTATTTTGTAAAGAAATGCTTTGGTAATGAGTAGTGAGGTAGAAAGGGAATTCTGAAAGAAAGGGCAGCATTATTTGTATTGTATTGTGTGAGTTTGAACAGTGAGAGACAATGATTTACTGCATCAAAAGCTTTTATTCAGTTGAAGAACTGTAACTATAAAGTGACCTTTGTCTGGAGCAACATGGATATAATCTGTAAAATGAAGCGGGGTTGTACTTGATGTGTGAATGGATGGAAGACAGATTAATGGGAATAAAGTTGTGCATTGCTATTGAGATGGTAACAGATTTGCAGTGCCACTGGTGATTTCCGGCCCTACCGGAGGGATAAAGATGAACTGATCATTGTTAGGGTCTCCGTGGGGTGGAACCATTTTTGCTGTACTCCCCCCAGGACACTGAAAGCTAGAAATGCTATTTCTAACAGGTTTATAATGATGAGAGCAAAAAAAAAAAAAGCACTATTGGTTTGTAGGCTAGGTCTGTCCTGGCAGTAAGGAATGTGAAAAAAGTAAGACACCCCTCACCCCGAGGCTAGTAAAAGCCCTGCACACATGGGAGAATGTCTTGTTCAGCCAGTTCATGCCATTCTGAGGAATGGTTACTAAACCTGACAGAGGACTGATGTTCGCTTGAGTGAGGGTGTCCTAAGTAGCTGACTGTGGGAATTGCTCTACTTCATGGCTGTCAAACAGAGGACTCCAGAGGAACAAAGCACAGATGCAAAACCAACTAAAAATAGCAATGAAGAGAGGTGGAGGGAACCTATTTTAATTGTGAAGGAAGACTAGAGGCACCTGGGGGTTAGATCCAGTTGAAACAACATAAACACTTGCCATTTCAATAAAATTAAATGGTTCTTTCTTCCAACATGATCTTTCTAGTGGCACATTAGAAAGACCACAGATCAGTAAAGTTTCTGGCTGTACTTTTTGCTGTGAGCTTAACTTCTGGGAGAATATTATGCTGGATAAATCCAGTTTAGTGCTAATTTCTGATCATGGATGTAGAGACACGGATGACACAGTGCTCGTTCATTGCACTGAAAGCCAAACGTCCCTAAATACTTGGCTAGACTGTAACTGAAGTACCAGCATTTAGTTTTTTCTTAAGTTTTTTTAAATGTAATATGAAAAAAACTTAGTTCAAACAGTGTGCCAAATCTGTTCTCATTTACACAAGTGTATTTTAAAAGACATTTCCCTCGTTTCAAGACTGTCATTGGCTTCCTGGGACAAAATGGTCTCACTTCAGAGAAATCTTCCTCTTACCAGTCCCTCTGTAAGGAATTCCTGATCAAAGTGGACTGCTCCCCTGTGTTTTCAGCACTGTGCTAAAGCAAATGGCCTTTTTTCCAAGAGGCTTTTAACATAAGGAGTGAAGTTGTCTGTTTATTAGAGGTATTATCTGTGATTTGTGACAGTATATTGTTCTGGGAACTGAATGTTGTCATAGAAGACAACTCTTACTTTACAATTACTCTACAAGTAATTGACTGGATTTAACGCAGAAGATAGTACATCTTTCAATCTACAGATTTTTAGAATAAGGTTAAATGTACCTAAAATGAACTTAATGTTCTTAGGTGAACATATTAATGAGTAAGAAGCCAAAAAAAAAGTGTCCAAACCCATGTTTTTTCAGCCACAGTGAAGTCTCATGCTTTATGTATGCAGCTTAAGAAAGTAAAAGGCAGTGTAAGTCTGTGATTTGTCCCGTTCTTTTACAGGTACAATTAGATTTCTTTTTGCTGTACTCAGAGGTAATGTCTGTTCTGACTTCACCATCCATGTTTGGTGAAGCCATCACTACTGTCGTTCTATCTCGTGAAGCAGCTAGCTGGCAATGGAGGACTATGACCTGAGCACTGCGCTGCCATCCAGAGAGACCTGGACAGGCTGGAGAGCTGGGCAGTGAGAAACCAGATGAAGTTCAACAAAAGCAAGTGTAAAGTCTTGCACCTGGGAAGGAACAACTGTTTGTATCCGTACAGGCTGGGGGATGACCTGCTGGAGAAGAGCTCAGTGGAGAAGGACCTGGGGGTCCTGGTAGATGACAGGTTGGCCATGAGCCAGCAGTGTGCCTCGGTGGCCAAGAGAGCCAATGGGATCCTGGGATGCATCAGGAGGAGTGTAGCCAGCAGGTCAAAGGAGGTGATCCTCCCTCTCTACTCTGCCCTGGTCAGGCCCCACCTGGAGTATTGTGTCCAGTTCTGGGCTCCTTGGTATAAAAAGGACAGGGATCTCCTGGAAAGAGTCCAAAGAAGGGCTACGAAGATGATTAAGGGCCTAGAGCATCTCCCCTATGAGGAAAGGCTGAGTAAGCTGGGACTGTTCAGCCTTGAGAAGAGAAGACTAAGGGGGGACCTAATCAAAGTTTATAATTATCTGAAGCAGGGGATGCAGGGGGAATCAGCCAGCCCCTTTTCAGTGGTCTGTGGGGATAGGACAAGGGGCAATGGCTGCAAGTTGGAGCATAGGAAGTTCCGCACCAACATGCGGAAGAACTTTTACACAGTGAGGGTGACTGAGCACTGGAATAGGCTGCCCAGGGAGGTGGTGGAGTCTCCTTCACTGGAGATATTCAAGACCCGCCTGGACGCCTATCTGAGCAATATGAGCTAGGGAGCCTGCTTTGGCAGGGGGGTTGGACCCGATGATCTCTCGAGGTCCCTTCCAACCCCTACAATTCTGTGATTCTGTGATTCTGTGAATGACTTAGCCTTGGTAATACACCCGACTCTTCTGTAGCTGTAAGACTGTATGTATCCTCCGTGTGCAGCCTGGTTGCCAAAGGGAAATGCTGGACACTTTATTGGTACTGGGAGGGGAGGGGAATGTGCTGTAGAATCCAACAGTTAGCTACAGTCTAAACCTGGGAGTCTCCAGAGCGCAATCCTGTGTAGATGGGCACATTTGAATAGCACTTCATCTAAAATAGAAAACTGTGCCTGAGGGGGGTCTTATTAACACAGGGATAACACTTTGCAAATAAGATTCCTGCTACTTTGGCCCCAGCACTGTTTTTCTTTGAAACTTTATGTTTTGATAATTAACACACCTAGAACAACCTCAGGTATCTGCATCCGATGTGTAAACTTGCCCTGTCTTTAAAACTGGACTAACAATAAATTTAAATGATCTTATCATATAAGCTTAAATCTGTCTTGATAAGATGGAACAGGAGTACATAGCACTTTCATAGGAACAGACACATGATAAACCCTCTCAACAAACAGGTTTTTACTTAGAAAGGTTTGTCTCATTGCAGTCATTCCCTAAAATTAATAACATTGGACTGTTACTGTATTTTCTGCAATGTTCATTTGAACTTAAAACATACTGTAGGACTTCTCATTGTTTATGCTTCAGTGAAACCAGAAGCTGGCCCTTTGTCATTCACTTCTGTGAAGACCCTTGGAAAAATTGTGAGATTAAATTTCAGGGCTGGATTGAGTTAACCAAGGGTTACAGAGATAAGAGAGGCAGCAAGTTGAGTCAGCAGTTTGTTAGAGCTTGGTGTATCAGCCCCCGCTGTTCCTTGGTTTGCCACCTGAATAACCCTAGAGTGTCTGCTTAACTGAGGTGAAGAGGAAGGACAGGCAAATGATGCTATTAACAGTTCAACAAGAAATGTTGCTGAAAGGATTTTACTTTATTGTCCACCAAATCTCATTTTCATTTAAACTTCCAAGCTTTTCCAGCACGGAAACAGTCTCCCCAACAGTTCAGCACCCTGTAAAGGTGTGCTGTGCAGAAGCAGCAGCGGAGCTGGGAAGGGAGCTGTTTCTGGAAAATGTTGTGGGACTACTAGAGTGCTATCAAGCAATCTGCAATAGGGTGATTTCTCAGAGTGCTCTGTGCTGTTGGGGAGACCTTGGCTGGGATGTGGCTGCTGAGTGAATAAGCTTAGAATAAGGAAGCTGATGTCCTGAGTCAGGAATGCCAAGCATTGCACTCCTGAAGATGTTCTGAGTGAGTTAAGGAATGAGACTCTTTTGCTTAGTAGTGTATAGAAAGCATCAGATTCCTCCTCCATTGTGTGTTTGAAGGACTTCAGTCTTGAGGCATGTCAGGTGGGAGCTGCACATTACACCTTTAACTTTGTTCATGCTGTATTTGCGCTGCAAGTGAACTGCCCAGAAAAAGGTATCGGCAGCCAGGCACATACAGTGCAGCTGTGTGTTCGTAGACTGTATCCTGTCTGCCGTGGCCATTTGCTGAAGTTCACAGAGGAGCAGAACATCCTGTTTGTTTTGTTTTCTTTTGTCTGCCTCATACCAGCACAGGGAGAATATTCCTCTATATCTTTTATTCTCTGCTCTGAAATTGGATCACAGTACTCATGATTGTGTTCAATAGCTGGAAACGCTGAGGATATCCGATTGCTGAGGTCTCTTATTTTAAACTCCACATGCCAGGAAAAGTATGTGGGATCCCACCAGCTTAGCACTGGAGGGTGCAGGATGCATCAACAGGAAAACCAAACAAAACATGAAGTTGAATTCATTTGAAAAGGGAAGGGGCTCATATACCACCCATCAGCAGTGTTTAAACTCCTGGTATCCACACAATAGGCCTTTTATTTTCCTTCAGTTCTTCTCAATATGCAAACTATCTTAAACTGATTTTTAGAGCTGCAGCTGTCACTAAGGTCAGTGGGAGCTGTAGGTGTTTGTTACCTTTGAAAATCAAGCCAGTATATTCTAATGTGGTAGCAAAGGCAAAACCGCTAAACGAGGGTTGTTAAAGCCCCACTCCAATAGTTCTGTAATGCAATCCCAGGCACCTTCATATTTGATACAGAGGCAGGGCCTCATGAGGTACATGCCAGAGCTCAAAGGTATGTTATTTCTTCTTTGCCTTTCAGCCCTCCTTCCCCTACAGCTTTGTGGTCTTGCTTCGCCACTGCAGTCCTTCCAGCCAAGGAATACTGAATGGGACTGTATTGGAGTTTAACAGAGCTAACTTGTATTCATCCAGAGTACTTTCTTTTCCTTGAGAAACAGACTTGCTTACCCTTTTTCTCTCAAATGCACATCAGGCTGCACTGGGGAACAAGTGACCACGCAGCCTCCCACCTCCAGAAGCAGCAGTGAGGACAAGCAGCCACCCAAGGCACTGTTTGATTTTCATTTGGAAGATTTGTCGTCACCTGGGAAAAGTTCCTAAGCAGTGTCCAGAAGTCAGAGCAAGTATGGAATTATGTAGTGTAAAATGAACTAAATTCCACTATCACATCTGAACATGAGGAGAGAAAGGTGTCCTTCCAGCTGCCGGGGCTCAGGAGGGAGGCCATGTACTGCTGTATCACTCAAGGGTGCAGGAAAGTTCAGTACACAAGGTGAATTTGCAAACCAGAGTCCTCTTCTGGCAGAGGGGGTAAACGAGCTGGCCCACCTGAGGGCTGCTGTGGACTGTGTGACACCGGTTGAGGCTGGCTCACCTCTTGCTCAGTTCAGGAGTGCGTCTTTTGTGGACAGATGTTTGCAGAGAAGGAGCTTTGGCTGAGGATGAAGCCGTCTGCACCCCTTTGCTCCCCTTCCACTGCAGCAACTGCATCCACCAAGACCTGTTATCAGTGTAGCTTCCTGACTATGCCCTGGTTGATGGCCCAATGAGGACTACTCAATTATCATTAAATTTGTGGTGTGGCCTTCCTATGGTGTGAAAACAAAGCCATAATTTAGTAACTTGTCCAAAACAGTTATTTGTCCAAGAAGAGTAAAAGTCTGCAGGAACACACAAGTGATAGGTCTGTGGTAAATCAGGTTTGCCACCTGTCTGTTACGGACCAGAGGGTATGGATTTTACTGAATGACTACAGGCCTTTTTGTCCACAAAGTACTGAATTTGACAAGAGGTGTCTGCTGCTGGTGTTGATTTCAGGAAGTGTAATCAGATGCCTGGATGTTTTCAAATTAAGTATATTCTAAGCCTAAACTGTGTTCCTCATGTGCACTTCCTTAAGTAGTTGCCAAGGATTAAGTTGTTTTGGCTTTCTTTGGTTTTGGGTTTGGTTGTTGGGGTGTTGTTTTGTTCCCTAACGCTTCAGAATCAGTAGCCTAACTGGTTCAGAGAAAGCTAGTTGAAATGGCGCTCTGTGTTGCTTGCCTCTCAGACTGGCAGTTTTCTCAGTTCATTGATTCTGTGCCTTTTTTGGTTTGGGTTTTGTTTTTTTCATAGTGCCACATGTTGTTGGTAAAATGAGGAGACTTAAAAATAGAGGAAATAGAGGTAATGTTGATCTTGAAACACCAGCAATTGAAAGGACCATTCACGGTTTCCTTCAAAACAAAACCAAGTGGTAAGATAATGCTAACCAGGGCTGAGTGCCCCAGAGAGCATCGTAATGAAGCATCCACTGTTATTGTTCTTTATGTGAACAAAAGGAAGGAAGAACTCTGCTATCAGGCTAGAGAGGAAGGAGTCTTTGTTGCCTTTGGCTACCCTAACTTTAAATGTGAGGAAGCACGGGGCACTGCAACATAACCTTTCTGCAGCATTAGACAGGGAGAATTGATAGTCCAGGGTGTTAAGAGCGGACACTCTGTTTATCTAATGACTGTGCTTCCCTCGCATGACAGCCCCCAGTCAGGTACACCAGTGCTAATATTTATTTAGGTCATGTGAGGTTTTAAAATCCTGGTTTTAAACTCTGGTTCCTCTACTTCAGTGCGTCTCTCTGCCATTTGATTCCTCCTCTGCATTGTTGCTCACCATCAGGGACAGTAAGAGATGCCATTTCCTTATTGAGTGTGACAGGCACCGGGTGTCCCGAGTATAAAGTTCAGGCATGTTGCTGAAGCATCAGGAATGTATCTGCTGGGGACTGAGTCAGGCTTACTGTACTCTTCTGCTCCTGCTCCACCCAGAGTTGTCTGCTGAAGTGGCAGAATCCCTGCCGTCCCTCTCCCCCTCCTTCAAGTCATGAGGCTGACACACTGTCAGATTAATGACAAAGTTTACCATGCTCACTGCCATTGTTTCAGATTACTCGGTCAATGATTGTGTCATCAGCTAAACTCAGGTTATAATTTATAGATACCCCTTGCAATCACGAAAATTTGCTCAGCCTGCCTGTGTGTGTTAGTCCCAATCTGGTTTTGTCCAGTCCACATACCATCTCTACATATCAAGAGACTCGAGAAACAGATTTACAGCCCACTGGAGGCAATGCTGTGTTGTTGGGGTGTTTGATAAAAAGTGGGAGTCTATTTTGATTCTGATATAAAGAGTTCATTCCTTGTATATGATGCTTTGAAATTTCTGGGCTTAAAATGGCAGCAGCCCATGAGTACCTTATCAGCTTTGTCTTCACAATCAAGATGCCCTCCTGCATTGACTTCTTGTTAATTCACAGGTTCCTGTGGTGTGTGATGTACGGAACACCTTCATACATTTGTGATTTCATACAATTCTGTAATTCCAGGATCTAATTTTGCTCACAGCTCTACTCTACTGGTTAGCTCAGATAAGGGATTTGCTTTCTCCAGCATGTAAGACACAAGTTTCAGAAGACTTTGCAAACTTTTTATAATATGGTGGCTTCACAGAGCATATGTTTTGTGAAGGCTTTACCAGTGGAGCTCTACTGTAGACAGAGGGAGAACTTTAATTGAATAGCCTTGTTTTGGTTAATGCAAGTGTTCCAAGGACATGTTAATTTGGCAGAGTGAAAGCATTTGATAGGAATACAAAGAGAATGAAACCACTGAGGGGGTCAAGTGTAAGGAATGTTCTTCAAGGCATCTTAATACATCAGCTATATACAAAACTAAAGAGTGCAGAAGAATTAGGGCCAAGCTCAATTTAGATATGCTTCTTGTGGTTCTGGAGGTGATCAGCTTGTGTGTAAAACCATTCTGGATACAGGAAGGAATAAAACAAATACTCCATATTATGTTGTTGGTATTGTTGCCCTGCAAACCCACCAAGTTCAACATAGAAAACTGAAAGAAAACTCTGAATGTACTGGAAAATAAAATTAAGAAATAGAATTAACACAGACCACCCACCAAGGGAGCCTTGTGGAAACAGATTGATCTTTACTTCACACAGTAGATGTGAAAGCACAGTAAAATGCTGAAAACCCAGATGGAACAGTGGGAGAATGACTGCCTGCTTAGGTTTTTTTCTGTTTCTAGCATCTTAAAGTGTGGTGGTTCTTTGAAGACAAAAATCCACTATTACATTTAGCACATCTTAGTCAAGCCACAGCAAGTATACTCAGTTTACGAATACAAACGGTTTGGGTTTGTTTGGTTTTCCTAATTGCTAACCCTAGAAATTACTTGTTTCTTAAAAGCTAAAAGGGCTTCCTTCCTTCTCACATGTCATCATGAGTGGTTTTAATGGAATAAGTTGTGTCTTGTGTCCCATGTTGTCTTCAGTTATGCCAGTCATGGAGGTTTAAATATGCAATTACAGGTTTTGTACTTGACTGTTAAAATAAATCTGAGGAGGTCCAATAGAAATAGAATTTACCTAGGTGTTTGGTGGCCCATTTGCTGAACAGAACTAGCCAGGCTGACTCAGTAACTAATGTTCATCATTGCAGTTGAAAACAATAAGAGAGTTTCTGAGTACTGTCAGGAAACAATTATCTTGAATAAAAGTATGTGCTAGTTTTATGCATCTGTAATTAGAGCTGCCTAGCACTGTGGAAGGGGTTTCCTTTGCCTCCCATAGCCAGAAGGCTTGGCAAGACCTCCTTTAGGGTGAAGATTTAGAGCGTTTCTCTGAAAGACTTCTTGGGGAAATGTCAACCCTGTGACTTTGCTATGACGTATCTATCTATATCTATCTATCTAGTATTCTTTCAACTTACAGAGGACATAAAAGACCATGTAGCAGATACCAGAGGACTGGAAGTCTGGTATCAAAGTCATGGCTAATGGAATTGCTTCTCGGTGGTGGAGTATCTCTTACAGACTTGAGTAGGGGTTTTGAATGAGATTGAGGGTCATGCTGTAGTAGATGTGAGAAGAGGGGGTGGGATAATGGCCATGGTCTAACTGTAAAGAAGAGAGGGAGAATTTTGGGGAGCACAGCTGTGTGTTGCGCTGCAACAGCACATGTCTTGTGGACCATTAGTGGATGGTGTTAGGCTAAACCCCTGCAGTGTTCCTCTTCCCACTGCCTCACCTTTCCATGTGCTGGGAAGGGGAATTTCAATATCATTTTACAATACAAATCAAAAAACATCTCTTTGATGTAATGAAATTGGCTTACTGGAGCTCATAGGGAGCAACCCTGGAGATGGAGCAGAGGGATGTGGTCTTCACATGGCTCCTCTAATGGGGCTTCTAATCAAGGACTTCAACTTGATAATAATACAGTTTGCTGTGGGAGATGGCTGAAACCTGCCTTTTGTAAAAGAATTGTATTAAAAAGACTAAACCATTTACCAGGAGGAAGCTTTTTCAAGTGAAATGATGTGACAAAAGAATCAGGAATAAATGATTATTGCAAAATAGTGTTTCTTAAAGAAGGAAAATGGCTTTGTTTCCATAACCTAGCAGGAGGAATATTGGTTGGCAGTCTTACGGCATCAGATTCACCAGCCTGGTTGTTTACTCATAGGAGTATGTTCACTGAATGTTTCAAGCTCTGCAGAAGACAGACTGAGGACTTCACTACGTTTTATTAACATTCCTATTCCAACACAAATCACAATGAAGAATACAACAGATAAATCCCGATTTCACTTTATTATTAGTTGTTGAGATACGCATTTGTTACAAGAAATGGGAAACAGATTACACCAGCAAACACATCTGGCCTCAGACTGGCCTTCAAGTCATCCAAAAAGAAGCACGAAACATGGCGTTGTTTACAGCCAGGCACTTACAATCCCACACAGCTGCGGGGGTGAGAGGCAGCAGAATAAACTCTCGAGACAAGCTGACAACAGCTCTGCTGCTGGGGTGCCCCTTTTGCAGACAAGACAACAACAGATGAAGAAATCTTGAGAATGACCCAGAGCAGTGCTCATTAGTGAATGAAGCACAGGCAGGAAATGGGACAAGATTCCTTTTGTCATAGTTTTTCACCCAGCTGTCCGCCCATCCCACAGCCACCCACATGCAATCAAATATAGTCATAGTCAAGCTCCAGAAAAGTTAGAACAAATAAAACCTCCTGTGATTGCGTCCAGACCCCTTCCAAGTTACATTTGCTCCATTAGCAAGGAATGAAAATTTGCTGGGTTTAATCCAGGCATGTTTGTTATTGCAATAGAGACTCATTGCGAGGGGTGGTATTCAGGTAAAGCTGATACAGGATCGTGTAATTCCTCTTACTGTGTCAGTCTGTCCATCTGTTTCTTGGCGTATCTACTGTTTATTATTGATTACTAGCACTTTTACTCCATCTGTTGTATTTCCTTCTTGTGGCAAAGCTGTGATTTTTACTTTATGCAGGTATATATTTTGTTTGTGTAAGACAGATGTGTTCAATTCCCAAGGAAGGAAAACATTTTTGCACTTCTGCAATAGATTTTCTGAGGAATCAAACACTAATTTGAGATTTTTAAGTTATTATGACATCAAGAATCCAGTTTCTTGGGATCTTTTGTTTGTGATTACAGCTCACTTTAAATCTTGCTCCTGTGTTACGAAAAACTTTTTATTATTATTATTATTATTATTATTATTGATCAAAAGCGCTTTTTTTGCCTATATTTTTCAGCTGGAGTTAAAGAAAAAAGTCTGTCACAGACAACTTTGTAACACTCCTTCTTCAAATGGCTGCCATCCTGCTGCTCTCCACCAGGACTGTGACTGCAAGGTGCTGTGAATAGTTACATTCTACTCACTGCTGTTTGTAGTCCCTTGATGCTTGGCTTTGCTCCTCAGTCTTAGTGGCCATTTTTCAGAAGAGCGGCATCATGGATGCATAAAGCCTGGAGCCATCCAGTGTCCTGTGACTCTGTGTAGAGCAGATGGAGAACTCAGGGTGGCATAAAAGACCCAAAAAGCCCAGCCCCTTCCCACCGAATATTAAAATAATTTAAGATTGGCATTACCAATTTTGAGATCCTTAACAGTATCATATGAGAACATTATCTAAATGTTTAAATGTATTACTTAAAAAATCACCATAAGGATGCTGGGACATCTGGGGCTGAGACCACATAACATTAGTTTAGGGTGAAGTACACTAAAAACACACTGTACTAAGTGAACCGAATTAAGTCTAGGTAGTTCAGAAAACTGATGTAGAGTTTGTCCTTTCTGAGATGGGGGAGGATTACGGCATTCAGTTCTCCTTCCATCTGTGTAACAGGAGGAGAAGAAACAAAGATGTTCACACAAAGTGGTTTGATAGCAATAAAACAGAAGTATTTTGACCATGATCCTATTAGTACTGGTCTGTAGCAGTACTGACAGCCTTGCTGACAGTCACGAGAAACAGCGCTACAGGGAAGTGATTTTCTTCTCTCTTCCTTCACCATGGTGAGAACACTGTTGTATCATACCAAAAATAATTCTCCCATTTGCCTACTGTAGCAGATTAGTTTGGCTTTTCTTTTTCATACTTGTTAGAGCTGAACTGGAGTGGGTTTTCAGGACAAAAGGAGAAATAATTTTGTATTACACTGGCATGGGCTTGCTTTCTTCACTTGCCCTGAGGAACCCAGAACGGGTTGCTCAGAGGACAGCATACCTATACACCTTCTTTATCACTTCTTCTGCCAAGGTACCTCAGCACTGATCTGAGGCAACTCTCTTTAGGCTCAGCACCCCTTTTTAGAGATCCCACTTGAATCAGTCAGCGTGGATATCACAGCATTCTTTTATACTCACAGGTATCTACAAGGAGCTAGTCTGAGAACAACTTACTCTACCGTAGCTGCCAGACTGACTTGAGAGATAAGGAGGTTATAGTGGTTTATCAAAGCAATTTTAAGTTCAACTGGGAAGAGGTGCTGCAAACTATCAGAACAGTATTTGAGGCATTTGTTTTGCCACTTGGGAGAGTCTCATTAATATCTTTTCTGTGTTGTTACGATGGTAATGGTAGCCCTCAGATATTACTGTATTTCCCTTTACTGGTGTGTCTGGGTGCAGTATCACCAGAGTTTTTAGTTTGTGTGTATTTTCTTCCATAACTCTCATTTCTCATCTTTCTTTGAATAGCAGGTCAGCTAACAGAAAGCAAATTTTTTTTTATTCATTCTGGTTCTTTTTTCCCATTTTCCTTCTATTTATATACGCACATTTTGTAATCTTTTTAAAACCAAAAAAGAGAGAAGTCTTGAGTTCATCTAGATTAAAATCAGCTGCAGCCTATTAATGGACTCAGCCCAAGACCGAAACTTTAGGAAACAAAAACACTGTCTTCTGGTGAGGAGATTCATATAGCAAAAGGAGAGGGGAAAAGGGGTGTAAAGGGAGAGGATCTCCATGTGGTTTTAATTCATTTTGATTCTCTTACTGAAGCTAATTTACCCAACACAAAGGCTCTGTAGTGGGCAGCCAGCTTTTTAGAAGCTTGGCTTTCACTGATAAACAACTCAATTCCTGTTCTGAAGGTCTGAGATAGCTCAGACCTGTGTGTAATCAGCTGAGGCTTAATGTGAGTATTTTGGTATAGGGTATTTCAGCTACATATTAGAGTCCTTTCATCATCTGTCAAAGTATATCCTGAAGACTCTTGGATAATTGATCTAATTCCTCCATTCATTTTCTCCCCAGAAACAGACAGTGAATTGTCTCATTGAAGAATCAGATCAGCAGGCACATGGGCATGTTGAGCCAAAAGTACTTCCACTGGCATGGCACTCTCAGAAGGCAGTTCGTTGCTGCTTCTGGTCACAGGAGCCGTTGCCACCGAAGCAGCGACGTTCTGTTTTCTGCTGAAGGGAAAACACTCGAATGTTCTATTCATCCCCTTTGCCATTAAATCTTTTTTATTGCATTCTTAGCCCTGTTGGTGTGTGTAGTCCTCTAGCAACACACCAGAAATTATGTCTTTGCCCGAAAAAAGCCAGACAGTGGGTGGGGAAGTGAAGCAAACAGTAAATCATTAGCTGGAAATTATTTCAGAGATTATGTTAGGCTCAGACAGTCTTTGGTTACAGTTTTCATGTACTATAACTTGTAATCTAAGCAAAACTAAAAGGCAAATGGGGAGATTAATGGAGGGACCAAGATAGAGGAGGGAGTTGAACCAGGCCTTGAAAGAAAGCGTGGACTGAGACAGTATCTGTGGTGTGTGGTTTCCCAGTGCTTCAATCCATGTGCAAATATTTGTTACGGTAAATGAGTATCCACAGGGCACATATCTATCCCTGACTGGCTAATGAGCCACAACAATCAGTATCAATTGCTGCTCACTTAAATGTGCCCTTGGAATGAGTAATATCAAAGGAAATACAGTTTTAAGATTGAGGTCTGAAGATACCTGGCTTCAGCTGCTAATTCTTGCCAGTTTTGTGTAATAGTGGGCAACACAATTGTTCCATGTGCTGTTCTTTTATTTTCTAATTCACAGAGACACTGAAATGTTCAGCACTATATGTAGGGTGCTCTGTTCTACAGTGTTAAAGGCCACATATGCATACATAGATAATCCAGGTATTGCACAGTTATCCAGAAAGGCTTACATATTCTTATCTGCACATGCATTTCCAAAGTGAATTTTGCATTTTCGTGGCTTTCCTGCTTTATGAGTCAGGTCAAGCAAAAGTTTAAATACACACGTAGTCTTTTACACTTTGCTTGACAGAAATGATTTCTCACACGTATAACAAGTCATCTGGAGGCTAGGCTGAGCAGGACATGTTTTTTCAATGGGATTCTCATGTAGTCCTTCCTTTTCCTTAACACACGCTGTACATCCCCTCAGCTCCCAGTCCACCTGTGTGGCACAGTGCTCTGCAAACAGACCAGAGAAGCTGCAGAGCTTTTGGGGACTGATTTTTTTTAATGATAAATCAAGTTTGATTTGATGTACCAGTGCAGTGAGAAGGACTAAAGGGCTGGAAGTCGTCTTCTTAGCATTTTCTGCCCATATTTCTTCTTACCCAAACTGAGAGCACAATACAACTTTTGGATACTGTTAGGTGTCATGCTTCCTTCTAGGCCTTGCACAATTGCTGCTACAAGTGAATTGGTCTACTGTCCTTTTTGGTTACTTGTTTTGTTCTTTTGCTTTTGTTCTGGCACTATTATTGTCTAATACTCAGATCTCCTTCTCCCCTCTCCCCAACACATTAGATATTGATGACTCCAACAGAGGTGGTCAAAGCTTTATTCAAAAATAACTGGAAGTAATTAGCCATCTGGGACTTTGCTAAAGATAAGGTATGGTTAAAAGATGAAACTGAAGTCCTTTTCACCTGCCTAATGTGTTTTAAGGCTCAGAGTAACCTATCAGTATTCTGAGAGAGTAAACTCATTTTGGATGGCTTTGGATGGCTGTCTTTAAGAAGAAACCTGTTATTGGTATTCTTTACTGCCCCGAAAACCCAGAGAGTTTTATGCTTTTCCTATTCCACATGATTTGAGTTGACAGCTAGAAAAATACTAAAGAAACGGTTACTATAGCTTGTTGTAGTAAAAATTTTATACTTAAAATTGGCTTAGAGTAAACCTCAGATGTTAAGATCTGTTTCTTACATTGACAAAGCCACCATACTCATCCCCAACATTTTTAGGAGCAGAGCTGCATTACTCATTGCCCTAATCGCCACATTTGGGGCATCTGTTCCCATGATTCCTTTTGTCGTGTGAAGTCCAGACCCTGCGCAGCCGGTGGGGCTTTTTGTAGTCTTTTGTTTTTAGCAATTACTACACAAAGAGGTATTTAACCATAGCCTGATTTAGCTTGAAAGGAAATGTAGTGCTAGATCTACCAGTTTCAATAGGTTTTAACCCAAGACATAACAGAAAGCCACAGTCTTTTTCTTGATTTTTATTGATTCAAATCTGAAGAAACCAGACATGTTCAAATAAGAAATTCTGGGGAGAAGGTTCAGACAGTCATTTCAAGGCATCATACTATGACGTGGAAGTTATTTTTGAGGAAACTGTTTTAGTGTGTTTGCAAACTTGGGCAACTTACCACATTGCTTACTCTCCATTCACAGTTGCGTTCACAGCCATAAAGCTAGAAACACACTTTTGAAAAGGAGAGAGAAGATTTGAGGGCACAGTATTTGGTTACCGTGAAAAAAGTTTTATCTTGATATTCTATCCTGACGCTGCCCAATTTGATCCTTCCATGTCATGGTGTAATGATAAGGTCTTTATCCTGCAGATTCCCAGAGATGCGACACAGCAGAGGTGATGTGTTACCTCCAAGCTATAGTTGCACTATTAAGGGCCTGCAACACTTGCTCAGGTTTTACACATAGAAAGGAAAAAGGTCACAATTTTTCAGTTTTCAACTATAGAAAGTTCCCTGCAGAGAGGAAGAAAATTACAAGAGAGACACCCTGATCTCATGTTCGTCTCGTGGTTGCGTAGCTGGCTGTGCAAGAGGGTGTGCAGCCACACGTGCCAGGGCACCCAGAGCTGAGTGCTCTTGAGCACATGTGCGTGTACGTGACTTAGAGAAAGCTCCCCTCCTCTGGTCTGGTGGCTGCTAACAGAACAGGAAGCAGGGCCTGTTGGGAGGATTTATTTTAAGAAGTTGTGGTACAGTTTTGGTTCCTTTGGCTGTGGTGTTCATTGTCAGCATATGACTGCTCCCTTGGGGATGCTCTGAGTGAGCCATATGGCCGTCATTTCTCACTTGCCTTGCTGTGCTCCAAACTTAGTGTCGTTTGAGTGCTCTGCTGATCTGTCAGGTCAAGTTCTCAGATGGTAACCAGCAGTAGATCACCCTGGCTGCAGTCAAACCCATTCAATTTTCTTTAAAACTATTTCTGCTAGTGTAACAGTCTACCAGTGTTTTGCCATGGAACATCTATCCTTCAGGGAGCTTCTGCATGTACGATACTCTGGGGGAGCTGCTGTACAAAGTGTACATTTGGTCACAGCCTGAAACTAGGTTTAAGAATAAACAATATAGAAGAACATCCTGTAATACAATAGTTTTTTTAACAGAACCACCATTAAGAGGTTCTTTCTAGTCATTGCAGTGCTTTAGCTGTGATGCCTCTGAATACTTTCTGAAATGAGATAGTGTTATTATTTAGAGAGCTGCAAGCAGTAAAATTGTCCTTAGCCTGGGACTTTTGCATCCAGCCACTCTAGCCGCTCTTGGGCTGTGAGTTCTTCCTTATGACCACTGCCTGGTCGGTGAACAATGCATTTGGAGTTACTCCAGTTTGTTGTGAGTCTGCTGCTTAACATTGGTGTAGAGCTTGAAGCAAAACAGTGGAGGAAGCATGAAGTTACTGGCTTCAGTCATCAGCAGTTTTCAAGGAAACTAAGATGGGTCAGTTTGGTGCCTTTTCCAGGACCTGGACATAATGTGCATTGCTCTCAAAGTTTTCATGCAGGGTAACACTTACTTTGTGGATCTTTTGTACCCAGAGGCTTCCAAGCAACACAGGCTTGTGGTTCAAAGTCACTTATGTTCTCTGTCTTCTTGCTTGCAGCACTTTCCACAAGAGTTTCCTAACAGTATCAGGTTGTTTCTCTGTCTTCCTTAATTACTAGTTCCAAAAAGTCTGTCTTGTACCATTCAGAAACAGGCTAGTCAGTGAAGACAGAAATTGAAGAACAGTTGGCTGTGTTAGTAGAGCTCTGAGAATCCAGTCCTGCTGGTTTTCTGAGTGTACTTAGCGTTCCACTTTGATGCTGTGAGTCCTGTACAATGAAGGGTGAATACAAAAGCAGAATGTTGGTACTAGTCCAAAACTTCAGATGTTTATCATTTGTTATCTGAATTTCACATACCTGCAAAGCTGGGCTTGAGGTTCCACAAGAGAAGTTTTCTTTTTGAGGTTTTTTCTTTGATTTCGGATCTATCACAAAAATGTCTTGTGGCATATTATTTGAATTTCTGCATTTTTTTTCTCCATCAGAAATAAAGTTCCTGAAATTCTGATCTGGGGGATGAAGGTGAAATAAGATAGAAGATGCTTCTGTAGAGAATTTCACACGTGTTCAGAGGTTTAGTTTTCAGATTTTTGCCAGGTTTTGTACAAAAGTTTGGTCTGGCTCTGATGTCATCTGAAGTGATTAATCTGTTTCTCACTGTATCTCAAGTGGGTGAATCACTGTAGATTTCCAAGATGCACTATCAACATTCACAGACAGAGGCACCCTAGAAAACATAGTGATTCGAGGTCAAGTCCTTTCCGTAAGTGACAATGAACAGATACATGGAAATGTCCTTTCCTGGTTTTCTAGGTCATTCACTTTTGATTCCCTCTGCCTAGAAAAAGGTGAGGCTGGGAAGGAGGCACTCAAGGAGTGAGTTTGTTTCCTGATATCAAGCACCGTAGTTGGGAGAATTATTTTCTTCTTCCTGCTAAGCCTGGGACTTCTGTTTTTTCCTCAAGTATTGCTTGGCAGTATCCACTAGAAGAGATGGTCCTGTTTGGGATAAAACCTTATTTATTTCCTTGTTTCTCCCTACTCCCACTTTTTTTTCTTTTCTTTCTTTTTTTTATTTTACAAGAAAACTGCATTGTTTGAGGAATAAAAATTTGGTTGCTATTTCTACATCTGCTTTTCTCCCCAACCTTTTTATCTATTGACTTGACTGATTTGCAGCCCTTCCTTCCCGCCTTGCTGTTAACTAATGGACTTTGGTATCTAGCCAGCCTTTCAGTGCACACACCACCATGCCAATGAGAGTCTGTGCAGCTATTCTGTCGGCTTTGGAAGGCTACAGATGCAGCCAGAGCTAGAACAATTCCCGTATTGATCCCGCACTTGTCAGTTAATCCGTCATAAAGCATGGGAATCCTAGCCCCTTCCACATCTGCCTGCATAACTGCAGGGGGAAAACCAATTCTCTGAAGCTCTCACCAGGGAACAAGAAAGCAAAGAGAAATGGGAGCTCGCTGGGAGAGAGGGCTGTAAGCTGCTGGGCCGGAGGGCCATGAGATCGCCTACCTGCTCCACCCTTTCCCCCCGGCTTCCTTTCATCCTCCTGCGGGTCAGCAGGATCAGGTTTATGTTAGCGAACCATGAAGCTTATCAAATAAATGCTGCAGCAGCAGGTGTTTGGCTGTCTCCACAGGCCAAGTCTAACAAGGTTGATATTGTGTCTGTGGCCAAAGTAATGCAGTAATTACTTTTCTGGGCTTGGAACCCCCAAGAGGTTTCTGGGAACCAGTTAGAAAAACAAACCTTGCTAAGAGCAGGGGATTTTTTGAAAAGGAACAGTGGTGCTCTCTGTGCCAGAAAGAGAGGACAGGCATTTCGAGTGCAGCATCCAGCCTGGTACCCCATTCCCCTGTAGCTTGCTTGCATTACAGGGGCCCGGAACAGAGGCAGAGTACTGCAGTTTGGTCACTCACGTTGGGACAGGCAGCTTATTTTGGCCCATAATGGCACGTGGAAAGGCAGCTGCCTTCTGTAAAGGTGTTCATATGGTACTGCAAGAAGAGCAAACCCTGGGTTAGGGGAGCCCTTGAGTGTTGGCAATTCCATCTCTGTAATTCAGTTTGGCTTACGTATCAGGAGTTGCATTGGAGAGCATTCCCACTGCTGTCTGTTTCTTGCTTTTGAGACTTCATGTAAGCTAGTGCAGAAACTGAGTTATGAATGACGATACAGCCTAATGACACCAAAGTAAGAATGAGATCTCTGAGCACAGCTCTGCTATGCCATGCCCCTTTATCTCAGCTACAGGTTCAAACAGGTCTGTACAATGATGGCATTTTGAGGCAACAATCTTCGTCGTTCTTTTTGAAAGAATATTGATCATTTAGGCCAAAGCTTTTTTCCCTGTACCTGATTATTAGGCATGATAATGCCCATTATTGTAAGGTCATTTAAACCACATTTAGTAATTGCAGAAATGTCCTGAACTACTGGAAATTCCTGCTGCTGCTCTGTGGTTGTCCAGGAGACCAGAATTTGAAAGTGAGAAGAGGAAGAAAGCAAAACTGATTAAACATGCATAGGATTGCACAGTCGACTTGAACCTGGTATGTTTAAAAAAACCTTTTTTTCATAAGGAACCTATAAAATTCCTACTACCTACAAGGAGTTCTTTAAGCATCACCCACTGCTTTTGAATCAAGCTACAAAGCAGTGGCTTTGTAGTGATGAATTAATTTTCCTAAGCTAGGAAAATTGCATTTCATTACTGTCTGACAACACTTCCCCATTCCTACTGTTTACATTAAGCTCTACTTTTGCATTTTACCTTGTATTCTGAAGACCTGGCGCTTTGGTGACGGTCCAGAAATATCGTGCCATAAACTCAGTGCTCTTCAGAGTTTCTTGCTAAAGTGTTTTGTTCTTGGTATGTTGTTGTGCTGAACATACTGTAACTGAGTGAGTGGGCTGTAAATCCCTGATGTGAGTGCCGTGGCATGCTATTCCCCAGCGTTTAGCTTAGTGCTAGGAATACTGTGCGCTTGGAGGCGAGCGCAGTCGGTAGGTCAGGCGCTTGCTGCTTCCAGGTACTCAGCGCCTGTCCATAAACACTGCCGTACCGGGGCTGCTGGGAGGGAAGATACTGTGATTTGCCTTGACATTATTTCTTTAAAGTCTAAACTTAGTCTACTCATGAAAAATGGTGCCAGCGTTTCTTCCACAGCAATTTTCTCATGCTGTAAATGGAATACAGATCAGCCAAAAATCAGGCAGGGTATGTACCTCCTAAGATGGCCATGATGGTGCTTGCAGAGCTCACTACTGTAATTTGGGATACAGTTGCACAATATGGACAGTTTTGTTTAACACTGCACTTCGATTTTACATATAAATATGTATATATTGCTGAACCACTTGTGCAATGTTTAGAAGGACACACAAACCAGCTTAATTAGGATAGATTATTTTCATCAAGTATTTTGCAAATATTCAGGAATGACGTCTAAAAGCTGTTTGGAAGGAGTGTTGCTGCAGAATTTGGCATGCTTGCCTATCTGTACTGAATCTGGTGGGAGATGAAGGCTCGTGTATTTATTTTTCTGTAAAAAGCAAATACCCACTATGGCCAACTGTAATAAATCATGTATATTATTAATGCTGCAGAGGAGTGGACCAGCAAGAAGACATTCAGGACTGAGCTGTATGACAGTGTTAGAAAGAAGCTGTGGCATGTTAGGATTGCTGTTGCAGTGGCAGAGCTATGTATAAGAACCTCACACAGGACTTATCAGTGTTCAGTTGAGTGTAGCCAGACATGAACCAGAATATATTTGCTATTAATAATTGCAGCTGTGATTTTTTTTTTTTAAACTTTTGTGATTAGAAGACTGTGCCAGCTTGTGTGCATGTGTGTGTTCTGGCAATGAAATGATGAAAATGCTTACAGTTCCCATATGAAAGCAAGAACATGCCTTCTCTAGGCCCAAACCAGTTACAAACGTACCTCATAAAGCTTGAAAAATAATGGCAAAGAGGAAAACGAGTGGCAGCAGACTAGACCAAGCTATTTTATGTACTGTGATGTTTCGTGTAGTTGTCTGGAGAGAAGAGACCTTTTGAAGATCATTGATTGGAAACAATCTTTATTACTGATCAAGTTCACCTTTGTCAAAAGGATGTTTATTTAACTGTTAGGCATCTTTTACTCCCCATGGCACAAAACTGATTCAAAGACTTGACCTGATAGATCAACTGTTAAATGGCCCATTAGATTAGATAAGGGAGGTGGAATGTATTTGATGTTAATATTACATCCCTACATACTGTATGAAATCTCTCATCATCTGTCATCTAGTGAAATGTATATACCTGAGTATACATTGTCATCTGTGTGGTGTGTAGAGTCTTCTCAAAGTTGGGGACTGGCTTGAATATTACTTTTGCTTTTACTACTTTTTTTTTTTCCCAGTAGAAAAATTTGTTGGTGTTGGCTATAAAAAAAAAAAAAAGAAAATGCATTGAAATTTTCAGGAATTGGAAGTGGACAACAAAGTTCTCACCTTGTTGTCAGTTTACATTTAAATCTGGGCTATATCAGATAAAAGGAAGAGGGACTCTGCGAAGCAGCCTGAAGAGACTGGATTTCATTCCATTCTTTAATAGAATAGATTGTTCCCAGCCTTCTAACAGAAATTACCAACTAGTATGGAGTTACGTGGACGCCTGCAAAGACTCTCCTCTAAAATAAAATTCCTAATATTGTAATTTCTTGTTGGATTCCCAAAACAAGGTAATAGTGTGGTCTCCTTGACAGATGTTAAAAGCACATCTATCACTTAAATCACTGTTTTCCTTGATTAAGTTCCATTACTCCACAGCCCAGATTCATCAAACTTTTTTTTTCCTTCTGTAGCCCATTTCCATTCATGGCTTATGGTCAAAACAGGAGTTTAAATCTCCAGAATTAATCTTAAGGCCTTAATACACCACGTGGTTTCTGACCCAGCAAGGATTTGGATCTCACAGTAACATATATGGTAAGAAAGCAATCTTAGCCTTTTCATTTCATGTCTGAATGTGCCTAGAGCCACTATGGAAACACATCAGAGTGGTAGTGATGCAGTTGCTGAAGATGTCATTGGTGTTTCCAGTGGTACTCCTAAAAAAACTAAACCAAAGGTTTCTTTCTCGAACTGTTGATAAAGTGACCATGAGAATTAACTTATTTTAGATGTAATTTAGCTTTTCATGCTATTTCCTAAGCCTGTGGTAAGAATTGCCACTGATGAGTTACTAGCATGGTATATGCATATATTTTGTATTTGGGAGCCAATCCTGATGTGACTGTGAAGTGTAGAGGTTGTCTAATCAGAGTTTCTCTTCTTCTGGGCAGCATTATGTATTGAGCATTTAAGCATCATTAGAACACTCTGTTGCTTGAAGGAGTTGTCATATTCCTCCCAAATACTTTTTCATTCTCAACATGGACACATTTTTTAGGGACCTGCATTCAATTAAAAAGTGATAAAATGAGCCTTTGACAAGTTTATCATGAGCTAATTTCAAGTGCTCATATATTCCAAAAAGTGAGTCTGAGGCAATGGTTTGGAGGCACTAAAACAGGCAGATAGGAACTTTCAGAAGAATTCACTGGGGAGTCTCCCTTGAACAACTGCTTGTGTAGAATTGGTTCTTGTCATCCCCAAAGCAGCTGGTTGCCACTATGATTTAAAATCTTTGGAGACAGTGAGATGATTTTTAGGAAACATATTCAGCAGAAAATAGATAGTACTGAGGCCTTTACGTAGGTTAATCCAATTGGCCTTGGGAACACACATAAAACAGCGCGGTGCTCACTGTGAACAGCGTGAGACTCACTCTGACTTCAAATTTTAAAAATCAGAGGAAAATTCAGAAAGTTCTAGCTGGAAAGACGAAAATTTGCCAGTTGACTTTTAGAAATGTGAGCCATCTTATAAATGGTTCATGCTGTTAAAGCTAAATAAATTGGAGTTTTGAGGTCCGTTGTGTGGAAACACATGAAGTCTGTAGGATCAGAAGGAAGTCCAGTATGTCTGGAAATCACAGACTCCAACTGTCCTTGTTAAGTTACTGAATTTGTCTGTTTTCCTCTCCTGAAACTGTCTTGCTCAAAAGCAAGATACTTAAGTCCATTTTTCCTTACTTGTATCTGTGCTGGTGTTTGAGGAAGCAGCAATAATATTAATATATATATGTGTGTGTGTGTGTATCTGTATTAATAAGACATGTGTCAGTAAAAAATTCCTTTGGGTTTTTTTTTTTTAAAGTGGTCTTTGACCACTGTTAAGATTGCTGTTTCCCAGTCTTTAATACAGTGGAAGTTTAATCAAGGTGTATCAAAGGATATACCTTTGGCCAGGGAAGAGTAATTTGGCAAACAAAAAAAGTAGGCATGGGAGAGAATGGAGGTTTTTTACTGTGTTTCTGCGAGATGGGATAGAAAGAATGTAAATGCAAAAGACTAAAAAGGAAAGAAAAGAACCATGAGGGAGAAAAAAAATTAAAGGACAGTACCAAATTGAAAAGCCATCAGGGAGAGAAAACCATCTGAGAAACTCCAAAGGGTGGGGAATGGAAACTGGAATTAGGAGGAAATCTTAAAAAAAGTCAAGCTTAAAGCTTTGTCCACACTGCCAACAAATCTATTTTGCTCACTTTTAGCTAAGCAAGATAAACATTTTTTCTGGCATGTATAGGTAGCAGTCCTAATTTGTTTGTTACAAGTAGGATGAAAAAAACCTTCCAAAAATGCTTTTGCCTAGTCTAGTGAATTGTGCTAAATCATATTTTTACTTTGAGTTAAACAAATTTGGCCCCACAGAGGCCGCCCAAACACTGAGACAGATCAGACACAGTTGGATATCACCACTGTTTTTAAATTCTGTGGTTTTAGCTGTGTGGATGTGGCTTAACTGCAACATCCCACCACAGCTCCCAGCGAAGGAGCACTGAGGTAGCATTCTCCAGCTCTGCCAAACATTGGGAACAGGGAGATTCAGCATTAATGGTCTTGATGTCTGTAGTATAAAGTCACAGCAAAATTGCCTGCAGCAGACTAACACAAAGAAAATGAGGACAATTAGCATGAGTTGAGCTGCTTCTACCACAGCATGCTGTGTGTCTGGCTCCATTTTGTACAACTACAGTGGGGCTGGGGCCCAAGAGATCAGAGGATCAGAGACCTGCTTGGGGGAGTGGGGTCAGGGGGGAAATGGCTGAGTATTGCCTTGCCTGTGTCCAGCTTCACAAAGGTTTGTCACTTGCTTGGAGTTGTCTGAAGTGGTACTGCCTGGTGCATCTTCCCAAGGAGCCATCCTGCTGGGTGAGGATCACCAGGTGCAGACATTTGACTGTGGTGACATAAGACCACAGCCAGGTTTCAGGTTGTAGTGGTGCTGATCTCTTAACTCAGGGTCACCTGGAGGTGGCCAACTGGAGGCCAACTTCTTAATCCATTCTGCTGCTCATCAAACCACTCAGTGAGCTGTCTAAGGGAGCTCAGAAATCTGATCACTTAGTACTTTTGGGTTAGCCTCTTACCACTTCTCTCCCTGAACTGACTTCTGAGGAGAAAGATGAGCACTAGCACAAGGGAAGCAGAAAAGCCAGATGAAAGAGGGATGGAGAACAGCATGGGACCATGTCTTTGGCCAGCCATTCACAGTTAGAGCGATCTGGCTCCACTGTCAAATCTTGTGAGACAGGAAAGCAAAGTCCTTGTTACAGGATACCATACCCTCAGCTGGGGGTGGTGTAGTGGTGGAAAAGACTGGTAGCAAAATCCCAACTAAAGCTGTATGTTCCCTCTTTCCTATGAAGCAGGGTTGACAAATCTGTGAGCATCGTAAACTAATAAGGTGTGGCTTGCTATCTTGAGGTTGGTTGACAGTATCTATAAGTTGGCATACTGAGGAGTTCTCTTTTGTGGATTTCATGGAATCTAATAATGGGTAACTTAATAAGCAAACCAGGGACATTTACAAGAGGTCTCCTCTCTACTTGGTCATTTATTTTCACCGAATTTCTGTAACCTTACATATTTTTGAGAACCCCTGTGCTTGGGATGCTTGATTGAGAACCATCTGTGGTTGAAAAGGTTATATACATTGGGATAAAAAACGTGATTGCAAAAGTATTCTCTGTTTAGAAAACCAGACTAAAACTGAACCTGATACACAGTATTAAGAGGAAAATGACACAACTGTATTTAGTGACTGCAAACAAGACTTTAGTATTTCTTCCTTCAAGCAATGTCTTAAATGTCCTACTGTTTTTATTCAACAGAGTGTTGCAACTTGAACCTGTTTGGTTCAGTTGAGGTGCAAAAAGACTGGACTCATAAATGCTAATCTGACTCCCTTTATGTCAGTTCTAGGTATGCAGAAGAGCTAATAACGATCTGCTAAACCGAATCTGGCAGTTAGAAATACAGGCTATATCTTCGGTCCCTAGGCAGCTTTTATGTTTCACTGTGCTCCGTGTTTTGTGTAGCTAGCTAAAGGGATCTTCATCTCACTCAGCACCATTTGTTCTGATGTGCCCCCATTGAGAAATAATCGGAGAAGCAACAGTGAACTGAGCAGCTCAACCTGTTTTCGGATAGTTTGAGTACCTAAAGATCCCTGTGCTGTTAGTGATTGTTTGGTGACCCCTATTCAGTATCCAGAGCTTGCTATATAAGGCGCTGTGTACACACAAAGAATAAGAAGATGGCCTTTGCTGACTTCAAATATAGTTTATGGTTTGTCCAGCAACTCAGTATATCAAGCTGAACACCAAAACTCATGGCCAACAAAATCATAAACCATTGGAAAACAAACTCAGTTTAAAAAGACCACATGAATCACCATGTAAATGTCCTGTTGTATACTGGAAACATTTCTGACTTCTGATTGGCACGTTGATAAATTCCTGCAACCAGCATCATGTGACAAAAGGGCTAACCCACCATCTAGCATTTCCTAAGTGGTCGTTAATGGGGTCACACTTCTTTATGAGCTATCAGAAAAGGAAAAAATATTTTTGATTGCTGTGTTGGCAAATAGGAAGGGCAGATGGGGAAAACCAAGAACATATTTGGTTGCAAATATGTGATGCCCAAAACCATATAATGAATGCCAGTGCTTTATGAAAAAGTACTGCAAACAATTCCAGTAGTCCATTTTCCTTGCAGAATTATCAAGCCGTGAGCCGTGCCCAGTAGTTGAACAGTGCGCACTAGTCTCTGTCAAACAGAGAGAGAAGGGGGAAGAAAACTCTGCTGTGGTCCTTTTTGGGCTTGCAGTAGTTTTGCAAAACAGTGTTCAGTCATTTATTCTGTTTCCAGCAGTGTCCTTGACCATACCCCGTGCCGGTAAAAGGACGTCTAAGTCCAAGAGAGAGAGAAACAACTTTTTCTTTTTTTTTTAACCAACTAGCAGAGGATGTGCTGAGCCAAAATAGAAATAGCAAGGTCAGGGCAGGGCAAGGCCCTGCATTTCATTAGCCAGGCCTGGCTAGCAGTGATTAAATATCTACAAGAGGCTTTGAATAGATCCAGGGAGGAGGGATGACATTGAGGAATACAGAAAAATCATTATTTGGTGCTGTCAACTGACTAAATACAGAATGGTACTTAATTAGAGAGATAAAAGGAATTTATTTGAATTATTTTAATATTGTAGAAGAGAGGGAAATTTTTATTTTCTGTTGAGTGTTTTGTAAGGGGTGGAGATGAAGTTCTGGACAAAAAGCATGAGCCTGTCTTAACAGAATCCGGATAGCCTCGAGGTACGTGTTGCCCTAGCCTGCTGTTCTCATGAGTATAACTTGATGAAGACCCAGTAAAAAGGACAAAATTATACTGGCAATGGAATCAGGGCCCTGTTAAATTTTGGAAGCACTCTGATTAGAAACCGATGACCTTCTGAACACATTGCACACTGTCTGTTTCATTAGACATGTTAGAGAGTGAATTTGAAAAGAAAAAAGCTTTGAAGCCAAATAAAGTACTGTGTCAAGTGGTGCTTTGGCTGCCCAGCTTGATTTTGCTATTGGGGCTGCCTGACTTAAACCGACATTTTATAGCTGTGCTGTAATTCTTATATGACAGTCACATTGCTGCATGGGCACCTAGGCACTGGATGTCCACGATCTGCAGTCCTTTTCCATAGAAACTACCAGCCCAGCTGGTCAACGCTAGAACACATTTGCGTTTCTCCAGAGCACCAACACTAATGCCTTTCCAAAATTTCTAGGGGCTGTTTTCTTAAACTAGCCCATAGGAATTTGCATCTCAACCCTTACACCTCTTCTGAGGAATGATTCCTGCAGCCACATGGTGATCCCTAAGAGTCATGTTGGAAGGTCAATCCAAAATCAACTGGGAATTTCTGTATACTCATTTTCCTATGAATCTAACTTAAAACTTTGTGAAAGCCTAGACATAGTTACAGTAGTGCAATCTCTGTGTCTAGACACTAGTGTATTTACACTAGTATAAAGATGTTTCTATCATACTGGTGCTTGTCATCTCAATACTGTATTTTTCCTTCTGGTCCAGAATGTCTCAACTACCTCACAATTGTTTTCTTGGGCAATGCCATATCTTTTTTGCTCTATTACAGTAAATATAAAGCTTATTAAAAAATCTTTTGCTCTTCTGAAAGTCATTTGACAATGGAGCTGACATTAATGGTCAGTTCACTGGTGCAAGAATGCAGTCTGATTTATATGTTTTCTTGCTAAGATGCCAGATTGACAGCCCTGGGAACAGAAATGCTCAGCTAATTGCCCAAACATGAAGCATGTTGCATACTTTGCCAGCCTTTCACAGTGATAGTATCTTGATCGTTGAGCGTGAGAGCATATCTAAGCCTTCAGAGGGCATTCAGTGCTGAACCCCATAAGGCCTAAGAAGTACTTTTTGTTAGATGTCTTCATGATTCACTAAGGTAAACAGTGACCCTGAGTTTCTTTTATGTCAAGCAATTGAACAGCCAGCCTGGCAATAGCAGCCCCTAACAAGAGCAACGTTTCAAGTGAAGGTAACTTTATCCTGAAAGGAGGCAGATCACATTTTCCATTCCAGGAGCGAGCACTTGCCCATGGTCATTGTATCTCTCTCTGCTGTTCCACTACCAGCAATGACCGGTTGTGGGCCTGCAAGTTCAGGTCACATATTCGTCAAGATTTCTAAACTAGCACTAGTGTAAATTTAGTCTCTGAGGCTTGGTCAGAAGCAGTCAACAGATGGTTGCTGAATCAACACTGTCATTCCCATGTACAGCACACCGCAGCAAGTCCTAACTGCTGACTGATCGTGAAACTTCTCGTTCTTTCCCTGACCCTTCCCACATGTGCTCTTCTGTTCCTTTTCAGATTTTTCCCCTCACATTTCTCATCCATGCCTTTCCCTATTTTCCTTAACCTCTCCATCCACACCTTCTCCATTTTTTTCTCCCTATTCTTGTCAGTTACAGTCCTACTGTGTGTCCACATTCATGCTGCTCTCCCTTTCTTGCATGACATTTTTTCCTTCATCTGTCCCCACATTTTTTTCATGTATTTATCTTCCTGCTGCTTCCTATCACCCTCCCCTCATTGTCACATTGAAAGAGCAGTGGTATTATGCAGAGGGGGCTGCTATTAGCAGCATTGTATTAATCTATCCTGCATCATTCCTCTGTCTTGTCCTCATGGTTTCTTATGGGTGACATAGTTAATACATTAAATTTTATTCTTTTCCTTCTTTTTCATTAGAAATCTAAGAGAAGGAGGGATGCTGATAGGGATGTACTTATATGTCCTTTTCTTCTCCCATGAAGCTAGGGTGGTTCAACTGTGCCTTTTTTCTGTACATAAGAAGGGGTAGAGGCCCTGCCTTTAAAAACTTGGCTTTTTCTTCCCTTGAGGTTTTCTTCCAGGCCCATTTTTAAGTGAATGGAGAGGAGTGATTTTCTTCTATCACAGGCATTCTTTTCTTTCCCTCCTCCCCTTGGCACAGTCACGTCCCTAATTAATTGAATTCCCTACTAGACCTTTTGTGAGTCATTTCAATTACCCATTAGTGAAGCAGCCTGGGATTTCTGCTGTGTTTTCACTCATCTTCCTGGAATTTCTCTTCTCCTGCCTCCCCCCTTCCCCTTTTAGTCACTCTGGTCTGTGAAAAGCATTAGATGCACTTCAGCACCAAGTGCCTATATTGTTTGCAGGCCCAGCTGCATACTTCTACACTCTGCCTTGTGCGTCACAGCTATTCATCTTGTTTTGTACTTGGCTCTGCTGCAGATGCTGTAAATATGGTAATTTTAGATTCCCTGATTGGAAAGGGTTGCAGGGCGGGCCTAAGTGGTAAGAGCACTGTTTGATTTACACTAGGTCATTCTAGTTTCACCGAGTTTGGCGTTTTAAGGATACAACCAAAATGAAATGTGGTTTTAAGGGCAGTTCCTTTTTTTAGGGTTAGGGGAGGGATAAATGTGAGGTTTGCTTTGTGAACTGACATGCAAAAGGGCTGCCCCAGAAATGCCAGGAGACCAGAAAGAAAGAAAACATGAGCAGGAGGCACCTATTATGTAGGATGCCTTCACAGAGAAAGATGCAGAATGTGGATGGATCTGAATACTTCAAAACCAGAAAGGGTCCAAGACAGAGAACTGCAAAAGGCATATCTGGAATTTGACAGAAATGCCATCGCTATTGAAATACTGAAAACAAACAGTAGGCAATCCCTGAAGAAAAAGAATCAAAGAACAGCTTATTTCTAGAAAATATTGGGAAACCTGGGTAGGATTGTAGCAGGTAACACACACTGTATTTCTGAGGAGAATAGGTCAGTGATAAAGTCAGCTTGCTAAAATTATGATGGATGCAGTGACTGCCTGAAATGTGATGTCTGGAGAATCACATTTCTATTTTGAAATTGAATTTGTGCAGCACATGAATGTTTCAGGCTCAGGGTAATCCTCAAGTGACACAGAGATGCAAGCAGCATCACTGGGAACCAACCTGCTGGAAATGTGCCCCACACGTCCCAGGTTGCAAAAGTAATTTACAGTGCTCAAGCTATTATGATACTTTTATATTATTACGATACTTGTGCCTCCAAGGTTAGAGTATTTCATGAGAGAACTGACTTCTGATAATCAGGCTGTTGTGAGGAGGCTTTCTCCCACGGCTTCCAGGGGGTCTCATTTGTTGGACTGACGGGAAGCGAATTTATGAGGGTTCCCTGCACATCGGTATTCATAGGTGGTGGGTTTTTTCCTCCCAGCTCTTTACCCAGTCAAAGGATAGAGGAAGGGAACGATGTGGAAAAAACGCTCAGTACAGACACATTAAGATGTTTGTAGGAGACCTACTGGGAATTATTTTGCCTTTTATGTCTTGAAACCTTGGCCCCTGGTACGCAGCAGTGGATTTCAGAAGTTCATTAGATGACTCTGGTGTTCTGCCACTTCACAGAGTGACGTTGTTCAAGTTGAGACGCTAAAAGAGAGCATATTTGAGTCCCCTTTTTCTTCACGGGGCATGGAGCAGCAGAGCCCATATCATTTTATCTGGAGTTGTCAGGTCATGGCAACACCTTTTATAGCTGTCTGTGGTGTTGCTCTGTCTCCTTGCACTCATACTATTGCTAGTATCAGGTTACAAGGTTTTGTGATTTGGCAGTTCTTGCACCTTTTTTTATTTTATGCATACCCTCTTAAATGAAGCCTTCCACTGCAGAGTTAGCCTGGTGAGGACTGCTACCCAGCTTCTGGGCTAAGTGGCAACAGCGCCCAAAACAGTGCCTTGATCCTGCTGTCCCTTCACCTGATAAGCTGTTCGGCATGTGCTGGAGGATGCCAGCTGTGCCAGGGGTACTGACTGCATTGCCCAAACTCCGGGTGGCTTTCTGCACCTTTCTATAGTAACTCTTTCCTTTTTCTGAGTGTACTCAACAGGACAGGGGACTTCTCATGCACTAGACCGAGAAAAGAAGCCATTTGTCACAGCACAGAGATGGCTCCTGTAGCACTGGGAACATAGCACATATGCTACAGGTGAAAGTCCTGTTGCCCCTTCAAGGCCAAAATGTATCTGATGTTCATTTACCTTACATGGGGCCTAAATTCTTCTCCTGTAATGTTATTAGATTTTTTTATATGGTTTTTGCTGCTGCATAACACTGCTTGGCTCCTACGAAGTACTGCTATGTTTTATTCCAGAGCTGTTTGCATCTCAGTAGTGGATAAAGACCTGACACCTACCTAAATATTATACGTAGTTCAGTGGGTTAGCAATGGAGCTATAGAGATTTAAGTTTATTGTATTCCTAACCTTTTGTGGAGTTTTCACAGGTAGGTCTGTGTGTATAAATAAATGCACAACTTCTGGAAAATATTGTCCATTGTGGAGCTATTTTGGACTGGGTTTTTTGGGCTGTAAAATGCCCTAGAGCCTGATAGGTTCCCAATTACAGGGTATTTTATTTACTGTGTCTTTTCTGAGAGAGCAGCAAGAAAAACATTGATTTCTCATCTGAAACTGAACAGTGATGGATTTTTCTATTTTTATTTCTATTTTGGTACCCAAAACCTAGATTTAGAATATGTCTTCTGAATCCTAGTACACTGCAAAAAGCAAATGATAAAGAAGATTTTAATTCCCCGTGCCTCAGGACTATCCAAGGGACAGGCTCAATCTCCGTACGTGTAACACATGCTAGTGGTTGCTCTAGTATATGCCCATTTATAGTATTTCTCTAACAGCACCTTCCCCCCGCAGCCATCTATAAATTCTTGTGCTCTAGATGAAGTCTGCTGTTGGGAAAGGGAGTGCAGTACACGTGACATAAGAACCACAGTGTGCCAACCTAGTTTTCAAGGAGCTTTAGCAATTATCACAGTTACAGCTATCTAAGACTTAGGTTATGGAAACACACCCGAAAGATGTAAACAGATAATTAAATATCATCTGTCTAATCTTTTCCATTGCATGCTGGCAAATCAACTGCTGGTTTTGAGGGCGAAATGATCCTTTGGATGGGATTTACCAGGACAAAGGGAAGGGTAACCATGTGGCCATAAGGTTTGTAATTTATCTGTGCTCTGTGCAAGTGGTTGGTTACGTCTCAGAGCTGTACAGCCAAGGATAGGATAGCCTCATGGTGAATACATGGGGAGGGAAAGATGTATAGGATTAGGAAAGGATATAAAGGAGAAAAGAATGAAAAAAATCGGGACATTCCAGGAGAGAAATTACAGTGTAATGATGGGGAAGATAAGACTTTAGTAGCTGTATTATTTCTGGAAGAAGGAGAAGGAATCAGATTTGGATAATCAGATGGATAAGGTAGGAAGAGATGGTTAGTAAAGACCAAGCATTTAAGCAAACACCTGTAAAATACATGTTCAAAAGTACTTTGCAGAGCTAGACTTGGTATTGTGCAGTGCAGAGAATTCTCAACTCTTCCCAACCTCCCTAGCACCTTTCAGGAACTGCTCCACAGTTTGCTTCATTCTCAAATTAATTTTCCTTGAGCATTACCCTCAGCCCTCAACTACCCTCAGCTCTTCCCAGCTCTGAGTTGCTTAATATGCAGGACAGCTTTCAGGGGTTCAACAAGAGCTCCATTCTCATGCCGCTTGGAAGTAGCTTGGGATGTTACTCCACAGGGTGAGCCCATTGCCAAGTTTTGTCTTTCCCCTACCTGTTGCTGCATTGCCATTTAATGCATGAGACTGGCACTGAAAAGTGTGTCTTTGGGCATGGGTTAGTATTAGAGCCAATTTAATCCAGAACTTTCTAGGTTCCAATTCTTTATCTAATTCTTGTACAGAACAGATGCCTTATCGAGTCCAGCCCATCTGGTGGGTTGCAAATGGCAGGTTCAGTCACATACATGAAACACAGTGCATTTAATAGGGCATGCTGTTTACAGGGAGAAGATGGGGGGAAATCTCCTCTGAATGCATTCCCTTCCTCAGAAATAACTCTGAAACAAATTATTTCTTTAAAATGATGAAGTATTAACCACACCAACTTTTTTTTAATCTAAGCAGCTTGACAACAAAGCTACGGCCTTGTCATCTGTTTCACCCTGGCATTTGCATTTGATTTTGCAAACCCCCGGCACTGGGAGAGGGTCGGTTTGCATTCCCCTCTCTCTTCTTTATGTTGTGTGCTTAAAGGGGTTTGTGCGGCCTATCACGCTCGGCTCCCCTGAGGTCCCACATCTGGTAAAGGATGGAGTGTATGACCCCACTCCCAGCCTCCTCCTTACCTTCAGCCTCCCCTCCATCATCTGAGGTTAAACTAAAAGCAACATGTATGATGGCAGAGGTCCAAGTCTGAAATGCATCCATTGTATGTGTTCAGTTCAAAAACAACATATCAAGGCGGGTACAGTCCTCACAAGTAGCACCCCTGGGCCTTCTTTTATTCCAAAGCAGAGATATTTACCCAAGGAAAAGAGGGAAGTGACGGGGTAACAGAGTACACATGTTGTGAAAATATGCAGGCAAAGACTGAAGAAAAAATAACATTCTGCCACAAGTAGCTGCCTTGTTCCTCAACTTTTTTTTTTTCCCTTCAGATTAGAACCAGCCATTTCTTGTGCTCTTTCAAGCACCTTCTGTGGTTTCCTGACAGCTGGCTGGAGAGGATTGAAATCTGGCTTGAAAAATGGGCCATGGGTCATGTTATTTTCAAAAGAGGAGAAGCAAAAATTCCCATAATGGTCAAAATTCACAGGTTTAGGTGGTTTGGTTTGGTTTTGTTCGGAAAATCAATTGCGGACATTTTACTATATAATTTTAATTTAAAATTATTAAAAAATAACAACTACAGAATCAGCTCTTCCCTTCTCTTCCCTCTGATTTATAATGACAAGCAATATTTTGTGTGGAGATGCAACCTTTTACTCTGGACTGTGAGAGAGAAATGTTCAGCTTTGTAAAAGAGTATGCTGGGGTTTTCTGAAGGATTTTGTTGGGTATTTTAATGATGTGATAACACTTTGCTTGCAAAAGCTGTTTCATGACCAGAAAGATAAGTCTGAGCAACAGCCTGCAGGCTGGTACTCTTGCTCCTGGCTCTCCGGAGTCTGAACTGAAAATACTGATACATTCCCGGTTTTATGTTCAAGCAGATGTTTTCTGTTAAGAGTTATAAACCTTTCTAGTCTTTTGCTCTTCAGTGAACAAGTTCTCCTTTTAAAATATTTTTAAAAACATGATACTAAGTTCACAGAAGTGCTAACTTACTTGACCTGCATTTTAGGGCATAAGGCTTCCTCTTGGGAACAGGGTTCACCAGCCCTGCAGCCACAGGGCACAGCCCTGAAAGGCAGTGCTGTCAGCTAGGTTTAAGGAAAGAAGGGAAAGAAAGCAGGAGCAAGGTGAGAGGTACAAGAGAAAAATGTCATCAGGAGGCAGCAGGTAGAGAAATTGAGCTATCATGCCGTGCTATATGGAGACAGCCAAGCAGTCTGGTAAAAGTTCTACTGTCTGTGGAGCATGAGGAGAGTGAAAGTGTTGATTGACCCATCACTTTTGAACAGATGGACAGACAACCTCAGGCAGTGGCAGAGCACATCTGGGGCAGGTACAGCAACACTGGGAGTGGAAGGACTGCAGGAGTGGAGAACTGGGACCACATCACCTGACCAGGGCCTACTTTGCATCAGCAACTCTTCATCCACCAGGATGTTTTCCAGAGCATCTTCTTTTTACTTAAATAGTGCATTATACTCTCTTCTGTGGAAAAACTAGAATGGCAACAAAGGAGAGTATTGTCAGTATGGTCCAGTTCATCCATAACACTTCTAGAGATTCATTTAATGGCAGTTTAAAGAAGGAGGGGTTTTTTTTTGCGATATGAACAGACATTCTATAAGAATTAGAATGGAAGCCCATTGAATAGAGTGGGTTTTAGTGGGTAACTCAGATAAAAATAGTCATCACTCACAATTAGCTCCTTTAGAATGAGAATAAGAAGCAGTCTAAAGGGTAGAAGAAGGTGGAAACTAGGAGCTCCTTAGTTCTAATGTTGGCTCAACTCTGGACTTGTTGAGTGATGATGGATAACATGGGTAAACACTTTCAGCTAGTAGTTAATAATATTGAACCACTTTGTGGAAATGTAGGGGATAAATAGTTAGCATCTGCAAAATGTTTTGAAGATATCAATTTCCATATTTCTGACTAATTGTGACAGTGCATCATACTGCGTGGTGAAGAGAGGTCTGTTAAATTGACTAAACAGATGATTGTGTCTCTTCAGCTCCCTTCATGTCCATGCTAAAAATGATTAAGCTAATTAAATCCATTTTTCTCATCACATCACTGAGTTGCACTGATTTATATGAAGCTATGCTCTTCATTAATGATTTGGTTTACTATGTCCAACATATTTATAAATAAAATTTGTAAAGACTAAGTTTATCAAGTAAGAGGGTCTGTTGTCATAACCTGTATCTGTTCTCATTTGGGATGTCTGCACCAGGGGTACAAAAATCATTGCAAAGGGCTATGTTTTATAGTCCTCAGTTGCAAAATGAGCCCTTTCAGCAGTATTAACTCTCCCACATTCACACCAGAAAGTTGACTTGGTTTCTGCCAATAGTATTGAGTGCCAAAGCAGATTAGACCTACTGTGTAACCAGTTTTCACCTGTTTCTGTGTACGAAGGCGTTAATAAAAGAATACCTCTTGCAATGGTTTAATGGTTAGGTAGTGCAGTTCAAGGATTTGCTAGGCAGTAGCGTAGGTACACTCAAGGATTGTTTGCAAACTACAGCAAACCACTTTATCTGTAAAGCACCTTCCCTGTCAGAAAAATGAGTGTAAGATACATTACCACTTTACAGGCTTTGTTACTCATAAACTTTTTACATGGACTTAATACTCTGAATCACTCGCTGTTCTTACTGTAGTATGATTGTTTTTTAAAGTCTCTTTAGTTTTGGTATGATTTGCTATCATAGCAATAGCCCTGTTTTTCATATGATATACTGTACTCACTATTGTTTGAAATTGCCATTAGAACACTTGACAATAACGTTTTCTTTCCGAACTGGCTTGTATTTTTTCCAGCACTGATTTTTTTTTTTCTTTTCCTTTCCTGTTTATCTAAAGTAGCTGAAGGAAAGGACACATTGCGTCAAGGCTGATAGGACAAGAATTAGACCTACTGTATGTGCTGGTTGTATTCAGCCCTACAAGCACTTCCTTTCTCCTCCCGCAAACCCAAAGCCAGCTCTGCTCCATTCTTTGGGGCGGGCAGGATATTGAGATTTACAGGACCGTACCTTTTGAAGTACAGGAGACCACGCTTCTTTCACGTTTCTTTGCAAAGCCTGAGGAAAATAGGTAGAGGGATCATGAGGATGGAAAGCTTCCTATTCCCTGCATTTCAGGTAGTGTGTTTGCCCTGGGAGTCATAGTAAAGGAATACGAGGTCTGCTGTGATTTGGTGCTTGGGACCGGTTACGATTTAAAACTTGGTCTGGGCTAAGTGCAGCACCAAATTCTGAAGTGATTTAGTCCTATGGCATGAATGTTTAATCCTGTGTGGGTAATGGACATAATGGGAGAATTTGCCCTTGTGGAGTCGCCAAGGATTTGTTAACACACAGAAATTCCACCAGTTCAACTTAAATCAGTTTATTAAATTTACTGAAACTCGTGCGTCCTGGTTTCAGCTGGGATAAAAGTTTTCTTTCTAGTATCCGGTATAGTGGTGTGTTTTGGATTCACTAGGACAGTAATGTTGATAACACGCTGACATTTTCAGTTGTTGCTGGGTAGTTGTAGTGCTTACACTAAGTCAAGGGCTTTTTAGATTATTACACCCTCCCATGTGATGAAGAAACTGGGAGGGCACAGGCAGGACAGCTGACCCAGCCTGGCCAAAGGGACATTCCCTATGATATAGTGACAGGCTCTGTATGTAACTGATTAAGCTGTGCAGAAACAGACTGGGCATCAGGGTTTTTCATAGGTGATGAGCAATTACTGCATTCATGTTTCACTTGCGGGTTTTTTATATGTATTTATTATTGTTGTTGTTTTCTTTTCCTTTGTTATCCTATTAAACTGTCTTTATCACCCAGGAGATTATTTTCCATTCTCCTCCCCATCCCCTTGTGGGGAGGAGTGAGCAAGCGTCTGCGTGGTGCTCAGCTGCTGGCTGGGGCTAAACCACGACACTGATGGCACACCCATGTTCCTCCTCTGTTTAAACTACATTTCAGCAAATGCTTACACAAGTGTTTGCAGTAGTTTAAGTAAATCGGATATAAACTGTACATTTACTTAAAGCAGTGGAATTTTCCTCTGTAAACAAGAACAAATCAAAATCTATGGACAACCCCCTTCCTCTGGACCCAGCTGGGAGGCGTCACTGAGCCCAGTTACTTAACCTCTGTCAGCCACCTCCCACTTGGCCATGGATTTGGGCATATGCTCCCCAGTGTGTTTCGGGGTGGAGGGTAAAGGTGTGTTGTCTCAAACCACTCATTTAAACTGATGTGAAATACCCAGTGGCTCTGCGACTGCTGGGGCAGTGGCAGCCCTGAGCAGGGTGGCAATTACAGGCAGCTGAAGGGCAGCAGCATCTCAGGCTGGGACAGCTCTTTGCAAAGTGAGCATCTGCCCATCACCTGCTTTGCATGCAAGCTACCCTTCAATCAGCTTACACACACTTTACCTTTTACTAAAGAACTCAAAGTTTATTTAATTTACAAGTCAAGGGCTTCTATCCACTACTGTGTCAATATTCAGTACTTCACATGTCAGGAGATGTGTCTACTGTAAACCACATCCATTTCCCAGTTAGTGCAGAACATTGAAGAGAGCAAGTTTTGGTTCAAAATCCAAAGGGGCTCCACTTGCCATTTCTCTTCGGGGTAGTTCACCATCTGTAATTCTAATTCTGGAATACCTTTGCAGTTACTTTTCAGTTTCACTCTTCATTTGGTTTTGTTTGTCACTGCTGACCAAGAGTAACCCATTTTCTTTCCACTGCCTTCAGTGGAGGTAAGTGGGGCAGGGTCCAGTTCCCTCAGTTGTAACCAGGACTGATCTTTTATAAATGTCTGAAAAAGTGCTTTAGCATTAAGGAGTAAACATGTGGGAGGTTATAGGCTACATTCAGTAGTGACTGAAAAGTGGATCAAACCGTTTCTGCATTTGCCCAGGGTTCAGCTCCATTGCAGTTTGAACTGCTCCGTCTGCTGTGCTCCTGCTCATTCAGCTCCCAGCTGTGTGCTTCCCTCTCCTTCTCTTGCACTGGCACTGGCACTTTCCTGACCAGAATAGCTGCGTGAACTGGCTTAAACTGACTGAAAAACAATCCCCGGGGGATTTTTTTAGGCCACTCAGCTGAGACTGGTTGAAGGTGCCATGGAACTCCATCTTTAGATAATTGTTCATCAGTTCCTCTAAGCTTTCCCGTTACATAAGGGAGCACTGGCTGGTGCTGTTTCCAGGACCATTTCTGAATTTGGTGGCCTGTGTTTCACAGCTGACTTACAAATGCTGTTTTCCGTGCAGCTAGGACCTTCCATAAAGATGAAATAGTATGCATTCTTAAAAACAGTTTAAAGGGTGTCCTAAGTTGCTGTACAGGCTGTTTACATCATGTAGGGTTTTATTTCAGTGGGATAGTGCAAGTATGCAGACTTAGAGTAGAAATTTTGCTCTTTAAGACTGAGCCTACTTTGTCTCTAACAGGTACTAACAGCAAACAGTTTGAAGGCATTTGCCTTCAAATAGAAGAAGTCTGGAGCAAGAGTAAGAGCACAGCTCTGTTCATTGTGGCCTGTTTCTTTCCCCGTCCCAGCAGCAGAGAGCTGTTGATCGCCTTGATTGCTTCTCCATAAAGGATTCTCACTCCATGCTGACATACAGGACTGCAGTACATCCAGGATAGGACCTAGAACTTCTGCTTCTCATCTTTAGTCTTTCTGCTAAGAGTGAGTGGTCCTCCATGTAGTTAACTAGGGAAAGACCAGGCCAGGCCTGGAAGCTTTTGTCATTGGTGTCAGCAGAGAAGGCCCAGGCTGAATGGTCAGAGCCCGTACACTGTTTCTGTCCTTGGCCTTTCTCTACCTGATTCAGTGGCCATGTTCTGACAGTCAGTGGGGAAGCTTGTGCTGTTGTTCATCCATCATTTGCGTATTGTAGTTAGAGAGCTCCTGATCCTGATCTACAGGCTTTTCTGTATTTTTTTAGCAACACTAAAGTAATTTGCAGGCAGAACAGAATGACAAAGCTTTGATCAGGCAATCCTGGTTTGGTTTTGCTGTTTTCTCCATCTATTAAGTAATCCCTGGCAAAAAGCGGGTGATAAGGAGTTAGCAGATCACTATATTTGTAAGCACAGAAGCACATATCACTAGACCTGCAATTCCAGACAGCATTTACAACGAAGGCATTGTAGACACAAGAAAGCCCAGGCAGTGACCTCCAAAGGAAGCCCACATGTAAAAACCAGTGCAGATATTAGCCATGGAACTGCCCTGTTTTCTAGTGAGCAGGGAGCATCTGGGTGTATTGACGTGTCCTAAGTGATCTCTTAAGGAGTTCAAGGTTCTTCTGGATATGTTTTGGGATTGTCATTTGGGCATTTGAAATTGCTGTCACTTTATTATTGACAGACAGGCAAAGCTCGTCACACCATGCTGCAGTTGTCTTATGCTTTCCATTATAAAATCTTGGTTTCATCTAATTACAGTTTAGTATAGCATGTGAGACAAAAATGCTTGTGTAAGGGACTTGTTTCTGGATGGTTTAGATGGAAAGCTTCTTCAAAAAGTTTTGAGTTGGGCAAAAAGTGATTGTTTTGCAAGTGACTGAAAGCAACTCTTCTCAAGAAGCTCTGTGGCTTCTACATTTTTTGAGTACAGATTGAACATTATTGATGGATGAATGGGATGTTAGGAGAAAAAAACTAAGGGAAGAATTTTCATTTTCACATTAGTAAAAACTGATCTGAAAACAGATAGTGGTAACCTAAGCATGCTCCAGAACAAGGTTGAGTTCATTTTCTTTTGAAATTCCATTTTCTAGCCTTTAGGAACTCTTGGGTCACTGGAAGGCAGTACTAAGGAATGGGCAGTTAAGGTGTGTGCCTTGGTTCACAATACTCTGGGTATCTTGAAGGAACAGGAATGGGAAGCAGCAGGGAACAGAACCATGACAGCTGTAGGCTGGGAGGCAGCTGAAGCAGAAGAGTGTGGCTGTGGCAGCCACAATGAAGTTTAAGATTGGGGTGGGATAAGGAGGAGACCAATGTAGGGAGATATAGCTTAAAGGGATTCAGCTCCAGACCTTAAATGTAGGCTGAGGTTTTTTAATCTCACTATTTCACTGTTTCATAGCAATTGGCTGGCAAGATGCTTGTTTTGTTCCCGTCTTGCCTTTAGCAAGAACAGTATGATTCCTATTTGTGCAAGCAGTTAAAAGTATACATCTTAGATCTAAAGCTATCTAAACCCTGAAGATACCCATGTTCCAGTGATGGAATGTTGTGGGGTAACACAATCTGACATTTTACATATAATAGCCAAACTCTGGTATTTTGGCTTTAAGATTTTCCATCTAATACAACTGGAATTCAGTAACTTTTGCAAAAAATGCCATGTACGGCACACGTCCAAATCTTGATGCCTTTTCATTGTTGGGTCCATGCTCCAGAAACATTAAGGGCATCTCATTTATGCAGTTCAGTAGTTTAATTGAGAGCAAGGGGGACTTTCAGCGAACTATAAGGCAAGTATGAAGCTGAGAGAGGGGAGGTTTAGTTTGGATGTTAGGAAGAGGTTCTTTACTGAGAGGGTGGTTGGGCACTGGAACAGGCTCCCCAGGGAAGGGGTCACAGCACCGAGCTTGGCTGAGATTGTGAAGCGTCTGGACGATGCCCTCAGTCACACGCTCTGACTTGTCTGGCCCTGTGTGGAGCCAGGAGTTGGACTGGATGATCCTTATGGGTCCCTTCCAACTCAGGAGATTCTATGATTCTATTCTGTCCAACTAACAATTTAAATTTTACAGATCTCTGATAAAATTGTTTCTGCTGCTTCAGTGCAGGTGTGTTCATGGTAAGGGCATCTTTTTACATTAGTAATAACTGCATTTGTTTCTTTCCCTAAGTTTCTCTAAACTTCTGGAGTACTTGTGTATGTAATTGGAGTTTCATCTATTTCTAGCAATCACAGAACTTCCTTCAAACTGAATATTCTGAAATGGTCTCTTTTGATACTGGCAGCATTTAAACCCTTCTCATCTTTCCCCTAAAACTGGAAACTATCTCTTGATTTGTGAGGGGTAAGGAATGGCCTGAGATGACAAAATAGGAAACTGTAAAATTTATCATGAGATGGAGATCTATTAGGAAGTAAAATTTGCTTTGGCTTGATTGCACCTCAAAGTTTACCAGAACATACACAAACAGTTTCTAGATCTAAGAAGTGTACAGACCTCAGTTTTACATAAGGTGATCTCTCCAAACCACAAGTCACTAAAGAATGTCAGTGTGATCTTTGGCTGGCTAAAGGAGTGCAACACTCCTAAAGTTGGCTTGTGGTTTTATCCCTGCAATAAGACTACTCCAATGTTAAAGAGATTATTTTCTTTCACATGTATTATAATTTATTTTTTTTCCACAGTCTGAAGTAGCAGCACCTGTGTAACCTTATTTAACTGCCTTCACACATTTTCTTTCCCTCAACTAATATTCTGCCAATGTGACAAACTTTCCTCTCTTTGAACTGCAGAACACTGCAAAAGATGGTGTTCTTCAGCCATGTCCAGTAATGTGAATGTCTTCTGCACACTGTGTGTTGGGAATGGTCATTTCACCAATACTGTAAGAACAGGGCTCCTATCAAGTAAGAACAGCACTGCTATAACTTGTTTTAAAAAAAAGGTTGACGCTTTTAAGGATCTATTGTTTGCTTAGCCCTGAGCCTTTCCCAAGCATGGATCATTACAGCTAATTTGCTGCTGCTCTTTGATTAGAATTTTTTCTCCAGTAGAGGCTGTGAGGAGCAAACTTCTATAGACTTGAATTCAGTGTTAGCCAGAGGAGCTGGCAGTTGTGTTCCCTCACCTTTATGTTGACAGAATTAAAAAACATTATGTTGTACAAACTTTAAGTCCTTTCCTATCTTCTGAAGGCCTGAGGGATATTCATTCAGTTTTTGGCTTCTCAGCTCGTTCTGCTAATGAGAATGCCAGTTAGGCAGGGGTATTTGAAACCATGTAAGTTCACCAAGGACTACAGAGGACTGAGATTTGTTACGTACTTCATTTCTATTCCTTGGGATGCTACACAACAATTACGATAATCACAGTTATCACCCCAACCAAGGAGTCTTGTCTCCATCCCAGTTTATTTTCTACTCACAAGAACATATCCTTTTCTGTCTGTACAGTGATGGTAGTTTACAGCAAATGTTCTGCCGTGTGGTAAGTGGCATTCAGTTCCTCACTTGCTGTGCTCCATCTGGCATGATTGCTTTGCTCTCTGTTACTTCTTATCCAGCCTAACAGAGCTGATAGTCACTGGGATGGCCTGGAATTGATTTCAAAGAAATGCAGGTCTATGAAAAGATGGTTCCTAGCAAGGGGAGGCAATTCATAGCTGAATTCCATCTTACTTTGAGTCCAAAATACCTGCCTTCCAGTGACCAGAAACTCTTATTTTTATGGTGAACAGCCCTTTTGTTAGAGCTCTTAGTAAAACAGGAAAGGGAATTTGTTAAAATACTAATTTTATTTCCACACTGTCACTTTAAAGGTGAGCCAGCTCTGTGTTTTCCTGAGAACCAATGAGGCTTGAGATGTTTTTTAATTAAAAACCAGCGAAGGTGGGGTTTGTATTTCCTTTCCCGTAGAATGCATCTGAAGCACCTCTGTCTCCAGCTGGCTATGGGAGCAGAGCCAGCCCATAATGGTTTCAAGCTCAGTGTGTGCATAGGGAAAAGGGTTTTCACCTGATTGATTACTTGAAAGCATTTGCAGCACAGAGTGCAAAGCTGGCAGCACTGAAGTTGAGGAGTGGAGGAAGAGAAGAGATGGAGACAGAGAGAAGGAGAAGAAAAGAAGTGGTTTTCAAAACCTGGCAATTCTTCCCTGTCAAGCATAGCAAATGGTGCATGAAGGGTTACATTTCATCTGCTTGTGGGCACTTCTGAGATTGATTGCACTTCCTTGGAGTCCTTTTCCCTGACCCAACAGCCTTTCTTTCAGATGGGCTGTCAGGACTGTCAGAAGTTTTGTTATTGGGGCTATCCATTAGGACTTTGTAGGAGTAGGCCTGAAAATGAGCTGTTCACCCTGATATTACTTAAGAATGCAAAGGAGTGTGACATGGAAACATCTTCCACAATCGTGGTATCCTTTCCAACTTAACATTTACTGCTTCCTAAGTATATTACTCCAGTTTTAATCTGGATTTCTTCGGAAATTCATAGTACCTTTACCTGGTCTGTTACACAATGGCCCTATTGTCATTTCCTTAGGAATGATAACAACATTATTGTCCAGAGTGATTTAATCTTTGCTGTAAGGCCTTGTGATCTTCCAGTCATCTTTATAGAACCTCACTAATGGGAATGCTTCCAGCATTATGCTGGAGAGGGGAAAAGGAAACATCTTTCTATATAAAGGAGTCTGCTCTCAGTCATCACGTGTGGGTAGGAATGAGGAGGTGTATTATGTTCGAAGTTCACAGGTTCAAGGAGCAGGAAATGTGAAATGGCCTGCAGGATTACACTTTGGAGGACTTGGCTTCTTTCTGAGTGCAGAGAAGACATCCTTAGGAACACCTGAGAGTATGAAAAAGTTGAAGAAATATGGAGACTGGAAAGAGGGGAAGGAGCCTTAGGAAAGAACAAAGGGCAAGGTCACGCAGAACTTGCTCAGTGGGATGTGTATCTTTAGAAATAGGACTGGATATCTGAAAATATGCAGAAAAGCATATTTTCAGGTTCCTGCTTCTCACCAGCTCAGAAGCTGCATGCATGGCCTGTTTCATGATAGATTAATTTTTCCATGTGGAACTGTAAAGCGCAGACATCCTTGAAGATGGGCAGGTGGCAAGACAAATTATCTGAGCTTTATCAAAAGCCAAAAATTCAGGGAGACAGACGTTTGGTTTCAGTTCTGGGCAGATGCTCAGGTCAAGTCTTACTTTGTCCAAACCACTTCCCCTACCCTTAGGCGTGATATTTTCAGAGTGAAAGGACAGGCAAAGCCCAGGGAGATTCCAGAGCACTGCTTGTTTTGCAGCTGGCTGGACACGGAATTCATCCGCGACAGAGCAAGACTCCCTCTTCTCCTGTGGATATAGCAAGAGCTTGGACTCCTGCGCTCCGTTTGAAGCATGCACACGCATGCACGCACAGGCACCAGCACAAACCAGTTCTCTCCTGTCTGCTGGGGAGGTTTCAGTTACAGTATCCAAAGCCAGAGATTTCATTTAAGCCATTCAGACTCCAAGCACTGTAGTCCTGCCTGCCTCCTCCTTCTCTCAGCACCCAGCCAGAAAAGTCCTCCCCCTCGCCTCCCTCCCTTTCCAGCACACAGAACACAAAAAGCAAAAATCGACCCAAGTTTGCCTTTGCAGCTGGGACTTATCAGCCAGAACACACACATGTAGGTCATCCATGGGAACTCGCAAAGTGTTGGATCAACGAGAGCGCTGGTGGGGGTGCAGGGCAGCAGGAGGAGCAGGGCCGGCTTCTTTTTTTATCATTATTATTATTGTCTGCTCTTTCAGAAAGGAAAAGGAAGAAAGATTACAGCAGCTTTTCTGTTAAATGAAAAGATTAGCATGCCGTGGATGCTTTGCTGGGGCGTGATGAGATTTGCAGCAGATGAGTTGGTTGCTAGGCAATGCTAATGAAAAGCAGGCTTTCAAAACTTCTGTGCTGTGTGGGCCCAAAAGTTATCTAGCCTCCCTCCTGTATCCCCCCGCCCCCCACCCCATGCAACCTCCCAAATATTTATAAAATCCTCCCCAGGAACAAGAAAGCCAGACACTGGGCTGGGCTTTTGACAGTTCTCTCTTCCTGAGCTGCCTGGGAGACGCACACTCATGTGCGCACACACACACACACAAAACTTTGCTTATTTTCTTTGCTCCTTCTAAAGGAAGAGGTAATTGAATACAAAACAACAAACTTCAAAAAAAGAAAATAAAGAAAATTTTTTAAAAAACCCCAACCACAAAGTGAGCAAGGGCTCCCAAACCAGTTCAAGTCTCAGATATCGGAGTTCAGGCAGAGTTTAGGGCTCACATGTGTGTGCGTGTGCATGCTGGGGGTAGGAACGTGTTTGTTTTCCATTTCTCTCCATGGGTTTTCAAGCTGGGCTCTAGCTCTTCCCCTCCTCCCATCCTGCCGCAAGCCTCCTTTCCCTTTCAAGGCCTTCTGACACAATGAGCTTATTTTCCCATGCTCCCTGTGAAAGCCGGGGTATGTGCGTGAAAGCTGCAGCCTCGGAGGACCCTTTTAAATACAAAAATTGAACGTTTCTGAAGTTACAGACAGGGTTTCTGCTATTTTTACAAATGACCCATGTCTCACTCCGCTTCTCAGAAGTATCAGCATTCTTAGATATCTTACCATCTGTCTCTCTCAATTGTTTTTTTAAGTGAATTTAATGTTGGTGTGACAGCTTTGAAGACTGATATTTGCCGCTTGCTTCATATTCGCCTTACTGCTCTGGCTAGCAAGCCTTAGGCCTAAAGCAAAGTCCTTTCCTATCAGAAAAGAGATGTTTCTACGGTCAGTTCTTGGCTAAAATGGACAAAGAGGCAGGATTTAACAAGGTCTGATTCAAAATAGTGGAATTGAATCATACGGCCCTAGCATGAAAAAGCAACACTTTGAAGCTGCTGAACTACCTTGGGCCTCTAGGTTGGGCCAGGCGCTTGGAGTTTCACCCATCCCTGCCCCAGTACATCACATTGGAGGTGAAGGGTGTATTCTCCTTTTAATGCCAGTGTGCATTTTTCATGAATGCTTTTGGCAGGAGGTAAGAGGTTAGTGTGAATTGGAAACAATTTAAAAATACTGTGAAGAGTGAATTTGAGTCTCGTATGGTGGTCCCATAACTGTAGTCCAAATTCGGCCATTAATGATCGGGGTTGAGGTCTGCAGAAGCCACTGGCACTTGGCTTAATGAAAACAAGAGCCTGTGGGAGTTTTGTGGGATTTTTTGTTTTGTTTTGTTTTAAAACGTGCTGGAGCAGCTCTGTTTTTCCTGGACAATTTCTCACTGATGCCAGTATGAATTTTTAATCAATAAGAAATTCCTCGGACAAACAGATTTTATGGGGCTACTACAGTGACCTATTTACACCATATTTCAAATGGCAGAGGCCTATTTTTTTTTTCCTTTTCTCCTTTTTCTTCCCTGAGCACTGTTTTAGTCAGTACAGTGTGGATGGATGAGATATTAAACCAAGGCCCTGATTGTGTGTGGTCATTATAAATATCAAGGCATTCCCTGCAGAAGTTAATCTTTCAATTATCAGTTAGGGGAATTCAATTTTGCTTCCATAAATTCTCCTGCTGTTTCAATTAAATAGGGATGGCCAATTTCTAAATGCTTGGGAATACCGCCAGCTGCTGTGTGCAGACTGTGGGATGACTATTCAGGTAGTGCTCCATCATTTGAAGTAAGAATTTTGGTCCTGGAGGACACATTACAGGATGTGTTAGGGAATGTGGTAAGGGCAGAGCAACCACGTACCCTCTCTCCTGTCCTTTGTTAGGCCAAGCAAAATGCCTGGAGGGCTCCACATTTTTGCAGCCTGGCTCCAGGCATTCCAAGGCTGCACAGATATGCCTGAGAGGTGTTGTTTCACCTTTTCACTTTTTTCCTAAGCTGTTGCCTAGTTCTGTCCAGGGTGGTCCCCAGCTCCATTTCAGTCGTGGATAAAGGCATTGCCTTGAGTAGCTTGGTCTTCTTTACTTTGAGATTTTCTAGAATAAAAAGTGATGGACAAATGCAAAAGAAGAGCATCTCTGGAAATTAACATTATCTGATATTCTGTGAAATCAAAACCCACCATGTGCCTTTCCAACACGGCTTTGCTCCCACCAGAGTGCTGTCCCCAAAAGCCTCGAGCACTCATGCCCACCTGGATCACTCCTTTTACTGCTTGCCTTTGCATGCAGCCTGTCAAAGCACTACAAAAATACTTAGGGTTTTTTTATGTTAACAGAATTAGGTGTTGAATGTAAAAAATGGCCAGTTTTCACTGATCTGCCACTGGGCTTTTCACTTTTACACTAGCAACTACTGAATTCTGAGCAGTCAGGTCTTACCAGCATGATGGTTCGTAGGAAATCCATTTGATGGTCACCTCTATGACCTCTGGGTGTTCTGTATTTGGTATTCACATATACAAAAATTCATAAAGGAAGTACTAACCCCACTGGGAGAAAGGAGGCAGACCGTGTGATTTATGTATATTTACTTGGGATAAATCTGGTGAAATTATATTATACTGTAGGGTTCAAGGTGTTTAATTTGTTTTAAAAGTAGCTGACTCATTAAAGTGTCCAACTGAAAGCATTTCTGATAGCAGCCTTTCCTTTATATAATGCTTGCCTGTGTGCCCACTGGAGTCAGTGGACTTACTGGGGAGTAAGAGCGTGTGTAACAGATTTGGGGGTAAGATCTAGCAGATCTACACAAGCAGAGTGGTATTTACTGAGGAAGAGATAGCAAAATGTTTAATTTTTCCCTATAAGAAATGCTGTGTAACTGAAATTTCTTGCACTGGATTGCTGGTTCCATAACTGCCTCTACCATCCCTACTGACTGTTTGGAGAAGGTCCTCTGCAGATTCACACACACTCAATTGATCATGAATGAAGCTAAGAGCAGTTATTAATCTTACTGCCTGGTTGCACTCTAAACCCCCTTCTAATCCTGCCTCTGTTCTCTTAGACAATGAATGCAGTGAGATGAAGGCAGGATCATTGCCAGCATGGAGCTGCCCTTTTTAGTAGTTGTTGTGGCAGGGTTTTATACATCAGCAACAGTGAGTGATTCTCAGAGTACTGGGGGAGAAGGGAATGAAGATGAATATAAAGGATCAGATGTCATGCTCCTGAAGGGATGGCAGAGCCCCATCCTGACTCTTGGTCTCTGGTGAATTTTTGGGTTCCTTGTATTTAATGACTGACCTAACAAGACATTACAGCCCTACTGCCCTTTGGAGATCCATGAAGAGCTCAACACAAGCTAAGAAAGGGTGCATTGTGTCTTTGATCCACTGGGCAGTATTTCACAGGCTGGCAGATTTAATAAAATCTCAGAGGAACCTCAGCTCATTTTTAAAGAGGCTTAACATCGAGTTAAAAGTTCCCTTTACTCCTGCATTGTTGGAGACCATTCCCTTCTTGTGTGCTGCCAGAGGACCTGCAGGGAATTGGGACTTCCTGAACCCAGATTTGATGTAGGCAGCTGGTTGAGACTGGTTAGAAATCTGTAGGAGGAATAGCGGGACACAAGAAGCTTCCTAAGCCTTTATGTGTTTCACAGTCTTTGAAGTTATCCAGTGCCTCACATGCAGTGTGAAACCTTTGCTCCACACCTGAAAGGAAAACCAAGCTACTGACCTTTTGGTCGGTCATTTTGAGCTGCAGGACATGAAAAAGCTGTGTCTGGTACCACTACTTCTAGTGATGTTATTGGTACCATTGTCAACATTAAGTAAAGGGTAACTGACTCCACAACTAGAAATATGAATGAGTTCGCTATCAAGAAGTCCTTCACTGACACACTCTTTATAGAGATAGCCAAAAAGCAGGTATGAAGGTGGGGAAGATCTTCAAAAGATTGATAAATGGATCCTTGGAGCTTCAGATAGTACCATAGTTTCTTGTTCAAAGCTGCTCATCTAATGAAAAAAGCAAAAGGGAGGGAAGAAAAGCCAAGAGCCAGCAGGCTGGAAGACTGCCACTCGAGCAGCAAGCTTGCTTTGATGTTAGGCATGGAGGACTGGGAGCATTTGGACCAGGAAGCAGATCACAACATGCCATTTTGGAGTGCAGACCTAGAGCAGGTCAAAAATCTGAAAACCGATGAATGTTCAACACTGTGGAGTTTGTTTTTTAACATCTGATCACTTCAACTACTATTCTGCTTACTTTTGTTATTGTTACAGAGGAGCTGGTTGTGGGCTACATGGATAATATCACAGCAAGAGCTCCAATCTAAGCCATATGTTGGCCCTTCAGTCTAACTTTATATCGAAAAGCTATTGCTAGGAAAATGTTAGTGATTAGTTTAAGGGAGGGGAAGGATTTTGCTTAGATTTTCAAAAGTGCAGGGTGAATACTTCTGAAATCCCTAGCACTCGAGTATTACCCTTTTTTGAGAAATGAAATACAGTTCTCATGGTATTTCAGTCACCACTAACTCTAACATAGAATCCTTTATAAATTCAGAAATTCACTGCTAGTTTGCTGCTCACTCCTATGGATAATGCAGGCTGCTGGAGTTTTGGATTTGAAATTAAAATGGAATCTCCACCCAAGGACTTTTCATTGGCATTGACTGAAGTTTGGCTTTCTTGTTGGGTAAAGGTTTTAGATATTTTAAGAAGCTTTAACTGGAGCGATTAGTCAAAACTGGCACCTGAAATGATTTCAGATGGGGAAGGAAAGGCTCCAAACAGCACTTTGTAAGAACTTCTACCAGTTTATATTTCTCTTGTAATATAGCAGCTGAGGGCCCCCCCTTTCATTGAGCCTTGTAAGATCCAGCAGAACCATGCTGCCTTCCTGCTGGCAGATGCAGACCCTGCAGAGATGTACAAAATACAACCTCCACAGATATTTTAAAGAGAACTCCTTTCTTGAGAAAAGACAGCAGAGGGGAACAAATTATTTCAGGTAGAAAAAACTGCTGTTTGGAACTGATATGTCTAGGAGCACTGTTGAATATCAAGAGAAAACAAAGAAAACTAAATTAACTATCATGAAGAGGCAGTCATGTAAAAGGCAAAGATGATTTGTGAGATTTTGCAATAGCCTCCCGAGGGGAGCAAGGCCTTTTGCTTGAGACATTTAAAATTAGACTGGACAAGGCAATGGAAATTCAGCATACAGCCCCCCTTGGGACAGAGCAGATAAGCCACTGGGTCTCCCTTTGCATGTTCCCTTACTCTTTTGTAACTCTTCCTGAATACCTTCATTCCAAATAATCATTTGTCTTCCCCGGACACCCATCCTGGCTTTTCTGTTCCTCCCTTTTTCCTCTTTAAGAAAGGAGCTGTGTTTGATTCATGGTGTCAGTTACCTTCCAAGCTCCAGGCCAATCCCAGGGGTAGGAGCTGGTGGAGCTGATGAGGGTAGGAGTGATCAACTGCAGGCTTTCCTGTTGCTGAGCTTGCCTCAGGCCTGACCGTTTTTAAGACTTCAACAGATGTTTCTGCTTAGAAACTATTGGCATCTTTATGGACTGTTTTTTCCATTCTTCCCTCCCGGCCCATGTCCCAGCAGCAATGAATTATGTAAGACTACATTCTAGCCTTTATTTATATTTCTGTAGATGCATCTCTAAGAAGTACATCTGCAGTTTTTGCTCATAGTTTTAGGTGCATCAGCTCTCTCTCTGACCAAAACCCCCACCTACCCTTACAAACACTTAAATGCCTATAGACCCTTTCAGCTTCTTACAAACGCCAAAAATGCACTAGAATCCCAGCTCCTGGCTTCAGATTCAAGACCTCTCTCACAGTTCATACTGTGGTCTTAATCAATTTGCCTTGTGCTTAAAGGTTAACCCCTTGCTACATGGCTGCTTTTATTTGTCTCTTACTGTTGGTCCTTAACAAGCTAATTAATAACAGGTAATGGAAAGAGATTTAAAAACTGCTAGGAGAGCTCAAAACAGCTCCAACAAGTATCATCCCCACCTGGTTTAGTGGTTTAGTTGACAGTTATTAGAAATTAACAGGTTTCATTCAGTCTTGAGTGGAATAAATGCACTGGGCTGGTTTATTTGCACTGTTGATAAGCGCTTGCAGTCCTACAAAATACATGGTGTAATCTGTGCTGGGCACCTGATGCAGCCTGGGTAGACTTAACCCTTTTACATTGTACAGCAAAACTTCTCAAAACTGAATGGATTAAGTTTCTGTAAAAAGGTGATGTAAGCAATATGTGTGGGCCTCCATGCAGATTACTTTAACTTGGGAGACAGAGAAACCTTCTGCACTGGAAAATTTGGCATGGCACCATCAGACTACTAGTTGATTTCAGACGTACTGTAGTAGCAGAAATAAACGGTTTCCTTCTTTGGGAACACACTCCTAGAAGGAGACAAAGTAGTCTCAGCTAGTGTGCCACAGCCAAATGTGGGATATTCATGCGGGCCTATGTCTAGTTATTACAGCAAAGGGTTGCTGTAAATCCTCTTGATGCACTTAGCAACTGAATTCCCCCTGGAAGGAAGGCACATCTTTGCCAATATAATACTCTCATTGTTCACCACCTCAAACTCTTTTTGTGACTGTGCTGGTCCAGGAAGGAACAATGCCATTTCTAGTGGTCCTCTTGGCATTTTACCCTTTCATGAATTTAGTGCTGATATAAAGTTGCTGAGTTAGATGACTTCCTTTTATTTACGGAACACGTAACCGGCTGTTCCCCGGTAATAGCCAAGCAAGTTTCACATTGTCCTACCCAGGTGCCTCTGCACTGGTTTTGCAGGGCCATGAGGACTGGTGAAAAACTCAGTGCTTTCTTGACACCTTGTCCAAGACTACCCAGATTGAGAAGTAATGGTACTGGTGAGTGTGAGGTGGCTTTGGGTCGCTGAGGAGACAAGCTGGACTAGTAGTCCAGCCACCAGAGTCTCGCCCTGAGGAGTACAGTGCAGGCCCTGGTGCAGCTCAGCTGGCCTGGGTGGCCTGGAATCAGCCTCCCACTGAAGTCCCCTGCACTTTACCTCCTGGAAATGGAGTGGTGAATCTCCTGTGGTGAGAGCTGAAACATCTATACAGTTGGGGAATACGAGTTAAGCCTTAATTGTCTCAGCCTTTCCCTGGCTTTCAGTGGGAAACCATACTGTAAGGATTGCCAGGACAGACAGTCTAGCATCGTTTGTCAGCAATTGCATTTGTGAGAGAACTGCATTCAGTAGGAACTATGGTAGATGAGGATTTTTGAAGGCTTTTTAGGGTTTTTTTACTGGGAGATAAGGCAGGGAGAGCAAGTATTTTCCCATTTGCACAGGGAGTGCCTATTGTCAATATTTTGTCAACAGATGTAGAGACAAACTCTGTACTGTAATGTCTTTGGAGAGCTTGGTGTTGCATAACCATCTTTGATGTAGATCCTCACTGCTGCCTGGTTTTCCTGATTTTTAAGATGCTCCTGGTGCCCTCCTGGTGAAGAGAGTAACATAGCAAAATGGAGAGGCAAGATCTGAACTCAAGAATAACTGTGCTTGCTCATTTAGACTGTGCTGTTTTTCTTAGGCGAGTTTACTTCACTTCAGGATCCAGGAGAGCTACGAGCCAAGCTATGAGCCATTATCCACTAACAAAAATCTGCAATAATAGCAAATGGAGCATGTAAGCTGCCTTGCCAAGGAATTTGATGCTCTCTTTTCTCAAAGGTTTCTGTGCTGAAGGTCTCCCCAGATCTTTCCCTGTTAAATAAGAAATCTTGTAGCTCCCCTGGGCCCGAGACTGACCCCCTGGCTAATGGCTTTTTGCCAGTCCTGTTTTGTATGGTTATATTGTTGGCTGACACTGCATTTTTACTGTTCAGTTCTGTTTCTCATAGTCTTAGAAGTTGCCATTTTCATTGTCAATAAATACATCTCTTTGCCCAGTACACAGTATTCTCCTGGCAGCTTGGTGCTCGCAGACTATAGGGAGCTGTAAACAACGCTGTTTATACTTTCTGCTGATACCAGAACATTAGCATATAAATAGGGGAGAGATTTAAACAGGCTAAAACAACCCCAGCCTGGACTATTGGGAAGGGCAGACAAGCTGCTTTTCACTCTCCTTGCCAAGGATGTCAACTTTTCTGTGGGACTATTGCAAGAATGAAGGGCTTAAAGAGATGGGAAGCTTTTATCTGACAAAAGAAAGGTCGATGAGCCTTAGAAATGCAGAAATGGACTGAATAACAGTCTGCCTGTTGGGATTTACTTGTGTGCCCTGTTGGTGTTAGTGTGGGGATGTAGAGGGAGGGAAATTTCTTAAGAATCATCACTGAGCTGTGGGATAAGAGCTTCCTTTAAAGGGTGACTTACAGTAAAGTGTTAAAAATATGATAATTGCACCTGGAGTGAGCATATCGCTATACAAAAAGTTATTTAATTTATCTAAAGAAACATATCCGGTGACCTTTAGCATGTTTTTAGCTGCACAGTATTTCAGAAACATGGTACAGCCAAATACTAAATCAAATAATCTCTCCTATCTTATCTATCTATTGAATTACTAAAATTCCTCTCACCTTTGGCACCAGTGAGAGATAGGCACTAATGCTGCAGTTACTGTAAAGTGGCCTGAGTCATTTCTTCATGCAGCTGAAGTTTTATTTTATTTTTTGTAATAGAATATGTAAAGCAGGGCTAGCAGAATTGTAGAGGCAATGGAGAAAAGAAGTTCTCAGTTAACAGTCCTTTGGAAACCAGAGACTAAAGCAAAGAGAAAGAAAAGCCAGAGATGGTGTTTCCAGGTGAGAAAGAGGTACTCTGGGATTTTAAAGAAAGTTGTCACATGAAGAGTGGGGGTGAAACTGTGAAACAGAACTTATCTGTCCTTGGGATTTGTTCTGTGCTTTGGGGATGTGCATCAGCAGGGCCTTCCCATAGACCTTTGGAGATAGTTCCATCTCAGGCGCTGGAGAGCCACTTGCACCAGTGTTTGCAGTGTTGGTTTTCCTCTTCAGAAGCAATGAAATTTTGTGCCACCTTTTCCATGACTGTTTTTTACCATCACCTTACTGCTGTGGAAGGCTGGTTTCCCAAACTGGGAGACACTATGATTTACACAGCATTTGCTGCACAGAGGTTGTTGCAGGAGTGTCTTACATAGCTACTGTAAGTGTGGCAGTGAGAAGGGCACATGAAAAAGAGGAGGCAATGAAAACTGAGCAGGCTTTTACTCCAGGTCTTCCTAGAGCTCTTTATTTGCCACATCTGTGTTTGGTCTTCCCAATGCCTTGACTCGTGGACTAAAATGAAGCTCGAGTCCTGGAATAACTGGCAGTGGTCCTGTATTTCAGCGAAGACCTTGATCACACAGCCACCACGTTTTCCCACAGGATTACTTGACCTTAGATTAACCTCATGCTTCTGTCTTTTTATCTATCTGGTGGATTAGAGACCAGAGTTTTTTCACCATGTTATCTCTCAACATTTTTTCCTCCAGTGTAAACTGGCCAGATTTAGCACAGGATCCATTGTAGTGATCGCAGTTCAGTTTCTCACTTTTTTCAGGCAAATGTGAGACAAAAAGGACAGCTAGGTTATTGTTTGTAGAGTAACTTTAATGCCACTGGAGATAAAACTGTGCTTTGTCTTTTGGTTGGAAGTTCAGTCCCATGGGTTCTTCGCAGTCTTCAGTGAGCATGGGTATGGCAAAATGTTCCCAATGTTGTGGAATTCATGGGCCTCTATTGGGAAGGCAATGGCCAGAGCACCACTATCCTCATGGCTTGAGGGAAAGGTTGATAAAGTATTGAGGTGCCCAATACTGAGGCAGCCAAGTAGAAAATTGGAGCTAGGATGTGCATCTACAGATCTCAGAGTCTCAGAGTTAGATCATTTAAAGGATGTACATGCCTAAAAGACAGGGGATGGGTTCTTTTCAAACCTGGAAAACGTGGAAGCTAACCTGAGACGCTCTTTGCTAGTGTGGATCTCTAGCACTGGAACAAGAGTGTAAATGTATCAGGGACCGTGGTACTGGAAGAGCTGCTTGGCCATAAAGTCCTTGGATAAAGTGCTGGATTCAAACATCCTCCCTCACAGGGGACATTCATTCTTCTTGAAAAGATCAACAAGCAGAGGTAAACCAGAGCAACACTGGTTTACAACATCAAAAACCCAGTATGGAGAGACAGTATCTTCAGTTTAGCTGTATTAAAGGCCCCGTCCTGCTCCATACTCTCGGTTTATGAACTGGTAGTTTGCCCATCCTCACTTTGGTTGCCACTTGTAAACGAGGTACGGACCATTTGGTCTCCCTCCAAAAAAAAAAAAAAGGTTGATAGTCCCTGTTGTATATTCTCCTCTCACCAGAGGGCAATGAAGTCAAGTCTCTTAGTTAGGAACCGTTCGGTATCACACAAGCGATGCTGCCCGTGTGCTGAAACCCAAAGAACACCACCTGACTCGGCAACAGTATTTGAATAGAAAGGTGGCACTGGGTCAGGGTGACTCTGGCACAACAGGTGGCACACAGATAAGCATGCTGCCCCAATTGTCCGCAAAACAGCATGGGACAGGAGTGGGAGGACTTGGCAACAGTCACTGCAGGAGGAACTGGCATTCACACCTACTTTATGGCAGATAAACTTATCTGCATCTCAGTAAATCTTCTTCCAAAGTGGCTTTAATAGCCTGCATTAATAAGCCAGATGCATTCCAAAAACAATGGGGTTCAGAGGCAAGACACATCAATTCAAAGCAATTGAAATCAACCTGCAGCACAGCTCGACTGGGGAAAAGCTGTGATGGACAGAAGGCCTGTGGGAAGCCAAACGGGAAGGCTTGAGCCTGAGCCACTCCCAGTCCTTGCAGGATTTTTAAGAGGGCTGATCTGAATTGATTGAATCAAAAGCAAATGGGAGACTAACGGATACGAGGAACTGCACTGGTAATGTCTTCATTTTTCTGTTACCTTCCCTTACCCTCTCTAGAGTGAGTGCTGCTATTGCATCTCACAGCAATAAGCAGCTCAGCCAAGGACTGTCATTTGGTATTCCAGTCTGACCCAGTGTTTTGCGGGGTGCCAAACAGCCACAGTGTAGATGCCTCAACCCTCCCCCCAACCCCAACACACAGAGCAGCATCTATGCAAAGCCTTACAAAGCCTTTCAAATGCTCTGCAAGTGGGACAAAGATAGGAGGAAATGAGATCTCAGATTTCAAGAGTCCATTTAAAAATTATACTGTGTGGATGAACGGGGGTCCTCACTGGCAGGCTTTGGGAAATGAAACTTTGGCTCTTGGGTACTTTTGGGTAGCTTGACTTTGATGCAGGAGGCACGTCACAGCTACTGTTTAAGATTTGACTCAGAGACTAGTGGAAGGGGAGAGTCTGGCGGATGCTTTGAGGTGACCTTCAGTGAGTGACCTTCTGTGAAGCACTGTGGCCAGTTTGCTGCCAAATCCCAGGTTGTTCACACAGGTGGTCCCCATTTCTGACCAGAGAGGGCCGAGGGGAGGATAGGCGATGGAGAATTAGCTCCCACTCCCTCCCGGGGCAAGTGAGCAGTGTGCCACCTCACCACCCTTGCTCATACCTGTGCTGTGATAAAGGATTTCAGACTCGGGAGCCATCAGTCCATCGTTGTGCATGAACACAAAAGTGTATTAGCTGCAAAAGTGCTGTGCAGCAAGATGGCGGCAGGGCCAGGCTGGGCTTGGGCACACCCGCTGTGCCTTCCCTCCCTCCGCACTTGATAAATACCCTGCTCCTTCCCCCACCCTCCTGCCCATTTTCCACAGCAGAGAGCAGACACAAGGGGACCCTTTCATCTTGGCACATCCCCTTGCTGATTAATGTGATGCAATGTTCCCACAACACCACCACTATGCCGGCCATGTAATTAGGCGGGAGATAATGAATGCTTCAGAGACTATTCAGGCAGCAGTGCCCGCCTCCCCACCGAACAAACTCCTTTCTCAGCGGTGAAGCCAAGTGGAAGGAGAGGCAGCAGAAATGCCATTGGTGCCACGCTTAATTGTGCAGGAATCGGGGGCTCCTGCAGTAGAAAAGAGAGGAAGGGTCGGTGTGGGAGAGATGGGCAAGTGGGGCTACTCTGGGATCTGGGGGCCAAACTTTTTGTTGTGTCTTTTCATGTGTTTGACCTTGTGGTGGGAGAAGCCTTAAACGTGCACATCTCTGGCTTTGTATGTGTGTGCCTTTTTTGTTTCAAATCATTAGGGAAAGACATCATTTAATAAGCATAAGAGTCTGTCTTCTCAGTAACCCAGAGGCAAAGATGCTGGTGCTACTTAGTGGCCTTTGAAATGTGGGAAACACACTGGGGACACAATAGGCTTATTCTCTTTTAGGGGGCTCTACAGTTAAGCTGCCATTGTCTGGCTAACATTAGCAAGAAAGATACTCCCCTTTCTCCCCCGACCCCTATGTAGGCTATGAGAAAACAACCGATTGCTTTAAAATGCCTATCCAGAGGCCTTCGGATCACGCGAGAATAAAGCCAGCCAGGAGCTGAAAGTCTGATCAGCTGGAAGCCAATGAATCTACTGCCAAAGGTCTTAGCAGAAAGAAACTCTGTCCTCTGCTCAATTGCTTTCTGAAGGCGTTGGGGGGGGGGTTTATCGTTTGTTTGTTGATGCAAAATCTTTTTAAACTTCATACCTGACCATAGCACGTACTGAATGCAGGCAGTGCAGCCTGGTAAAACTCATCACTGGTAAAATTCATCATAAACTGACTTCGGTGGTTATAAAAATACTGAAGTTTTGCGTTAGGCGCAAACAGGCAGAAAACAGCTGTTGGTGATAGCAAGGAAGTGGGGAAGCTCAGTTTGTGTGTGGATTAGGTTAATTTCTGAGCAAGAGGTCACTGGAGGGTGGGGTGTTTCAGAAAGAGCAATTTAGGAGTTATAAAATAGAACAATTCATATGCACACTCGTTTAAGTCTGCTTCACTCCAACGAGCTCTAAAGCTCTGATGTGCCCTTTGTAAATAAGTAGTTCCCAGGCAGACCCACTGATCACCCTGCTGAATTAAGTGACAGACTCTTTTGTGCATTCCTTCTTGAATGGCAAATGGATGCAAGTTGTATTACTGTATTGCTTAAACCCATTTTCTAATCAATTAAGTATAAAATGTGTACTGTATATCACTGCTGCACATTTTGGCTGCGCATCAGATGGTACATAGGAGATTCTTAAGTTTTCCTAGTATCTATAGTGTCAAAAAATCCAGATTTCACTGAGAATCTTTTCATGTTGCAAAGTAATAGTAAAAAAAAAAAAAAAACCTGGCAGGGACAACAGCTTTTACAAAGGAAAATCAGTTCCACTGACATCTTCACAGAGCTACCCAGTGGTATGCAGAGTCATGTGCCTGCCTGTCATACAAACACACCACATTCATTTGTGACATACCATTGTGTCCCAGAGCAGATGCACGTAGTCTCACAGTAACCCTGGGATCATGTGTCATCTATTTCCCCTCCCTCTGTCACATGCACAAACACAGCCTACAGGCTCTATGTGTGAAACAGAGAAGAGAAATAGATGATGTGATGCGAGGGTTCTAAAACCGGTGGCCAGTATTTTGTTCATGTGAGGGACTCAAAGGTTAAGAGGCAAAAGGAGCGATACTGGAACTAAAGAGCCCAAAACTGAGAGCGCTCTGTCCTGAAAGGAGATGGAAATATTTCTCTTCTGTCTGCGCTGTTTGGTGGCAAGGAAAGCTCTAGCACAAACCTGTGCTAGCATTTCTCTCAGTAGCATAATGTCCTCCAGAGGAATGTAAAGTCAGTGTCGGCATTGATTCTGATCTATAAGCTGTATGTATAGTGATGAGTGCTGTTCCTATAAATTGAGCAGGCTGAAGCAAAGGTGTTCGATTACCTTACTAACAGCTTGAGGCAGCATCCCGTACTCATGCAGGATCTGTGAGATCAGCTTGCTCTAGCAAAGTAGGATATCTCCTTGTGATCTCTTTTTCCCCTCTGCCTAATCTGAGAGCAGAGCACATTGCATCAAACTCCAGCATGCAGTGCACATCTGGGAGTGGATTTTCCCGTACAAAAGCCATTCAGTCACCAAGAGTTCAGTGACATGACCTTTCTCAGGGCAGCCCACAAAGAGATTGGCACTTCCAGAATTATGTGATGTTGACAACATCTGGAGTTCAGTTGTCTTCGGTAAAAAAACAGATGTTTTGTTTCTGCTGGTCACAAATTTCTCCCCATGTTCACCATTCTAATTTCTGTTTAAAGTTGAATCCAGCTAAGAAATGAACATAAATTTTCTTGGAAACTGTCCCAAAGAATCTGCCATCTGAACTTCAGAATGTTTTGCTGCCTTATTTGCTCTTGACAGGCTCTGAAACCCATCCAGTTCTCTAGTTGGGATGGAATTTCTTTTGTGTGTTTTCTATTGGCCCAAGTAGTGAGAGGACCATCCCAGTGAAACCTTGATATTGTAGCAGCAAGGAACAGGGTAAGGGAAGGCTGTCTGGGTGTCCCTTGATGCTACTATAAGGAAAGAGTAATGCAGCCATCTACACTCCCAGATGATGCTAAACCTGGTCTCTATTTTGGTCTCCTGTGTCTGTTGAGGAATAAGCCAAAGGAAAAGTTAGGTAAGAATAATGATGCTAAATAACACCAAGATCACAGAGCCTTTGCTCACCAGTTGACTTGTTTTTTCATAACTCATGCTGCAGCTTGTGTAGACTGAGACACTCCTGCAGACAGAATACAGGGAGCTAAGAAGTCAATAGGGTAACAGTTCATATTCACTTTTCATTTGCTGTGCAAGCCTCTTACTCTTAGCTGTTCTGGCAGAGCAAAAGGGGTCAACCAACCATTTCTGGACTGTTTCAGGGTTGAGGAAGCCCAAAACTGGCACAAGAAATTGAACCAGGAGAAGGAGGCATGGCCAGAATATTTATGTTCTCCAGCAAACCTCAGCAGCTAGGACAGTCCTTCCAGAGTACAGAGGAGCTGTGGGAACATGTGCCATTTGTGCCAGGCATACAGTCCTGGGGTGCTGTGACTGTAGGATGACAAGTTTGCTGGGAAATGGAAGAGAAAAGAAGGAGCATCAAGAGGCCTGACATGGAGCTGAGCTCAGTCCTGACTCTGCACGCTAGCCCTGGCATCAATACAGTTCTGGCTCTGTGCTCTCTGCCCTTCCATGCCCACTGCAGTACCAGCCACATGTGAAACTCCAGCTGACCCACAGCCATGGTCTGGAATGGCCTTGGCTTCGCCTAGGTGTAGTTCTCTGTGCACTGCAGCGTGGTCATATTCTTGTACAAAATCCCCTTTGCTAAGTGACACTGCCTGTCACTGTCCTAGCTCTGCATGCCTGCTTGTTCACCAGACGAAAAGCATATTTCTGGCCCACCTCTTCCCAGAGTTGGAGTATCCTGGACCAGGAAGAGGACTGTGGGAAAACAACACAATAGCTTTAAACAAGCAAGCAACTTTAGGGGAGGGTACAAAAGGGGGGCAAACACATGCCTATAGCCTGCTTATGTGCTTGCCAGCCACGACAGGCAGCTGTTTTGACAGTGCTGACAGTGCTCAGAAATAAGGGAACATTAGAGGGTTAAAAAGGTTTCCAGGGAAGGCAGGCTGGTGGTGGCAGGGGAAGAGGAGGAGCAGTCCTCTTTTGCACAGACTTTCCACAGCCTCCAGAGATCAGTAAGCCCTAGGGAACCACAGGCATAGGATGCTTTTATTTTTTTCTAAGATCTGTTTTAATTCAGATGTTTGGAATCTTCTAAATAGATAATGATTTACCATAAAATTGAGGATTGGTGACAGGGTATAACTTGTCATAGCAAGCAGAATTGCAAGGAACGACTGAAATTCAACCCTCTGATTCAGCCTAAAATTCAGCTTGATAGCAAGAGGATCTTACAGTCCTGTTTGGAGACAGGCAGTTATTGTTGTGAGTCATTAAAAGATACGGGATCTGAGAAAGAAACCAAAATAGCTCAGGCATGCACCTATATGTGTCACATATATCCACATCTTACTGGTCCCTTGTAGCTGGCCTTTCTCTGGCTTAATTTCATCTCATTACCCAAAGACACGCCCCTTGTGCATTTATTTTGTTAATGAAATACTGGCTCTATTGGAATATCAACTCTGTAGGGGTTGCCAGGACATATAAAAAAGAACAGCCATAAACTGTGTTCGTTATTATTGCAGTGTAATGCCAGGTCTAGTACCGCTTCCAGAAAGCAGGAGGGGGAGAACAGGACTTAACATGTCCCTGACCTGTCCAGAGGGACAAAACAGAGAGCTTTTTCTTTTATTTGTTTCTACAGTGACTCAGTCTGTAGTAACTGGGTTAAAGTCCACTTAGAAACGAATAGAACAAAAGGCCTCCTGTTAGTGCTGGACATTTTCCCTCTTCAGATATCACCAGAAGGATTTAAAAAAAAAAAAAAAAAGAAAAAGAAAAAAAGCCCTCCAGCAGAACGCAGGAAACCACAAGCTTATGGGAATGTAGCAGCACTTTGGAAAGGAAAACACTGCCTTAGACTTTCATCTGCAGGGCTTGTCTTTTTTTTTTCCCCTGCATTTTTTCCTTACCTTCTTTTCATCTCCTTATAGCTAGAAGCATTTGCCAAGTCAACATAGAGCCTGGAGAAAAGGCTGGTGGGGAAAACAGTTAGGTTGTAGGGGGTCACTGCCAGATCCCAGACAGAGAAAAAAAAATGGGCTTGTGCAGATACATCCCTGTAGTCTGCAAGGAGACTCTAGCACAGAGGGAGTGAGCTTTGGTGCAGCTGGAGTTTGCAACTTCAAGTCTCATAGTTGCTTCCCAGACTGAGGGTCTTACCAGGGTCACACCCCTGGATCCTACAGTGGACTGCAGGGGGGGGAAATGCATTTTCATGATTTTTATTTGGTATGCCTGGGGTTTGTGGGTTTTTTGTTTGTTTCATTGGTTGGGTTTTCTTCTTTCTTTGTTTGCTTTTAGTGCAGCTTAATGATATCTGAGTAACAAAATTCATAATGTTCTCGAAGATAGAAAAGGTATCTGAAATGCTTTTTACCTTCCATTCTAAGTAGTGTTAATATATGCCTGTGTTTTCATTATAAAGCAAAAATTTTCCAGCAAGCATTCCCTGAATTTCATTAATTTTCACTTCAACTTTTTCCTAAGGAATGTGAGCTAACAGGAGAAGCATGTTGAAATTACCTTTTGCATATAAGAATGAGCATTTATTGAATTTTGCAAAACTTCCCTTTCCCCTCTAAAAAACCCAACCCAAACCAAACCTGATGAAAATTTCAGCTATGTAAAATGAAATGGAAAAGTGGAGTTAAATGTTAATTCTTACCTGTAGCTTTAGGTGTTATTGTGATCCTGGTTTGGACAAAAGGATGTTACCTTTTATTAGATGAGCTTTCTGTTGACCTAGAACAGGGAAACAGCTTGGTGAATGATGTAATGACCAATATGTTGGGTGTAAGGGAGGAATGGGAATGAATAGTCACAGCTGGACCACATAAACCAACTGTTAGTTTAATTTAGACTGCTTCAGAACCATAATCTCGGATGGTAAGCTCTAGGTGACTTGACCAAGACCACATAGCACATAAGTAGTTACTTTATTTAGTTAGATGACTAATTCTCTGTACTGTGTTATGGAAGTTTGTCTTTTGTGTGTTCAAAATAAATAGGTAAATGGAGTCAACAACTTTGCTGTGCCTGTTTCACTGAAAACTGATGACACTGTGCAGATAACTTGTCTTTAAAACAAATTTCCATTTCTTGTACAGTTGGTACTATGATACATATGGTGTCTCCTCTCTAGGTCATGGGGGCTGGTTTCCATTTCAGAGAGTGATTAGGATCAAAAAACAAATGGCTGGGTTTTGTTCGTGTGAAGTTAATCACTCCACATCATAGTGGACCAATTATCTTCTCTAAAGCCTCCAAATTTGACTTCTTTATCATCATCATTTTCATTGAAATGATCAGGTTCAGATATTCTATGTTCTTACACAAAGTCTCCTGCTGAAGAATTTGAGTTCTCCCAGCCTTTCTTCATCTGTCACCTGCTCCAGCCCCTAAACCATTTTAGGGTCCTTCCACTGGCCTTCAGCTTGCCAGTGTCTTTCTTGCACTGAATGCCTTAAAACTGGACACAATATTTCAGTATTTGTTAACTAACACATGGTTAAAGGCTATTTTGTCCATGTGATCACAGCTAGTTACCGTTGAAACCATGTCTTAAGGCCCTGTCCAGAGCTAGAAAATTAGGTCTGGCTAGCCAGGATGTTTTAAAACCCAGTTGGGAATACTTGCACCAGAAAATTCCAACATCTCACAACACATGCTAGTGAACACAGTTTGGCACTCAGAGTAGACAAGAAGGGTCGCTATTCCTACCTGGATAGTTTTTATGTACAGATCTCTGGAGTTAGCTGTTTTAAGACATAAATTTAGATGGAACAGTCAAATTTAGCGTCATCCCAGTAAACAGATGTTCTAACGTCAAGCCATCTTCCAGTGTAAATGTGCTGATTTGGAGCATGTTTGGTAGTTAGTGCAGTTTATTACATGATGCACTTTGATCTCATCCTTATGCACCATCCATCCATCCAGATGGAAATGGAAACATGCCACTGGTTCATAAGGGAGGAAGCTTGTGCAGATCTGGCTGATGAGGGGTGACTGGAGCATGTCAGTCTGCCGTGCCACCATACGTGCATTGCATTGCCACATGCAGAAAGGCTTTTTAAGGTCCAAACTGCCCTTGATAACCAGCACTACTGATACCAGTGTTCACAGGGAGCAGGAGATACAGAACATACCCTGAAAGTTGGTTCGGGTTCAGAGCTTCTAACTCCTCCTTTCTGAGCCTCGAGAGAGAAGCGATTTTCCTCCGCTCCATCTGGTATGGCGCTCTGGAAAACTTCAGCTTGGCCCACACTCTCGTCAGCCCCTGAACTTTGTAAGTTTTCAGCTGCCAGAATCACTAACTGCCCGGTTTTATGTAACTCCAAATATCTGCAGTGGAGCTGGATAATACACACATGGAGGAAGTTTTGTGGCTTTTAAGCTATGTCCAGAAGTTTGCCTTATTTTTTTTTCCGGTGGGAGGGGCAAGAGGAATGGAGTGGGGGTATACATAGGATTCTGAGACCCTCCTGTTTTTGGAAGGGGCCTAAACCACATTTTGGGGGAGGTGTTGCTTTTATATTTGATAAGTGCGAATACACTGATAATATTTTTGAGACGTTTTCAATTCTTTGTTGCCTGTTGCTCTAGGGGCGCAAATCTAACTTGTGACAGCTATTGCCGATGATTGTATGGCCAAAAGAGACCAGTGGTTTTCCCCAGCCTCAGCTAGTAGGCTCCCAGATGAAAATGCTGTGCTGGGGCTTCTGCAGCCAAGCAAAGCAAACGGGCATGCAGCTTTTGTGGCACTTGACGCTTTATACTGCAGTACCACGTTAAAAAAAAGACACTCGGGGAAGTCAGGTGGGGCAGAGAGGGTGGTATTTCCAGGGCCTGTAACTCCCTTTTCCCTCAAACCCTTTCAAATTGTTTACAAAGCCAAAGTCAACTTTTGTGTTTGCCATTTCAAAATAAAGATGTTGTGGTGGCTTGTGTGTGTGTGAAAGAAAGCAAACTGAAAGAATGAGGCTTAAGGACTGTAATAACAAAACAGCAAACAGCCTATCAAGCCACGGACAGTCCTGCAATAAACTAGCACATCCAGACCTGTAATCACAAGTGACCTAGCAATAACAAATCAGTGCATGCCTATGGGTGTGGGAGAGAGAGACAAGCAGAAGTGAAAGAAATACATTCCCAGAAGAGCAGAGAAAGAGAACAGAAAAATTGAGGTGTGGAGGGGATAAGCAAGAGGAGCATGCACTTCAAGCGTGTTGTTTGTGCATGTACATCCTAAGCACTTGAAGTTAAAACTTTCTTCCCGTTTCCTGCAACATGCAGAATTTCATGGTTCTGCCAAATGTTGAAACAGAAGCAAAAATCAGCATCGGTTCCTCTTGAAACTAAATTAAAACTGCATGAAAACAGCAAACTATTAACACAGCATCCAGGTCAGAGCTGTTATCTGCAGGCCAGCTGTGCCAGTGGTCCGGAGCCAGAGAAGCCAGATATAGGAGCCACCGCAGTCACAGGGGGGATGAAACTGAATGAAGGGCAAAATGGAAGCTGACAGGAGTAAGCTGTCAGTAAGGTTAGTTTTAAAGGGATAAATATCAAAGTGTGCATAGCAGAGCTATGTTAATGGATTGCAGTCTTTCCAGTGACACAACAGGAGTCCTTAATTGAGTCAGATTGTAGATGTGGAGGTATGATGCTCCTGCCATATAAGTGAAAGGTGTCAGTCTTCTCCCAGGCTGCAAGCCTACTTACCTTCTTGGTTGTGAGTAACACGCAGCTTATAGTTAGGACAGCTATATTTCTCCCAGGGATGAGGAGCGACTGAAACAGCAGGAGAAGAGTGGGCATGCTTACAAATGCAGTGATTGGTGACCATGTGTGTCCTCTGTCCATAGGAGAGACAACTGTGTCAGTGCAAACTGAATTACTGCTTTGCAGCCTTTAGTGAGATTTTTTTCTGCACCCTCTTTGGGACCCTGTTGATGCACAGCCTGTGTGCTTCAGGCTGAATCGTTTTCTGAGTGCACTTAGTATTTAAAGACATTAATAATTTAGGGCTGTCTGCCACAGCTTTGTTTGGTGTGATTGGAGCTTCTGACCTCTCCAGCCTCTAATTCCCAAAAAGCAAGGGAGCGGGGCGCAGACATAGAGAGCCTCCAGCTGTGGAACACCCTATACTTTGGGGTATGACCATGGACTCCAGGGAGAGCTTTCCAAAGGGGCTGAGATTAATGCTTGGCAAGGACAGGAGTTATTTTACCAAAGTCCCACTTTTTAATCAGATGTCTTCACCATGTTAATATTACGGAGACAGAGAGGTTAGGGATCTGAACAATGTTGCCACTACAGCAGTCCTGCTTGCTTCCCATGTCTTCTCCTGGTTTTAAGGGGCTTGATGAGTTCTTGGGTCTCTGGCATGTAACCAGAGCCCCGGACTCTGTGCTCTTTCATGTGTCCTTAGCCCGGACTCGGCAGGCAACAGACCAGACTCAAGAGGCTCTAATGGAGGTAACAGTGATGATGGAGCTTACAGCCAAGGCCAGCAGCAAGAAAGCAGCCCATTTTGGGGCAAGGTTTTTCAAGTTCAGACTGGGAAAAGCAGCAAATCGATGTGTCTGTTTTTTTCTTTTCTTCCTGGGCTGACTTGGAGGCTGAGTGACTTGAGTCTGACCATACACTGAACCTTGTACATTCCAGTCAGAGCACTGATCTAAGCTGGCCAGAAACATTGGTTGTATGGAAATGGGAGATGGTGCTCTCTGTGTGTTGTCACATTAAAGGCTTTTTCAAAATTGGCCTGTACATTGGCACAGGACTTCTTCCTTCTCCACCTTGCTCAGGCCCACTGGCTTAAGGTTCTAGACCTTGGCAGCTGGGTACATTTTGGGCTGGGTACATATCATCAGTGTCCTCCCTCTCTCGAAATTCTTAGTTTTATTTGAACTGCTGTTGAAAGAGTGGAGTTATTTGTGGATAGGATGAGGAAAACTGAAAAGGAAGAGGAGGCTGAGAAGTGCAGCTTTGAGCACACATCCAGAACTACTCCATGGGGGTTGGCTGGAATGACAGAAATGACAAGGGTTGCAGGTGTGTCTTGTGGTACTGCCAAGGGGCAGAAGGCCAGAACCCTTGTCACTTCCTGAAACTGAATAGGAGAGAAGAGCTCAGGATCCCACTTACCCTCCCTCCAGTGTGGGCTGTGTTAGGATGGAGAAGTGGGTCCCAGGGAAGCCCATCATTACCCTATATGTTCAAGGCCAAAATTGCCCCATGTCCCCTGTGGCCAGGGAGAGGTGTCTGCAGTGATTCCTCCCAGCACAGCAGAGAGTAATCTGTGCACCATAGCAGAGTGCACCTGAAGGCTCCCAGCTTTCGCTAACTGCCAAAGGTATGGACACAAAAGTGGCTTTTCTTTGTGGTTCTAGGCCTCAGCTCATAGGATGTGCATATATTTTAGTAAGCTACACAAATCGATATAGCAAATAGTCCCAGCATGGGAGGAAAAGGTAAAACACTGTGACCTCATTTCAGAAAAAAAAACCCTCATCCATCATGCGGAGAAGTAATTAAAAAGGGCAACGATTAAATACATGCCAGCAAGTATATTCAAATCCTAAGTCAGTTGTGCCCAAAATAAGCAGTGCACATTCAGAGGAAAAGGTAGTGGTTTGTGTTTTCTTCTTTCAGCCTGTGCAGCCCCCAGGTCCTGTGCAGCCAACTAGCTTCTTTGGGCTTCCTTGTCACAGGCAAAGAGTTAATTTCAGGAAAAAGGAATTCTCTCTCTGGATGACAAAAATGGTAAGGAGGAATCACAGTGTGCTTGGCTGTACTGGGAATGAAGTAGTTGTGTCCCAGCTTTGCATCCTGGAAATCAGCACTTTCGTAACCAGGACCTGTAGTATCTTAAGTGGAGAGGTGATACTCCAAAACTGTGGGCTGCACATTCTTGTGAGATTTAGCAGCTGCCTTCAGTAAGGTGTTCTGTAAATTTCCAGTTTTGTTATCTCCTTATTTTTATTTGGTTTGTTTCTCCTTCTGCTAAAGGTGAAACAATAGATTCAGAGTTATAATTCTGGGGAAAGTCAGAGATGTATTTTTAATTGGATTTATGTAGCGTAATAGTGGGTTGGATTGAAACACACATAAACCCCAACATCCCTGTGTTCCGAGAAAATTTGGCTCCAGATCCGAACATCATATCTAAATTAAATTCTTGTTTCCCTGCTACTAGCCAGAAACTCTGGTGAGATAAGTGAGATCAGATGGGGGGAAAAAGGATGCTAAAATTTATGGCAGAAAAGTTCTCAATGTAACAGTGTATCTTTGGCTGCCCTGATGAGGAAGGAAAGAGGAGTGTTTCTGTCTATTCCAACTTTCCAGCTGTCTAGGTGCACTAACTTTTTTTGCTTTCTTCTGAATGAGTTGACTTTTGCTGGAAGCAGAGTACTGGCATGATCTGGTACAACAAGCCTGTGTTCCTGTCTGCCAGGCTTTCAGGTAAAATGCTGCCTGCTTCCTCTGTCTTGTGCTCAGTTACTAGTAACAATGGGCTTGCGTAGTTGCTGCTAGGAAGGCCTTGAGTCTCACTGTGACCAGTCTCACGCAATTGTGGAAAGCGGATTGTATGACAGGGTGTATGACAAGGACAGGCAACAGACCTGATGGAAGGAGGTGGCAGGGAAGAGGGAGAATGAATCAACTGTGCGCTTGGCCTGTGCCAGGAAAGTTCCATTCCAGAGTTGTTTAAGTGAAAAGGAAAGAAATTCCAGTGGCCGAGATGGGAAAGTACCGTGTGTAAGACTGGAGCTGAAAGGAATATCTGGGTGATTCCTGTCGGAGGCCTTGGTACATGTATGGAGTTTTACAAACCTCTCTACACCCCCCACCTTCTCAGAGTCACAGTAAGCCTGAAGGAGTGCCAGGAGTGCATCTTCAGCCCTAGTGGACATACATGTTGTTCCCCCTTACAGGAACAGCAAGACTGAGACCTGGAGTCACATGGTGGTTGGTGCAGTTGTCTCTTGTGACTGTTGTACAGGCACGCAACTCCATTAACTAAAGAAGATCCACTCTGATTTGTGACTATGTGTGAAAGAGGAATTAATCTAAGCAAGTCCGTGGCAGAACAGAGCACCCAGCTGAGAACTTCTGGTGGCCTGGTACAACGTTATGTTGGGGCTTTGCATTGTTTCTTTCATCTGTATTGGAAAAGGTGCACACGTGTTGCAATGAGCAAAAACTTGGCAGTGTTTTCACTTCCCTTGTACTGCTTCAGCCGGTATCTCCTCTCTTGCACAAAAAAACCCCACAATCGCACTGAAGCTACACTGTCACAAGCAGAACAACACATGATCACATTGGCTGGGTACAAAGCACAGAGCTCTCTCCTCCCCCCTCCTGCTCTAGGGACATAGGTTGTCAGCTGTCCCTTACTACAGGTTACCGTGAGCTCTGTCCCTGGGTCTCCCAAAGTGCATCTTAAGTTTCTGGCAGTAGGGCTTGGGGGATCCAGAAACAGACCTTCTGCCCACTCTGGCAGCTCCATGTCCTGCCTTCCTAGTGCTGACCTTCCCTGACCTTCGGCCTCTGCCCTTTCCTCCCGACCTTGCAGGATTATTCCTGCTGTGCCTTCTCCAGGAGGAGGAGGAGGGCAGTAATCAATACCCTGCTGAAGTGCTGGAGGAAAAGCACATTAACCCTCCATGCACTAACCAACGCACACACCCCACACCTCCCCTCCCCGGCCACCATCTTTCCCTCATAGTATGCTCAGCTGCCTGTTTTTCCAGCCAGGAGGGCCCTTCTTTGTCCTTAAGATAGCAAATCATTCCCAGCCTGCCTTATCTTCTAGTTTTGGCCCAAAGAACAAAATCAGAGCGGGGGGTTTTGGTAGCATTTACCCTTGCCCTATCCTTGTATGCATAAAGGTTGGCAGGTAATGGGAAGAGCTGCTTCCTTGGTTACTGCACCACAGGCCACAGGTGCTGGAAGGGAGAAGCAAGTGGGGATGTTTTGTTTGTTTGCTTTTCCCTGATCCATGAAGCTCTGGGCAGTGCTAACGGCAGGATACTAGACATGATGGGCGGATTTGGTTCTGTACATTGTCCCCTGCCTCTCCCAGAGGAGCAGCCTGTGGCCCTGGCAGCCTTTTCAGGCTGTGCCAGCAGGGGAGTGAGAAATGAGGACCACAGATTGCATCAGGGCTCTGTTTCTGGTCGTGCTGGTCAGATATAATGAGAAAATACTCCAAATTCCTAGTGAAAAATCCTTTCTTCCTTTCATTATTACTGGGCCAGACAAGCTAAGCTAGTACCAGAGCACTGAATGGCGGCTGGCTAGCAGGGCATGCAGCATTGCCAGGATGGGAGGCAGGACTCCCAAGTCCTCACCCCAGCTTTGCTCTGTGGCATTTTATATAAACTTGGAAAAAAAAAATGACTTGACTTGCTACACATTCTATCTCAGTGAATGTATCTGGGCATGTTGTTTAAAAGCTTGTTTAGCTAATGTGAGTAAAATGATCTTTCAATGAAAAACACTGAAATACAAAGTGATTGGACTGTCTCAGACTTGATTTATCAGCAGAGCTGTTTTCAGGTGCAGCAGCAGGTACCTTAAAAATGTGGTTCATTTTTTGGATTCCTGTTCCTCATCTTTGCAGAAAGTTAATATATGTTTTGGACAGTAGGTTGGATCCAAAGTAAAAGAAGACTTCCAGTTGAAGGTGCCTTGCCTCATCATTGAGGCATTAGCAGAGGTGTGACTGGAGGTAATCAGCAATGTAACATGTTGTGGAGAATGTATCAGTTAAATCTTACTGGTGAACTGTGAAGCATAATGATTTAATATTTATTAAAGATTTTATGATTTTTCAGCTGCAAGCCACAGGTTGAATGGTTAACAGACTAGTGAGTCAAGCACAGAAACACCCTGTAAACTCCTTACAGTCTCTGAACTAGGAAGATTTATCTTGGATTTGGTCTGAGTTGACTTCTCTTTGCTTCTTTCTCAAGGATTTTTTCCTTCTTTTTTTTTTGTGATTTGGATCATTGCATTAACTTCTGGGAACTCTGAGAAGCATGTTTTCTCTTTTTTTGGGAGATGGACACCAAATTTCTTAGAGAATTGATCAATATGAAATCAACAGGAAAGCTAAAGCACTCATTTTCAGTATAGGTGCACTCCATCCGTGGGAGTTTAACTTAAGAGCAGAAAGAAGAATAGAAGTTTGGGGATCCAAAACTTGTGTATATCCCATATTGTCAGTTTCTGACCTGTTATTTGAAGAAAACATTCAATTCCCACCCTATATGTTTCCCATTTACTTATCTGATGCCTTTCTTTAGCCTTTAAATATTTTAAACATATTAACTTCATAGTAGTCCTAGGTGAGTAAACATCTTTTAACAATAAAATCTTTTACAGGTGGGAAAATGGAGGTACAGAGTATTAAATAATATAATTACTTAATGAATTAAAAATATTTCAGAGCATTTAAATACCTTTCCTTATCATCCTATATTTTATGCTTTAATATCAGAGAAATTTCTCAGAGCATGCTTTAAATGAAAAACCTTAACTATGTGATGGTGGGCAAGGAGCAGATAGGGAACATAGTCATTTTAGAGGAAATGCTTGGGAATTCCAAGTACTCATCATAACTCCAGATGGCCTGAAAGCCATGGTTTATATTGAAAGTATTTCCATTGGTTTTTCAAATAGTTTTGAGACATTTCCAGATGTCTTGTTTGGAGAAGGTGCTGCTAAAGGTCGAAGCCCAGATGACCTCTATAAAGTTACAAGAATCTCATGGAAAAAAATGCCTAGCCCTCTTTTTCATTTGGTTCTTATGTAGCTCCTATCAGTGTAGTATCTGAGCATCTCATACGTATTTAAAAATAGAAATAACAATAACAAACCCTCTGTCTCTTCCTTCCCAGCGTGTAAGCAAAATAGCTTGATTTGTTCAAAGGGCTTTTTCCTTGTGGGTTCTAAATATTTAGCTGTGGTTTTGCAAAGTTTATCTACTGTTCCATTACTCTACTGTGGGGGGGAGGGGTGAAAGATGCCATTTCCATTATTTCGTATAACTCAGAAAGCCACGGTGTTATGTGTTCTCTTTGCTGATTCCCATGTAAAGCTTAACCAACACCATTCCCAGGGCTCTGTATTCATTACTTTGTCGATGCACAACCAGGGATGTTTTGACAGGATTCAGTGTTGTATAAGCCACTTGTGATGTTAAAGGAAGGCTGCTATGTATGTAACTTGCAGCCATTCACAGGGTGGGTGTGGAGATTTTGTATTTGCTTCTAGAAGATGTTTGAGAAATCATTATATTCCTTTATTATGACCCTATGAACATGATAAAGTAACATTATGTTAAATTAGGGTAATTTTTTTCTGTTTTGTCTGTCTTTCTGGCCTCAATACACACTGATTGTTTTAATAATCAGCTTGATTTCTCATTCAAATTTCTGCTTTCTCCTTTGAGAGAAGTGTGTGCAGTTTCACATTTTCTACTTTAATTATTGTTTTAAAAGCACTGTACAGGGTTGCAGAGGAGTTTCCTGAAGTGACTGAGATTTATGCCCACTGTTATCCCTTTTTCTAAGGGAGTTCTAAAGATCCATCCCTATCACATGTCAAATGTCTTATATTTATCTCCCTGAAAAGATCCAAAGGCTTTAAACTGGACCGGGGAATCTGTATGTTCACTCAAATGTCTTCAAACAAGCCCAAATGAGGCAACTACTGAACATAAAGCTTAAGGCCATAAAGGTGCAGATCAGACTGTGGTCCCAGTCCTCAGAGTTGGGTGCTCCTATGTCCATGGCCTCAGACATCAGAATGGGACCATGTTCCTTAAGAGTCACTGTCTAGCATTTTTTTGACTGTCATAGTTGTTTGCATATTCTACATCAGGGAGGCATGCAGACAGATCTTGACACCCTATGCTACTGCGACAGCAGTGTGTTCTTTTGATACAGCATGATAATTGCTAGCATGTCTAAAATTTCACCTCTTCTGCCAGCATCACCTCTATTTTTTTTGTGTTTAACCAAGCACCAGGGTTTTTCTTTGGCTTTTATTTGAGCTGTGAAATTCAGATGGCTGGGAAAAAGGGCTATCAGTTTGTGAAGGCAGTATATAGTTAGGCATCATAAATGCTCTCCTGGCATCCAAGGGTGCTATGTCTCACACATTTACGCATGTCTAATAGTATGGGGAAGATAACTGAGCCATGTGGGCCTCTGTAGTTGCAGAAGTGTCTCTGTGTTTCATGACCTTTTGGGAGGAGAAGGAATGTGAGATGAGTGTCAGTCTTTTACGTTCGAGTGCAGCAGAGTATTAAACTGAGGCAGCAGCATTTTATGACCATTAGAACTAAAAACTGCTGAGAAATATTATCATCAGAGTACTTCCTGCCCCTTTCCTTATAGTACAAATAGATTTCCATAAGAGAAAATATTTATCTCTCAGAATCATCACTTTATTTCCAAGTTGCACAATCTAGCAGTAGGAAAAAGTAATTAAGAATCATACACAGTTCCAGAAAGAGGAGGCAGGTACTTGTTTGAATGTATCATCTTCATTACACTTTATGCAACATTTGACTTTCCTGTAAGAAGCTCTGTGACGCTTCCAGTTCCTTTGTATCATTAGAAACGTGACATTTTCTTCTGTCACCCAAAGAAGGGTCTCACAGCTAATAATAGTTTTAAAGAGTAATCAGCATTTAAGTGGAAACTTCAAAAAAGGCTTTCCTTTTATAAAATAGTTCTGCCAATATGTCAAATTTTCTGCCATTCTTTACTGAAAATACCATTAGTTTGGAAACAGGATATCTGCTGCTTCTCGTCTCTGTCTTTTGGTTAATATGCTTGTGGTATCTCATCATGCATCTGTTTTGGGAAATGATTCTCCTACTTCTTTACAAATTCAAGCATGTACAAATATTCCAGCAAGAGTCTGCCTGCTCATGTGTACAAAAATGCTGAACTACTTCCACCACTGTTCTAAGTCATCGCTCACCATCACTCTCACTATGGTAAGAGCCTCTGTGCAACTTCTGGAGGCTTAAGTCGGTGGCTTGGTTTGCCTTTATTTTGGCCCACTCCTCACTCATCTTGCACCAGCCTTGTTTGCCCACATGTACTCTTTTCCACCACTGCAGTATCTTTTCCCTTCGTCCGCCTTCCTTTCTGTCTGTCCATCTGACTCCAGACACCTATGAGGCAAACCCTGCTTTGTTAAGTTATTGCATTATGGGATTAGTAACCCCATGAATTCCAGTGCTACCTCTGATGCCCAAACGTAGGGGCAGGATGCCTTAACTTTCACCTCCTGGTTGTTTCCCTGGGTGGCTAAGCATGAAAATAATTCCTAGTTAAATGCTTTGCAGAGGTTTTGTCGGCTTAGTTAGACTGTGAGCTACCAGCATTAAAAATACAGGCAGCAGTATGAGTGCTGAGGAGTTTAACCACAACCATCTCTCAGTGTCTCTCTTAACTCAATTAACAGAAGTTAATACCTTAAAAATTTTACAGCAGAGCTTCTGAAAATGTAGTTGTGTTTTATTATAATTATGGTTAAGATAGTTACTTTGTGTATTAGCAGAAGAGGAAAGTAAGAATACATAGTCCTTCTCAACTACTTGGCACTAAAGCACACAAACCCCTGCAATTTAGGCCTTGATCCTGCACCCTATCTCTATGCCTCACATAGTACAAATGAGAGGTCATTTTGCCTGAATGCACAGAGCATTACCTGGTCATGGGCAACATGCTTTAGCCATGGATCTCAAAGAACTTTATGAAGAAGTGCATGTATGGTTATCCCCATTTTACAGTAGAAATCATGTCACCCAGTACATACTAGGTTGTGGTGTTAGCCAACATGGTAGAACATAGCATTAGCCAGGAGGGTTTCCTGGCTCCCTTCTGCCTGGTCCGACAAGTGGGGGCTGTAACAGCAGTCTGTGTCCTTCGTTTTACAATACGATAATTGTAGAGAGAGAGAATAACAGTGGTCCTTTAAACAAGCCTCTTTGTACTCACTACTTAAATCAAGGGAGATGCAGAAAACTATAGCACAAGTAAGGGTTGAATTAGTTTTCTAGTTCTTTCTAATGCTTAATTACTGCTGCTGTTTCTAGAAACACAGATAAAAGTACTTCTAACATAGAATGACAGAATCATAGAATGCTTTGGGTTGGAAAGGACCTCAAAGATTATTTAGTGCCACCCCCCCGCCATGTAGATGCACATCTACATCCAGTTACTGACAGCACATGCTCAGTCTTTAGTGACTGAAGTTGCATGCATGTACAAGGCAGCAGAAATGAAACCTCTGCGAGTCTCTCTAAGATTTGTAAATGGCAGAGGATGCAAAGGGTTAAGAAAAACCTCTGCATATACCTGGTATATAAAACTGTCATGTAATCAAACGAGAGGAATGCACTCCACTGTGTACATTAGCAAACACTCCATGCAAGCTGGCTGGCAGAGGCTCAGGGTTTTCAGTGCTGCCTTGCACTACAAAGCCCTTCTTTGTTCTCTCAGCTCTGTTTTAAATATCTGATGACTATTCCACACCATGTAGGTGCCAAATCCCCAGCTTCACTGCAGACTCTTTACAACAGCACATTGTGGGCAGATCGGATGGGGATGGTCTGGTAGAGTGTGGGTATCTCCCCTTTCTTTGCTTCTCAGGCAAGTCCTCTCATCAATTTCTGCAGTCCCTGAATAGTATTCAAAGCCACAGGGAGTAACTTGGGAGTGCAGAAACTGAATTTGGATCCTGACATGGTAACAGCACTCCACAAATGTGCATCAGGATGGGTGTAGTCAAGGTTCAGCCAAGGAAGGGCAAATGAATCAAAGAGTGTTCTTGTAACAAATATTTTTGTTGAAACTTGTTGTGCCTGTACTGTTGTTGGCTGGATCTTGCCTGAGCTTGCTGGCCAAGTGGGACTGGGCTTTGAAAAAAATTAGATGAAAGATTTCCTATGAACATGCACATAGAAAGGCAGGAAGTGATGCTGATGACTCAGGAGATGATGTTCCTTCTTGATTTGGAATTAAAGTACTTCCCTGAAAGGATATTAACACAGCAGCACACAACTCACTCTGTCAGATGAGATGTTAAGCCAAGGTCTCATCTCCTTAGGCTCACTAAGGGTGCTTTTTCATAAAACTTCTACCTGTATTTTTTTTAGAAGGTGATGTTCTAGCTTTCTGTACAGAGCACTCACGTGGTGTTGTGTTAACTGCTGTATTGACGCTCACTCTGCACAAGAGATTTTTTTTTTTAATTCCAGGAAAAAAAACATTGCTTGAGTACATGGAGATGTACAATAATAATGTGGCATCTTCTTCTTGGTCCTAAACATACTAACTCTGTTCATGAAGAATACTTCTGTTTTTCTGGATAAACATAGAGTTAGTGGTGTTCCCTGCAATGCTTTGGGATTTCTGTGCATAGGCACTGGGGTAGAGAATACACAGTAAGCTTTCTGAGTTAAGAGAAGATTTTATACATGTTTATTTCAGTGGTGCTGCCCACTTTTGGTGATGAATGTGAAAAGAAGCCAAGCTGCTCAGTTTCCCGTTCTGTTTCTTGCTTCCCTTCCTGAAGCTCCTTGGCATCCAGTACTGGCATGCTGGAAAGTCAGCAGTGCAGTGGGTGGCTGCAGTGCCTTCTAAAATAAACAAACCTGTTTTCATTCAAATTTCTTCATTTCACATGCAAATATTTCTTGGTAGACTCGGTTAAAAACCCTTTCTAAAGTAAAACCTATTTATTATGGGCCACTTGAAGGTGCATTGTAACACTTTTTCTTAATCATTTAAGATCCATGAAAGCTAAAATCATTGAAAGCAAGGTTTACAGCACTGCAGAAGCTTGTGCAAGGCCATATTTGCCACTAAAGCTCTTTGGTTTAAATAATCCCATTCAGTGCACACTTTGTGTAATTAACTGTATATCAGAATCCTTCAGGGGACTTTCAGTGGCTGCTTAGGCTGTGCAAGTGCAGGCACTGTTGCCTTTGCTGTGTTTGCTTCCGTAGTACAGTAATGAATGCAAATGGGAATTAATTTCTCTGTAGTAAAGTATTAATACATGGTGGGGAGATGATACTGTCATTTTACTCAGAAGAGGTTTTTGAGAGATAAAGCTAAGACTAGTACCTTGCCTTGCAGGTGGGTCCTTGCCTTGCCTGTGTCCTTTTGTGTAGATTGCCAGGAAAAAGGTAGTCAGAAGTGGAAGGACTTGGGAAATGCTCCAGCTGTAAAATGCTCCAAATGTAAAATTACTTGTTTCTCATAAGAAGCAAGTTGCTCTCCAGGAGAGGACTGCAGCTGGCATAAACCAAGGGAATCTACAAAGATCTGCACCAAAACCAAGCAGTTAGAGGAAGTAAAAAGAAAGCTGTGTGTTAAAGAGCTAACTACTTTGCTAGGAATGACTGAAGTAAGCTGTTTTCCTGGCAGTCATTGTTTGGTGGAGCTGAAAGTATGAGCCAGGTATTATACCATTACTTTGAGATGGAACATTTGGGAGAAAGTAAATAGATTTGCTCACTCCCAAAATACTTCTGGGCCTTAACTCAAGAGTAGGGAGTTCAGCAATGAATGCAGAGCCAGAGCAACCAGGAAGGTCAAGAGGGATTTGTGATTCAAGATGACTGGAGCTGAGCAAAGACTGATCACTTCATGCAGAAGTTCTCTTTTTACTGCTAGTGAGGACTGCACTTTTGTGTCCCACAGCAAGTGTGGAGGTCTCATTTTCTCTCAGACGCGTTGAATTTCATGAGGGTTTTGCTTCCCTCTCTGATTTGATTCTGTCTGGAAACAGCTTCTTGTTGGCATTCGTAGGAAGATGCAATGCTTATGAAATCCAGCTGGATCTGATCATGTAGTGTCTGTCATCTGCTTCCTTCCAAACCAGAGCCTCCCTCTTTGCTTTCAGAGTTCACCGGTCACAGTGGCAGATGCTCTTTTAACTACATATCTGAGCTTCCAAACCTTCTGGCACCTAACTTCTTTGGCTTTCCTGTGAGCTACCAAATCTTTTGGCCTAATCCTTCAGTTCCATAAATTCCCACATCAGTCAATATTGCACAGTGTGAGCACAGGGAGGCTGTCACAGCCTCTTCTCCAAACACGGAGTGCAGATCTGTTACAGACTGGTAGAAGTTGAACTGTGGATTGGAAGAAGGGCAAACGAGTCAGGATTCCCGACGTGTACACGTAACAGACGGGCACCTCAGCCCAACCACAACAAAGAGCCCCAGCTGCCCACAAAAGGGAAAAAAAATCACTGCACTATTGAAAGTGGTGAGACCCTTCCCTTCTTTCCAGTGTAAAATACATGATTGCTAATGTGTGGATGGTGTTGGGAGATGTACTGTGTAAAGATTTGTTTTCTTTGGGAGTATGACCATACCGCCCCAAGGAACAAAAAGATTTCAAGTGGCCTTTCTCCACTTTGTTGGCAAGTCAGCCACTGTATCTCCCAGGATAACAGGAGTGCCTGATACACTGAGCAGATGAGCCTTCAAGGATGTGAGGAAAGCTACTATACTGGGATCAATAGCATACTTTTTCCTTCTGTAGCATGTAAACATTTGACCTGATAAATGCTGGAACTTCCTCATCTGCTTCTTCCTTTTTACTTGCCTTTAAAGAACATCTAAATCCCCATATCTGTACATGCTTTTGGAGAAGTCCATCTGTTTATGTTTCCCTGGGAAGACCTGTCTATATTTGCTTGGGAAATCAGAGAGAAATTTAGGTGTAAGAGTGGTGGTGGAAGTTTTACATTGATTCCATTTGCGTTTAGCTGAAATACATTGAATTAGGCTTGCTGCTGCAGTCAGAAGAACTGGACTTTTACCTGTACCAGGGACATATGAGTTACAGTGTGCTCTAAGCAGTGCTGAGGGGGACCTCAGCTCATTAATAGAATGCTTTTATGTGCTTTTAGTGTTTTGAGGGGCTCTTACAGAATAATGCTTCTGACTATGATCTGCTTGAATGTTTTGCTCTCTGAGGTGTGAATATTCACAAGGAAGGTGTGTGGGGAATGTATTCAAATGTGTTTTATTTTAAACAGGAGTGCTTTTCATTGGGTGAAAATTGGAGGGAAGCATCATTTCACAAATGAATCTGCTCTTTTTCAGAAGAGCTAATGTTCTGTTCCTGAGACATACTCTGCATATGTACTGTGAAAGCAGTGCTGAGTCAAACTGCATCCATCTGTAGGAGCAGCAGAGCTGAAGGTCAAGGAACAGACTCTGCAGGTGTCTTCCCCCAGGGAACTTTTCATACCTGCTGTTTGGTGCAACCTAACCTTTTACATAAGTAAAAGATTTGCTTTTCTGATGAGTGGTAATGATCCTCAAGGATCATATTGTGTTGGCAGGGATGATTTAGAATGTGAGAGACTAAAGGGAACCTTCATCTACTGTCGTATGTTGGATGGTGCTGTCTGACTATGAAGGTGCCTGGTCATTCTCTAAAACATCATTGATGCAACTGCTCTCTAGTATTAATGGATAAATCAGGAGTATATATTTTCCCTTTTCTTCCCATTTTAAGTAGATTGGTACCTGATGAAAAGTACTGGAGTGACAGCCTTGGTGATTTCACTCTTCTGTTCCAAAACCAAGATGAGTAGAAACTAAAGGAATGCAGACTGCACTGACGTGCGGAGAAGGACATGCCTTTTCAGATGGATGGTACCCACTGAGATGTGGTCTGGAGCAGACCTGGCTTGTGATTTGCTCTTCTGTCACTGGGAACTAAGGGAAGGAGACAAAGAGTCTTTTGTTGTACTTGGCAACAGGACAGCACACCAGCCTTTGAAAAACTGACCACAGTTACAAAAAAAAAAACCTACATAAGATGGTTGTGTGGTATCTTTTTTCATCTTCTCTCACTAATGCTAAAGAATGAAAACACACAGTAAGTGAAGTCCAGCATTAGCTTGGAATTATTTGGACACATCCTGGTAGTGAAAGAATAACTGCACTCTGTTGTAGGGACAGATTCATTGTAGGGAGCTGCCTGAAATCCATGGAGTTTCAGCCAGGACTAATTTGGCCTTTGCCTTTGAGTCAGCTCGTAGACTCACACAAGCATATTACATATTTAGAAAACTTTTTGCTCTACCAGAGATCTCAGGACCTGTCAGAGAGTATTTCTAATGTCTGCTGTACCTGTTCCTGCTAGGAACAAAGCACTGTACTGCTGACAACTCGGTACATCCTAATGCACAGTATTATTTTCAACCTTTTTTTTTTGCTGTTGCTGGAATAGCATCGTACAGAACCTGTGTACTGCAGAGAGGTAGTGCTGACCTTCTGACCCAGAAACCCACCCCACTCTTACAATACAGTCTATAAAAGGGTGCTGTAGATGGCCCCAGAGTGAACACAAGGCATTAATTCACTGGAGCAGTTGTGCTGACATCCTGGACCGTGAGAGCGCAGCTGGGGCAGTTTAAGAGCAGCAGTCAGGTTCCAAGAGGGAAGTCAGGTTTTTATTATTCGCACTACAGTCACCTATTGTTTTGCTTCTTGTTTTTCTCAAGATATTTAGACGTGTCTGGTGGGCAGGAAAGTGAAAGACTAAGCATGCCAGCTCCAGGCAGCCTCAGCACTCCCAGGTACTCTGCAAGCTTCCTCCTCTCAGCTCTGTTCCTGCCATTTCACAACAAAGTTGTAGCTCCTGCCTGCACATTTGGTCCTCAATCTCACAACCAAAGCACCTCCAGCCTGGCCTACACGCAGTCAGCTAATTTTAGTGTGTAATCTCACACAGTGCTGCCAAATCATCTCAAGTTTAGTCAAGAGCAGCCAGGCCAGGATGTGTTTTAAAATGCAACTGCAAATAGGGCTTAATTATACAATGTTCTGTAATGATTTTGTGATAGCAGCTGAGGGCTGGTGTGATCCTTTTAACTTTCATTTTAGCTGGGATCTTGGAAAGAAATGAATGCATAATCACAACTTCAAAAGGATACTGTTAATGAAACCAGAATGCTTCATATTTGTTACCGCGTAAACCCCAACAATTCTGATTCTCTGGTCTATTAAGCCATGTGAAAGTATGAAATGGCCTTAGAGTAGTCAGCTACCCAGTAAGGAATTCCTCCTGCTTAGGGTTTCATTGATGAGAACAACCAGCTGCCCATTCCCTTCCCTGTAGATGTGTGTAAGAAAACAAATGTTCTTTATCTTCTGCTGGATTAGTTCTGTGGGAAAGGTAGTCTTGTTGCTAACTAGAGTTTGGCACCTCAGGGCCGAACATCTGCAAGTTGCTTCTCTCCCTTTGCCCTACCTTCACCTCCACGCCACTGTCAGTGAGAGAACAGAGACAAATTTTACCATATTAAAAATATTTGAGTCATTTCTGTTACCATGGAACTTGGGCCAGTTTCACCAAGCTCCAGAAGCTGATGCTATTGCTATCGTAGATGACTTGGGACCCCTGTCTTTGCTGGTATAACCCACAGGGAGGAATTGGGGCTGTACTATGGATTATGTTTTAGAGAATCCGACCACTGTCTGGATTCATGTGCAAAAATTTCTTTTATAGTAGTCAGGGTGACACCTTTCTTCCAGGTTCCAGGCTGCCCAGAGCAGACTGTTTACACAGACTCAAACATGTGCGCTCAGTTTCCTGTGCTAAATAAAGGTAATCTAATGGTAAATAATAAACCTGCCTGATGATGGAGGTGGGGATTATCTGGTGTTTATATAGGGGACACGGATAGAGGAAGAAACTTCTGCTTTGCTTTTTCAAAGCTTTCTAGATTGGTATCTCCAGCTTTCTGGATATAACCTGCAGTCAGAGGCTCCTCTGCAGGCTCGGCAAGTCCAGGCCCCTAATTGTGTGTTGCTTCTTGCAAAACCACTGTGATGGCTTTCTACTTGGAAATTTATTGAGGAGCTGGAGTGATTCATGCAAACTGCTTGGTACAGCAGCATGTGTAAATGTGCTGCTTTTTTCTGCTGCCAGTTGGGATCTTCCTCTCCATGAAATAGGACTCTCTGTGGATGGTTAGTGACCCAGCAAGGTCACAGTACAGTGAAAAAAAAAGTCTTAATTCTGCAAAGATAAAAGTACTGTCCTTTTTTATGCATCCACACCTTCTCCATACCAGGAAAATTGCTCGCGGCTGCTGGTGGACTGTAGTATAGATGAGCCACTGGCAAAAAGGGTTTCCGTTCAAGGGCAGATTGGGACAAGCAGTGTTTGGCACTACTCAGATATCAGACACAGAAATCTGCAAGGCTGCAGCAAAAACACATCTGGGCCCAGCACTGTAACAGCGGGTTCCTTCCTAGCGGGCAGAGGGTCTCAGCTATGCCAAAGCAAGGGCACGCCAGTCCTGCTTTTCTGCCAGTCGCTATCACTTTGGGAGCTTGTTTCTGGGAATATTTTGCAGTTAGAAGGTTCCACATTAATAAAACCAGGGATTAAAGTTTGTAGCCACAGACTAAGGTCAAGATTTCAGGATACTTTTTCATCGATGGAAAGTTACTGCTGTCCTACCTGGTCCTCCGACTGTGCACGTTGCTGTATAAGCTGTGACCATACATCTGTGTGATCATGTGATCCCACATCGGGGAACATTAGGGTTTTGGATGGGTTTTGTCTAGTCAAGCTATCCCTAAATCAGTTTGTTTCCTTTGTTCAGCTCATCCCACATCTGTGTAGGGAGTGGCACTAAGGGTGTGAAGTTGTACCATGCATGAATGGGTCAATTTTGATCCAGAAAGTACATAAAAAAATGAATGTATAACACCTTGACTCCCCGAGGTACTCACATTTCATCCCTTCTATCATGAGTGCCAGTTGCAAAGGTAGATTTCTAGTTGGAAAAATTAATAATGTGTCAGTGCTAATACACTGGAGACTCATGGACAGTGTGTTGAATTCCCAGGGCTGCTGGTGCTGGCTCTTAGCAAAACCAGTGGGACTTTTTAGTGAGTATAGCTAATATTATAGGAATACTTGTAAGTAATTATATTTATTATCCCATTTTTTTTGAGAATCATGAACAAGGAAACAACCAAATGCCCTTTACCAAATATGATTGTTTTAAAATGTGTGAGGGTTCACATTGTACTCACTTCTTTCTGTCCTTTTCACAGCGTTGCTGGTTTACAAAGGTACTGCTCATGGATGAGGGGTGCTTTTATCTTCTGGCATGCATCCCTGTCATGAATTTAGGTGACATGTTGATGGAGCACATTACATTTTTATTCCTAGCTAAACAATACCAAATGTAAAAGTGGATATCTAATCTGTTGGTATTATCTTGCTAATAAAGAGCCTGAAGGAGTTCGATTAATTGAGCTGGAAATATTTTACCTCCATACAGGGTTGTGGTCAGTGCCTGGATAAGCTGATCCTGCAGTGTTTTGGCCAGTTCACTATTACATGCCCAAAGCGACAGGTTTTTTGCCTTTTCCTCTGAAAAAAGTTCACACTTTTTGAGCTCTTGCTGTTTATGCTGTCTGTAGGAAGTGTCTGCTCACACCTGGGGGAAATTCACAAAGCAAAGTGCTTTTAATTGCTTCTGGAACAGTGTAGAGAATTGTTTAGACTAGATTTACTTTTCTGATTTGTGCTTAGAGACAGAGCTGACCTCTGCCAGAACTACAAAGAGCACCCAGCTGAGGCTGTTAACATCTCTTAGGAAACAGTTCAGGAACGAGCCTAGCTCACTGCCTAGTGCTGTAGTGATTACAGTAAATCCTCATCTTCTGCTGACTTCAGCAGTGTGTTACCAGACTGCAGTTCTGATTTGAATGGGACCTCAGAGCCCAAAGACTGTAAAACACATATCAAAATGTACTCAGTTGTAAAAGCAGTTTTCTTTAGCGACTTTCATTTATAAGACCTCAAATTGCTTTATTTATCCTTGACTTGAAAATAGGAGTGATCTACTTGAGGGGAGTGTGAGGAAGACAAAGCTCCATGTCACTTTTAATGAGAGCATCAGCATCTTCTTCTCTTTTGTCCTAGGCACTGTAATCTTGCCTAGCGGGACTGGTCAGATCCCACGGCAGCGCTCTGCTCCAGTCTCTGTACTTTGACAGTTGAGTGCCCTTATTCCCCCAGTCCTTGTATCACCTGAAGGATCGATGCAATGATCTACATGACTGTTTCTGGCATCATAGGCATTGCTACAGTTTATGTCGTTGTTTGTCAAGACTCTGTAGCTGTTATCTCAACCTCTGTCTCATTCTACTTGGGATTCTTGTCTCCCGTTTTGTCAGTTCTGTATGTTGCCCTGTTTCCCCTCTGCTCCCGAGGTAGAAAAGGTATGTATTCCACATCCTTACTGTTGCTGGATAGTATGGCTCTAAACAGAGATACAATGCTTCTGTCTCTCCTTGTTCTGCACTGAAAAAATGTTCATTGTTTTAAATTATGTATGTTTATTGCATTACATGTGGAGAGTATGTGAGCACACTGCAAAATAGGTACCTCAGTTACAGCTCTGCAGCTTCTGTGTGGGTAGGTTTGGTCTTGCTCCAGGTCATATAAATGTGTATTGCAAACGCTGGTATATTAGTTGGCAGAGTAGAGCCTAGAAACTGCGTATTTAACACCAGGAACAAGTTCCCTCCTTTCACCCTTAGGGACAGCCCTGTAGGACATATGAGTAATACAGCTATCATAGAGAACCAGCGAGAGTGCATCCAGAAGCAACCTCTACCTGTACACGACACACATGAGAGCACTCACTTAAAGAGAGACTCAGTTTGAAGTTTACAAATAAGAGGATATACAGGTCCCTACAAATGTCAGCTGATCTTGAAATCAGATGGAAAGTGGCTGCTGGTTTTCTACTTCCTCCCAAACTACTTGTTTCAGAAAAATGTCTGGGTTTTGGTGTTTTGTTTTGCTTTGGGTTTGTTCATTATCTGCAAATACAAGTGAGGTGAAGACTGATGTCTGAAGCAGCCAAATCTTAGAAGCACTGCCTGCTTCTTGAAATGCCTGCTGCTCTGGCCTGTGCTTCAAAGGCAATAGGCTGCTCTTCACCCGGCACGGCAAGCAGGACCAGGCTTCACCTTACAGATCTCTGCTGTCTTTCACCAAGTTTAGGGACTTGGTCCCTGTGCAAAAGTAACACTTCTCACTTTTTTAAATCTCTTGGCAGCACAAATACTTTGGCACTTACGGACATGACCATCTTTCTATTGTTTTGTCAGCAATAGAGTTTACTGTCCTCTTCGTTATCCTTTAAATATAGACTCATAGGATCATTTATCCAGTCCAACAACTAACCTAGCACTGCCAAGTCCAATACTAAACCACGTCCCTAAGGACCACACCTATACATCTTTTAAATACCTGCAGGGATGGTGACTCAACCACCTCCCTGGATAGTGTGTTCCAGTGCTTGACAACCCTGTCAGTGAAATTTTTCCTAATATCCAATCCAAACATCCTCTGGTACAACATCTCCTCTTGTTGTATTACTTGTTACTTGGGAGAAAAGACCAACATCCACCTCACTACAACCTCCTTTTGGGTAGTTGTAGAGAGCAATAAAGTCTCCCCTCAGCCTCCTTTTCTCCAGGCTAAACAGCCCCAGCTCCTGTTGCCGTTCTTCCTAAGACTTGTGCTCTAGACCCTTCACCAGCTTTGGTGCCTCTCTCTGCACGTACTCCAGCATCTCCGTGTCTTTCTTGTAGTGAGGGGCCCAAAGCTGAACACAGCTCTCAAGGTGCAGCCTCACCAGTGTGGAGCATTGGGGGACAATCACTTCCCCAGTCCTGCCGGCCACACTATTTCTGCTGCAGAGTCGGGGTGCCTGAGATCAGCACCTCAGCTTTAATGGAAATATGTTTCATTTGTTATTTGAGATACCCTTTAAAGTGCTGAAGATGGAGGCTCTAGGATCCTGGGATCTCAGATCTGAGAAATTCTCTGGAAACAAGAGTTACACTGAAGAGGTGATGAAATGTTTAAACCAAGTGAAGGGCAGAACAAAAACTGTGGAACTTGATTGTTCAACACCTTCTTTTTATAACAACAGCAAGGAATTTAGAAACTGTTGCACCATTTTAGTTTTTGAATGTACCGTGTCTATAGAAGGTAGCCTTTTACTTGTTCTGTTTACAAGTAGGTGTAGGAGAACACACAGTAACCTACACATGCTTTGCAAAGAGCACGTAACTGAGTACAGTTATACCATGGAGTAACGCCCTTGCAGATGTAGAAAAAGTTTCCCATGGCTAACTAAGGAACATATTTAGGCCATTTTAGCCACATAAAGGAAATGAATGTACAGCAGAGGTCAATGCCCTAGCTGTGCTGTGCCAGAAATTCTTTGAGGTGGTATTTATACTGAAGTATGCATTATCTGTAGCATGTTTATAAATATGTCTGCTAACTCTATACAGCATTTCTGCTTGTACAAGCTCTTATAATAACATATGCACCAGGGTTTAATTTATCCTTATCCCAGCCTGATTGTTCTTTTTTCTTTATAATTCATTTAATTGCCTAATACTGGCAACTTAAGTTTTGTTCTTTATTCTTGCTCTTTTTTGTTCCTCTCTTTTCCCCCTCCTCACAAATTATTGCAAGTCATTGTGCACTAAATATAGGTTTGCTTTCTGCTTTCCAGATGCTGAGAGCTTGGCGTACATCCTTATAGCATTCCAGCCTAATTCTCTCTCTCTGTCACATACATAGAACTATTCCAAGCAAATGTATTGAGTTCAATGCATCAAGAAAGTCTTGATACTGCTGTGTAGAATGGAGATTAAGTTTTACCAAAACTTACTCATGTTAAATTTTTGCCAGCTTCATGCTCAATCGCTGTATCCCATATTCATTGTTGTGATGGCCCAATATATGGTTCTTGCTGACTTATATATTTCATAAAAGATTTCATCTCTGCACACATCCCACTCTGTGTTTTAATTATTTAGGTCTCAAGTTTACAGACTGATCTAGCCAGGTGAATTTCACTTGTGGTTCAAGTGGAGTATACTGGAATATCAGGGCTAGCTTCAGCAACGTTCCAGCTGCAAAGGTGGAAGTTCCACAGCAAAAGTCAGTAGAGTGGAAGCACACATGCCCATTTGAGCCACAGCTGTATTGTCAGTTTGGACATGATTAGAAACTTGTTACAGCTATCCAAAGCAATACCAATTTTCAGGAAAATTAACTTTCTGCTCTATTTCTTTCATGAGCTGGTGCTGGTATCATTGTAAGAGCTGCCCACTAGGCAAGTGGCTAATTTGGTAATGATCAAGTAGTTCCTGTGTAGGGTATGTGATATTCCTATCTTATAAAGCAATTTGGACTAGCAAAAGGGGCACAGAGCAAATCTGTAGTTTTCATTTATCAGCAATTAGTCATGCCTCACACCAGTGCAGTTTTTTGGGTTTTTTTAATAGGAAGGATCCTAATTTAACATCCATCTAAATGCTGAAACTTGCTAGAACCAATGTATTTGGATCCTTTACCCGTTATAGAAATGCAGCTGCAGTACAACATGGCAGCAGTTTAGGGCAGGAAGCAAGGAAAATGTTGTGTCTAATCAAAATTGCAGTGGGAATTGATTGGCAGAACATATTTACCCTGAAGACGGGGCTGTACCGCCAAACACAGTGGGTAATCCCGATCGGGGCTTTGGCACGCTACTTCAATACAAATGCAAAGAACTACTAGTTTTGAGACTTGGTTAATGCACCAGGATTAAATTTCTCTGCAGTCTTTTGTAGACTGCCTCAAATCTGTGTTGGCCATGGCCTCTTCTGTCTCCAGACAGCAATCTGTGCTCCCTCAGAATATTGCCTGGGAGAAGACAAAGCCCTGTCCCACCACTAACCCCCTTCCTGCAGCATCTGCTCCTGAGATTTTCAGCAGCCTGGGTAACTGTAAGATGGGCCGGGAAACATGGAGGACTCTGGCTCCATGCCATTGCTTAATTTCCATAACGCTTATTTAATGTCATAAATGTACAAAGCCTACAAAACATTGAAAAAGTTGTGAGGCCAGATAAAATCTGGTTCCTGGGATGGATCTGTGCAATGCATGGAGTGCTCTGTGGGGATGATGAGAAGCAGCTTCCCGGGAGGTTTCCAGCCCTTGGGATTCCAGAGGAACTGTGGTCCCAGGTGCTGCTGCCAGGGGCTGCCATGTAGCAGCTTGCATGTAAATATTAGTATCAGCCTGTGGCTTGCTATGCATCCACTTCCAAAGAGGCTGCAGCAACCCCCACCCAAAGTCTCTCCCAACACAAGGAGCGTGTCACTCAAAACAGAAGATAGCTGTAGTTCAGCACAGGGTTGGCGGGAAAGGATCACGCAGGGCATGTTACAAGAGCCCTCTTGGCATCCTGCTCTCCTGAAGGCTGGCTGGGGAAGTGGTGGGGTGGGGGGTGGGGGGGGTGGGGAGGGCGCTGAAGGCGATGGCTGTTCAGGGAGCCTAACAAGGGGCCACATTGTTCCTGGGCCTATCAGTTGGTTTCTGATTCACCCGTAGCCAACTTGCCGTGATCAGATCACAGCTGGCCTAAGGATACGCTTTCCAGTGCATTTAGTGCTTGGAACAGCCCCAGGTTTCAGGAACACATGGTGAGGAGGAGGGGACAGCTGTGAGACAGAGAAGGGAGCTGATTTTTGCCTTCCCTCAAGATGAGCTTTTCTTTCATAATTTGATTGTGTTAGCAGCATTCCAGGTTGTAAAATTAATTTGGAGTCTATCTGTATCTGGGCGAAGGCTAGACAAAGGGAAAGGAGGGAGGCACAGGCAGTGGGTGCTTGCATGGCTGCATACTGCTGCCAGCAGTGCCCTCTCTCACCAGCTCACCAGTCAGCCATGCAAGTGCTCGTGACAGGTCATATAGATGGATCCCGAGAACTCAATCTGTGTCTTTTTTCAGCTCAGAGCTTTAAGATAGCTTGCTTTGTCCCTAAGCTGGGGCTTATGTAGCTGCTACATCCCAGTGGGGTGTATCTGGCAGTAGCTGAGCTTCCTTGTTTGTGAGCAGTGACATGGCAAGAGAGGGAAATGTCCTGAGTGTGTCTGGGGACTGAGCTGGACTTAGTTCCAGGGGGACTGTTTCATTTATCTTTGCAGCACAGTGCTTCTGAGCGATTCCTGACTTTTTTGTTCCAATTTCCTGTTAAACAATAACACGCCGTTCCTCACCTCCTATCCTGAGCTTCCCTGAGTTTTGTAAATGGTTTTGCTTTTTCACCTAGGAGTGGCTGCAGCTCAGGGAGGAATAAAGTGGTGCCTGTCCGTTTGCAGGCCCTTAAAGCAAATCTGGAATCCCGTTGTCAACATCCAAGTCTTTTCACTTCCCAGCAGGAATTTTCATCTCTCTTTCCCTTCCTTCCACCTTCCCTTTCCCTTCTCTACCTGAGAACCGCAGCTGCGAGTGGCGTGTGCTGCCTTCGGCTTCTCTGCTCCACTGCAGAACATCAGTAATAAACTGTGGCTTGTCGGGGAAATCTGCAGTTCCCTGCTTACAGCCTATACTTTGTAGGCCTATAAAATACTTCAACGCTTGAGAAAGTCGATCTGTTAATCAACAGAGGTAATAAGCCACTTTTTTTTTTCTCTTTCCCCTTACAGGGCCCCAGTTCTGTAAGGAGTCATGGAAGTTAAACATTGAAAAAGACCTGCAGTGTAATTGAGTCCCTCTCCTAGCAGTCTAGGGGTGTTCTCTGTTACAGATATTTATTGTCATGTCAGCCTGGTTTTAAACAATCTCTGCAGCATGAGTTACACATTCTCTTGAAATATTATGCCCAGCCTAACACACCCCGACACCTTCAAGATTTTCCTGATACAGTTATCTAATTGGTACCTCAAAAAATTGATCCAGCTTGATCCAGCTTCAGTTAAACCTTTCCCCTCCTACAACACAGTTCATTCTGTTGAAAAAAACAGTTCCCTTTCCCTTTAAAGGGGCTAGTGGGACAGCCAGGCTGCTATTTGGCCCGGCTGCACTTGGATCTCATTTCTCAACCCCACCCTTCTCTGAGAAGGAGGGGCAGTCTTCATATTTTCCCTTTAAGCTGAGCTATGAAAAATAACTGTTTGCCAAAATCTTTCACCTTGGCCGTATACCCTCACAGATGTTTTCTACAGCATAAACAAAGCAGCAAAGAATGTCGGGGCAGGGGGGGAGGCACGGCAGTTGGAACGGGGAGGCATCAGACTGGAGAATTACAGCTCCAGCCGGTTGCCTGTAGATCGCCTTTCAGAAATGCACAAGAGCTGCTCCCACTGCTCAAGGAGCAGAGCCAGCTGTAAAATCGTCCACAGCTTGAGATAACATGAACATTCAGCCATGCAGTCTAAGCATATGTAATGCACACGTCATCGTAGCATGTGTGCAAATTAAGAATAGTGATAAACCTGTCTGGTAGGACCGAGTGAGTCCTCAGCTGTTCTTCAGCCATCTCCCCGCTCAAAGAGGGATGGTGCCAGCCATTGCAATTGGGAGAACAGGAAGAATTGCAGAAAGAATTGTCTTGTACATTATGCCTTCCAAATGGCAAAATCTAGCTTCACACCCCAGGGCTGAAATTGTGCTGTTAGCAGCGCCCAGAACTTCAGAGTTTTATCGCGGGCTGTGCCAGCTCCACGTGTCTGTTGACTACAGTTGTGTCAATGAATGAGAGTATAGATCTTGAATGCCATAGTCATAGGAGCAAGTGAAACACCCTGAATTTTGTTGGGGCACAATGTTACTTTGTCTATTCTGACACATTTTGGACCAAGTATAATGTCCAGATGACGGTGCAGTAGGTTCCAGCTGCTGATTTTGAAGTGAAACAATTTGGAGGAAAGGAAGGCAGGAACCACTGGGACCAAGAACTTTTGTGTAAAGGAGTTGTTCTACAGGTATTTCTAACTGTTGCTGCTAATTGAATGCAAGGCACAGCCATGAGTCCAGTAAGGTCCTGATGAGATTCTGACAGCAGGAGATGGTTGTGGTGATGTGGTTGTTCACCTAGGCCACTGTGTTGTCTCTTTGGACCAGTGGAAAAGTTTTTACTGTAAACAAAGTCAGTTCTTGATCAGGAGCCTTGAAAGGAAATTCATAATGACCAGTGTAAACCTCCTGGTGCATCAGGAATCCAGGCAATGCTTAAGCAGTTTGAGGCTGGAGAGGGAACCTCAGGTCTCTCCTATCGTCACATGTGAATCACAGCAAATGTATTGGTTGTGTTTGAGTATATCCCAGAGGATCTGTTTGTGAGCCCTCCTGCATATGCTGGTGGGTTGAGAGGCACTGAAACAAAGGGGACCGTGGTTGGAAAGATTTGCATACTGAGGAAAAGAATGTGGAATGTATGTATTATGCATATTAAGAGTGTGGAACTAATGGCTTATGACAGGGATGCAACTATGGAATTAATGTGATTTGGCAGCCAGGCATTAATATGGAAAGGACAGTTAGGGAGGAAGCAGAATGTAAAAGACCATAGTTGAAGCTAGTTCCTTCCACAGGAGTTGTGTTGAGAGTTTCTTACACACGTATATGCAAGACTGGACAGAATTTACCCTTATGTCATTATTAGGAAGTAGATGAAGAACTGTATTTGTAGGATGTGAGAAGATTTTACTCTATTGAGCTGCCATGAAGAATCCTTTTCAGCACACATCCTGCTGTTTTGTGTGGTTACGATTTAGCTGCCATCATAGTTTCATTGTTTAGGGCTCCATGAAATGTATTTAGGCTTCTCTGCGGAGGAGACAGAGATGAATATATTTATGGCTGTCAAACATATGTCGTGTTGGAGATAAATATAACAATTGTGTATAGCAGAGCACAAGTTATACTACCCTAAATATTCTCAAACATTCTTGCCATCTTAGACCATGGAGAAGTTGGTTCATGCTTCTTGGGGGTCCCAGGTAGTCCTGGTTCTAGGGCTGTCTCAGCAAAAAAGTTCCTGAGAAACAGCCTCCATTAAAAAACATTATCCAAAATTATCTCATTCTTTAAATATTTTCCCGTGCCTATGTAAGGCCTCATCTTAAGATTCAGACTCTCACCAAAGCATTTGCAACTGCTCAGTATTTGTTCAAGCTAGTAAACAAGAGAAAATAATCTCTGCAATGTTATTTGTAGTAATTTAGAAGGCCATACCAGTACATGTCACTCTGACATACACTGTGGTTAGGGCTCTGTTCAAGAAAAAGATTTTCTGTCGTGCTTCAGTAGCTCTTAAGTGATCCAAGATGCTCCAAGTGATACACTGTGGTCATTAGATTGAACTCCATTTGTTCATGGTGAGTTGAGCCATACTGCTGGCAGGTTTTGGAGAACACAGTTTGTTCAGAGGCATGTTCACATCTCATTTTGCATTTGTTAATGAAGGAGTTCTCATCTAGGGCCAGCAATCTCCGAGGTCACCCTATGTCTGACTAGTACATGAACTTCTCAGGTCCCATCACCTCTGCTTGACAGCTCTGTGCTAAAAGGATTGTATTTGGGTTATGAGAGAGATTAAAGGAATGGCAGAGATGGGGACATTTCTTCAGTGTGCATGCTGGCTCTGAATGGGGGCGAGAAACTGGTGTGCCATGAGTGAGCAAAGAGCTGTGGAGGAATGAAGTGTGGCAGAACTGTGCAAAAGGGGGTGTTGTGGAAAGGATTTTCTCTGTTCTGTGCATGTTTCAAGAACTATGTCTGCCAGCCTGAGTAGAAGCATCCCCATTGAACTGTGCATGACTCCAGCATGTTCCTGCAGCTAGTCCAGTCTGCAATCTGTCTCTTGGCAAGAATGCAGTCTCTTCTGGTCCCTTTAATGTGGGGATCAGCTACATATATTTGTTTTAAAATCAGGGAACAAAACGTTAAGCTACATGCCACCCTGTAAGTCAGCTATATGCCTGTCCTCTGAGTGACACCTCAGCATGCTGGTAGTACACACTAGCACTATTGCTCTCTCCACTGCTACAGAAGAGTGTCACAAGAGCACTGCAGGAGGCTAACACCTTTTCTTTGCTGAAACCTTGGTTGCATAAAGGAATCGAGCAGCATCACAGTTCCATAAGTATCACTACCTCATAAGCAGTATTTCACAATTATTTCTGCCGTTTCTGTTCAAGAGGAAGCATTACACATAGGTGTGGGAGGCATCCACTCAGACACTTGGATTACTCTATAAAAATCATTCCAACCATTCCAGGTTGGTAAATGTTAGCAGGCATGGCCTCTTCACTTTACAGAGTCCCTCCATGACATGGCTTGTCAGCTTAACCCTGGGATCTGAGAGACACACGGCATCATAGAATATTAGTTAGAAGGAATCTCTGGAGCTCTGTAGTCCAGCATCCTGCTCAAAGCAGAACTGTTGCCAGCATTTAACAGGTCAGCTGTGATTTTGTCTAGCCAAGTCATAAAAACATCCAAGGCTGGAGATTGCACAACCTCTCTGGGTAACCCATTCCAGTACTGTGCTACTCTCCCAGTGAAAAAGTTTTTTCTGCTGTTCAGTGCAAACCTTAATAGGAGATCCTACACACTTATACGGACATATCTGAAAGACTCAGAGGTGTCATGAGGCATACCTGACGCTCTGAAGTTCACATCCACTCTCACCATCACAGGTCTGCCATGTCATGTCTGTCGTTGCTTCCATCACTCATTACAGAAAGGTGTCACATAGCAAACAGAGCTGTGGCACAGGCAACTAAAAACTGGAGCTGAAAGCTGATGAGCACTGTCCAAACAGTAGTGTTCCCTCAGACATTTTTTGGATCTCCTGATTGCAAAGTTACATTACCCAAAAGACCCACTAGAAAATCAAGGATGACCTGTGTAACACTGACCACATGCTCTTCTCTGGTGACTCTGCCTTAAGCATACTCCCTTACACTTGACCAAGGGAATTCCCAAGAAGCGGTGATTTGAAGATGGCAAGAAATGGAGAATATGAGAGTACTTTGGAACTGCCTTACTTTAACTTGGCAGCAGCCTTTCTGAGGAGCCAGATGCAGTGTTGGGACAGGACAGAACACATATTGCTTGTGGCTACTCTGAAGCTTAGTTTGTAATTTTATGGCTTTGGGGGAAACAGTGCCACTCCTCACAGTACAGAACGGCACAAAGCAGCACTATGTAGCCCTAGGGTTATACTACTAAAGGTTTGCAGTATCTAATACAAAACCCAGCAATGAGACTTCTTCGTTCCTCTAATTGCATGTGCAGACATTGATTGAAGGCACTCCTGTGCTGGCTTTTTGCATGCAGGAAGCTGTGCTGAAATTTCAACATTATTTCCCTTGCAGCTCCAGTTTCTTACTAGAAAAAAGGATTGTCTTGAGAGCTGGTAATAGCAACTAGAAGTGTTTTGCCTTCTTGTCACCTGTCCCACTCCACTGTTAGACGCTATAAAATTTATGACAAATTCTTTGCTGCTCTACTTCATAAATAGAGTCCTTCCCACTTTCATTTTTCTACCAGAAAGATTTCCTTTACTATACTCATAAAAATAAGATCACTTTCCTTTCATGTTCACAATTTACTTCTGAAGAAACAACTGAAGAAATGTTTTCAAGGTGATCCCTAGTTGAGTCATCACCACCGCTTCCTGCTTCACCTTCCACCCTCCCTGGAGCTCTCTCAGTCACATACCTGACCTGAACCTAATTAGTTTGTGAGAGCTAGAAAGTTTTGCCACCCGTGGTGTGGCTGTGGGCCAGGCAGGCAGAGTTCTCTGTGCCTGGTACTGTGGTTGTTGTGAAATCTTGCTTGATGGACAGGAGGTTATTCTGTTGTTTGGAATTTCTTTTATTTTTTTCACCAAGTGTCCTGGTAATGTGCAGGAGCACACTTGACTCTTTAAAGGCCATGGTGTCAGAAAGATCCGTGTGTTCTTAACGTTGCTGACAGCCAAAGAGGACTGAGAACACTTGCATTTCAAAAAATATTTTTTAAAAAACCTTAACACATTTTGTCCTGCTTTTACAGAACTCCTCATTATTTTGCAAGGTTTGTTTATTACTCTTGTCACACAGTGGAGCCTTTATTAGGTCCTCAGGAGCAGTGTCTGTATTGCTAGATCATTAGGACTTGTTATGTTTTTAACAAACATTACCCACAGGTAACTGTGTACAGAGTACAGCTCCGCATCCGTGCTGGCCAATGTAAACCAGGGCTGCTGTTGTCCAGACATGCTCCTGTGTTTCCTCAACACAAACAATAGTGAGTATCTGACCCTGGAATAGCCTAGTTCAGGGAGCTAATCTGGCTGAAAATTAATATGACAAAATAACTAGCTTTCCCTATGCCCTGGACCAATTTATTGCAAGGCCAGATGAGCAGCAGTGCAGGTACAAGGAAGAGATGGGGGACTGTGATCAGGGGCTGTAGAGGCAGACCTGATGCAGCCACAGTTTAGGTCAGATTATACTGTTGTGGAGTCACAGCCTTTCTTGTTGGATTTTGCCCATGTGTGTTCTGAATGTAAGAAGCAGTAAAAGTCCATCAAAATTTGGTGATAGGGAAGTAATCAGATTATATGATTTTTTGGGTAAGGAATCTCAAACAGAGATTAGAATCTCAAACCAGAATTAGAAATTACATTTATGAGGTGTGTGTATGCCATGATTGATTTTTCAAGATTGAGAGTTCAGTGCTGGCCCGAGTCTTTAATCCAGCCTACTCATAACGTTAAAATCCAGAATAAATCAGTGTAATTCCTAGGGTGCCAGTGCGAGTTACTCCACTGCTGAGCTGAACATAGTCCTCAGGGGGTTCTGGGCTTTAGGAAAGCTGACAAAGTGTTTTGGTTATATTTGGTTAAACCCTAGTTCTGTTTTCAGCATAACAGATTGTGAATAACTAAAAGTGGTGATTTTCATCCCATTGTGCATGAATCCATCAGGGTCCAACTGACTTGTAAGGAATCTGCAAAAGATAAATGAAGCCAGCAAAAACACTGTCAAGAGACTTAAATTCACAACATAGTGGTCAGGGACTCCTTTGGAAAATGGCTCCCGTTCCAGGTAATTTCTGCAAATGAGTAGAGACCTGAACAGCAGGGAAGAAATGATCAGGTGCAGATCGCTATGGTGTGTCCAACCTCAGGCTGTTGGGGATGTATGGGAATCATTCCCATCTGATAGCAATTTAGGCACCATTATAAATGAGTTGTTTCTGTCAAGGTCCTTGAGAATGGATGGCAGTGTCACAAAAAGCAGCTTTACATTTTGGATTAAATGGATTGATGATGGTAATCCCAACAGAAAAAGAGTAAGAGGAGAATTGTAATGAGAGCTCAGCAAGCCACTCGGCTCTGGAATTGATCCATTGGTTGTGAGAATGGTGGGAGAGGTTTGAACTGGTCTTAAGCTTTCTATATGAAGAGTATTCAACTTAACTTTCTATCAACATTTAGTTTTATTAAAAAATGAAGGTTGCAGGAGTTAATTGCTTTAAAAGGTCTCCGGTTCTAGAAATGTGTTCCTAGCTTTTTTCTTTGGAAATTCTTGGTTATCCAGCATAAAAAAAAACTTGGACAAATTCTGCCTTCAAGATCTACAAGCCTGATCAGTATTTTAAAACTCCTGGAAGCAAGGGCTTTGTTTATCTCCAGAAGCCCAAGAATAAGCTGATTTTGCTATTTTTAATCTATCCGGAAATATGCAAAGAAGAGAGCTTAATTGCAAACAGACCAAACCTTATATAGGAAATGGGTATGTCCCTCGGGGGCACCTAAAAAGTGAATGTCTGAAATTAAATTCATATACTCTTCTCCCTTGCTCCCTGAAGCACGTACTCTTGGAATGAAAAGGAAGGCTGTTGGGCTAGCATCATATCCCAGTAGTTTCTATCCATTATAACACTCTGGCTATCTTAAGATTCAATTAACATATGTTTCCCAGCATGTGTGAGCTCAAGGTGACGAGCTGTATGCATTTCTAACAAAACCATTAAAAAGAACAGAGAAAAATTAGAAAAACAATGGCTCCATTGCTAGGTTCTTAATTTGGTTACCAGAAAATAGTGAAGCAGGAGTATTGTGATTCCAAAATTTCACCCACGCTTTTCTCAAGAGAGTGCTACCCCATCCAGCCAACAAACAACAGTAGGACCTTGCAGCATGAAAACAGTTCCTGTCACCTGCCCCGTGATTCTGAAATCAGGGTTGTCGTCTTCTCAACTTCCAAATGTTGCACTCGCTAATGGGTAACATACAAGGGCCTAAGGGGAACCAGGTGCATTTAGCTTAACTAAAATTCTCCCCCCTCCAGAGAAAAAAAGGGAATGGCATTGGTTTTGTATAGGCACAGCTGCCAGTGCCATTTTAGTGGTAGCTCTTCACTAGTCATTGCGTGACCATTTAGTATATCACACGTTGTTCTCGCTGTCTGCACCCTACACTGCATCAAAGAGCAAGTTCCTGCTAACTTCCATGTTGACTCTCTGGCTACCTGGAGAGGGTACTCCTGCGTGGTGCAAAAACTTTGCCGTGCCCCACGCTGTCCATAGCCTCTGCCATGCTCTCTGGGCCACAGTGACTCTCAAATCTGAATCCCAGCCTCCATGTTCGGGGGTCTAATAGCCGAAATGGTCTGGGTAACCTTCTGAATGCTGAGTGGCCCACCAGCAGGAGTGCACACAAGAGACCCAAGAGCTGTAGATTTATTGCTTGTAAACCAAAAAGTATATTAAAAAAAGAAGAGATAAAAATAGATGGGGAGCTTGGGGACTGGAAAGGCAGCCAGTGGAGATTAGATGCACTGCTGGTTGACTCATCCAGCTTGTTTTATTGTAGTGCAGTTCCAATAACGGCTGTATTATTTAAGCTTTTGTGCAGTGAGCAGACATTTGTTTTGCATCAAAGCTTTTTCGCATAAATGTGCTCCATTTTTCATTTCTTCGTGCATTTCCCAGCGTTTCTACTGGCAATTACGAATGGGGGAGGTGGTGGCTCCAAAAGAGTATTAGCCAACTTCTCAGCTGGTATAAATCAGCAACACCCCCTGGTATTTAACAGAACTATGCAGCTTTATACCAGTTGAATCTGCACCAACTGTTGCTTTAAAATGTGTCCCACCTTATAAAGAGCTGTGTTTTCTTCAGTGGTGGATTCTGAAATTAATGAGAAGTATTGGACCGACGGCCTCCCGGAGCATGTGCAGCTCACACCTTGGCAGGATCTGCTTCCTAGCATGTGGCTCTGTTCGATCTGAGGGACTCTTTGCAGGGGCTACCAAAATATGACAGACCCATGTGTCCTGTTTCCTGGACCTGGGCAGCGATCTGCCGCCTTGCAGAGGGCCTGCACACAGGCCATCCATTGCCCACCAGCTCAGGGTCTTGCGCTGCTTTTAGCCCCTTCATCACTGCAGTTCATTAAAGCCCTTCTGTGCCTGCTTGTAAGTGGCTATGAGGAACAATTACGGTGAAAATATGTGGAATGTGTGTCAGGCTTTGTTAGCTGCTTGCAGCTTACTTCACAGCTTGGAAAGTGCTGCCCTGGCAACCTTGGCTCCCTTCAGAGGCAGAGGAGTTCTACTGGGAGTAACCACAAGGAAGGAGAGGTGTTTACATTAACGGAGACGATATCAAGTGGGCCTACATGTGCAGCAGAGCCTGTGCACTGCCTACAGGATGGCAGTATTTTGTGGCTGCCAGGGTGCATGCAGACTGAAAGAACGCTTTGGGTTCTGTGCAGCTTTTCAGAAAAAACCTTTTAAAAGTGATTTCATGGGGCAGAACTTGGTGACCGGGTGGGTCACTTCCCACCCATGTTCCTACACCTTTTAGAACCAGCCCTTGAGCAAGCCAGCCTCTGCCATGTTGACAAGCAAGGACTAGCTAGCTGTATATTTTCACTGGGATTTTGCTGTGGTTTTAGTTGAGACGGTTATTTGCATGTTGCCTTCATTGGTTTCTCTACAGCAATTCCACAGAGTAAGTGTTGTGGACGGTGTAGCTGTGCTGATCAGAAAAAATGCCTTTGTCTCTTCCACTTTTTTCTTAGCAGCTTGGAAGTGGAAGGGACAATCTGCTAAAATGTGACTTTGTTTCATTAAATCTGCTCCCTTATAGTGGGAACTGTACAATAAGAGGCTTTTTCATGGCCAGCAGTGTGTGTAGCTTGCAGCTCACCCATACGTGAACATACACAGACCCTTTAAAAAACCACAATCAAACCCCCAATTTCAGAGACTCTGGAAGCTGTATAACCTAGAAGGTCTAAGTTGATCCACAATCAATTTCTATACGTGTATATGAATAAAGTTACTCTAAAAATACATGAGTTTCCTCAACTATTTTCTACAACACAAATAATGGCTTGCTTTTTTTTTTCATAAAATTTTGAAGCTCCTGAGTTTCTGATGACAGTCGCTTACAGGAATAAATGGTGAGGTAACAGCAGCTTTGTGTAGGACTGAGATAAATTTGGGTCTGAAATAAATGAAGACCTCTGTAAGAGGTAGAGTTAGGAAATAAGTGTGTGGGAAAATTGGAGTGAGTGAGAAGGCAGCAGGGAAAAGGAAGCCACAGTACAAATTAAAGATTGCAAGCAACAAGGCTGGGTGCCAAGAGCCTCAGAAAAGAAAAGGAAAAAAAATCCCTGATTAGCTAAACTGTTTGCTTTACTATATAAAAACTGACCTCCTTGAGGAGCCCTGAACTCTGGCCTCCTGGGAGTCTGAGTACGTGCGGGCAGGCTGCTGCCCTGCTGATGGCAACACGAATGCTCCAGTGCCAGTCTGCTGCCCTGTGGATTTCCAGGTGCGAATGCTTCATCTGGCAGGAGCGCTGCCCACATCAAGCTGACAGAGGCTTAACGTTTTATCCAGCCCAGCAATATATATTTTCCTTCTTTTCCAAAACACTGCAGTAATCCTTCCTCCGAGACGACGCTGGAGTATACCTTTAAGCACAGCAAATCTCACACGTCCTGAAACTTTGTAATCAAGGCCTCTGCAAACTGCTTCCATCTGACCTTCCTCACCTTTCTGAATACACTCAAACAAGGAAAGCAAGAACAGTTTCCTACATGCATGTTTTGCACACCCTGCAGTCCCGTGCATTTTGAAAGCCAGAGCGAGTGTTCTCTGCCACAACAAATCACTATACATCGATGAGAAGCTGTGGATTATAGAAAGAAACCTGCAACTAGATGTCCGTGTGATTGCAGTTCAACAAGAAAAGCAGAACTACTGAGCTCTTGGTAGTGAGGTGTAGTCCCAAGCCCGGATACAGATTTCCACTCCAGATCTCTGCCCGCACATGAGATGAGATGCTTTAGCGCAGGGATCCTGATGGAAAAGCACCAACCAGACCTTACACATGCCATCTCAATACAAATGCTCATTAATATCATTTGCATTACTTGCTGTTATCGATATTACTGTCTTTCTTCCCCTGATGCATTCACAATGGCATCAGCAAGTTGAATCACTACTGCAGAGGGGAAGATCCAAGAGCTACAGGGAAGGGGCTTGAGCACCTAACTTCATGCCTGCTGATACTTTTTGAATGCGAGTTGTTCTCTCCTAGACACAATGCAAGAGAGGAGCTGTCACAGACAGAGCTACTCCTAGAGCACAGACTGGGAGAGATATATGGAAACGTTTTGCCAGCAATTCCCTCACTTTCACTCACAAACTGCTACTTGCTGTCTAAACACTCATCTTCCTCCACTCTGTGACTGCAAAGAGCTATAAGGGAGGTTAGCTTGTGAAATTACCTTGTACAATTTAATTAATAGGAAGACTGAGAAAGAAGAGGGGGTTTTTTTGACAGCAGAGGATGGAAGAACTGCAGGACTTTGTAATGGAACAAGATAGAAACAAACGATACTAAGATTTGTAAAAACTTCTAGAAATTAACTTTTCTAGACTCCTCCATTATAGGAGAGTATTATAATCTCAGTTTTACAGATGGGGAAATAAAGATGATGCTGTATTCATGAGGGCCCTAGAAGACATGTAGATATAGACCTCAGTTCCTGGAATGGAATCTGTATCCAGGCTTGGGACTATACCTGACTATCAAGAGCTCATAAGTTCTACTTTTTCTTTTCTATAAACTAAAGCTTCACATCTATGTAAAATAGATGTGTAAAATGTGCTGTGGCAAAGAACGTTCTGTCTGGCCTTCAAAATGCACAGGGCTGCAGGGTGTGCAAAACACGCACGTACTAAACTGTTCTCACCTTCCTTGTTTGAAAGTCACCTTTCCTTAAGAAAGGTGACTACAAAGCTTCTGGACATGTGAGATTTGCTGTGCTTAAAGGTATACTCCAGTACCCTCTATGAGGAAGGAAACAAAAGATTTGAAGCCCAAGTGAAGTGAAATCCCTCAAGCAAGCTTAACTTGGGAATGTGAAAACATAATACCTACAGCAGAGGGATGTCACTAAAAAAGTGATACTGCATCGACTAGTTTCTGTTCGTACTGCACTGTTCATCCAAGGTTCTCCGAAGTATTCAGAAATTCCAATGAACTCTCAGTGCACCCTGTTGGATGACTGAGTCTGCATATTACAGATGAAGAAACAAAGGCACAAGTGTTGTGTAACACGGTGGCCTTAGATTTTGGGTGAAGCTACCTTGTGCAGTCAGCAGATGTCTAATTTAGACCTCATCTGACATCTAGTTGCAGTAATATTGCCTGGGCCAAAGGTGGTTCAGGGCTTCTGATCTCATTATTTCACTACTAAGTAACACATTCCTATTAGCACTTTTTAGAGGGTTTGACAAAAGGGGAGAGCAAATCACCAAATTGTCCCTGGATTTGAAACTGTTGATATGTAGGTCGGGTGTTTCTGCTGATGAGGTGAGATGTTCCAGAGTCAGGGAAGCATCAGAGTAGAAGGTGAAGGCAGCCAGGAGCCTGAATGCAAGGTGACCATCATACAGCAGAACACAATGCCTAGAACATGTTACTAATGAGTAAAGTACACCCAGAATTCAAAAACATATTAATGATATTAATGCCATCGCATTACTGGTATTCGCTTGTTAACCAGACGGAGATAAATGGACCATGAACAGTTTCTGAGCATGAGCAGGTGACATGCATGGGAACAATTTCCATCAGAAATTGTTTAGCCACATCATAGAGTGAATTTTCATCCCAAAGTGCTTGAGAAGTTTGTTTCTAAATGGATTATGTCTCTGGCTCAAATGCAGCCACCTCTGGGCTGAAATGCAGTTGTCTTCGTTGCACATCCAGAGCTTAGGCTGCCAGTGAAAGGTTTGTTTTATTGTCCATCTGGTTTCATCCAGTTATTCATAATAAAATAAGAACTTTGCAGCACTTCATTCAGATTCTCAGACTGGAAAGGGCTGTTGTTAATGCCAGAGGTCCTAAAGTCATTGAGTTTTCCAAGGTAAAATTCAGAGAAGCTGTGCTAATACACAACTGCAAATAGCTACAACCATGACATAAACTGTGCTCGGTCAATCCGAAGGACTGGGAAGTGTTGCTTACGTCTCTGGAACTGAACCATCACAGCCACAGTTTGTTGGGGTGACAGATCATGTTATTCTGAGGTTTTTGTGACTATTTCTTTACTCTTTTTCAAGACCCTTGTGATTCTGATGACACCCTTGAAGATGGCAGAGAATTGAAAGACTGCAAAACATCAGTAATTGACTTCCTTCATGGGTTTCACCTTGATATAACAGACCTAAAATCAGATCACAGCCTAATTCCACACTTTTTCTGAGTAGTAACGAGTTTGTTTAGGCACTATTTCATACCAACTCATTGTATAGGAATAATGGAATTAGAGTGGTAGAACTAAATCCATATTTTACTGAAGACATCTTACATGTATTCCTGCTACAATGTCAGACCTTGTTTACCTTAGCAGGTACAGGATGTGTAGTAACGGTAAGCTTGATACAGCCACCTGTTTAGCGTAGTACCTTACTTCCCTTTAGTAAGCTTACCTCAGGGAAGTAGAAATAACAATCAAGAGAGATTATATCATTTTTCCTAGCCAGGCTACACTATTCATACTTCACCTGAAGTCAGCCACAAGGCTGAGAATATTTTCAGTGATAGGCTCACATACCTTCCACTGGGTCTTAGCTCCATCATAAGCAACATTTTTAAGCAAATCATCACAATCGTCACATACAAAAATCTAGCTCTGGACTTTGCATCACTGCTTTTCATCAAATGCTCTAGGGATTAAGTTTGAGCCCAACAAATCCATCCCAATCTGCAAATTAGAAATTCATAACTGAAAAAAAATCCTTGTATTCGTAAGGAGAGGAGGCTTTGCCAGGCCATTTTGGCAATTGTAATAAGTGGGTTTTGGTCAGTTTTCTAACACAGGCTTCTCATTTTAGAAAAAAAAAAAAAGGCAGGAAACTTTTTACATTTGTGGACAAGTGCCAAATCCTTCATCTCCATCTGAATACACTGACACACGGCTTTCATTTACATTCATTGCACAGACATTAATGACCTCCAGTTTTGACCATGTATCTGCAAGAGGATTAGGCTGGTTCTCTTCCAGGGACACCTCTGTCTCATGTGCAGTGTTAAGACACCTCTGGGCTGCATCCCCTTTAACGATCTCCTTCTGTCTCTGTAGATGTTAAGCTTTGTAGCCAAAGTCTACTGCCCTTCTTTTTTGTAGAGGTACCTTGGTCAAACAGCCAGGTTGCACACGCAGAGCTCCCATTCCAATGAGCCCTCATGCCCACCACTTCTGCACCCAGTCCAGCCCCTCTGTAATCTTGCTGTATAGCTTGCTATGATATGAGCATTTTATAGCTGTTAGGAGAAATTAACATTTTTGTCTGTCTAGCCCAGCTTTGGGGTTTGTTTTTCAGGACTGTTCTGAAGCCTTTTACTGTGTTATTCTGGTTTGGGTTTTTTCTGCTGATCCTAACATCATCTGATCTGTGTGAAAGCTGAAAACTTGGTACATCATCAAACATCTGCTGTATTTTTGGAGTAATGTCTGAAGTTTGGTGAAGCAATCCAAATCACCAGAAATTGTGATTCTTAATTTGCACAAAATGTGTGCTCTGTTTTTTAAGGGCTGCTGCCAGACCTTGCTGACACATGAAGCATAAGAAAATATTTGGCATCGGCCACTTCCCCAGAGATTTTTCCTCTTGTAGGTAGTGGAAAATGATCCCTCTGTACACATGTATTCAATTCTTTTAGGTCTATTCATAAGCAAAGGTTTCATCTCTTTTTTTAGCATACCCATTCTGATGGTTCCTCTGTGCAGTTTATGGTAATGAATATATTCACCTCCTTTTTTAGCCTCTGCTACAGGGCACAGGGAACCACGCCAGATCTGCAGATTGTGGAGCAGCCCTCAAACTCTTCAATTACTCGATCCCCCAGCTCTCCAAAGAGAAGGGCCTCTCAAGAAAGGCGAAGAAAGGTTCCCAATTCTATTTGGCTATGATATTTGAGGATATTAGTTACCTGTCTGTCTGAGTTTCTAACCCCCTTGTAGGAATAAACCCTCCAGTATTAGTGCAGTTTTCCCCATTCCCTCTGTGGCATGGCTGGTGCTGGCTCTGGTGCTGGCAGCACACAGGTTCCTGCACCCGTGCCCACCTTCAGGCCAGCAAATGTCACGTTTGCTTTATCGAGCATGTAGCCTTGGGAGCCCTTCACAGCACAGGCCCCTCCATTAGCCCACCTGGCCCCTCTGCAGGGCTCAGCACTGCTGACCTTCAGGGTGTGCATTGCCTGTTGACACCCTCCAAAGGATGACAAGACCATGCTTGTTTAGATACTTCACCCAGACATATGCCAAACAGCCCCTGTTACTGAGAGGCAACTCGGCATTTCACTTCAGTTACAGGGACGAGGGCCTGCCATTAAGCTGGGATTCACAGTTCCTCTTCCCTTCCATTTCAGGGGAGGTTCAGGTCCTGGCCTATCTGCCGTTACCTAGGAAGCTCAACAAAGCAGACTTACAAAGCAGGCCAAATGCAAACAACATTTAAAGCTCTGTGGCCCCTTACTAATGGGACTATGCTGTGTCAAATCTCAATAGCTCACGCTTAACAGCCATATCATTATGGAGTATGGGCACACAACTGCTGTTAAAAAGAGAGAGCGAGGAAAAATAATAAAAAAAGACAAAACGCAAGAGGCTTAGGAGGCCCCTGGTTTCCTTAATGGAATTAGCCCTTCCTTTATGAATTCCAGGGTTAGATGCTGTAAATGTGATTCGCATACTCCCTCCCCCTTACCAAAGCAGAAAGATCTGCTAGACACATGTTCTGAGCAGAGCTGGGGAAGATATGACGTGACTCAAGAGCCTGGAAGGCTAAAAGGAGTAGATGGGGGAGAGTTCTGCAGCCCTTGATCTTTTTAAGATTTACTGCCTTTGCCTCTTGCAAAGATTTTTTTTTTTTCCTGGAAAATTGCTAGCTTCTAGCAATTTAAAAAAAAAAATTGGCTGGGGCAGTAAACAAGATCTTTGAAGGGGGAAGGAAGCCAAGAGAAAGTCAGGCCCATTAGTCACGCAGCTGCATTTCCTGTCACAAAGGACCCCAGTTGAGTAATCACTCAGAATATGCTTGTTATTTTTTCCTATTTTATTTCAATTTTCAGCTGCCAAGATCTACTGTAAGAAAAAATTAAAACAAGAAAAAGTCTTTTAGCCTCAGAGGGGAAAACAACGTAGAGTCAGACACTGATTTACATTATTTTTCCTTTTCTTTAATTTTCATAGCCCAAAAACACTTCAGTCATATGAGAGGAATGTTGGTAGTGCAGAATGGGTCTAAAACAGTCCCAGTGTTTTCAGGGCATGTAATTTCAGCAGGAGTGTGGGTGTCAAAATTCCTATGCTACCCTTCCAGCTGGTACCACTAATTCATTGTATAACCTTGATCAAGCCATGTATTAATTTATCTGTAACCTATTATGAAAAGTTAAGATAATAGCTGCTGCATAATTGTTTTGTCAGGCTTCATTATTGGTGCTTATAAGTGATCTCAGGTCTTCTGATGAAAGCTTTGTAGCATTCATCTAAAGGAAAACACAGTCAAGGCTGAAAAGAAATAAACTTGTAATTTAAAGCAGAACATTATTAAAAGAACTTCGACAAAAAAGAGGTGAAAATGGGAACAAGGCTATGAAATAGAAGAAGGAAAATCTTTCTGACACTCTCTCGAGGCACTCAGAGGAAGAAAAAAACCCAGCAAACCTGTCATAGGGAACAGCCCCTTTCATAATGTTGGAAGAGCCTGTATGACTGATTGACTATACCACCTCCCCGCTTCTAGAGCTTGGATTTTAAGATGCTGGCTCCAGTTGATGCGGTGCCAAGTTCACAAAAAAGCCACAGATACATGACAAAAGTGAAGCTGAAAACCCTCTGTTTTTCCAGATTGCCGCAAAGAAAATACCTGTTTTATCAACAAACACAACTCCAAAATACAAAACCCCACGTTTTATTTACTCAAGAGTAATGAACACGGTGGCCAGGCCACCTATAAAGACTGGCTATAAGCATGCTTCAGGGCACATAACAGTTTGTAACGTACGTTCCTGATTGGGATACCTGACTATATGGCTATGTGAAAATGATTGCAAAGGGATTGCAAATCCCTGTTTGGATTGCTATCTAAGTAGAGAGTAGATGATTGTAGTTTATGCTACATAATACCATAACTTCAAATACTGCACAAAAAGTGAAGCTTGCATTTGCATGTAAGCTTGACTGGTAATGTCATATAATTCTCTAATTTGCACACATTTGATACCACAGATGTGCGGTGTTTTCAAACCACAGTTTATGAGCAGATGTGATTTACACAGCAATGTAAATCACAGCTTCCTAAAGCTAGTTAAAGGGTGTAAACTCAAACAAATGTGAGATTTGCCCCAATTTGGTTTAAGAGAGACTTTGAAAAGCTGTTTACATACGTCTTTTAAGCAATTCAGAATGATTGTTTATGCATATTTACACTGAATGGAAAAGTCAGAAACTTGTGTGTCGTGACTCAGCTATGAAAAATTCGTCTCCAGATTATCTTTATAAATTATGTTCATCCTTTGTCTTTCCAAGTGGTAGGCGAGGTAAGCTGTGATTCTCAGCAGGCACGCAAGCTTATACTTCCTGGGTTGTGGTCAGAGCTAGTACTAGGTCTTAGGGGCTGTCTGCTACTCTCACACCAGATGACTTTCACTGCTGCATGTCCCAGAGTGCCGGATCCTCACATCGTATGACGTCCTGTGCAATAGCAACACTTCTATGTCCCGAAAACTAGCTGTGCCATGATGCAGGTTTATAAAGGCCATTTCCAATTATTACTGATACCTACACAGTTTTGAAGTCATGTAATGGTATGTATGCATGAATGGAGATTATTTGTTTACAAGAGCAAAGTAAAATTTATGCATTTCCTTTTATGAGTGCCACAGTATATATACTAGCCTGGTAGGGATGTAACAATGTAAATCAGACCAGTATCTAATATATCAGACTGTATAATAAATAACCACTGTAGAATGAATTATACCTGCCCAATATTTGGGTAGCAACTAATATTTATCTACCTACCTGGTTATCTTAAGGATTTTTATGGCTCTGTATCTCCAGACCTCTGAACCTTTGATGTACCTGTTCTCTCCACACATATTAGCACTATTATCCCTGCATAGGTGTGCCACTGAAGTCCTAAGATGAATGACTAACCCAGCATAACCTCAGAAGTCTGTGACCTCTTGATTCACCTGCTGGCTGTGAAGAATTACTCTCTCGAATAGATGGGAAGCTGAGTCACAATGAACTCAGGTTACGTGCCCATAAGCACATAGATAGCAAGAGAGATGGAGTCACAACTCATGGTGTACAGATGCTCAGTCCCTGGCTGGGTGCATTAAGTTACTCTCTCCTGTCTTCAGTGAACTGATTGTACTTGGTAAACTAGCTAGCAGTAGTGCTTTACAGTGCAGTGCTTTCATGATGGGTGTGAAGGGGACTTGGCAAATAGCTGCTTATCAAAAAACCAAATTAACTGGGGAACAGGGCAGCTGCTTAGTACATTGACAACTGAAGTTATCAGCCTTTCAACTAAACTGACACATGAATTTGGGCGATTACTACACATCCACATGCTGCTGTTCTTCTAATTTCATATAAGAATAGTAACACACTTGGAGGACCAGGTACAAAAATCGCCATGTAGTGCTGCTCCACTTCTCATTTAAGACAATGGAATGAGAGGGAAAGGGGGAGGAACAGGGACAATAATAAATTTTCCTATTTAGTTGAATGAAGTTTCTATGATACAACTCAAAAATCTAAGTCTTGAAACAAGAGGGTCTGGTAAGAACATTTTAGTTGTAATTATTCCGTTGCCAACAAGCATCTTGATGCTGGGCTGTTGTACTAGGGAGGGTGTAAACTTTGCACCTGTGTTTTAGAGGTTCTGCACCCCTTGCTAGTCAGCACTGGATGGAGCCCTCTGGCTCAGCCTCAGGCATGGTTTTCCTTTCCTCCAAATACAGTGTAGGGCTGGGGAACCGGCCTGTGTGTAGTAGACATGCAACTTTACTTTCAGAGAAAAACTGACTGTGAAAGGGCTAATGCAACTAATGGCAACACTTCAGTAAAACTGAGGGAGGTGGAACTTAAGTCTCAAGTCTTAATAAAATGCAGGTGGTTTATTGTTAGGTAGTTTTTAACCTCATCCTAAAACTCGGCAAGCATTTAAAACAAGGAAAAAATGTGCTATTGAATAAGAAACTTGGAAAGGCAACAAGGGGCCATGCAAGGCATTTGCAGAGAATGCAGCATTCACCTTAAAGCTCACGGAGGGAAAACAAAACATAAATAGTAGATGAACGACACCTCTCACAACATGCTTCTGGCCTCCAAGGAATTATACCTGGGATTAACTTTTGACATTCTCCTTTCTACCATTGTGACTTTGCTGTCTTACCAGCTCCCTGCAGAGTATTTATATTCTCATTTTTCAACCTTTCTGTCATCTTGTTTCCTAGTCCATCTGAGGACTCTGCAGGGTGACAGGCAGGGTGAACAGTACAGCCACAGTGCATGGATAGCTATGCTATGCTTGCAGCTGCTTTTCTGTCAGGGATGGGACTTTCTTGGGGGAAAAAATACTTTAGAACTAGCTAGCAAAAGGAAGTAAAGAAATCATTAATCAGTGTTTTCTCCTCTTTCACTTCCCCTCCATATCTAAAGGAAGCAGAAAACTTGGGGAGCATTTTTCCGTAAACTGCACTGTGTAGGTCACAGGATTAACGGATTCCACTGAACTTTGAGCTCTAGCTTCAAGTTCCTCATATATTTGGAGAATAAAAGTAGTTATGACTTACTAAAGAGACGTGGAACATGAAGAACCAGAAAGGTCTAAATGTACTTATGGTAGCCCAAGGCCCAAGGTTATTGCATCGTCATACTCATGGGCCTTACTTAGTGTCATGGAGATGGGCTGAGTAATTTTGTTCCTGTATGATGAAAAAAGTTAACTAACTGCCATCTATAAAAACTTATGCCCCTGCAGGAAAGTCAGGCATCGATTTCCCTGGCCTTAGCCTTGGTGATATAAATCAGCTGTCACTACTGGAGGAGAAGGATAGAAATAGTGTGTGGAGTCCCCAATAGGATGGGAAGCAAAGGAGTAACTTGGGCTTTGATACAAGAGTTTCACAACTGCAATTTAGTAGGAGACAGAGAAGCAATAGTGAAGATGGTCAATCTGCCAGCCATTTCATTTACCTGAGATATGAAGAGTACTAAGCAAAAAAAAAATATATTTGGGACATACAGGAAAGTCTAAGGCAATGAATAAAAATAAAAATGAAAGTAACAGAGCTGCTGAGTTTATAAACGTTGAGTATATGCCAACTCTCATTTGCATAGCATGGAGGACAGCTTGAGCTTCGGGAAACCAAAGAAGAAAAATCAAAACCCTCTGTAATCAGAGCAGGAAACCCAAAAAAGCCCAGGCTGTGTGCCCCATGTGCACCACTGCACTGCATCCCTGCTACAGTCACTGTACTGGGTCATCTAAACTGGTGGTCTGCAGTACAGGCACCAGGCAGACGTGGCAGAGATGAAGGAGGAGAATCTAGATCCAACCTCTTCTTCACACACCTCTGAGAATAAACATCCTTGACTCGCAGCCATCATCCAAACCACGTGTATTTTTAAGAAGCATTTTGTGAAGATGCAGTGGAACTGCAGACTGCAGATTAAGAGCAGGGAAACGAGTAGAAATTGTCATTAAGGGTATCTCAGAAATCCTTGTAGCAATCTTAGTGTTAGCCTGAATGTGCTCAGGCCCTTGAGGAAAGAAGTCTGTCGGCATTTGTTGGCTGCTCCCAATTTTAGATCTTCCCTGGTCTCCTTTCCTCCTTCTCTGTGTAATACTGGCATCCTCTTCTGCAACTGCCGGTTCCTGTTACTAGTATCAGCAGTTCACAGTCTTCTCAGACAGCCCTGCTGCCGCTTGTGCCTTGCTACATGAGGGAAACCACCCATGCTTTCTGTTCCCTTCTGAAAAGTCACTGTGGCTCAAGCTCCAGCAGAGCCCAGCCAGCCTCTGCCCAGTGCAGCCCTGCCCAAATCCAACGCATCCGACTGTAAAAACTGGCAGTGCCTCTGGCTTCAGTCCAGGGAAATCACCGAAATCAAAGTTCTAACTATGGGGTTTTTATTCTCTCATCAAACTTGCCTTTATTTATTTATTTATTTCTCTCCAGTCTTACCATTATTCTTATTTTTCCAATGCATGTTATCTCTGGGAGTCACTGAGAAGTAGTGGATGGGCTTTTCTTGCAATGACAATTATTTTATTTGCAATAAAGTAGGTACAGTCAGTCCGAAGTGTTTTCAAATTAGCTTGTTTCAACTTTGAAATAACAGTGGTGTTGGTCATTGAAAAACTGGCTACAAGTACTTTATACTAGTACTCAGTATTAGCAACAATTGGTAGTGTTGGGCCTCATGGTTATCCTTGCAGATACTGTACTGTTCAAACCATACAAGAGAGAGCAAGATTCTTCCTCTAAACAAACTCACTACTTCCTGTGCTGTAGATGTTTTTTGCTATTTGACTTACAAAGAACTGACTGATAACCTTTGCATTCCATTTCATATTCCTCCATCCTTGCATGATGGAAGTTCCCCTTCCAAATTTCATTTCCCTCATGTTACATTTATTTTAAATGTCTGAAATGAAAACAAAAACTCCTTTGCACCTTTCTTCTGTACATATAAAATGATGTAGTTAACTACTTGTAAAAGAAGCAAAAGTCCTCATTTAAAAGAATAATAGAGGGTTAACTCATTGTGGAGCTGGACCAAGACTGACAGTATGCCAATGGCACAGAGAACAGAAAAGATTAATTTCAGAATATTGAAGAAGACCAAGTCCTTTGCTTTTATGCTACTCTCCCTATAGCATCTTAGTGTATTTTAAGAAGTGGTTAAGGATACTTTTTAACCTTATTCTCCAATTTTTTTAAAGTGGGGTAAGGAATTTCTGCCCTAATTTAATTTATATTTCTTCTAGCCTAGCCTTTAGGTTTTGGCATTGTACCTTTCACTGGTGGTCTGTAGCTTTTTTAATGGGAGTGAAATACCTGAAGTGTTTACATGCAGAGCAGCAGGACCCAATGGCCTTCATTTCACATTAGGTTAGAAACAGACTAAAAGGGCAGCAGTGTGGATGCCTCCACCCAAGCCTGGGCTCAGAAGGGATAGGTACATGTGAGTACAAAACTGTTTGCTTTCCCTTTCCCTTGCATTACTGTGGGATACTCACAAACATTTAATTAAAGCTATTGTATGCATGCTTAACTTGGAGATATCTGTGGTTCCTTGAAACCATTACACAGGAGGACCAAAGAAAATACAAGGGAGTCACTGAAGGAAAATACAAATGAATTAGAGAAGCATAGCAACCAGAGAATACATTTCCCATAATACAACAGTCAAAGGTCATGAGATCACAGATGCTCAGTTGCTCATGCATATCTTCTATTCTCTTTACTTGCGTGCTTGCTCCAGAGAGGGCAAAGATTTAATGAGGATGGGCCTAGCTTTAGCAGTTCTCACCCTTCCTCACACCCTACATGTGAAAGAGCATTGAAAGCCTCTTTGAAGTTAGAATAGACACACATTGAACTGTCCCAGTGCACACATACAATCTGGGGTTTTGTCGTCAGGTGCAAAAATACAAGGTGACCGTTCTCTTCCGGCTGCCCTGGATGTGAACAAAGCTGTTGAATCAAAGACTTAGATAATTTAGGAGTGGAAAGAAGTTTCTCCATTGCATCTGTCTTTTCAACCTGCAGTAACTGCCCTTCTTAGAGTCTCACCGTTTCTATCAGTCAGTTCATTTTCCCCAGCTCCTTAAGAAGAAACCCCGTCCAGGCACAAAGAGCGCACTACTTACAGGAAGCTTGGCAGGGTCAAAAAGTGACTGCAAAACCAATCTCTTGTTAAAACACATACAGTATCTGCTCTGATGGAGATACTATTAGAACCTGGCAATCTCTGATTTGCTATCAAGGCCTTGAAGGTGATTTCAGAGTCAGATTTGTTAAACTTGGAGACATTGTAAGTGTTATCACTTGTCTCTAGCAGAGCTAATTTAGCTGCTCCAAGTCCTGCTTAATCTATCCAGCTCACTACCACAGCTTCTGACCTACTTAGTCACTTCCTGTCTTTGATTTTTGCCTTGAAGCCTCTTTTCTATGTTACTTAATCTTAATCAAACTTCCTTGGATTTCCATTACTGTCAAGTACAACTCCCCTCGCCATAATACCCACCCTACTGAGTGCAAGCAAACTGATTTACAGCTAACAGTCTGCCTCTACTCTTACTCTCCAAGTTCATCTTTGCTTTGTTTTTCTTCCTGTATGAGTCACTCCTTCCCCTCTCTGAGACATCGTGCTATGCTTTCTGTTCCCATCTGTCAGTGGCTGCGATGCTGCCTCGCACGCCTTTGCTGCGGAGATTTGGTGAGTATTATCGCGTGTGCCCAGCTACCACGTGCAGATTCGGAAAAAGCTGAGCATAAAGAAATTGAGTTGGCCACAGGCTGCTTACAGAAATTCAGCTAGCTGAACGTGCTTTTGCCTCTGACCAGAAACTATGACCTACTCTGTTCCCTTATGCCTTTCTTAAGAATGCTTACGCAAAACACAGCTGTTTAGTCTATGCCTCCCAAACACGGCATCTCCCCTGCTACTTCAGGACACCTCTTAAGTACACAGATGCTGTCAGGTGGGTACCAGCTTAAGGACTTCCCCAGTTCCCCCTGGTTCATTCATGCTATGGTAACATGCCTTTGAAATAGACTTCTTCAGCCAGCTTCTTTCTATGTCCAGAATCCAATTTAAAGGCGTCAATCCAGTACGATGCTGACTTTTGCATGCATGGGGGCACTCCTGAGCTAGTGAGGTCTGTTGTCTTTTGAGCTGCTTTCACCAGCACGGAGAAGTTCAAAGATGTGGTGGCCCTATGCTCTTTGAATGTCAGATACAAAACATTTGATGGCAATGGCAGCTGTGTGCAACACGTAGGAGAAATTTGTTCCATCTCTCCTTACACGTATGCTCTCTCCCAGCTCTTTTTTTTCCATTTACCCAGTTCTGCTTTTCCCTCTTCCTCTTACTTCTGTGCTCATCAGCACTCAGTCTTTTGGGTTTCATTGTTGTTAACATATGGAGGTTATATGATCCATCATTGAGTGCAGCCTTGTCCTCTTAATAAGCTGAAAATACCATACGTTTTGGAAGGAGGAATTAGCTACAGGCCATTCTCATTAAGCCTCTCCTTCAACTTATCTCAGCTTAAATTGTATTTTTGAACTGCAGTCACTATGTGGCATTGTAAGTTGAAAACAACCACTTGAGCCCTTCCCAGCGAGGCTTTGAGTGGCCCTGATACCCGGCATGGAGGAGAGATAAGCAGTGCATTGAAGTTGTAGTATCACTGTAGCTGAGGGCAAGGAGTGAATGGAAACATACCCTCCCGCTGGCACTGCCTGGCTCTGGGCGAGAGGAGAGAGCAGCCGAGCAGCGCGGGTTCACACGCGCAGTGGGAGCCAGCGGCCTCTCAGCTGATGACAGATTAGACTCAGGGCCTGGTTAGTGGGAAGACTGTGATTAGACCTCAGCAGCATCTGTCTCTAGCACTAAAGGAATTATTGCTGCGGGCTGTGATTTTCTCAACAAACTGTAATTATACCAGGAACCTCATTCCTGACGGTTTTCTCCACAACTTAAGTGCAAAAAATATGTGGGTGAGGGTGCAAGGAAGCAGAAACCGTGAAAGGAGCAGGAAAGAGACACCTGTTTGTTTTGGTTCAGCTCATTCCAATTATTTTCTCTCAGTTTCTTAGATTCATGTGATTCACAGCCTGGTTTTTCCCAGAGGTCAGTGCCAAGGTTTAACTTCCTGAAGCTGTCCTGCCATCCACCTGAAGTTGACAGGACGCATCCTCTCTGTGCACTTATGCCCCATGGCAGCTTAGGTGGGTGTGATGGTGCTTACAGAAGGTGCCACGCCAGCCTCTGCTCTGGCAGTGCCCACTCCCTTCTCCCATGGGAGCAGCCATGTGGGGTGCTGGGCTCTGATCATGACCATTCCCGGGACACCTCTGGGAAGGCATGGCCCAGGCAGAAGTGTGGGTGGGATAATGGAGACTGAGCGGGGTGAGATTGAACCTTACTCCCTGTGCAGACTAGGATTTAAGATTTTGAACTTAAAAAGGATTAGGTTTTCTGTAGTAACTGTTTTAAAAGGTGTGGAAAAGGCAGCGTATGATTGAACTCACAACACCACCTGGTATGTTCTGCCAACATAACACTGTCAAAAAAAGAGCAAGATTTCTTTGCTAGATTTCTCAGGCAGAAAAAAACCTTCCTGTTTGTGCAGTTTTAACTCCTTAGAAGCCCATTTGCCATTAGTGTTTTCTTAGCTCAAATCATAAGAAGAGATTATTATTTTTTTCAATTTAGATCTGTGAGAGGAGAAGAAATACCCATCTGAGAGTAGAGTTTGCCAACACAGCTTTCCCATCTAATACTTAAAATGTAGACAAGGGCAAAATGACTAACACTAATCTATATGCTCCTTTCTTAACTCTCCTCAGGGCTTTAATGTGACTGTTCAGTGTACTCTGAAGGCAAGAGTGACTTGTCTGTGTTAAACAATTTTACACTGACACTATGCTTATCTAGAAGAAAGCAGGATTTTTGCTTACCAGCACGTCTGCCCTTTACATCTGGCAGCACAGCCAGGGATGAGTGTGGCAGCAGGAACTCAGCCCTTGGGGCTGAAAGCACCAGGAGGCAGTAAGCAAACAGATCATCTTCTCCAGAGCCAAGTCTCTACAGATACTGGTGGGAAAGACTCACATCTGGAGTTGTCTGGAACTGGCACAAATTGCTGTGGACAAAGAGGGGAGAAAGGAAGGGTTAGAAAGAAAGTGGAAAGAATGCTTCTTACACATTTTGCTCTCTTTTCCATCTACTTGTGTGATGTTGCTGTGAGCTATTAAACAGCTGCAGCTGCCCCAGAAGGGACAGTGTTTCAGTAGAGATGGAGTATGATTCCCACTGCTAAGCACTTTGGGAGCCCCCTAGAATGAAAGGGGTGATAGGAATAGTATTTCTCTGATTGACTGCTATGCTAAACGCGCTTGGGACTGGAGCACCTGGGGCAGTAGCCAGAGACCCTGTTCTGGCTCCTCCAATGTGAAGCCCCTGGCAGCCAGTACTGCTGGGTACTTCTGACTCACCCTTTGCACAATAGGTTGAGTCCCTCTTGTTCTTGTCTTCTGCCTCCCAGGCAGAACCACCACCACCACCCCCCAGCTTTCCTATGCTGGGTCTGAAATTGGAGGAGAGCGGAGTATTCAAGCAAAGGTACTTGCAGACTCTACAGCTTGGAGAGATGAGGGTAGCAAGGAGGACCGGGAGGAGGAGGGGTGGGTGTATGGTGTCTGCCAAGGACGGACAGAGCAGCAGAGTATTTTTTTTCTGCATCCATTCAGACACCCAGCTATTTCCTGCAGTCAGCATGCTCCACCTGCTTTTACTTAACCGTTTCCTGTTTACAGCTTCCAAAAACTTTCTGGTGCAGTCACTAATCTGCCACTAGATCAGCCTTTACAGTCCCTTTTGGACAGACTTGACTAATTACTTATTTTTCTCTCTCCTTGGTACACAGACCTTTCAGACTGAGGAGCTGCGTTGTGTGGTGCATGTCTGCATGCATGCGTGTGTGCATGCAGTCAGTAGTTACGTCAGGAGAGTGTGCTTGCTCAGTAGTTTTTCCTGTCTCTGTGTGCCCCTTTTTTTTTCCTCATAGCCCTTGCTGCTTTTTGCACAACAAATAATTTATAATAAATAAATAAATAAATAGATCATTTGCTTGAGCAAAAAAAAAGAAGCAGCACTGAAAGCAAGTTATCCTTTCTGTAGAACAGAAGGCTCCAAATATTTAGAGGAAAGACTCTTCCCATCACTTTCAAGCATCTGAGAAGTCTGCCACAAACAAGGGACTTGTCCCCTGGATAACTGGCCGAAGCTTCAAATTATTTTCTAGCTTTGAAAAGAGTGAGGCAGTTTATAGTAGTCTGTTGTTCAGTTTCTCAAATGTGAAAGGCAAAGTGTGAGAAGCAGGAAGGATCAACCAAAGAAAAATAAATCTCCTTTATACAGTATCGATGGCTCCCATGAGTCCCCATCTCACACTTAGTCACACATCATGTAGAAATCACTAGAAAAGCATGCACACTTCAAGCCCACTCTCTTTAGCCATACTATAGATGACCCTGCAGCCACCACCAAACTAAAATTTATTTGTCAGGGCTTTTGCTGTTTGTTTACTTTTTGTATTTCTCTTCTGGAGCAGCGAAAATAGATTCTTCAGTTCCCTCTCTGATTCTCATGCTCTAGCAGAGAGCTGCAATGTTTGGGTTGCGGTGAGCGCTGCAGGGGAATGTTCCCTTCTTAAAATAAATCATGGAAACATTTCTGTTGGAATCAGGGCTTGCAGAAGCATGGGGTTTTTTAATAGGAAGAATGTCTGGCTAGCTTTGACCTGACACCATATCCCTTTAAAGGTAGCAGGCCTGTGATGCATGCCAGTGTATATATGCTGACATGTATGTACGTATATGTGTGTGCACGTGCACACCAGTATACATGCCCATTATGCTGGTATAACTGAGCACTGAAATCACCCTGTAAGAATGCTGAGCATGTTGGCCCCATCTACATCAGATGGATCTGCAAATTCCTTAACTGGCCCTGCTACAAGCTGGCGTAAGCCAGGGAGCTTAGTGTGCTGACAGAGAAGACATAGGTCCAGGAGCACATACCAGCACTGTCCACTGTCCCTGAGCTGCTTCACACTCCTGTGATTATGCTGATTGGCTCACACTCACAGGCTTTTCTGACTATTCTAAGAACACTAGACCATCTCTGTTTTAATTGTAATGTAAATATGCGCGGGTAGCACTTCTGTATGGGCTAGGGCATCGCTGACGTCCAGGCAGCTGCCTGCTGTAGGCATAGCACATCCCCGCTTAGATCAGTTTGCTGAAGTATCCTTCAAGCTGTCTGCAAGCAACTTTTGGACTTCAATCAGGAAAAGGAAGCAGTTGTTTTCTGCACAGAAGTGTCTTTCAGATTGACCCAAGAATGTAAAACAGTTGCTTTGGTTCTCATCCAGCCCAATTCATTGAACAGTTTGTGTCGGGGTCCTTGTCACCAGTGGCATTTGCCCAGGGTGAGTCACACCCACCCAGGGAATGATCAGAGAGAGCCTTCAAATCTTTTTCATCTTCATTTTAAAGGGTGCAGCCCTGGCAAATTCATGACCGTATTGTACCACACAGCTCCTCCTTACAGCCGCTCCTTTTCTTCTAACCAGCTTTCAGCCTAAGAGGCAGCCACTTCCAAAAGAGACCCTCTGGTTCAGTGCCTGTCTTTGTTTTCCAGATGTTTCTTTCACTGCGCTGCTTTCTGGTTACACTGCAAATTTGGGCGCATTCAAAACATTTCCTCCTCCCTTCCCCACCCCAAAAATAGAGGAAAGCTGAACTATATGAAAATGTAGTGAGAATGAGACCCTTGGGGAAAAAAGCAGGGAGGTGTAGAGGACCATGCAGGACTCTTTCCAGGAAACGGGTAGAAGGTTCATCACATGAGTCACTGAAACCTTAGATGACTAAATTGTTGAAGAATAAACTGTCAGGAATATGATACTGGACAGGATAGTTGTGGGGTGGGAGAGGAGAGAAAACTGAAATAGCTTCTGTTTGTTTTTTTGTTCATGAGTCATTCCTGAGGAAATTGCTGCGTCTCTGGCCAGGGACAGGGGCAGTGCGCAGGCCGTGCCAGGCCTCCTGCGCAGAGGCAGCAGGCGAGGCCTGCTGGGATGCTGGGGTGTGCAGTGCTGCTGCGCCAGGCCGCAGAAAGGATGAAAGGGATTGGGACCACTCCATAGCCCTCATTTCATCTCCTTTCCCTTATCCCTCTCCACCCTGTGGAAAGGAATCTCAATAACCAATGTACTTGGACCATTTTATTGCTGATCACCATGAAGATGGCAGTACTGAAGGCAGGCAGCCTGTGAGAAACGACTGTACAGAGCCCAAGTGAATAAAGTGATGCAGGGTCACTAGTGCGCATATGCTGTCTGAATCGATTTGCCTCTTTTTTCTTATACCAGCAGGTATGAAAGCAAGAGGAAATGAAGGCATTAAAACTCTAAGCTCTTTTTTTTTCTTAAAAAAAATTCTTCCGTAAATCAAGCTGTATCAATAAAAGTGGCCCAAAGCTCTGACTTTGGATTTCAGGGAGGGTGCCAGTTTTTAAGTGCCAGTAACAACAGCAGTCAGACTCCCTCCACAGCTACTTCCAGAGGAGCTGAACCAGCATTAGCAGTAGTGGGAAATGTTTGCAGTAGTCTCCCGAGTGTGGAGAAACCCCAGTGTTCCAGCACACTGCTGCCAGTTCCCATTTTGGTGAGTTTCACCCAGAGCATTTGACGTTTCAACTTTAGTTCTGCATCTCATAATGCTGTTTACATAACGATTGCTCATTTGGTTCCCATTAAAACCATGGTATTTCTTCTGCAAACCACTACTTGTAAAAATCAAGCCACCCAGTTTTTCATTAGATTGCAGTATAGGAAATAGATTGTAGGATGTAAGTCTCAAACATCAGGGGCCCCCATCAGGTCCCCACACCCAAACTGTGTGTGTTTGTTCCCATCTTGGACATGCAAAGTTCAGCTCTCAGAAGCAGGAACATGAAAGATCTGTGAAGCCTTGTTGAAAGTATCTCCTGCAAAAACACAATGTAGTTACTCCCCAGCAGATGTTCCTCAGATACTGTATTGATAAAAAGGGAGTCTGCAGCTCCGCGCACTCAAGAGTGCCAAGAATCCTCTTTAGACTGTAGGAATGGTAGGTGTGGCTCTTGCAATTTGTCCCAGCACTTCTACCTTTTGAGGCAGCACAGAACGGTTCCTTGTATTATATATACCCCAGCGCTTTGAAAAATTCAGTTTCAGATGTCACAAACAATGGGGGTTTCACCGCTTCCTGTGGGAGCCTGCTCTGCAGCATAACTCATTTCACCATCTGGAGTGTTTCTTGAGTGTCTGCCTGCTTTTAACTTTCTTTTAGTTGTGCACCCACTATTTCTTCCTAAAGGTGGCTTGCCAGAAGTTTCTGTTGTGTGAATTTCACGTTACGTTATGCTTTTTTTATTTTTATGAGGATCAAGAAAACCCGGAAAGATTAATGGCTTCTTCTCCTTGCTTTTTCTTCCTCAGAAAAAAAAATAAGTAATTAATAATGTATTGATGCTTTTCTAGCCATTCATCCCGGCAATTTACAAGGAAAGTCAATGTTGTGCTTTTTTTACAGATGGGAAAAACTGAAGCACAGGGCAGGAAACAACTTGCCCATGATCATTCAGTGAGCCTGTGGCAAGACTCAGATTTTTAACCAGTTCTCCACAATAGTGCCCTACTTCTTTTCTTTTCTTTTTTTTTTTTTTTTTGTCCAGCCCAGTTCCCTCTGGCTCTTGGAGTACCTAGGAAGCTTTACACAAACTTTATTCAGACTTGTCATATTGTAACTGAAAGGTCAGCTTGTTGAATACTTAACAGTTACTATCTTTCCAATGTGTGGGTTAAGCAACCTAATTAAGCAGTGATAAATAAAACCATCAAAGCATTTTAACAGACTGATTCAGTCCCTAGGGCCTCGGAGCTGAATTTCCTTCAGCTAGCCTGTTTTCCTGGTTGCAGATCATCCAGATTGAACACAGCGTATATCAAGCACACTCTTATCGGTGCACTGCAGGGAGATTTCCTTCCTCCTCAGTGCCACCGTGCTTACTTCACCTGTTGTATTTCCCTTAGCTGCAGCTGTAAGCTTGTTTCTCGGAATCTGGGTAACTGCTGCATAGTAGTTAGTCTTACAATTTGGAACAAGAAGATGTCGCTCTGTAGGGCACAGTGCACTGGGTAGAGATACCCAGCCCAGCACTGAGCAGGCCCACATGGGCATCAGAGGGTCTTGGCTGTAGCAGCACAGAGCTCTGCATGGGCTGCTGGCAGGCAGGGTGTTTTTCCTGCCTGGCTTAAAGCTTCTGTCTGTCTGGCCTGCAATTTCAGTGACACCTTTACTGGAATTAGATCCGCCTGAGCACACGGTCAGGTGAGTTTTATTCCTCACCTCCCCATGGAAATGGCCAGGGAAGGCAGCCACAGCCTGATCTGCAGGGGTCTTGTAACTGCCCCACACTGACCCAACGTGGACAGCACCCGTCACGTGTGAGGGGCAGCGCTCTGCATGGATTGAGAAATGTAAAATCAGAGCCCTGCGCAGTCCAGAGCTGTATGTGATGGTCTGCCTGGCTGCTGACCAGTACGCCAGTAAGGGAAGCCCTTACCATCTGAGTTATTCCCCGCACTGCTCCTTCAGGCCTCCTTTATTCCAGATATCATTGAGCCAGCGCCTGAGGATTTACCGAAAGCTGCACAACTGCTGTAGGTCACTGAGCACATCATTGTCTTTGCTTTCAGATTGAGTTTGAGAAATTACCAGCGGTGTCATGCTTGTGCCTCCTGGCCATGTGAATAGAGGAAGCTAAGAACCAACAATAGATTGCATAAAGCGGGGAAATCCCCCTCCAACTTCTCCCAGACCATCTCAAACTGTAGTTGATTTGCATATATGCACTACAAATAACTTTACAATGGCTTCTAGCCCCACAAAAGAGTTGCATGTGCTCGCCTATAATCGTTTAGGCCAGTTCCACCTGTTGAATCAGAGCTTGTATAGAAATCTAAGCAGTTTTATGTAGCATCAGCCTATTTCAGGTGAGGATGCAATTGGGTAATGCTATTCCACACAGAATCAAAATGTTCAATACCTATTAGTAACTAGCAGTTATTCCAGCAAAACAGTGCTAAAAGGCCATATGTCATGCTTTATAATTTATGATTATGGATGGGTGGTATCAGCTAAACTTGCCACTAAGCTTCCTATATATACAACTCCTGTTTGGTGGAAAAGGGCCCTTACTGAAAAGCAGAGAAAAAGCTATAGTATCCTGAGGTTGAATCCTGTGACCAGCTGTTCTGTATGATCTGAGGCTTGCTAGGCCTGGAATTCCTGAGTGACACTGTTCAAAATGTGATGGTGTTAAACAGACTTCCAAAATTCCTGTGATTTTTATTAAACATCATGGTTTAATAGAGGAGCAAAAAGAGATAGTGTATTGCAAATGCGTATGTACTGGGTTGTCTCAGGCTCAAATATGTAGTTGGCTAACATAACACTGCAAAAATCCTTTACATTATCTTTGATGCACTAAGAATGACAATGTTTACAAACCTAGTACATCATGACTATGGAATGCGTAAATTCTTTCTGAAGACAGATGGTATTTTCTGTTCCTTTGCTGAGAGAGTGGGCTGGGTGGGGGGAGGAGGTTGGGGGGGAGGGGGCTTGGTTTTTTTGTTTTATTGGATAACAATATATAGTTCTCAAAGGCTCACTAAGAGCTGTTTCTTCGGAAAGGATTTGCTCACCTACTCCCTTTCCTAGCTGTCTACTGAAACAAGTTCCCAGATACGTTTCCTGTCAGCCCTCTCCCAAAGGTTCTTTTGTTAATATAGCATATTTCCCTTGAAGAATTCATCAAAGATGTATAGGCAAAAGTGGGGTTTGTTCTACTTGCATTAGGGTTATCATCATTGTCAGTATAATTATACTAGGACAGCTGCACGAACAAGTCTTTTCTAGTGTGGCTGCCTTTCATATAGTTAACCAACAGGGCTAGAAAGGAGAAGGAACAGCTTGCCTTGACAGCCTGTGCAAGCCTTGTGTTTCTTCTACAGTATCAACACTGTTAATATTAATAATGTCATGGCCTGTTGCAGTGAATACCTTGCCTTTCACTCTCCTTTCAGCTTTATTGACTTTCTTCAAAGCTTTGATATGGAACAATAGGAATCGGCCCAGGTATGAACTGGCTGTTCTGCAGAGTCCTTCAGGCAGCTGGGATTTCCCTGTGCTACAATGGAGCTTATTTCAATGGTCAGCTGTAGAAATCAGAAGAGGAGAGGTACATACTTGAATAGGCCTGAGACACCTTGCAACACAGTCAGTAGCGGCAAACATGAGGACATGATATGATCTGACTGATGATTCGTTAGCACCTGGGATATTTTGGTCATGATAATGGTCTGTGTTTCTTCAGTTTGTGCCCTTGTCATCACTTTGTGGGTTCATCACAAAGGCTTTCATTTGGGTTTTTAAGAATTCCTCTCACCAGTGACAGTCCTTCTCTGCATCGGGTATCTAATCGCAGTATCACACTAGTGTCATATCCTGCACTTACATCGCAGACTTCATCCCGAAGCACTTTACAGCCTGGCACTGACATGGGACTAAGATTAGAAGAGGAGCAGCTCTACTGGTTAGGAAGCAGGCCCCGGTCTCAGCCTAGGTATTAGGAAGGCATAGAGGGTGGAGCTGTAGTATTTTCTCTGAATCCAAGGCAGTTTGCTGATAGCTGGAAAATCCAGTGGTGTAAGCTGTACTCTGGTTAACTGTAGGAAACGGGTAAAAGCTCAGGTAAAAAATGTCAGTCCTTGTGCACATGCCATTCTCTGTTCATGGGCACTGGCTACCAAAAAACAGTTTTATTGGGAAATCAGTGTGATGCAAGGGTCCTCAGCAAATATATGCTGGCCTTTGGAGAGCTCTGCCAAAGGGTGGTACAGGAACCTGGGCCTCTCTGAGGTTTGCCTCCAGAGCACAAGAGCAGCATCAAAAACTTTGCCAATGAGAGTGAGAGTCTGGACACTGGTAATTAGAAGGACGGCCAGGCAGGAATCAGAAAGAGGACCATTACATAGAAGACAATCCATTTTCAGCAAGCATGTGAAATTAGTATGTACTGAACTAATTAACTTGATTTGTTTTGCCAATCAAACATGTTTCCAAGTGGTTGTTCTGTAGGAAATGGTAGCTTTGTGATCTCATTCTGACACATTGGCGTTGAGGTGTCTGTCTTTATTGTGTGTTTCAGATGGAAAGGATCAAACAAATTTAACCCTGGAAGGAACCAACCCTGCCCTGCAGACCATACGAGTGAGGAATACTCCCTGGAAAGATACTTCAGGTGATGCTGTTTTACCCAGCACTACTGGTGAAACTCCAAGCAGCACATCCCATCTACAGAAAGGAAAACAGAACCTCCACCAAGAAATGAATGAATGAATGAATGAGTGAATGACAAGAATGGTTTTCAAAAATACAGTGAAACAGATAGTGGGCATTCTTCTTTTGTCTCTTTAAAGACTAACTTTAAAAGCAAGCACTGTTCTTTGTATATGTGGGGCCATACTCAACTCTGAACTTAGGAAAATCCTGTATTTTGTTCAGGTTAATGTAAGTGACATAGTAATAAAAGCCTCTGAGTAACACGTGTGCTACTGAAGCAGCATAGGCCACATGCCTTCCTAATTCAGCCCAACACCTCACCAGTCTGGAGGACCTGACAGTCAAACACACAGGACTGCTTGGTATCCACAGCCCACAACATAATGAAATGTTCACTTCTGCTTTTTAAGAGAAATTATAAAGTCACTCATTGGCTTGATTAAGAAGCAGTGGTTCAGGGAGCTCTTATTCCTGTAACTCACTTGAAAATCATCAGAGGTGATGTCACAGAGTTGCTAATAGCCAGGCTCTGACGGCTCAGAATGGAAGGGGAACAGGTGGCAGTCCAAAAGGTGGGCAGATCGGTGTGGAGTACAGCTGCTTAGCTTCCTCTGTCTTCAAAGCGCTTTTAAACTATTCACATTGTGGCTGCAAACCACAGAACTGTTTGCTCACCTTACAGACTTAGGGAATGTATGACCTGCTGAAGGTCGCTGGAGGCATCACTGGCTGTGCTGTGATCAGGATCAGGTTGTTCCCAGCTGTCAAACTCCACATCCCCAAGGGAAAGCCACAAGTTCAGTGAGTGATGACTGCCGATGCACAGTCACCCTTGGCCCAAGAGGCTGGTTCTGCCCTCTGCAATCCCAGAGAAAGGCTCCCTGAGCAACCTCTTGAACAGCAGAGCAACCTGTATGGAAAGATGGGAGATCTGCAAAGTGGCTGCAGGTAATCCAGCAAGGAAATGGGCTGCAGTGGGATCACCTGAGGCAGTGAGGCAGGCAGGTTGCCACCTGCTCTTTGCTGCAGTCTTTGTGTGAGAAGAGAGTTCCTGGGGAGCACATGGCCCCCTGGTAAAAAAGGTACTGCACATCCTTAGCACAGCAATGCAAGAGAGGGAGGGCTGATGGGATGTGGAAGCTGATGCTGTATCACTCCCAGCCACAAAGGGGATGGCACAGAGAAGGCTACTCTGCAGCTATCCGCTTGCTCTTCCATTCTCACAGCTTTGGGCTCTCCCTTAACAAGGAAGTTTCCATCACAACAAGGAAGCTGTTCCATTTCAATAAGCTGCTTTTAAAAGCTAATGCATTTCACCTTGGGGAAGAGCAGTTCTCCAGCTTCAGTGTTACCAGTTCTGTTCTTTGAAGAGACCTCAGTAAAATTTATTTTTTATTCTGTTTTTACTAAAGTTGAGATTTTATTTTTGACAGTGCTGCACTACTGGCCATTAAGTCAAACCCCACTGAACGTGCTTGTAGCCATTTTATCTGTGTATCTTGTAAATATTTGGTAGGGCACTCAGACCCAGAAGTGTTTTCTTGCTCTTGCAGTCACATGCCTGGTTCCAGGCCCTTTCAGAAGCACAGAAGTCTGAAGAGAGAGAAAATTCCAATGAGATGCATTCGAGTCTCCAGGGAGCAACTGCACTCTGTTTAGACCAAAATTTCTCATTGTTGCCTCTCCATTTTTCAAAAAAACCCAAAAACAAAACCCCTGCAAAGACAGAAAGGGAAAGCTGGAGGGTTTTTTATTATTATAAACATTGAAATGCAAGCACTGTTTCACATATTTCTGTGTGTTGCAGGGCCATTTGTGACTGGAAAGAGAGATAAGCTTTTTAATGCTCTCTGCACTACCTGGGACATTTCCTTTCATGTACTAAAATGTTTTACAAACATTAATGAATTAAAGCTTAATCCCCCTTCTTCTCAGTCCTGTGAAGCAAGTGCTAAGTGCAGTTTAAAGACAGGGCTTATAAGACTAAAAAAGTTGTCCCTTGCCTGAGGTCACATGGGCACCGTGGCAGGGTCTTTGAGTCCCATCCATCTATTTTAAACACAGAGAATGAACATTCCCTCCCTTTGCCAAGCTTGCTGCACTGTTGGAGAGAGTCCAGAGGAGGGCCACAAAGATGATCAAGGGCCTGGAGTGATAGGACAAAGGGTAATGGCTTTAAACTGAAAGAGGGTAGACTTAGATTAGATATTAGGAAGAGATTCATCCCTGTGAGGCTGGTAAGGCCCTGGCACAGGCTGCCCAGAGAAACTGTGGCTGTCTGTGGATTCCTGGCAGTGTTCAAGGCCAGGCTGGATGGGGCTTTGGACAACCTGGGCTAGTGGAGGGTGTCCCTGCCCATGGCAGGGGGGTTGGAACTAGATGGTCTGTGAGGTCCCTTCCGACCCAAACCAGTCTGTGATTCTGTGATATCTCCCCTTCTGGCATATAGGGAAAACATGCTGGCATCACACCTTGAGATAACCTTGATTTTACCCCTTAGAACAGAGAGACTATTCAGAGCTGCTGTCCCATGGATTCAAGACATTGAAAAGATCAAAGAGGAATGTAAGGGGAGGGGAAAAAAGTCAAGTCACAGCTCTGTCTGCCTTGGGCATGTTCCATCTCTGCTGCTGCCAGTGGAATTGGTGTACTATCAGGAGCAACCTCAAACATTTTTGTACGTGCATCTGTATAATATTCGTGCAGGACTGTGGTAAAAATGCCATAATTAAAGAGAGAACTTGGCTGACATAAAATTGGACAGATGAGTCAATAAGTCACGCCTGTATTGAATATATGTGATTTCATTATTCTGCTGCATGTGACCTGCATTTCTTACTGCTGCTTATTATCGGTATCCCATAAGTACTGCTGCAGCCATCCTCTTTCACCTCCTCAGAAGAAAGGGACAGTCCATCAACCAGTTCCTCTCCAGTGGTATGAAGCAGGCTTTTACCATGGGAATTAATGGGCAGTTGAAGAGAGTGGTTCCCAGCAGGGCTGAGCAAAAAGCAACGTGCACATAAGCCATGAAGCGGAAGGGAAGGAAACAAATCTATAGATTTAAAGGTTTTGAATTACTTCTTTTTTCTCAGCCTCCCTTGTCCACACCAATCGATAACCAGACGTGCAAAAGGTGAAAATGTATTGACAGTGGCTGGTGCAAGCGGGACTGAGAGCTACTCCCACTGTGCAAATAAATCTAAAGTCAGTCAAATGCCAAAACCAGATCACAGCACTCGTAGGGGAGAGATGCTGTGAGAAAAATCAAATCACAGAGCAGCAGCCTCATCCTGTCTCTCCAGACCCTGTACACCTTGGCCTCTTCTTACTGTTACCTTCTATGACAAGGCCCCAGCGCTGGTCCCTGGGTGCGCTTCTTCTGCAGCCCCCTGCCCTGCAGAGGATTCAGGCTCACTGCAAATGCTGTGCACAGTGCTCATTTCATTCCTTGCTGAAAGGCAGCCAGGCCTGAGGTGGAACATGGCAAGCGCTTCACTGCACCTGGCAACTCCATGCAGCTGCTGAAGACGAGTGGGGAAGAAAGCGGTGTACAAATGCAGGGGAATTTTCACATAGGCAGGATGTAATTAGCAGAGCTGGAATTCAGCCAGGATGCTGGGGTTAAAACACTGGCTTGCAGGTAACACACTGGGATCTTTCATAATTCAGATGCTCAGGGTCTCCCATTTCCATCTTACCTGGAAGACGTCAGAAGACCATTCCCTTTTTAATGTTCCTGGGCAGCTCTCGAACATCTGACACACAGGAAAAAGTGTCTAATGGTGCTGCACCTGCAGTGCTTCTCCACCAGCAACTGCCACCGTGAAGAGCAGCTGAAAGGATCACATCCTGACAGGGCTACGGCTGCATTGTGGTAAAACACACCACAGCTGCCTCCTTGCCTTGGGGTTCACCTCACCCTTACCCTTCGTTACTCAGTTACCAGGCCACAAATCCCCACCAAACAGAAAGGCAAGTTTACGGCAGCGCCTCACACGTGAAACACAAGAGAGTGAACATTACCGTTAGGTGCTGCTTCAGCCACCTGAAACACTGCCAAATCGGTACCGGACAACAGAGACCTAGATGAAGCACTTCTCACCAGTGCAGGAAGCAAGCTTTTCCCACTGGCCTTACTGGTAATACACAGGCATTTGTGCCTCCTCCTTCCTTCCAGCAGAGAAATCACGTTCTAAGCAGCAAAACATTTTTTCCCCTTCGTGATCTCACTTTCCATATAAGCAATCTTTGTGTTTACTACAAGGATGTCGAATGTCCACAAAAGGTCAGGGAAGTCATTCATGAACCTCACGTGTGGAAAGTCCACACGACATTTCTACCACTATGTGGCCCACAGCCCAAAATAGCAACCTTTAACCTCTCGTCCATCAGACTCGCAGACTGTGTACGGTTCGAAGACCTGACTTCCTCCCTGCGGTGCAGGGCGTGCAGGCAAAACAAGAGGTGTCCCTGCCATCAGGCATAATCATCAGTAAGTCACAAAAAAGGGACCCCCCTCCTATCCTTGTGAGGGGTCCCCATGTCGGCTTTTGTGTTGTCTGGATTGTTTGCATGCCCAGATTGCCATGCAAGTCCCCCTCTTTGTCACGTGTTGCTTAATACAACGCCCAACCAAACCTGGTGAGAGTACCTCAGTGAGCGGGATAGAAAACCTGCAGACTGACTCCAATGGCAAAGTGAGCCAGAGAGAGGAAAGTATGGGCAGCTGCAGGCAACAGGAAATCCAGCACTAATAAATAAAACGCCTTAAAGCCAGAAAGAGGAAATAAACAGCAGCAGCACAAACTGAGAGGACAGAGAGAGGAACACAGCATAACTGTGGCTCAGGAATCACTGCGCTACAGTGAGCTTATTTTCACAGAACGTTGTCTTGGTTTGTTATGTGTTCAGACTGCAAAAAAAAGTGGGGGAGTGGGAAGACTGCTCAAAGAGAGGGTCTCTATCAGAAGAAGTTGTCAACAACCACTGTAATTAAGGAAGCAGCCAGAGCGCACACAACCTGAGCTGTCGCCAAAGCGAACTGAAAGCATTTTCTGTTTGGAGCCATAGCCCCAAAGGATAATAAAAGATGGTTCTAGCATGCCAAGTGAGGAGCTGCAGGGACGCCGTTCCTAGGCAGTGAATGCCCCACTCCCACCTTTCCATAATTAGATGCCGTGGGGAGGCAGCAAGCTCCTCTTGCTACACGCGCTTTTGAAGCACGTGCCCGTCTGAGTGCAGCAGCTGCCTCAGAAGGCCACCAGGCAGGTAACCCCCAGCCATCATGGCAGCGATGGAGGTGGCACTGCCTGAGCTCTGCCCCGCAGCTGGTGGGCCGGTCTGACACTGCTCCGACCAGACTGCCAAAACAGCAACCCTTAATTTTTCCCCCTCGCACGCTGGGAGGCGGGTGAAGCACAGCCCCACGGCAGTGCCGCCACCAGTGGGAGCTGCCGCGTTTGGAAGAGCTGCGCCCCGCTCTCCTCCCGAGGGCGGCTGCATTTAGGAGGCTTGATGCCGGTTCCTTGGCAAGGAGCTTCGTGACCGGCATGCCGAGGCAGTACTCTTCTGGCTGGGACAGCCACATGGCCTGCGCCTGTGCAGTGGCGGGTGCCGGCGAATGGCAGGTGGGCTGGCAGAGCCGAGGGCATCAGCACAGACCTGCTCAGGCATGGGACAGCATGGTGAGGCCTTCACCAGTGGCTGGAGGAACTGGTGTGCTGGGTCAGCAAAGGGAAAGAAGCCATTCAGAAACTGCATTTGTATTTCTCACTTCGTTCACGGAGTGGTGTTTTGCCTTTCATCCTCCCCCCCACTCTCCCCCCAGCCCCGTGCGCATTGCTGGCATTCTCTCCCAATCCCATACAATGACTCTCAGGTCTCCGCAAGCCACTGCCCACCAATGGAGCCTGTGGTCACTGGACCGCCCCATCACATGAAAAGTTACACACAAAGGTTTAACGCCTTCTCCTGACCCCAGCCCTTGCTCCCCAGGTTCCCCCCGCAGGGTTTCCTATCCTCATCAGGTGCCCGGGAAGCTTTTTGCACTGGGCAGGGTGCTAAGAAGCTCCAGTGTTTCCGGAGTCGGGGAGCTCTCTCCTAAGTTGTATTTGCAAGCAGCAGAGCCAGGTGAATGGCTGGCAGGGCTGCCATTTAGATCAGAAAAAAAGGAAGGACTGCTGCTTTCTAACCCAATGCAGATTGTGTTGCCCCACTTTCTCTAGCCCTACAGACCCGCTAAGGGTTAATTATTTCAGCAGGGTATGGAAATCACTTCTTAAAGCCTGTATAGAGGGCACACAGCTATCATCCAATACCATTTTAACCCTCGCTGGACACTGACAATGTGCTTGTTACTAGAGAATCAGAAAGAAAATGCAGACCTTTCCCTCAAGCTTTCCATTGCCAAATTCTAGCTAATAGTGCAAGTCACCAAGTATTTTCTTTTGCATTCCTCCTACCTGTGAGACGTGCTTTTGGAGAATCTGTAATGGTAGTGATCATTTTATTAAATATAGATGGAAAGCAGGAATGTTCAAAAGCTGTTTCTGATCTATAGGCAGTCACAGCTATCGCTGTAACATGAGGGGGCTGCAGGTGTCTCCTGCCCAGAGTTCTTGCTCTCCTCCACCTGATGCATCCATGTAGGATTTCGTACACGTGACAGCATGTGATTCATGAACTGCAGCTCAGCTTTGGAAAGCATGGGAATTGTGCCTGGTGGTCAGGGCCCAGTGTTCATCTGGGCTTCACATGGCCCACAGAAAGACGTGCCAGCTGCACCTTCAAGCTGAATAGTTGGATAATCAAACTGAGTGTTCGGTTTCGGGTTTTGTTCTCTTTTTTTTTTGGAGGGGAGGGGGCAGGCTGGTTATGAACTCGACCTATATGTGCATTTTTGTGGGTTTAAGCAAAAAGACCATGGCAAAGCTTTAAGTTACAGTCTTGGTACAGTAAGTATTAATATCATTCTGTTTGAAGCTCCATCATTACCCACATAACTTTCAAAAACAAAAAAACCCAAACAAAACTGACAGTATTCTTGAAATTACCTGCTTTTCTCATGCATTCAAAAGTGCTAGCCTGTTCTGCTACTGGCTGTCTTTGATTGTCACTTTATATTTTATTACATTGTTTAATTCTTAATTGTAAGCCTTCAAAATCATAAAATCTGAGTTCTCATCTCATTCTCTATACTCAAGTGTAACTACTGAAAACTGGCTCATCAAATTCTTTAATATATACAAACTTCAACATACTTTGTTTAAATTGGTTATTTCCAATTCAATCCAAGCAGGAGACTTGGGAAATCCTGCTTCTCCCAGGTGAGCGAATATCTGAATAATATAGGAATGGCTTTCCTCACTGCAAAGCATTAACAAAACACATGCATAAATCCTGGGGTTAAATCAGTCAATACTGCCTATTTAAAGGAAAAAGTCATTTAACTCTTCAGGAGGGATTCAGGCTACTGGTAAGGATGGAGGCAGCACCCAAATGGAAGCCTGTTTGGAGAAGAAGATACGAGTTGGTGACGTTCGTGCCTGCAGTCTGAGGGCACTGCCCACTCTGCTACATGACGGCCAGCGAGGAGGATTTTCCATTTCTGGAAAGTACAGTGAAACAGGGGAGCCCAGTGACCACCAAATTGTCTTTCTTTCCATGAAGGAAAAGTAAGCAGGGACACATTTAACTAGATCAGGTTGGTCAGAGCTTCATCAAGCCAGACCCTGAAAGTCTCCAGGGATGGGGCCTCCACCACATCTCTGGGCAACCTGTGCCAGTGTCTCACTACCCTCACAGTGAAGAACTTCTTCCTAATGTCTAATCTAAACATCCCTTGCTCTAGTTTAAAACCATTGCCCCTTGTCCTGTCACTACATGCCCTTACAAACAGTCCTTCCCCAGCTTTCCTGGAGCCTCTTCAGGTACTGGAAGGCTGCTATCTGGTATCCCCAGAGCTTTCTCTTCTCCAGGCTGAACAAGACCAATACTCAGCCTGTCACCGAGCAGACCTGGCTGGGGTGTGAGAAGTCACACTGTGCAGCCACACGAACATGTGTATGCCCTGGGTACGAAGCCTACTTGTGTGGGGCACATCCCATTGTGTGTCACACCTGGCTGTCAGCAGCAGTTGTGGGTTCCTGGGGCGTGACACAATAACCTCTTTCTGCCTAAGAGAATAGCGTGGGATTTGGGGGAGGCAGCTGGAAACGTACTGGCAAAGAACTGGTTTGGCTTTTGTCTGTCCTGCAAGGTAAGGTGCCTGGGCAGCTGCTGACCTGCCCCTGACGTGCTGGGAGGGGCCCGCCAGTAAAGCAGCACTGAAGGTGAATGCTGGACTTGGGGTGTCTGGATGGGAGAGGAGTTAGTGGGAACCCCCAAGGAAGACCCTGCCACGGGTTACCTCTGTGGTAACAACATGATAAAACTGTGTATTTAGGGTAGAATTTTACAGCAGCTTGATCTGAAGTCTGGGCTGCCATGGTCTTGTCAACCCTGCTGCCTTCAACACCGGTGCAACCACTCATGGAAGCAGCTCAAAGAGCTGATCCAGCTAGAAATTTAACTGGGGGGTGGGGGGGATGTATTTAAAAAAAAGTTTTTCTTTATTAGAGAGTCTCAAAGTTTAATCAAAGAGAACTGGACAAATAAAAATACTAGAGATCAAAAAGGGCCAAAACAGATACAAATCTGAAAAAAAAAACCCCAAAACTCCACAAATACAGATTATTTTAAAATAAAAGCCAGTTAAAATTTCCTTACTGTATCCACCCCTGTCTGCTTTCCAACCCCTCAGCCATTCACCCCACAAAGCTGTAAGCCTGAACAATTCAGATATGCTAAGCAAAGCTATGGCTTCTAGCCTGGTAAGTCAGAGCCTTCAGTGCCCATGAAAAGCTTCAGGGAAGTTTCCTCCAATGTTAATAGACATAAGATAGGGTTACAGAACAACCACATAACTTTTGATTGACCAAAAAGTGAAGGTTTTTCTGAAGCATTGATAAAAGATTCACACAAGGAGACCGTGGAACCTCTGATTGGAGCGCTCACATTGCTAAATATGTTTCAAGAGAGCATAATCATTTTTGGAGGCACACTGGTTCTCATTAGTGATGTCTGCTCTAAGAGGAAAAGACAAATCAAACATTTTTTTAAAGGAAAAAAGCATTTGTAATTTCTTTATTATGGATATGCAAGAAGACTCCCTCTCTGTTGCTGGGAAAACCAGTTCCTTCTCCGTAAGCATTAAAGCTAATTTTTAGAAAGCATTTGTTAAGCAAAACAGGTTAATTTTTATTATTTTTTTTAGTTGGAGTCTTTCTGTTGATGCCAGCTGCTTTAGTTGTAGGTATCGTCTGGGAGGTGGTGTCTGTCAGTAAGTCCCACGTGGGTGTCCCCTCGGCTGTCTCTCATAGCCGCCCTTCTATAAATCACAGCATATTAAAAAAAAAAAGGGGGGGGGGGATAACACTGACATGTGAACTAATCCCCACATCAAAGAGCACAACTCTCCCTCCTCTAAACACCCGCCCCCTTCTTTTGCTGGGAAAAGTCTAATGCCTAGAAGGCGATTTACACAAAACTTCGTCCCAGTTGTTAGGAAACTTGCAGTGGGGCTTACTTGCCAGCTGCAGAAGAGACCTGGGAATCAGGGTAACCACAAAGGCTAGCCTGCGGCTTCCTGCATTTGGCAGTTCAGAAGAGAGAAGACACACAGCCGGCTGCTTGCAGCACATTTGTGTATATGTTGATGGCATGGCAGGATAGGCATGTATATAGGCAGATGTAAACGTGACTAGTAATGCGGCTCTGTATGGGCACATATGTATCTGCATGTGTCTACAAGCACTTACATAGGCACAGGAGTACCTGTCCTAACACATACACAGGTACACACAGGTGTACACACAAATACCTCTCCCTGTGCTCGAAGCAAGGAGGGCCAACGGGACATACATATGAAAAACAGAAGCCCGTAAGGGTGCACAGCTGTGCATCGGGTGTTCTAGGCATGGAGAGGACTAGCTGTAGCCTGTGCTCTCTTCAAGTATTCATTCCTGCCATAGGCCTGGCTTTGAGCTGGTTCAAATGCCTGGAATATATGAGGAATAAGGGCGATACTTCTATATAGGAGAGGTTTAAAACATAAACTCACTTCTGCCCTTGCCTTTACAGATGCTCCCTGTGCACCGACTAAGCACACGAGATAATTCCAAATAATTGACTGTCTCTGGAATGCAGCTGAAGGGAGGAAAAAATACCTCTGTTTGGCTAGATAACTCATTTTCCAAATCAGTGCTGGGTGTGTGCCTGTGCCAGGCACGCTCCTTCAGATGTACCACAAAGCTTGGACAAAAGCTATACTGGTAGTTCTGTATTTGTAATCACTAAGCAAAAACACCCACCCACTGTGAAATTTAGCTGTTTTAAAGTACATTTCTATGAGTATTTAAGTCCATGCAAACTAGATACCTCCACCACCATTGCTGGTTTCTGTTCGACTACTTCAGCTGGGCTTGCTGCTCTCCTCTCCCCTCACCCACGCAGGGAGGCAGGGATGCCCTGGGGCCAGCATCCAGCATCCCAGTCCACCTCCAGGTCACCCCTTGCCCCAGGCCAGAGGGCCACAAACACCTTGTTGTGTGGGAGGCTCACTCCCAGTGCAAGAGAGTGAACTGGAGAAGGGAACAGTGCTGGGTTTAAAAAAAGCCCTTCCCTTTTGGAGGTGGTTGGTTCCAGCCCAGCTGCGTTCACCAATGCACTTCGGGGCGATTGCACAAGAGCTGAGGGGTGGAAGCACACAGCCGAGGCAGTGAGATGCCAGGGCAGCTCCCTTGGGTGGCAAGTGCTGGCTTAGGGCATTCATGAACGTACAGCCTGTGGGGAGAGCACCAGGCGTGGGGAGTCCTGCGTCTCCCACTTGGCTGTTGCAGAGGCCACAGCAGGCGTGGGGGGGAAAGGCATGGACCAGGACGTTTGTTATTCCAGTTACACACTCCCTCCGCGTAGATGTGCAGCTCTGTGTGTGTCTGTGCCTGTGCCCTGCTCTGTGTCGAGTGGCGAGGATGTGAAAGAAACCCTGAGTGGTTGCACCTTCACCTCCAGTACATGGAAAAACAAACACAGCCATTCTCTTGTTTGTTGATTTAGTGCAGGGTGCTCCTTCCATTACAAAACCATTTCCCTGCAGGCAACAGGCTAAAACCTATTTGCTTATTATTCAGAAAAAGAAAATGAGGTTTTCAGGATGGGGGCAATCTTCAAGCATCTCTTCTGTTGAGAGATTGAAAGGAGAGAACCTTCTGTCCTGTGCTTCCTCGTGCTTAACTTTTCCTTTTTCTTAGCTCAGAAACACAAGCCACACGTTATCTCTCTTTCTCCTCTGCTTGAAATGCAAACCTTTGCACGGGAGAGCTGTGCTTAGAAAGTTAAACATGTGCTTAGTCAGGGGTATTTATACAGAGTTGGCTCAGACCACTGGAAGTTGCACCCAGAGCAGCAATTTGCAGATACCCCTAACCCAACCATCTATAATTTTCAGAGCCAAAAGCCCAGGCACAAACACTTCTGTTCACAGGGGAGGTTTCCTCCAGCTGCTCAGGTTGATGGCTGCCCCAGCTCCCCTTTAGGACGGTGTTAGCGCCAAGCCAACTTTTTGAACTGGAACAGCAAAGTTGGACTCTGGGCGTGAGATACGTCTTTGTTTGAAGCAAAGGCACGTGAAAAGTATCACAAGTCTTTCCTAGTCTGTTTGTACATGCGAGATGCACCCAGCGGCGGTTCCCAGCGCTGACTAGGACAAGTCAGGATGAAAGCTGCAAGAAGAGCAGCAAAGTTTATCTAGAGCTGGCACCAGTTTTGGTACCCAGCTGAATCCCCTGTTACTACTGAGTCCAGAGAGTCATCTATCTTTGTGCCAGCACCACCCCAAAATAATCAAACCAGTCTCAACACCTTCCTTTTTGCCAGTTGAAACCACCCCTCGTCCAGATGGCCTTTTAGACAACAACCCTGCTGGCTGGCCTTTTGGGTGTCTGACTCTGTACCCTCCTCCCAAATCAAAACCAGCTGCATTAAAAAGGAATGGATTTATGTCGCAGGGAGGAGGGTACCCCAGACAATGTCGAAGGAAAAGCAGATCAAAAAGAGCTGCTAGTACTGGGTACATGGGCTGTCCTTTCAGCAGCTTCAGGCAACGTCCTTTCAGCACAAGAATGAGTATCAAATAGAGAAGCAGCCCATGGGCCTGCGAGCCGAGATACCACATCAGAAATAGCTGCAGCAGGTTGAGAGGTTAACAGTAAAAATAAGTCGGGAATGTAGGAGTGGTTTAATTTAGCAAAATGCAGCTAGGCAAGTTTGAACAAAGCCAAAAGTTAAGGAATAGAGCTCTGCCTTGGGCAAGCTGCAGGGCTGCGAATTGTGAGGACCTCAGATGGACGCAACATGATGACTCCCATCATGGAGCCGTTCTGCCCTTCCCTGACTCAGCCGTAGAGGCTGGCGCTGGCAGGGAGGGAGCACAGCCACCAGCACACCGCACCGGAGCCTGCTCAGGGCGTGGGGTTTTTGAAATCTCCCACCTCATCTTTTTTCCTACATTATGTTCTACAGCGACCGTAACGCCCTGCTCAGCATCGTGCGGCACAGGCTTTGACTGCAACAGCTTACTCGTTCTTTGGCCACAGAAGACATGCATGTATGTATAGAGAGTTAGATATAGATAGATAGATAATGTATATGTGAGTGTGTATTTCTAATTCAAAAAAAAAGAGAGAGAGATATCTTCACCGGATGAAGATTTCCAATTCTGTACATTTTTATTTCAACGCCTTCCTGCTCCACTGCTTTTCAGTGTGCTCTAAGTAACAGGTTAATTCCCCTCTCCATGACTCACTTCCAAGGTCTCCCAGGCAGGATTCAATGTGACGGTGTCAGCAGCTGCCGCAAGAGCTGTTTAAATGCCTCCGCACATACTGGGGAGCGAAGCGTTGATTCCGGGCAGCAGCATCAGGAACATCAGGGTTTGTTTAAACATTCGCTGGGGATTTTCCTAAAAAGTCAATGTTCCTCCCTCCGGTTCTGTGGACTGGCTGAGCGTTACTGTGCAGTTGCTTCAGCTTTTATTTTAGCGCATGAGGAGCATTGTCCTGTGAAAGGGAACCTTCTGGTTTTGGTTTAATGGCAGACTGTCGCTGTAATTTGATTTTAAATTATCTACTGTTGAGCTTTTCACAAGTGAATCCAACACACATGCATTTTCTCCATAACAAATTTGACTGTCTGGAGAAACAAAGGTTGGTAATTAAGCTCACAGCACTTAATCAGGATGGGGCCTAGGCATGGCCTAAAACCTCAACAAGATAGTGCCTCCATTTCTGGATTCTTACCAAAAAGAAACCTCCGACTTGGTGCAGCCTGCTTGCACTGGATAATCTGGCTCCGTGAGTCCCTGGGTAGGCTGCTGGGCTCTGCTGCGGGAAGTCGGCACCTCGGTGTGTGTAGGAGGAATGCCAAACCAGCAGACACCACTCCGGGGTAACCAGCCATGCCAAGTCAAATGCATAATTCGGCAAGATTATGGTTAAATCTGGGAGATAGATTTCTCCCCAGCCCATGCATGAGATCCCAGCACCTTTTGTACTTTGAAATACCATTAATTACTATTTATCAGATGTAAAATGCAATGCTACTTCGTATAGTATGCCTTTAAGCGCTGTATTACTCTACCTTTCCAAGCACATGCTGCAGCCAGGCAGGCTGATGGCAAGTGTCACCAGCAGCAAACACCCCTTGGCTAGAGCCCAGCCTTCAGAGTCCATCCAGGCTCCAAACCGGGCTGCCTGCGAGGCCAGGGACAGGCACATTACCCAGCCGCATGGTTTCAGAAACAAAAATAGTCACATGGTGATTATTTCTGATGGCATCTGTGCTCCTAACTCACACACACAAGTTTGGAAGGAAGCACCTGCACTAATCCCTCTCCTCGATGACCTGCCTTTGTGCTAGTGCTCAGCTGCCCAGGAGCTGGCTGCAGGGCAGGCAAGCCGTGCCGTGCCAGGGCAGCCCGGGCACCGTGCTCCTGGCTGCTGGGGTGTGCATGGGACTCCCCCCACTCATCCCAGCTGCACTCACTCTGTCATGGAGAGGCAAAGTGGTTTGAGACCCCCGCTGCAGTGCAGTGAGGGGTAGGTCCAACATGTCTGACAGCACTAGTACCTCGAGACCACCATGGTGGGGCTTCCCAGCGGTTTGGCTCCTGAGGCCACAGCCTCTGGATAATTCCCACCCCACATGTGTGTCACGTTTCCTTCCAGTGAAAGCAAAATATTTACACTAATCCAGGGTCACCCAGTGGCCACCCCGCTATTGCAAGCTGGAAGCAGCTGTGGCACTATAAACCAAGGGGCATGAGGGCAGAGGGGTTTAGCACGGTTCTCCAAAGTAAATGCTGCTGGCTGGTGGCCACTGCTGGGAGCAGTGGGCAGCCGGAAGGCGGGTGCTAGGCAGGTGCTCTCAAGGCAGGATGAGGACAGGCTGGCAGCAGGGCTGGTGGCTGCCAAGCAAGGCCAGGAACTTGGGGACAGGGGGCTGGGGTGGCGATGGCAGAGCAGAGCTGGTGCTGGGGTCAAGGAAAGGTGGATTTGCAGAGCCCAGACAGCTGTATCTGGCATCCCTACCAGCCACCCTTCCCACTAGTCCGTGCACAGCCCCAGCGTGGTTGGTACCTGAGGCTATGGCTACACCAACCTCACTTCTTTACCTGCCTTCAGGGAGCTGTTAGAAATACCCCTCCTGTTCTGCAGGAGATTTTTGGGCACAATTAAACCATCCTGGAATTTTCTGGGCTAGACTTGCCCTGTGGCAGAGCACAGAATTCAGTGATTTAAACTGGTAAGCTTGAACTACAGGACTCGCAGCCTCTGTATTCCTGGACACCCAAGAGAAAGGGTGGCAGTTTCCCATTGTAGTAGCTTGCACACAAAAGATCTTCCTGAGCTCTTCCAACCTCCTCATAGCCTCAATCTCTCCCATGTGTTACCAGAATTGTTCTTTATCCCATATTGCACAGCTGATCAGCACCTGAAACCTCTGCTGTGTACTGCAGCACACACGAATTGTTGCTGGATAAAGTGGCTGGCAACTCCTGGTCACCCACACGTCAGATGCTACTGACTTCTCCTCAGCTCATCTTGTCCCACACCCATCTGCCCAAAGTGACGACCCAAACCTGGGTTTCATACGCGGCACCAGAAAGGTTCGGTCAGGCAGTAAGCAAAATGGTGCTTTGTATGCCTCGAACCCGCTGCGGGGGCATAAGGACATTGAGCCTGCCAGCACCGGGGCTGCTTCCAAAAGCCTTCACTCACCTGCTGACATAGAAGTGAATGTCAGGCATGAGCCACAGTGGCAGTGGAGATGGCTCCCTCTCCATCCCCTCTGATCAAATGCGCCCAAAGGAGCAGCAGGTTGGGGCGGAACAATCCCACGATCACTGCTGCTTTTGTGGTGCTGCCGCCACTCTCCCAGCGGGGTTTCTGGGAAAGCCTGTGGAGCAACCGAAATACTAACGGGATGTTCCAGTTGTTCTCGGCTCTCTAAGGGAAAGGCAACTGCACCTTTTGCATCCAATCGTTTTCCAAGGACACTTCTCATAACAGTTATCTCAGTGGCAATATCCAAGACTTAAGTACGGGGCCAAAGCTGGAGAGGATGGCATTTCCCTCCGCCCCACACTTGGGATATAAGGTTTTCCCCAGCTTTGCAGAGAATTTGCTTTATACCAATTACTAAGCTATTAGGTATGCAAGGCATAACTATAGCAGAAGGGGATTTCTGTGTGGGAGGAACAGTATGATTCAGATTGTGTCATCAGCCTTACAAAACAAAATGTTCAGTCAACAGAATACGCTTCTGTGATGTAGCCACCCATTTTTTCTGCCTTTATTTTGTAAACTTAGCCATAACCCTGCTGCACCAGGACCTGGGAATCAGCCTAGCAATCTACAGTAGGATCGGTCAAGAAAAGAGGAGTTTACAGAAGCACTGAGATGACCTAATACTCCAATAGCCTTTTCCTCACTGGGAGAGATGTCCGGAGCATGGCAAGGGGAAGGAGGGAGCAAAAGCTCTCCTCAAGCACCTGATTACCAATTCGTGTAGCAGTTCCTTGAGACAGCTGGCACAGGAAAACAGCAATGGGAATGCTATTCTGGCTTTGGAGACTTGCCTGGTTCACAACCAGCCCAATGTCTGGAGCACAGACACACGGCTGGGTGTTGCTCACGTAAGCACCCGCTGCACTGCACTGGCTGCTGAAGGGGGTCCGTTAATGTGCTGAGGTAAGAAGATGGCTGTTGCTGAACGGTTGTTTTAGAGCAGCCTTCAGGGATGTACCGCCCCACATTTTCTGGGGTTGAAAGGGAGCATGGTAAGGCTAGAGGGAAGGCACTGATTTCACGAAAAGATATTCTAAGTTGACACCTGGGAGTGTCAATCAGATAAAAATACTTCTTGGAACCCTGCACTTACGCATTAAAAATGAAACTGTATCAGGACCATTTTCCTCCCCAGAAAACTCAAATTTAAGGTAAAACAAAGGAATTCCTGATGTCTTAAGGTATGTTGAGTTCACAGTGATACCTACCCTTCCCAATGATGCCTGTGAGAAAAACCCAAGCCATCCATAACAGACAGTTCTGCCTTATCAGGGATCACAAAAATCAGACTGCCCTAATCTCGCTCACACAGGGACTGGGCCAACTCCAGCCATCACTAGAGTATATAACAATTTGGTTTTAGTGCATTCCTGACAAGACAAGTGGCACACAGGAGGCAAACGCTTCTCAAAAGGCTGGCTCAGAAAGCCAGAAGCTTGTGCACTACACTGTGGTGTGCCGGCCTCGTATCTCCCCATTAAACATTAAACACAGAACTAGTGTCAGTCTCTGAATAATTTTCTAGGCTTTGCACATTCTTTTCACATGTGTTTCTAACATAAAAATGACACTATTGTGGATCTGGTTTTGTGAAGCCAGCTAAAAGCTGCATGCACGTTTGATTGTGTGTGTGATATTTTCAGTACTTTAGCTGCCCTCAAAAAAGGAGGGGGGGAAGAGGGCAGGCTGCAACTTGCTTTCTTAATAATATGCAAAACCTTTAAAGCTCAAGTTACAGTAAGTATTTTGGCTCTAAGCTCCAGCTGTGAAGCAAATACCCCAAAGACTCCCTAGAACAGAACTGTCAGACTTCAATAACGACTGATGTACAACAATGAGGGGCATCTGTGTCAAAAGAACCTGCTGGCAATATCAAAACTAATACTTTTTAAAGAACAAATTTTAAGATCTATCTCAAAAGCAACATCACCAGCAGACATCACCTCATCTCCTTCTGGAAGCGCCTTGGGGCTGAGACTTACCCCATTCCCTCTGTTACGGCATATGGGCCCTGCCTGATGTCGGCTTTCATGCTGCTCACTCGCACACACTGGATCTGTGTGCCAGGCTGGCTCTAGCAGGAGCTGGGCCTTTGGCAAGTCTCCTGCCAACCCCTGCAGCCCAAGGGAGGGCTTAATGGAAGACCAGACCGGCCAGTTCTGGGGTCTGACAGCCTGAGAAGGCTCCTGTAATGTCTTAGCAAAGACTCTGAAGTCTTGCCAAAGACCATGAAAAATGCAACTCCCAAGGAAACACGAGGACATATGATAGGTGATAAACCCAAAAAAACCCAAGTCTGAAGATGTCAGGGTTTTTCTACTGAGTTTTATAAGGGAGTGCCATCAGGCTGTGTATAGCTTGTCCTTAGCCATGCTGCAAGTGGCTTGATGGGGCAATATACAGTAAACAGAGAAATTAAATTATGCCAGCATGAAGGGGCCATCCCCTTCAGACCCCCTACCTCTCCTCCAAATGGCAGCACTTCTTTTTTCCAGGTCTGTATACCATACAATGGTCCAGGGCCTTCCTAGAAATGAAAACACCCATTCTTCCTCACCTTCCTCTTTCAGTGAAAACATATATGATGAGAAACCACGTGCACATGCATGTGGGTAGGCATGAGCCCCAGCACGGGCACAGATGTTGTGTCTAGATGAATGGACAACAGAGGTCTCTGCATAGGTACGAACATTTACCACGTGTGGTGCTGGGAAGCACATGAATGGTTCCAGCTAAAACCCACAATATTGGTTCTACGGTGTTGTAATGTAAAGAACCCTTCTCTTATGTCAGAGCCTTAACGTTTTGTGCCATTGGCATGGTGTCAACTGGAGTTCAAAGATGAGACAGGCAGCAGGTAGGAAACAATTTCTAAACCAGTGGATTTCTGCAAATATGATAAAGATGCTCGCAGCAGACTAGGCCATTGGACCAGTGTCCTTTTTTATCTGATTTTTCTAATTCCTGTTTTACAGAGCAGTAGACAAATCATCAGCTTGCCTTAGCTGTGTATGAGCCCCATGTGTCTGTTTTGCCTGAGGCAAAAAAAATTGTCATTGCAATTTCAGGTAGTCAGATTCAGCCCTGGAAGTATTTGGCGCCTTACACCAACCTGCATGCTGGCCAGAGTCCTCACTACGTTCAATATAAAGTCGGCTTCAGCAGAGCTCTGTTGTCTCCATGCTGTCTGTTGGGATCACCCTTGCAGAAATCCCACAAAGGATCGTTTGGGTCCCTTGCCATGTTGAGAAAGAAAGGCAGGCCAGGTTAGGTGAGCTGCAAATGGAAAGGAAACTAAGAGCATATAGAGCAAAAGGATGACGGATTCTTAAACTGACTTCACCTTTGATATTCTGCAGTTGTTTAAGGAGGAGTCAACAGGAGCTTCGTCACTGATAGGCGTGAAACGTTATTTAAGAACATTTGTTTGAGACAAAATGTCATTTTTTAAAACTTTATCTGAATAAATTAATTCATTTAACATGACCAGAATTCCATCACATTTTGCTTCATGTGTGGTCCTTTCTCCTATTCTATTCCCACTCAGGGACAATATATATTTGATGGGCAAGTAGTCATTCTTTCCACTTTTTCATTCTTTTCTGTCCTCTTTTAAGATCTCCCGTTCTAGATTTGCATCAGATTACTATCATGGTAACTTCTAACTCAGGTGAAATCAACAAACTTCCTCTCTTGTCTTTCCTTCTGGTCTTTAAGGCCTTCTGAAAAGCCCAGGCACCCTGGTAGCCAGCCCTTTCCTCTGCCTCCCAAAAGGTCTTTCTTCACTTATTTGTTGTTAGCTGTCCAGGGATTTGTGCCTGCACTCCTCTGCGTACTACTGAGTAATTCCTGGTTCTCCCCAATCATTTCATCCCCTCTGCTCCTGTGACTTACAAAGTTGGAAGGCTGCAGGTGGAGATGAGATCCTCCCCCAGCTTTTCCTTTGGCAGGTTTTTCTGCCTTTGAGGACGCTGCTGGTCTTTGACATGGGGATAGGTGCTCAGAGTAAGACTGAGAGGGATGTTCTCCAAACTTTACCTGGACAGGGAAATACAGTTCCCTTGAAGACACTTCAAGAGTCTTTTTACAAGACTGCAGGCAGAGTTTTTGTCCAGTTTTCTTGCAGCTGGATGGTTCATGCACACCTATAATCTGCTGGTTATATATAAAACATTGCTTTTTCTGAAGCTCAAGTGACATTTACTGTTCAACACCCCATCCACCCCTGCCCCAAACTCCTTCATGGATTTAAAAAAAATCCCAAACCCAAACCAAAACCCAAGGGCCCACAAATCCATGCCAGTTTCGGCACCTTTGCCCTTATGATTGGCGCTTTCCCTCCACTGCTGGGTTAAGAGCTCTGCAAGTGGGAATTCCTTCTCCTGAATTAATTAACTCTGTATTGTTATTGCCTTTCATCTACTGCCATAGGAACAGGAACGAGCGCTGGAAAACCTCGGCTTGTTCATCTCTTGCGCAGGCCGCTCTGGAGAGAGTATTACAGGGCTGGGTCGGGACAGGGTGGGCAGGAGCCGCCCCTGAGCAGAGCGCGTGAAGGCCGGGGAGCAGCTGCAGGCCCCTGGCAGCTCCTGCCCCACCGCCCTGTGCCTCGGGAAGCCGCACTGGGGCTTCCCATCAGGATTACAGCCTTACAGCGCGGAGGCACTGCATCTCCTCTGCGTTCCCCATGCCCTTGTCTGCTTGTTTTGTTCCCCTCGCCGTAAGAGCTGTCCCGCGTCGCTGAGAGATTTCACAACTGGAAACCTGCTATAACTGATGACAGGGAGTTAAAAGACCGGAGTGCGTGCTCGCTGCTGGCTCTCCCGAGGGTTAGCCACCTCTTTAAAATAAGCTGCTTTTTTCTTTTCTATTTATATACCGATGTTTGCAAAAGCTGGCTTTAGAAACTGGGGGAAAAAAAAAAAAAGACAGTATTTCTGTCCTTCCTGGTCATACGTTTTTCCACTTACCTTCCATTGAATTGCTAGAGAAACACAAACTTCTGTAACCACTTGCAGAAAATAATCTCCAGTGAGCTCTGTCCCTGCTGGCCGGTGGGGATTCCCGATAAAAGCAATCGCTCACATCACCATTCCCCAGCGCCTGAAGGAGACTGCAGCAGCCTTAGCGCTGCGAGTGCCAGCCCGTGTCACCAGGGCCTGGGCTGCAGGCTGAACCGGCCCCTGGCCCCCACCAAGATGGAAGCAAGGAGCCGGCTCGGCTTGGCTCTACGGGAGGCTGCGATTAGTGTGTGACCCTACGAACAGTCAGAGTGACAGAGTTCAGCATCACAGACCGTTTTATACTGGTCGGTGCTTTCAAAGTTAGTGTCGCATATCAGTGCCACGTAAGGACCAGAGACATCTAAATGTGAGATAAAACACAGGACTATCTTCCCATGATCCAAGGATGTGTCAGCCTTTGGTGACTTCACTCGCCACTGTGACCTGCTTCCTCCCAGCCAGAACGCAGCACGCAGGGCTCCTGCAGGAGCGTGCCTGGCTCCCACCCACAAACCACAAACACGGAGCACTTGCAATGCTCCACAACATCAGCCTTGCTTCCTCCAGCACTCAGGAGAGAATCAGGTCTATACGACTGGAAGGGACCTCACCAGGTCACTTAGTCCAGACTCATGTCCCAAGGCAGGATCATTATACTTGTGTCACTCTTAGCAAATGCTTGTCTAACTTCTTCCTAGATGCAGGATGGCAATTCCACACCCTCCTCAGATACTTCTGTGGGTTGTTACCCCTACTGCTTGTCTTCTTCTAACATCCAGCCTCAGTCTCCTTTTCTGTAATTTAAGGTCATTGCTTGTCTTATCCATCACGGATACGAAGAACAATTTCTTCCTCTTTTCTTCCCAGCCACATTTGACGCATTTGACAGTGGTAACCCTATCTCCTTCAGTCTTCTCTAGACTACAGAAAGTAATTTTTTTCGTTCTTCCCTCCTAGCTATGTTTTCCAAGATCTCTGATTATCCCCCAGGCTGCCCTCTGGACCTTGTCTTGAGCACAGCTCCCACAGCTGGACATTGCACTCGTGCAGCCTCACAGAGAACTGAGCAGAAGGGTTAATTGTAGGGTACCTGCCTATGCACACATCCTAGTAGGGCACTGCGTTTTTTCAATTAGGAATTACCTCATATTTGGGTTATGATCTGGAACTGCTCTCAGATCTTTCTATGCAGAGTTGCTACTTGGGCAAAAATTCACCACCCTATATGAATAGAATTAATTATTCCTGGTGATGCCCATGTATAGGATCTGACAATGGTCCTTATTGAAATTAATCCTGTTTTTAAGACCATTTTTCTAAACTCTTTTTAATTGTAGTTTTATATTTCAGTATACCCGTAACTTCTCATCCAGCTTTGTGGCAGCAAAGAATATGATAGTCTCCATTCCACTGTCAAAGCTGTACATAATGCCCTTAAATCAGACCGACCCAGTACAGACTCCCAAGCAACTTTTCTTGATCCACCTTTCCCTTTTTAAAGTGTAACTAGCAACTATTCTCTTGGTGCCATTTTCCAGTTGGTATTGCACCACTCTGGACTGGCTCTGGTCTACCACAGGTTCCCTTAATTTGCTTAGAAGCATCACGTTACACTGTGACGAAAGCCCCATCACCATCAAAATACAGGACTACTATTGCTTCACCCTTATCAACCAGGTTTTTGTTTTACTCTGTCATGAAAGGAAATTTGACCCGTTTTACACAATTTGTTTTGGACAAATCTATGCTGGCCATTATTCATCTCTTTGTTTTGTTTTAGGTGCTTACCAAAGTTTGATTGTTTGTTCCAGTATTTTTCCGGGAATTGAAGTCAAACTGAACAATCTGTAACCCCTGGCTCCTCCTTTTTTTCCTTTTAAAGACAGGAACTACGTCTGCACTTTTCCAGGCTTCCAAGTGCGATCTCTGAGCTCCATAACATCGCAGAAGCTACACGGGTTATGCTCAACAGCTTTTGCGGTTAAGTAACTGGCTGGAGCGATTGCCCTCAGATGAAATCCATCTGGCCTGGCTGACTGGAACACTGTCTGAAGGATCTTCTGCTCTAGTCTTTGTTCTAGTTTTGTGATCTCATCCTCCTCTGTCATTGACATTGATCATAATATTTGCCTGAAGAGGTAACAAAGGCAAAAATGTACGAAAGACCCCAAGACTCCAGCCATGAGCTGTCCAGCACCTTCCTCACCAGAGAGCCTGTTTTCAGTCACCTCTGTCATTTTCTTGCTGCTGAAGTAGAACGAAAAAAATACTTATTTCTTTACAGTCTCTTGCTAACTGGATTCCATTCTGCTGCGTGACCTTTGTGATTTTGTCCTCACGTGTCTATCCCAGCTTCTGCATGCTTTTTTCCCTGAGGCTGAGATCGAAGAAGAGCTGATGATTTCTCTGAGTTGATCTACCGTTACATCTCCTACAAAGCCTCTGTTTTTTGGAGAGCTGATGCTCATTGCTGGTTTCTCTAAGGTGCTTTCTACATCATTAAAACTTGTTGCTTGCCCAAAGTCCAAAACAGCATGCCTTCAGTTACTGAGCAAGTGGCTTTAATGGAATCACCAGTGGTTTATCTTGGTCTGGGAAAGATCAGAAGCCTGACCTTAGTTTCCTCTTCTTACTGGCTGTTAGGCTCCCCCAGGGAATGTTCAGCCTCTGGCAGTCAGTTTTTGTTTAACCTCTTGACCTTACCGTAAGTGATGGATGCAAATCACAAAATCCTCTGAGCCAGATCTGAATTTCACATAGCCTTCTAGAAATGCTAGAAATGTTTGCAGCCAGGAGTAGTCTCTGCGTTCCACTCAACTGCTTGTTAGAAAATCATTTCTTCTCATGTGGGTGCTTGGTTTTGCCACCTTCTTCAGCAGCTGGCCTTCCAAGCGTGAAGGCAGACCAGACTAAGCTGATGGAGCAGGGAACAACTCAAAATTCACTACTAACGTAAGCACATGAACCTCCTGCCTGCACAGACACTCTAGCTTACCTTCCATCATCACACGCCTCTCTCCTCAGTCAGGACAGTCAAAAGCCCGCTGTTTGAGGAAGCTGTAGCTGTCACAGCAACGCTGTAAATACAGCAGTGTCATACTGCTATAATGGTGTTCTTTCAAAAGAGCGGCATAAGCAGCCAAAAAGGGAAGGAGTTCAGACAGGCTTTCTGTTGCCCAAGAGGAAGTGTATTTCAGATGGTGCTTTGGTTCCTTTTAGTTATGATTCACCATAAATGAACAGCTGAAGCGTAATTTGATAGTAAGGCCATGCAAGCAGGGACTTCCAGAAGTGGACTCGAAGGAAAATGCAGAGAAAGTTGGCCCCTTGCCTTGTTCTGAGTCACCTTCCTTCCCATTTAGCTGCTTTTGTTTTTAGGGTTCCTGTGCGTTTTGCAGCGTCAGCAAATTGTCAGAGAGGAGAGGACAGCCTTCCATGGGTTTTAGTTAAGCCTAAAGCCCCAGGTACCTCCTAGACCCCAGAACATGATCACAGTTAAACCAAATCAGTGATCTAGATCATAAAGCAAGTAACAGAACACCCTGCTGATGAACTGTGGTATGTGGAAAGTAACACACTATTTCTGGATTGTTAGAGGTTAACACTAGAAAGAGTAAACCGTGATGGATGTGTTGGTCTCCTCTAAAAGACCTGTTACCTAACCTTAGCAAGAAAATTTCCCATGGCAGAAAAGTTAGGTCTCCTTCTCAGCGTGGCCAAACTGCACCAACAGCAAAGTATCCCCCTGTTCAGACACTCTTAATGTGCCTTGTAGCCTGAATTTGTTTGTTTCAGCCATTGGATCTTGTTTTGTCTTGTCTTACTTCTTCCCTGTGTCAGTACACATAAATCAGGAGTGACCTGTGTGTAAAGACTCTGATGCACAAAGGCACATTAGGTATCGCATCTAAAAGGCAAAGGAGCATGACAGAGGCATTTCAGTTTTTATAAGGACTCACCAGAGACTACTTGTCGAGAAACAAGGAAAAAACTAAGTGCTTTGAAAGAAGGGAGAAAGGTGTGTTGGCAAGTTGGCAAATGGGCATGGGGTGCATTAAACATGCCAAAAAACAGCCATGTTTTATGTGCCCTGACACGCATGAATATATGACAACCAGCAATAATGGAAGGTCCCTAGCAAACAACATTTTTCCCTTACCAGTACGTGCTGCTATCTAAGGCTATGGTTATGTGAGGAAGGCATGTACTGATACAGACTATTTTAGCAAAACCTGCCTGTTTGCTAGCATGGCTCATCCAGGCAAAGCAAGGGAGCAAGGGACAGCTGCAACGCTCCCCACACCACCACGTCATCAGACCTTTGGCCACAGTCCTGCTGGCAAAAGTTGTGACAGAAAGACTGGAGGATGGAGAAATGAGTTGGGTGCGGGGGGGATGATGTGCTAGATGCCAAACACCTGATTCCTCTTCAGAGGGAATCCCTTGGCAAAAAACACTAGGAATAGCCTGCGGAAGGATGGTCTGATACCTGAATGAGATCAGAACGGTAAAGCCACGCTCAAGATGAGCTGCAATGTGGAAAATCCAGCAGTCTCTATGTAGCAAGGACCCCTGTGCACTCCTGTACCTGGAGAAGAGGAGACACCACTAGAAGCTGGAAGTGAGGTGAGGTTAATAAAAAAAGTATTTACACATTTACAGGTTGTCCTTATCTTTGGAAATAGCTATGTTTATATCTCGCAGTAGAAGTGAGCAGTCCATGTGCCTCACCTGTACAACAAGAGGGGAATTTTTGGCCAGAGGGGGGTATTAAGGTGGGCAGAAGGACCTCCAGGTGAGGGATGTTGACATGGTTGTTTTCAATAATGGATTGCTCTTCAATAAGAACTATGAGGTGGCTTTCAAAAAAAATAGCCTCCTTTAGGGCCCATTGAGGGAAGGACTGAGTGAAACCAGCAAGTATCTGTGAAAATTTTCTGGCTAAGGCTGGCAGAGTTTTGCAGAGGAAGCATGCAGTTTGCCACCCCTGCCCACTCCACAGTGCCCAGAGCTGTGCCAGCCTGCACGACCACAGTCATTCCACCCTTTTCTGTCTCCACAAGACAAGAAGGATCACATCAAAGTGAGTGCTCACCTCATGACTCTCATGAACAGGAGTATGCATGGAGCAGGTGCTTGCTTCTGTTTTGTGATCCATCATTCATGCAGACTCTCAAAATACAGCTCTGATAAGCAATCTGGCTAATTTTCAGATTAAGGAAAAGAATGTGCTGTCAATTACCACACTCCGCTACTGTCCTTGTTGCCAGGAAGAGATTAAGCCCTACCCTGGTTTCTTCAGCTGAACATAGACCTTCTAAGAAGCTCTCCTGTCAGCCCGCAGCCACTTGCACTCTAGCTCCTCAAGATAACTGGGTTCACCGAGAGATGCTGTGGTGGGATCCCTGTTCTCCCGAAGTAGCCAAGGCTGGCCATGGTCAGAGGAAAGGCAGTTGCCAGAGATCCAAAGGAAGGAACTGTGGTTTTGCTAGGCAGCCCATTGTTTAAACGCATGAATCTTTCTGAATCACATGCTTACTGTGGTTTTCTAAAGGCTGGTGCAAATCAAATAAAGTAAGGCACACTGCTTTCAGATTTGACCTCAATCATCCCTGAGGTCCGCATGTCCTATTTAACTTTTCAGCTCACTGTTTCTCAGGAGGTTGGATCAGGCAAGTGGAGGAAACAGCAGTGAGCTATGGAACCTCTCTCGCCTGCACCCTATGCTTCTGTCAAGCAGCACCCTTCTCTGAGGCTCCAGCTTGCTTCAATGTTTAAAGGCTTGATTTACAAAAACTCTCAGGAAAACAATTACACATTTATTGCTATCAAACATTTAGTGAGGAAGCGAGCCTGCTCTTCCCCCCCTCCCTCGCTGTGATAAAAGAGTTCTCCATCACAGGGGTGGCAGGAGAAAGGGAGTGAAATAAGGTAACTCTGCTCAGCTTGCCTCAATTTAATGAGCTCCTTTAGGCCTTATCATTCACCCTGTGCTTTCCCCCATTGTGAACTTCTCAGCCTCATCAAAAAGACCTTCTTTTTCTTTTTCCTTTTCTTTCTCTTTTTCTTCTTTTTCTATCAGACTCTGTTTGATCAAGCCTTTCCCCTTTCTTTTCACAATCCCCCACATCACGCTGGAACTGGTACCAGTGGAGCATGTCGGTATGCCCTAGCAACAGAGAGATTAAGGGAACTACCAGCTCCTGAGAAGGGGCTGGCTCGACTTACTAATTAACTGCAGTGAAAGAAATGAATGAGAAGGGCCTTTTCTTTGTGGCAGAGGAGGCACTAGGGGTGGATGAAGGGGTTCAGCCTTCCCTCCCCCAAAACATGTGTCAACATTCAGACCAATCCTTTCTTAATAAGACTTTGTGTATGTATGGGGTTTGTATGGATGGGAAAAGGGCTGCCAGCAGTCAAGCCTGACACCAAAAAACATGGGTGGGATCAAAGTCAAACTGTGGCTGCCCCTGCCTCGTATAGGGCTCTCTCACATGGTTGAGACCGGGCTGTTGGACACCTGTGGCTCCAGAGAGGCAGGTCCACAACACGGGAGAGGCCTTCCAGGATGCACGTGCCCCAGGCTACACCCCTCGGGCCCCAGCCAGCATGCTGCACTGCTGCCCCTGGACACAACTGGGCAGACATGCAAGCCACAGCTTGTGGGAGGGGGGCAGCAGCAGCAGGCTCAAAACTATGACCCTCATGAGGCAGGGCTGTGAGAGGCAGTAAAGGGGTGCTCGGCAAGGGAGCGTGGACAGACCTGCCACAGAGACAGGGCCCCCATACAAGGAGAGTGGTTGTACCTCCTCCAGGCATTTGTCAGGAAACACAAACAATCCTCTGGTCCTCGTCACCCCTTGAAACCCTCCTGGAGTCCACCTTTACTGACCAGATCCAGGAATGACATGCTGCAGGTTACTGTCACAGCAAACCCTGGTCAGAGCCTGTCCATTTTTCAGTCAGCCTCTGCTGGTAACGCTCTTCTGAATTATGAAATCCTTGTGACATGTCTCTTTAATTTTTTTTAACCGTTACTTTTTGTTCTTGCTGCTTATGGGTGCTTTGCCCTAGGCTGGAAGTGAAACTACTGAAATGCCCGCAAGCAGGGCAGGCAGCTGGGGTTTCTGGCCCCAGGAGGAAGCACCAGACATGGTGATGGGCATCAACTTCTGTTAATTCTCCAGCCCCCCTCACTAATCCATAAAGACTTAGCCAAACTGGCCAAGATTTTAAAAATCTTTGCATCCCAGTGGTTTATCCAAACCAAACTGGCATCTCTTCACGTGTGGTCCAGTAAGGCAACTGGGACAGGACCCTGCTCTCTCCCTGTGCTGCTGTTGGGCAAGGGGAAGCCCAGCCATGGAGGAAAGTCCTGCTGCAATGCGGCTGCCGGCCTGTTCCCCATCTCGCTCAGCAAACTCCCGCACACCTTCCCGCAGAAAGCACCTCCTCAGAAAGCAGCAAAATCTCTGCAGGGGATCCAGTCCTGGAGCATTATTTCCTGAGCAAACACAAGAAATACAAGCCCATTGTTGGGGATCCCGGTGCCACACCGACACCTGCCAAGTCCCTGGCCACGGTGGGTGACTTGCGGTCACACAGGGCAGGTGGCCACTCCCTTGCAACGGGCCAGGCCCCTGTGAAGCACCCGGAGAGGTAAGGCAGGATGTCACTGGCCTGGAGAAGGGTTAGGTGAGCCCTGTTCCACCTCTGCTGTTGGTGCTACATGAGCCTCCCCAAATGCTGAAAGCATTTCTGAAATAAAATGCCACTGAAAAGGGAACTGTAAAATCTGAAAGTCTGTTGTTTTTCTCTGAGAAAAGACTGTGGAAAAATGCCACTATCTTACAAAACAGAACTGTGCCTTTGCATATTTAGCTTTGGATCTGCTGGTATTAGAGAGAAAGTTGGATTTTATTACTTTTTGTTTCTTCTAGCCCTGCAGCACCAACACAGACAAGCCATGTAATGAACTGCAGAATCTTTTCTTTCTTGAGTACCAGAAGTGATTTTTTTCCTGTATGCTGTATCAGCTCTAACTTTTGCTAACACACCGTAAGCCATAGACAGCATTTTGTAGATTCATAAAACTTGCAATTTTTTTTAATTCAGGTGTACTGCTTCCCAGAGTTAATCTCTATGGACTTTAATTAAATTTGTGTGGCCTGCTATTGACTTCATCCCCTTAAATTTTGTGGGACCTTAGCACATGTGTTTGTACAGAACCGATTTTCAGTGCAGACCGGTGCTTGCAATGTGCTACTGCCTGCAGTGCTCTGATGCCTGGGAAGGGAGGAAACACTCCAGAGGTGCGGGTCCCCAGCAGAACCACAAAAGGGTTAATTGGCTGCTGCCTGCAGAGACTATTTTGTGGGACTCTTCAGATCTCAAATGCTGAGGAGGAGCATGAAACAATAATCCCTTAGAAAACATGCTAAATAGTTCAAGGCTAGTTAAAAAGGAAAAAAAAAAAACCCACCACCACCAAAAAAACCCAAACCCCAACACAAACAAGTTTTAAAATATTTTGTTGTAACAGTTTGACCTTTCTTAATATAGCTAGGAGGAGCAGGCTATCTGGCTGCTTTCCGAAAGTCCTTGTTACGGCATTTAATGAACCATAGGGATCATTACACTATAAATATGCATCATGTTTATATAGATGCATTGGGCAATCCATTACAATGCAGGGGTTAAGAGTCATTTCCATGGATTCCCAACCAAGATAAACTCATCCACACCCCCGCGGTGAATAGTATTTAAACTTGTATTTGTATAAAGAAGGCAGTCAGGCTTTTCAGGCCTGGAAAATGAGCAGGTTATCTGTTAGTTATCTCTCACGTTCGGCTTTTATATGTAAATTTGTCTGCAGGAGCAGTAATCGATAGTCAATGTTCTCTCTGTCTCAGGGCTGCTCCAGTGAAGACCAGCATCTCCCCCACTTGCAGCCCTGCAGCTTTGAGGGGGGAAGCCCAGCCCAGAGCTCCCTCTCCTCGGTGGCAGAGACCAGGCTGGGAGCAGTAGTGTCTCTTCATGTGTCTCCTGAGGGAACTCTTGAGATTGGTTCCCTTCCAACATCAAGACCTGCCAGCCAGAGCTGGACAGAAAGCAGTAAACTCCTTCCAGGTGCATATGCAGTAGATAGTTAAGACCCAGCTTAAACTGCTACTGGGTGTAACTAGTACCCAGGTAATGGAATATTCTAATAGTACTTGAATTTAGCGGGTTATTTTTAACAGATATATGTGTGTATACACATGCCCACTCACCTGTGGAAATATAGCTGGGGTGACTCTGTTCAGTTTTCTGAGAAGAAAGCTGTGTGGGTTGAGACCAAGTGCAGAAAACATGACCCAGAAAGTGCTGGAGAAAGAAGGAACAAAAACCCCCAACACCTCATGTGTAGTAAAAGTGGCTGCTACGTCCATCACAGATGCAGAAACAGGAACAGTTTCCCTTGCCGTGCCTTGGAGAGACCACTGGAGAGAAACACAGCACCTCACAAGACAGAAAAAATGGCAGTGGGATTTCAGGCATGAACTCAATAATCTCCTATCAACCTGCTGTGAAGGATGGGGGCAAAACTAACCGCTAATGGCCAGCACACCCAGGCAACAAGCAACACTCCAGAGAGAAAGCTGTTTTAACAATTGCCAAGTGCTCAGGCCACCACGTTTAAAAGCTGTACCGTGCAGTGTCTCCAGGCTGCTCTTCCTCCCTGCCAGAACAAGTTGTTTCTTGCATCCACCTTCTCATATTTCCGCACAGCCCACAGGCAAACCAGAGTGCCTTTGGTTCGGGAAGCAGAGAATTCCTTCCCAGCATCAAAGGGGCATGGAGAGCATGTGGCAATCACTTCTCACACACACATACACACACACACACACCCCCTAAGGTGCATTTCTTGGTAGCTGCTCCCAGAGCTGCCTGTGCGCCTACTTGTCCCTGCCTGCTCTGCTCATCAGCACACAGAGGTGTGTATGGCTATTTGAATAGTATTACATCACCTGGGATGCTGGAAGTCAGCTGCCCAGTTCCTCACATGGGGGATGCAAAGTTCTGCCAAGCTCCTTGGGCCTTACTTTTCTTTCTTCCTCATTTCATGGGTTGTGGGTTTGTTGGTTTTGTTGGGGTTTTTTTCTCTTTCAATATTTGCTTCCAAGAAAGGATTAGGTGTGATGGATGTGTGGGGCGACTGTGAAGGAAAGGGATCCATCTGTAGGAAAGACATGGGCTGTTTGTTAGCAGCTTGCATGACTCCAGAAATGCCAAAACACCACACTGGACACCAGCAGCACAATGACTGTGCCAGAATTAGCCTCTGTGTAATGCCAGAGCAGACCCAGCTTCAGGCATGACTGAGGACAACATTTCAAATTTCCAATTGAAAGGTTTTGTAAAAAGAAAAGTACCCACATGGGATTATAGTAGTAATAAAAATCTCCTGTACTTCAATATAAAAAATAGGGTGGGTGTGAAATCAGGTGGCTGACCCATGACCACAACTATTACCCCACTGACTCCGCTTTATTCCATTCAACAACCTAAAGTATTTTGATGTAGGCTCTACAACACCAGGAGCATAGTGCTTTGTCTTGCTTTTACCCACAGGAAATACGGAACGTCAAGAAAACCAGCACTTTTCTGTCAAAGACCTGTGGCAACTGTTTGCCTGCGTGGAGAGAGGTGCTAAAGGAAACCCATCCAGCCCCGGCCCTGAGCGGTGCTGGGAACAGAGCCTCCCTCTGCGAGCTGGGGAGCTCTGCAGGGCTCATGGGAGGAAATAGCTGCAAAAGCTCCTTTTTATCACTGAACTCAGCAGCTGCACCTCCAAGTACACAGCTCTGACCTATTTCACCAGCTACACGCACCAGTTCTACACCAGCGTCAGCTCAGTGATGTCAGTGGGATTACTCCATTGCTGCATTAGATAAAACTTGGGCCCAAAGAAGATTCCCTGAGGAGGAAGATACTCTTTTGACATTATTTCCTATCCCAACCACCCTTGCAGGAGACCAACTCAGTTTTTGCTACATGTTTGTCCATCTTATACATCAGAGTATGTGTCTTTTGGGAACTTTTGGCACCAAGCCAGGATATTGCCCCTCAGTGTATGTGATCACTGCCTCTCCTCCCGAGGGACTCCAGTCATCACATGACTGAGTTGCAATGACTCATGTACCTAAGTGACACAAACACCAGCGTAAATGCACTGGATTAAGGGCTGCTCAGGTGAGAAGGGGATGCTGGAGAGGCCAGGGGGACCTACTGGGAGCAGAATCAGTGGCTTGGCTGCAGCACTGTGCAGTCATCACACCTTGTCCCTTCCTGGTCAGTCCCCACAGAGCAATGCTGCGACCTGGCTGACATGATGCTCTGGGGTCCAGAGACAAAGCAGGTATAGCTCCCAGGAGATGGGACCACGTGCCTCAGCACAGCTCCCTTCCATAGGGTGCTGACCTTCAGGCCCAGACTGCTCCAGCCTGGTCCCCCCCAGAGTCACAAGTCCCCTGGCAAACCTGCTGTGGCATGGGTCAGTCTCTCCACAGGCTGTACATGGTCTCTGCTCCCTGTCCTTACCCACGGCACTGCCGGGGGACACCCGCTCCACCATGGTCTTCTCCATGTGCTGCAGGAGAATCTCCTGCTCTGGCACCCGAAGTGCCGCATTCTTCCCTCCCCCCCACCTTCTTCCCTGGCCTCGGTGTCCGCACAGCTTCCTACATCTCACTCCCTTCTCTGGTGGCAAAATGCACTTGCCTGTGTTTTTTTACTCCTAAATGTGATTCACAGAGGCACTGTGACCATCGCCAATTGGCTCAGCCTTGGTCTGCAGCAACTCTGGCCTTGAATCAGCCAGTGTTCGCTTTCTGGGGCCTGCAGAGAGCTTCTAGCTGCTTTTGCAGCAGCCATCTCTGCAGCACCCCCCTTCTCCATTAAAACACAGCTATGCAAAACTGCAACATTCCACCCCTCACCTCTGCAAATCACATATATGAGAATCATCCTTAAGATCCCAAATGCAACAGAAATTCTCTACAGTTATTCCACCACCCAGCTACGTTCAGTTTGTTCTTCCCATTCCCTCATCCAACTATTGTCCTTATCTCAAATTCCTCAAGCCCCACATGGGGTGCCAAAAAGGACTGTGGTGGTTCAGCCCCAGACAGTGGCTGAGCACCACACACCACTCGCTCACTCCTGGAGGAGAAAAAGAACAGAGCCTTCATGGATCAGGATAAGGACCATTTACTGACAAAAATCACTGTGAACATAGAACAATAATGGCAAATTACACTCACACCCAGTGCTAACACAGAGTACCTTACCGACCCAATGATTAGAGTGCAAGGACCAACTAGCCCAACACCCCAGCCACACTCAAGTCTGTCCTGGAGGCAACAAACCCCTGCCCTTCCCCAAGCAGCTGCTTTTATGGGGAAGTGGTGTCAGGTGATATGGAAAACAGCCCAGGCTAACTCAGCTCACCTGTGCTCGCTGCTTGGGGAGGTTAACTCTGGCCTGGCCAGAACCAGCATAGGAACGCATGCAAATCCTTTCTTGTTGGTGTCTGTGGTATGGTCTTTCCTGCTTTCACCTTTCATTTTCTTTGTTTTCTCTGTCTTGTTTTCTTTCATCTATTTTTCTACCTGGTCTAGTGGAGGGTGTCCCTGCCCATGGCAGGGGGGTTGGAACTAGATGATCTTTCAGGTCCCTTCCAACCCAAAGCATTCTATGATTCTCGCTTCTTACTGTAACCCAAGCCTAACCTCTTTTTTCTATTCTGGATGTTCTCTCTCCTTCTGACCTTCTAGATTCTTTGAAGATCCTTTACTCCTCTGTATCTCTCCCCATGCTTCCTGACACTGACAGGTCACTCACGTCCTTTTCCTTCTAAGCTCGCTCTGTTGCTGTCTTCTGTTTTTCACTGCTTCAGAATTTCCTTCCATACTCTCCATCCATTCAAGTTTCCCATTTGTCAGTGGGCATAAGGCTCTTCAGCCAGCCTTTTAGCTACCACTTTAGGGGATGCTGGAAGCCAGACCAGCAGAGCCTCCTTTAAATGAAGCAGAAGATGATATTGGAAAGATGGCCAGAAGCAGAGCGAGCATGTAGTGTCAGATCAGGGAGATAAAACCTTTTGTTTTAACTGATACAGCTGCCAACAGCAATCCAGTGTACTGCTGCCAGCAGATAGGTGTGCCACCGAGCCTCAGCAGGCAAGCCAAGGGATTTTCATACCTCCTGCAGCGAGGACCTGGATAGGCTGTATAGGCAGTTTAAACCTAAAGCCATCATTGCTGTTGACTACCCCCTACATAAAGTTATCCTCAGAGCTCAGTGAGATTGCAAAACTAGCTCCTATATTTAGAAAAACCCAGGCTTCGGTTGCTGGTGAAACCTTAACTTGCTGCCCATACGTTACAGCGCTTTCTTGCCCAAGACCCCACAGGAAGCCTGTTGTAGAGCCATGCCCCAGGATGCAGGGCAAGGCCTTGGGGGCTGGAGAGAGCCCTTCTGCCCTTACCTCCTATCCTGCCCTTCAAATGAGGCGGGCGTCTTGCAGAGCAAGTAGTATGTGATCATGTAATTACAGACTGCGCCATAATGCATGCTCACAAAAGAGCTGAATTAAGGCTGAACAGGCAGTTACAAGCACCATTACATCATTAGACTAATCTCTCCTTGGCTGGCCATGAAGGACCTCATCCTGTTCCCAGTGAAACCAAACTCCATCAACTTGAGCGGATATCGCCCCAGTGCTCACACATTGCTCTTAGCTGCTGTTTGAGGCTGTACCCTTGAACACATTAAACTTTCCATGCATAACACATACACCACACCTAACACTTACACTTTCATTCAAGTAGAGACTACAGCCCGGGGTGCTGTGGGTGGTGAAGTGTGAGGGGAACTTGCTCTGCCGCCAAGCTCACTCTACCTGTTCAGCCTGTCGAGCTGTTCATCGCCCTCAGCAGCTGCTCATGGCTGAGCAGGAGGTGGAGCAGGGCTGTTCCTGCCCTGCACAGGCCACAGCAGAAGCACTCCCTGCTGCAGCAGCCAGCTGCTAAGTCTGTTTTCCCTTCCTGGTACATACATAAGAGCCAGGCAGGGGCAGCTGGGCAGTCAGGGTCTGGGTACGGTGGCAGGTACACCCCTCCCTGCACCCGCCAAGCCTTGCCTCACAACCAGTGTTGTTGCCAACAGTCCCCGAGCAGTTAGGGGATGGCAGAGGCAGAGGTGGAATGAAAGAAGATGTGCATCGCCTCAGCACCGTGTCACAAGGCCAGTGCTGTGCTGCTTCAGGGTAAATGGCTGCTGCGCTGTGGGCTAGTTTCCCAGAGCAGATCTCCTTACCTTCACCACTTCCCCGACCTATCTGGCTTTCCTTGCAGGAGACTTGTCTTAATACTTGCTATTTTCCTTTTTCCCCCCCCCCCCCATTTCTGCATCCTTCCTTTCAACCCCAAAGTGTCGTTTCTGAAAAGGGATCAAATGTCTCAGATCTACCGAGGACCCTCCAGTGGGGGATAACCTAAAGGTGAGCAAAGCCTTCACATCTGAAATGCATCTTAACCTCAACCCTTTTGTTTGTTTCTTCCAAATATTGCAGCAGTCACTGGAATTTTCCTTCACAACAACCTCACAGGTGGCCTTTCTATCACCTCAGGAAACCTCTTGCCATTTCTGACATCTCTGCCCCCGTGGCTTCCTGTGTTGCTGATTTCCGAGTTGCACGCATCGAAGTGATGAAGACACACCTCACTCAGGGGACACAGCAGCATTATCACGCCCCAAAAAAATCATGTGCAAACTGCCCAATTCAGCCACTGCCCTTGAGAAATGAATTATTCCTCAATCTGACAGACTGAGGATGCTTTTCCTGTTATTTCATCTAATGTTTTCCTTTGTTTATTTTAAGCTGATCTGGTTTAACTCTCTTTTCTTGTATAGTACGAAAGAACTCTCATCATCATCTTCTGTTTATTGGTGAAGGAATGGATGAGGTCATTTTGTATTGCTCGTCATTCCGTTGTTTTGAAAGATGAATGCAAATGTTTGTGGATCTGCATTTTACACAGGCAGAAGACAGGGGGAGAGAGACAAATACAAACACAAGAAACTGAAAGGAAAAGGCAAAAGAGAAATTGAAGAGAGACGAGGCATATGTACACACATGAGCGAGTTCATGTGCCCCAGCACACTCAGGCATGCTCTTGCCATCACCTGAAGAGCCAGGTATTAAGACAGTTTTTCAGCTGTTTCTAGTACATAGCATAGAAAAACTATAGCTGGAGAAGCATTTTGTTTTAACAGTGAGTCATCCATGAGAAAAATGTGGGTGTAGCTTTCAGGGAAGGGGCTGGGGGAGGTTTTATGAACTCTGATTTTGCAAACCCCCATATAGGAAGATGCATGAAGTTGATCAAGACACAAAACTTGTCCCTCCCTCCCTCCCAGACATGAGGGAGTGTAATCAGCTCCCATTGAGAGCCCAATTACACCACTCGCCCTATGCTGGAGCTGTCCCACCTGCCAGGACCCCAAAGATGATCAGCAGGGAAAGCTCTGGGTTGGCCAAACCAGGGCAGCCCCAGGCATGGCTGCAGCCATGGCCACCACTGGTACCAGCCTTGGGCAATGCCTAATGCAAGGACCAACCCATACCTGGACTCACCTTGGATGCCACTGATCACCTGGGATGTTTTCCAACACTTCCCTGACCAAGTTTTTATACAGATCTGCCACATCATTGCTTAGGCTCGTGTTTTACCTAAGTATCAGCTGATCTCAAGAGCCAAATTTGTGCTGTTGGATACATGAATTGAAATCTGGAGTAATTCAGATTTACTTTGGTGTCAGTGAGAACCGACCCCAGGCCTGAGGATTTCCTTACAGCCCCTTCATCAGCACAAGTACCAAACACATACCAGGAGCCATTATCCCAGCACATCTGTAGGCAGAGGCTGGGAACTGTAAACACCTTGTCAGGTTGTGAAATGCCTGTCGATTCTCCTGGAGTGTAAACACCATGGGAAGAAAGGTAGCTATGGCTTGGGAGTGACATCCTGAAGATCAGGCTCCCTCCCTTGGCTATCCTGTAGCCTTTCTGTGGGAGTTTAAATTCAGCTGTCCTGGTTTTCTTGCCAATTAAATGGAATCATTAATACAGACCAGTATTCCTGGGAAGACCTGAATACTATTCATGGGTGCTGCATGAAGCACTCTTGATCGTTAACATTTCTCTGGTGGGCAAACCCACTGAGACCCAGAATTACTTTACTGTTAATTATTCCTCGGTGTGATTCAGAGGGGCACTGCCAAGAATAGCAGCAAAGTGAGCAGCAGACCACTTCGCAGGACAGAAAGCATAAGGGTAAAAATCTGTAAGACTGTCAAATTGCCTTCTGGGGAAAAAGGGCAGGCTCCGTTCCTTAGGTTTATTAAAAAAGGACTTGACTGGTAGGCACCATCACCAGTATTTTGTAGGTAACAATGCTTTTTGGCTTGTTTAAAATGGACTGTCTGGCTTAGCGAAGGGGAGGCTGGCTCCTGGAACTCTCTTATGCCCGTGTGACTGTAGAGAAACGCTTCTTACTCTAATTACATTATTCCTTATATACACCAGAGCTAGTGAGACACAATTTGTTTCTGGGTCTTTTCCGTCTGTTAGGTTCCATGGTTTGTGATTCACGTTAAAAAAACAAGGGTGGTTGAAAAAAAAGTTGTTTTTGGCTGTGTGGTGATGAAATACAGTAACTGAAAATGCTGTGGGTTTTGAGGTTGGATTTTGTGATTAAAATATTGTTAGGTTCAGATAGGATTGGTGGGTTAAATGAATTACAGTAAGACATTGTGCTTTCACCTCTAGAAAGCCAAGTTCAAGCCCTGTTTTAAGATCACAAAACCAATAAGTAGTCCAGGATGATTAACAGTTTCTGAATGGGTATGAGGCAGAACAGAAACAGCCAGGGGCCGGGAAGGTCAGATTTGATTCCCACCACCAGCCATGGCTTCTTTGGAGCCCTGGCCTCCAGCAGAGGAGTGCACTGGAGGCGAAGGGGACCTCTCCCTGCATGGAGACAAGGTGGGGCAAAGATCGATGTTACAAGACATGCTGTACGTCTGGATGAGGCCTCTGCAGCCATGTGGTCATGGCAGGTGCTGCATGATGCACATGCTCTGTGTAGGCCATCCGCGCCAAGGGCAGAGGCATGATCCTGCTTCATCCCAGCCACCTTGGTCAGTCTGTGACAAGCAGGCATGGCCCTGCCACTTCTGAAAAACAGTGCAACCTCAAAGCCTCCTGGGCATTTCTTCCTACCTGAGGTATCCGGTTCAATCCTTAAAGCAATGAAGTTTCTCAAGAGCATTTTGCAATTTGTTTATGTTAGGCATCACAATCTGCTGATTCAAACAGCCAAGTCACAGCAAGCAGAAACACTGCCAGGAACCCTCTCGAGTTCATCTTCCCCACGCACTTTCAGTTTTAGCCTATCTGTGACAAGACGTGTAGTCCCATCGCCTGCGCGGGTTCCACGCAGGCAGGCCAGACGGCTGCAGTGGGCCTCAGTGCCTTCCAGCGCGCTTAATGCAGAGCACTGCAGCAAGACGATTTGCACCTCTGCATGGAGCTGCCAAGGCCAACCCACTAGCCAAGTACCGCTTGCACTTGAAATAGAGCACAGATAGGGTGTAAGTGGTGCATCGCCTCTGGGGGGATGCTCTGCACTTACTCCAAGTGCAGTTAATGCGGTTACTGTTAGCAGAGGGTTACAGATCTACCCACGAGTTAATAGCTGTGTTCAGATCTTCTTATCTAGTTATCTGGAAATAAAATCGAGCTTTCTACATGACATATTATTGGGTATTTTCTGTTACTACTGGGATTTTGTAAAGGACTTTCACAGAGGTTTTTTTTATTTTGTTGTTTCTTTTTTCCATAATTTCAAAGATTTCTAGAACTAAACAATAATTTAATCCAGGTTGAACCTTAGTAACCTTCTGTACTAAAATATATCTGTTTTTTTAACACTCAAAGATAGTCCCTCAGTTTCTAAGGTTTATCCCTAAGCTTGGCTTAAACAGGGAGTTACAAACCCATTCAAACCCACAACATGCTTCCAAAGTGCATCAGAGAGCTGGTATTATTTGATCAATTTTTTCGGGCTGGTTCCCACCACTGCATCAGGTGAAGCCTGGCTGTAGCCCTATCTCCCTTACGGTAACCACCAGCCCATGGCACCATTCATAGGAACTTCTCAGCTCTGCTTAGCTAGTCAGTAGTGCAGAGGAACTGTATTTATTTACTTTTTCTTGAATAAAGAAAAACCTATCCAAGGCTCTGGATAACCTAAAATGCAATTTTAAAAATCCATTTAATTTCTGCAATAGGAAAATAGTGGGTTCAGTAGGACACCACTCAGGTGGCACTGCCAGATATCCCTTTCAGTGCTTCCCTCATCCTGGGGAGCAGACTCATTTTCTCCACAAAACTTCAGTTTCTCTGGCTTTATGAGCAGCCCTGGAAAACCAGCAAATTCAGACCAGCCCTGGCAGAGGCAAGGGTTTCCAACATCCCAGCATGTACAACATCCCAGCACTATCCTTACAGAGACCTTTTCTTTCCTAGCAAGGGGGCTCCAGTGGAGAAAATTGTGCTGTGAGCTTCTGTGACAGAATGGGGAGGGAGAGTCAGATGCTCATTAAAGCCAACTGTGGGCCATTCAGTTTTTTATAGGCAGCAACCAACACCCAAAACTGCACCCAGGAACCTGGGAGCCATCAGAATACATCCTGGAGGGACAAGGGCATCATGTGCTTCCAAGGAGACAACCCCTTGAACAAATACACTGCTGTTCTTCTGTAGTAGCTGCCATCTCTGAGAGGGTTTTAAATGAGACCTCAAAAAAGGAGCATTGCAGCAGTTTAAATATTCCAGCTCAAGAAAAGTGGATGATGCCCCTTGAAGGGCGGTGTTGCAAAACTGTGGCATCACACAGCCTTTTGACCAGAAAGGTTCCCAGAGTGTCATTCACTAGACTTTTGCATCACTTTTCCATGCACTCTCCCAGGTTAAGTCACCATTTTCCTAGCACTCTCCACGGTATAATGTTGCACAACTCCAAGGGAGGCTTAAAATGTTCTTGGGAAGCACCTGGGCTTGACTGCTGGCAGATGAGGATTCCCAGATTAGACAGCCTGTTGGTCTAATCCAGTACATCCTTGGCTCTATCCAGAGCAGAAGCCCTGCTTTTCTCCCAAATATTGTCAGCTTGAGATGGAGACAAAAGGCAGAGAGTTCATGACTGCTGAGGCAGCACAGCCCACTCACTCTGACAAAAGGTAGGGTGTTCTGTGCTGCGGCAGAGAAACAAAAATAAGTGGTGAGAGGAAGCAGGGTTACAGACACCCAGGATGCCATGTTCCTCATAGCCTGGATGGTGTCAAGGGAAGGATGGCAAGAGTAGCCTATGGGAAGGGGAAGTGTTGAGGCAGGTGGGCATCCTGCACCCCACTGCCAGGCCCTACCTGGCACTGCTGCAAGGAACAAGGTCCCCGACAGATCTGGCCAGCTCCTCCAGGCCATCCCCCAGACCATGGCTGGGCCCAGCTCAGTACCCCCCTCTCCCTTCCCAGTTGTCCTGGGGGCTGCAGTCATCTTCGACACCTCTACCAGGTGAACTGGGCTTGCAAAGGCAATTCTTTGTGCCCCAGGGCATGAAGCAGCACAGCTCCCAAAACCAGCAGCACTCCCAAAACCCAGCACAGGGAGAAGTGGGGTGATGATGGAGGTGCTGCCAGACCCTCCCATTACCAACAGGTGTAGGCACAGCGCCAACCATGGTGACATGTCTCCCAGTGCTTGCAGCTAGAATGATCTCCAGCGCACAGGTCAGGAATGCGTTTCCCACACAGGAAAACTGGCAGGGGCCATAACGTTTTTCCCTCACATTTTTAAAAAGAGTGAGGACCAGACCACAATGAGGTGGGGGTGTCTGCGCTGAGAGCTCCCAGTAACCTCTGTTTATTGCTTTGCTGCCAGACACAAGGTGCAATTGCCATCGCAGCTCTCATTTCTATGTCACTTTGTTTAATTCAAGTGCATCACTGCAACCTCACATCACAGGCAGGTGAGCTGAAAACCTCTAATTGGTGCTGAGTCACAGACCGCAGCTCTGAGTAACTCAGCACTTCAGATCCTGGCACCACTGGACCGTGTCACAGCACAAAAGCCCAGCCAAGCTCCAGCACTGAACCATTACACAGCCAGTGTCACCAGAGCCACATATGTCCACCCATTGCATCGGCACTCGGAGTGACACGGAAGTTTCACAGCAAACATCGGGCGAGCACCTTGGAAGGGATGACAATTCATTCCCTGGTGCGCAGGGATGGTGTGGGCAGGGAAGGACAGGGAGGGAGGGAAGGAGGCAGGTGCTGCGGGCGGCTGTGAGTCACCTGCGTGGCTCCCACACAGCTACCTGGCTGCCTGCGTCAGGAGGGCCACGCCACGTATTATCTCCCATGTGCAAGGCTAACGAAAGCAGAAAAGCTCCTTTCAAGGGAAAGGGACGGCATTCAGGCAGGACTCACACTTCTTTCTCCCAGTATGCAACCTGTGTGCAGAGAAAGAATTCCTTTAAACTTTTTTTCTTTTCACTTGAGAATACCTCAAAGGAAATCCTGAATACCTCCCTGCTTGGCTTCATTGGCATTTATATCTGAGCTGCAGTAACCGAGCCGTGTGAATAATTGATTAATGTTCCAGGCAGATCTCAAATAAAAAGAATTGAGTTTCCTCATCTAAGGGAAGCTACTTCCCCCCTCCCCCAAACAGTAATTTTCTATTCAGGAAAGCACCCAGTATTTAATCTGATTTATTTTTTTTTTTTTTTACCCAAGGGGGTCGTTTCATTTAGAAGTTATTAGAATGTAACCAAACTCGATTTCAAAAAATCATTCTGAACTGAAAACCAGCATTTAGATACAGCTGCACCTAAGCCCGGCAATGGGTTTGAGCACTTTCTGCTAAAGCTATTTCCAAATACAAAACATTTTTCCTGGCCTGAAGTATCACAGAATCAATTATCTAGGCAAAGTAATATGCCCAGCTTTACTGGAGATTGTTCTCTTCCTACGACATTCTTAGGTAACGCCGATGACAAACGCTGCCTTGAACTTCCGTGGAAACTGAAGAGGTTTGTTTCAGTGCTTCACGGGGTGAAAAAAAAGCAGCGTTGACTTTCTTTCGGAGGGGCTGGGGAGACAACCAGGGTAAAGGGCACTCCACTTTCCATGACTCATCTGTTCCTGGGCTGCTGCGAAGACGGCCATCAAGTGGTCAATCGGTTGCCATTGTCATGGGGAGCTGGTGATGGGGATGCTCAGACCATCAGCATATTTCACAAGAGCCATTCAAAGGCCCTTCTTCTTCCGGAAGGCAGGACCAGAAAGGAGACAGTGTCTCTAAACCTGAAAAAATCTACCTGTATTTCTTAACAAACCCCTATCTAAACCACCTTCCACTGTGTCATTTCTTGAATATTTTTAAAATAATATTTTTAGCAATAATACAAGTAAATCAACCAAATCACTAACAATAATATAGCGGGGCCAGGTAAGTGTCAGCATTGTATACAGCAGGCAGGAAAATACCAAGTGTGTTTCAGAGGAGTAATTTAGAGAGTTGTAGGAGAAGAATTTTCAAAATTATTCCACCTTCCAATCAAGTCTTTCTGCAAGCCTTCTACCTATGGCACATTGCATTCTCAATGCTCCTTAAAGTTCATAAAGACCAAGAAATCTGCTCAACAAAATTGAGAGCAAGAATATGCTTGAAAAAACACTTTAAGCTCTTTACACTTTTTCTAGGAGGCTTCCCTCAGTCCCACAATGTAGATGGGTTTATCTAATGCTCTATCTGAAGGGGCAAATTTTATTTCCACCAGGCCTCTTTTCCAGCCCTTCCCTTGAGCCAGGCCTTCACTGAGTCAGTAAAAAATTCCTTTTTGGGGTAGTTATCAGCTTTTATTGGGTAGTTTTTAATCCTTTGGCAACAGGAAAGATTTATAGCAGTTTTAAGGGCCAAATATCCAGAGCATCTTTTCCTTGAAGCTCCAGCTTTGATTTTTTTGAGTGGGCTGGGAGATGCCTTTGATAAACTTCAGCTAACTTACGTGTTACACTTGTATTCAGGAGAATGGAAAAAGCAGGCATATGCCAGGTAATTCCCGTGCACGCTTCCTCAGCACTCGCCGTTCTTTGACAACAACAAAACCTTTACACGTTGTTGAAGCACCTCATGCTCGTAATCTGGCCGGTTAGTCATACCATCCCCACGGCTGCTGGAGACAGGCAGGCGTGATGGGAGGGTAGGAAACCCGCAGTTTATGAGCGAGAGCACAATGAGGATGCAGTGACTGTCCTGGAAGGTAGAGGCCTCTTTTGCAAGCCAGCTTAGCTCCCACCAGGCTCCCAGCTGCAGCTCTTCAGCACCAGTCCTGCCTCCTGATCTGCCTGTCCCCAGCATCTGGGGCAGGGGGAGAGCATATCAAAAATGCACCCACCAGGCACATCTGCTTGAATCAGTCTTGTCAGCTCTTCTCTCAGGGGATTCACTTTGTTCTGGCAGATACAGAGAGAGACGGGGTACATGCAGGTCCTGGCAGCCCGTCCCTGTGCCACACTGCGTTCCCATGCAGGGAGACGGGATGTGGCTTCAGCAGAGCGTAGCCTTCGTGGTAGCTTCCAAATCCTGTCGCAGCCCACCCTCTCCAGGTCCCTAAATCCATCGGACAGATGCAGACATCTCTGGAAGGTGTGTGTCCTGCCCTGCCCCCCGCCCCGCCCGGCGCCACAGCAGGGCAGAGTGGCCCAGGGTGCCATGCATCGCCCCGGGTGGTGGGTGCTGGGCCTGAATGGGGGCTGTAAAAGGACACTTAGCATCCATGTGCTAGATGGCCCTTCTCGTGTTCCTATGCATTTAAATACAACTTCATTTCCCTCTGAAAGCTTGCATTACAATTAAAAGAAACCCAACAACAAACACTAAAAGCAGGGTTTGGGGTTTTTTTAAGAACAATTTTGTACTACAGCAAACTCCAAGCAGAAGTAAACTCGCTTGTGCTAGGTGCTGTACAAATACAAAGCCAGTCCATGAATGAATATGGCCCCATATGATCGTGCTTTGTCCAAGACATAAAGCGTCAGCTCCGAAAGGGTGGTAAGCTTTTTCCAAGGTGCTATCCAGGTCTGAAATAAGTGGGGTGTGGTAAATCTCTGCTGACGTAAATGAGAGAAGGTGTTATGAAGAACCCAGGACAGGGAGGACAAATTAAAAGCACAGCACTCTGGTGAATATTACACAAGAAAAGCCTACTCTATTTTCGGTTTTCTTATTTTTGTGATGCAGAAATTCCCCTCATCTTAAATGAGAGAAAAGAGACCAGAGCCAGCATGCTTTGCCACAGTGAACCGGCAGTAACCCAACAAGGAGACTGGCAATGTGGCTGTGAACCAGGCACCCAGAAGCTTAGGACCCGGACATTCAGAGCTCCAGCTGGATCAGCCTCACAGCCCTATACAGCTATATGTGACTCAGCTGGGACTGACTCTACCAAATCACCCGTGGCACTGTTTTTCTCCTCCAGGCAGTGACAGTGTTTTGGTTTGGGCTTTTCTTTCCCCCTCTCAAAGCTGCAGAAAGCTGTAGAACAGACTTTTTCCACTTGCTGAGGAGAAAAACATCCCCTGCTTACCGTGTTTGTTTGCTAAATAGAATGAAAGCCTGTGAGAAACGTTCTGAAAAAGTTGTTTGGGCTTGATTTTTATATTCCTTCTCCTCTAACAAAGTGCCTGCAAGTTCAGTACAAACAGATCAACACAGTAAAGCACAGCTTGTAGCCTAGCTACGTATCAGCCTTTGCTCTGAACTACTGAGGTTTTGGATGATGTCAGTCTGGTCTCCTGAGGGCTGCTGTTGTCATCAGATAGTGAGGTCGATAAGGCATATGTTATGATGAGGCACACTGTTGGGTTTAACCGTGGTATGAAAAAGCCAAGAAAGCGGTGCATTTCCTGGTACAGTGCCTTGATAAGGCTCTCGCTGCTTCGTAGGTATTTCCACCACACTGTGCTTTATGTTCAGCATGAAACAGATTGTTGACAACCTGAGAGGCCAAACAGCACCAGTGTTCAAAAATCCAATTCCTCTACCAAAACCACGTTTGTTTGGGACTTTTTGTTTCTTTTCCTGGTCTCAGTTTCACCTTTTTAAAGTTATTTTTTATGTAACCGTTTACAAAGCAGATAAAAGCAGGACCCAAGCTGTTCAGTGATGAACAAAGTACATTCAGGTTTTCTCCTGGTCCCTCATCTAGTACTCCCCACTGCATTTGGGAAGTACCAGCTAGAGGCCCTTGGCTGGATTTGAAGACTCCATCCCCCCCACCAGCGCTTGTTTCCACGCTGCTCAGATGCTCAGTGCTGAATTGCGGTTTCTTCCTCTCTTCCTGGTTTACTTTTTATCGAGTGTTATGATTTGTTTTTCTAGCAGACCAGTTCTGTGTGTCAGCACTGAAAATGAGTTTGCCGTTACCTGGAGCTGGACTGGATTTTACTTCTTTTAGCATTTGTGTTTCTTGTTTACTTTTTGTATTTCACTTAGATGGAGTGGGGGGTACAGTCTGGATCACCCGTCATTGCCATAGAGACACTTAATCTCTATGTACAGGGGAAAAAAAGGGGAATAATGTACTTTTTCAAAATCCTAATGATACAAATTATCATCTTGAACCCGGCTGTCTTCCAGTTTTTAATGAAGAAAGACAGTGTTTCACTACTTCAAAATAATCCTCTAGGACCCAGTGAGAAAGTACAGTGCCTGCGTGCTAATGTGGCAGCAAACCTCTGACCTGGCAAAGGTACAGTCTGCACTCCCTGCAAGAGCAATACAAGCCCACAGCCTCAGCAGCGAGGAGGACATCTTGGACAGGACAGCATTTGTGACAATGCAAGGGCATTGCGTTTTTTCTGTTCCCCCAAAGGAGATGAACTCAGCATACCCTTTGAACTTACTCAGGACTTTTAGAAAGTACCTCATTATGAAGGACATGAAGAACATGAGGTCCTAGTCCTGCAAAGGACGGGGGAGGCAAAGCCATAGGAAGGCACCTCATAGGAGCAGATCTCCTCATTTCAGCAGGCCAGGGGAGCTTGGTGGGCATCCTGCTTCTCTCTTGACATGGTCCTGCTTGTCTCTGACTCTCAGTATAGCTGGCCAGGACTCAAGTAGCTTGTCTACATGTTGGCGGACATTTAAATCCTTTGCTCCTGCCCAAGGGAGAGACAGCACACATCTCCCCAGAGGAAGGTGCCCCCAGACAGTGAGCAGAGCGTTACAGCCCCGGCTCAGGGTGCTAAGCATGGTGGATGGAGAGCAGGGCTGCGGGCAGGAGGAGGAAGACAAAATAGGAAGCAAAATGAGCATCTGATCCTCGCTCACCAGCAGCATGTTCCTGCTGCATAATGCTTCTGTGTAATGTCTCTGCGGCACGCCACCTCTTCCAGCAGCCGCCGGGTTGCAAGGTGGCCACGGTGGGCTCCCACTCTCTTCTGCTGGAGCCAGTGGGGGCAAAGCGCCTTTTCTCTCCAACATGAAGCCAGTGGCCTCCTGCTGAGGGCTGACCCCCCTGTAGTAGCTGTGCGTCCTTTTTTTATCCACTGCTGTCTGCAGAGCTATAGAGAAAGCACTGCATGCACTTTCCAAACCAAAAACACCATCTCATGCCCTCTGACTTCACCTACCTCATGCCCACCCCTGCTCACTTTCCTGGGGTGCTTAGGGCTTAATTGCTTGTGGGACACAGGTTTATGATCTTATTTGCCCAAGTGATTTTGATTGCTAATCATGTTGCTTGCAATGACATAGTCATACACTGAATAAGAAAAAAAAGGTGGAACGGCAGACAGAAGCGACCTTATGAAGATACTGTAGGTCAACTGTCTTTTTACACCAATTCTGATAACGCCTCTTGCAAAGATTTTTGGAGGAAATAAGTAGTATGACCCAAAGGGTGAAGATTTTTATGATCTGTAATCTAGTGACATGATAGAAAATGGTGGTACAGGTTACCCGCCTCTCTCAGAGTAAGAAGGACCCAAGAATCTGTATCGTCCCATCCAACTTGCTGGCAGAAATAAAGTGCAGGTATCATTTCTGGAAAGGTGCCTATCTAATAATTGCCGTTTGACCAGCTCATGGGTATTTAAGATTCATAGTTTCTGGTTTTAGTGACTAAAATAAGATTTTATTGTCTTTTTTTTTTTTCTCCTTTGGCTACATAGGAATCTAACCTGTCCTCTTTCTTTATCACAACTGGAAACCAGATTCTCTGGTTTCAGATTCTGCTGAAATCCTAAGACAACTCAAGAGCAATTCATGAAACCAGCCAGCCTGCCTTTCAGCTTCCAGATGAGGCAGATGTTAGGAGAAAATATTTTACTTGCAGTACATCCAGAGGTCATCCAACATGCCTGAAAGAGGATCATCACTGCTTCGTCAAGGAGCCTCCTTTTCAGGGCAGACCCTGACTCTAAAGTATTAGTGATGTTGTGGCCGCTGGTGAGAGATGCTGGATGATTTAGCTGATTTAAAGAACTTGACAGAGGTATCGAGAACGATGAAGCAGCACAGAGGAAAAGGTTTGCCATACTTTTCTATGCTGACCAATGGTAAGAAATCAGGCAGGTCAGCTGCTGATTCAAAAGGGAGATGAACATTTGTGATGAACAAGAAGGGACTGGGGTTTTTTCCCACTGCATGTTTGCTGGTTGGAGATGAGCTGATCAGGGAGGTCACAGGGCCAAACTCTACAGCTGAATTTTTTAAAGTCCGGATATTTTTATGGCTGCTGTTAAGCACTGTAATTTATGTAAACCAAGATAATGATAAGTGGAAACAAATCAACTCATGCTTCAAAGCTTATGTTCCCCAGGGACAGGGATGAGCATCTCTCCTTTGGGAAGGAAAACCAATGGGCAGGAGCACAGCTTCCTCTGAGCACACTGGCAGGGGTCCCAGGCTGCTTCAGCCTGATAGTGGGTCAACTGCCCAAAGACCCTGGGTGCCGTGGAGCACAGCACTAATATCAGAGCTAGATATTATGCATGCATACATGCATATTCATGCTGCAATCCAGTGGGGATAAAGTGCCAAGACCCAGGTACCCACCACTATCAGGCTGTGTGAGGGGAGACAGGGTGGCCCACACACATGGGACTCGGCCCCAATTTGCAGCACAGTGCTGTAACAAGAGGTCCAATTCTGTATCTCACTGTACTCCTAACAGAACCAACATAATCTCACATTGTGCTTTTCTCCTGTCTTCATCACAGATTAGTCCAGAAAGGTTTGAATCTGCCTCCACAGTGACCAAAGGCAGGGCAGTGTCAGTGGTAGCAGAACCAGGCTGACAATCAAAGTCCAGGATGGGTTTAGGACAACCCATTTTTGAGCGAGGATTGAAGATAGGAGTGGAAAGCTTTGGAAAAGAAGTTTCCTTGGGAACAGGCTGGGGAAGAGCACAGCTGGCAGGAAAGCTGAAAGGTGAAACCACACATGCCATTCTGCAGGGGCTTCACCTGGAAGCTGGGCTCCAGTCTTGTTAGCCGAAGAGAATGGGACATGAAGTTAATGGTGACAAACGTCTGTAGGAGACATTCAGGTTAACTATTAGGCTACATATAGAGAAGTTAAAATAGCCTGAGCAGTGAAACTCCCTGACAAGGGAATGCCATGGGTGCATCAGCGCTGGAAACATTCAAGGCTATCGCTCGACAACTCTCTGTGCTTGAAGAGGTGGTTTGGGGATAATGAGAGCAGTCCTGTTACAGCTAAGAGTGAAGGCCTGGGTGACTGACTCACTACAAGTCCTGCAAAACCTGGAAGATACACTGATAACACCACAGGCTGCCTGTCTCTGGCCTCCATCACGAACGAGACCACTGGCCTCCTCCAGCTGCCAGCTCTCAAGTTCTTACAACCCGCCAGCTTTTGAAACAAACTTTCAAATGTTTTGAAAACATCTCCAGTTCTGTTTTCATCCACATTGAAAGTGTTTTTCCTCAGAAAAGTGCCAGAAGAAGGAAAATGTCTTGGTCAGCAGATTCAGTCCATGAATCGTAAGCCACACTACCTAAACTTAGAGGAAGATTGTTTTTTGCAGGTCCCCTTGCTCTTTTGGCTGGGCACCCTCAAGAGAATGTGAATTAGGTTTGTTCTCATCTTTTCAATCCCATGATAAATTTCTAAGCATCACCATGGGAAAAGTGGGGTTATTTGTAAACACACCATAGAAAGCTGAGAGAAGATACACAGGGAGCTTCTTCGCATGTACTCAGACTGTCCCTTTTCCAGGCAAAAGTATACCTTTTGCACTCCAATGTTGGCCTTGAACAAAACCCTTCCTCATTCCTTGTGACTGTTACTTCTTAGTAAAACAGGACTTTGCTAGTGTCCAAAAGCCCTGTGAAGCATCTCCAGAGCTCTGAAACACAGTATGTTGTCCCCACGTAGCTGTAATCAAGGTAAATCTTGATGGCTTCCACATAAGACTGCTCAAGAAATCTCTTTATAGCAAACACAGCAAAAGCTTCAAGAAATAACTTCATTGGCGTCTGTTCCATATTGCCTAATGTCTCCTTAGGGGCCGTGGCTACCATCCCAAACATTTCTATGGTTTGCGTGGCTACATCCTTTTCCTGTGAATCAACGTTGGCATCTGCTCATCCAGAGTATTCAGGAGAAATATTTGCTGTTGCCTGGAGACTAAGGCAGAAGAAAAAGTATCAGGACTCCTAAATTATTTTTGCAGCTCTTTCTCTGATAACTGTGCAGCTGCCGGACAATCCCTTTCACTTAGCAGTTGTATATCTAGCAGGTTTTAAAACCCATGGAATAGGTACTGTTATATTTGCCAGGTGCCTGAAATACCTGTAAAGTCCTCCCGGGCCCATGCATGGAAGGCATCAGGTCGAAGTACAAAGTGCATCTATTACACAGGCCGAGCAGGCTCCATCCATCTGTGTCGGCAGCGTCATCACTTGCACTGTCTGTCCTCTCTGGGAGGAAGATAAACCCCACAGAGATGGAACGACTCCACTTCAAAGTATCTGACCGGCTCATTTGCTGACCAGTGGTCTGCCAGCACCAGAGGTACTGCAAGCATACCATACCTATGGCTTTGCCTCTGCCCGGTAGGACTTTAAATACAGAGAGAAATGCTGAGCCCTGAAATGTTTCCACTGACTCCAGTTGTTATAACTTCTCACATCACACCAACAACCGCTCACATATGTGGGGGATGAGGAAACTTCCTTCCACCCAGAGGTGCAAGAAAACTCAGGAGCTAGCAGTCATGTGCTCCACAACAGCCTTACAACTCGCTGGATCCTGCATGGAAAAATTTCACTTCCATGTGTTGACTAAGTTAATGTGGTGGGGAGAGTGGGCGGACGTAAAATGAAACTATGAAAAGAGATTAATTTGCAGCTGGAGCCCAGGCAGGGAGAACTCCGGTCCTCTGCTCGGAAAACGGCAGCTTTGACGAAAACCTGGGCAAAAAAAGAAGAGGTTAAGGCAGCGGTAGTAAAAAAAACCTTAAAAAAATCAAAACTGGGGGAAAAAAAAGCAGCCTCTCTGGAAATTAAGATGTGGAATGCAAAACATTTGCAGTATAATAAACCCAGGCGAGCCCATAAAGCTGCACCAGCCAAAAGGAGCTCTGTTCGCCTACGAGGAAACCCGAACCGGCGTCACGCCTGGCAGAACCCGCCCGCAGCCCCGCTTCCTCCCCGCCTCACCGCCCAGCTCTCTTGCTTGCTGCCCTCGGCTATGTTTAAGGCAGCGTCTGTTTCCACTCTAACCCCTTCAGTTTGGAGGGGGAGGATATAAATCAGCAGCAGAGCTGCCCACAGGGCTCAGGCACAGCAGGTATTGGTTTAGGGTGTCATAGAGGAACTTTTTTTTTTCTTCTTTTCGTTGGAAGTTTTCTAGGGAATGTGTCAGCTTTGTGAGGAACAGGCATTGCTTAACAGGCCAGAGAGTCCCCAAACAAAGGACATTTTACATCACCAGGCAGACTCATCTTCTACTGCTTTGGGCTGAACTCAGCCTCAAGCTCAAGGGCTGTTCCACAACTTCCCGGCAGTTGCTTGCAGCATCCCCACAGATCCAGTCTCGCCATCTATCCTGCCGTTCTCAGCCCCATAGGGACCCTCCGTGAGGGGTGTCATCCCCTTCCTCCCAGCTGCACTCCTTCCCAACACTAGTTTTGATGTTTTCCTCCTGTTTGTGGCTGGTTCATACACCTCAGACTGCTTCTGCTACAGGCTCCTTTTGACCTGTTGGGTGAGGAAGGCACCATCCTTCTTTATTCATTGTTTTGGCCCGTTTTCACTTCATGCACCACGCTTTTGCCTGCCACCAGAGTGCAAGGGCACTCACCACCCCACCTCCCTGCAACAGAACTGCCTCCCCAGCCCCACCGCAGGGAACACTGTGGGATGATACTATGTAAGGCGCAAGGAGCCTCCCTCAAGTACAAGGCCTTCTCAGCCAGGTATCGGAGGCCATGCTTTTGTGTCAGTGCCACTCCTGGATGCGTCAGCAGCATCCAGCCCCCACAACACCTCCAGCACTGCAGCCAGGAGCCTTTTCGCTCACACACTGACCGCTGCACCTTCTCCCAAAACCTCTTTCTCCAGACTCCAGCACGTGCTAGCTTTCCCCAACACAGGCCACACAAATTGCAGCAATTAGCAAGTGTAAAAGGCAAGCTGTGGTTTTCACATGTATTATTGCATCTTAATACTCATTCGTATCCTTGAGCATAGTCATCAGGTAGTATCCAGCACGCTACATTATCCATCCCTTCCGCTCAATGTTGCTGCTCCTGAGAGAGACCCAGTTCATGCATCCAAACACCACTGGTTAAGAAATCTTCAGATTTGAGACAGCATGGCTTGTCTCTCACTCTTGCTGTTCCCACCTGTGTGAAGTCAGTCTCTAGCTCTTGCCTTGCTCTGCCACTTCCTGCCCCACTGCCATCTCCCCTGTGCTGTGCAAGGCCTGGCAAAACCCAGACTTCTCTACACGATCTGCAATAGCAGCTCCAAGTCCCATCCGCAGAACACTGCCCTCCTTGTGCAGAAACCATACTGACTGAAAATCTGAGCTGGCTTCTAACAGTTCTATAACTACAGTTATTCTGTTATTCTACTGTTCTCTGCTTCTCCAAGTCCTTTCTCTCTCTGCCTCCCAATTTCATGACTATGCTTATGAGGCAGATTCTGTCAGGACCAGGAACTTGGAGCACTTCAGGGTTCTTCGTAAACAGTATTCTTTGTTACTTGCAATCTGGCACACCATCCCCATGTCCAAGTGATGCTAAACAAAGGTTGGCCAAAACTAGATAGTAAAGTTCCAAACTGCCTTTGAAAACAACAGCAGCAACAACAGAGAAACCCTATTTGATTTTGCAGCCCTCACCTACAGAGAAGTTTGAGAAATGAGACAGCCTCTGTTTCTACAGCCTGATTGGAGAACTGAAGATGTTTTGTTACAAAAGTCACATCTAGCCCACAGCAAGGGAGTAACCGGTACAGTCGCTGGGACACCTACAGCTGTTGTAGGAATTAGAAGGGAGAGAGGCAGCTACTGGAGTGGGATCTGAGCCACCTGGAGCTCTGCAGATCAAAGTCATTACGTTGCTCCTTACCAAGAGGCAACTGGCACAGCAGCCACACATGCTGGCTGTAATTTCCAAAACAGCTAGACACACTGAAGGTGGATGGCACTGGAGTCATCTGACTTTGAAGCCAAAAAACAAGGGACAGCTGATGTCTGCAGCCCAGAGGCACGGCCCTTGTAAGTCTTCTTATAAGAAGCCCACAGCGAGCATCCATGACTATAACAAGAAGTACGTAAGGAGCAGCAAGAGCCACCATAGGTGTCCCCCTGCCCCATGCTAAGAGCTGTAAGTACAACCTGTAAAGTGAACTCAGGCACACTCTGCCACGTCCCTTCACATGGGATGAGACTTGTCATTGTGGGTGCTTCTCTCTGCCCTGGCACACCAGCCACATCAGGAGCAACTGTGCCAGCAGACAGGCCGTCCTTTCCTTCCTGACTGCTCTGAGAGTCCCATGCACTAGATCAATGAGCCAGAGCATGGAGGAGCCCTCAAGCCAGAGGAACATGTATCTCAAAATCATCACATCAGCAAAGGCTATTTATATTTACCTTCTGGAGCTTTGGCTAGGCTATTACCAACCATGGCAAACTGCCAACCCTATAAGAAGCATGGACAACTCACCCATGGTACATTCGAGGAAGGAGAAGTCCCTCCAGAACAGATGCCGCCATATACCCAAGCCACAATGAATGCTAATGGTATCAGATCAGGCAGATTTCTGCATTTTTGGAGGCTCTTGCATGCACGCTCTCTCTCTCTCTCTGTCTTACAAACTGCTACAGAAGGTAAATGTCAGATGCTGGCTGTTCCGCTCTTCTATATTGCCTGTGTTACCTACCTCAAGGTTAATTTCAAAAAGGAAAACACTGAGTGACAGAGCATTTATCATTGATAAACTCACAGGAGAAAAACGGTGCTGGTTTCCCAGAACCAGTGCACTAGGACAAGGAAAGTACACAAACACTGTGAGTAAGGACCTACTTCTAGCAGAGCTTTCCAGTTGTTTGTCATACCAATAGCACCATGCAACCAATACAGCTATTTTCTTCACCAATTATTAACTGAGAAAAGGCTATTTGTTTGAAGAGCTGCACAGAAAGTCCAGCGAGGAAGCAAGCAGTTTCAAGCTCCACGTGCACACCCTGTGATAGGCTTGGGATCCTCTCCAGATCAGATATGGCTCGCTCTTCAGGGGCCAACGGCTCGGCTCGACTTCCAGGAGCAGGGAAGAAGGCAGGCCTGGGTACTTGCTGTGGCTGGGCAAGGGTCTTCCAGATGGCAGCCCATCTCTCGCGTCGGCCCCATCGCCTGCGTGCCCAGGGCAAGGCTGCAGTCAGCAGAAAGTATCTGAAGGCTCTTCCCTCGGGGATCAGCATGCAGACCGCATCACGTGCTAGTTACGTCAGCATCTGCCGAGCAAACTCCCCATACAACTTTTGCACTGTTCATGGGAACCAGCTCCTACCAGCCACACTCCTCTTCCATCATTTTTGCGTCCTCCCCCTAGCTCACCTTGAACTGCCAGACCACACACGACAGCGCGTTGCACAAAGCCAACAGCGGGGAAGGTAGGTCGGTATAAGCCTTGAGGTATCCTGCCACTTTTGTTTGGCAGGAAATTTTTCAACATGAGTTAGGAAATGCCTTTCCTGAACGCTGAGGCATGTCAAGACAGCTGAAAGATCTGTGGTTCAGCAGCAATATTCCACCCCTGATATGGAAGAGAGCTGGAACAGTTTCAGATGAACAGAGCACCAGGTTTGCTCCAGAGAGCTCAAAGGTGGAAACACAAGGCTTACAGCATGAACAGCCCCGGCCAAGAAGTGTCCCTAAACAAAACCACTGGCTTTACAGTTTTCTGGGTTTACTGACATTTCAAGGGGTACAAGGTCTTGAATGCAGCAACAGGGAGATCAGTACACTGAGACTTTACTGGGGTTCCACATTCCTCTCCCATGCAAACCACCAAACAGCCACTGTCTGACAAAGCAGACCAGTTGCACTAACGAGCCAGGCCTGAGACTTGGGAAACCTGCATCACTTCTACATCCCACTTCAACCCCTCACTGGACACATGCAGGCTCTCCTCAAGGGGGAAGGAGCTGTGCAGGAACACAGGGCACCTAAGGAAGAAAAGCCAACCCAAGGTTTAAGCTACACTGATCCAAAAGAAGCTTGCAGGAACACACTGACCAACGCAACATCTGAGGACTCCCCACCAGACAGGGCCACCACACCAGGTACTGGCTGCTGTCCATCTGTGCACCCACACACTTGTGTGGCTTTACCCATTGATCAGTAAGGAATGGCAGAGGGATGCCCAAGCACATGGTGGGCACCTCAAGGGTCACAAGGCAGAAAGTCTCTGCACTTGAGTGGTTGCCTAAAACCAGCCCCTCGCTTTTTGCAAGTAAAACCAGCTCCACTGTCAAGTTTCTTGAAAAACTCGGGGTTTATTGATTTAAACTGCAAACAGTTGTTACAAAAGAGATTCTCTTTTAAATAAACTCACACAAAGAAGAAAAAGCAATGTAGTGAACAGTAATGGGAAAAAAATTACATTCATTACTCTTTTTGTGCCAGTCCTGTTCACCTTGGCAAGGAAAACTCTAAACTTGGAATACAGAAACGCAAAGACAAACTGTATTTGGAATGTCTTCAGATAGGCACTTTGAGCCCAAGGCTTTTCTCCTCAAAGAATCTATACGAAGAGAGGAAGAAAAAAAGGTCTTCCTTCCACACTGTCTCACAACAGAGCTCAGGACGTACATTCTAAAGCCCAGGTAGGCACAACCCAGGGAGGGGAAGAGAAGAAAGGCAACGAAGCACATTTAACTCAAATTTGCAGTCCAACACAAAAAAAAGGGGAAGGGGAAATTCTAAAATAAATAATCCAAACACAGTTTTTGCATTTTTTTAAATTACTTTTTCATTTTTTAAAATAAAATAACCAAAAAAGTGTAAAGTTACAAAAAATGTCATTGTAGTATAATATATTAAACTGTGGGGAAAAAAGGAAAAAGACACTTCACAATCTTAAGATTAATATGGAAGATCATAATTTAAACATAAAAGAATATATTCTATGGATTCATCATCCCGATAAATATGAACAAAATTAACAAAAAAGCATAGGTTTCGGCAATAAATACGTTTTGATAAGTTAAATAAGCTTTTTTATATTGTTGTGCAGTGACAAGCAAAATTTGCTCTCCAATTTCTGAAAAGTTATACAAAATTAAAAACCCAGAAAAAAATAATAAAAAGCTTGGCGTGAGTGCTCTAAGATAGGTCTAAAGTACTCTAGAGCAAAACCATTAAAGCTATGTCTACTGAAACTTTTGTTTACACGAACTTGTGTGTGTGTGTGTGTGTGTGTGGAATGACTTCCGTCGGCCCCACCCCCTCTTTTTCTTTATTTGTTTTAAGATGTCACATGAATACGCAGGGGACTTTTAGCACCAAAATCAAGTCTCTCATAGTCCATCTGGTTTTTGTTTTGTTTTTTCTTCCTCCCAGTCGAAGTCCCACTCATGTTACAACCTTTGTCCGTTCTCAGCTTTTCTTCCCACAGACCTGAGCGGATCCAGGCAAGATTAGTCTTTAAGGGGAGGGGAGAAGAGAGGTCTGGATGTTAACACTTGCCCACATGCCTGCAAGCCTAACAGAAACTGGCCAGTCGGGGATTGGGAGAGGGCGATGCAGTACATGGCCAGTGGAGGGAGCTGGATCCGGTCATTTCCTGCACATCTGGAAGTGCACAGAGCTGCTGGTGCCCTCTGCAGCTGGAGAGGTAATACAGTCACAGTGAAAGTGTTAAAAGGCACTAATTTTGTAAACGTTATTGCTTTTCATCGTAATTTGGCACTTACGGTTTAAACCAGTGGGTCTGCAGCAGGCAGGTGGCCATGTTAACATCCAGCTCACGCTACTGGGGACAGGGCATGGGGGAGTTCAGCTTAACATCATAACAGAGGTGGGGGGGGAGCAAGAGGAAACCCCAGATTAGTCGTCAGAGATGGAGAGTCTGCTGAAGATGGGAAGACGTCTTGAGGTGTCCAGGATAGGGGAATCTGAGCCACTGTGGCTACTGCTGGAGCTGCTCAGATAGCCCTCCTGGTCAGAGAGGGAGTCCTGAGGACTGGGAGGTGAGTCAAACATGTTGGGGGACTCGGACATGGGCCTGAACAAGAAGGTGGTGGGGGAGTTCCCGCTGGGCACCTGCACCCCCATGCTGGGGGCAAAGAGACTGACCAGCTCCTGGCTGGAGAAAGTGAAGGGATTGCTGGCACAGTCAGGCAAGGTGGGGGAGCCCAGCAGGTCGTCAGCACTCAGCATGGGCGGCGGGGTGATGGAAGTGGGGCTGTCCAGCAGCCCGCTGGCAGCGGTGCTAGGGAAGCCGGCAAAGCTGAAGCTGTGCTGCAGGCGGGGTCTGTCGGTGACGGCGGGCTCCCGGCTCCCCGCCACAGCACGGCGCTCCTCCGCGTTGTGGATGAAGTGGCAGCGCGGCCCGTAGGGGCAGAAGCCGATGGTGTGGAAGGTGCGGCAGAGCTCGGTCTTGTACTTGGGGTGGCGGGTGAGGCTCCGCAGCTCGTGGATGCCGTGGGCAAACTGGCACTTGTCACCGTACTTGCAGGCGCCGTTCTCCTCAAAGGGGCGGCACAGCTCCGTCTTGTAGCGGCTGGAGTTGACCTGTCCCCCGGGCTGCTTCTGTTGCAGCAGGCGCTCGCCGCCCTCGGAGAAGGAGCGGTCCCGGAAGCGGCTTTCCCGGGGCCCCAGCATGGGAGCCGGCTCCCCTTTCAGGCTGCTGAGGAGCTGGTTCTGGTGAAACTTGGAGTTGGGCAGGGTGACAGAGTGCCTCCTAGGGAAGCCCCCGCCGGCCGGGGTGCCCACCGCCTTCCTGTCCAGCAGGCACCCGCTGACACCTGAGGGGCTGTAATTCAACATCTTGTTGCTCTGCGGGGAAAAAGCAAGGACCGGTCACTGCCACCACCTCCTCCGGCGTCCGCACGCAGCCCCGGCAACCGCACGGCGCAGCGCGGCGGCCCGGCGGGCAGCGAGCAGGGCGGCCAAAGGCACGGCGCCCACCCAGCCCCGACGGCTCCCTTCCTCCGCACAAACATCTGCTTCATTTCATCCCTTTCTCCGCGACACCCCAGGGCCCCGGGCCGCCCCGTACCCCCGCACAGCCCCGGCGGAGGGAAGCAGCGAAGCGAGCCGAACGCCAGACGTGGGGGAGCCGCTGGCAGCATCCAGAAAAACTCCGCGACTGGAGCTCACCCAGGAAAGCCCCCCGGGGGACGCGGCGAGCGGGAAGAGCAGCACGCGGCGCCGGCGCCTGCCCAGCCCCCGCCGCCCCACCTCTCCCGTCCAGCGGCCGAGCCCCGCAGCGTTGGAGCCCGCCCGCCGCCCCAACCCCGCGGCTGCACCGCCGTCCGCCCCGCCGCGCCCGGGCACGTTGCAGTGTGGCGGCCCCCGGGGCAGAAGGATCCAGCCCTCCCGCCCGGCGCCGCGGCTCAGCACGACGGGAGCACGGGGTTGCGACCCCCAACCTCCCCCTCCTCCGGAGCGGCCGAGGAAAGCAGGCGGCGGCGGTGGCCGCGCGTCCCGGGACGGGGCGGCCACGCTCAGCGCCGACCTCAAGTCCTCCGGTCCCGGCACCGAACTAGTTCCCGACTACAACGCCGGGAAAAACAACCGAAACGCTGACGCCAAACAAGCGGAAGAGCTCCAAAGCTAAAGAGCTGGGGAAGCAGCCGCCGGCGCGGTCTTACCTTGCATAAAACTTCGCTCAGGTCGAAGATGGTGGGCGACACCAGGGCTGTGGACATCTTCGGCGAGCGAGGGGGCAGCGGGTGGGGCAGCGGCACACGGACACGAGGAGTCACGGCGTGGGTAAGGCACAGCCTCCAGCGCCCCGGCTCGCAGCCTCCCCCCGCTGATGCTGCCGCTGCCACCAGCCCGTCCGCGCCCGCTCGCCGCTTCCAGCGGGCTGGGGGGAAAGCTCAACTTATAAAGTTTCGGACTTACCTCGGGAGGAGGAGCCGGCGCAGGGAGGAAGGAGAGCGGGAGGAGGAGGGCGGGGTGATTGACACTGCGACTGAATCACCGCGGGCAGGCCCAGAAAAACTTTCGGGAGGAAGAATGGGGGAGGGCGGGACGGGACGAGGAGGGGGGGAGAAGGGGGGGCGGACGGGGAGCGGCGGCGGGGGGTGTGCCGCGGCGGCGGGGGGTGTGCCGGCTCCCCCCCCTCTCTGGCAGCGGCGGTTAGTTCTGCGGCCCGCCGCGCGCGAAAAACGCGGGGCCGGGCCACTGCGCCCCTTCCTGTGCGCGCCTGGCCCTGCCGGGGCAGCGCCAGCGCAGCCTCGCACCCCGGCGGCGCGTGACGGCGCGGGGCCGCCCCCCCGCCCGGGGCGGGACGGGACAGGACGGGGCGGCCCCCAGCGCCCGTAAGGGGTTTGCGGCGGGGCCGCAGCAGGGCCGCGCCCGCAGCTCTCCGGAGTTCTTTGCAGCTGAGGGCCGCTTTTGGCTCAGGTCTGCTGATCTGGGCCGTTTTCGGCGCGGCCGTTCGGCCCCGCGCTCCCGCGAGTTTCGCGTTGATTCACGCCGCCGGCCCTACCCGCCCCCCGGGCGTTACTCCTTTTTTCCAGCCTTTATTGAGAGCTGGCAGGCTCTGCGCGGGGAAGCAGCTCACGTCCGCGCTGATTTGAGTTGTGAAAATGTGCCCCTTAAGAGAGCGCTGGATTAATCCTGCGTTTGCTCCCCGTGCAGCCCTCTTCCAGCCCCCAGAGCTCGAAACTGTAAAGCTCCGCTCCCCCCTCCTCCTCCCTCCCCCCCCCAAATAACGTCTCCAAGCAAGTAATCTGTTCCAGATTTTAGTCGGCAAAGTATGATTCATACTGATATCGATATGCCGGGGGGGGGGGGGGGGGAAGGGGGGAGGCGGGTGTGCAGCAGTTTAAGTGTGAAAGCAAAGTTTAAAAAACCCAAAACGCTTCAAGGCTTATCGCTACCCGGTTCCTCTGCGTGAAATCTGCTCCCCCTAAACCTTTAGCCCCAGCTGAGGCAAGGCTCGGCCTAACTCCAGCTTTGGAGGGTGTTTCATCTCACGCCAAGCGATGGCATCTGGGCCCCCTCCCCCCTGCACAGGCGGGTGAGGGCAAGGGCTGGGGGGCCTTCCTCCTGCCCTGTTCTCCTGCTTGGCTGGAAGAAGAGAAGCCCCTGCCTTGGGCAGCACCCCGCTGACCCAAGTGGCCATCCCACTGAAAACTTCAAACAAATGATCCGCTTCCTCTTCTGTTTGCTTTAGTGGCAGGATCTGGACTTTGCACTGATCTTTTTCCCCTGCTTTGGTCTTCAAGAATGGCCAAAATAACCAGGGCAGAGAAACGCCCACAAGCTCGGTCTAGTCCAGACTTTTTTTAAATTATTATTTACTTAAGGAGAGCAATCAGGTTCCTCGAATTTCCTTCTCTTTCTAGCTTTGGGGTTTTTTTTCCCCTTGCCTTGACCAGAAGTGAGGAGTAACCAGGGGAGAGACCAGCCTATTATTTTCTGCAGTTGTTTACTTGTTCTGTAGATGGTGCTTGTTCCCAGGGCTCTGAGCCTCTCTATAATTAAACCCATTTTAATTGTTAGGTTAGAAACGTCATTTCGGGGACTTTCCAAGAGTTACCGAGAAAGCCAGCCGAGATAACTATTTCGCTACTGGGTCGCTCCCAGCCCCGTTTCCACAGAGGTTCCTCCCCACCAGCCAGCCACAGCGTGAGGCCGAGTGCAAGAGTTCAGTGCCAGAGAGCGGGGAGCTCGGGGCCCGCCGCCCCGCCGCTGGCGTAGCTGCCTAGCCCTGCCTCTTTTCACATTGTTCACTTGCCCGGTGTGCATTTGTTTTGGAAACTTGGGGCTTAAGGTTGCACGTTTCCACGATTGAGCAGCAAAGGCTGAAGCCGAGGAGGAATTTTTTTTTTTCCCAGTGATTTAGCTTGGCAAACCCTGGCTCCGTGGTGGTCTGCTTTGCATTTGGCTCTGCACATGCTCAGATCAGGAATTTAGCTGCTCACCCCACCTCGTGGCTAAAAGTCAGAGCCCTCCGGGCCAGAGTGGGAATTTGTGTGGGCATGAATTCTCACCGAGCAGAGGAATGAAAAAAACAGAGCCTTGAAACCTCCTGCCAGAGCCATGCCAGAGCTTTGATAGATGCAAATGAATAAAGATAGGTAAATGAATAAATGAAAGCCAATTACTGAAGATGGTTACTGAAAAAAGGTGAATGAATGCAGTGCCATGCTCATTAGCCTTCTCGACAATCTGTCCTGGCCCAGCGCATTTCAGTTGGGATACCACGGCTGGGCCTGGGAAGCAGGGATAAACGGGAAGCGGGGATAAATGTCGAGGACTTCCCGACCTTCCCAGATCCATCCTCAGCACAGGAGCAGCTTCTGAGGCAGTCTTGTTCCCTGGCTCCCATGCAAGCAGATGCTAAACTTGTCTCAAAATACAGAGGGGTAAGATTCTTTGTCAGACCTATGCGCACATGTAACAGGGGAATTAAGAACTGTTTTCCCAAACAAGAGCTGAAATGGGCCCGGATGGCCAGAAAACACAGAAGCAGCAGCAGATGAAATGATAAAGGCGAGATGTTTAAAGGAGTACTTTTTCCGATTGTGTGTGTGTGTATAAAACTCGGCTCATTGGCACACGATGCTGTGGAGGTCAAAAGTATAAACAGGGTCAAAAAAGCGATTTGACATATTTATGGAGGAAAAGTCCCTGGAGGTTTATGAAAGGCAAAGGCAGACCTCAGCGGCAGGTTGCTGGACAACGTGCAGCGAAAGTACCACTCTCTCATTCTCCCTGTTTTTTCCCCTACGTGTTGGCTGCTTGTCGATGTAAGAGGAAGACCATGACAGACCTTTGGTCTGTCCCACTTCAGTTACTTTTACATAGGGTCTACTTCTATGCCTTACACTCTGGCTAACCCTGATGGGCTCAGAGGTGCACCTCACAGAAACTTGGGATTAGCTGTGCAATGCCAGGTGGTTTGGCCAGGCAAGACGTCAATGCTGGGAGGTACAGATCAGCATTACCTCATCCCCAAGCCACCGGGCATGGTTTCCCATACTGGCCTCTGCTAAAGGCTGGAGAACAGTCTCAGTGGCAGCAGCACTCTTTGCCCAGTTTAACTCCCCATCAAGGGTAATAAGAGGTTGCTTTGGGCACGGAGTACAAACCAAATCCAAGTGCCAGCCTTGCCACAGATGTATGTGGTGATGTTACAGCTCCCATAGCAACAGAAGTTTGTTGTCTTATCTTTACCTGGAGCCGTTCGGCAAAAGGAAACCTGCAGGTCTGCTTGCGTCAGAGTTACTGAGCAAGAAAAAGTGCAAAGCAGCCCGAGTCGCTGAAAACAAGGCGGGGGGAGGGGGGGCAGGGGTTGTGGTTCATTTTGTTCCCCCTCCTACTGCCCAGTTCCCAAAGTTTCAAGGAATAGGGAAGCGCTTTCATCACAAGCAAGGATTTCCCCAGTGAGTTTTGGATGAGTTAGGCATTTTGCTCCCCAGCTCCCATGGGAATCTTCAGGTAAATAGATGTGTCTTTTCTGCAGCAGTTCTCCCATGTGCAGAGGATGGGGACAGAGGCAGGACAAGCCCGCCTTCATTTCTGCTGGGGGTTTAAAATGAGTCAAAGCTTTCTGCAGTCGCTATTCTGTTTATATCTTTTGGGTCCGGTGCTATTTTTGTTGGCTGTGCCGCAGGAGGTAGAGTGTGGAAGTTCTGCTGGTCTCTGCAAGCGGGTGTAGATGTTTCCTCCGTTTAAGGCACCTCCTCAGGCGCTGTGGCCTTCCTTTCAGGGGGAGTAGGCAGATGCCAGCAGGACCGTGCCCCTCCTACCCCTAACTTTTTAATCCTTACTTTTATTTTGGCGCTCCTTCCATGGAACATCTCATGGTAGCCACTGGGAGGTGTGAATGGCTCGGGATGGAAACCACCCGTGGTAGGTGCGCCCTCTGCCAGGCCTGTCTGGCATCCCAGGAAGCCCAGCCTCCACCTGCTCCCAAGTGAAAAGGATATTACCAGCTGCTTGGTGAGAAAACAAGTTTGCAGAGATACAGGAAAGTGTGTTAAGGTGGTGGGAAGCAACGGGAGTGAGATTCTTGGCAGCTTGGGTATGTAAACATTCATAAAATAGAGAGTGTGTGCATGTGTGTACTTTGTGGTGGCAGGAAACCCAAGAAGCCAGTTCCATTATTTTTGCTGGAATTGGTAGCAACGGTGGCAGGCAAATATTATAAGCCCTTAATCCTCCTGACTTTATACCTGTGAATGACCTAGAGACCATCCAAGCCAATCTAAATTACGAGATTTCTTTACTAATTAGTAATGAGGTTTGGGTTCTGATTTGATTGTTCATAAAGAAGATTTTCTGTTTCTCAGTAGCTCGGCTGCTGGGCTACCTCTGGGGGAAGTGTGTGTGGGGGGAAGACAGGAGGTAGAGATAGTGTGTGACCTCTTCTAAAATCGTCACACGGCTGTGAGTTAGTCTGCCCTGAATTTAGCACGGGAGGCACTGACAAGGTACTGCAGTGGAAAAAAGCAGAGGTGTCCTTTTAGCAGGTGTAGGGCAAGGAAAGTGGCTGAACTTATCGGATCTCAGTTATAATTTCCAGTGGAAATATTAATGCCGTTGATATGTTTCCACACAGCAGGACAACCAGCCCATGCTACTGTTCAGCTGTTTGTCACGACTGCTTCGGCGGCTGGCCCAACCACGTGCGAGGTCTGTTCAGCTGCACCCAGACACATGTACCCCATGCTGGGGGTGGGAACAAGGCTGAGGCACAAACCAGCATGGAAAATAATAGGTTTGAGGGGCTGGATGAAAAGAGCATCAGCAGGACCAGCCGCTGCGTGGTTGTGAAAAGCAAAGGTACCTGAAGAGGAACTTCTGCCCCTCTGCCCCAGGCTGTCACTGCACCCTGGCTGCCTGCTCAGGGGCTGCACACCCTATCCGGACATGGGGCACAGGGCCGGAAAGCCCAGCAGTCCCCTCCAGCAGTGCTGCAGACCTCCCTGCCACCCACTTGCTGCTGGCACCCACCACCTCCTGCAGAGAAACCTCCCTCTTCTTATTGGGGTTTGCCCATTCTCAATGAAGTTGCAAACCCTTTAAAGCAAGGAGCAAGTCTCGTCTGATCTCTCCTCCCAGAACACTCCACAGCTGCGTGTAGATGGAGAAGGAATTTCCATCCGGCTGGTGCAGTAACGGGAGCCGGGAAAGCGCCCTGGCCTGCTGCAGCGAAGGGAGGGGTGGAGCAAGAAATGTATCACACCACTGGCAGAGGAGAGCCATGAAGCATCTGCTGGGAAGACCGGTGTGCTCTTGTACAGTGGCTGTCCTGAGCAGCACCTTGTCCCACTCTCTGTGGGGAGCCCACTCGTGTGGGAGAGCCCACACAGACAGGTGCTGGCACCCTCTTTCCTTCAGGCTGCAGCCGGGCATATGGTGTTCCTGGGGTCCCCAGCATCCCTGCTGGATGCAATCTGGGCGCGGTTTCAAATAGGTACCTTTAATCTGGCCTCGTCTGCGCAGGGCTCTGCGCCTGCCAGGGCAGAGAGAAGCCCAATACCCCTCACCTAAACAAACTGTGGCTCGGGTTAAGGAAGTGCCGGAAGCTTTTAAGAGGCTGTTGGCAGTTTCCAAAGAAAAAAGCACAAGTGACACCTGCTGCCCATCAAAACAGCAACTGCCCTTCTGTTGGCAGGGTGGCTGGCACATGGACCAGAAGTCACTGGGGACATGGAGAGGCTCGGAGCTCTCAAACCAGCACAGACTGCACATTTTTTTTCAAATCCTGCTTCCATGCTCCCAATCCCATATACAGCAGGGCGATAACGCAGCACAGTGATTTCTGTTGGCCTCTGCCCGTTTCCAGCTGGAGCAGCCCTGGCTGCTGATTTATTAAGCAGATGTCAAACGGTGGAATGTTTCCATGGTTTTTCCCTCTGAAAGAATGTCCTAGGACTAAATGCTTTCACCTTTTTTTTTTTTTTTTTTTTTTTTAAAGGAGAAAGTCTAAAACTACTCATGACATTTGTCTGACATTCAGTGCAGGTGTCAGAAGGTGCTGCTTGCCATGCTGGTGGCACCTCACTTCCAATAGTCCCAGCTATAACCCAGTGAAAAATACCATTTGGGCCTTTCACAGTGGAGCTTGTCATAACAGATCACAGCAGGGAACATGCTTTCATCTGTGCCAGCTGGGCATGGCTGGAGCACTCCATGCCCGTTGGAGCTGCATAGGGAGGATTTGGAGACAAGGATTCACAGATTGCTGTGCACAGAGGATGGAGGGGTTTGGTCAGGTCCAAATCTGGGAGGGCCTTTCCAGGGAGCCCCTCCCACTGCCACCTTTGTCAGGCCCATAGTAAAGGTGAAAGACGTGGATGAGGATGGGATTGCTCTCACCTGAATTTAGGAACCTAAAAGTTAGGTGTCTGAACCTAATTAGTCAGACAGGCTTCCTGCATAGTCAGTGGGGACAAATAGGCACCTCCAGTGTGTGATTCATCTCGTGTATCTTGAACATTTATCTCGAGAAGGGCTGACTCAGTTGACAGCCAAGCACTCACTTCTCTTCTGTGACTGTAAACACAGATTGGCAACTTGCTGAGGATTTGACAACTAAAATTTTGGATGTCCCAAGTTAAGCAAGGTGAGGCCTACCCTTGGATGCAGTGGTGGCTTTGAGAAGCATCATCACTGTGCTCTGGCTCAGGTTTCCCTCTGCCAAATTTTCCTCAGAGGGTCTGTTTCCAGCCCTCCCCAAGCCAGGTTGGGTTTTTGTCCAAAGCACGTTATCACGTTATTAGACCAAGGTAAATATTTGTAAAGCACCTGAGGGCAGGGTCCATGTCTTGTGTTTGTATGTTCCCTCGAGGAGTGAAGCCCCCGCGCCGGTTGCGAGCCCTTGCAGACTGGTGCAATACGGCACCGCGGGTCCCTGGGCCGATCTGTGGGTCTTGATGAAATGCAGCTGGGAATGCAAAAAGAGCTCATGGACATTGAGAAATAAGCAGGAGTGAATCATACGAGTCAGGAGAAGCTACTAACGTGTGGGAAAAAGGCAAATGTGCCACCTCGGCACAAACATATAATAAGGAAGTATGTAATAATAATTATTGTTATTGTAATATGGTCTGGGTGAGTGTTTGGGAAAAAGATATCTAATAACTGACAAGCGACATGGCTCGGTGTGTTTTGATCTGAAATTCAAACAATGGTTGTGTTTATAAGGCAATAATACACAGGGCACAGAGCACTGGCACCGCACCAACAATGCACTCCCCATGTCGGGTTTATATAGGTCATGCCAAACGAGTAATAGTGTTCTTCAATATAATTACTGATTCATTACGGGGAGAGAATGTAATGGAGTCTGTTTGGATTTCAGGGAGGTGTTAGATACGGCAAATTTATACATTTGAATTTGGATTGGGAAGGCAGCTCTGCTTCTCTGGGAGCCAGCAGTAACATTTCCACTGCAGCCTGCTCCAGCGGCACGCAAGCCTCCCCACCGGCTCCAGCAGGCACTGGTGCTCCCACTGCCCTTTGCAGACTCTCTCAGCACCCTTCGAAGCATTTCACAAAGAGACTGGGAAACTAAACTACTGCTAGACTGAGACCCGGATCCAAATGTGCTGGACCTGGGACTTAGGTCAGGCACCTGCCCCGTCAGGTGTCCCTGATCCCAGGGACACCCTGGCCCCTCCATTTCTGAGTCTCCTGGTCTGTGCCCTGCTTCCAGCTGTGTCTCTTTGCACATATTATTCCACTGTTGTTTTGGGGGAAAGCAGCAAAAACCAGAGGACAGGATGGCCCAGCAGTGCCCACCAGCTCCCAGACCTAATGCTCATGCTCAGCCACAGGGGAATTAAAAGTGGGGTGTCCTTATCCTGGGAAGACATCTGTGGTGTTGGGCAGTGGTGGGGCCATGCTGCCATCCTCAATGGGGGCATCAAAAGGAGCCACCACCACTTGGGGCATCAAAGGAGAAGAGCCAAGGTCGGCTGCTGGTGAGGGAGGACCTGGGCGGTCTGCTCCAGAGGCTTTTGGACAGCTCTCCCAGGTGGTCTTCCCCAGGGCTTGGGGAACTGGCACATCAGCTGCAGCGCTCTGCTTTCCCCAGAAGACCTGGGCAGCCCTGCACCACTCTGAGGTGTCTCCTGCTGGCCTCTGCCCTGCACAGACCCTGCACATGGGGGTGGATGATGGTGCCAACCCCGGCATCCTCAACACCCAGCACAGCCACTGTACCACTGACAGGACTTTGTACTGTGTGGCACCTGGACTCAAGAGTTTTACCCAAGAAAGTACACCAGCCATGGAATCAGCGCTCCTCGTCTCTACTGCTGCTCCCTGCAGTGCAAAGGGCAGAGCCCCACTTCCCTCCTTCCTACCCTGCCCTGCGAGGCAGCTGCACTTTTAAAAAAGATCCGAGTGGGTACAGTGAGAGGTTTCTAGGAAAACGGACCATGCCAGCCATGCCAGTGGACTGGCACCCAGCAGAGAGGGCACTGATGAAGCACTGTTTTGCAAAGCTAAATCATGCCTCACTAGTCAGTTGAGTTCTGTGAGCTTCTCAAAAAGCTGGTCAGGAACCAATAGGGACTACAGTAAATATATGCTTTCAAAAGGTTTTGTGATAAAGGCCTTTCCAAGAATGAAACAAACTTGGCAGCCGTGAGATGAAAGGTCCCGTCATGGATTGAAAATTGAGTCAGAGCTGATAGGAGGGGGGAAAATCCATCTAAAGTAAATGGCCAGTGTTCCAGTTGGGAAAGAAAAGCTCACTGGGGTGAGAGGGGGTGGTGGGGCTGTGTCTGGAGGAGATGAATGTGGCCCCCCCAAATGTTCTTTCAAAAGAACAAAAATGGGGGAAAAGGCAAGAGCATTTGCTGCCAACAGAGAACCATGTATTGTAACTGCACGCAAGGCTCAGCAGGGCTGGGAGGAGCTCCAGAAGCTTCTAACTGAACTAGGAAACTGAACCACAATGATGGAGAAAGTTCAGTGCACATGAATGACAAAGCAAGCCATTTCAGAAGAAATCAGGCAAGCCTCTTGCTCTGAACTAGAAGCTGGCTTGCAGGGGTCAGCAGTAGGCATGGACAATGACTATGCAGGCATTGTGTGTTAAAGACCCGTGTCATCGGTCAGCATGAAGAATATGTCATCATATAACCTGGCCACACATCACAGTTGAGGTCTGCCTGCCGGCTTTGAAGCGGGACCTAAAGTAACATTGTAAGATGGACCATGCTGAGTCAGTATCAAAAGTCTATCTACCAGAGGCAGCATGGAAGGACAGAAACAGGATCAAAGGCAGAGCTGGGTGGGGAATGTTTTTCCATAACAGGAGTTTGAGGAGTATATTATTTCATTTGCACCAGGGAAGAGGGGGGCTGTAAACCAGTGGTTCCCTTTACTAGCAACTGGCTGATGCTTATGATTTGTGCTGTGCAAGTTGAAAAGAAAGATGTAAAGGTGCTTTTAAAAAGAGTTGCAAGGGAAGTTTGTGCTTTGCCACTGGTCTGCCTTGTAGTGCTGTTCCCAACTGGATGCTGTCTGCTGATAAGCTTGTACCTGGCCTGAACTCGGCTCTGTGTGCCAAGCCACCTGTAGCAGTGTACCTGCTCGGCCTGGATTGCCAAGCCCCACTTCTGCGGAGGCTGGATGCAGCTGCCGTGTGGGCAGCATCCAGCCCTGGGCAGCATCTGGTGAAGCCCAGCCGGTGCACTGAAAGCCTGCTCAGCGTCAGCATCCAGCTGTCATGGAGTGGGGACAGCACGGTGGGGACAAATGCAGTCCCTGGCAGGGTGTAGTGACACCAAACCCCATGCAATATTGGAACGGAAAGGGGGTGTGTGTGTAAATAATTTACTAGCATGACCTAAATGCTACCAGGCTTTTGTTTATTTTTATGAAGTCAGCAAAGAACCACGTGGATTCTGAGACTGAGGTTTGGGAACTGGAGTCTGAGAGGTGACACAGAGGAAAGGCACCCAGCCCCTCCATGCAGGAAGGCAGCCCAGCTGGGAGCAGAAGGCTGCATATGGAAACCTTTGCGGATAAACAGGAGAGGGAGAAACGCTGCATTTCTACAGTTGACTGCCCCAGAGAGGTGTGATCTTCTCTCCATGCTCTGTGGAGGGACCAGGGGTGGGAGATTGTTTTCCGGGTGATGCCTGTCACATATTTCAAACAGGGCTTCTCCCTGCCCGTAGCTGCCAGCGCTGCGCTGCGGCCCTGGGTCCATGAAGAGGTTGGCTTTTGGCTGAGAAATAAAAGCAAAGCCTGGACTAACTGGCATCAAAGAACTGCTAATCACACCCCTCGTGAGAGCAGAGATGTGAGGCCTGGTGTCTGGGCTGCCTTACAGTACAGGAGATAGTGCTGATTTGACGTCAGGATGCCACAGCACAGCCTCCTTGATGCTGCCAAGCCCAGGTGGTCTTGGAGGTCAGCAGGAGGCTTCCTCCTTAGAAATCCTTTGCTTTCTATAAGGGGATGAGAGGTATGGCACATGTGAGATATTGATTGCTGGCTACTGGAGTTGTGAGAAGAGGAAAGCTACTGCTCCTACTTCTTTCTACTTTTTTTTCCCTTAAGACTCTGCTCCATAGGTCATGGGGTTATAAGTGAATCTCATTTTTCATTTAAGAAAAGGATGCTCTTCCTGCTAGCTAGTGCAGAGAAGAACACAAAAAGTCCAGAGCGTAAGCCAAAGGCTAAAGAATCAAAAGACAAGCTCACATAATTCAACATTAGTGTTTTTAATAATTTAAATGATGTGCTTAAGGTGATTGACAATATTTTGGAACCTGACTCTCAAAGCGTTTGGTATTAGCTCTCCTGGAAAGCAGGAGTTCCTTGTCAGGTACCTAGAGCTTAATCAGAAGTTTGGGACCACCTTTGGGGATGAGGGGGTCAGGAAGAAAAGCAAGTCAGTTTTTCAGCTCTCCTGCAACTGGCTGGTCAAGCTGGATAACAGGCCCAGCAGTAACTCCTAGAAGCAGGAAACTTTCAACAGCTACCTGATGTCCTGCGTGAAATAAGGAGTCAGCCAACTTATTTGCATTGGCATTTCCTAGGGGACAAGTATCTATGCAGTGTAATTTCTGCAGTAGCTGGTGTCTCCAGATCTGCCATGACCACTCTCCCTGCCAGCCCAGCCCAGTGGAGGGCACTGAAATGACCGGGAAAGAAATTTCTCCATTAGGGTGTCCGTCCACCTGAGGCTTTGCACTGCCCTGCAATAAGAGCACACGCAAACCTCGCACCACTTTGATCCTCACTGGAGTTTATCTGTGACAGTTGCTATCTCCAGGCCTACAGAGTGAGCATTGTTAGACGGATTAAAAAATTAAGAAAACAGTCGACTCAAAAATTCCCTGCCTTTCAGTTTGCGTACACCTAGCTGAGAAACTGTGCCCACTAATTGTCGCTGGCGTTTGCAGTTGGTTGACCCACCAGTGCTGTGGCCTGACCCAGTATTGGGATGCTGTGTGGAGTTATGCAACTCCTCCCAAGTTCATGCATGGCTCAAAGATGACCAGTCTATGTACCTCTAATAGCATCGAGGGATTGAAACCCCACGGATCCAAGCTACGGTGGCTATGACAGTGTCTGCAGCACACCAGAACTTCTAAGTGCCACTGAAATTGTGAAGGCCCACGGTGGAGCAGGTGTGAGGGTGGTAGATGTCAAAGGCTCTTTCAGTGAAACTGTTTGAAAGAGCAAGTCTGCTGACAGAGGCAGGGGGAGTGTGTGTGTGTGTCCGTATGTGTGTCCCACAGTCACCTCCAACGGTATTGGCAGAATGAAAAGCAGAAGCAGCACAAACCGGTAACGTACCAAAAGCTAAGTGCCTGTGCCAGTTAAAAAAAACCCAAACCAACACTGTGCTGGTGAATGAGTGTCCCAAGCTAAGCCACACTTCCTGCAGCAGTTGAACCCACAGCCACAAAGCTCACGCTGTTGCAATGACGATGCTGTGGAGGGGGACAGCTCTTCCTCATCACTGAGCTATAGACAGTTATGGCCAGCTTCTCCTTCTCTCTGTAGTACCAGAACAAGCAAAAAACCCCAGGTGTTTCTGTGCACGCGTGCAGCGGCGAGCGCAGGTCCTGGGCTCGGAAGCATGTGCACGTTTGCCAGTGTGTGTGGCTGTGGCGGCTTAAGGAGTTGTGTACGTGCGTGAGGACAAGTGCACATGTGAACCAGACAGCGAGCGGCCATCATCACGCAGCTGCGTGTGAGCATCCTGTGCTGCAGGAGACATGGCGTGTGCTGGGACGGGCTGTGGATTACGCAAGGGCAGGCAGGGCTACTGCTGGTGTATGCAGGCCGTGGGGAGCGTGGGTCCCTGCCGTCAGCAGGAGGGCAGAGGAGCAACAGCGTGCACGTGAGTGCCTGTGTGCACGGGAAGGGAGCCCAGCGCCGGACAGTGCAGGGAGCACCGTGGTGCTGGAGGGGAGATGCGGGAGGCTTTTTCCTGACTGTTTATACAACACAGTTTGGCTCAGTAAATGTGGTAAAGAAAAGTCTAGAAGGGCTCCTGCCAGCTATAAACAGAGCGATCAGCATACACAGGATGTGGCAAGCAGCTAAAGGCGTCCCGTTAATAACTTCACTTTTATTTCAGGGGGATTCGCTTCTCTGTTCTGTTTTCCATTTGGGAAGTGAAACTGAAGGTCATGGTACCATTACAAAAATTGTTCAGAGCTCATTTGTTTTTCAATTATTCTTTAAAAAAGTTACTTTGCTTTTCCTTTATTGGAATTTATTGAAATTGCTGGTAACACATTAAGTCTTCACTCTGTTTCTCTCCTGAGGAATTCTCTCATTTGCTCTCATTTGAAACTGTTGACTCTGAGGGGAGTGTTTACACCTCACAGTGTGCTCATAGTATGGTGCAACCTGGAGCGGAGAGTACAACGTGGGTTCCTCCTAAGCACAGCCAGAGACAGCCTGTGCACTGCTCACAAGGTACTTTGTAAACATTTATTCATTCTTGCACACACGCTGCCTTCCCTCCCCCCGTCAGGTGAGGAAATATTATTGTCACCATCTCACAAATGGAAGAAGTGAATGCAGATAGGTTTGGTGACTCACCCGCAGCTGCTGAGGCAGATCTAGAGCTGAGGCGTTAAGCTCCCAGCCACCTAATTTAACCCAGCAGGTCACATTCCCACCCAGGGCTGACAATAAAGGCAGTGCCAGCTCCATCTACCTGCCACCTGTTTGTCCTGTGAAGCAGTAACGCTCATCTCCACAGTTGCAGAATGAGATCAGATTGCTGCAGCTTGCTCCATGCGATGGTGTCATTAGAGTGCAATATATTATTATGATATCATGATGCTATTATGCCTGAAACTAACGCAAGGCCACACAGAGAACAGAGGCAGGCAACTGAACATCAGCGACCGGGTGCTCCTCAACCACATCACACACACCCCCTGTACCAGGGCGTTGTTTGATCCCACCACACTGCAAGGATCTGCAAAGGATCTGCATGCTGGGCAAATTCCCCCCCCCACACACCCCTTTCTCTTTTGGGACCTGGGTTCGTTTCAGTCCCAGACAGTCCCGTGCAAATGAGTGCAGTAGGAAATTTGGCTCCATGAGGCAGTGGAAGGAAAATGTTTGCCTCTCCAGTGGAAATGGCTCTCACAGCACATGGTCAGTAGATAAAGATCATGGCCCCAGTTCTCCAGTGACTGGTTGTTTTCAAGCGCTGAGCACTTACTGGAAATCAGGCCTCCTAAAGGTGGTTCAGTACAAGCACTCAGGCGTCTCATCACGGCTCAGCATCCAGGACCCCATGTTGCCACTGTTTGTTTCTGCTTTGTTATTTCAAATCCTCGCCGACCATCATTATCCTTTTCCACACAGAACTGCAAACAACAACAATAAAAAAAAACCCAGCTCCTTATCATCTTCGTTTTCTTTTCACACTGATTACACAGTGCATGATTTCACTCATGCTCTACTCATCACAGACAGCTCAGATTAGTCAGTTCCACTTTCTGAGACGGTCTTGTCTGGCTGGCTGCTGCTCGGGCCCCGCAGGATGTGGCTGCAACCAGCCTCACGCTACTGGAGCAGGGGGGTCAGCTGTCTCTGTACGAATCTTAACTTTCTGTTCTAAATAAAACACTTGGTATTTGCTTCTCTTTAATATAACCTTTGTAACAGGTCACCCCAAGGAAGTCGGTGTTGCTTTTTGCCTTGTCACATGAGAAGCCTGTTTCCATTGCCACAAAAAAGTTTGCAGAAAGAACCTCCCAGATTTCTGTGGGCTCTGGAGCCGTCTCCTAGGGCTGTTCTGCACCTCTTGAGAGCGGTGGCAGAACGCCCACTGATTTCAAGGTGTGAGAGCAGGGTCTCAGAAGTATTGGAGGAGAATGCATTTGAGTGCCTGTACACTTCAACTGCCTCTGTACATCACTTCCTACCATGGTGTGTGGTTTTGGGCATGCTGGGACTTTACAGTTGTTAGGAAATAGAAGAAAGAGTCTTGAGGATATAAATGGAAGATGGCTCACTGTTCTTCCTCTGTCCTTCCTTTAGGGACTAAGTACCACCCAAACTCTGCCAGAGGCCTGCATTGTAGAGTGTCACACCACCACCTTTCCGGACAGTTGTCTCTGGAGTTGAGGTTTGCCTTCCTTACTTAGGGTTAAAGGGGAGTTTTCAGGACATGGAGGAAGGCAGGGCGGCCAGCACTGTGACCAGTGGCAGGACAATGTGGGTTGGTGTGTGGAACAGCCTTGAGTCAGCACCTTTCGTCCACAGAAACAGAAGACCCTCTGTTTTTGAACTGGCAGACAGTTAATCTTGTAGTTAAAATATTACTGGGCTCTGCCTGCTCTTATCCTCACACAGTGCAAGGGGCAAGGGGCTTAGTAGGTCAACTGGCTAGTACCTGACAGTGGCTAACGGGACCCGATCAAGGCCGAGAATTTGACCTCCTTGGTTAGACCCTCTTCCACAGCTCATGTCATTCCTTTATAGCCCTTGTTCATGTCTCAGTGTGTTGTGGGCTAAACAGAACAAAGTAAAAGCCCTTCACAGAAAGTAAAGCCCTGGTCAAAGCTAGGTAGGTTCAGTGCAGGCTTCATCAGCTGCCCCACAGTAACAGGAGGGTGCACAGGCTGCTCCTAAGGGCAGCCTCGGCACCACTGACTTCTAAATTAAAGTCGAGTCCTGAAAACAGTGCAAAACACAGTGCCTGCATTTCAGGAGTCCCTGATGGAGAAGACAGCTGTGCCAGCTGCGAGCGACAAATACAGGGAGCGACTTGTTGAGAAGGAGTTACAAATTCAGGCAAACGCCCAGGCAGTCAGTACCCCGCCTTCTCCTAAGAGGCACACAGCCCACACCCTGTGCCACTTGCTATCAGAGCTATGGGGCTTGTTTGCCGCTGGCATCGCTGCTGTGCCTGCTCTAGCCACAGACTCTGCTCCCAGTCCGAAGCCACCAACACTGTAAGTTGCAGTTTTGCTGGCCGAAAGCTTTCGGAATGGGAACAGGGAGCAATCCTCACTATCTCTACAGGTTCCCGCTCGGCTGTGTGTGCTACACCCATTCATCTAAATGCAGAATTAGCTCTGAAACTAATGATAAGGCTTTAAATGCCATCACCCAGCTAATTTATTTCCTCAGTGTCCCAAAGTGCTTCCCAGGTGCTGAAAAGCTTAGCTGCCAAAATCACCATAGCCTCTGATGACAACCTCAGCAACTCAGCTCTGCGTTGCATCATCTTCCCTATTCATGCAGGACCCAAGTGCTTTCAACCATTAACACACTCAGCCTCACAGTCCCCAGCAATGGTATGGGGGCGGGGGGGGGGGCGTTCTCACTCCCAGTGCATCTGAGGAGACCTGAGGCCCAGTGAGGTGAAGTGACTTGTCCCCGCTCACAAGGGGAAGTGGAGCACCAACATCTGTTGATGTTTCCAGTCTTCCATGCGTGTCTTCCCTCCTCAGAGCAACGTGATTTGCCTTGATGTCAGTGGAGTTACACAAGCATTGGCTAAGCGTGAGCTCACACTACAACACATTGACTGTGCTGAAGGCACAAGGTCATCCCACCCTTGGGAAGGAGAGGGAGGAGACAGGTGTATACACACACACACAAGCACACCTTGGAGGCTGTGTATAAACACACATGTGTACACATGGAGCGTCCATTTGGAGATGTGCCCCATGCAGCACGTGTCCATTCAGGCAGAAGAACATCACTGCCCCAGTTCCCGAATCCAAGTAATTTTTGGTTCTGAATAATCTGAATAATCTTGGGTTCTGGAGTTACTTCCAATTTACAAAAATAGAATTGCTCACGGCAGCCTTCCTGAGAGGTGGATTAGTTTACCCTTGAGAAGAAACTGGCGGAAATCCCCTCTCTTGAGACATTTTTAACTTTGGCAAAAAAACATACAATGGGAGTGACTGCTTTAACTAGCAAGCTGACGGGGGTGAGCTAATGGGTTTTTCCATCTCTGGTGTCTAGTTCCAGGGATTTCCATGAATTGCTGTCAGGACAGAAGAAGGCAACAGATTGCAACTGTGGGATCTGCTGTTTCAGCTCCACTGACACGTCATTCCCTCAGGACACCCAGTGACCTGGTTAATCTAGTTCTTTGCTTCTGACTTCTCCTCGTAAATGATTTATCAACTGGCGTGGATCCCTGTTTGCTTAAGGAGGCGTGTGATGACCTCTAGCAGACCAGCAGCACAAAGCTACAGCCTGCGTTTGGCACCCGGCTGCTGGTCCCAGCTCATGACCCTTGGCAGAAGGAGCAGAAGGACGGGGCTCTGGCTGAGCCCGGTGGCAAGGGCCCATGCGGGGAACTGTGGGTAGTGTTTACATGGTGCTCTGGAGAGTCCCGGTGACTAAGCTGTCAGCTCATCAGCAAAGGGTGCTTGCAGGCCTGCCTTGGCCTGCCTTGACCCCCACAATACTGAGGTCCTCACTGGGATGGCTGGTCTGTTCGCTGTACACAGGCTGTGGGGTACAAGTCACGGGAAGCATCAGCTGTGCTAGAACCAGCCTTTGGGTCTGTGTGCTCCAGACAGAAAATGACATGAACATCTACCACCTTATCCAGCCTCACAAAGTAGTGCTGGCTGATGACACTGGTGTCTGAACCAGATGCAGCTCTAGTGGCCTTCGTTGTGCACGCACATCAGCCAACACACGAGTCACTGCACACGAAACACTGCAGCTAGGAAGATGGCACAGACCTAACCTAAAAAGCACTCAAGTCAGGGAGGTGAGGGGTGATCCTGCAAGCTTTACATCTTGCTTTTGTATGTGACGCTAAAGGAGCGTGGAAAGAGATCAGATATCACAAATGGGGCACCCCCTAAAAAATTGTCTATGGGCAACTCCCTGCCTTCCCTCCAGGCCAGTTATTGCTGCTTCCTGCCCTGGTTGTTTCCAATCCAGTTATCTTGAGTTATGCCTGTTCTGGCAAATACGGTGTGGCAGAGGGGAGGTCTGTTCCCGTCGATGCTGTAGCATGCCACAGATCACAGAGATTAGGGCGGGAGGAATAGCTCAGATGAGCTGCTTGCGGCAGGTATTGGGAAACTTACGACAGAGCTCTCTAACCATTAGAAATATAAAACTGTTTAACAGAAGCTTCATTTTGGAGGAACCAGGGCCACGCTGAATTTCCAAATGGCCGGAGGCTGTTTGATAAGGGCAGCAGCCAGCAGAAAGGGAAGCTGAGGAAGCCAACTCCAGCAGTGGCCCAGACAGCCCTGCTCCCCAGAAGCACGGTGTCACACATCATCAGGGAAGGCTGGCTCAGGCTGCGGCAAGGAACCTGCAGCCACATGTAGGCAGAAGCATGGGGTGTGTTTTGTTCTCGTGTAAGGGTGGATCTGAAGCAGCTTTCAGCTTCCTGGGACAGAGAGAGGTGATTTTGTTCCTAGCCTGAGAGGGTAGAAGGTGCAGCTCCTGTTGCCTGTTTTGGGAGCACACCATGAGCTTCCTTTCCGTGTGCCTCAACAGGAGCCTCTAGGTTCATGCACCACGTGCTCCCACTCTGCACCTTATGCAGCACAATGTCTCAGAAGCACAGACGGCTGGTGGGATGTGTGAGGGCTAACCCTACCTTGTCAGGAGCAGCCATAGCTACCCTGTAGCTCAAAGCCACATTGTCATCCCCATTCAGTCTAGTCTGAGCCCACACACCCTGTGGTATCCTACTCATAGTTGCAGAGCAGAGAGGCAGGACAGGGAAAGAAAGGAAGGCTAGTGAGTTATCACCAAATCGTGTTTCCAACCTTTAATGTGGGTGGATGTATTTGAGGTATAACCTTCAAGTGTGAATTCTCAAGTGCTGGTAGATTTATACACAGGTAACTCTGGGTTCAGGTTTAGTTTCAAGCCCCAGCTCAGTGGGTGTTCACACCACCTCTTCCATACAACCTTGCTGACCACACAGCAGAGAAGAGCCTGGTCCATGTAGAAATTATGTCCTTACCTGCAGCAGAAGTACTCCTGGCTCAAACTTCTTGGCTTTACAAACTTAAGCACGTTTACTGAGGACAGCACAGATGTAGAGTGATGCAAGTGCAGAACTCCCCAAAAGCATTCTTGTGTCCCTAGGGTGCTGAAACAAGAGACGACTTTTCTCATTGACCTCTTTGTGTGGCAGGTGCAACAGCACATTAAAAAGAGCACCCAGAAACTCTTTGGCAAAGCAAGGACTGGAACCTACTTCCTCTCACCTCCAGTCTCCCAGGCTGGGGGAGAGACTGATTCCAGGTGCCTGGTTTTGTCCTGGCCCTGGCAACACAAGGCCATTTTCTGGTTCATCCCAAAGGAGTTTTGATTTGCATTTTCAACCACAACCAAACAGCTATTTTCACTGAGCTGTTCATGCAGAAACCATTTTATTGAGCTGTTCTGGTTTTGGTGTGCTAAAATCACCCAGCTGGCAGAGCAGTTCAGTGCAAGCCAGAGAGAAGTCACAGACCTCTCAGTTGGGTCTTACCATAGGAGATCCTACCAGGATGCTCCAGTCAACGCTACAGCTGCCTGCCATGTAGTCAAGGCATCCTCCATTGCTACCATTGTTCTGGGAAGACTGACTCAGAGTTAAAGAGGCAGCCAATTCCAGTGTCTTACTCAGGTCTACTGCTGATGAAGTTCACATTAAATATACTGGCAAGATCTAACAAGATTGCATGCATTAGGTCGCAGTTATGGATGAATAGAAGTTAAGGGAACAATAACCTGCTTTTCTTGGACCTGGTCCAGTATTCACTAAAGGGATTTCCACGAGCATTAGTACGATTCAAATCAGACCATAAATTTCTTGCAAATTTTCTTCTGCTTTATTAAAGCAGAAAAAACCCCACTCCAAACTAAAAAGAGAGCTATTTTAAAAGTCATTTCCCCCTTTTCTTATATATTAGTTCTCCTTTCTGCTCCTTCCTGGCATCAGGAGGAGTATATCCCACCTCTGACAAGACTGTAATCTTCCAACTGCCCGCAACATGAGAAATGCATTCCTTAGTCCCTCATGGAGAACAACCAGCTTGGTCCTGCTTCACTTCAAGTCTCGTCACTCATACCAGGCACCGGCACGACAGAATTACACACTGAGAGGATGTTCTTCCTAGCTTATTATCACCTCCCCAAACTATCAATTAAAAATTGTCATATTTCTATACCCTGTGGATGTCATCTGCCTTATTTGCACACTTTGTTCGTGAAGGGTTGTGACACACGCTTCCCACAAGTCATCTAGGGAGGAGTATTACAGGTACTGAGGCACTTAAAGATGCCAGCAGTGTCTAATTGGATTTCAAAAGGGCATGGCTCCTGCTGCCTTCTGATTTCAGTGCTGGTGGGACGTGTGAACCCCAGGTCCTGTCTCCAGGTACCAACACCTTTAAAGTCTCTTTGAGAGCCTCAGTCCCCCTCTTAGACTAGGGCACTTAGCTCTGAGGGTGTGGGAGGATGGAAGCAGTAATGAATATGAGTTCTCAAGAAATACAGAAATGGGGTCAGCTAAGTAACTTGTAAGTCAATTAGAAAGACAGTCTATTAACACTTTCTGCTAATAGCCAGCTTTGATAGATTCCCATAATTCCCACTGCCAGCATCTTCATTCACACAAGGAAATACTTATGATCATTCTCCCTCGATAGGCTGGTTTATTTCATTAAAAATAGAGGGAGCATGAAGATATACCTATCAACATTAGGGACATTAACTCTTCCATTTTGTCCCCACACTTAAAGAAAAAAGCAGCATTCAAACCTTAAAGCCAAAGTGAATCACACAGTGTGGCTATGGAAGGGAAAATGCTTGGCTGCATTTCTTTAATTGGAACATACTTTGGCAAAGTGGGGTTTAAGTTCTGTCGACATTCACGGCCCTACATCCCTAAAGGTTGAGTACAGCAGCAAAGACTTTGACCCTCCTGAGCACTGAGCACTGAGGCAGCCCTGGCACTCACCCTGGGAGAGCTGCTGGAGCATCTGGCAAAGCACACACCGAGTGTGTGCAAGCGCAAGGCCTAAAGGAGCTGCAGCATCCCTGCTTTCATTTCCGTGCAGCTTCAGAAACGTTGGGGTCAATTACCAAGTAACAATTCCTGGTCCAGAACTTTGGGGGGTGTGAGCAGTGGGATTGCCATCTAGAGCCCAATGTGACTTTGCAGCACATTCCCTTGGACAGCAGCGGCACTGACAGTAACCTGCGCCTCTCGCTACCTCATGGTAAAGGAGTTCTCATTTCTCAATGGAGTTGCTATCCTACAAAACACTTACCCATCCACATCTCTCATTCAAGAATTGCATATCCTGCCTTAATCAATGCAGGTTAAAATGGGTAATATAGATAATGTATCTGCCTAGGAATGAAGGACAGTGTGAAACCTGAGATGTAAGGCAGAGCTTTGCAGAGGTATTTGAAAGGTTCTGGGGATCTCTAGGCTTCTGGGAGTGGTATTAAATGTGTGGTTTTGAAAGAGTTGTAGCAGGGAGACTCAAGTATAGGACAGGGCTTCATGTTGCCTTCCTAGTTGCATCAAGCTCTAGAGCCACAGAGTGAGCATGATTTCAGCTACTCATCCCATTGCAGCTCCTCACTACTGCCAGGACTGGGACAAGTTTACTCGACAAGTGCCCTCGCCCTGCATCTATTTTGGCTGTCAATGTGCTTTTCTCCCATCCCTAAAGCAGTATCATTCTTGTCTGACAACAAGGAAGAGGCCCAGGTGTGCTGAGACCAGCAGCAAGCTCTGGCTGTCTAGGCCTGGACATTGTCCTTCCCAACCTGTCCCTGAACTCAGTGCTGTAAGTGAAACCGATGCAAATCCCAGCAACTGGAACCAGCCTGGAACTCGTCTTGGTGGTTACAGCCTGCCCAGAAAAGTCACATCTCAACTCACACTTCTTCCCTGTGGCTGCTCCTCTGCTTTGCTGCCTGATTCTCTCTCAACTCTGGCTTAGGAATGCCTCTCCCCACGCTGATTTCCCTGCAGCAGGTGTAGGAGTCATTTAATACTGATAAATGTTAAAAGGAACCAGGCAGAGGACATTCATGGCAGCTTATTGCTTTCCACAATGCCCCATGCTAATTTGAGGTGTGTTAAACCCTTCCACCTCCCACGCACCTCAAGCAGCTGAGCAGGTGGAAGTGGAGCAGGGAAGTGAGGCTTGCTCAGCGATATCCTGGCCTTGCATCTCAAGAGCTCCAATCAAATGCCCTTGCAAAGCACTCCAGTGTTGCTTGCACACTGCCTGCCCTGTACCCTGCTCCTGCTGCATTGCAAAATCCCCCGTTGATGTGACTAAGAGTCACGCTCTGCAGCCTCAGCTTCGGTTTCTACCTCTCACAGCCCTGAAATGGAGACAGGGAAGTGTCAGACACTTTCTGTTCTCCTTACCTAGGATTCTCTGACCATGGGTGTTTTTGTGTCCAAGGAGCTGGAGGGACCTTTCAGTCAATACTATCGCGTGAATGGCTAAATAAAAACACATCTGAACTCCGTCAGCAGTGCTTACATCAAGGAAAGGGGAAGCGGCCGTTGACTCCAGCAAGCGCTAGCAAAGTTCCGCAAGAGGTGGCTAAAAATAGGGCTGCCCCTACAACACGTCCGTCCTGCCTTTGACACACTCGCAGCTTTCACATCCCATTGGCCTTGCTGCTTCCTTCTCACAGGCCTGCCTTACACCCGTGTCACAGAGCAGCCTTTCCTGCCTGCGGACAGTCTCAGGAGCTTTGAAGTGTGGGCAGCTCCCTCCCACCCTGGTGTCAGCAGCCACTTTCCCTGCCAAACTCTTTACCTGTGCTTGAGTTGCTAATGAGAAGTGGGGTAAGCCCCCAGTGATGGTCTTACCCTAAGAAGACACTAGAAGTCCCAGAGATACTCTAGGCTGGAAAAGCCTTCCACAGTGGCATGTTTTCTCAATAAATGATGGAAAATGTTTGCTTGCCTTTCAATTTTGGTGCTTCTTCTTGGAGAACTTGTAGCTGAAAATGGCCTGAGCCTGCTTAGAGTAAAAAGGAAAGCACGACCGAACCCAGGATGTAGGAGGGGTTGAGAAGGGGACCTTGTCTGCATGCTCTGAGGCTCAGGGCTGAGATGCCCTCACCATTGGAGCCAGGGAGATGGTTGTTAGCAGGCCAATGATACTGGGTGTATGGTGAGTGATGGCACATGGAAGATGGAGGCAGCAATATACTGTAGGAAGAGCAATAGCATTACCAGTTCTGCAGTACTGTTAGTGAGAACAGAGCTCAGAGCAGATGGCCACCACTATTAAGCTAAGGAGAAAGCAATGAAGGGTGTTAAGCCCAAATGAAATGGGGATCATTGAAAATGGCCTGTGCTGTTTGCCCAAGGTTTTCCAAATCCTGGAAAATAATGCCCATGGGATATTGTGCTGATTGGGAGCTCACTACCATTTCTGTCTTCCCTGCTTTTCAGTCTAGCAGGTATCAGGAAGGGCAAGGCAGCACATGCTGGACTCCTGGTAAAGACAATTAGGATGAGGGAAACCTAGGACCAGGGTTTTGCTGCCTTCTCTGGACATAAGACCATTAAGCAACCTACCCCCTTGTTTCTATGCTGCAGGAGTAGTGGTCCAGGCAGTCTGAGAACTGATCCAGTCCTCCAGATGTATGGAGCCTGGCTGTTCTGGCCTCAAGCTGTCAAGCAGAGGAACCTGGTTTTGGAAGAGAAACACTTAATAGCCCCTGATTCTGCTCCCAGGTACCAGCTGTGAATCAAGAAAGCTGGGTGAGTCCCCTTACTCTGATAAGGACTGATGATAAGTAAGAGCTGGGCCTCATCACCAGGGGTGGGGGATGTTCTGTTGGGGTGGCCTCTAGAGAGCCCTGACATCAGCAGAGGGCTGGAACGTGGAGAGGTTGCCTTGGGGAGTTGGGTTGGTAAGGGCCAGAGATCTCTGGAATGGCGCAGGGAAAGACATACCTGGTGAAAGAGCCCCCGCGCAGCCTGCTGGACAGCCTCCAGAGAACAAGAACCCTCTTAGGAAGGGGCTGCCTCAGGGCACTGGATGGTAACACATAGCAGAAAAGCAACCCACTCAGAAGTCACACCCAAACAGCAAGGCATTCTCTCCAGACCAAGCCAGAAGCTATTCCTGAAGACTGTCACCAGACTCCTTTGGAGGAGTGGCAACATTCAGCATAAAACTAATGCTGGCTAGAAACAGGGCCATGGCAGGAGAAGGGTGCAGCCCTAGTTCTGGGTAGTTCCAGTGGGTGCACGTGTGCCTGTGTGGGGAGAAGGATGCTGGGGGTGCTGGTTCCTCAGCAGACAGTTTTAGAGTTCTCAGTCAAGTGCAGAGGAGAAACATTTCTAAGCTCTAGGTACTTCTAAGTCTTGTTAACCACTCTTCTCTCAAAATCAGCCTGTGAAAGCTTCCTGGGTGGTTGGTTTGTGGTTTTTACAGTTGCAACCTCTCTATCTCTCTCCCCTGCCCAGCCAGCCGTCCCAAAGGTGGGCAGCCTGGACCCCTGGCGATGCTGTGCCTCTGTGCCCTTAGGGAGCAGCCCTTAGGACCAGTCCTATGGCTCGAGGCAGAATCAGGGGGATGGGATCCCTTGAGAAAGCTGCACACAGTTTAGCAGCTTGGTGGATTTTTAAGGCCCCCCCCCTCCCCACACCCCCCCCCCCACCTCTTCCTTCCGCCCCCCTGGCAGGTGAGCATGCCGGAAACCACATGAGGACAGGAACACATAGTTTCCAGTGCTCTCGTCAGGGCTGTTATGTTTGTGTGTGTGTGTGTAGTTGGGTTTTTTGTTTGGGTTTGCGTTGGGGAGTTTGGTTTGGGTTTTTCGTGTGTGTGTTGTTTTCCCCGCAGAGGCGATGGTGTGGGGCATCGGGACTGTTTTCAGACGGAGTTCGCCAGCACCTTCCAGAAAGGCAGGGCCTTGCGGCGGTGTTACAGCGCCACCTGGCGGCGCCCCGCCGCGCTCCGCCAGGACGGGGCCGCGCGCCTGCAAATGGCGGGAGCCGCTGCAGGGAAGCCGCTGCACCAGACGCCTCGATGGAGCAGGGCGAAGTTTTCCTCCGCGTTCACAGCGCGCCGGCCCCCGGCGAGAGCTCCGAGCGAGCGGAATGCTGGCAGGAAGCACAGGCCGCTGCACCGCTGTGTACCTGCTGCTCCACGCGGTGTGTCTGACGCCTGAGCAGCAGAGCGAGTGCACTGCAGCGGATACCCCGAGAGCTAATGACCTATAAACTGGACAAACCCCACTGTGATGTAAAACGCGCCTTCATGGTGCAGCTTTAGGCCCAGGGCCACAACTTTGGCTGCTCTGGAACACAGCAGCTTCTTCCCTGAGACTATATGCACTCTCACCATGCCCTTTCTCTACATACTGCCATTGCTGCTGTTCAGGTAGTACCGTCAGACGTAGGGAAGGAAAGTGAGCAGCGCAGGTTTGCAAGATCTTAACTGTGCTGAGTAAATTCACTCACTATTGCAAGGTGTTCGCTGAGAGATTTGAGTTCTCAAAAGTCAGTATATATGATATACTATCACTCATTCTCACTTGGAAACACAGCATAGTGGGATCTTTTTGGTGTTTGAGAATGAGAGATCCAAGCTACCGGACTAAAAGAAGGAAGAACTAGGAAGAGGTGAAGCAAATTGAGGGCAGGTGTGGCCAGAAAGCTTGCAGCAAGCATTTTGGCAAACCTGGAAAACCAGTCTACATGATCAGCAGTGTTCTTGTATGGTGCTAAGCAATAACTGGCTATGACAACTTGAAGGAAAAGAACAAGTAAGCTTTTTAAGCGTACGATAAAAGTTGGGTTGTTTGAGCAGATCACTTTTGGATTAGACATTCACAGGAGCTGGCAGTGATGCAGAGAACATGGCAGTGGCCATGTGCATAAGGAACAGCAGAGCTGCCTGCTTATACTTTTTGTTGAAGAGCCAGTGTGAGCTGAAGCTTTACTGGGAAAAAGAAAGAAGGAAACGAAGCCAAGTACAATCAAAACCACCACTTGAGGCTGAAGCACTATCTGTTGTGTTTAACTACAGCTCTGGTAAATTTCACATTTTGGGCCAGAGGCATGGAAGGGCTAGGCTGTCTAAGGGCCATATAGAGATTCTGTGGTGGTCGGTACAAGTGGGACAGATTGCCAGACTGCCCGTGGCCTAGACAGGCACAGTCTGCTGCCTGTTTTGGAGAGCTTGGGCTGGTGGCTCAAAAGCTGCTGGCCTGGACTCCTGATACCCCGAGGCACTTGTGAAAATCCAACCAGAAGCCATGGTGGTGAGTGGGGCCTAGACTCACAGTCCTATTCACTGAATTTAAGGAATAATTCTTTCACCTATAGGTGTGAAACACAAAGACTTCATCCAGTTTCCTTTCTGCCTCTGAACATACCTTGTCCTTACTTCCCTTTCCCGTCATTGCAGTGCCAGCGTCTGCTGCAACACTGCTACCCTACCGCCAGCTAAAAACTGGCTCAAAGTTTAACATCAGTTTGGGGCACCTCTGCTTTCAAGGCTTAACAGTGGGACCATTTTAAGATTTTTCAACAGTGGGACCATTTTAAGATCGTAATGACTTCAGCTATACCAGCAGGGACTAACTTCCTTTAAAAGCATGGCCTGCTGTTACGTCTTGCCCCTGTGAACCACAAAGTAATCTCCAGGGGCCTCTGCAATGCAAGGAAAAATCAGCTGCCTTAGACAGATGGAGAGCTGGCTCTCAGGTAAAACAAATTCAGTGTAGGATCCTGCTGAGCCTGATCGCAGGGTCTCCAGCGATGTATCACGCACACAGAGAGCAGCTCTTGGTCTGAACTGCAACATCCACTCTAAGCATAATGTCCTGGATCTTTCCAGCTCAACCTGCCACTCCTAAATCCCAACACAGTGCAAGGGTTTTCTAGATGGGAAAAGGAGAGAACAGGGGAAGATGACATTCATCTCTGGTTACAGGAAAAAACCATCACACAACACAAAAGTATCATTCACTACCAGTGAAACTCTTTTAAGCCCTTCCTTAATCTTGAAAAGCAGGTTTTACCATACACTCTGCAGCTCCCTCATGGTCCTAGGCCCAGCGGAACAATAGTAGTGATTGTCCTTTGAACATCCCAAGACTACCCAGACATACAGAGCTGCCATTAGCTAGTATTTCACTACAGCATATAATTTGCCCTTGTTTTCTAACCCAGGCCCGCAGCCTGTTAACCCTTGCACCTTCCTCTTGGTGCTGACTCTATCCAAGGCTGGAAGCACTCCCTTATGTGGAGTCAGCATTTCTGCTGTATCACCTCCTTTATGCAGACATGCATAGAGCACTCTGCTTGTGCTGTTCCCCCAGCTACAGCTTTCTGCCAGCCTGTTAGCTAATGGGCCATACTGGCCTAGTTGATCACCCCCAGGGTGAAAGGCTAACAATTCTCACAGGTTTACAAAGAGAGGGGGTGGAGGGGCAACTGACTGCAGGACTGGTAAAGTGGGAAACATGTCCTCAGGTACTGCACACATTTAGTCTTCCAGCAAACAATGGCTAAAGAAGGAAACAGACTGGAAATAACATGCTTCCAAAAACCCTTTTAAGAAAACTAAACCCATTTAGGAATTGTACAGCACTCAGCTCTACCATCAGGGTGCAGCAGAAGGAACAAGCACAGCTGGGAACACCCCACCTCAGAACTCATTGACCCTGCTCCTCTTGCTAGAGCAGCGTGGGTACAGATCCCGCAGCCTTTATTCCCCTTTGGAAGCATGCTGCTCCTTTACCTCATTTTGGAAAGAGAAACTTAGGTTCTCTCCAGAGAGGAGCCAAACCCCTTTGGAGCCTGCTTCACGGCTCCGCAGGCAGGGTCAGCAAGCAGGGCCACTAGATGCCACGAGTCAGAGCTGGTCCTGCTCAGGGAGGGTCCCTGGGCCTGCCTGGGCGCCCACCCACCTTTTCTCATCTGTAAAGCAGAGATGTGATGTGGCCAGTGTGATGAAATTTATATTCACTAACTGCTGGGATACCCTTAACGAAGAGTCCAGTGTTAAACTGACAAAAATGTAATTAATAGGGAAGAAGTGCCACAAGCATCACAGAAAATGCTCTTATTTTTGGGGTGAGATGTAGCTGGTTGCAGACATGCAACTAACTGCAGTGCTCAGCTTCCAGCTGTGCCCTGTGCTGCAGGTGGTTCCATGCTGGAGCATAAGGCTTCCCCCACTCGTTTATCTCAACATCATGTGCTGGAGGAAACCTGTAAATCTGAACTGTTACCATGAGTCTAAAGGTTGGTACTCCCTTCTGTGGTCTACCTGTACCAGCCTTTCACACTGAAACTGCCACTTCTGGTCCTTTTTTTCCCTTCACAGCTGCCATCTACCTCAGTCCCTCCTTTTCCCTCTTAGGGCTTTTCTATACTTGCTGACCACCAACCAAGCATTTTATTCAGGCTGCTGAACTATTTAACCCTTCTGCACTAACTCTTAAAACCTTAAAAACTACAAATTTCAGGTGGGGTTTGCTCCAAGTTGAGGTCAAAGATGACCAGCTTAAAAGTAGCACAGTGAGTTATCCTTCATCAAAGCAATTAAGTGTACAGTCGTAGCTCATTTTACATGTCAGGTGAAGGTCGAAACTTTTAAACCACAGCAAAAAATGCAGCTTTTATTTCTAACTGTGTCATGCTGAATAGGGCTGTGGCACTCTGAAACCTGCTCAAAATTGTTAGGCCTTCCTGATATGATACTCTTGAGGAGCTTTTTGTTTGCTTGGTCGGTTGGGTTTTTTGTTGTGGTTGTTGTTACTGTTTCGGGTTTTTTTTCCTAAGGGAAAAAAAAATCCAATCTGCTATTTATAGTCTGTCCTCTTTAAGAAAAAAAAAATGTAGTGACACAGCAGGAAATGAAGGGGTAGGGGTGGAGGGGGAGGATATCAGACCATTCTTCTGCCTTGTCTCCACTTATATTTCAACAGCTTAAGCTTTCTTTGACCCAGAAACGGCCATGGGGAAAAAGAAGTCACATGCAAACCAAAAATTTGTGCTTCAAAATCCCTTATTTCTACAGGCATCTAAATTAAAATACCAAAAGAAACAACTAAGAGCTGAGTAACTAGGGACTCAATCTCTCCTTTATGAAAACTGGTTTTAGCTGCTAAAGATTCCTATCCTTGCCCTTCAGATAAATATTGAGAAAGCTGGCAAGTTTGTATCTACCATAAACTCATTTTTTCTCAGAAAAAAAATCAGAGTTTATATTGTTAGGATTTCTAAAAGCTCACCTTTTCCTCACCTACCTCAACACCTTTGTATGTCTTAGGGGAACAAAGAGCCAGTGCTTGCCACCTTGAAAAACATGTAAAAAGAAGTTAGTGGGAGGTCTATTTCCATCGTGTCACACTGCAGTGTTAACACCACCACCCTGCAATCTGCAGCCCTTAGTTACCTGCTGCTACATTTAGGAAGGAGTACAACAGTTTAACTTGGATGCAGCTGTGCTGGAAAAGATGTTTAAACCACTGCTTCATCAGCACAGAAAAGAAGTAACATAATAGGTGTTTCTACACTAAACCACTATCAATTCAATAATACAATTCCAAAGAAGTTAAAATAATGTACTTCTGACCAGTATTAACAGCAGCACAAATCTATGGGTAGGCTGGATTCAGAAATAAGGTGTGTGTATTTATGATTGCAATCATGACAATAACTAAACTTACCTACATCCTTGAGGTACTTGGAGGGGGTGGAAGGGGAGGTTGGTCTTTGGTCTATATTCATCTTACTGTGGCCACTGCTGATGGAAAATTATGAAAGGGAAGTGACATACAATAAAGACTTGAGAATTAAGAGTTCACAAGGTCCATGTTAGCTCTGTATTTAAAAAATTTGCAAGATAAGCATGCTGTGGTCAGACACATTCCAGGTCTCTGATACTGCATTTGCCAGTTTCAAAGGTCCTAAGCTAAGCAGGGGACATTTTTGGGAGCTTTTTGGTTGTGTAACAAACTTACCCAAGCAAGCGATGCTGACAGTGAACACAGCTGAGCATACTGCAGCTCTCGCATCAGTCGTATCTAGTAATGGATTCCTCTGAAATGTGTTCTTCCTGAACTGCCAGCATACTAAGATCATGTAAGCCAAACAGGCAAAGTATGCCATTAGCAGGAATTTACTCTAAAGGACGACAGGCTCAAAGCTGTAGATGCTCAGTAGCAGTGTGGACAACACAGGAATCTCTGGAACATTGCAAAAATGTCACGTAATTTTCCCTATGAGGAGATTCCAACACCTATGGATGTTTGGTGGTTGGTTCTTTCTGGTGAAGTGTTGGACGAGACAACAGTCACACAAATCTGTCTGCTAGTGCTGCAGACAGACAGCTATTTGCCGTCCATCGAACAGCCACCGCGGTAAAATCCTATCCTGGCCTCCTATTAGTCAGCAGCTGGTTATTTACGTGTCACAAACGGTGTCTGGTTTACATTTTCTTGCTACCATATAGGCACCCCTTGAAATGAATTTCTTTGTGAGCGTGTTTGCAAGACTGTACGAAGTGAACAGCAGCAACAGTGATGTTACTAAATAAAACTGCAAAGTAAGCCAGAAAAAGGTTTTATTTTATTAGGAATGGTACATTTCAACACACATAAGGCTTTGGGATTAATTTACATATTTTTCCAAAAGCGTTTCCCTTTTTTAACAATACAGAAGTTAAAAAAAATATCTAGTTCCAAATTATGAGAACTAACAGTATGTGCAGTGGAAATTTCTATTAATCAAAGCAACTGTGCATTCAGGCGATGTAAAGAAATTATCCTCATTATGCTTTAACATGACTAACCTTTCCTGTCACAACTGACTACACTTTTCCTGGGAATTTTTTGCTGCTGTAATTACTAAAATAACCTTCCTTTCCATCAAGACTATTGCCAGTCATACACACATTTTTGGGTATCTTACTTTTGGGTATGAATGCTATGTCACTTTTATACACATCAAAAACATGTACATGCATATTGACATTACTGTGCAGTTTTATGGAGTCACCTGTCAAATAAGGCCTCTACATACAATACCACATACTAGTGAATTACTGGAAAATTAGTGTAATAGATCCCCAATAATCCTGACATCTGGATAGTACAACTAATTTTAACAGGAAATTCCAGCTTTCATTACTAGTTAACATTGCATTGATTCACTATCCAAGTGAGCAATATTCAAACTGACCAATGTGTATTCCTGAACGTCTGCTGCAAATTAAGCGTATTATTGAGGTCAATTAAAGCTGGAACTTAAAACAGCCTGTTAAGCCAAGCAATGGGGTGGGAGGGAGAAGTGAACTCTAAACTAAATTCAGCTGGTCCATTCATTCTCACACAGAAAAGTAGCCACAGAACCTTAAAGGAATAAAATCTATACTTCCTGTTCCTGGACTTAATACCAAGGACAAAAGCTAACATAGTATTTTGGAAGTCAAAGGCCTTGGAGGTGGAGGGGAAAGTGAGGGGTGAAAGAGCGAGAAAGCAGCATATTGTCTCATCCCATTACCTCAGCATTATGTGTACATAATATATCTATGATAGAAATGTTTACTAATAGCAGGGGAAAAAAAATTAAAAAGACTTCCCACTCCAGACTTCACTGAAAGGAGAAAGCCCACAGCCCCTCCTCACAGAGATGGCCTATTTGATGACAGGCACTTTGGCAACTTAAGAGGAGGTTACCCTTTCATCACGTTAACTCTTCCCCTCCCAGTTCTCATGTATAACTTGTCTCAAGTCTTCAAGAAACTTGAATCAAATTCAATGCATGAATACATCACTAAGAGCAGGTTAACTGCGGCTGTGAGCAGAGCTCGACCTTGAACGAGATTTTCTTTTAGAAGACGAGGGAGATGGGGAGGAAGCTAACAAGCTGGAGCGGTGGCTTTTCTGGGAGTAACTCTTTTTAGGTGTACGACTGCGAGAACGGGACCGGGAGCGAGATCGGGAGCGAGAGCGAGACCTGGACCTGGATCTTGATCTGGACCTGGATCTGGACCGGCTGTCCGATCTGGAAGATCCTGTAGACCTGGACCTGCTGCGAGACCTTGAGTAACTTCTTGATCGAGATCTGCTTCTAGGGAAACACAATTAAGAGCTGTAGTCTCACCTCCTACTAAATGTAAAATACTTTCAATTCTCAGTACTTTGTATGCACAGCACATCCCATGATGGATGGAGAGAACATGAGCTCTCCACTATTTCAGTGCTGCTAGATTTCTGTTATGCTGCACCAGAACTACATTTTCTCAGGGCAAGGCTGAGAGCAGCTGCTAGCTTGGCACAGTATGAACTGCCTAATAAAAGATGCCTTCCTCCTGTGCCCCTCACCAGGAGGAGACAATTATCAGGAAAAGCCATTCATCAAGAAAATCAAAGAAATGAAAGTTCATACCTGCAGCATTTATTCTTTCAAGAAACACCCATGTAAATTAGCGTCTTGAAGGAAACCCTAACTAAAAGGGTATCTAAAGATATAGAACACCAGTGCACTTTAAGGCCTGAGAGTTTAACACTTGCTCCAGCTGCACATCCCTATTTTCATGGAAAAGGATACATTTTTTTATTGAGACAATGAGCGAGCTACAGCTAACTTTTTTTTAATGACTAAATGGCACAACTGCTTTGGGAATAATGCAAGCAAGCTGTTTTTCTTTTAATGAAAAAGTTGGCTTCCACAACTGTTTGAGAGACATTTCACAGACTTCTGCTGCTTCACAGGAGAAGCAGCTTTCAACTAAAAAGCTTTTAATATCAAGATTCACAGTTTTTAAAAAGTAATTTGAATATGAAGTTTTATCTTTTCAAAAACGCAAACAACCCCAAACTCATCAGAAAGTGTTCTATTTACCCTAATTTCAGCAAGCTATTTCTTATCTAAATTTGCTTATGCTGCCAGAAAGTGTTTCTGCGCAGTGATATTTAGTTTGGGGCCAAAGAATTAGGTAAAACTTTGGCATCAATACTACCCAAATCCATACCCTCACCAGAATTTTATCAGGTCAGGGGACATACCTATGCCTTCTGTGATCTTCAGTCAGTTTAATTCTGCGTCCATTCAGCTCAGTGCCATCCAATTTCTCCAGTGCACTCTTCATATCACTGTAAGATGCAAATTCCACAACCCTGTACACCATTGGGAAAAAAAGAAAGTTTCAGAGAGACTGAAAAAACACAAGAGAACCAGCTTGGGCCTTTACCAATCTGCTGATTCACAGACTGATCTACTGAAAGCTAGTTTTTACCTTGGTTAACAGGAAAATATGACAGTAACAGTCCTAGCCATCCATACATCACATCTTCTTAAACATAACCAGAACTCTCGTCTGCAACGAGGTGGAGAAAATCCAGGACACTACACAAGCCTGCACTAGCCGAGGAAGAATCTTTCAGTCCTCCACTAAATTGCATTCCAAAGCTGATCAGGAAACAAAAACTTGCAGACTCTCCTGCCCTATTTCCTTTTCTAATAGTGAATAGAAAAAAACATCCCCTGGTTGTGTTTGGGTGTTGGTTTTGTGGTTTTGTTTGCTTTTTTTATTTGTATTGCCCTCAAAAAAAGTCTAAGTTGCATTTGTTGCAGTGGCCCTAGAACACTGTTTTGCCAGCAGACACTCTACTCGTAATTCCCTCTCTCCTGGTTTCCTGTGCAGGACCTCTGTAGTCTGCAGAATTAAAAATGAAGTGCAGGCAGGTAGGTATTCCTTATGGAGACTGGTTATGTTCATTTCCTAAGACTTCAACTGTTGAACAAATACAAAGCAGCCCCAGACAAGAGCTCTTTTAGCCTCAAGTGTCGTCAGATCATACATAATTATACATGAATTGAAGACAACAGAGTTCAACTGCTGAAAGGTATTCTCCCTTCCCTTTCTGCTTTGACACATGGTTTTCATGGTAGAGAGTAGAGACTGAGTTCAATACAACTTCTGAACTCCTATTTACTGACAGGTTTCTTCAGGGTTTTTTTTTAATTTCAGAAATTTCAGCATCTAAGCCACACCATTTCATTTCTTCTATATTACAAGGATAAACTTGCCTTTAATAGTTTCAGTTACCACACAGATTTAGACACAAAATGAACTTACCCTTCATTCCTATTGTTTCTATGTGCATCCACATAGGTGACCTCCCCTGCTTTCCTCATTACATCTTTCAAGTCCTGCAGCAAAAGTCAGTATTTTAGCCTTAAACGGGACGCAAATGAGTTGGCTAGCAGTAAGCAATACTCTCCTGCAACTTTCTCTTCTAAAACTGCTTAATGCTTTCATAGTTATAAAAAGATATATAATAGAGAAGTTTCTGAAACAGCCTATATAATAGCAGCTGCATACAGAAAGGATCCCTTATTTTTACAACTCCAGTTAATAAATTATTGCTTTTAAACTAACCTTGCATCCCAAAACCAGCTGTTATGAAAGCAGAATGCAATACTTCATACACCAACATATGCAGTGAAATCAGAATTAACACAGATGAAACGCAATGTAGTATTAAATGCAAGTTTGCATAACTAACACCCCAGTTAAATGACAATCCAATATAGGTAGACAAACTCATTCTATACGTTTGCCTCCTCCAACTTCAGAGCAAAATTAAAAGCAAAAAAGGTGCAGTTACTGTATAATTAGTCGTTTTATAAAAGGACCCCCCCTTACATTTCACTTGAGTATCTGTCTCACTAAGTGCCATGTCAAAAGACAGCCTTATATTTAACTTACTAGAGGCTAAGCACACAGACATTATAAAATGACTTGCTCAGCAATAGGATGAAGTACAAACAAATAATGTAAAAGGTCACTGGAAAAGCTAAACATTTGTATAAGTTAAAACAGTACTTTTCCCAAACAGTATCTGGTATTTTATAATCCCAGACTACTTACCGCAGCATGCCACAAGTGGCAGATGATACAAGAAGGTACCTTAAGCAAAGAGTTGCTTGTCCAATACCTAGCTGGCCAAGAGGAACTCTCTTACATGAGAAAGGCAGAGTGATGGCTCATAGCAATGTGCTTCACGGAGGTACCAGAGGCCCTGAAAGCACTGGACATAGTCTCCAGAAGTGGCTAAAGAACCCAAGGATGATCTGTGCTAGCCAATCGAGATCAAACCCAGGCAAACCAAGATCTAGATCGCCAAAAAACAGGAGTGTCATAGGAACCAAAACAAAAATTCATAACAGGCCAAACCCTAGAATTTCAGCCACTAGAAAGCCCCCAAATCTTTGGTTCTTTGTCCTCCACACAAGAAAAATGAGGGTTAACCAAATCAAGGTTGTTAGAAGTGGTTTGAAATGCACTTGGTTAGAAATATGTTTAAGGAAGAAGAGACTACAAAACAAAAAGGCAAGAAAGATTTTAGAACATTTGCCACAGCATATCAGAAGGCTTAGTTTTATATAATCTTTTAATTAAAAATTCAATAGTTTTATTTTAAAAACTAGCATATTCAAGTTAGTAGATATTTTCCTTATTTCACGTGTGTTTAACACAAAGAAACCTTACTAGCAATGAAAAATGGGTCCTACAGCACGCCATTTAAAGTAATACTTCAACCTCAGTATGTTTATCCTAATTTAGAGATTAAGAACAAAATTTTGGTTCTGCTCAAGTCAACCATATCAGGACAGGTAAATCAAAAGGAAGTTAGAGAATGTTAATCTACATTATTATTTTCTAATTCAGTAATGTGAGGCTTTAAAATTGAGGCCCCAACAGACCTGCCACACTATACATTGAATCCTAAGGGTCAGTATCACTAAATATCATCAGTAACAGTAATGTCAACATGATTAAGATGCCGACATTATAGCTCAAAACACAGTAAGTATGCATGTGTTACAAAAGCTAAACAGAGCATTTGCTATTAAGAGGGGAATGTCTTAAAATTATCTTGTTTTACTTAATCAGCGGAACTGCCAAGTTTTATCCTATGTTTACTGTTCTGGTTCACCTTGAACAGCACAAGAACACCCTGTTGTCCTTAGCAGCTAAGGAAAATAAGGTGTAGGACAACCATCAAGAGGTAAAACACGTATTAAAAAAATTACGCCTTGATGTAAGGCAGATCTGTTTTTCCCAAATGCCTGAAAATTCACAGATACTGAAGAACTAAGGAGGGTGGTTGGAAAGCTCTAAACATGCACAAGTATGTTTGCTAAAATAAGGAGAATTCTGGCAGGTTGTCTACTAATACTTACATATTAGATTACCTATTAACAATATAGTTAAAAATTTGAGGAAAGTAATCTGAATACTAATTTTAGTTGTGGTTTGTTTTGTTGTAGTTTAATATCCCAACATAGTAACTTTTAAAGAAGACAAGTTCTCAGAGCACGGGGGCCTGCACAGACCAAAGGTGAAATTATGCACCAACATTTTAAAGCAAGGTTCCATATCAACTGTGCTTGCTAGAAGCTCAGGGATTAGAAAGGAAGAATAATGCTACTCCTGTTAATGTATTAGCTAGTTTAATCTGTTATGTAAGTAGCACAGTTAAAAGAAGCTCAAACACTACAGTCAGGATCAAAGCAGCACAGCTTCAAAACTAAAGGAGGCTTGCATATGGATGTTAGCTTCAAAAGATTTCTATTTAGGCAGGTATGAAGAAGGAAAGTCTCTTATACTAACTTAAATATTTAAAAGGATCATTAAAACATCAGTATGAAATCTGAATTGGGTGGGCTTCAGTCTAAAATGGGAAGTACACATAAAGCCATTATAAATATACACAAGTAAAACAAAGTTACAGCAATGTAATTTTTTTCCCCAAGTTATAAATTTAACACTGAACAGCATTATAGGATATACCCTCCTTTAACCCTCCATTCTAGCTTCTTTCTCTGGTCCCTACAGTCATTCCCAAGCGCTGTGTTTTGTAACAATCTCTTCATATACGTAATTGCATAGCATACCCAGAAGATACTTAGATGAAACTCATTTCCTCATCACATCAACTCAAGCTGGTATTTGTTGGGGCTTTGGTTGTGGGGTTGTTTTTTTTTTTTTTGGTTATTCAATAATTAACACAACTGAACAATTATGAACCTTTTGAACCTGTCATGCAGAAGATAAACAAACCTTGTTCAACTGTTTATCTGCATGGACAGTACCCAAGCTCTTATGAAACACATCAGTGGAGCTCCAGGCAAGCCAAACAGCCTCCTCATGTGGATTTAGCTGCAAAACCAAGGCTTTGAACATTCAACCTTATACTGCATCTTGCAGTATATTAGTTAAAGCCTCTTTTTTCAAAGAATGTAAAGGTTAATGAACAAGACTAAACTCCACTATTCACTCACCTTTTGTAAACTGCATCTGTTGCTACACCCTTAAAAACTAAGCTTCCTACAGACTGTAAACTACACAGAACACAACTGAAGAAACAGACTGCATGGTTACTGTTGACAAAACATTAGCAAAAGGTTAAAGAAAAAAAAGAAATGTGGTAAGAAAGTTTCAATTACAATTATTGAAACTTTTGGGTTTTTCTAAAATATCTGCAAGTAAGCCTACTTCATACAGTAGCTTGCTTCAGATTCCCTTTATTAATAATGACGCATTATCAGACTTCTCAGTCATGCATCACGTCACAAAAATACTCTGCAAAACATATGACTTAAATTTCACTGAAAACATGCACTTCCAGATGTAACAACACAAAAGGATGACAGAGCTTGAATGGATGCTATGCTTCAATCATTTAGAAACAATCTAGAGTCTTTGAAAAATTGTATTTATTGGTAAACACAAGTAAGCAAAAATCAGTTCCCAGCTAAGAAATCTAGTTATAGAAGTATTTGTACAGCTGTTGAACAACCAACTTCAAGAGTTTGAATGCTAATTTTTAGCAATCACTGCAGCTTTTTTGATTATTTTTTATTCAGGTTAAGTATTTATGATGGCTTTATTAAAAAATTAAGCTGAGAGCAGTCTACTTACAGGGCAGAAAAACAAGGTGTTAAAAAAGATGTTAACTCACCTGCCAGCTGATACGGGACGAAAGGTTTTCAACTATGATCCTGTGTTCAGTGCGAACAGGAGGCCCATACCGGCTGGAAGAGTTCAGAGAGGGGGAATCAAAAAAAAAAGTCTCCAGTGTAAAGAATTTAGAACTTAAGAAGTCTGATGTTTTCTATAGTTTGCTGAGAGATTTAAGTATTTTCCTTGTTGCTGGACTGCAGATTTGATTCTCCCTAGTCAAGAATCTATTTAAGAACCCACTACAAAAAGAGGGGATTAGAAAGGATTCTGAACAACTTTATACCAAGGCAGTAAATATAGCTGACGTTTATTCTAGATACAGTGAATTAAGTGCCTAGTAGAGTGAAAATAGCTTAAAGGTCATTAGTTTAATTTTGGTATTTCACAGGCTTGGCTGACACATGGTTTTGGAGGATATTAAGGGGAAATTTTTCTTTTTTAAACTGGTAGGATAAATTCTGCTTCATGCCAGGGAGACAGAAGGCACAATTTAAAGGCATCTTAGTTCACGAGTCTGAAGTCCAAATCGCTTGTTAATATTAATGCCACCATGACCTGTATTAGATATTTTAGTGGGTAGAAATATTCTTATTTTAGTAAAGCGAGAGCTAGAGAGCTAGTTGCCCTGAACTAACTGTGGCAGTTCACAGTTCCTGAATGAAAGTGATGTTTTTCATTTAACCAAAAATTAAAGACCATCTCAAAAATGAAAACATGGCTTGAAAATGTTCATACAGAAAAGCATAAGACATCTGGAAAGAGTACTGCCCTTGCAGGTCATTTCTGTTCCCAATCCTAGTCATTCTGAATCCAAAGGGATCGGAGAACTACAGAAAAAGGTATGCCAGCCCTTTGATACATAAAGCAGGATTCCTACAATGGCACTACTTTGTATTACTACAAAAAGATTCAAGAACCAGTAACACTGACCTCAGAGAAAATTATTCTCATCTTCTCGTCCCACAGAAACACAATCCTAAATTGTGCATATTGATTTGTACACTGAAGCATAGGCAATTTCATTTCAGTGCATACCTCAAAGTGTCCCAATTTTTTTCAGAACATCCAGATCTTCCAGGCATTTAAACAGAGGTCCCAGAGTCCCAAAACTGGCAGGCTGAGTCTCATTTTTCCATTATTGCAAACCGCAGTCTCTTCCTGTCTGGCATCGGCAGTCTGACGTCATGAACATGACTACAACGTCAGATGCCCACGACCTTCAATCACACTTCCTACTTTAAAAGTCCACTTTTAGCCTGGACCTCGGACCAATTATACCGCATCAAGGTTACTGCCACTAAAGAAAAAATAATCTAATTAGCATACTTGCATATGCAAATTAGATGTTCCAGACACTGGTTTGTAACTGGCAGCAATTCTGACTTTGAAACGAACGCAGAGGTTTATGTCAATTAAGTGTTCGTCTTTCTTCCAAATCCTACTCTACACAGGCCACAGCTATAAACGTTTCTACAGAGTAAATCATTCCATACATACTTACTTCACACAGGTAGATATGAAGTACAAAGATGTACTGTGGAGTTGTTTGGTGAACCATATGTAAATCTGCAGAACTTTCACCACTCTACTGCAAGTTGTCACAAGGTTCACCACTGCCTCAAATCACTGGAAGTGAACACCTTCAGAAATACTGGTATGTCCACTGCAGGTACTCTAGATAGGAGCTACGTCCTGTTTTTCCGATTCCACTGTCAGACAGAAGCTGTCCTTCAGCAAGGCACCTGCTTGGTCAGCAAGCTTAAGTCAATTGGTATTTATTTAAACACTTCTGCACAGGCGAGTACCTTGTGCCCCAGCACGGTGTATCACATGCAGCATTTTGATAACCATACAAACAGAAATGCGAAAACTTGCTTAGAGGGTTAACTACCTTCAACTCCTGCTCTACAATAACTCTACTTAGCCTGTAAGTTCAGTTTAATGGCAAAAGCCTCAACAGCAAAGCTCTCGCATTTTTCTTGATCAGCCAATTCAACTGCAGCACTACTCCTTCCTTCACATCATTTACACAACAGTTGGAAGCAAGACCAATGTAGTGTCTACATCATGGAGAAGGAACGTTTCGTAGTAAGTTTGTGAAACTCTGAGCCAGTTAAATTGCTTTAAAATCCACCTTCTCTTCAGCCAGAGGAGGTAAATAATAGTAATGGACCTCCAACATTCAAGAACATAAAACTTCTTCCGTGAAGCTATACAAGGAAACACAGCGGGATCCCTAACTCCAGCCACAAGAAGAAAACAGTATTTCAGTGCAGTTCTTCAGTTGCCGTGTTTGTAAGAAACGGAGTCCAGACCACCTACCTAGATCCACCCTGCGACTGGTAATAACTGAACCGTTGTGGGAATCTGCCCCTTCCTCGTCGGGCTCGAGCATGCTCAATTGTAACCCTGTGAGAGGAAGAAAACAAAACAAGCAAACATAAACTCTAAGTACTTGAGGCTGACTTAAATCTTTCAACTGGAAGCACACAGAGTCACTGGCATTTCTTAAAGAGCCAGAACAGTGGTATTCTCTTGCCTAATTCATCTCCCTCAGACTTTCATGAAAATTGTCATGAGTCTGTAATTCAGATAGAAACAATTAATTGCTCAACTAGAGCCCAAGAGGAATCACAGAGGGAAAAATAAGAATACTGCAATAACAACAATCTAATGACCTCTACTCAGCTTCCACAATCAAAAATTACTGTAATATATAATGATTACAGTCCATTGTTGCAAACTGAAGGACTACCCTCAAACAATGAGGCTATCATCAACTTATTTCCTGAAGTTAACAGACTGAAAAATAACAAACAAGTTCAATTCATGTTTACTAATATTTATAGCGACAAGATCTTGAAATTAGTTCAAAGGAGAAAAAAGTGGAGAAAACAAGTCAGCCCTGCTGCAAACCACCCCTCCTCCAATCCCAAACTACCTTTGCCTTCTGTAAGGCTGCAGCTAGGATCCCAGTGATACATTTACACAGTTACAGAAGGTTTACTCCACCACAGAGCCACAAGAAATGGGCAACAGAGCCCAAACTAATGCACTGTTTTTGATAACAAAGCACTTTTGCTGTTCTTATGGGAACTTCTGGTATCATGCTTACCTTTCATCACACAACTCTTTACCATTTAGTTCATAAATTGCATCATCAGCATCTCTGTGGTCTTCAAATTCCTAGAAAGAAAACAGGAATTAAAAACTATTTTCCTTCATAGTATACTCAAATATTATAAAGCATTTTAAAAATATGTTTTACATTTCTGCAGCAAGTATCAGTAGAATGTGAACAAGGAAAATGTAGGAATCAGCTTCCTTATTCAGTCATAGCTGATTGCTAGTCCATTTATGACTGAAATGTCATGAATGGGAACATCTTAGCTCTCCACCCCACAAACTCCTTTGGCCTCCCCTCAGTTGTTTCAGTTAATTTATTCTATATAGGTCCTGCAAATAGTTAATAAAATTACCTGATTTAATACAGAAATATCTCTAATACTTCTTGGGAGAGAGGTGGAGGCCTTACTTCAAGGCATAGTTTAAAACACAGCCCTACATACTAGGAAAACTTATATAACAATATGAGCTGATCAACAGCAAACAAAAGCCGGAGAGCTAAGCACTCCCACAAATTTTTTGAAGAACTCCACGGCTGATTCAGTTCTTACTGAATTGCATGAATTCAGCTCCCTAGTCTAGCAAAGAGGTGTCTGTGTAAGAAGAGTAAGAAACAGAAGCCCCTCTTCAGGACTGGCCACCTGTGGGTTTGGATCAGCTACAACATGCCCTTCCATACACTGTGGCAGCGGAATCTGTTGCTGTACTTTTGGCAGCAATGCTGCTTTAGTCTGAATAGCCTCTGCCCACTATCCAGCCCATTGATTCCTGGCAAAGCTGTTTGTACTGCTCTTCAGGAAACTAGGTCAAGAAACCTATCCAGATGAAAACCAGCACAGTTTGTGCAGGAGGTGGGTTGAAAAAGACAGTTATTTTTCAACTAGTTTATCTTCTCAGGTAGGTTCATCACGTGGCTGGTAGTCACACCGTGTGAGGCAAGGGGAGAAAAGAAGTAAAGCAGTTGAGAACGAGCAGCTGGGAAGGGACTGCTTGAACTGACAGTGTGGAGGGAGAAAGAAATAATTGTGGAACTGCTGCTTGAGAGCAATAAACAACAGAGAAGCAGCTTCTAGAGTTGAAGAAAGTGTTTGCACAACTACAAGCAGCTTTTCAGAAGCAATACTGGCTTAAGCAATCTTCCCCGTTCTGCACTGAAATGTGTTTCACTACAAAGTGAAACTTCACACATCCTTGCACGATGAAGCGAAAGATTAAACGGAGAAAATTCCTTTCGGCATAGCACGTAATGTCAATAGCTGGCACCTGCAACTCCCATGATTTCAGCTAAACAACTGTGTATCTGCAAGTGTATCTACCTTTACATACTACCTTTACAGTCTGGAGTTTGAAAACACTCGTCACTGAAATCTAAAAAATTTAAGTAAATATTATTAGTTTCAAAGAGCAAGTGATTATTTCAATCAAGCACAATGAAACGGGACTTTAATACAACAATGTTCAACCAAAATCACTTGGTTTTCTAAGAGGCTTTATAAATACAGATTTTAAATAACCAAAACCAAAGATGAACTAACAGCCCATGACAAGTGAAGTACCACAAAGGGTAATGCTGTCCCAGGTATTTATAAAAGATCTGGATGACAGGACTGACTGCACCCTCACCAATTTTGTGGCTGACACCAAGGTGGGATGAGAAAGAGATAGACCAGAAGGAAAAAACATCACATAGATACCTCAATAGACTGAAAGATTAGACCAACAAGAATCAGAAGTTTTAACAAAAGATATATATGAAAGCCTGCACCTGGGACAGAATAATCCTAAGCAGCAGAAGAGGCTGGGTTCTGAGTGGCTGCACTGTAGTTCTGCTGAAAAGGACATGGAAATCCTTACGGAGAGTCAGTTATGCACGAGTCAGCAGTGTGGCCTTGCTGAAACGGAAGCAAACTGTGTTCTGGGCTGCCATCAGTAAAAGTACAGCCAGCAAACCAAAGAATGTAATAATTCCACCCTACTTGGCATTTGCTAGGCCACACCTGGAACACTGTCCAGTTTTGATCCCTCGACATTGAAAGACTGGAGCAGGACCAGCCACCAAAACCAATCAGAAGACTGGAGAGTTTTTTCAGCCTGAAAAGGCAACTCAGAGGGGAGTCAGAGTAGTCTTCCAAAACGTAAAACACAGTTACAGAGATGATGGAAGTGCTTTCCTCATGTGGGTGTGGTGACAGGATGACAGGTAAAAGGGGGGGAAAGTTTCCTTCAGATGTAAGAGGAAAATTCTTCATCATGGGAACAATTAAATTTTTTAGACAGAGTTATGAGACAATTATTCAAGCTTATTAGTGAGCTTTGAAAAGAAATATTTCTGCCTAAGAACTGGAGAAGGAGGAGGTTTGGCTGACTCATGTACAGGAGTTGGACAGAAGTTGTTCCTGAATGAGTCAACAGCCCTGCCCAAGAAAAGAAGAACACTTAAGGAAGGGCGATTGAGAAACAGCAGCAATTGGAAAGGACGCGCTGAATAAACCCAGGCTCATGTCTATATTGGCCATTTACCTCCAGACTTTAAGAAGCAGGTATTTATCTACAGGCAGTCAACAAGCAGTAACTCATACTGCAGGGCAATCAGGAACCAGCATGTGTAGGAGTCAAGCAGCAATACTCAAATGAAACTACAGCAGGCAAAGCCTGGGGTTTTTTTTGTTCTTTTCCCAGAACTTCACCCAAGGGATTGAGCTTGGAAGAATGAACAGCATGTAACCCTGCCATAGTGTGAGGGCAGTATCAACCTTTCCAGTTTGAACTCAATACAGCAGAACAGCTTATTCTCAGTTCTCAGAAGATTATTAGTTAACAAACAAGCTGTTCCTGAGTCAGCTTGGGAACCTGTAAAAATATGAACTGTTTAGGAGCAGAGAGCCTTAAAAAGCAGTAGCAGGAAAGTAAAATTCAAAGAACTGTGTATTTTGTTCAATAGTCTGGCAGACAAACATGCCTTGTGAACATATATAGACGGTGAGTATTCCTAACTTCAGCTGCACAAGAGTTAAACGCTGTGCTACTTAAATCCAACAGCAGGCAGCTATTACATCTACTGTCTTAGCCAACTACTTTACCTTTATTTCTGTCACACCATTATTAAGAGAGATGACCACACAGACTAGAAGGAGAGAGGAACCTAAGTGGCTCTATATAAACTTTTCTCCAGGTCAAGACTTTGTCAAGTTTTTAATGCCCTCACAAGATATTAGTACTGTCCTCAGAAATAAGGGATAAAATTTAAATCCACTGAAGACAATCCATGATCAGACAATGTATTTAACATGGCAAAACGGTAACCCGAATTTCAGAAAAGCAGTCTGAAATGTATTTTAATGTTTTCCATTTCCCATTGGAATGTTATTCTCTTACACATCTTCCCTTCCTTGAAATTAGCCTAGCAAGGCTAGTACCTGCAGGCAAGAGAAAGGAAAACAAGGTAGTACCTACCACAAATCCAAACCCATTTTTCAGATGGATTTCCCGTATGCGTCCGTATCCTTTGAAGAACTTCTCCACATCCCGTTCCCGAGCACGTGAGCTTAAGTGTCCAACAAAGACACGGCAGCCACTCATCTTAAAAGCTGATGCTAAGAAAGAAAAACAGCATTGTTTATCAGGTTAACAAACTTAAAATAGGATGATTAAGATCACTTTTTCATCTCAGAAATCTTAAATAGGATTTTATTTTACCATCCTACCGTATGTGAAAAACCCAAATCTCTATAGCCAGAGATGTGAGAAAATCCCATTTGACTGACTTCTAGCAGAACCTACACAGAGCTCCCAGTTCTGTCTTCTTTACTCATGTCACTTAAATACTTCCTGTACCTGAAATGTTTGTTTGCTGTTAGACTAATAAGGCCCTGTATCACAGAGCATGAAAAAACCCACTCCATAAACTCAGAGATTAATTTACTGGGCTAACAGCAGGTAAAACCAAAACAACACACCAAAAACACCACACCAGAAGTAAAACAACTTATTTTAATCTTTAATCATAGTTTTATGTTATTCTATTCTCAAACTTTTGCATTTGCCCTGAAAGAACTGCTGCAATAAAAGTTGTACTAGTATCCAAAACATAAACAGTAGTCGAAATATTTTGATTTGCACTAACCACAAAATACCTTATTTAAACATTCTATCAAGTTATGAAAAAAGCCCCATTTTGTTGTTATGAGATTTCAACAATGGCAAAAACAGAAGCTGTATCAGATACTCAGGTTTTCAAAACTAGCTACTGATCCTGGACACAGTTTGAGATATTTTCTAGAAGCTCCATCGTTTACCTTGAGTATGTCACTTTTTTTTTAATGTGATATAGAGATGTTTACATTCTTTTAACTAGAAAATACTACTTATTTGGCTCATTCAGTGAGTTTGCTGTGCAAAACCCCAAAGGCAGAGTAAACAGACATCATTATTACAGTAGTTCAAGACAATCTGCGTTAGTCTGATTTTCCCTCTCTGCTGATTAGCTTCTTTACTTGGGCCCACTGTACCATCGGATAAGCGCCTAAACTTTCTAAGACACGGTACAGGGCGTAAAAGGAGTAGAACTGTGACAGCACTTAGGTCTAGCCTAAGCTGTCCCGGACCACGACCTGAGGTGATAGCTATTTAATCGCTCTCACGTGGAAAGCTTTGTGCTTTCTCCACAAGGGCCTACGGAGCCCTTTGTAGCCATTCCCTTCTTTGTGCTCACACTTGCGAGTTTATGCCCACATGGAAATCCAGCTCAGAGGGCTGATTCAACTCCCTCACAGCGTAGCTAGTCTTACAGATTGCTTCCCTGACGCACCCTTACCACACAAACACCGGCAAGGCCGGCAATGAGTGAGTATTAAGGGAAAGACAGGCCTTTGCAGAGGAAGGACAGATTTACACAACGATGTGCTTTAAAACACAGTAACAAGTCACTCTGGCAACTGCACTTATTTGGCAACAAGACGTGTTTGACAAATTAAAGCGGCTGCGTAACTCCCGTTCAATACTTTTAGTTCTCAGTTCTATAAAAACAAGGCGGGGAGAAGAATCATAGAAGGAAATAATCGTGGGGCGGGTGGACTGACTGCATGGGAAACTGTCACAAGGTAGAACGTGCAAACTATCTGTCCGTGCACTAGTTACTCAAACACCACGGGGCACAATGGATGTCAGATCTGTAGCGACACCTGAAAGTCGCGGAGCTTCACACGTTGTTCCCAGCACAATGCAGCCGCGTTTGCTGGCCGGCGGCTCACCGGATGACCACATACCGGCAGAAAAGCCCTCGGGGAGCGCGGGCCCGCAGCGCAAGGCCATCTGCTCGTTCTTCTTGAGAAGTCGGGACGGGACCGCGCTCGATTCGCCGCCCCCCCGAGGCGGGACGACCCTCTTAGGTTCACCGTCACCGAGGCGCCGGCCCACCCGTGGCGACTGCCGCTCCGGCTCTTCGCGGCGGGAGTAAAAGCTTTGCACTCGCTTTCACGCTGCGATGGCTCCCGGCCATCCCTCCGGGCAAAACAGCCGGGATCAGCCCTCCGCGACGGCCTGCTGCCGTCGCGCCCCCATCACCCAGCCGGCAGCAGCCCCCCGCCGGGCCAGCAGCGCTGCGCGACGCCAGCGCGGCCTCCGACGGAAGCTTCCTTCCCCTCGGCCCGGCGCCGCCAGGAGAAAGGCCGGGCCCGTCCCCGCCCCGCACAGGGGCCCGTCTGCAAGAAGCCTGCTCCCGACTCGGCTCCCGACTCTCCCCTGGGCCCCCAGCCGCCGAGCGAGCCGAGGAGGAGCGGACACTCACCGTCGCCGAGCGCTAAGTCCCGCGGGCCGTGAGGAAACGGCTCTTCCAGGCCGCGGCGGCAATGGCTGCCTGGTTCCTGCGAGAGACCCGACACGGCTGCGCGCCCCCAACGGATGCTGCGCAACCGCCAACGCCCGACTCCAACTCCCAGCGCGCCGCGCGGCGGCCCGGCCGCGCCCCGCTCCCGCCTGGGAGCCGCAGGCGGTGCTGCCGCTCGGGGCTGCGGCGCCGCTCGGCCCGAGCAGCCCGTGTCAGCGGGCGGTGCCGGTGCGGACGCGCTGCGGCGTTGGTGGCTCCCGGCGGGGGCGGCTTCTGGCCGCGAGGAGAAGTGGAGCCTGCAGCCCTGTCAGGGCGAGCTGCGAGAGCGGGGCCGGTGGTTGGGCCCGGCAGAGGCTCGGGCCGCGGGGCAGGAAGGCGCCGGGGGCCGGCGCTTGCCCTGGAGCGCCCTGAAGTAAACCGCGCTCCCGTGATGCGGTGCCCGTGCGCCCCCGCCGTCCCGCTCCGCGCTTAGCTGCCCGAGACATGGCCGAATAGACGGGCGGCTGTGCGGGTCAGCGAGCGCAGGGGCAGAGTCGCACGGCCGAAGAGTGATGCGTGTGCTCGGAACTAGACTTCCGCGGCCAGCCCCTACCTACCACCTTCTCCTCTTCAGTACGCAGGGTTATGCTGCCGTGGGTACAACCTCAGTACGCCGGGGGAAGCCGTGGGTGGGCAAAGGGGCTAGCGAAGGTACAGCATTGTACCGAGACACCAGGCGGGAGCAGCCTTTCCACGCATGTACATGCAGCATGCTGCTTTTCTGGTGGGTCGGTGTCTGAGACCACAGAATCACTGGGTTGAAAAAGACCTTTGAGGTAATCCAGTCAAACCACACCTGTCCTCTATTAAACCATATCCCGAAGTACCTCATCTACCCATTCTTTTAAACACATCCAGGGTTGGTGACTCAACCGCCTCCCTGGGCAGCCTGTTCCAGTGCCTGACAACCCTTTTGGGGAAGAACTTTTTCCTGGTGTCTAATCTGAACCTGCCCTGGCACAGCTTGAGCCCATTCCCCCTTGTCCTATCTCCTGTCACTTGAGTAAAGAGACCAAACACCCACCTCTCTACAACCTCCTTTCAGGTAACTGAAGACTCAGCCTTCTCCAAACTAAACCACCCCAGTTCCCTCAGATGCTCCTTGTAAGGTTTGCTCCCCAGCCCTTTCACCAGCCCTTCACCAGATGTACTCATGTTTTAGGGAATTCTAAAGTGTAGCCCAGGACAGTTCACAGTATGCTGATCAAGATACAAATTATTTTCTGTTTTTTCATTATAGCATAGCTTGGTACATCTCACCATCCAGACACTTAAAATAATAGCTACAGTTTGTTTTGCCTGTTTTTTGCTCTTGCTTGATAGCACCATGTCTAGATTTCCTGATTTACTTGGAATAAGTAAATAAACTTGGGATAAACAGCTAAGTTACTTTTATGACATTATAGATTAGTTACAGGCATCATTTGGATTTTTTTTCCCTCTAGTTATTTTTTTAGGATGGAGATAACCTATACATTCAACATCCATAATAAACAGAATCATTTAGGTTGGAAGGGACCCCTTGAGATCATCTGGTCCACCCCCACCCCCAAACCCCAGGTTGCACAGGACCATGTACCATCAGCTTCTGAATATCCTCCATAGACGGAGGCTCCACAACCTCTCTGGACAGCCCAGTCCAGTGTTCAACCACCCTTACAGTAAAAAAGTGCTTTCTTGTGTTTAGATAAAATTTCATGGGGTTTAATTGTCAGAGGACAATTAAGAATCTGTCTCCCTCCTCTTCATTCCCTCCATCAGATATTTGCACATACTCAGCCTTCTCCAGGTTGAACAGCCCCAGCTCCCAGCCTCTCCTTAATTGAGAGATCCAGTCCTGTAGTCATCTTCGTGGCCTTGCACTGGCCTTGCTCCAGTAAGTCTGTGCCTCTTTTGTACTGGGGAGCCCAGCAGAGGACACAACGCTCCAGGTGTGCCCTTGCCAGTGCCAGGTATAGGGGAAGGACCTTCCAGCAACACTCGGCCTAGTGTAGCTGAGGATGCTGTTGGCCTTTGCCACAAGGCAGCTCACATCAGCACTTGTTAAAGAAATGGTGTCACCTGACAGCTTAACAAAGCTAACCCAGGTTAAAAAAGAGAAAGTGGGTAGCTGTGGCTGGGGCAAGTGTGTCTCACAACTTTGAATACAATGCTTACTTGTAAGGATGTTTTAATAAGGCAAGAGTGTCCAGGACACTCAAAATGGCAGCAGCCCTGTGACTCTTCCCATGTGAATTCTGTGTAGGGAGCAGGGTGGGAGTAGCACCTGGGTCCCTCTGTGCCTGTGGGCTTGAATTGCTGCAGGAGAAGCTCTGAAGCAGGAAAAAAACCTCCAACTCCTTAGGTGGCAGTCGTGGAGTGGTATGGGAGTAATAGAGACTTGAGTTCCTGGCAGCAATGAAGATAAGCCAAGTCAGAAGCCCAGTTAATGCTTTTTCATTTTCATCCTGCATTTCTGCAGCCTCTGGGATCGTGTCAGCGGGGAAGAATGTGGCTGTGCGGCTGGAATGCAGCTCTGGCTGCTCTGTTGGTGCCTGAGCTTGGCCAGAGCCCCACATTCCCTTTCTTGGTTGAGGACACTCTGCACGGGTGGTAGAAGGCACGAAATGTGTGGTTGGAAGCGTCTGCGGCGCTGCCGCTAGTGTGTGGGTGGCGTTCCTGGAAGACATCGTGTGCAGAGACCAGCTTCCGTGACACTGAGCTGCATTGCAATTTCCTCGCTGTTTTGGTTGCACAGAAAACTTGGTCTCTCAGAAGACCATCTGAAAGCCCACTGGGAACTGATAACGTCCTGGCTGCACACCTAAGGAGGTAAACAAATACTCCTCTGGAATCGGGACACTCACAGCAAATGAACTGCTTGCTTGCTTGCTCCCTTCCCCGATGAAATGCTCTTTTCTCTGCGGCAGAGAGCAGGATGCTGTGGTTCTGTACCACAGATGAGAGATTACAGCCTATTCAAGTGAGAAGTAGCAGGAGAGGAATTCTTCATTAAAGTGGTGGTGGTGGTGTTTGGGTGTGCTTAGTACTAACCATGGTATAAAATGCTTTCTTAGCTCTGCAGTTTGAAATAGTCCTTTGTTGTAGCCAAATCTGTGCAAAAAGAAAGGACACCAATTAAGGAACTGGGGGGAAATGGTCTGGGAGGAGGTTTGAAATAGTTGTAGGGCAACAATTTAGATTGGAATGTGGCAGAGCTGGGCTCACTTTTCTGCTCAGTCACAGACCTTCCTGAGGACCACAGGCAAATTGCTTCTGGCTGGAGACAGTAACGTCTTGGTTGCCTTCACTGCAGCACCCAAATCAGAGGTGCTAACCTCAGATTTGGAAGGAATCCAAGACCCAAAGTTAGGTCCCCACTCTCCTGGTCAGGACACGGGAGACCGTCCCGGTGACCAAAAATGTCCACATGGCGATGAGTGAGGAGCTGCTAGGAAGCAGTGGTGAGAAATGCAGGTCAACACTGTGCTCCTGCTCAGTGTGTATGCACCTGCCTGCAGCTAGGAAACCAGAGCCTTGTTCCACTCAGGTTCCACAGCTCAGAGTTGTCTCAAAGAAAGGGGACAACGTCTGTTTCTAGCAAGGACTGTCTATGACTTGTTCTTTTCTTTAGCTGCCGAAAGATGCTGAGACCAACAGCTATGTTTTGTACAATGGCCTATTGCTTAAAATACCCATCACTCTGTAGGCTTGGGTCCAATGTCTTCATCAGACTGAAGATTCAGGCACCCACGTGCCACAGAGCGCGTGCCCTAACCACAGTGTGATGCTGAGGTGGTGGAGGAAGGCAGCTCCTCTCGCTCAAGCTGTTGCCACTGTGGAGCAGAGAATTGAGGAAGAGCAAGTGTAAGGGCAGACCTAATGGAGTGCTGGGAGAGGTGTCCTAGGGCCTGTTTCCCACCCTGAGGGTTTGTTCTGTATTTTATCCTTTGACTATTTAATAGAGAATGCCTAAAAAAATGCCTCCATCGGGGACTAAAATGCAGCATTCCTACTGCAAACCGATTGCCTAAACCATGAGGATATGGGTTCAGGCTTTCTTTTATACTTTTTGGGTGGCTGTTTGTTTCTCAGAGATAGATGGAGGCTGGGGAGATGCTCTCTGACCCAGCCAATTAGGTTTCCCGCTGGTTAGAGTGTAGTGCTGGGAGGCAGGGATCCCCTGAGGAGGGATGAAGTGTTGAACTTGTGTTACTCTCCTTACGTGAAGATGTTTAAGGCAATTAGGCTCTTGTGGAGCAAATGGGTGGCAACACAGTGGATCAAATGGTTTTGCAAAGCAATCAGCTGGTCTTACTGGTTTGTACTGCTCTTCGTACATGGGGTGAGGTTCGCAGGCCCCGGTGATGCCTGGTATTTGAGGGGAATGCTCAGGCCCTGATGGGGTGTGTCACAGGGGACCAGGTGCCCATTTGTTTCAGTGGCCTGTTGCAGGCCTGCCCCGAAGCAGAAACTTAAGTGTGCTGAGAAGGCTTAGGTGCACCAAGGAAAAGCTGGCTGAGCAATTCCTCCCGATTTGGGCAGCGGCTGAACAGAGACTGTTTGGATTACAACTGTAAATACAGGCTTCAGGTTTTTACCTTCTAGTGAGATCTAGTCCTTTTTTCCTTGTGTGCCGCCTTCATCTGCGCAATGGGAATAAGACCTGATGTTTCCCACAGCAGTAGTGACAGATTTTGTTTTTCCAGATAGCACAAGGGTTGGGGTCACTGCAGGACTGCCATAGCTAGATGCTTTGCTCAAATAACTGCTAGGTCAGGGTGGGAGCTACTGACAAAGAGCAAAACCAAACTTGCTGAGAAGAGTTAAGACAGGGATGGGATGCAGTGCAGTTTCTACCAGCTTATTTTCATGCCATCAAAGCAGACAACAAAACTGAGAAACTATTTCCTGACCATTGTGTCGTGTCCAAAGATGGGGCAGGAATCCTTTTTAGTATTTTATTGGTGAGATGTAGGTCCTCAGAATATAGAAAAGATTAATTTCCTTCTTGCATTTTTCAGTGGGTTTAAATTGCTGAGATTTAAATCTACCTAAATTAGCCTTACAGAGTGTCCTTCCTTGTCCGAGAGCATCCAACTTTTATCCCTGGCAGAGCCTGACTTTTCTCCTGCCTGCAGCCCTCAACAATACATTTCTCAGTGCACTGGGGAACGTTCCGATTACCTGTTTCTCTCACACTATGCCCTATACTTTGTTAATCTAGGTTTACTATGCTAAGACTCTCCCAGCAGCTTACAGCTAATGCAGTGGATATTGAGGGTTTACGCAGTAGCAACTCTCTCAGTGGCCAGAGTGACCAAAGAAGTTTGATGAATTCAACAGGATTAAGCTTTCTTGGTACTTGGCTGCTACAGGGGCGGGGGGTGGAGGAGGAGGGAGACCTACCCCAGCAGCTGATGTTGTACAAAGACATGTCATGAACTTTTTCATCGTGAGGGTGACGGAGCACTGGAGCAGGCTGCCCAGAGAGGCCATGGAGTCTCTTTCTTTGGAGACATTCAAAACCTGCCTGGACATGTTCTTGTGTGACCTATCCTAAGTGATCCTGCTCTGGTGGGTGGTTGGACTAGACAATCTTTCGAGGCCCCTTCCAACCTGTAACATTCTGTGAAATAATTTTCTTGTTATGGTCTGAAAATCGTACCTGTGTTCTGGTTCCTTAATAAAGTCATTTTGGTTTGAGCTGTTCCTTTCCCAACATCTGTTTCTAGCAAGGACCCTCTCTTTATTCCTTGCCCTTTCCATTATTTCCCTGATATAACCAGTCAGTCTGATTCAGCTGGATGGATCTTCAGAGGATGTACAAATACTTCTCTGAAACCAAGTTCATTCAAGGTTGCAGACCAATTTCCTCTCATTGTCTTCTGATGTTCCTGGCTCTGCTCCTCTGCTCCAACCCCAGATGCTGGCAGCACTGAAGACATGCAACAGTCACAAGATAGACTGGAGAGGCCTTTGGAAGCGTGGTTGACATTCTGGCAAGCAAGACTGCCCCATGTTGTCTGAGCACTGATGCGCTTTTTGCCCACATACCTGGTCATGCCAGGAGAGGTACGGAAATCTCAGCAGCCAAAGACATCAACAGCCACGGAAAGAGAACGGTTAATTTCCTGGGAAAGCATCATTTCCATTTCTGTGCCTGAAAATTTTGAGCGTGGCAGACAGACAAAAACAGTTAATCCCTGAACAGAGGATGTGAGCTTGAAGCAATTGTCTGCTGCTGCTGTTCTTGGCAGGGGAAGGGGCAGTCACTGAGCTGCAAACAGCTGCTTACAGAGAGGAATTCAATCGAGGCTGATGTCAGGACTTGGCTAAAGAGCATTAGCAGCAAAGCCATGGGCCTAATACAAGAAGTTGTTTTCAAATTTCAGCATACCAACCGCCAGAGACTGTTGGGGCACACGGCTGCAAGATACAGTGTGTGCTGCCTGTGAGAATGGTGGCCCTGGTACAGCATCCTAGTGCTCCTCCTTGGGCAGGGTGGGAATGGCGGGGGCTGTTATCTACAGCCTAGAGGGAAAGCCCAGGTCACATAAACTGTAGCCAGCTTGCCAAAGGCCAGGCCACCTGATCAGAAGAAATGCCAGTACATGTGCCTACAACTTTAGATACATCGACTGTCAGTATTTTGAACTCTACTCAACTACTGAGAAGTGGAGGTGAGGCCTTTCTGGTGCTGTTGACACCTCAGCTTCACCAGTGTCATGGTGCCAGCAGACTAGTGTTCCCAAGGCTGGAGCCTGCACGTTTTGCATGTGTGAGTAGGGATGAACCACCTGTTTCCTTTCTGTCTCGTAAGACCAGAAGTACTTACACCCTAGGGGCTGGGGTTTTGTGTGAAACCCTGCCACACTGCAGTAAGGGTTTTTTGAAGACTTCTGGATTGGACTTGCAGGGGACTGCCACTGGAATGAGTCCAAGTAATGTGGCTGCATTCTCAGTGGTAGCAGACCTGGCTCTGGCCCAAGGTGACAGCCCAAGGTGCATCTCTGCTTTTTCCAGCTTTATTTCAAAACAACATGGATCTTTTCCCTAACCAGTGGTCATTGTATTCCCCAGTAGATACTCCTCCCACCCCCGTGTTACTGTTCAATTAAAAAAACCCAACCAAGCATCTAAGGTGTGTATCATTACATTTTCTGGGGACAGGCACAAGCCACAGAGAGCCTCAATTTGCTTGACAGTGCAAATGTCCTCTTCCAGGTGCAGCAAACCAAGGACATGGCAGCTACTTGGAAGAGGAAAGAGGTTTATCGAAGGAAGGGCAATGGGGGCTCAGAGGCAAACTCTCATAGAGGTGATCTGCTCATGCCTGAAGTTGTCCTCTTTGCTGCTTTATTTTCAAACAGGTAACCTACCTTACGTGCCTTGAAACGTGGTAATGGAATCTCTGTCTCTTTGAAGAGGACAGTCTGATTTGTAGCAACTTAGGAGTGACGTAGCTGAAAACGGGCCTATAGAGGAGCTGGATTAAATGCTGCTGCAGCTGCAAGTCCTGCGTTACCCACAATTCCTATCAACCCCTCCAGGCTTGTTCTCAGCATCGTGGGTTACAACACAGGAAGCTCAACTTCAGCTCACCTCCAGCACTCATTAACAACCCAACCACAGGTAAGGTACACGAACTGCCTCTGCTTCGGCTGTTGTCCCCTACTGAAGGCCAGGAGTAAGCCAGAAAACTGCTGAACCCCAACCCACCAGTTACAAGGCGTTCCACAGGACTTAGCTCTGCCCTGGAGAAGAGGGCAATGCTACCGAGCAGGAGCACCTCCTGAATTCTGCTTAAATTCTCCAGTCCCACAGTTGTCACTTAAAAGTCAGAACTGCCTTTGGGACTGGGGAATATGTGGTTATACCTGAAGAACACTCACACAAAACGCATCATGAAGCACTAATGAATACTTTTGCTTCTAACTAACTCTGTGCTTCCTAAAAAAGTTGGGGAAGAGCGGGAAATGCACCTGCAATAAGAGATGGCCAGCAAGGAATTAGCCGCTTCCCTTTGTTGATTTGTGTTTCCAGGACCTTATGAATCATTAAAGGTTCCAAAGGAGTTGTCTTGCAGGCTGCTTTCTTCTGACTATCCAATACAAAGGTGATTTTGATGTCTCTGGAAGAATTTGTGATGTCAAAAGATGTGATCTCAAAAGCAGTACGATACTTGATGCAGGGGAACAGTGGATGAATCTTTCATAGGTGGTTCAAAATACAGTGGGGTCGGGTGTTTGTTTGCACAGCTCTAGTGACTAGCTTTGTGCTGCTTTTTTAAGGAGTATGAGTCTTGCACCTAGAGATGCTGGTGTATCAGGGATGGTTAAAAATTAGAGAAGTCATTAAAGTAGTCAGAAAGCCGTAAAAATTCCCACATCGTTCAACAAGAATGGAAAGGTTAAGGGGGAGGGAAGCTCACCTTTAAACCACTGTAATTGCAATTAAAAAAGCCCACTAATTTTGGATTCACTTTGTCGTGTTTGTTGTTGTAACTACACAGGATTAAAGCTTAACTATACAAATGAATAAAGTCTAGAGTTGTTATCACAAGAAATTTTTAATATGGTTTGTGACAAGCAATATCAAAGTTATCAACTCTCAAGCTTCATGTCCTGAAACCAAACAACTCTCAGCAACAAAAAAAGTTGTGCACTGATAAACATAGGAGGCATATTGTATTTTTAATTAAATATGAAAACAAGAGCTGTGTACATTATTTTTTTCCCTAGAAAACACAGCAATTTCAAAAGTTTATCATAAAATATTTTCATGAAATGAGTGAACCAGCAAACACATGCACTTGTGTGCCTTCCCCCCTCCCAAGATAAACGTGATAAAAGAGACATACGCAAATGTAAAAGTCAACAGAACAAGTGGCATTTCATTGTTGTTTGGTTCTTTTTGGAAAGGATGGAATGTAACATTGTGTTTGACTTTGTATGTCACAACAAAAAATATTTGGTGCAATATTTTAACATTGTCTTCTTAAGTTTCAATCTGGTGGAGAAAAATACCTTTTTCTATAATAAAATATGTCTGTTCTTTTTAAAACGTAACTTTTTGCACAAAATAATTTTGTAAACTGTCATTTCAAGGGCAAGGTAGGCGGTGCCATGTCAATATCCTCCCCACCCCCACCCCCCACTTAAAAATGTGATCTGTTATCTGAAGCAAAACAGGGAAAACACAAAAAAGAGCGGAGTAGAGGCTGCTTTGCAAAGAGAGAGAAGGGCGTGTGGGATGGGGGAGAGGGGAGGGAGCGTGTGGTGGGACAGAGAAAAGTTAAAGGTCACTTTCGCCATAGAGTGCCGTGGAGAAGGACATGTAGTCCAGGGCACCGGGGACAGCATCACGGCCGTTGTAGGGTGCCATTCTAGCAATGCAGTACTCGGCCTGGTCAGGAGGCAGCTCCCGCCGTAATTCGTCCACAGTGATGTAGTTCTGCAAGGAGGACAAACGATAAGGTGATGTCACCTTCAGAAAACTGACCTTCCTCAGAGGGACAACCACCCCCCCCGCCCAGGGCAACAGACAACAATCAGGGACAGGACCCCACAGCTAGATTAGGACTGTACACCCACAGAGAGCTCTCAGCACATACACCCTGGGGGGAAATGCAGTTGCTTTCCCTACCATTTGTCCAAGAAAATGGGGTTTTTTTTGATACAGACAGAAAGATTGGTTTTGCAGGAGAGGTGCTGGCACGCCTAAAGAAAAGACCTGGAGGTAGGGCAGGCAAGTTCTCAGTGTAAGACTGTGCCTTCCTGTTGGCAGCAGAGGTCCTGCTGAAAGCAAATGGGGGGAAGAAGAAATTTCATTTGGATCCTACCCCTCACTGGCCTGTGCTGCCTGGGAGCTGCCATTCCCTCTCTTCAGAGCAAGGACAGGAGCCATCCCATTAGCGCTGGTCGGTAGCACCCATGCAGACAGCAGACAAGCAAACATTCTGTGTTGCTTCCACACTTCGCCCAACAATCCTTGCCTTTTGCAGCAGGCATTTTTAATAAGCAGGCAAAACTTCTTAATTTGGCTTCCCGAGACTCACTGAGCTGAGACGAAGTAGCTTGGCTTCCCTCCATGCGGTGGGTAACAGTAGCTGCCTGTTTGCTAACCAGTATGTTGCCTTTAGCTAACTGACTCAGGGGTGGTTGCAGTTGTCTGAATAAGGGTTCAGGTTTCACCATGCCATCTCTCTCTCTCTCTCCTGTGACTTTTTGTTTTATCCCCCTGACTTTCAGTTTAACCATTGGAGTAAGAGGCATTTTTCTTTATAATGAAACACGGTCTGATTCACGTTACAGCCACCAGAGCATATTAAACACTGACCAAGTAAATTTAACGCACTGTACAGAATAAGCGAGTTAGTGAGTAATACTGTATCCAAAAGTCCCTGTTTATTCAGTCGTCAGCTTATCTGAGCAACCTGGAATTTTCAGGCCTTGAAAGACAACAGGGCTGGCTTCAGACAGAGAGGTATCATGGGTCTCCTCATTCCAGGTCATGAAAAGAGTATTAGTGAAACATGGAAACCAGCGCTAGACTGAAGGGTAACTCACTATCACCTGAGAAGTGGTATTCCATGTTTCAAGTGGGATGAATAAAATCATTAGCAAAGATGGATATATTAATATTACACGTACATACTATTTGTTCTGTTACCTAAAAGATTAGTGGGGATTGTTATATAAGAAAAATAAGATTACATAGATTTTTATCAGCTGATTTTTTTTTCCACTGATGATGCAATTTTAGAAAATACTTTTAGTATCATCCTGTGCATTTTCCTATTTTTGATCAATTTTCATGATTACAGATACTCCTTGTGCCAATACAGCACATCCACAATGAAAATCTACAATTGATTGTGTAACAACTGTGTATCTAAGAAAGATTCTCTCAAGTCTACAGCTGTCAGTAATTAATAGTTTTTCAAGACTAATCAAGAACCATCTGTTGAATTTGTCTGTACATTCTAAAATAAGGAGTCACATCAAGCTCTTAATGAAATTTTAAAGCACGAGTGGGCAGCGCAGTTCTGACTGACAGCTGAACAGGACTCCCAAGCACCTTGGCAGGCTGCTGGTTAACCCACGCTTTAGCCTCGCACTCCTCCAGCACGGCACAATGTTCCTGTGAAAACACCCTCCCTGCTACAGAGCGCTCCCCTCCACACTCCATCTCGGAGCCAAGAGAGGAAAAGGAAAGCGGGAACGATGCAGATGCAGGCAAGGAAGGTGTGGAGCCTGACCTTATCTCCAGCCAGGATCTTGAAGGAAGCCATAACCTGGTCAGCAGTATCTGTATCTGCTGTCTCCCGGGACATGAAGTCGATGAAGGCCTGGAACGTCACTACACCCATACGGTTAGGGTCGACGATGCTCATGATGCGGGCAAACTCTGCCTCTCCCTGGAGAACAAGAGAGCCATGTAAGCCTGGACATCTGCACAGCAGTGTTATGGAAGTAGGAAGAAACTGTTCAGCTGCACATCTCACAGCTAGAAAAACAAAGACAAATTCCATGTCTGTTTTTTTACCAGTATATTCTTTCTTAGCTTGCTGTTCTGTAGTTATGTGCAAGTGCTTCCCACTCATCTGTCCTTTGGAATAACATCCTCTCACTATGCCCTAAGATAACATTCAGCTCTGAGACAATGCCCCTATCAGTGAACAATATCACACAGACTTCACGAGAAGATGCAAATTTCTCTGTAATACATGTTGTGCTAGATGTCTCCAGCAATATTTGAAGAGCCACATTCCTCACATGCTTTTACTTTCATTTACTAAACAAGAACTTTTACAGTGCTCTTCAGCTGCCAGAACAGAAGCCACCAGAAGAAACGTCTCTGGGGTCTTGAATAGTATCTGGTTCATCTTAACTAGCAGCCTCTGGAAACAGGGACTTACAACTCTGGAGAAGCCCAAGGAAAAGGCCCTTCAGAGAAGTGTGCTACAGAAGTCAAAACCTTGTAGTGCAGTTTTCTGCCTTTTTTTTTTTTTGGCATATAAATAAAAGATCATCTATTCTCATCTCTGGGACTCCCTTCTCCCCAGATAAGGAGGAGGGGAGAGCAGAGCTGAGCCTTCTCCTGGGAACAGGCTCTTCTAACACATCTAAGAAGAGTACACCTTCCAGAGTGATTAAGGCACACTGCACTAAGAGTCTGTATACTAGGATGAGGAGTAAGATGAATGCAGACTGCTGTCCTGATATTGGGAGCAAAGATACTGACAGCACAACTGAGTATTTTTGCACTGCACTCTTTCCCTGCTCTTTGACGAGCATCAGTCTTTGCAAAGCTCTTCCCATTAGTTATGGTGCCTCTCGAGGTGCCACGTGTTACTGTTCTGGATACACAGGCACTCTGGTGAGGGAAAAGCTATGAACTGACTTCATGTGCTTGGAACTGACTTCATATACAGAAGAGCAATGTGAAATGAAAGGTAGGAACGAGAGGAACAGTGTTTGAGTACATTCAGAAAACAGGTTGTGTGTACTTACAGATGAGTTCAACTGATACTGAGGGCTGGGGAGGCTGTGTCCCCTGCGCAGAGTGCAGGTACTGATATAAGGAAGTTTACTTTTTTCCTTCCACTTGTAGCTACACAGTTTGATAAATACAATTCTTATTTGAAATACCCAGGAATTAGATGATTTCAGGGTTTTTTACCTTCAGCTACCACTGCGAGACAGGACTTCTGCATGTACAACTGATGCCAGATTTAACATCCACGACTGATAACACTGGGAAGTAAGGCTGTATATTTACCTTGATTTACTACACACTCTGCCTGTATTTTTGCAGGTGCCTACAAGACTCACTTTGATCAGGAGGGACAGAGGGCTCTACATTACCATATTGTAACCCATGGAGATAAGGCAGGCTCGGAAATCTTCACAATCCATCATACCAGTCTTCTTCTACAGGGAGTGATGCAAAGATGGAAAAAGCCAAGAGAGAAAAGGGAGACCAGTCCAGGGAGAAATGAACCCACAGGAGACGTTACAAAGAATGAGTTTCATGGGGGAGGAGATGGAAGGAAGGGTTTTCAGAACAATGAGAAACAATAGAGGAAAGGTAGTTTGTGAAACCATGGAGAAGCATGGTTTTGGACAGGGAACAGTTCACACACAAGGAACGTATTGATGATGAAAGAAAGGAATGAAGATACCAAGCCAGACAGATTGAGGGATGGTCAAGAAAAGGAGTGTTAAGTGACACCAAAGTAGAAAGAGTAGTTTGAAGACACAGAAGGAATTATCCCAAACAAGCAATTAGGGAATTGAGAAGAAATAAATAGCAAAGTACATTGAGAGAGGAAGTAGTACAGAAAAGTGATGTATTTATAGTCAAACACGAGAAACAGCAACAACGGATTAAGACAAACAAGAAAAGAAGGGAAAAAAATGTTATTTTTTCACAGTTTAATATCTGGCTATGTTCACCACTAGCATCCAGTACCTGTGCATCGTTTCCAATATCGTAACCCAAGCTGATGAGACAGGCTTTGAATTCCTCAGGGCCAAGTGTGCCGGAGTGGTCCTGGTTATGCGGTGTGCCAGGCAGCGGGACATGCAGTGCCAGTGGGGTGATGGTGTGGGGCAGAAGGATGGGAGACACAAAGGAGATCAAAGGGAGGTGGAAGGACAACGAACAGGTGCACCATGCAGTGGGTGAGGAGAGAGGGAGAGGAAGAATGACATGCAGATAGAAAGACAGGGAAGAAAAATAAAAAGTGCACAACATTAGATACAACAACGACATTTCAGGATGTGCTAAAAATGCTCTTGGAACAGTTCCTTCTCAGAGAGCTCGTCACATCTTGGGAGCATTTGAATGATAAAAACAGTTGATGCTTAGAAGCCTCAAGATCTCCACCTCCCAAGTGAATTACTTGCGTCACTGCTTGTCATCCATAGTGCCAGAAGCCCTGTGTTTCACTAGTAATCTGGGGTGCAGGTAAGCAGGCAGAGGCAGTGGGAAGCATTGCCTTAATCTTCTAGTCAAAAGTCCCACACTAAAGGAGTAGGTGAGGGCAGGTAACATTTGGCAACACACCCAAGGAAGCTTAGCTGTCAGGGCATCCCAGGAACAGACAAGGAAAACCAGCTGAAGCTCAGGGGAGCAGTGTTACAGGTGCATATTTACAAGACCTGGTGGAGCTTTGACTGGTAAAGCTATTTCAAGTGCTCAGCTCTGCAAACAGCACTGCTGTACAGCGCAGCACAACATGGCTTGGCAGCTGCTCTTCCCTTTGCTCATTCCCCGCTCCCCCAGTGCTTGGATGTACCCATCAAACTATACACAAGCGACCACAGGAACTGAGAATCCCCATCCACCCCACAGAATTTTAGGACAGCTCCCAAGCACTCAAGAGCCCCTAACCAACGCCACCGCCTCTGGCCAGATCAAGGAACCTTACAGACAGGATGGTGGGGCCAATTCCCAGCGACCTTCCTCAGAAAATCAGCTTTTAAAGTCAGTGTTAAGCCTTCCTAAATCAAACACGCAGCTGAAGATAGAAAGCCCTTGCTCTCTCTGCATTATCACTCACACTATTGAGGGCAGGTCAAAAATATAAAGCCCACGGGGCTCTATGAGTCCCCTCTGGTAGGAAAAGAAGCCATGGCTTTTGTTTTTCTTAGGCAGCCAGAGAAGGGGTGAAACAGCCACTCTGGTACAGGCTGCAGTCCTGTTCTCCACAGGCCTTTCAATCAGTCTGGCTTGCCACAACAAGGGGTGGGGAGCAACCTCTATTTGCACCACTGACTTGGTATTTCTACAGGCTGCTCACAATTTCCAGACAACATTGAAGGGGTTGATAATGGAGCTGGTTTCAGGCTGGGGCTGCTGTCTCCGCTTCCCTGCATGACACCTTTGTGATTCGGGCTGTAGAAGGAAGAGCTGCAGACAGGCTGGCAAACTGAGGGGAGGAGAATTTCCTTCAATAAATTCTTTTCTGATTGCAGCCATTAGTGCCTTGGCATGGATGTTCCCAGCAAGGCAAGGCAGATTTTTCACTGGGGTTTATCTACATCAGGCAATGCCCTGATGGGTACAGATCCTCCTGTTTGCTCCATACAAAAGCAGTGTGGGTTTCTTCAGTACAGGTTTACGTGATGGTATGTCAGAGTGGAGGACAGCTGCTCTGAAGAACTTAATAAATTGAGATGATAACCTGCTCTCTGGAAGAGATGGGGTGAAAGTCTAATTTCATAAATAGGCCTTAAAACTTTTCCATACTTCAGCTTTGTCAGGAAACGTAGTGGTTTCCTGAAGATATACTTCTCCCAGCCTAACGATCACTTAGGAACGACTGCTTCACAGGAATGACTGCTCCACAGGAGTGGCATTTTGAAGACATCTTCTACTGATCTAGTTTTACCACAGTGACTGTGCAGTCTACACGGATGCTTGCAGCTTACCAAGCTGCAGTCAGCACTGACTTACCCTGTCGAAATGGTTGAAAGAAGCCCGGAATTCGTTCATCTGTTCCTGGCTGATTCCTTTGGCATCACGGGTCAGAATCTGGTTTTCCACTTCGTTGATGGTTCTGGCAATTGTTGTTAATAACTGCTCCCAGCCTACTCGGATATGCTGGAAAAAGAGGACAGGACAATTTTAAAATTCAAAAGTAGCACTTCTGCCTCCGAGGCCTGTGGACTGAATGCATTACTGGCTGCCAATTAAACGATCCTGGTGGCCACGGTGGGAAAAGTTTCCTTCTCATCTGCAGTGTGACTCAACCAGATGTTTTAGATCTGAATTTTGACTGAAAGAAAAATATTGAAGAGGCCAATTCCTGATCTTAAGAGAGTCTTAGTCCTATTGCAAAGTTTCTTTGCCTTGTCAGAGCAATGTATCAGGAGCCTTTAACACAAATGAGAAGCAAACCCAGTGCTTCTAAGACTGAGTTGTGCAGAAAACTCTCCTTAACAAGAAAATAAATAAACCACAGTCCCTGGAAGACACTGGTGCTCCACTGCCTCTGCCTACTGGAGAGCTGGCCAGAAATCAGAAGACAAGTTTCAAAACCTGTCTGTGTTCTGCCAGACCCATATTGAATTCAGATTGCGTCCACGAAACCTCACACTGTCAACAGAATAGCTTCTGATTTTAAAAAGCTTTTGTTGGACTTGAGAATTCTCTTCTGCCAGGCTGTGGCACTCCCCCAGTCTTTCTAATCCCAGCTAATAGACAGCCACAATCAGGTGGCAGGAGAAACGAGCCCAGCCAATTTTTCAAGCAATACTCTTGATCTCATTCAGGTTATTCCTGTTGTCTATATTTAGAAGTACATTGGAATGGGTTGGCATGAAGTACAGCAAGGCAAACAAATAAAATCAGTGACATGTTGTTGCACCCTTCGCCACATTGTCAAGCTCTCCATTCTCCTGAGAACTGCACCATGTTACCAGAGCTAGATGTCACTGATGCTAAGTGGCTGCAGCAGAAGAGGCTGTCAAAACTTTTACCTCCATAGTGTAGTTGGTGTGCTTGTTGTCAAAGATAAGCGCTTCCTGGATCTGTTGGTGGTCTCCTTCCAACTGGTCAATCTTTGGTTTGTAATTCACAATGCTCTTCTCATACTGCCGCAGGTGGTTGAGCTGGTCCTCCAGGGTCCCGTGCATCTCTATTGAAATGCGGCCAATCTCCTGCATTAGCAAAGCCCAGGAGTTAGACCCCGCTGGAAGGGCGAGCCTCAACACGCTACTCCACGCTCACACAGGATGATGATTCAAAAAAGAAAAAAATTCTCATAGGGAAGTTACTTTAAATAAGCTGAGACAGTGTCAGTAAAAATTTCAGCAGAGCCCTGAACATTTTCCAAGAGGTGAATCACATGAGACATGTCTAATACAAGGCTAAAAAAAGAAACTGCAGTCCGTAGGCTAGTAACACACCGAGCCAGACCCTTTTTCTGATGTACTACCTGCCAGTTAGTCCCTTCATACAGACCTGTATCTGTAACTTGTGCTCCTCTTTACAGCTCCTGCCATCAACAACAGCTTTGTGTTTTCCCACTTCGTCAGTCTGAATTCCTTTAACTCAAATCTTAACTAAGGAGAGATCTCCCTTATAAACGTCTCCTTTGCTGATGTCGAACATAATTATTTTGTCATGTGTACCAAGACCATTGCTGTGAAAGTGGTTACACAAAATATGCTTCTGCTGCAGTCTTTAACTTGCAGCATATAAACACAACTCTGTTAGAATACCAGCATTCCCCATTTTAAGTCATGTTTCTTCTCTTGCACTAAAGTCCAAGAACTTCAGTAACCAATATCAATTCTCCTATTTTTTATGGAACCTGAAGGAAGAATGACTCTGAAGATGGCCAAGAAAGACCAAGGATAAAAGTATCAGTGAAGATCACAGGGGAAAACAGACCGTTTCAAAATGAGCAAAGCACTACCTCCATCTTGGTCTGGATCCAGGGTCCAATGACATTGGCCTGTGCACCAAACTGTTTACGAAGTCGTTCATTTTGCTGCTGACGAGCGTGTTCCTCCATCAGGGCTTGATCCCTCCTGGGAACCAGCTGCCGCACCTACAGGAGTCCCAACATGAGCAGTCCCTACGTACAGAGGCACGTGCACGCTCCGCGCAGAAACTGCCCAGGGAAGGGAGGAGTGGGTGTCTGCACTGCAAACCAGCAGTCACACAGTTTAGGACATGGTGGGAAGGCTCACGGAATGGGCATCCTGTCTTCTGTAGGATGCATGCTGCAAACTTATCTCAGGCCGTGGAAGCCCAGAAGCAGCTTCCATGCACTGCCTGTGTTTTCTGGCAGCTTACTTTAACTGAACTGCAGATCTCACTTTGGGAGAAAGAGCCATCTGCACAGCTGGTGTGGAAAGCAGCTGCTCTTTCGGGATTACAGCAAGAGAAGGCTATGTGGTTGCGGAGATAAAACATCTGAAGGGCTGAGCAGTGAAAAAGGGTACTGATTCACATGCCCACATGCCATACTTGCTTATGAGGTCAACTGAGGACTGAAAACCTCAAAGCTTTCGATTTACTATCTTTCATTGTAAGAACAGCTACTAAAAGGCATCGGACACCCCTCGGGCATTTGTATGAAAGATCTCTCCCACTTTCTAAGCACATGACAATTGAGCCAAAAAAAGAGACAATAAACCTCAGTTCAGCAGTAAGCATGAAAGAGTAACTGAAAAGTAAATAATCCACTTCCTGGGGTCCCAGTGACTGAGCATCTTCCCACACAAACTTGCAAGGCTGGAAAGAACTCACATGTTCCCATTTGCCATTGATCTCATGTGGGGTGATTGTAGTGTAAGGATTTGTTCCTGCCATGTTGACATGGTATGTCTGGACAATCTTTGAGACTTCATTGTGGATTCCCAGGATGGCCTGTCTCTCCTTGTCGGCATCTGGCAAGGTGGCTTTGAACTGTTCGTGGGCTGTGGTCAATCCCTGCAAAAGGAAGGCAGCAGCAAAGGGAGGATACGAGCATTAGTCACTCCTCTTCAGCAAATGTATCCCTGCAGAAGTGACTGCAAAAGCTTACACACTCTCAGGATACAAAGCAGGCTATTCTAATACACTTTGAGGTTCTCTCAGCATCACTAGACAGGCTGTTTTAAGTAGTTAAATGATGTGAAGTCTTGCTTTCCCTCTGTTTCTGTCCCATGTTGACCAGTAAGAGAAATCACATTCCGAAAAAGGGAGAGTAATTCTAACTCATACTTTAGGGGAAACTACTTCTCCAGCACTGCTCAGTGACTGCCCGTCAGCCCCTCTGGGAAGAGGACCTGACTACAAGCATTACTTTACAGCAGTCGCTCTCACTAGTGTAAAACATGCCATGTTTTTCTTCTCCCACTAGGTATGCACTAGCTCTACACCTCAGATAACGCCAGATGAATAATTATGAGTTAGATTCACTCTGATCAGTCAGTTGGAACTAGGGGAAGGTCTTCCAGCCAACAGCAAACTTGCACAGGCAACATATGCTCCTGCTGCTGAAAACCAGCTCCTTCTCCCTGAACACAACAGGCCCTTTCTGTTCCCCATCTTGCCGCGGTGCCCAGACTGTGCTCCAAGGGCTGATGGCAGGGGTACACTTGCTGGTGGTTTGTGGACAGCTGACAAGCCAGTTGGTCCTGGCTCATCTCCCACTGCTTCTACAGGCCTTTAAGGTTCTTCATCCCAGAAGCCTGGAAGATCAAGAGTGGGGAGGCAAACACAGGGAAAGAGGCTGCAAACGACAAAGAGGCATGTGCAGGGACAGTCAAGGGAACAGCGTGGACAGAAGAGGGAATGAAAGTAAACGGTGTGACTGACCACTCTACAACACACACACTGTAACTACACTTTGTAAAACTGCTTCCTTACATAGTGACTCATTACTCTGCAGCTGCTGCCGTGGCCAGGGAGATGTAATGCAAGTCTGGGAAAGGCACTGCAAGCGGTCACAAAGAGATGATGGAAGCGTTTAAATGCTGTTCAGAATTGTTCTGCATTGTGAAAGACTTAATGAACCCCTTTGTTTGGGAAGGAAGGGTGGAAGAAACTACTCACAGCTCAGTTACACAGCTCACACCAGGCTAGAGCTATTTCTCTACCCCTCCATCCCCCTGGCTGCGTAGTGTCCCATTTGCTGTGTCACTGATGGCCACATTGCTGTCAGCCATTTCTGCAAAGAGCTGACTTGTATTCTTTTCAGGAGCCCATCAAGCAGGACAAACAGAAGTCCCCTCTGCAACCCAGGAAGAAGTAATCCCTGCTCTCAAAAGTCTGAAAATTATCTGTAGATATCTCAAGTTGCTTTTGTAACACCCTGTCAGAAGGGGGAAAACTGAGATACTGTCCTGTTAACAAGTCTTGCAGGAGACAAAATGACTTTTGCTTCAAATGGTAATATACCACCAAAGCAGGCAACTTTGATTTTTCTGGTGCTCAGCACCAAAACTCCACTGTCAGCTCAGCAACTGCCCTTACAGCACATCCTATCACATAGGACCAAATGACATGGACATGACATGACAGGGGACAACTGAGCTGCAGAACCTGTGAGCAGCACTAATCTTTGCTCACGTGGGATAAATAAATCCCACAAGATCCTAAAAGATTCTCTCAACTTTGAGACTTTCATTGACAAGACTCTGGAGTTACACTGAGAAATCCACTTTCAATTCTTTTGTGTCCAGCTAGGATGGTGTGAGCATGTTTCATATCCATTCAGATCCAGGTCTTTAGAGGAAATCAAGGAAAAACACATTCCCTTTTGCTTCTCTTACTAAAGCTCACTCACTGGAGCAGAAGCACCAAAACAATTTACAAATTTGGCACCACTAGGAATCCAGGAGACCCCCAACTTCTCCCTCTTCCAGCCTGACTGGTGCAAACAACTGCTCTGTACCTGGATCTCCTCGATGGTGTGAACAATGAATGTGTCCTGCAGGTCCTCCATGGCCCCTTCCATCCAGTTATTGAAAGGGGCAGCTCGTTTGGCATATTCCAGGTACAACTGGTCAATTGTTTCCAACAGCTTCTCTGTCCTCTGAAGAAAGAAAATCAGGCAAGGTAATTAGAGAAGAATAATCACATAGATACGTAGGTTGTCCGAGCCACTCCTTCCTATCAGACCTCCTTGGTGCTTCCAGGATGGCACTACAGTAAAAGTCTCTGCTGTTAAGTGATTACACACAGGATGGATTTCCTTCCCTCTGAGGCAAAATCTGAGGTCCTTTGAAATAAAACAAAACAAGGAGAGTCTTTTCAAGCAGAACAAAATTACAAACCACAGAAAAGTAGAAATCAATCAATAGCCTGAGCAAATGAATGGCACTGCAATAGGGCTGGAAGGGGAAAAGCAAGCTAAATATAACAAAATGTAGCTCTTCTACACAGCCTGGTATGTTCTAGGAGTGCATAAAAGAGCTGAAATTGGTTGCTTATGCCCGCTGCAGCCCGCTTCCCACAAATGACCTACCCATGTTCTCCCAACGGTTCAACTTGTAACATGTCTCACCTCCAAGGCTTCTCTACGTTTCTGGGTTAGGGCACCCAGATTATCCCACTGATCACAGATCTTCTGGCACCTGGCATTGACACTGGGAGAGTCGTAATAGTCCAGCTCACTGTAAGGTGTGAGGGAAAAAAGGACAAGAAGTTATATAAAGACCTTTAAGGGAAGAAAGAGAAACCCATTAGAAATCTTTATCAGCCTCAAAGACAGATTCAGACAAAGAGCTCACAGTTTCTGCAAGTAAAGGGAGCCAGGAAGACAGCAGTGTCTTGTTTTGGGGACACTGTAAGCTATGGATAAAAAAGCCACCACCACCCAAGGCCTCAGCAAACACTCGTGCTGGCTGCGTGATGGGAATAACTTGGCACTGGGGGAAGGGAGTATAGACTTTTGCTCAGACTTGGAATAAGCAGATTATGAGCACAGCAATATGCACCTTGTACATCAGAATGGGCAGCAGAAGTTATTTTATGAATGCAGAAACTGCTTAAGATTGTTCCAAGAGCTGCACAGCATGGGTAGCAAGGACTAGCTAAATTACACAATCCATCCACTTTGGACAATCCCAGAATTACAGTATAGGCTTTTCTCCTGTGTGACTGGCAGGGAGTGCTTTGCTGAGATGTCTAGAGGCTGGCACTCATGGAAGATGAGCTGGTAAGAGTATGGTTGGGGAAAGGAGAGCTAGCCTGAAGCTTGTGTTCCTGTATTGTGTTGTGCTCTTGGTTCTACAGGTAGTCAAGGGACAGGAGAAACCTGCAGGGAGAGGGAGACCAGCCAAGCTGGGAAGTGTAAGCCTCCAAGGAGAGAGCAGAGTAACTCACTGGGCTACTGAGTGACCCTGGGCCATCTGACAAGCATTTCTACTACGCAGTAACGCAGGTTTAGTTTCCTCTTGCCTCCCCTGGCCTTGTTTCTTCCCAGCACTGTATTGCTGTCCTGAGGTATGTGGGCACAACTGTTGGTGGAGTCGCAGTAAACTAGTCAGGAAACTGATCTGGGCTAAAAATAACTTCTTTGCTAGGTTTTTAATCCAGATCAGTTCCTTGATCTACTTTGCTGCAGAGGCAGCACTGCAGATGAAAACTGCTTCTGAAAGCCTGGCTTGTCGTGCACTTTTGCTGGACCACTACTTTTTGGGAGTAGAACGTGCCTGCCCCCAAAAGTGTCTGGCATGGACAGCTGCTGTGCCTTCCCACAGACCCTTCTCCATCTCCCTGGCAGTGCATCTCTTGGGGAGAAAAGAGCTCAGCCATTTTTTCAGGGCATGGCCTCTTTGCTAAGATGGAATCTGGCTTTTGGAATGATGGCAGGGCCCGCTGTTCTGACGCTTTGGAAGAAGTCACCTCTCCCTCAGCTTAGGGCCCAGCTTTTGCTGTTGCTCTTAGAGCTGCAGCTGCTTTGGCTGACATGTAGCATGTGCTTTCTAAGTTGCAGTTCAGCTAATGCTTGCTGACTAGTCAGCCACAGTCTTAATCTTCCTGACATGGAGGATTGCCTTGAACCCTCCTCTTGTTCCAAGGTCAATCCCCCAGTGGACAAGGGAGCAATTATGTAAATCTGTGTTGTTAAAGAAGATAATGATCTTGATCCAATAATCCTGATTTTTTAGAGAAAAACAGTCCTTCAGCCCAAGAGTACTGATCTGAGCCCAGACACTAACTTGGGAGACGCCAGTGTGATATATAAATATTTTTGAAATAGGAAACAAAGTTAAAGCCCAGTTGTTCAGACTTTTTTTTGGATAAAAGAGAACAAACTAACAGCCTGCTCTCCTCTGCCATTTCCTTCTGTTCCTAGAAAAGTATGATGGTGTTACAGCTCTGAAACCCAGCAGGTGCCATCGGCAGGTCAGACTGTTTAGGAAATGATTCACAGCAACATCATGAACTGGAAGAGGATGGAAACTTGGTTTGGGAATATTATTCTGCTGCCCTCTCAGCACCCACAACTCATCTGTTTTCTGGCCTGCTCCCCTGGTGCATTCAGATACTGGAAAGCAGTATCCTGGATACTGTTTGGAAACACTGGGACTTCCCGACATTTTTGTATGGGCAGAGCTGATTAAGTCCCTCTGGCCCCAGGGATGGGACATGTGCTGGGGTGCCGTACTTCAGCTCTTGTGCAATAGCAGCAATCTGTTCCACACGGTCCTGGTGTGCAGCCAGGTCGCTCTCAAAGGCCTCGTGTTTCTTCAGCAGGGCCTTTATCTCCGAGAGGGTAGCAGTTTCGTAATCCTTCTGCTGCAGCATTGCTTCCTTACCTGGGGAGGGAGCCAGAGGACAGGAGAATGAAGGACAGACCCCCAATACCCCCAAAACCAGCTCCCAGATATCGAGGCAGCCCCAGGGACCTTCAAAAAGGACATCTGCCCCACTTCAGACACCCTGCCCGAGGCTTGTCCTCATGCGTGCTGGCCTAGAGGTGCAGAGTTCTCACGCTCGAACCATGGAGTGTGAGTTTGCCATTAGCAACAGAAGGGCACACAGTGCAGCTCAAGCCAGTGCCGTCACAGTTTACACTGGACTCATCTCAGTAGGTGCAGCAAACAGGGCCACGCTGGTCTTGTAAATGCCAACTGTAGCATTTACTGCACAGTAACTTTTCCTCTGTTCTCTGTAGCTCTTTGCCAGCCAAAATTCTCACTGTGCAACAGTTAAGAATACCAATGAGGCTGCAGGATGTAGCAGAGCAGAGATCAAGCTGATTTTCCAGCATTATTTTCTAATAAAAAAGAAATAAACCTAGCATTCTCGAGAGAAAAATCTCATGGAAACGCCTATGCATGGTCCACCTCTTCGTCCCTACGTAACAGACAGCTGTGTCAGGCAAAAGCAAGCATGGAGGCTGGCGTTACCATCTGTCCAGGACTCATGAATGGATGCCTTCTGCCGGAACTTCTCTGCCAGGTGATCCAGCCGCTCTAGCCTCCGGATCTCATTCAACAACCACTCCTCATAGCCCTTCTCAGCCTGTTCTAGGCCACCCCAGGCATTGTTTATATCCTAGAGACAGGAGCATGAGAAGAGAAGGCAGGTTAGAAGATGGGGGGGTGAGGTGACTAAGATGCACGTCAGCGTTAGTCTCCATGAGCTACATTGCTCCAATTGGTTGGAGAGAGTAGATGTGGGCTTTTAAACTCACAGAGTTGTGCAGACAGGTGAGGAAGACAAAGTGCCACACTTAAGCAGATAAGCAGTGTCAGGATATACCTGCCTGCACAAGAATCCCTCTCAAAACACTTCCCTACCTGCAACTTCAACAAAACCCAAACATTTTTCAATTAGAAAAAATGAGAGGCACCCAGACATCATAAAGACATGCAACTTGTGAAGAGCCACAGAGCCTGGTTTAGGTACAAGGGAAGCAGTGATTGCCCGATTCTCTTTCCTTACAGCATCACTGAACTCTATTCTGTGGGGCTCCTACCACAGAGCAGTTCACTCTGAAGGTAGGCATGCTCTGCCCACCCATGGCCAGGAAAGGAGTCCCATTTTTTAGGCTCGGTTGGAGTACACACAAGCAGTTACCCCCACTCACCGAGACCATTTTCCCTTCTGAAGGCATGAAGGCTGGCCTGTTGCTGAGCCGCAGCTTGGTCTGCAAGGTGTTGAAATTGATCTCAAGTTGGCACTTCTCTTGGACCTTGGGAGGCTTGTGCAAGCGGCGGTAGTCTCGGAAGTCCTCCAGTTTCTGCTGCATGGCTTGCATGGTGTTCTCTGGGGCCCGGTTCTCCAGCCACGGGATGGTGCGACGGATCCACTCCAGCAGCTGGAAAGATCAATGACAAGAAAATTGTATTAAAGCTGCAGCTGTTGCTCTTATAAGAGACCATTTGCTGTCAGAAAGATTCTGTCACCAGCAGGGCTTGCAAAGAACAGGTTGCTAGCTTTTTTGGAGCACTTTTTTTTTTAACAAGCAGCCCCTTCCCTAGCACACTAAGCAGCAGTACAACTTAACTGCAGCACTGCCAAGGCAACACATTTAAGGCACAGCTTTCACACAATCAGAACCAAACTACATCCTCAGATTATGCTAAAGCCTTGGGAGTTTTGCTGGACTGTTGCATAACTAAAGGATGCTCTAAGTCCTCTCCTGAAGGGTCTGACAGGAGTAATCAAGTTTTTGCATCCAGCTAGACTTTTCCTGCTCTAGCTTCCTTGGTGTCAGTGTTGCTCTCTGAATAGCTCTCCTGAGCAAACTTACTTGGAGAGCTGGCAAAATGCTAATGCAATGACCAGTGACAGTGTGAGTGGAGCTTTTCAGACCAGGCTGAAACCAGGCTCATGGGCTGTTTGCCCTTCCATTCTCCATCTTCCCCTCTCTACTTAGCTTCCACAAACATATTTCAGTCCACATTTGGTCACTTGTGTAGTTTCACAGCTGTCAGTCTGTCAGCCTTCTCAGTTAACGAAAGCAGCCTTCAGCTTGTATCTTACACAGATTCCTTCCAACTACCAGCAAATACATACTTCTTTCCTCAGTTATCACCAACTTCCAGTCTCTGATCCAGCTCTCAACTTCTGCAATATTATCCACATGCAATTTGTGTGAAAGATTCTTTTTTTCTTTCTCCTTCTAACTGGAGAAAAATTAAAGATCAAGCTTACCTTAAAGGCAAGAGCAATCTACTTTAAAACAGAAAGCCTCCATAGACTAGCTTTGAGTTTCTCAGCTTATTAAGAGCAGCCCCAAAAATGCTAACATTAAGGAGAAAGAAAAAAAGAACTTTCCTGGGAAACGTGGGCCAATAGTATTCCCCAAGATTAGCTACCAGCATGAAATTCAATTCCTTTCCACAGACCACCACCCAGAAACCAATAGCACCATGGACACCTACATCACTGGCCAGTTTTTCATAGTCTTCCATGAGCTGTTCGTTTTCTTGGTTGACTGCCAGCACCTTGCAGATACGATTTGCTGCTGTCTCTGCCTGATGAAGAGAAGAAAAACAGAAGGGAAACAGTGTGAAAAAAAAGATATAAACCAAAGCTTGCAGCTTAGCTTCCTGCTACATACCTGTGGGTAAAGTCTCCTACCCTTGCTTCTAGCAAATTGTCTGTGCTTTCAAACGTCTGTTCTGACCTCTTTGCTTTCCATCTGACATTCTATAATAATTTATTTTTCCCTTCTCAGATAAATACATTCCTTCAGAGATTCTCAGCTCTACTGATCCCACCCTACGAGCTGTGACACAACCACAATTCTATGCCTTTTCTGAAACTGCTCCTACAAGGGAGCCCTGTTGCTTGCTTCCTAACTGAAGGACCCTGGGTTCTGCCACCACCTCTATTCCCCTCACCATCATTCAGAGCTGTGCATAATGTGAAGCTGATGAAACTCTCTACATGCTTTTACCCCAAGAAAGAACAACCTAAACAGAGTTAACCCATAGAGCGGACTTTGTTTAGAAGACAAAGTGGTAGATAACTGCTCTTAACCCTAAATTCTGCCCAGCAGAGCTGTCTTCCAGCTTTCCCTGTATTTCTGGCACTCATTACAGGGCTACCGCCTCCAGCGTCTTGCCACATGACACCTACCATGTATTCAGGGTCTCATGATCCAGCTGAAAAATGGATCCCCCCCACTCTTCTGGGTAATCTTTCTGTTTACTCTCCAAAAACAAGTTTCGCTACAAAATAGTGCCTGCTGTTGCTATTTAGTTCTGGGTTTTTTTCCCCCATCGTAGAACCAAAACCAACCAGTGGTTACGTCTGTGCAGGGAGCTGAACATGTTAAAACATGAATTTGGAACAAAGTGAGGATCAGAAAAATCACAGCTATGAACTCAGGAGTAGTCTGGCCTGGAGTGCCAGGCGTGTGTTTGGCATGGGCAACATACAGCAGGCTGATCCTTGCTCAGCACATATCTCTGGATACCAGCTCCCTTTGCCATTATCATGGTGGGTGCCACGCCACAAAGCCTTGGAGGATGTGCCCACGTGACGGGCGTCCTCCTTACAGAGGCTACGTGGAGATGAAGAGCACAGGGCATGTGCCAAAACTACCACAGACCACTTGGGAATGCTAAGTCCTGCCTTAAAACTGTGTGAGACTGACACAAGGTTTTGCTGAGCTTATAGAAAAAGGTTGAAACTTGCCAGCTATTTTTAAAAGGCCTTTTATTATCTGTTTATTCAATCTCCAAGGCCATTTGAGAAAAATCCTCTAATTTTTGCTGCTGATGTAAGGCAGCAAGAATAGCAATAAGGTCATAGGCTATACAGTGATATATGGATTGTTAAGGTCCCAGGGGATCTGGGAATCTTATTCATTTGTAAGAAGACGTACAAACATATATTCAATCATCTGTCCCTTTATTAAAGTGGACCAGCTAGCAGATACACAGATACTAATTTAAACAGGTATCAAAGGGACCTGTACAGGAGAAAGAGCAATTTCACTTAAAAAAAAAAAATCTGTAAAAAGTGCAAACAATGGTTACATTTAAGAAAGTTTGTACTTTAATCTGTTTTTAACTAAAGTCTGTACTTTAATGGAGTGCTTTTTGATATCCAGAGGAAACTTTACAGACATGGGACCAAATAGTATGTCAAAAAGACATTACCAGAACCCCACCATGATGTGCCTAGTGACTGCAGGGAACTGATGGTGCCAAATGTTTATCTCAATCATCCCAGGAGAGGAGTGCCCTGCACCAGCAGCCAGCTGTGCAGGAGGGACCCCATTTCACATAGGCATATTTACATGTATGTGATGATAGATTTCCCCGAGCTGCCCAAGTCTTTAAATATATGTATGTGTGTGTGTATATGTGTGTTGAACATCTGTCCAAACACAAAAGCCCTCCGAAGGTCAGCAATTACAGCACTGTTTATATTACCCTAACAGCTGAAGTGTAGAGGCTTTCCCTCCCCTACCAGTATTGGCTTCCCTATGGTTCTTGCCCACTCCAGACGTGCTCTGTGCAACAGCGTGCTGCTAGAGCGGTGGGAAAAGCCCCGTGGCCGCTCTCGCCATCAGCGTAACGAGCAATGCATTATACTGCCTGGCTCTGAGCAAGGTAGGGCTACAGGATCCCAGCACTTTCAGGTAACCTCCATAAATAGCTCCCATACTGCTGCTAATGAGCTAATCTGTGGTGATGGCAAACTCAGTGAAACATTTTCAGGCTAGAGTGGCACACTAAGATGTTTACATGAGGACAAGGCAGCTCCCCCTGCACTCACTAGTGGAGCGGGAAAAGACATTTTAGCTTCCCACACTGCCAAAAGCAATGATGCATTTAGGATGCTCTCACTGGCTCCAAACAAGCCAGGATGTTTACAGTGCATGAAGCAGAACTAAGAAGATGCACCATCCCAGAATCTGTGTTCTCTGAGACCCTGTGTGAGCTGTTCAGCTTCAGCACAGCATCATGCTGACCCATTATATACTACTTGCACTAGGAGACTCCAGGGAGGGCTTGATCCTGCCCTGCTGTGTGATATGCATGTGCTGTGTGGTGGACTCCAAATGGAAATATGAATAGCCAAAGCAGCAGTAACTTCTCTCCCTTCTGTCTTTTCTGTACTTCTCAACGCTGACTTGAACTGACTAGGATGGAAGGGACGTTATCTCTCTAGCTCATGGATCCAGGTCTCTGCTGAGGAGGATCATAAATGAAGGCATTCCTGCATTGCAATACATAGGGAAGATGCCTGCCTGTTGCTGTCCTCTGACTTTAGAGGACCACTCCAGAATACGTACACCAAACACAATCTCTTAATAAAATGGTAAAATGTTAGTTAGAAATTTTCACCCCAGAAATCAAATTTACAAAATATTAAGCCAACCAATAGTTGCATGCATTTAGTGTGAAAGTCAGAAGCAGTTAGAAAACAAGCAAACCAACAAAAGCCAGTATACCTACAAATATATATATATATATATAATGGCATAAAGAAAAAGCAGCCATCTACACACACATGTCAGGCTGGGGACCCTGTACCTTCAAAGGCTCAGTATAAGAGAGTGAAAGAAGCAGAAAGCGGCTCATGAGACTTCCCCTTCAGGACTGGTGGCAGTAATGAAAAATCTGAATGAAAAATGGAGCGATATCACAGTAAGTCACCTAACTGTGCATGAGGCAGCAACACATCACAGTCTGGGGCTTGTATTCAGTAATCCCTTTGCATTTCCCTGGGGGTTTGAATCTGTGTCACTCAGCAGATGGCTAATGTAGAGCTTGGGCAACTCCAAAAAGGAGCTGTGCCCCCCCCCCACCTTGGCACAGTTGAGTTACTGGCCCATCAGGACTGCTAAAAAATTAATAAATTATTAAATCTTCAACATTCCCTACAAGCCAATTTCACTACATGGGATTGAAGCTTTAAACTAAGAAGTTCCATCTCTAGTTCTTGCCCCAGCTACTTGTTTCAGGTCCTGAAGCAGTAAAAGGCTGTCTTCAGTTATCCCAGCAGACCTAGCATCCACCTAAATTGCTGATGAGAGCATGGGACCTGCTGAGCAGGTTTCCAAATCCTGGAATGGGCACAGAGAGAAGAAGGGATTGGCAAAGGGCACGGCTGCTCCTGTAGCAGGCTATGCCCCCCCTTATACTGTGGCTTGCTACTTCCTCAATCATGGAGCAGTCCCTCAGGGGGACCTGGCAAACAGCGGGCCTTATCACCAGGCTGGCATGAGTTCTGAGACTAAAGGCTTGCTGGGCAAGCAACAGCTGGCCAGAGCTTGCAGCTGGTCTTACGGCTTTCAAACTATTCACAAAGCAGGATCCTAGTGGAAACGACTACACAGATCATGCCAGATGGGCAAGTCTACTACACTGCTGTGGGATATATTCCCAGTTCCTTGGAAACAAGATGATATCAGGCCATTTATATGAAAGAGGGCAGGGAACAAAAAGTTTAAAGAGCTGCTCTTTGGAACCTACATTTGCCCTCTGAAAGCCAGCATCAGCACAGTATCTGCATCAACACTACTTTGTACAAAAAGAGATGTACTCTTCCTGGAGTAAAGTTAGCCCTCAAGCTGGGCAGTTCATGGACTGTCAAATAGAAAAGGCCTAGGGAGAGAAAGAAGTTGTGGCTGAGGGAAACATGGAGATTTTACATCTGTTTTTAACAAGAAGAATGCAGCCTTGAACTTTGCGTTTTATTGTTCCAAAGCATACAACCTGAAATTAGCAGTGATTTTGTGGAGGGGCTGCAGCCCAGTCAGGCTCTGACATGGGAGGAAAGGATGGACCTTTTTCTTCTATTCAAAGGACCGCAGGGAAATTGCTGTTTTGGAGGAAGTTTGCCCAAAGGCAAACTGTGACTGTTTGGTTCCTCTGAGGACAAACGTCCTGATGCCAGGCAAAGAGACTTTGGAGCAAAGAGGAAGCAGAGAAAGAAGGACTGAGGTTATGGAAATGGGCAGAGGAAAGAGAAGTAAAACATATAGGTGGTTTGGGAAACAGAGGAGAATGACCAGGGAGAAGCAAGGAATGGATAAGCATGTGAGTTTGGGAAATCTAAAGGCCTGGTAGGAATGGACTTCATGGCTGGAGCACAAAAGTGCTATGTAACCAGCTCACAGATAATTCAGCTTAGGAAAAGACCACTGACCTAGCGGGGGCTGAGTGTGGAAGGCAGGATGGCAGCTCAAGGGGGACAGGCTGTCATTTCCTGGAGGAGGTTGATTTGACTGTGGTACTTCTGGACGCGCACTGCCGGGCCAGGAGGATTCCCGCTAGTCACTGAAAGGGTACCGACTGTGTCAGAACAGACATTCTTTCATCTTTTGATGCCAGCTTTACCAAATGCTTTCTCCACCACTGGGGTGTGAAACTGGAGGGAAGGAGCAGCTCACGTCTGTTTAAAAGGACATTTACATCACTTTTCAGCAAGGCTGCAGATGGCATGTCCAAGTGCATCGCTGGATGCACTGGGCTTCCCTGCAAATGCCCTGGGGTGGACGGAGGCCTGGGGCGGACGAGGTCTGGCTCATTCCTCAGTGGAGAGGAGCGGCGGGCCAGGGCGGGGAGTGGGGAGGGGGTTGTTAGTGGTAAAGTCTCACCTTCTGCGCCCCTGAGAAGGCGTGGTAGTAACATGAGACATAGGTCATTATGGCCTTCTCATCCGGCCTTAGCGTGCCTATAATATCTGTGCAGAGAAGGAAAAGAGGTTGAAAGGATAAAGTAAGAAGCAGCACATAGAATAAAACAAAACAGTCATGGGTGGCGTGAGAGAGGGGGAGAAAACTTCCCATCATGCATTGCAGGACAGGCCAAACAGATTTCCATGCGGAGAGCTGGGAGTTCGGATCAGAAGGTGGCTAGCAGCGTTGGCTTATGGCTCAAAGCGGCACCCCTCCCACCCCCCACCCCCCCAATCCAGGGGGATCCCAAGCTGAGGATCCGGGCTCTGCACCTTCATAGCTGCGGTCCAGGGGCCTGGCCCAAGGGTGAAAAGGGGCTGTCTGGAGGTTTTCTGCACACGGAGGAGCTAGAGATCAGAGCCTTCCTACACAGTGTGCTTCCTACACAGTATCTGCTCTGCTGCAACATGCACTGCCTGTTCCTATGGCACTGAAGTACAGGCAGCTGCTTGGTTTGGCCTAGAGATGTTTAGAAGGTTTCACCCACAAAAAGGTTTCCTAAAGTGACTCTATTACCAACAGGAAAACAACTAGGCCAGACATAGCAAGGACTCAACTGCCTCGTTACCAGCATGGCTGGTGAGAAAATAGGAAAAAGAAACAAATGAACAAAACCAGGCATCTCAGTCATGATAAGCAATGCTCTGTTTGCAAAATCACCATGGGCATATTCGTTAGACATGCTTTGTAAGCCCAAGAGGAACTGGGACTGAATTTGTGGCACAATTCAAGAAAGCAGCAGGTTCAGACCTTGAAGCAAGGGTGCAGCAACCTGCAGCACATCTAAGGTAAAAGATAAAGCTTTGGGTATCAATTGAACCTTCCTTAAAACCACTAAGTCAGATCTGTCCCTCCACCTTTGAAAAAGAAAAAAATAAGTGAACAGCTATCAGAATTGTTTCCAGTGGGGACAGGGGCTGCAGTGTCCTACTCAGCAGAGCATCTATGCAGTGCTCTCCACCTTTGTGAGACCGAGCAGCTCTGCTTGGATCTCCCAGGAACAGAGGGTGCAGGTCCTTGACTGCCAGGGTAGCAGTTTGGAAGGTAGAGAAGAAGGAGCAGAGGTCCCCACTCCCTTGGATCCATGTGGTTCCAAGGTGCTGGCATATGCAAGTGCCACTGGAAGTACTACTGACCATAGGGAAACGGGGCTCCTGGCTCCCTTGTCCCATGTATTATGTCTGGGGCACCACTTTGAACCAACAGCCAACTCTACCAAGAACATAATAATAAAGATGCCCGTAGCTAGAGAGGAAAGAGAGAAAGAAAAAAAAGGTTTGGACATTAGCAACGGCACCAGGTGTGCTCTGTGGAGGGAGCTTGGGATCCTGCGATACCTTCTGGGCTCCTGAGAAGGCGTGGTAGAAGCTAGAAACATAGGTCATGATGGCTTTCTCGTCAGGACGGGCAGTTCCAACAATGTCTGTCAAAAAAAACCTCACGTTAAGAGCATAATCAATCGATGAGAGGAAAGCAAAGGAGAAGGAAAACCACAACTGTCCAGGAGGCGTGCTGGGGTATATGCTTGTCATAGCCACTTGACAGGGCTTCCCAGCATTCTCCAGAAGATGTGTCTCTCAGAAGCCAGGATCACCCTCCTGGTTCCCCTCCCTCATGATAAATTTGCTTCCAGGGCCTGGACAGGATAATGTAGCCATATGTCAGCATCTCATGTCACAGCATTTCCCCGTCCTGTGAACATTATTGTAAATGGGTGGGTGGAGTCAATCCAAACTGGCAGTAAGTAGACAGGGCTTTTGAAGATGTATTATACTGCAATTCCTCCAAGCAGTTCTTCAGGAAAGATCCTTTCTCCCTTCCTTTCCATGCCGCCATCCTCCATTTCAACACAATGATGGCTTGAATTTCAAAAAGCCCTTTCATTAGTTTCAGGGAAACTCAGCACCTCCAGAGATCAGAATTAATGGTGTGGAGGAATGCACATTAGCTCCACTCCATGAGGGAGGAGAGTGATCAGGAAAGAGCAATGGGAGCTTCTGCAAAAGGGGCCCTCCTTCATCACTGCTAGCTTTGCTGAGATCTGAAGCTAGATCCACTTATTTTGCTGCTGGCTTTATTTCCTACAGAATGTCAGGAAGCACTTGAATCTACTCCAGAAACCTCATGATCTGTTTTGACCTCAGCATGATGAATGCAGGGAAAGCAACACTCATCCCTGGGGATGGGAAATACTGCCTAAGAATATGAACATCGTAGTTACCCAAATACAGGTTCAATGGCTTCAGCTGCCCTATCCCCACATTTTCCCTCCTTGTTCCTCTCGCTCCTTTATTTAGCAAAAGCCTTTAACTGCTTCTTCTGTCCAAACCAAGCCTGAAATACAGCTTCTACCATTGAAACCAGCTGGCTTCAGGCACACAGCCAACAAACAGTGAACTATTTCAGGCTGTTGTTTGTACTCCAGAGTTACAGTCTTCAAAGTCTATTGCCAAGCTGGTCCTGACAAGGCTTTGAAAAGAAACCCTTGCTGTCCCAGTGGCCTCAGGGAAGCAGTCAAAGTCAGTAGCAAAAGCACCTCTGAACAACACAGATCTCTGTCTTGGTCTCCAGACCCGGACAGTGAGGGATCTTCGGGCCCAACACTTCTAAGTAGTCAAGAAGCAGCAGTATATCACATTGTCCTGGTTCTGGCCAGATCAGGCCCCAAAAGGAAGATTGCCAGCAATGTCAGAAAGAGCCCAGAAAAAAAATAAAAATCATTCTGGAGCAAAAGAAACAGAGTCCTGCACCATACATTAACTCAGTATTAAGCCTGATTCTTGAAAGGGAACACTTCAGTCTGCAGTGGGCATAACCAGGTTCCTCATCTCTGTCTCGTGTGTCAACCCAAGGTTAAGATCTCCACATCATACTCAGAAGACCGAGGGGCATGGGAGGAAAAGGAAGCAGAACATGTGATTCATTATTCCACTGTAACTTTTTCCCTGTATGTTTAGTATGTGGTGACAGAGGAGCATTCAGAGGTTACTGAATTCTTGCACAATACAAGTCCACCTAGAAGAAGTGCCAAATTTCTTGAGAAAAAAAAGGAAGTTAAAAGTTACTGAGTTCTACTTTACCTTCTGCATCCAGCATCTTGGGAATATCCAGGTATTTCTCAGCCACATCAAAAGCTGTGTTTAGATTAGTGAGAGGATCATCCTGAGAAAGAAACAGAGCCAGAGCATAAGCATCAACTTGTAGCAAGGTACACAGCATATCTCTCAAAACAGACCTGTTGTGCTTGGCTTGACTCAGGTAATTGTGCTGTCCAGACAAAATTCTGTCTGAATTCTCACCGAGCAGGATGACACAATTAGCTTCCTTTCAAAAGCAGAACCTGGAGACTCATGATACATTAATTAACATATAATCTATGCACTTGCAACAAGAAGAAATAATAAGTTTTGCCTTGAACTTAGTTTAAAATAAAATTAGCTTCATATCATACTAACAGTAAATGGCCAAATCTCACATTTACGTCTCATGCTTATATTAGGTTTGCAACTTCCATTTTAAAGAGCTGCAGAGCAGTGTATCAGTTAGAACATCTAAGTGATACTAAAATAGTAACAACATCTGCAACGGGTGCTGTCCTTAGCTAGTGTAGTTTGTTAAACATCAGTTGAGTGGGAGGAAGAGAAATGTTTTAACAAATCTCTACAAAATAAATATATATATTTTTTAAAAAGTACCTATTTTCTCTTAGTATTGCTTTTCCTTCTAAGCACACAGGACTCATTTCCTTAGCACATTTCTATTCCTCTATATATAAACTTTCTGCTGTGGCAGGATGCACTTCAGATACAGACATCAATACACAGTAATCAAATCCTAAACAAAGTTAAATGTGACTTATCGCATCATGAGTCATATCACCAAGATAACCAGATTTTAAAGAGCCACACAAGAGACTATGAAACACAGATGTCACTGGAAATGAAAGATCTCTGCAAGTTGTTTCTAATATTAAAACATAATGATCAGCAACAAGACACCTACCAATCTGTGTGAGACCCTCACAAGAAGCCCGATTCCTATATTCCTGTATATCCATGATACTTATTCTGAAAGGTCAATCCACTTTGTGGATGACAAATGACATTTGCACTATCAGTTTCTACTGCCAGGACAGGTGGCTTCTGCTGAAGGAAAGAAGGTGCAGAAACTGCTAGTGTTTAGTCACCATGTTTGCTGTGTGTCTTTCGGAGAGAGGAAGGAAGGGGGGGTACTCTTGATACTGTTTGTCATTTGTGCCACTCACACCAAGGCCCACCTTAAAAGTTAGGAAATAGGGAGTATAATTATCTCACCTTCTTTTTAGAGTGGCAAAACGTTATGTTCCTTTTCTATTTGAGATACTGCATCTTTGCTTATTGTGTTGACTTGGAAGATTAAGCTGCTACTAAACTCTAACCAAGAGGCAGTTTTCTTTGAACCCATCCAGCAGCGAAAGATGAAGTTACACAGGTTTGGGCAGATAGAGCATGGGTATGCAGAGAAGTTCCTTTGTGGCACTGGTCATTATGTAGCCCTCAGGTTACAGCAGTTTGCTGCTTTTCCCTAGGAATTATGTGTATTAGGTTGGCATCCCATGTCAGTATCATATTCCTTTGGGTGAACAGCAGACAGCAATGTTTCACAAAGTAAATCACACACAGAGGCCATCAAAACAGACATGACCAGCGATCTCTATTTAGCCCACTGGGACAGGTCACTATTAAGCAAGGAAAACATTGCATGAGCATACTGTGATGAAACCAGCAGCTGTCACACATGGTAACAGGCCTCCAGCTCCGTGTCCAATAGTATTTTATCCCTACATAATACACTTTCAATGGTGACTACATCATCCCGTGCCATGGAATTAGAAGCTGGTACTGTTTCAACTTCATGCTACTTGTCTCCTGTGCCTGCTCTGGAGAAATTTGAATGAACCTGATGTGTAACCAAAAACCTTATCTGAGCTGGGGACACTAGCTCATAGATAACATACCTTACTCATTACGTGTAGACAGGGCCTTAGCTCCCGTTAGGAAGGAAAAGCAATGGCCTTTCACTCAAGCACAGGAGCATCCAGAAATACCAAGTGGCAATTCCCTTGTCACTTTTCCCCTAGCCCACATGCCATCTTATTCTGTAGAAATGCCACTGCTACAAACCAAGTGTCATCCTATGCTGACCACGACCACCATGACATTACTAACACCCTGACAAGTGTGTTTAGCATTAAGACTGACCCTTCCTTAGCACTGACCCATCTGGATGAGCTGCCTGAAGATCTGTCAGCCTCTCCCAGAGGAAAGGGAGTTAAGCAAACTCACTGCAGATAGCTTCCCTATCAGTTTGCAAGTAACGAAACCAGGAGCAATGTTGCCAAAGGTTAAAAAGAAATTTTAAGCTGGAAGTTGGGAGAGGTTTCCTGATAGGAAAACTTACTGGGCCTGGGCACTCCCAAAGGAAGAGCTGGAAGTCTTAACATGCAGGAAACTGGAGACTCATCTAGATGAAGCCAATAGACTTCTACTTCGTATGTACGAAGATGTGTGATCACATAGTCTCTGAAGACAGTAATAGGGAAAGCAAGCTACTTACATCTAAGACTGTCTCGAAGATGATCAGAGAGCTAAATCTGAGCAAGACCCTGATCCCTGGGGGAAAAGCTTCACCCCTCATGGACAGTGGAGCATGACAAAGGTGATGCTTCTTTATGCAAGAGAGAGGGTTTCCCTGGGGGCAGGGCCCTATGAAAGTCCTCCAACTCCACTGCTTTCAGTTCCAACCTGCTGTACACCAGCTAATTTTTATTTCAAATCACCTATTTCAGTTCTCCCAGAAAAAGGGATAAAGTAGTAAAGACTGGCTCTGTCAGGTCCAAGCCCTGGAGTGCAGTACAATGGCTGCAGGCACACTTCAGAGACCCAAAAGGCATCAGAGCAAGTAAAAGCCAAGTCACCTGTTCCCTGATTCCTTCCACAGCTGGAACACTCATCCAGAAGAGCACTGACCCTGGTGAGATGCAGAGATGCCTCAGTTCCTACTTTGCTTATGTGAACATAGAAATAGCAGAAAAATGAAGAGCAGTAACTTGCTGGGCCAACCATGAGGAAAGCTATAGTTTTACCACAGAGGAATTATGTTGTTAAAACAGTGGCAGATAGCAAACCTGTCCTAAACAGATGCCCACCTGGCACATTCTTTTTTTTGCTGACTAAAGACTATCAAGGCTCCTCCTTTTTCACCTTTTTCACCCTAGCTCACACAGGGAATCTTCTCTCCTCCTCCAGCTATTTCCACATCCTTGGAGCACACAAGGTTGCCATGGCAATTATTGCAGTGTGACATGAAAAAAATAATCTTCTATTAACTAGCGATCAGGAAAGGAGATGGAGGGGGAGGAAAATTGAGAGAGAGCAAGCATTGTAGTAATATAGTAATATCTGCCAGCGTTGAAGACGCCAGGAAAGAAATCCAATTGGTACAACTCATGTTTTCAGACATATCTGTAATAAATGCACCCAACACAGCAGCACAGAGAACACGTTTCTATAAGGCCTGCAGTATACGAGGGGGTGTCTGAGCCATCAATTATTGCACTTGATAAAAAGATCTTAGATGTGGCTCACAGTTGAGCTCGAGTCAGGGGTAAAAAGAAGACAAGAAACCCCATCTTCTGCATATCCATCATATCTACACCATGAGCTGAATAAGCACAGACAGACCTAAACTGAATAGAAACCATCTAACCAAATGAGCAGCTGTGGTGTCAAGGAATCACTAACACAAAGCTGGGTTGACTTGCACGTTTTATTCTGGGGCCTGGACTATACAAGCAACTTCAGCTAGGCAATGCATGTAGACAGAAAAGAATTGTGCTTGCTCCACTAATATAGTTAGACTTGGAAAAATAGGAACATAAACTCAGTACAAAACTGCTGACAAAAGAACTTGCTAACTTTTGGAAATATGGCATGCAGCTTTTTTTGCTAGCACACACTGCCAACACGGGATCTGCAGCACAGACAGAGCCTCTGTGAAGGAGCAGAAAGCACTAAACCTGTACAAGAATGCTGCCCAAGCAGGAGGCACAATGGACACCTCTTGGCAGCTTGGACTGATGTTCACCTCTCTATCTTAGATGTGTATGTGTACAGAGTAACACATACAACACCACCAAAGGCACGCACAGCTGAGACACCACGAATCATTCCCTAGTGTCAGAAGAGACCCGGGGAGGGACCTCTCATCCTCTCATCTACTGTATATACAGTGATGGCTACTTCTGAGCTGCCTTTCCTGTGTAATTCTCTGCAAGATAAGTCTTGTGCAGAGCCAGGGATGATTCAAAGCGTTGGAGTTGGTTGATTTGTTTACTTGGTTGTTTTTGAGGGAAGGGAGAGAGGGGAAGGTAGAATTCAAGGAGAAGGGCAACAATCAGCTGAACTGAACCTAGGGGAAGAGAAAGAAGTGGTAAAGGAGGAAGCAAGTGACAGAAATAGTCCAAGCAAATAGTGTTTAGGAAGGTGCCATATTTAGACATTCTACAAATGGGTTTCAAAGATCTAGCATAAAAAAAGACTACTTCTCTTCAGCACACATCAACTGCCAGAGCTGCAGGCTAGGCTCTGAGCTAAGTTCTTTCCAGATATTTGCTTAAGAATTTGGCTGTCGATTTTTTTGTTGTGCTAGAGTTCTCAAACATGCACTTAATCTCATGCCTTCAGAGTAAGTGAGGCAGAACAATAATAAAAGTGACACAGAAAGAATCAGAAGACTGCAGGAGGGCAGAGGGAACCTGATGAAGGATGGGAACAAAGAAGAGGAGAGAACAAAAGATGCTGGTTCCCTTTAACCTTACTCCAAGGAGAACAATCCCTTCCAATCTACACTGATTTTTGGCTAGGAACTTCATCCTCTCCTTTACCATAGAAAGTGCAGGCAACACAACCAAAGAACTTTCCCTTACTTTGGGTTTTGTTGGTAACAGAGAACGCTGTAGTATTTGCTGTGTTTGTCAGACACACTATGTAGCTCTCATAATTCTTTTTTTTTTATTGCTGCTGTTTATGTAAACAGGTACAGTCTCTCCCCACTGTTTATTCATCATGTGCTGACTCCAGACACTAAAACTGATCAGGTGATACAACTTACTGCTCTGCAAAACAGTAAAGATCTAAAAGGTAACTGAAAAGCAGATCAGGGATTGTGCAATTCATTGCCTCAAGGATGCAGCTAATTTACCTCATTTACATACTGTCTCTCTGCACAGTGATCCAAGAGCCCAGGTCTATCAGTGATGGTCTTCTATGTTTATTTCCCTAGCTAATTTTGAGCATGGACACAGTTTATAAACACATAGGCTATGAGTTCAGATGGTCAAACCTTTTGTGTATTAGCTCCAGTAAGAACACATGAATTATGCTCTTGGTGACATTTCACTCCACATGGGCAGAGACACAGTGAAACCAGATCTCAGCAGACTGCAGGAAAGCTAGTAGGATGAGAACAGGCTTTGGTCTTCCATCACCCTGCTGGGTCAACACACCACAGGCAGCACAGAACACTGAATGCTTATTCTCATCATTCACTCAGCAGTCTTGTCCCCAGTACACACAGGAAGGAAACTCAGGAGCAGCTAAATATCATGTTACCAGTGACAATTTATAAAGTGAAATTGAGAGTTTATAGCAAATGCTTTTCTGGCACCTGATACCTACATGCCAGGATGTAAGTTCTAATGGACACCAGTGCCCAGTGTACCCTACTGCCACGAAGGGTGAAACCCATCTGTACTTCTGGAGTGATGGGGGATTCCAACAGGTGACTGTACTGGAGGCTGAAGTGAGCCTACCTGGCACTGACTGGGAAAAACACCCCATTGTGACTGGCCTAGAGACTCCATGCATCCTGGGCACAGGCTATCTCTGTAGAGGGTATTTTAAGGACCCAAAAGGGTACTGGTGGGCTTCTGGAATAGCTGAATAAAGTCATGCTGCCAATAAGTGCTGCTGTGCTGGACATGCTGGAATTTCGGTATGAACTGGAGTCAAGGGCAGCCAAATGGCATGCCACAATTGACACTACAAACGCTTTTTTTCTCAATTCCTTTGGTGTCAGAGTGCAGGCCACAGTTTGCTTTCACTTGGGGGGACATCCAATACACCTGGAATCGACTGCCCCAGGGGTGGAAACACAGCCCCACCATTTGCCATGGACTGATCCAGGCTGCATTAGAACAGGGTGAAGCTCCAGAGCACCTGCAGGATATTGATGACATCATTGTATGGGGCAACACAGCAGAGGAAGTTTCTCAGAATGGGAAGAAGATAGCCCAAATCCTCTTGAAAGCTGGCTTTGCTATAAAACAAAGTAAAGTCAAGGGACCTGCACAGGAGATTAGGTTTTTAGGAATAAAATGGCAAGATGGACGTTGTCAGATCCCAATGGATGTTATCAATAAAATAGCTGCTATGTCTCCACCAACCAACAAAAAGGAGACAGAAGCTTTCCTAGGCACTGTGGGTTTCTAGCAAATAGATATCCCAAACTAGTCTCAATGTGAGCCCTCTCTACCATGTAACCCAGAAGAACGATTTCCAATGGGGCCCTGGGCAGCGACAAGCCTTCGAGCAGATCAAACAGGACATAGTCCACGGAGTAGCCTTGGGCCCATGCAGACAGTGGCAGATGTTAAAAATGTGCTCTACACCACAGCCAGGGAGAATGGCCCTGCCTGGGGTCTCTGGCAGAAAACACCAGGGGGGACTCAAGGCTGACTGCTGGGATTTTGGAGTTGGGACTACAGAAGGTCCGAGGCCCGTTACACTCCAACAGGAAAGGAAACACTGGCTGTGTGTGAAGGGGTTTGAGCCGCTTCAGAAGTGATTTGGACTCAAGTCCAGCTGCTCCTGGTACCGCTGGTGCTGGGGTGGATGTTCAAAGGGAGGGTCCCCTCTACACAACATCAAATAGATCTGAATTGGCAACGTAAGGGGGAATTATTTATAACTTGCTGGGCCCATGACACCTCAGGCCATCAAAGAAGAGATGCAACAAATAGGTGGGCTTGTGATTGAGGAGTGGACTTGACCACGAATGTTATCTCACAGGTCATCCATGAACACAAAACATGCTGCAATCAAGCAAGCCAAGTGGTTAAAGCCTCTGTGGTACAGAGGATGATGGCTGAAATAGAAATATGGGGAGGCCTGGCAGATCGATTACATCACTCTCCCACAAACCCACTGAGACAAGCGCCATGTGCTTACAATGGTGGAAACAACCACGGAATGGCTGGAAACATATTCCATGTCTCACGCCACTGCCTGGAACAGGACCTGAGGCCTTGAAAAGCAGGTCCTCTGGTGATAGGCACCCCAGAAAGAATTGAGTCAGATAATGGAACTCATTTCTGAAACACCCTCATAGACACCTGAGCCAAAGAGCACGGCACTGAGTGGGTGCATCACATCCCCATCTGCACCAACCTCTGGGAAAACTAATGGTACAATGAGCCACTAAAGACTACACTGAGAGCAACGGGTGATGGGACCTTCAAACACTGAGATACACATTCAGCAAAGGCCACCTAGTCACTTAACTCCAGGGGATCTACCAATTGAGCTGGCCCTGCTCAATCAAAACTTCCACTGTAGAAAGAAACAGAGTCCCCATAGTGTGTACAAAGAATATGCTGGGGAAGACAGTTTGGGTTGTCCCTGCTTCATGCAAAGGCAAACCCATTTGCAGAATTGTTTTTGCTCAAGGACCTGGGTGCACTTGGTGAGTGATGCAGAAGGATGGGGAAGTCCAATGTGTACCCCAAGGGGACCTGATTTTGGGTGAGAATAGTCAATATAGCAAATAAATTAGAAACCGTATGATGTTACTTGCTAAATAACCCTGCCATTGTATATTATCCTTGCTACAGTTGCTGTGTGCTGTATCAATGGTTTGACAGTAAGGATGAATGAAGGATGAGTGCCATGATGATGGAATCAGAACTGGCCTCAGTAACAAGAGACCAACAACAACTTTGTGGAAAATGGTGGTGCTTAGGGGAACTGCTGGATCTGGGCATGACATAGATGGTATAGAATAAGGGGTACATAATGTCTTGGGTTAATTTTCATTGTAGAAGCTGGTGTGATGCTATGTTTGGGAGTTAGGATGAGAGCAATGTTGATAACACACTGATGTTTTAGTTGTAGCCAAGCAGTGAAGAACTTTTCAGTTTTACATGCTGCCCTGCTAAAAGAAGGAAAGGAGCACCCAGGAAGCTGGGAGGGGACACAGCCAGGACAGGTGACACTAACTAATCAAAGGGGGTATTCTGTACCAATGAGATCATGCTCAGCATAAAGGGAGGCCAGTGGGGGAGGAGTGCCTGGCTCCAGAATGTTTGGTTTGGGGATGGTTCAGCCTTGGAACTGCTCTGAGCTGTATGGTCCAAGTTATGTGGTTCAATGAGAAACTGCATTTGTGTATCATGAGTTTTGTATATTTTGCCATAAAAGTCCTGTTACTGTTATTTCTCCCTCCCTATCCTTTTATCCCAACCCACGAGGTTTCCCTTTGCCTTCTCATTCCCCCTGTGTGGTACTTAGCTCCCAGCTGGAGCTAAATCACAACACAGGAGAAGCCTCGTACTGCAGATGGCTCAGTACTAAGCTGGAAGCATGTGGCAAGTGTCCAGTGAGGGCACACAGATCCCTCAATGACCACCAGGCAATCAGTTTCTATCCAACTCTGCACAGAAATGTTAAGTCTGATGTGACTCACTAGTCTGTGACATTAGCACAGAACTAGTCTCACATTTGGTGCTAATGAATTTGCCAGCTTTTGCTCATCAGCTGAGACTGGGGCATGTGTGCCTCATGTACCGCAGCCTGAAAGCAGGGAAAGTCAAGTAGGAAGCTCATTAAGTTCACACTTCACTAAGAAGCCTGAATGTACTGATTCATCCCTCCCTCCAATCCTGCAACTGCCAGCTTGTGCTGAAGTTCTCCAATTATGTTTATCAAGCTAATTCTTCTCCCTCTTTACTTCCAAGGAACCAATGCTTTGATGAACAAACTGAGCTGTACCTTTCGTAGCTTCCCATAGTCGATGAGCTCTGGACGGTGCCTGTGAATTAAAGCGCAGAAACCAAGGCCGTCCTTCCAACTGCAAGAGAGACAGAAGAGAGCACAGTGAACAGTGCTCAGCCAGGGAGGGAGACACAGCGACAGGCGTGAGCACGGGGGAAGGAACCAAGACAGCAGGATTACTAATTCTGGTTTAGTTTCTAGCTAACAATGCTTCTGTAAGTGCTGGCAAGGAAGCACGTCTTGTACCTGCATGAAACTAATAAAGATCTCTTAAAATCCCTACAAAAGTCCACTGTGATTAGGACTTGACCTCCGCATCGCCAACTCCTTTCTGCCAGTCCTCTGTGCTGAACTCTGTGCCTGTCCTGTGGAGCATGCAAGGACACGTGTAGAGCTCAGAGTTGAAAAGAGATGCGTAGATAGAAGCCCTGAAGGAGAAATAAGTGCACTCCTTAGGGAAAAGGCAGATGCCCATAGCTAGCTCCATGGTTAGCATGGATAGCACTTAAGCTCTCAGAGTGCTTTACATACAGCTCTCCAAGACATGCTGGAAAAAGCACTATCATGAAGAATCTTCACTGGAAGATCTGATAGTTTGGTAATAATAAGAGCAGAGCTAGAAAACCTCTCACCCCTTCCCAACTCAGCCATACTGCAAAGTTTCTGGTGTTAATTCATGGCTCCTATACATATTGTAAAGCTAACTTCTTCCCTGTAACTCACCTGATATGGAAGTTCTGGATGTTTACATTTTTGTAGGGGGCTGTCTTCCTCTGACACCATAACAAAAGACCTTCTTTAGCAGATGTCTCTAGAGAAAGAAAGCACACCAGTTAACTCATTTTCTTCAAAAGCAAGAGTCTCTGGAGCATATGCTGGAAAAACATGATGCAGTCCTCTTTTGTAAATTCCTTGTTTGGAAGAGTCTACTGGGATAGATTTGCTGTTATTATTTTCTTAAAGAGGTTCTGTAATAAGCTTTTCTGGATTAGAGAGGAGAGCTTTGTTGGACTTGTAAGAGTCCATTTTCAGTGCTAGTCCATGAATCAGTCTGCAAAGAAAGGCAATAGATTCCAAAACCAAAGTTGGCTTAGCCATCCTTTTGAGCTGCTCATAAATTCTTTTACAAGAAGATGATGTTTGAGAGCAGCCCCGGGGAGAAGAACTTGGGGGTATTTGCTGATGAAAAGCTCACCATGAGGCTATCTATCTATCTTTGAGGTCCCTTCCAACTCAACCCGTTCTATGCTGTGTAAAACTCTTCTTGATATATCTGAACCTGGACAGAAACGTCAGTGAGATGACAGGGCAGCTTGGGAAGGATAGCTCCCCAGGATCTTCCAGTGACTCACTCTAAGAGCACATTCTGGGTCTTTTAAGCAGCAAAGCCATTTAGTTACCTCAGCTGTTCATTGTTGAACAGTGGCTGGAACAAACTTAAGATTTTGTCATGATTTAATCCAGCAGACAGTTCAAGCTACCACAGAAACATTTGCTTGCTCCCTCTTTCCCCAGTTGTATGGGGGAGAGAATCAAAAAGGTAAAAAAAAAAGGTAAAATTTGTGGGTTGAGATAAAGACAGTTTAATAGGACAGAAAAGGAAGATCATGAAAATTACAATGACAATGATAACATCAGTGAAAATACAAAAAAAGCTAACGAAGTGATGCACAACACAACTGCTCACCACCTGAAGCTGATACCCAACTAGTTCTTGAGTGGGACTGCCTCCTGCCCCCTCCCTCCCCAGTTAGATATGGATCATGATATCATATGGTATGGAATATCCCTTTGGCCTGTTTGGGTCAGCTATGCTGTGTCCCCTCCCAGCTTCTTGGGCACCACCCCCCTTCTCATTGTCAGGCCATTGTGAGAAGCTGAAAAGTCCTTGACTGCTCGGTAACTAAAATCAGCAGCATGTTATCAACATTAAACTCATTCTCAATTCAAAACACAGCACTACATCAGCTGCTAGGAAGAAAACCAGGACAGGTTTACCTTCAACTGAGATATCCTGAATGGCAAAACGAAGGATGATGGTCCAGATCATTCCAAGAGTCATTTTAACATTGCCATCCACGATTTCTAGGGAAAAAAGAAAAGGTAGAAAGATAAGAAATAGAAGGCATCGAGAGGCAAGTGCAAATAGTAGTAAAACAGGAGCATTAGAGAGCATTCCCTTTTGCAGGAGGGAGAATTGGAATTCCAGCTGAAAACTGTTCTTTCCCACCTCCTCAGATGCTCTGCTGGTACACAAAAGTCTTACCCAGTAATACTCTATAATTAGACTGGTTCTCTTGCAGTATAATACTGAGTGTAAAACAGACACATGTGATCCAATGCAAACGGACCTATTCAGATTAGTGTAATTCCCCACAGGGGCCTAAACGTACCTCATTCAGGTTTAACTTCTATCACTTAGTTGCCATATAAACCAAACTGGCGAAAAGAAAAGCCTTCCTCTCTCACTCTGATATGTCTGCTCCAAGTCACCAACATAACTGCCATGGTGTAATTATAACAGAACCACCAGTTTGACTTCCCAGTGCAGATGAGCTCAGACAGCTGGTTTTGTTATGTGAACAATATAACCCAAGAAAACAAATACCAGCATTTTAATTTCAAACATGCCTAAACACTTGTTTCAAACAAGCCTGAATACACCAGACTGCCTGTGCAGAACTTTTCAGTCATATAATTGCCAAAAGACACAATACAGCATTCCTCAAAGTACATACATCCGGCTTGAAGAGGAACCAAAGACTCATGCTGACCAGCCTGAGCAGACTGTAAGATAAACCAAAATGTTAAGCATGTGCTTTACTGCTCACTGGATTCCACAATATAAATCAGCAAGGGTCAACAACTCCAAGGTTTTGGGAAGTGACTGCTTGCGTGTGTGAAGTATGGTCTGTTTAGGATGGGGGATCAAGCTTCTGGGGGGGATGCTGGCCCAGAAAAGGGACTTCTGCCATGTATAAATTAGTGCTAAACAGTCCAAATGGTGAGCAGCTGGGTCTCAAGAGCTGATCCTCAGCAGCTACAAAAATTCTCCACAGACTATATATACACACTATAAAATTTACAGTATTCACTTTTTTGGATGGTGAAACTAGCTGAGCTGCTTTCTCCTACTCATTCTCTGGCAGGATCCTGCACGGCAGAAGGATCTTTCACAAACAAATGACAAGTTACAAGCATGTTTTCAGTAAGAAAAGTGTTAAAATTAACCTACTCTTTGGAGGTAAAATAATTCAAGTCTTAACAAGGCTGCAGGAAACCGGTTTTGTACTAGTGCAGACACCTTTGTGTCACTGCTTCCATAAAGCTGCCCAGCAGGAACACGTGCTCTGAGGCAAGGAGAAATCTGCAGTATGGGCAAGTACCACCTGTCTGGATCCTGTCACAAAAGTAACAATATCTGAAATTTTCCTTTTAAGCTGTTAATAGAAAAAGTTTTACTTCATACCAAAAGTTTTCCAAAAATAACCCTCAGTGTATTCAAAACCAATAGACAAGTAGCACACACCCCAAACACATTGTTCCAGAAACCATGCCCATCTGGTCAAAAATCCTGAAAGCTTGTGATTTAGCAATACATGTGGTGCAACTTCCAGAGTAAATCAGAAGGATAATCTCCACCGTGCTCTGACATACATCTGCATTAGGGATTTACAGATTTAGAAGACAGAAAACAAGGCATGCCACCTTGCTCTGCTGCAGTAAAGCCCCGTGTCCGCTGCCCATTCCTTTCTGCATTATGTTTGCCTGTTGGCATTTTTCTCAAAAATGAATTTTTTACAGGTATTTTGGGGTCAGTCTGCTAGGCTGGGGTAAGAAAACATTATGTGATGGCAAGTATACTCAATTCTGCATTTTTTGCATTCTCCACCCCTTCAATAAAGCACCCCTATCAACTTAAGGAAAAATCCTTACTAGCATCACAAATACCTGAGATACTACAGCTAAAACATAAAAGGCAGCATCAATGTTTTCAGCTTGTGTTGCTCACGTGATGTATCTGTAGGGATTTTCAAAAAGCAAAAAACTCCAATGCTTATGAAACCCACATCAGTTGGCAGGAGGACCCCAGGGTATATTTAAGATCTGAAACAAATCGAGCTCTTTATTTTAATGGACTAGATTAAAATCTGATGGCAACACTTAAATGTTGAAAATGCTTTTTGAACACTAATAAATCAATCAGTTAGCTGAAACAGGTAATTAATATTACTGTTCCATGGATTTTAATTGGAAATAAAGGTCAAGATACTTAAATAAAACCAGAAGGCGTTAAGTTGCTAATGTGGCATTAGAACTCAGTGCTGTGCTCTGGTCATGTTCTCAAGTTCCAGTTTTACAAAGTTTGCTGGTGGAGTTAAGGTGGAAAGCATCTCTTCCTCCCACCCTTCTTTACCACATTACTCATTTAAAAAGGAAGATGTGTGCTTCCTGCTCCCATGTCTGATTCTTCCTTAGCAGTGTACCAAAACAAAGCTGCTCTGGAAGAAGTCCAGAATATTTCCACCACTTCATCCCTACATATCATTTTACTTTTTCTTGACACAGATAAAACCCACCACCCATCAGACAGCTACTGATGCCTAAGATTAGTGAGTGATCCATCCCAGGATGCAGATTTACCACCTGCACTACACCCAGTTCTTTTCTTCCTTTTTTAATTGTGAATAAAGTTGACAAAAGCAGGCAAACATTTTTCATTTCTAGAGCTAATGAGAGAGCTGGTTACAAAGTCAGTCAGCCTGATCAGAGAGGCCATACGCTCTTTGGCCCTCACTCTGTTTTCCGCTCCTGCATCCCTCTTTTTCCTTTAGGATCCCTTCAGCTCCTGTCATGTCTCTTTCAAATATAATGGAATATGGCCAAGAAACAAAAGTGAAAAACGTGGTTGCAAAACAGGTTTGCATGAAGCCTTCTGTGTCCTGGTGATGAAGAGAAAGAAACTCCACAGGAATTGTTAAGAAGTTCAGTGTAAGACTATAGAGACAGAACATTCTAATATTTAATTACAGGTACTGTGTTTGCTCCCCACTGATATAAGTAAGGCTCAGCAAAGTGAGAGCACTTCACATAGGCTAAACACCAGACAGTATCTTTCATCTGACTGTGCTTTCCAAGTGCTCCTTCTAGGCAGGACCTCTGCAAGCACTGTCTGCACTTCCAGCACCACCACAGGCAGCTGTTACCTGAACAGCAGCAGCAAGTACATGCTATTAATGTGATCTACATTCAGCCTGGGGGCAGATCAGTTGCTGGCTAATGCTGATGAGGCATCTGCATCCATTGGAAGGCAATTTTTTGCACCAGTGAATACACTTCCACTGTCTCCCATTATTGTACCAGATACCATGAACAAAATATGCAAGAAGTACAGCACTCACATCCATTTGTTTGACAGCCAATTAAGGGCCTGACAAATATTCAGTCCTTAGGAGCAAGACTAGCTGGCTACACAGATGTGGCCTTCCAAATGCCACCACTGTTTTTAAATGCATGAACTCATTTTGAAAAATGCAAAAATGATTAAGCTTACTTTTCTACCCTGGCCTGGGTGGTCAGAAGCAGAATCAATGCTACAGGAACTGTTATATGCTTTCTATCCACTTCCAAGTTGCCCATGAGGGCACAGCCTCTGGTCACCCCAGAGAGAAGAGTTGCAGGGAATAAACAATTGGCAGGATAGCTTTATGATCTTGGGAAGTGAAGACATAGAGTAACAATGGTGACATAAAAAAAAAGGCTATTCTGCATTTTCTTTATCCTAACAAAAGCCAAATAAAGCAAGACAAACATCCACACCAGTGTCTTCAGAGAGCATGTTTTTCATGATGGTCCAGCCAGACTTAGGAGCAATGGCATTGATGATGGGGTTGTACATCTCAGCTCCCTAATTGTGAGCAGGCAGAAGACAGGAGCAAATATAACGCTCTGTTTCACTCACTGACATGGAGACACCTTATTTTCCCCTCTCTTCCACCATCAAATGTATGCTTGCTGTGCCCAGTGCTTCAGGAGGTGTTTTGCTCACACATCAGTGACTTCTGCAATTGTTCAAATCTCTAAGCTTTATTTCTAAAATCTCTAAGCTTTATTATATCTTTATTTTTTATTAAGGTGAGAATAGGGATCAGTTCAGCCAAAGTTGTCTTTATGCTGAACTGAGCCACATATGTCTAAGAAAGCAGCAGCTTTCTATGCAGATTAGAGGTGCAAATAAAACAGTCTTAGGGTCACATACTTGACCTATTCAATCTGTTACATCCCAGGAACATTTGACACTAGTATGGAATCTATTACAGCAAAGTAAGGCTCCTGAGGTAACAGATATTTAAAAGCACATGAAAAACCATTTGGAAGCTGCACCAGGCTAGAGACTTCCTTGTTTGAGATTTACACAGATTTGCTGTATGCCACAACTGCTTTGATCCTATGGACTTGAGCTAAACAAAAATGTTTAGAAGCATCTTGAATTGTTAACAAAGATGGTTGTAAAAAGCATCTCTTAATCCTCATTGCTTATTCTGTTTGCTTAGTTCACCCTCCATTAACATGGACATGGAATATGTCCTGCACTCAGGCTGTGTGTAGAAGTCCTCTTCAACTCTGGTTCTCATTCACTGGGACACGGCTGCAGAGCTGCCTTGCAAACAGCAGAGAGGGATCTTTATTTGATGCAATGTGAGAGAAATGTCATGAAAACATTTTTTGCTGGCTTTATACTCTGATCAATCACAAGGTTTCATGAGGCTTACACTGACATAAGTCCCTCCTTGGGATTCCTTCTGAAGCTTATTTTTTAAGCACCAAATAAAAATGAATAAATTTAGCCAGTACACTGATGTCCAATACTGTTTGTTTAATCCATACAGAGAACTGCAGGTGAACTGGAGACCCTTCACACAGGACCCCGTTGCCCAGCAGATACCCAGAGATGGAGCAAGCCACCTTGAGGTGAGGAGTGTGCTGCCCTAGCCAGTACCACCACACTGCTGCTGGATGGTGGTTTTCTCCTCTGGGAGAAAAATCACCAGGAAAACTTCCTAGATTGGTCCAACCTGACTGAAGCATTTACAGCTCATTTCTTGGTGCAGCATCATGGCTACCTTATTGGCTTTTATCTTCTACTTTGCTGCTGCATGACTTGTTCTTAAAATCTGAAAGTAACTCCCTAAAATTTATGCTCCAGGAAAGTTTATAATCCCTTCTGTGGGCAGAGTTACAACTGTGCTGTTCAAAGAAAAAGTCTGCTTTTATGCCTGATGTGTAATTTACTGTACACCAAGCACCTGGATTGACTGGGCAGAAGCCCCTGCAGCAGCTTACCCTTCCTGGGGAAAACCAGAGTCACCTGGGTTTGGTTTGGGGACACAGGCAGTTGCTGGCATGGTGGAGTCCATCCTGTGATTTCACTTACATGGCCTGAGCTGGCATCACAGCAAAGGCCCAAGCACTCTGTATAAAAATCGAAGCTAAGCTTCAGTGCTGTGCTATGTTTGGTAGTGTAAGGAAATCCATATGGATCCACAAGGTAGCTGCATGGGCACCAAGACAAAGGAGGGCCTGGAACACTTGGCAGGGAAGATCAGGATCACAGTTCAGACAGATAAAAATCATGGCTTCTGTCACAGAATGGCACCTCACAGCTCATTCCTGTTGTGCATCCATACTGAATAACTGGGCTCTGGAGATCTTTGGTCACAGACCATTTCACTTGCAAATGATTTCTAAGTGCTGTGAGGGTACTGTCACATCTGATTCAGGAGCAGAGATCAAAGAACAGTGGAAGAAGAGGAAAAAGCACACTAGTGCCAGGGAGAACAAATAATAAAAACAGGAATAGAGCAGGGTTTTACCCATGCTTCAGAGTCCTAGAAGGGTCCAAATGTCTGAGATCCAAATGACAACATGAGCTGTAGTAAGGGAAAGCACCCCTGGCTCCAAGTCCAACTTCCAGCTAAAAGACAGTCCCATACAGATATGGACTACTGTAACAGACACAGAATACATGAGTCTTTTTTTGTAAGGGCATGAAACGACCTTAGATGTGCATCTGTGCTGCATAAACAGTACTCAGGGCCAGCAACTCCCTCAGATTGCTCCTGGTGGGAAAGCTGAGAAAACTGAAGACAAGTTTTGCATGCAAAACATCAGTATCATTGAGCCTTTCACCTCTTGTGTTTTGCTCTTAAATTCCAAACACAGTAAGCAAGTGTCTGTGATGTCCCTGGACACTCCTTTCAAATTGTCTGAAGTCTCCATAAAGCAGTATATTGAGGTCAAGGTCCTGGTAAGGCAAACATAAGCACCTGCAGCAGCTGAGGTATTCTGCCTGGTCTGATGCAGAACAAGCAGCTGGGGGTTCAACATCAGATGGGGCATACCTGAAAGGCCAAAACTGGGGACAGCGGGCTGACACTGCTCTGACAATATGGGCTAAGAGCTGGCAGGGTTCAGCCCCGCGGCTCTCCTGGGGGAGGAATGCTCATCCAGAACTGTATGACAGGCTCATTTCCTGCCTCTTTTGTGAGCTTCCCTGGAGAAACCATGTATTTCCATCTGTAAGATGGAGATAACAAACCTCCCTTCATTTTCTGTGGTCACTGTAAAGACAAACCTAGAAATACCACAGAAGCAGAGTGTCTCCAGAGCAACAGTGACAACATGAGTCTATAGGCAGGACTCACATGGGTCCAGAGCAGAGGAAAATAAGTGTCATAAAAAAACACAACCTGGGTACGATGACAAGTTGTTAAAGGTTTATAAAACAGCAAAAACTCTCTTAGTAACTTGCAAGCTCTTCTAGTTCTCAGGTAACACCCACCCTCTTTGCTCAAAAGACAAAAATCCTACGCAAGTCCCTGCTGTCTGCATGATCTGCAAGATCATCTTGAGGTGATGCCCACGATGGCCTCTCCATGATACACGGGGTGCTAGCCAGAGCACCCAGCTTTCTGGTGTGCACAACAAGAAGCCTGGAAGGCCTGAAAATTGAGGCCTCTGGGGTCCTTGACCTGTCCTTGGAACTGCACTTGGCCTTTTCCCATGGGATGTCCTACAGCAACAGACCTTTCCCAGCAGCTTTGCACCAAGCTAAATACAAGCAGCTGTGATTGCTTCAATTGAGACTTTTCTTAATTTCAGAAAGAAACATCCCAATTAATTTGTTTCTGCTCAATGTTTTCCTTAACTCATGAAAACCAGGAGAGAAAAGCAGGAGGAGACTTTCACAGGCTTGAGAAATGGGCCCATGTGAACCCACATGAAGTTCAACAAGGCCACATTCAAGGTCCTGCATGCGGGTTGGCGTAATCCCAAGCACAACTAGAGGTTGGGCAGAGAACGGATTGAAAACAGTCCCCAGGAGAAAGACTTGGGGGTGTTGATGCATGAAAAGCTCAACATGAGACAGCAATGCATGCTTGCATCCTAGAAATCCAACCATGGCCTGGGCTACAGCAAAGCAGCGTGACCAGCATGTCATGGGAGGTGCTTCTGCCCCTCTACTCCACTCTCATGAGACCCTATTTGGAGTACTACATCCAGTTCTGGGGTCTTCAGCACAGGAAAGACATGGAGCTGTTGGAGAAAGTCCAGAGGAGGCCACAAAGATGATCAGCGGGCTGGAGCACCTCTCCTATGCAGACAGGCTGAGAGAGTTGAGCTTGTTCAGCCTGGAGAAGAGAAGGCTCTGAGGAGACCTTACAGCAGCCTTCCAGTACCTTAAAAGAGCCTAACAGGCAAGCTGGGGAGGGGATGTTTAAAAGGGAGTGTAGTGACAGGACATGGGTTAACGGCTTTAAACTAAGAGAAGGGAGATTTAGATTAGAAATTAGGAGGAAGTTCTTCACAGTGAGGGTGGTGAGGCCCTGGCACAGGTTGCCCACAGAATCTGTGACTGTCCCCTCCCTGACAGTGTTCAAGGCCAAGCTGGATGGGGCTCTGGGCAACTTGGGCTAGTGGAGGGTGTCCCTGCCCATGGCAGGGGGTTGAAACTAGATGGTCTGTGAAGTCCCTTCCAACCCAAACCAGTCTATGATTCGATGAATTAGTTTTGGCAGCCTGGTGTGAAGGTGGGAATTAAACCCAGAACAAAGGCATAATATACCCCTTTTTCCTCCATGATTATTCTACAAGGACATAGGGCAAGAGAAGCACAAAGGCAAATGACATGCAGCCATGAGAGAAAGGCAACAGCTAAGCACAGCTTAGCCCAGACAAATCAGCTGAGTTCTTTACCTTCTGCTCCAATAGATACTAGTTTGACTCCTTTGCTGGCAATGAAATCCAAGGCCTTGTTCACGTTGGATATTTTGTGCACTCGCATTTTGCCTCTTTCAGGCTTGGCCAAACGTTCACCTAGTAAGAGAGAAAAAAAAAAATACCAGAAAACAATTTTGAACCCATTCTTCCCTGGTGGGTGTTTCCTCATGCTGGTGGCTCCCACTGCTCAGGCAGGCAGAGGGTAGACCTCCCTGCTTCCTTTCTCCACAGTGAATGCAGGAGAGCCACGCTCACTGTTAAGTACCCCCAGAGAGAAAAATAGCTTTTTGTTGCATCCCAGATAATGTAGTGACAGAGGAACTGTCAGCACTGCATCCTTTCCACAGCACATTTGTACCAGAGGTGAAAAGATCCTTCAAAGCCACACTGAGCCAGGCAGTACCAATAACTACAGACAATGGAAAATGGAAACGGCACAAGCTTCCCTCCCCCACAGGCAGGTGAGGAGTTTCCCCCTGGCATTTGAAACAACGGATTTACAAAGCAAATCTCTCCTTCTTGAAACATCCCCTACCTCTCTAGTCACTACCACTCTATCAGTAAATAGAATCACTTCTTTGGCAAGTGGGTTTATCACCGTAAAGACTGTCATCCTAACCCCTTCCCATTACATGCTTAATTTAATGTAACTCCATGCAAGAGTCTTACACAGTGGTATGTATTTCAAGTGCTTATAGTGAGGCAGAAAGAGGAAAGCAGCCAAACTCCAAGGTAAGAGAGAAAGGAGTCTTCAGGCAAACACCAGCTCCTGACTGGAACAAAGCTGGAAGATTAGGAACAGCACTTTCCTGACCTTATTTATTTGAGAGCTGCATTAAGTGCAGTCCTGCCCTTCCTGATAGGCTGCCTGTAACTACGTGTTCAGCCTACTTTTACTAACAGTAAACCAACACACAGACTAAGCAAATTAGAGCTTAGACAGACAAGTGGACTTTTCAAAGGAACCTATGCTAGAAATATAATTAGATGGGACATCAGGAACCACCTGCAACACACCACAAAAAAATAAGCCCAACAGCTGCTTTCAGATCACAGGCTGCAAAATATAAAAAAAGATTTAAACAAAACGTAAGCAGGTTTTGCACTTTGGAAAAAAACCACCAACCCAAGTTATGGGATGATTAAAAAGAGATCAAATGGGCAAGTCTAGGCAAGTAATCACTCGACCTAATCAGTTCCAAGTCTCCTACTATATCCTGAACCTGAATATTTAAGTCAATGTGAGCTCACTCAAAACCTTTATTTAAGGCTTAAGGGTGAGAAAGAAATGTACTTTTCATGGTAAAACTGGAAGGCTTGTTTCCTAACAAAGGACTGAAAAAAAGCTGAGGGAGAAAAATACATCATTTCTATAGCCATGTCCTACTAAAAAAAAATAAATAAAGGAAAGTCTGGAAATGAAAATCCTTTAAAAGTGTTTCAGTGGTTACTGTAAGCTGGTGTCGTTAGCTCTCAAGCATAAGGATAAAACCAGCTTCGCTTTTGAAATGAAACACTGGCGTGTGACAATTTAAGTAAAAAGATGGATTTATGGTACTACACCTCCATGCTAGGACTCAAAAAAATCTCTTTTGATTTGATAGAGCCTCAAGTACACATCATGGTATGTTGCTGTCTTTTTCCATCTGAATAATGCTAGTCATTCTAAATAAAAGTGGAAGCACTTTTTGTGACAATTTCACAATGTGACAATTTATACAGAGTTTCACAATAGACTTACGCTGCCAAACGACAACAAATGGGTTGAGCCAGCTAAAAAACAACCGTTTTTTTTCAGCTAATGTGACTGTAAACTAGCCTTGCAAAAAGAAAAATAAAGACAAGAGATTAGGTTTCAGCTGGAGCTGCAAGGTGAGCCAATTCACCTTGTGGCTGTGCGCTGCCAGCGCGAGGGAGAAGGGGCTGGAGGGAGGAAGAAGGATTGCTCCCTGACGGCAGCGCGACCCTTGAGCAGCTGACGGTGGTTGCAAAGCTGCAGTCTCCCTCTCTCAAACAGGATATTTGTCTTAGAGTAATTTTTTGAGGGGAACTTAAGAAGTCCCAAAACCTAATGGCTGTTTCCTCCAGACTCGGACTTTATTACAAATTTAGATTTCCTGAGAAAAGCTTCATCTGGTTCCATGCCATACATTATTAACGATGCAGCCTGCTAGAAATATATTCCACTTTCAGCTATCTGCATCATTGCTTTATTTCTCAGTGCTTCTCCCAGCTAGGACAATGACAATGGTCTACTTGCTTCCATTCTCTGATTCTCATGTACTAGCCCAAGGCTGTACTTTAAAAGCCAAACAATGCAAGGAAGTGTTGGCACAGAAATTGTTTACAGCAAATTTGTTTAGGAAAAATTTCACTTAGTCATTTCTTCTGGGGGGGGTGTGAGGGTGAGCAGAGAGCCTTGTAACTTTATTTGAAAGTACTAAACATGAGTTTAGCCTTTTTCAATCTTGTAGGATTATTTTTAAAATAGTTTTGTCAGGGGAAGGAAACGTGGTGAAAAATGAAAGTGTATCTCTTGGGGAAATTTCTAGGGGGCCCCAACTGTTACTTCCCACCATGGAGGCCAGTGGAAGAGGATTCACAGTGAAGTCCCAGGACTGTCCATAGAGCTTTCCCTACAGCACGGTGGCTGGTGGACTAAGGGGCTCTGCCTGGGCTGGAAGGGTCCCCCATCAGCAGCACAGCTTAACAGCAGAAGGTACCAGGCTGAATAAAACTGAAGTGCTCTTCTTGTGCATCATCACTGCTTCCATATTTTGGCAAGTCACATCAGATGGGAAATCTGCTTCCAACCTGCCAGGCAGGAAGCAATGTGTCCCCAAGGACACACGGAGGGTCTACCCTGAAGCAGGTCTCCCACAGACCCAGCAGCACAGTCTCTCTCCCACCCTATGGCTTCCAGCAGCTTCCCTGATGCAGACTCCATCCTTCCTCCCACAGCAGTGCACTGACAGCCACCGCTGGAGCAAGGGTGGAGGGAGACAGTACTCCCACACATCCCAGCCAGGTGGGGGAGGCTCTTGGCTCTGATGATTCTTATGGCCATCACCCTCTGGCTTAGAGGAAAAGATCAGCTTGCCAGAGAGCAACCCTGCCCACGCCAAATTCCCGTCAGCAGCTCTGCAGTCCCCCAGAATACGGGAAGAGGAAGGTGTGGAGTGAGCCAGGGGCTGAAAGGAAAGGCCAGAAGCTGCAACTGGAGGGCTAAGAGCCATCCGGTGACACCATTTTGGCAGGTGATCAGTGGGAACCACGGCAGGAACATATAGGCAAGCCCTTGCCAACCGGCAGGAGACTCCTTACCCCCACACTGCTGGCTGGGCTGCTTCCCCAACCACGGGCCAGCAGCTGGAAGGAAGCTCCATCAGAGCACCAGGGCTCACAACTGGAAATGGAGCTGCCAATGACAGAAACAAAATGGGAAAGAACTCTGCTGACTCTCTCCTCTGCTACTGCACCTAAGAGAACTGCGCTTCTCGCTTCTGCGGGCTGTAAGGAAAGGATGCTTGGTTCTTAGAGTGTGAAGGACCACGGTGCGTGGTGGGATGCAGCCCAGAGCTGCTCCCCATACCTTTGCCTGCTGGGCATCTATTTTCAGGCTGCAAGCACAGATCTGCTCTGCAGTGGCTGGGGAAACATTGTGCCCACACCACCAGAGCACTTGTACGCTGTTAGCTTCTTCCCCAAACTAAAGGGCTCTGACAGACCCTGCTGGTGAGCTCCCAAAGGGCCAGCAGAAGAGGAAGAGTGGAGGATGAGACAAGGAAGTTAGGCAGTGTGAGACATGAGACCCCTTACTTTAGCACCAAGCCTCATCTGACCTCCCCTGTTCATGCTTTTCTCCCCTACCTTCCAGTTCAGCAATTAGAAAATAAGTCATCAAGGCCCAGCTGCCCCAGCTTGCAGGCCGACGCCTCTCCTCTGCAAGGGAACATAAACACAGAAACTAAACAGGACTCTGCTACCTCCTTTCTGATAGGCACTGCAGAGGCAATGTGCACGTTAGAGTTCTCAGAGTATTTTAAGCTCTGACCCCTCCAAATCACCAACATGGGCAAAACCCCTGGGATTTCATCCTATATTCTAAATATCTGAAAAGCAGATACTGAGAGCATCAAGGTGGCAAATGGGAAGGGAAGGAAGGGAAAAGAGGGGCAGAGAGAAGGCAGTCTGAGTGCTTCTATCATGGCAATTTTATTTTAGAACTCTACCAAGGTCAGGAGTGCAAGTCACTAGGTTGCTATGACTGGCTGAAAAGCCATCAAAAGAAAGTGTGTGAGTATATAACTCCAGTATCACACATAGTCTTATCCCCCCTTCATGCCTCCCACAACACTTTACTAAGGTATTTATTTAATCAGCACATCAATAGGGATTACTGTTTATATGAAATAATCCCTGGGAGATATCTGTCAAGTAGTGGGACATTTGTGATAGGGAGTGAAAACAAATCTGACCTAACTTGTCCATGCCACTGTTTTTATTTCAGACTGGGTTTTCGGGGGATTTTGCTTTTCTTTAGGATTTTCTTTTCCCTGAAGGCTTGAGCACTGAGATCAGATTTAAAATAGAATGGGAAAAATTTCAGCCACAGCTGAAACTGAACAACGTAAGATTTACTGGTTTGACTTCTCCCTTCCAATAACTTCTATCCTATTCCCGCTGTCATGTGGCTTGGGTATGATTTGCCAGTGCAGCATTCCAACACTCTTCCCAGAGCTGCTTCATCAGCCCTGCCAAGCAGTAAGGGCCATTGCCTGAGTCTTCGCAGTAGGCTGTGCATTCCTGCCGGGAGAGGAAAACAGAGAGGCAGGACAGGAATGCAATGGGCAGCCTGTGCAGGACATGAGGCTTGGGAGTACATTCCAAAAGCACGTTAATGGTCACTGCTGGAGACAAGATATTTGTTAGGAAGAAATTTGTTCTGAATCAGAAAGCAGCTGTTCTGACATTCCAGCAAAATCTGCACATTACAGCCCTTGCTGTCCCTATTATATGAGAAAGAGGAAAGACAGATTTCAGAACAGAGATGCTCAGGACGCAGAGCACCACACAGAACCTCTCTCACCTGAAATGACTTCCAGAAGTAACATGAGTTTAAGACCATCCCTGAAATCTTCCTCTATGTTCTCAATCTGTGTCCCAGCCTTGCGGAGGTGAGAATTACACCATGCTGTAAATGTCTAAAACACAGGAAAGAAAAAAAAAAAGGAAAAAAAAAAAAAAGCAGTCAGTAATCTTCCCAGAAGCCAAACAACAGTTCAGAACCAAAGCAGTGCTGCTAAATACCATGACACAGGTTAAAATGCTGGTTAGGTTATTATGTCTCAATTTGCTGTCCTTTAGGAGCACAAGTGTTAGTACCCAAATATCCAAAGAAGTTACATGGCAACTTCCTGTGACAGGGAGTCTAAGAGAGACAGTCACTTCTTAGGTCTAGTATCTCTGATTTTCTGGAGCTGATCCTACATTTTTGTTTGGTTTAGAAAAACTGGAAACTGATTTCAAGGCATCCAAAGTGCTCAGACTGCTAGGGACTCACACGGTGTTAGATGACACACCTTATCATAATATGAAGGAGAATGAAAAACAGCATTCCAGATTTTCTTGTCTCTAGACAGGTGCTTGAGAAAAAAGGGCTGTTCTTCACTGGCCAATTGTCTCTGGTCTACTCAATCCTCAGCAAACGCTCCAGCCCACAGACGCTGGGGGAGGGCATTCAGAGCTCCTCAGCCACATAAACCACATCCCAGCAGTGTTGGTGCTTGCTGCTAAGCAGACCTACCTTCCCTGTGTGACTGTCTCACCTTCCCTCCACCACCATGTGGAGGAGTAAAGGCTTTTGAATAAAGACACTATCACCTATATCAGTAGAAGTGCAGGTCCTGGAAAGGATAACAAAAGCATTACTTAGCAACATTGTACAGGCCAAAACTCCCACTATTTGAGAGCCTCTGGCAGAAGGATCATTGCAGCCACCTCAATGACAGAAATCACAGCCATCTTCAATTAGTGATATTACGCAATGACACTGGAGTAGTAATACAACTTTGCATGTCAGTTCTTCCAAACTTCAAAGTACAGCACAGCTAGCGGCATCCAGGCTAAACAAAGCTTTTTGGAAATGTCTTCTGACCTCAAGTACTTAGGATAAGAGGATCTCACATGAGAAAAACGAATTTCACCACAACTGATGACAAGACACATTTTCTGTGGTCACAACCTGTCAGCTCATGTTCTGAACAATGGGCATGTGGGGCACTGATGTGGAAGAGACCATCTCATCCAAGAGATGTGATTGTAGGGATTATCTCCCAAGAGCACCACGTGAACGGGTCTGACAGGGAAAAGTAAGCGCCACTATCCAACAGTCAAAACACAAGAAGCAAATACAGAACACCTCAGACACCTCAGTGTGCCATGGTGTTAAACAGGTGGATCAAACAGCCCAACTGGGAGGTACAGAAACTGTTTGACATGAAAATAGTGTTTGAAGAGTAAATGGTAACAAGTAGTTCTTTTAAGGGGGATAAGTTTGTCCAAGCTCTAATGAATATGTTTCAGTGTTTGAACAGGACACCAAGTCAACTTTCCTTTGTGCAAACTGATAGCCCCATAACCACTCTTTAAATAGAAGTGTGAGATTACTAAAAAAAATGAGTGGGTCCAGAAGCTCAGTGCTCAAGGAAAGTAGGTCTTTCTTCCCTCCCTCTTCCAGATGTGCTCCCAGAGCCAATTCAGCTCACTGGCCCAGCAAAGAACTGTTTACTTTCTCTGGTAAGGCCACTCTTCTGCTCAGTCATTGCACAGAGGCAGTTCAAGCAGAGTCTCACAAGCCTCTGCAAGAGAAAATTTGGCACACATGGTTCAAGCAGGAGGTTGGAGTGGACCCACATACCATCTTAGGCTGTTGGGGAAGCAAACCAGGAAAGACTCATGCGATACTGAAGCATGACATAGCAAAAGTTTGGAAGTGCTTCACCACCACTTCTACCGTGCACAGGATTTCCAAAGAAAGATTACACCTAATGGCAAAGAGCATCAGGGCTTGCTCTCACGTGTCTGGAAGCTGGGTTTCCTCTACTAACCTGCTTGTATTCGTGCTTACATGACTACGACCAGCGTAGCAGAATCTTTTCTTGGAAAAAGCATTGCTCAACAGCTGCCGAGTTTCCTGCCACTGTGCTCTGGCCTTGCTCTCTGCTGAGGCTGAGGGACTGAGCAGGACAACAGTTCAGCTGTAAATACTTTCATGGTAATAGCCCTTTGGACAGATGCATGTATTGTGAAAGTCTGGGATCTCTTTTTTCCCAAGATGGCCTGATTTCCTTCCAGCTTTGGAAGCTTTAACGAGAAAGTCATTAAGCACATTTTATTACTTCTTATTGTTATTCCCCTGAGAAATAAAAGTGCTTTGGTGGTTTTTTTTGTGGGGGTTTTGGTGTTTGTTGTTTGGGTTTTTTCTTCAAATAAGACTGGTTTTATCTGAAATGGGCCCTGCGTTCTGAAGTACATCCTTTGGGCACTATGTGCTTCATTCCACTGCCTGGGCTATTATTATGTGAGAAGAGGTTTATTCATTTGGCTTCCTTTTGCAGCCAGGCTCCTTTCACTCCTCTAGAACAGCAAATAAGAGCAGAGATACTGTCAAGTGCTACATGATCACTGCATATGAAACTATGAGAGCAAGTTAGATCAGGAAGGCTGTGGATGCCCACAAACCTCCTCATATTTGGAAAGCAAACAAAGCAAGATATGTAGACCTCCTAAACAGCCCTGGGTCACATTACAAAATTTGTGTTAATTGAGGAGGATGCCTGAGATCTAACTCACAGTCAACTAGGCTGCACTTTTACTTCTTGTGTGACTTCTCTGAAACTGTTTCAGTTTACCCAAAGTAGATCAGAAAGATCTATCCTCAATTATAGATAACCCTGGTATAGTTCTACTGGGCATCTCTTTGCATGTTTTGAGGATGGAAGAGGGCAACTGGGTCTACATTTCTAAGAAACACAAATTAAAAGCAAACCACAAATCTTCTAAACTCTACATTATTATAGAGCTTGGCAGGAGAGCCATATCACTGAAAGTATTTGTATTGCTACAAGTCACCTAGGTTTGGTGGAGAGGTAAGTCCCATGGCCAACGCTCCAACTTCTCTGCTGGAGCCATCTCCACCACATCACAGCCTCAGACATGCTGACCTGGACAGGCTGGAAAGCTGGGCAGGGAGAAACCAGATGAGGTTTAATAAAAGCAAGTGTAAAGTCTTGCACCTGGGGAGGAATAACCATCTATATCAGTACAGGCTGGGGGATGACCTGCTGGGGAGAAGAGCTCTGTGAAGAAGGACCTGGGGGTCCTGGTTGATGACAGGTTGGCCATGAGCCAGCAGTGTGCCCTGGTGGCTAAGAGAGCCAATGGGATCCTGGGATGCATCAGGAAGAGTGTGGCCAGCAGGTCTAAGGAGGTGATCCTCCCCCTCTACTCTGCCCTGGTCAGGCCCCACCTGGAGTATTGTGTCCAGTTCTGGGCTCCCTGGTATAAAAAAGACAGGGATCTCCTGGAGAGAGTCCAGAGAAGACTACGAAGATGATTAAGGGCCTGGAACATCTCCCGTATGAGGAAAGGCTGAGTGAGCTGGGGCTGTTCAGCCTGGAGAAAAGAAGACTGAGGGGGAACCTAATTAATGTTTATAACTATCTTAAGTATGGGATGCAGGGGGAAATGGCCAGCCCCTTTTCAGTGGTCTGTGGGGACAGGACAAGGGGCAATGGCTGCAAACTGGAGCACAGGAAGTTCCGCACCAACATGCGGAAGAACTTTTACACAGTGAGGGTGACAGAGCCCTGGGACAGGCTGCCCAGGGAGGTGGTGGAGTCTCCATCTCTGGAGATATTCAAGACTCGTCTGGACGCCTATCTGTGCAATATGTGCTAGGGAGCTGCTTTGGCAGGGGGGTTGGACCAAATGATCTCTCGAGGTCCCTTCCAACCCCTATGATTCTATGATTCTGTGAAGTGAGACAACCCTGCATTAGCCATCAGTGACAAATCTTGACCCCTCAGCTCCTCAAGAACACAGACTGCAAGGGTTTAATAGAGCCCAGACAGCTCTCGATGTGCAGACACTTTCTCAAGGCACCCTTCAGGTCCTCCAATAAGCATAATTCCATAAGCAGCTCAACAGGAAACAGCAACAACGAGCAGCCCAGTGTGGATGCATGGGGTTATTTTACAAGAAAGCAGGTTTATGAAAGCTTTTAATAATTGCAATGGGATTCACAAACTATGTTCTTCACAGACCAACCCAGAACAACATCCACCAAAACGTAATAAGCAGAAAATGGTTTTATGATGCATATTCTGCACAGGACTAAAAGAGAACGTCTTGTTCAGGTATTCAGGGAGCCAATGAGGAAACGTGCCCTCCTAGATCCATTGGTTGTTAATAGAGAAGGGCTTGCGGGGGAAGTGGTGGTAGGTGGCCGTCTTAGCCATAGTGACCATGAAGTAAAGGAGTTGAAAATCTTTGGTGAGAGGAGGAAAACTTCCTCCAAAACTGTGTCACTAGATATGGGGAGAGCAGATTTTGGGCTGCTCAGGGAACTACTTGGTAAGGTCCCCTGGGAAACTGCTTTAAAGGCATTGGGGTCCACCAATGTTGGTCACTTTTTAAGGGCCACAGGCAACTCCAAAACTGTCATAAGTCAAGCAGGTGGGGCAGAAGGATGGCTTGGCTGAGCTCTAGAGCTTAGGTTGAAAAAGAAAGTGTACAGCTGCTGGAAGCAAGGTCAGACAACGTGGGAGGATTACTGTTTGCCTTTGTAAGGAGAAAATGCATGCAGCCAAAGCTGAGAATTGAGGCTGACCATTACTGTGGCAGACAGTAAAAAGGGTTTTTTTTAAATACATTAACAAGAGGAGGACCAGAGAGAACATTGGTCTGTTACTCAATGAGAACTGTCACCTTACTAATAGGGACATAGACAAAGCAGAGGCATTTAACACTTTGCCTCTGTCTCCAACACAGTTGATGGGCTCTGGGATCCCCAGATGCTCAGAGTTCGAGTGACTGCAGAGCTGAAATTTTTGCTGTCCGCTGGGTCTTGCAATCCTGGCAGTCTTGTTTGGAGCGATTTTACTGACTTGGCTTCACACAGCTGCACAGGAACCTTTTTGTTATTTTAGGAAACCTACTGAAACCATCTGCTTGCCCCATCTACCTTCTGGGTAATACAGGTGCTCATCCACGTGCCCTAAGTCACAGGTAGCAGTGGCAACTGGCTTGGGGTAGCCGCTAAGCCCTGCTTTACTGCTTGCACCAGCAAACAAGATGGGTGTGTGGGGAGTACCATCTCCTCAGACGTGAGCTCAAGCCACTGCTCTGAGGCAGCAGATGTTATTTCTTACTGCCTGCAGACACAGAAGTCTAGAAATTATTCTCCCACTTACCCCTAACTCCCTATCCCAAAGATGAAGAAACAAATACTCTGTTAATCTTCAGACTTACAGAAATTTCACAGAGCTGGAAAACTACTTACTGTTAAGTAACAGCACAAAACCATACCATCAACTGGATTTTCTTCATACAAATCTCACACCACAAATTTTCCATGGTAACTGCACAGGAGGTGCAAAGAGAGCTGTGTATCTTGGCCCCTGGATCTTTCCATGTATTGTACTCTTAATTTCATTCTTAGACACAACAGATCACCAGGATCTCCCTGCAGGTCTCTCTCTTGTTCGCGTCCACAGTGGGGGACGCCCAGTGAAGGAGCACGTGTGCACGCTTGCGTGTACGTGCTTGAGTGCATGGATTTCTCATCACTGCTCTCTGCCCTCCACAGCTCCCACATAACTACAGTTTACACTTGGGTGGTTTTGGGGTTTTTGGGGTTTTTTTGGTGGTTTTTGCTTTTGTTGTTTTGTTTTTTACACACCCCAGCTTCATCAGCCATACCCCTGAGCCTGGGATCACCTCTTGCTATTTGAGACACAGAAATGGACAACAGCACCATCGTATTCTACCACAGTATAACCTGTCAGACAATTAAAAAAAGTAACAAATGTCACTAAAAGGAAGCAAGTATCTGTAGCCTCAGCTTAGGAGGAAGGTTTACCAATGGGGTGACCTCTACAAGTATTCTCTAGTACTCTGCACTCCCCAAGTTTTTGCCTTAGTTTCTGAAAGCCAATAATTGACCTTTCTTTTTCACAGTGTCCCTTCCAAATTCATTATCCTTCTGATACCAAAGCGGCTCAGGCAGCATTCCTGAAACCTGGGGAAGCAGAACAGTGAAAGTCAACATTTTTAAGTTCAGGCAATGCTTCTGCTTGGAAAGCAATAGTGTTGTGACACCACCAAGAGCAGATCTAGAGAGTTCTTTGCTGCAAGGACACAGCCATAAGGCACTTCAGCCACTGAGCAATTTTAGCAATGTAAATATCGAAGCTACCATAACCACACAAATGACAAATTAAAAAAATGGACAGTTTTATCTCTCTGCGGCAGTGACATTCCAGCTTTATCTGACCTTTCCAGATGCTCTTTACTTCTTTCCTTGTTAAATCACTCTTCCACACAGCCCTGCTTTCCATGGGTGAGCGCAAACTCTGACACACCCCAGAGATTGCCATCTTTGTGTAATAGCCCTGGACAAGCTGTAATTGAGCCAGAGCAGTGCTGCTTGCCTCCCCTCTGACAGGAGAAAGGTCTGGCTTAAGCAACCAAAGAAAGCATTCTCTGGAGCACTGCCTTGCCAGACCACCACCGTGCTCAAAGAGAGGCGGTGTTCATGGCCACCAAAGCACCCTCCTTCCTTGTGTTTATACTGGGGGATGAATTTTAAGCAAGTATTTCAACACAGCTCTGCTGTTGAGATGTACCCTCAAAAGTTTGGCTCCTGTGAAGAAGGGGGTGGTGCTGCTAGCACACAAATCTCAGCCTAGTAGCACAGTTTAATGTTGCCCGCACATGGGCTCTGCAAAGTGAGGTCCTGACCAGGCTGAAAGCCATGGGTGCTAGCCCAGGCCTTCTAAAAGCGTTGTAGGGGAAATGACAGGAAAACTCCCTTTCCAGTCACCAGAAAAGAAAGCAGGATATTCGAACAATACATCACGCACAGCTGGAGAACAAAAAAATCAATTTACCCAGCTGCAAGCAGTGCTCTTCTGCTAGCCCTGTGTTTGGAGGACTGCACCTGGGCTTCCGACTGCACAGCCCACAGCCAGGCCGCACTCCCTGCTTGGCCTGAAAGCAAACGCTCTGTGGCGCCTGCTTAGTGCAACCCCATCCGCACAGGACTGCTGAGACATCTGCTAATTCCTGCAGCAAATACTGCAGTCAATTCCATGCTGCAAGGATTTTTATTTAAATAAAATTATCTGGAACACACTCAGTTAATAATGACTAATAGTTTATTAAGAGCAAACCGAAAACTGCTGCACACACAGCTTTTTTAAGCAACAGAATTACTAATAAAGCAGTTCCAGCTGCCCCAAAGTGGGATCCTTTCCACCTTGGTAGCCTGGGAGCTGAATATACTGAATCAAGTAAGGAGGATGCTAACCCACAGTCACCACAAATCTCTCTCTCTTGCTCCTTGACCAGACAGCCTAGGCCATCATTAGTTTAATTGTTTCTGGACTAAACAACTGGGCAGGCCATGAAACAAATCTCAACTTCCCAGTTCAAGTTTCCCTGCACTCAGCATTAACCCGTTACCAGCATTAACCCCCAGGATCTCATGTGATTTTCCCCTTCCTGGCGCTATTGCTCTCCAACAGTTTCCATGGCACTCCCTCTTCCAAATCCTCCTTTCACACCTTAGAGCAGTTGGAAAAATTGTGGGGTCTCATGGGTGGCTGCTTGTCACCCTCCCCAAACTTAACACAGGCTCAGAAGACAGGCTTGGCCACAGCTTCTTTTCCTGCTCAATGCTGTAGTGTAAACTGTCAAGGAGGTGCTCAGTTAATTAGAGGGAGCAATTACAAAGTAATCCTGGATCCTGTCGACATCTCAGCATAAGAAAGGCCATGGCTGGACAAGACAGATCACACCAACAAATCTAGTGAAGAAAGCTTGGAGCTGAAAGGGTCCTCCATGAAGTACAACTGTGACCAGATAAGGCAAAACACAGTCTCCTGGCCCATCAAACAGTTTCATGCCCACAGGCTGCCAGTGACAGACAGCAGCTTTATACACCTAACTACTACTGGTTTTCAGCTGCAATGAATGAAGGGCAGCCCCAGTCTCTATGTACTACATCTCTTGGTTTACTCTGTGGTGTACTTGGATTCTGCTAGCATGCCCCCAAATATTAACAAACAGCTATCCTCTCCCCACAGAGGAGCTCTAGGGATTGGAGATCCTCTATGCAAATCTCATTGTCAAGTCCAGGGAGGCACCAAAAAGCACCATTTGTTTGAATTTGAATTAAGAGATTAGCCACCATTCATGATACCCTCCAATTTAATCTTCTAACCTGAACCACCTCCACTGCATGCTGCTTTGCATTTAAGCCACCTAACAATTTTAAAAAGAAGAAAGGCATTTGATAAACCCTTTCAGCATTTACTCTCCAAGCTCATTTTCCAGGTTGCAGAGGTGGTTCAAAGAGCATAGTTTGTGTTCAAGAGTTACATTATCAGCAGCTGACCTCCAAAGAATTACAGGTATGATGGTCAGCAAGGCCAATGCTGCACAACGAAGAGCTTTGCCTTCCAACAGAGTCAGCCAATTCTCTTAGAAAGGCCAAAGGAGTTAAATGGATATTCAAAAGGAATCATTACAGACAATCACAGCACTATTTCACCACCTCCACAAAAGGAGCTTAGTACCACTGGCATCAGTGGTAATGTCCTGTTCTAGTTTAATTGCAGCTGCTGAGTTCCAAGCATGGCTGAAAGACAAAATATAGCCCATGCTTCTTCTTAAGTACCATGTCCTGAAAACAGGAGGTATCATTACATTGTACTGTGGGTTACCAGCATCCACCTAAAGAACCATTTGGTGGCTGCATAAGGAATTACTAGGGGTGAAAAAAAAAAAATTTCTAAGTTTACTTGCACTTCCTAACTCTGGGGCACAGCCCCTGCAACTTGGAATCCCTGAGGTCTGTCACTGCTTCTTAGCCAGCTCCCAAATTCTATCTCTGCAGCTCAGAATGAGAACAATGCTACACCAGCAAGAGCCCCAGCACTAACTGTAATGGCATAAGCCAAGCTGGATCCCAGTGAGAATGTGAAGTCCATCACCAAAGCCTCTCCTTGTCCAGAGGAGCTAGGAACCATTGCATAGGGAAAATAAACCCTCCTGACAAAGAATTCATCCTTTTGGATGATGGCAATGAATCAGCACATCACTTACAGGCAGCGCAAGTAAATTCAGTGTAGGAGTTTTCATTTTTTTCTCAGTGGAATACAGTTTTTAGTGTCTTGCACAATTTTTAGTTGTTCTCTCTTGAAAGACAGGACCAAAAAAAGCAAACCAGGAGTACCTTCCACACCCATTTTCCACTAGCACAGTATTAACTGCTTTGGAGCCAGAACAATCACTTATTAGCTAACAACAGGCTAAAGCAGCAAGGGCAGAAATCTCCATCCTGCGCACTTCCTGTCCAACACAGGGTAAATATTTGCTCTCCTCTACATTTGTGCCTCTGGAGCCCTTAACTCCGTTTCTGCTGCACCATTTCAGGAGAAGTCTGCTTCTGGCATTTGAAAGCTAATGACCATTACATCAATGAATCAGCTGGCATTTAACATTGGTAAAGTCCAAGCTCTCTTTATTCCAGAATTGCTAGGCAGCACCAATAGCTAGGGACTTAGAAGTAGTCTTTCAACATGCAAAAAACATGCAAAATAAAACCCCCTGTACAAGGACATCAGCTGGCTAGAAGTACAGTCTTCTAGAGTTTATTGTGAAGCTCAGACTAGCAAAACTCTTCATTACACTCTTGTCTCCCCTATGAAATCAGCTCATAAATGTCAACTTGCTTCAGGCTCTCTCATAACAAAAATTAAACAGAGCATGTCTCTGCACTTTATATGCTGAGCTTTCCAAATGCTTTATAGCATTTGAAGATATACTGGAAGACGTAATTTCACTGAACACTATTTATGGACTGAAAAGTGGCAACGAACTACTGAAAGCAAGGCTGTTTGATTCATGAAGGCTGAAGCCCAACTGTCTGGCACAGGACTGGGCCAGAACACCAGGACAAAAACCTTCACAAGCAGCCTTACATCCCTGGTGGTACACCTGTACTTTACATCTCACCACCCAAACTCTCTCAGAGGGTTTGTTGTGACCCAATACTGATTTTACAGAGTGTCACCCACTCAGCCCCAGAGAAAGTCTTGGAGGGCCAGACAGAGAAACCCAGCACTGCAACACAAATCAGGACATGTGGATCCACTCCAGCCATGGAACATCTGAAAGCATGGGACAAGGGAATGGGACCAATTTTAACAGGAAGAATGGGAAAGTGCCCTCCCTTCTGGTGGATTCATGTTGCTCCATAGGCGGATGTAAATGCAATTGCTTTGCTAAAAATTTGTCTTGTACTTCTGCTCTCATGGGGCAAGGTAGGCTCTCTATTTAAGTCCACAAAGCCAGCAGCGCTGGAGCTGACGTGGCTGAAAGCCCTTATGCAGTGTAGGTTCAAATACACTTGGGACTACCCAGAGCCCTTGTGTCAGTCTCCCATGCTGCTGTCCTAAGGGGCTGCTGTTACCTTCAGCCTCCTGGGAGGATTTACAGGTGTTGCTTTTTTTCCGTGGCTCTTCGGCTGTTTACTTTGCCAGTGAAGGGGAAGGGAGGAAGAGGAAGTACAGCTTCATTTACCCTAGGCTTTCTAAATACAGACCTAAGCAAACAGGTTGAATAATTGAAACAACTTAATGTGTTTGCCCACTGCTCTGTATGGATGCTGCAAATGAGCACAAAGCATTGTTACTGGAGGGGTGCTACTGGATTGCATCAGAGGCCAGGAAAAAAAGGATGTTGCAGTTACTCAGACATAAGATAACTGAGAGCCTATGTAGGAGCTGTATAGGAGATCAACAGTCATTCCAGATGGAAATGAGGTATCAGGTCAGTATAGAGAATGTCACATCTGTTGTAGGATGAAGTCACAGAATGACTAGGTTGGAAAAGACCTTTAAGATAATCGAGTCCAACCGTTCCTGTCCTCTACTAAACCATATTTTTAAGTACCTCATCTACACATCTTTTAAACACATCCAGGGATGGTGACTCAACCACCTCCCTGGGCAGCCTGTTCCACATCCTGACAACTCTTTCAGTGAAGAATTTTTTCCTAACATCTAATCTGAACCTGCCTTGGCACAGCTTAAAATGATTTAACTGCTCTGGGTGTAGGCAAGATATTGAATGTTTACACAAAGGCACTGTGAGAGAAGTCCCACCACTAACTCCCATGAGCAGTAAATGTCTTCTAAAAGGCAAAATACAGAACTGACTCTCAGGAACTGTGAATATGGACCACCCCAGCAACCATTCTCCTGCTGTAACCTCTGTGAAGCCAGCACAGGTATTTGGGATGGTGCCAAGACCTTCACCTTCTGCATGAAGAGATAGCCCTTACTGTGGCACAAGCTTGCTGATGAGTCCAGTGAGTGTGCCGTTGAACATGCATGTTGTCAACAGCACACAGACAAGCAGCATCAGAATGATCAAATCCTTGGTGAATTACAGGGAGTCAACCACAGGCATCTCTCCTCCCATCCTCTTAGGTGGATGCACATATTTGCACAGCTGTAGTCTCTGCAGTGTCTTCACTTAGTTTAAATACCCAGCACATAAACCAGCTAGGAAGAAACCAAATTCCTCTATGTCGGTGTCTGTGTGTCCTGTGGTTGTGGGGAAGGGTATTTATTAATGTATTTAAAATTTAATTACATCGTGACTTGTTTTTAATTGGATATTGAAAGTGCTAAAACTACTGTGGGTGGTGAGATTATGAAGATGGTCTGTTCTGGGATCTCAAGACACATTCCTTGCTGAGGCATGCATGTGTCATTTAAGAGCTAGGATAAAACACGATTTAAAGCGTCTACACTAGAGCTGAGTAGCAAGCTATTTCTCAGTGTGCATCACAGACCAAGGAGTGGTCTCATTAGCCAGCATCCTCATGGGCCCTAGGGCATCTGCATGCTGCTGCAAGTTTCTAACACTACCTTACCACCACATGCACGGAAAGCGATGGGATCTCACATCTTCACATACAGCCCTGACTGGTTCGGAGGTGTGCTTTGAGAGATGTGCCAAGTCTGTGGGCACACCTGGACAGCACAGTGAAAACCTGTGTAGAGGTATCTGAGCCAAGGTACCAGACTTAGCAGTGGCAGGAGCACACATCTTGGCAAGGGCTACCCAATGTAGAAGCTGTACTGGGGTGAGTGGCATAGCCCCTCAGCACGGTACTTGGCAAGTACAGGAACCAAGGCGCAGTACTGCAGTGGAGCAGAGAAGCAGAGGTCTGGTCTGGTCTTCCCAGAAAGGGTGTTCAGACCAGGATGGAGATCTTCAAGCAAAGCAAGAGAAAGGCAGTGGAAGATTAAAAATTATGATAGATAATTACAGCAGGAGCTTTGTTTTTGACTACTGTGGTTCAATGTTTCAGCTACTCCAAGAAAGCAACTGCATTAAGAGAGATGGAGATAATGCTGACTCATCCAAGCTGAGGACAGCACAGCTCTTCTCTGCTTCTCCCAATTTGCTGTCTTTGCTCCAAATTCATTCACTCCCAATGGCTACTGAGAGACTCCTGACTGGGGATCTAAGTAGAATATGACTTCACTTTAATGCAATGTACTCTTTAAAGTCTTTCTTGATCTCATGACCAAAAGCTCCTATTTATCTATTTTGACCTTAATTATTTTGTCTTGAACTATTTGTGAAGTTCAAAGCAAGAAACTTTCTCTAAAAGTCAGATGTGGGACTGATATCAAGGATTCAAAGGGAAGGAAAAACATTCAAGAATTTCTTCTTTGATGTTTTATTCAAGCTGAACTATTAGCAAAAGCAGTTTCAGTTCTAGGTACCACAGTAGCTCTGAGCTAGTATCTATTGATATGTTTTATTCTTTACAAAGTTTGTGCTATGTTTCTATAGCCTAATTTTCCAAAGCTTTTATGAAAGAGAAAAGAAGGAAGTGAGGCTTAAAGATACACACACCAGGGATCTGTTTACTTTGGGAGGGCATTGAGACTGTTGGAATAGCTGTCCTAGGTAAAGCTTGGGAAACATGATCAAACTGCCTAGACTTGAGCTGAAGGCTACCAAGGAGGGTGTTTCCACTGACTGCAGGGGGTTGGGATCAGGCTCTTCTCTGCAAGGGACTGTGGCAGAACAGCAAAGAGCCTGGCAGCTCCAAGTCCAAATGAGCTGTAGGAGCTGCTGCTGCATTATTCAGAAGCAGACATGAAAGCATTCTGCCAGAGACCAATGGGAAAAATTTTATGTCTCTTTAAACCTAGCAACGAGATTTTCACCATCCTGATGACAGCAAAACCTATGGGAACACAGGGGGGAAATGCACTGCAGAAAGAACAGGGAAGAGAACACTGCTACCAGCCAGACAAACCCAACAGAAAACATTTGCTGTTTCTGCTTTTCCACCCCAAAGTGCTAGAGGCTTCACACAGTGTTCTCTGAGCAACTGAGCACAAGGGCACTGCAGGAAGGAGAGTGCCAGCTTTGATGCCCTGGGCAGACAGACATCCCTGTTGACTGGTGAGGTCCTGGGGTGTCTTCAGCCCAGGACCATCTTCTGCAGAATTCACGTTCTGCTCCCTAGGTGCCCTCTGGAAAGACACAGCAGCTCAAACAGAACAGATTAGTAACATGGCATTACTGGATCTGGCTGGGGAATTTAACTTGCCACAAAGGAGTCAGGAAAGTGTATGAATAGTCTGAAGGCAGGAGCTGGAGCTCCAGCAACTCCAATGGCTGAGGACAGAGTGTGATTTAAATCTTAGCCACAGACACATTCACATTCTTGCATTTGCTCATTTCTAGGAGATGAGGTCAAAGTGCTCACCACAAGAGAGGACAGATGATGTAAACTGGAGGCTGAGTGCCAGCACTAGCTTTGTTTTTCACTGTACTCTGCACATACCCAGAGATTTCCATTTATAGGAAAGGCCACTGGCATAAAAGGTGCATTCTTCAGTGGGCCAGAAGAGAAGGCATCATACTGGGTATAAAAATGTTAGCACCATTTCCAAAGCTCAGCACTCCCAGTCAAGGGGTGAGAGAAAGAACCCTGAAGTTTTCTGTGTCTAAGAAAGAGCTTTCAGGTGGGCAGAGGGCTGAAGGAAAAAAAAAAGATTAAAAAAAATTACTTCAAGGTGAAAAATTAGGTATTTTCATCAAGGAAAATTAATAAGCCTCAGAGTTAATGGTTTCCTAGCTCTTTCCAACGAAAAGAGCTAGATCTCTTTTTTTTGGACCAGCTTCAGGCTAGAAGATAGATGACTGGGACAATTCTTATTTGCCATGCCAAATGTCCCAAGATGCTGTGCATTAATGCAAATACTACCTTGGGAAAGAGGATGGGAAGAATAAAAATCACCAGAAACAAAGGGTTGGTTTGGGGGTTTGGTTGTTTTGGGGTTTTTTTTTATATTTCTATATTAAATTTCTCATATTTTCCGTTCCTTTCTGTACCTCTATTTCAACACTAACCATACTCCTGGCTATATTCTTATTAAATAATGAGTACTCCCCATCAACAACTGCAATTTCACCCTTTTTAGAAAAGTGAATGAGTTTCTGTGAGATACCTGGCTTGAGTGAATCAAGAGACATCGTTTTGCTGCTCTACACAGAAGGACCTGGTTTCAGCAAGGATGCATACATGAAATATTTGTCACAAACCGCAAGACTTTTCTTTGGCAGAGGAGCTGTAATGTCTTTCAGGAGCTGTACTTCTCATGCCTCATGCTCCTGTTCCTTCCACTCTGCAGGAACTCATTTAAAGGCATCTTCTACAATAACCTAGGAGCCAAGTAGGATGGTACTTTACAGGAGTCGGATGGGTGCAAATCATGGGAGATTCCATTTCCTTTGGAAACCACTCCGCCCATACAACTGAACTGTTAGCTGCAGATCCAAATTTATTTTGCAGAAGGGAAAAGAAACTGGCCAAAACCTTGAGATCTCTAGTATGTAGGGGGTTTTTATGCCCACCCCCTCCCAGCCAACAAAACCCAAAGCCACCCCAAAATTGCTTTTCCCCCACTGGAAAACACACACCTTTCACTAAAAAAAACCCCAACAACCTGTAATACTACAGTTAAGATAGATATTTTTGGTCAAAGAACGTTTCTAACAGTTTGAGATGCTTAGTGCCTTTGCAGGCAAGGGTGGTGTTGTAGGGAACTGATTTGAATGGGGTCAGGCAAAGATTATTATTTTTCTTTGCTGCTGTATAAAGAGAAGGAATGATGAAAACTGCAAGATGAGGTCTGCTTCTGTCTCATCCTGGGATGGGAGGAAAAGGAGAGGTGGGAGCTAGTTTTGTGCTTTCTTGGATGAGGGAAGTTGCAAAAATAGCTGAAGGAAGAGTTTGTGTTACAAGATTTAATCTCACTTTGGCAGTGATGGCAACAGGCTTTCATCCAGCAGCAGCTGGAGAGAATGACCATATGAAAAGTCTGTATTATCCATGAACATAAATCCAGAATTTTCCATTCTTCCTCCTTCTGCCTGGAAGCATATGACATCTATTCCCAAAAGTTTCAAACAGCAGACACTGAAATGATCACTAGCATTGTGGGCTAGGAATTATTTCTTCGCAGTTCTAGGTCTAAAAAAATCTGTATTTTATCCTTGAACATGATGAAAGTTTACAATACAATTAAGTGCCTGGGCTCTGGAAAACCTTTAGCCTCCCTGCCAGCTACACAAGAGTGCAAGAGCTCACTACTGAGAACTGTACTTTAACAGCATACATGACTAGAGGGTCAGTCAGCCCTCAGGGAGATACATGACAGGATGCATTAGGTACTGGTGGAAGGGAGCATTTGCATGGGTTGCTACAGACCTGTGCAAAGCTTCACTACTTTCTGGTGAGTAGCTTGCTCCAATAATGCTACTATGTTCAGGTTTCCTTTTGGCACTTTGCTCTGCTGAAACTGCTCAGAGACCACAAACCACACTTTAATAAAGAAAACACACAGAGAGAAGAGAAATTCCACCATAACTAAAACCCAGCCATCCTTCTGCTCTTTCCACCTCCCATGCCGAGCTTTAACTTCACATTTAGAACAAGTCAGAAGTGTCTGCTTTAATGCTTTGCATAGAGCATCAGCAGACACAGATGCATCAGCAGTTTTGTATTCTTTGTAGGTAGCCCTCAGACATACATCCACTTAATCAGGGGACTATTTTTATCCAATTCTAGGCTGAGTAAAATAGGAAGGACGTGGGACAGTGAGTGTTTTTGGAGAGCCCTGGAAGATGGGAGTGCTGTGCTCAGACACCTTGGACACAACATGGCACCACTCTGCTCAGTGACCAAAATGGGATTAGTTAAGGAGGCCAAAGGGAAGACACAGGGGCAGCTGCAAGGCATACCCTGAGCTCAGAGTCCCCTAGAAACAAGCAGCTTGAGCAGTCCCTTTGCTACACACTGGAGAGCTTCACTGTAAACACACCCTCTACTGAAGCAGAGAACAGTAATATAAACCAGATGCTGTAGGGAATTTTTTTCCCTCTTTGTCTGCACTAAATTTAAATACTGAGCTCTTCTTTTGCCAATTCATTCTTAAAGGGCCTGTGTGCCACTCCATCTCTATTCCACTTGTCTGATCTTAAAAGAGACCTCACCAACCCTCAACACACTGCAACCACCCCAGGAAGCACGTGCTCTTTGTGAAGTCTTGAAGGCTGAGACCTGGCTTTCCAGCTACTGCACCACGAGTCCTTAACAGCTCCTCTGCCCATTCCTTTGGGCACAAATAGAATCTCACAGGTGAAACCATGGCATGAAAGCAGTATTTGTTGCTGTGGCCTCATAAATGCTAATGGCTTAGTGCAGTGCCATCCCTTCGCTGCGGCTCTTCCAAGCTAAAGAAGAAGGAAGGGAGATGTGCCATGCAAGATACACTTCAGAAGTCTGGCATCACATTACAGCACACACTTCCTACTTAATCAACAGGACACACCATCACATTTCAGCATTATGCTGCAGCTACATCTAAATTTAGGCAAGGATTTCTGGGCTCAAGACTTAAAATGCCGTAAGAGCAAAAGAGTGCCTGACGTGCAATGGTTTGTTAAACATTGCAGTGTGCAGGGCTAATTGCACACTATCCAGGCAGCAGAAGCACACAAGCAGCAATGTAACTGCACACTGGGTAGCAATGTTTCCCAAAAGCTGTTTTTCCAGCTTTAAGGAGAACACAGACTCAAAAAAACCCCTCAGCCATAGTTACCAGCAAAACTCTACCTTGCCCTACTGTTGAACATAGCTATTTCACTAAAAGGTGCAGCCAGAAAGAGTGTGTGCTTGAACTGCAGCTGCTCCACCTTGAGGTCCAAAGTCTTCCTCACCACCTGGGCAGAGCAATGGAAATCCATTACTTGAGGACACACAGATCTGATTGCAAATAGCAGCAAAGGAGGTCACCCTACCAGTGCTGCCCTGCCAGACAACGGGCTCCACCCGCATTACCACCATCACACTCAGGTGGGTCGGCTACCATAGTGCAGCTGAACTGACTGCACCTGCCACAGGCATTAAGTCAACACCATCTTCATAGTCATAACTTTAAGTGCTCATCTGCCACTCATCATGGCTAACCATTAACACAGCATCAGATTTAAACATCCTTGAGGGCCTTGCCCTCATCCTCCCTCCCTATTCTTGAGCAACCAAAACTCACAACTGCTCTTGTTACCAGTAGGGCTTTTTCCCCCCAAGAAGGTGCCTTAGCCTCCTAGCACCACTAAGCATCGGCTGTCCTGGGTAACTCAAATAGCCAGCAACATAACATGCAAGGTGCGGGCCTTGAAATACAACATACTGCTAGGGCACCCTTTCCTGTGTACTGTTGCATTAAATTCATAATTGGTTTTGGCTCTTCTTGAAAATTAATGCCTCACCCCTGAAGTCAAATAGTAACCTATTTATTCTTCGATAATAAGCCATTCAGTAAAGAGCGGAACTAAGGAAGCCTGGCTTCCTACACTGCCTCAGTGTGTTTACTGCTATGTAAGGAACAAATGTATGTATGTATCCAGCCACCGCTCCAGAAACAAGCATGCCATTTGCACTTTTCTTCTTTGTTGCCCAAATTCTGACTTATTTTCATTAAGTTTGCTGTTATAACATCACTGACCCTTCAAAGACAAAGAGTCACAGGGCAAGAGATAACTTATCTCCTGGACTATAAACTAGCTAAAAGAAATGAAAGTATAAAGCCAACGGTCTCTGTCACGGAGAGAACTAAGTGGAGAGTTAGACAATGTTTCATATGAGCACAAATACCTGATGCAATTATAACTGATAAAGAAAAATAAAACGATCAGTAAGGTGAAAACATTTTGGTTTATAAAGCCAAGCTATGAAGAACTAGATTTAATCAAAGGCAGGTAAGTAACACAATGACAAATAAAAGTCACTGGTGATAAATCCTCAAGGGTTCACCACTTGTATTGGCACTACCCAAACACCTTACTGGATCCTAAATTAATTCAAACTGAATTAAAAAAACAACAGGGAAGAGCCCTAACAGCTCACCAACTCATCTGCTTAATGCACAGCAATACCCTAGAATTGAGACCACAAGTGTTAAAAGGAATGGGACGTACAACAATTATGGACATTACAGTAACAGCACGCCACTCCGTGCTGCGCCTGCGTGCAAAGCACAGTGGGGTGCTGAACCTGCACAGGAGAATAGGAATAAAACATTTCTGTAAGCAAACTTCTTAAATCACCTGAGATGTTCAATTTACTTCTGCTTTACAGTGCAGTAGAAGAGAGCACAATATAATTACGCAGCAATTGTTCCATACATCCATGGCAGATTTTATGTAGTTTAACTTGGGTGAAGGTCAGATCAATACCTCACAGCTTACAGTTGGTTTGTTTAGCTTTTTTAAGGCTCAATTCCTTAATAATTCTCCCCTTTCCTGCCCCTCCCTTGCCACTCTCGAAAAAGACTTTGTCAAGGTACAGAAATAATTGTTGAAATCTAGACTTTCTGTGGACATTGTGGCTGTACATTAACTACCAGTGAGAGCTGGCACTGACAAGAGCTCTGAGGGTAGCCTGGGGAGTTGCCCTTCTCATATGCAGAAGCAAAACCATTCAAAAGATGGAGTACTTTTTACCTGTGTACTCCAAGTTTTCAAAGTGTTCTTACAAAGATACAGTCATTTCAGCTGGGTAACAGAACCAGCACCCTCAATGTAACAGGACGTTGAAAACACCATGAACCTTCACAACGTGTTATTTGCCTATACTGGGTATTCATGCAATCCTATTCCTAACCCATATCCTTATTTAGGTTTTTTTTCCCTTTCTAGTAAGCTCTGATCTCATCTAAAATGTATGTTATTTTAGTTACAAGGTTCCCAACTTGCATGCCTTGTTCTTGAAACTCTCAGATGTGGCTCCTGACCACAGGAAATGATCTGAGGTCTAGTCTGTCAGTAAGAACAAAGTACAAGAATGCCCACGACTTCATACTTGCACGCAGGTAGCAGGGACCACTAATTTTACCTAGAAACTCATCAGAACACAGCCTCATCCTGTTTTCTGTGATGCATGAAACACTGTTCACAAATTAACAGCCAGCAAACCTGTGCACTTAATGGTTTTCAAAATAGGAAGCACCCATTAAAGAGTGCAGAGGTGCTCTATAGCAGTGATCCCAAGCTACCACAGAATTTTGTCATCCTCAGGCTGTGGCCCAGCAGAACAGGTCGTTCCCCCCTCCCCGGACAAGAAAAGCCTCTAATCCCATATGAATCTTGAACGGCATTTAAAAACAGAAATTAAAAAATCTGATTCTTTGGAGCATGTCATGGGATTTATTCAACCCAAAAGCATAATGAAATTCCAGTTTGGATCTTTCTGTTGCAGTTTTGGAAAAGCCTACGAACCTAAGCAACTTGCTAGCAGGAGACTGAAGATGAACTCATTGAGATGCCCTTCCATGAGCATCCATCAGAAAGGAATTCCCACAGGACCAGTGCACCATCCTGGGTTTCATCACATCCTTTTAAAGTCCTTCAACAGTGCCTTGATTTAGGCTATATGGCTTTTTTTTTTTTTTTCTAAAAATCTCAGAAAATTACTTTGGGAACCCATAGTGTATTGGTGGTGTGGTATGGTGTGCAAGCACCATGAAACTGTGCTTCTCACACCTGTACTCTTGGCCAGTCTCTGAGCAGGCTCTTTCAGCTGTGCCCATTCATTATGCCACTGAAGCATGTATAGATGGATTCCTGCTCAGCAGCCTTGGTCTCAGCTCTTAGCCCTGCTTCCTGACACAAATCAGCTGCTCTCTGGCAGTAGCAGATACACCTGTCAAGTTCCCTACTTGGTGAAGAGAGACAAAGCCACACTGAGGAAGCACAGAAGCTCACAGGGTGCAGGCACAGCTGGCTTGCTTACAGGGCTGTTGTTGATGGGGAAGGCAGCAGAGAGGCAATCCCCTTGACATCTGGGCAGACCAGCACCCAGCACCACCCCACCACAGAGGAAGGACCAAGAGGGCCAGATAACAGATGCCATCCTGAAGAGGCTGGCAGGGATGAACCACTGCTGTGGTTGGACATGGGAGGCAGCAGAGCCATCAGTACAGAAGGGGGAACCCTCATTTAGGGACAGGTCACTAAACCATGCATGATAAGAGGGGTACCCTGCACTGGGGTGATTGGCGGCTCTGCTCAGCACATTAGCCAGAGCTGGAAGATCAGACATTGCTGCCAAACAGGCACAAGCCATAGGTAGAAGCCAGCACAGCACTGCTGGTATTCAGTGGACAGAGACATCCCAGGTCTCACACACTGTGAAGGCCCTGGCAGCCGTGCAGCACTGGGCATGAGTCAGGCAGCAGGCCTGCATACATTCTCCCATCTACTTCATGTGACACCATTTACTTTCCAACAACTGAACAGCTTTTGAAATAAAGTGCTCCTTGGATGCACCTGTGTTAAAATAAAAGGGTTCTTTATTAAATGCAAGGAAGAGCAAGTCAGTAACAACAGCACAGGTTTGCCCAGTATCTGCTGGTAGCACCCACCTCCTCCAGCAGCCATGGAGGATCCCGGGGCCCATTTCATACATTGCTTATGAGTACAGCCATGGAGACGCAGCTTAAATACACCAGCTACAGCACTAGATCTGTAACAGAGCAACACCATGCTCTTTGCCACCATATCTGAAACCTCAGAGGCTCAATGGGGAAATGACACAGGAGAAACTCCCACTCCTGATGTGAAGGAGCATAGGGAAAGGCAAGTGATTTATACACGACTTTTCACTTAAAGGTAGGATGAGGTAGTCAGGACCCTACCTTTGTTGCAAGTCATAGTAGCTCTCAAATAAAGAGGATTCCTGCTAAAGGAGGACAAAAAACCCACATAGGGCAGCCAGATGAACAGAACTGTAAGTCCACAGCACAGCAAGTGGCACCAATACTCATACTAGAGCTGCTACAACCCATCACAGCAAGGGATGCCCTCTCCAGCACCTTTCCACTGCAAGGGACAGGACTTGCAGAAATCTCAGTGTCAGGTGGGAAGACAATCTCAAAAAAGTTGAAGACTTCACTGAAGATCCTTTCCTGTCAGGCCCTTCTGGTTCAAATGTAGAAGCTCTCGTCCTGGGGAGCTTCCATGAGCTATGTTGTCACCCGAGCAAAACAGTGATTCCCTCATCACATGACATACATTTGGGACAGGAAAGGAAGAAAGGGCAGGTACTTCAGAGATGGTGCCCTGATTCCAGCTGAGCCCTGGCCTGGAGGGGCAGCAAAAGCACTATAAAGCCTCACTGCAATGCCAAGTACTGGGGAAAAAAACCAAAGCCTTCAAGACTGTGCAAGCAGCCTGCACAGACCACTACTAAGCTGTACTCTGACCCTTACATAGCTTTTCAATCTGTATTTGCTCACAATTTAATAACTAAAACAGAGTCCATAAGACATCTGTCAAGCACTGTCTCACAGATAACCCGGTAAGAAAGGCTCCTGCACACTGAGGCACATCTCACATACCTGCTCTAGGTAGGCTTCTTTTGCCTTTAATCACTTCTGCCATGAATAAGTAACACCTAATGAAAGTGCTTTACCTGAAAGTATTTGTAGTCTGATACCCCCCTGCTACTCACACACCTAAGACAGTCCCTTGTTAAGATTACAGTAGCAAGGGCAGGAGACATGTGGAAGGACACACTGCTTTGCATAAATGCTTAAAGCAGTCATTTAGCTTCGTATCAGTTTCTTATTTCAGACTTTAGGCCCCACTCAGAGCCTTTCAGTGTTCTCTAACATGTGCATACTTAATACATGACAAAATTAAAGCCTTCCTCACTGTAGAATCATCCTCCATTCAGGCAGCTCCACAGCTGATACTGCTTGAGCAAGCACTCCCACAAACAGCATATGGTGTGTCACTCACCGCTGCCAAAGGACTGGCTCTAGAATCTTCTACCACAAAGCTCTTCAACTCTGCTGCCTTGGTGGGGAAGCTGCCTAGAGTATCTACTACACACAGAAAGGTAGCAAGAGCATTTATGAAGCTAGGGGATTAGATTGAACTTGCTTTGATGCATATTCATAAATGCTCATATACTTACATGTTTGTGTAAGAAAATGCCAAATCAGTTAGTCACAGATAATAGAGTACAGCTCATCTCTTTAGTGCCTTTTATACTCACCATTCCCAATTTTGCTGTTGCCTGACAATTTTCCTTTGCAACAGTTGCTAAGCAAAACATTTGCCATTCAGCTTGCTATCACAACTGATACTTAGTGATTGTTCCTAATGGTTACAAGATAAAATGCACAGCTGTTGAATCTTGTTCCATTTTTGACCCACCTTGGGTTTTTCAGATCTGACACACTCAAGATATTTTATTCTTCACCTAGGGAATTCCTAAACTCTGCAATATATGCATGCACAACATATAACCCATGCACTATATGCATGCTTGTCATCTGTCTTCTCAACCACGGAATCATCTGACCATGGCGAGGTGCATGCAGATGACAGATACCATGAAAGTCAAATCACCCCAGTACAAACAGCTGAGGAACACTCATTGTCACTTGTTTCAGAAGACTTAACCTTATTACAGCAATATCCACAGACGGTCTGTCAGTATCTACTGAAAACAGGTATCTTGCTAGCACCCTAAAGCATCTACCATAGCTCTTCTAATGAGAGGAATTTGGGGTTATTTCTGGAAGTTCCAAGTAGCTTTGTTTCTCCTACAGTAAACCAGTTCTGTGTAAGACCAATACAGAAAAATTAATTCAAGACAGACTCAAGCTCCTATATTTAATATTTGTGGCTAAGACACTATACCATAGGTTAGCAGCCACACCAAGCACCCAACAGAATAGGAAGCTGAACTCATCTCCTTTCCTGCTCAAGTATAAAAAAGCAAACAAAAGCCAGCTTCATAGTAACGTCAGAAGGAACCGCCTCTCTTTACCCTCAACAGACACATGGACAGGTTTATTTCAGTCCCGTCCTTAGACTGGAAAACCTTTCCTATTCACCTTCAGCCCAAGAGCTTCCTAAGCCAGTAGGCCCCAATAACAAACAGGATGGTAAAGTTACTTTGCCATTAGCCTTAGCTTCACCACAGAGGAAAAAGCACACCCGTCAATCCTTCCTCTTCCATGTCTAATTCATATAAACTTCATCCATGGATGATCAGACTGTTCAGAAAGGACAGGTGGTGATGGAAAAAGACCTTTGGACACACGGGGAAAGCAAACTTCTGCAATACCTAAGGGATGATAGGAGTCTTCAGAAACAACTTTGGAAAATAACAGCAGTACAGGTTGTCCCATGCACTGAAGCTCCAAGGAGGACAAAGCAGGTCTTCACAAGTGAATGGTACTACATGGAAGGAGGAAAAAGCCCCATACTGTGTATATGTACAGGTAGAGATGAGTTTGTTACGAGAGAAAGAAACAGAGGGATCTGCCTTCTGCAGGAGGAACAGTAGGAAGGTAAATCACACCCTGCCTAGGACCCACCCCATCGAAGTTTGCTACAGTTATGCCCCCGCTGATAGCAGGAGTAAGCTATAGACTGTGCTGCAAAATTATACCTTCCTTCTTGCCCAAAACCACACCTCAGTAACTGATTTGAATTTTATTCTTTTTTTTCCACCATCACAACTGCTTGTATTCAGTAGTGGCCAAGTCACTGAGTGACACCCATCCAACCCCTTATGCCAAGGGGCACAGTCCCCTTTCCCAGACTGCCGAGCCTGGATAGCTTCATGTATTAATCTCAGACCAAGGTCCCAGCAGAACCCTCTTTGGTAGAGATCAAGTTATTATGGAACAAGTTAATTCCTGGAAAAATCTCCTTGGCTTCAAGCTTACATCAATGATAAATGCAGTTCAGTCCAATCCAATCTTTGTTCCTAAAACCATCTGTTTTCTTCTCTCCCCACAGCTCCCAGGGCTGCAGGGATGAGCAGGTCTCTGCAAGAGAGCTAATGGCAGGCTACATTGCCTCACAGGAATACCAACATAAAACACATTGTTTCAGGGTCTCTGGTTAAGCACTAATCTTCTTCCGGATTTGGATGCCAGCCCCGATTATGAGAAGTATGCAGTAAACAGAACTGTGCCATGTGATATGTGCACTTAACCCTCTTCTTGCTGGCAGCTGCACTTCAGCACAACACTGCAGGGGGAACAGCAAAACAGCATCTCCAGAGGCTGACTGGCCTTCTGTCCTCTGCTTGGTGCTCACTGCTGACTCCTGTGGAAAACCACGTCCACACAGTGGAAGGTTGCAGAAGGATGAATGCTATTTCCACCATAACCAGTCCCCTGGAAGTCTGCTTTGTTCTTTGATCTGACCCAACTGCATGGCTAGGAACCAGCCACAGCCACATCCAACAAAACTGGTCTATGTGCAGCTTCACAGGGAAACGGGTATGGGTAATTAGATCCTGAAGTGGGAGGCTCAAGCTGATCTTGTGGGCCAGGAAGAAATAATCCCAGTACAAACACAGTGAATAACCAGTGGGTGGCCTTGAAGAGCAAGGGCACAGTTGTCCCAACCCTTTCCTCAGCAAGCAATCACACAATTGTTACTCACCACAGTAGGTACTGGCTGTTGCCCAGGGGCACCAGGGCTGCTGCACAAGCATCCAGTGCAGCGCCTCGCACACTGTGCACCTACTCCAACTGCTGCCACACATTGTGCAGTTATGGCCACACAATCCTACACCAGCACCCACCACAGCTTGTGAAGTGGCCTGAACCAGCAGTCTGGAGACAGGTTAGGTAATGAATTTCAGCTGCCCCCCCCGCCCCCATCCTCTTCCCTCCCACAGGATTACATATCCTAACATCAAGGCACATAGGATCTAACCTTTCCAGCACTCTTCCTCTTATGTAGTCAAATGGCCACAAAGCATTGTGCCTGTAAACAAAACATTTTCTCCCTGTACAGATCAGGCAATCCAACTCAAAGTTGAGCTTTCACAGCTTTAAGCTTGTGAGCCTAGCTACACTTAGTAGTAGGCCCAGGACCTCCTCACATCCTACCTCCCACATGCTGCACTGACATCTGCCAGAGGAAATTAGTCATTTCCATATCAGACTGTCTCCCATGCCATGAGCCAGCCAGCCCATTTCTGCAAGCAGGTAAGGTATTGTTAAGCAAAACAGAATTTATTTCTTCCCTTCTCAGCTGCCAAAACAGCTCAGCCTCTTTTGCACTGCTTAGCAGGCCACTTTCTAACAGGCTTTTTTCCCTGACTTCCTGATGCTTAAGAACCCAATCCTGATAATTTAGAGCCTGTCTCCAGCTCTGTGGTTTCTCTGTATTTAGGACTGCTGTAGGCTGAGCTCTACCCAGGAAGACTCAGCACGGAGCCCTGACAAGCTCACACTGCAGATTCTGAACTACACTCAAAGCCACGGTTGGCAAAGCAGAAGCAGATCAGACCAGAGCACTATACATTTGCTAAGGAATCAAGAACCAGGCACCCATCAGCAGAACCAGGGCAGCAGCACATCTCCCTGCTGACAGGGAATTCAAGCTCAGCTCACTGTAGCAGCAGCCAGCTGCATTATCCCAACAGGGAAGCACCAGCTTCTAGGTATGATGAGCCAACCCACAACACAGCCCTTTTCTCCCCAAACTCTCTACAGCAGCCTGGCCACTCTTTGAAGTTGGTGATCAGACTACCAGTACCTGTTCATGGATGAAGCCTGGTATTCTGCAAAGCAGCATGGCAAAGTCTTCAGGTTTAGAGCTTTCAGACTTGGAAGACTACAGACTGCACTTGCTGAGCAGCTTTGTTTCCTCAAAGCTTCAGCAACTGGGTTCGTGGGAACTGCTCTGAGCTCTGGCAATCTCTGCAGGGCCTAAGAGGAGGCGACTAATGCTTCTGCATAAGCAACAGAAGCAGCTTCTTTCCCAGTTCAGCAGCTGCTGCACAGCAGTTCTTTGACCAGCTATTAAGCACTCACTTCCAGAAGGCAGGAGACTGCATTGGACTCAAAAAATGAGACAGATGCCAAATCCCAGTACAAGGCCAGTGCTTGGGGAACTAAGGCAATGTGATGTTCAGAACACAGATCCACCATCCTTATACTTCCCCCCAGCTCTTTCCCATCCTCCTTCTGCTCCCTCCCTATCTAGGTTTAACTCTTCTCCCTCTTACTGCTTCGGGTAAATTAATTTTAGCACCAATTAAGTTCTTTCATCTGGCTCACAGTTCAGATCCACAAACAGTTATGTTAGATCAATGCAGAGGCTGTGCCTTGCAAAGAAGGGAAGTTGTTTGCCTTGCTGGCAACACACATTTCTCAAGCAGCCCCCTTACTCCATCAAGCCTATGCTTCCAACCTTACTTGGTGATGTTTCAATTCCCCCCTCCCAAAACCCCTCCCTCAATCTCAGATATCTTGCATGGCTAGAGGTGTTTTTTTAAACTGCATTCCTACCTATGGAGAGTTGGCAGACACTATTCTTTTCACATGCAGACTAGAATTATCACCTGGTCCAAGCTGCAAAAATTCAAGGAATTTGGGCAGGGCTTAAAGAAAGAGAAAGCTGTTCCTTTGCTTTCCAACCTAGTAAAAGATATTCAGAAGCCTGAAACAGAGCACAAACCTCAAGCTCCTTTGGCTGTTGGAGCCAGGTCCCCTGTAAGTTTGCTGCAGCTCCAAATACCATAATGCTGAGGGACTGGTTTCATGTCTGGCCTTGACTACTTTATTGACAAGCTGCCATTAAAGTGGGTAGTCCCCCACTCCATCACCTCCTCCTTCTCTTAACCTTAGGCTCAGCAGGATAAACTTACCTGTTTGAAAACTCACTTTTCCACAGCATGCACAGGTACTGATCATGGGTGCATCCAGCTGAGAACCAGGGATAAATAAGCAGTCAGACTAGACTGAAAATTGTGAAACTGCATCTGGAGGAGTCTTGCCCCAAGTAAATGGATTAAAAGAGAACACTAAGCATTTGCATATGCAAAAGGTAAATAAATTAGGTGCAAAAGAGAAGATGTTGGCAGGTTTTTAATCAACAGGGGCTGCCAATTTGAGTATACCTTATGTCACCCTCTGGCAAACTGTCTAGAATACACTTTACAGACAATTAAACACTACATTATTCAATCCTTTTGTAAGGCTGCAGAACTACCAGAGTTCTACATAAGCTACATTAAGAGCTCTGTAGTATGTTACCCCCAACATACACGTGAAAAATATTTTGTAGGTAGCAAATGAGGGGGTGTAATATTTCTATGCTCTCTCTTACTAATCTTGTAAGGATGATATTGTTCTGGTGCATCACAATTTCATGACAAATAAGCACCCTTATGAAACCTTGTTAGGGGTTCACATGATAAGTAGTCACAGGAAAATGTGACCTACCAACCCATCACACAAGAAAGTCAGAGGGGAACAAGCACAACTGAGTTTTGCCAACACCTCACTCTTTGCTATAGCATCAAGACAGCACTCAAAGCCAGAGTCACACTTATCCAAAGGATACCCCAGCACTGATGAAGAGCTTTACGCTTTGCTGAGAGCACTCTTCCATCAGACAGGCTGTGCAGACCAAAATCACACATCTGATTCACACAGCCTGCCCCAGTGCAAGTACTCCCCTACCTCAAGCCTGCCTGCTGCTGCCCCGCTCAGTAGAGCAAGGCTTACTAGGAGGCTGCAGAGGCCACCACCCACAGTAGACTTCCAAATAAGTTCAGAATGAAAGCAACACCACCAAAATAATCTATGGGAAAAAGATAATTATTAAAAGTTTATTACAAAGTTTCAAAAGCTCCTTCCAGCACCACATCACTGTTAACATCTGCAGACCATGGAGGCCAGCAAGCCACCTAAGCAGAACGGCAATCTTCAATCCAAATCATGAGATCACTGAACACAATGGCAGAGTAAAACAGGTACATGGATTACTCTTCCCAGCTCCTATTAATGAAGGTGGGGCAAGGAAGGGAAGGGAGAAGAGGACGAAAGGATTTGGGATAGGGAAATACAGGTAGTAAAACAGATAAAAGAATACCATCATAGGCTTAAAACTCAAAGCAAAATTTAACCAAAAACAGCATGACAACAGTTTGCTTGCTTTGGCTATGTCCACAGCAGAAACTTGCTACAAAAATCCTGCTGTACTTCACTAGCAGATTCAGAAGGTTGTGGAGAAAAGGACATCTTCATTCCCAGTTTTGTAGAGGGACACAGAGCAGACAACTGAATCTAAAGATGACAGAAATACAGAAGCACTACTCTAAAGTGGTCTTTTATTAGACATGATCCTGAGAGGACTGTGAAGCACTCAAGCAGAGTGTGCTGATTGTGGCTGCACCAGCACCTAAACCCACCAACAACTCAAATGCATGGTGCTAGTGCAGAAGAGCATGGAATTGAAAATATTTGCTTTGAGTCAAGTGGATTGCAAGTACTAGAAATGGGGAAGCAACTTTTATATGCTGTAATAAGCACAAGTGGTCTTAAGATAACACTGAGAAGTAAAAAAAGAGGGTCCATTTAAAATCAGTTACCATCACTACAGTACTCATGGTCTTGCAGTGTCTGGGAACCACACACAGATGAGAGTTCTGCTGTGCAGGGTACTGTACAAATGCAGGGCAGAAACGCTGCCCCTTCCTCAAGTTACCCTACAGGCTACAAGCGTGGCAGGAGACTGCAGGAAGATGCAAAGGCAAAGCAACAGGCAGAGACTGCTCAGGCCACCAGGAAGCCTTCTTGACATATCATAGGGTCCACAACAGACACAGATATCTGGCCACTGGCACTCTAGGACTTCCTCCTCACCTTACTGACCACTCTGACCTACATGGCAACAAGTACATTTTCAATCTTTCATTGAAGGATTGTGATGGCTTGGTTTTGTTTTTTAAAAATAAATACACTCAACCATTAGGCAAAAGAGACTTCATTTTTCCTACCTTATCACAGGCCAAACGCTGCAAATAAATACTACTCAGCTGCTGGGCACAGCACCCCTCCTAGCTGATGGCCAGCAGCTGGGCAGCTGGGTATTTTACCACTGCAGGGCCTTTGCTTACTGCAGTTGCATGTTCTCACTCACCTTCAACACCTTCTCATCCAGCAGAGCTCTCCATTTAAAAAGCTGCCCACACTTGTTCCTCACCACAGTCCTCCCAAAGAAGGAAAAGCCTGAGTTATAAGCAGCTTCATCTCAGGAGGTCAAAGTGAGGAAGCAGAACAAAGGCTGGAGCCAAGCATGCTGGTACTGCCCTCCTGCCAAGGTATGAACGGGAGGGCAGAAGCCACCTTCAGGGAAGTGGCTCATTGCTCCCAAAAGGAGAAGTGGCTGAAGAATGCAGGTGAGGGATGTGTCTGCTTGGAAACCCCAAGCCCTGCAGAACAAATAGGGCCAGGAGCTGAAGTCTCTTGGCTTTGCCTACAAAGCAATTTGGTGGGTAGGGGAGAGCACAGACACTGTGCACAGGGACAAGAGGGAGCTCTGACAGCAAGCAGCATTGAGCCTGCTGCAATGTAGGGAGTTTCTACCATGTAATAAACCAAACATTAAGTACTATTGCATCACTCCTTCGAGACCACCTGAAAGTCTCACCCAACACCAGGGGGTCCTCCAACACAGCTTTCAAAGTAAAGGCTCTTTTCTAGCAAAGGGGCAGCAGGAGATCACCATGAGCTGGCACACCAGCTCCATGGGGCTCCTGAGCTTCTCTCTGCTGTGAGAACCCCACATGGTACCACCTGGCTTGGAGAAAAGGAAGCATGGCCTGTGCCAGGCTTGCCATGTCACCTGTACCCGCTTCCTGGGCCATCAGCAGTAATTAACCTCTCACTGGACTGCAGGCAAAAGTTGTTCCAAAATCTGTAAACACAGAGGATATTATGCTTCAAGTGTTTTAGTTACTGTAAGCAGTTCACTAATTACAGTAGTAATAATTGGATTATGGCCAGTTAACAGCTTTAAAGAAAAGAGCCCTTACAGAAGGGGGAGGGAAATACTCCTTTTGGTCTAGGATGGAAACAGCTCTCAGCCTTCCACCCTGCAGGAGGCTGTCAGTCACTGGCCAGGTCAGACCATTTGCAACAGGCTGCAACAGCAAGGAGCAGTGTAATGTGTCACTAAATAATACACTGGCATGTGAAAATTATTAGTCTTGGAGGCAGTGTGCTTGCAGGAACAGAAGGTCTCCTGTTCATATGCTGGCCACATTGACTCCAACACCTCTGCAGGACCGGACCCAGAAGACATGATGCAGACACGCACATGCACACTGTTACAGACACAGTATCAAGCCCACAGTGCTTTGTTTCAGCATGCAAGGAGTTGTGACTACAGGTATATCAGCAACTTTGACACCTGCTAGCTCCAACCAAACAGCTGAATGCAAACACCCACATTAACAGGAGCAAACCACTCTCATCAGAAAGAACAGCTAGAAATTTCCTTTCATCAGCAATTGTTACCAGCAGAGTAAGGACCACACTATCAGGCTTTAATCCTTTAGTTGCTCCAGCTACTAAAAACCCATACAAAACATGCAGGGGTGCTGCTCCCAGCACACCTGACACTCAGACCTCTCCTTGTTCTTCTGAAGCATCTGACTACAGAGCTGTCTTTGCAGAAAAGTGGCTGGATCCACCAATGGATCCTGGCAAGTTGCAGTCTCTCCACATTAGGCTAGAACAAGGCAGACTGCCAGCTCTGGAAGATTAAGTTTTTTGTGGCCATGCCTTTTCTGGGAAGTGCAGGAGGCCCCAGATGCACATCCTCCCCCTTGAAGGGCACCTTTCAGCACCCTCCACAAAAGGGGAAAGGAAGCACTTAATATTTGGTTTATTTTACCCATTTTACACAAGTCCCAAGTGTGTTGAAACCACGATGAAGGGAACAATTCTCATTCCCAGATGACTGGTCTAATGGTTCTGTCAAGAGTATGTCTTGCAGGCTGGGTAGCTCTTCCTAACTAAGGAAAAGTAATACCTCACACTCTCACCACCCACTTTTTCCTCTCTACTTGCCCTAGGAAAAGCAGGTCCGGACACTCCTTGCTAGCCCTCACCCACAGCAGCCACACCTCAGTGGTGCCCCTTGCGCAAGGTCTTCAGTTCCTCCCCACACCCCTTCCTCAGCAGTATCTTACTCTGGTTTTCTTGTTCTCCTCCCCCTTCAGAGGTCTTCAGCTGAGGACTGGCAGAAACTGAGCCTGGTATCGCTGGCTGGAGGGTGAGGACTTCTGGCAGGAGAAAACTAGTGGAGCTGGGCATCTTGCCCAGAGTGAGTTCACACTTGGCTCACCACAGCTGGAAACACTCTCATCCCTGTTCCCCAACAGCCCAACAAAACCCTCAGGAAACAGCAAGTTTCCACGTGTTAGCCATTTTGAAACAGACTGGTTCACATTCATGAATGTGCTCCACTGCTGCCCGCACCCAGCCCTCCGTGCACAGCACAGCCACCTGCAAGCACCACTGCCAAAAGGCACTTGATGAGCAAGATCTGACGGAGCACAAGGTCTGGCTTTGTGTGTGGAGCCAGGTACGGCCAAGACCGATGCTTCCTCTGGAGATGGCCCTCCTGTACAGCAACGCCACTAGCGGAGTTAAAGGGAAGACAGAGGCTTGAACAAACATATCCTCCCACTTCTCTTCCCACCACATCCTCACACCTGAGTTACCGCTCCCTCCACCCCCCACCACCAGTAGGAGATCTCTGCATCTCCCAAACCAGATACAACATATAGGAAACTCACCTGGAAGCATAAATACACTTAAATGACTGGAACTGCTTTTGGCTGCAATCAAAGTTTTCCTTAGGAAATTAAGTGTTTTCCACTGTGATTAGACCATGTCTGCACCAGGGTTTAACAGCTCTAAACAAAGCATCCTTTCTTTGGCATTGTTTAGTAGTTAAGAAACTAACTTGCTTTTTTTGCACCCATGGAGCCAAATGTCAAAGTTTTCTTGTGGATAATACATTTAAATAGCAGAATTAACTACTGAATCTACTGAAGGGTAGATTTAAATCAACAGAGGGGGAATCACAGGTAAGTATACTGGGTAGCAAGAGAAACTCAGCTGCAGGAATCTGGCCAGGAAACAGGGCTCTGGGATGTACGCATCACTTTCCGTGATGAAAAGAGCACTCGGCGAGGATGCAGACACCATACATGGTTGTCTCACTCTCCCTTGTCTCTGAGGCCTTTACAGGCTAGCTCCTGGAATGAAGATGTAGCAGCACAAATTCCATTTACAGCAGCGGTGAAGTTCAAGTGCTTAGTATCATATGCTGCAGCAAGAAGCAGCAAGTGCCCTGGCTGCTTGATCTAAAGTCATGGAAAGCAGAACTCCCTCCTCTGCTGTCAACTGGCCTTACTTCAGCACCTCTGTAGGGTGGGAGAGCTGTCCTTAGCATTGTAAAAGGAAGCATGAGTATTCTGCAGGAAACTTCTCTGGCCATACAGCACTCTGTTCACAAAAGGAGCAGCGTGAACAGGCTGCCCACCCACACTGTGCTGTGGGGCAGAGAGATACAAGATTTCACAAGGGTTCCTCTGAAAAGTGAGGGCCGTGCATAAGCAGAGCCCACTCGAGCCATCCTGAAGGGGAAGCCCTATGCTGCAGTAATGCACTGTCCCTGCAAAGTCAAACAGGCTGCCAAAGCAGCAGCCAGCTGATACATCAAGTCATCCTTGCCTTCCCATTGACCACATAAGCCATCTATGAGGACGTGAAACAAGCTGCTGCTTAAGAAGTTTGCCCTGCAGCCTCATCTGCCTATCAGCTATCCACACTAGTGTGTTTCTGTAAGATTGCCCAGAAGCCCAGGATTGCTGGTAATGAGATTTACTTGAAACCACTCCAGTGTGAGCAACACACAGGTGATACGTGGAGACTCCTTTCAGTGGCATCCACTGTAGTGATTGTTAATGGCCAAGGCACAGCCTTTTCACCTGCCAGCACTTCCATCTTGGCTCCAATATAATGGAAAGTCCAGTTTTGTTGTTATTTCCCACACCACAGGGATGAACACATTTTCAGGAAGCTTTCAGTCTATGTAGATAGAATGACAAATCAAAGACTCATCTGGATAAGAGACCAAAATCCCCTCTGTTTATTCAGTCATACGACAGCCCTGCCACTGGGAGCTGTTTCAGTGCACTGAGGGTGGAGAAGGTCTCTGCAGAGCCTTGTTCACATTGTAGTGCTTCGAAGCAGCAACAGTTACAGAAGGAGGGGATAACTGAAGGTAAAAACCTCATGTCAGACAGCTGCAGTGCTGGTACAAGGGTTGGCTTGCAAAGGCCTGATCCAGCCTTTACCAACAGCATACAGACATTGCCAGCTGAGCAGGAAAGGCAGAACAACAGGAAACCAACGTGGAGAGAAAATGCTTTTGCTTTACTGCCTAATAGGGAGCCGAGAGGTTAAACTGGCACCAGGCCACACCACAAACATCCTATGACCAAGTTCTGTTCTCATGCAGCGAGGAACAAGAGAAAGGAAGGCAATGGTGGGAGGAGAATAGGAAGTGAGCTTTTTTTGCTAATCATGTTAATGTTAGTGGTTTTGCTCACTTAAGCATCTTGGGTCAACCCTAAAGAAGTCCCCAGTTCCATCTCAGGGATACAGGTGACCATTTAGAACCTATCTGCTATGCCAAACTGGCCTGTCAAAATAAAGCAGCAGGTGGATTCACAGACTTCAAGAGAGACTTTTCTGGCATGAATAGCACCAGACAGAAGGTCCTGATAATGATGAGGCTATCTTACCACTCCACACCAGCTCATCCCAACAGATCCAAGCTCTGTGTAACATGCTTCAGCCCCAAAAATCACAGTAAGAGCAAGTCTTATGCCTCCATGAAAAGATGACACTGCCTTTCTAGCTAAAGGCATGTTTTTCCCATGTAGCAGTTGCCAAGCAAACTACACTTCCCCTACACCCCCCTTCATCTATGGCTTTGAGGAGAGATGAGACACTTTTACATTGCTATATACAAGATTTGTAGAAGTCATGCTAAGCACATTCCTTATGGCAACCATCTTGTTTCCAATAGCCATACACAGCAAGAAATCAGTATTATGTTCTTATATAAAAGAACAGTAAACTCAGTTTCACTCTGTGCACCCCATTCTCTGCAAACACCATTGCTTAGACTGTACAAAATGCCTCAAAAATCACAGCAAATACACGCAGCAAGCCCCTGGGGTAGATGGAACACATTACAGTGAGAGCAGTCCACTGTATTACAGCAGCTTCCCAACATTTCCCCAAACAGCTCTCCAGTATCTTTTCTACAGTAACTGTTTTCCACACCTCATAGTCAGAAAGAGCACAGCCATCCTCTGCTAGTTTAAGTGCACCCCAGAGAACAGCCTATGTGTCAGGCACAACAGTGATAATCCACAGGCAGCTGGAAAATGCTCTCAGCCCTTCCCCAGCACAGCCGTGCAAGTTTTCACCATCTCTGTCACTGCTGCTTGTGCCAACCTTAAGAACTCCAGGCCAAAGTCTTAAGTGGATCCCAGTGAGCAGCAGAGCAGCACACAGGCTTATAACCTGGCTGGGGAGGTCAACTCAACCCTGCTTCTCCTCCCGTTAAAAAAAAATGCACAAGATTTTAGATTGTTGAACCAAACCTTCACAGCACACATGAGAAAAGCAAGGAGTCTACAGCAGGAGCAGCAGGGGAGCATATTACTACGGGTGGTCACCTCGGTCTGGTAAGAGCAGGTACCACTCACTGGGTCTCCACTTGTAATACACGCAGCTTCTAAAAATGTGATCCCCGTGTTTACTGGCCCACATTCTCACAGCTACCATCCAGTTACACCTGGATTTCACAGCCAGACAACACCACCTCATACAAAAGCACCTGCTTCCTTTTAAGGGGGCAAGTTCTCACAAGACAGCTGAGAAAACAGAAGTTTCTAAACAGCTTCCACTTTAAAGATGTCCTACGTGGCATGCCAGGCATCCCAAGCTACACCAGCAAACACTGCAAGCTGTCAGGGAGGAATACAGTATGACCCTCTCCAGGTTTTGCACTTACGCACGCAAAAGCTTCATTACCAAATCACGCACACAAGAATTAAAACTGGTTGCCTGAAGCAATCAGCAAGAAATTCCCCAGACAGACACTTTACATTGCTGGGCTGGTAGCTGATACCTTTGAGGTGTTTCACCCTTCCCTAGAGAATCAGGAGAAGGAACAGTTCAACACAGTTTGGCGCGCATCGTGTTCTCATGCGATGATCCTTGGGATCTGTTAGAGGCCCACAAAGAACACGCAGTCTTCTTTTTATCCCATGCCTGCTTTCTCCTTAGTTTCTTCCTTAGATAAGATACTGAATAAGCAGTTAAGTCACTGCAAGAAAGCACATACAACTCATTCATCATGCACCAAGATGTTACAATGAATAATAATACACTTGTTAAAAACCCACAAGCGCACATCCTGACAACGCCTGATCACAGGAAGCACGAGGCAGCTCCCACACTCAAGGACAAATAACTGATCTAGAAAGTCAGGTATTTCCAGAGCCCCCTATAGCAACTTGTGAGTCAAATGTTTTGAAGAACAAGTATCTGGCAATAAGCTTAAATATGTTAAACAACAGCTTTATCCAAAAGGTAAGAGCTGCTCTCTTACAGTCCAACAGGCAGGCGAGCCAGCAGCCTTACAAGTTTCACCATTCTACTTCCATATTGATACTGGTCAGTGCAAAATAAGGTGCCAGGATCCTCAGATGCATCAAGGTTGCCTTTCCTACAGCACACCCATACTGCTAAGACCATGCAAGGACTATACCTTGCTACGGCACATCAGGTACTGCATATGCAGCATCACTCACAGCAGAGCAAAGGGACCCAGTGCTGCACATTCACTACAACACACATTTATTTACCTCTCCACTGAATCTATGATGGTACTGAAAATTTAACAAACTACAGATCAGGTGAAGATCCACAACAGCTACCACTGCTGCAGCTTTCTGGAAATCCAGATAACCTTCTCAAACTAGACCCTTGTCTAGACAAAAGAACACCCAATCCAAGGTAAAAAGAGAGCTGTGACTGCGACACATTTTGTCAGAGATACTAGTCACTCTCAATACCACCTGATCTGAGCCTTCTACCAGCAGGCTTGGAGGTAGAATGTTTCCATGAGGGACCTGGGCTCTGTTTGACAGGTATTTTCTAGCATTGACAACACCAGCTCAAACAGAGAGATGATTAGGACAGCAAAATTCAAAGCAGAACAAAAGCAGTAAGGCCTGTTGGACACAGACACAATAGGGTGATGAGACCCATGGGTTCTTCAGTTATAGAATCACCCTTGTATCTTTACACGCAGTGCATGGCACAGTGTCAAGGGAGGTTCTGGGAAACAGCCATTTCTAACAGGACATGTCTGTAAGTTCATTAATAATTGTACTAAGGGAGCACTTCTTCAAGGTAAAAAAGGTGCTTCCAAAGTCTGTGCTATCACCGTTTCAGCAACACTGCAACTGAACAGTGCAGAGCTATCATTTATTGCCACAGAAATGCCAACCTGGTGAGGCAGAGCAGCACCGAGTAAAGGCACCTTTATTTCCTTGATCCAATTTATTTTTTAAAGAGAAAAAAGCATCACTAGTGTTCCTTACAGCATTTAAGTTGTATATGGCAAACAAACACTGCTTCCTACTCATATTGTCAAGGCAGCAGTTGTCAGGTCAGAACAGCAGGAGGTTGTCCTCCTCACTACCACCCTTCACCTGCCAAGAAGCACCAAGCACTCATCCAGTCCCTCAAGACCAAATCCCGCTCCTTCACCAACCCCGCCCCCCCCAAGTGACTCAGGAGAAGTCTGAACACTGCAGCTGGCCATCTGTCAGTAAACACCCATATATGTACTTTTGGCACGGCGAGCTTCTCTACCTCCACAGCCAGGTGAGACCATGGCAGGGGCTTCTAGCAAGTTTTGCTTTGTAACACTGGGAAGCAGCAGAAGCAGCCTTGTTAAACCTTGGCTAGTACAACTTGGACACCCGAGTCCAGACAGGAGAGAGGAGAATAAAGAAAAGGCTATTAGAAGAAACTACTGGATGAGTTCAACAGTGCAAAGTATTTCAATCCCTAGAAGAGACTCCCTGCTCCTGCACAAAGAGCTGACATCAAGTGAGAAGTAGCTGAATTTGTTCTGCACATTATACTTTTTTGCCACTTATGAATAGCAATGCTGCAACAAGCCCTTTAAAACCTCTTAGAGTCTCTGCTGATAGACATGAAAAATAAGCTTTGCATAGAAAGCTGCTTTCCTCCTAGGAGCTGTCACTTTATCCCTACACTGTAAAACAGTAACTTCTCAGGAAGGGGCAGATGGGAAGAGGTCCGAGACCAGTGTCTCAGTCTCTTCTCTGTATAGTGTTCCAGAGGCCAAACTTCACCCTCCAAATACAAAATTCACTCTGCAGATTGTCTATTTACCAAACTCAAAGCAGCTCTTGAGATCGTATCTCAAGCAGCAGCCCAGATAGCCAATGTCTCAGTGCAGGCAGGAAACCTGCAAACAAGCTCCTGAAGACTCAGCAAACTTGTCCTTACAGCACAGCATGCCTGTTGAGGCCGTTATGTTCAAAAAAATAAAAATCAGCAGTTCTTCCCACTTCCGATGCCCGCTATGAGCTCTGCTGAGCCTGTGCAGTTGGGAGAAGGGGAGCTGGATTCAATTCATCTGTGAGCAACATCTCTAGACTGTTTGCTTCCCAAGCCTCAATTAATCCCAGCTGCTCAAAGCTGCAGAGGACAGCACCGTGGTACAGCTATTTGCAGCCCACAGGGCCTTACTGAGCCAGGATGCAAGGGGCTGGGCTGGAAGTAGCCAGCAAGACATGGTCACTTCTCCCACAGACGTTTACTCACTGGATTACTGGCCATGCCACCACTTCAGACATGCTGTCTCTCCTCCCACAGAGGGCCCAAGCAGGAAAGTTTCAAGTCTGCCTTACTGCCTGGCTTCAGTGCTACAAGTAACAACTCGGTAATACTTAAATCAGATTTTGTACTGTCTGATTTAAGTACTTAAATGAGACAGATATTCTCTGTCAAAAACTCTCCAGCTATCCCTCAGGTGAATAAAGTAACCTAAACCATGTGCATCAACCAGGAAAGACTGAGCCTGAAGACAGCCTAGAGGAATATTTGGGAGGCATGAATCTCTCCTCTTGACCTCAGTACGTTATTAACTAACATGTAAAGTAATGAACAATTATTAAACTTTGACAGGTAGGAAGGGTTGACAGTTTTACTACACAGATCCCAGGCTTATGCTTGGTGAATACTGTTACCTCTCCAGCTCCAAAGGAAGCAAGCCCAAGGGCCCCAACGGGGCTTTCAGTCACAGCAGACCCTGGGCAAGAGAACAAGACGATCCCTCGATATCCACACAGCTTGTTCAGGCTGGGGTCTGGTCATCAATCCCTTTGAGAGGACATTAACCTCATGTGCTGCGACCAGGAAGAACCATCACTCTCAGACCTGATCCTCCTTCCTACAGACTCCAGTGGGGTGGGTGACAATAAAGCTATGAGCTTGCACCCACTGCAGGAGGGAGCAGCTTCAGGTGTCCACGGCAGGAAGAGAAACAACCAAGTCATTCCACCACCAGAAAAGGACACCTAACTATATAGAGCCCACCTGTTCACCAAGGTGGAGAGTAACACCCAGCACACCAAATTCAACCGGTAGCAGTTAACCAGAAGAAACTGGCTTGCATTGTTTTGAAGCAGATGTGTTAATTCCTTAAAGCTTTCTCTTGGCTTCTTCCCCCCTCTGCACAAGTAACCCAAGTGTTTGGAGTGGCTCTCTATCCCCCTCTTGTGATAGGCGTAACGGGACTTAAAAACTCCTGGAAGGAGGCAATATATAAAAGAGCATGGCCTTCAGAGCACATGCCACAGCCGAGGTTCTAGAGCTTCTCGTTAAACCAAAGGTTCAACCCCTGCTTCCAACAACTAAACCGGCGTCCTGCTACATATGAAATACTTCCCCCTCACTGTGAAAGGCAAAAAAAACCCTCCACTATGACAATCATTTTCCCTCACAGCCTGTGAGCAACACTGCCGTCTCGCTTCAGAGTAGAGCCTAGTCTTCGGATACACCATCCAGCACACCCCAAACCAAGATTATATTCCTCTCTTTCTCCTGTATTTAAATGTAAGCTCACACTCCATCAACTATTTCTCCATCAAATGCCCTTGTTTGTGTGCTTTAATTTCATGCTGTCTACTCCAGACACCCAAGTCCCTCCAAGTGAGGAATCAGAGGAAACCGCTGACAAGAATTCTACAGCTATCACCTTCAATTAACTCATCAGACTCCAGGGGAAAGACTTCTCAGTGACACCATTTCAGACAGCTACGAACAGAACCATCTGAAAACCTCCCATCTGGAAGCAGGGGAAGGAGGACTAAAGAGGAAGAAGAATCTTCTCACTGGCCTGCCCTGCTTTCCCAGTTGCTCCTTACAGCCCCACACCTCGGGCTACGTGATGTATATATTAACATTCTGTCTATGCATAAACAAGCAATATTCTCCCCCCTAGTACAAAAGGTTTTGGGATTCCCCTGCCTGTTCGCAGCTCAGCACAGCAAGGCACGATCCGAAACGCCAGCCCCAAGCGAACCAGTGAGTGCCTGGGAAGAGCGGTGGGAGCCTGCAGCACCCCGAGGTGCCCCCCCTGCCATGTTAGCATGCGTGTCGTTTCACGTTCTGCTTTATTGTTGCCTGATGAAGTGACTAAAACGGAAATGTTTTGGGGATTAGTATTCCAGAGTGATCTAATACAGGATGCTTTTGGTTTAAAGCAGGAGGGGAAGAAAAAAAAAACCCCAACCAACAAAAAACCCTAAAGAGCGGCAGGGCTGGAGCGCCTCCTGAGCTCCCCTCCCCACCGACACCCTTTCGGGTTAAAAAAAAAAAAGGGCTGAATGTTACCATTTTTGGACATGAGCTCCGCGCAAGCCCTGCCCCAAACCACACCATTCAAACGAGAAGCCAGTCACCGTCCCGCCGCCGGCCTCGGGGTACGCGCAGCGGGCCGGCCGGCGGGGGGACGAGGGGAGGCCCGCCACTGCTCCCAGGGGGTCCCGCTCCGCCCGGGCGCGCCTGCGGGCCGTGCCCGCCATAGCCAGCCGGGTGCCGGTGACAGGTCGGGTATCTGTTGCTGACCCGCCACGATACCGCCCTCCCCGGCCCACCATCACCTGCCCACTCCGCCCGCCCCCGCCGGCTCTCCTCGCTACGCCGCGCCAGCCCCCGGCCGGGTGCACACCGGCCCCAGCTGCAGACAGCGGAGTCGGCGGGGCCGGATCCCAGCGGCGGCGGGTCCCGGCGGCCCCGCAGCCTGTGTGTGGGGAAGGGGAGGAGGGAAGGGTCGGGGAGCGTGCGCCCACCTTCCTCTGCTGCTTCTCCCAGGCCGGGTCGAGGAGCAGGTCCCGGTCCCAGTCCTCCTCCGGCTGCATGTAGTCGTTGGTCTGCTGCGGGTCGTAGTGATCCATGACGGCGGCGGCTGCTGCTACAGCCCCTCCCGGTGGACTGCCCACTGTACCCGGCCCCGCGGCCGCTCAGCCCGAGCAGGCGGCGGCGGCGCCTACTCCCACCTCTCCCCCTCGGCCGCGCGCAGCACCGCGGGGGCAGGACACGACGCCCCGCCCCCGCGCCTCCTATTGGCCCGGAGGCGCGACCGAGCCTGCATTGCCAGTCAGAGCGCCGCGCTCATTGCGTGCTCTGCGTGCCCGTCACGAACACTGGCCATCGCGATAGGCGGGATGCCGCCGATCTGCGGCGGCTGAGACTGAGGGTGAGGACGGCGGAGGGCGGGGCCACGGATGGGGGAGGCCGGCCGGCAGGCAGGCTGGATGGCTGGCTGGCCGGCCGGCCGGCCGGCCGTTGGCACGGCACGGCACGGTACGGTACGGTGAAGCCCGGTGCCGCGTTCGGGGCGGTCTTTTCTCAGGGGCTGCGCGGCGAGGAGTGGCGCGGTGCCTGTACCGGCAGCGGGCCGCTCGCAGGTCCGCCCTCGAGCAGCGCGGGGCAGGGCAGCATTTTGTCAGCGGGAGGATGTTTTCGCGTGTCGGAGCGGGCGGCACATCCTCCCGACAGCTCTGCAGTCCTGCCGCCACCCCGCGCGAGGTGCGGCTTCCCCGCGGGGTCACGCAGGCGTGCCCGCAGCCAGGGTGCCGAAGGAGAACGGCGATCGTCTCTTGCTTTGGACTGGTAGCCGCTGGTCAGGGCTGGGATTGCCAGCGCTGCCGGCTGAGGCTCTGCACCCACAGCACACGGCTGCCGTGGCGGGGTGCCACAGCCTCCCAGGCGCGTCTGCTTGCTTTTTGCCCGCAGATACCCCGTTTAGCAAGAAAACGCTGAACTAAAGTGCGTTTGGCTCATCTAGCAGCTTCGTAGGAGAGAAATGTAAACCATTAGGGCATGTACCCATACACAGACGCTTGACGTGGGTTTCTGTCAGCTAAACCAGCAGAGCTGGGCGGGGGGGAATGGGAATGGCATTACTGGTTTCCCCTGGTAGTCTCGGATAACACTGAAGCCAGATTGCATCTCTTGCAGATGTGAGAGGAAGGCCAAAGAAACCCTGCTCCCCAGCACCATGCTGGGCAGAGCAACCCTTGTCCCAGTACACAGATTCAGATGAAAGAGTTTGTGGCCCAAAACTACGGGAGAGAGGGGTGCAGAGAATGAACTGAAAGGATGCTGCAAAGCATCAGGATGAACTGAGCAGCAATGCTCAGCACCAGGCAGGATTTAGCCCTGAATTTACACTAGTGAGCTCCTCTTCCAAGAGACTGGAATTTGTTTTCTGCTTCTTAGAAACATTGGAGATGAAATTAGATATCTTCTTTCACCTCTTGGCATAAATAGCTGCACAGAACATAATGGACAGATGTTCTGTATGGTCTCTGTCTTCATGTGTCATATGATGCTCCTTCTGTACACTTTCAGATTTCACAAACACAAAAATACTAATCAAGGCTGTTCTGCACGATTCAGGGCCTTTTGTATTTACCTTGCCATGAGTTACTCAAGCTAGAAAGATCACTTAAATATGTAGGAATATATAGGAACAGTAATACCCATGAATTTTGAAAGCAATGTAAGTGGTTTCCATTTTGAGACCATTTGGGAAACCAATGCCACTTGGGGCATCCCAGCTCAGGGGAGCCAGATCTGGGGAATCCAGGTCTACTGCACATTTCAAAAATCTTCCTGGATGCACTTAATGATGGAAAATCTTGGGAAATGTAAAAACAGTCCTATCACTCTAGAGAGATGGTAACAGACTTGAAGGAAACTTCACTGTTATGCCCTGCAAAGAGTTGCAGATGATGATTATGGATTTTTTTTTTTTTGGACAAAGTGAAGGAATTCACTTTGGGGAAATATGTAAATCATCAGGCTTTGAAGAGGAAAGGACCGTTTTTATTTCTTATAACAATCAAACACCCAGCAACAGAAGTTATGAGCCAACAGCCTCATCACATGGCTGTTCAGAGACAACAAATACGTCCAAAATTTTTCCTGCCTTCTAGTTTTTCTTTTTTACCAGGACACTTCCAACCTGAGGAATATGGAAGAATATGGGAATTGGCAAGATCTGGGGAAAGAAAGGGAGGAGGGAAGCAAACACATTCCTTGACAGAAGTCTTGAGCTTTGCATTTTAAGGCAGAGTCCTATTCTATTACATCTCCAGCCTTGTAGTTTAAAAGCCCTTTTCCAAAAGCCACTTTTCACACCTTCTCAAGAGCTCTCAGCTGCCATTCAGTGAGGGAGGATTTTCAGCGTTTTCCAGGAGATGCTCAGCACCATGGAGATCCAAGCCCTAAGACATGCTATGGGTTTCTGCAAGGATCAACCTTCCAGATGCTGATTCTTTGGTTCCTTGGAGTTGAGTTACAAAGCAACTATCCCCATAATCATAGGTTGTTATTCTTACTTGTATGAAATATACCCAGTGATCACTCTTACAGAGGTTGGTGGTACTATAAGTAGAAAAATGTTATTAACTCCCACTATCAACAATCCCATTCATTTACCTATCTGTTCTTGCACAGGGCAGAGGATAGATTAGATTATTTAATGTACAACATCAGTGCAGGAGAATGTAATGAAATCAAGGACAACCGTGAGGTTTCTAGTGTATTGGAGCTGCTCTCCTAATTGTCCCTCCCATTTGTATTTATAACTTCATGATCCTCACTTCTCAAAACTCTTGCCTGGATTTCTGTGAAATACCTTAATTTTTCACTCCTAGCCCCATACCAATTCTTGGCTTTTCATGGACTCCTCAACAAAAGCAAGAGAATGTTCTTGGCCAGAGTTTCATCAACTTACAGGCAATGGGGGCGGGGGCGAGGAGCAAGATTGTTTCTAAACTTGGGATAGTTCCCGGATCCACTTGACTCTTGCCCTTGCACATAATTGTACCAGCACCACGAAGGGGAAAGACACAAGCTTGCACTGGGAGAGGGAGGCACCGCAGCAACAGAAGCTACAGGAGCTGGTGTGGCTGATGAGAGTGATGCTTGTAATCACAGCACAACTCTGGTTTTCCTTATTTAGTCTCCTGGAATTCTCTTCTCCTCTGTACAAGATTGCTGCTGCTTTCCTTGGGCATCATATAAACCTTGCCAGACCAAGCAGATCTCAGACAAGGCCTTTCCAATCCAATGAAAGGAGAGGGTTTGTCTTTTTTGTAGGGCAGTGGGCAGAGCCACCGTGGGAATGGTTGGACGTACATCCTATTTCTTCAGCCTGCAACAGATGAAAATAAGAAGGAGCCCAAGGACATTGGGGCATTTCTGGTTACTGTTTGCTGCTCTTTCTTTGTGCTTAGCATATTAGCTACAGGTCATGAGCTTCCCTGGAGAGGTGTCTGTTTTCTTGCCAAGAACATCCATAAGCTTCTGTAATGAGGCCCGGCAGGTGAGCTTGGTCACTGTACAACAATGAACAAGGCTCTGTTGAAATGGACCTGGACTTTTGTTTTGGGAAGTCTCACAGCCAAGTTTCAGTGCTTATATTCTGCAGATACACAAAAACTTTGTAGCTCTGGGATTTAGCACTTATATTTGAACTGCATGTTGGGCTCTTACAGTAAAGAATTCAACAGATTACTCTTGTTTTCATCATTTCCACTTCCACAGTCCAGAAGACATTACCAGTAAAAACTCAGCGTCCCTGAAATACAGGTGGAGTTTGGTGGGGTACATACCATGCTTCATGGGAGACTAGGGTCAGCCATGTTTGTTCAGAGCATGAGCTTTAGGGCCAAAGTCACTTACAGAGCTGTCTTCACACAGCAAGCATTTAGTAGTTTGGGTTTTTTTAAGTGTGTCATTTCGTGAAAAGGATTTTATTTTTTTCCCACCCACAAAGACATTGATTTCACGTTCCTGCTGATCACCAGATTTCTCCCTTTGCTTTCACAGTGTCACTTGATTTGAGTCAGGAATTATACATCCAGTCTGGTGTCTGTGTTATCACATACCCTCTGTATCTACTTTCATCCTGCAAGGCAAATTGAATACTTGACCAACACCGCCCATAGACTTCCCTTTTCTTCCTCCCTTCACCCCTGAAGAGGAAGGCGTTTGCTACTCCGAGGTGCACAGGAGTACCATGTGCAATTGCAGCAGGCTCAACTCGGGCAGCTGCTGAGCTGGTTCTGCAGAGGGATGTAGCAGGTAAAATCACCTACAGTCACATTAGCTGAGCCTGAAACACAGTGTGCAGTGAAACGACCACCTTGGTGGGCTTAGCATCCTTAGTCTATGGTATAAGCACAGAGCCCTCTGCTCAGTCATGGTTAGGACTTGTTGGTTTTGTGTTTTACCTGTTGGTTGCTTGTACTGAGGGGCAGGTCTTTGCAGGCTTGCTTACTTAGGTCTTCTGGTTTTGCGTGTCAGTCTTTAAAGGACATCCCCTTTCACAGCCCTGGCACAGCACCTCTGTCAGACCCAAACAATAAGGGGGCTCAGGGACCAGAGATGCTAAAGACAGCACTGTTTTCCACCTCAACAAGCAGAGCTCTGAAAGGCAGATTCAACCTGAGCCTTTCACATGTTCGAGGTAGTGAGAAAGCAGGAGAGCTTGCTTACTTCTGGAGACTGCAGATGAAATCCAGGCTCGCTGTTTCCTGGTGCTGCCAAGGGTGACACTCAAATTTGAATCTTTTAGTCTTTGGCTGAGCAGAACTTGCTAGATGATGTGCCCATAGCATACAGATGCAAGAGACACAATTTGTTGCTTCTCTCAATTCCCAGGCACAAAAACTGGCCATGGAGCAAGAGTGACAGGCTTTGGAGGCGAGTGTTTTGAAGTCTTTCTGGAAAGGGAACAGTGGCAAGATGGTAGTGGGAAGGCAAGCACAGGGATTATTCTCTTTCCAGCTCCACCCTTGCCCTCACAGAAAATCTTTTCTTAAGAGAGAGTCACTGAACTCTCAGACCTGTCATTATTTAGCCCCAGCTTAAAAACTTCACTTAAAATCCCTTCTCTTCACTTTGATGTTCTCCATAATTGCAGGCCTGTGATTTTCTAGCGCAAAGTTTGGAAAAAACAGCCCTCCCCCATCTCCAAGTATCACTTGCACAGTGGTATCCTCAGGCTGTTTTGAAGCAGAATCCCTTTCTGGCCACAGCTTGGGATGACTTTCCCGAGAGCGAGCAAACAAGTGTTTCGTTTCTTCTGAGGAGGGTAGCTTCCTTGTCGTACTGCAGCGACAGCACGCTGCACCAGCTTCCTTCCTGCATGGCACTGCCACTAACCTGCCACTCTAACGCTGACCAGAGCAGCAACAGCCATTGCTGTACCACCTACCGCTGCTCCGGGGTGCCCTGGATCCATTACAGTTACAGCCAGGATGCGACAGTAGGTTACAGTTGTTGCAATAGTGCGTCAGCAATCCCTGCCTGACCAACGCCACCATGACGCTCAGGTATGCTTAGAGCACAGCGCTTCAGGGATGCTTGCTTGAGCTCTTGCCCCAGGCTCCATCCACCTGTCTGTGGTACAGTTTTGCACTAGAGAAGAGTCCCCAGGGTGGGGGGATCTGCAGGGTTTGTGAAGCAGCCATGGTTCTGCTCCAACGTAGCCTGGGCCTGCCAAGGGTAACATGTCAGGAACGGATTACCAGAGAGCTCAGTGGTGCTCTGGTAAACATGGCCACTCCATCCCTGACAGGCTGCTTATGCAGTGGCTGCAGAGAGCTGATGTGAGGCCTGATCACCCGAAGTTCATTTGCTCACAGTTTTTGTCCCCTGCATGATGCTGGCCCAGGACAGTCTCACAGGAGCAACCACAGAGGGTGAGGGATGGTAGAAATCTGACCCAGCACCAAACCCGATACAGGCAGGCCAGGTGGCTGCTGCAGCTTTTAATTCTAGGTGCACTTAATGGTGTGAGATGGTGTAACTCTGCACTGCGTGGCTTTTGAGGCCATGTTAGTTATACACGCAGAGCAAACACAGAAGTACAGGTATCAACAGCTCTGGAGCTGAATATGCTGCAAGTGGCCGGGGAACACAGTGCAATTGCAGCAGCATGGCAAGGTATGTGTGCTATGTGGGCCGATGTAATGCCAGAGCTGCAGCGCTCCCAGGCCTTCCCCAAGAAATCCGTGCCCAGATGTGCACATACACACAGCAGTGTCATTTGGAGGACATGAGAATGAAATCTCCTGTTCCCTTTGGCATTTGTAATGCTGTGGATAGAGTGCTGGGTGTGGGTGCCAGTTCTTAAGAAAGATAGATATCAGCTGGAGAGAGTCCAAGGGAGAACTAAGAAGAAGGGTCAGAGGTCTAGAAAACCTGAACTTTGAGGGGAGTCTTGTTTAGTCTAGGGAAGAAAAAAACTGAAGTGAGACACAGTAACAGACCTCAAATACGTCAAAGTTTACTGCAAAATGGAAAAAGTACACCATTTGCTGTAGGAGCTGTAGCTGCCAGAGAATCTGTGAACAGTCAGAATAGCAAAGCACTTGTGTAGGCCACCAAAGGAAGCTGCTGGATCTCTACTGCTGGAGCATTTAAAGAACAAGTAGGGCAGCTATAAGAAAGGCTGAACTTCAAGGACAATTGATCCCACCATGAATCTGGAGGATGAACTCTCTGTCATCTTTCGGGATCCCCTCCAGCCACAGCTTCTCTGGGCAACCTCTTCCAGTGCTTCACCATGCTGATAGAGAAAAATCTAACCTAAATCTAAGCTCCTTCAGCTTAAAGCCATTACCCCTTGTCCTATCACTCCACGCCTCTGTAAACAGGCCCTCTCCAGCTTTCCTTGTAGACACCTCTAGGTATTGGAAGGCTGCTGTAAGGTCTCCCTGGAGCCCTCTTTCTCCAGTCTGAACAAGCCCGACTCTCTCTCAGCCTGTCTGCATAGGAGAGGTGCTTCAACCCTCTGATCATCTTTGTGGCCTCCTCTGGACTTGCTCCATGACTTTCTTGTACTGGGGATCCCAGAGGTGTATGTAATAAAAATATACAAAACAAGTGATGCTCAGCTAGTTTCTGAACCACATGACTCCTTGCCCAGCTATATGCATGACATCACATGGTATGGAATATCCCTTCAGCCCGTTTGGGTCACCTCTCCTGGCTGTGTCCCATCCCAGCTTCTTGGGCTCCCCCTGCCTTCTCATTGGCGGGTCAGTATGAGAAGCTAAAAGGTCCTTAAATGTTTGGCAACAACTAAAACACCGGCGTGTTATCAACATTATTCTCACCCTAAATCCAGCCACAGCACCATACCAGCTGCTAGGAAGAAAATTAACTTTATCCCAGCTGAAACAAGGACACAAATGCACCTCTCATGACCTCTCCATCTCCTCATGCTTTTAGAATCAATTGTTTATTTTAGTAGCGGGAAAGGTCACAGTGACATCAGGCTGCACATTACATTCACAGTCCATGCTTGGGTCCAATGATGAATAGTTCATAAAGGGCTAAGAAAATGCAGATCCATGTGACTGAAGGTAGGCCCACCCTCATCATTAGTGCACCACTAGCACATAAGTGTTCTTAAAATTAGGGGGAAGGGAGTGGGCTAATTCTTACCTATTAGCTGTGGTCTTCATGACACTAATCAGGGCTCCTATAAATATCATCTGGTGCTCCAAAGGGTGATCAGGAAAATGCAGTTGAGCTGAAGGTTTTGGTGTCTTACTGTCCCATTCCAAGCCACCCACCCCCACCAGCAGCAGAGGTGGCACAGCTCAGCACAGTGTGGTATGGAGGAAGAGCTTGCTTCTTCCAGAATAGTATTCGGTACAGCTAAAAACCACACCAACAGCCTTGAGGCATGCCAGCTTTTATTCTCAGCACATAGTGGCTCAGCAGTGAGCAGGGAACACAGTGCTGAGTCAGTGAGGCTGGGATCCAAATTCAGACTTGTCTTAGAAGTGGAACAGGACCCACGTGCTGAGCCTAAAACCGTGGCTCCATTAACTTGCCTTTCCAAAGCACACTTGTTGGAGCCTAAAGCCGTCCATCGTACAAGGAGGGATGGCTAAGGGCTTTGCTTGAAGAAGCCCCTTCCTTGCACATCTCTGGCTTGTGCAGGGAGCACCTGGGTGGTCAGCACCCTGCCTGCCTCCACAGAGCAGGCTACACTTCTGTGCTCCGCAAGCCAAAACTGCAGCATAGCAGCAGCTACGGGTTATGTGTGCTTTTGCACAGAAAACTGCCTTGTGTTTTCTCCTAGCTGGCTCGTTCTCCTTGCTGTTTCTTCTCTGTACAGTGGGAACCACTGTGCACAGCTCCCTCAAATGAAACTGCACAGTGCAAAGTTCCTCCTACATCAGAAAGCTGCTTCTTTGAGAAGCAGCAGCAAACATCATATCCTTGTATTCATAGTAGCTCCACTGTCAGGAAGGTGACATTTGTGGAACAGTATGTCCAGTGCTGTAAAAAAGAGTTTGGAGAGGACACATGACAAGCAAGGAAGCGCTGGTGAGCTGCAGCGGGGGCAGCCACTCAGCAAGCAAACTAGGTAAGCTGCTCTCCTCAGCTTCCTTTAACTTCTCTAGTAGGATTTCCCTCTCCACAGCATCCTCTCACTCTCACATAACACACACCTATGATGTTGCTCATAATAAGAGGCTCCAAACCAGCAATATAATCCTGGGCTTCCCTGGAGTGCTTTGCCTCAGTTGTTTTTTCAGAGCCATGACTACCTGCTCATGCCTTCCCTCCAGGCCAACTGTAAAACTAGCTTTGCAACACAGCAAAGAAACAGGGATATGAGAAAGGCAGGGAGTGGCACTTCCAGACTAAGGGAAGGAGGCTCTCCAGGCAGCCCTGCCACCACCACGTTCAGCCTGGGCTGCTGACTGTGCACACACTCCACCTGTGCTCTCAGTAGCTATAGCCCAGCCATCACAGCCAGGGCTCAGAAGTCATGTTCACTGTTTAGAGTTTGTTCCATAAGCAGGTCCTTTCCCCATCCCTAAGGGCTTCTCCTCCCAGGGCATCCTGCTCTGCATTTATATATTCTGCTTTTTAATGTTGGGTTTTCCCTGAGAAAGCCTCAGCTAGTTCCTCAGTAGCAGAGAGGAAGATGAAGGGGCTGAGGAATAATAAATAACATGTCTTTTCTTGGACTAACCAATTCACCCCTGTGGGTACATGCTTCTTCTCTGACTTTTAAGACTAGGCAAAAAATCTAGAAAATGCTGCTTTGGCTTTTTTTCTTTTTTTGGTAGGGCTGGCATCAAGCAGAGCCATTCCCTGCAGTTGTGCTCCTGTTGTGGAAAGGTCAGATGCACTCCTCGGAGGGATGCGTGGGAATCAAACTGTAGGCTCTTACAGGGCATCACTCGAAGCTTCAAACAGGGTTTTAGTGCCATTACTGTCCAGCCCAGCAGTCAGTGACCTGAGCAGTTGCCCTGGATAAGTGATGCACACAAGCCAGCTCACCACAGCGCTTGGGGACTGGATCACTGTTACCCCAGTCCATCTCTCCTTGGCTCCAGCGTTGGCTGGCACTTGGTATGGGAAGAAAAGCCAAGTGCCCCTGGTCATCCTGGTGGGCCATGTTACCTCCCTTCCCTAGGCTACCACCATCCTGGGCTGTGCCTGGACCCAGGGTGCCTGGCCAGGAGCCTTCAGGCTGTTGCAACCATCTGTGGTTAAGGCTGTGGGCCATCTCACCAACCCCTCCACCCCCCACCCCACAGCATGGCCACCAGGAAGGAGAAAGGTGGAAACCTTCCGGCCTTGTATGGAGTGTGTTGGCCAAACAGCAGCAGCTGATTGGCAGCAGGGGTGATGCCATCCCCACTGGCTGGGCGGTGCCAGGCCTGCACTGACTGCTTGGCACTGGTTCCCCAGAGCAGCTCCTCTCACCCTCCCTCCCACAGTGCCCGGCTTGTCCGTGACCCCCATCAGGCTTTCTCCCGAGCCGGAGTGGGAAGCTGTTAGGACTGAAGCTGAGAAACAGAGAGCCAAACTCAAGCTGGTGGCAAGAGGAAGAAATACTGAGTGGGGAGTTTGAGGGTGGTCTGACTGCTCCAGATGTCTGTACTGTCTAGGTAGAGATGTGCTGCTTTATATTGCCCTCCAGCACACAGGCAGGGGTGCTTTCCTTGCTGGAAAGTGAAAGCTGCACTTATAGCTCCCCTGGGTCTTCTCCTGCTGAAAAAGGAGAGGCACTTGTTAATATAAAGGAAGTTGTGGTTTTTTCTTGTGTAATGGCCAACACCAAACTCACCATCACTATTCCTGGCCAAAAATACACAGAACATCCCTGCCCACAGGGCAGAAGTGGACAGGGCTTCAGCACTTGCACTTAACTGATGGGGAGGCAGCCTATGGGGGCAGCAGGCTCTGGGAAACACAGGGCACGTGAGCGTTCGAGGTGGAGAACATTTCTGCCATGGCCATCAGCAAACTCACAGCCACTCATGCTGCTGTAGATAGGAAATGGAGGCTTTTAAGCACCAGAAGTGCTGCACCTCAGGTTTCTGTCCCCCGTGTGCTGGAGGCCAGGGCATCAGGTCTCTAACCCCATATATTTAGCGAGAGCAGTGCTGTAGGAGGGCTTGGTGGCTTTCGGGGTGCTGTGCGAGCCCCATTGCACACAGAATAGATCTGCTCCAGGTTAGAATCTTGGGAAGAGGTTGTGTCTTGGCTTGTGCCTAGCACAGATCCTCTGTCACTAAATCACCATCTCATCTGTCATACACAAGCCTTGGCACAAAACACTCTGGGTGGCAAACATCTGCTTTTCTTCCATTTGCAGGGACAAGTTGAAATCCATTTCCACGTCTGGGAAGGGCTACAGGTATGAAGCCCAGGCTCTCCCAGAGCATATCCCCAATGTTCCCATCCCCAAAGAGCAACCTGCTACCTCATGGAAGTCCGATCTTCCACATGAACAAACTTGACAGAGACAGAGAGCAGAGCAAAAGGCCTTGTTTTCCTTCAGTCTCGTGGTGGCAGCTGCTGCCTGTCCTTTGGAAGAAGAGCACCAGCCTCACCTGCAGAGGTGGCCACCTGGCCATTGTGTTTCCTGGTGCCTCACCACAGTATTTTTCCACTCAGCTGAGGTCAGTTGTCCATCCGTGGTGCTTGTTACCCTGGTCTCCTCCACCTTAGCATTTTGGTGATATGCAGCGTGGTATGTCTTGCTTTCAACCCACAGCTCTGAGAACCTGACCCCAACCAGGTACTGCTGCCTCAAAGTCATTGGACAAGTGAGGACATGCCCATTTGGGGAAGGGAGAGCTTATAAAAATGAGCCACTAGGTCAGTGTGCTGGCCTCTTTCACCTAATCACTCATCTCAAGCTTTAAAAAGAAAAAATGACCTCATCTCACAGGGAATTTTTACTGCAGTAATTCCCATGATGACTGAGCTTGCAGGTATTTGGAAATAGAGTTAGGAAGGGTCCAGCAGAAAGTCTCCCATTGTTCACAGCAGTGCAGAAGTACAGAAAAACTGTATTTTCTGGAGCAGAAAAAGGGCATCAAGGAGTTTTCTCTTGCAGTAATCATTGCACAGGTTGTGTACATTGTACCCGAAGTGTTACGGCTGGAGAAGCTGAGCCAATAAAGCACAGGCCTTGGAAAGGTTCCATGTGCTGTTGTGGTCAAGAGCCACAGGCAGCTTTCAGGTACTGCATCAGTTGGAGTTTTGGATAATAGGATGAAAAATGAGGCCTGGGAAGAAAAAGTGACTGGGTCTTACTCTAAGAATCATCAGCTCTGGGGCGGACAATGCATTTGTGGCATTATCCTGTTCTTCTGAAGGGGGTTTCTGGCATTATCCTGTTCTTCTGAACACTCCTCTGCCACCTGATGTCTCTGGGACACGCTGTTCACGGCGCTGCAGTCTGGCAGAGAGGAATTGGAGACGCCAAGATCCTGAGGTTTTGTGAAATAGCCGTATTATTCCTTCTGAGGTCCTGTTCCAGGTCCCTTGCTGTCATAGATCAATTTAGATGGTTCTTGAGTTGCCCCATGGGCTGCAGCCCTAGATTATAATCTGTCTTTATAGCAACACCCAGGTAAAAGAAAAACCCTCGTGGCATTGTCTGCCTGTCTGTTTACAAAGGCAGTTCGTTCCTTTTTGTACAGCAAGTAGTTTCTGAAGGGGAAAATGTGAAAAAGTTGAGGGCTGCCACTTGTGTAAAATGACTTGTCAATATTTGTTTGCAAAATACAGTGACATATACTATTTTCTACTCAAATCATGACAACTACTAACAGGCACTGTTCTGTACTTCCCTGCTCGGGGCTGTCTCGGCTGCAGAGCCAGAAATAGGCTCTCAGAGAAACAGTTCTAGGTCTCTGCTGCTAGACCCCTACGCACAGCTGATGGAAGTGTATTTTAACCCCTCTCTCTCTTTCTTTCAGATTCAAGTGTACCTAAGTGCACCTAAAGGCCCTCAAGTAGCTGGCAGTCTGAAGAGTAAATGTGTGAATATCTGACTAAGAACCCAAGGGAACTTAGATGCAAATTATCCACCAGCAAAGCACTGCCAAGGCAGTGCCAAATTCAGCCCCAGCACTACACAAAGGTGAACTTGGTTGATGCAGGGGTTTTGCTGGGAAATTCTAGTTAAGTTCTGCCCTGACAGCACCTTTTTGGGGCACCCTGTGATTCTTAGCAGGCAAAATTGCAAAGCAATTTCCATCATATGCCTGTGCATAGACTCTGTTCCACATACTCATAATTCCTGAAATATTCAGCTTTGGGGTTAATCATGTTTCCAGGCTCTTTATTCAAGAATCATTTTCTAGGGTGAAAAAGGTAACCAAACATCTCCCTCTATGCCCTGGATTCCTAAGTGGCCATGCTTTGAATGACAGGCAATGCAAAAAGTGCACAACTGACATGGTAGAAAACGGATATACCTCTCTATCACCTGCCTCAAGCAAGGCTGTGCTGTGGGTTTTGAAAGGCAGCCAGGTCTCCCTTGTGCTGAGTTGCTTAGTGCCATTGCCTGACTCGAGCAGGAGGAAAGGGGACAATGTATCAGCTTAATGTTATTGGACTATCCCTTCGTAACACGCTCAGATAGTTTGTGCTCACAGTAGAGCTGAGCGCAGCGCCCAGTGTGGTGGCATCTACATGCACATCCCTCCGCCCAGGGGCTTAGGCTGGGGTTGTAGAACTGCTGGAACAGGCTGGATCACACAAATAACCCCACTCTTCTCCGATTCTGTATCCTTAAACCAGGAAATTAGCCACAAGTTACGTTGCTTTGGCCAAATACAAAATGCAAACATCACGGGGCTGTCTGCAGACCTCCGGTCTCTTTGTGCATGACACCTGAGATCCCCACGAGTGAAAACAAAGTGGAGGGCATGAGGCTTCCCGTTTTCTCCATGCTTTTGTGGTTTGTTGCCTCTGGACTTAAGTCAGCAGCATGCAATTCCCGAGTTTCCTTTCCAGGGCCAGTTTCCTTGTTTGCCCAGACCTTTCAAAGAGCTCCTGGGAGGACAAAACCCAAACCCTTCTGTATGACGACCACGGGAGAGAAGTGAGTCCCAGGCCAGCTACACGGGTTCTTCTGGGGCACAACCAATACTGATGGCACTTGCAACTTCTTTTGCAGCACAGCAGTGGCCCAACATCTTCACTGATGCCAGCTGCTCTGGAACAGGTCCTCTGACCCTTCTTACTTTGCAGCATGACCGGTCTCGGCGCAGTTGCACCCCAGCCCTTGGGCACTCTCTGGGAGTGACTCCCATTTGCATCATAGCTTTTGCACTCAAGCAATGAAAACTTTCACAAGGGAAAAAACCCTAAACCTGCACACAACAATAGCAGTAATTACAGAAACAGCAATTAAAGAAAGAGAGAGGGAGAAAGAGGGTCTGGGCCCAGTCCAAACTGCATGTGCCCAATGGCAAAACTACCATTACCTTGAACAACACTGAGCACCGGTGTCTTCCTGGTTCCCAAATACAGCTCCAGAAGAGGCACACCTTGTACTTACAGTAGCATTTTCTCTTGGACCTGCTTATCTGCTTTGTTTATTTCTCTGTGACTTTGCATTTATATCTACAAAATTCAGCCCAGCAAACAGGTTTTTGGAAGCACAGTCACAGCATACTGCGTACATCTAGAATACCCTGAGAGAAGATAACAGCTCCAAGAGCTTCTTAAGCATTAGTAGACTTCAGCTCTGCCAGAGTGTTGGTGGGAGGAGTTAGAGATGTGTGTGAATGGCTTGAAAATTCCTGCCACCATTCTCCAGCCTGGTTCAGCAGGTCTTTTCCCCCTGGTCTCTGCCCACAAAAGCTGCCCAGGGAACCCCGGCCCTCCATGACCATGGCCACTGTTGACGTGGCTGTTTCAAAGGAAGGATTGTGGTGTCCCATGAGCACTGCCCCATGCTGTGTGTGGTGGCACTCCCCTCACATTTGCACCACCCCCTTTTATTAGGCACACGGTGACATTCAGAGCAGCCTGGTCCCAGCGTAGATCTCTATCTTCAGATAAGCCTGGGATGAATGCCCTAAAGGAGGAGCAGGGCTGGAATCGGCTTCCCACTTCCCCAAGAAGAGCAGAGACAGTGTTCGCTCTACAGTCTGTCCCGCTGAGAAAAACTCAGGCCTTGCATTTAATCTCTAGCTACAGACATGTCTCTCGGTCCTTCCAGCTCCAGTGGGGAGGCTTGGAGAGAGCTACCTCTGCAGGGCTTTGCCCTCAAGGAGGACACATGGGCTGCCAGGTAGGAGGAACTGGCTGAGCTGTAAAGGACAGCTGGTGGGGAGCTCTGCACCAGGGGAGGCCCTGGGTGCCTCCACAGGGTTTGCTTAGAAACAAAACCAGAAAACCACATCAAGTCATGGGCTGATAATGTAAAAAGGCATTAGGAGCTGGAATCTCATTCTGGTTTAGTGTCTGTGAGAGTTCAGGACACATTTTTCAGCAGGACTTGGTCAGTTTGAGTACTATTGGATTATTCAGTTTTGTTCAGCTTACCCAGTCCAAAAAGAAAAGATTCCACTAACACTTTTTTATTCATCATATCTGCTGGCTCGAGAGACTGGTTTGTGTTTTTACCACATTTTATTCACAGAAGCAATGCAGAAACCACTGCAGCTCTGCCCAGCTAAGGGGTCAGGTTCTATTCCCCCCCAGCTTTATATAAAAATGGCAGTTGGTAAGAGCCCAAACTGTCCTCAGTTCCACCAGAACAATGGCCATTGTTCTGGAAAAACAGCTAGTCAGGCTGAGCCCCATTCTGCTACTTCTAGGGGCCACATTGTCTTTGATAAAAATAACCCAGGGCTGTTCTTTAAAAACCATGCTCTGAGGTCACGGCCTTTTGATAAAAACCCATGCCTGAAGGACGGTATCTGCCAGGGCATAGCTTGATAGCACCACAGCTAAAATAGCGCTGCTGAGGTTCTTGTGGTACCTTGGGTTTGCCTTGGATATCTCCTGGCCAAGCAGAGAGCGTGCTGGGTCTGTGGACTGGTGGAGAGAAGATGTGCTGTCTGGTTTTTCATCATGCGGTGCTGGGTAGGGTGAGCAGCATTTTGGCCAAGCACCAAGACCAGGCGAAAGGCAACGTGTGGAGAAGGAGGGGCTGTAAAGAACCAGAGAAGGGAAAGGAAGAAGGACACACTGGGGCCATCAGGTCACATGCCCCCAGTGGGAAACTTAGCCGTATTTGGGTCTGTCTGGTTTTAGGAATCAAGTCCTGCCTCCTGCATGGAAACTTATGACTATGTAGAAAACATCTGCTCTCTTCAAAAGGAAATTCTTGCCCTCAGTGTTGTGAGAGCAAGCTAGGTGTCTCCCTGAATGCCCAAAAGGTGGACAACATCTCCTTTTGGTGCGAGACTGGTGGCAGATGAGGCAGGGAAAGGGGCTGGTGGCAGATTGGGATGCTTGATCTCCACGCCCCACACCATAGGAAGGGTTCGAACAGGAGAGATGCATAAAGAGTGGTGTGAGGGGAAGATTAACCAGGGAGCACACAGAGAGAAACTGCCTAAAGTGATGCACTGAGAGAAGTTGAGGACCACACAGGCTTCTTGCAACTGTGCAAGACACTTCTAGCCAGGCTTTGAAAAGGTACAGAGGAAAGAGCTGGAATTTAACGCTTGGCGTGCCTACATTGCACACCAAGAAGTAACATTTTACACTTTGCTTGTAAAGGGAACAAGCCATCTTAAAACAAAGTTTTAAATGATTGAAAATCTCTTCTGGGCAAACTTTGTGTGTGTCTGGTAAGAGGCAAATGAGCCATTTTGATAGCACAGCGTCTTCCCCCACTGTATTTTAAGAGGCATAGAAGTTGCTACTTCCAGGGAAAATTGCCTGAGGGAAATGACAAATAACTGATAGGTTGAAAGGCTTATGTCAAAATCCTCCTTTGCTTTCTCCCAATTCAATGTTAAAAAGAGGTCAAAAATAGGGCTGGCACACTCTGAGGGTCCCTAAAGATTGTGTTGCTTTGCCCTACAGTCAGCAGATTCAAGATTCCAGTCAAACATTTCTAAAGCTGACGTCGTACTGATGTCAATACAATCCTCCAAAGCACAAAATAGGACACACTCAAACAAGCAGGCAGGTTTCCAAACTCTCTGGCCCCTTTACATCATTTCCTCCTCATAAGTCATCCTGCGTGCTGTACCTCTGACTTGCACATCTCCGGCTTCCTTTAGATAAGGGAGAAATTCTCCTCGTGTCACGTGAACTCCTTCAGCTTGATGGCCAGCCCCTCAGGCAAGGGGCTCACGAGAAGCAGCCTTCACCATGCTCACATTCCAGCCCTCTGGCAGCAGGACATGGAGCTTTCCCACCTTCTGCATTTCAGCCAGAAGGTGCTGCAGCTGCTTTAGAAGATTTCTGAGCCTGGGTGCTGCAGAAGGAGACGTACCTGGTACCTGCCCTTCTGGATGAGCCGGGAACCCGGCATTCTTGGGATGCTCTTTTGTGCACCTGAGCAAAAAATCATTTGGGAGGTCATATCCTATACTCTCCTTTGTAGCCAAATGGTTGTCCCTCTCCCAGCCCAAGCCAGTACTGGCTGCAGTTGATGCAGTGAGTCCAAAAATTTCAGCAGTGAATCAGGAGTTCTTTTCATAGGTGGGAATTCAGTTTCCCCAAACTCCGCTCCCCTCGCTGATGGTTGAACTCTGGGCTCTGAGCATGCCTGCTACTGCTGCCTGGAGAGCAGCCAAGCTAATGTGCTTCTGTCTAGAAAAACCCCAAAGCATTATTTTTTACTACGTGTGAGGAAAATTGGAATGTTAAAGTATTAATGAAATAAGCATTGGCATTTGAAAGGAACCAGGGAAACCAGATGCTCTGTCTCTCTCTCTATGCAAAGTAAGAAGTGTCACAAGGAACACCGAATGGTCCCCATTGTACCGAGACCAGGCTGCCTGTTCAGACTTCTGTGCTATAAAACAGACACTTTAAAATCACCAAATAATGCTGTTTAGCTGTGCAGCCTTCTAATTGATTCCTTTTTTTTGTTTGTTTCCAGTTTTCAGGATAGAAGTCCTTGCTCCACTCATTGAAAAAATATCTGGTTTGGAAACCAAGGACTGGGGAGGATGGGAAAGGCTCCCTCTTGGCAGCTCAGTTGAACATCCAGGCCACAGTGATGAGTGATGCACTAGAGGCTGTTTCATCACGGGCCATGCTGTTCTCGTGGGGTTTCCTATTTCTCACAAGCCTCTCTGCTCATGGAAAGGAGAGCTCAAGGGCTGAGCTGCAGAGAGCATCAGGCTCCTCTTCCTCGGCTTGATGGATGTTGATGTCCTGTGAGAGATCAGCCAGCTCATCCTTTCCTCTTCTCTGTGTCTTCCTTCCAGAGAGCTGTGTGAGGTTTCTCAGGACAGGCCAGGAAGGGCCAAGGACAGAACTTGGGGGTTACACCAAGTGATGAGGAGGAATGTGGGTTGCCTCTGGGTGGGAGCGAGGGCAGATCGTAGAGGCTGGAGGCTAATGTCCAAGTCCAAGAGCTTCAGCCAAGACCAACACCAGGAGAAGTGTAGGTTATTTTTAATGAAACCAACAACAGAGAAGGATCCATGATATTGTTCTTGAATGAAAACTATTTAAATCTTCACCATGGAAACAGGGAGTTTTGCCAGGCCAAGGCAGGAAATGAAGCTCGGTGAGAGATACCCAAAGAATTTTCAGCCATGATAACAGTAGCAACTGCTCAGGGTTCTACCTTCAGGCCAGGGGACCCCGAGTTGCCTTCCTGAGTCTGCAGAGCACTGGGGAGTCAATGGACCCAGACACTCGTGGTGGAACACAGCACCTCTGCAAGGTTACCCACTAGCATCACGTCCGCCTGAGGTGGGGCGTGAGGAAGAACAGAGCCTGCAAAAGGGTGTTGGGAAGTAAAATTAACTGCCCAGGGATTACACCACAATGAATCCAGAGGACTTGAAAGCCTTGAAATACGTTATCAGCCTGGCTGCTTCCCAGAGACCTGATTAGATCCCAAGGCCTGTTCTTTATCTTGAAGTCCTAAGAGGCAAGGACAAGAGCTTAGCTGAAAAGCAACAAACCCTTCACTCCATTTAGGAGTTTCTTACATCCACCACACTCATCCTACCACTATAGGGAAGATAGGGACACCCCATTCTTGGCTGCTGGAATCACTCATTGAAAATAAGTCTCCTAATTGCACAGGGTGGCTTATACAGCCTCACAGACCTATCGACATCCAGCTTTCCTCCCTGTGCTCTCAGGTAGGCCAATTCCAGAGGAGATCTTTTCACTTGATGTATTTTTGCCCCTTTTTGAGCCATTGCCATGCTCAGGAGTCCAACCTGGGTAGCTGTCATCTCCACTGCACTCGGAGCCAAGGAGGATATACATGGGCGGCTGCTCCATGCTGTTCTTTGTTGGGTCCCTCTTCGATGCAATTCCAACCATGGTGAAGTATGCCAGCAGAACTGAAGTTGAAGGTACAGAAAGCCCACCAAAGAAAACTCCATTTGCATGAAACAAGCTGGAGAAGTGACAGCAGATGTACTCCAGGCAATGATATGGTGGCAGGAAGGCTTAGGGCATCCTGAAGGAGCAGCACCACTGACACAAGAGGAACCGTCAGCCCCCATCCTGACTCGAAAGCAAATGAGTTACTTATCTGGCCTCCTTAACACTTGTCCTAGCATTTCATTTTGTGACAAGAAACTCCAACACTCCTGCAGGAAAGCCAGTCTGCAGCAAGGGCACTGGTGACCTTAGAAGTGACCTCTGTTTAAGTAGCAGTCATCTGCCCGTGAGTCAGCCTGGAGGCTTGCTGTCATGAACATGTGTCTGTAGGCATGGGGAAATTCACCCTGAGCAGCAGTCCTTGGGTGTGATGGAAAGCAGTTCTCTGCGTTCAACGCTGTCATGGGATCTCATGCCAGTGGCAGACCCCAGGATTAGTCCAGGCGGACCATCCCCAGGTGGATTGAAGCAGAGATGGGGAACCTGCTGCACCTGAGAAGGAGCCGTTTGGTTAGTTGCCTAAATGCAGCGGGGACCTTGAGTTCAGCCATCTCACTGTGCCTCTCCTCTCCTTTTTTGGGACCAGCAGCCCCACAAACACCCCGGAGACACGCCACACCAGAGTGCCTGCGCGGGCCCTCGGGGCAGCCGGGCTGCAGTCACCAGGCCAAGAAGGCAGCAGACCAGACGGAGGCTAATATTACTCTTCCCAGAGGTTCAGTAGGTCACCGCTTCATCCTGTGAGCAGCTCCAAATTTCAGGGCAGTGAGAGAATTGTTTATATTGGCTACTTGTACGAATGGTGGGGGGAAAAAAAAGAAAAAAGCACATTATGGGACTTCTGTTCTTTAATTCCAAAAAGAAATCAAACATGTCTAGACTGTTGCACGCATGTGGCTTCCTTCCAGCCTTCTTCCACCTGGAGCAATAAGCAGGCTGGAAATTCTCCACAAAAGAGTTTTCAACACCCATTTAAAAGCGCTCTCACCCCATAGGCACTAGCCAGTACCGACTGGCCAAATCCTATTAGGGGGCAATGTCAGATAGGGAAAAGGGGTCACAGAAAGCCCCTGTGGTTTCCTTGCTGCCTTTCCACAGGGAGAGACTGAGGAACTGGCTGGCAGGTCGCCCACAGCCAGAGCAGCACCAGGGACACGGCTGCCTGCCCTCAGGGGAGGCTGTGGGAGCAGCAGCCACGCACCCACCCCTCAGGGACACACGCTGCCCTCCTCCAGCTGCAGGTCTGGCCTGGGGACTTGCCCCTGTATCAGACTGTATGAAACAGGGCTGCAGTTCAGGCGTGGTTTTGGGTTGTTTGGGGTTTTTTGTTATCTGGTGAACTTGAAATTGCTGATAAAGAGAGATATCAGAGCTGGTTGTGGAGAAAAATGCTTTTCCTTTAGCTTGGAAACAGCCTGAGTTCTGAAATTCACATCGGTTCTCCGAGGAGCTGATGGCAGAGGTGGGGGCGGACCAGCTGGGGACCAGCAGCTCTGCCCTTGCAGCCATTCCAGCCTGTCCTCTATGATAAGGCTGACAGGTGAGGAGGTGGCAAGGTTGTGGGAAGCAGTTAGCAGTTAGCAGAAGGGACAAGGGAATTGCCACACTGATTGCAGCCTGAGCTCTACCTTGTCCAGCAGCAGCCCCAGAAAGGTGGTTCAGAGGGAAGTGGAGAGCTGTGTGGACAGGCACACATGAGACTGTCACGTATCTCAAGTCTTGGCCTTTCATGAGGTTTCTTGTATCTCATAAATGCTGAAGCTCAAGCTACCATGACCTATGTTACGTTCAATCTTCTTCCAAGGTTACCAGCCCCAGACTTTTCATTCTTTGCCCCCCTCCCACAGAAAGAAGACCCTCCTTAACCCAGCACTGTAGCATTTTGTGTAGCCAAGGCTGGGGTAAGGCACCAAAGTACCTGCATAGCCAGTCTGAGATGGTAAACAACCATAGGAGCTGGCTCCTGATAGCCCCAGAGCCACATTCCCTTCCTTTTCTTAGCAGATGTACAGAGTTATTTGTGACTGGTTTCCCTGCTGTATGTCCTGACTCTCAAACCCTCAGCACGTTGCCATCACCACCACCACTGCCAAGCCTTTCTATAGCTGACAGGGACATGGGTTAAAGGCTTAGCCCCATATAGAGAAGGGAGTTAGGGAAATGGGCAGTGGCTTTCACACTTCTCTAGTCCAAAAAAGTCCAGGTCATGTAAGTTTTTGGACATGATGCAAAAGATAAATATTGGAGTGAGGTTGTGAGAGATCTGCTCACACCACAGCGAAGAGCTGCTGAACTCAGACACACAGTTTGGTCCCTGTTTGAAATATTGCTTAGCACTGGTGGAATTTTACTACACCACAGTAGTGGGGTGTAAGTAGGTCTAGATCATCAGATAAGAATCTTTCTGAAGCTATAAACCTTGAAATAAACAGAGAGCTGGGGTCAGACTGGGTGATTTCCCTGGGATTGAGGGCTACAAAAGAAAAGCCCCCTGCTCTTCTGCTGGCAGCGTGCCCTGCCTGACCCTGTGTAGAGCTGGGCTTGGACTGTGCAGCTGAGGGCACTGCCCCCACAGATAGGTTGGGCAGCCCTAGTCCTGCATGTGTGCTCTACAGACCTGCCAGCAGCTTTTCACAGGGCATGATGGCAGAGGAGATCTGGTGGGTTTTGGATCTCTATTCTTGACCGCAGCTGCATCAGACAGGTGAGGACAGGGGCTTGGACTGTCCCCATGGTCTGTGCCAAGGGTCCACATCCATGAGCTGAGGGCCACCCCTACCTTGCCTCACATCAAACCCACTTTTAAAATCCCCAGGTTCAACCCTTGGCCAGTGATGTTTTACTTCCCAAGAGGGCCTGTGTGCTCCCCCCTGCGCCCCTCAGTTCGCTGTGATTGGTCGTGCCAGGAGATGCAGGCTGCAGAGTGCGTGGGGTGAAAGGCTCACCACTGTGATTTCCCTTGGCAAGGAACAACCTGGACTGAACAAGGTGAGGAGCAGATAATTATCATCATCATTGTCTAAAGATGATTTCTTTAGGAAGCTGAGTAATCTGATGAGATGCTCCATCTGCACAGGGCCAGGGCAAAGCACGCTGCTTTCTTCACCAGCAGGACATTGTCGTCTTAATATTCCATGAGTTATAAAAGGATGAATGAGTGATACCTATAATTTGATTCCATTTCCTGCACAGAAAAAAAATTAATTAGATTTATTTAAGAAAAGGAGAACAACTGAGGTACTCATCACAGAGCGCTCCACTGGGAAACGTTATGGAGCAAAGGAGAAAAGCCAAGCCCCAGAGTCAGCTCTTTGAGTTAAAGTAATAAAATTTCTCCAGGAACATTTATAGATCTCACTAACGCTAATTCGGCCTCTTCCTGTGTTTATGCAACGATGAATTCTCTGGCTGATTAAATCAGTTCCCCATCCTACTTGTCACAAGAAGGGAACTTAAATCAGTGAAGTTTGTTGGCAGCAATCAAGTACCACCTCAGCCAAATTCCAAGATTTTGGAGAAAAATCCTCAAGCTGCTACTTTTTTAGAGGTGAACTGATAATGGAGTGTATAACAAACCTAGCAAACATCACCACGATCGTTTAGTGAATTACTTTACTATTTCTCAGAGAGTTTGAATGCTACTGTGGGAGCATGGCACGGAACAGCTGCTGCAGTCAAGGTATCTGTACATCCCGTCCCTCCTCAGCCAGTTGGTGTATAGAGCCAGATGTGCCCATGGGTTACCTTCTGGAGAGCTGTCTGTGTTCACAGATTTGAAAAGACTGGACTAACAAGAAGCGGCATGGGCTCGGTGCGGTGCCCTGAGCAGTCCCTCAGAGACAGGATTTAATGATTTTACAATGAAATTTGCACTGTTATCGGGCCCTTTCTTATCTCCTGCCCTGTTCATCATTTAGCACTGGTGAAAACTCCTGTTGCCAGCATGTCTGGCTCCAGCTGACCACTCCGCAGAGCACGGGCTGAGCGGCACAAGGGTTGGGGGAACAGTGGAAAGAGAAACAGAAGAACCACAACCCACCTTAAAAAAAAAAAATTAAAAAATCACCTGAAAGGGGCTTTTGTCTTTGTGTGTCAGGCAAACACAGCTTTCCCACTGATCTATAGAGCAGGTGATGGGGCCAGTCTGGGCTTAACGTAGCTTCTGAGGGACGCACACGGCCTCGTTACCCGAAATGACATTTGAAATGCTTCCTCAGGAGGAGCGCTCTCTGCTTGCCTCTCCAGCACATCAGGCAGGTGCAGGTTCACGTCTGCAGAGCATTATGTGTTGCACCAGTAACTTCAGCAGGGAAGCGGGCTGTTTAATGCAGGATTTACAGGGAGAAACGTCTGCAGTGCCAGTGTCTCCAGTACGGCCGCAGCAGAGTCAGCATCACGCAGCCACCCAGCCGCTGCGCTGCGGGCAGACTCCTCTCTGAGCGAAGCCCCAGGTTTGACTTCTGCTGAGGTGACAACAGCAGGGCAATTAATGCATCAGCTGTTGAAACTGCGAGGAGTCTCGTTTCATTTAGCTATCCTAAAAGACGTTTGAAAAGGCAACACTGAGCCACCTGGTTTACAACCCTCAAGCACACAAATTCCCACTTTTCTGGCGGTTTCCTTCCCATATCCAAGTCCCTCAAGTCTGTCTCCCCTTCCTATGTTTACTCCAGCCATAACAAGAGATCCATGCTTTATGTCCCCTGTTACTCCACTGTCTCACTCCCAGCACCTCTCCGCACCGCTTCAGTAAGGGGAGATAGATCCCTGTGGCCCATCAGCATGGCGAGGCAGGCACCCCTTACTCCCAAAAGTGGAGTGAAGCGAGGTGTAGCACTCATAACCTGCCCCAGCAGCCAGGGCCACCTCAGGGTTCATCCAACGTGCCGAGAGGCTGCTCCCATCTCTGCTGCGCTGTACAAACTGGCTACTGAATCTCTGACAGACCAAAGGCGTTGAAATAGCAGATCTTTTAACAACACCTTGGATGTAAGAGATGGGGGTTCCTGCACCCTGCCAGGCAGTCTGTGAGCCCAGTGGTAAAGCTTTTCCATGTGCTCCTGGTTAGGCTGTGAGGAGGGCTCTGCTTTTGTCCCCCTTTGCAGGCAGTGGCTTTGGAGTTTAACTGATGCTGCCACAGCAACTGCATTTAAACAGAGCAGCACACGTGTGCACAAATGGATAGTGACACGTTTTCAGAGAACATAAACACATACAGGCAAATGAAAACAACTTGCCTCAGCTGAATACATAAAACACTTTTTCCCCTGTTTTGGCTGCTCCCTGAAGGGCTGAAGCCTGTCCCACATTCAGTTCCTGCATGGATTCAGTTCCCCCATGGAATCACAGAATGGGAGGGGTTAGACCACAGATCTTCAAAGGAGGGGATGTGGCCCAGCCCAGCTCCTCCTACAGCAAGGTGCAGCCTGTTCCAGCCCAGCGACACGGAACCCTACTCTGTGCTCCCAGTGTCCTTAGATACACCTTTCTTTCCTGGCTCCGGGCCCTGAGCGTGCAGCCTGGCTCAGCGCAGGCGGGCAGCACAGCCCTGTGCCTCCCGCATGACGCGCTGCCAGCCTGTCTCACAGGAGAGGGGAAGGAAGAGCTAGCGGGTGGTGCCCATACCTGCCCCAGCTCCACGGGATAGTGTGGGCCATTACTACAGGAGGCGGGCAGCAGCTGAAGGAGGCTGCTGGGATGGTATGGTTATTTTAACATCCCTGCTTTGTGTGACTGACATAAACACTGCCACACGTACAGGGGGAATACACCCCCTGCCTTTTCTTTTTCCTAATAAACTCAGATAGTTGAAGTGAGGGTAGACAACATCCGCTGCTCTCCCCTCATCCACCCAGCCAGCCATGCCATCATAGCACGCTATCAGATTGGTCAGGTGTGATTTCCCTTCGGTGAGTCCACATTGACTGCTCCCACTAACCTTTTTCCTGGCATGCTTAGAGATGACCTCCAGAATGAGCTGTTCCATCACCTTTCCAGGGATGGAGGTGAGGCTGACTGGCCTGTAGCTTTGTGGGTCCTCCTTCTTGCCCTTTTCAAAGACTGGAGTGACATTGGCTATCCTCCAGTCCTCAGGCACCTCTCCTGTTCTCCATGACCTTTCAAAGATGATGCAGAGCAGCTTAGAAATAACATCTGGCAAGTCCCTCAGGTGCTCACAGGTGCATCGTGTTGGGCCCAAACTAGACAGGGTCCCAGGGGGCCTCAGCAAGGATGTGACCCATGGTGCAGCACTTCATGCACAGACAGTCCCTCCACCCACTTCCAGCATCCAGCCCCACACCCTGGCAGTGACCTGAAACCCAGTCTGGCCAGGAAGGTGATGCCTGGAGGGGCCACCCGTATTTTGTGGGATCTACATGTGGTGGGGGATGTCTACACTTATCAGCTGAACTATATAAGTGGTTCAGAGACCTCTCTGTGTGGCTAGTTGAAAACTCTTGAGTGAGTGCAAATTATCAGCTCCTGGGGGTTTGGAGATACCCAGCAAGAGCAGCAGCTGCTTGACAGCTTTCCTGGGGCAGGGGCATCGCACCGTGTTACAGCAGACTTTACTTTTAGCTAATTTCACTCTTTCGGCTAATCCTGGGCAAACAACAGGTTCCCTCTGACCTGGATTTAATTAGACATGCCTCCTTGTTCTTTATTTATGCATTTTCTTTCTTCTCCTTAGGACCTTTGTTTCCCTCATTATTTGCTCACATTTCCTCATTTCTAATAATTTTCTCTTGGCAAGAGTTATACTAAAAGAGACTTGCCCTTGGGCTGGAGGCAAACGCTGACTTTGGGGACTACAGACTAAAACCATAGAAACATCACAGGTATTTCAGGCCCGGCAGCAGGAGACCTGGAGATGTGTCACTCTGGCCGAAGCTTTCTGATGTTCATGCAGATTTTCATCTGAAGACCACAGCAAAGTGATTCACAAGCCATTACTGCTGCTGTTGGCTGCAGGTTGTGTGTCTCTAGCAAGGTGATGGACTGTCCCAACATGTTCACCACCTGCTGGGCAGCTGGGCCGCAGCAGGTCTGTGTCTTTTACCTCTACAGCCTTAGTGGAGGGAATGAGAAAACACACGCTTCCTGGCCCAGTACGCCAGAGAAGAAAGGTGAAGAACCCCCGTGTTGGGTGACAAACCACAAAAGTTTTGACTTTAAAAGTACGTGTAAGTAAAGAAAAATCTCCATCTAAGGCTGTAAATCGCATCCAGTGTTGCTCAGACAGATTATCCTAGTTGGTCAGCCATTTAGGAATTCAAAACATTGCTCCAGACTTTCCCAGCTTAAAAATAAGTCTTCCTCATCAGCAGAAACATGTATGAGCTAAAAAAAGCCTCTTCACAGAAAGACTAGTGATCTGCCCCATAGGACATGATCAATTCTCCATTCTCACGCTGTGTTAAAAGGCAGCACAGGACTGCTGCGGCTGTCACCCCGTGTGCAGGTAAGCACATCGCACAGCAGAGCCAGTGTGTGTGAAAGGCAAAGCTTGGGAACAGCCAGAGGTTAGAGAGGGCTTGTAAACAGCTTGAAGCGCATACTTCCTTTCATTCCAAGCCTCTTAAAGCCAAGATCAGCTTTCCTTTCTCTTCCTCTGAAGTTTAGGTGGGTGGGAAGCAGACTTTGCTCGTGCTTTGGAACGTTGCAATCCAAGCCAGGAAACGTCGGGCCTGGTTGTAAAGTACTGGAGATGTTGCTGAAGCAAAGAGCACTGCAACCTCCTGAACTGGGGACAATTTCGGTTTTGCACCTGGCACTGCATATCTCTCTAGATCCTAGAGGGAAAATAAAACGTACCAGGCTCCTCAAGGAGACGTAGAAACCTCAGGAAGGGCAGGAGTGAGTTAGAGGAGGCTCTCACCTTGGAGTTCTCTGTTCCTCCTGCAAGGGCACATTAGTTTTCTTTCCTCATTTTAACAGGCTGCAAGAAGATCACCCTGAAATGAAGCCCCAAAGCTTCCTTCCAAGGTCCAAAGGCAAACATCAACTAAAAATTAAATGCTTTCCTCCAGGGATCCCCCTCCAGCAAGTCCCAGGAGATACGAAGCTAAAGCAGGCGGCTGAGCAACAAGAGAAACAGGATCAGACGGTCAGAATCAGGGAGAGCCTGGTTCCCAACAACCCTCTGTATGGTGCCTGGAGGCTGCCGATGGAAGCAGCGATCCTGACAGGGCACAAGACCTGCTGCTCTGCAGGGAATGGATGTGGCTTCTCAGCTCCAAGCTCAGGAGCGAGAGATCACTCCTGTTGACATACTGCTGGGGCCTGTAGGAGCCAGATCTAGAAGCAGGTGATGAACTTTTATTCAGAACCTAATTCACATTTAGGGTGTGGAGATACTTGTTTGCTTGTCCTTAAGCAACACATTTCAACCCCTCTCCCCGTCCCTGACAGAATTCAGTTGTGAAGATCATGTTGTACATCCACATTTTGAGCTCTTCAAAACGTGTCTGTATCTCACGAGCACTTTAACCTTAAATGCTGGCCTAAAACCCCAAGTGCTTTCAAACCATGCATCAGGCTTCTCTTGGAGCAAGTTGTGTTTTGGGAAAGCAGAACTTGACCCTTTTGGCCTTTGTTCTGGAAGCAGGACATTTTCACACAAGATTTTCCCAAAGAGCTCATGGTTTGACCATTTTTGAAGCGACCAGAGTGCAAACCTTGTAAGTCCATAGGGGCTGGTCGTTTCAAATGTTAATGCTGCTAGAAGCAGCCATGCTTTGTGAAGTAAAATGCTGCAGATCACTGGCGTGTAGTAATGTGGTCCCAGGGATAGATTCTACCTAGGAACGAGCAACTGCTGTAGCATCTGATCACAGAAGGGCTATGCACAGAGCCAGAGGCATCCCCTGGCTGGGAAGGATCTGGTCCCCTATTCAAAGTTCAAATTCAGGCAGGTTTTTTGCTTATTGGCAGGAACATACAAAATATTTTTACTCATTTGCACCACCTGCTTCCAAAAAGGCAGTGTGCGAAGGGCAGCTTCAGCAAAGGGGCAACTCCAGTCAGCTCTAAAAGCAGCAGGAAGGCCAAGCTGCACCTGTACAGCAGCTCCAGCGCTATCTAGTGTTGGACGATACCCGAGGCTGGAGCTGAACAGCAAAATATTCATGAGCCGGAGAAGCTGAGCCTGCCTGCCACATCCCAGAACGAACAGCTGGCTGGCTTGGGCGCTCATTTTGAAGGCTCGAATTACATGTCCACAGGAAAATAACACAAACCAATACTCATACATACTCTGTCCAACTGGGAAAGGAACGTTCTCCAGCGTTCAAGGCAAATGGGATGCATACAAGGCTGGGTCACCACCTCCCTCTTGCTCTCTGGACCAGCAACCACACAGAGCAGCGACGGGAGAAAGAATCCTCTAGCATTTTCTCCACTGACTATAAACCAACAGAGGTGGGCTCAAGGGTTTGTGGCCCTGCTTCCATTTCCTTGCCCCTCTGCATTTCAGAGAGAACAAAGTCCATGCCTGAACAATGCAATAGGCTGGTGCTTAGGACACCAAGTGAAAGGCAGGAGCACCAAGTTCAAGTCCTTGAATTGCATCAGGCAGGGCACAAACATCAAATTCAGACGGCTCATTTCCCATGACAGCACAACGCCCCACCATCTCTTCTGGCATCCCACTGGTTTGAGGTGCACAACCCACCGAAGAAAACAGTGGCACACCAAGCTTCCTGGGCTTGGCAAGAAACATCTGGAGAATCCGAGGGGGTGGAAATGAGAGAAAGCATCGGATGTAAAGGGGGCCTCTCCCCCGTAGCAATGCCTGTGTAGGGGGATGAAAGTCCACCAGCGCAGAACATTTTAACTCAGTGAGTAACAATGTCTTGCTCTTGTCCACCACTGAGCCGCTCACCTTGGAGAGGACTTGCCAGCTTTAGTAAGAGGATCACTTGAGAACTGGGAAAGCTCCAGGAGAACTTCGGCTGGTAGATCTTCCTGCATCTTTGGAAGTGGTTAACCCCCAGCTCAGAAATGCCTTGTGCTTGCCTGCTTGGGGGGAAGAGTCAGCTCTGACTCTCCCAAGAGCAGGGTGGTTTGATGTTAAAGCTTGTAACAGAGAAAGCTGGAATAAGCAAACACATAGCTCATGAGCTGGGAGAAAAGTAAAGATTTTCTTTAAAGATCAATCTCTCTCCACCCAAGAGACACAGGGGAGTTTTCCTTTCCCACTGATGAGACTGTCTGGAGATGAACTGTACAACCTGCCCAGCCAAGTTCCTGCCACGACACACTGCACAGTAAGCAAACAGTGGGTGACCAGCAGGGTAGTTCAGTATTTATCCAACCTTTTTGTCTCTAGGTTCACAGCACAAATTATTAGAGAACCTGAAATCTCTCCAGCTGAGCTTGTAAGATTTTTTTTCTGAAGTTTACTCATTTTGCCCCTGAAATGGGAACTGACAATCCCAAACAGAGAGCAAGGCTCAGATCCAGCAGCCCAGAAACCCACTGGCCCACAGCACGGTTCACAACCCACAGTGTGGGCGAGTGAGCAGAGGAACAGGATGCAACCTCCAAAGAGCAGCTCTTTTCGTTGCCGACTACCTGCAGCAGGCCTGCTGCTGCTCGCTTGCCTTTCTTTTTTGTCTCTTCCAGATAATGCAGCTGCCTGGTGCTGATAACATTTATTTGTGTGAGGTGAACCCAGTGCTTCGGAAGCTACAGTTTTTGTGTGCAGGGAAGCTTCCTGTGAACAAAAGGTTAAGATTGCAGCCCACCTTCCTCCTCCTGCTTGACAGACACTAGAAATAACAAGCACATGGCCAGCATGGGAGGCTGTTTTTGGGAAACCACAGCAAACCCTTCTGTCCAGAGCCTGGGGAAGAGGTCAACACCAAACCCAGGAGCTTTCCTTCTGCTTTTAAAAGCAAACAAAAGAACCAGAAAGTGAGACTACAAGGCATTTGAGAAGACACAGAGATAAAATGACCATGTCAAAGAAGAGTGGAGATGCTCATTCACCAGCAATCTGGGTGTTCTTGAGAGCAGGGCAGAAGTGACAGCTAAGAAAACATTTCCAATGTAAAGAACTTTAAAAGAAAAATTAAAAAGTAGATTTGACTCAGAAGCCTCGAGATTTTGGCTAAACCCCAGCATTTATAGTATGGTGTTTATACAACCAGGGAGAACAGCGATCTTGATGGCAGCGACCTCGAACATAATCAGTACAAACCAGTTTTTTTAGTATGGTAACAATGTAGCAGCTCTTTGTTACCACTTTCATGTTTGAAAACATCCCTCTCCCTTTTAGCTGTCTTACAGGTTGCTTAACAACTACACCGTCCCTTACTCCCGAGTTCTCACTTAGCAAAGCTGGTAAGGTGCAGGCAAACAGCCTATGGCACTGGGCATTTGTAAGAAAATGTTTCCATTGGTGTCTTCACTCTCCTTCCCATATGTGTCCCTCTGAACCTCCCTTCTGAAGCACTCCTTTACTCTCACCATGTTTAAAAGGGCACCTTGCTTCTTCCCCCAGTGCCAGGTAGCTGCATGCACAAAATGATTACTCTGAGACCAGTGCTCTGCAGCAGCACACTGCTACTCACAACAGAATGAAAAACTATTCCATAAAGTAATCAGCCCTTCCTCAGCACAGGGCCTGTAAGCATGTGACAATTACTGGGGTCAAAAGCCACCTCTTTTTCTGTTGTCAGCACTGCAAGGCACAAACACATTGCTTTCATGCCCTTTATAGCTGGTTTCTTTTTCCCTGACACCTCTTACCTTGTTGCTAGGGAAGCAAGTGCAATTCTGCCAATTCCAGCACATCAGACCTGGGAGGACTCACTAGATACTCTGTTAAAAACAGAGCCCAGGCAAGAGAGGACTCTGTCCACCTGCATGGTTCAGGGCAGCTGGCAGCCAGACATTGCTCTTGCTGAAGTTCCGACTGCCAGATCTGGAGTCCCAGGTCCTCGCTCATGGGGATGTTTCTCTGAGGCTCTCCCTGACACACACAGCTCTGCTGAATCCATCCACCCATCCGCAGTTCTCAGTATCTGCAGCACAGTGGTGGAGAACCAGCCCTCATCTCCAAGATCAATCTGTTTTGAGCTTTCAGCTAAAAAAGTGGTTTTCAGTATTTGCCAGTTCTTGCTGTTAACATGCTACAGTTACACTGTCCATCCTTCAGCTATTTTCGACCTACTGCCTCCCAAAAGTAAAGGCATGGGGGAAGGGAAAGGCACAGTCAAGATACATCCCAGCACTCAGAGGCATAGTAGGAGCAGTAATAATAACAATGAAGAACGTGTATGCATTAAGCTCTCAGGAAGGCTTGCCTCAGTGCCTGATTTCTAAAAGCCCTTGGTTAGTGAGGCCTACAGTGCAATACCTTCCTCTTGCCAAACAATCACATTTTAGTCCAGTGATGAAACTATGTTATTCCATTCTTTTCTTAAGAAAGAGCCACAAAATTGAATGTCACCATGGGAACAGTCTAAAGTTGATTTGGAAAGAGGCTCATTTCCTACAGCTTTTCTGTTGGCATAAAAATAATGTCACTGAACTGTATCAGAAGCAAGTGCCTTATGAAGTATCATGTCTATAGATACCAGTCAGTTCCAAAAATATCCTCCCTACCGGCTGCATTGCCTTAGTTTCTGAAGAATAAAGGGGCCAGAAAGGCTTCTTCCCCATTTTCCTCAACAAGAAACATACCCTGAGCTACCACCGGCGTGATCTAATTAAACCATTCTTCAGCCTGTAATGTGTCAGTATGGAAAAATTCCTTCTTAGAAGAACAATTAGCACTTAAAGCAGTCATCCTGGTTGGCTGGCTGAACAAATGACACATGTTCACACAAGAATAATTCAGTCAACCGTCTTAATAAGGATTTACTTTGAACAGAACCTTGTACGGGTACACTAGACTCAGTCTCATTAAGGAGTAAGTTGGATTTTTATACAGCATGAACCACTGGCAATCTAAAACAGACCCACCAAAGAATGGAATGGAGAATCAAACGCAATGTGTCAGACCCAAGCTCTATGTGCCTTTAATACTTTCTTTTTCCTTTTTTTTTTTTTAAGAGAGTGCACACTACAACAGACATTTGCATTTATCATGTTTTTAACTTCTTTTCTAAGGATGAGCTGTCTGAATCAGCATCTTCCAACTCCGCTCTGTGTCTTTTCAGTCCTCCAAGAGACTGAGTGCTCTCACTGCTCACAGGGTGCAAGTCGGCAGCATCCTCTCTTGTGCTCGCACTGTAGCTGTTGGAGTCCATTTCAGACAGGCAGCAGTCTTTGCGCAAGGTCCCACCCATCTGTACAAGGTTGCCATTGTCAGCATTTGAGTGCACCTGTAGTCCTTGCGTCACAGTCTCCTGCTCTCCAAAACTCTGTCCGTTGTTGAAGCATGAAGGGCGAAGATGCAAGTGGCCGTTATTGTGGTTAATGCAGGAGGTGTCGAAGCTCCTCTCCTCACTGTCATCAGTCTGGTTTCTGGAGCAGTGACCCGGCACGCTACAGATGGCAACAGTGGAGAACTGAGGAACCAGTGAGTGGTGGCTTGATGCTGGTTGACAGTTCTGACTATTTTTCTGTTCCACAAGTCCTGCAGTCTGAACACAAGGCTCTTCAGTACAACTATTTAGCCCTTTGCAGCTACCTTGCCCATTGAGCTTTTTAGTCTCAAAGGAATGCTCTATACCTCCACTGCTACTGTCTTCAGATGTGTTTTCTTGACCCTCCATCCGCCACTGATTGTCACATTCATGAGCTTGACCATTACTAGAGTTTTCTATCAAGCCACATTCTTTTAAAGTTTCTTTGCTGTGGCTTTCAGTAGAAAGAGCTGGGGAACCTTGGGGACCCACTGAAATCAAGTTCCTAGCATCTTCCTTATTTAGTGAGTGTGCTGTACTGTGCCTTCCACTAGTTCCTGGTTTCCCATCATCATTCTCTCCATCTCCTCTGGAGGATTCACCATCTTTACTAGCTGAATATGATATGTAAGAATAATGAAGCCACTTGTAAGCTTTGTAAATCTTTCTTTCCACCGATTCACTGTCTGAACAAGGAGATGTCCTTTCTTTAAGAACTTCTTTGCTGGCTGAACTCCTTTCTGGTGAAGAAGCTGGAGAAGAAGAAAGGTCATCTACTTTGATCTGGGGGTAATCATAGATGTCCTCACCTATGTAGGGGGCCACATTCTCTGTGACAGTGCAAGTCCTTTCCTCCTTTTGCACCTTCTGTCGGCGCCTCAGCGCATTGCGTTGCCTCATAGATGTGCGTCGTTCATTCAGTTCCTCCTCGTCTTCTGTGCTGCTGCTGCTGCTAGAGCTGCTGGATTCATTCTCCTCAGGACTCGGGGACCGCGGCCGTGGGAAAAGGTCTGTATCTAGTTCTGCCTCACAGGTATTGTCATCAGAGTCAGACTCATTGGAAAGGGCCAGGAGACGTTTATCCTGATACTTTCTCAGTGCAGAGAGCCTCTGCTGACGGGAAGCCACATCTTCTCTGGCTGAGGGGGATTCAGATGATCTTAAGGCCCTTAAGTTATAGGCAGTTTCATCAGCCTCTTCAGCCACATGTGGTGGCGAGTGATGCAAAGAGGCGGAGGACTCCGACTCGCTGTAAGCAGAGCGCTCGCTTACTCCTGCGTGGAGCTGCAGGATTGTGCTCTCACTGAGGTCGCTGTCTGAGTCAGAACTCCAGCCCTCGATCTCCCGGCGCACCAGGGAGTCAAAAAAGGCCATCATACGTGGGTCTTCCTGGACTGACTGGTTGGCATAATCATGGGACAAACCACTACCGCTGTTCAAGACGAGACTGATGTACTCTTCGTGAGTGTAGAGGCAACGTGAGTCATCCTCAATTCTACCATCCAGATCCCCCGTGCAGTCGGGCTGCTTGTAAGGACTCCAGATCTGCAACAGAAAATTAAGAACACGTGTGTGTCTGAATCCATAAAGTGTTACACACCTTTGAACTAGAACAGTAGGGCCCAGACCCAGAACTGCAAGCTGCAGACTGTTATATTATTTTTTACCCTTCAGACCGATACTTACAAGTATTCCAGAGATGTGGGGTTTTTTCTCCCCCTTTACAAATGTGTTTTTCCTGCATCTACTTTACTCATACAGAACTTAACAGCTGTCACACTGCAGATTATCCATCATTTCAATATTTCATTGTGTAATACTTTCTCCCAAATTGCAGGGCTCTATTTTTATGTGATAGGGGATGCTTACTCACTAAGGGTAAGAATAGTTTGTTGCCTACAATACAGTCTCAGCACTAATGAAGGCACTTGTTTCCCAGGAAACTAGACTTGCTTGTGCCAGTGATGTAGAGTAGCGTTTCATCCAGCTGCATAGTCAGTCACTCCTCATCAGCAGGCAGGGAGCTCAATGTAGGGAGGTGAAAAGCAGACCCTGCACTATTCCCTTTAGGGAACAGTCATGAAGGAAAGAAAGCATCCAAGATCCTCTCAAGACACAGCAGCAGTTTTAGTTCATAGGGAAAGGTGAAGAAGAGTTTTACTGAAAGCTACTTTTGAGGTGGAGAGAGGTGGAACATTGGAAAGTGTAATGATTTCACCAATAGCAATAGCCTAGACTGCTGTCCTTCTAGTCTTCCCTCAGTCTTCCTGGGAAAAAGCAGGGGTGGGAGGGAATAAAAAAAGCCCTAAAGAACATCCACCAACATACCTAAGAAACATAGCAAACATAATAGTTAATTCTCCTCACCTTTCTCAGTTTTATTCACAGACCCAGGGGCAGTAACATTAAGGCACTCACTAGAGAACCACTATCACTTTATTCTAGATCAATGATTAACACCATGCACAACACCCACCATAAGCAGAGCTAGTATGTAGCTTATCCACAATACTACCTTAATGTTCTGCTTAGAAAATACCCAATTTCAGTCATGCTATGATTTTACCATGTGAACAAACTCAGGGGAAAAACTTCTGTGCCATCTGTCTATACCAGGTTGGCATTTTGGGATAGACTTTGACAAAAATGTCTAACTATTCCCAACAAAAATTAGTCAATTTTTATTCCAAGTAGACAAAACCACTAAAAAAAAATAAGAGAGAGAAAAAAAAGTCCTTACACCTTTAGAGTTGGAAGTAAAATGAAATAAATTATCTTGCATCTACTTCTTCAGCACAGTCAAATTTAAGATGCACAGGTAACCTTTATTCTGGAATTCTCCCAAACTTGAATGCCTTTACATTGCACGCTCTGCAACTTATAGTTAACAGAGCTTCTACCCATGATCTGGCTATATTGATAAGAGTCACTATTCCAGAATTAAAAGTGGGCTGCATGCAGATAATCCTTCTTCTGTATGGCACTCATCAAGCTGCCTTTCAGAGCAAAGACAATGCAGCTTTACATTGCCTTACATTAGTCTGTTCCTAGGAACATGCCTTGATATCAAGGTGTATTTGCTATTTGTACTTAATTGCTGTTTTTGTTATTTACAATACTTAATTAAACAAATTATTTTCCAGTGCTGCTCATTAATGTAATACTTGAAAGAAGTGCGAAGACAACTTTCAATGCTTGGCTCAAGCACCACACTTACTAGACACTTGGCTCAAGGGACAAGCATCAGGTTTGGATAAATATAATACAACTAAAAACTTAAGCCCACTATGTATAGACTTCCACCAACCATACTGAACCTTTATGAATTAATTAAGAGAACATCCTCTAATTATTTCCCATGCTCCACTTCCTAAAGACAATGTAGGAAAGTGTCTTTTCTCAGTTGATACTTATGAGAGAGATTGTTGATTTGGGGATACCAAGTTTTTGAACAGAAAAACAACTCTACTTACTCAAATGACCATTCAGAATTGCTGTCATCTTGATGGTTTAACTAGCATGTGTTCAGAACCTTCTCTCACTATTTATCAGATATTTTCCCCTTTGTCCCACTACAGAGCATTTCAGCAAGTAGATCAGATCTTTGTGGATTTAAGAAGCATATAACTTCTTGTAAATGCTTCATACTGTACACCTGGACAAGTAGGCTGGCATGTCCCTTCCTCAAATAGTCTTAAGCAGTGTTAGATTGATCACTAGGTTTTATATAGCTTTTTTTTTTAAAAAAAAAAAAAAAAAAATCAAGATAATTAGAAAACTCTTAGATTTTGTATGAACCAATATAAATGGAGGAGAAGGATTGGCTGATGAAAAGCTCAACATGATCTGGCAATGCATGCTTGCAGTCCAGAAAGCCAACCATCATCTTGGCTGCAGCAAAAGAAGTGTGACCAGCAGGTCAAGGGAGGTGAATCTGCCCCTCTACTCCACTCTCATGACTGCCCACCTGGATGTAGGACTATGTCCAGCTCTGGGGTCCCCAGTGCAAGAAAGAAATGGAGCTGTTGGAGTGAGTCCAGAGGAGGCCACAAAGGTGATCAGATGGCTGGAGCACCATCTAGCACCAGAGTACCTATGCAGACAGGCTGAGAGAGAGTTGAGCTTGTTCAGCCTGGAGAAAGAAGGCTCCAAGAAGACCTTACAGCAGCCTTCCAGTACCTGAAGGTGCCTACAGAAAAGCTGTATAGGAACTGTTTACAGGGGCATGAAGTGATAGGATAAGGGGTAATGGCTTTAGAGCTAACCTAAAAGTTAGATTTTTCTCTATGAGGGCGGTGAGGCCCTGGCACAGGCTGCCCAGAGAAGCTGCAGCTGCCCCTGGATCCCTGTCAGTGTTCAAGGCCAAGCTGGATGGGGCTTTTGGCAATGTGGGCTAGTGGAGGGTCTCCCTGCCCTCAGCAGGAGCATTGGACTTTCCCTTCCAACCCAAACCATTCTATTATGTGATTCTATGATAAGTAGTGAAAAGGTAACTACAAGGAGTCCACAGTGAGACTTTTCCCTTTGAGGCAGATTTGTTCACAGAGGAAGAGTAAATAATAACAAGAAGTCAGGGAATTCAGGATCAATACTTGTTTGTACAGGACTAGATGCCTCTGGAAATTGGTATTCCTACTTCTCAGACATATTGCTATGAAGGAGTGCAAGGACCTACTAGAGTCTTAGAAAGAAATCAAACTAAGAATCTGTCCTTGGCAGAATCAGGATGTCTTTAAACTGGCATCTTTGTAAATGGACTTCTTTGTAAATGGAATGCCTTTGCCTTTTCTCATCCTTCCACGTCAAGGAAGAATCTGAGCAAACTGGAGAAAATCAGTTGGCAATCATCCCACTGAAACAACAATCTTTCACGAAGTTCTTTCCCTGACAGAGGATTAAGGAGCTGAATATTACTCACTGGTGCCCTGAGCACAGATATAAAAATAGGAACAGTAACAGAAAATGGCAGTACAAAACTGGTTCTCTACTTCAGTAGAGATGCTTCAGAGAGTATCTTTGAATTGCTTGTATTCCATTGTGGCAAACCCCCAAATTTTAAAACAAAAAGGCAATTATGTCCATAGCGTGAGAATAATTAAATTATCTGATTAGGTAGAGACAGATAGCCACAATGACATTAGCCTGTCACCATAGCAACACAAGCAAACAGACTTGCTATCACTGATATACTGATGACTTTTAATCAAATGGGACCTACAACAGTTGTGCTCAGTTACACAGTATCCCATCTCCAATACAAACTGGTGTTTCTGAAAATCCTGACACACTACCTATTTTGTGGCACTCCTCCCAGCCCCACACCCCAGAGGGAATGCCTCATTCATTTCTCCTGCAATGCAATTTGTTTTCCTGCTGTCACATCCCAATGTCTCACACGCTTAAGTGGTATTTTTTGATTTCTATTGCTTTAGCCCTCATAGTGAATGCTTGCTGCAAATGGTAATTTCAGTTCACAGCTGTGCTTTTCCATACAATTTTACTGAGGTTCGTGTTTCTGAAACGGAGGGTAATGAGCAATTCATCTAGGCTGATGTGTCCAGCACACACTGTCAAGGCTTCTCATATCCTTTGTTAATGAGCTCGTTGAGTCTTATTTTAGGTTTCTGAAACCTCCTCACTCGAATATTTGTACGCCCCCACCCCATCTCATCCATTACATTCTCAGTCCTAGCACAAGTCAAACCCTAAACCACTGAGTTATTAAATAATGTTTTTGTAGGTGCTTTACAACAAAATAAAACTAAAGCAAAAAGCCTGTAACTACAAAGGTCAAAATCATTCTTGTAAATACTATTCATTTTAACAGGTCTAGGCCTGAGGTGAATTTGTATCTCATTTGCAATCAGCATTAAAATAGCAAGCGTGTTGGCAGAAGCACGTGGAATTACTGAATGGCTTGTCTGTATCACGCCTTGATGCTGGTGCTATCAGTTCTTCACTTCTATGAGTACTAAATTTAGGCCAACTAGTCTAAAAATGAAAGGCCCAAATAAACAGCTACTTGCATCTACATTTTTAATTTGTCACCGCAGTTTTGACAATTGAGGGACTGGAACACCAGCTAACCATAGCAAAGTTATCTTCTGTGATTTAATTCCATACAGACCTTTAGAAGATACCTGAAGGACAGCAAAGTGAAGGACACTACTTTAAGAAGCTGATCATAACAAGCAAAACCCAATAAAACGGAAAAAAACCCTTAACTACAATTTTTAGTTACAGCTCTTCCTTTTGTCATCTCAACTTCTTGGAGCAAGCACATCAAGCATTTATATGGGAGAAAGAAAGAGCCATGCAAGGGAAGGACATGTGCTCCCAGCTGCTTTTAATGCAGTAAGCAGCCCCTCAGAAAACAGCCTCAGGTGTCATTCTTCCTGTTCTGCCCTTATGCTTGTGGTAGTTCCTAGGCTCCACCCTGTCTGCAGAAGTAGCTGGAATGAAGAAGAAACTGCCATTGTACAGTCACCTGCAAACAGCTGTTCACTAAGGCAGTACAGTGAGGCCATGCAGACCAGATAAGGTATGACCTTAAAACAACCTGATCCACCAACAAGGCACATTACAAGCAGAGCCAAAATGACACACAACAAAAGGGTAAGAAGTTCTGGGTTCTTAACACACTAAGACCCTTTCCTTTAATTTGTTTCTAGCTTGCCATATTTGGGGAATTCAGTTCCTTCAAAGCAGCTACACGAGTTCCATTGCACATACTGTGACACAACAGGCGTTCTCTTCTAAGGAAGCATTCAAGCAGAGGTGTCTTTGAAAGAGTTACACAACCTGTGACTGGAGCCTTAATCAAAATAACCTTTTAATCACTGGGCAAAAAAACCCTAGCACAAGTACACAAAAGCAACACAGGGGATGTTTATACCAATGCTAATCCAACAGTCTAAGCACACTCATGCAGGAAGGATTCACAGGGTGAAGGGTCAGCAGATCGAAAATCCAAAAGGAAGAAATTCAGGTTGCATGAAATCAAGCTCCCAAAGCAAAAAGACTAAAAAATGCCTCTGGTAAAACTGTTGATAAGCAGTGGCAGTTTGCCTGCTTGGAAAATGAAAAGTCAATGAGCCGCTAAGACTGTTGAATGCACTTTTGTTCCAAGTTGGTATTTGGTAGATTTGTGCTCAAACCTGTCAGAGGGACACAGATGAAGAAAAAAGTAGACAAGCTAACTAAAGTACCAGTGGAAGAGAAGGAAAGCCAAACCACAATGGGAACCCAAATGTTGACAGTAGCTGTAATGCAAATGATGCAGCTAGGCATTGATTGGTCAGCAGTCCTAAGGATTTGGGCCAGTTCTGGTCCATACATTGCAGACCACTAAAACATTCCTTTGCAGGACAAGTTCATTCAGCCAACTTGCAGCTAACTCAAGTGTTTACTAAGACTCAGACCACCTCATTTATAGGCATATGCAGGTAAGACTTTTATGAAGGCATTCAACAGAGAGTTAGAAGCAGCATCAGTTCTCATTATCCTGCTTCAGAACTAAATCATCCTGGTTTCTTTCATCTTGTTGATAGACCTAAATTACAGCAGAATTTCTGTGGCAGCAGAGTGCTAAGTGCATTTGTGTAGCATAATCCTCTGCCTCCCCACCCTCAACCTCTGCTACTAGAAATGACAAAGTTCCTGCCTTGCTCCCACAGTATTGGCTCTTTCCTTAAGGAAGGAAAGCTTCAGAACCTAACACAGTTTGGTTATGTCTCTACATTTCACATAAAACTTGCTGAATATATTGCACATTGTCAGAGGATTCAGCAAAGACATACTGTAGTAGGTATTAAGATTCCTGTTTCCTCTGGAAGCTAAGAATACACCACAGTGTGTTGCACTGAATCAATGCAGAGGTGTGTACAACAATTACAGAAGTAGTATGTGGGCCAAATGCAGATAGGTCAGGCTGGGCTAAGGCTCAATGATACTTTTACAGAGATTTTTTTTAATGAAAATTTAGCCCAAGTATCAGGAGATCACATGTAACAGCTGTGACCAACCTCTCCCAAGAAAGACTGTTTGCATAATGCTGCAGTTACATATGGAATGATACTGGGGGGAAAAAAAAGTTACAAAATCTAGGAATGTCTGATCTTATCTCTTGTCGCTTAAAAACTTCAAACCTGAAACAGAGTTTAAAGTTGAAATGCCAATTAAAAATTTGCATCAGTTTTGCCAGCAAATGAGACATAACATTCTACAAAAGAGTAAGAGCAGAAGATAGGATGGGTGTGGAAAAAGAATGATGCTCAGCAAAACAAAGCATTGCTTCCTGAAATACTGAATGAACACATGTTCTGACAGTTAATCTTACCTTTATAATCTTTTCAACACCAGAAGAACAGATCATGTAAGTGTAGGGATTAAACCGGACTTGGTTTACAATTGATCGATGACCTTTCAATACCATGAAAGCACCATTGACGACCCTGCCAATGCCACCTAGGGGAAAAACAAGCACACACTGAAATAAGTAATTAAGTCTTCATATCGATTTCATTCCTAATCATTTAAAGCCGTATTATATCTGACAACACGCTTCAGCTTTATTTTGCAATATTTTAAGGCCTGTGTTGGCCACAGAATTCCAATTTTATGAGCAATGTCCCCATGAAAAGCTGCAAGTTTGATGAAAAGCATCCTTCCTGCAAATTAGAACTTGGAACTAGCTTTAGTTCAACTATCTAAACAAACAATGAAGGGTTTTTGACCTAATATGACAAGTATGTGAATAAGAACGGCATACATACTTAATGAAATCACTGGTGAAACCATCGTGCCTAAGGCATGACTCTACTCACAGTTGGTAAATCTGCAGCACTGACAAAGAAGTTGACTTTTTAAATTGCTATACTCTATTTTCTGCTTGGTCATCGACTCTTACTAGGTCTATACACCAAAGCAAGAAACTGCCACTCAGTAACTTTTTCTATTCATAGATTCTCACAGTCAAAGCTGTAAATTTGTTAGAAAGCACGCCAGTGTATGTGAATAAACAAGTGTCAATCAACATGCTATGATTAACAACTTCAGTGAAAGAAACCAAAACTTTTAAGAGGGGAAGTAAAAACTGAACACCACTTCAGAGAAAAACAGTCCTCCTATTTACAGCTTCAAAAGTCATAAACACACCTTACAGAAAGCTAAAATAATTTCATTAGCTTCTGTGCTACTTATAGTTGTCTTAATGCTAAACAAGTAAACTTCATGTTCTTCTTGCTGAAGATGTCTTCTATCCTCCTCTCTTCTCAACAAGAGCTTCTTCAGCTGACATAGCTGCTGGTTTGAGTCTTAAGTTCAATGCTGAACAATTTGTTTTCTTAAACAGAGTCAGAGGCATGGAACACACATTTACTAATAGAAAGTTTGCATCGATACTGAAGAGTAGCTAGACAGAAGGGTTAAAAAAACCCAACCAACCAACCAAAAGCATTTCTGCATCACCTTCCATTTGTTAGGTTACATAAATATTAAAGAACTGCAGCTAGTGAATCTGTGTTCAGCCCCTCTACTCTTAGGAAAAAGTACTCTATCCTTTCCATTCATTGTAACTACACTCTGAAGACCAGACTGATGCATAAATGGTGTACAAACTATGGTAAGCTTTCAGAAATGAGGAGTCATCCAACCCTGAAAGTCTACAGACAGATCTTTGTACTGCTTCTGGAAAGTGTTCTTTTTGCATAAATCAATTTTACAGACCAAACAGCAGTCTCATGGCACTGCAAAAAAACCAGTAACATGCCTGAAGAAGGAAAAAGATATGACAAGTTACTCTAAAGCCCCAAAGCTGCAGCCATTTTAAAGACTTTTATATAGAAAATTAAAGCTCATTTAAAACTAAAAATCTTGCAAGGGAAACCATCACTCCAGCTAATCTCTGCATGTACTGCACTGAGACTGCTACCTGGAACAGTTCCTTTATCTGGGTACACCTGTATTTTCTGTAAAAGCTCAGAGGTAAGTTCTGCCCTCAGCCACTGCAGCAAGATTTCACCAGCGTAAGCGAAGTTGAATGAGAAGTAACTGACTGGAAAGAGAGTTCATTAAATAACCAATTGGGCTCTTTCGATTTTCTTTTCCATTTTATGCGATTCCTGACATCCTTTCATTCTGCTCACCCTGCCAGATATTCATGACCACATTTATGGCTGATGGCAAGCTGCCCTACTACCGCAGCATTCCTTCCAGCTAAATCGCAAATGTCAATCCAAATGCATCTATCAAGCCAATGGTAGATAGTTACACCAAGTCCAGTTGTCAGGGCATTTAGCTTGACCTAGCAGACAAATGTTCCAGGAAAGACAGCCTCTGGAATGAAGAGACAATTTGCTTAGGAAATGTTCCCAAGTCTGTAAGTAATGCCTATTCAGTTTTAACTATCCATGGACTCGAAGCCGCTTGAATTCAGTGTGCACGAAGAAATGTCCCCTATGAAACAAAAAAGGCTCAGAAGATAGAGAGACAACGAGCAAAGAAAGAATTATCATGGAGATGAAACAAATCTAGGGCACCAATATTTGGGGCTACACTTCCAAGTCAGTCACCAGCCTCTCAGGGACTGTCAGCAGTGCGAATTAACCCGTGATTATTTTCCTAGTAAAACAGTTATTTCAAAGGAGAACTGTGCTCTGGCATTAAACTTAAAATGTTTATCAATACACTAAGAGCACTGGATGACAAGCACACAGCTCTCCCTCAAATTTAGATGGTGTCTGAAGCCCAGCCAGCCAGCCATACCAGACTGCATACAAAGAAGTCTGGCCATCAGGTTGAGGGAGGTTCTCACCCTCTACTACCCTTTCTTGAGACTGGGGTCCGCAGTACAAGACAGACATGGACATACTAGACCAGGTCCAGAGGAGGGCCACAAAAATGAACAGCAGGATGGAACATTTCTCCTATGAGGAAACGCTGAGAGAGTTGGAGTCATTCAGACTGGAGAAGAGCAGGCTACAAGATGATCTTATATCAGCCTTTCAATAGGGCTGGGGCTTATAAGAAAGACCTCGAGAGACTTTTTAACCAAGGCCTGTAGTGACTAGAGAAGGGCAACAGTTTTGAGTTGAAAGACATAAATTTAGATTAGATATAAGGAAGATATTTTCTTACAATGAGGGTGGCGAGGCCATGGCACAGGCTGCCCAGAGAAGCTGTTGGTCCCCCCTCCCTGGCAGTGTTCAAGGCCAGGTTGGATGGGGCTTTGGGCAACCAGCTCTAGCGGCAGGTGTCCCTGCCCTTGGCAGAATGTTGGACTAGATGCACTTCCAAGGTTCCTTCCAACACAAACCAAACCCTATGATTCTAAGAAGAAACTCCAAAGCTTGCTAATTTAATACTGAGGTTCCTTAAATTCCTTTTAAGATGTTACTTGTAAAATCAGAGAAAATACAGTACTAGAACATACTGCACTCCTCTTAAGAGCAAAAGAGAGCTTCCCTACAAGGCCCCTTCAAACCAACTGCGCAATTACAGGGGAAGTCCCCTAGGAGCAGAATACTGCAATCACAAAGCTCAGCAGTCAGCTTTTTCCAGTAGTAAAAGGCATTTTAATAATTTAAACCAAAAAGTGTTGACTCCAACAATATTCTGATAATCTCTGTGTCAAATACAATAGACTGCCCCAGAACATAATTTTTTTGGATACAGTTTTAGTCTAACACCTCCAATGCACTTAAGCAATGTCTCTAAGTACTTAATGCAGAGCAGCCTACATCCTTATCCTGTCAGTGGTCCCTTCCTATTACAGTAGCCCAGCCAAGTTAGTATCACATTACATGAGTATCTGTGGGGCAGACATTTGCTTGCGCCCAGACTTGTCTGGAATCCCCCTGGTGTCTCAGCAGAGGCTTAGCTGCAGCCATACAGCTTTTGTAGCCATCTCACAGTGTGAGTTCAGTTTGCTCATGTTTTCTGGGGAGGAAAAAAAAAAAAAAAAAAAGTGCATCTGTGCATTAAGTGGAGGTTGCCATAAAGTCTTCAAATTCCTGAGGCCATTTTCCCTTTTGTGCATGTAATAATTTCTATTTCTTTTTGCTGTCTTCACTTGAACCGGTATTTTTATTTGTAGTATTTCACCAGAATTGACCTCTGCTAACCTAATAAAACTCAAATGTTGTTTTTAAGGTTTGGGTCATTTGTTTTTCTTTTAGGGGACAGGGGTGTTGTTTGCTTGCTTTTGAATTTTGTGGCATACACATGTCCTGCAACTGGTTTAGCATGGCAGCTTTGATATTCTTAAATAGTCACCAAGTGTATAAGCAGTGTTTATACAGAAGCCATTAGCTTATGTATATATTACTAATAATATCTTTCAAAGTTTCAAAGTCTTCGGAGGCTGATTATGGTTATTTTAGAAGGTTTCTAACTTTCTAACCTCTAAGGACTGGAGAGAAGGGATGGAAATACACTCGCTGGTTTTGAAACACTTTCCAAAACCAGCAGTTTTTGAAAAAACTTGCTTAAAAACAGTTCTGAGTAGCGGTTCAGTACTGTAACCGTGCTGGTCAACGTTTTTTTTTGGTCTGCTTTTATTGGATACACAAAGTGAAATGTCAAGAAAATCTCTCTTCCTCTCTTTACACCTTGCAAATAAGGGCTCCAAAGAGGAGCAATTAAAAAAAAAAAAATCTTTAAATAATATCCTACTACCGTATCTGATCAGCTGGAAGAATAACTTTTAAGTGTACATTTTCAAACAGCTTTCCTCTACACACACTTGACAAGAATACCATGGCAACACAAGGCTTCAGTATAGACAGCAGGAAGGAATAATACAGCTTTGAAGTAGTAAATGTCTACTAAATTGCCAAAGTGATCACTTCTTGGTCTGCTTTATTATTTTATGTTTTAAACATTGTGCTAATGAAACCCTTGTCAATTATGTAGACTTGTAAATATTTATGCAAATAAGTTGACATTTCACATACTGAGAAGATGCTGGATGCTACATAGCAACACATTTTAAAAAACACTAGTAAATCATAAAGAAGGACTGGGAGATATTTGGACAGCTATCTGACTTCCCATGCACAAGTTCCAAATCACATAGCAGTGTTTTAAAAAAAGAAAAAATAAACCCAAATAACAGAATAATTAATAATTTAAAGTATAAGGAAAACAGACAAGTGATAGATTATTAGGAGAAGTGCCCCAGTGCAGAAAATTCCTGTAAGAATGTTGAACAGTCTCTAAACTGATGGAAGCCGCATTGTTCCAAACATTAAAAGACTGTCAAAGCACCAGAGAACTTGCTGGGATAAGGAACAACCCTCCACTGGCTCTGGAACAAAGGAATTAAATGACCTCATTAAGAAGAAGTCTGTTCTATCTAGGACACTGAAAAAGAAGTCCCACTAGTTGTTCATATAAGGTAGAAAGACGTTCCACAACCCAAAGCATAACTTCATACAAGCCTTGTGAATTACTCAAAGTGCTGAAAACTCCTGAGAAGAACCAGATATTTGCAGCAACTGCCAGTGTGCCATAGCATACCATTCCACTGTAGTACTTGGCACTACAGTAGAAAGCTTATTTAAAATTAATTTAGTTTTCATTAATAATAATCCAGGACACATTTATACCATAGGCCGATGCCCTGCATTTGAATCCTATGAGGTCATGATGTGCTAACAGAAGAGAGATACCACAGTTTGGAATGCAAATGCCCAGCACAATGCAAGCAGATATGCATAGCATACAGGGCCTCTGTCTTCAGTGCAGCCCATTATGTGTAAACACCTTTAAAAGCCTCTCCTAGGTCACTCAGACACCTCCAGTTGTTTAGTACACAGCATGTCTCCTCAGAGACCCTCTGTAGAGAGCCTAGATTTAAATAAACACAAGCTCTCCTACCCTGAGAGCACAAGGCCCTGCAGGATCAGGAAACTGATTCCAGCAGCACAGCAAAACTGACTTCGGTCACATGAAAGACAGGGTGTGAACAGCCAGGGCTGGCAAACATCTTTTCTCCTCCCAGAATGGTAAGAGGATACAGTTTGGAGGCACCAGAAGACTCCAGCTTAGTACTTTTGTTGCTACAAGAAAAATCAAAAGGGAGTGTCTACCCATACGAAAGCAGCTCCAACTCTACCTGCAGAATGCCTCCTTCATCACTTCTGAACCCATCCTCCACCTCCCAGGCCAGGTGAAAGGATCAGCCTGGCTTTGCAGAGCTTTAGCATAAGCATGAGGAGCAGTGAGCTGGTGTCAGCAACCTGCTCTTCTGGGCAAACAGGTACTTTGCCTAGCCTACACCTAAGACCAGCCCTGTGGTGGTCTTGTACCACTGCAGAAGCTCCGAAAGCCAACAGAAAAAAAATCATACTTAAACATCTACAGAACACACAGGAAGCTGCAGTGGTAGTGGCTATTTTTGGATACATATTTTCTCCCCTCTTTTGTTGCTGCTAAACCTAACTATGCCTTATCTATACCAACACTCCCACCGTTGTTATCACCAGTAATGCTGAACAACAACGTGAAAGCTAAGACAAAATTACTACAGAAATGAACTCTGGCACACCCTTCCCACTCTGTCCCTGCTCCTCACCTGAGAGAGGTTACTCTTTTGGCATGTTTAACTGCCTAAGTCTCAATGCTTTTTACAATGTTATTGGAACCATGTAGATGACCAGCAATAACTATGCTTTCTGAACATAAAGGGAATAAAGTCAGCCAAATTCTCACACAACTGAGAGCTGGGTTGTTTTGTTGTCGTGTGGTGGTTTTTTTTTTTAACTAGAGGAGTGAAAGCTGCTTGCCTGCACATTTATTTTGTGCTGGTATCTGCCAACATGTTCAATACAATAGAGAGAAAGGAGCTTTGGGTACAATCAGGTGGCTAAGTGCTGGGGAATGAGACTTATCCAGTCTCTCCCAGTGCTGAGTATTATTTTCAGCTTTCTAGTGTTAAATGAGGTATTAAACATGCTAAGGCTGGTGACAGAAACACTCGTGGATGCTGAATCTGCCTCCTCTTGGCTACAGCACTGTGAAGCACTCATCACTGCCTTGTTTTCTGGGAGATGCCATTTGGTCAGGACACTTGTGCAGTATTATAATCCACGTGACATGGAAACCTGTCTAAATCCCACTGAATACAAGAACCTCTTCTACACTGCCCCAGCATGCACTTGCTGTGATAATCACACAACTGTACCAGAGACCACTACAGTCAACACTACCACTCAAAAAATAAAAGAAAGAAGAGAGAGAGAGAGAGAGAGAGACAAACTACAGTCCTTAAAGCAAAACATTAGATTCCAACACCATGCCTCACAAAAATCAGTTTTAAAAAAAAAAAAGTACAAACCTTTCAGCTCATGCTCCCCATTGGGCTAGCTGGCTTCCCCCAACCCATCCCCACCAGTATATGTATTTGCACATATACAGAAATCTCAAAAATAGCTAGAAACACTCAATCATCTATTATTCATCTCCCCTTATCAGCCTGGAACTTTGAGAATTTAAACCAAAAGCTTTCTCCAATGAGACAACTCCGTTCAAGTGTTGTGAAAAGATCAGTTGCTGAAATCTTCAAGCCTAAAGAGGTGTCTGCATTTACAATGAACAATGAGGACAGAAAAGGGGAAGAAAAATTACATCAGTTTGCTGAAAATTGGTGCAATTAGTTTAGTAATTGGACCACAATGACAGGCCCTTTCTTGCTAGCAGTTACAGTCAAAGACAGACTTAACACGAGGTTTTGAAATGCTGTTGTGATTTAGTGAAGTTTTTCAGAAGTCTGGTGACAGCCTGCACACGTAAACTGAAGAATCCCCAACCGTCTTCTCAGTCGTGAATAAATACCACAGCCCTCACAGAGCAACTCTGGGCAGTATTTCAAAAGCAGGAGACAAGCTCTGAGTTGCAAAGATGATTCAGAGTAGCGGGTGAGGAATGTAAATTCCATTTTGCAAAACATGTGGTCTACTAAGCCCTCTATTACCCCACAAGACATGTCAGGTTCTGTCTTGAACAAGGATTCTTTACCAGTTAAGAGACTGTGTTTACAGGAGTTAAGTTTAAACACTGCCTGACGTGCTTATATGTGAAGAGTCTTGCTGGACAGGTCACGTAGGGCCCATGTCTCTTCTCACTTCTAGCTTGCCTCGGAGTACATTAAAAGCTGTGGACATTCAGTACTACTTTGCTTCTGCCAGACTAATGTCTTAATTTTGTAGAAGCTCTGCCTCTGATGAAAACTGGGATATATACTTTGAAGAGGGAATTGGCTAACAAATTCATCAAACAATCAGCAATTATTCCTGAAGCACAGTGGAAAGCTCGGTGGTACTCAGATGGAGAAGGAAGTGGAAAAATGAGCAAACTAGTCCATCTTCAAGGAAGGATAAAGGGTGGAAAAAAAGCAACCAACCTTGTGACTTTGGAAATCCTGGTCTAATCAGAATAATCTAAGATGGTGGACAACCAATAAAACTCTTCAACAGAACAGCTTCCTAAGCAATTTAGAAAATACCTTTTTTTTTCCACAGACCTCCCTGCCCTGAGGTAAATCCTGTCTAGCAACTGGACTGAACAAAACAGCTGGCAGAGTTTCCATCTGAGGGAGAATGACTCAACCGAACCTACTGGGAAGCACCTCTAAATTATGATTACTTGCAAAATACAGGAGAATTTGTTCCATATTCCTGGCAAAATACGAGTACAGGTAACCACATTCCTCCATCCTGAAATACCTTTGCAATCGCCTGACTGGTGTGTTCCTTACCACTTTTCTTCCTCTTTTATGTAACAATGTTGCTAACCACTAGATAGCTAGTACTTGCTGCACCTGTACTTAAGCAAAACAATCTGTTTCAGAGTTGTCATTAAGAATGCAGCTCTAAAAAGTTTTATGGATTTATACTTGCAAAAATGTTGCTACTCACAAATAATTTAAGGGAGGTGTATTATAAATATTTATAGCAACACAATGTCTGAATTCAACCGGAAGGTAGAAATCAGTTAGAGAGATATTTTTATTTAAAATACCAACCAACCAACGCTATGGGACATGACATCATACTGTCTAGCTTGTATTTTAAAGTGAAAGACCACATTCCACCCACTCAGATCACAGACCCAAAGGCACTCCTATTTTATGCTAGAACATGAGAACAAGGAGTTTTCCAAGGTCTCCACATCCCCACAGTAAGTGTCTTTCTCCAAGAAGGAAGCACAGCAACCTCTCTAGCTCAACAATTATTCTGAACCACAGGATAAGATTTAAAAAAGGATGTTTCATCACATCCAAAACAGGCACAGCCCTTCAAGAACAGCTGAAGAAAAGAGCTCCAGTCATCACCCATCACAGGTGATTTGGATGGCCAATGAATTGTTTGCCACTGAAGCCTAATCCATAAATCTAACAAAGCAAGCTCATGAGTTTCACTAAAATGTTGTAATAAGAGAACTGCTCAAGTTACAAGAGACTAAGATATACAGGTCCCTACTACAGGATCTTCTGATACTTAAGCAACCACTGAGGGCAATTGACATTAAGTAATTAATTTTGTAACTGAAATGTTGCAAGTTTACTGACACCCTTCCTCAAGTTACAAGAGCCAGGAAGAAGAAAGCTGACCAAAACACATATGACATTGTTTTGTGGTAACTCTAGCTATCACCCCTTGTGCAAAGGTCTCAGGCAGCTGCCTGAGAAAAAAAGTTTGAGAGCATCAGAGCCAAATAAACATAAAATCCCAAATCAGGAATTTACAAGTTGAGTTGGACAAGTCTAGCAAGATACACAAAATTTAATTCCACATTCCTCATACAAAAACATATAGATAAATAATTTAAATGAACGTGAGCTTTGTTTTAACAACGAGGAAATTCCCTAAGGAGTAGTAAAACTGTTAAAAAGAAATCATAGAGATTAGAAGTAAAACAGGGAGAAGTCCCTATAAACCCTACAAAAAGACAGAAGGCAGGACCATCTTCAAGAATTCTGGACTACAGCATCAAATGTTGGTTAAATAAGCAATCCAAGATTAGAATGCCATTTTCCTCAAAACCCTGCGTTAACCAATCCTTGTAGAAGCTAGTCATCCTCTCAGCTGTGGACCACACAGCTGTGATTAACAGCCTTTGAAAATGAAACAAAATATTTTCATTTTACTTCTAACACAGCTTGCAATTTGCTCTCACTATTGCTAAAGCACTTGAGTCCACAGGATAGCACTCAGTTGTACTTAATACCTCTAAAATGTACAGTTTAAACTGTCAGAGCCATTACAAATAGAAACAGTAGTACATTTCCTGAAGTCTTGAGTCTTTCAATCAAGGTTCAACACCCCTCTAAAAGAGCAGAGCAATGTGTTTCAACAGAAGACATGTGTTGACATTGTGTGGCTCAGAGACAGCAGTGGATGATGTTGTATTGCCAAACCTTATGTAATACCAGACAATATTAAATTAGGCACTGACCACCTGTGGCATATGCAACACGACTGCTACATCCCACGCGCTGCTCCTTTTTTCTTTGCTCTGGCACCCCTCTCCCACACGTTCACACAGAGTTGAGCTAGAGCTACTTGCTTAGCACGCCTGCCCCAGCATGTGAAAGGGTCAGAAATGAGCCTCAAACGGTCATTTCCACCAGCTGATAGTGCTCCTCCACCCAGAACGTAAAAGAGCGTAACTGCTCTGCATGAGAAATCAGTAGAAGGGTTTTTGTGTAAGAGCAAAGAAAGAGGGGAAGAGGCCAATGCACCAGAGCTGTAAGGAGCAGCCTCTGAACCCAGCACCATTTGATGCTGCAAGTTCATTACGAGATAGAATTTCTTAGTAGCAGTTTAAGTTCTTCAGTAAACTCAGATCAGCTTAGAAGCAGTGGAGTTGGTATGCAGGAGGGAGGAAAGCTGTGGCTGGAGCAGAGTGTCTTTCTCTCTTCAGCAGCTCATCTAGAAGATTCAAATGATCATTATTTGAGAAGAGAAGTAAAATCAGTATGATACAAGGTTCAAATGGTTTTGTCCATTGTCACACAGAGACTGGATTAGGCACCTGTAAACTCTCCACATTCAGCTTTACTGGATTTACTCTCAATCCAGAGACTGAGCGAGAACAGCAATTTTTCAAAAAACCAAGCTACTATTTGTCAGACAACTGTCCCCCCTTTCCCAAATTCCAAAACAACAAAGCTTACCTGCTTCTGGATCTGGAGGAATCCTCCACATATACAAATTGAAGTCATCAGAGCCCGAAAGGATGTACTGTTAGGAATAAAAATGAAAGTGGTTTACCACAAAGCATCACCTAAATCATGTTACTGCAGATCCAATTTCTCCAAATCCAAAATGACAAGTTAAAAAAAAAGCGAATTTGTATGACTCTTTTGTAACTTACCCTTAACTGGGGGTGAGGTACCAGCACAAAAATGTTGCATGCATATAAACAGAACTGAAAAGCATGTTTTATGTATCTAATGCCTACTGCCCAAAGTGTATGTTTCTTTTGCTAAATAAGGCTATGGATTTTGGTTGGCTTTAACAGAACCGTGTCTAGATCAAACTCTTGTACCTTGCAGCCTACAATTCTGGTGTTTTTTTAAATGTCAAAGTCTTTCATCCTTTTTCCTTAGCTGGGTCCCAAAGTACAAAAAAACTCGATCAAACACATACCTAAGAAGAAAGCTAGCACATCCATCACACACAAGCACAACATGTCTGGCTCATCAGTCTACTAAAGACTATTCTCAGTCCCTGACTTTCGATGATCTTCAACACTGAACAAAATCAAAGCTCAACATTGTCTGCCAGCAAGTCTCAAGCCATTTAAAAATGAACCTAATTAATCATGCTGTTCATTTCTTCCTGGTTGCAGTTGCTCTGGAGCAATGGAAGGCTGCCCTTTTTCAACAGTGCGTGAACGATAAGCAATCACTTTGCTGTACAGAAGTTTAGGCAATATGAAATCTGAAGTAGCTTAATCTACTATAAACATGCATTGGAATGACAGGTGACATTTGACATCTTAAAGTTTACACCTCTCAGTTACAAGAGGTCAGAAACTGTCCCTTGTCTCCAAGTATCTATTCACCAATAAACCGTACTCCCTGTCATTTATTTCTCTCCCAAATTAGAGAGGAGACAGCACACAGTGGAACCAAATGCAGATTCCAATTCCAGTTATACTGGTGTAGGCAGTGTAAATCCCTAGCCCTCAACTGACTTAAGACTTCTGTTTAATTAATGCTGTCAAGAAGTTGGGGTTTTGATTTTATTATTTTTAGGGTAGAGGGGAGGGAGAAAAATAGAGCAAGTTTGTTCCTTTTCTAACCTTTGATAAGAGACAAATTCTATTTTGTTTGGCTGAAATATAACCGGTTTCTGTCTTTCCTTCTCCATGGATAATAAACTCAAAGTAACAGCAAGCAGTAAGGAGACCAGTCCTGGAAAAATGTAGGACTGAGTAGCAAATAAAAAATATACACTAACATGGGAAAAAATGGCTAAAAATTTGCATACATTCTGTTTGGAATGCTAATTATGTTTGTGCAGTGGTTGAAGGTTTCCAGCTGCAAGAATGCAGTAACTGACCACTAAAATCCCTTCTCTGGTCTCCTACTATTACAATCCAACCATTCTTTTTTCCTCTTATTTTTAAGGATGTAGGATGTGAGTAAGCACTTATGAATGCAATTCTGCTCCTTTTCTGACAGATAAGAAGCACTGATCAAACAACAGTTCCTTTAAAAACTTGTGCCCACTAGTTCTGCATCACTCAGACCTAGTCTTTCCAAGCCAGAAAGTTATTTCTACAAGCCAACATGTTCAAGCACTTACACAGCTTACCTCTGCCAAACTGACCTGATGGTGCCAGGAATATGTGTTTCTCTTTCATTTGACTGCTCATAAATGTTAGCCCACAGCAGGCTGAGCCACTGTGCCAAAACTACACAAATTAGGGCTCAGATAGGCAACCTCCCAGCAAGCAGAAAGAAAGCACCTCTTAATAGGTTTTGTTACACAAGAAATGCTGGGGGCAGGGGGGCTGGGGTGGAGAAAAAAGAGTCTTGTTTAAAGTTATAAAGATGTTGCCAATTGTTAGTATTGGTTATCAAAGCATGTGGTTGAAGCAGGGCCTGGGTTGCTAGGACTTGGGGAGGAAACACAGATTACTAAGACAGGTAGGAAGCTTGGTATCTTGAATTTATGACCGTAACACACTTTTTTTTTTTTTTAAAAACAAAACAAGCCCTAACACCACCTCACTATGAGTCATTTTCCACTTTATGTCGTAAATCAAACAAGCCTACCAACAATGACAGGCCCCAAAGTGCCATATTTCAGATATCCTGCACCAGGCACACAGCACAGGAAAAAAAATCCCAACACGTTACATACGTGCAGGGAATTAAGTGTCTGAGAAACTCTTCAAATCAGCTTCAAAACTAATCTGTAGAGGAACACACTGTGTATCCTGTAAGATGCAGTGGCCATTTATCTAGGAATTCTGGGGAATCATTGCCTGCTGAACAAGTACAAACGACCTGCAACGTCAACTGATCCAAGTATAGTTTGTCTTGCTTTGGACACAGCAAAATTTAGAGTGCCCTTGCAGTGATGTAGGCTAATGGCAATTTGATTGCACTATCAAGAGTGTTACAAGCGGATCAAGACAAGTGATTATTCCCCTCACCTGGCAGTTTTGAAGCCCCATGTGGAGTACTGTCCCCTGTTTGGGTCCCCTGATATAAGAATGGCACTAATGAATTGGACAGAGAGTGGAGAAGGGCCACTGGGGCTGAAGGCATGTGAACTGAGAAGAAAAGCTAAGGGAACTGGCCTTATTTAGCCAGACAATAAAATGATAGGACAGAGTAGACCTTAACATTCTCCAACTCCCTGAAGGAATACAGAGCTACCGGGAACAGACTCTTCTCAGAGGAATGCAGTGGACTCTCAGGAAGCAACAGTCACAAGTCACAGCAAGGGAAATTCCAGCTGAGCACAAAGGAACAGCATGTTCAGGAGTAGTCTAACAAACACAACTCAGCCACAGAAAGGCGTGGAATCCTCGCAACTGTAAACCTGAAATGTACCTGGACAATTCCTTGAGCAACCCGATCTGACTTTGAAGCTGCTCCGCGCTGAGATCAGTATACCTCCAGAGCTCTCTTCTGATTCAACTTTTTTTTCCTCCACAGATTACCAAAATGAAAAGGGAAATAATTGTCTTGGTGGATGTGGGTTGGTTTTTGGGTTGGAGGGCAGGAGTGGAGGGGAAAGGAGAGGTGGAGAGTGTCGGGAAAACACCCACCTGAAACCTTTTAGACTCCATCACAGATCACAGCTTCATGAAAACTCCACTGGGAATACAAACTTAGGCCACATAGGCAGAGACATAAGCTTCAGTTCAGCACATAAGACTTGCATCAATTTGGGTAAAGTTTGGGGAATTTTAAGATACTTCGCAATTTCTTTCTTTAAGTGGTTCACAGAATGTCTGAAGCTGGAAGGGACCTCTAGAGCTCATCTGGTCCAACCAGCCTGAGCCACCTAGAACCAGCTGACCAGGACGATGTCCAGATGGCTTCTGAGTATCTCCAGTGGAGGAGATACTCAATCCAACTATTTCCTGGTGAGATATTTCCTACCTACTTAAAAGCATCATGAAGTCCTTCACTTCATTACCATTTTCTAGCCTAATAACATTTGCACCGATCAAACAACTTGGCCAAAGTATTCTATTTATCAAAAGAAAATAAGTAGGAATGAATGAATACAGCATCTGCATCACTATTTCTTTCTAGTCACAGAACAAAGCTCAGCTCAGGATCTGAGCTGAAGAAGTGTTTGTGGGTTTAATCTTGCAATCGAGCGAGCCATCAGTAAGTTCCAAAAGCATTAACTGATAAGATCACCTACAAAAGTTTGATGTTGTAAGCAATGGGCTGTGAGCTGCAAACTTTTCATATGAATTTAAATTTTATTTTGATAGTTAGCTTTGCCAATAATTATCAGAAATAGATCATGTTCCACAAGTTATCCAACTATTTGGTACCTCTGCCATTTCACTGCCACCACTAAAGGAACGAGCAATGCTTCCCCGTTAGGATACCTCTGAGGTACTCCCAACCCAGAATTGAATACCCAAATACATTCCTTTTGTCCTTTGCTGTCAGATGAGGTGATAGGGTTCTGAGAAACAGAACGTGACTTTTCAGACAGAGACCAAGAGACTGGCAAACACACAGCTTCATGGCTGCAGCTCATGCAAGAAAAATGTGCCAGCTGAAGCTTCAAGAGCAGACACCCAAGCTGCTAAAGCCAGAAACACGCCTCTTCCATGGCATTTGAAAAAGAAACTCAATTCCAATTAGTACTCTGCACTAGACAATGGGAACCCAAGGCCTCTGGAGTGACGTTATTTGGACATTACATGATCATCTGTGAAAATTTTTCTTTGATGGATTCATTATTAGTATAACAATAAGCAAACAGTTTTCCACATTCGTTGAAAGTTGGAGAATAAGGATTGAGAAAACACAAAAGTCAGTCCATACTACTAGAAAGTTTGAAGAAATACTAACTATGAAGTGCACCAAGTCCTAGTTAATAAGGCTAAAATGCTGAGAGAATAGAGTTGACTTTTAAAAGGAAGGATCAGAAAGGAAAGAAAAATGGTTGGGGTGAGGTAGATGAAAGAATGTCATGCTGCATATGCTTGGACTCCTCTTAATTGTGGCCAAGGATTTTCAGTCCTGAGGGGAATGTGCAAAATGTAATCCCTAGCAGAGTACCTTCTACTCACTCTAGGAACAAAAGCCCAGAAATCAAATCACAGAAGAGAGCCAGAGAGAGGCAAACACACATGCGTTAGCAGAGACAAGTAAATGGCTAAGAGAGCGTGCCCCTTTCCTCCTCCGGCTCTCGCCCCCTAAAAGACAGACTCCAAGCAGAACATAACCCCAAGAACTAGTGCAGTGCCGAACTGTGAATCAGACCAGACACTGCATGAGGAGCTCAGATGTTCAGATGTCTGGCAGGGAGGGGAGGGCAGTGGGGGGAGAGACCTATATTAAAACCACCTGTTCCATTCTCTGCGTTTTTGCTGCTGTATCTGATCAGGACTTCAGAAATCAACATTCACAATATTCACATGAACATGAGATTAGACAGAAAACCAGTTGCTAATAATTAATATTGGAGTTTTTTTTAGAAGGGAAGAATCAGCTTCTGTCTAGCTGTTAGCAACAATGACAGGAAAAGGCTTCCAGATGACTACAAGCTGCTGATTCAGAAGTTTGCCTTAGAAGGAAGAAAAGTCTCAGGCGTGGTTAGAGCCTGCTGGTGGAGAAACACAAATTCAGTCTGAGCTTCAAGTATACATGAAATGCTTAAAATGAGCTATCATCAGGAATCTGGCAGAATTACTTCAGACTAGCACTCCCCACTCGTTCCACTGTAACTCTTCTAATTTTCTCTTTTCCCAAGGAAATTGCAGCAGTCGATATAAATAAATGGAGATCTAATCTGCTGGTGCTATAATCTCCTAACAGTAGCATTAACATTGCATTTTGCAGACTACTACCACTCTGGGGAATTTTTTTTTGTTCTTAGCACTGCCAGTTTGAAGCTTTCAAATTCCCACTAGCTATGTTTCCTCGGGTGCTCCCGAGCGTGGAGCATTTCAATAAAATCGTTTCTAAATCAAACCTGATTTTACAGTTTCCAGCATCGATATTTCCTGTTTCCATAAAATTTTGCTTTACTTACGACCTATGTCAGAAACATTTTTAAGCTTTTGGCCCCAGAAAAGGCACCAGCAGGCACGGATCATTTTCCCAGAAGTATCAGCAAGTCTTTTGAACAGCTCTCCTAATGTCGGGGAGAACAAGAAGAACCGTCGAGAATTTGTCTTAAAAGCACAAACAAAAAGCGTCATCACCATAAATGAATGAATGAGACTAGGGGTAAAAGTACAACCACTTGAAAAGTGATTGCTGCTAAGTTACTAACAGGAAAATAGTTATTAGGGAGACTCAAATTCCATGCTGCTGTTTGCAGCTTTACTAACATGTCAGCTCTGAAAGAGACTGCACTTCTTAAATCTCAATTCCCACTCGCTTGAACACGTGTCCTTCCCTCAGAGGGGAGAATGAAACTTGGGGCAGGAAAGATCAGAGCAGACAGAATTTTTCTCAGGCTTTTAGTGAGCTATCCCTTAGCTTCTTGAAGTAATGCAAATCCACATTCTGGGGAAGAAGCAGAGGCATCCAAATTTGGTGCTTTGCACAGCTCCTTTAAGAGGAAGCATACACAATCCCTTCATATAACGTAACTTGGGGGGGTGGGGGGAATGTAGGCTCTTGCTTTTTTCCCCTATGGCAATACATAAAGAAGCTGGATTAGTAGCAGTTTGCTAGGCTGAAGTCTTAACTCCTCTTGAGCATAGGATAAGAGCTGCCTTGCACATCATCTCGGTGGTGGGATATGCACTAAAGAAACCACAGTTTGACAGGAAGCATCACTGAAGTCTGAAAAACATTAATTATTTGTCCAAAAGAGATTGAAATTCATAGCCATCAGCACTTTGGAGAAGGAATCCATTTACATGAATAACATAAAATCTGTGTATTTTTCCAAGGAGGAAAAGCTTCCTGAGGAAACAGGGCTTATGCTAGTTTGTTCTTTGTGGCATCTCTTAGTCTCCCAGAACTTTTAAGCCTAATGGCCAATTTCAAATTTGACAGAGAACCTGAGCGTTCCAGAATTATGGACTGCCTAGAAACACTCTTTTTCAAACAGGCAGCCACACAGAGGAGAGAAAGACCCTTTAAGTGGCCACTGAGAGCAAAGCAGCACCATAATCACAACCCCCTACTAAACTTGTCCTTGATTCCAAACAAATCCCAATGATATCACCATGATCTGCTTATCAGGGGACTATTTCAAAGGGACTACAAAAACAAGTTATAAATTAATGAGGAGCAAAAAGGAAGAAACGTCACCTCATACTCACATAGGTATATATGCCTATGTGTGCATATATACACATATATAAAATATCACAACCATGAACACAGTTCTTGCTATGCATTACATATTTTGCATGAAAAATGTTTGACACAACACAACCAAGTTTTGCTTGTTGGGGTTTGGTTTTGTTTCTGTAACTGCTTCTGGGCCTTTTCTGATGCCAAGGCTGCTCTGCTCCATAAATCTTCCTTGTAAGTGAAACTTCCCCTGCTATTTTCTCCATTTTTAAAGGAGAACTGATAATTTATGATGTGATCAGAATTTAGGGTTAAGTCTACATTTTATGCAGGTAGAAAACTTGAAGATTTGTTTTCAAATCATCTTTTCAGGGGGAAAACAAGGTAAGGCCATACCCATGGAGGAGGAGAAGACTTTCTCCTATTCATAAAGCAACAAGAAGCAAGCAAACACGGAATCACCAAGATAATACAGCTTGTTTGAGATGGGGAGTACCAGAGGAATAAAATTAAAAACAGGATCTCCCAGAGAACTCCTTTTCTTAAACAATGAAGAAATAAACAACAGTCAACTGGTCAGGTATTTGCATCTCTTTGCACTTCCTGATCTTTCTGTTGGGCTTTCACCTTTATGCTATTAAATTTAGGCTTTTAGTATAGAGTTCCCACAAATTATAGCTTGAAAAACTGCTCTAATGTTCATCTGCTAACCTCGTGGTAGGTATGCTCCCACCTAGATCCCGTGGGCCAGCAACAGCTCTTGAGACACAGCAGAGGTCTGGTTCAGTAGCTATAACAATAAAATCCCATACAAATCACAGTCTGTCATCCAATATACTTCTTCTCATTTAGTATTCCAACCAGGTTGTATGGGGCTCAGGCGGGTGTCAGTACAGCCCAAGTGAAGTACAGGATCTCCCCTCTCAATGGCATACTGTAGTGTTTGTACCGTCAGACTCCAACCCCAGTCAGAACACTGCCTCTTCTTTTAGATGCTCTCCCTACTACTAACTCAGAAGTTCCTCCCCCCAGGGCAGTTAACCAGGGTGTAGCGCGGGGAAGACAAAGAGCAGTCACCTGCACAGGCTATTAACCTCTTGTTGCTGTCTCTCCATGATAAAGCCTAAAGCAACAAGAAACAGAACCGGGAAAACTATTTTTTAAAGTGTGTTTTGGAAAACTTACTGTTAACAGAAAATAATTTACCTATAAGAAGTGACACCTATACATCCTTTTATCTTCTGCTTTGCAATAAATTCTGGGGCACAAATTGAATCTGTTGTGCAATATTTAAGAAATTTTAAGAGTAATCTACAACTAGGGCTTGCAGCATTGCGCCATTAAGAAACACATTTGCTTTGAAAACAGCTACCTTTTTTCATACTGGCCAGGAGAGCAGCTTGCAACCTGTACTGTTTGAGACTGTTTCCAGCAATGTTGAAACTGGCACCAAAAAAAGGGCTTAAAAGTTTTCCATCTCAGCCTGAGAATTAAGCAGGTGCTTCCAAAGGCTTTTTTACAACAGACACTTTGTTCCTCAGTAAGACACATGCCTATCTTATGATCTGGAAAAAGAAAAGCTGTGACACAGCAGACTGGAGAAAAACACAAATTGCTTCTAGTCCATAAAATTCAAAGCCAAATTTTGTATTCCCACTCCCTAAATCCCTAATCTTGTATGTAGCCAACTCTGTGTGGGGCAGTTTTAAATGCTCACAGAAGCATGATCAGGAACAATCCATCAATATTTTTACAACTGCCTTTTTGCCATACAGAAAAACCGTAACAGGAATTTTATTCATGAACAAAGGCAACTTAGAAAGCCTTACAGTGGATTTCTATGGCAGAGAAAATACTTTTTTACCTTCTACAAAAAGCAAAACCAAGTTTACCTGAGCATATGAAAGGGACTCATGGTTGAAACTGCCTGTACCCTAATTGCTCTATTTTGTTTTCTTCAGCCATCTCACTTTTCCAAATACACATTAAATGAAATATTTTAATAAACAAAATCTTCCAGAACACATAGTATCGTTTTTCAGTATGCAGACAAAGCCTAGTTTAAACAGTTCAACAAGAAACATAATGAGTGTGGCACCCACTGGGTGGCATTTTTAGCAGTGCATTCCAACTCACTCTCCCAGCCCTTCCCTCTCCCCAGTCTTGCAAGGGATGCTACTAAACTGCAGGTCTCCTGTGATGCGCCTCTGAGGAGCATGAAGCCTAGAAACACTGAAGTCTGTGGGTCAGTGTTCCACTCCACCAGAACTTAGCTTCAGTATGGGTCTAAAAATCTCCCCCCAAGGGCTTAAAGATTGCAGAAAGGAAGAGAGACAGGAAATGGAACAGGCAGGATGCCTCAGGGAACAGGGAAGAGGTGATCTAAATAAGAAGGGTTAAAGAAAACTCCTAGCTCCTTCTGTCCAGACCCTGACTCTGAAAAACCACTTTCAGTATGACCCTCCCACACTGGTTACCAGAAGTGATGGGGAAGAAAGAAATAAATAATTTCATAGCCAAGTAAGTTATTTGCCTATGTATTCTATATAGAAGTAATGTTATGCGTATAGATGGGATTTAAACTGCTATTTAGACAAAGTAGAAAACAAAATACAACCTGATCAGTAATTCTTGGAAGAAACCTATTTAAGACAATGTAGGACACCAATTTCCTTTTCATCCAAGCAGGATGACATATTTGCAAACTGAGTGTTTCTCATATATTAAGAGATACTGACTGCAATAAGCTATGATTAAGAAGTCTGCTATGCACAGGAAACTCACAATATATTCTTTAGAAGAATAATTCCCTTTCTTCTTTTTAGTTTTTAAAGCTAGACATTGATAAGTACTATTTCCTGAGATAAATGGCCTTTCAGTTAGATGACACAAGGAAGAACACAGAAGAAAAGTTCAAAAGGCCATGCAAAACCACAGAAGACCTCTGGCACCTATACAGCTAATCCTGTTTTTGGAAGGGTAACATTCATGTAATAATTCTGTCCTGCTAAAAACTGGACTGTCCTTAACCAGAGCTACTTAGCACACAGACTTCCACATAATGAAGGCTGTAACTTTATAGGGAGTTGGAGCAGTCTGCACTACCATGAGCGGTGCATTCCTGAAACTCTCCTATACCAGTGTAATGTCAACAGAAAAGGCTAAGCGGTGATGTAATGTCTGAGGGTATGCCAGAGTCAAGACGCTTTTTGTTTGATTCACAGGGTACAAGTTATTTCTCCCCACCCCCGCCTTTTTTAAAGCGGGCAATAAGCAGTTGATTTTACAGCTACAAGCGCTATAGAGCCTCTCATTATCTGCGTAGTAAAAAAAAGGAATGAGCTGATAGCATTCATCATTATGACACAGGCAACAATTCTTGAGCAAGAAAAACTTTTGGTCTATTTTAGTTTGAAGAGGGGGTTGTGTTTGGGGGGTTTTTGCAGGGCTTTTTTTGCTGCTTCCTATCACTGTGGCCTCCAAGACGCCTACACTCAAAAATACATTTGGTTACCTGAAGCCCTTTAATGCTTCCCATATCCTTAGATCCAAGAAGATAGTTTCCACACCAGTCTAGCATCTAAAAAACCTTAGTATTTAAACATTTCCCAAATTCTACCGCTGACAAGAACGGAAATTCTCCCAGTATCCTGACACAACTTGAGATCTCACACATTTTCTGATTTGCACGTAAACAAACACTTGTGTGCACCAGGGTAAAGCCAGTGGGAGTTGGGTGCATAAATAAATGCCTTTAGCATTCTGGGCCTGGATGCCTGTACCAGAAGGATGGATACATTATATTCTAACATAAATTTCTACAGCCAACAGAGGGAGTGGGCAGCTGAGAGTCATACTTGATTCTCCTAGCATCTTATCCTCCCTCCCTTCCACAGCTGTATGACTCAAGTGTGCTCCCAGGTAACACAAATGGCATACAATTTTGAACATGATTATCTACCAACATCAGAGCTCTCCTACAAAGAAAAGAAAATAGGGACAAATCTTATTTCTGAGAAGAGCAAATGAAGGGAATTATAAATGGGTGCAAATAAAACACCAGCTAAACATCGCCTCTCAAGCTTTTGTAGTTGTAAGAAGCACAGCAGAGTTTGACTGTGGTATTTCTAGGAAAAATGCTTGCATACACTGTTCACCAATTTTCAAATCAGGTTCACAAGGACTAGAGCAATGATGCTTTTGGAAGAAAACAACAGTTTGCAGAGACATAAAAAGAAGCAAAGCTGTTCATCTTCCAAGATCCCTGTCACTTTGGTTGCGCTACAACCCACACACCCAAAATACCTGTAACAACTCAAAACTATCTAAGCACTTCAGAATGTGTTCTTTTAAAGAAAAATCATGGGGGTGAACAGGTGAATCTTTCCGAGTTCCTTAAAGCATTAATGGTATTTCACTCTTTGTTAAAAGATTTCATTCTATTTGCATGCAGGCGCTCCAATCAAACGAGCACACCTGCTGCTATCAGGCTCCAGCTAAAAAGTGACAAATCAGGAGTTCTGGATCCAAGTCCAGTCGAGTACCTGACACAAGCTGTGGGTGCTAAAAGACAACACTGAGATAGTATACAAAGCCTAACTGCCATCAACAAACCAATCAAACTGTTCCCCAACTAGTAGCCTGTGTTTTACTTGTGCAAAGAAACTGTATTAATTTAACACACATCCCTTGTCAAACTAAGAATAACACATCTGATCATCCTGGGGACTTACATACCTTAGTTACTTAAAATATAGGGGGGTTCTCTAAGAGATCACCCTTAAGATGTGTGTTTGCAGCTTGGGATCTGTTAATTTTTGCCATCCCAGAATCCAACAGCTCCATATAGACTATGGTGTCATTTACCTTCTCTGTAGATTTTCAACACTGTGTTACAGCAAACTTCCAAAGGTAAGTACTACGGTACCAACAGCTGTGGGGTTTTAAACCTGTAAGTCTAACTGAACCCAGGAAAAAAAGGTACATACTTCTGCCAGGTTGGGAAGCTGAATCAGTGAAAGGTCTTGTATCACCTCTGCGAGATAAGAAAGGCCTCCCTCTTTCAGCAGCTCACCCTTTTTGCAATGCAACTTTTCATTCTAAGCTTAGAAGACTTAAGTATATTCCTTTCTTGGGCTAAAATATCGTTCATCTGATAAAGTTGCATTCTGTGCAAGGCAAGACATAGTTTTTGAACAGAGAAGAGTCACATTTTTAAGTTACTAGGCTCTGTATGAAGTATTAAAACCTAACTATTTAAGACAGCTTAAAAGAGAAAGGAAGTTCGAATCATCAATTTAATAAAGATGAAAGAAAAACTGAAGGCAGAGAAAATAAGAGGTGCAATGAGAGATTTCTGAAATAGTCTTCCTACCATAAGCACCGTTCATAATTTGAACACGTTTTATCCTTAGTCACCCTTCAAATGAGCCATAGCCCAAATGTTTTGATCCCACAAGGAAATACAAACAAGAAATTCTACAAGCTCACTTCACATGGACCTTGAATGAAAGACGTTCTTTATTAGCGCAACGGACAGCATTATTAAATGGGAGATGGGGCTGGAACCAGATTAAATTGGAAACAGACTTGTATTTTTTGTGTGAATTAATTTGAAGGGGGGAGTCTTATATACCTTATTTCATACTCATAAAACTCCAAGTGCAAAAGCATACTATCTGTATAGAAGGGGAAAACTCAAAAAACATTGTAATTTTTTTCCCCTTGATCTTGGGTATCTTACAGTGGGTTTCGATGCTCGTTTTCTTTTCTAGACATACCTGGATTTGGATCCTCTGTAAAAGGAAGTCCCTAAGGTTTCTCCGTAGTGTTTACAATCTTAGCTGAATTTGAGCATTACTAGACAGTTTCAGATATGTACAGTTGGACCACATGTTTCTGAGACTTCATTATCTTTTTACCTTCCCGTAAGAGGATGAGTACAAGCAGGTACCTAAATGTCAAATTCCACACCTCTAATATTACACATTCACCTCATCTTCCCTACTAGCTTCTTACAGCATTTATAAGGGAATATGAATGCCTTTTGCTCTGATTCCCTACTGGTTAATAGCATTATGTACTGCTACTTATCTGAAAAGAATGTCCATCAAGACACAGGAATAGAGTTTTTTTTAAAAAAATGCTTCCAAGACCTAAAAAGGCTTCTGAAGTACTGCATCAACCTGATACAGGACAGCCATATTCTTCCCTTTAAAATAACAACATATCCACATGAAAATGGCTTAGAAAGTATTTCTCTAGCTTTTATCTACATCTTCACTAACACATGACAATCACAGAATCTCCTCAGTTGGAAGGGACCCATAAGGATCACCCAGTCCAACTCCTGGCTCCACACAGGGCCAGACAAGTCAGAGCGTGTGACTGAGGGCATCATTCAGACACTTCTTGAACTCAGTCAAGCTTGAGAAGTTAAACTCTACATCAGTGTGCACACAGGTCTATTCTGACTTCCAGAGGAGAAAAGAGTGTCTGTCATCCTTAGGCTGACTAAATAATGGGCCACAAATCATCACCAGTTTTCTACTTACACAGTAACACGTGTTTGCCCATTTTTATGGTAAACCACTATCTTTTTAAGACAGTTTCATTATTGTATTTTCACACTCCTTCTGCCAAAAACTATGTAAAACTCAGAAACACTGCTCAAGTTCAGTGATTTAAATATATTTCTTACTTGCAAACCGAAAGAAGCTCAACTCTGCCTCCTGCAGCAGCAACAATAGAATTAAGACTGAATTCTGACCACAGTTTTACTGATAAAAGCAAAGACGATTCCACATCTCAGTTCTACGCTATCATGGCTTGAAATTGTTTTTTGTCCTTAAACACTGTTAGTGGCTGTTAAATACAACTGCCCAAAGGTAATATCCAGAATCATACAAACAACTAACAGTCCCTTTATGTGTGACCCATTTATTTGTGTTTACTAGTACTGCCAGACTCCTGCCTCAGTGAAGTAATAAACTCTTCCTTCCTGATTGCCCTCCATCCCCACTTAAAGAACACTGAACTGTAAAGATCTATAATCTGATCCAGTAGTATTGTATACTATTAAAGGAGAACCATTATAATTTGAAGGATCAATAACTATGAATTTATAATATTTGTATTTTCTAGAAGTGCCTCTACTGTGTTCAGCAATACTGAAATGTAAGGAAGGTGATTCCTTACCATATGTAGAGAATATGATTTAAAAAATCGTATTAATTGGACCTAAAAAGCCTCTGCAAATATTTTTCTTGTGAATACCACCTTCCAAGTATTGGATCACATCAAATGAGGTAAAATTTATTATGCACTTTGGTATACCTTTATTTTCTCTCAGAACCTATATTGCAAGGCAGTTCTGAGCTAAACCTACATGTGCCCTGCCTCCTGCTTTGTCTCCTGAATCAGAAAAACAAACAAACCTTACTGAGGTGTTTTCAAACAATCATGGAAACTCTGGAGACTTGGACATCATTGCTTGCTTATTACCTGATCACGATCACCTGCAAAACAGCAGCTCTTCATAGTACATGAGTTGAAGTACCCTTGGTTATCAAACTGGAAGACAGGCAGCCGGCAATGAATGTCATAGAGGACGGGGGGAAGGCGCCGACGCAGCGCCAGCAGCTGGGTTCCATTGCTGTTGAAGCGGACGCTCATGGCACTCTGAAGGGAGAGGTTTCCACCGTAGCGGAGAAGCGAACTGAGAAAAAAGACAAAGGAAACCAGTGAGATGGGCTGTGCATGTGAACAGAACTACTTAAGGACAGAACTCTAACTTTACTGAGTCCTTTCAAACAAACATGCCCGGTAAACTATAGTCTTATTTAGTTTCTGCTTCAAACCATCAATTCCTGAACAAACTTGATTCAAAATCTGCATGAAAAACTCTCAAAATGCTAATTCTATAAAGCCTTCAGAAGAGCAAAGTTAAACACTGTGATTGGTTTTGGTTAATAACAAATACATTTCCTCCATGGGAGCAAAAACCTCACTGAGCAGTCTTAGCCTTCAAAAAGGCTGTTCTTGTAATTCTGGGGTGTCTGCGTTTGAGACTGATCCTACCAGCATTCTTTATGCTTAACTGGTAACTGAATCTAGCCAGCCCAAACTTTTTCTTCAGTTCTATTCTGGCACTGGAAGACATTTTCTCCAAATCTAGATACTCTGACCACTATCTCACTTCTGCTTCTATTTTCATTTCTACAGGGCATCAGAGGATGTTTGAACTCCACAATCAGTTCCAGATGTCTCAAAAGGCTGTCATACTAACAAAGTTACTGAAAAAAATGCTAAAATAAGGCACTTAGCTGATCTCAAACTTGCTTCACCTAAAAATATTGCGAAGTAGGCAAGACAATTATGCTACCACATGACACTGTTACCTAAAATCCTCACATGGTTGAATTAGCTAGCTTCCTCATCCCATATAAGGCTGTCTGATCAAAGTTGGAGTATTTGTATCCATTCTTACTGATATATACAAGCCAAAACGAAAAGGTTTCAAGTTTCCAGGCTCTCTCTTTAAAATAGTAATAGAATATGGAATTTGTTCCATCCAGTAACCTAAAGATAACCAGAGCATACCTGAAATTCAGTTTGCGCTGTATGGACTTTCTGGGTTTTTTTCAAAGAATTTATTCCATCTTTGTACTAGAAATGATTGTGTGTATGGAAAGGGAGACAAAGAAGATATTTTATCCCTTTTTTGTTCACTAATCACTGAAACTTTAAGCAGTGCCAGAGCTCAAACTTTTGACAGGTTTTGAGCAACCCTGGATCAAGTCTTAAGAGCTGTGACTTTTATGCATCTTCTAGACCAGGTAAGACTTGCCAGCACAGAATTTGCAGATTCTAGAGAGAAGTGTACTCCTAGATTTTAATGCATTATACTTTCTGATGTAGTCCTCTGCCCCAACATTTGTGAAAAATTAGTCACTCCACACGGATGGGAAGCCACATTCCATGCAGGTTGAAGCATGCAAAATTACATGAGACACTGTAAAGTTAGGAAACTATTGTTTCTAAGCCAGTTAAACAAAACCAAATAAGGAGACTCCACACAATGACTGCGCTAGAATTACACTGCTCTGTCTGACATACGCACTGTGTGAGCCAAACAGTCAAAGCCAAGGTGCCACAAAGGAACCAGAAGTCACATTTTCACAGCTAACTAGTAAGAGCTTCAAGCTGCCCACCAAAAATTCTGAATGTCTGTGTGAGCATGAAGAGCCCTGCTCTCTTACGTTTGCGTTCTGCCTCTCCTAGGCAAGTGGAGAAGCTGCTGAGCTTCTCTTAGTAGTGTTTATTGTTTTAAACTAAAACATGAGAAAATTTAAAACTAGAAACTGCAACCTTTGACACAAGGATTTAGGTGTGTGTGTTCCCTCCCCCAACAGCCCTAGTTTCTGTTTATCAAGATCAATAAAGTACTCAACCAGTTCAAAATAGTCAGGTATTAAAAAAACACCAAGGAAAAACCTCCAAAACATTAATTTCTGCCCCCCCCCCCGCCCGACAGGTTTGTGTAAGCCAAAAACTTTTACTTCCTTAAAACAAACAAACAAACAAACACCCCAACACAAACCAAACCGTGACAAAAATTAAACAATAACACCCCCCAAAACCCAAACAAAACCTCAACCTAAAAAACACACACACAGAAGAAGTAAATCCGTATTTTTTCTTGGCTAAGAAAGATCAATTCTTCTATAAAAACCATGTAAGTTTTCCCACTGTGGATAAGAATGCTGTAGTTTACATGCACCAACCAGTCTTATTGTTAAGATGCCATCATCATGGCACCAAGACTAAGCCGCTCTTCTCATTACCAGTTTTCCTCCTCAATCCAAACCGCAACCTGGAATTCTCTCCTGCCTACAAGTGAGTGAGCCTACCAGATGCCCCATCCTTTCAAATTTTCAAGCAAAGTTTCTATGGTTACTATTACTATGCCCTGAACGAAATATTTTGAGATTCTATTTTATAGTAATAGTAGTGCAATATTAAACTAGCTTCCATTCTGCTTATAGATGTTTTCATTAAACTCCTATAGCAGTCAAAGCTATCAAAGAAAACACCTCTCAGAGTTGAACTCTGTATTCTATTTCAGGAACTTTCGTGTAAAAGAAGAGACCTAAAAGAGTATTTTAATTCAGAAATTAAATAACAAAGACTAGAACTTCAGAAATTACGATCACATACACAGATAAAAAGTCTAGAATGAAGGAGCTGCATAGTTGAGACTCCTCAAAAGATCCATCACTTTGCCCACCTCATACCCCAACTCCACACAATCCAGCCACTCATGTAATGGAAATACAGTTTTTGCTGCAGTTCCTTGAACTTGACATTTGTTCAAAGGAAAATGAACCAAAACCAACCAAAACAAAAACCCCAACCCAGACTAATAAAAAAAGGCAGTGGCCTAAGTCTGGCTGATAGAGAAAGAAATGCTAAAAATAGCTATTCACCACTCACAGATAAGAGCAGCATGCTGATGACTCTCCACTTAACCTCAATTCTGTTCCCAAAAATCAGACTCCAGTGCACTTTGCTGCACTCAACACAAGACAGCAGTTTTCTGTTTTCCCCACCCTGCTTGATCCGTCTCTACCATTTTGAAATGGTTTATTAAGTTAAGTGGACAGTGTTTTCCTTTAACAAGCGACAGAAAGAGGCAGCAAGTAATCAGGGGATAAGTAGAGACAAGCTGACAGCAACCCCATCCCCCTCGCCCCCCTCAAACATCCATTTCCTGACCCAAACAGAGGAGAAATATTTGCAGGCTCTCTCTACTACGAGAGAATGTCTGAGAGAGATGATCAGAAACATGATGGGGGAAGAGACGGAAGGGTGCAGCTCCATATTGGTGGAAAAGCAGGGCATATAGCTCACCAATAGAAAACAAAAGATGTGAGAAGTCTTTCTTCCTCTGCCCCCTGCTGCAAGCAATGCACATGGTGGCAGTATTTCCAACTGAGAAACCCCAAGATTTCAGTATCTTCAATTATAAAATTTAGTTGATAAGAGAACAACCACAGGGACTTTAGGGAAAAAGAAATAAATGTCCAAATTTACTGCTAGAGTATTAGTCTCCATCAGAATCAAGGGAAAACGCAGTCAGCCATCTCCATGAAAGAAGCTGGGGGAAGTTCTGTTATTTTTACAGTTTTAAACCACTAGTAATACTCATTAGTACCAAAGAGGGTATCTGAATCAAGAAACTCTATAAATAATCTTCTAATCAGAACTAAAACTTTTTCTCTTTTGGGGGAGTATGGGGAAGGAAAAAGCAGGGAAGAGCTGCGTTAGAACATGTTCAGAGTTCAAATGAGTATCCCCACTTTCCCAGTTGCGTTGTGGTGCTGCTCTGTACCTTTAGTCAGTGCTACTTTTGGGTATTCTCATACAGGATTACATGGTGCAGTGGAGACATGCTTGGATACACTGCTCACGTTAGAACTTTCACTTCTGTCTGCTCCTTACTCCATGCTCCAGAACAAGAATTTCAGAGGGAACACCTTCTTGCAGTTTACTGCTGCATCAGACTAAAAGCAATACTCCCACCTCAAAGACCCAGACCATGAGGCTAGTGAGAAATCTGAAGACAATCCTAAAAGAGCATCTCTGAACAAGATGGCCCTTTCTGCCAGAGGCATTATATTTATGAATTCAGACCCAGACTACTGTGGGTTTTACTGCGGTTCCAAATTTGGCTCAGTCAGCCATGGAATGCTGATGTTGCCTACCAGCTCCAGAAGCAACATAAAGACACACACATGTACCTCAGAGCTTTTTAAAGAGTCATCTTTGTGTGACTAAGAGAAACATTTGGTGCACAGATGGGGCACAACAATCCAAACACACGTGCCGGAGCCGGAGGGAGGCTGAGGAGGGAGAGAATGGACAGTTACATGCAATATGGTCATTTCCATAGCTAGATATGCCGCACACAGGCAGTACTCAAGTGTCAACTAAATACCAGCTCAGCCAAACAAAGGAAGGCTTTCAACCCAAAAGTAGCACCTCCAATGCAAATAAATCCATTTCTACTGGCAGCTAGTGCGGTGAGGGAAGTTGTAGTCTCTGCACTCAGAATTTGCAGGAAAAGCCTATACCCGAAACAAGCATTTCCCTTTGCTGCTCCTGCTCTGCTTCTCTCTGAACAAATAAGTTGTTTCATCCTTTTCAAAGTGGACGGCCTGAGCATAACATAAGCTTAACCCAGGCTATTCAAAAGTTAGCTTGGCAACAGACAGCGGCCATTAAAACTGAGGAAAAAAAATATCAGTGTCTTGGTAGAAATAAAATAAAACCAGCATGCATGAGAGCATTAAATGGAATCATGAAATAAAACCACTGAATGGCTTCTCTTGACAAGCTGCAAATTTGACAACTAACATCAGTACAGATACTGTCATTGGGAAATGAGTGTCATTTAAGAGGGGGAAGGAAGGAGAGAAAGAAGAAAGAAAGGGAGGGAGGAAGGGAACCATAAACAGCAGTGTGTGAAAGTAACTTAATGAAAGAATGATCTTAAATGGAAAAAATGAATTGAATGCTTGTAACTAATACACAGCATTGCACACAACTGCATTTGTCAGCATTTCTATAACCACAAAATTGGGAAATTCTAACTGTGCAAAAAGAACTGGAATGAAACTTGGCAAACAGAATCTCAGTCTGGAGAGCTGCAGGAAAGTTTGGATGTTTATTTGGAAGAAAATTATTCTGTGTGTGTAAAAACACACATTTTTAAATTTCATCTGGAACAAACATTCAGAAAGAGCCAAATTAACCAACGACAGAAAAGCAACCACAGGATTAACTTTTTTTTTCCCCCCAAGTAGATGACAAGTCTCCCAGAAGTCTCATGATAGTTTCTTTGAAGAGCAGGTAAGTCATGGCAAAGTCCATGGAGCTCCTCTGTATGTATCTGGAAGTGCTAGTAAGTGTTAAGAATGTCCATCAGTGTCTTAAAATTAAGAAAAGCACACAAACCATACCCAGGTTTCTATTATTTTTCAGTAGCATGCTCATTTTTCTAAATTCTGTCATCACTTCTTCTGATTATCCCACTACTCTTACAAGAACTATCTTCAAGAACTACATCCCCCAGAACCCTTAATAAAAAGCAAGGAGTATTTGCTTGGACTTTATAGAATAGAAAATAAAGGCTGTGCATTGTTAGCAAAACTAAACACCTTTGTTTTCCTTCAAAAAAACCCACAAAACCAAAAACATACAAGTAAACTCTACCAAGACTGGAAAAGTAAGGAATTTAAGATGAAGATCTGGAATGTTTAAGAATGTGTCACTCCTTCCTCACTTTACTGTTTGGGTCAGAACACGTAAAACAGTATAGAAAGGTATCCCCCATCCTTAATATTAACTTTCTTGTTTGGCAAGCTGTAAGGTAAACAGAAGCTTTTCTTCCAAACAATAACCTATTGATTTTTTCACAAAGACAGATTTGTATCTGTTAAATGACTTCAGATTCTGGAGCCTTTAAAACATGAAACATCACCAGATTTACATGTCCAGAGCAGTGAGACCTCATAACAGCAAAGACTTGCATGCTTTTAGCCTTACGATCTAATTGAGTCACTAAATGCTAGTGTTCCTTCGTAAAAAAAAAAAAAATAAAAAAGTGCAAGATTAGAAAAAAAGTAGAGAATACAAAGCAGAGATTAACTGTCCAGCAGCCACAGACAAACCAGGTAATTCATGTAAATCACTTGATCATTTTCCTCCTTTTCGAATCCCTAAACTCTACAGTCGGAGACCATTACCCAGCCTGTTCCGAAATAGTACCTTGTAGGAGCGAGTACAGACAATGAGGGGAGAACACTGTTCATCTGAATCCAGCAAAACACAAAGGAGTAGATTCCATCAGACCATCAGATAATCAGGCAGAGAAGATGCAAGTACAGCCAGACATGGCATGGGAAAATGACCTTTAGGCCAAATGAAGGAACAGGAGCTGTTTCCAAAATGAAGCACACAAAGTCAGCACAATAAGAATGCAGACACCAGTAAATGTTACGTCAGAAAAATAATCTGTATGTAAAAGTTGGTAACTCCTCCTGAAAACTACATCTATTTTCACACCTCACTGCCTATGCAAACACAATACTGCAGTCCTATGAAGCATTTTTTCCTACACACACTTCTGTGCTGCAGTTCTTACCTTGCATTAGGAAAGCTGAGTAACATCAGACACAGATTTGTTCTCTCGTCCAATAGTATATACACACAATCAACCCCCTTCTTTTCTCTAGCAAAGCTACATGAATTTTTAGTTTACCAAAGCTACAGAAGCTGAAATTAAAGAGCAGCAACAAGAAAGCAGGCCTTTCTTTTGACAGGAAAACTGGCAAGAGCCAAGAAGATAGTCTTGAATCAGTAAAGCATTTGACTTGGTACAAGACGAATAGAAATTACAAGTAGAACTAACTGAACGAACCGCACACACAATTTTAGTCTCGTCAGTTTAGTTCCATCACAGTTTCCCATGGACTAATGTTTCGAAGACTAATTCCCTTGTCTTACAATAGGGTTGAACTAACATTTCAGATATTCTCCCAGTAAACTCACTAAGGGGGGAACTCTCCATTGTATTCAGTCACCATTTAAAAAAAATACAATTATTGTATTAAAAAAAAAAAAAAAAGGAAGAGGCATCTCTTAATTTCATTCCTCATTTTAATTCCTTCCTCCAAATGAGGCACAGAGGTGATTAGGGAAAGACTTATATGATCACAGACCTATTTCCTTAAGAAAGCAAACTTTCTTAATCCCATTAGTTCAGAGCTTTTGAACATCATATTACTATTTTGTAGCTTTTAAACTTGCATTGCAAAGACAATACTTTGCATTTTAAATTCTTGCTTTAGAAAGTGTCTTAGAAAATTTCAAAGCTACCAAAAAACGTAAGCATTATGAGGCTTTTGAAGCAGGCAGTATTTCCATTCCTTGATACAGGAAAAACTGAGGGCCAGAGAGGTCAATCAACAGACCTAGCCAACACTGTGAAACAAAACTAGGTTTCCTGACTTCTCATTTACTGCATGAAGCTACTTATATTCCTGAAAATTCTAAACCTGAATACCGCTGCTGCTTCTGGGCACAAGCTGGATCTCACATAGCAAAGGGACAACACCCAGCTTAGAGTGCCTGGCCAGAACCAAACCAGGACTAGAGTGGGAATGCTGGTAGATGTGAAAAAGTTTAATCTTCAAATTAGAAAAATCCCACATATATGATGGAGAGCTAACTATCTGCAATGTATTTTAACTACTGAACGTCCAAGAAAAATACTAAATCAAGACAGCAAAGCTGAATGGAAGAGTCACCATAGCCATATGCGAAAACAGTAAAGAATTAAACTGAACTACTAACAATACACATTGTTATTACCCAATTTGAACCTCAGCACTCCACAACTGAGTTACATGTATCTGAGCAACAAATCTGGGGATGCTGCAGGAAGGCAAAAAAAAAAAAATTTCATTCTGTTATTGGAAAAAAACAACCAAATAACTTCAAAGACCTTCAGTTTGCACATCAGTGGACTAATCTGAACACACTCCACCAAAGGAAGGATACAAGCCCAAACATGCAAGAGCTAAGCTAAACCCTTTATCCCAAGAGCGGCTGAAAACATCAGGCATGAAGCAGGACTGCAAACAAAGCAAGGAATGTGTACTTCTGAAACAGAAGCTAAGTGAAAGGGACCCTCCCATGGTACCATCCTAGTTAATGTCACAGTAATAATAAGACATAGAGGTGGGAAAAAGATACTACAGCAGATGCCTCACACCCTTAACACCAGGCAGTATTTGGCAGACCTGCACACTTAAGCATTTCTAGACTATTAGCTGGAGCTCACACCAGCAACAGAAAAGAACACTTGCTTCAGAATAAAAAAACTATGTAGCAAATCAATTCACTGATTTACATCTTTTGTAACTTTCGCACAGCACCTCTGTCTTTAAAATGAAGAAAAAAAAAAAAAAAAAAAGCAGCATCAACTGGTTGAAAGTGGCAACCACAAAAAAGGAGTCCATATGCAATAAAGTGCTCGTCCCAGCAGAAATACCATTTGAGACATCAGCATGACTAAAGCCTTAAGGATTGTCACCATCTCTCTTTCACCAAAGTCCTTTTTTTGCCTTCAGTTCCCCCCTACTAGAAAGGCAGATGAGACTACCTTGGATTTTTCTAACACTAAACAAGTCATCTGATTTGGCTAAACCTGTGGCAAACAGAGGCTGGAGAGCTATTTATGGTCACAATGAGGAAAACAAGTCAAAAAATACCACCTCCCAGATGCCACTACGGTTCAAAAGTTCCTTCAATACACCCCAAAGATTTCCAAAGAGTAATTCGCTGCCCATGAACTTAAGCTACAATCCACTCACTTTCTATGACATTAAAAGGCACTTTTAAGAAATAATGAAAAACAAATAGGGGGGGAAGTATCTATGTCTAGGTTCTGTTTGGGGCAAATATGCCAAGTTGGACATGGTCAGGAGAGCTTCAAATTCTAGGCTGAGATACAGATCAGTTGAGCTGCTTCAGCAGCACAGAAGCAAAACAGATGAGAATGATACATGTGTGGGGTAAATTTTATTTCCTGAGCTGCAAGAGATGACAAATAGTTAGTTGAACTATTTGAGGTGGTGTGGTTGGCCCATATGGTAAGTGCCTAAACAGCACTTAGTATTTGTTATGTTGTAACCTAGTTAAATAAATTACTTGAAGCAGGATAAAATTAGTCAAAATTCACAAGGAAAGAAGTTAACTGATAAGCTTAACAATGAAAAAGCGGTTGCCAAGGTATACACTTTTTTCCTGCACTCATTAATACAGTGCTCTGCTCAGAGCAGGACTGACAAAAGTATCCAAAGAGAAACATTCAGCACCAAAATGGTTTAAACAGGTAGTTGCCAATGCAGTGGTGTAGAGGACTCCTCCATGAGCGGGGGCTTTGGCATTAGTAGTGATAATCATCACAAGCTTCTTTCCCTTACATTGAAAGCATCCAAACAAAAACACACCATTCTTGCATTCCCACTCCTGTAGCCATCATGTAACACCTTATTAAAAACCTGTAAGTAAAAGGCAATTAATTATAACCCAAGAGGCTACTTTGAGAAAATTTAAAATCCACCAGTTCTGGCCCCTCAAGAGTCCTGAGCCTCACCAAACTCACTGATTGTCAGAAGCAAACCCTGAGGTTATCCCCTGGATTAATATCCCCTGCAACACAATCATCAACAATACTGGATCCCACATTTGCACTTCCAGAAGCTTGGTATTTCAGCCAACATACCAGACATCTTGGTAACACAGAGATGGAAACTAGTCAACAGCTACTTTTTAGAGTGACATCTGGAAGATAAGCTAGAAAGGATAAAACTCAGCACATGTGTTTCTCAGAAAGTAACTGCTCTTTCTGTTGTTCTGGTATGATCTTTAAGGATCAAACACCTTGAAAGTAAAATGGAAACTAAAATTTGCAACTGTTGGAGGCCTAAATCTATGGATTTGAACTCAGTTATGATTTATGATGCTGGTTTTATGACCTTAGAATACCTTCCACATCACCACAGAAGTTTTTTTTAAGGCCTTCTCTGTGCAACAGGCTATAAATATCGCTGATGGTACAGGCAGAGCCGCAAATATTCATCATCTCCCTTTCCTCCCTGCTCCTCGCACTCCCACCCATCAACAAAAAAACCCAACCCAACAAAATTAACCATGCCTCTAATCAGAAGTAATACTTAAGCCCACTCTTATAAAGACGGTCTATTTGACATGCATCTAAATAAACTGAAGAACTGTTCTCAAATTGCCTGTAGTTCTGTCAGCTACTACTTCTGTTTCAAAACAGGCAAAGCACTTGTGAACCTGCAAACTAGCTTTTCCAACTAGGTGTCAGCATGTCAATCTAACATAAGCCACCTTCAAGACCTCTACATCCTTAAAGGAGCAAAAATACAGAGATTTTCCATACACCTCCACAGAAAGAAGACATGCAGTATGTACAGTGCTTTCTTCCTGCTATCAGAGACCATTATACTGATCCAGAAACAAGAAGGTAACACTCATGGAGTCTTTAAAAGGCTGCAAACTAAATGAAAGAAGTGAAACTAAGGCAAAGCAATCAGGAGCCAAGAAGTAGATTTTCCTAAATACTGAGTACCTGTGATTTCCAGTAGACTTGGACCAGAGAAGTTACGCATTCAGTACACGTGTTTTCTTGTGGATAACAATTAAGCTCAACACCTAGTAATCAGCACTTGGCAGAAAAAGCTCTGTTCAAGACCAAGACTAGAGAACACACTGTCAGTTGGAGACCAGCAGCACCATACAACCACCATCCTTCAAAGTCCTCCACACGCTGGCAAGATCAACATATCTCCGTATTCATAAACATGCTAAGGAGAGCCCTCCCTCGAGACCCACCTGAACCTAATTAGTCTATTACAGGGAAGAAGTTTCCATTTCTGTATTTTGCTTACTATTTAATGAGCTAATCACTAACAACAGGTATCCCTCATCCACAGCTTAGGAGTTTGCTTCCTCTGAATTCTCAGTGCAGGATGCAAATTTGACCTTAGTTTGAAGTCCGTTATGAAAACCATCTTGACAGGCATTTTTTGAGACACAAATATTCAATTAAATGTGAGCTAAAAATGTTTGCTTAAAAAGACTCTGAACTGCAGTTCCTCCTCTGCCAAGACAAAGAGAAATCAAAGCTGAATTAATGTTCCTGTTTGGCTTTGTCTGTAAAGCCTTGATGGAAAACACTGGAATTGTCATTCCTTTAACTTGGGCTTACTGTGACTTTTATGATCAAGTTAACTTTTAAAATATGCCATATGGTTTACAGTCACCAAGTCACTGCCCTAGTAGCCAAGGATTTATTTTTTTTAACTCATCATTGGGGCTTTTTAAGTACATGGACTTGTAACTACACAGACAGCAAAGGCCTCCTAAGCTTTTGGAAGAATCTTAAAATGCATTTAAGCATTTCTACTTCACTCAGGGCTTGAATCTAGAACTTGAGTTCTGGGGATTAAACTGTTCCCAAGACTCAACATTCAAGACTGGTGTCCTGGAACACTACATAGTGCTGCAGGAACGTAAGTTCTCAAACTTTCTGCTTACAGTTTATCCTTATGAAACAGGCCACCTTGGCAGGTGAGTCACCCCCAGCTTTGGTTATGTTTCACCACTTCTACTTTATAAAAAGCCACCAGGAATGCTAGTAAGGAAAAAAAACAAAGGCAAAAGGGAGAAAGGTTAGTGTAGCAAAAGAAACGGAAGCAAGTCAAATAGTAATGCCACAAGCAGCTGAACACATTTAATAGCTCACTGCTCCTCAAATGAGGAAGGTCTTCCTCCTTATCTCCTGATCTCAGCCTTAGATGGCCCCCGCTCTCTTCTCCACCTACACTATTCACTGGGCCCTCCCTGAACCCAGCCCAACTTGCCAGGCCATAAGAAAGCTACAAAGCTTTTCCAGGTTAGCTTTCTAACTTATGAGCACAATAAGTTGGCTCAAAAAACAGGTCAACCACAGAATTCGTGCAATGCACATAGCAGGAATGAGGACCTGGGAGCTTTTAGCCAAGCCCTCCCAGGCTCATAAAAACTCCCTGAGATACATATTTCTGATACTGACCCAAGATTTACCATTTTGGACACACAAACAGATCCCACTGTATTAAAAACACACACTCAATACTCCCATCACAGGCAGAAAATACTTCTGTGAACAACCTTTTTGTAGTATGAAAACCAGTTTAAAAGTATGTGATGGTCTTTAATGGGACAGGACGATAATAATTTTGATCTCAAACTTCCAGATTAGTTGATGCAAGTGGCAGGGAGTGGAACATAGGAAAAGAAAGAATTAAGAGGATTGTTATCATATTTTCTTAGAGAAAAAACACCCCAAAACAACAGTCTTTTGATTTCAGTAAAAAAAGAGGGCTGCGTGGAAAAGGGGAAGAGGGGGGAACATGAGTACCTAAAAATAACTGGAATTTTACAGTCATTGCTTGAAAGAAATATGTATACTGACTTTGCTGAGATGCCCCCAGCAACTCTGTACAAAACATACGTGCTATACACATTTTATTGTAAGCAGTTTAAGATGCATAGACTTGCCCTTTTTGACTTTCTTTAAAAAGACACAGCTTCCAGACCCCATCTAGTGGTCTGAGCGCCTTACAACAGCCTAATCAATCAAGACCGTATTCAAACTTCTCAACGCACTTTTAAAAAAAGAAATAATGCATTTGGTTTCAGTTTAACGTCCACCTGAAAGAATGCCAATACTCACACGTTCTAAATATAGAAAAGTAAGGTTTCCAGAATCAATAGTCAACCTGCAATCAAGCCGAACTTCTATTTCAACAGAGCTTCATATAATATTTTTGAGAGGTAACTCCACCACCTTCAGATCTTGTTAGCATATTGAGGGGAAAGGGGGGAATCTCAATTGCACTGAATCTGAGACACAGAGATATCAAGCTGTGAATGAGCTTTAGGAAAAAGCAAAATGCATCCGCCTCTGTATCCTGACTCAGTCAGCAAGACTAATCAAATTATGACTATTTGAAGTGAGCTAAACTTTTCACAATTCAGAGCTGGGCAATGGTCTCTCTATTTCTCCATCCACGCCAAGAAATGCTGGCTTTTCAACTATCATCTTCACTGTTGTAGCTGAGCATAAAACACTCCCAGCTTCTCATCAGAAAGTTAGCTAATTTCACAGTATATGCATAAAATCTACTCATAATCATTCTGACTCTAAAAAAATTATTTAAGTGTTTAGTGTTGTCTGACTGAAGAGATGGATAACATCAAGTGTCCTGGCTGTCAGCATGTAACAGCAAGCTAGAAGATACATTATCCTGTAACCCAATTGGAGAAGAGTCATTTATTTTGGAAAAAAATACTCTAGTGTAAAAGTCCTCTGATTTTTTTTTTTTTTGCTAAGTGATATAGTTCATTTGTTTCTGACAAGCAGAATCTACACCTGAATTCTCTAACTTACTAGGATATCACTACTCCTTTTAAGATTTTGACACTTTCAAGCTATTAGTTTACAACTGCAAAATAAACCATATTCCACTGACATACAAGTTTTGAAATTAACAGTGAATCATCCCTTTTCCGACCACATAGCATCAAGCTGAATGAAGCTAAAGAAAAACTGTATCTCACCTGAGGAGTCTCTGGTGATTAAAACCAGAAATTCAGCACTAAGGCTAATCCCCTGCAAATGACTGAAGGCCAGCTGTGGGCTTATCAAGCCTCATCTCTATCTATAAAGAACGTTACACCCCATCCATGCTGTTAGCCGCAATACACATTATGTGAAGGTAATGCTAGCTACAGTACTGCTATTCGCTGCAAACTGGTAATCCTTGGAATTCCAGGCTTTTCATTTGCTTTATGGATTTTGCAGGGGAACAGCAACAGGAGTCCCCAGAACAGCCTCCAGTTATGAGGCAAACCAACTAGCAGCTGCGTCAGCGTAACTCCACTTCTATTAGAGAACTGACAGAGAACAGGGCAGTAGTTGGGGGAAATAAGCTTTACATGAAGTGTTACACTAGCAGCAAATTATTAACTACATACAACCATTTCGCCTTTCCTATGTTGGAAGAGTGCTGCAGCCCTGCTTAACCCACTGGAAGTTAGTATTTTGGCAATCCATAACAAACATATACTTCTTCCCTTTCTATCCATTCGACCCTTAATCAAAATCCCACTGGCATGCATCGTGACAGGACAGCTAAGGTTTCCTTCATCTAGTCATTTCTGCTAGCACCACAGGTGGAACGACAGGACTGAGAAACTCCCACAATATCTACAGTATTATGAATAATTGCATCAATATTGAAGGAAAGGAGGAATTTTCCTTGACAGCTTAAGGCATAAAAGTGAGCTTCATGCACAGCAATGGAAATAAATAGACTAGGGAAGGAATAGCAATTTTTTACTACAGTTATATATTGTGCTGTTTAACAAACCCAGCAAGTTAATACTTCCACATCATGACCCCAAAAGCTGCTATTCCTTCATCCTTCCTACATCTCAGGCAGTGTTACATTTTCTTGGACACTGACAACAATACAGAAGAGAGCTATAAACCTCCAGAGAACAAAGATTTCCACCATCAGCAGGCTTTTCTGACAACCAGAAAAGCAGCTGATGCAGTAGGCCGCCTTTGCTGTGTTCCGCCATGCAAGTTATACAGGCTGCTTCCTGTTTTTCCTGAGACTATGGAGAACTTCAGGCCTGTTTAATCCATTCTGCCTATAAAATTTATCAGCCAAAAGGCTTCTGGCATACATCTTACCTGAAACTACCTGTTGTATCTTTTATTATTAATAAGAATACAGAAAATATACAAAGTCCCTCACATACCAGCTTCAGATCTATGTTCTATCCATCACAAGTACTTAAGCATTCACAATGTGGATTACAACCAAAATCTTTTTTTTTTCCCCCGATAAGGGAAGTTCACAGTGTATTTTCCCTAGAAGAAACTGTAACGAACTAAAGCCCAAAGATAAAAATCAAAATGCTGGTTTCCGCTTCCTCACTGGAGTATGGATTACATCTTAACTGATGTACAAATTGATACAATTATTTCCTCATAAGACAAAGTAGACTGTCCCCAAATATGTTAAAGACCAAGTTCCACATTTCCAGATCAGCAAATTAGATCTGCAGAGATCAGCATGAGCTTTGGCAAATGCTTTGTTATTTCAATAAAGACTTTGGCAGCCCACTAGCAGGACAAGCAGCTCTCTCTGAGCACGTCTTTCCTGAGTGTTTCCTCAAAATAAAATGCAGTGGCAGCAGAACACTTTAGACCACTTTCTTACCCTCAGACAAGCACATCTTTCTCACTGTGTTCGGGGCACATTGCTGATCAAGTAAAGGAGGAAAGCTCATGGCTGCCCCAGAAAAATGGCAGCTGAAAGCAGACTTACCACATGTATCCATGCAAGTTACAGCTTCTTCAGCCCAAGTCTGGGGCTCTCAGTATCAGCACTTACTCTGCAAGGAGCAGCCTATCTCTCATTCACCTTCCTGTTTGAGGTCTGTAGGAGAAGCAGGCTGCAGGCAGGAAGCATGTGCCTATTTTACACAATGCATTACACCTACTAAGTGCAAAGGCTTTAAATTCAGTGCTTAAGGGAACAGCTGCCCAGTATAGGGTGTTGCATGCATACCCCTATGCATAGAAAAAGTGGCGTGACATATCCACTTAAGAATTTCAGCACTGTAGTTGCAAGGTATGATGTTTAACCATCACCATCTAACTTTTTTCATTAGAAGATCTGCTTCAATCAGTTTAGGACCAGAGAAGGGCAGCTCTTGTACATCAGATCTAAGTGTACAAGCGTCGAACAATTTATTTTATGCAAGGTCTTCAAGACAACCCAGAGGTTGTAACATAAAGCAACCTTTCTCCTCCCCTTTCATCCCTCAATAGAAGACTGTAGAATTCAGATTCGTCAAAGGTTATGAAGTCTTCAATACTGGTGTTAAAACTGGAGAAAAATTAATAATCTTGCCAAGGATCATTAAGTTCTGTTATAGCCATTTTACATTTGGCATTAGAAAGAACAATGACACAATACAGCAAAAAATGCATGTCCTTAAATGTGTGAGCATAGACCTTTATCCCATACATGCATAGTAGCCCCCAACAAGCTCAAAGCAAGCACTTTGCCTTGTGCTTAAGACTGAGGAAGAAGACAACATAGCATCTGGACTGGAGATCTTTCCATGACCCGGTAGCTGCTGCCACCCTAGGGAATAGCTCAACACTTCTATATAGAATCATAGAACAGTCTGTGTTGGAAGCAACCACAAAGATCATCTAGTTCCAACCCCCAAGGACACCCTCCACCAGCCCATGTTGCCCAAAGCCCCATCCAACCTGGTCCTGAACACTACCAGGCCCCAGGGAAGGGGTATCCACAGCTTCTCTGGGCAACATGTGATAGCACCTCACCACTCTCACAAGGAAGAACTTCCTTATATCTAAACTAAATCTAAGCTACTTTGACTTAAAGCCCTTGTCCTACTTGCCCTTGTAAACAAACAGCCCAACTCAAGCTATCCAGTTGGCACTTCCAGCCTACCAGAAGGCTGCTCTAAGGTCTCCCTGGAGCCTTCTCTTCTCCAGGCTGAGTAAGACCAGCTTTCTCAGCCTGTCTGCATAGGAGAGATGCTCCAGCCCTCTGGTTATCTTTGTGTCCATCCTCTGGACTTCTTCCAACAGCTCCATGTCTTTCTTATGTTAAGGACTCCAGAGATGAATGCAATACTGCAAATGTACTGGAGTAGAGGGAGAGGGCAGAATCACCTCCCTTGCCCTGCTGGTCATGCTTCCTTTGATGCAGCCCAAGATATAGTTGGCTTTCTGGGCTGCAAGTGCACAATCAGCTTATGTTTTGCTTCTCCTTAAACACCCCCAAGTCTTTCTACTCAGGGCTGCTCTCAATCCATTCTCTGCCCAGACTATACTTGTGCTTGGCATTGTCCCTGTCCACATGCAGGAGCCTGCACTTGGCCTTGCTGTACTTCATGAGGCTTACATGGGCCCATCCATCAAGACTGTGAAGGTACCTCTGGATGGCATCCCTTCCAGCATGCTGACCACACTACACAGCTTGGTGTTGTCAGCAAACTTGCTGTGGGTGCACAAAATGATGATAGTGGCTTAGCAACTTCAACCACCAGACGCATCCAGAGGATGCATCTCGTTAAGTCCCGTGGACTTGTGCACCTTCAGGTTCCTTAGATGATCTCAAAGCTGATCTTCTCCTACAATGGGCAGTTCATCATTCTCCCATTCCCTGCCTTTGCCTACTGCAACATGGGCAGTGTGGCTAGAGCACTTGCCAGTGAAGACTGAAACAAAGAGGTTGAGTCCTTCAGCTTTATCCATACTCCAGGTAACCAGATATCCTATTTCCTTCCAGAGAGGGCCCACATTTTCCCAAGTCTTCCTTTCATCACTGACATAAGTACATAAGCTTTTCTTGTCACCACTGCCATCCCTGGTCAGATAAAATTGGTTTTATAGATAGACAGACTATCTGTCTGCTTCCTTCTGTTAGCCTTGTACAAACTTTCCAGAAGTGATCCCATTTTCACTAAATGAAAGACTTCTAAATTTTGCATCCATATAGAATCTCTATTGATATATGCTATACCATTCTACTGTAAATATAATACCTTTTATATTCACACTTTGAGAATAAATGTGTGAATAGAGAAATGCTTTGGTTTTGGTGTAACTCCCTTTTGAAAACAGGACCAACGCAACCTGCAGAAGTATGGGTTCACAAAAATGAGGTAGAAGCTGAAAAACAAAGAATCCTGCAAACCCAGTATGAGGCTAGCTGGCCTGGGAAGAAGCAGCCAACTTTGCCCCTTTTAGTTCACAAGGGAAAAACAGGCATGAACTCAGGTTAAAATGACAGAAGTTTTATGGGGGGAAACCACCCAAGAAACGGCTTGGTGTTATCAGCAAACTTGCTGTAAGAGCTAAATAACCCTAGCAACTTGTATTTCTCTCCCTCTAGCAAGTAATTACGTTACTTTGATATGAGAAAGTTCCTCATTAAGACCTAGACATAAAGAGCTTGACAAGGACAGGAGAAGATACCTTAGGCAACTTCCGAGCTCCTTTCCAGTTCGATTTTCTCAAACCTAATAGCAGACTGGACAACAGCTGCCAACAAGGGCTCTGGCAAACTATACATGTGAGTGAGCTCCAGAGACACCAGCATCAATTAGCACACAAATTCTGACTGATGATTAAAAAGAAAAATCAATTCAAGCAATTAGTGTTTACAATTTAAGACTAATAAACCCTCCTGAAACCATAATTTGTTTGCTATTGTAATGGTTGTCTAAGCATTTTAACACTTTTTAAGCCCGTTATAATTAACTTTATATCAGATTGCTTTTCTCTCTCCAGAGTACAAACCCAAGAAGAATGTTTTAGTGATAGGCACCTCAAGATATTCCAAGAAATTCAGCAATAAGGAGTCACATGTATACTCTGGAAGATTTTAAATAGCTGAGGCTACTGCACTGTAAAACAAATACCACCTGTTTTCTACTTTTTTAACTTTTTTGAAGTTATCCTTTCCTTCTACAAGTACAAATAAGAGTTGAGGGGTATGGGAAAACCATTTACTTCAGGTGCTCAATTTTTTATTATAATAATTAGGAAGAAAAAGAAAATAACTTTCAAAATCTAAAAGATTGAAAAAAAAACTTCAATAGAAGCTTAATCTCCCATGCATGCAAAACTCTGGTACCAGACATTGCATACATCTACTTTAGATCCCAGCCTAACCACACTTCATACTGCAAACTTTTTTCTTTTTTTAAATCCTATGCAAAGCTGGAAGCACTTTATGCAGCCAAACTGACTATCCAGGTGTCTAGGAAGTCATATAAAACTCTTAAACTTTGAGTAAAAAGCTGCCTTGACCACAATCTCTAGTAAGCCAATGAAAACTAAGCTTGGTAGAAAAAACCCCCAAAAACCCAGCCAGTCAACCAGGCAGTGCCCACCACAGCTTCTCCCAGTATTCGAAGCCAGTGCTAAATATAACGATGCAAATTTGACACAATAATCCAAGATAATCTGCAGTGGTAAGGCTAGGCAGGATTCCAGAAAAAAATTTCACATACCTTAACACTGAATATCTAGCTCCATTTTAAATCAAATTAGATCATACATATGAAGTAGAATGCTAATTATGCACAATAATTTAGTTTGGCATTACTAACATTGGTGTTAACATTGCTCTGCATCTGCTCTTACCATCGTATGTTCTGACTGAAAAAGGCATACCTTTACCTTTCCATGGAAAAAAATAGCCCTGCATAAGACAAGAACAGCCAGATCTTACCTCTGAGGTTTACGAATATCCCAGAGTCCCACACCTTCCTTAGAGTTGGCAGTGGCCAGTAATCTGGGTTCTACTGGATTAAACATCACACTATGAAAGGCTGATGGGTAGTGTGCCAAGCAGAAGGGCTCTGTTGAAAAAGTTGAAATTTCAGACATAAGAACAAACTATGCATACAACTGTTCAGTGTAATGAGTTTGGCAGCTTAATATGGAAACAGCATAACAAGATCTGAAGATACAGAGACATGTTCAAACCATTTCTCATGCTGACACATCCAAAGCAATATAAAACCTGAGGTTTTAAAATCCACCCACATGTAGATTAACTTTGTCTAAATATGGAAAATGACACATACTGGATTTCAAGACACCATTTTGCTTATGGAAGGTTATCAGAGTTTAAAACTAGCCACTTAAAGATGAAGCATTTCAGTCTTCTTAACGTCCATGACCAAACAATCATCTATGGAAGACTATGCACTGGGGGGCTTCTGAAAGCTTCCTAGCAATATATACCTGGAAGTTTCCACAGCCATTGATGTTCACCCAAACTGTAAATGCAGCAGCCATTGCTTACGCAGGAAAATAATATAAAAATTGAGTAAGTTTGTATGGATCTCAGCTGAAAGCAAGCTGCCAACCCTGGGCAAGAGAGGCCTGCCACCCCTTCAGTGCTGTACAAGCAGCTGTACACGTAGACAAGGGTGTTCCTCTTACATAAAACGTTAGCAGTTGGCTTTCGCTGTTCACAGAGTTAAAAACATGCTCATCCAGATCACTCATCTTAGTGTGACAAGACTCTGTTTGGCCTGCTACTCTGCCCTGTTCATTCCATCAAAAAGCTGCTTCCATGAAGAGCAGGGGAAAAGCCATGACACTCTCATCCTTCCCTGTATCTTCCTCCTAGGTTTTTGGCTTTACGCACAGTCAAATTCTCTTTGATGTGTTGTTGGTGGCACACTGCCACTCTTTCCTCAACTAAGAAACCAGAATCAATGCCAATTTTAAGCCAGGGATTATGCCAGATTTTTCTCTATTCATTGTTTCGATGTAACCAGTGTTGCTCACATGCTTCGGAGACTCTTACTGCCCAGATTTGAGCTGCTGTGTGCAGGCACCTTTAGCCCCACAAGCACCTCCAAAGGTACTTAACTTTTTTTCCCTTGTATCCCTCACCAAGATATACAAAGCATGGTTAAATAGATAACCCCCCCCCAAATTGCCAATACCTTCTGAAACTACCACAGGAACAGAATTAACATTTTATTGTCCTGCCTCATCTGTATCCTCTTATGCTTCATTACAAGACTTTTAACACAGGGATGTTCCTTTTTAGCATTCATTTAACAGTGATCAAAACAGAGGTCTCTGACCATGGCTGAAGCTCCCTAGTGCTATTAATTGTCATAGGAATCAGAGGTAAAGGAGAGAGAACCATTCTTCTGCCAGCCTGCCCAAAGGCTTTAGAGATTGCTGATGGTCTGCTGGCAGTTCCAAGTAAGTTATAACACCAAAACTGACCTTCTACACTTGCATCATCAAATCAGATCCTTGCTGGGACATAAAAGGCTGTGTTACTAAAATGGCAACCTCCACTAAGAAGCAATGGCCTGGATTAGCTGAGTGAAGAGACCAACAACATCATATAGCCACATAAAATTGCTGTTTTTCAAAATAAACTTTTAATTTGTATCATCGGGGGTTGGACCCGATGATCTCTCGAGGTCCCTTCCAACCCCTATGATTCTGTGATTTGTCACTAAATCTGGTATCTTCCTTCACCCCTTTATTATAAATAGCCTAGCACAACAGCTTCCTTCTGAGATATCAGAAGTTGCCTTTCAGCGTGTCAAATTAAAGAGAGAGAGAGAGATTACAGGAGCTAAACTAAGGAGGCAGTAAGTCACTTTAATGAAAAGTAGGGGGATTATTTTTTTTTTGTTCTTTATGCTTATTTACAATCATAGCTCTTATTTACTGCAGTATGAAAACACTTAAGGGAGTAGCTCAACACTATCTCTAACAAAAGTTAAAAGCGAGTTTATAAAAATTACTGAATAAATCACTCAGCAGTGAAAGGCAGGGAGAAACAGAAGGGGAACAAAACTCCTTTTCCAGCTTTTTGCAAGATTTTAATGAGCTGGCCACTCAGGGTAACTAACTATACCTATCACCAGCAGGCACTGAGCCTATTCCCATTACAATACCATTGCAGATGAGGATTACCCCAGTGACAAGCAGCATATTGTAGTAAACATTGGCAGGGCTCACATATAAATGCTGACTCAGGACTCCTATATACGCATGAAAAAGGCCTTTAGTAAAAACTCAGAGAACCTAAGACACTAGTCCAAAAATCTCCAAATAAACCATAGCAAACACTTCATGTTTACTGGTGCAGCTTTCTCCTTCAAAGTCTCAGCAACAGTAAAAACAAACCTCATTTCAGGCAATTTCAGAAACTCAGATCGGATTGGACATAAGCTCATGATACTGAGCAGCTTCACACAGATGCATTTAAGCATTGGGTCCAACTGACTGCTGACATCCACCATAAGCAACAGGTACTTCTCCTAACAGAGACAGATCTCCATGGCAAAGAGTTCAGAAGGCAGTAAAGTAGCATTTCACCAACTCTAATGTAGAAGCCATATTCAGTGTCTTGTCTTATCACTTGCATATTATAAAACCAGAAAAACACAGATGAGATGACACGTGATTTATCAAAGGTAAATTAGTCACCTCAAACTAACCTAATCTCTTTCTTTGGTATAGTAACTGACCTTTATACAGTGGAAGAAAGGTAGATCTAACAAGAACTAAATTCACAGATGGTATAGTATCAAGTTTAGCTACAGGCAGCTAGCTGGAATTAGGAAAGGAAGTTGCATGGAGTAAGAAACCGGCTGAAGGGAAGACAACAGTTCACTGTGCTAGTAAAGGACTTCCGAGCAAGAGGGAGGTTATTAATGAATTCCTCAAAGACTGGCTCAGAGAAGAAACTTTATAGATATTTTTATGTATCTCTGTGTGTACAATGTTCTTCAGAATGTTTTAAGATGTGAAAGAGATACAGGTCATCACAATTGCACAAAAGAATCACAATTCACAGTAAGAATCAGACTGCTGAAAACAATGCAGTGCTACTATATTTAATTTTTAGTTACACAAAAGCAATATGCAGGGGGTAGGGGGTGTCATCAATGAGCAGTCTAGTCTGAGTATTCTGATGAGGCTTATCAAGAAAGACCTAATTATGGTTACTCACATTCAATAAAGTCCTCATGATACTAGTGCCTCTAAAAGATGCCTATGAGACTATAAAGTATGGTTTGTTTCAGCTTTAGTTTCCTAGTAAAAAAGGGAAGAAATACAATCTAGAAATTTCACTAGGTATGGAAAAAGCTAATTCAGTTAAACAGCAACTTTGACCTAACAACAAAACGTTTACAAATTGCTGTAAAGTGCATAAGCTGGATTTCAGTGCCATGCACAACTTTCCTGTAAGACCAGTAGAAACTGAGTTGGCGCAATTGCATTTCATTAGCTTACAAAAGAAGATGAAAGTTTATTTTAACTATGAAGGAAGGGAAGCAGGCTCTGTACTCCTGTAGACTGCTAAGTTTCAAATTCTTTGTGTTCTTTAGGATGGGGTAAACTCACAACTTCATTTACTGAAGTATTACTTAAGTATTCATGTACTGAAACTCAATTACTGAAGTATTCCTCTTCAAATTTATGTAACTACCATTCTAAACAGATTCTTCAGCCTTGAAATGGCAATCTGTGTTTTTACAGCTGCAATGCTTTGAAGAAACTGCAGGTTTGTTACATAAATCAACAGCATTCAGTTCTGTTTTAGAAAACAAAGATTGAAATAATAATTCAACTTCCCTGTATCACATAAGGGCTCTAAGTTTCCATATACCCAGAAAACATTATGCATAACAACAATTCTCACTGCCACAGGGAAGTATAAAAATAGCTTTAGAAAATTATCTAAATCAAAGTAACAGCTTTTAAAAAAATCTTTTTATCCCGGGCTATAGACAAAACCAAAAAAGCCCTCCACATTCCTAACTGATACCAAGTTTAGCAAGATGTTTTTCTCAAAGAAACATGTCCTCCACTGCTTCTTTACTTAAGTCAAAACCTATTCACATCAAGCTCTATGGTGGCACTTTATGAAGTCATTTAAGACAGGAACACTGAACTGTAAAGACCAAAACTTGCCTATCACCAGCCACAAGAGTTGCGCATCTTTTGCCCTTCTCCAACACTCCCTGTTATTGGTTATTTCAGAAAACCAGAAGTTTTCCTTTCCCTGCCTTGACCAGATTCTTCCTAATCAATGTTCTTCTCCATCTTGAGATCTCACCTCCATGGGAAGACTCTCGGATGTCCCAAATAAGAACCCGGCCATCATCTGATGAGCTGGCAAAGATGTTGTCATTTACTGGGCTCACTGAAAGGCCGTACACTGCATCTTCATGGGCAAACACATCCAAGGTCTCAGTGCTGGAAAAAAAACCACACAATATTATCGTTATTCCTTCTTTTGCTGTTGTTTTAAAAAGCAAAGTATTTATATTTTTTTCTACCTAGTAATAGTGACAAGGTTTATGTAACTTCCTAAGATGACCCTTGTATTTAATTGGAGTAAAAACCAAAAAGCCCATAGAGAGTGAACAAGATGTCATGCTACAAGGGAAAGAAAAAAAACCAAACCCAAACCAAACCCCTCAGACAAAAAACCCACACATTAAGAACTTCAGAAACTGCAAGATGCCATGGAAATCATGCTGCATTAGACTAAGCTTGGGAGAAAGAAAAAGGGAAGGAGGTCTTGGGACCTGCAGACTACATTCTTACCACTTACTGTAAAAAGGAAAACAAGACAGAAACTTTTCTTTTGGACAATACAGAAGCCTGTATGAAAGAACAAGTTTCTGTCTCGTTTTCCTTTTTACTTCAAAAGTTCAGCTGATACTCATAAAAGAGCAACTATCTAGCTGACTTTCTAGTAAGTTTTCCTGGTTTTCCAGGATATATCAGATCTATATTCTTTTCCATGTAAAAAAGCAGTAAAAAGGCGGGGTGGGGGTGGGAGTTCCCTCAGAAGTACCTAGATTCCAGCCATTCCACAGCTATAAAAAAAGAAAAAGCCCACTCTCTGCTCCTTTCTCATCTTTTCAGGTCATTTAAAAAGGAGGAACAGTAGCATGGAGAGGCCAAAAGCTAAAATACTGAGACAAGAGATTTAGGTATTATTTTGTTTCTTTGGCAGAACATCTTTATTATTTCTTTACAGAATGTACTTTGTATACAATCCCTGTACCTCATGGAAACTCCACAAAAAAGTTCCAACAAAACAATAATAAAATCAGTGTTTTGCTCACATGGCAACTGATACTCTGAGTGATGGATCAACTACTTCTGTCTCATGGACCAGTAACAGAAAGGCCAAAAAAGAAGTAACAGAAAAAGAACTTTCAGGGTAACTTTCTCTAGAAATCATTCAGAATTGTGTGTCAGCCTAGGAAGATTCCTTTTAGAAGATGAAAAAAATAGCCCTAGAGGAATGAATGCTGGATGTGTTACAACCAATCTTTTCATACCTAAAAAACCCCAAAATGCTGATAATGAAAGCACAGTAAAAACAAAACATACCAACAAGACTTGTTAAAACATCTAAGACAGACATAACAGAAAAAAATATATTATATAGAAAATTGTCAAGGCGAAAGATCAAGAAGCTTGAGGAGACAGAACACAAATATCAGCATGTACAATTTTCACATTTCCACAATTAATTAAAAACCAGTAACAAAAAATTAAAAAACCCTCCCCCAAAACCAAACATCCTCCCAAACATATACACCCCTCCCAAAAAATAACCCCCCAAAAGTCAAACCAAAACAACAAAACCCGCAAGCATCAAACAACATAATATTCATAAGAAAGCATTAGAAGAGTATGATAGTTACTTTTGCCCAGCTCTCATGTAAGATTTGTAGTAGATATAAGGTATAATAGAAGGCAGTTGTACACTGATCAGTTTAATGCAAAAGGCTTTGGACAAACCTAGCAAAATACAGGTCCAAATTATGTTAACCAGGATTCAGGAAGCTTTAAAAGATTTGAGGTTTAGTATATTTCTCTGTTCTCACATATATCACTTCCTGCTTTTTCTTCAAATTTGATTTTCTGGAGTTCATGTTATTTAAATGGTCATTGCTTAAATCTGTGAAGGTATTACTAGACCAAAAATTTTAACTTTATAGCTTTTCTACTTCAAAAGCAGTAAGCTCAAAAGACACAATATCCAGAGTACTCCAACCTAATACACTACCACTACTTTATTAATTTTATTTTGACTACCAGTCTAATCTTGGTGTAGTACAACAAAGTCTAATTGCAATTTTGGTAAGAAGTAAGTATCAAAATAAACGCTTTGCGTTAGTGTGGAGAATCAGGCAGCTGCACCCAAAGTTTTAAATAGCAGTTAGGTAAAATACAAGACAGGTGAGTGCCACAGCACTTGTAAATATGCCAGAATAACCCAGCACTGAATCTACCCAGAACCTACTATGCTGCCTGCCACATACATGTATTAAATAACCACTATTTCCAAAGGTCAAAATTATGCAGAATCCAATTCCTGAAACAAACAAACAAACAAACAAAAAAAAAAAGAGTGATGTGGAATGCTTCATTCCAGATATTAATTTAGATAAATAAAAAGCGCATTTCAGGATTGAAACACTGTGCTTTTCTCTAAAACAAAAGTGCCTCCAGTGAGATGACATTAAGGAAGCTCTTGAAGCAGTAGAAACACAAACTGTGTATTTACCTTTCAACATCATGGAGTATAACTTGCTCATCATTGCCTATAAAGAGAAATATAAACACTTAACATTGTATTTTAGTGGTTAAAAAGCATTACTTTGGAAAAAAAAAACCCACAACCAACCAATAAATGTTTTCTGCTTTAATTTTCTATTTCAAAACAGAACTGAAGAAGAGAGAAGACCAGTTCAGTTCCCAAGTGGTCAGCCCTCTGCTCAGTTACATGAAAGGCTCCACAAGTTCCAGGCCTGATCGAATGCACTAATCCATTCCACCTGCAACTGCTCAACAAATAACTCCACTTAACTGTGGTAACGATAATTTTTTATTCAGCTTGAATTTTGGGACATTTGCAGTAAAGAATGAAGCCACAGAACACCTTTAACTCTCATGTAAATACACCTTTCTTCCTGCTCAGAAGATACTCCATAAAAAGATAACAGAAGGTGAAAAAATATGCCATAAGCAAAATGCACTGGGCTCAAGCTCAAACGCTGCCAGTTCACACTGTCAGCATTCAGGGTTTTGCAACCACTGAGGAGGCATAAACATGACAGCCAGTGTAATTTCTTTTGTATTAACAAAAACCAAACCAAGTACCCAATCATGTCACTATTCTTTGATCACATCCATTGAACACAATGGGAACTAACCACATGCACTCAAACTACGAGGGTCACAGCTAGAATGTAATTCCACCAGCTCACACAGTGTTTTTCAAACTAGAGCAACAGAACCTTTTTTAAGCCTCTTCAGTTAATATTAATTTATCTAGTTTGGCACCTCCTCTTTAGAAATATTTAAAGAATTTAATTTAGTATAATATTTTAGTATTTAATTCAGAAGAAAAAAACAAAGCTCACAAAGTTGTATTTTTATGCTCAGTAAGTCTTCGTAGCTTTCTTAATGCATAAAGCCTGAGGTTCAGATAGAGTAAGATTTCATGTTATGATTCTTAAGTGTTCAGTTGACTCAGTTTTCTTTTATGCCATACACATTTCAATTTGTATTCTGTCCCAACAGAAGAAACATGAGAATGTTTCCCTTTGACTAATGAGGTGTGAGATTTTTCTACATCAGCTTGCTTTTTGTACAGGCTCCTAGTTAAATTGTGTCAGCTTTAGATTGCTGCAGTAGCTCATCTTTTCCATAGTACAATAAACAAGTCACTTATATCTAAGTGTTCTTTGATCATTAATTGCAATGGAAACTGCCCATTGTACATTACAGGAAAGGCTTCTACCTAATAAAACTACTCTAGGGCCTATGTATTTCACCAGTGAAAAATGTAGTCTAGATTCTCCAGTGACAAAGTTTCCTCCAGCAGACATTGTTGCTTCTCACCCTCTATGCAGTAGGAACACAAGAATCATTCTAGATACCTGGCTTCAGGCCTCTAGTAAACATGAGATCAACCTTCCCTTCCATCACAAGCTCCAAAATGGGAGAGAACAAATGAAAGGAGGGGGTGTGTAAAATAACCACTGCTTCTCTCCTTTTTGTGTGGGAAGAAAAGGTGGTGACAAAAATCTAACTGCTCAGCTGCTTCTGGTAAGGATCCATCCCTGCAGAAGTCATCACTGCTGTTCAGCCCAGTAGGGTTCCCACTTACAGTGTTTTGCTTCAGCACGGGAGAGCTCATTCTTTGTGGAGAGTAACTGGGTTGTGGTTGTATACTCAACTCTCCTATTTATCTCTCTTGTTTGATAACTGCAGTTACACTGATCAGAAACAAGAAGTATCTGCCATTCCCCTCCATTATACTTGTGAGGATTAAACACTGCAGAACACATATAGTTAAGGTGGCCTAAACCCCGTATCTGTCACACCAAGCCTCTGCAGAAACAAATGCAACTCCCTGCAGGTTTATTTCAGCTTTTCATACCTAACATTAAAAGCAAAAGCCAAAAAACCCCAAAACTCCATGCGGTTTGCTAAGAGGCAATCTTTAATTTCAAATGCTGCTTTTCTCTCAGTGTTCATGGACAGAGAAGGGCAACAGTATTCTTCAGGGATGGGAACTTCTTTAGTATCTTGTGTTTTTTTCTACAGAGATTACAAACAAAATGCTTTCCACTCAGTTCCTGCTTTCCATTTTTGAAATGGCTGCATGAGGTACATACTACATATGCGATCCTTCAAAGCGGAGAGCTTGCAAATGTTTTGGATGCAATTCAATTTGTACTGAAGTGGAAAATCCTTTCTCCTCTGTTATCAAGAACCATTTTAGGGAAAGGTCATCAGATCCTAAGTCATTAGTCCCTGGCAACTTTATTTACACAATTAACTGAGTTCTGTGCACCTTGTGCTAGCATCCATACTCTAATTTTGAGGGTTTGGTTTTTTTTAAGTATTCTGACCTCCGTGATTTGGATACAACGCCAATTTCAGTACTAAGGGGGATGAAAACCAACAGATCTTGGGATTCACAATTCTTTCAGACCTTTTAAGAATCTCCCAGAACATTGTTGAGTGAATAAATATAGTTAGCCCCGTTTTAGTGACAGATAAAACAGATGGTACATGTAGGCCATGAAGCAAAATGACTCTTTTCAAGCGATCCAAGAGTCAGACTCACAGCCCTTGAGCTCTGTGAATCTTGGTGGAGCAGCTGAAAGTTCCTGACTCCTCCAATGGAAATAATTCCTGGCAGAGGCACAGTTTATGCAAACTGGAGGAGGAAAAAGAGAGGAGAACGACCAGTTTGTCTGTGCATCAGCTGTCACATCTCATCTAACCTGGCATCTTAGCAAATATCCACCATCATCAGTGATGTCAATCTTTAACTGCAGGTGTTAAACTGGAGTGGCAAGGTACAGTCAGACCACTTTGCTGCCCTTCCTGTGAAACAGTAGCCTCTGACAGCAGGGCCCAATGGACAGAGGGTTGAGTTGGAAGTGAGAAAATACCATTAACAGCTGCACCAACAAGATTTGGCAAAGTTCATTACTTGAATATTCATGTAAAGTTCCATTTGTCTGAATTCAAACTAGAAGTAAAACAGACTCCAGCCCAAAATTTCATTGGAATCACTTGTGCAGCTATGTTCATTTGAAGACACCGTGGACACTGTCTCTCTCATAAAACAAAGAGGCCTCAGAATTAGAAGACAGGCATCACCATTTTGATATTTTTGGTGTTTTCTCCACCCAAGAAGTATATCTGAATAATTTCATCCTTAAAATTGACATTATCTTAAGCTCTGTCATGCCTTTCCCCCTGCACTCTGAGATTTAACACAGCATTGAAAGCCTGGAAGCTTCCACCATTCACATGAGCTTAGAATCAATTTATAGCACTGATTTGCAGTTGGTTCAAAAAGGTAATAGAGGGCTCTGACCAAGTAGTCTCATAATATGCTAAAATAAATCTAGCTATATGTTAATGAACATACAGATGAAAGATACAAATTCCACTCCATTCTATTATACTGTTAGAGGAAATGAAGTACAGAAGAAAGTGTCACTAAATCCATTTTGAGTCTTGTGTCTTTTTCTTCTCAATTCAGTCTTCGTCCCTACCTCAACATTTCAAATATCAAGTGATGAAGCGAACCTAAATTCTAGGATTACACATGCCCATACATGCACACATGCCCACTTTCCTTGTACTAGCTTTAAGACTGAATTAAATTTTCTGTTAAAAAGTGGATTGATATTAAAAAAGAGTAAGAATAACAAGGCAAATTAGAGCCCAGTGTACCAACAATTCTAAAAGGTACATACTTATCTAGTGAGGGCTAAAAAGAAAGTGAAAGTCTGTGAAAAAGTGATCCACCAATAGATGGCAACAGCCCTTCATTAGCCATCTAAGGGTGCATTAAAATCAGCTATAGCAGCAGAGATTTTCAAGCAGGGTCTGCTCTCAGGTCTGCTAAGAGGGAATAACAAAGACCACGTTCCACAGTCTGTAGCACAACTAGGAGCAGACTGGACCCAGGATTCTCACCACAGTGGCTTGAGACACAATGCCCTTACACCAGAGTTTGGAAAAGGAAAAGCATGACAAAATTGAAAATGCTGTACTAGCTAAAGAACTCCCTGTCCCCTAAGAACCTTCAGCTACTGATTGACAACACCTTCCAGATCCATAGGGGACTATAAAAAAACCTTTCACGTGGGGCAGGATCTCGGTCACGACTTCCACTCAAAGGGATTCACAATGCAAAGCCCTATGAAGTCAGGGTGCTCTTCCTTCCTTACCTCCAGAGAACACTTTTGTATTACCACTGTTGAAAGCTAGACAGAAGATATTAGAGTGATGCTCCCCTTTCAGCTGAACTGGTTTGACTCTTGAGTGGATAGCTTCTTCCATATGCCAAAGTAAAACCCGGCGGTCATCGCCTCCTAGAAGGAAGGAAATGTGCATTACTGTCTGAGCCACATGTAAATTAACGGAAACAGAGGATTCAGCAGGAAAAGTCTGGATTAAACAGCTGCCATTCTGCCAACATATAGTGACAACCTACAGCAACCTGAAGACTCAGAGTTTTACTGGTATGTAAAATTCTATAGCAAGCTGTGGATGAATTACATGCCAAATTAACATATGCATGTTGGCAAAATGCTTCTACACCAACTCCTTGTTGCCAGCATCACTTAATGTTATTCATGAAATTGGAACTTTTTTTCCCTTTTCACTGACAACTGTATCTCCTCTAGCAGTCTTTGCAAAGCCTTCATAGTATAGGTTGGCTACAGGACTGACATATGGCCATAAAAAGATTTTATTGAAACATTCAGAAGTCTTCAGCATGCACAGCTATGTCATGCTTCTAGATCTGTAAAGGTTATGACAGACTTCTGAGCTGCTATCTAGAAGGAAAAAAGCATGAAACAAAAGGAAACAAATCAATTGGTCTGCAGTTTACTTCAAGAAGTAAATGCATAAATAGAATTCATGGCTACTTTTAATCAGATTTCTTAAAACTTTTCACATCATATGATGCTAATAAGTTTTCCAATAGAACTGTGTTATGTCAAACATCCATTAACAGTCTCTCAGCCTTTAAGTCTCCTAACAGATTTTATGACAGTCACTTCGAGAGGCAGTACAGCTGCATGTTATGCTTGCCCATGCTCCATGAAATTTATTGTGTATTCCTCCTCCTGATTTTGTACTTTACAGAGCAAACAAGTAATACACGATAAAAAGATTTGTGACATATTTTATAACTACTGGGAATACGAGTCAAATGTGAAGGGTCCAGAAAAACTCATAGTCATTTTCAGTCAACTAGTGATGGGAGCTTAGAGTACTTTCTGTCTAGAAATAGGACAGAAAGTTGTATTGCACATGAGCTAGTAATAAGGAGACACAGAAATGCACGACTGCTGAAACATATGACCACGCTGGTCATGCTAAAATCAAGAAGTGATTGTCACACTTGAAATGGTTATTTTCCAAAGCTGCCAACAGCCACATCTTAATGTTATGATTACCTGGCAAACAACTCAAGCAACATTTAAGGCAGTGAACATCAATATTGCTTCTATCAGACTACATTTTTTTGCCCTTCAAGACTTCTGTAAAAGACATTTCCAGACAAAACATAGTAACATACTGTTGCTAATTGTTACCACAGCAAACCAATTTGCAAGGCCACTGCAGTCTACACATCCTCCTACAGCCATCTAGGTGCTTCACTTAACAGCAAACTCCTATTCATTTCCACTACCCACTTAGTCCAGATACAAACAAAAAATAATGAAGATATCCAAAGACAACAAACATTACAGTGGTTTCCAGCACACATATAGTATGGTAAGGGATAAATTTAAAGGATAAACCTTTACAGAAAAATATTTGACAGTGTTAAAAAAAAAGTAGTGGCAACTTATAAGTTCCTATAAGTTTGTGTCCATTTCCTCTGCCCCCATCTTAGAAACAACTCTTCCTACTAAATCCAAATGCCTGTCTCTTCCCAGACACCAAGATCTCTATGTGATACTCTGGTACAAAGGGCCTCATTATTAAGAATTAAAGACTACAGCAGTCTGAGAACTGTGTTTGCCTTTATGGCCCATGTTCCATGGTTTAAGAGCTTTTAAATGTTTGCCATACTCATGCAATTCTGTGCTTTCTCTATCTATGCATTGCCTTGCACATACTTGTCTTTGAGAACTTCTACCCTCTTTTCTTGCCTCAGTTTCATTCCTCTCCTATCCTGCTGAGACAGAAAATTTTAATAAAGGTACAATGTTAAATGTGTTGGAAATGTGTTCCCTTCTAACTTCAATTCAGCTATTGCAGAAATACTTCTGACTTAAGAAAAAGCCTTACTGATCAATGTGTCCAGTCACAGAGGAGGATTTCTAGCAAAAAGCGTAATACCACATCTTCATACAACAAAAATGTTAAGTCACAGGCAAATATACCCAAGAAAAGGCAAGTCTTGTGACAAACAGGGAGAGATGCAAATCCGCAAATGCGCTCTCCACTACCAAAACTTGACTCTTAAGTTAGAGGGAAGAAAGGAGGGAGACATACCGTATGGAGAGGTATACAGGGAGAGAGCAAAGAAAATGTGAATATATAGAGCTTTTACACTGTGGAAAGGAACCATGACTCATCAGACACAGTGTATGCACGTTATGCCTCAAAGCTGAGAACTATAGGAAACTCCAGGCCTATAGCATTTGTTCTGTACAGTTGATCAGCGAATGCAGATTAGTTAAGATGCTTTCATTTTACAGTGCATTTATTGTGTGTGTACACCAATTCCATAACATGTGAAACAAGCCACTCAAAACTTCTCAAAGTGCACTGGTCCTGCTGCACAAACTGCACAAACTCATGGTAACCCCACAATGCTCCCCAAAAGAGAGTAACTGTCTAAGGCGAGGGTATGTTTTTGACATGATACAGAGCATGTAACAGCAACAGGTATGCTACATATCTGAGAAATACAGATATATGGCTTCATATGAAAACACCATAGCCATCAGGGCTCCACATGTGGATTTGCTAGAAACTGAAGTCACATATAACATCTTAATTTGTTAATTTTTCAGTTCATAGTGTCAGAAGTCCTAAGTTGGACCTCTACAAAGTGGAAATAGCTTCAATTTCATCTTATTTCACTGACCCTGTTCAGGATTGTGTGACTGAATATGAAAAGTGAATGTCTGTGTAACCCAGCTAAGGATCATACAATGCCATTCCAGTTATTTTCAGACAGGAACCACATTTTAAAAGATGTTAGTCAAGTACTTCAGTGTTCATCATGGGTCAAACCTGCTTCTACATTCAAAATCAGACAAGAAGAGAAGTCAGATCAAGGAAGTATTTGTGGTCAGAGAGGCTGGAAATTTTATCACCTTTCCATGTTACTCTTGATGTAGAGAAGAGCAGTATTCCAATTTTTGCTTTTACAAACACACAATATACATAAACACTCATGTTTCTTCTCCCGCCCCAAGTCACTGGAATACTTTGCTAATGCTTTGGGCCTTCTGACTAACCTTGGTGAGAGGTACAGGCAGGATTCAGTCTGGAGAAGAGAAGGCTGCAGGGGGACCTCATTGCAGCTTTTCAGTACCTGAAGGGAGCTTATAAGCAGGAGGGGATTCAACTTTTTAAAAGGATAGACAATGACAGGACAAGGGGGAATGGATTAAAACTAAAGGAAGGAAGGTTTAGATTAGATATTAGGGGGAAGTTTTTTACAGAAAGAGGGGTGAGGTGCTGGAACAGGCTGCCCAGAGAGGTAGTGGATGCCCTGTCCCTGGAAGTGTTCAAGGCCAGGTTGGATGGGGCCCTGGGCAACCTAGTGTAGATCCAGGCCTGAGGTTAGTGGCCCTGCCTGTGGCAGGGGGGTTGGAGCTCTGTGATCCTCGGGGTCCCTTCCAACTCATACCATTCTATGATTCTATGATTAAGAAATTCTACCCAGAAGATACATACCAGAACATACCTAAAAAAGAAACTTTGCATTTCAAATCTTGGAATAATTAACCTGAAATAAGATTCTGAAGTAGACAAACACTTTTTGTTTACACTTCATAATCTTCTAGTCCTGCTGACCCAAAGCGGACTTCTTAGTAGAATTAAAGTGCCTTGTCTTCTTCAGAATGGTTTGTGCATGCTGCACACCCCAAAATTGAAATGGAAAAAAAAAAAAAAGCCTCCCCCAAAAAAGTTCTCTCTTTTCTTTCGGTGTTTGGGGTGTTGGGTTCGTTGGGCTTTTTTTCTTTTGTTTGCTTTTTAAGTAGCACAGACAAACACTATAGGTAGAATATGTCTGTTGTAGATAATAGGTCCCATATGACTCAGCATGGCATATATTGCAGCACAAACACTACTTCCATAGTTCCTAACTTCCTGGTTTTGCCCTGCTTTTGGACTACTTATGCCCAAATAAAGTTTTCTGATGTGAGCACCTTCTAAATAGGTAATCACTAAATTTATTAGCAAATTTGGAAGAAAAGTCTATCTTACAGTAACAGTGGTCCAGGACTGTTATTTTAGTCCTAAAATGGTTCAAAGGGGGGCATAACATACCCTTGCCAAAAGCAAATCAAACAGTATCTGCATAGCTCATGAAACACACTTGAGCACTTGTGTGCTACCAGAAGCGCTTCACATTCCCACCAGTCCAGACTTCAAACCTGCAGTTTTATAATGTATAAATCTTTCTGATTGCAGACAAAACTCAAGACTGCTGCTCCTCTTTGTCTACCATTTATCAGTACCAGTCACTGAAGAACCTACATAGCAAGTGGAAAACACTTCTCAATCATAACATATTAATCTTATTGCTTCTATCTACTCAAGCAGTTGCACAAATCACAGAAAGCGAAATCAGACAGTATCTCAAGAAGTTGATCCCTTAGTTGACCCTAGTGATAGGCAAAAGGCCAGACTGTCAGAATTACTCCCAGTAGATGTGTGTCTAGTTTGTTCTTAAAAAAACACCACTGAGGTAGATTTCACACCCTCCTTAGGCAGCCTATTTCAGTGCTTCATTATCTTTGCCATTAGGCAGATTATTCTAATATGTAGCCCGAGGGTGCAGTTTGATTTATATATATAATCCCACCCCCCCTTGCCATGTGCTCCTGCTGTTTTCCCTCCCATTGAATCCAGTGGTGATACAGCTAGAGGGCAAACAGGTTAAAGAAGTTGACCTGACTGAAAATAAACTGTCAGACAAAAAACTTCTCCTTCCCTATTTTTTCCCACTGTTCAGATGCTTCCAATTTTATAGCCTAAAGTCATCAACTGGTGTAAGTCCCACATTACAAACAATGGATATGAGAAATAATTGAATGAACTACAGAATGAAGGGAACATGCAACATCAAAGAGCATCCAAAAAAATTTCTTCCTCTAATTTCAGACCATTTCTTTGGCCTATTCTCAGCAGACAAAGCAGAGTTTACAGCTTTATGTAATAATAATTAAAAACACTTTTATGCAGTTTAAGATTTGCATCACTACCCGGGTTTTCCTTCTGTATACTAAATGGACCCCTCTCTGGACCTCTGATCATGCTTCATATCCCCTTCTCAACTTTTTCTAGTTTGCCCACATCTTTCTCGAAATACTGTGCCCAAAATTGAGCACAATGCTCTACCTGAGGCCCCAGTAGCACCAAATAAAGGAGGACTACTTCACATGCTTTATCATATCTGATGATACTCGTGTTGTGATCTACTACATTTGAATCCTCTTCTTCACGACTGCAGTCGATTCTGCGCAGCGTATTTGTGGAGTTGAGCATCCGTATTAACATGCCACAGTTTGCTCCTGTATCGCCTTTAAATTTTATAGTTTCTCAGACATTAATGAAAACATCACATAGTAACTGGACCCAAGATCCCACCTCACACAGACTTCTGCTTGATACAAAGGGACTAAGATCAAGGCTCCCTGTTTTTAAAACATACTTAATACACAATCTCTTTAGTTCAGAAGAAATATTCCACTACATTTCCTAAAGTCACCTCATTGTCCTGTTTCAGGCTTCTTCAAATTTACGTGGCAATCAAATGACAGATGAATTTCCAGTACTTTCTCACATCCCTACAAATTTATGGTCATAGAAGAGGTATGAATTTTTGCATTATTTGGTCAGGGAAAAACGCTGAGAGAAAAAGAACACAGCATGGATTAAGTAAACCTCGGATTACAGTACTTCCCAGAAGTTATCTTGAAAGTGCAGTTTAAAGTAGGGAGGAAAAAAAATGGGACACTCTGATAAAGATACTCATGTTTCTAAGAGATAGCAGTCATGAAAAATGACAGCCAGATAAACAAATAGTAAAACGTATCCACCAAACTCAAGGATGGGAGAAAGAAAGCCTATTACACAGACTAAGTAAAGATCATTTTTAAGAAGTTAAATTACAGGAGGAGATGCTTGGTGTATCTGAGGGAAGAAGTCAGTTGCATTAGTTTAATTTCCATGCAGTCATGTGTTTTTCATACTGGTAACAGAAAAAAAACACCACCTAGTATATAAAGTGTTGCAAAGACACATCTTGTCCAATTAAGTCTTTCAAGGCCATCCAGCAGCTAGTTTTAAGTAATTTCAGCCCATTTACACATTTCTTCTACATTAAGCTTTCCTCTTTCCTTGTGCCATTCTACAGATAGGTCTTTTCTACTTGTCACATTGCATCTTCTCCCAAGCATCCGCCTCCTCCTTTCATTTATCTTGGGTTTTTTTTTTAATTCTCCTTATGCCTGCCCCTTCTTCTGGCACTCCTGCCCCAAAACAGTAGTGTCTCTCTAAAGTGACACTGTTTAGTTCCACACAGGCACAGCGCAGAAGCCTACAGACTGGCTCCTAATCCAACTGCTTGACCTCAACTTTTTTACTTGAAAATATGGTTAGGAACAAAATTGCTTATTATTAGATCTGTAATCTCCAGTAGAAGATTTAAAGAAGTTAAGAGACCAAGAAGTTTCAAACATGCTTTCAAAAGGCCTGCTGAGGCTTGCCTTCACTGACGTTCTTTCCAAAATCCCAACAGAAAAACTATCTGGAACTGTAATGTAAACTGTGTTTAAGCAGTTTGAAATGTTTACTGAAATAGTAATCACTAGCCCAACAGACTTATTCCTGGAAGATACACATAAAAATAAAATAAAGAAAAAAATGTGGAGGACATGCCCAGAAAAAGCATTCCAGCCAATACTGATGAGAACTGCACTAATTTGGATGCAGGATAGCATTTAAATGGCATCAGGATAGCCACCCCAAATGCACTGTTTCAGCTGTACTTGAAACAGCTCTAACAAGGCCTAAGTTGCTAACAAGTCAATTAGCTGAAGCAGACTTCTCTAGGTTAAGAATACACATATTACTTAAAACTGAATGACTGAAAAGACTGCTTGCACCCTTCCTCTTCACACACTACACTATCCCCATTAACTCTCCTAGCTGCTATAAGCGCAGATGGAAGCCTCTAACATCTCATCCTTACCTCAGCACACTATTTTGAGGGAGGAGAGACCCACATGCCATCTATTCTAAGGTTTTATCTGCATTTGGAAGTCTTCTGAAGCAGCTCTTCTGGAAAACTTCGCGTTAGAGGCAGCTTATACCCTTCATCTTTCATCTGAGCTCTCCTTATGTTTTTTACCTGCTTTTGCTATTTCTCAGACTTTCAAGATTAAGTATGACCTTAAGGAACGTTTTGAGTGTAATTTTAAAGAAGCCTAGGTTTACAATGGCAAGAAATTTCACAGAGTATCCATAAATATCCATAATGTCTTATTCTTGAAGGAAGAACAAAGCACCTGCCTGCTGCTGCTATGCCACAATAAGCATTTCAGATCCTCTGGTCACAGTTAACATAAAACTTCATTAAAAACTTTTACTGTAATTAGAGATCTTAATTTTCTCAGGGCATCAATACGAGGTCAGACCTATGGTGGGCTTTTCTTGATTATCCAAAATTTGTGCACTGCCAACACCTGTAACTTAAGCATCCTCTTCCCTCTCCCACTTTTTTCCCCCTCACTTGTTTCCTAGTAATTTTTTTTAAACTTAGGAGGGTAGAACTATAGTACTATTTATCTTTTACATACTGGGGAAAAATTTAACCCTGTAAACATCTTGTAGCTTTAAGAGAAGTTAGGAAATTGAAAACTGGACATAGTTTGAGAGCCTTCCTACACTTCTTTAGGTGTCCACATAATGGTAAATATGCCTTCATTCTCTTAACATGCCTTGACTCAGGCAGTTTGGACAAAATTAATTCTTGAAGTCCCTTCCAGCTCTCAACTTTTTATGCTTCTATCTAAAGAATGGATGCCCACTTAGGTAAGTACATTAATGGTATGACAAGACCTGAAGTACCTCCCGAGGCTTTCTTGAACAGGAACAGAAAATACAGATGGTGTTTCCATCACTTATCAGGGAAAATCAAAAAGCAACAACAGACGCACTTGAGCTCTCTGTAGTCTTTATGACTAGAAATACCTAGTTCTACTTACTGCTGGAGAAGGATCCATACAAACCAGCATGCTGACCCTAGCACATCTGGAAACTTTAAATGAATCAGCATTCCCCCCAGCGCACAGACACGTGTGTATGTACATACATAAATATCTGTATATTCACGAGATAAATGGATGCATATCTCAACAGTCACATGTGCATATAGATACATGAATACCTGACAGTAACTCTTGGGTGCTTGATGGACATTTACTTCAGACATCACTAGACTCATGGTTTTACATTTCTTCAATAAGAAAGTCAAATTGCAGTAGATTTCAATGTATCAGCTTCCACTTTATAAGGTGGTTTTAGTCTCTCCTTGCTTAAAACAGCCATAATAACTTTTTACTGAATCCCTGCAACATTTCTGGAGTTGTTATTGTTACCTTTGTGCAATAGAGCCTGCCTCTGTCCAGAGAGACACCATGGCAATATGCAGCCCGCTCAGATATGCCCTCATCACCTTCCTCAGTAGCTCCTGTCGCTATTTACAGCCCACCAGAGGATGACCAGGGAAAACCGAGACCTTCTCGCCCCTCCTCCATCTCTGGTTGGTAACCAGGCCATTACCCCCTAGACCATTCTCAACAAAGCTGCTATGGCCTTATGCCAAGGAGCTCTGCAATTCCCCCGAGGGCCGTTGCCCCACACGACAAGGACCGGGCCCTCCCCGCCGTAGCCCGGCCTCCGGGTAGGGAGCTGTCGGCAACCCCAGCCCACGAGGAAAGAGGGGAAGGGGCGTAGGGCGGCGGGGACACGACGAGAACCCCCTGGCCCGCGGCCTGCAACGGACACGCCGCGCTCAACGGACAGGCCGTCCCCGGGGCGGCGCGGCAGGGGCGGCCCCTCTCGACCTGGCAGCCCCGTCCCCGCCGCCCGAAGGGTCTGCCCCTTCTCAGCGAGGCGCGGGGTCTCCCGGCTCAGCAGGAGAGAAGCGCCGGTGGCCCCTCACGGCCCGAGTCCTCGGGGCGCCGCGTCGTGCCCCGCCGCGGGCGGGATAGGCCCTCGATTCCCCGGCCTGTCGCTAAGAGCCGCCCGAGGAGAGCGCGGCCTGCAGCGCCCGGCCAGGCCCCGGACTAAAGTTGTCTCCTTTCCCCGCCGTACCTCCGAGCCCGGAGGCGGGGAAGGAGGAAGAAGCACCTGCGCCAAGTACTACTGAGGTGGAGGGAGACGGGCAACCGGCCGTCGAGCCCCGCACCCCCTCCCCGGCGGGAGGAAAGGAGTATAGAGCCTTTCCCGGTTCTCGGTATCACAGCAGATGTCAAACCCTCACTTCCCTTCCTACCTGACAGCATCCCCCCACTCCCATGGCTCCCTCCGCCCCGGGCAGGCAACAGGGGGGACTTCAGCCAAAACCATCACCACCAAAATAATTCCTCCCTCTCCCCTACCCCCCCCAGCGCCCTGTACGAGGAGGAAGAAGGAACAAAACAAAAACCTACTCCCCTCCCCCAAAAGAAGATGGGGGGGAGGTGTGGTCCGAAAGTGACCAGTCCCGGAATTAAACCGATCCGGTTCCCGGCCTGACACTAGGAGGGACTGCAGCCCCCTCCGGCTAAACTCTGGCCCGCCGGCAGCCCCCCGGCAGCGACCGTTGACCCCCGCCTGTGCCCCGGAGACCCGGCCCGGGGCACGACGCTGACAAATGTCACCCGGCGCCCACAATGCATGCCGCGGGGTTGCGTCCCCTCCGCCGTCATCCCCCACCAAAATAATAAAATCGGTTTTTTCAGGGGCAGAACACGCCGGCCAGCAAATAAAAGCACCCCCCAGTTTCCACCTCCCACTCCCTGGAAACACTCCCGTAAAAACTTTGCCCAGGGCTTCCCCCCCCCAATAGTAGAATTTAAAACCTGTCAACCATTTTAGATCTCTACTTGGGAAACATTATTCCCGGGCACCGGTGGGTTTGAGAAATGACTCTGAGCGCCGTCGCGGCTCCCCTCCCCCCGGGCCGCGAGGGAGGCGGCCGAGGAGGAGAAGATGCTTTCTGGGGAGGGGGCGAGGGGGGGGGGGCGAGGGACGGGGATCGTTCGCTTTACCTGAGACCAGCCACTGGCCTCCATTGTTGGAGAATTCAATGGCATTGACACAGCCGAAGTGGCCCAGGAGGTCCTTCTTGTAGAGGTTCCTGCAGCCCCGCAGGCGTCTCCGCTGGAAGTCCTGGGTGAGCAGGGGGTCCCCCTCCAAGCCCCGCTGGGACAGAAACCCCACCACCGACCGCATGCTGCCCCCCCGGCCGCCTCTCCTCTTCATGCTGCCGCCTGCGCCGCTCCCCGCCGCTCCTTCCCCCGCCGCCCCTTCCCCCGCCGCCGCCGCCGCCTCCCCTCCCCTCCCCCGCTTCCCCCCTTGTTATGGTTATGATGATTCTTCTTTAGCCAGCCATGGCAGAGAGGTGTTAGACACTCCACCGCTTCCTGATCCCACTGGCTCCTCCCCGCTCCCCTCAGCAGCTGATCCTCAGCTGCAGCCCGCGCCTCCCCACTGCTCCCGGCCCGGCTCTAACGTCGCGCCGCGGCTTTTTAACTCGCTCCTGTAACGGCGCTGGGGGGGTGGATAAATCTGCAACTCCGAGGACCTGCGGGAGGACGTTTCCCGCCGCCGCTCGCGACCGCGTCGCGCTGCCTGAGGGGCGGCCCGGCCCGCCTGAGGGTACTTGCTGCCGCCAGCGGCCCCGCGGCCGGTCCGGGGGGCGGACGATGGGCAGGTGCTGCTGCCGCCGCGAGCGGGCGTCAGCCCCGGTTGAGGGGAAGGAGAAGGGACCTCTCCGGAGCCGCGGCCGGCATGCCGTGGGACGCGAGGGGTGCTCCGCGGGGTCCTGCGGACGGCTGAGGAGGGAGAACGAAGGAAAAAATCCCCGTCCCAAGCACGGACTGTTTGCAGCGGGGTTTGCCCTATGGAAGTGGTGAGAGATTTCTGTGGCATGTCCAAACACCGTGTCCTCGGACTTTTATTTCCTTTTTTCATTTAAGACAGCTTTTATGGGACTGTCAGAAGTTGAATTGCTTGCTCTCTCATGATCCTGCCTGAGCAACACTGACAATATGAGGGTTGCCCCTTCTCAAATAAGCAGACCTCTCTGCAAAAACTGGTAGAAATACCATTTTCTTCTCTTACCCTTCAGTATCAACAAAACCCAAAAAGGCAGACAGCTAAACAGTTGGAACTGATCTGTGTTGTCCTTCAGCACTTTACAGCGCCCTAACCAGTGTGGTTGTGGCAAAAAATGGCTTTCCTATGTTCCTCACATACAGTGCCTGACGTTGGGAGACACAAGAGTGGCATTTGAAGAGCAATGGCATGTAGCTCCCAGTCCTGCCTCACTGTGCCTGACCACATACTCCCTATGCACAAGGTGAGTGGTCCCAGACCTGTGGCTTGAAACTTTCAGGTCTGTGTTTTGCCCACTTGTGCAGGTGAACTGGCACCAGTACCTAGGGTAGATACAGCTTTCAGGTTAGGAATTATTAGCATGATGGTCCTGGCCTTCTCTGTGTGGAACTGTACCTGCTGAGAATTAGGAGTTTCCAAACTTCAAAATAAACAAAAAAATCCTTCCTGACATAAAGTGGTGTGGCACTATTACTGGGTACTGTTAGACTGCTGCCGTGTTCCAGTGACAGCTTTTCTGTAGAAATTGAAATTATTTCATTATAGACAGTTAAGTGCTTTGGGATTCTTCTTGGCTAAGATTATAGAAAGAACATGAAATTCTATAAGCCACGCTTCTTAGTTGAGAACACTATAGTCTTAACATATAACAAAAGCAAATAACAAACATTCTGTATTGAAATAAATAAAAAGAAAATGTAGGAGGCTTCCAATTGAAATGCAACACAATAAAATCTTTGGTGCTTTTTCTCTGTGTTCTGGTTCCAGTCTCTACGAAAGTGGTGTACTTACATAGAGAAACAGAAATTATTTCCTAAATCCCCAGTGCCAGGATTTGCAGGAAAGATTTAAGCAAAGTTTGTTGGTTTTGGTTTTGGGTTTTTTTAATCATGTTTGTACGCAGTTAGAAAGAAGATACCATGTTGTCAGAATTTGAAAGAAAAATAATACAAGTCTGCAAGCTTTCTGCCTAAATGCAGTATTCTCTCACATGACTACATACACATAAGTGTTGGTAAGCATTCTTTTCACTCTCTTATTCCTCTGTTTAATTTTGAAAATACATAACACCTAAGAAAGTTATCATGACCTATACTGGTAAAATTTTCCTCTGAAAATAACATATTGCTGTGTTAATAATGCCAGAGTGCTGTAATCTCTTCAAAACACATATGTTGTTGGCCTGAGTCATAGCATCAATGAAGCATCTTTTCCTACTTTAATAGGAACCTTCCGCAGCTTGGAACGGAATTAAGGTATGGACGGTACTTAGCCAAGGAGATTGCATCAAGTCACTGTTCTGTTGGACGTGTTAAGCGTAGCATGTACCGAGACTGAATGTCACAGACCAAAGTGGATTGAGCCTGGCTGGACTCACTGGGTAGAGTAAGTCAGGATCTGTTTCTACACGCTGCTTGAGGAACTTAATTCTGTAGGATGTTTATAGTCTCCGTGCCTCAAAAGCAGCATGAAACAAAGCACCAAAAAATGTTTTGACTGGAATTTCAGCAAGCGGGCAGTAGAGAGGAGTCAAATGATTCTATGATTCTATGAAACGGGGAGATAATTACAGGGTGGTCACTTTCAGTAGGTGCTCTTGAAAATGAAGATGAGTAAATAATGTTTGATGCAATACAGAGGAGGGAACTAGCAGAACGCAACAGAGAAGTGGTGTGGTCAGAGTCATGGTCTATGTAAACAGTCTTGGGTTGTGGTTTCAGAGTTGCTGATTCCAGCACTGTGCGCTGCCCCGACTCCCTGCCAGTACTAAATTGATCTGGATCAGGTATAGCCATGGTGTCACATTGCTCTCATGTTACCTTCTGCCTGTGCTACAGAGATTTTGTTCTGCCTCTGGAAGGACTGACAATGCCTGATCTCGTTTTGATGTCTGCTGGTACAAAACTATCCCTTCAACATTTTTTTCTGAATGAATTTGAATTGGCAGAATGAATTAAATTTCATTAGTGGTTTCCATTTGATGGCTGTGCCATATTTGATCATTAATAGGAGGCCTATAGTTAGCTTCACTATATTGTCAGATCATGCATTTACAGTAGTTAATAGCTGTTGTGTTACGAGCTGTGTTGGTTAATGCTGGAGGGAGAGGTACTGGGGCAGTCTGGTGTGGAAAGAAGAAACCTAAACAAGGGTCTTGGGTGCATGGATGGATCAAAGGACTTTGTCTTAGAGATGCCATATAGAGTCTAAAATTTAGATGTGTCCTGGGTGCCAGGATCTACAAAAAGATTTCAGTTGGAGCTTACAGTAGTCATATAAGCTTGAGGGCAGGTAGACTGGTGTTGTTATCCACAGGTATGCACAATGAAGATAATAAGAGGTCTTTCAGGGAAAAGAACCATGTTCTAGCTCTGCTGATCTTTAACTTCCTGTTAGTCATTCATAGAAGAGAGAAAAAAACTATGATTAGAGTTTGGATAGAAGGTGATAGCTCTGGGGAAAGGAACAGATCTGTAAATCATCTGCAGGGAGATGTTCGTTTTATTTATATTTCAGGCAAGAGAACTTGGTGATAATGTGGGAGAATGAAAGAAGACCAAGGATGCAGCTCTGTAAGAGTCTGTCAAAAACTTAGAATGAATGCTTGAATGGGTAAAAGGAAAAGATTTTAAATGAAGTGTGGTTGATTGTCAGGTCAGAGACTATGAGGTTTAATATTTTGAGCTCTGTGGAACCTTTGAATGGCTTTGGTGAATCCAGAGTGGAAATGGAGAAGTTTGAGTGCTGAGATGTCTATGGAGTGAGTCTAGAAATAAAAGAGCAGGTATTATTTATTTGGGTTGAGAATTGGCTGTCGGACCGAACCCAGAGGGTTGTGATTCGTGGAGTAGAATCTGACTGGAGGCCTGTTACCAGCGGTGTTCCCCAGGGCTCAGTGTTGGGTCCAGTCCTGTTTAATATCTTCATTGACAATCTTGATGAGGGAATAGCATCCACCCTCAGCAAGTACGCCGATGATACAAAGCTGGGAGGAGTGGCTGACACGCAGGAGCACTGCGCTGCCATCCAGAGAGACCTGGACAGGCTGGAGAGCTGGGCAGTGAGAAACCAGATGAAGTTCAACAAAAGCAAGTGTAAAGTCTTGCACCTGGGAAGGAACAACTGTTTGTATCAGTACAGGCTGGGGGATGACCTGCTGGAGAAGAGCTCAGTGGAGAAGGACCTGGGGGTCCTGGTAGATGACAGGTTGGCCATGAGCCAGCAGTGTGCCTCGGTGGCCAAGAGAGCCAATGGGATCCTGGGATGCATCAGGAGGAGTGTAGCCAGCAGGTCAAAGGAGGTGATCCTCCCTCTCTACTCTGCCCTGGTCAGGCCCCACCTGGAGTATTGTGTCCAGTTCTGGGCTCCTTGGTATAAAAAGGACAGGGATCTCCTGGAAAGAGTCCAAAGAAGGGCTACGAAGATGATTAAGGGCCTAGAGCATCTCCCCTATGAGGAAAGGCTGAGTAAACTGGGACTGTTCAGCCTTGAGAAGAGAAGACTAAGGGGGGACCTAATCAAAGTTTATAATTATCTGAAGCAGGGGATGCAGGGGGAATCAGCCAGCCCCTTTTCAGTGGTCTGTGGGGATAGGACAAGGGGCAATGGCTGCAAGTTGGAGCATAGGAAGTTCCGCACCAACATGCGGAAGAACTTTTACACAGTGAGGGTGACAGAGCCCTGGGACAGGCTGCCCAGGGAGGTGGTGGAGTCTCCTTCACTGGAGATATTCAAGACCCGCCTGGACGCCTATCTGAGCAATATGAGCTAGGGAGCCTGCTTTGGCAGGGGGGTTGGACCCGATGATCTCTCGAGGTCCCTTCCAACCCCTACAATTCTGTGATTCTGTGATTCTGTGATTAAGGAAGAAAATGAGGCTGAGACAAGTCTCCTCAGCAAACCTGCTCAGATGTGGGCCCCTCTCTCCACTGGCTGCAGGTCCTGCCAGGAGCTTTTTCCTTCTTTTCCTGGTTCTGGCCAGGCCAGAGTTGACCTCCCCAAGTATCCAGCCCAGGTGAGCTGAGTTAGCCCGCAGCTGTTTCCCACACCACCTGACATCACTCCTCCATAAAAGGGGCTGGTTGGGGAGGGGTGCTTCTGGGTGCTTCCAGGGCAGTCTGAGTGTGGTCGAGTGTTGGGTCAGGTCTCCTGTTGGTACCAGTGCTTAGTGTTCTGGCCCAGTTGGTAAGGTACTCTGTTATCACTGGGTGTGAGTAAAACTTGCTAAGTGCTGTTATTGTTCCACTTTCACGGTGATTTTGTCAGTTAACTGTCCTTATCCCAACCCATAGAGGCTCCGTCTGTTTCTCTTCTCTGTGAACAAGTGGTTTGTGGCGCTCAGCTGCTGCCTGAGGCTGAACCACCACACCTCTGTTACTACAGAGGTGCTACCACCATCACTGATTTGCTCCCTATTGGTCAGTGGTAGGTCCATCCTTGAACTGGCTGGTACTGACACTGTCAGACCTGGGGGAAGCTTCTAGCAGCTTTTTCCAGAAGCCACCCCTGCAGTGCTTCCCCCCCACCTTGCTATGCAAACCCAAAGTATAAGTGTTCCAAAGAGTGACAGAATCAGGACGGTTTAGTCAGCGGTGCCCAGCTGGGAATGGAGTCTTGGGAGATGGGGGATGTCTCCTCAGCAGCTGTGGACTGTGAGGGCAGCTTAGCATGCCTTCCAGAACTGAACCACTGGGGTAAATTAAGCAGCTCTTCAGGAAATGGAATTGTGAAATTCCTCTCTATACCTACCTAAGCAATGGAAGAGTTGGCAATTAATGAAGAAATGTGTGGATGATCACAGAATTGTAGGGGTTGGAAGGGACCTCAAGAGATCATCGGGTCCACCCCCCCTGCCAAAGCAGGGTGATGATGAATGTTAATACAGCTCATCCTCATGGGATCAAGCTGGCAGCTTGCACCTCTCAGAGCAGTTTTTTCAGGTTCTTTGCAAAACCTGCAAACTCTGTCAGATCCCTGCAGTGAGTTACCACTGATTCATGTTTTGGCTTAGGATGTAGTTTTGCTGAGATCTGGCTCTATGGTGAGCTAGTTCAAGGAGTTAAACCAGAAGAAATCTATTTTTTGCTGTGCTAGCTTTCTGCTCACAATTCTTTGAATCAGACTGGCACCAGTGTTAGCGGAAGTGAGGCAGTAGAATCAGGGTAATTCTGGGCAGCCTGCCTAGAATTTAGTAAAGCTTTTGACACCATTTCCCACAGCATTCTCCTCGAGAAACTGGCTGCTCATGGCTTGGATGCGTGTACTCTTCCTTAGGTAAATAGCTGGCTGGATGACCAGGCCCCAAAGAGTGATGGTGAAGGGAGTTGAACGCAGTTGGCAGCTGGTCACATGTGGTGCTCCCCAGGGCTCTGTGCTGGGGCCAGTTCTCTTCAATATCTTTATCAATGACCTGGGTGAGGGGATTGAGTGCTCACCCAGAGGGAGCACTCAATTTGCAGTTGCCACCAAATTGGATGGGATGGGCAGGAGTGTTGAGCTGCTTGAGGAAGGCTCTATAGAGGGGCAGGTTGGATCAATAGCCTGAGGCCAACTGTATGAAGATCAACAAGGCTCAGTGCTGGGCCCTGCACTTAGGTCACAACCCCAGGGTTGTCAAGCACTGGAACAGGCTGCCCGAAAGATGTGCAGGTGTAGCGCTTCGGGACATGGTTTAGTGGTTGGACTTGGCAGTACTAGGGCTATGGTTCGACATGATGATCTTAACAGTTTTTTCCAACCTAAATGATTCTAAAAATGCTACAGGAAGCAGAGTTGCCTAAACCTTCTGTCTACCTTGTTGCAATGTGAAACTCCACCTTCAGGAAGTGACTTCACAGCTGATAGATCTCATTCTGAGTTTTTGATGAAAGAAGTGGTTTTACTGCCTCACTGGTATGAGCCCTGTTAAAACAAACCTTGCTCAAAATGACTTGTTTGAGTATGTAGTCATGGGGTTAGTAGCATTGGCACAAGAAGGATAAATTCACATTATGCGTTGAAATGCGACTTTGGCTTTGTCCTGTAGCTTGGGATGGGGCCCCAAATAGAGTGTTACTAATGAGCTAGTGGGGACTACATGCAGCTCTCTGCTCATTGTCTGCTAACAGCAATTTAAGTCTTGGCTGGAGCCTCTTTCCTTTGATATTCCACAATCATTGATTCTCCTTTGAAGACTGAGTCATTGAACCTAGTCTTCTCCCTGTTAAAGGATGAGCTAATGTGATTATAGAAATACTTTTTATTTTCCCTGTGATCAGCAGAACAAGTGAAGCCTGGTCTCCTATGGACTTGTCCTGATGTGGCACTGCTGTGTGGCTTCTCGTATGTGTATTAAGCAGTCTTTGCACACGCTATCCGTTTTATCAGTAACAGCTTTATTAGGGTCTGTTTCATTGATCTGGCTTTGCATTTCACAGAAGTTACCTTTGTACAACTTTAGATGGAATTGGGCAATGTCTTAAACATGCTTTTTTGGCAAGGGAAGGGGGGAAGAAAGGAGACCCACAGGCAGAAATACCAACAGACAGTGTAATTGCATAAGCCTTCTTTCCTTAGGAAATCAGGCTAAAAATGAGTCAGATCAGGCTACGGAGACAGAAAGAAAAGTAAATCTTGCTGTTTACCACACATAAAGGCTTCCAGATACCTGCCACAACAGATTTCTTATAAGTAAAGCTAAGCCAGCAGTTGGTGTTTACTCACTCAGTTACCTTCTCATCTCCAGTAATGACCCCATCAGGCTTTGGGAACTTGTGTGTTTTGTTTTGTTTTGTTTTTTCCAGAGTGCAGTCATGCATCAGCTGCTTTAATTTATTTTTAATTTAACCTTTATACTTGAATAAATGGCTATGTAGGTAGTAAAACAAGCTGTTAGAGACTTGTGGTTTACAGGACTTTGTTTATGTCAGTGATGCCATGAAAAATAAAGGCTGTAAATGCAGCCAAGGATACAGTCTTGTTAGTATAGAAAAACTAGACTTGGGTGTTCCATTACGTAGCATCTTCTCTGTGAGATTTTAACTGCATGATAAATGCTGGGGTATTTAATTGCTTTCCTGTTTTGTGACTTTACATTTATGCTCCTATTACCTTAGAAACTAAAATAAACAGTTTGTAAAAGGAAAACTGGCCTATTTCAGATTTCTGGGTGGATGCCAGTTTATTACAAATGGGTCCAGCTACGAACAAACTTGGCAGTTTGTTCAGATTTGGTTGCTCTTCTGAGATTACCTTGAGCTCTGATGGAGTTCTCTCAGAAATACCTTGCCAACTCCACACAAGGCAGCTGGATCCTGGAGCTGCAGCCACATTGGCTTCTTGGGTCTCCTTCCAGTCACTTGAGCCTTGAAATAAATCCGTTGTCTTCCCAGATGTTAACTTTTTTTTTAACTAGTTTACAGCTGGATCAGTTCCCTGTTTCTTTGACCCTGTCATTACAGAAATGCTGGTGGTGGAGCAAGGAGCAAGCAGGAGATCAGGCTGAACAGGGAATGTGGGACTAACCTTCCAAGTCATGATCCAGGCTTACGTGAGAACCATGTAGAGCAAAGCATTATACATTGAGGGGCAGAGGGTGGGGGTGCGAAGGGAGGGAGAGAAGAACGGAGAAGATGTCTATCTGACTATGGGAACTTGGTTATAGCTAGACTTACAGCTTTTTCTCCTGAGCACAAGCCACATGATGAGCTTCAGAGTAGTGCTGGCACCTGCTTGGTGACCTCTGTTTCAGCTGGTCAGCTGTGTCTGGTCCATCAGATCATAGGAGATGGACGGAGAAGCTCTGACTGGGTTGTAGCTGGAAGAGGCATGCAGACCTTCCCTGCAGAGGAGAACAAACCAGAGACAAGATCTGTGAGTTAGTGTGTGAGATTGCAATGCTTTGTAACTCCCCATGGATAAATGTAAAAATGGATTAAAAATTTATTTACTGTAGAGCAAGACTGAGGGTCTTTGTAGAAAGACATGCAGAAGCTGAAAGTTTCTGTATGCTCATCTGTATGTTCAAAATACAGACACAAATCAACAGAAAACAAACTTTCCTGATGTGACCTTGTGCTGGTCTTGGCTGGGATAGAGTTAATTTTCTTCACAGTAGCTGGTATGGGGCTGTGTTTTGGATTTGTGCTGAAAACAGTGTTGATAATGGATGTTTGTGTTCCTGCTGAAAGGTGCTTACACAGTCACATCCTTTTCAACTCCTCACACCACTCCGCCAGCAGGATGGATTGGGGTGTACAAGGAGTTGGGAGGGGATGCAGCCAGGACAGCTGTCCCCAATTGACCAAAGGGATGTCCCATACCATATGGCATCACACTCAGCAGGAGACAGCCTTACTGGCTCAGAGAAGTGTTCTTCTAGAAACCAGCTGTGTTCCTTGTGTGCTATCAATTGGTCCCTACCTCATTCCTGAGGTAGAGGGTGTGTGTGTGTGAAGGAGCAAGCATTTACCCACAGACGGAAAAAATACAGCTTCTGTAGGGATTCTACCCTGATGATGGCCTTTAGCTGCTGTTGCACCCCCTGGACAACCTGTCTGCTAAATGCCCAGTCTCTGCTAGGGAGATGCTCCAACCCTGAAGATTACACTGTGAGTGGCAAAGTTAAAACAAAATGAAATTTGATGCTGACTGACAAATTGGTGGAGAAATTTAAAGCACGGTTTCCTGAGGTTTCAGTTTCTTCCTCAGATGCAATTAGCTGGGGCTGCAACAGCACAAAAATTGCAAAATATGGGGAATTGAAAAGAAATTAGAACGAATAGGGTGCCTGGATCCCTTGCGGCTGCAATGGAATTTGGGCTGGAAAACTGCTTTTTGGAAATCTTGGATAACCCTGAACATGGCAACTGGCTGGATCATCACTGTCTGTTGTGGTGTTACAGCTCTGATGCTTACACTCGTTCCCCTCGCGCTTGATTTTGTCCCTTTTTGTTTTATTCCAGTTTGCTACCTGGGACATGGCTACGATTTGCTTTATATTGTCCCGCCGGCCTTTGTTCTTTAACGTTCTGGCTGCCGCCTGCTCCCCGGCCGCCGCCTCACCTCCCAGCGCTGGGCTCTGGCTGCTGCCTGCCCCGCTGCCTGGGCTTCATTTTGCCCAGCCGCTTCACGGCACTCTCCGGGCACGGCTGGCGTCCGCAGCCCCGCTACAGCTCGCTTGTCGCGCCTCCCTAACTGCGAACGGCAAGTCTCTCCAGGGAGCCCGCTGTTCGAGATACCCCAGCTGGAGACCTGCGGACACCCACCCACTCAGGGTCTCAGCCGCGGCCATCGTAACCCCGCTACTCCCGCGCGTCATCGGGCCGCGGTGCCTGAGACCTGGCCGGGTCCCACCGCCCCCGGAGCGGCGCGACAACCACACAGGCGCTCCGGGATTAGCACCGGGGGCTCTGTGACCAAGGTGGCGCACGCCTTCCGCGAAGAATCTGGGCACGGCAGCCCGGAGGCGCCCCGGGGCCGCAGGCTGGGCCAGTACGGAGAGCCGCCGCACGCCCGGCCTCAGCCGTACGGGCAGCAGCTGCCGTACAACATGGCAGCGCCCGCCTCCCGCTCGCGCCGCCAGGAAGGAGGAAGCGTCCGCCGCTCTTAAGCCTCCCGGTGTGCGTGGCGACTACCCCATGGGGGGTTCCTGCCGCCGGAGACAGCCGTTCCGCGGAGACGCAGGTAGCGAGCGAGCGGGCATGCGGGTGCGCCCGACGGGGCGTCTGTGCGCCAGGCGGCGGCGCGGCCGGGGCCGGATCGGGAGGGGAGAGGTTGCTGCGCGCAGCCCGGGGGCGGGTTTCGCCGGCAGGTACCCCGGCTGCGCGGGCCGGTGGGCCGCGGGCTCCCTGGTCGGGTTCTCGGCGCTTTCCACCTGCCCGTTCCCCCTGGGAACGGCTCTCGGGTCTTTTCCCGATACAGCTCCGAGCAAGCTTAAAACGGGCAGCGTCTTCCCCCGTAGCCGTAGTGCCTAGGGGCCCTGCCCATGCCGGCGGGGCAGCCCAGAGGAGCGCTCTCTGCTCTCTCCCAGGGGCCCGGGCCCCGGCCCCTCGGCCTGCCCCCGCGCCGCCCCATGGCGGGTGATCTGGACCTGCTCGTCCCGGACGGCGTCCCCGCGCACCGCGCTTAGGCTGAGCCGCGGGCGGGATGGGGCATCCGCACTGATGGGCTGCCTGACAGGGCCGCGGACTGCAGCCCCGGCTCCCAAAGAGGTGGGAGCTTTTGGACGGGGCAGAGAGGTGACAGGTGCGGGTGGCCCGCACTGCTTTCGGAGTTGTTGCTCGGGTCAAGAAGCGAGAGTAGATTACCCGTCACATCACAAGCATCAAAGCAGGTGTCCGTGCTCTGAATGCTGTTAGAGGCTGTGCAGGGCCGTAGCAGCTACAACACCACAGCTTCTCTTTGTGTAGACCTTCAAAAGTAACTTGGGGGGCTGGGGAGATGAGCAGGATTGACTTCAGTTTACTCTGAAGGGGAGCTAACCTTCCGTGCAATAGAGGGAAAGCTATGTTAAGAATAGGTGCTGCTTCTTTAGGGCTTTTCAATGCCTGAAGAGCCATTTCACCTTAATACAGATGTGAATGTAGTGGACAATGCCTATTTTTTACTAATCCATGAGTGGGCATGCTTATTCTGCAGCTACTTGTGTAAAACTGGTTCAAAACTGAGCTAAAAGACATTGATATTAGTCCTGATTTTTTTTTTAAAGTACTAGAATTTGTGGAAGCATGTAATTACACTAGTATAAGCGAGTGGATGCCCTTTAAAGTTTCTGCTGGTGTGATAAACAGTAGTATTCAGTCTCCTGTTGCTGCCCAGTCCACCACTGCAGCAATCTGTCCCTTGACCCCTAGTCTATCATAGTGAAACCCAGTCCTTTTTTGGTGAGGATAACCGGTTGTGGTTAGAACCTTGGTATGATACCAGTCAGTGTATTTAATGCCTCTAAACACGTTTCATTAAGTTGTCTTTAATTTCCACTTCTCTCCTTTTTCTTTGCAGGCCATGATAAAATCCTACAATGCCGTTTTGAGTGGGTGAAGTGAAGGGGGGAAAGGGGGATAAAAAAATGACCAAGCAAACAGCAGTGACGATTACTTTGGCGACCCTGCTGGGTGTTGCAGTGGGGGGCCTGGTTTTGTGGAAAGCAGCGCAGCGTCGGAAAGGAAAAGCGTGCTGTAGCAGTCAGCAAGAGAAAGCAGTTATAAACTTGGGAGATGAAAAACTAATTCAGGCAGAGGATAAGGAAGTGCTTTCCTTCTTCAGATCTCCCACCTTTTCTTGGGTAGAGAGGACCCTTGGTGCAGACATAGTGGTAGTTTCAAAGCAGGAGGAGTGGGATCGGGCTGAACCTTTGCTGAAAAAGGAGCTGGAGAAGCTGCCTGTGCTTGGAATCGATTGTGAGTGGGTGAGTGATCAAGAAGCCCTCTCCTTTAGATTGGAAATTGCAATGGGAAGTCATTTACTTGAACAGATAAGACAGGAGTGACTATCGAAACTGCCTGTGTGATTATCTCTCCTGACAGCAGTGAACTAGCTGCTAAGTCTGATTGTATTTAAGTGTGCAGACTGCAAGTCTTTCATTCACTAGTTCTATTCATTTGCTGAACTCCTATGGTAAATCACCTCTACTAAGCGTAGTGATAAATGTTTGACTAAATTAAGCATACCTGTGAAGTAGCTTGGGTTTACCCTGTGTTTTAAATCTAGCCACATACTTAAGAAACAGCTTCTGAAGAATAACAAACCCAAAAGGGAGGATAATACTGATATCTAGATCCAACTCACTAGAAGGACTAGAAAACAAAGATCCTTTTCTGCTGGTACATTGGCCTGTGTGAACCCTCAGAAAGCCTGGCTTTGCCATTATTTTGGCTGGAAATGTATTCACCCCACAGCCATTAGTATAAGCCACAGTTAAACAGTGTGTTTGCCATAAACATTTATGTAGTGGGTGGGTTTGTGCCAGTGTGGATTAAGAAACCGTGTCCAATTTCTTCAACCAGCTCAGCTATGAGGGGGAAGGGTGAAAGGGGGGAAGTTTCTCTAGTAGGAGTGTGTCAGAAAGTAGCTGGGGCACAGTAGTACAGTAATACTATGAAACAGATTACATCATTTGCAATAAAATTTAAGAGGTGATAACTTGACTGTATAAACTAATAGGTATTTCCAGTCTTCAGTGGCCTCTTTTGCAGTTTGTTCCAGCCCCAATACTGCTACAAATACTGTCATCCAGACTCTGACTTTTGTCTTTGTTTCAGGTATCTGTGGAGGGAAGAGCAAATCCTGTATCCCTTCTACAGATGGCTTCTTCCAGTGGCCTCTGCGTTCTTGTTCGGTTGCCCAGGCTTGTTGCCAGTGGACAGGCTATCCCAAAGACTCTGTTGGACATCATGGCAGACGGCGCTGTGTTGAAAGTTGGGGTAGGATGCTGGGAAGATGCTTGCAAGTTACTTCATGATTATGGTTTTCCAGTCAAAGGGAGTGTGGATCTCCGGTATTTGGCCATGAGACAACGGTGAGTGTCTGAAGACAGATGCAGCTCTGAGGTGTTGTTTGAGTTGGAAATATTTTTAAAGTAATTTGCATAGGCTGAATGATACCAGGAGGGTAGGTCTGGAGTTCTCATGGTGGTTTTAGGGCATGGGCATTGACATCTGCGAACCAAGAGCATATCATGCTTCTACTCTGCGGTCTCAGTGGAAATTAAATCCTCACGAAGATTTCATACAGTGATGGTGTCTGTTAGTGTTCTTAGTACCCATATGGGCTCATTCTGTGTATCATGCTTCAGCTTCTAAGAAGTCCAGGCACAGTGATGTAACACAGAGTAATCACCACATCAACAAGTGTTTGAATACACTGCCTAGAAGTGTGGGGTAAATGCGCCAGGGGCACCTAAGTGGAACTGTTGAATTACAGGGTTTCTTGAAATAAGACTAAAATAAACCAGCTCTAATTTTTTCTTCTAATAACAGTGATTCCATTAAAATACTACAATTATGATGCCATTCTCTCATAATTCTTTCTTCTTAAAAGTAAAGTGTTTTTCTTGGGAATATTCATGTGCAGTATGCATGCTTGGGTGGGTTTTTAGTGATATGGAGCTTGGTTTTGCTGACCTGATGGTGCCTTTGAGCATTGAGCATCGACTTTTTGTCTATAGTGGCCAGGATTCCTCTGAGTCATTCCTGGCTCTCATGCTCCTCATGAATCCCTGAGATGGGTGGTTCATTGCTCTATGATAGACTTCTTCCCTCAGAATTGGGTAGTTAGAGCCAAACACTTCAGCCTTAAATATTACCGACTCCCAGTCTTGCCTGTTTTGCATATTGCAGGCACTAGATGATTACTGAATCTAGAAAGGACATTTGAGCAGAGGGGAGGGAGAGGGGCTGTAAAGCTGACAGACGTCTATGTGCTGCTTGAGTGGGAGTCACACATCACATGCATTGTGTTCTGGCAGGTTCAGGGTGTATGAGGCTATCCAAATTTGCATGGGTGTATAGTTTTGTTCTTAATATGTTTGTTTCACTTTCTTTGTTAAACTGAAGGAAGGATCTACTTCACAACTGCCTTAGCCTTAAGTCTCTGGCTGAGAAAGTCCTAAACTGCCCGCTTGACAAATCTCCTCACGTGCGTTGCAGCGACTGGGAGGCAGAAGAACTGACACAAGATCAGGTGAGTCTTCCACTTCAACTTAGCATTTTGGGAGGAAAAGTAGCCTTTTCTGGTAGAGAAGAGGCATGACAACAGGGAGATGTGACCCTGCTTCAATTTCTGCCTCAAAATGGTATGTGCGACTGTGGTCTGAAGTTAATTTCAGAGTCTGTGCCGGGGTTTCCCTCTTTTTCCATGAAGATAATTTTCTGCTGTTCTCCCTGGATTCTTGACCTTTGTTTTTCTTTAGTCCTGAAAGAACTATAAGGCAAGATTCCTTGAAGAAGTGTTTGTGAGCCCAGAACCTCACCTTTTTATTATTTTCTTTCCTCAAATCAGTAGCAGTTGATGCAGTGTTAGAGAGAGATCCTGGAAACCTTGTTCACCATCTTTAGACCATTATGGTTTCCCTGGTGGCTGGTTTTCTTTTCAGTCGGGGTGCAAACGTCTACAAGATCAGTGGCCAGTAGAGGGAGTGACAGGATAAAGAACCATACAGAATATTTGTAGACAGTATGTCAAAAGGGAGTTGTTTTGTTGTTTCTTTTTTAATTAGGGAGGGCTTGGTGGGACCCAAGGGTGTTTGAAGCCTGTCTGACCTATGTTTTCCGTCCCTTGTGGTTCTGGCGGGCACCCATGAGTATTTCACCCTAAAAACTGAGGGGTGTGATAATGTCATGAAAGTGTCACTCAACTGCCAGAACTTTGCATGAACTTCAGAAGGAAATAAATCCAGCTTCTGGCTTCACTGTACCTGATGTTAAACACTGGTATGTCTGAGAGTGTTTGCTGTTTGTCGGTATCCCAATATCTAAACTTTCCTGCAGGTCCTCTATGCTGCAAGGGATGCCCAGGTCTCAGTGGCTCTGTTCCTCCATTTGTTGGGATTTGCCAGGCTCCCTGCTACATCCGAAGGGGAAAACCCTGTCGCTGCATGGGAAAAAGCACTGGGTAAATGCAGGGGATTGGTGGATATCCCCTTTAGAGGAAGAAGGAGTGGTGGCACAGGAGAGAAGAGTGGGGAGGGGCGCTCCCCTCAGAAAGCAAAGAATCGGAAATCTTCGGTGAATGGCCAGCCCTCTGTCAGTCAGCAGATCAGAGATCCACGGAGGCAGAAGAGAAAGCCTCTTGGTGTGGGATATTCTGCAAGGTGAGAATGTTTTACTCCTTGTGCCACAGGTGGAAAACTTTAAACAATGCCTCACACTTTCCTCATTAAACCAAATGGCTAATGTGAGCTGGGAGAGGAAACACAGGACCTGACAGTGCTGGGAGACAGATCCTGTTTCTGTTGTCTCCGTTTTCCTCTAAGTGATACTGAAAGTGGGGCTGCACTTGGAACTGTACTAGGTCATGAGCAGTTGAGGGGTTGTCTTCAGCTTTTACCCTTCCTTTTCCTGTGAAAGCCTTAGCTGGAGAGCAGAGTGCCACCAGGAGGTAGCTGGCTGTCTGTCCAGGTGGCATTTACTGCCCCAACAGCCATCCCCTACCACTTCAAGGTGCTGCAAGCAGAATCTGCCTCGTGGGCTGCTGTTTGTATTGTGCCCAGGTCGCTGTGGGCACAGAGGTGCTGAGCAGAGTACTGAGGGTGCTGAGCAGAGCTGAAAGCTCAAGCTGGGAGGGGTGAGAGGGGTTATGTGAGATGCCAGAGAGCACAGGAAGGAACAGTCTGTGGCAGCATCAAAGCACTGCGCTTCTGTGTGGGCTAGGGAGAGAGAGGGGAGAGAATGGTACTACTTGGGGCTTGCAGAGACAGCTGTTGTTGGACTCAGGATCCCTGTACAGCAGGAGGCTTTTGTAGAGCAAATCCTAAATTCTTACAGCCTTTTGTTAACAAAACTTCAGTTGTTTTTACATTAAAATAAGTTGGAGAGATCTCTTTAAGCTCGACATGGTGGTAGACATGGAAAGTTCATATGTTTGGTTTCGTTTGGATGCAATCGAATAAAATTAATTACGTGGATGTAGGAACTAAAACTGTGTGTAGTTACTATTTGGAAAGAAACCCAGTCACTTAAGTAATTGTTGTCTCCTTTTCAAGTTTATTGGACTGGCAATGAACGCATTTTAATGCAGTCAATTATATTGATTTCATTAGCAGTCATTAATGATGTTGCATTGTACACAGCAAGTCCCCTCAGATTTGGGGGTTTTTTTCAGTTGGAGCCTGTGTCATACCAAACAGGACAGCACCTCATGGGAGGATTGAATTTTAAATTTTGTAAAGTGGAATTGTGTTCCAAGCTAATTTGAAATCTCACCAATGTTTGTTAATTTATTTATTGTTTTTAACCATGCTTGACTTCATGGGAGATCTGTAGAGCCTCTTTTTTACAGTATCTCCAGCAGTCTGGCTCAGGTCTGTAATAAGACTTGATACAATTTCAAAAGTCCTTTTCCGTTCTTTCTTTCTTTAAACCTGTTTAGTTTCAATGTTTATTTGTTTGAAGTTGGGAAGCACTCAAATTATCATGGTGATTGAGCTGAACTGCTGATGCTCAGTGGAAGGAGGCCTCCTGTATCATTATTGTTTTGTTGTTTCCCCCTCACCCCCGCCCCTGCCATGAACCTGGGAAGAAATCCTTTTGTCACATTACATGGTCTGTGAATCAACATTTTCAGCTGGTAGAGCTCTGATGAGGGTTTTTTTGACTATTTACTATACTGGGGGATGATGTGATAGAGAGCAGCCCTGCAGTAAAGGTCTTGGGGATACTGATGGACAAAATGCTGGACAGGAGCCAGCAATGTGCAGCCCAGAAAGCCAACCCCATCCTGGGTTGCATCAAAAGAAGTGTGGCCAGCAGGTTGAGAGAGGTGATTTTTCCCCTTCTGCTCTGGTGAGACCCTACCTGGAGTACTGTGTCCAGTTCTGGAGCTCTCAACACAAGGACATGGGCCTCATGGAGCGAGTTCAGAGGGGGCTACGAGGGTGATCAGAGGGCTAGAGCACCTCTCCTACAAAGACAGGCTGAGAAAGTTGGGCTAGTTCATCTTGGAGAATGCTCTGTGGAGACCTTATAGTGGCCTTCCAGTACCTGAAGGGACCTGCAAGAAAGCTGGGGAAGGGAAAGACTGTTTGTAAGGGCATGGAGCAATAGGACAAGAAGCAATGGTTTTAAACTAGAGCAGGAGAGGTTTAGATTGGACATTAGGAAGAAATTCTTCACTCTGAGGGTGTTGAGACACTGGCAAGGTTTCTCAGAAAGGTGGTGGAGGCCCCCTCCCTGGAGACATTCAGGGTCAGGCTTGATGAAGCTCTGAGCAGCATGATCTAGTTAAAGGTGTCCCTGCTTACTGCAGAGGGCTTGGACTAGATGGCCTTTAAAGGTCCCTTCCAACCTAATGCATTCAATGATTCTGTGATTTTACTTATGTAATCTTGATAGAAAGAAAGGAGACTTTTCCATAATGTATTGAGACATATCTGGATCCTTAGCCAGTTCCTCCCAGGGGCTCCCAGAGCCCAGCCTGCCCTGCTGTTTGATTTTCTTTGAGGGAGGTTGGCAGAGTAAGGAAACGTTTTTTCTGGAAAGCAGAACCCTTCCACACACTGCCACAGGCCCCCAGACTCCGCTCAAGCAGGATTCTTCCCCACTGACTAAGGTTAGGTGCCTGTGTTTGAGGGCCTCAGCTCAGCTTCATTGTTGCCATGGACATACATGTTGGGGTTCCCAGTGCTGCAAGAGCTTTTTTGGTAGTATTTCTCTTGGGTGAATAAAGTAATTACTGTTCACAGTAAGTTTTAGAAAAGTTGTCTTAATAAAACATTAAAATACAGGCTTAGGCAAGTGATCCTTGAAATTGCCTTGCCTGTAAGTTGGCACTGTCTTGTAGCTTACTCTTAGCTCATTGTCCTTCTTGACTTCAATTTTCTTTTTTTTTCTAATGTATTTTTTTTAAAAACTGCTGTCATCATTGATGGCATCCTTTGAACACTGGGCTTCAGAGCTAGAATTCTGCTGGCAGCAGGAGAGCAGTGATACCTTACAGTCAGTTGGTGAACCCCAGGTAAGTTTTCAGATGTTCTGCCTCCCTTAGCAGCAGCCTGTGCAGTGCCCAGCAGCTTTCAGGGTGTGTTTAGGCGCTCCTGTGGTTCGGAGGAGGCGCACGTGGCTGCAGAGAGCTCTGGTTTTGGCAGGGGGTTACAGTGCTGTGACGCAGCGCTTGCTCCACAGGAAATCTCCGCTGTATGACAACTGCTTCCTGCATGCGCCAGACGGGCAGCCCCTGTGCACCTGTGACCGCAAGAAGGCCCAGTGGTACCTGGACAAGGGGATTGGAGGTGAGCTACCAGTTTTCCTGTTGATATATGGCACTTGGGGTTGGGGCAGGGGGTTTTGTTGCCTTGTTTCTTAGATGACTGGGCATGAATTTTTTGTATCCTGATTGGAAATGCTGCTGGGGATTCACTAGGATGGCTCCTGTGTGTTAGCGCTGTTACTTCACCTTGCAAATACTAATTTGTCTTGATTATTTGCCTGTACCCTTTCAGAGCTAGTTAGCACAGACCCATTTGTTGTGAAGCTGCGGTTTGAGCCTTCAGGACGTCCCGAGTCTCAAGTTGATTATTACCTGACAGTCAAAGAGAACCTGTGTGTCGTATGCGGCAAGCGGGAGTCCTACATCCGGTGAGTTTAGTGGGGTAGGAGAGAAATGAGTATTTTTAAACAGGACGGAGGTCTGTATCTAGTTTGGCATCCAGAATGGGTGGTGGCCTGAAACGTCCTGCTGGTTCACATCCCGGGTGGGCCGTCGCTGTAGTCGGGGTATGTCTGCCAGTGAGCAGGCCAACCTTGCCTCTTCGAGAGGCAGGGGAGAGAAGTGTGTGCGCGGCAGTTTGAGTGACAGGGGGCAGCAGTGCGCCAACGCATGCTGTTCTCATGGCATCTCCTTCTGTCAATCGTGCTACTGCTAAATCCTTGTAGTTTTGAAAGGTTTAGGTCAGCCTGAAGCCCACGAGGTGACAAAGGGTGAGATTTTTGTCTTAGCAGCTGCTGCTGAGAGGTATGCTTGCACTACTCCCATTGTTCTTTTTTTAATTATTATTTCTAATAGTATGAATTTTTTTGTTTTTAATATAAAACAATGATTTTTTTGGAACGGGGAAGAAAAAGAAATGCAGAAAACCCGTGAAAGGAAGTACAAATAAAAAGAAGTTGCAGAACGGTATTACAGCCTATATAACCAGATAAACCTATTGCTGCCCTCAGGGCTCTGACCCCGGTGTTCTTTGTTTTCCTGGGCTTTTAGTATTAGTTGACCCTTTGTGGGCCAGGAAGAGGAGGACCAGAGGGTCACAGCTCCAGGCAAATGTAATGAGCTGGCTGGCTTCTCTTCCCTAGGAAGAACATTGTTCCTCACGAATACCGAAGACACTTCCCCATCCAGATGAAGGACCACAATTCCCACGATGTGCTCCTGCTCTGCACATCCTGCCACGCCGTCTCCAATTACTATGACAACCACCTCAAGCAGCAGCTGGCTGAGGAGTTTGGTGCCCCCATCGGCTCTGAGGAAGGTGTGCGTGTGCTGGAGGACCCTCTGCGCAGGCAAGTGCGCTCGGGGGCCCGGGCCTTGCTGAATGCAGACAGCCTGCCTGACCCCCGAAGGGCAGAACTTCTGAAAAGTATCAAGGACTACTTTAACACAGAGGCAGTCACCCCAGAGATGCTCCAAGAAGCAGCTGGTCTGGAAACCAGGTATAACAAGCCCATCAAGTAGGTGTAACATTTTAGTCATTTATGCTGACATGTCAGTTCAGTGGAAAGTTGTCTACGCACAGAGCCTTGGGTAAATATTAGTCAGCAAAATAAAATCCAGCAGGATCTGCAGAGCTAAGAATCACACATGCTGACTTATACCCACCCCCTGGCTTTTTAGTGATAAGACAAAACCAGCTGCTAGTCTCCTTGGGACATTGATGTATCTTTCCTAAACTAATGGTGTCGAGTTAAGGAGTGTCTGAATTTCAGAGTTGATCAGGATTCTGAAAGCATGAGTTTACCCTGCAGAGTCTGGATTTGTAGTACTTTTGATACATTTAACTAGAAAGCAAGGATAGGAAGAAGATAACTGTGCTGTAGTCTAAGGCTCTAAGCAGAGAAGCACACTGCGTTTTTTACTGTGTTTCTGTTTAACCCCTTCTCCCCTCAATCCAGCAGTGGTCTGTGAACTGCAGCTCTTGTTGCTTCCTTTTCCTTTCTCTTCCATCAATCTCCTTCTCTTCTTGCTCTCCATCTTCCCCACTGCTCTTTTATATTTCTCTTAAAGGGTAGATCAGGGAGACTGAAAAACAATCATACCAGAAGCCTTCTCTCTTTCTCAAAGCCTCCACAAATATCTGGTTTCTGTCTGCATGAAGCCGGTATTTTCTCCTTGTCATGGTCACCGTTGTGTGTAATGTGCCGGTGTTATAACTCAGAACCTATCCAGGCAGGGAATTCAGTGGCAGGATCAGGGCTCCGGACTGTCCTGTGGCTCTTGCCTTGAGAAATTTGCAGTCTGTCTTCCTGAGGAGCTTGTAATGGACTTGGAGAGCTTTGGACTTGGAGAGCTTTGGTACTGCTATAAAACCAGAACACTTCCTCAATTCAAAGAAACCATCTTCCTGCTGTAAGTGTGTTCCAGAAAGGAGCCTGCTTTTGAAGCAAAGCTAAAAACTCTCCCTCCTGGTTAGCTTGCCTTGTGTCTGTAATTAAACTTTGCAGCTGAAAGTATCTGCAGTGTCTTGTTCTTTGTAGTAGACAGGTCTAGAGTCTGAGAATGGGCTTGTGTGAAGGTGAACTGTGCTTGTCTCTTGGCAGGATCTGCAATGAGAGCTACATGCCACACGGACTGAAGGTGGTGCAGTGTTTCGCTAAAGGAGGCCTGCGCTCCCTTATGCAGTTGGAGAGACGCTGGCGGCAGCATTTCCTGGACAGCATGCAGCCCAAGCACCTCCCAGAGCAGTGGTCAGTGGACCATAACCATGTGAGGCTGATCCAAAAGTATGGGGAGGATCTGCAGATCAATCTGTCATGAGACTTAACTTCCTGGACTACAGATAGTGTCTAATGGAGATATGTAACTGCAGGTGGAAGGATGGGTTTTGTTTCTGTGTCTCCACTAACATCTGGGCCTGGATTTGGAAACAGGCAGCAACGGATCTGCCAGATATGGCATTTTATAGAGTTAAATCAGATGGCTTGGACTTTTCAGGTGGATAATTTTTAATCCTAGCCTGTCACTGACTATTTCAGTGCAAGAGTGATGTGCTAAGGGAACTTGCCTTGTCAGAGACTACGGAGAGTTACTTTCTAACCCCCAGGGTGTCTGATGCCTCCAGACCAGCTCTCACTTAACACGGAGCACAATGTACGAACAGGTTATCCAGCAGATACGAATGCACCTTTAGCTGCACCTTGGAGTCTCCTGATAAAACTCTGCTTGTGGTGCGGTTGTGCACCTATGAGTTCTTCTCAGAGAAGACCCCCTGCCAGAGAGAGATTCCTTGTTTGGAAGTGACAAAGAAACCTTACTTTTTTTTTTGCAGATTCTGAGCTGTATCAGCATTGCCTGTGGAAACTCAGTGAATTTCCTGGTGGCAGGTGCCTGATGAGAAGTGACACTTTTTGGCAGTATGGAAGCACTCGTGTCAAGTCTTTTCTTAAACAGCAAAGCATCATCTTAACTTTTTTTTTTTTAAAAAAAAGCAATTTCCTACTTCCAGTTTATCATGAATAGCTCTTGGTGTGGGTACCTTTTCATATCACACTGAAATGAGATCAGGTGTCTTAAAAGGGGTGAGAGGAAAAAAGTTTTATTTAAAGACCAGCATCTTGAAGAGATCAGGCAGAAAACTGGAAAATCAGGTGTTCTATTCCTGGATTTGAGGTGGTGAGCAGGTCGTACTCTCTCCATGCCTGTTTCCCTATCTCTAAAATGGGACTAATAATACTTACGTATCTCACAAGGGTGTTGTGAGGCTTAATTAACTCATGGTTTTGTAAAATGCTTTGAAAATACAAGCTAGTGTGTGTTAATTATTACTGTTGTTTTTTAAAATGTGCTGCTGTCTGACTTTCTTACATAGTCATGGTTTTTGCCTGGTGCTAGATCTTGGTTATATTTAACTTTTTAAAATACATACTGCTTTCATGAGTCACTTTTGATGATTTTGATTGCATGAGTGTGCTTCTCCTGAATGATGAAGCTATGCTCAACTTTTATACGTCTTTGTAAAGAAGTTTCAGTAAAACTCTGAACTCATACTTCACACTGCTGCATATAGCGCAGTTGACCCATATTTTGTTATACCATTTGGGGCAGAATTGTGGACCTGCTGTGACTGTGGCTGAAACTCTCCCTTATCAGATAATTCAAGAGACTTCACAGGCGAGGGGTGATGAAAAACCTGTTTGCAGCAGGTCTGAGATAAGTAGGAGCCATGGAGAAATGGTACATTAATACCGTCCCAGAGGACATGCAGTAGCAGCCTGAGCACAGGGAATGAAAGGTTGATGATAAATACTACTTGCCGCTGAGCTTCAAATGAGACCAGTTTCATTATAAGGGCAATTCTGTTCCTTTCCTGCACCACTGATGGGGTCATAAGAAAACCTGATCTCACCAAACGAGTTCTGTCTCTGTGCTGATTGTAATCTCAGCAAGAACCTCCTGTCTACAGCAGCAGCTTGGATATATCTGTTTCTCTCCAAAGCACTTTGAGCCTGTGTTCAGATTGAGCTATCTCCTGTCCTTAGCACTACCTAGTCAGGGTGGGGAGAGCTCTTTGCATGGCTCAAACACTCCTTTTCAGTAGTCAGGAGCACAAGGTGTCTATCTCACTTCTTCATTCTGCTTTGGTTTTCTCCCTTTGTTCTGATGCAGGAACTTCTGGTAAAGCTGTTCTCTTTTCATGGAACCGATGGGCTGACCACAGGGCTGCTGTGTTCCTTTTCTGTTAAGACAAGGAAATTATGTTGAGACAAGAATTGGACTACAGGTCCTCTAAATTTAAGGAGGTGGTAATATCACTGAAGAGTTTTGTGGGTTTGGTAATACATGAGATGCATTTTATTCCATGTTGAGTCTGTTTTGCCCATGACACTAATTATGGAATGATCTCTCCCTGTCCTTATCTCAACTCCTAAGCCTCTCAATACGTATTTTCTCCCCTGTCCAGCTGAGAAGAGGAGTGATAGACCGACTTTGGTGGGCATCTGGCCTCCAACCAGGGTCGAACCACCACAACCACTGTTGAAGCTCTTTGTCCTGGTTTTGCATGCCTGCTTTTTCTCTTCTTTCCCTGCATCGCACCCTTTCCTTGCGAGACCATCATTCCTTACAGTTACACCTGGGTCTCAACCTCTGAGTTTCTCTTTCCAGTGCCTTCCCTGATCCATACACCAGGGATCAGCCATGGAAGAGCCCATGCTGGCAGCAATACTGTATGTCTACGCAGTGTGATAGCAAGTCTGCTCAGGTATACTTGAGTTGTTGTTCTGAAGTACTTTGTGCATTTGAGTGCTGGCCTTGGCCTGGTCTTGTTAGTCATGTTGGTTGTGCTTCTACATTTTTTACATAAAAACTTAGATTTTGCTCAACTTGAGCATTTACCTAGCTTGCCCCAAGTATCATTGCCTATACAGGGACCCTCTTACTCTGAACATCCATTTTGTCTGCCAAGCCGCTCTGTGCAGGTCAGTTCTCACAACATGGGATTTTTCTTTCTGTCTTTTGTTACTGCATGTTCATAAGTTTTCCCAGGGTACACTGCTAGAGACAGGGGAGAGAAATTTTCCCTGCCTCAAACGTGCAGGTTAGTGTGGAGCACACTCCAGCTGCTGAGGGGACTCGGTTTATGAGCTCCCTGCAGAACTTGCCTCTGTCCTTACAGTTTTAGGTGGTCTGCCCATGTGAAATGGATGTGCTTTTCGAAGAATTTGACTGGGTATGTTTCCAGAGACACTCCGGAGTGGGAGTGCCTCCAGCCTCAGTGATAGGTTAGCTTGCCTTCCCCCACGGGCTACAGACTGATTTCTGTCCTCCCAAACACTACGGGTTGCCACCTTCCTGGCTCTGCAGTAATTAATAGTGCTCTACAGGCATTACTGCCAGGTGCAGGAGTTGCCAACCGAGCAGCATTTTCGATGGTCTGGCGGTTGGCTGGGCGCAGTTCTGAGCAGACCATACCTGACATGTTAATTACGCTGCTGACGGACTTGGTATTTGGAGTGCCTTGGTGTCCTTCCTTTGACAGTCTTTAAAGGTCCCAGCTGTCACATCCATGACTAACAGGACTGAAGACAACGTATGTCTGTGGGCTTCTTGCATTTTCCTCTCTGGTATTGACTAATGGCAGGGATGGGAACCTGTCTTCCTGTTATATTTCTATTGCTCCAGCTCCCCAGGGAGTATCTCAACGCTGCACTATCTGTAATGCGGTCTTGGTGGGTTTTTGTTTTCAGTGAGGGTGATGTGGTTAGCCTTGAGCAGCGTGTCACTGCTCTGGCCCTGTTCCAAAGTGTTTTGGGCACCTCCAGTCTGAACCAGTTGGTCAGTTCCTATCGCTGCTCCTTGATCTCCTCCTTCTTTCAGGCCTCCACAGTAGTCCAGGACTATACTGCCCTCTTCATTCCTACAGTCTGTCACAAGAACAAGGCCATTCTAAAGCCCTTTCTTTCCTCTCATGTTTACTTAGCGGTGTGTTGCTCGTGTAAGGGCTTTTTCCCACCCTCAGAGGTACACTGTTTTGGTGAGAGGAGGGAGTGGCAGTTTGATGCAAGTGCCGGTTAAGATGTGGTTAAGACGTATTTAGCTTTCTCTCATTAAGTCATTAAGGGATCACAGTTGCCCTCTTGTACTAGCCCCACATCAAGGGAGTTTTGTTACCGGCTTTTACAGGCAGAGAGGGTAATGGAAGAGTGCCACTATGGTTAAGCTTAGTAAGGGGGGTGGGGGGGAAGCCAAACAAACGTGCAGAACATAATTTCCCGTATTCAAAAAAGATTCTTTTATCACCGTGAATTCCATCGTGAACAGCAGGCAGCTGTGGCAAGGATCTTCTGCACCAAGGTTAGCGCTGCCTCCTCGCTTCCCACTTAACCATCATGGTGCTTGTTTCTGTCTTGAATCAGCCAGCGTGATACTACCTGGGGGGGTCTCAGTGGTGGCAGTCACCAGGAAACAGCAAAACCACCTTTCTTCCATTGTTCTTCTGCGCAAGCTATTGGGTGAGTTCAGTTTCTGAGAAAACCGGAAAAAAAAGGATGGAGGCTTTTGCTGTAAAGTAGAGATGTCATCTTTGGATAACAAGGAACCACTTTCTTATACAGGAAAAGCTCAAAGCTTCAGCTATAGATGATACAAAATGTGGCTTCTATCTTTGTTGCTTAAAAAAAATGGAGAGATGATGCAGTAGTTAAGGAGCGAAAGAGAAAAGACATTTATCTATCTGGGCACAAATGTGTCGAGTCTGGAGAATAGGTAGTAGGCAGCTGTCAGAAACGCAGGCTTAAGGGAAAAACTGCCTGTCCAAATCCCCTCCACAAAAAACCTGCTGCTCCGAGAAGTTGTTTCCCATGGTACTGTGCTCTAAGGGGAGCTGACTCGTGTCTGTTTCGCATTGATTAACAGCCAGTCCTTTGTGATTGTTTGGTGTTTTTCAAAAGACAATCAGTACTTTGCATCAGCTGAGAGCTGCCAATTGCTCTTCCCTTTTTCCTCTCTGCCCTGGTGCTGTCCAGGACTTCCAGCCGTAAATAACAGCAGAGAGACCGACTGCTGGTGGTGGCAAGTTGTGAGAGTGGGACCTCCTTCCAATGCACTGTGAATAAAACATAGTTATCCCTACTTGTCTAGCAAGAGCAATGAGCCCAAAGCTGAGCTATAAGTAAATGTATATAGTTTTATGTCAGATTTTTCCTATTCAGATAATGCTTTCCATATGTTTTAAATGCATGACACCCTTTTCTTCCCCCCTCTGGTTCTCCTGTGATACAGGGTAGCGATACTAGATGTTGTTCAGCTGCACATCTCAAAGCACTGTGCTGTCTTAAAAGACCGGCTCCGTTTTAACAGCTATTTTCCCAACACTAGAAAAAGAGTCAGTCCAAGCTGTAAGATTAGAATTTAAGAAGTCCTTACAGAGCCCTGGAAAACACCAGACTAGACTGCCTGTCTCTTAACAAATTGGTTATGGGGGAGAAAACTCAATATTCATCAGGCTTTCAAGTGCATGTTCTCTGTGTGATAGCGATAGGGGACAGCTGCCTGATGGTGCCGAGCATGAGACCCTCAAAAATACTCAAGTAGCTTTTATTTTTTTCTCTGCCTTGTAAATGGGCATGAGAACTCCCCAGTGCCACTGAGCTCTGGCCCTGTTTGCTCCGTGCCCCTCCCCCAAGTCACTGATATCAAGGTTTCCCATGTGTAGTGAAATACCGGAGGGTGCTCTTGCAGTGGGGAAGCCCTGCTGCAACCTCAGACAAAGAAACTGGGAGGTGGGGTAAGTACAGGTAGGTAGATGTAAGAGCTTAAAAAGTGGATTATCTTCATTTCACTTAAATGGAATAATCACCACTTAAAACCAGAATGGCTTCCTGCTAGCCATCATCCTTTAGCTGGAGGTGTTTCACCCTCAGCTGGTGGCTCATGAGTGGGTTCATAGCAAATACGTATTTCTCATGACAGATTGCAGTAGGTGACAAGGAAGAGAAATGGAGGTAACTAGCAGGTTTGTGCTCGGGTGATAACCTCAACCATTTCAGCTGGCCTTGCCCTAACCATGGAGGGAAGGGAGCTGAGGGAAGCCCGAATGGGTCCTTGTCCTCCTCACTGTCTCTTTTCCTGTGGACCTGCCACTCTGGAAGGTGAGCCCTGTGCCCTGTGAGGAACACCAGCACAGACAGGTGGCTTATGAGCCAAACCCAGAAGAACTGAGTTTGACTAGCTTAGGGGAAACAAAGAACTAAGGGACAAGGAGATTAAAAAAAAAAAATAACTGTGGTGATGAGGAGGGGGATTTCTGTGGTCTGCTTTCTTGCCTAGCCAGGACAGGAGGTTAGGACTTCAACGTCAACAAAGAAGATTTAGGCTAGTCATGAAGAAAAGCTTCCTTATGGCACTCATCACTTCATGACACAGGTCACATGGCTTCCTTACAAGCACAGCTGCAAACGATCCGTGCTGACCTGGAGGTGATAAAAGCTGAAATGTTTTAGCCAGCTCTGTCCGTGGGCATTCCGCTCCCATGCGCGCTGCATGCCTCTCAGTCACCCTCCGCCAAGACTGGCACACGGCGCTTCTCTCTGAACTGATTTAATTAATGTGTGCCTGCTCTGGATTTTTATAGCTCTTAAGAAGAAGCTGTGAGTGGTATCTTATATCAGAGGGAGGTTTTATATCACTGCTGTGAAGCATGCCATTGCTACTGCTGAGGAGGTGACCTTGGCACGTGTTCCCTCCCCTTCGCTCCTCGCACTACGTGGTAGCATCATGCTTTGCTCTTCCAGTCAAATGCTTCAAAAAAGGACAAATGAAAATGTCTAGTGAGTAAATAACCTCCTTTCCCCCCCCCCCCCCATCATCACCAGAGAATAAAAGAATAAAAGGCATTAAATATGTGTGTGTCTGCCTCACGCTCCTGGCTAGGGGCAGTTGCATGCTGCTTGCACCTCGGACCCATCAGACCTATACAAAGGAGCCTGCTGAGGAGCTGGGCACGGGGGTGCCACTGAAATGGGGTCAGAGCTCATCACAGCACTGGGGGCCAGCCTGCCTCAGGAGCAAAGGAGTAAGAGCGAACGGAGCTCCTCCATTTCTCACTTCACTCATTATGGACCTCATAATCTCACCTTTTGCTTCTGCTCCCTGTTACTTTTGCATCAAGGAGACCCAAACCACATGTGATGAACAGGGAAACATGTCCCTGCTCCTTCAGACAGCTCCAGTGGGGAAGTCTCTTCTTGTCACAGGGCTCAAATGCCTCTTTCCTAAAACCTTAAATCCCTACAAAGGGCTGATGGTATCCCAGCAGCTGAACTCATGCTTTATCAGGTGGGGTGGTGGTAGGGTCGAGCACAGTGTGGCTGGAAATGGTGTGACAGTGTTGGGAAAAAAATGGTTCTTAGATGCAGAAAAATGGGGTGGGTGGCTTATTTTGTTTTGTGGGTTTTGGGGTTTTTTTGTTTGTTGGGGGGAAAGGGGGTGGTCCAGGAGGAGAGCCCCCCTCACCCCCCCTGAAATAGAGGTTGGGGAGTAAGGAGACCAAGCTCCTGAACAGGGTTTTCAGAGCTGCAGCTGATGCTTTTCAGAGGAGGGAGGAAAGTGCTTTCCTCAAGGTGTGTCCATCTGTCCCACTTCTTCATTTGTAACCTCCCTGGCACCCGTAACCTATCTTCTCTTGCTCCAAGCTGTGAACGCTTGGCTCCAGTAAATCCACAGCAAAGCATAACACGTGGGCTGAGGTCAAGAAACGACAAAATCATCAGAGGCACTGAATCAGAACTACCTGGAAACCCTTCTAAATCTCACCACACTGGCTGCAGCTCATTTATTGACTTTTGCTCCTTTAGGTACAAAAAATGGGCACGTGGACAAATATGCAGAGTCACCCTCAGTCCAGCCCATGGAAGGCAGTGCCAGGTTGCTCATTTCAGTGTTTTATTAGTGAAAGAAATGTATCTAAGCCAAAAATGAACTGCAAGTTTTGTGATTTATACTGTGGTGGCCAGGAGCCTAACTCTGTGTGGAAATTTGGGTGGGACCCAGTTCATGATGAATGGGAAATGATCTAATGGTCTGATACCCTGACAAATAATTTCTGTTACAGGTTATTTAAAATATTTTCATTTTTCAGATGGATATGGTACTTTCCAGCAGGCTTGTCCTGAAGCAGCCAGGGCAGTGTTGAGTGTACCCATAAGAGGAACAGCCTAAAGGCTTTTCCTTGCAAAAGCATGGGACACCCAGATCCCATGGGTGTGGAGGAATTGCTGGCATTCCCCAGAATTGCTCCTCTGGCAAGTGGTCTCTCTGGGACCCCATGAGGTTGGACTTTACTTTCCAGACCCAACGGACATTTTCCATTGTGGTTCCCATTGGCCATTCTCAGCTTTAGTGGCTCAGACCCTTCATTTCCCACTTCCTCACGTCACAGAAGGCTGTCAGCCTGTGTTACTTAATGACAGGGCTAGTTTTCTGCCAGCGAGCAGAAAACGCTTCTTATCCTTTGATGTTGATTACATTCTCACCTTGCTTATTCTTAGCTCCATTTGTTTGGGGTTTTTTTGATACAGGCACTAGAAAGAACCTGAAGGAGGAGAAGGCAGGAGGAGGGGGATGGGAAGAAGTGGACCATTTGCTTCTCCTTCCCCATTAAGGACCGGGGTTTTTACTTTCCTGAGTGTGGTTGCCATCCTCCGTCTTGGTCTGCAAACCTCCATCCTTCTCCAGCTGTCTGTTCGTAACTCAGTCCACCTTCTCTTGTTGTGTTGCAGTCCTTCCTCACAGCTCCCTCAGGTCTGGTGCACATACAACCTGCTGAAGAAAACTCCCATGTTTCTGACAGCATCTCTGTAGGGGGGATGCAAGAGATGGATTTGTCCCATATAATTTTGCACTTCATCACTGTGTGAGCTGGTTGTTGGTTCTGGCTTGTGATGTGGTGTGGGTCAGCCTGGCTTTCTCATCCTCCATGCTGCCTCGGTGGTCTCTCCAAGGCAGGAGAGAAACAATAAATGCCAATACAAAATGAATGAGGGCTGAGCAAGGAGGGCTCCATATGTGACACACGGGCTGCTGACTTGTCCCACCTCTGGCTGGAGGGATTTAATTGCCAAATCTGGCCAGGCAGAGCTGGCGCTGCTAAGAGTTTCTCATCCAAAGCGACTGGCCCTGCATGATCGTGGTGCAAGAGGTTTTTGTGCTGGATGACTTTATGAAGTCATGAGAGGACAGCAGCTCTGTCTCTCCAAGAGCTTCAAAAAAATAAGTGCTACGTCTGTAGAAGCTTAGTGATATCTGGGTCATTATTTAAAGCAATGGCAATGGAATGGAACACTGCCAGGCTCTGACTGTACACCTTATTCTTAAATCAGAAACGGTGCCTTATTGATGGAGTTGTTTGTGCATTGCCCTGTGGAATGCCCTGGTGGCTTCCAGGCTGACGTAACCCTTTGCCACAGGTCAGCAGTTTTTACTGACTGTAGTTCCACCAAGGCTATAATTTCAGTAAATATTCTGCTGTCCTTGAAATACCCCTCTCCCACCTCCCTGGGAGTAAAGGTGTTCTGATATGCTAAGAGAGCCAATGGGATCCTGCGGTGCATCAGGAGGAGTGTGGCCAGCAGGTCTAAGGAGGTGATCCTCCCCCTCTACTCTGCCCTGGTCAGGCCCCACCTGGAGTATTGTGTCCAGTTCTGGGCTCCCTGGTATAAAAAAGACAGGGATCTCCTGGAGAGAGTCCAGAGAAGGGCTACGAAGATGATTAAGGGCCTGGAACATCTCCCGTATGAGGAAAGGCTGAGTGAGCTGGGGCTGTTCAGCCTGGAGAAAAGAAGACTGAGGGAGGACCTAATTAATGTTTATAAATATCTGAAGTATGGGATGCAGGGGGAATTGGCCAACCCCTTTTCAGTGTCTGTGGGGACAGGACAAGGGGCAATGGCTGCAAATTGGAGCACAGGAAGTTCCGCACCAACATGCGGAAGAACTTTTACACAGTGAGGGTGACAGAGCCCTGGGACAGGCTGCCCAGGGAGGTGGTGGAGTCTCCATCTCTGGAGATATTCAAGACTCGTCTGGACGCCTATCTGTGCAATATGTGCTAGGGAGCTGCTTTGGCAGGGGGGTTGGACCCGATGATCTCTCGAGGTCCCTTCCAACCCCTGCAATTCTGTGATTCTGTGATATAATGTGGACAGAAAAGGTAGAACCCGGTAAATCTTCAGCATTGTGTTGATCGGCCTGGAATATGAGTAGGGACATTACAGGGATGCTGGATGTCATCTGGACTCGAATATCTTCCCTGTTTTTCCCCTATGTTCCAGTGGCCACCTGGAGATGGGTCTAAATGCTGTCAGGCAGAGATTATGGAACCAGACTTGCTGCAGGGCCACTGCAGTGTCTCTGGAGTTGGCAGATCATGGCTTCTGTTTCTGGCCTCTCCTCAGCCTGGAGTTTCTCACGCTTAGTGCCAGGGCTGGAATGTTTTGGAAAATTTACCATCAATTGCCTGGGCTATTTTGAGTGATGGATCTTCAAAAATAAATCCACTGCTGTGAGTTTTAGGAAAGTTAAGCGTTTTTTCACGGCACTTGAGCAGGATCTGTGGTGTGGGGTGCAAGCCACTTTTACGAGATGTGTGAGAAACTGGTTAGGGTATTTTTCACAGGTTATTTCCCCGATTGTCATGTTTTTGCATGGAACTCTTCTGTAGCAGAAGACGGGTATTTCATCATTTTGCCAGATGAGCATTTCAAGCTGCTTCGGCTTTGCAGCCAAGAGGACTGTTACAAGCACTAACCTGGTAGCTACGTTCAGCCATAAAAGCTTTGAATTTCTATGAGGATTAAATTGCAGTTCAGGCCACAGTCAGGGCTGTGATGTGCTGCCAATAAAGGAGAGCAAACTGCCATTGGATCATAATAAAAAGATTTTATTGTTAATTAATTCTGAGCACCAGACAAAGCCCTGAGTGCTTTACCACAAAGGTGGGAAATGAATCCATGTCCTAGAAAAGATGCAGCAAGGAAGACAGGCAAATGATTTGGGGGGAGAAAAGGAGGTAAGAAAGGTTGTAGGAAGGAGTGAAAATTCATATTGGGCTCATAAAGAGAATGGGTTGATTTTAGTTGGATCTTTAAGTTATTAAGTTGTATTAATATGTAATTATTACTACTGAAATATTTATTCTGTTTCTGCACTTTTAAAAGACTGCACAATGGGCACATCAATTTAGAGCACTTTTTGGTGCTGTAGATAGCTCCTGCCTCATAGCTTCACTCTTCATTCAGGCTGCACCTAATCTTGCGGTGATGGACAGTTTCTGTGGCGGTGGATGGGTGGGTTACCTGGCTCAAAGAGGGTCAGCAGCACTACCTCCCACAGGGGAAGTGGGGTGCCCTGAATCCCAGGTAACAATTTCTGAAGACTGTCCTGACTCCTCTGTGCTGTCCAAGGAGATTCATCTTGCCACTGTTAGTCTTTCGGCAGATGATTTTCTCACTGGGCTTGAAAAGCGCACGTGCAACGTGGTTAATTACAGCTTATTGGGAATTCTTCTCTATGCTCTCATTTTCATTAAGAAAAATGTTTGTGAAAACAACATTAAAGTTACAGTGACCTTAAAGAGCACTTAATTGTGTGGCTGAACATCCTCTTTAAAGCAAGCAAAATCCTATTTCCCAGTTACCTATATGCTGTTTGCCTTAACTTTGCCCTGAGGCATTCCCCTCCACCACCTTGCTGTTTGCATGCTGGCCAGAAGCAGTGAGCCAGGAGGGATTTCTGTCCTGGTCAGCATATATGCCACCCAAGGCAGTTTATCTTCTGTTAAATGCAGAAAAACTTTGCATCTGTCCTCCGTGCTTCTTCCGATTAGGCATCAGGATAAAGGATGGAGCCACTCCTGGGGGAGTGATTTTGTCTGTCTGGCCATTCTACAGTGCCAGTGGCCCTGGTGTTGGTGGTGAAGGGCTGGAGCCTGCCTAGGCAGTATCTAGCTCGAGGCAGGGTGTGATCAAGACAAGCTGTTGGACTTCCAGCACACCTATAAGTTTCCCAGTGGCGACTGAGGCCAAGGATGTGGAGGGTGATGTATGACCTGAGACACAGCAACACAGATTTTCAGAAGCCCACACACATACCCACACCCTCTGACCAACATGAGAAAGCTTTTTCAGATAAGCAGAGTATTTCAGGCAGTTTAGGAATTTGGCCAATGTAGATAAATAACGCAGATATATTTTTTCTTTTTCTTTTCAACAGCTGCGCTGGTGGATGTGGGTGGCACACACTTTGTGATCTTGGTGTTGTGGTAGGGGTAAACATGTCTTGGAGGTTTGAAAGGGGTGTGATTGATTTACACCCGGGTGAAGAGCACAGTGAGATGTCAGACCATCAGAAGGGCCTTTCATCCATTACGGGGAAAGGACTTCATGGCTCTTACTGCCCACTGGAACAAACACTTCCCCTTCTCCCTCCTTTTCCTGAAGTTATCCTGGATTGAAATCAGGAATGAACTCTCTGACATGGAAGTTACAGCTATAGAGGAAACTGAAAAAGAACCAATGGGGTGGTAAGAGCCCATAAACCTGTTGTCAGGTTTGTATGATCTTGATTTATTTAGTTTATTGTATTGTGTTTCTCAGGTCACTTAGGGTATTTATTGAATTAGCTGATGCTTTTGCAAAGATCAGCGGTGAAGTATCATCACTGTTAATATTTGTTGTATGCCTACATTGCAGGTTGTGTTGAGTAGAGATCTCTGTGCCAGACTGCTTCTGGTATTCTTGTCACCTCTGATGAGGACTCCTCTCATGTCTGTATGCAACATTGCAGCTTACAGTATAGCTAGGCTTGAACAATTTATATTGTCCGAGATCCCTGTAGAAAAATAAGGTTAAATGTGTTCTTTTAAAAGAAATAAGAGGTGCTGGAGCAAAACCCTGCTGTCAGAGGTGATGTAGTTGCTGATTCTGGCTGCATAACACCTTGGATACGAATAGCTTGGACCTGGGAGCTAGTCATCATGCAGCGACTTATTTGGGCCCTTGTTGGGCCCCCTTCAACTTCATCTTGACCTTCCTGTGTCAGAGCCAACTTCTGTTCAGGGCTCCAGTGAAGCTTGCCTGCAGAGCTTGTTTCTGAGACTTACCTACAGTCCATCTAGGGAAAGGCATTTGAGGTCTTCAAATGAAAGGGTTATCTGGTTTTTTACTTGTAATTAATGAATTGATTTAATGAAGGAAAGTGGTGGTTCTGCACAAGAAGGTTTCTGTCACTCGTGTAAGTTGTCAGTAGGCCTCCTTACCCAGATAGTACGAGTAAACTCTGAATTTTTGGGTTTTCTGAGCTGTTTGTGAACTGCTGGCAATGCTCTGGGAGTAACAGGATGTAACAGGGGCAGAATAGCAGAGAGGGCTTTGGCAGCATGTTTTGCAGGCACAAGAAAGTACTGCCAAGAGCTCAATAGTCTCCTTTGTAGGAGCATGAGCCCAGCAATGTCTGGGAGCGCTCACCAGCACACAGTCAGCTTTCAAGGCTTGTGCTTAAGGTGCTTCCAGTGATGAGGGCCCACCAGGTGCAGGCAGCTGCCCGCTGCTGCAGTCAGTGCTGCCCTTCCCAGTATGGCTCCCTGCACGTGTACACAGAGGTCCACAACACAGCCTGAGCTCTCTGCCAACACGTTCCTCTGAGCAGCCACCACAGCTCTAAGACACAGCAGGACTGGATTGCTCTGCTGCCCTGGCAGTGCTCTGCACCTGCCTAGCACTGGGGTCAATGGCTGCTGCGGGCAGGGGGAGGCTTGGGGCCAGCCCCGAGCATGTCAGCCTGCACTGCAGTACCGACACGGTGCTGGGATTTATTAGCAGGTGGCAAACGTCAGGCTGCACCTGAAGAAGTGAAGCAGTAATGCTGTGAAAAACGTAGGGCTCCTCCAGCCCTTGTCCTGCATAGGGAATGAAGTGTGAGGCTTCTTTGCTAGGAAGGTGATGTCTGCTCTAGAAAGGGGAGAGGGGTCAAAGTGATGTTGTTCCTGGAGAACCTGAGCCTGAAGGGTCAGAGAGCTGGGTTTCTCCTGACCAGAAAAGAGGAGATGCTGGCAGGGGACTTCTCAACTGCTAGAGGCTTGTCTGAGGCAGAGATGCTTGTGGGGTGGGAATTGCCATCAGTGTGACTGAAAGGAGTGCAATGTGCTGTGAGGAGGCAAAGGTGACAGCACAGCAGCTTGGGGGGGGGGGGGGGAGGGCGGGGGGCGGCCCCCCAAGGGGCCAGGTAGAGGGACCAGAGGAAGGATACAAATGACTGTGGTGGAAGGTGAAGCCACTTGCATGGGAAGGCTGTAGAAGGTGGTCTGTTTAGTTTGAGCACTGGGGCAGGGGGCTTTCTCCTGTTTCATACACATTTCTGTAATGAATCTCCCAGGATGGTGAGGAAAGACTAAGAAGGAATCAAGCAAAATCTGGTATGATCTGCATGCTGGTGGAAGAGGAGACAGCATATGGGGCTGGCTCTGCTGTCACAGGGACATGAACACAACTTTCCCTACCTTTCCCTATTCTAAGGTCCTGGATACAGATGCTTGCCTCTCTTTGTGTCACTCTGCAGCCCAGGCAGATGCTGGATCCCAAGCCACATAGCAGACCAGAAGCCTTTATTTTTTTGGGGAGGGGAAATCTGTGAAAGAGAGTGAGAATAGTGGGAATCCAGCTTCTACAGGTTGCTCCTACCACTGGGGCAGACTTGGACTAGGCAGCTAGGACTAATTATGTTTTTGTTGATCCCTTAGAGGGCTTGGGTTTTGCTTTGAATGTCTCAAACTTCCCATTGCCCCCGGCTATCATCAGCCAGCCTGGGAAGCTGCAGGTGGTTGATGCATGATTGGGAAAGGCACCCAGGAGGATGCAAGATGCTTTTTAACACCTTTCTGCACCAGGTGTGTGGTGTCCTTTGCAGAGAGGTTTGTGTGGAGCCAAGCTGTAGCCCTGAGATGTGGTGGCTCTAGCTTTAGCTTTCTGCCTTGAGTGCTAGCACTGTCCAGGTCTGGTGGATATGTTTTGTGCTGTGCCGTGCTTCAGGAGACAAGCAGTGAGCAGGTAAACCTGAAAGAGCAATTTAGCAGGGCAGGCTGTAATTACATTTAGAGGGATTTGGCCTGAGGAAGGGAGGCAAATAGTCATTTAGAAGCCCTGCTGCCATTTTCTGTACTGTAATTCAAATCCCCTAATCCCCTCCTCAGATGCACCCACGTTGTCTATGCAGGACTCTTCACAGGTAGTTTTCTTGGTACTTCCTCCTGCTCTCAAACCCTTAAATCCTAGTGGCACAGCAGCTGGGCTCTGCCAAAACATAGCTCTGTCTTGCAAGCTGCCTAAGCTGCTCAAGGGCTGGATCAGGAGAGCTTCTTTTCGCTACAGTTTTGGCAGCACCTTGCAAGGGGCATTTGTATTGCTGTCGCCCCTCAGTTGCCATGCTTCCTTTCCACAGGGCTGGGCGGCCTTGCGGCTGCGGCCTTCAGGAGGCAGCCAGCCCGCCCTTGTGCCGCCCTCTGTGGCTGCTGTGTGGCTGCGGTACCAGGTGCTCGGGCAGGTCCAGTGTGCCAGCCCAAGGGTCTGGCTTTCCTGAGTCCCTATGGCTTCAATCCGGGATGCCTCTGAGATGCAGCCATCTCCATGGAGCGGGTGCTCGGATCCCACGTGCCATGGGGTGCCGCTGGCGTGCCCTCGTTGGCCAAATGCTGTATGACAGAGTACCCTGTGGCACTGGGGCCGCCGAGGGCAGGGAGCGGGTGTAGTGGTGCAGGGGGAGGGTAGGCTGCTGTGCCCCCCGAGTCCCGGCAGCTGCCTCGCGGGGCTGAGCTCCCGTCACCCGCTCCCGGCCGCTTCGGAGCTCCCCCTTTCCAGGGCTGCCACCCCCTCCACGCTCCAGCATCTACCGCGGCCCGCACGCAGGCAGACGGCCGGCCCCGGCTCCCAGTGCCGGTCGGCTGCACTCCCCACCGTGGAGGAGGCGGCGCGAAGCCCTCCGCCCCCTGCGGCGGAGCGGGGGAAGGCGAGGCGTTAGGACCCGGCGGCGGCTGGGCTGGGCTAGGCGGTGCGGGGCCGGAGCGGTGCGGGGAGAGCCGCCGCGCTGCTGCTGCCGCCGCCGCCGCCTCCTCCTCTCTCTTCTCCTCCCTCCCGCAGCCGCCCCTGCCCGTCGAGGCGGCAGTGCTCCCAGGCTCCCCCGGGGCGCTCGGCATGAGGAGGATCAGGGCCAATGTAATCGCCATCCTGACCGTCGCCTGGATCCTGGGCACTTTCTACTACTTATGGCAGGACAACAAGCCCCGCTCGGCGGCCGCCGGCAGGTCCGCCGGCAGCGGCGGCGGTAGCGGCAGCGCCCGGAGCGGGCAGAGGGCGGCCGGCAGGCTGGAGCTCCGCCGGGAGGAGAGGACCATCCCCCTCATCGTGAGTGAGCCGCGGGCGGAGGGGGAACGGGGCGGAGAAGGGGAGCGAGGAGGGCTTCGCTTTGCCTTTGGGTGGCTTTGTATTTCTTTTAGGATTCGTGCCTGTCACCATGGCAGCCGCTACAACCGAGGAGCCGGGCGGGCAGACCTCCGGGGAATAGAGTAATGCCGTGGGGAAACTGTGTGCGAGTTGTCTCGCCGGCTGCCCGGGCTCTGCTCCTCGGGCTGAGAGCCGCTGCCCTGGGCTAAGGGAGAGGGTGGCCGAAACGGCTGGAAGGTTTTCCTAGAGGAAGCACACACGTAAATACATTTAAATATATATATATAGTCCCAGTTCTTTCCTGTTAGATTCAGGTAAGAGCAGCGATCGCTCCCAAGCCCTTCCTCCGGCCAGCCGGGAGGGCGTTAGGCCATGAGACAAGCGGCACTTGGGACCTGTGCGGCTGGTACCAGTCTCTGCCTCGGCTCCCTCTGCTTCGCTGCCAAATGGGGGACCTGGGTGCAGCTCCCGAGTTGTGTCGGTTTTACGCCGGAGACGGCAGTCCGCGAGTCGGGGGCTCAGGCTGGGGTTTGGGAGATAGGGGAGCCCTCGGGGTTCCTTGCTAACCCAAGTAAGGGTAGTGGTGGTACCCCGATATGCTGCTTCTAAATTGCTTTCAAAGCCCCGCACTCTGCCCTCCCCGGGTATCTGGGGGCTCAGTAGGGTGATAAAATCGAGCTGCTGACTTGAGGATGATGCGGACCTTTCTGCTCTGTCTCCAGAGGAGGTTTGTCCTTGTTCAGCCTGTATAATAGCATCAGTAAAGCTCTCCCAACTCTAGGCAATAGCTTAATAAAAAAATAAATTAGCCCCTGGAGCAAAAATGGCCCATCTATACCGTTCCCAGGAGTGATCCAGCTGAAGCAGTTCAGGAACTGCACTGTGTGTCACTCTGGCTGTGGATCCGTTTGTCAGTCCGTTACACACACATGGAAGCAAACAAAAGCAACATCCTGATTGGAGTAGGAACAGGGGCTGGGTACTGGGACTCTCCACTTCCCTCCTCAAATGATGCTGGCATTTTTGGCCCATGACTCTTTTCTCCACCTGTAAAGTGGGGGTGGCAGCTGTGTGTGTGTGTGTGGGGGCAGTGTTTAGGAAGCCTCGTTAATGTTTGGAAAATGCTGTCAGAGCAACCCCCTTGGGCAGCAGAGTGGAAATCATCCTGCCGAGACCCTCAGCCATCACTTGCAGCTGCTGAAACTCAAAAGTCAAAACTGAGGCTCTTGGGCAGAGTGAAGATGTTACTTGCCCCTCGTTAAGGCTGGGGGCTGCCAGCACTTTGGGCTGGTCTGCTGTGAGACCCTCTTAGGGAGCCAGAATGCGGTGCCTCCCAGGCAAGGTACTCCGCGCAAATGCTGTTACTACCCTCGCCCTTCGCCATGTGCTCGAAAGGGTGCACGGCCTTGCCAGGGCTGACCTGACCGAGCAGAGGATTTGGAGCACTGCTCCTTGTTGGATTTACCCTTAGCGGGGGGAAGGCTGCTCCCGAGACCCTGATTTCTTGTGCATGCTTGAACATGCTGCTCTGTTTTATTTCTCCATTCCCCTGCTTATCCCTTCCTTTTTTGTTTGGTTGCATTTATTTTACTCCGTCTTGGAGGGCTTGTACGGTTACGTGAATCCATATCGTCTGCCAGGCACCTTAAGATCCTCAGGAGGGTGATGCCGTGCCAGTCTCACACACTGTTACGTTGCTGCTCTTTGGAGGGAGGGTGATGTGTACTCATGGCTAACTGCAAAACCTGTCATTACAAGCAATTGTAAGGTGCAACAGCTGTGCCAAATCTGGTCCTGCTTGCAGAACGGCATAAAGCGTCCCAGCTCTGCTCCACACTTGAAATGCCTTAGCACATAAAAATAATCATCCTCTGCCTTTCCTGTCCCTCTCTAACTGGGGTCCCACGATGGGCAGGTTCGCCGTGGGTAAGTCCTTGGCAGGCAGCAGCTGGGATGAAGGAGAACCCTCTCCTGATGCACCTGACAGAGCAGGGCATGGTGGAAACACCACATCCTGACCTGCTGCCATCCGTTTGCATGGAGAGGGGGAGACAGGAGGGGTTTGTGGTGTTCGGGCTTCCCCTCATGCATGTGGAGGGATTTTTCCCAAGGGTTTGTTAGGTTACTGTGAGAGGCAAGCTGGTAAGATGTGCTACGTGTGCTGCTGTAACTACACAGCAGCATGGGTATGGGACAGCCTCGCTGGCTTTGCTGCGGTGCAAGGTGAAACACACGCTGTCCTGTCCATGGCCCCTGCCTGCGCTGCGAGGGCAGGAGCAGGGAAGTGACTGCAGGCCGGCACTGGGCAGGAACATCTTGGGCCTGGGCACAGCACCACCCCACAGGGGTGCAGAGGGAGGGTCCCATCTAGCTGGGGTCTTGGCAGTCGGTCTGTGCAAAGTTGTCCTCAACACCCATCCTGATCCCGACTTCTGGGTGTGTGGTGTGGTGGCTGTGGCACTGCCCACCGCCCTCTCGCAGCCAGCATAGAAAATGTGCCATTTCAACCTCCCTGCAGGAGAAAAATTGCTGTCCTTCTGCAGCATGGAGCCCTCAACCCCGAGTTCATTCCCTGCAAAGTCAGATTACTTGACTTACTATATAATGGCAGTGTTGTGTAAGAGGAGGCGTGCCTGTACTCTGTGTGCTTCTCCTGTCCCTTGGCCTTCTGCAGAAACAACGAGGCAAGCTGCCTGTTTTGATCTGGTTTTGGTTTCTTCTGCTCTGAGTGATGGTATTGGAGTTCAGGTTTGGGTTCATCTGCAAATAAGGGTGACTCGTGATCTATGGGTCTCTGGAAAATACTTTTTCGATATTCTAAAATTGGCTGATTTTCTGACTGGAACAAAAAAAATCTTGTCTTTTGGGTGAGGAAATCCAAGAGTTCTGCTTTTGCATCTTTGCTGTGGGATTTCAATTCCCAGGCAAATTAGGGTGAATTGCATGATTTTTAAAAACTGAGTGCATTCTGGGCTTGTGATTATCTTCTTTGTTCTCTCCCAATGGAAAGAATAAAAAGCACCTCAGGTAAAAAGTAAAGTCAATTGCAAGTCTCAGCTTTAAACTTGCTTGTTGATTTATGTTTATTAGCACAACTTTAAAATGTGTATGTCTGACTCCTAGAGTCATTAAGGGAAATCTTTGGAATTTAAAGTTGTGGGGGAAGCTGTCCCAGAAACAGCTCATATGTTAATGATGGTCCTGCAGATCCCTGTTATATAGCCAGAAATCTTGACGTGTGAGCTCTCCGCAATAGCCTCTCCCCAGACACGTCCTACAGATGCCTGAGATGAAGATGCAGAAATCAGTACAGAGCAGGGCTGGCTTGGTGGTGCACCGAGCCCCTGTGTGCTTCCCCTTCCACCTGCCACAGCGGGTAGAAACACGCGTGGGTACCACAGTCCTAGGAATGCATTTTTTCTCTGGATGGTGGCATAGTTTCCTATCAGTTAGGAGGAGCCTTGCGAGCTCTGGCAGTCAGTTTGTGTGCTGGGTGTTTCTGGAAGATGGATTTCTTTCCTGGGCTCTTTCCTGTCCCTCCCAGGCAGCAGCCTGCCTCCCGCTCTTTGGAAAATTTCTGGAGACAGAAGCTGTGCAATTTGTCTTTTGGAGAGCCTTTGGTATCATTTCCATGCTATGTACGGGTGGTTAATCATTCACCACGTGCTGCTTGTCTGCTTTAGCACCGCGCCAACGGGCAGACCTCTGGATTCTTATCTTCCTGCCTCGCTATGGGAAGCTTGCCCAGCGTACCTGCATCTCAGTGAAAAGAGCAATGCCATTGCTGTCATGTGGGGAAAGCTTGGTGGTCAGAGGGGTGGCTGGTACGTAGTTGTGAAAGGGGAGTTTGGCTCTTGGCTAATTGGGAGCTGAAGAATTGCTCCTATTTCCCAGTCAAAAGCTGGACGTGAGGCTGCCCGTGGGCTTCTTGAGCTTGCTGACTGCTCTAGGATGGTAGGAAAGCAGCAACCTGAATGGAAGAGTGGAAGGTGGAGACAGAAGAGTGTTGTTAGTTAAATGCTCTGGGCTGTGTTAGGCTGGTGCCCGATTGCTCCCTGGAGCAGGTATGTTGTCTCTTATCTTTGTACTGACAACTTTTGTAACCTGTGTATCCCCTGTGTGACCCCACTAGAGATGGCGTGACAGTTGAGAGACCCAGTATAGTAATACTGGCTGATGTTGCCTGAGCTCAGCTCTCCTGGCTGCTTCCTGCCTCTGTGCTCAGCCTGTATGGGGGTGTCCTTTCCCCTTGTAGCAAAGGGTTTCTAAATGCTCTGCAAGCATTGCTGAACCAAACATCGCCTGCCTGGGGTGAGGCAGCGAGCAGGAGACTCCTCTGAGATGTGCCGCTGAGAATGGGAAGTGTCTGTAGGCATCAAGCATGTTGGTGAAGAAAGATGCCAATTGCTTGATTTGGTTTTTTCCCCTCTTCTTTAGCCAGAAAACAGGTGGTGGCTGAGGTTTACCTGCCTCTCTGAGTAGCTGGACTGGAAAGTTTGCCCGTGCCTGTTTTTGCTACTGCTTTTCAGACCCTGGTAGACTTAAGTAACCTGGCCAAACAGTGCGCTCTGCTCTTGCATTTGGTGTTTTGTTGCCTGTGGCCACAGGTATCTGAATCCTGTGGAGCAGGTGTCAGCTGATGTTCACGGTTTGTGAATGATCCTGTCCCCTTGTCACATTCCCTCTGTGCATAGCTTGCAGGGGATGCTGTTTCTCTCACAACTAGGATAAACTGCGGCTTTCATGGATCATAAAGTGATACCCTTTTTCAGGGACTTGTATCCCATGGGATTCCTGCATGCATGACAGCCCGTGGGCAGATCTTGTAGCTTCAGGGCTGTAACTCTGGGAACTGAGATGGATCCTAAATAAATAAAACAAACAAAAAACCAAACAAAGAGGGGGAAGAGCACTAATTCCTTGCATTGGCCTATCATCAGGCTTGTGAAGTACAAGTTTCATGTCCTGCTGTGCCATGGGAGAGAATATTTCATGAGATGCCTCAGCTCATTTCAACAGCCTCCTTACCTTTTGACTCCTACCAGCTTGCACGCTCTTGAATGCCCTGCATTTTGGGGCAAAGGTTGGGAACATGGCTACATGGGTTTCTTTCTGTTCTTAGGCTGGGTGGCTGTGTGCTCTCCTCAGAGCTGCTGTGCTGCCTCTGAGACAGACTACCTCAGATGTGGGCAGAGGGAACCAGTCCTGGGGAGGCACAGTGAGCAAGCTGGCACGGCCTCCTTGTTTAACAGCTTCTGAAATGCTCTTGTTTTCTTAAAACATCTTCCCTTCACGCGAAAAGTGGAGCGGACCTGGGCCCTCCATCACGCCAGCCAGCAGAGCAGCTCTGCTCCCTGTGGCTCTGCAGATGTTCAGGGTGCTGGAAATGAGATGGAAAAGAAGCTGCAGGTTGTAGTGCCAGCACTTTTACAGGGGGAAGGTGCACCCTCCAAAGTGCTGGTTTGCCTGTGCCGTTCATCCAGGCTCATTCCCTGGCCAAAATCCAGCACCTGCCCAACTCCTACCTGCTGCACCTATATGGCTTCTGCTCTTCCCAGGTAATTTTAGGGTGGTGGGCACAGCCCTTAATGCTTGGTAATTATTGATGGCAGCTGTTCCTGCTGTGGCCAGATCCCCACAACACCGATTTTTTTTTTTTGATCTCTGTGGGATTCTTAGAAATGCCAAGTGAGAGACCTGTGCCTTTCCCTGGGAAAGGATGGCTTGGTAACGATTTCTCTGGGGATATTGCTGCAGGAGGAGGATTCAGTGACAGTTTAATATTTTATTTACAGTGTTTATGTGTTAAAAATGGGGGAATGAATGCTGTTTGCCTAAATGGCAGAAAATTATTTTATATTTAATTTGTCCCAGTGGCCCATGTGGCATATTAAAAAAAAAAAAAGAAAAATAAAATACATGGTTCACAGTAATAACGTTAATAAAATCCAGTTGGCAGAGCTTGCCTTAATTGTTAATCAAAGTGATGAGGTAGCTACTGTGTGGTAGCTGGGGCTTGAGGAGTGTGGCGGTCTGGGCAACCTGGGACTGTGTGTAGAGGTGTGTGTGGGTGAAACACAGACCTCCTGAGGATGTTTGGTGGGCTTTTTTGTTGCTTTTTTTTTTTTGGTGGGGATTTTTTTTTGTTACCAAAGCCTTCCCATTAAATAAGTGGGGAAGCAGCTGCAAGCTGTAGAGAGCAAAAGCGTTCTTTCATTGTGCAGCTGCTTCCCCAGTTAGATCTGTCTTTGCATATACAAAACTGCCCTAAGGTTTAAAAGCTGAAAACATGGCAGTGTTTGCTGGAAGTCTTTGAGATGCATCTCAGGTTGCTCTTTGCCGTGGTGAAACGCGGCCCAAGCGCTTGATCCTGAGGTGGGCATGTAGGGAGTCACTTGAAGGGTGAGGGGAGAAGACCCAGTTGTGTCCCGGTGGCACCAAACTGGGGCTGGCTGTGTTGGAACGCTGAAAGATGACTTACTGCTCTTAGAAAAACCTGCAGCTTAGCACAAAGGTGATGAAATAAAAAGGCGGGGAATGTGTGTGTGTGTGCCGGCTGGTTGTTCCTGCCCTGCAGCATCCTCTTGACAGTCTCAGGGCCTTGTTTTGGGGTTTTTTTTGTGCTTCTGTGGTGAAAACTACTTCTTTGTGTTCCTCCAGCCTTACCTGCCATGTCCTGTAGGAGGGTTATTGCTCTTTGGGGCTCATCATGTTGCTCATTGCCTTTGTTCTGCCTGTACAGCTCCTAGCGCAGGGGCCATGATCTACAACATGTCCCGTACTATCACATTAAGGTAAAGACACAACTAAAGTGAGACCTGTAGACTGGGAGACGAGCTGCTGTACTGACTGAACTGTGAACTCATCCTCCTTGCAGGCTTCAGTGCCTCAGTTTCCCCCAAAGTCTAAACCGGAGATTTTTGTCTGTTTCACAGGACTTTTGGGAGGCTTCAGAGGGCAGGAGATTGGATAACCTTAGCAAAACATTTGGTTGCATTTACCCTTTGTAGACATTTGAACCAGGAGTGGGATTAGCAGAAATGCAGGTCAGGGATGATCTGCTGTAAGAGGAAGACATCAAAGGCTCAGCACGGTGAGCTATGTGTGCTGACCAACAGGATTTATGACAAAAGGCTGTGTCCTTCCTGCTGCTGTCTTTCAATGTATTTTTATAAGCATGTATTCTTGCATCAAATAGAAGTGATAAAAGAGAGGAGCTGGACTGTTCTCATCAGATTTCCAGGTCAAAATTGTGCTTGTGGCTGTGGAGACAGTGAGATATATGGGAGCACGTTAAAAAAGGGGGGAGGGGGAGGAGAATTGTTTTTGGCTCTCACCTTTGCAGAGAAGTTAACCACGTTGTGCTGTACGTTGAGCATATGGGTAACTTATGAGTGCTGGTAGAGCCTGAGTTTTTGATAGGCAGCAGGGTTCTCTTTTTGGAGCTGCTTCAGGGGCGTCATTCCTGCAGAGACCTGCCCCAGCTCCTTCTGCAGTGGCAGTGGAGGTCCAGCAGCACTGCTGGTGGGTCAGCTCCATGCTGACTCATTTTGGGTCAGCCTGATGTGAATCAGGCTGCTGCGTGGGGCTGCCCCTGGGCCGGGAAGCTGTTTTAGCCAGTCTTACGATGCTCGGTTGGTGGTCCTGCCATGATGGAGCTGCAGGCTTGACTTTATGGGCCAGGATTCAGGGCTGCCATGGACAGGCAGGGTTAATGCTCCAACTTCTGACTCTGTTACAGCACAGGCACTGATGACACTTGGCTAAAGATGATGAAAATTATTCTTTCTCCTAGTTCCAAAATGTCTCATCATTTAAACTGAAATGTGGTCATTGTGAGGAGGCTTTGTTTTAAAGTAGCAGAGAGAGAAGAAGGAGCTGTGCTGAAACCTGCACTGGTCATTTTGTGGTCCCAGGGGGGAAAAAAATCTGAATATTTTTCTTGACTTTTTTATTTTGGACAGGCTGAATCCTGAAGCTGCCAGGTCTTGGTTGGAAAAGTGCTCTTATGCAATGAAGGTGTCTTCAGAGCTGCTCTGAAAGAGTCTTCCTGCAGAATAAAATTGGAAAACCCTGATGCTTCCCATCTGCTCGCATGCTGAGTGCCCCAAACAAAGTATTTTGTGCCAGACACTGTCATGCCCAGTAATGCCATGCTATACCTTTGTGCCTTTTACTATCAAGTATGCAATAAAAAGCATAATAAATTAAGAACAAGGGCATCTGAGAGCTGCAAAAAGCAGTGCAGCTCCTTGAGTAATTGGTGAGTTAGTCTCTGAGTGTGGGAACAGGGATACAGTAGCCGTGCAAATGGGAACCATCCCATCCACACAATGAAGTAAAAAATTTCCCGTCCTCCCAATGTAGTTTTCCAAAGTAATTTTAAATTTTAAAAATTAATAGTAAAGTATTGGAGTTGGGAAATGCGAGTGTTGAAGTGCTCACTGAAGGCCCCTGTTGCTCTGTGATTGTGATCATGCTGTAATTCCCAAGTGCTACATTATGCATGTGGTGTTGGTTTGGTTTTTTTCTGTGTACCTTTCCGTGAGACATTTTGGATCTAGTTGCATGGTACAAATCACCATGGTTACACTAAGGTGCTGTAAATGTTTCCTAACCTTCTGGGACATCTCAGTTTGGCTGAAGTACCTGTTTTATACCATAAAGGTAGGGCACAGCCTCCCAAAGTGATCTCTGGTTGGGTTGATGGGGCAGTGACAAACAGGTAGGGCATAACCCTGCCCCCTGCATAGGGATGCTGAGTTGCCACATCCCCACTGGTGCTGCACTTACTTCTGTGATGCTGAGGCTCTTGGGTTTGTGTTTGAGAATTGGCTCCCCTGGCAATACCAGGCTGGGATGAACACAGTCATGTTTCTCCCCTTGCTTGGAGTCCAGTGTGGTGTTTATACTGACCTTAGGTTGGCAGCAGAAGGGTTAATGAAGTCACAATTTCACAAAATCTGTTGGGGCAAACGTGCATCGCTTTGCATCCTCTCTGCATTTGGGTGGTCTAAGTCTGGTTGGGCCGTGCCCCGATATGCCCCATTGCTGTGCTGTGCTATGCCTGCTATTGAAGCAGCTCTGTGGGGCATTTCCAGTCTGTGCTTGGAAAACCAGACCACACTGGTTGGGCACTCCCAAAGAAATTTTGGGAAGGGCTGGGAAATCAATGTTCCTTGAGCACTAGCTGTGCTCAGCACAGAGGGGCCGTCAGGTCAGGCAGTGATGACATGTGTCCAAATGAGGTCTGGCCTTGGAGAGCAGCTGTCAAAAGGTCCATTTGGCCAAGTGTGAAAGGGTTTTAAGTCAGTGGATGGACTGCTGGCTTGGGTCAGGTTCTGGAGCAGACACAAATCTCATGCTTACGTGTTAGGCGAGCCAGGAGGAGGTGGTTTATGGTGAAAGTAAACAATGCTGTCCTTATAGTGCAGGGTACAGATGGAGTCACATCGAGTAGTAGGGGAAATCTGCCAATCTACTTGCATCTCTTAGCTTACAGCACTAGTAAGAATAATTATTAGTTATAAGTTATTTACTTGTTAATTTTCTGAGGCTCAAAGCCTGACCTTCAGGAAGGATGGTCTGGATTTGAAGGGAAACACGGTGGGGTGATATAAATGACTTGACATCCTATGAAAAACAAGTTATTTGGTGTATTCTCCTTTCTGCTGCCATTCATTGTGTAGCTCGGCCCAATGTGCTTGGTACCACTCTGACCTTTGCTGCCTTGTGAATCAAGGGGGCTAACTGGGTGCTCCTGCCAAACCCCCATGGTTTTGGACACATGAGTCTCAGCATGGCAATAACCTGACAGTAGAGTCCTCTCACCCTTGCCATCTTCCTTGGGGCAGTGGGTCCCACCAACTTTGAGGAACTAGCAGGGACAGTGTACTGTGGGGACCTTGTTAGAAGCATATGATGTGTGCAAAGCTGAGCCCGTTAAATCTTGGTGCCCTAGTTAACCGGGATTTAGTCCTTCCAACCTGTCACAGCCCATCTCATTTTTCCTCCTCTTTAGCTAGAGGATTATAATTGTTGCATTGAGCTTAGAGGGGATTGGAATGCTCTATCTTTCTTCTGCCTTTCCCCCAAATCTCCTAAGAGGCATCATAAAGAAGGGTCAGAAGTGGATAAACAGTTATTAGCATCTCTGCCAGTGCTGAAGAGGGGGTGAGAAAATTTTCCCTGTCCTTTCACATCTGCCTTCTTGCATGGGGTGCTCTGTGGCCTCCTGAGCTGGGGCAGCTCCCTGGTGTAGTGGTATTAGTCCGTGTCCCCAGATATGCAAGAGCAGGGACTTCTGGCAGTCAACTGGGCAACAGCAGCTGCAGGAAGGGAGAGTGCTGGTGGGAATGGGGTGTATGAAGGGGGATCCCCTTCTTATTCTGGTGCTCCTCCTGTACCTTAGGAGTTCTTTAAGGCGTTATTCTAGTTCCCCAGCTCAAGAGTGCGCAAAAGGAACATGTTGCTGCCCGTGGATTCAGAAAACTCAATATGCAGATGCACTCAGTTCCTTTGATTTGGCTTCAGCAGAGTCCAAAACAGTAACATCTAAAGTTTAAATTAAATATCTTGACTTTTTTGGGGGGTGGGTGGTTGAGCGAGGCTGTTCACAGTGGAAGAATCCTTCAAAGTGTTAGCAGAAATGCATGGTGACCATTTGAACTCCCTAGTTTATATAGCAATGAATCTAAGAAATTAGGAAATAATGCAGTGCACAACATTCATTAGAAGTCCAGGAATTTGCTAAACCGAGTCTTGTGACAGATTTGTTAAGACTAAGTAAATTTTCTTGTCCAACTTTCTGTTAATGCTTTTATGATGCCACTAGAAACGCACCTCCCACTGCTATATTTAACTTGCTGGCCTCGTGTGAAGCTTTAACTGTGGCCTGCACCATTCTCTCTGGCAAGGACAGCCATGAAGCATGTTGCCAGAAGGTTATTTTGAATCATTAAAGGCAATTTGTATCTTTCCAGTCTGGAGTAGGTGAGTGGAATCTGAACGGAAAATACTTTTATCTAGATCAGACTTTGCTTTTTCTTATTTCTGCCCAAGGTAAATTCCCATATCACTGTCATTGTCCCCTATCAGAGGTGGGTAAACTTGGATGCATTTTTATCGTTGCCTGTCAGTTGGTGGCCCTTGAGAGTCAGATGCTGTCCCTTCGGGCTGAACAGGAATAAATCTCAGGGTGTTTGCTGAGCTCTGGGAGCTGGACTTCAGCCTCTCCCACCTGAGCCCTACTACTGAATGGTGTTTAAATGCTCCTTGGTGGGCTGGGGTCGGCAACCGGCATGACAGCAGGGCTCCTTAGGGATGCTGCTGCTTCTTCAGTCTTCAGCCTGTCCTAGGAGAGTTAAATTCTCAAATTTTCAGGGTGAAGTGAGGTTCCCTGTGTCACAGCAGTTGGTTTTAATGCTGAGTAATATTTGTGTCTGGATTCAAATTCTGTGCTCAGACCAATAGCCTGTGTGGTTTGCTGCTCTTGAGAGGAAAAAATACACTGTAGGCACTGTCTCTGCAGGAAAAAAAGAGTATTTGCACCTGGGAACATGCTCCTGGCATTAGTGGTATGTAGTGTTTCTTGCCTTGCTGCAAAGTTCTGGTAGCAGGAAGGTAACAGTGCAGCGAGTGCCTGCGTGCTGAAGAGCAGACATTCCTGTCCAGCGGCACGTGGCACAAGTTGTAACGGGCAATACCATCTGACTGGGCATATGGCCTTTTGGCCACGAGTCATTAATAGTCAAATGCAAACAGAAGCAGCAACACCTACTTTTGTAGGAGTAGAATTTTACAAGGACGGATTCAGCTAGTTGTATCAATTTCTCCCCAAGACAGGAGTCTGAATGTAGGGCATTCGCTGCTGCAGATGTCAAGAAGGGGTAGGTGACTCTTTCAGACTCTAGCAGTCTGAGTAACATCAGTTGGATAATGGAAAGTTACAAATGGATGACTAGGCCTTTGTCCCCGTTGTTTTGGCAAGTGATACTGGGTAATATCTGCTGCTAGTAATTCTGTAATGGAGGCAGGGGGAATTCTAGCGGTCTAAAGCATGAGGGCCCCAGGGTATAGCCTGTGCCTGAGTTGGACAACTCACTCTGTAAGGGAAGCTGGAGACCATCCTTCCTAATCAGAGAGGTAAAGACCAACGTTTCTGGGGCAGCAGCAACAGCCACCTCAAGAAGGGTCCTAACAACTGCAATCAACTCTGACTTGGCTCGTCCTGTGTGGAGCCAGGAGTTGGACTCAATGATCCTTATGGGGTCCTTCCAACTCAGTAGATTCTATGAGTCTATTAAATTTTCCTAGTATATTAAGAGAGCTGGCTGTATGTCATGGCCTAATGGTGTTATTGCAGAAAGCAGCAGACAAGAGGATGATTTTTCTTGATTTTCTTTGCTGCATGGGAAAGGGGCAGCCCCCATTTGATTCAGCTGCTAGGCAGCCAGATTTCTCTCTGGTGGTCAATAAACAAATTTGTGCTCCAGAAACTGGAGTACTGGCTGCTATAGTTACAACTTACTTCCTGGTGTCAGATTAGTTAGAACTTAGCTATTAGAACCAGCGAAGGATCAGTCTACTAAAAATGTGCAGGCTGAAAGGGAATCCTCATTTCTACATTAAACAGATTCGTAGTGGCATCTGTTCTGCCCAATCATTTTTACAGGGGAAACAGTCCAGAGATGGTAAGATTGAGACACTTCAATTGGTACTTTTGGTAATAAACATTTTTTTGTGTTGATGCATCTGGTGCACTTGACTCCTCAGAAATGCAGTAAGTGCTTAAGCATCTTCTTTTACAGATCAAGGCTCTGAGGGGGCTCCAGAACGGTTAAAGTCTTGATTTACACTGATTGCTCAGGCTCCACTGACTTCCTCTTTGAATGTCTTTCCCACCGGGCATTTGATTGACATCCCTTTCCCTAGCTTCAGTGCATGTGCAAATAGTCTAGGCTGTTTTGCAGAGAGGTGGGAGGTGGATCAAGGAAGAGTGAGGTAAATACACCCCAGAGATGCACAGTGCCAGCGTGCGTTGCCCACCAAGGAGGATGCTTCTCCTCTTGGGGTGTCTTTGGGATGAAGCATCGAGTGCTCAGGTGTCTGTTTGCAAGTGTGACATCTTGCAGTGATGCAGGGTGGTGAAAGCCCTCGTAATGAGTGGCTTGAACAAGGCACACAGTAACAAGTTGTCCAGGGATGGTCCACTGGCTCCTGCCTAGCAGAAGTGTTGCTGTGATTTGTGTTTACCAGGCTGTGCAGCTGAATTTTATCCTTAAACTGGAATCCTGGCTAAGGTAAAATCCCTCGGATGAGATACATCCCACTTGCACAGGGTTCTTGATTAGAAGATTTCATCATAAACATGGGAATCTCTCTCTTGTTAATATGGTGGGGAATGGAGATTAACTACATCAGCAAGAACGTGGCTGTTGCTTACTATTTCCGTGAAATGTGCTTGGTGTTTGCAGACAGGGATGAAGTTCCATATGATACTGCTGTACCTCCACTATTATGCTTTTAATTATTTAATGAATTACTGACTTTTGAGTTGAGGTAGCTCCACAAGGCTTGCTACCTGCTGATCAGGAGATGCTTAAAACTTGCACATTTAAAAATTCCTAGATCTGCAGCGATAAAGGAAAATCACGGTGTACTTAAATTTTTAATAGCAACTTTCTCCTAAAATATCTCTGCTCTCCTCTCCCATACTGCCACTAGCAAAAAGAGAGAGAGAGCGCAAGGAAGTCATTCACTGTGATAACGAACAGCTTAGTTTGGGGCACAAGTAGATCTTGCATCCCATTTCTCTCTCCTCTGTCCTCCCACCCCCTCCAGTTTAGCTGGCCAAGGGATATAATTTTGAAAGTGTCTGAAAAAGAGAAAATCCACTGGCTTTGCAGAGCTCAAGAACTGGAGATTAAACTTGCTTGTTGGGTTCTTCTGTGTGAAACCTAGCTTTCAGCACCAAGGATTAATGACTTATATTCAGGTTTTGAAGGGTCTGTGTCTCTCAGAGGGAATGATGCAGGAACAAAGCACGTAAGCATCATTTGACATGCTTGTCAGTGGGGTGCAGCAGGGCTCTCCTCTGAAGCTAACAGGAACAATTGGATCACTGGAGAGTTGGTTTTCATGGTTTTTTTTCTAGCCAATAATAGTCATCTATCTCCTCAGGGACATTTTCTTTTAGTTGGTTTTTCTCCTTTCTTCTTCCCCAGATGGAGATCATGGTATAAACAGGTTGCTAAGGAGAACTATTTGCTTCCCCTGCCTAAAAAAGAAGTGAACGTATGGGAGCTGTCTCACAGAGACAAGTTTTGAGGCCTCTCTTAACTTGGCAAAGACTAAGCTCTCACCCCAGGAGCCTTGGGGAGCAATGCCAGCACGGCAGGCAGAGCCCACATAGATGGCCTGCAGAAACAACAAAGTGTGTTTTGAGGAGATCAGTGTTGTAGCAGCTGGGCACACTCCTAGAGTGTGCTGGGCCAAATCCCACTCTGACTCTGAAGGAGATAAAAGTTGTCATTTTCAGCTGCTTCTGTCCTCTAAACACAACTGTGAGGAGATCAAGGGTATTACTAGAGAGGAGACAAGTATTGGTCCATCTGTTTAAATAAAAACTGCTCTTCAGTGAGTGCTTAATTACAGACACTCTCTGCACGCTTCTTCCACTTTTTTATGGGATTAAAATCTTTACAAGTTTTCTTCATCCCTTTTTATTCTGTACTCTCGAGTCGTGAGTTACGGGTGAAAGGGCCTCCTCTACCAAAAGCGATCTGATGGAGGGTCTTGCCTGGAAGATTTTATTTATTTGAGTGTGAGGTTTTTTTCAAGTTTAAGTGGACACTAAGTTGAAATGTAAAGAAATATCTCAAAATTAAGGAGGGCAGAAAAAGCATTTCCGCCTGTCCTTGAGATCTCAAGTGTGCAGTGCCTATCACTCTCTTGCAAGAGGAACAGGCTTGTGAACCTGTTAAGGTGCTTGAAGAGTCACTGACCTGCAGGTATGGGGTGTCTTCCCTGTCCAGAACCCCCCACTCAGTTTCTGTGCAGTTTTTTAAAATGTCTAGCTTGCAGTTTGAGGGCCCAGACATGAATGATTTTAAACTCTGATGTATATCTGAAGAGCAGAGTTATAGACCCTTAGAACAGATAAGAATTTAGTTAAAAGAGAATTTACTGACAATCCATGAGAATTTACTGACAATCCATAGCTTATTGGATTCCTCCATGTAAAACCTTGTGGTGAGGGTTAACTGGTTAAACTCATATCTTACAGAATAAAATTTCTAAGAGAAGAGTAATGTAAAATTGCCTTACTGGCTCAGAAAAGCATAAAAATGCGAGTTTAAAGTAGCTGTTGCCTGGCAGAGAACACTGATACCCACTTTTAATTATGGGACAATATTAAAAAGAAAATGAATCAGAGTCTTTTCTATCCTTACGGTGAATTGGAGCAGTGAATTAAAATAAACACTTTGGGTATGAGATTTGCAAGGCCTTTCAGATTAAGGACTTGTGTAGAGCTGGAATGTGGTGTTTTTTTGAAGCTGTTTGCCACTCTGCAGTTCTCCCTTTGAGCTGAGAGGAAAAGGTGGTGTTAATCACTTCTCAAGGGCTCCGCAAGGCATTGCTGCGGTCTTGTGAGCATCATTGATTGTGTCCTCCGAAAGATCTTGCGGGGGCCATGCAGCTGGAAGAAGGGATGGGCAGCTGTGGTAGCTTGCTGAAAGAGGCGAGAATATTTGATTTAAGAGCCTGCAGGCACTTATTACTGTTCATCTTGGTCTTTTAAGGCACTAATCTTGTATTTTGCTCTGCAGGTTACCATGAACAACTGTGCCATTCCTCCAGATTTTGCTAGCTGCCGGTAGGGACAGTGCTTGGGAGGTCAAGAAACACAGGAGGAACTAGTTTTACCAAGAAATCCCTCCATCTGTCTGCAAATGATGCTTGTATTTCCTTGTCCCTGTGTACTGCTTCCTTTTTGAGCTGTGAAAGAAGCAGAGGCTGAGCCAGTGCAGCCCCACACCAGTAGTACATGGGGGCTCTGCTAAGTTGTGAGAGGCCTGGGGGCAGAGAGGTCATTTTCCAGTAACTGGCCTGAGAAGACACTGAGGGTTGTGAGGTCTGTTTGGAAGGAGTGGGGAGGAAACAGGAGGAACGAAGGCCAAGTTGGTCTCCAGCAGATGCTGGCTGTGGTCCCTGAGAAAAAGCATTTTTGCTCTATTGCCACTGATTTTACTCAAGGTTAAAGCACTTGGGCAGAGGTGAAGACACCATTCTGGGAACATTTTGCTCCAGATACATTGTGTGGAAAATCGACAGGAGACAGCCACGTCCGATGATGTCCAGCAAGTCTCAACTTTATTCGGTTACACATCGCACTTTTATGGTTACAATAATTAGCTTATGCATATTGCAAAAATTGAGCTCCTAATTGGTTCAAGATAAAAGAACATCTCTGCCCATATTGGCACATACTCCGAATGCCTATGGCTTCTTCCCCCGTGCTTAGTTCCTCTTTCCCATACTTTACTATCTTAAAGACATAACGTCTTTGTTGCATCCACCACGTTTCTCACACCCTTACTGCTTGACCAATTTCACTGTACCAAGCTCATGGCCTTTGGCCACCAGCCATGATTCCACAAAACTCTCTACAACGTTGACTACAAAATTCTTATAGCCTGGTATGAACTAGGGGCTGAGAGGGATAACAGTTCTGTCACTTGCCCGGTATCATGGAAGTGTGCAGTGGAGGGTGACATTAAGTTGTAATGAACTGAAAGAAGTTGAGGGAATTCCTTTCCCTCTTGCTTTAAAACTTGTTCCTTCATACAAAAATGGTGGTCTGGGAAGAGATCGGAGTGCTGAACGTGTGTGGGAAAACAGAGGATGAGGATGAGTTCTCTGTATATGCTTTTCCAACTTGCTGCTTCTCTCCAGTTTTTCAATAATTTGGGAATTTGTTCTGGTATGTTGCTCTTTGTTATCATAGGAGTGTGTTAAAGGCATATCTGATGAATGCTGGAGTGTACGAGGGTGTATGAGCTATATCTGTTAATATGTTACCAGGTTAAGGAAGGCCATTTGCTGGGGTGCTTGCTACTCCCCCAGCTCCAGTTCAGCACTGAGTGGAGGGACTGTGACGAAAGGTGCTGTTTGGACTTGGAGCCCTCAGTTCAGCTCCATGGGCTGCTGCAGCAGCCTTGCTGGAGAGAACCTTGTGTTTTGAGCCACTAGCCTGAAGTCTGGCTCCATAACCCAGGGAGTGAATACTAACCTGGAACTAGAAAAGTCTTACAGCCTCTGACTCAGTGCATGGAGGGACAGCCTGAGGGGAGGGGGGGAAGGCGAGCAAGAGGAATGGATAAAGAAAGTTCATTTGGACAGAAAGTATTTTGCTATGTGGCAAGACAGGACCAACTTGATCTCCTTTTGCTTTTTTCCTCTGCACTCTAGGCTGCAGAGAACAGCATCTGTTTAAACACCCCTGTAGAGTTTCTTCACTTTTAGATGAGGAAGGAAAGGGGCAGTAATGTTTTAGTAAACGTGAGGTGTGGCTATGCACAGTTTCTGAATGGAATTGTTAGTTGTGTGGGTGCATATTGTCATCCTTGAAGTTCTTGTGGCAGCCCAGCTATGCCTACCTACTGTAATGATATTTTAATTGTAATAACTTCTGGAGACTTTTTCAGTACAGAGGTTTTTCATAATCTCTGTACTTATTTTCCTGTCTTATTTAAAGCAGTAATTCAGATCTAGTGTTTCTCCTACTGCTCTGGGTGATGCAAACAAAATAGTGATGAGACATTTGAACTGCTGAGCAAAATCATTGGGGGTCAGAGGCATGCCTCCTCGTATCTGCCACAGGAACTGACATACCTACCTAATGAGAGACCAAACCTGATTGGTTTGGCTGGTGCGCTTCTGTCCCCACCAAGCAGAAGTAAGTCCATCTTGGATACCTTTAGTTTGAAAGCCTCAGAGCCCACCTGCAGGTGGATTCCTTCCTCTCGGGTTTCTTGTGTCTGGGGCATCCCTAAGCAGGACTTGGGGCATCCAAAAGCTAGGGACAAGCCAGGTTACAGTTCGCTCCTGTGTGAGGGTCCACTTGCCCAAGACTGGATGACTCATGTGTGCATCCTCTGATGAAGTCACCAAGGCAGCAGTGACTTGTAACAGGTCCAAGTCTTTAGCTGGAGGTGATGCCTGAGACCTGCAGCAGAGGCTCCCATTAGTGAAGCACTTTCAACGCCGCTGGTTAAAAGTGCAATAAATGAGCATTTGCTTGTGATGGTTCACCAGAGTTGTAGTGTCTCGACCCATGAGGTTTTGTTAGATATTTCAATGTTCCCAGGACAATGAGCTTCCTTGAGATAGGTACCTCTTTTTCTCTTGAAACTTACCATTACATCTCAGAGCTGTCACGGTAGATTTTGAACTGTGTGACACTGGTTAATGCAGAGAGATAAATTGCTATTCATTACCTTTGCCATGGAGTGTGGTCTGTGTCAGTTGTCTCTCTCAAGACACACGTTTTTGAAGCAGTCCATCCCACACTACAATTACACTTCAGTGAGGAAAATCACTTTTTGCAAAAAGAAGCATGATTTCTTCCCTGGTCTGTGGTTAAAGATCAGTAGACTTTTGAAAGATATCTGTCTGGTTCCCTCTAACAAAATGATTCACTTGTTGTTCTGCACGACTGACACACATCTACCCCAGGCCCTGAGCATCACCATGCAAACCTCTCCTGCCTGTGTTTAAGGACGTATTTGCAGGAACAGAACCAGGCAGCTGCTGTCTGTGAACTGGCACACAGAAATGGGTAGAGTGCAGCCCTAGTAAATCAGGAGGGTGGGTTTGCAAAAATTGCTCCAGTTCATGTTGGATATACCTTACAAAGATTTGATGCTGTGAGGCAGTTCTCTGTTTAACTTAACTGCTAGTTCCTAATGAAGAGTGTGTTGCTGAGCTCTTCCGCTCCACCTAGTTGGGGCACTGATTGTTTAAAGGTCAGCTTTCCTCTGTTACCCGAATGTGCCAAGTGTTTGGCTCTTTCTGATTTTCTTTTAAAAAAAAAGGCTTCTGGCAAAAGGATACCTTTCTACTTCTGGGAGGATTCTCCCTTGCATAACCTTGACTCTGAACATGACCACAATTATATTCAGTGGGGTAAATGTCTGGCAGTCAACTTGTTTCATCTTTTCCAGGTTCCTTGGAGTAGTTGATGAATGACATAATGACCAAACCATTGACAAGTGTATGTTGATATGGCAGTTCTGGAAGACACCCTTATGTTAGTTGTATTAAGGCTTCAGTAGGTCGCTGTCAGACCCAGGAAGCAGCCTCTTGTGCTGGTCTTGTAAGCTGCTTTTGGCTGAGCTGTTTAGGGGAGAAGCTGAAAGTGAGTTCTGGTACTAATGTGGTGATCATTCTGAGAAAAGCTAATCACAGGAGCTCCCCGAGGTGGTAAGGAGGCACAGTAGCGTGGTACACATCAGTGTGGGTAGGGTAGCAACACTGTGCTGGGTGCAGGCATCAGAAATGGCTTTGGTGAATGAAGTGGGCAGAGCCCTGCAATTGCAAAGGGGTGTGAGGCAGGAGCTGAGCATCTTCTCTCAGCACTCTGCTCCCAGGTAGCAGGTCCTGCTGTGTCTGCTGCGCACTGTGACTATTAATATTCTTCTCTCATAACTGGGAACTGGCTCTGTTTGCACTGGGTAAGAACCTAGCTTTAAAAACACCCAAAAGCAACAAAACAAGCTAAAAATTACTATGGTATCGCTATAGTAACAAACATCTAGAAATGCAGCTCGTTCTGTGTATCAGCTGCAGGCTCGGGCTTTACAGCCTGTGCCCCAGCAATTGCATATGCAATCGGAGACAGAAATGATGCTGTAAAGGGAAAACAGAAGCAGGTTTATGATACCTTGGGATCCTTCCAAATGAGGACCTACTGCTGCTCCCTCTGAGGCAGGCTAGGAGCGGTTGCAGGCTGTTGGTACACATCTGTCATACCCAGGCAATCAGAGCTGAGGGGCCAAATGCACTTCACAGCACTGTTAGGGCTGAGCAGAAATGGCTGATTATGGGATCAGCATTGGAATCTCCTGAATTTGGAGTTTGAGAACATATTGGTGTCTCATCAGGCTTTTGGGGGGGCTTTCACTAGCTGGAGGCAGCAAATGCATTTTGCATATAGGGTATCATTTGCAGCTTCCAGCAGCACATTCAGCAACAGGGCTGGGAGAAGGCAGGGGGAGATCAGCTTCTTCCCTGGGCTGGTGTTTAGTTCTGTGTGTAGAGGTTCTGGATTTTGCTTTATTTGCATTCTGGTCTTCCATTTTCACTCTGTTAATGGGCAGCATTAAAGTCCGTGAAGAAGGAGGGGAGGTACCAGTAGCAGAGAGCTTTTAGTTTCTGGCTACATGGAGCAGGTTCTTCCAAAGCACCCCTAAAACATGGGGTGTCCTGGTAACTCAGACATCTTCTCCTTGAGCATCTCCCAAAACATGTCAGCATTGGGCAATAGGGAAGAAGGGGAAGGAACTTCTACCAGGGCAATTATGGAGGTATAAGGGACCCCACTATAATCACGGAGGGTGATGTTAGGAGAGAAGACCACCTGTCCTGAGGAGGCCTGGCTTTGAAGAGGAGGAAAGACCTCAAAATAATGCCTCCTAAGAGAGGTCTTGTTTCCCTGCAACCTTCCCAGAGGGATAATTCTGAAAGGATCCTGTCATGTGAAAAGGAAGCTGCCTCTTGTAATGCAAGGATTTCTTCATCTCACTGCTGCTCTGGCTCCCTTGGGACCAAGTTGCAGGCTGATTCTTCCTGACTACCATTTCTGGCTTCAAATTAGTTGAAGCTACTGAGTATGAGATACCACTGGGGACTTGATCTGGATGCTTTTGGCATGCCACTTGTTTCTGTTCTAGTTTGCATGTGACTGCAGGGAAGCAAGAGAACTCCAGGGAGCTCAGCCTCCTGCATCAGGGCACATGCCAGCTTGTAGTTACCAATTAATGCTGGTAGCGACACGCATGGCAGAACTAGCTTTGTGCTGTCCCCTGTAATTCAGGATTGACCTCTGTGCTGAGTGCTTGACTCTACAACCTTAAATATGCTTTTTGATACTGGTCTGGAGTATAGGGGGCAAGGGAGAGAGCTTGATGAAGTAACACATGTAGACAGACAGAGAAGTGCCCTTCAACTAAGGTAGACGAAGTCCTGAAGGACATGCTCCTGTAAAAGTAAAATGAGATCTCTCTCATTACTGGTTTCAGAGCGCCAGAGCAACTCATGTTGCTTAAACATCTGTTAATTATGGTGGCAGGGGTAGACTGCCACTGTTCTGGGTACGTGGGTGAATATGCTGCCTGGGTGTAGTCCTGCCACATTCCGACTCATTCTGTAGAACACCTTTTACATCCAACCAGCTACAGTAAGAAATGCACATTTGAGACTCTGTCATGCAGAGTTAAAGGTTTAATTCCCCTTTCACATTCACCTTTTGACATTTAAGGGTAGGTCTCCTGCATCTTGTTCCCTCTCTAACAGTTCTTCCAAGATTTTTGGTGGTTGGTTCTCTGGTTTGTGTTTTTTAAAGTTTATTTCATGATCTCTTTGGTGCTGTCTGTCCCCATGCTTGCAAACACAGCTGTGCTTTTGGTTTTATTAATTTTTTTAAACAAACATGTCAGCACTTTTCCTTTGTTCATGTTTGTTCATGTCCATGTTCCTTTCTGGAGCCAGAAATGCTAAAACCCAGTAAGAGCAAGCCAGAAATGTGAAGAATGTCTCAACATCTTTTTCTGTTTGGGAGAAAATGAATTGCATTACAGACTCCATGTCTCTAACAAGCTGTATTGCACTTAACCTTTACCTTGCCACCACAACCTCCAGCTAGAACTATATACGTTATTTGTCTTCTGGGTAATGAAGGCAATTTAACAACATATGAGTTAGAATGGTTTCTAAACACAAGCTGTTTTCCAGGATGAGTAAAGGTTTGGAAGAAGGGGAACTTCAGTCTGTTAAACCGTTTGGTTTTTCCAATAGAGCGTAATGAAGTCATGAGTGTGAGTACTCTGTGTGTGTGTTTGTTTCTCTCTGCTTGTGTTTCTGTTATGGCTGAAATCCTGTCCTGGGAATTTTGCCACTGGATTTCACTGGTAATTTACAGCACGCTCAGGTTTTTTCATTGTGTTCTTCTGAACGCAGGCAGTGCCTCTGTGTTTCATGCTGCTCTCTGCAGAGAGGAGCAAACAGACCTGACAGAGCAGAGCTCATTGTCATGAGCAACCCTATGGTTTTAATGGACCTGTGACATGACTGAATGTATCTATGTTTTATTTTTCATTCATGTTTAGGAAGGCTGCTGAAGGCCCAGGCTAAATTCTTTGACCATCCCAGCACTGGTGACTTTTTGGAGCTGTGCTCTCTCTTTAGTGATAGAAATCTGTGTGGTGTAAAATGTGCCTGCTTGGTGCTCCTAGGCAGTGGGAGGTAGCTGGGCTGTTTTGCTGCCCAAAGATGTGAATGGAGTTCACTGAGTCCTACTGGTTATACTCGGCTGTCATACTTTAGAAGCAGCAAATCACAGAATCAAGGAACACTTTGGGTTGGAGGGGACCTCAAAGATCATCTAGTTCCAATCCCCCTGCCATGGGCAGGGACACCCTCACTAGACCAGGTTGCCCAAAGCCCCATCTAACCTGGCCTTAAACGCTTCCAGAGATGGGGCTTCCACAACCTCTCAGGGCAACCTGTTCCAGTGCCTCACCACCCTCATAGTAAAGAATTTCCTCTTAACATCTAATCTAAATCTACCCTCTTTCAGCTTGAAGCCATTCGCCTTTGTCCTATCACTACAGTCCCTGGTGAACAGCCCCTCTCCCACTTTCCTGTAGGACCCCTTTTAAGTATTGACATGCTGTAACTAGGTCTCCCCGGGGCCTTCTCTTCTCCAGGCTAAAGAAGCCCAAGACCAATAAGCATCTCCAAAATGCATCCAATAAATCTTGAGATGGGAAAACTGTTTTCCTTGACACCATCAGTTACACTCATGCAACATTCCTTGGGGAAGCAGAGGGTGAGGGGCACAGTCCCAGCTATCAAAAACAGACCCCCACATTTTTCTTGTAACACATGCATGAACTCTTAGTTTGAAAACTTGCTCACAGAGTGGAAACTGGGGAGCTGGTGACTGAGCTGGTGACTGGGCTGTGGGCCAGCCTGTAGGCAGGGGTAGGGACAGGACTGTCAGGAGTGCAGTCTTTGTGTGGTGTGAGGAAAGTGGGACTGGACTGCTGGGCTCTGGGAGCTTCCCAAAGTTGAAAATTGTGCCCTTTGTCTTCACTGTCTGGGTTTTGCATTTCTAGGTATCTACCTTTTTGTCCTCCGTAAGTATCAAGGCAGAAATATTATTCTTTCTAAAGAAAAGCTGTGAGTTCTCCTAACAACCCAGGAGTTGCATCTTTATGAGACAACCTTACAATATGAGGCTCGTAACAGAACTGTGAGCGCTGTATGTGCAGAGTCAGATGATGGCTGCCCTTTGTATTCAATTCTGATTGTCAGTGATGGATTTTAAAGATCCTCGCTGGTCATTGCAATCATTGACCTTATTTTGCTGCAGTTTGTACCTGCAGGTGAGACAAACGGCTGTGTGAGGGACCATGTCGCTTTGTGCTGGGAGAGACCTGTGTTTCCGTGAGCAGTGGTTGTGGCCGTACCTGTCCTGACTCTATTTCAAGCCTGTCAGGTGCATGCATTTTTGTGATGCCCACCTCAATGGGTCTGCTCCTTATATGCCCAGCTCTTTCTTAGTTGACAGTGATTAAATGGCAGAGCAGAGAGGCTGTTGAGGAGGCCTCTATTAATAACGTGATTGAAGCCTAGAATGACAGGGACCTGCACAGCGTAACACAGGGGTGACAGGCATATATGAGCCCATTTCATAATTCTTCATTGGTATGCACCATCCTTGATTAAATTTGCTATTGGGGAGGTAAACTTAATAAGCCTTTGCAGATGGAGAGCCAAGCAGGAGTAGAGTGCAGCTCTGAGGGTCTTGTCAGTTCAAATTGATGGCTGAGCCCTGGCATTGGAGCAATGCAGTAACTGAAAAATTAATCAATTAAAATGGAATATCATTTGGCTCCTAAACAAAATGCCGACAGGCTGATATTCTCAGATCTTTACTGACAAATAGACAATGAGTTTTTCCACTGTTAGAAGACAACGTTGCATGGCACAGAACGTATCTGAGTGAATAAGGTCTTGTGGGGAAGGACTCATTTTTGTAATAAATCATGGATGCATGTGCACCATGCTATTGTCACTACAGAACGAGTATCAGTGCAGTCCCTGGGGATAGATCTTATGGCTTCAAGCCTCTGCAGTGCAAGTCCATGTTGTGAGTTGAAGGTCGTTCTTGAACTTCTCTGAGAAACCAGGCCATGATTCAATAGGGACACGAGGAGTTATAAGTCACTCTCTTAACACCAGCGTGGTGGTTGGTTTACAGACAAGTTGCATTTTCATATTGGGCCTGGCTGACTCCCAACCAGTGGGTCCTGCCAAGAGCTTTTCTGTGTAACATTCAAAACTGATGTGAGGAACAGCTGAGTGGAGCATCATGGTAAATTACCTGACTCATCAAGGTCACGTCCCATCCAGGTGATACTTCCTGGGAAGTCAAGCTCCATGCCGACTCTGGGGCTGTGGGCCAGCCTCCAGGAGCAGCATGGTACCCCAGCTGGCACAGAGGCAGGAGCATGGCTCCCTGAGGCCAGTCTGCCATCCTGCCTGGTCTGCAGGATGTGCTGTGCTTCCCACCTGTGCTGTGCAGCTATCTGCAAGAAGCTGTAACAGGATCTATCTGGTGATTAACGGTGGGGAGAGAGGAGAGAGTTTGTGCAGAATTTGGTAACATTCAAAGTCATGACTGTTTGAGCAAGACCCACTAAAGAAAAAGTATTTTAGGGAAGAATCTTTCCTCACTGGAAGATGGGGAGGGAGAAATTCCCAGCTCCTGCTGTGGGGCTGGGTTTGTCCCTGGTAGGGATGTGAAATGTCCCCTTGTCTTCCTGGCTCAGCTGTGGGTGTGCACAGTATTTCTGTGGTGTGTGAATGCTGGCTAGCTGCAAAACCACACAATTTTAATGATTAAAAAGGTACTTCAACTTCCTTTCTCTAGCCTTAGTGAGAAGCCCTTACAGCATCATCTTGAAGGCAAAGAAAATGAGCCCCAAGCTTAACATAATTAAACACTGAAATGCTTTGGGTGAGCACTGCCCACTCTTTGGTGCTAGCAGACCTCTGTTCATCTCTTAGATAACTGGTTCACTGCTGACTACGTTAGCAGCTTAGGAGGCCTAAAGTTGCTTTCTCCTCTGTGAAATATCCATGTCAGCATCTGTCACTCTAGACAGTTGTGCTTCACTGGGAGAAAAAGACTGAATGTAGGTCACTTGAGTTCGAAGGGAATAGATTAGTACATCAGCTCAGGCGGCGCATACACATATATACATCGTGTCTGTGCCAACAACATATGTGCAGGAGTGGTTGTAGAGACACAGTTTATGTGACTGATATATTTAGGGAAGACCTAGACCACCCTCAATTGAACTGTCTTACTGGCTTCATAGGTGCTATCAGGTAATCATGAGGGCATCCTGTGTCTTGATACAGAATGTCAGTCTGTCTTGAGACAGATTCTATAAATCAGGGTTCAGGTAGTGTCTAAATGGCTACTGAGCATCTAACAGAAGACAGATAACAAAGCATTGCACCTTTTTCTTCTTTAAGTAATTGAAAATCACTTGGAAAGCAGGAGCATTCTGTACATTTTTAGGTATCTATGAAGACCAGAATATTTTTCTAGAAGAAAAAGTACAACTTCTCACAAGGTCTTTTTTTTTCCCTCTGAAGGACCTCAAACCACACTTTGTATTTCAAACTCTGTCTTTGTATTTCAAACTCTGTATGCATAGCCGTCAGCAGAGCCGCACTCCTATATAGAGTAACCTAGATGACTTTAGCTAAAGAGGCTTGGTATGTGATACTAAACAGATGTCTGAATGCAGACAGCTTTCTCTGGACAAAACATTCATTCCCAGAAGTACTATGTCCCCAGCTACCCACTGGGAGCTCTTTCTGACAATGCTGTTGATTTGGTGGGGGTGCCAGTGTGAACTGCCTAGTCCCTTAGGTAATCGAAGAGTGTGCTGTCATGTCTTCTCCCTGACACCAGATGTGGTCATGATTATTTATGGATAGAGAGAGGTGTGCTTGGAAAACAAGTGCTATTTCATGGAAAAACAACCTCACAGAACTCATACTCCTCTCTCGTGCTGGTGCTCAATAATTTTTAAGACCATCCCCTCACTATTTTTCAGGGGTTTCCCCACATGGTTTTTCTCCTGGAGAGAACTATAAAAGCATACATGGACGTGTTCATGTCAAAACAAAATTTGCCAATTTTTGGGGGGGTGGGGTGGAGGGAAAGGCTTTACTCCAGGAATGAGATAAATATCAAATGAACATGGAAGCCAGATGTATGTATGTCTGGGCATGTGGGTGTTTATGCTAAATCAATGTATGTGAACATCATAAATATATTAAAAATTTTATTCTAATATAATGTTTGAATTTTGCATAATGGACATCTGTATGCATTAGGCTTAAAACTGAGGGAAGAAATAGCCTTGGCAACTGCTTCACCTCATCTGGGGTCTGGTTTTCGACAGTACTGAGCAGGCTCATTTCCTCAGCGCCAGAGGGTGCCCTAGGGCATCTGTCTAAAGCCCTTTTGGCTTCCCTGCTTCACTTTATTCAACACTCCTGAAAACAAAGCACTAGAAGGATGCCCCAGGGTATCATGTGCCCTCCCTCCAGTTAAGGGCAGTGTCTTTCTGCCTCTGGGCAGCTGGGCCAGAAAACTTTGCAGGATCCATCCCTTGCTAAGTGCTAGAGGATTCAGGATTACATAGCTGGGTCAAAGATGAACGTTCTCTATAGAGAGTGGAAATGACTTGTTTGCATGCAGTGTGATGCTGAGGTCATATATCCAGCATGGCAGTGAGTATCCAGCACTCCGTAGGGCTGCTGTCTGCAAAATAAACCAGACTGGTGTGTGCTTGTGCACAGTGTGCTGCTTTTGGCTGTCCTCCAGTTGTCAACCCATGCTGCCTTGCAGACCTTTGAGGCCTGGGCAAAGCGATCGAGATGTGCTTCCTGGAAGCATCCCTCCCTTGTGTAGACAAGGACATGCAGAATCAGGATGAAATATCACAAGAAAGATGCTTCCTCACAGAGCCCCTAAAGAGGCTAAGTAGGATCACTAGGCAGAGGCTGTGTGGCTGCCTCGGAATCCAGATTGTGAGTTCTCAGACATGAAATTAAGGAGTTAGGACCGTAATAGGACACATATTACCTTTCCATTTGCTGAGAAGTTGGATGAGTGTGTTGATGTGTGAAGCTGTCAGAGAAGAACCATTCATGATGGGCAGAGGTAGTAACTGTTTTTCTCTCATGCTCCCTACTTTCTTCCCCAAAACTCCCAAAAAGACCAGCTGTCAAACCATGGCAAGTCTGTTTGAAAAGGTAGAGGCAAGCCTTATCTATCAACACACTGTTGTGACCTGCAAGTCAACATATCCTGTTTCTAAACTCTTTATGTTAAGAGCTTGTCTGCTTGTGACAGTTGTCATAGGGGAGTGTGGTGTTCACCTCACCAGGCTGCAGCAATAACATGGGAAACAGTGTGCTGTCTTCTGTGTCTCTTGGAGGAGGCTCTGAAAGTAAAATCCAAAAATTGGCGGGTGTGGGGAGAACATTGCTGTGGAAACCAAACATGGAAACATAATTGCTTCTCTTGTCTTGCCTTATACAGGATTTCCACCCTTTCCAGCCTTTTCAGGCCTGAGGACACTTTCCTTGTCAATAGCTGAATGTCTGACAAAACTGTGAGGGAAGAGGAGAAAAATAGAAAATGTTTGGACTCCCACAACTTCCTAGCCATGAGGCAAAGACAGAGAGAAAGGGTTTCTCAGGCTAAAACAGAAGAGCAGAGATAGTCTTGCACAGCTGGCAGAGATTTGCCTTTGCCTGCACAGAAGGCAATAAATACCAAGAGACAGTGGGGGGAAAAAAAAATAGGGAGGTGGGAGGGCACCTTGGGCAAGCAGCAGTGCTGCAAAGTGAGGCCCAGCAGACTGTCCCTGCTTTTCATGCTCACCATCCCATGGTGACTACAGCTCTGTTGCAGGTCCTGGAGAAACGCTATGAACTGGAAACCATGGCCTCTTCTCAGAGGGCACTGAAAATAACCTCTGTTGGGGTCCCACCACTGTTCTCTCCAGCCCAATTTGGAACTGGCAGCAGGTTTGAAGACTGTCCATTGCTGATGGCAGTAGAAAATCTCCTGTGACCAATTAGCTGTTGTGGGAACTGATCAATTCAGGTTGCTTTACTGGTTCCCTTGGTTACTCCAGTTTGTGCAAACCACAAACAAATTCTGTGAGCTCCTCTGTCAGCACTTGCACTTCTCAAAGAACAGAGATGGTTCTATTTAACTGTGGTAATTTTTATTAATATTTCATTACAGAGGTTCCATAAGAGCATGGTTCCTAAACCACATTTAAAACATTTTACACAGTTGAACAAAGTATGAATAAAATAGGCCGTGTGCTGTCAGGCACAGCCTTTTCTCTTAAAGTATTTTGAGCAATTTTTAGAGAAGTATATGGACTATTTCATGAGATATAACAAGAGCCATGTGCAACTGGGGTTCCTAAATCCAGTTGAAAATACAACATACTATCTAAAACATGCTGTTCGCAGTAGGTATTCAAGAGATGGTATCTTGTAGGTTCAGCTCATCAAATGTAGCTTGCTCCCTGGGCAAGCAGGATGTCCTGACAATTTCTTGGGAGTTGCTGCAGCTCTTAGTCCTGCCCTCTCTATGCTATTCATAGCCCATCCATGTGTCAGCATGTTCTCTGTAGCATCCTGAAGCACTGCTGTGCTCCCCAGCATCTAGTTGCTGCTGATGGTGCTGTACTGTCCTATCCTCTCTGAGACTTGTCTTCAGGTCACTGGGACAGTATATGGAGCAAGTGAAGTGAGCCCATGGAGAAAAAAATTCCACACTGTGCAGCCCCCAGCAGCTCTGCTGTGTTTTACAAAGGTGACTTGGCCCTGGCCTTTGCTCTGAGGGAAGAGGATTTGTTCAGTCAGCAAGGTTTTGTCTCAACCCGGTGGGCTGGAGCTGGCATTAGACCAGTTCAAAGTGGAAACCTTTGCAGGGCTGGTGGGAGGGAGGTGCTGGCAGGGTTGGGGATCGTGGCAGTAACAGTGTGTTCGGTTGTGGCAGGGGAATAAATCAAAGGGGAGCTTCAAGAGGGAGGAAGTTTTGGTGAGATTGTTACTCCCTGGCTTGCTTCTTGTCCATATTCATCAGCTAGAACTTCCTGGTCAGTTAGTTCTTCCAGAGAAAGACACTAACTGGGGGTGGCTTGTGAATGATGCTTTTACATTCTGGGATTTGACAGAGCTGACATAATCATGAAGATGAGCTTAAAACAAAAGGAAAGCATGGCAGCACCCTGCTCCATTTGTTGTACTAGCACTAAACACTTGTAAGCAAGATATGCAAAACTGCAGAGCATTTGTCTGTCATATAAAGCTGCCATTGGTAACTGTAAAATGATTAATTGCACTTACCTTTGAGGGATTTTCATACCTTACTCTAGTTAAGTAGTGATTCCTCATGAGCCCTGGAGTATGGGTTTTCTTCTTGAATTTGTCCAAGCTTCCTGCTGTTACAAAAAAACCCTATCTTGGGCCCCTAAAGTCCCCAGCTGCTCTGCTTTTAGTGGCTGTTTGCACAGTACTAGAGCTGGCGGACCTGTGTCTGGTGGCTGACAGTGACAACACTCAGAGGTGAGTGGCACTGTCTGTATTGTAGCCTTACTGTTTCACAAGGGATCAGGCCTAGAGAGGAGTGACACTGTCCTAGTTGAGAAACAAGCCTCACAAGTTTTCATAGATGTGCACAGCATTAACTCCTATCCCTTAATCCCTTGCTGACAAAGTTAATTTCACTACTTAAATAGTTTCTGGTCTCTTGAACCATGTCAAAACACAAATAAGAATGTGCTTCCAACAGCAGAAGACCAACTCAGTCCATTCTGTTATTGAAAGGGAGAAGCATACGTGAGTGTAAGAAATGATGAGATGAGAAGGTTTATGGTATTTCCTGACATGCAGATTGTGTTGGAGGCCTCAGCAATGCTTGGGACAAACCTTAATTTGTGCAAACTGCTTTGCTAATCCCTAGTCTAGACACTCACAATTCCAGTGCCCATTCATCTTTATTTCTGCTTTCATCTGGCAAATTTTTTTGGTCTATCAGAGCATCAGTCAGAAGAAACTGGGCTCTTCTGCCCTCATGACTCCCACCTGTTCCAGCCTCAAGTATAGGGATACAGGGTGTGCAGCAACACAGAGGCAGGTATGAACTGTCCTGTTGATGTGGTAAACGTCTTAACTCTGCACTAAGCTGTAGGTAGTGTGCCTTTAATATGCCCCAAGTTTATATGTGCTTACATTGCCCTCTTCCTGAAGTGAGAGATGTTAATGTGAAGGGAGAGGAAAGAGGGGGTGGACATCAGTCCGCCCTCCTCAGAGGGTTCGGCAGGGGATTGACAAGTATTTCATAGAGAACCTGTGCTGTTCCTGACCAAGTATGTTTTCAATTAACAGTGAAAAATGTCCTCTAGTCAAACATCTATATTCTATGAAGAGAATCTGATAAAGCAAGACAGTCCTTAAACTCTATGTTCACTTTGCCAGGCTTGTTCATAGCTGTCTGGGCCCCACTCAGGATGGTGGTTGCTCTCTTCTCTTCGCTGGGTTTTGCTGTTGTATGCTTTGTAATGAGCTGCAGTGTCTATGGCTTTTCTGAGGCTACCTTGCTGTTTCTTCCATGTTATGTATTAGCACAGACCAGATGGACTGTAGAGGTCTGTAGGGCCTTATTGAATTGTATTTATTATTTTCAGATTTTTTTTTTCCCCATTTCTTGACATAATTTTGAACTCTAATCCTGTTTCCTTAGTGTGTCTGCCACTTTTGCTGGATTTCTTATGGATTTGGTAAGTGCACTCTGTCTCAATATCCAAAGTGTTTTTGGAAGTACTGAGTAGCACTGGATCCAGAACAAACCCCTAGGGCCTGCTCTCAGCACAGCCCCTCTGCTGACAGTTGCTAATCCTGCTTTGACTGTGGCATTCCAACTAACTTCCCCCATTCTGCATTAGTTGTCATTAGCAAGAATAGTCTAGATGAAAACATCTTAACAGCACCTATCAAAAAATCTTACTGAGTCATGAGGTATCTATCTACTGCTTCTCCACACCCTTAAGACTGATTGCTCCATCACAGGGGAAAATTAGGTTGGTCTGACATGATGTGCTCTTGACAAATCTCAGTTGGCTCCTATTTATTACCTTGCAGTCCTCTGGGTGCTCACAGATCAAGTTTGATTACTTGTTGATTACCTGTTGATTAGCTGTCTGTCTGGAAGCTGAGGCTAGGTCCTCTGAGCTGTCCCACTCCCTTTTCCCTGTATGAAGAGGGCACAAAGAGATACTGGCTGAGATAAAAATGATAAATTTTATTAACTGACCATTAATTCCCACTGCTCTTTTACCACTTTTTAAATTTGATGTGTATGTGAGGACCGTAGTATCTAGAGGAATTACCTCTAACAGTTAAGTTTAAATGTGTCATGGCCCTGAGGGCAATAATGGGCCTACCTGTCCCTGCCAGGGCTCCACCTGACTCTGCCCATGGCCCAGGACTCCATTTCAGAACACCCTGGAGATCCTTCCACGCAGCCCAGAACCCCTGGAGACAGTCTATCCCTGCCCCAGCAACGTGGAAGAAGGGCCAATCTCCAGCTCCCTGCAGCTCTGCCCTGCCTGGCCAGCACCATGGTGCTGATCCTCAGGGAGACTGCCAGAGCCCAGTGCCTGCCCCCTCCTCACCAACTCTGCTGCTTCTGGCCGGAGGGTGGGAAGGTCTCTGGCTGCCAGGTCCTGCCCTGAGCTCTGCCATGGGCAGACCCTGGCTCTGGCAGTGCCCTGACAAAATGACCCCTGAAGACCTGTTACTGCTTCCAGATTTTTGCACAACGTTGGAGGTAATATAAACCAAAACCAGGTGTTATTTTTCCAGGTCTTGGGGAGACAGAGATAAATACTAAAGGGCAAGCGAGTGACCACAAAATATGAAAAGGTGCATGAGAAGCTGGGCTTCTGCTACAAATCAGTGTTGTTTCCTAGGGCAAGAGGAAAAAGAGAAATGGAAGCTAAATTTGACAAAGCAGCTAGTATGAATTAGAGGAAGAAAACATTTCCATTCCTAGAGGTACTAAAGGAACTATTTTCCTTCTCGTACTGAAAATATAATTTCAAGTGAGAGTGTAGGCAGCAGGCTGTGAAAGCAGCTGTACAGCTAATGGAGCTGTTGCCTTGACACAGTGCCATGTCCAGCTGGTGCTGCAGCAGCAGGTGCTGTGGGGGACAACAGGGGACATGGCATCCCTCGTGGGGGGCAGCAGGGTGGGCAGGGCAGGATGTTTGCTGCGTGGAGGGGTGGGATGAAGGCAGATTTACTTGCCAAAGGATGCCTGTGAGATTCCTGCAGTAGGGTAAATCCGTGTGCAACAGCTTGATGGTGCAGTGGTTGAATTATTTTCTTTGAAACTGCAAGTAGTGACACTTTTTCTTTTTTTTTTCCCTGTTAAAAGACATTTCCCTTGTTCTTGTATGGTAAGAAAGGAAAATCTGAGTATTAACCTGACCTGTATTACACACAACTTTATGGCCACCTTCATTTGTTTCTCACTTAATTAATCTTCTCTCTGAATGAAATAGTCCTAACTGTTAATTTCTCTTCACCCTCCAGTAGCTTCCTTCCAGAGACCAGTTTGACAAAACTCGTGCTTTGGTTACAGCTGCCGAGATGTCACTGATTTTGTGTAACAGTGTTCATGATGGTTTCCTTTTTCGCTGTCCTATTTGCAGTGCACTCAATTTGCTCTATTTCCCATCTCCATGGGCCGAGTGCAGGGTTTCATTGAGCTGTCCATGGGGACGCTCAAATCTGTAACCTGAGTGGTCACAGTTCATTTGAAATCCATCCATGTGTATGAGTATTTCAATTTATTTCTTCTAATGTTCATTATCTTGCACTTTTCTACACTGAATTCCATTTGCCATCATCTTACCCACCGCTTTGGTTCTCCTAGGGCTTTCTGGACTGCAGTGTACCTCTTCTTGGAGAAAAGTGCAGAGATGTTTGTTCTTCTAAGCGCTCTCTTACTTAAGGCGTTTGCTGTTGTGCTGGGTCTCTTGAATTGTTTCCCAACCTACTAAGATGGCCCAACAAAAACACTGTGTGATGCCCAGGACTGGTCCCTGGTCTCTTGCCCTCCTAAACTCCTTTTAGGAGCCTTACAGTAGAGAGAGAAATTTGATCAAGCCTAGTTTTAGAGGGTATCCAAACTCTTTACACAGAAGGATCTCAATCTCTGGGGACTATCCGGTGGTTTGGATGAGTTGTGGGTGTGTCAGAATCTGCCTTTTCCAGCAGTTTTAGGTAGCTCCAGCACTCCTTTGTACAAGACTGGGAACATTTTGTGGCTTCCTCATGATTTAGTCTGTCAAATGGCTATTATAGACAATTCATTAAATTACTTTTATAGTATAAACAATCCTGATTGCTTTATAAGCTGATATTTTACAGTTTCAAGGTTGTTTCCAAGCAAAATCTTGTTTCTAAGAGTTCATCATGGGCTAGAGCTGTTTCTGTCCTCCATCCCGGTAGCCCTAGTTGAATGGTCTTCAGGTGCTGCCATTGCGTTGGCTCAATGACCAGGTAGTGCTCTTGCATGGGACTGGGTACACAGTCACATACAGCTTCCAACAGTCATGGATTTTTGTGAGACTTGGGCAAGGCACAGTAGGGAACCTGTGAGATCAGCTGCCCTCGTGTTTGTTTGTGAGACCAATTGCCAAAAGGCTGAAAATGTTTTTCCTCAAAATACTGTGTTTCAGCCACGTTGGCTGGAGGCTGCTTGCAAACCCGCATTGCCTGGAAGGGTTTCCAAATGCCTGCAGTCTCACACATCCTATGTAACAAATGCTAAAGGGAATTTGGCTCCACCTGCACAGTCAGGAACAGGAGCTTTCATCCCAGGCTCAGTTGGTAAGGATAGCAAGGCCTGCAGTTTTCCTTGGAAAAGGCAATTATAACACCGTATCTGTAAGGGTTTGCCACGTTCCTTTCCAAGCTCTTGTCTGTCCTGCCTTCCCCCATACCCAAACCACTTCCAGATGTGTAGCAAACAAACTGCCTTAGCATACGTGCGTCTGAACTGATTGCTTGTGTCTAAATACGAGTCAGCTGCTCTCCCTGATGCTCTGATGCTTGTCTCTGCTCTAGATGACAAGGGCTCCCCAAGGAGAGAAGAACAGCCAGAGGGGTTTTGATGAAAAGGCTTACTTGTCCTCCAAGCTGCTGAAGGCCGGAGAAGACCCCTACCGCCAGCATGCTTTTAATCAGCTGGAGAGCGACAAACTCAGCAGCAATCGGCCCATTCGGGACACCAGGCACTACAGGTACAGTGCAGCCCTTGCTCCAAACCAGGGCTGCTACTTGGTGTGGGGAGTCCACTGCCTTCCTGTGTAGTTCTGCAATGCTGACAAAGGGTGGTTTAGGTTTTTCTTCACCAGTGTCGGTCTGTTACTTCACTGTATTTCATGGTTAACCTGGGAAGGTCTCAAATGTGCACAGACCCTTGACTAATTCAGCCCCAGCTTGTTGCTTTTCTAGCATCTCTTCTCCCAGGTCCAAGCATCATCTCATTTGAGCACAGCCATCTGTTGCAGCTCAGGTTGCTCCTCTGACAGGTTTTTTTGCACAAATCCCTCAGACTCCTGGCTCTTCTCAGTGAGACATGGAGCTTTGCAAGCCCACCAGCACTGACAATCATCAGGGTGCTTTGTGAATACAAGCAGTTGTGAGATGAAAGTCCCATTTCCCAGCACAGTACTCAGGGTTGGCTTGCTGGTGACTCAGAGGCAGCGGTGCCATGGCCTGCATTACTGACAAGTCTCCCTGCTATGCAGAATTGCTGTTTACTGTTAATATGTTGTCATGTTTTGGCTCGAAACCAGCTCACTTCAGAGGTGAATTATTGTTACTTTGATCTGTGGTAGCATGCAAAACATGCTCAGTGTGAAAAACCTCGTCTATGGGCTCCAGTCTGAAGAACAACATATATGTGATTCCTTGGAAATGTATGAACATTTCAGCCCCAGGTTTGCAGTGGAGGTTCCCGTCAGCAGTGGGGAGTCCAAAGCAATGTATAGTCAGGGCAGATAAACCTATTTCCATGTTCCTTCCCTTTGCAGAGGAGGCAGTTTGGGAATGAGGGAGCTGTGTTTGAGTACCTTGTCTTGTAACAGTATTGGAGCAGTTGCTGGGATGGCAATTTAGGATGAGGACTTGCTTCAGCTGAGACAGGTTAGGCTGTGGTTTGAGGAAAGCCCATTCTTGTGTCTCAAATGGACCTGGTTCCCTGTTTAAGAAGTGGGTGGGGGTTCAACAGGTCATTAACCTGTCACTTCTTCAGGCACCCAAGCAGAGCTTGGACCTGCTTGACTCCACATCCTACAGGCTCCTTCTGACCTATTATGTAGCTGTTTTTTCTGATCCAAAGCAAAGAGAGGGCTGCTTTTCAAGTCCAAACTTTGTCCTTGTCCTCTGTGATGTTGTGTTGTGAGTTGCATGGCAAGGTTTTGGTGGTGGTAGGGGGGTGCTGCAGGGGTGGCTTCTCCGAGAAGCTACTAGAAGCTTCCCCTAGGTCTGACAGAGCCCATACGAACTGGCTCAAGGATGGACCCACTGCTGATCAAGGCCGAGCCAGTCAGTAACGGTGGTAGTGCCGCTGGGATAACATACTTAAGGAGGAAAAAAACCTGCAAATGGCCACTGTTTTCCACTGGAGAAGGGAGTGAGAAGATGTGAGAAACTGCAGACACCAAGGTCAGTGAAGAAGGAGGAAGAGGAGGCACTGCAGGTGTCAGAAGAGAGATTCTGCTGCAGCCCAAAGACCATGGTGGAGCAGGTTGTCCCCCTGCTGCCTATGGAAGATAACGGGGAGTAGAGATGCCACCTGCAGCCCATGGTGGACCAACCCCACACTGGAGCAGGTGGGGATTCATGAAGTATGCTATGACCTGGTGGGAAGCCCATATTGGAGCAAGCTTCTGGCAGGACGTGCAGCCTGTGGAGAGAGGGGGCCATGCCGGAGAAGGTTTGCTGGCAGGAGTTGTGACCCCTTGGGGGACCGTGCTGGAGCATTCTGTTCCTGAAGGTCTGCACCCCATGGAAGGGACCCATGCTGGGGCAGTTAATGAAGGGCTGAAGCCCTGTGGGAAAGGACTCACATTGGAGAAGTTCATGGAGTCCCTTGTGAGTGGGACCCCACTGGAGCAGGGGAAGAGTATGAGGAATGCCCTCTTCCCCCACCCCTGCTAGGAAGGAAAACAACTTGTGAGGAACTGACGAAAACCCCCATTCCCCATCCCCTCTGTGCCACCTGGGGAGGTGGGGGAAGAAGGGAGAGAAATCATGAATAAAGCTCAGCCCAGGAAGAGGGAAGGGGTGGGGGAAAGTGCTTTTAAGATTTGATTTTATTTCTCATTATTCTACTCTGTTTTTATTAGGACTTTCTTGGGAAGGGTGTGTGTGTGGCTGGTAGTAAATGAGTTGCATTTTATTCCACACTGAGTCTGTTTTTCCTGTGAGATTCACTGCGGAATGATCTCTCCCTGTCCTTATCTCGACTCCTAAGCCTCTCAAATATATATTTTCTCCCCTCTCCAACTGAGGAGCGATAGAACGGCTTTGGTGGGCATCTGGCCTTGAGTCAGGGTTAAACCACCACATGTTGTAATAATGCTCAGATCTTGGGAAGACTTCCCTAAATAGAACAAACATTAATCTCTGCTGCTTTTCCACTTCCTGATGCCCTAATACATTTTATATTCATTGCATCATGGAGTTAATCTGAAACAATAATAAATGTGCTATGTCTCCTTTCTGCTCTCAGGTTTTCCACTTTACTCTTTATCAAGGTTTCTTTATATGTTTGAAAATTGCTGTAAGAAGCTCCTGTCCCCTTAATATCTTAATAAGATATTGCAATGAAAAAAGTCATAAACCAGTAGGATTGAATGTGACAATAAAACCAATAACAGCTTAGTAATGCCTATAAAAGAAAAGTAAGTAAATGTGGAAGTAGTGGCTGTAAGATCTGAATTATTTTCTCTCCCAGGATGGATTCAGGCTGTGCGTGGCCTTGAGTTGTTAGAAACACAAGGCCACAATTTCAGGTGTGGGCTCTTGATCGAGCAGGGAATTGGTGCAGACTGACTGCTGTTTGACATTGGCTGGAAGTAAAGAAGGCGGACGCTCTGGAGAAGCAGATCAGCCCAAATCTGCCATTCCTAGTATCTGTCAGAATTGGATCCAGGATTCATGTCTGTGAGGAGAATCACTATTCTCCACAGACTATGAGCAGCCCTGGTGCAAGCTGATCCTGAGTTAATCTTTGGTTTGGAGTATGAGAGTGATAATATGTACCTAACATTACAAAGTCAGATGAGAAGACGGAAGGAATTCCTTTCCATTGACAGCTGAGCTATTAGTGTTGAACCTCAGCAGCTCCCTAATGCAGACAGATCACAGCATTAGCTAGTGTTTTCATTTCTGTAAAGCCCAGTGTCAGAAGAATTTGAAGTGCTCTATACGGCGTTGCCTGGGTGTACCAGCTCCGTGCCTCTTTAGCATGTCCTGTGCATGAGTAAACAAGATTTTACATGAATGACTGGGGAGTCTGGGACTAGAGTCCCCAATCTTTATTCCCCATGAAACCCATGTGCCCTCCTCAGCATGCAACATTGTGAGTTTAGGCATCACCGCCTCAAAGCCTTGCCTTTCAGCAGGCACAGTTCTTTTTAAGCTCTGCAGCCTCGGTGCAGGGGCTGCTAGGGCCTCCCTCCCTGCAGCTCAATTGTGCTGGTTTTGGTTTTATCATATTATTCTCCCCTTCCTTACAAATTCTGGGTACACTGCTGCAGTGGCTGCTACTGACTGATATTTGGCTTACACGTCTGCTCTCTCGCGTTGCAGGTGCACTTCTGTACATTATGATGCAGACTTGCCAGCTACCAGCCTCATCATCACCTTCCACAATGAGGCACGCTCCACCCTGCTCCGCACAGTGAAGAGGTGAGTTCAGCAAGGGGTGCTGGGCCCGAACAACGGTGCCTGGAAGGGCAGTGGTGGAGGGTTAGGCATTTTCCAGTAGTTAAAGGTGCAGGGTGGCTGTAGTCCCCCAGGTGCTTGTGATCTGCCCTTGAGCTAGCTCAGTAGGACAGGTCAGGCACTTGGATTGGCAGTGTGAGTGTATCTTCGAAGATAAAATACATCTGCAGTTAGCTGCTCTATAGACATTGTGGGGGGATCATTAGCAGCAGGAAAAGGGTTTCTGGGTCTGTGTCTGCAGGTGGGAACCTTACTGGTTTGGAAGAGTGAGGGGGGACCAAAGGGCATGCTGTGGGTTTCTAGATGCAGCGAGCAAAGGACCATGGGAGGGACGGTGTTTCATAAACAGGAATCAGAAGCCAGCTCTGCGAGGACAGAGGACACTGCTTGCAAGCCTTTTAAGGTAGAAGGTGACCAACTCTTGTGGAGACTGAGCCCGTATAGGTCTGAGCAGGTGCTCAGAGTCACTTGCCTGGTAAACAGTTGCTGAACCCAGTGGCCCACCAGCTCCTCCCTGGGCCTTTGTGCACAGACCCTGACAAACCTGCAGGACAGTTGTCTTCAATTATTGTCTCCTCATATCTGAGGATAGTGGCAGTGGCCAAATCTAACCAGGTAAATAGGTAGCATAGGGCCTGTCAGCATCCCCCAGTAAATGGGAGCATACCACAAACCAGTGTTCCAGCTGCTCCCTCCCTTCCCCATTGCCCCCGCAGAAACCAGGGAGGCTCTTCTCCTTTTAAGTTTTTTACACAAAAAATGCCCTCTGCTCTCTGAGTTACCAAGTTGTTTCTCAGAGGGCCTCTGAAGTCTGTAGGTAGGTCCAGGAACAGCTTGTAGAGGCTGAAGGAAGAGTGAATTGTACGGGTAGAAGGTTGAGCTGATGGTATCACTAACAGGAATGCATTATTCACCATCATCACCACCGCTTCTTCCCCTGTCAGATCCGCTGGGCTTAGAGAAATGTGCTTTGTGAATAAATAACAAGCCTTTTAAAGTTGGCCTTGTGGCTAGGAGGCTGGGTTTCTTTCTGCCAGGTTTGGTGCTACTGTGTTTCCAGAGGCTTGTATATATTGCATTAACACGTTTTGCTTTTTTACCGCTATGGTTTTCTTTTTCTTTGAACCATAAAATAAGTTCTATAGAACCACTGCTCAGAAAATAAGCAGAATTGCTCAGAATCACAGTGCTGCTAGGGCAACGGCAGGAGATTTCTCCTGATTACATCATAGGTCAGACAATCAATGGTTAGGTGCTCAGAAACCATGGTAGTATGATCCTTAAGAAAATCTCAGGGCAGCCAATGAAATAGGCAGATGACATGATAGTTGAAATGAAGAGATGACATTCAGAGCAGTGGTAGTGCATAGAGAGAGAAATTGATATCCAGATCCTATGGAGGTGAAGTGTGCTAATGAGCAGATGAGTGTTGCTAGCGCATTAACAGGCCAGGCCTGCTCAAGGCAATGTCAGCTAGAGTAGGCTGTTCAGGGCTGTGTACAGTCAGTTTTTAGTATCTCCAAGGATAGAGATTCTGCAGCCTCTCTGAGTATTCTCTTCTCAAAGCTAAACAACTTCAGTTCTTTCAGCCTCATATGTCTGATACACTTGTCCCTTAATTACCTTAGTGGTCTTTCACTGGACCTGCTTCAGCATGTACCTCTTTTGCTTGTCCTGGGAAGCCCAGAACTGGACACAGCACTCAAGACATGATATTGCCAGTCTCTCAGATGTGGTCTTCTACAACCCAGAGCCCCCAACAAAGACCTTGAAATACAGATGACCCGTATTGGTCCCTGTAATCCTGCTGCTACTGTAGGAGTGCTATCGTAAGGCACTGGCTGAACTCTGCTGTGAATGGTGGGGTGGATGGCATTTCCTCCCAGACCTCTGGCTACATCTGGAGTCTTCATTGCCAGATGGTTTACAGCCAGTGCATGTGATTGATTTATTCCTTGTTTATGTCAAATGTCAGAAGTATCCATGATTTATCCCTGTCTGATGAGGGATCCCGCAGGGCAAATTCTTCTTGGGCTTTACAGTGTTTGCAGTGTCACACAACCAAGCACTGACCAGTAGCTTTATCTTTGAGGCTGGGGAGGTTTGACAGCTGTACACAGAGGTGAAGGCTCAGGTCATGACTTCAGTGTTAGAAGAGGTACAGGGCTGAGTCCCACTGGCAGGTTGACACTGGTATTATCAGGGGAATTGAAGATTTCACAGTGCTCTCCAAGGTCTCTTTGGCAACCTGAGAGTCCTGTCTCTCAGCAAAATATATCTGAATGTGCCAGGCTGAGTTACTGCTGTGTGTATAATTGTCGCTCAATTTGCATACACACCCTGTGTACCAAATGCTATGGCAGTTATTACTGTGCAGCATTTTGGGATAAGTTAGAGAGACAGGACTGTTCTGTTTGGTTTGTGACCTGGCTGTTAGTCTGCAGAGGACCACAGTGATATTAAGCAACAGGAGGCATAAAATTGTGCTGGCTGCTTACCTGCTGACTAGCCAGGCTTGCAGGCTGTCATTATTTCTCTATCTATAAGAGCTCTCTCAAGTCAGGGTAGAGCACAATTATTTAGGTAATTAGAATTAACCATTTGAGATGCACCTGGTGAAAGTTAAGTATGATTTGACTGTTATTATGGGCCTTTTCCCAACTTGAGTTATCATAATTACACCATGGGGATGCTATAAGCTAAGTGAGGGTGGAAGAGGACAACTGATAGAAATAAGCAGCACTAAGAGCAAGATTTTCTATGGCTAAAAAATTTTAGAAGACCATTCTTTAGAGGTGAGTAGAATATGTACCACCAGTTGAAGTTTTCATACCTGAGATCTATGCAAGTCTGGCTGGTGAGTGCCTGAATTTGGGCACTCAATCAGCTGTAAAATTTTGGGAAATTCTAGGAAGAAATATATGAAAAGGACATTGGCATTGAACAGAGCTGGCATTGAAACTAGAGGGTGCCTAAGTGCGCTCCCCTGAACCAGATACCATCTTACTGTGTTATTCTCACAGCTGTGCAAAGTAATTCAGCTGGGTGGCAATGCTGATACTGAAAGGTCTTGGGAAATGACCCAGGGATGAGACTCCTGCATTATGGTTTATTTCAGGGTGATCGAATGTGCAGCTGTAGGGACCAGATCCTGCTCTCCAGGCCCGTCTTGCTAACCATTCCTGCATGTGTGCACGCATGGACTTGTACAAGCTAACCAGGCAGCTTGGCAGCTCAGCAGTTACCAGGCTCTCCCTGCTGCCCCTGGGATCTCTGTTGCTGCTGGGTGGAGCAATGGGAGTGATGTGCTGTTGCGGCCGCTTGAGGATGGGAGAGATGTTTGTGTATGAGGGAGAGGGGAAAATAGAGTAGTGACTGTGGGGAGGAGTAACTTCTTCCCTCCAGCCCCTGTCGCTTGTCCCTTCTGGTCCCCAGAGGCAGCATGGGCCTGCCTGCTGCTGTGGGCTCCAGCCATTTTCCTCCTCTGCCCTAGGTAAAGGCAACTGGAAGCTGGACCTGCTGCCCAGCCTGCAAGCTGCCAGGGGAGCCAGGCCAGTGCACCAATAGGCCATGCTGCCCCAAATGCTACGAGGTCCTATGCAGGACAAATTTTGTTCATTTGTTTTGAGTATAGAGGGAGGAAATTGGATAAAAATACCCAACAAGAGACTAAGAGGGGAATTAGGAAAAAAACCGGGAAATAGACTATCCACCAGAACCTGTGAACGTGCCGAATGTTCAAATGGCTTGCTGCTGGCATCCTTGGTCCTGCAGGAGATGTGTGTCAGTCAGGAGCTGCTTGCCTGCATGATTATCTCTTCCTCAGCAAGATATAGCTGTCCCTCTCAAATCAGTTAACTTGCTTGGCATCCCGCTCTCCCTCAGAAATAGCTGTCACTCAAAAAGCATTTTGTGTAGCTGATGTCTATGCCTGATCAGTCACTAAGTGATACCATCACTTCTGCTGCAACGACCGTTCTTGCAGAAGGGAAAATCAACAGTTTTGTTGTGTGATCCCCTTCTTTCTCTTTATTTCTGATTTCAGCCAGTATTGTGGGTACAGTTTGCCTTGGGTGCAGGTGTGAAGGTGAATAGTCGGTCTTTAAGGCAATGGATTCGAACAGCTGCCAGTGGTTCGGTGCCTATGCGCAGTGCCTGTATAAATTCTGATAAAAAGGAAGCTCTTGTGATGCTTGAACATTTGGTATAGAAAGTCATGACAATGACAATTTAAATGGCAAAAGGGGGAAATTATTTTAAAGCAAAGGAAAAAAACCCCGAGATTCTCCTCTGCTAACATCCAGAATGAAAAGAGATTATCTGTTAGCTGATGAGGGATGGACAGATCAGCAGAGAAGCTCATTGGCAGTCCTGATGTGGTGTCATGTGACACTAAGGACACTGATACTGGAAGAAGGAAAAGACAAAGGAGGGAGGGAATCTGTGAGATGAGGGGAACACAGGCTGTGTTTCTGCTGTAAAAGGCAACTGTCATTTGGATTTTGGAATCCTAATATATTTTGTTACTCAAAAGTAGTCAATTGTTGTGCCAGTCTCTGCACCTAATTGGAGGCAAATACTAGGATTACTGTATTCCTTGTTAAAAAGACAGACAAGACAATGAAGATTAAGTACCTTTTCCAAGGATCCCCAGCAAATTATTGCAGGGCTGAGAGCAGAACTGGGCATTGAGCAATGAGCTGTGAACTCCTCAAGGTGTGCTTCCTCTCTACTGGGGAATTAGTGGACAGGTGAGGATGAAGGACCTAAGTGTTTGCTTTTTTCCCCCCTAGTTAGGTTGAATTGGAAGACCTGAAACTTATAGAGAAAATGTGAGCATTGCTAGCAGTCAGGCTACTGGGAAAGGGGGCAGAATACTATTGGAATTCCATTTTACAGCTGTTATACTGCAGGATGCAGCCTGTCTGGATTGCTTGTGTTTTGCATTGAGTTCACATAGACAAGAATTTCTGTGCAGGGCAATCTTGTCTGTAAAATATGCAGATAATGGTTATGCTGGGAGAGGTTGCACTTATAAATACAAAGAGAAACATCCCCCACCTCCCACCCCACCATGCTAGAGGATCCCGAGACGTATGAGCCAAGAAAAGTAAATGAGATTCAGCTTTGAAAAATGCAAGCTCAGTCATCTAGGGACATATAAGCTCAAAATACAAATACTCTCAGGGACATATGAAGCAGCATAAATCTGAAATAGAGTAGGACATGATACTGAGCAGCAGAGCAGGATTTTGCTGTGTGAGATGGAAGAAAACGTTCCCAAATTGAGGAAACTTTGTCTCTGAATGCAAAGCCATCAGTGATGCTACTTAGCAAGATGGTAATTTATTTCTCTACAGGCTCCATTCATGGGAGTATGGGATTACTCTTCTTGTCTGTTTATCATATAAAGCAAAACCAAACTAACCAACCAACCAAACAAACAAAAAGCCCCCAAACAAACCCAACCCTCCCTCCCCCCCAAAAAAAGCCAACAATCTTTCTGCAGATTTGCTGAAAATCATAAGAGCAAGGTCTACACAAATGAAACAGGTGGTTGAATCAAGAGGACAGTGTTTACCTCCTTCCTTATACAGGTTGCTAGAACTGAGATGGCAGTGTTTACTTTTTTTTTTTTTATATTAACATTTTCATAGATATCTGCATCACTGGGGTGACTAAATGCCACTGAGCAATCTCGTTGAAGGGAATGAGGATCTGCCTGTGCATAAAGGCATTGGAGAAGGAGGCTTGAAAGGGAAGTATCTGTGTGGTTGTAGTAGAGTCAGGGGGTGACACTTTAAGAAGGTAATAGAAAATTAGTTCACATATCTTAAACAAAACAGAGGAACAGAGAAGTCAGAATCAGACAACTCTGGCTCGAGGGTACCAGAGTGCATCACCCTCTGAGGAGGGCAGATTTTTTCCCTCTCCCTGTGTGTGAAAGCCCCTGTCCCTGTGTCCAAACCCATTGCAGTCCCAAGGTATTTTGGGGTATGTTGTGACCAGCCTGAGGAAAGGGGGATGCTCTCAACCGGTTTGAAAGAAAGACAAGTAACTAGCAAAAAAAACAAAGAGTCCAGAACATTGCCAAAGAAAATGGCCTTCCTCCCAAAGAAAGGAATTGGTGAGAAGGCCCCAGCAGGTCTCATTCGTGGCATTGAGACAGAGCTCCTTGCTGGGGAGAGTAGCAACTCTCCACTCCCCAGCAGCAATGAGCTTTGCCCAGAGCCTGGCAGATGGGAACTCCTGGCTCCTTCTGGGCAGGTGGAGCTTTTCTCTTTGCCTCTCTGTTTAGAGGCAGAGAGCATTTTGCAGCATCCTTTGCTAGCTGCCTCCAGGCAGGTCCTGCAGTCAGCTTCCTGGCTGTGGGTACTAGTAACATCTGGCTTAGATGCCAAAGCTCTCTGGGATATTCCTGCTTGCAGCAGTTTGTCTCCTGTCAATGAACAAGGGCAACGTTACCTCTTCCACACTATTGGATTTTGGTATTCCTGCTGTAATGCACAGCATAGCAGATTCGTGTCAGTCCTAGCACATGGCATCTGACAAAGGTTGTCTCTTTCCTCCCTGGATCCTTGCAGCGTCCTGAACCGTACCCCTTCCAGCCTCATCCAGGAGATCATTTTGGTAGATGACTTCAGCTCAGATCGTAAGTATGGACCTATCTCCCTTGCACTTGTTTCTTCCCTTCTTCTGTTCTCCCTCTTTTTGTTTGCTTTGTTCAGTCCCCCTCCCTCACAGAGACTCCCTCCTGTCTGTATACAAGATGAAAAGAAAAGGGAGGAAGTTTTTCTGTGTTCAGTTTATGTCTGTGCATGGCAGAGGTCAGAGCTTCCTCCTCTTTTTTCCTTTCCATTGGCTCTTCCCTTTCTGTCAGCTTGGCAGTTTTGGCCAGGTTGTCAGAGCTCTCTGTTGAGTTCCATTATGCACCATTTTGTGAGCTGTTTAGCAGAGGTAGGTATGTAGCAATGGTGTACATGAGCAGAGGTACAAACCAAGAGAGAGCAAGAGGAGGCAATGGAACCTACAGAAAATTCCTCCCTGGGTTCCTGCAGGCAGACTGGGGTGAGACTATCTGCCTGCCTTGGGGTGTGTGGGATCCCAGGTGTCCCTGTGGGAGGCCATGGAAGGGCTATTGCTTTGGGCAGCGCCATACCTTCTCCTTCAGCTTGGCATAGGGATGGAGTGTCTTCTGCATGAGTATATGGACTCTTTCCATCTATACAGTTGCTCTTGCTCCTGGTTGTTGTGTAGTGTGAGGTGGTGGGGACAGATGACTTCTTGCTTCTCCCATGATGTGCACTAGATTCTAGAACAGTCTAGTTGTGTGCCACTTATAATAATTGATAATTACTCCTTCAGAACACTTTACAGATAGCTGAGAATACCCACCTTGGCCTGCTGAGGTAAGGAAGCATTGCTCTTTCATTTTGCAGATAAATACTTACATAGCTTGGGTGAAAGAAAAAATAAGTTAAAGGTGGATGCTGAGATTAGGGATTTAACTTTGTGAGAGCTTTGCAGCGTGATTTGGATAAGGACTGAGATGTGCTCAGCTGTTGGAGTTGGGTGTTTCTGAGCATGTCCAATAAACAGTCCTAAATGTCCCATATTTGGCATGTAGAAATTTAATTCTCAGTGGCCAAAGTGTATGAGGTCAACAGTGATGGATCTCTGGGACCTGTACAGCACAGGGCTCAGCCAGAAACTCCCCTTTAGGCTCCTAGGTAAATGGAAAGATTTTTAAAAAGCCATATCCTCTGACAGCTCCCATTTTTCTTCCTGGCAGCTGGATATTTGTGGATGCAGCTACTCCCCTGAGGCACCTGCATGGACACACTTTAGTGCATGTTTGAGGTCTGACACTTTGCTTTAATATCCACCTCATTATCTCCAAAGATACAGAGAGTTTGTCAGCTCTGGCAAGTAGTTACAGTCAGAGTGATCTGCTCCACTCCTGGAGAGTGAATGACTTGATGAGGATTCTCATACTTACCTGAAGTTGTGACTTGACCAAGATGAGTGTTGTTTTCTCTTATAGCTGATGTCCAGCAAAAATCTTTGTACTCTTTAACTAAGAGTACCTGCCACTTCACTTGGATGGTGCAGCAGCAGCTGCCAAAGTGCCCACGAAAGAGCAGTATTTCAGGACACGTGTGTCCTTGAAAATAGAAATGCTCCTGCAGGAACATGCCAAGAGATGCACTTTGACTGATGGCCTTTGCATTCTCCCCAGAGCACCCAGTCAGTGGTGGGATGACAGAAGGAAAGGGAAGGTGTGAGACATGGAAAGAAATGAGCAATAAACATGGAAATTGGGGTGGACTTAGTGGAGTGAGAGGAAAAAAGTGAGTTAGAAATCGCTATTCCTGTGACCTCTGCTAGGGCAGGAGTAGAGAGAGGATATTAGAGAACTAAAGATGCAGCGCTCATTGGTACAGCTGGACTGGAGCTGGTAGCTGTTCCGCTTTGTCATCTTTCTTGGACCATGTAAATTAGGGATGGCATGAGCTTCTGGCAAGCTGCCAGCGAGGCCTTTGGTTGGGCATCCATGTGTTAATGTAATGGTGCCTCCAAGGAAGCGAGTGGCATCTCTGTAGCCTTTATCAAATAAAATCAAGCAACAACTGCACCAAGAACAAATGGTAGGAAGTGCCCAGATGAGCTGCTGAAGGCAAATAGAGCCTATGAGATCTCTTTATATGACAGGACTCTCTTTTACTTGGCACTTTGGTGATTTGTAGCCCTGGTTCCCCGTGGTCCCTCCATTCCGTCAGTGCTCAGTGCCAAATTGCCAGCGGAAGTCCCGTTGTTCTTGTGAAACACTGAGCGTGGGAGGGCAAAGGCCTGGCTGCTCAGAGCATCAGGAAACACAGGCTCAGCTGTCTGAGGAGGACAGCAAGCAAGCAGTACTCTTCTCTGTACTCTTTAGATGACAGGATTAACGCCATCAGGCTGATCAATCACAGAATTACAGAGTGGTTTGGCTTGGGAGGGATCTTGCCGACCATCTAGTTCCAACCCTCTGCTCTGGGCAGGGACACCCTCCCAGGTTGCTCGAAGTCCCATCCAACCTGACCTTGAACGCTGCCAGGGAGGGGGTATCTATCACCTCTGGGCAACCTGTTCCAGTGTCTCACCACCCTCTCAGCAAAGAACTTCTTCCTAATATCTAATCTAAATCGCCCCTCTTTTAGTTTAATGCCATTACCCCCTGTTCTATCACTACGCTCCCTTATAAATGTGATAAGTGAAAGCAGAGTTTCCTCGCCCATGGAGAAGCAGGAGAACAGTTAATTGGAGCTCTCTGATGAAGCCAAATAATTCATGCATGTGTGCCAAATGTTTTTTTTGCCTTCCCTAAGCTGAGGACTGCCAGCTCCTTACCAGGATCCCCAAGGTCAAGTGTCTACGAAACACCCGTCGAGAAGGTGAGTGTGCAAAGCTTTGTAGGTACAAAGAATTTCCAGATTTTCCTACAAGGCCCTGTTTGCTTGCCAGCTGCTTACATGTTGTTTCTTATGGTTACAGTTTGGGTTTTTCAGTATGAGTTTGGTGCCCTTTGTAGAGGGAGAACCTGGCTTGTCAACTCTCGGGCTTCAGGGCTCTCATTTTGTATTTTAAATGATGGGAAGTGGTGTCCAGAGGCCCTGGCTAGAACAAAGACCACAGTTTAAGATCTTTACCTATATAGATGCAGGTGTAAGTCTTACCCTTTTAAACTCAGAGTGCAAGATAACAAGCCATCTAGGAGATGTGGAAAAGGGAAACAATAATGTATCTATCATAAATAGATACAATTAAGGAAAGTTATTTCTTGTATATCTTCTATGTGCATAAATGGTAATGCTGACTTTCCCAGCTGCTCTTCAGTTTGACTCACATGTGCTGGCTTATTTCTAAACCTGTCAGTGCACAGCAGGCCTAGAGCTAGGATCTGGAAGGAGATACAGGAATCACTGCTCAGTTCTTAAAGGGCATCCCAGGTAGTGGGATGATTTGTGAGAAAGTATGGAAACATCTGGGAGTCAGGTTGACACCTCTGACTGGAGGACAGAATAAAGGACAGTAGGTCTAGGGAGGTGATTGTGCCCCTGTACTCGGCATTGGTGAGGCCACACCTCGAGTACTGTGTCCAGTTCTGGGCTCCCCACCACAAGAAGGACATGGAGGTCCTGGAGCGAGTCCAGAGAAGGGCAACCAGGCTGGTGAAGGGGCTGGAGGGCAAATCCTATGAGGAGCGGCTGAGGGAGCTGGGGCTGTTTAGCTTTGAGAAGAGGAGGCTGAGGGGAGACCTTATCACCGCCTACAATTACCTGAAGGGAGGTTATAGAGAGGTAGGTGATGGTCTCTTCAGCCAGGTGACAGGAGATAGGACAAGGGGGAATGGCATGAAGCTGAGCCAGGGCAGGTTTAGATTAAATGTTAGGAAAAAATTTTTTACTGAAAGAGTTGTCAGGGCCTGGAACAGGCTGCCCAGGGAGGTGGTTGAGTCACCTTCCCTGGATGTGTTCAGAAAAAGGGTAGATGAAGTACTTAGGGATATGGTTTAGTTTAGGATGTGAATGGTTGGACTCGATGATCTTAAAGGTCTTTTCCAACCTTATTATTCTGTGATTCTGTGATTCTGTGAAATAAATCAGATAATAAGAAAGGCAACAAGCAGAGAGGAGAGCTTGGTCCCATGGAAGTTGTGAGAGAGGCACTGGGTTGCCCTGGGAGAGACACTGAGCAGGCAGCATCAAGGTACCTATGGGGAGAGCTGGAAGTAGAGGAGGATCACAGAATCACAGAATTGTAGGGGTTGGAAGGGACCTCGAGAGATCATCGGGTCCAACCCCCCCCAAAGCAGGCTCCCTAGCTTGTATTGCACAGATAGGCGTCCAGACGAGTCTTGAATATCTCCAGAGAAGGAGACTCCACCACCTATTCAGCCTATTCAGGCTATGTCATCAGGGCTGGAACCAGATGAAAGCTCAATGGTGTGGACAGAATTGACAGGTGAGGTCATTCTGTGTCTGCTGGGAAGGCTCAGCTGGCAGTGTGTCCCCCCAGGGGATGCCCTACAAAAGCTGCTGTCTGCTTCTGATGGAGGTGTGGTACAGGAGAACCACCTGCTCTTCTCCTATAATGGCCTTGCCAAGTATTTTGTTTTCTGAAGGAATTCCCTTTCCTAAGCTTCCTGATCACCTGCTGTCCTTTTCTCATTGTAGGGCTGATTCGCTCTCGGGTGCGAGGAGCAGAAGTGGCTGCTGCTGACATCCTCACCTTCTTGGACAGTCACTGTGAAGTCAACAGCGAGTGGCTGCAGCCAATGCTTCAGAGAGTGAAAGAGGTGAGCACCATCTCAAGGCTGAGAGAGCTGGAGAAGAGGAGGCTCAGGGGAGACCTTATAGCGGCCTTCCAGAACTCGAAAGGAGCCTACAAGGAGTCTGGGAAGGGGCTTTTTAGAAGGGCATGTAGTGATAGGACGAAGGGGGGGAGTGGTTCTAAATTGGAAGGGGGTAGATTTAGATCAGGTATTAGGAAGAAATTCTTCACTACGAGGGTGGTGAGGCACTGGAACAGGTTGCCTAGAGAGGTGGTGGCTGCCCCCTTCCTGGAAGTGTTCAAGGCCAGGCTGGATGGGGCCTTGAGCAGCCTGGTTTAGTGAGCGGTGTCCCTGCCCATGGCAGGGGGCTTGGACCTTGTTGATCTTTAAGGTCCCTTCCAACACAAACCATTCTATGGTTCTTTCTTCCCCTCTGGAATGGATGGGGCTGACCTGTCTTGTGCTGGTGGATCCTCTGCCCTCACATGCCATCAGCAGTGCCAGTGAGGACAGCATTCCCAGGTGCTCCTCAGGCAGGCTGTCACAGCGCTGAGCTAGATGGGCAAGAGATCCCCAACTGGCTTTTCCAATCTTCTGCTGATGTGGCAGGGCAGGAGGTGCTCAGTGATGGGAGGCAAGGATGAACACTTGAACCACTAACTTATGCCTTCCTAGCCCTGTCCACCCGTACATAGAATAATATGGCAGCACACACTGTGCAACTTTTCCATGGCTGCCATCTCCCTTCTTGCTGCTGGGTCCCTCCCTCTGCCTAGTCACTGCCAGAACTTTCCTTTCAGTTCTTGCTGAGCTGCCAGCGCACACCACCTGCATGCAGGCAGCTTCCTGGCATAGGGGAGGAGTCTGTGAGTGCAGGGATGTCCCTTCACTGGCTCACTTGGGAAAGGATTGACATGAGCCTGGAAGAGTCAAAGTTAGACAGGAATATCAGCAGCTGTCACCCTGACTGCACTGTAGGGCTGGAGGGGGACACGTATGGCTCTGCAAACTGGGATGAGGTGATGGGAGAAGTCACAGTCTTGCTGGCAAGTGGCAGGGATTGATCCCCTCCTCTGAAGAGAGGATACCATGTGGAAATGGGCCCTGGGAGAAGGGATGGAGGCTCTAATGCTGCCTTATATTCATGTCTGCTTAGCTTAATATGAAGGAGCAGAAGGTGAAACTTCAAGATTGATGACTTAGAAGCTTCTGCTTTTTATTCCTGCTCAATAAATCCTCCATCTTGGAAGCCCATAAATGTTTACTTTACTACTGCTCTTTTAAGTCAAACTGCAGCAGCAGCATAGGGGTTCCTAAGCAGAAAGGACCTCACTAGTTTCTTCAGGAAAGGATGTAAGTTGCAAAAGCTTGGGTGCTGGCTCCAGTATTAATTTACTGTGCAGATTTCAAGTCAGCCTATTTCTGACCTACCTCCTACATTTCTGATGTACATCATAGTTCAGATTTCAGTCCTGCTTTGCCCAGTCTGAGCATTGGCTGGTTGAAATAGTGGCTGGAGCACCAGGCTGCCTGGTAGGTGCTGGGGGAGCTCAGGCTGGGCAGGCATACTCTCACTGTGCAGCTGTTGCAGCAGAGAGAGGAATAAAAATGAATGACAGCTCTCACCTAGGATGTGCCATCCTGGCCAAGTGTGGCCTACAGCAGGAGAAGCTATTGCAAGGCATAAAATGAAGGTTTGATAGGAAAGGCATGGAGGCTGGCAGCTGTCCAGTAACAATATGCTGTTTCTGGCATTGCCAGCTCTGTTTCTTCATGTATTTCAGGTATCACAAGACTGGTAATGCCCTGTCTCGTGATGTTGAAAAATTAGAATCTCAACTTCTACTTAATAGAAGAATTTCAAAAGAAAACTGTAAATGTCTGTGCTGCATAATGCCAATAAAATACCCCCAATATCTTAATATTATGTTATGTTTTTTCCAGTTTGCACTGTGATTCTTAAGTGTGGGGGGTCTTCATAGTACTTGCTAGAAAGATACTGTATTAGCGGGTTGGGCTGAGCAGAAGATTGGGTGCCAGTAGGTATCAAACACAAGCACAAAACCTTTGAGATGGTGATTTGTGCCCTGTGACTTGGGCAGGAAATATAAGGATGTTTCTTAACAGCACTCCTGGGAGTTGGGGTTCCAGGCTCCATTCCCCACATCCATGGCATGCAGCTGGCTAATACCCACCTTCTCCATGTTTTAATGTAGTGGCCACAGATCCCTTGCTCACCTGCCAAACCATACTGGAGAGCCAGTGAAAGATTTACATGTACAGCTTTGTGTTTTCTGATCTCTGGCAGCTTTGCCAGGCATTCAAGAAAAGCCTGACTCTTCCCCCCTCCCCCCCTCCCCTTCTCTCTCTCTCCCTCAGGATTATACCCGAGTGGTGAGTCCAATCATTGATGTTATCAGCCTGGATAACTTTGCCTACCTGGCAGCATCAGCAGATCTGAGGGGAGGTGGGTGTAATGAATGGCTTGTGTAAGTTAGGCCTGAGGGATAGTGCATGAAAAATAATTGATGTTCTCTTCAGCTTTCTAAGGAAACAGAGTGATGACCTTTCCTGATGGGTTCTTTGTCCTCTTTTCCCTGTAACTTGCAAAGTCATATCTTCTACAAAGATAAAACAAAGCCCAACTGGTGTTTTCCTCTTGAGCTTGCCATAACTGTCACAACATTTTGCAATTTCAGGGCTTAGTTAATTGATTAAACATAGCACCATGCCCTCCCTACACTACATGTACACTGGAATCCGACCGGCACTTCCAGTGGCTGCCCCTATCTGTCAGGCTATCTCATGGCATTTTCTGAAAAGCACTTTCACTTCTCTCCTGGCAGCTGAGCCCCCTTACCTTGCAGCTGTTCTGTGGTCATCCACAGTGCCTGGTGCTCTTTGCCCTCTTCTGTGGCTGGGGCTCGCTGCCTCACTTTTTCCCTGCCAAAGGCTACTTGTTCCATGCCTACCCTTAACAACAGCATAATGTTAGTGACCGTGTTGTGCTCAACTACCCACCACAGGCCAACTGCAAATAAATGATAGGCTTGAATGAGGTGATGGCTACAATGATCTGCAGGCCTTTGTTCCCAGAACATGTCACATCCCACAAAGTCCTTTGATTAAAGCCTCATAACTTTGGCAGACAGGGAAGTCTAAGGCAGACTGGCCAAAATGCAATTACATCTCACACTAAAAACACTGTCCTGAAGATATGGAGTGGAATAGAGCAGAGATCTGTAAGAAGTTGGTGACTTCTTAACTATATTAGGATAGACTCTTGACATTTTGAATAGTTCATGAGGGGAGGTCAGGGAAGGAAAGTAGGCATAGCCTGTGACATAAAGGTGGACACTATCGCTTAAGCTACTAGAAAAACAGTAACAAAACCTACCTGACGTCTTTTTTTTCCTTCTCAGGGTTTGACTGGAGCCTTCACTTTAAGTGGGAGCAGATTCCTATAGAGCAGAAGATGTCCAGAACAGACCCAACTCAGTCTATAAGGTAGCTGTCTCTGATGGACCGTGTAAAGTCCTCCAAATGCCTTTACTAAGCCTTCACCTGTATGGCAAGGAGTGCACAGGGACTGCCTTGCTGAGGACAAAATGCCAGTGTTCCCTCGATGACAAACTCTTTATATTATTTTCTGAATGCATTGGGGTCTATACCATAATTCTGAGAGTATTAATCCCTGAATATTGTTAGAATAGTAATTATATACTATCCTAGGCTTGCAGACACCTCTGCAAGCCACCTCTTCTTCTATATGTTTGTTTTTCTGGTCTCACTCAGCACTCTGAATGCCTCAGAAACCCCTTTAGGTGCTTTTAATTGCCTCCATCTTCCAGGTGAACAATTAAGGAATGAAGCAGCTGAACAGTCAGCCAGGAAGTGTAAAACAGACATGGGAACTGAATCTCACCTAGTAATTTGGGCACAGAGTTATCCTCCCTTCCTAAATACGCATGTCCATAGACAAAACAGACTCTGTTGTCTAGAACAGGTATTGCCAGCCTTGCTGCTGTGTACCTAGCCCTGAGGAATGTAGAATGGGACAAATTCTGATATAAAAAGTCACAGTGCTTGTCTGTGCAGGCAGACAGCTCTCTTTGTAACATAAAAGTGTCGTTCAGTTCCTCTGTGTAATTTTTGAGCCTCTCCTTTGTACTCCAGGAGCACCAGCTTGCTTAGCAGTGGAGCAGTACGTTCAGCAGTCTCTCACACTGTGTCTGCTTAGTGAACACAGCATCAGACAGTGTCCCTGTCACTCCTTCACACTGCGCGTTTGTGTGAACACAAAAGACACAGAGGTAGTCATGTAGGGCTTGCAAAGTCGGGAGAAGGATCCAGGGAAGGGGAATCAGAAGCCTACTGCACGTTCACATCCCAGCTCTACTCATTTCCTCTTTTAAATAAGGTACAATTTGTCAGGCCTGGACAAATTGTCCCCCCTCTAAAATGAAGGTGGTTGCACTACGTACACATGTAATTATTTTGTGGGGGCATTTGCTTTCTTTTCCAGAACCCCTGTCATAGCAGGAGGCATCTTTGTGATTGACAAGTCATGGTTTAACCACCTGGGAAAATACGATACTCAAATGGACATCTGGGGCGGAGAAAATTTTGGTAAGTTTAAGGCGTTTCAGGGGAATGACGTACTTAACAGGGAACCACTTCCCAGTCTTCAGTGCCTACCAGAACTTCGCTTTTGAGTGCTCTGATCTGCATGTTGTAAGGCTAGGGCTGTCACTTCTCTGCCATGCATCTGCAGCATTATACAGGTGCTTCTACAGTAAAACTAAGGAAGGGGACATCCTGATATTTTAATTGTTGTTTGTTTTTGAAGAATATTCCTCCAATCCTCCTCTGTTGCCCCAGCTCTGAAGTTGACAGTCACTCATATGCTTTCTTCTTATACCTGTTCCTCTCCCCCAGATAAATCTGAGTTGCTCTCCCAGCTTGATAGGTCAAAAGAGTGTTTTTCCTGATAAAACAAACCTCTTTGTAAGTGGGTACAAATAGATTCAGAATGCAAACATTTAGACTAGATCCTTACAAACATCTGAGGAATTCAGAGGCCCAGGGTAGTCTGTCCACTCAAGTGCTGTTGTCTTATGGGGAATGGTGCTGAAACACATCTCCCTGTACTTCATGGTGGCACAGATGTTCCAGGCACCTTTCTTTGCCCCATGTGAAGAGATGCTGCAATGTCACCAGCTGTTAGTGACAAGAGGAAGAAGAGTATCAAAAAGAGGTTCTCAGAGACCTCAAGTATTCAGGGCATTAATTTAGAAATTATGCAGGTGGAACTGAAGAGATAAAAGCCTTACTCTGTTTTGCAGTCAACTTTAATAGACTTTTCTGCAGCTATTGCTGCCAGAAAATTTATTCTGTTTCCACAATTTCCATAAATGTCACAGATTTGCAAATAAATCCCTTTAAGAAGGATTTACACAGATTTTTCTAGCACCTGGAGTACCAATTAGAAAGAAAGAGTTAGGAAAAGGAAACTTTTTGTTTATCTGAACACAGCTGGTAGAGTTGCCTCTCTGAAATGCTCTGAAACCAGGAAATAAAATTTTGGCTGATAACAGAATATTAAGGTACTATTGTTTTAAAACAAAGTATCTAATAAAGAGTGTTTGTGGTCTCTGTTTTCTGCCTTGCTCCAGTTTTATGATATTCACAGTATTAAAAAGAGACATTAAATCGGGACTGCACTGGGACCTCAGCAGTACTAGTAGCATCAGCTAAGACTGCAGGCAGAAGTAACAGGCAGCCTTTACCCAGGCATAAGATCCCCTCTCCTGTGTTCCTCAAACTCCTCTGCATAGCCAAAGTCATCTTCTTGCTGTCACTAGCCCTGTTCCAGCTGCAGAGCCAGCCACTTGACCATCCTGCCAGCCTCTGATCTGCAACTGTGTAAAAGCTGTAAACCCTAAAGATGGAGAAAGAATATTTCTTTAGGTCTTCAGTTGTCTGCTTCTGCCCTCCTGGGACCCAGGGTTGTTGTTTAGTGTGTATGTCAGTAGCTTGATGCTAAGCAAAGTTCTCTGCCCTAAGTGGCAGTAAATTACCTGCACATAGAACTGATCAAAACCTCCACAGAATTGCTTCATTTTCCTTCAAATTGCTCCTGTAAAGCCTGGCAGTGGCTAGGCCAGGCTGTGTGGGACCGGGCCAGGCATACAGCGTTTCCCAGTTTTGCCTTATCGTGTGTTTTCCTTTTAAATTCATTGTCTTCCATCACTTGTCTCTGCTCCTGCATCTCCACTCTTCACTTAAGAGGGCAAAGCCAAGTGCACTGTGCTCTGTTAACAGGGCCTGTCCCTGAGTCGCGTTGCTGCACCACTGCTCTGATGATGGCAATGGGAAGGCAACACACCAAAACAAAACAGACTACTTTTCTTTTATAAAGCTAACTTTTGCTCACCTCTTAAGCGTAATGTGCCTGATAAAAAATCAACCAGTGGCTTCTACATCAAGCCTGTTGCTGCTGCATGGCAAAGGGGTAGAAACCAGCCTGTATTTGACAACAAAAAATATTACATTTCCTTGAAGTATTCAGAGTAGTTAATTTAGCCTCTTAAAAAGTTTCCCGTACTTAATTGAAAATCAGATTTTTATGATCAAGAAAAAGTGTTGATAAATGTTCTGAAACACTGTTTTAACTACAGATTACAATTTTGAGTGGAAAGGAACTGTTTGGATATGGCCACCATTTGCAAGTGAGGTGAGAGACTGGTTCTGACTAGTTTGGGTCGGTGAGATGGGCCATTCCCTGCCCACGAAGGCCATTTTCAATAAACTATTTATTTGAAAGTTTTTTTTTTTTTTTTCCTGTGAGGAGAGGATTAAGAGAATTTATGGGAAGGGCATCGAGCTGGACAAGCTCTACACACAGCGCAGACACACAGAAATGTTTAGGCAGCAATTACTGTCCGGCTAAATATCCCTCCAGCTGGATGTGAGCTGGTGAATCCCTTTCTTCCCTACTGTGACGGGGAAAAGTCATAGTGACTAATTCATTTAAAGCACATACAGACTAGGTCACCTCCTGGAAAATACACAGTAAAAAGTTCTCCTATGCTTTCCATCCGAGGATGGATGAAAAGTCCTTAATAAGCTATGTTTGATCTCAATTTTCTCTCCTGTGCCCCAGATCTGCATTCTTTCACCCCTTCTTTAAAGAATTCTGCCATTTGCAGACCTGGACGTGCAGCCTGTGTGTGTGCCGAAGGTATCAGTGTGGCATGAGGAATCCTCTCTTGGGAAATGACCACCATTCTAAGTTACATATGCTAGATTGATAGTTTTGTTTTTGTTATAGGTTGGAATGAGCCAGAACCTCATTCCAGGACAGCGAGTGCCAGCTGGACACACCACCAGACAGAAACTTATGTCTTGGCCTTTTTTATTGTTTTTTAAAGGCCTTTCCTCTCTTCGAAGCTGAAACTCCCTGTTGAAAAGAGACTGAAAATAATAAGGTCTAGGAAGGAGTCAGGGAGAGGCAAGAACTAGTAAGAAATGCTACAAAAACCGTCTAATAAAGTGGGGGTTTACTTAGAAGCTAGATTAAATACACCAACTCCTGCTCCCCTCCAAAATACACGGTTTAAACATTTCTGAGGGACTGGAGAGGAAAGCTATGGACAAAGCTGAAGGTTGGGAAGATGTTAGTGTGTGTACATGCTCTGAAACAGCCATTAAATCTGGATACATAGTTTTATTTTCTTCTTCTCACTGCCACATGAACCCTAAGTGGAAAACCCCTTTGGTGCGGCAGTGATTAAACTTGTGAAGATGGACCTGTAAGCTTGAGGGAGGTTACATCTCTCCTGTGATGCAAATAAGCACCTGTACATCAAAGCTCCGTGTTCTATTAATCCTTTAACAAAATGTTGAATTTTGCTTCAGGACCAGATGGATTTCTTCAAGTAGCAGGGTTCTTTCTATATTTTTATGGGCATACTATTAGACTGATTTCTGCTTTCAGTAGCTCCTCCAGCAGAGGCAACTGGTGACAAAGGGTAACAGTCATCCACCTTTTTCATTTTTTTTTCTTTTTTTTCCTTTTTTTTTTTTTAAAATTAACAGAACCAAGCAGAACAAGAGCAACAAGATATTGTAGGATAGATGGAGGTATGAGGGAGACAATTCTGCTCTAGACATTGATTTACTTCCTATGCCCTCATCTTGTTCTCTTCTTTCTGCTTGTCTCCTAAACTACCTTTCTTCCTCATATGATTTGCTTTACATGGTGAATTCTTATTTTTTTTTCTTCCATCCATGTGCAGGGCTGGAGAGTTACAGAAATCCAAAACCAGTGGGTGTTGGGGTGGTCTCAGTATGTTGCCAAGAGCCACCCTGAAGGCCTGACAGCAACCACAAGGATCTAGTCAAAAGGAAAGGTGTCTCACTTGGGGGACCAAAGACAGGAGTGAGACTTGAGAAGGGTAGGAAGCCTGTGAGTCCCAAGGGTTGCCTTGATTTTAGCAAAGGAAGGATGGTTTCTCCACTGTTACCATGGCATCGCTTTTCCTGGTTTGGCTGCTGCAGGCCATACAGCTAAAGCAGAAGGGCAAGGTTTTCAGGCATACTGCTTAAGTCACCCTTCTTGGATATGCTGGCAGTCTGCCTGCAGCTGTATGACTCCTGGGGTCTCTTCCAGAGCTCTCTTTCCGAGTGTGGATGTGCGGTGGCAGCTTGGAGATCGTTCCCTGCAGCCGAGTGGGACACGTGTTCAGGAAGCGCCATCCCTATGACTTCCCCGAGGGCAATGCACTGACTTACATCAAGTAAGTGTTGGGTAGTTTGTGGTAGCAGCCCGGTCACCTTTAAGTTGGGGCATGTCTAAAGAAACCTGATGGCAGAGGAGAACAGCTTGTGGCTGAGCATCTGTTCTCAAGGGAAGAATGAGTTTCTGTTTTCTGTGAACAAAACCTGTTCCCTTCTCTGTTGTTTCTATTAGTGCATCTTGTTCTTCAGTCTGAAGTGGAGGGGGCGAGCAGTACCCCAGTGAGAGACCCTGTCCAGAGCCCTGTAACATGTGCTTGTACATCAGCAGTCATTAGTCATCTTTTAGCTGTTAGCTGTCTCTTAGCTGCTTTTGAGTACAGAGATCCTACTGAGCTGTATGTGCTCCGAGACAAGCCCTAAGGATGGCTTCCACAGCAGGACAGATGGGAAGAAAAAAAGATGATGAAATTGCTTTGAGATGAGAGCAGTTAAGCACTGGCACAGGCCCCAGAGAGGTGTGAAATCTCCATCCTTGGAGACAAGACCCTGAACAACGTGACCTAACCTGAAGTTAGTTCTTTGGGCAGGAGGCTGGACCAGGTGATACCCAGAGGTGCTTTCTAAATTCAATTAATCTGTGGTGTTAGTCTACTCTGGGGGTAGGGATACTGTAAATCAGGGTGATGATGACAGTCAGTTCAGTGTCTGCAGAGGGAACATATGTGAAAAAATCATAGTAAACTATGGCTGTCCAAATTTTAACTTCTGAAGTGAAGCATCCTTGCAAGGCTTTGTAGACTTAACATGCTCAATTTACTTTCATCTGTGCTGCAACACATGTTTGGGACCATCCCTCGCTCTGTCTGAGCAGACAGGCCTTGGGTCTGCCCACCCAGTGCCTGCTCTCTGTGAGGGCAAGTTTTTCAGCAGCACTCAGCAAAGCATCTCCTCATCCCCATGCAGGAACACCAAGCGCACAGCAGAGGTATGGATGGATGAATACAAGCAGTACTACTATGAGGCCCGGCCATCTGCCATTGGGAAGTCCTTTGGAAGGTAAGCTGCCCCCGACCTCAGTAGGAGGGCTTCTGGTAAGCCCCTCACTAGCAAGAAATAGGTTTTGGATCTTCTCTGCAGCTAGGTGTGGGAAACAAAGAGGCTCTGAATGGCTGGCTTCCGAGGGAGGTTGCAGCTTGAGTATCTGGCTAGCAAGGTTTGCTTCTAATTCACTCTATTTTTGCTCAGTAACCCATCATAAATCATTTGTTAGCAGAAGGCTGAAGGGGTCTGTAATGAAGTTAAAAGGCCAGACATTTTAAGTGGATAGATAAGAGTATTTTCTAACACAGCTTGCAGGTGCTCTGGAAATGTGAGCCATGCCATTACTAGAGCCTGGTCCAGAGTCCCTGAATGGACACAGAGCCCTGGGGCAAACACCACTAGCTGGCATATGGGGCAAATGCACTCCCCACTTTCCTGAGCAATGAATGGGTAGTTTGCCTGCTGGTTTGTAGGGCAGGAGAGAGCATGGCCAATGGCAAGACATCTCATTTAGAAGCACAAACTGGTTATGACTTGTCTCTAGCACCTGCTGAGCCCACTTCTCTGCAGAACTGTGCTTCTTACAGCACCATTGCTGAAGCTGTCTCCAGACCACACAAGATTTACTGTTAAGGGCTTAAGTGTTCTTTGTGACCCAGAAATCAGTGATGGACATCAAAACCTGGGATGAGGCAGAAATGCTTTCATGATCCTACAGTAGTTTTTCTGCAGTCTATTATTTAACACTGTAGGACCTGGGTCTTGCTATTGTTCTGAGCCAGAGGAAGTGCAGGAATTGCTCTCTGAAGGTGTTTACGTCTTCCTTTTCTGTTACCTGTCACCCTCCTCTCTCCTCCTTTGCACCTCAAGTCACTCCTGGTGCTCTAAACTGAACAACAACTAGGTGGGAGAATGAGTAAGGGAGAAAGTTTACATAGTCTCCCTCAAACTTCCTGGCTGATCTTCACTGTTCCCCTCCCTCCTGCTCACTACCTTATCCTCAACAACCTGCCATGTTTCCAGTGTTGCAGACCGAGTTGAGCAGCGGCGCAAACTGAACTGTAAATCCTTCCAGTGGTACCTGGAGAACGTCTACCCTGAGCTTAAGTGAGTCTGTTCTCTGCTTGCAGAAATCTCTGTGGGATCTGGGAGGTGGGTCACAATAAAAAGCTGAGCCTTGGCAGGAGCAGGCAACAGAAAGACTTATGCTTGGAAAATGTTTTCCTCTGTTGTTCTTTTTGGTGAGAAACGAAATCCTGTGTTTTCTTGGCTTGTGTTGTCACAACAACTATGCAGAAAGTTTGTTGCTCGTGCCTCTGGGAGCCTTCTGCTCTGCCCCATACAGCTGTCCCTCAGAGATGTGCAGCAGTGGTGTTTTTGGAGGTGCAGGGTGTAGACAAGTGCCAGAGCACTACATCCCTCCCTGTTAAGGCTTGCCTCTGCCTGTTGGATGCTCAGACTGGAGGTAGTTGACCCAAGTAGAGATGGACAATCTCAGTGCAGAGGTGTGGGTGGTTCAGAGAAAGCCCCGGTGAATGCTAGAACCAGCTGTGCCTGTGGCTTCCTGGGCCCCCCAAGTAAGGATGTGGTAGTGCTGTGGCATTGCCTCTCTGGGAGGCAGCCTGGGTAGAGCCGTGTCCTTAGGACTTGCCTGCTAACTCATCTTTACAGCTCAGTCCAGCAAAGGCTGTGGCTAACATGGGTCGAGGCTGAAACATCCAGCTGTAGTCTGGCCTTGCCAGATCTTTCCTTTATTGCTACCAGTGAGCCAGCGAATATGTGCTAGCACTCTGGGAAATGGGGAGGCTGAAGCAGGATAAATCAGTGCAGATATGGCTTTTGACTGGCAGTGGCTTTTTCTGAAGAGACATTACACTGAACCACTTGGGGTGCACCTAAAGCGCCTTACACCTTCTGAGACAAAAGGATACCAGCCCTCTGACCAAGTTCTCCACTGACTTTTGCCTCCTTCAGGCATTTCTAGTGGACAGCTAGCATGATCATCGTTCATTTTCTGTCAAATAAAGGAGACAGAAGGTTTCAGAAGGGGCCAGTTACACCCTACTAAATATGTGTACACTTTGGACATTTCTGTATATGAAGTGCCATGCAACTGTCACTTTACTTCAAGGGTTCCTGAAAAGGAGCTAATTCCAGGAATAATTAAACAAGGAAGAAACTGCCTGGAGTCTCGGGCACAGGACACCACAGGGAGTATGTTGGCTGGGATGGGAATGTGTAAAGGAACAGTGAACAATCCACCTGTCACTCAGGTAAGGCAGGCTTCAGTTTGGTGCTTTACTCCTCCTTCTGCCCTTTTTACCACCCCTGAATGGAAAGGCATCTCTGGCCTTGCTGGGTTTGTACAAAAGTGATTGAAAGAAGAATTTGGCTCTGTTAATGATTTTCATAGTAAGCAGAAAAAGTAACTGTACCCATCTCCTAGAGCTCTGTTGGCTCAACAGACCCAGCAGCCAGACACAAGAGTGGGAAGGTTTTCATCACTCAAAGGCAACAGGTAGCGCTTGAACGCTCAGGGGGGTGACTAGTCTGTGCGGTAGGCGTGCGACCAGGGTTTGAGTCATGTAGCTGTTCCCACTCAGGCCGTTGCTTGGGTGTGCTCTGCTTCATCATCCAACCCATGAGAACCAGTCCTGGGGTGTGCTTTGATAGTACCCTGGCACACGGGTAAGAGATTTTCTGAGGATCAGAAATGCTCCTTGGTCTGCCAGTTCAGCTGTAGCTGCAGATGGTGTGAGTTGTGCTGCTCTACGGTGTGTTTCGGTATGAAGCCCAAATAGGGTTTAAATAGCCAAGCCAGCTGCAGTAATTCAGTGCAGCTCTCCTAACTGCAGTGGAGCTGTGCTGGTTTATACAAGCTGAGCTTCTTCTTTTGGTGACCGAAAGCAGCAGGGAAGCAGCTTGAGAAAGTCAAGGGTGACAGTAGGATATTTTATGCCAGAAAATGCATATTCACATCTGTTAAGTGTTGGAAACCAGTTTGCAGCCAGGGTTCAACATGCCATTTAATCTGACTCATTGTTCCATGTCGCTACCATTTAATATCTCTGAAACGTACTGCATTTTGTATTTCCTTCTTGGGGAAAATATAAAAATAATAGTTGATTGGGTGGGGTATCCATCTAGTGAGAGGAGGGAAGAAAGAAGTGGCTTCTGCATTCTGTGTGTCAGTGACATTTGTTAGCCCATGGATATGCTTATATGTGTTTTGCTTCACTTGACAATCTATAGGACCCAGATACCTGTTATAGAACATATCTGCTACGTAAAATATGCAGAAGCAGTTGCATGTCATGTAAATCAGGGTTTGGAGTCCCCTGCTTTGTAAGCCTGAATCAGTAAAGCTGCCGAGCAGGGAGTTACATGGAATCCAAGGTTAATCAGGCAGCTCAGATGGTCAGGGGAGCCAGCTGCAGGCTTTGAAATAGTTGTGACGCACCAAGCCTGAGCATAAACTTCTGAACAGGTGAAGTCTTCCCAGGGAGCCTTTGGTAGGAGTTAAACAAAGGATACAAGTTTTCTAAATACCTGAGAGAAAAAACTCTCCCCCATTTGGTCGCCATTATGATCCTAATGGAATCTTTCTTTTTCCTATGCCAAAGGAGTGGGTATTCAGTGACCCTCTAATTAGACAGCAGGACAAGTGTCTTTCCATTACATCCTTTTCTACTGGCTCTCAAATCACACTGGAAGCCTGCAATCAAAAAGACAGTAGACAGGTAGGTAACTGTGCACCTGTTTTTAACCCCTCCATTGCCACATACCAGTGTTCCTACATCAGCGCAGCACGTAGGGGCAAACCCAGTACTACCAAAGTGTCCAAAAGTCTCTTCCCTCTTCCATATGTCCCTCTCTGGTGTATTTCATAAGCTCAAATGCATGCAATTTCCCACAGCACAGACCACACTAGTGTGTGGATATCTGCTCTGCCTGGGGCCCTCAGCCGCATGGTTACCTCCAGTACCCCAGCCTCGCTCCATGGGTACATTTCTGTTCAGCCAGATCGGCATATGGATGGAGCAGAGCATCAAAGAGGGGTGGGTAAGCAGTGAGTGCTTTGGGGTACTCAAGGGAAGGGCAGTGTGTGCTATCATTTGTTTACTTATTTAGAAGTGAGAGAACTGTACTTTGTGCTGTCTTTGGACATATGAACAACCTTTAAAATGAGTGTGTGCAACTCATTTGAGAAGTACTGACCGACATAAAGCACCGTATGTTCCACCCAAATGGCTCCCTGAGGAAAAACATGCAGCAGTAGTGTTCCAAACAAAATGCAGTGCTCCCAACAAAATGCAGCTCTGTGACTCTTACGCTGTTGCCAAGATGCGCATCCCTGGTCTCTCAGGACACATAAGTCATTTTGCCTTACAGCACAAGGTAAGAGATTGCCTCTGCAGTGCTCAGGGAGCCCTCGCAGAGACGTCACGTGCCTTTGTATCAGACCTGGGCAAAACACAACAGGTGACAACGCTGCGCTGGTGGACAGTGGACTGGGCTTGTTCCATCCTTGGTTCTCGTGCTTCCCTCTGCACCGAGACAGAACCCATTTTCTGTCATCTGTCATGTAAGGCTATGCTGTCTCTGTGTTTTCTGACACATCTATTGTTTTGTTAGCCCACAGGTAGGAGAGGGCTCAGCTTTCTAGCAGTCCTTGTCAGCATCCTCTTTTGTCAGTACTTTTTAATGCTGTATGAATCGCTGAATTTAGTTCTTCCTGAAAGAAAGCACTGAAATCCAGTCTTGCCCTTTTATGGAAGGCATGTGTAGACTTTCCTCTGGGGGGTTGGTTAATGCAGAAATGTCTTGCAGAGTTGTCAGTGTGAATACACTGGGAAAACTTGGATTAGCCTTGCAAGGATGTCTCAGGTGGGCTGTGCTCGCCTGCTCCTTTTTCTTGTTTGTAATCACTCACCCCCTCGCTGTGTAATTAGGTCACTTAGCTTCCCCTTGGGTGCCTTGCAGCATTTTCCTCCCTGGCAGCAGAGAGGACTCTAGCAGCTGCCAAAATCAGCTGTCTTTCCCCGCCTTCCCTATCATGGAAGACAAGGGTCTCCTGAAAGGGGGTGCAGCGCAAGCCCTATCAGCCAGAAGAGAGATTAATCCACACTAACACAGGCAGGCTCATTCTGCTGCTGGAATATGATTTATTGAGCCTTGATGTGTTGATTATATACAGGCTCATTATAGAGACATGCACATGCACTTAAGGTTGTGAGATGTTGTTTTCCATTACCTTATGTGAACAAACTGCACTTAAATCAAAGACTTGACCTAGCAGGTGATTTAGCCAGTTGACTGCAAGTGAGGGTTCTGTTTAAGCATTTCAAAATGCCATTCCATACCACCTTGTGGCTGAATGGATGAGGTGAGAGCCGTGTGTTCTGATTCTTAATCTAATTTGGGCTGAAATGCTCTGAAATGTTGGGGCTTTTTTGGAAGTCCCAAACTCTCATTTCAGGTTTCTACTTACCAAGCTGCTTCTACCTGCAATGCTCAGGTTTGTTGTGGGCATTCTTGGGGAATGTTGTTGTGCTCCCTTCCTTCCATGAACACAACAGTAAATGTTGTTACACTGAAATTGTGTTTTAATTAGTTTGAAGCCAGTCATCTTTGTGAACTCTCCCGTTCTCTCTCCTCCATGTCTTTCCTTGAGGGTTCACCTGCATCTAGGTAGTAGGTGGTCTGAGTGGAAGGGGGCGGGCCTGGGCAATGAGCCTCACACATACAGTATCTTCAGAGGAGGTGACAGCATGACAGTTCTTGTGCATTAATTGTGACCACAGGGCAGATAATTTTGTTATTTTTGAGTGCTAACAACAGTCAACCTAACATACGTGTAATACTCTAGCAGAGGCTTTACAACATTATGAGCTGTATCTAGAATATTACTTCAAAATAAGTCAAAATTTAGATGGTTTTTGGTTCTGTGAGACTATTCTCCCTTGGGTTGGGAGGAACCAGGACCAAAATGTGTTTGGCACCATGATCCCATTGATCATTCAACAGCAACAGCTGGCACTGCTAGCAGAAAACCAGCCAAGAGCTATTCTGCATAATCAGAACTGGATTTCAAACCAGATGGATGTTATCCATAATGTTATTTGGAGAATAGCATTTTTTAGTTGACTACACAATAAGTTATTGCCTTTAGCTTTGGGTTTGGCTCTGACTGATGGTGGGAGTGGTGTTCTAATTTGTGCTAGAGTGAGGACAAATAGAAGGCAAAGTGAGAGTCAGGCACTAAAACAAGAGAATGAAAATGAGAAACACTGGCACAGTATTTCCCAACAGAACAAGAAGCATGCTGAGAAATCCTATTAAACAGCCATATTTCATTACAATGTGCTGAAGGAATGTGACCTCAGCCTGAAAATGAGGACACTAGGCTTTCTTGTGGGACAAACAGTATTTGAAGTGCTGTGTGCCTTTGGACGTGATTGGAAATTTTTTCCCACCTTGATTCCCAGTGTATCATATTACCTGAAGTGCAGACAAATGCAACTTTATAAAGAATATCAGAAAAGAGGAGTGGAAACCTGTCTGTTCTCAAAGTACCTGACTTTGATCACCCTGAAAAATTACCCCAGTGTAAACACTTTCAGCTCTTGGGTAGAAGAGGACTGTCTCTTTCTGACTTTCCTCTTAGAAGCACTCCAGGGGTAACTACTATCCAGTGGCCTCAAAATACTTTACAACGATAGATAACAGAGATGGAGAGAGAGCTTCATGAAAGCATGAGGAAATATTTGGTTGACATTGGGGAAGAGAATCAAGACACAATATTTCAAAGAAGATATGGATTCTTATTTTTCCATCTCCAACCCTCCTGTGACTGGTAAACTGTATTATCTCCATCTGCACAAGAGAGGAAGACCAAGGAAGATTGTCAAGCCAAAATTCTTCAGATTGTGCAATGCTTAAATCTTCTAAAAGCTTTCCTGCCAAGTCCAGGCCAGTGATAATGTCTGGCTGTAAGAGAGGGCAGATCTCCCTGTAATGTTTGGCTGCCTTTGCAGAGGTTTCTGCTTTCTTTGTTTTTCCTAAAGATGGGCATCACCACTGTAATTTAAAAGTTTGCTGTCCAGGCTCCTGCTGTGGTCTGTGGAGAAAGCTGGGCCCTCCCAGGAGGTGCGTGTACCTTGGACCCCTCCTTAAGTATGTTTCCAGGTGACCAGCTTGGACTAAGTTGCCCAGCTCTGAGGTGGTTGGCCGTGTGAGAGAGCACCCTATCTCCTGTTTCCACCCATTCCTACTGCCCACCCCCTCAGGGATAGGGCTGGGACAGAGTTCATTTTCACAGGAAGCTGGGAGGGGACACAGTCAGGACAGCTGACCCAGACTAGCCAAAGGGGTATTCCATCCCATATGACATTATGCTCAGTATATAAAGGGAGCTGGCCTGGGATGGGGGGCAGCTGTTTGGGATGAGCTGGTCATTGGCTCTGGTGGTAAGCAAATTGCATTGCCTATGACTCGCTTAGTATGTTCCAAGTACTGGTGTTATTTCCCCCTCCCTTTGCTGTCCTTATCCCAGCCCAGACATTTTACCTCTGTCTTCCTGTTCTCCCCATCCTATGGGGAAGAGGGTGAGCAAGTGCCACTTGCTGCTTAACTGCTGCCTGGAGCTAAACCACAACAAAGGGTCTGAGATATGATGTTGGGCTGTCCTTGGTAATCCTGTGCTCTAGCAGTCAGGCAGGGGGGTCCTGTGAGAGGTTCAGGTGAAGTCAGAGAAGGTGCTCTGGTGTCTCACGGAGGGCAGCAAAGCACCATTTCTGACCAGAATGGGTAGAGTCGTCATTAGGACAATACCACTTCCATGTGAGATGAGGAGCCCTCCTTTGGCTTTTACTGTCAGTATGCTTTAGAATAGCTCCATATGTGTTGCACCTCTCTGCAGCCCAGATGGGCTTTATGTTCAACTCTGTCACCTTTGGAGCGTTTCTTTTCCCCTTTCCCCATCTTTGACCCATTTTCTGTTGAATATAGGGATCTGGGGTGACTTAAAGCACCGGGCTTTTCCAGTGGTGTGATTCCTTGAGAAGCTGGTTGATTTGGTGTAGGTTGTTAGCAGTGCAAAATGTGCTCTGGTGAGTACGCTGGAGACACAGCTGGTGTCCTGCTGTGGCTGTCGCTGTAGACTCTTCCACAGGAATCACAGATGACAGAGAGATGACACAGCAGCAGGTCTCTGATCTGGAGGAATAATACAAGTGAGTGTCCCAGTGGTGCTAGTTTTCTCCTGAAGAAAACCAGTGTCTTTTGGTAATTGCCCTTGTCCTCCATTGCAGGTCTCCTAACAGCATCCTCCTTCACAGCAAGGTCTTCTGGTGAGCTACTGGGTATGTGGGAGAGGCAGCTGGCAGGAGTTCTCTAGCACATGCACACAGGAAGGCAAAGGAGGAGGCTGGGAATTCACAAGTACAGAGTTAGGGGGAGGGTGCAGGGAAAGGAAGAGGTTTCCTTTTGTGCAGTAGGTGTGCTTTGAAGAAGGTCAAGAGGCTCTTCACTGAGGTGTCTGTGACCCTGGGAAGTCTCCCTGGTGGGGAGGCTGTTGCACAGACCACAGCAGGTGGGCACAGTGTTCTGCTTTCCAGGGGAGAGACCTCCTGCTTTCCACTCCCTTATTACAGCTACTGCTCTATGGTATTAACTCTTCCTTGGCTGTTTGCACAGAGGCTTCTGCCAGATGAGAGCCAGATGGCTCTGGGACCTGTGTAGGTGTTGGGTTGCAGCAGCTCCATCATCACTACCTTCCTATGCCCCCCTGACCATTTTCCTGCTGCAAAATGCTCTCCTTTCATGGTATCCTGTCAGACAGGGCTAGCAGTGCTGGCAATGCGATCCTGCCTCTGGTATTTAGTCTTGAAGGAATATGTGATGCAGGAGCAATAGATTACTCTGGGTTTTGAGACTGCCATGCCCTCCAAGAAACATAACCAACACACAGATTTGGAGGAGAGCTCTGAGCAATATGTGAGCATAACTAGACATCTTAAACCATACAGCATGTGGCAATCTGTTTGCTGTATTACCCAAGAATTAAAATATTGGTAAGTTTTGACATTGTCTGGATATTGCAGGAATTTTTTATTCCCTTTGCATATCATTTCTGCAACAGCCTTGAGGTCCATCAGTGCTCTCAAGCTGTTTCTTTTTCCTTATCAGTCTCATCCTCATAGTATTCCTAAGTTGTTTGCTGACTGAGCACCCAGGCTCTAGTTCTGACTGGGTCATCTGCATGACTGAAGAGAGTGGTGGGAAAATCCCCAGAGCCTGGAGAGCTCAATCCAATAACCTGCTGATCTGGGCTGTGCCCCACTGGTGGGAAATGGCCCAGCCTCACCTGGGAGATCCCAAGTCCACAAACTCGGTTCTGGTTTTTTCCTCTTCAGTATCAGCCACAATGGTCCCAGTTCTTTCCAGCAGGAATGGAAGGTACAGCCCTTTCCCAGCAGAAGTTGCAATTCAAACATATGTTTTGTTTCCTGGAAAGCAGCACAACCAAAGTGGACCTTCCTCAAAGGGGTTACATGTGGGACCTTGTGGATATGCTCTGAGGGGAGCAGACCCAGAGGACAGCACTGCAGGAAGCAGAGCAATATGTACTGAGAAGCTATCAAATGGACATTTATAAACCAAAGTGTTGGCAGGACAGATAAGATTATGAAGAAAAAACAGCTGAGAAGGGTGCAGGGGTATGAAGAGCTTTCACTGTGCTGATAAAAATCTTGAATATTACAAGGGGAGAGATGAGGGGACATGGAAGAGAGAGTGAGAGATATGATCTATCTCAAGCAGCAATAAGTGTCATTTTTCCTTTTTGTGGATGGATTGCTTTCTGTGTTGGGAGAACTTCTGGTGGTTTCCTTTCTGTGGATTGCAAAGAAACCATAGGAGGGTTTCAGGTTTTGACAGGTATCTGGATGCCTAGAGATGCAGGACAAAGAATGGCAGGGAAATTATGAATATAACGTGCTTTGGAAAATGCCACTAATTGCTGATCTTTGTGTTGTTTGCCTTTGAGATGCTTCTGAATATCTAGCCCTGTAATTTGGCTAAACTCAAACTCCAGGTATTGTTCATACAGGAAACCAGTGCTTTGGGAAGGCAGATTTTCAGTCTCCCCAGTTGCTGGGGATTACTTGAGGTTTATGCTCAGCCCTTCTCCTCCAGCTTGGACACACAGTTCCCTGGTGAAACACAGGTAATGGTATGCTTCTCCTCTGTCTTCTCACAGAAGTGGAAGATGAAAGGCACTTTCATTCAGCACTTCGTCAGTGGTCTCTGCCTGGAAAACCAGATTGGGAGAGTGGTGACGAACCCTTGCCAAGCAGATGTACCTGGCCAACAGTGGGAGCTGCTACAAGCAACATGATGGTAGCACAGAGATCTTGTTTCTTTGTGCATGAGACTTGGGGAACAGAAGAGGATTGGGAAGGGAGGAATGGTTTTGTATGTCTGACCCTAAATGTTTTCATTGTGCCCATCTGCAAGCTGCCATTTCAGCTGAGCACTTGGTGTTCATGAGCTTTTCAGAGAAGAAGCTGGGGGTGAGAGAGGGGAGACTTGCTGAAATCTTCCCATCTGTTTTCTTAACTTCTCCTTTGTAGCTGATGTGTGTGCACAGCTGCACCCAGAGATGGGGGAGGACCCAGCCCAAAATACTACAGTGACTACAGCTGCGCTGCAGCTCTCCCCATCCACTCCTTTCTGTGCATTCAGAGCCCACAGCCTTCGGTCCAACAGCTTAAACAATGCTTACACAAACATGGGTAGCTCTTTGGTGTCCCTGGCTGTACGCTCTCCCTGTGCTGCCAGACACTGCCTGCTGCACCCCACCCTGAAGGAGAAGCACAGAGCTGTGTGGGCAGCACACGCCGCCAGTGCCACTGCACTTGGCTCAGGCCTGTGGCAGGAGCCCACCCAGTTACCTGCCACAGGAGGCAGAAGGGGCACAGCCCCTACATCATGGCAGGCCTGCTGCTGCCCCTGGCAGGAGCACAGCCCTCTTGCTGGCTCTCCAGCTCCGCATGGCCCTTGTGAACAAAGCCTGGCATCACAAGCCGCTCAGCCCCTCTGTCTAGTTGCTTTTCCCCCTCTCTCCCAGAAGGAGGAGGAGGTGGAAAGACCTGGGCCTGCGCCACTTGGGTCGCCCAGCTCTCCTCCTGGCTTTCCTCCTGGTGGACACCTTGGGGAGGTGAGTTGGTGAAGCTGAAACTGCCCCCTGCACAAATGCTGCCACAGTACAGGCCTGTGCTGAGGGATCTCTCCTTTGTGTTCTGGAAATAGAGAAGACAGCTGGTGTCTCTAGCTAGCATCCCAGACCTGCTCCCAGCTACCAGTCAGTTGTAGCTGAGCGTGGGTTTTCAGACCTGCCACAGGAAGCTTACCTATTCAAGTAAAAATGAATAATCCTCACAATATCCTCTTTTCCTAATAGATCTATTAAATTTTCTTCTTGAAATTAGGCTTTTTAAACCAACTTTTCTCTCCAAGAACCTGACAGGGGAACCAGGTGGAGAAGCCACCCTCAGTAGGCAATTGTTTGCCTGGATCCTTTCTGATCTGGTGTTCATTTGGATTTTGAACTGTCTGCTTTTGATTATGCTTGTATCCCTTTTTAATTCTTTCTCCTACCTTAGTATTAGCCCAAACAGTTAACAAATGAACAGATACTGCATGAGCTCAACAGTGCTTGTGTGAGAAACAGATGATTTGTTTTCTGTTCTCAGTTCTTTTATTTAAAAAATTAAATCAGCCAGGTGGCGGGAGCTCTGTTCCTGTTTCCCCCTTCGTTTGGACATCAGCTCACCATCTCAACACTGTTTACCTAGATGAATGACCTGCCTTCACTGTAAAAACTCAGGAGGCAGTTTGCTTTAGTCCCAAGCTTACAGCATGGTTTAGCTGCACTTCTATGTTGGGATGGGGACACTGACTCTGCAGAGATTTCTCTTTCCATATATCGAGATGCTTTGGGCCTGAGCCACTGTTGACAGGAAAGAGTGGAGAAGGAAAGAAAATAGCCTAGGAGCAGAAAGGGGGCAGGACAGGCAGACCTGTCAGGGGGAAAGGGATGCCATCCTGATAGCAATAGCTTTTTAAAACAAGAATGTGCAGGAGATGATATCCAGAATAGCATCATTAGGCAGTAGGAGACAGGAACATGAAGTTCTCACATACCTGTCAAAATGTAGGTACTGGATGTAAGCTCTGTATACAGTGAAGTGCTAAAGGATTATTTCATCAAAATGCATCCTAAATGGACCATCTGAGCTTCCTCCAATTCACTCTCCAGCAGCATAAGGATTGCTGGTAGCAGCACATTTGTTCACTCCTCTACCTGGTACTGCTTCCTTCCTTCGTGCTCCCATTGTCTGTGTGCAGCTCTCTTGCAGTTCCTTCTTCATAACCGTGCTGGGACGAGCACCCAGCTCCTCTACAGACAATTCTCCTGACTGCTGCAGACCACAGGAGCCCTGCTTATATAGAGTCTCCAAGCTTTGGGCCAGCCCTGCTTCAAAGGGCTCTTGTCAGCGCGCCGGCTGCTGCCCCTGACTTTGTGCTTGGCTCCAGTGTTGGAGGTTACTGACTGCTCCCAGAGCAGAGGTACCTGGGCTGGCCGTGTCGATTTGTGCCTCTCTTCCTACTGCTCACCCCCTGTCAGGGTGTGAACTGGCATCCGTTTGGGGCTGTCAGCTGGGGCAGATGAAGATGGCATATTCTCCTAATTCAGGTGCCCTGGCCAGAGGGGGAAAAGGGAAAAAGGTGGGCATGTGCTTAATATTGCATTCAGTCGGTAACTTGAATTGCCCCTGGAGTTCAGGGCCCCAACTTTACCCAGTGTTGGACACGTTCTCCTGAGGTCACCTCCCCACGGCTCACTCTGCTGTCTGCTAAGCACTGCCCACAGGACCTTCCTGCAGGCCCAGTGCAGACCTCCCTGCACATCCTCTTGGAAGCTGTTGGTTTCCAATGGCTGTTGCAGTTGCTGAAAAGGAGGCACCTTACAAAAGGCTGCTTTCAAGAGTGGGCAAATGAAACTTCTCAGAATAAACGAAGCCTTGTCCAAACTCATTATCAGCACACTTTCCATTTCCCTTGCACTAAAGGGAAAGAGTAACAATTTTATCCATGTCTTTCCCCCCTCCAAGGTTCATGCAGTGCCATGTTGCAGAACTGGACTCTAGTGGGTTTTTTGAAAGCAAACTGACTCAGCCCTCAAATTTGGCCCAGTGATTGTTTCCTGAACAGTCAGAACAAGCAGCTGCTCACCCTTGTTTTCCTGTTTACTTTAAACAGCCCCCTGGACTGTCAAGACAGAGCATTTGCCTTGGCAACACCTTTTAAGAAAGCTGTTATTGTATCAGATCATCCAGTGTAATTTCATGTGCTTTGAACCAAGGGGGGTTTAGTTAAGAGGAGCTGAAACTGCTGTTGTACAGAAACCAATTTCAGAAGGCTTATTTTCCCCACTCACTTGTAAGTTGCACTTTGCCAGATGTAATTAATGTGGAGCCCAGATTTGTTTTCCCTTTTCTTGAAGAAAGCATGTGCCAGAATCTGTTTAATGCCTGGAATAAAATCCACTTTGAAACAAGTGTTTCAGCCTGTTCTTGTTCCCTCTCAGCTTCCCATCAGAAAAGAGCCTCCACACGTTATTGCCTGGTCCCTACCTCTGTCTCTCACAGGGTTTGTACCCCATTTCTTTGCATGGGTTCCTGGGCTGGTTCTGGAGGGATACCACAGGAGCTGGGAGAGAGATTTCTAGGATACCATGGCATACCAGTTGGAGATGACTGAAGAATCTGCCTCGACAGGTAAGCACCCTTTCTGACAAAAGTTAAAGAGCAGCTAATGGACTGGCTTTTACATGCTGAAAGAAAATGCTGGGAGTGGGGGGAAATAGTTCTTCCTGTAACCTTGATCTTTCCTTGATCTTTTCTTCAGGCTGTCGGCCTGCCTACTCCTTGCTAAGCCTCCCAAAGGTCGTTCTTCTGCCTCTAGCTTGAGGGCAGGGAAGCATCACAGCTTCCTCCTATCTGTATACCTTGTTGAGCCTCAAATACTGTGATTTCCCAAGCAGGCTGGTAAACTTTCCTAATCTTACCTTATATTTAAAAAAACCCAACTACACAACAAAACAGAAACCCAGCCAACAATGTCAATTTCAATTTGGAAGCTTTGAGTTTAAAATCAGGGTTTACCTGTCTGCTAGCTGACCTACAGAGGCTTTTTCAAACTAGGATCAGATGGGTCTGCCTCTACAGAATGCAGCTGTGCCAGGGAGGGAAGGAGGGTGAAGGTGTGTTGGAAGTTGGCTGGGGTGGGGAGAGCTAGTGCTTCCCTGTGCTGCCTGGTAACACGTCTGGTGTTTGTGTGCTGTGGGAACACGATCAAAAGAAGAAGAGTTGGGGCTTTCTCTCAGCACTGCTCCTGTAGCAGGACATCATTTGGGCTGTGTCCCTGGAGTCCCACCACCTGCATCCTGAGTGATGATCACTAGTGCCCTAGGAACCAGCAGACTCTCAGGCTGTAATGATGCCTGTCTTTAATTAGCCTTGTCTAGGATAACAGAATATTGGTCTTCTGAAGAGCCCAACTTGGGGGAGGAGGTAAAGTGAGTGAGGGACGGGTTCCTCTCTGAGGAGGATAGGGTCAGACATGCAGTGATCCCGCACGGTATGAGGTAGAGAAGAATTTGGAGTAGAAACAGTTGCCTCAAAGTACAGGGAAGTAATTTCTTTGCAGGAGGTTAAAACAAGCACCACATCCACAGTGGTCACACAGTTGGGTCAAATCAGTAAATGTTTTGTCTCGAAAGGTAAATCAAGTGTTGTTTGGATTCAGTTTGGTTTTTTGTTTTTAAGTACTCAAATAGTTCATTTTTAGCACTTAGAAAGCAGATGATTTTCTTAGAAACAGCAATATTCTCCGGACTGTTTGGTAAGAAATTAGGTGCTTAAAGGTCTCCTTTTCCTGCAGCCTATTAAAAGGGACTTGCTTCATACAAAGACCTTACATGAGTGTCTCTTCATTCTGCAAAGCCTTTGCTGTTGGGCTGTGAGGGGTGCTGCAGTGGATCTCTGTCCCTCTAACCAGACCTCTTCAGCACTTCAGAATTACATGCTAATTGCAGAAGCCAGGGAAACCTGACTTCCATGGAGCAAGCATCCTACCTAAATACACTTCCTGCATCCTTTCTCTTTCGTTTTGTACTTGGCCACCACAGCTGAAGAGCTCCTGTATCCCTCCCTCTCAGGGGACGGTCCTGGTTTTGGCTGGGATAGAGTTAATTTTCTTCACAGTAACTGGTATGGGGCTGTGTCTTGGAATTTTGCTGAAAGCAGTGTTGATAACAGGGAGATGTCTGCATCCCTGCTGAGCAGTAAGTGAAGACCTCCTACGCCTCTCACCCCACCAGCAGGACAGCTGGGGGTGCACAGGGAGTTGGGAGGGGACTGTGACAGTATGCTTCCCCCACTGCCCCCACCTTTACCTGATTTTTTCCCATAAATCTGGATTAATCGATAACCACTGGTGATGATTGTGATGTCTGCATCTGTCTCACAGTGATTTCAGGAAGACAGATAAAAACACAACAGCCAAGGGCTGTCTATGCTAATGTGCCCACCTGGACAGAGCTGGTCAGTGCCCACTGGCACCTGTGGGTGGTATGTGAATATGACTATGAGCCAGTCATCTTACTCCATAAATACTGAGCAGCCCAAGAGCCCTTTGAGCTCTCCTGAGATGACAGCCAGCAGGCTGCAGATCAGGATCTCCCCTTGAAAGGGATGCCTCTCAGGGTTATTCCTTGAGGTCAAGAGAATCCTTGCCGCAACAGATCCTCAGTAAGTGAATTGGGAATAAGTGCACTAAACTTTGTGATGTTAGCTGAGAAGTATGCAGGATTGATTGTGCATATATAATCCTTTGGACATAAACCATTGGCCATGTCTGGGGCTAAGTCTGGATCCAGCTGCCCCTGGGCTCCTCTCTGAGAGGGGGTTTAGAAAGCAAGGGGGTCCTTTCTGAACCTCATGACTCAACGGGAGGGTCTCCCTGACAGCTTCATCTGACCCTGTTCTCTATGCACTAAATAATCAAGATTACCTTACCAGCAAACATGAATCCTGTTGCGTTTATTGTCAAACACCCTTGCACCCTTCATTTTTTATCAATAAACATATTCATATCCCTTGATTTGCTTTGCTTGTGTGTGCAGCTTTTGTGTTACTTGTTAAACTGTCTTTTTCTCAGCCCACAAGTTTTCTTGCTTTTGCTCTTCCGATTCTCTCCCCCATCCCACCCAGAGTGAGTGAACGAGCAGCCGCGTGGTGCTCAGCTGCCGGCTGGGGCTAAACCACGCCAGTCCTTCATTGTGACTTGAGAGCATTTTAAACAGAAGCAGAGAAGCCCCAGAGAACTGCAAATGTTGAAATTGGATGTTTAGATCTACCTGAAAAAAACTTGGGTTTGGTGTGTTTGTTTTGCTGCTGTGGTAGCAAACAACCAGCCCCGCTCTGCCCCATGAAAATAAGTGGGGTGTTTGCAGCATGCTCAGCTTCTGGCTCTGCTTCTCCAGTGGAGAGCTCTCTGTTCACGTGCGGGCAGGAGGCATCACCCCCTGCCACTCTCCAGCATGGACACAAGGCAGAGGGGCTGTCATCCACGTTTCTAGGGCTTTGTTTCTGAAAGGGGGGTTGCAAACACCTGTGAAACAGTCCGCAGCAGCGTGAAAAGTGTTGCTGAGCTGCAGCGTGCCTCGAAGGCACTGCTGGGCGATGGGAGGCTGGGTATGGGCAGCACTGAACAGCCTTTTGCTTTTCTGACTGATCTGCCTCTGCTGGAGAAACGCTGCTTCAATCCCACCTGTCACTGACCGGTGTCCCAGACATGCCACTGGTAAGTGTTCAGACCTGCCTGTCTCCGAGCCCGGGACATCCAGCCCGAATGGAAGCGGTGGTTTCTGCTCGACGTGTCGGTGAAACTTGCGCCTCGCAAATCTGCACCATTAAAACACACCCAGATTCACCTGCACGGTGTGGAAAGAAGAATGAGAGAAAACAGTAACAAAATAATCCATTTGGGACAAAAAAATCTATTTTAATGTAATTTTGGTGGCAAACAGCTTCTCTGGTTTTGATTTCCATGGAAACTAGTATAGCAATGCTGCTTACCCCTGCCTGCAGCCAGGCTGAGCTCAGCAGTGACAGTGGCCGTGCACTGAGTGATGAGCTGGCCGGTGCCTAGGGGGATGCTCAAATTTGTGAGCATGAACTGAACAAAATGGGGTCACTGACCCAAAAATCTACCCATGGGTCACTCCACACCTCCTGATCTGTCTCAGCTTCTCCCCAGCTTGGTCTCAATTGACTCTGGATCTCCGTATCGCCTGAGCTCCCTGTAAGCTTGGTGAATGCTGGATCCCAGAGTGGTCATGAGCTCTCACGGCCTTCACTGCAGCTCTCGAGATCCCTCTTCATCCTGGCACATGTCAGTGCCCTGTGGGGCTGCTGCAGGGTCTCCTGATGGTCATATAGTTTTAACTTGCAGACATGCTGCTGCTGCAAAGAAGTAGGACATCTTTCTGTAGAGAAAACAGCTTATTTGAAGAGGTGACATCTTTCTATATTCCATTAGAGTCTGTATGAATTTCTTCACCCACCAAAAGGCCTGGTTCTCCCATCCTCCCAACACATAATGAGGACAAATCTGAAATCATGGCAATGTGGGTGTATTTTGAAGGCAACGTTTTGAATGTTGCCCTTGCTAAGAAGGAGCAGTGGTGATGTTCCCAGTGTGCTGGCACGCACAAAAGCAGTGGTGCTGAGCTAGGTATGAGGGCACTCAAATGTGGACATGGTTTCCAGAGTAGAAAAAAATGGGAAGATGGCTGATGAGTGCCTGTGAGCCCACACAGCAGTGGAGCAACAGGGTAAAAATAAAGGGGTGTGAAAGGAGCCAGAGCCTTCCTATGATGGCTGGGGTGTTTCTAGGACAAGGCAGCTGTGAGTCAGGCTCTGAGGACAATGCAGACCTGTCTCTCATTTCTAATCCCTGATGCCCTCAGCCCTTCTGCAAGCTGTCCCCCTTCTGATTTTAGGGGACAGCTTGGCCTGTACCGGCCAGCCAGTGGAACATGGAGGGAGGGTGCTCAGGATGCGACCATCAAGCCTGGCTCCCACCTGAGGGACGTTACGCAATCAGCAGCAGGGCTGCACTGCTATGAGGGGGTCTGCGTATCTCAGGCTGCTGCAGAAAGTGGGGCACCAGGGTGAGCTGAGGCTGATGTCCCAGCTCAGAGGTTGGACTTGGCCACACCCCACCTGCTTCTTTCCTTGGCTTTCTCTGAAGCATGATTCCCAAGTCAGGATCTCAGTTGGGATCAGACCAAGTCTGACCAGACCTGACCTAGAAGATCTTTTCCATCCTTCATCCCAGTGACTCCTTCCTTTTTAAGATAAACACAAGAACCACCAGTGCTACAGCTGGAAATCCAGTGGAGAACACATAATGGGGACAGTTAATTACATGTTTTGCCTCATCTTACCAAGGGACAGAGCAAAAAGGATGTGTTATGTGCTGAGGTGTGATCCTCCATGACTGCAGACCAATCACATCAACTCCCAGTGCTCCCTTGCCTTCTCCAAACAGGGAATGGTTCCATCTGGCTGCCACATGAAGTGATGTTTAATTCAGCCACCTTAGAAAAGCACTTTCTTCATGGCAAACAGGAACAGTTTTTGTTATTGGTGTTTCCTAATCCATCTGCTCCTGAAAGTTGTTTAAGGTTTTTTCCTTTCCTTGAGCAATCTGAGCTTGCAGTGTTTGCCTTGCGGCGTGAGAGGCACAGGCCCTCCCTCCCTTCCTCGGGCACCGGGCTCTGCAAGCAGTCGCAATGCAGCCAGCGCTGCCTGGAGCTCAGGGAGGGCTGCACAAGCTGCCTGAGCCACCGTGCCCGTGCTGGGCCGGTTTGCCTGTGCTGATCCCTTTGCTCTGCTGTCACAGCAGTGACCACCCTGCAGCTGGGGTGTGTGCCCACACGTCCTGTCCTACCTGGCCAGCCCAGCCAGGCAGGAAGATGAGGGTGAAATTCTTGCTCTGTTTTGTTTTGCCATCATCTTCACTTTACTTCCACTTTCCTCCCTTCTGGTCTTGAAGCAGGCTTTGCAGGTGAGGTGCTGGAAGAGAGAGGCGTTTCTCTTAGCAGAAATCGATGGCTGGTTTCAACGGCTGCATTTCTTCCTTCCCTGTTTGCGGGGCTGTAGGGAGTGTTACTCCTTAGTGTGCACACTTGTCTGATTTGGGGAACAGACTCAGCCTAAGCCATTGCTTCTGCCTGGACTGTCTGGTTGTGCATTTTGATACGGTTGGCTTTGAGAAGCGTGAGTGGCGGGCAGGACGCTGCCAGTCAGCAGTCACGGGCTTTGTGGCAGAAGCTGCAGTAGAGAGCTGGCCCAAGGCAGGTGAGAACAAGGGCTAGTGGGGAGCTCGGTGGCTATCCTGGTTGGTTTTCCTGCAGCAACATACATCATTTCAATCTTCAAATGGCTACAAGGAAGGCGAGAAATAGAGCAGGATTGCCTTCTGTACTGGCAGCGCTCAGGGGATGCTCAGCACCCATCCTCCCTCTGCATCCAGCATCACCTCTCTTCCCATTTAAACACCCTGCCTGTCTCAGACTGTGCACCCGCGATGCTGCTCAATACACCCATTCTTCTCCCTGCTAAAACCAGCTCACCGACAGCCGCTGTGTCGCTGAAGGCTTGACTGAGCGGGCTTCATCTGGACAGCCTCTGATGCTGAATGTGCTTTGGGGCAGGAGGAATGAAAATGGTGCTGCAGCAATGTGGGCACGGAGGGACCTCTCTGAGGCAGATGTCCTTATTTCTAGGTTGTTTCTCTGATATTTGAGGAAACATAGCAAACTATAGCAGAGGCTTGATTCCAAATTGCTCATCCTGGTGTATTAGGCTTACAGGCTGCTTTGTCTTTTCAGACAGCACCGAATAGATTTAAACCATCCCCTAGACCAGGCTTACTGGCACAGTGCAGAGTTTTGTTTAGCCTCAATGAGCCTGTGAGAGCTGATGGTGCTGTATCTCTTGACAAAAACAGGCATTAAAAATGCCACAGATGTAGCTGAGTCTAAAAGCATACCGCAGGGTCTCCTGCTTGGGGTGGCCCTTTCATGGCTCCTCTCAAGGCTTCAGTGCTGCACGTTTAATCTTTTGTGTTTTAACTCCCTTAGACGCTGCTGTGTGAGGTTTGTTGCGTGTGGTTGGTTTGGGTTTGGGTTGGGTTTTTTTTTGTTTGTTTGGCTGGTTGTTTGTTTCTTATTTTTAACTAGAGGCTATGCTTTATAAGGATAACCAAATGATGTCAAAGTCCTCCCAATTATTCCAAGCTGAAGCATCACCTCTGCTTTCTGTCTGAGAAGATGAAAGCAACGTTCAAAGAGACCCACTTAATGCCAGTACATTTTTTCAAGGCAATCAGCTGCTCCAAGCTCTTCTCCCCCTAAGCAATCTAAATGCTAAATAGATTTTTAAAATAATTACCATATCCAAGATGAGGAGCCATTTTCTCTGCAAACACCTGATGCTCATTAGCAATATTTAACCTGTCACACATCACCTCTGTTTACTCTAAACTTTTTTGACAGGAGTTTGTCAGGTGTCTGAGAGTGCTGAAGATCTAGGGGAGGTTTCTTGAGCACAAATCCTTTGTCCTGAGTGAGAAGGGCAAAACTATTCCCTTTTTTTTCCCTCCTCCCAGCCTCATTTTTATGACATTAAAAATAAATAGTGTCACCAAATGACACTAACATGGCACCAACCTAAGCAGGGTTCCCAAATTGGAGATGAGCTTAGCACTGAGTTTGCAAGGGGCAGGATGGTAGAAATGGTGGCTTTCAACTATCCTGGCAGCGTCTCTTTCCCAGGTCAGAAAAGGACCCAGCTGAGTCACTGGTGACTGCTTGCACCATCCAAGAGCCCTTGTCAGGACCAGCAGCTGCCAGCACAGATGTAGCCCCTTTGCCCAGGAATGTCTTTAGCACAGGCTGAACTATGAACCCCACGGGGCTGTTAATAGCAGCGTTCCTGCAGCAAGTGCAGCCTCCTGCTAAGGGAAATCCATAGGAGTCTGCTTGCTGCACCTCCTGTGGCCATCAGGAATCACTCCTGGCCTCCTACCAATGCGATATAGTAATGAAAGAATTGACCTTCTGGGAAAATGGGGTTGCTCAAGGCGGAGCTGTTCTTAGCTCTGCCTCCTGAAGCTGCTCTACTTTATGCATCACATGATAATAAACCTTAATTTGGACAGATGATGAATGATTCTAGCCTAGTGGTTCAAAAGCTTTCCATCTTTGGAGCAAGGCCTGGAGCCTGAGATTGCTTCAGGAATTACTTTGCATTTTTATTCCGTAACTATTTAATTTCAAGTTCATAAACAGCCTTTGGAGCAGTGCCTAGAATGCAGGACCTTCCTGCCATGCAAATATCCCAGCTGCTGCTGGAAAACTGTAATTACTTTCCCTCTGGTGCAGGTTGTCCTCAGATACTCCATAGCAGGGATTTCAAGATGGTCAGTGTTAGAGTGCCCCCTAATCCCTCCTGCCAGCCTCAGCCGAGCCTGTATGCCTTGGTGAAATAGAGAAAGCAGGGACTGCTCTTTTGTTCTTGTGTTTATTTGCAGTGGCTGTGCTGTGGGAAGGCTTACCAAATCGAGGGGAATGGGGAAACACCCTGTTTGTGAGCTTTCTTAGCATTTACTCAGAGATGGTCTGAGCACAGCTGTGACTGAAGGGCTTTTGGATGGGTGTTGGAGCAGATCCTGAATTGTGAAGATGGAGCTGATGTCTTTGTGGTGAAGCTGGCCTTGGACAACAGCTGAATAGAGTCTTTTTTTAGATTCCATTGCAAGATCTAACGATTCAAACACCCTTTGGATCTGGGCTTCTGGACACCATACACCCTCTAGGATACAGTCTGGAAAAGAGTTTGAAATCGTCTGACTTTGAGCCCCATATTTTGGCTAGGATGCCATTTGTTGTTCTTGGTGCACACTTCTCAAAGTTCTTACTCAGATGTTTCATTTGCATAACGTGTCCTTCATTACAACAGGGATTCCTTAGCCTGTAATATACTGCAAACAGGGCGGAGGGGCTTGAGTTAGTGGAGGTCATGGGACCCTTTCGTGGGTGTGCTATGTATGGTGATGCCATCATCTGGCACCTCTGTGAACTCAGGGCCTCCAGACACCATGTCCATTAATAACAGTGATTACAAAATCTCAAAGGGTTGGGTTTGGGGTCTTTTTGGTGTTGCTCAGAGAAGCAGCAAGCACTGCCATAGAAATTTCCTCTGAATTAGTAATAAAACTTGACCCAGAGGACTGTGAGCATATGTGACATGGGCTATTTGGGGGCTCTCCCTCATACCCCAGGCGCTTCCACCAGTTGATCTGTTCAATCACATCTTAATCTGACCATAATCCCAGCAAGCTAATGAAAGGGACCTGGCAGGAAAGGCTCAGTGCCTGCTGTAGCAATGAGTGACCAAGCAGAGCCTGAAAGCTGTAAAAGGTTTTAAGGGGATCAATACTCTCTGTGCTCTCATTTCTAATTGGGCTTTATTGCAAGGGCTCTCAGTATAGTTCTCTAAATGGACTCAGATGGAGTTTGTATAAATGAGTTTATACTCATAGGGCATAGGATCAAAATAGCAGCAGCAAGCAGTTGCCAAGGCCTCTACAACTCATCTGGAGAAGGAATTGCAAGAGTGCTGGAGCACTGGACTTCAATGAAACATGGATGTGGCAAAATCAGTATTATTAACTGCATTTAACTTTAAAACAAAAAAGTTACCTGCCATGTTAAGAGCCACTTTAGCAACCACTCAGTGCCGTGAAGTAGATATTTCAAGTAATTTGTGGTACCACTTGTGTTCTGGGGCAATTGTTTTGTGTGTATTGATGAAGCCCATGAGTAAACAGCTCTTAAACAGTAACTCTATCTGATAGAGTTACATCATCTCCAGTCCTCTCCTTCTCATGACACCATGCCCAAAACACCAAACTAGTGGAAACAATGAGGAAAATGCAGTGGAGAAAGATGCTGATTATTGCACCTCCTGATCTACCTTAGGTCTGCACAGACACTTTGAACTTCCCTGCAAAACACCCTTTGAAAACATCAGTCAAGTAGGAAGAAAAGAGAAAAACACACCACCCCCAAAACAACATCCCAACAAAAAACCAACAAAACAACCCACACATAGACCACTTGTGTGTATCAGATCAAAGTGACACCTAGCTCACCAGCCTCTGTCCATCAGTGACCCAAACCATGTGCCTGGGGAGAAAATGGAAGAGCAGACGCTTAATGGTTTCATAGCAATTAAAAAAACAAGAGCTTGAAATAACTTCGTACTTGTAATCCAGCTACCCTTGTTTTTTCACTGTTTAGTGAAGTTCTTGATGGCTTGTGTGAGTTTCCAACACAGCTGAGTTCCAGGACGATCAGGCCATTGCGCACTGGGAACTGCAGATGTGCGTGACTACGTACTCGAAAGCAAAGCAGCTGTAGCGTTTCCCCCCTCCCTCTGAGAGTAAGGCATCCTCAGGAGCAGCCCTGCTTTCATCATGGACAGCTCATTGCTTGAGATATGGTAGTGGGATCACAACCAGCAACTTTGCACCTTTCTTACCTTTCTTAAATTAAAAGTCTGGTGGTTCCTTCAGTCTGAAAAATACTGCGAGTTGTGAAGTCTCCATTCATGGCAAACACTGTTCTTAAGGCACATGTACTAGTTTCCATCAAAGATAACAAGGTGGCCTTGGCTACTACTTTGTCCCCTGCTGTCTATGACACAGTAAGCACGAGAACAGCCTGACGTAATGACAGGGATGCTACTTCCCTGCTTTGCTTATGATGTGTTGTGATGGATGCCATGATTTCAGTCTATTTTAAAAGAACATGATGATGGAAGAAACTGCAGCTGCTATTTTAACTCCCTGGCTCTCAAAGCAGAAATACAGAATCAAATCACTTTTCACAATGGCTTTCAGCACACTGAAGGAGGCTGCAGAGTGAGAGTCCTGTACGAGAGGTGTCCAGTTACTGCGGTGTTGAATACAACTCAAATTCCAATCCTCCTGGGGTTACATCAGACTTAGGTTCTTCGACTGGCTGCAAGATTTTGTACCAAAGGATTAATTAAAGCAAGTGCATTACTGACTGGCAGAAGCATGCAGTGGTAGGTAAAATGGGTCTCTGTCTCTTCCCCTGCCCCCTCTCTCCTTCTCTCTCTCTCTCCCCCCTCTCTCTCTACTTCCCTCTCTCTCCCTCTCCCTCCCTCTCTCTCTCTCCCTCTTTCTCTCTCTCCCGTTTTCTGCAGCAGCATCTAGGGCACTTGACCGTGTTCTCAAAACCTCAGGTGAGATTTTTTTCAAGTGACCAGCTCCTCTGCTTGCTGGTGCTGCTCAGCAGTCCTGTTGTCCCGCTCCCCACACCACCTGCCTCTTTTGTACATTGTTTAGAGCAGCACAATGCCTTCCAAAAGCAGAGAACTGGTAGATCAGTTCAGTCGTCTCACAGAACTTCACCCTACTACTCAGCAACAGCCATGTCAAGGAAGGAGTTGTACCATTCTGGTCATGCCACAACTTGGAACGAGCAGCAGGCAGTCCAGAGAGCGGAGGACTTGCCTATTCCATGATTAGAAGAGATGCAGCGCAATTCATGGCTCCACAAGCCAAGCTGAAGTCGGGCAAGCACTGTGGCTGCTCTGCACTCCTGGTGATGGATGAGGGCTCGTACATCCCATTGAACTGAGGTGAGGTTTGCTTTGTGGACTTGCTTTAAAAAAATTAATTACTTCCACGCTTGGAAATCCTGGGTCTCTGGATTGCATTCAGTATCCCTGTTTTACAGGGCCCTACTGCTCCCCTGCAGGGACAGCCAACAGAATCTGTTTAACATTTATTCTGTTACTGTAGCAGGTCTGACCAAGGCTGCTGCTTACACCTACCCTTTATGAAGGAAGCACGCATGGGATGACAGATTCTTTTCCAAAATACTTTCAGTACTCACGCCGTTTGTTTAGGGTTTTACCTGCAAAATGCTGCTGACAAACCTCACATTGAAAGTAGCTGAACTCAGGCAAATGTTTGGGACCTCTTTAGTAGGAGTGCTGTCTTATGCCTCTCAGGACAGGTGCAACTGGAGAAAGTCCTAAACACACTGTCATCCTTGACTGGAAGGGAGCCAAGAAGCAAACTGCAAAGTAATTTGTCACCTGGCCTGCTAGAGCAGTGTTCCTACAGTGCTAGTAGACTATCTACTACCACTTTCTATGTTTCAGTGCTCATAACCCTCCTCACAGTATTTCTGCAGGCAGTGATTAGATGGACACACATGTCCAGAGTCTTCTTGCTAATCAATTCCACATCAGGTAGATGCTGCAGCATTTTCTTTTCCTTCCAGAGTACTTGGTGCTTCATGAATAGTTAATAAAGTGACTGGCAACTCTAAAGGAAGATGGAGAACTATGCACTAGTTTTAACTACTAACTTATTTCAGGGGAAAAAAAAATCCCAAGACTTGCAGCTGGGTGACAAAGGGAAAATGTGATGCCCAATCCCTTCTCTTAAAGTGGTCTGCAAACAGCATCATTCTACCAGCAGAAGGCAGTCTGGCCCCAGAGGTATATGGAAACATTTACTCACATTTTCCAGTTCCATGAAAACTTCTACTACAGACATGACCACTGAAGTGTTAAAAAAACCCCAAACTTTCATGTGAATTAACCTTGAAGTTAAAGCTCATTTACCTTCTATTTCCCCAAAAGTGTCCCTTCACACAGTCCCTTTCATAAAGGAGAAACATTTGTAACTGCCTGCTCTAAAGTACCTTCTACCCATTTTCTGCTCTACATGAGGAATTGCTTATTGTTCATTGGCCTTCATTTTGTATTTACTATACCAGAACCCAACCCAAGAAAGAGGAAAAGTGTTTTATACTAGACCAAATGTTAGGTTATCAATGAAGGAAGAGCCATGTTAGAGCCCAAGTTCCTGATCAGTAGAGATTCAGCATGTCCTCTGCAATTCTCACAATCAGGAAAGAGCCCACATGGCTGGTTTGCTTTAACTTGAAAACAAGCTGGCAGAATGAGGAACATATTCAATCAGTATTTTTAATGAGAGGCATTGTTTATTTGCCTTCATTTAATGACTGAAAATACTGGAATTTTTACCAAAAGCCCTGTAAACATTTGCCAGCAATAAACCTCAAACATGTTAGGATGGATGTTATTTTACTACTTGCTCTTGCTATACAGGATGATAAGCCACACTGGCTGATTAAATATAACATTGCTTAGATGAAACCTGGATCTTCTTATGTGGGCCAACAGCATATTTCATTAATTTTACTTACTGTGTCAAGCTGCATTTAAATATAAAGCTTCCTACAGAAGTGTTCAGAGATTAAGTAACCTTAAGTGGATTAATAGACATACTGTGTTTTGAAAATGACTATTTATTATGAAGGAAGAATGCTTTGATGTTAACAGATTGGATCGATTCCTGGTCAGCACAATTGCCCAGGCAGTAGGTCCCATCTGCAATTTGTATTCATGTTGGGAAAAAAAAGTTTAACACCCCTTCCCAATACCTTTCTAAAAATTTCCATCTCCTCAGTAATTTGATTCCAAGTCTTCAGCAGCTATTACTTATCACTTAAGCAAAGCTATTTTCATTAAAGCTTTACTACAGTCAATTTGACATATCCTTTTAAATGCTTTTAAGCCAATCCATTTGCTGTGAGGTCCATCAGAAACCACTGATGTGCATTAGGAAGTTAAGTGCACTGGAGAGAATTTCACTTCTCTGTTAATTCTGGAACTGCTCCTGGTTGAGTACATCCATACAGACCGAGACTCAAACCTGCACCTATAGTAGACAAGCTCTAGGCTAACCCAAAGGCACAAAGTACCAAGCCAGCCTTACTTTTCTACCCACTGTATTTTTGGCCCAATGTCATCCAATCCAAACTCCTGAAGTAGAGCAAAATGACAGACATCAGTATTCAGGATACCAAGGGGCAGATACAGTTTTACAGGATGTGCAAGCAGCTAAGCCCTTTGTAAAGTGAAAATGCAGTTTGGGGCAGACTGCGATCAAAACTGTTTGCTTTGCCTATTCGCTTCTCAGGGGAAGGTTGGAAATAAGACTAATTCATGGGGCCTGTGATGATGTGACATATTCAGCCCGCTCTTACCTGTCACCTACCCTAGAGCAGACAAATGTACCATAATATCAATGGCTGGTAGAAACACCAAGTTTAGAGTGCAAGAGGGTTGCTGTGTTTCCACAAGATCTCCAGGGAAGACTAGACCAAAGAAGTTAACTTGGCAGGCCAGAATTTGAGCCATTCTGTAATACAGCACACAGGTATTGGTTCAAGTCCATGTAATCCTTCAAGCCCTGTTCTTTGGCAAACAGACAAGAAAGAGTCCATTTGTTTTCTGGCAAAAGCAAAAAAATTCAGCACTTCAGGTTTAACTAAAGGATAGGTTTTTATTCCCCATTAAGACAATCTCAAGGACATAACTAAATGTTGGAAACCCCCCAGAAGGGCACATACAGTGAATGTGGCGAAGTACAATGTGAACAGCCCCAGGGGGTCAAACAAGGTAGGACCATTAGCTAACCAGAGGATAAAAAGACAAATTAAAACGCTGCTGAAGATGTTGCACTTTCTTCTCCATTTACACTGAAAAAAGGCAAATCCTTGTATCTCTAACAATACATTCAGTCCTGGCTAAAGAGCTTAACAAGATGGCAACAGGATGACTATAATACAAACGTTCACTACTACACTCTGTACACACCTGTTGTCCAAGCCCTCCCCCAAACCCATGTAATGATGGTGCCCCCATTATTTGCTTGCTTGCTGGGCCTGCCTGCGAAGGAGGACATAGATCTTCTCCTTTATCCAGTCTTTATTGTATGGCTGGTATGTCTGAGTATCAGCACGGTAACTAGAAAGAGAAAAAGAATGAATGTAGTGTTAGTTAGCTGTGCAGTACCTCTACCAGAAGGGCGTCACAGACAATTAAGCATCTTTAAGTATGAGGCAGAAAGATATGTAGCAGAATGCAAGCAGTATCAGAAGATGGGAATTGCCACTCTCATTTATCCTGTTCCCTAATACCAGTTACCCAACAAATCAGTAAGAACCCAAAATAAAGCTACCTGCTCCAAGGACTACCAAGTGATTGGATCACACTGTGGTCCACATTTTAATTCATTAATATCACTACAGACAACAAATGGGAGCACCTTGGTATTCTGGAGAATGAAGAACAGTTTCATCAGGAAACAATTTCTGTGACAGAATCTAATCTGTGTTAATTAGCCAAACTCTTCTTTAACACTACTTCAAGTTTTCACCCAAGTTTTTACTTCATCTAAGTTTAGTGTTCCACTTCTTTTCGGAATTTTTATGAAATGAATAAAAGCACAATTTTCCAGGAGCAAAGGTAAACTCAGTGATGGGTAAGAAAAGATTCTTGCCAGTTGGCAGTGACAGCAAGCTTACACATAACAAGCAAGGACTCTTCAGAAAAAAGAAACTGAAAAACAAGAACCCAGAGATGCATTTTCTTCACTACTCAGGTATAGTTGATAAAAGTAGTCCAACTAACACACTTTTTTGCTACGGCCAGAGAACTCAGTTACTCAAGACACTGTTGATTTGGAGCAGAATTAGACCGAAAAATAAAACCAGAGTGTGTGTAGATTCATGCCCTCCTTTCCCTCTTAGTAGCTGAAGGGCGAAACAGCCATTGGTAAAAAGCTAAGCAAAAATCCAGAGTTAACTCTATCCAGAGTTCTTACCTAAAGGGAAAAACCTAAGACAGCCTTGTTATTTAAAACCCAGCGTGGCTGGTTCAAGGCCACAGGACAGAGTTTCAGCATATATTGATAAGGCCGTAGGTAGCAGTAGTTCCAGCACAGTATAATAAATGGAAGGGTTGCTGATCTCTGCCCCTGCCCCAATCCACCCAGGTTACACTGACAAAACCAGAAAGGGAGTACTTTAAGAGAACACAAGACATGTCTGGTACACTACGTGCTGTGTGTGCCATCTGGTGGGAAACTGTAAGCTGAAGTAGAATTTGGCAGGGGACAGAGTTTACACACACCATTATGAAAAGCACAAAACTGTCCTAGAAAACAGTAACTACCTCTTCAAGCATGGCCAGCTTCAGTCTGTTACATAAACTAAACCAAGGTGTCTCTTTCAAACTGTCAGCCCAGCATGGGAACACCCGAAGATCAGAATGGGCAGAATGCCTACAAACAAGGTAACTGCAGAAATTGTAAACCCATGTTACTTACTCTACTGAAACCTTTGGTAAATGGCATTTGCAAAAAGTCCCTATCGGTAACATAGATCCTGTCTGTACATCAGAATGTAAAGGGAAGCAACCTGATGCTTAATTTTTTTTAAAAAACAGGCTTTTATTTCAAACAGGAATTAACTGGCAGAAGTTCTTCACTGTGCAGCTGCGCAAGCACTTGCACTGGGATTTCAGTGCAGGAATATCCACACCACATACTCACCAGCTTGAAAAGTTTCTGGAATATGGTGCTTAGAAAGCCAAATACTCTGTCTGTCAAGTATGAGATTTGTATTCTTATCCCTACAGAATTTCTTAATGCTCATATGAAACCTTGAAAATTATGGCACAGAAAATACTCATGATCTGGACTAAGTGATTTAGTTCTGAATAGTGAGATTGGAAAGTACACAAGACCACCTTTGCTCACCCACAACTTCAACACACAGATGAAAACTGGAAAGGTAGTTACCAGAACTACTCAAACAGTTAGCTAGGGCTTCCCAGAGGACTGATCTGCTCCCCAATCCCTTCATTAGGATTTACAGAAACTTCCATCTTGCTGTACCTTGATCAAAATAACCAGCTGGCTGCAATGCACTTCTACAGACTTCTACCGTGCCACTAGTACTGTCCTTGGGTGAATAAAATTCTGTAATCATTCTGCCTCCCTAAGAATTAGACCAGCTGCACAAAAGCAGATACAGCCTCAATTCAAACAGATTCTAGCATTAATATGTAGCTGTTGAACTGCTGGGCTTCAGTATTTGAAATGGTGGGAACTTCAACGTGACTAAAATCCAAACAGAACCATCAGTTTCTAAGCTTTCTTTAGAAATACTTTATTTGATGCAGGTAATTGAAGTGGGCAACATGGCATGCCAGCTGCAACACTGCTGCCTTACCAACAGTTACTCCAAAAAACCCAGAACTTCACCAGATTTCACAGAAAACATGTAAGAATTTACATGGAAGACTTCTGACTTCTCTCAGTCACCAAAATGGAAATGTACAACTGCACTTACACAAGACAGCTGAGGTCTGCCAAGTCATCAATGAAGTCAAACAACTGGCTGATATCATATGTAATGGATGGACTGTTGGGATTCATTCTCTTCAGATGCTCTTCATACATTTTACAGACTCCTACAGAGAAATAAGATTAACAATGCAATCTTTAAAAGAAAACCCCAACCAACTGTATTTGTTGAACCTTCTTCAGGTTCAACCACAGATACCAGGAGAGTTGAGAGATGGCTACCATGAGAGCAGATACCATCTTAGATTTTGCTGTTTAAATGCTTTTGTTCTATTTGCATTGAAAGGCAATACTAAGAAATCAGGTGAAATGCATGGAATGAAGTGTTACCATAATTGAGACAAAAAAGTTTTAGTTCTGTCAGTGATGGAACTTTCCATGCAGTAAGCTCCAAGGGAAGGTTGAAATTCCTTCTCATAATTTTAGGATAGCGATTGCAACATATATTCCTATTATACAAGCACCTAAGAGGAGCGACAAGAGAGTCAAATGGCTGCTGAGGTAAGAGTGACAGCACAAGCCTGTAGATGAACTTAGATCACTTATTTAAGATAGCCTATAAACCATTCTGATACATTTGAGAAGAATATAATGTTAATGTGAGCACGGATGCTTTACATGGTCTTCACCATGCTTTTGTTTGCTTCACAAAACTTTGGATAATGAGAACTATTAATGTTAAGTCAACTTCCATGTTTAAATCACACAGCTGTACTATTTCAATCGTCTTTTCAAGCTCACTATGTGTCTCAAATTCACGCAGGAATTTTTTCTCTGGCATGCATACCACAAGGCTGCAAATCATGTATCAATTACACACATGGTGCATTGTATTTTGTGTGTTATTTCCAGTGGCAATCTTTCCTTCACACGTCTAGCACAAAAATCAGCAAGGATTAGGCTGATGATGCTGCAATGAAATGCATTCAGGCAAGACTGCTGCATGGCCCCACCAAGAATGACACCTACTTCCATGAGGTGAATGTGGCTCAGTCTACTTAAGTCAAGAGAGACATTTACTACGAAAATCATTATTTTCTTACTAAATTTGGGAATATGTTAAAACAAAAAGAAAAAAAGAGGGGGTGGTTTAGCAAGACTTCCTGTCTGCTGTGTTTGCACCCACCTTCCATGCACTCATTCACTGATTCATAATCAGCGTATGTTCTGCCTTCTGGCCTCTTGGTAGGCTGGACAAGTAGAATTGTGTGAGACTGAAAAACAAACCAAAACAAAGAAAACAGGTTAACTGCAAAATTGGAATGACTTTTCTGTTTGAATTAAGTTATTTATCTGAATGAAGCACTAAAAAGCAGGGTAATATTAAAACACCGAACCACCAATCCAAGGTCACAGACATTTTCCAAAAAATACTTACTGTTCAAGTAAGTTGTGTTAATAATGTTTGTTTCCAATCAGGCCTATCAATTCTTACATATGTTTAAAAAGCCTAAGGTCAGCAGCAAAGCAGCTACTGTGTTGGAAAAAACCCCCATGAAACAGTAGCTTCTGTTTGAACAGAACGAAAGCAACAAAGTCAATGCACAAAAGCTGTGCCATTAGTGCGTGTAGTTATTTTATGCCAAACACAAGCTGTTAGCGTGGTTTCAAATACCCCAATTAAAGAGCAAGGAGGGAGTCCAGCTTAACTTCACTGTCAATCTCACCTTAAAGATTTTACCACTAATAGCTATGTTGAGTTATTCATTCAACTTCAAGGGAACGCAAGTTATACAACAAATCTGCACTTAATATTCAGAATGATTTCCTGCACGAGAGACACACTGATGTTCTGTACTTTGGTGAGCCTGTAGTTATGGCACAGAGCTGTTCCAAATGTCAGTCTGTAAGCTTGTTCTTCTGCAGGAAAGACTGAGATGATTGTACAGCTTGTGGCTTGCATTATTTCTGTAGTATTTTTCACTTGGGTACAGCAAGTAATTTGAGAAAAGCAGCAGGAAGATTTTTGAAGTGTACACAATCTGGGATCTAATTAACAGGTTACACAGCACAGCAAGTTTGCAAGCACGCTACAAAATGCCATTTCCAGTGCAGCTAATTGGCTCCAGCATCTTCAATGCTATAAGAGGTGAGCACAGAACATGTCACATTCACAGAGGCAACTGCAGAGCAACACACACTGAAAACATTACCAGGCTTAAATTGATCAGCTGCTGATACAAAAATCCTGACCCACACTTCAGACATACTACTGAAGATGCCAGTTCAGTGTTCAAATGCAGTGACAAAAAAAAAAGAATGGCAATTTCTGGTATTCACAAGGAGCATGTAAGAAAACAGCGTAAATTTTTGTACCAAGACAGAGAGCGTTCCCATGCCTGGAATAGTTTTCAGGCCTGTAAAAACTGCCTCAAGTAACACTGCAGAAGGAGGTTCAGAGAAGCCCAGGAAAAAAGTTACATAGAGAACCAGCAGCAGCAAGACTTTTCCCAATCAGAAATGGAAGAAGAGGGGAATTCAGAACTACACACTGTAACAACAATCATACAAGGGAGACTAGACCATTTAAGTACACTTACATGTGCTCCAGAAGACACTAGATTTTAAAGAAATTCCCCAAGGAGGGGTGTGTGGAGGTATCTGGCTGTTCCCAAGTGCATTGTGCTTGAACTGGCAGTCTTACTAGGGAGTCCAAATGACACTGCCAAACTATTATAAAGTCACAACTCTGATTTCCTGGGAGCATCTGACTAAGGATGAGGTGCATCAGTCAGTTCAGTTGGTGCGTTCTAAAAAAGCTGTGCTACTTCAGCATCAGAATGTCTTGCAAACTACATTTGTGGTATCCAATAGAGTGTGTGTGTATATATATAAATAGATATATTTGTCTCTTTCAACTAAACTCAGTATTAAAAAAATTTGGTCTATTTGACAAAACCTAAGAGAGCACAGATAAAACCAAACTGACCTGGAGTTACCAAACTGTATCATATTTGAGTGAATTCTTTAGTCAGTCTCCAGGAATCTTGCTGGGGAATCATTTTAAACTTTCTGGCCTGTAAGTACCCAGGCTGTCCCTTCCATTCCCTGAGTGTTACATGGATGTATATATTTGGAAATTATCCCAATAATCAGATTACATAAAAAATACCAGTGAGCCAGATAAAGTTTTGAACTTTAAGGTAGAAATTATTTGGGTTTCTTACTTGAAATCATTTTATTACTAAAACCACTCATACCAGATACTGGCCCAGAACTATTAAAATTAAAGCCATCTGTAGAATTGTAGAATTAATGCATTACATCTCAAATGTTTCCTATTATTTTACCTTGAGGGGAAGAATAAATTGCCTGGTTTGAGAAAATTGCACCTCCTTTTGTACTACAGAAATGCAAAAAGTAACAAGTTCAGAAGCCTGAGAAGAAAGTCCTCTCCAACTACTACCTGCCGGACTGAATATATGCTTAGTTGGCCAGACAAAAAACCCCAACAGCGTGATTAATAGCCATTACATTTTCCTACAGGTATAAATCTTAAGAAAACCAAAACCAGGAAAGATCCATAAACCTTCATGCATTAGGACCAGGTTATCTGGAAGAGTCCCATACAGATTCTTAATATCCTAATGCATCTATTGGGTTTTCTTACTTTTTATTTAAAAATAAAGTTGTACTTGATACTGTTAAGCAAGGCACTGAACAAGATATCACATGGTTTACATTACACCAGTTTTGAACTTCTAAGAGCGCTTTAGAAAGCGCCACATTTACTTAAGACAAGACCCTGTAAGAATGGTTAAGGCAGCACTGACAACCAAACCACCAGGGCTTAGGAGCAAGACAGCACCTGCGAAAACCTGACTTCTACCAGTTGTTTAGTCTACTCAACAATAAAGTAAAAAATCCAATTAACAAAAGAAAATAAACAGGCATCATAAGATGTGCAGTGATGCAAATCGGAGGAGCGCATTACAAATACAAGCAGCACACTGCATACACCCAAACGTCTTTCAGTTACTTCTACTGGGCAAAAAAACCCGGTGTAAATGTAATCTTTCACTTCAGACGGCAGGGGCTTGCAGCTGCTTATCCTAACGGGAGCTAACTGCTTTTGAGCGAGGGCCAGGCAGGCGTGGAATTCTGCTGCGAACCCAGAGGCAGTCGCCCTTCCACCGCAGAGCAGAAACTTGCTTCTGCGTACTCAAGTTTGTCAGGAGCGGGAGGCCTTTGTGCCTGCCATTCCGGCAGCCCGCCAGCGCAAGCTGCCGCCTTTTCCTCGCCCAGAACCGGGGAGGAGCAGGAAAAGCGGCAGGGCAAACACTGCTCCTAGTACCTCACATCAGCCATTACAGGGGCCGCGGCGCCTGCGCCCGCGAGGAAGCGCTGCGCTCCCAGCGGCGCCCTGAAAAGGAGCTGAAGTTCCCGGGCGAGCCTGCTCCGCGCCCGGGCCACGGGGCCCCCTCGCCCTCCCCGGGAAGAGCCTTCGCGCCCAGGCGCTCCGGCGGCGGGGCGGCACTCGGCGAGGCCGCTGCTCCGCCAGCACGTGCTGCCGCCCACCCCGGCCCGGCCCGGAGCGGCGGCCGCCTCGCGCCCCAGCGAGAAGGGGGAGCAGCCCGCGCCGCTCCCCAGGGCCCTCCCCCCACCCCCCGGCAGCCGCGCGGGGCCGCGGGGCCGAGCCCGCCGCCCGCCCCGCTCACCATCCCGGCTCCCGCTCCTCAGCACGGCCGCGGAGAACAGGCGCGCGACGAGCTCCCCCACAACCCCCCGCGCCCGCCGGAAGCGCTGCTCTAACGGCGCCCGACCATAGAGGCGGTGGCGCCAGAGTGCCGCCCGCGCACGCGCGCGCGCGCGGGCCGAGGCCGGCGCCCGAGCGCGCGGTGCCACACGGCGGGGCGCTGGGGACGCTGGGAGCGGCCGGCGGCGCCAGGCCAGGCGGGGCGGGGCGGGGCGCGCGGCCATCTTTGATGCGGGAGCCGCTCCCGCCTGCCGCGGCCTGCGGCGTGGGGCTGGGCGGCCTCGGCCGCCATCTCGGAGTTGGGAACCGCGTGGGTTAGCGGGAGGGAGGGAAGGAAGGAAGCAGGGCCGTAGGGCCGTGTCCCGGAAGGGGAAGCGCTGCGTCGCGGAGGTGCCACTTGGCCTCTGAGGCAGCGGTGGGGGCGGGTGGGTGAGAGCAGGGACGCAGCGGTCCCGAGGGTCCCCCGTGCCCTCGGCCCGCGACGCGGCCCGCGTCAGGCCGCCCCTCCGCGAGGAGCCGTCTCGGCACCCGCTGCTTTCCTCCCCCGCCTACCTCCGGGGGCAGCGGGGCGTAGGGGAAAGTCCCGCTGCCTCAGGTGAGGGCCGGGCCTGCCCCGGGGCCGAGCCGCTCCCTCTCCCTTCCCGGCCGCGCCGGGGATCCCTGCAGCGGCGTCTGGCGGCCCCGGAGAGAGCGGCTGCCGTACGCCGGGCCCGGAGGGGCCGCCGTTGGGTGCCGAGCCGTCCGGAGCCCCCGGGCAAGACAGACATGGCTGAAAGCCTCTCTTGGGAGCTCAGAGTCTGCACGGGTTAAGGCGTGCGGGGCGAGGTGGAAAAGTTGCTGTTGAATTTCACTTTAAGGGACTGGACAGAAAGCAGCGAAATGGATGACTTCCGCTCCATCTGCCTGTTGTCTCTGGCCATGCTGGTCGCCTGCTATGTGGCAGGAATTATACCTTTGGCAGTTAATTTTTCCGAGGTAAGACAGCTTCGCCAAACTGCTAGCCGGTTGCTGAGGGAGAACAGCGGAAACTAGGCGGAGAGATCGAGCAAGAGGAGTTAGCGCTGTCTCCTTTCAAATACGGCAGTGCCCTTAGGAGCCATGTAACTTCAGGACATTTTTTAGGGAAGTTGTGAACGCGATATTAATTATTCAGAATCGCGCTGTGAAATTGTGCTTATTCTACATTGTGTATAAAAGCCATTTATGTGTGCTATATTTGGTCCAGGCAGCTCGGCAATAAGGTGAAGCAAAGCTTCAGCATGTAGTAGAAGAACATGATGCCAGCTGGGTGTGGTTATTCTTAAAAGCTTGTGTTAGAAACTACCAAAGGTTAACTGTTTTGTGGCTGCTCAGATTAGAGCTTTTAAAAACGACTCTGATAATGTTCTCAGAAAACTTTTATGTTGGTTCACAATCTTGTTCACAGGTACCGTTGCTGAAATTTAAACTTTTGCTCTTTGGTTGCTACAGAACTTCAGGTTCTCAAGGAACTCAAGACATTCTTTAGGAAAAACACCTTGGGTGCATAAAGTGGTGTTACAGGAGAGGGATGCTTTTGCAGATTGAGTTTCCAAGTGGTACAGTTCACAAGTTAATGTATTTAGGTGCTTCTAAGAGATGGTTGTTGAGGTGAGGATGATTGTTCTCTGGAAGCTCCTAATACCCTCTGATGCCCAAGGTTGGGGTTTCTTTTTCCAAAATGAGGATTGTTTTATACACTTGTGTAGCAAGAGTTTGGTTGTTCTGAGGTCATAAGAGCTCTTAAGAGAGGGTTTCCATTCCTGCTTTTGGAAAGCCAAGTGCTGGAAGAGAGATGTGACTTGTTCTTCCATCAGGTCACAGAGTTAATTGCACCTGGCCTTTGGTCCCATTATTACCAGGGTGCTTTGGGAGCAGCAGATTCTTAACAGCACAGAATGAGCAAAATGAACGCTGTTCGCTTTGATGAAAGTACATGTCAGCTGAATGGATTAAAATGCGGCCATGTGTGTATATATATACACACACATTACATATATATATGTGAAATCTTTACATAAACATTAGCATAGTTCTGTTTTTTCTAGTGCTTCGTGTGATGCTTTGATGGACCTCCCCTTCAGTGCTGTTGATTCCACTGTCTGGGCCTTCAAAACTTGCTTTTGCCATGACACCTATAAAGGATTTAGTTGCAGATGTGCTGAGAGCACGGTCTCTCTTTTTGTTGAAGTTTGCCTTTCCTCACTAACGTGCTTGGTGGTCAGTTGTCTCTGACATGATATTTGGTGTTGTTCAAAGGTAGAGCTCTTGACCTGTGTTTGTGTGGTCTATTTATAAAGTCACATCAGGGGGCTCCTGAAACTTTTGGAGCTCCCAGCAGCTGCAGGAATAGAGATCTATTGTGATCCAAAGCCATAGCACTCTGCATAAGCAGTAACCACACATTTATTAGTCTTTTCTATGCGCAGTGTTTTACCAGCAGTCCAGATGTGGGCAGTCAAGTTTAATGTGGTATCAAACTCTCAGAAAGCCTTGATTCAGTTTTACATTTAAATCTGATACTTTGAGAAGAGGAGCTGATTCTCTCTGCAAATTATGTGCAAATGCTAGCTAACCCTGGCAGTGTGGAATTAAAGGTTAGAGTTGCTTTGATTAAAAATTATTGTTTAGGCCTCTGCAACATGGACACTTTCAAACTGAAATGACTGGACTGTGCGCTCTGTCATTTGCAAAAAGTTCTGTAGGTGGCTGTGGTGGGGAAAAATACCTCCTGCTGCTGGCCACTTAGAACGGTTAGAAACCAAAATGAATGCTTACATAGTATGTCATAGATGCTGGAGAACAATAAAATTATCTATTAGTGTTAATACATTTCTTCAGATTAGTTTTTTTGCTTTGTTTTTTTGTTTGGCTTTTTTCCCCCCTGTGGAATTTACTGGTTGTGTTCTGAATTCAGACTGGTTTCCAGTCTTTTAATTAGACTTGGATATTCTTAAAATATAAAACTGCACCAAAGCCACGTATAACTGAGCATTGGTGGTAAAAAGGTACATGAACAGAGCTTCGTGTCTGTATGCAGAGGTACACTTTCAGCTTAATCCTGATTTGCAGTGCTCTGTTGGGCTAACTTTGGTCTGGAAACATTCTTGAGACTATCTTTGGGAAGCTGTGAGGGGACACAGCCAGGACAGATGACCCAAACTGGGCAAAGGGGCTATTACATATCAGTGACACCATGCTCAGCATAAAGAGGGGCTGGGGAGGGAGGGAATATGTGGTTTGGGGATGGTCCAGCTTTGTGATGGGTCTGAGTTGTGTGGTTTTGTGTGTTTGGCTATAAAGCCCTGTTACTGTTATTTCTCTCTCCCTTTTCATGTAGATTTCCACTGTATACCAGCTTGCCATGTATAATTGGTATATATGCCAGTGTAAAGTGCATGTTTGTGGAAACTTTACAGGTGCTTTCCCCAGTAATGTTCCAGTTATTTCCCTACGGCCACATTCGGCTGGCTTTCAGAAAGCTGCCTGTGCATCTCCCTAGAGCCTCCTCTTTGTTCTAGGCAAGTGTTGCTTATTTCAGTGAGATTAAACAGTGGGTGTCACTGTGATGCCTGAAGGAGAATGGATGGCATAAGAAGGGTATGCAACAAGTGGCTTACCATTATTTAAACGCTGACCTGTGTGTCCCAGTCCTTAATGTTTGTATTTTGGTAGGACCCAGGCATCTCACTGTGCGTGGAAAAAGGTGGTGTTTCTGCCATAAAATGTTGGCTGTGCAGTCGTTATGAGGATCTAAAGTCCAAGGGCTACTACATATAATATGATAAGGGCTGCTAAAGAAATGATGTGACACAGCCTCTGCAAGTTGTCTTAATTTAGAGTCTTTTCAGTTTGTTACATGTCTTTGCAGAGGGGAAAAGGGTTTTTCTGTGGTCTGTAATTACCTGAAGAGTGGAATATAATTTCTATTGCCCTAAATCTCATTACAGTCTTTATCTCCCTTTAAAATGCTACTGGAAGGCTTGGAATTGATTGCAAAAACAATAAGCGCACATCTGCATTTATGCATCTCCTAATCGGATTAAAAAAACCCAAAACAGATACATTAAATTAGCACGAATTACCAGTTTGACTGATGCAGTTCCCTCATTCAAATTCTGGTTTGAGTGAGCCTTTTAAAATTATCTCTTTAAATTCTGAGTTTAGACCTATTTTAGGAATTCAGTCCTAGATTGTGTAGACATATAACATTCTGCAGGTAGTCTGATAGTGTAGTTTTAAAACTTCAACACACACACACTATTTTTGTATTTTTTTAATACATGGAACACACCATCAGATCTTTCACTTACAGAAAGAAGTATCTGTATCTTGAATATTTTTCTATGCATGGGGTGGGGGTTTTTTTTTGTTTGTTTTTAAAGAAAGTCTGTTCTTCCCCCTTCCCCATCCTCTGTTAATGATGAAGACATTTTCGTTCTTAAAGAGAATACTTGTTTTGGTTTTGCTTGCAGGAGAGATTAAAGTTGGTGACTGTTCTGGGTGCTGGACTCCTGTGTGGGACTGCCTTGGCTGTCATTGTGCCAGAAGGAGTTCATGCACTTTATGAAGACATTTTGGAGGGTAAGAACCAAACCCAGATGGCCTTGTTCAAAATACCTTGGGTCATGGTCTTAAAATGTCCTAGGGCTTGTTTCTCGGGCTTTTAAAATTAGATTGGTGGGAGGGTTTCACAGCAGTGTGACATAAAGCCAGCACAGAATCACATGTTATCGCCTGTTTAAAGTGATTTGACAGAGGGGATGTGATCAGGCTGCAGATCAGGTGACTCGATAAGTGACCCAGCCGTTTGCTGGTCCAGGTACTGTGAGTCTTAATGGAACCACAGCCTTCTGTGCCAGGTCACCTGTGGTGTTCGTTGTTCTGGGGAGAGTTAAAATTTAACTTCCCCTGGAACTTCAAAGGAAGTGTAAGGATGCCTTTGGCAGAGAATTAAATTTTAGACTATTTACCATTGCTTTTTGTAGTTTAGACTGTTTCTCATTAAAACAGTCACAGTAAGTGTTGTAAATATCTATATGCACTTGCTTTCATAAGGATTTTCTTGAAGCTGAAGAGCATCTTGGGATTAAGTTACTTTAATGCGCTTGGTGAAAATTATGGTTGTAAAGGGCTAATTCACAGAGTAGGGGGCATTTCTTTCTTGGGTGGTGGTGTGCATTCCATGTAGATATCTGTGTGGTCCCAAGTTCAAGAATCTGGTTCTAGTCTGCTGTCACTGGCCTTCCATAGCTCACAGGCTCTAATGAATAGCTCAGAGCAAAGAGCAGTTACGTGTCTCGTAGGGACGTGAGTATGGAGCACATCTTGCACCCAAAAAAGTCTTAGGAAACATCAGTTTGAGGTTATGACATGATTTTAAGTAGTCAGGTCATGTTACCTCTGTTTGGAGTGCACTTTCAATCTTGCTTTAGCTTGGAGTCTTGTGCTGTTACATTACTATTGCATGTACGAGATTTTTCCAGAATGTTCAGATTCAGAAATTTGTCTGAATGTGGATAACAACAACTTAGTCACAGGAGAAAGGACTGTAAAGTCGAGGCTGTAGAGAACTTTGCAAGTTTCAGATATACCGCTGTCACTATTCTGGGATTGAGAGATGATTGTCATACTCTGCTTTCCCTGTACTACTGGGGTTTTTTCGTTTCTACACTGTTACACATTTCTTTTTAGTAATAGGCTTTAATTTACCCTGTTTTAGTTTCTACTAAAATTATGTTGTTCTGCTTAGATTTGAAGTAAACAGAAAAATATATATAAAAACATCATTTAGCAGGAAGTGAAAGAAACTGTTTATACTCTACTGTAATTTGTGCTCTCTAATGAGCTGTAGTGAGTTTGTTTTCCATTCAATTCTAATTTTAAGTAGGCTAAATTTTTCTTATAATAAGGTGAGCAGTAAATACAATTGCTGTGAATGTTTGGGTTTTTCTCTTTTTTTACTAAATAGGACAAACTGGTCATGTATGAAACCTACTGCCTGCTGTTTAGAGCTATATGCTATATAACTTAGTGTAGTATGTGGAGAAAAGGCACTTTGTGTAACTACAGTAGTAATATCAAAAGTGTTTGCCTAGGGAAGAAGCTATTCTGTGAATGAATTCAGTCTCAACTTCTAACTCACCGTGTCGTGACAGTCTGTCTCTAAAGATTTTTCTAGTGCTGCAGAGGTGCAAAATTCGTGGGTATTACAGATATAACTACAAAACTTATTTCTAGTTTTTAGAATATTCCAAGTCAAGTTCTCAGAATTTTAACAGCCTTCAGTATTTTTTTTCCCCAACTTCACCCATTGTGTAATTAAACAGAGAAAGCTGCCTAAGGAAACACTGACTGGAAGAAAAAAGTAGAGGAAAGATGTGTCTGTGTTTCCAGTTCCAAGTATAATTTAACCTGGGGACTGGTTGCTTGTTACTGAGTCAAGTGTTTGCTATTGATACCGGTGTTTGTTATTGAAAGAAAAGTAATTTACTTCTGTATTTCTCCCACAGGCCACAGAATAACTAACTTTGAATTTTTGACCTTGTAGGCTGAGAGTGAATCATGCAGATTATTTGATCATAAAATCTATGTATGTCTGTAGTAAAACCTTGATTTGCATATTACAGCAAACAAAAGTCCTTTGGTGATGTCAGTCCTTTGTTTTGACTGAAGTGGCATAACTGCTGTCAGAAAGATTGCCCTGAGTTACCTGTTTCATGGCTTGAAATGATCCGAAGCAAAGTTAAATTTTTAATATGGATGGCAACAATCTTGTGTGGTCTAAAATTATTTTACTGATTAATCTTATTCAGTAAAGAAGTTTGTGAAATTTTTCAGGGGCTGCCAAGCCTGTTCCGGTGTGCTTTGTCTGTAGTAACAGCATTGTGCCAATGCTTTGTACAGCGGGAGGGGTGTACCGTTGTGTCGCACCCAAGATGTGTGAAGATGACTTGCTGGACTAAGTCAGGATTTGCCATTGATGTCTAAAACTTCTAAAGCATAGTTGCCAACCAAAAGACCTTCCCAAAATGACAAACTTTTTACTCTTGTCACTTAAGCCACAGATGTTGGGAATTCTGTAAGGTATACTGTGCTCCATTTTCTTTTGTTGCCTTTTTTTTTTTAAATAAAGTTAGGTTCGTGAAAGTTGCACTATCACTCACTTCAAAAAAAAGTATCTACAGTGAACTGTAAAAATGCAAGTTAAAACAGGAGAGAGATTGTGCTGAATTATAATTATTGTCATCAGTTCAAACATAAATATCCTGACTTTGATTCAGACAGAACAAATCAGCTCTTCCGAAGTCAGAGCTTTCCACTGCTGAATGATGACTCTGTCTGTTCTCATACTGAGAAAACATCACCTGCCATTAGACCAATGAAACAAACTAGGACATTAACTAGACTCTCTTAAGTGCTGTAGACTAGTCCTGTTTACCATTAAATATGATAAAAATGAATTAAAATCAGTAACATTGTTTCTAGTAAAGAATTTTTTAGAATTTCTGATGGAAACTTCTTGCTTAATCAGTGTTCTGTATAGTGTTGTCATCAAGGCATTGCTGTCCTGTGTCACAGCAAGAAATACAAAGGGAAACCAAGAAGGGCTTTGTATCTATTATTGTTTCAAGCCATTTTGGAAGAAGTGTCTCTCAGAAAAGTTCAGCTGATGGGTAAGGTCAAGTAGGTAATTGCAAGATTCAAAAGGGATTAAAAGGGACAGATAGGAAGAAGTGGTTAGTACATAACCTCTGATGTCTTTACACCCTCCGATCAGGTGCATACTTAGTTGGTAAGATCCCTTTTGAGCCTCTCTTCTTCAGGCTGAACAGTCCCAGGGTTCTCAGCCTTTTCTTACAGGAGAGATGCTCCAATTACATGATCATCTCCATGCCTCTCCATTTGTGCCTTCTACTGGAGAGTCCAGAACTGGGCCCAGTGCTTCAGGTGTCGCCTCGTTAGTGCTGAGTGAAGTGCAAAGATCACCTCCTTTGGCCTGCTGGCAACGCTTTGCCTAGTGCAGCCCAGGACTTGGTTAGCCATTTTTTGCCACAGGGCACACTGCTGACTCATGGTAAACCTTGTGTCTGCAAGGGCCCTGAGGCCTTTTTTGCAAAGCTGTTTTTCGGGTTGTTGGCACCCAGGTGCAGGTCTTAAAATCAAGTCAGATCTTATGAGAAAATACAGTGCCTGATCAAGCATTTGAATGTCAGTGCCCTCATTATATTCTTAGTTTATATTGTAGTGCTAACTGTTGCTTTGTGAGGGAGTAGTAATTATATTCTTAGTTTATATGATAGTGCTAACTGTTGTTTAGTGAGGGAGTAGTAATTAATGTCTGCTTCCTTGTATTGGACTGCAATGCTTATGTTTTCTAGGGCATGGGAGCTTTGCAAATGGGTTGGGTTCACTGTTTATTTCTTACTCAAAACCCAATTTTCTCTTGAGTTCCCATGTAAATGTGAGAAGGTTGCTTGTGTGAGTACCTGTTATCTAAGGATAGGGGAAGGATGTGAGACATTACAAAAATAATAATAATTAGAGATCGGATCTAGCAGAGAAACATAAAGGAAGAAACGTTTTCTTTGTAGAAGACTAAAGAGGTTTACAAAATTAATTGAACCCACCAAACAAACGTCATTGTAAGTATTGGCCGTGTTCTGGAATGGTGGCAACTGGTACTGAATAGTAGGTAGTTCAGGGCCTTGGAGTATAGCATGCAACTCAAGCATCCGACTTAGTCAAGGTATCAGATGTGGAAGTAGATTTACTGGGTGTGTTCTCCTATTGAAGCCATTTGAGTAATATTTACTGTGCATAAAGCACCTTGCCTGCTGTGGAAGCGCAGCTATTTATAACCAAAAGTGTGCTGAGGAGCATTAAATGCCTCTTCCGCATCATCCAAAGGTCTTTCTAGCCTGTTGTCTTGTCTCTGCCAAGGGCCATAAGGGGACAAATAAAAAAACAAAGGATATATGATTCAGGTGAGCACAGAAACAAAGGGGTCATATGTTTACTGTGCTCTGTATGGTAGTTGGGAATTTCATTCAAAATTCCCTATTCCTGATCTTTATTTGTATATTTCTAACAGTGTATATCTGTATGCTGTTGGGAAAAGAGGCTTAGACAAGATTCTTTGATTAGATCAGCTGGAAACAATGCCTAGAATTTTGCTAGAATTAGCTTTATTAAATTTCTTTCACGTAAATGTACTGAGGTAACTCTTGCCAAACTTTGGTGCCAGTACTGAAAAAGCTCTGTACTTCTGGACATTGCTTGCCCTCTGTGTCAGGTGGGTTTGCAGGACCAGTAATTTCCTGTGGTTGTGAGCAAGGTTGGAAGGTCTCAAGGATCCATCTTGGGGGCTGCTAGGCCAAAGACCACTGGAAATGTTAAATGCATGTGCTGGGAAGACCTGCTTTCTCTGTGTTAATTCAGAGTGAGACTGACTGAATTTCTGTTGAAAGTGGTGGGAATTTTGTGCGTGGTATTTACTTGTGATAAAGATCATGCTGAGCAAATGGCAACCTGTTTAAGTTGGTAAAGTTATACTACATTTCTGATTTCTAAAAGCCGTTGTAGGCAGAGACATTTGTCACTTACTAATCTATGCAATATTTGAAACTGTGCACCAAATAAAGTATTTTATACCAGATTTAACTAAAAATCTGTCCAACCATTGTCTTTCCTCTTCTCAGATTTTTAGTCGTTCTGAGCTCACCTAATTTCAGGGTAGCTTAGTGAGACAAAGTGAATGTCTTGTGTTGGGCACAGAATTAAAGCTGGTGTAGGGAAAGGAAGCAACCATGCAACATTCAACCCCAGGGCTTGGACTTAATGTTTCTAGATGGTACTGACATTTGTAGGACAGGGTGCTGATTTAACTATTCTAATCCTAACAATGGGGTGTATCAATGCTGACTTGTTTAACTACAGACTGATGTATTGAGATACAAAGTTTGTCATCCTAAGAGGTGAATTAGATCTCCTAGTGCATGGAACCTATTTTATCTCCTTATCCTGTATTTTCTCACTTAACTGAAGACTGTGACTTAACTACTTGACAGTATTGCTGAATACTGAGCAAACTGTCAGCTTCAATTAGAAAAAGGAATGATTCAGCAATTTGTAATCCATAGAATTGTATTTAAAATGCAGCATTTAAGCAAAGTACCCTGGCTTATCAAATATTAATGCTTCCCTGGTTTCCCATGCTGAAGATGTATGGGGAGAGGCCATCCAGACAAATGTGCACTTCCCTAAGTAAATGCTCTAAGACTGATCTTAAATGAGGACTTTTATATATTGTCCAAGAAAGCACATGGAATGCTTTCAGCAAAGGAGAAGAGTGACCGTGCCATGTTCAGTCCCCCATCTCCTAATCTGTCCCACCACAGGGAAGCATCACCCAGCCAGTGACATGCAGCGTGTGGTGGAGTCTGAGAAGGCAGTGGAAATCCCGGCTGTACATGAGTACGGCCACGACCATTCCAGGTTGCATGCCTACATTGGTGTATCCCTTGTCCTCGGCTTTGTCTTCATGCTGTTGGTGGATCAGATAGGCAGCTCTCATGTGCACTCTACAGATGGTAAGTAAAGATTGCCTCCAATTAGACTTGTTAGTTAGTTTTAATTAGCAAGTTGAAATTTCCTTTTTTAATGCTACTGGGATTTAATTTGACCAACCATGTCCAGATTTCAATGGGTGCTTTACAAACATAAAGCAAGGTCTGTGTGAAATGTCTTTGCTGGAAATCTGTACTGGAATTCAGTGTAATTTGAGGGCCTGCTCTGCCAACATGAAATAACTGTACAAGCGTGTATGATTTTGGGGTGGAGGGTGACTGGACCACCTGAGATATTGTCTGTTTTACAGTATCACCCATAGGGGATTTCTTTGGCTTTCTAAAAAAAGTCAGGTTAGTCTTCTTTGTTTTTCCTACTTAGTTGTCATACACATAGGTGAAATTTGCAAAGAACAAAAGGTGATCTTCAGTAAAACTGCAGAAATGACTAGATGTAAGCTCTGGTCCTTCATTCTAACTGCACAGCTCAACTCCCACACTAGTCTAGAGCATCACTTACTTGAAATTACATCCTGCTTAGTCCAAAGATTTCTCAACTTTACTGTCGTCATTTTCTGCCTGTGGCTTCATGCTCAGACTGTAGCTTGAAATGCACCAAAGGTGTTTTGTCATCTGAAAAGGAATTTTACTGCCTTTGGCTGCTCATTTTCTCCCACGTAATCTTCTCTGATGGTGGAATTTGGCCCTGAAAAATTAAGGAATTGATCTTGAAGGAAAAGTAGAACACACACAGAAACGAGGAGGTATGTGTTTTAGTTGGATCCTTGGCAGTTCACAGTGCAGCTGCGCAAATGCTTGTGTGGGGTTAGTGTGATGGGACAGATGGAAGACCAGAGCAGGGACTGTGTCACCTTTGTGTTCCTGGAGAAGTGTAAACGGAGCCTTGCCATGGCCAGCTGATTCTCCGATCTTTTGAAAGGAAACAGTGGCAGTGAGGATGACGGGGATGCAGGTGAGCAACGTCCAGGAGAATCCTTGCTTTGTACAGGTTACGACCCTTTGCTATGTGTCTGATCAGAGCAGATACCAAGAGAAAACTGACTATGGTCTGTGTTAGAGATACACATTACAAAATAGGTATTAATAAAGTCTTATCTAGTCTGTACACCTGTCATGGGAAGTGTAGTAGTGCTTTTGTCATTTTGCTTTTTTTAAAGCTACCAAAGAAACCCATTTTTCTCACGTGAATGATGTCTGGTAGCTTTGTTATCTCCCAAGTGGCTAGATGTTACTTTGTCTGCACTAGAAAAAAAATTTGTAGGCCAGAATGGAGGTCAAAGGAACTATTGTTTTTGAATATCTCTTCCTATTTGACATGAGTATACCATCACAGTCATGCAAATGCAGCTTATGCAAATAATTGCACAGGCAGCCTCCTCTTGAATTCGGAAGATCAATCTGACCAAAGAGAATTCATCAGTTTTACCCAGCTCAATTCCTTGATCAGACTCACTGCGTGATTGCCTGGGCATGAAGAGGGAGACTGGAGGGTGGGGGGACAGGCAAGAGGAAGGGAACAGGTCTGGACTTTCCATTTTGGCAGCACTGTGGAATTACTAAAGCAGCTGTGTAAGTGTGCTTCTGATCAACTTTCTGAAAGCTAGTATAGTTACATCAGGGCTGTTGGGAAACAGTTGAATAATAAGATGTTTCTATACTGGTGTAGGGCCTATCTGCCCTGTTAAATTGCAGTGACTCTCTGTAACAGTTTCACCATTGATTGCACAGGGGTGGATATCGCCCTGTTGTGCTGTTTAATGAGCTAACCTGCAAATATCCTCAGAGTAGTTGTCAAACAGTTGCAGTCAAAACACTGGATCTCAAGCAGCATTGCCTGCTTTTCTCCTCTGTAGTGTATAATGTTGGAGGGAAGCCTTTGCTGCTGCTTCTGTGACAGACAGGTTTTATTGCTTAGTAGGGATTACAGGAGAATCAGCACAACAGAGCCTGTCCCAGAAGGAAAATACCAACATAGGGCTACGTGGGGAAAGATCACAGAATCACACAGAATCAGAATCGTAGGGGTTGGAAGGGACCCCGAGAGATCATCGGGTCCAACCCCCCTGCCAAAGCAGCTCCCTAGCTCATATTGCACAGATAGGCATCCAGACAAGTCTTGAATATCTCCAGAGAAGGAGACTCCACCACCTCCCTGGGCAGCCTGTCCCAGTGCTCTGTCACCCTCACTGTGTAAAAGTTCTTCTGCATGTTTACCCAGACTCTTGGAGCAGCTCTGGATTTTGGGGATGCAGAACTAGCTTTTCCCCTTGGTAACATGGAACTTTAACATTGCTTTCAGGAGCTTAAGAAAAACGACTGTTTCTGCCTGTATCAGTGGTCCTGTAAATTGCAAAGAGTGGTCTATGATTCTGTCACTTATTTGTTAGCAGAACTTCACGTGGTTTTAAGGTGTTAGGTATCAGACTATTTTACAGTAACTCTAATGCAGAACTACAAAGGCTGATAGCTTTGAATATAACTGCCTGAGCAGCTGGTAGAGACTGTGCAGTGATGCTTAGAATTTTTCTTTCAGCATAGTTCATGTATTTGTTCTCTTTCTGTTGACATTCCTTGTGACTGTTTCAGATCCAGAAGCGGCAAGATCAGGCAACTCCAAAATCACCACGACGCTGGGACTAGTAGTCCATGCTGCAGGTACCGTGTTCATCTTGCAATTCTTCGCTGTATATGTGTGTATGAAACTTTTTAATATCTGCCCCTGAAAGTTACTGCCTAGATTGATCTTTTTTTATCAACATCTTAGGATTTTTGTTCACTAACTAAAGTGTATATACATTAGGGATTAATACAGGATCCATTTCCTATTTAATTTAGACAATATGTTTATGTTAAATGGTTAAAAGATAGTGTTTTCTATAGTATTTATATTTGAAAATTTGTTTAAAGGGTAATAATTAAAATTCTTTTTATGCTTAGAATCTAAATCAGATTATTTTCATTTAGACAGGAGACCACCTTTACTACAGAAGACTAAAACTTGTTACTTGGTTCAATACTGAATAGATTCTCAGTGTGGTTTTATGGTCTTGGGAAATGAGAGACAGCTCCTGTTGAGGGTTGCCTGAAATCCTGAAGTTCTTGTGGCTTAAGAAACCAAGGGGAATGAATCATGTGTTGAGTTGAAATTGTTATAGGTGTTTTGAGTAATAGGGCTTCTGAAATCAGCATGTTTTGTGCTGTCACCCATCGAGGGTGTGGGGAGGTGAAAGAGATGAATAATCCACGGATTTGTACTCCTCTTTCAGCTGATGGTGTTGCATTGGGTGCAGCAGCTTCTACTTCTCAGATTAGCGTCCAGTTGATAGTGTTTGTTGCGATTATGTTGCACAAGGTAAGTCATCATTAAAAAACACTTATTTGTTCTTTAAAAGGCTGTTAGAGTGTGCAGAAATTAAAGATCGTAAATTTTCTTCTTGATGTAATCTGGCAATGTGTGGTGTCATTGAAGTGAACAGGTTGGCAGTTCAGCTTCAAGGACCTTGGTTTGATGTGTGACACAATAGCACACGATGGATGCTAAGTCTGAATGGTGTATGAGTAAGGGAATTCTGACTACCTACTGCCAGGTGTGGTTGCAGTGGCTGGGAGAAGTCTCCCAAAAGTAGAGATAGAGAAGAACAGTTCGTGAAGAAACATGGCAACTTCAAAATTCTACAATTTCAAAGAGGAAAATTTCTCCTATGAAAGACTATGAAGCAATATTTGGTATTGAAAGAGAAATGTATTTCTTCCCTGGTGGTTTGGTTTTTTGCTTTTGTACTCTTTTGATCCTTATTGATGCTTTTGTCTTTCTCCATCTTTTTCCCTTCACTTATGGTTTCCTTATTCCTAGGTTTACAAACCAACTAAATCCCCAAAGGATTCTGTTTATAAAAAGTACTCAATATATTTTAGTGTGTCTTATCTCAAAGATGTCAGGGTGGAATGCTGTTGTCTGTGAGCAACAATATAGTAAATTCTGTGAGTAGTAGGATAGCTATGCCTTGTGGATAGTAAACTGGATACCAGCAGAGGGAGGAGGAAATATTTCCTTGCTTCCCAGTGGGACAGAAATTAAACTGAATGATGAACTAATAGAAAGAGCGTTGAAGTATTTGTTCCCCCCTCTGTTTTCATTGTAGATTTTTTTTCTGTCGTAGATAAAGAAACCATCCTTCTAAAGATGCATAGTAGTATCAGGATGAAAAAGTAAATGACATAAGTTAATGGAGAGTTACAGATTGTAGTACTGGCTCAAGTCAGAATGAACATTGTAGTATTTATGATGACTACAAAAAAGTGTACTGTGATAGCCAGGGCCTGGGTTTCCATTAGGTACTGTTACTAAGTTAGGGCAGTCTGCAGAATTCTGCTGATTTGGGTTAACTGAGACATACCAGTGCGCTCTCTGAATTTCTTACGATTCACTGTGTTTTGATGTACTAAGTCATACTTGAACTTTATCTCAGATTTCAGGGGGGTTTAGAAGGTATTGTATTAACCGCTAAATATTGGATTTTGCAGGCACCAGCTGCCTTTGGCCTGGTTTCCTTCCTGATGCACGCTGGGCTGGAACGGAACCGAATTAGAAAACACTTGCTGGTCTTTGCGTTGGCAGCACCTGTTATGTCCATGGTGACATACCTAGGGCTAAGCAAGGTAGGTCTGCCATTTTGTTCTGTTCTGTGGTGGAGACTGGGGGAAGGAATATATAGAAGGTTCTTTGAAACTGCTTGAAAAATTTAGCAGAATGGAGGGGTTTTTTTTTTAATGGATAAAAAGGTAGCTATAGGAATGTATGAAACAAGAAATAGCTTGTGATTTCCATCAGAATCAATGATACAAGTCCCCTGCAGAGGTTTCTTTAAAACTCTTTTTAGAAGGTTGATTTCTGTTGTTTCTCCTTCCTATTCGCTCCCTGCTGAGAACATAACAATTTACTCCTATGCCAGATTTTCTCTGGTGACTACATAGCAGAGTAATTTACAGTGTTGCTGCATGCATTCTCATTTTGATGTGCAGGTAGAAAACACTCTTTGCTAGTTTCCCCCCACCATCCCAGAATTGGTCCCATGTGTTCAAAGTCATCTTCAGGCTGTGTCAGAAGCTGAAGCCTCAGCTAGAACAGTCTTTTTCCTCTCGCGCTCCTTGCAGCATCCTCTTGCCTTGGCTCTATACAACAAACAGCCTGTGAAGCGGGCAGCTGCGCATGAGTTTATCCTCTCTGGCCAAATGAAATGTTCCTGCTTCTCACAGCGTTTCCTGTGACACTCCTGTATCTCGAGCTGCTGTGAGCCATGCTGGTGACACAGTTTGGTGCTGTGTTGTAAAGAATCGATCCTGATCTCATGAAACTCAAGGCACGAGAGGAAGGACCAAGCAAACCATCCGGGCTAATGGCTTTACTTGCCAGAAAGGAGTTACAGGACACTGCAGTACAGGAAACATCAGAAAGGGTTGTGTTTGTAAATAAAATGGCATTTTTATTGATGTAGGCTCACTAAGAGTGGGTTTTGCATTTTACACTTCAGAAAGAACAGATAATTGATAAGGCATTAGGGCTGTCACAACGGTTTCAGAGCATCTCTGCTCTTTGGAAAAATAACCCGAGCATATGCCAGATAACTAAGATCATGCTTGAGTTGGAAACTGATGAATAAGCATTTTGAAACTGATACGAGTGGGTTTGCATTTCATTTTGTTTAATGATGTGTAGCCTGATTTTAGCCCTAGCATGAAAGTGAAGAGGTGTTCGGTTTTGATCCAGAAGATGCATTTCTTTATGCAGCTTGCATGGAAATTCTGGAAAAGTTTTAGACGGTTATTTGTACAAACAAATAAAATACCGAAATAGTAATGATTTGGGACTTGAATCTAGCAAGTCTTGCTCTGACCAAGAGGGCATCAGATATGTAAAGGCTAACATCTTACTTGAACTCTTTGTTTAGAAAAAGAGGGGGGGAAAAGCAAGTCAGTTGTGAGTGTCTTTCCTAAAATTTGTGGCTTTGTAATCTGAATATTTTTTTAAGCACGCTTTGTCATTTTGACAACTGAGATGACTTGTGCCCAGACTGCCTTTTCTGTAGGGGTTCCTAGAAGGCTGTGGTGAAATAACTAGGATGAGGGATGTTTTTCTGCCCCTCACATCAACTTTAGAACATAGTTGCTACACATAGTGTGCAAGATGCAAACCAGCACGTTAAGCTGTTGTCATTATGAGAAGGCTGGAGTTGATAGAAGTCTGACTGTGTCCAGACACTTAGAATGTTTTGGGGTTTTTTTAATTATTGATTGAAGAACTTATGCTTATCCTCATAGTGTTGCTCTTTCCATTTTTTTAAATTTTTTTTTTTCCATTTCAGAGCAGCAAAGAAGCCCTCTCGGAAGTCAATGCCACCGGAGTTGCTATGCTGTTCTCTGCTGGGACTTTTCTTTACGTTGCCACAGTTCATGTCCTCCCAGAAGTAGGAGGAATTGCTCATAGCCACAAACCTGAATCAATTGGAGGAAAAGGACTCAGTCGTCTGGAGGTGGCAGCCCTAGTATTAGGATGCCTTATTCCTCTAGTTTTGTCCATTGGACACCATCACTAAATGCTCGGATTTTACTGTTCTCCTCGATCTGACACGAGCAGTGAAAGTTGGCTGCTCCCTTTATCATTCTCTTACCCATCATCCATCCCATCCACTTTATGGAGTTCAGAGGGAACGTTGATTGCAAAATGAGGAATACTGGGAAAGTTTCTAGTGTAGCAAAATGTACTTTGGCAGCCGGACATAAATTCTTGTAACTTTATTTTCTGAAGACATTTGCTATTTTTATTGTTACTTCTGGCCCTATTCTCAGGGAAGATGGAGTTTGGAGTTTAAGAAGGGTGAGCAGGGAAGAACATAGCGACTCATCATGAAATTGCAATCACCAAAGTATCCTGCAATTCAGCTTTCACAGCTGAGAGCAAAGACAAAGGATGGCTCCCTTGTGAGAGTTTGAAGTCTTACTAAGGAAGAAGGGGGCATGTCCCCCATCGGTTCTCTGTTGTCCTGACAACACAACTGGTCCATGTAATATTTGTCACTAATTGTATTGCAGAAATGGGCTACACTTGGCATTCCAGACAATACTGCTATTGTCACAGAAGTGTCACTGCTAGGAAAGAGATTATATAGACAAAGTGTAGCATTAGAGTAGGAAATCTAACGGTTAAGAAAGTGCAAGCATTTTTCTGTGTATTCCATTATTTAAGAAAAAGATAGAAGCAAGGAGAGTATTGTTTTGATTGTTCATAAAATTTTAAATAAATTTTTAAAAGGCAGTATTTCTTGGGAGATGGTCTTCTGCTGAGTCAGTGAAGTGTAGGCACCAAAACTGTGAGCAGGTGTTAGGTACTGCGATTACACTACTGCTACTTGTGAGAGAGATAGCCATAGCATCCTTTGCAATTGAGCTGCTCTGGGCTCTGAGGAGTAGAAATCTGATGGAGACAGCTGTTGAGGGACCAGAGCTCTTTACTAGCTCGTTTTCAAAAGTGAACTGAAATCAGTGGGGATGTGTTTTCGTTTGGTTTTTTTTTTTCATTAAATAAAAGGTATTAAGGCTAACAAACTAGATATTTAGTTAAATATTTATGCTGCAGGTAGACTACAGTGTTTCTAAAGCAGTTCTAAGAAAATCAAAACCAACAAACAAAAAAACCCCAAACTGGTGAGTTCCCAGCAGACCTGTTGGGCGTTTTGCTTTTCCTTTGGGAATCGTGCATTCCTCTTACCCATAAGCATTAGTTTTGGTGGATCTACTGGAGAATGTCTTGCCAACTGCTGATGCCTCTCACTGCAGAAGAGTGGTGAAAGATCCCTGCCCTTCCAAGGCACAGCCTTTTATTGTCAGGCACCATTTCTCTTATGCAAAATATATTATACTTTAATAACTGTAGTGCCTTGAAAAGTCAGGAATGCTTAACATACACAGACTCAACATAAAATCCTTTCCTTAGGGGAAAACTTTTTAACACCATATCCTTTTTAAGCTATACACTGCACTTTTTAAAGATAATATTGCCAAATATGTATTTTTCTTTCCTTTTGAAATGGATTTTGAAGGCTTGAAATATTAACTGAAGTGCTTCTTATTTCCATTTGGATGAGTGTGTCTGTTTTTCATGGCATCTATTACTTATCCAACACAGGCTGTTGTGCCTCTCAACTTCTTTAAGCTTTTGTCATTGTCCAGTTTGTCTCCTAGTTCAGTGGTGGGCATGGCCTGGCTCTTGGACTCTAATGATTGCTTTGTAATGACATGGGTGTAACCCGGGGTTGAACCTAGTATTGATCCCCAGGAGTGCTTGTTCATGTGAATGTTTTACTATATGACTATATAATTGGCGAATTTAAAAAATGCCTGTGAAACTATAAGAAATCATCTTTTCTCACAAGACAGTATCTTCAGCTAGAATTAGTGTATCAGACCACAACAAGCGTTTTTGACAGACTGTCAGATGTTAATTCAGTTCTGAAAAGTCACTGCAAAATCAGTGACATGGATGAGATCCTCTCCTGCACGTTCTTAAACCCTTTTTTTAAACATACCTATGCAGCTAGTAAGCTGTGGCTTAAAAACTGCAGTGATACAGGTTACCGATTCATGCGAACGATGCACTGCGTTGTTCCCAGCGGAGCTCCCGGTTTTCCTCCCCATTGCCCCCTCGTTACCTCCTCCCTTGATAACCTCATGGTTCTACCTTGCTCAACCTTTCATAAGGCTGTTTTCCCAGAGCTGGAAGACCTGCAGCAGGAGTAGGCGATAGCTTAGTGTGGCATCAGGTGCTTATGTTTTGTAAAACAGTGTAGGGCTCTTTTTTTCTTTCAAGTATCACCTGTGACTTGTGTGTGTGCCCCACCCCCAGCTGAGCTGGCACCCCGACCGTGCTCCACTTCAGCCTGGCTCTGTGGGTGTAACAACTGCAGCGGTTGGGGAGGTACGTGGGTCTGGTCACATTTCACGGGCTTTGCTCCAGCACTGGAGCCTGTGGGTAGAACCTTCTCCCATGGAAGAGTGTATGGATGAGGATGGGACAGCCAGCCTTTTCACTGCTGATGCAACCTCTGGCATGTTAATCATAAGAGGTGCTGCTGCTGAGAGGTCTTGTCATCTGCCTTTTCTCCTGTCCTTCCAGTCATGTTTCTGGGGTAGCCACCAGAAATAGCGATAGTTTAATGATTCATGACCTGTGAGGGCTGAGTTGTAGCAGCAGGTGAGGGATTTTAAATGAAAACATTGGCACAAAAATGCAGTTAACATACTTTTTGGTTTGGCCCTTGGTCAAGTCATAGAAGACTTCTGTGGGGTTGTTTTTTTTTTTTCTTCCCCATACCCATTTAGAAGTAGCAACAGCATTTTGGCTTGGCTGCCTCTTATCTCAGTGTCAAATGCTATTTTCAATTCTGTAGCTGAAACTGCAGTGACTAAGGAAGCTTTTTATTTTAATTTTAACTGATCAAACCTTTCCAAATCGCTATGGAGAATTATTTTCTTGAGGCAGAGTATTCTAATGAGTTAAATAAACAATCCATTTTGTAATATCCCCTTTTTTACCTATCTGTTGCAGTAAATCCAAGCACTGCATGTAGTCAGGGCCATTTGGTATCACTTTCTACTCCTCAGGGGACCTTTGTGCAGACAAAGTCATCTTACTCTCTCTGTAACAGCCATTTCTGCCTGTGTTTTCTACTGTGAGGTAGGTGGCAGTAGGTCTAGCAGGTAACACTTTAACCAAGTGCCAGACATGTCCCCCTTTCCTTCTGTAAGTCCACCTAGGCAATCTATAGTGTTACCAGCTGTTAATTTCAGTTAATGATTTCTTAATTGGCAGTAAAAATTGGACTAAAGCAGTTTCCATTGATCTCGGGCATGTTCAGATACTTTCCATACCATTCAGATTCCTTTATTGTTCCCTACTTAACGAAGGGAGATAGTTCTTTTTCAGCACCTGATGACAGATGAAGGAGCTGCACTGACTTTAACTGAAGTGAGGATGGCAGAGCTGTCACACCAAGATAGGAATTCCTGATAGCTGTGGTTTGTCAGATGGCTGGGTACTAAACACCAAACGCCCCCCACTCCGATACACCGGAGAACCACTGGATTGTGTAAAAGGCTAGTGCTGTCCAAGAGAGCCAGGAAAACTTCTGGTGATTCAGGAACTAGTTCAGAGCTTTGAAGGAACTTTTGGCAGTAGCAGATATGTCCGTGTGGTATCAGTTCTGCAGAATAAGAGAGAGATCTTGTGGAATAAATGCTGCTTCTGCCCCATTCCCGCTCTGCACTGGGATGTGGGAAGATGGGGGAAGTGTGTTCCATTCTTTTGGGGGTGGAAGGAGGAGGAGCAGTTGTGATATGGTGGTAAAGTTCATGATGAATTTCAGATTCCTGTTCACCTCAAACTTCTTTAAAAATAATTTTGTTTTCTTGCATCCTTTTATTACATCTCTTAGCCTTGTCTTTCCAGGGAAAAACATCACGTGGTCATTGCTGTTTACCTGACCCCATGTACGAAACTGTAATTTTAATGTCTCCTTTTCCAAACCATTTGTACACAGAATCATTCCATGAATGGCTGCCTTATAATTTTTCCACTTTAATTGTGAATGGTTAAAATAATGTTGCCGTTTCCAATTTGTTTTATTATATTAAATTTTTACTAGGTGCAATGCTTTGGAGTTGGCTTGTCATTTACTGCATGAGGGTTTATGACAACTGAGAGAAAAAAGAGTCTTCAAGGGGATGCAGAGGGTACAGACAGTACCTTTTATTTTTGTATTAGTGCCTTTGCTGCTTTTCTTGATAATGCCAGAGCATCTGGGAGCCTCAAGTGTGAAACTGTGTGTTGGGAGGCAGCTTAATAGTTGGTTTGGACGTGGGCATGAATGGGTTTGGAGGTAGAAATACAGAAAGGACTTGAGAGCTCTGCTAGAAGGTGGCATTTGATGGCAACTGCTCCCACAGAGTGTCAGGGAGTTAGCATTGCCCTGAATTAAGTTCTCTTCCCTCAACCTACCCCGAAGGAAGCCTCCGAAGCTTGCAAGGCAGAGACCTCTTTGGAGGCCCATAAGGAGATGATAGGCTCAAGCTTGCTCCAGGCCACTGTTAAAAGGCTGGAGAACACCTTGGGACTAAGAAAACTGGGAGCACAAGATACAGAGAAACCAATCGGCCCCAAACCCAAACTGCAGACACGAAGTCCTTCTGTTCTTTGTGGAGACTTTGTGATGTGGTAGCCTTTATGACATATGTGGTCTCCACTACAGCCTTGTACTCTTGGGGGCCTGATGTGCCAGGCCATCTTCCCTGCAGGGATACCTTTCCCTCACACCTGACAGGAGTCACCTCCAGAGGCTGCCGGCTTGTGACTTTCCCTATTGCCTTGTCCATGCCTCTTTCCTTAGGCAGCTGAAATCTGTTCACATCTCGCAGCTCACTCGGGAACAGGGATCGAGTGATCATCTCTGGTTCAATCTCTTCCTCCTGTTCTTGGGATGGTCCCAGTTCATCATTGTCCTTCAGGAGGTGGACGATTTCCTTGTGTATTTCTTCTGTATAGGGGTGGCTGGTACAGGTTGGTTTTGTGGCTCATCTGCACTGGCTGTCAAGACAGGTTGAGTAGCCACAGTGACCACTGTGGGCGTTGTGGTAGCCACAGTGCCTGTGGGTCAGTCTTCCTTCCCTTCCCTGTGATGGTGCTGCCTGCTGTTGAGCAGCATTTGGTAGACAGCGGCCAAGGCCCACCACGCTGCAGTAAGTCATGCTTCCTTGGAACAGCTGCAGCATTTTCTGTTCAGATACTCTGTCACTTTGTCAGGGTCCTGTACCTGTTTGGGAGTGAAGTTCCAAATCTCAGGGCGTGAGATACCTACGTCTAGATACCTGCCCACACTTTCCTACATGCCACACTACCACTAGCTATTAAGCCTTGGGAGAAAAAACATCTCAGTGTGGTATTCTTATGCAGTTGTTTCAGATTAAACTGAATCCAAACCACATACAGAAGATTTAGCAATAGCAACATGCTCATCCTGGAACCATTTGTGTGGGAGCTATTGCTGGACACTTATATTTTTTTGAACTTTGGCACTGGTATGCTCTTGAGCATCTCAGTGATGTAAGGCACTGTTGGGACAGTTCTCTTGGCTAGGAAAGGCCTGAACCCCAGTGTTAGCGGGGCTGCTATTGGGCTGGCTACCTTGGGAGGTTTCAGGCCAGGAACGTCCTTCAGTGCTGGCAGCTTTTGTTGGGGAGGCTATTGCTGAACGTTCCCCATTTTTGAAAGTGGGTGCTGGTAGAGCCTGAAAGTGATGTAAGCCACTAGTGATACCGCTCCCATGGTTGTAAAAGAAGAGGGTTCTCAGGAAGATAATTAACGTTGTTGTGCAATGTGTTTTCACCCATTGTTTGATATAACTTGTCTGTACCTGTTGACATACCTCAGGTGGGAAGGTTGGGCTGATCTTTATCTAATGGGGCAAGTTGTAATAACCACTTTTCTCCAAATGCTCACACAGGCAGACCTTTCTACCAAAGGTTTCTTTGAGCCTGTGCAGAGCGTGGGTGCTGTCTCTAAGCTCGGTGTGCAGGAAATCACTACTGGCTGCTTGCTCTCTTGAAATTCACAGATCCTGTCCTGTGCAGGAAAAGGAGAGGGTGCGGTGGCATACACGTGAGGAATGCCCTTCTCTTTGTCTGTCTGTCCAGGAGAATAGGTGTGGCTACTGTGGGCACTACCACAAGCTCCTCTCCAGGTCTGTTTTACGGACACGAGTGATTCCAGGCTTGTTCAGTCTGGAGAAGAGGCGGCTGCAGGGGGACCTCATTGCAGCCTTCCAGTACCTGAAGGGAGCTTATAAGCAGGAGGGGATCCAACTTTTTAAAAGGATAGACAATGACAGGATAAGGGGGAATGGATTAAAACTAAAGGAAGGAAGGTTTAGATTAGATATGAGGGGGAAGTTTTTTACAGAAAGAGTGGTGAGGTGCTGGAACAGGCTGCCCAGAGAGGTAGTGGATGCCCCGTCCCTGGAAGTGTTCAAGACCAGGTTGGATGGGGCCCTGGGCAACCTTGTGTAGATCCAGGCCTGAGGTTGGTGGCCCTGCCTGTGGCAGGGGGGTTGGAGCTCTGTGATCCTTGGGGTCCCTTCCAACTCATACCATTCTATGATTCCAGGTTTTTCTGCACTTCCACATCCTTGACACTGGTGTCACGGCTAGATAATTACTACCCTTACGCAGTGTCTCTGCTGACTGTCCATCACCAGTGTGAACCATGTTTCACTTTCTATGCCATATGAGTGGAGATCCCTTCCCTTTCTCTTTCAAAGCCTTTTGTTGGTTTTGCTACATCACGTTTATTGTTGCTAGGCTTTTACTTTGGCCTGTCCCACACAGGATCTTCATCAGAACATCACTGTCTGGAGATCAGGAAAGGAAGTACTCAGGATTATCACGTGTTTCTGAAAACCAAAGGCTGAGAAATCAAGAAGTAATCAATGTTAATCCCTCCCTCACAGACTGGCAGTGTGAAGTGGAAGTGAGCTGAGAATATTCCAGGTACACGTAAGGCAGGAGCAGTTGATGAGCTGGATGATGAGAGGTCAGTTTAGCAATGCTGTGATACAGGGTCATCTGGAAGAGCCTACACTCTCTATGGGATTCCAGCCTGTCTCTGACCCTTTTGTGTACAGAGGACAGTGGTACATGTCTCCTTACGAATACTCACCCATACCTCCTATCTGTGCTGGTTTACATCGGTATGTATGTAACAGAAAAGAGAGATGCTCTTGCCATGGAGATTACTGAGGTAAAGCATTGTCATTTGTTCTGTGTGTCTGACAGCAGGGTAGGGAGGTGAAAGCATAGTGGCCAAAAGACTAAAAGGATCTGAATTTTGAGACAGGGTGGTAAGCTGAATGGGGAAAGCTGTGGCCACAAAAAATTGAGTCACTCACTTAAAGAGTGTCTCTCATTGCTCTGGCCAGGGGGAGTCTAACTCGCCTCCTAACATAGGCACTTAACTGAAGTTAAACACCTACAGTTAATTATGATGAATCTAAACCTAAATATTTGGGGAAATATAGACAAATTCTATTCACTGCAATTCCAAAATAAAGTAAGAATGCCTGCATGTGTGTGGGGAGAGAGGGGCTGGTAGACTGGACATCATTCAAATAATGTAAAGATTTGACATAGCCTGAATCCAGTTTTCAGTTCTCCACGTGACTGAGTTTGAAATACTTTGTTTCCTGCATCTCAGGTGTTTGGGTTCGTAGAACAGTGAGTCTCTACATGGAGCAGGATAACACAAAGGAAGATTATGTAGACTGATAAAGCTTTTAGTTGCTGATTTTCCTACTTGTTCTAGTAAGAGAGTGCTGGTGCCTGTGGGAGTAAATGGTTGTGCCCTAAATTTGATGTGTAGGTTTTACATAGAAGTGGTACATGGTCCTTTATTACATCTTCCCTCTCTGTTCTCTGTCACAGAAGCAAGGAAATTGCTGTCATGCATTGTAAAGTTTGAGGTGTAGGAGACAAGGCTGATGAGAGAAATCACTTCCCCACTGATGTTACTAAATCTATTACACAGCAACTTTAGGCAAGTGAGTACAGATGTCTCCGTAACTTTTGTACTCAGCATCTTTCTCAGCTAGTCTTCCATTTGTCCTGCTGACAGTACCCTGGGAAGCAGAGGGTTGGGGAATGCCTATTTTCTTAGCTGTGTTGCCTGAGTTGGAGAGAAACTTGAAAAATTAAGTCAAATTTTTCAGGTACTTAATGAGCTATCCTTCCCCACTTACAACGTGTAGTAATAGCTCCCACAAACTACTATGCCACGAGGAATATATGTTGTTTGTATATTTTGCTCAAGTTCTTCTCTTCCCTATTCTTGTGGTATGGTATTTCATAGCTTGGCTCAAATGACTTCCAAATATTATTGAGTTTCCATGGCTCTGGGAAGCTCCTCCTTCATCTTGTCTTGTTCAGACATGCAGAGCCACATGCTTAGTGCCTCTGCAGCACTGAACTTGTGACAAGGAGCTTCTGGTCTGATTCAGATAGTAGTACTGTGATCTGTTGATTAGAAAAACAAGTTGTAATGAAGTAAATGGGGACAGTAAGAGTTTAAGTTCGCTAATAGTGAGGAAAAGTCGATGGGAGAATGCTTCAGTGTGTTTCCATAATTTGTTCAATGGGTTAAGGCATCCACCCCATGATTGTGGGTATAGTTACCACCAAAACAGGGCATAATCAGCTGTATTAGCCAAAAAAGGCGTAACGTGGTATGCAGCAAGTCTGTGCTGCAAATCTTGAGTCACACACTGATGCTTTTAGGGGGGCAGTAGATAAGATCTGTTACAATGAAAGAAGACATTACATCATATGAAGATGCAAGGATATAATTCTGTCAATGCCACCCTTCCATTCATACTGTAAAACCTTGTAGCTGAGTTTCAGGATGGGTGTCCCATGCGAACACAGCAGCCATAGCACAACTGTTTGTGGGACCACCAGGAGTGTTGTGCAGCAGAAAGCTACTAGGCTTGAGCATAAGAAGTGTCTCAGCCAGAACACAGTGAGGTTTTTTTATCTTTACCGACCTCTACTTGGTTACATTATTTAATTTTTCAGAAATTTCTGCAAAGTAGCTATGTCATTAACAAGAGAACCTCTGAACACAGTGCTAATTTACCAGTGGAGCACATCCAAATAATGGGGAACATCTGGAAAGAATATGGTTAGCATCAGCTCTGTGCCACATCAGCTGCTCTACTGAGACATTAGCCATCAAAGCCTTGTTCACCTGCATCTTTTCAGTGCAATGAGGAATTTCTGAAGATGTACTAAAGCTCCTTGCCAGCACCATCGTTGCTACAATTATGTGCCTCTGATGCTTGGCTCTGGAGGAAGTATTTGGATTAAGCTCCATGCCACTGGTTGTCTTTCCCCTAAAATATGATCTTCAGTTCACAGCAGAAAAGGGAGAGTTCAAGGTCATCAAGTAGTCCCAGGAAGCAGCCACAGCTGCAGCATTTTGAACTGGAGTGGAATATGGATCAGCATGCTTAGGATTCATTTTCTGTGCACTTGACATGCCACCTCTAAGGATTTTGGCAGTCTTCTGTAACCAACTTTGATGAAAGCTATAAAGAGTTTAAGAGATGTTCTGTTATTCTTGTACTCAAGTCCATTACTATTTACATTTGTCAGCTTGATCAATGACCAACAAAAACAACAGGGCACCCACAATTTTTCTGGGCCACCTATTCTACTGTCTCATCATCCTTATCATAAAAAAAAATATCCCTCAGTCAAGCACTGGGATCTTTTCAAGTCCCTACCATGGCAGTCTTTCCTGCTTGTTGCTGTAAACAACAAGAAGTAGCTGATTCTACTTCTCACTCCTCTAACGTTGCACCACACGAGCAAGAAGAATCAGAAAAGGAAAAGAAGAAAGAGCAGGAGTTGCAGGCTGTAACTAATGAGCTCCATGTGGAAATGCTGCACTCTGACCACTCAGCACCCGTGCAGGCTAAGGGGGGCTGCAGCAATCCTGCCTCGTATATGGACACACAAAAGACTTTCTCCAACAGCTACCACCTTGCATTCTGTTTCCAAATGCACATGGCACCCGTGTGTGTGTGGCCCCACCCCGCCAAGTTTCCTTAACCATGGAAGAAGAGTAGTGATACTTCAAACACAAATGGGCTCCTACGGTTGATTGATGACCCTACAAGAAGAAGACCCATCAATGGATGGCACCAGTCACCAGCAGTGTTCCTCAGGGCAGTCCAGTTCGATGTTTTATCACTGATCTGAGTTGAATGTGCCGTTAGAAAGTTTGCTGGTGATACCACACTCAGAGGTGCTGTTAATTCTTGTGAGGGACAAGAGGCCTTGCAGAGGGGCTTAGATAGATTGGAACATTGTGCAGCCATCAATGACATCAAATTGAACTTGAATGTGTCCAAAGCTGGTAAAAGGGCTGGAAGGCACGTCCTTTGAGGGGTGGCTAAGGACCCTGGAGGTTGTCTCATTTGGAGAAAAAGAGGCTGAGGGTCCATCTCATTGCTCTCAACAGTTTACTGAGCATGGGACATGGAGTGGAAGGTGTTTATTACCTAGGATCCAGTTATAGGACACATGGGAATGGTTCAAAGCTGCATCAGGGGAGGACATTACAAAGCATTTCTTTACTGAGAGGGCAGTCAAACACTGGAACAGGCTTCCTAAAGAGGAAGCATTGAGGATCTCTGCTTCAAGCCTATCAGTGTTTAAGAGGCATCGGGATAATGCCCTTAATAGCACACTTTAACTTTTGGTCAGCCCTGAAGAGATCACGCCTTAGAGAGCACAAGAACACAGGATATGTGAGAGTACAAGTAGATTTCAAATAGATACCAAGTTGTAATTTTAGGTTTATCTTTTTAGCATCTAAGATATTTCGTTGTGAAACACCGGAGCAGAGCGCTGCAATACTGGGAATGCCCATGTTTAGATTCACAGGGAGTGGGGGGAGGGTGTCCAGCAAAAAGCTGAGTAGCTGGCAACTTGATGTAATATCTGTGGTTCAGATTAATGAGCTGTTTGTACCCAATATATTGTTCCATTGTAAGCACCAGGAGATACAATAGCAAATGTTATTATTGTTATTATTATCATTATCAGTGTTTCCATCAGGGTAATGTCTACAGGCTGATGTGATATTACTGACCCGAGTGCCATACCACCCATGTAACAGACAATTCCTCCTCTGAACAGACCATGTGGCTCATTCTTGAGTAATTAAAGCTTCAGTTATCCAAGGGTTTGACACCCATCCATGGCAGGACTCAGTAGCCCAGCTACCTCTTCAGAGGCTTGAGGGCACTTCTCAGAATCTAAAGCTCCAGCTAAGGTGATGGGAGAAGAAAGAAGTTTTACATTTTACTCAGCAACCTGCGATTCACAGGGGTAAAATCTCAGGAGATTCAAACTTCTTTCTCTTGCGTACTGCCAGATTGCCCTGGCCATCTGAGGGTCCTCAGAACAGTGAAAAAGGATGAAATAGGAGATGTCTCAGCCATGCTGTCAAAGCTTTGCGTGGGATTTTAGGGTCAGAAAAAGCAGCTGAGGGGGCAGGAACACAGGACAAGGAGGGCTGAATTCTTCCTCCTTTTCCACTGAATATTCAAGGTTGAGCATTCAGTGTAGGAAGGAGGCTAAAAGGGACGAGTCTTGCTGTACTCCAGAGGTGTGTGCTGGTGAACTGGAGATTCCTTTATCTCAAATGTTATAAAAATGTGTTCTGTAAACAAGTACCGAACGTGAGCATAAGGGATGGCAAAGCCCAGGAATGAGAAGGAAAAAATGCTTCCTGACTGCCTCCTGTGCCAGGGGAGAGGCAAAGAAACAAATTGCAGCAACTATAAACTTTATAATAATTATAATCTATAACGATTGTAAACACCTTCTTAAGGCATCTTATTTTGTTGGCTGTCCCTGGGAGCTGGGCTGAGACTTTGGCTTTAGCCTTTTCACACTTTTTTCTGAGGGGGAAGAGCCGTAAACTATTTAACCAACTTAACTGTGGCAGCTGCATGAGATTGCTCCTGGTTCTTTGCTTCAGCACTTGTAACTTGAAATACAGGCTGAAGAATTATTATCAAACGAGAACTTTACGAGCCCAAGCAGATTCCAAAATCAAATAAATAAGGGGGGGGGGTGGGAAGGGGAAATGCAAATAGGTGTGTGAGAAATATGCCACAAATGTATAGGAATGAATGCACGCAACATACTGCGAACCATCAACAGTGAGTAACTCAGACAAATTAGTTTCAGCTTTGGTCACATGCTCTGAAAACTCTATCCTAATTGTGTGCTCGTCCAGTCTGGGCTGATGCTGATGTAGGCTTTAACCTGTGTTCTTCTTTGGAATAAAGAAATCATGGGCTCTGTCGCAGTTTTGTGTTATTTTCAAGCCCACGTGGTCTGTTTTAAAGGAGAGAGAATTACATTGAGTGCTACGACTATTCAGAAAGGTAGGAAAACCTGAACCAAGTGTTTTGCAATTAATACTGATTTCCTGGAGTCTCCAAGTCAATAATTTACTTGATAATTTCACAAACAAGAAGGAAGTGTGGGGAGAGAAAAAGCAGTTTCACAACCTACCACCAGAACCAGGTATAACATTTGGCTTGTGCCATCCCAGGCTTCTCCAAGGTAACAAGCATCGAGTGCAGAGCCCTGAGAGGTGGGTTACTGCTGTAAAGGGCCCTGTGAAGCCTCCTTCCTCCTCCCTGCTCCGTTCTTGTCGTGATTGCTGGAGAACTGGAAAGACAGAAATCCAGAGTTTTGTCAGGCCCTAAATACAATACTGACTTCTCAGGAGGCTGGCACGTTGTGGGTGTTTTGCTGCTGTTGTTGTTGTTCTTGGTTTGGGTTTTTCTGGGGGGAAAGGGGGGTTGGGTTGTTTTGTGTTTAATTGGGCATAAGAACGTGCCTAACTCATTTCTTCCACAGGGATTCATGCACTGTAATACCTAAACTAAGCCGCGGAGTGACGCGATTTTTCTGGTTGCCAAGGGGTTCAGCAGAGGTGTACTCGAGGCGAACTGTCCTCGGCTGTCCCAGCCCAGCGCAGGGCGAGCTACCGACCCACGTCCCTGGGCGGCCGGGGAGCCCTTACCTGCGGCTACGCAGTGCTTTGCACGCCCGCCTTGCACCGCGGCTGCCAGGGCCGGGGTCGCTTTTGGGGAGGGGGGCGAAACCCAGAGCAGGTGGAGCTTGTGCAGAATCTCTACCCGCAGCTTTGCCGACATCCCTCGCCTTTCCCGAAGCCTGTCTGCCGACCTGCCGGGAATGGGCGAAGGAGGAGGGCGGGAGCTGAGGGGTGGGGTGGGCGTGTTGAACCCTTTATATGCCGTGGAGGGAGCGGGCTGCTTGGGCTGGCGAGGAGGGAGGGAGGGAGGATGGTGCCGCTGCGGGGGTCCGGGCAGGAGCGCGATGGGGACCGGGATCAGGCCCCGGCGGCGAGCCCGGCGCAGAGGCTCTTCACCTGGGAGGAGATCGGGCAGCGGACCGGCCGGGGGCCGCGGCCGCAGGAGCGCTGGCTGGTGATCGAGAGGAAGGTGTACGACGTCAGCAGCTTCTACCGCAGGCACCCGGGAGGCGCCCGGCTCATCAGTAGCCACGCCGGGCAGGACGCCACAGTGAGCGGCGGGGGGACGGCGACTGGGTTTGGGTTGCGGGGAGGAGGGGAGCGGTACCCGGCGAGCATCGTGCAGAGGGAGCTCGGAGGTGACTTCGCTGGGAGCTGGTGGGGTCGGGGCTACGTCGCGTCACCGCCGCGTTCGAGCTTCTCCTGGGAACGGGCGATTAAAGGGGCTCAGCCCGTGGGGCAGCCAGACTCGAACTGCTCGCCCAGCTAAAGTCTTTAGGATCACTCTTATCTCCTGATAAGAGTATCACCGAGCTGCGGTGATTGCTTGCCGCCTGGGTAGGGCGGAGAAGCTGCCGCAAGCCCTGCGGCAACTATCGTAGCTGCTTCCACAAAGGTACTCTTAGGAAAGGTGTCCCTCTAAATGCCACCCGGATTAGCGGCACCCGGAGGGGAAGCAAAGGAAGGCTGCTTAGCCGTCCAGAAAAGTTTCCGTAGATCTTGCGTTTGGCCCCTTTGACCCTTGAGATGATCCAAATTGAAATAATCAGCCAGTTGAGCTGCTGGCGAGCTGGTCTGTGGGCAAAAAGATTTCTGCTCGTGGTGTTTCCCAGCCAGACTGCTATTTCCAGGTGGCATGGAAACCTGTGGTAAACACACACCAAAGCCTTCAGTGAATTCCTTGGAGTTCTTGCCTTCTGGTACATCTAGGTAAGGTAGAAAATAGTAGTAAAGCAACATCTGTGCACAGATGTGAAAAAAGCGAGTGCTTTCTTGTTGGGTATTTTGAAAGAAAAAATATAGTTTCCTGATCTTCCACATCTAAGGGATGTTTGAGACTCGTGGAATTAAAAGTAACTTTCAGTCCACTAGGTTTAAATTTCAAATTCTGTATTAGCTAAACTTGACATTCTGTATTTCCCATCATTTATTGCTCTGGTTAGCACTGTCAGGCTTCTTTCATTTTAGGATGCTGTTCAGCCCAGATGACTCACGAACTTGGAAAACACAAATATTTTGTTTCTGCGATCTAAGCTAGTTTTTATAGGTTGGTTCCATGCCCAAATCATTAAGTCTTGCAAGACTTCAGCCAGTTCTGTGTGACACCCGCTCAACTGCCTTCAAACACAAGCGTGAAGTACATTAAATAGTCTGCGTTCCATGAAGGAAAAATGCCTGGTTATTTTCTCTCTCTCTTTTTAAGCATATGTGATAAAACTGCAGCTCAAGGGCTGTAAGTGACATTAATAAGGAGTTTTAGTTTGCTCCAGACATGCAGAAGAACACATAAATCTTCATCTGCTCAGCTCTTTTAGATAACAACAGCATCATCCCCTTCCAACAAGGCACAATGTTCAGAATATGCATTTCTTCCAAGGCTCACTGATGCATGTGGTGTGATTCTGGAGAATGTCACCCTGTGTGAACTCTGCACACCTTCAAGCTGTGCATCTTGACATCAGCAAAGCCTTTGGAAGAGAGTGAAATGTGGAACGTGTGCTATGGATGTGACTGTGATGGAGGTTTGCGTAATCCAGTGTGGAGACAGCTGTGTTGGCACTGGTCGCCTCTGACAGAAGCTGCTCTCTCCTGTGTACCCTGGTGATGTGTGTGCAACCTGAGGTAAAGCAACCTTGGCTCTAACCACGCTGAGCTGCAGTGGGGAAAACAACCCAGGACATTGTGGGTGAAGTAAGAAGCTCCTTGTTGTTAACTGAGAGCAGCTTCATGAGACAGTGCAAGTTCAATAAGCCCTTTAGTTAGTCAGGGAGGCAGAGACAAAACAAGGTGAAGGAAGCCTTTATTAAGTAAATCCATAAGACTTTAGTGAGGTCTGTGCATCTTGGAACGGGCCAATTGCTTAATCTTTTGGGTGTATAATATGAAAAATTAAAAAATATAATCTTAATTTGAATGTAAGATTGTACCAAGAGCATAAAGCCTTGAAAGATGCCGACTCAGGAGAAGATGAAAAACATGGAAGACTCTTGTCCAGCAAAGCCGAGGGATGGAAAAATGAGTGTGATTAATGCCACAATATTAGTAAGAGTGACATTGCACAAAACTGCAGAGTCCTTTTAGTGCTGCTTTTTGTTGTGGTGTTTTCTCACAAAGCGTGGAAGAGCGGGGTTAAGGAAGGGGGTGACTTAGAAAACAGCAGCAACAATCTTGAGAATGGAATTTTTGGCTGAATTTGGTAAATTCTGGTTGATTTTGGAGACTCTAAAAACATTTGCTGTTACACCATCATGAAACAACCAGGTACTTGCAGTAGATAATTTCTCAGAGACGCTGCTTGCTGATTCTGGGGTTCATCAATGATAGCAATTATGTGCCTGGTATTTAAACCCACCGTATGTTACATATATGCCTAGGTGTCTGTCATGCAGTTGCCCAAACCTATGTCATTTTGGAACAGGGGATGGAAACTCTGTAGCAGTTTACTCGGAGAGATTAGCTAAACCACTTAATTTCATCACACAACCATTCTTAAGAAAGGTTTGCCCAGAGTAACTCTGGGGCTGCAAGGCAGTAAAGCACCGATTCTGGTTCGTTTAGGGTGACTAAATTGAACTGGATGAAAGATGGTGCAAAACCAGGTGCGCAAGCAGATGAAGACGTCAAAGGCATGGATGTACAAAAGGAATTTCCTGTGGTTGGAGAATCTACAGGAGAAGTTCCTCTCCTACAGACCAAATGCAGAACTCGGCTTCAGGGCTCCAGCTGCCCTCTTCGTGTGCTGTCAGTGCAGTTGTCTCCTCTGCTTTTCTGCGTCCTGTCCTTTCTGTGCCCAGCCCTGCCTAGAGGCTATCCCACCATTGCTTTTTCTCACTCGTGTCTTTGAGAGAGCAGTAACACCTAACGATGTGGAGCACATGAACTGTGACCTGCCATTCATTTCCTTCTGAATACCTCCAAGTACTGGAGAAAAATAGAAAGTTCTCTGTATCGCTTGCTCCTTGATGAAATGCTTCCTGTCTTTGTTAATTTGGGAGTAGTGTTCTCTACCCAGAGCTGGTTGGCATATTGTTCTGATTCCTCTCCTTAAGTGGGCTTCTCATCGCGGTCACCTATCCTCTTCCTTCTTTTATTGCTTCTTGTAGTTAGGTTTTCTGTAATTAGGTATCTTTAATATAAGAGAAGCCTTGATTCTCTTGCATGACTATGGGGAAAGTAAGAATGCAGCCTCTGAAAAAGATGTATTTCTGAAAGGTTAAAATTCCTCCTGCCCGTGCGTAAGAGGAACCACACCCTTCTTCTAAGCTGTTGGATTTAAAGGACAGTTTTCTCTTTTGAACAATTGCACAATGAGGAAGGTTCTGGTCTGCTGTTAAGAAAGGTCTTTTGCATACCTGGATGTCTAGGAAGATGGAAGAGTCACTGATACTGGGATTGTGAGGAAGGGGAATAAGAAAGAAGAGGGAACTAGACTCTGCTGTAGGTGTATGATAAAAAATTAATTCAGTTCTGTGTTCTGGAGCTTGCATACCTGTATTAGCAGTGCAAGTCAGACCGCTTCCATTTCCCAGCTGAAATAAGACCTCATTTAAGAGCATAGGACAAACATAAGAAGAACAAGGCCAACAAAAGCTTGGGGAGATGCCATCATTGCCATTGTGGTTCCTTCCCAGTGAATGTCTTAATGTGCACAGTGGATTGAGGTTAGTACCACAGCACTTGTTTTTTTACTTCTTTTACTCTTGTTCATTTGCAGGATGCCTTTGTAGCATTCCATGTTGACAAGGTTCTGGTGAGCAAGTACTTGAAGTCACTGCAGATTGGGGAGCTGGCACCAGATCAACCCAGTATTGAGCCTACTAAAAATGTAAGTCTAGGCTTGTAAATCAAAGATAGATTAAAGGGAAATATTCTGAGATCAGACCCTGTACATCTGTTTCAGGGTAGCTCTTGGAACAATGGGATCCAGGTTCTTCACGATTTTTTTGTGCTACTACTTAGAAACAATAATGAATATTAGTCTAAATCCACATCATGTCGTTGAGAATGAGATTCTTGATGATTTTTTTCCTCTTACCACAGCAACTCTACATAAATAGCAGAGCCTTGTTTTGCTCTCATGAAGATCCCAGCTATCACCTTCTTTCCCTTGCTTTGAGAAACAACCAATCAAAACCCAAGTAATCCTTTCCAGCTGATAGCAAATTTTCTGTTGTAGGCATCTGTAGGGAGAGACTGCAAGTAGAGTGTTTTAGCCTTGAATTAAGTTTCATCAGCTGTATTGGCATTGCCCTTTTGGACAGCCTTCTTGTAGCTGTCTCAAGGCCATTCGGAGAACGATCGTTCACAGAAGCACTGTGGATGGTGCTGTGAGTGACCAACCTGGTATGTCAAAGAAAACCTCCTGAGAGAGGCACAGGCAACAGCCCAGGATTAGTCTTGGACTACAAATATTCTATTCCCTGGGCTGTATGGTCCTCATTGCTTCCCACTACCCAAGACTGCTTTCCCCACTCCTCCTAGCCTGCCCTGACTTTTCCTTTGCATAGTCCCATGCTGAAGGGGGGCAGGACAACACGTGGCCCCATGTAACTCTGGCATTACAAACACATTTTGGAGCAGTCTGTCTGTCCCAGAATGGCAGGGCCATGCTTCCTGTGTAGGTGGAAACCTCATGAAGTCTGTGGCCCTGCCTTGTCTACTTGATCCAATAGCTGGCCTGCACCACAGCCTTGCTCCACGCAAAGTCTGTTTCCCCTAAATGATTGGGAAAGCAGGCTGGCAAACTCCTTTGTGGGTTGGGTTGCACAGAAACTGGAATTGGGCTTTGCTGTCATCTGTGGAGCTGGCAAGGACAAAGCTGGGTCAGTCTAGCACCTGTGCTTTGCTCCTTTCTTCCTCCATCCTCTTTCCTCAGTGCCCACCAGCTCGAGGCTAGCTGGGCTGTAGGTGCCATTTTTCATACAGGTAATTTACCCTCTCCTGTTACCTCTTGAAAGGGTAAAGTGAAGACATACAATGATCTATTGGAACTGGTAGGAGAAGAGGGATAATTTCATCCAAAAGGCCTACCACAAGATGGCATGCTATGCTCGTGCACACACAGCACAGGTTCCACTGTCCAAACCTATGCTACTGCCAAGAAGATGATGGAGGAAACACTAAAGATACAATCTTAGGGGTTGGAGGTACAGACATTGTGCTCTGTGGTGGCTGCTGCTCCTCTGTTCTTTGAACCTCTTCAGTCAAAGACAGAGAAGATGTATGGGAGCAATGATTATATTTGTGAGTGTGCAAGTGCAGCTCTTTTGCATTTGTCCAGATCCTTTGCTCTCTCTTACTGCCACTAAAGTCGTCTTTGGCTTTTGAGGCTGCAGTGCTACACTCTAGAAACAGAGGACATGTAACACTGGTGCTTCCCACAGAAAATGCTGGTGGAAGACTTCCGCGAGTTGCGTGCTGCCGTTGAGAAAACGGGACTTCTGGAGCCAAATCAACTCTTCTTCTTCCTGCACCTCGCTCACATCCTCCTGTTGGATGCTGCTGCTTGGCTCATTCTCTTCTATTTTGGGACATCCTTAATGCCCTTCACTGTCTCTCTGGTGGTGCTGACCATTTCCCAGGTAAGCAACTAAGTCCACAGCACACACACATGGACTTGCATCAACTTTCATGCACAGAATACTATTGCAGTTTTGTAGTCCTCCATTGGCATAGTTCTCCTTTGTCATAAGAAAACAACCACTATATGGCATCTGTTTACAGAAGATGTCAAGAAGAAATTCTGCATGCAGGCAGGTCCCACTGAGCCTAGCCTGGGATTCTTTCAGCAAGAATTCTAGGGGGAACCCTTAAGAATATCAGGATTTCATACTTCCTTTCTGATTGGGACTTTGGAGCAATGTCCAAGAAATAGATCTTGGCACTGTCCTGTTCTCTTATTCCTCTTCTCCCTCCCTCCCTCCCTCCCTCCCTCCCTCCCGCAATGTTTTCTTTTTCCTCTTCCAGGTCCAGGCTTCATGGTTTCAGCATGATTTAGGACACCTTTCAGTATTCAGAGAGACAAAATGGAACCACTTGCTGCATAAGTTTGTGATGTGCCATTTGATAGTAAGTACCTGACCCTGGAAAAACAACTTGGATTTGATGGCTTTCCTGTAAAAGTGTGTGTTCTGGAGACTCTGTGGAAGATACTGTGTTCAGCATTGGGTGAGGAAGGGGAATTTGAGAGATTCTGGCTTTTAAAGCATTGTACTTTTCCCATTTTGTTCTTCACTAAAACAGGGGGCATCAGCCAAATGGTGGACTCTTCTGCACTCCCAGCACCATGCCAAACCCAACTGCTTCCGGAAAGATCCTGATATTGATATGCACCCTTTCTTGTTTACTTTGGGGAAGAAATTCTCTGTGGAGGTCAGTATGTGCATGTGTGTGTGTGTCTGCTCACATACCAGGAACTGGGAACAACACCCTAGTCAACAAAAATCGCTCTGTACCTTAAAGATCTAAAACTAAGATCTGATGACAGTTTCTGAAAAAACATCATCTTCATCTGTGTCTACTTTCTTCAGCTTTTGTAAGCAGGTCATGGTTCACATTAAGTTCCTTTCAAAATTTCTGGAATAGTTAAAAAGTTGTTGTAAATAAATTAGATGTGATGTGTGTGCATCCTGGAAAAAGGCTATTAATAGTTATAGCAACTTCATGACTTAATAGAACAGCTCAGTAATTAATGATTATTTGAAAACTTTTAAATACCAATATAAAGCATGTCTTCAGTTGGCATGTGGGGTTATGCTGTTGTTAATGTCTGAGGCTCAGAGATTCAGGTGTCTCTGACATGTCTATGCCTTCTAGGAGAAGGCAGAAGCCTTGCTTGTGAGAGGCAATCAGCACAGCAGGATTGAATAACCATGGGCTGTCCCTGGAGCTCTGTAGGCCTGGTTGTTGGCAGGTCTCTCTTGTGGGCAGAAGGCATCTGGCCTCATGGGATGTTCTCAACTTACATCACTAGGCCACTTCCAGGAGTGACAACCTGAGATGAACGCTGAACCCCTTCTGTTCTATAACTCTAACAGTTCTCGAGACCCTGTCAGAGTAGCCACAGAAATGAAATGTTTTTCTCCTTGGAAGATATTTGCCATCATGAAGCTGTATTTAAGTGTACAGGATTGGAGAAGAAATGGGGAGGGGGAAGAGAAAATGCATTTGACTATTTTTGACTGATAACATAACTTAGCATTGAAACACCTCAGACTTCAGTAAATTCATTATGAGTGTGGTAGGAACACAAAACCAAGGAAGTTCAACAGCTAAAATTTACCTCTATCCACCCTCAAAATAATTTTATCATAACACACCATATTTCAAATGGATGAAATGTTCTCATAGTTTTTACTACATCATTTCATTCCAACTCAGCCAATGGTGATATCCATGACAGCAGATATCCTACTGTATGAAGTACTTAAGGACATGATCTAGAGGTGGACTAGTCAGGGCTACGCTATGGTTGGACTCGATGATGTAAAGGGTCTCTTCCAACCTAGGTGATTCTATATACCAGTGTAGGTTTTTCTTATGGGCTGTTACCTCTGTTCTGGCTTGTCCTAACTATATCTAGAACTACTTTTCAGCAATCAGTTTATTTTCTCCTATTGGAGAAAAATCATATGGTTGCTTAATGGTTTATCTCTGAAGGCCTGTACAAAGATGTACAGCACTAAAGCCATACATGAATGGAATGAGGATCTACACAATAGGTATATTATATATGTAAACTAATAGGAGAGGTAAACTAATAGGTGAGACAGTAGGACTGAGGGTTGTGGGAACTGTGTGAGAAGAGCGTCTTCAGGGAAGAAGGAATGGGAAACAGCAAGCTACCCATGTAAATTACTTTGTTTCCACTCTATTTTTTGCTGTTTCTTTTACAGCTTGGGATCAAAAAGAAAAAATACATGCCATACAATCACCAACACAAATACTTCTTCATCAGTGAGTATCTCTATTCTCCTGCAATACCATGAGGGGTACTAATGGGGCTTGTAGATCTTACTTCTGAGCTGTAGGACTTGAGCAGAACTAAAGTGCCTGCATCAGAGAACATCATAAACAGTCTGCATCTACATTTTGGAGGAATTGAAGACCTGATTGGATAAAAACCCCAAGTAACTTGATCTGGCTTCATAGCTGATGCTATGCTCAGTTCCTGAAGTTCTGTCCAGACTGAATTATCATAGGATCCTATGTGAGATTAGGTTTCTGGGCCCTTCTTGACAAATGGCTTAAGCTTGTTCCAGGGCAGAAAAAGTAGTGGGGCACACTTTCAAGGTGTTACTTGCTTGACCTACCTCTTTTTTTTTTTCCTCCCCTTGACCTCTACAGATGGCAGGAACTACCAAGCATCTCTCAAGTGACTAGATAGAGCTAGCAGGGTTCCTTCAGGTGTGCATATCTCAGATATGCAACTCTGCAATGTTTAGGAAGGTGATCCTCCACAGTGGCTCTAGTTACAATGTTGTACCACATCTTTCAGTAGTATTCAAATTTCAATAATAGTCTCTGAGGTTTTTTCCAGTTGTTTTGTTGTGTTGTTTTTCTGTTAGTTTGGGTTTTTTTTTTAAGGAGTTGTACATTTTGTTGAGTTTGAGTTCTTGCAACTTAAAATCCTTGGTAGGCAAGGGATTTTGAATGTTTTCCTGTTGTTTCTTTGGACAACCGAATGGAGAGTCAGTTAAGGTTTGGGATTGTAGAGTCACTTCTTAAACTATTCCTCTGGGGCTGCTCCTCAGCTAAAGCCTCAAAAGAAATCTTAGGTTTGTAAGCACTATCAGATTAGTGGACAGACCTAGAGATGTTGAGAGGCACTAATACAGCATCCTAATCTATATCAGTTAGTTATTTTCTTGCCAAGTGGTTACTGTGATACTCAAAAGGATCATTAAGTTTCTGGGGCCTTGTCCTTGTTATTTTTTGGGGCTCTGCACATCCCTTTTTGTTTTCACTCGTTCCTAAAAGAAACCATGGCCATAGCTCTCCGTGAGGAGATGGAAGGCAATACTGCGTGTGTTGACAGGTGACATAGTAGCAGGCTGTCGTGCTGAAGAGCAGGAACTGTCCTGAACCAAGCTGCAGAGAGCTTCTTGTCTTACCTTGGTTTTACCTCTTGAGGTCAGCAGCTCCCAGGTTAGTCTGTGTTGATGCATGCTGATAGCATCCAGAAAATTCCGCAGCCCTAAAACTCAGAGTATTTTCCGTATTGAGTGGCTGGTCAGGGATCCTGCGCTTCCGTTTTGGTTACCTGTCATGTGGTCCATGACGTTACCAGTGATAATGAATTCTTCCTTACAGCTCTTCCTCCGCTCCTGTTTCCCACCTACTTCCACTGCCACACGTTTTACATTGCATACAAAAAGGGGTATTGGGCGGTAAGTATTGCTATTGTGCAACCAAGAAGGGGTCTGTCGTGGGCCTCAGACCTTTCTCCTGAACATGAAGACAGCTTCTGCCCAGGGCTCAGTCCTGGCTGTGTAACACTCCCTGTCATTCAGTCAAGCCCAGTTTGGTGTAGCATTTTCAGTGGCTCTGCATACTTTCTGCTAAACCAAATATGTTGCCCAGCTCAGTGATAAAGGCCTGAAAACAAGCAGTAGGCTGTAGGGCTTGTACTGCTTTGCCTGGTTTGAAGAACCATGGAGGAAACTGTCTCCGGTGGTTTGGGAAGCAAATTGGAAGGTCCATAGTGGTTCAGGAAGGGGAGGATGTGGATTTATAGGAACTGTTGTCTTTGGTTTGATAGCTGTATGCTTATACTTGGAATTACTTCCCATGCCAGGCAGCAAAAATCAATCTATCTTTCATTCTTCCTTCTCTTGCATATGTTATGATACAGGAAGACAGAGCAAGTTCCAGCCAAAACCAAGATCCTTGGTTTAGCACTTAATTCGCTGACATGTCCTGGGCAATGACTCAATACAAGTCTTCAACTCCTGTTTCTGAATCCATAGTCATTTGTTAACACATTAATCTACTTATTAGGCGTGAATGCTCAGATTCATCTATTACAGAAAGCTGCAAAAAGAATGGGCTATTAACTTCTGGTGACTTGGCTTGCTCCAGATGATTCAGTGGAGCAAAAACCTGTAGAAGCTCAAAGTAGAATCTTCCCTGTGAGGGTGGTGAGATACTGGCACAGGCTGCCCAGAGAAGCTCTGGCTGCCCCTGGGTCCCTGGCAGTGTCAAAGGCCAGGTTAGATGGGGATTTGGGCAACCTGGGCAAGTGGAGGGTGTCCCTTCCCATGGCAGGTGGTGGAACTAGATGGGCTTGAAGTCCTTTCTAACCCAAACTATTCTGTCATGCTATGTTCTCTTGTACATATAAAATTAAGCTTATAAATTACATTTGCCTAAAATATTTCTAATTATTTTCTTTTCTCATTGTCTCTGGTTTTGGTAGGATTTGGCCTGGATGCTGACCTTCTATATCAGATTCTTTTATACTTATGGATCATTATTAGAAGTAAAGAGTCTCCTGGCATATTATTTTATATTCAGGTGATATCTCTTTAGAAGGTTCTACAGCCTTCCTCTACATATTCTTTCTATCGTGGCTGCTTGTCTCTTTGCCTTTGCTTATCTTTCCACACTCTCCTTTACCATCTCATTTTTTGCTTGTGGGTTTGTTGGTTTTTTTGTGGTTTTTTTTGGTGGGGTTTTTTTTGTTCATTTGTTTTGTTGTGGGTTTTTTATTTTAATTCTGTAATGTTAAACTAAGACTCCTCTGCTTAATTGCTAGTTTATGTTTTATGTCTCCTCACTGGCTCTGCCAGCGAAGAGACTTCACTGAGTGCTGACCAAATTGAGGAATCTGTACCTTGTACAACATTCAACACTTTGGGTATTGGGTCTGCTACTGGTTAGTGAAAGAGAACATCTAAGAGAAACAGCTTAACCTGAACTTGCAAATGCCCAGGCACTATCCAGCAGCATCGGCTTGAATAGACAATATGTGCTCCACTTGAACCAAACTGGTTCAAATCAGTAAAGTGATCCTTGGCTACAGATAAAACAAGATGAGTACCAGGCTACATCAGTTTCATAACAAAATATATTAAATAATTATTAGTTTCATAAGGAAATATGAGACTTCCAGGGTTTGAAAGTTCTTCAAGGTGCTAGATTAGCAAGGCTGGTGTTAAGCCATGTGTTTGTAAGCCTGGCTACGCTGTTTTCCAGTGGATCATCAAATTGACTTGCTTACCTGCTGCTGAATTCTGGCCTCTTGTTTGCACAGGATGCTGGAGAGCAGCTGGTTTGTCTGGGTTTCACAGATGAACCATATCCCTATGGATATTTACTATGACAACAATTTGGACTGGGTGTCTACTCAGGTAAGGCACTTTCCTTTATTAAGAATTGTGGCCATACCAGAAGACAAGTGACTCCTCTTTGGATTAAGGGTGAATACCTCTTGGTAACTGGGAAGTGAAGGTTAATAGGACAACAGAACTCAGTGATGGTAATAGTAAAGGACAGCAATGACACATTCATGGGCAATCTAAAGTCAAAGCTAGGTTCTACCTCTATTTCCAAAACATACCCACCTCCCCAGTTACTGCATCATTCTGTCTTAGACCTTTTCCTCTTATGCAGAGATAGAAGTTTGTGTCCTGCTCTTGATGAGCAATTTTATGCTAGTTGAATGCCAGTGTGGTGCCCTCTTTGCAGAGAGACTTATTGGAGCCCAGCAGTACAGTCTGACCATCACAGAAGTCCCCTGCCATCTCTGCTTTTTATGCAGATGTGGCTTTTGAGAAGACCCGTGAGTATATCTGACTGTCCCTTCAATGCATTCACAGGGCCACAGGGCCAACTCCTAGTTTTACCATGGTTGATGTTAGCCAGTCTACATACCTCTGCTGGTCCACAAAGCTGAGGGAGGTTTATGATTCCTGGCTTGAGGTAGCTCAGCTTAGGCTAAAAGAAATCAGTAGAAGAGAGTAGCACAGCATGCTGTGCTCTTCAGACAAAGGAGGAAGGCTGCAGTCACCAACCCATACTGACTTGGCTTTGCTTTCTTTTCCCCTCCTGCAGCTCCAGGCAACATGCAATGTTGAGCAGTCGCTGTTCAATGACTGGTTTACTGGGCACCTGAACTTCCAGATTGAACATCAGTGAGTATGAAACCTTTTGTTCTTTAGTATTTTTTATTCCCTTTATCTTTTCTTTGCTCTGAATTCTATAAATAGTTGTGGTACACCAATGAGTTTGTCTTTAAAAAAGACTGGAAACCCACTGGACCCACAGGAAGGTGAGATTGACCAGGGAAAACTGAATATGGGCACGATCTATGAAACCATACAGACAGCAGCTGGGCCTATCCAAAGTAGTAGTACATGCTAAGGCACACTGCTTATAGTCAGACACAGTAGTTTAAGCCTACCTTTACTGACTACTTATCTGTTACTCTAGAGATAATGCAACTGAAGGATGGGCTCGTCTCCTTCTGTGTGCTTGGAGATGGTTACCTCTGGAGAAAGGGGGAGGGGAAAAGTAGTTTATGGCAGTTTACAGCATCACTTAGTTTGGAGAAATGTCACATCAGAGGTGCTCAAGACAACTGTGGAAAGTAAGAGGGGACAAGCAAGGAAGGCTTATGAGTTACTTGTGCTAAAAGCACACCAAGGGAAAAGAAGAGCTAGGAGCAGCAAAAGATCCTACTCTCTGTGAACTGGGTGATATCTGGGAAGTAATAATCCATGTGGACATGTGAAAGGTAGTATTTCTGATGGACCACTGGTAGACAATATGTCTGTCTCCCGTCCACAGCCTATTCCCCACAATGCCAAGACACAACTACTGGAAGGTGGCTCCTCTGGTGAAGTCCTTGTGTGCCAAGCACGGCATTGAGTACCAGTGTAAGCCCTTGCTCATGGCTTTTGCGGACATCGTGCAGTAAGTAACAACACACTGGCATAACATTGCAGAATGATGTAGGAGCAACAGGAACCATGTCCTTCTCTTACATCATACAGAAACACTCATTTCTCTTGTCCCCCACCAATGCTCCCCTAAGCAACCTTGTATAACGTGGCCTCTTTCTCTCTCTTGTTCTCAGCTCTCTGAAACATTCGGGAGAGCTCTGGCTTGATGCTTACCTACACAAATAAGACAAGGCTTGATGGTACCATTCACAGCCTTCCAAGTCTTTGCATTCCCAGCAAGATGAGGAGCAAGGACCACGAGGGAACTGAAGGATTTGATTCCAATAGATATGAAGTTACCTGAATTTTACTTCTGGTCTTTCCTGGTGTTTTGATTAAGATATGTTAAGAGTGGATGGGACAAGCAGGCAATGACTGGTTAGAACAGGAGACACTCTTTGCTACCTGTGTGTGTCTGAGGAAATATGGCCAAGAGCATTTCTGGGCCTGAGTATGTCTCCAAGGAAGGTTATGGACTGGTGCAACTACACACACTTACCTTCAGGTCAGAGTCCTCTGACCAGTTTTTTGTTTGTCTGGGTTTGGGTTTTTTTGTACTCCTCATGTGGAAGGTTTAATGTTTAATACCACCTTTGCTTACTTGAAGTAATTTCAAATTGTATAGTATTTGGAATTAACGTGATGTTCCAGCACTGTGCTGAAGTCATAATAAGTGTGATATGTGGTGTATTATAATTTAAGAATGCAGCACCTGCAATATGCAGTTGAATAACAACGTAAATGTGTTTTCCCATTACTGCCTGCTCGAGTATCTTCATTGTCACAGTGCCAGGCACCCCTCTCAGGAGGAACTATGTGAGCTGAAACCAGCTCAAGCCCACTGATCTCTTCAAAGTTTCTTAATTTACTGTTTGGCTTTTGTACTTTGAGTTGGACTGATCCCAATACTGGTTTATAACCATGACGTCTCCACCATCAATTCTGTGCTCCAAAGTGCTCTCAAACACTTCATGCATCTACTCCTTCAGACCACATCCTTTGTCTTCACTTCTCAAAGCTGCTACTACTCTACCAGATCTGTGTTCCATTATATTGACAGACAGATCTCAGTCTACATGGAGTAACTGCTTGGTACTGCTATCTATGTAAGGCTACGATCACGCTATAGAAAGATAACCCAAAAGTAAAATGAATTAGCCATAAACATTTGGTCAAACAGAAAATTGCTGCTGCAGCTAAATCAAACAAAACAAAGTCACAGTCAGGCCTGCAAAGTCTGATGAGCCTCAGTGCTGAGGCTTTGCAAACTTCGTATGAAGTTGAGGGGGTTTTTGGCTCCACATAATGAATATAAATCATTATAATCACTACATGCCTCTTATACTCAGCAGAACCAATTTCAGATTTTTCTGCAGTTGAAGAAGGTGCAATGAACTTCAGGATGAGGGAAGAGATTTATTTCTTCATCACCCTGAGTCTGCGAGCAAGCTGTGCTCACGCAGAGCTCGAGGCTCGCAGGTGGTGCTGAGCAAGCCCTTCTGCCAGGCTGTGTATCTCAGCTCCCCAGGCTTGCCCCAAAGTCTGTGGTGTTTGCACTGCACCTACACCAGATGCTAGTTGTAGGTGAAGTCACAGTGGGTAAGGACACTTGCCTAGAGACTGGCAGGACTGTATAGTTACAGAAAGGCACGTCAGGTTTCCAAGCATCCTAGGAAGTTTTGGGGGGCAGTAAGCTTCCTTGCTTTCTGGTGAGGTTTACAGCTCTGGAAATGAATTTCAAAGTTGGTATTACAAATGAAATCAGGTGAGGAAGGTGGGATAAGAAAGCAGGGAAAAGGGCAGAGTTGGGTAGTTGCTTCTGCAAGTTTGGCTTGCAGGAACAATAGCCACGTGAACACATCGTTATGCAAAAAGCTTCTCTTGCTCCAGATGACATCCTGGCTAGTTTTTCACTTGGCATCACATGAGGTTGAGTACCAACTGTTTGGACTCAAACATTGGCCATATACTGTAAGGGAATGAGGGTACAGGATCCAGACTCACTAAGGCAAGGTTTGTTATGCTCAAGCTTATTAAGGCAGTTTTTAGAGTTCAAGAGTAAACTGAATTACCTGTGTCAACCTGGATTTTGGCTCTGCCAGGCAGAAGGTGAGTCAGAGAAAGAGGCTAATCTTGGTACTTTGAAACACCCTTGAGAGGAGGCAGTATCTTGCCATTAATTAGCAAGAGAGTGTGCTCTTTGAAGTAAGTCCCATCACAAGCACATACTCAGACCCTGAAATAAAAGACTAACTTTTGGAATAAAAATATTAATTTGACTATCAGCAGTTAAGACCACTTTTTCCAACAATGAAAGCGATGAGGTTAATAAATAGAGATCTCACCTGGTAAAGAGATATAAGAAAGTGTCTGATTAGATAACGAATGGACTTTGTATTGTTTGTGCAATGATTGTCTGAGTTATAGAGGCCATGCTCAGCACTGACTTTTACTTAAAAACCTTTAACCCAATACAGTCAGCCAGCACATGGAAAAGATGCATTGCTAAACCCTTTTCTGCCTTGGAAAATGTACAATTATGTTTAGAGGTTAACAGCACAAAGTACAGTTCCTGAGCCATAGGAATAAAATAAGAGATTCCTGAAAATGCTGTGGGAGAACAAGTGAGTAGGCACAGAACACTGTCAGGTATTCCCAAACACATCTCCACTCTTTTAAAAAGCCTTTTAAGATCATCTTTGAAAGATGACTTTTATAAAGTGATCTTTGAAAATATTTTCCTTGGGTAGATGAGAGGCTTGAATTTGAAGAGCAGCATTTCATTTTTGTACCTTTGATATCATTTGGCTTCTAGTGCAATTTGCAGTCAGGACCCCTGGAAGTCAAAATGAAATTTAAACAACAAAACCACAACACCACACCAAAACACCAAAACAAAAAAAGCTCTGAGCTGCAAACATATTCATTAGTTGAGGACAGTGTGCAAGAAGATTGAGTAAGACCGAGATGAAGCCCTGTGATACATGTGGAATAGAGCCTATGCAATATGGATGAACACCAGAGCAAAGAGGAGTTGCTACATTTCCCCCAGGTATCTTCAACCAATCTTATCATGATGGTAGGTAGTACGGGTTTAGATGAAAGGCTGCCTGCATTACCTCAGGAAAATATATAATCGCTGGGTGAGATTTTACAAAGAAGATATCACTGAGAGGGCCAAAGAGGGAAATGTATACAAATCAGTTATACAACCCAACAGAAAAGTGTTTAAAAAAAAAAAAAAAGAGACTCTTAGGTAAAGCAGTTATGGAAGATGAAAACATGGTGAAAGTAAAATCAGCATCACCAGTGGATAGTTTTCTGTAAATAGGAAGAATGATAGAAATAATACAAAATATTAATTGATGTGTTCTAAAAACCAGCCTTTGTTCCCACAACTCCAAAAAAGCAAAGTCAATGGTCTTGTCTTCAAATTGGAGGTCCAAGACAGTTCCCACTAGAAATAAAACTAGAAGTCTGAATTTAAAATGAAGCTTTTTTTTCTTTTCAAAAAATACCCTCTGAAAAAGAATATCTTTTAAGAAATATCAGTACATAACAAGTTTTGTTTTATACATTGCCTCTCATAGTAATAGATATTAAGGAAACACATGAAGCTGTTATAAAACTGATACCAAATAATAATAAAAGTCTTAATAATTAAACAGAAAGCTGTGTCAAAGTGTCAACAGCTGTTCGCCAAACTTTTAATAGTAGATTGGATGCATAACGTCACATAAAAATGTTTGTAATCTGTTTGTTTTAGATCCAAAGATCGAGCAGCATTTAGGAAAATTAATGAGTGTCAAAAGCACCTTGGACTCTGCACAAATGCGACACAAAGCCGGGAAAACAAGCAGAGATTCCTTCATTCTTGCCTTTCCAGCTGCCCTCCACAAAGCAAGAGCTTTATATTGACACTGTAGACAACGAGAGATACAATTAGGTGGAGCTACATGATTTCATCTCTTTCCTGTGTGCCAATTTTGATTTTTCCCTTCAATCTCAAGCTACATAGTAGGAACAACAGGCATAACACCTTATTTAACTGGGTTTAGCAGAAAGATTAGAGGGGGGGAAAAATACAAGCAAGACAAAAATGTTAGACTTGTGTTAAAGATTATACCTTCAGGCAGAGCCAGTATTGTGTAAGTGAAAGCAACACTGGTTTGGCCAGCTTGCTCACCAGGGTCGAGGCACCAGCTCCTTCAGTGGAGCTGGTTGGGAACAGGTCGTGCAGACCTCTGCTCAGGCAGGGGGTCAGCCCTGCACCCTTCGGGCAGATGCTGGCGAGAGTAGTCAACAAAAGATGATGTTTGATCAAACAGGCAATTTACTCGGCCTATTTTCCTTTGATCTGTTTTATCAGGACAATGCTAATGAGAAGAAACAACATGTTTCATTGAGCTGCTTTCTGAAAGTGAGGAGGAACCAAGAAGGTGGCTGGAGATGGTCTATGAGGGTGAAGTAACTGCAGAGGACTGAATAGAGGAAGGGGAAGCGAGAGATGGGTGCTGGGATTCAGGTCCCGCAGCAGTCTGTCTCCTAGACACCCTCACCCTTTCACAGTCTTACAGACCAACACAGCCCAAATACAGAAATGGAGATACCAGCTTCTACAAGAACTCAGTTACTCGCTTCTTCATGTGTTTCCAGGCTTAAAGCAGACAACATGCCCAGTTACCACCCCAGGGAAGGCTGCCCGTCAGTGCTGTGCATTTTCATTCTGCTTGGCGAGTGTTGCAACTGCAACTGCCTGTAAACAGCATCTCCCACCATCCTTATTCCTCAATAATCCTTACAACATCTATGCACAAGGTCACGGAAAGTTTCCCGAGACTGAAGTGTGGAAAATAGGAAAGCAGTGATTCTCCCCCAGTTATCAGTGTGTAACAGGGTCTTTCGCTGGTGTGTCAATGCTGTTGCTGTCAGTCCTGAATCAGCAAGCACTGAGACAAGGATTTATTGCATTGAGTGGGGGTGGGAATCAATAAGAACATAGCAAGGTCCCCAGTACTGGTTAAAGTTTTAAAATGGTGAAATCTGAGAGGAATCAGCAAAGCAGAAGTTACTGGTACAGCAGTTGGAGTTACCAGGAACAGCAAATCTCTATAAAGCATTTTTGTGATGTATCACATGCTACGAGCCTGGAAACAGTTTTTCTTCTGACTTGTTCCATTATAGCTTTACAGTTTTGAAACGGATTGTTGGATCTGACTAATTACAGCAGCCAAGCAAAACACCTTTTATAATCTTATAATGATTTGAATTAGGTGGATTAAGATCAAAGTGAACACTTCTGGGGTTTTCAAGAAACTACAAAGACATCATCTGCAAGTCCTTCTGAAAAAGAAAACGAACCAAAACCAAACCAAACAAACCCCAACAAACCCACAAAGTAAGCAGTGCCTACTGCTTTCTTTCAATGTGAGGAACAATGCATCATCATTTAATGAAGCAGGTCAGGCTGCAATTAATGGTGACATTTTTCAGCCTATAAATAATGTAGCAGGACTAGACCTCCTTGATCTTGCTGCTTTATTAAGTGGGATGCAAAATTATTTGTTTTTTATAAAAGAGTACAACTCTCAGTTTCCCAAGCTTTAGTGTGTGGTCTGAAGAGAAATTTCAGCCCAGATCCTGGGGGCCTGTTTACTCTCAGCCTGCAATGCAGTGAGATTTCCAGCTGCACTGGGGTTGAAGTTTGACTTGGGGTGGAACCCCGCTGTGACAAAGTTCAAGCTTTTATCACACAAGTACATCATACAGGCTCTGGACAGCAATCCAGGCTGTAAAACTGCCACCGTTACCAGTGAACTGTGTCTCAAGTCACTTAGTATTTGTACACCACAGCCTCATTTCTTAGCCTTGATTAGCTTCCCCAGACTATGTAAATAAGCAACCCTTCACAAGCACAGGGCTAGTTCAGGTACTGTCATCAGTCTGAATGATCCATCCCCACAACTGAAATAATCCTGAACTAGAAGAGGACCTCAGAAATACTCATGTGGGAGAAGTTTTCATAGAAGTAATTTCTTAATGAGACAGAAGAGAAGGGAACGCAATGGATGCTTTGCAGGTACCTTGAACAGCTTGTGAGACAATGGTACAGCACAGATTATAATGGTCTTGAACTCTTAGTCTGGATTCAAGAGAAGTGGGAATCTAGATACTACTGACAGACAAACCCCAAATCTGGCCAAATTGCTCTTGTTTGACTGTAAATGAAATAAAGGCCTTAGTTCCTCTGTCAGTTCTACCAAAACAGCTTTGTGCAACTGCTTGTTACATGCTCAACATCAGTTAAGTCAAGGCTATGCTCAAGTCCAGCCCTGCATGTTATTCCCTGTGTCACAATCACACAGCTTTGAGCCCAAACATCATTTCAGATTAACATTCTGCAATATTGTCCAGAAAGGCCAAACTTCTCAATGTACTGCCTATCTTCATGTAATCCACTGTCAGTGAGAGGTAAGAACATGCAACATGCCACTGGATCAACCCATTCCCACCATACTGGTTTGAGGCCCCAAACCCCACTGCAAACAGAACTCCAAGCACAGAAAGAATCATAGAAGGGTTTGGAAGAGACCTTTAAATGTCATCTAGTCCAACCCCCTGCCATGAGCGGGGACATCTTCAACTACATCAGGTTGCTCAGAGCCCCTTGAGTTTTTTCAGGGATGGGGCATCTACCACCTCTTCAGGCAACCTTACCAGTGTTTCACCTCCCTCAACATAAAATATTTATTCCTAATATCTAATCTAAATCTCCCATCCCACAGCTGAAGGCCATTCCCCTTGTGCTGTCATTCCCTGCTGTTGTCACTAGTACCTTTCCAGCTTTCCTGGAGCCCCTTTAGTTACTGAAAGGCTGCTCTAAGGTTTCCCAGGGGCCATCTCTTCTCCAGGCTGAACCACCCCAACTCTCTCAGCCTGTATCCATGAGAGGTACTCCAGCCCTCTGATCAGCTTTGTAACCTCTTGCCCCACTCCAACAGCTCCATGTCTTCCCTCTGCTGAGGGACTGAAAGGTTTGACTTGAGACTAGGCTATTATTGCCTTTAAGTCCCACAGAGTTAAGGCAGACAGAGGCTAAATGATGACTTCTGATGCATACTCTGTGCCAGAACACCAGCCCATGCAGAGACCCCCCAGGACCTGCCCATTTATAATTGGGAAGTGAGTCACAGAGCACACATCTTCCCCTTGGACAGAAGGATGAAAAGGAAGGACACAAGGCAGCAATCAGCCCACAAGTAGAATGAAAACTGAATAATTGGGCAAAAAAAGGGAAGTAGTTCAAGGGCAACGCTTCCTTTGTGTTAAATAATTTCAAATGTTTAAGGGGAAAAAACAAATCCCTGAGAACATTACTGTCATCTTTCCAAAATTATAGTGGTTACTGTTTATAGACCTAGTTAAAAGCTTATTAAATTAGAGGGAAAAACATCTGTGGCACCTTTCTTCTCAGCATCCAGTCAAAGAAGGCTACGAAGCCCTGTCATGACCCACTAATGTTTTTCATGACTAAGTGTTCAGACATCACTTGAAACTCCTGTCTGTGTTAAAAGTCACTTAACACAGCTAAAGTTATGTTGGTTTTTTAAGAAGGTCCAACCTACTGGTGAAGTCCCAAGCTATATGCAACCTTGAGGAAAGGTTTCCTCATGGCAAACCTTTAGATTAAGCCATTTCAAGTCTCAAAACTAGTATTAATCATGAAGCCCAATACTTATTTTGAACCATAGCAACATGTTAATCTGGTAGGTCCTTTGAATTTCATCTCCAGTGTACCGCTACTACACTGTTTGTAGTGCTGATCAGTAGTTACTTAGTTACATGTCTGAATTTGTGATGCTAACTCAGTAAGAAGGCAACCATTCCTTTACAATTCTAACCTAATTAACACAACTTGCAGATAAAACCAAAACTGTTTTAAAGGAAAGATTAATGGAACCCCAACTGTCCTGGTTTCAGCTATGATGGAGTTAATTATTTTTAGCAGTGGATGGAATGCCATGTTTGGGTGTTAGGATGAGAACAGTGCTGATAGCACCCTGATGTTTCTAGTTGTTGCCAGGCAATCAAGGACCTTTCTCAGCTCTGCATACTTCCTTACTAGTGAGAAAGGAGGGGACGTAGCCAGGACAGGTGACCCGAACTGGCCAAAGAGGATATTCCATGCCAGTTACGTCATGCTCAGTATAAAGGGGACTGGGGGGAAGAGGAGGAGACAACGCCAGGACGTGCAGTTTCTTGGGACGGTTGGGTTGTCCGGGACGGGCTCTAAGCTGTGCGGCCTGAGTTGTGTGGTTTGGTGAGAAATTGCATTGTGTATCACCAGTTTCATCTATTTTGTGCTTTAAACTTCTGTTATTGTTATATCTAGTTTGCTGTTATTGTTTAGTAAACTATCCTTATCCCAACCTGCGTGGTTCTGGTTTCTAGGTTGTGGTTTCGTTCCCTCTTTTCTTCCTTCCCTTTTCCCCCTCCCCCAACTTTCCTTCCCCCTTCCTTTTAAAAGTACAAGCGACTGTGTGGGGTGCGGCCCTCGGCCGGGGCAAAACCACGACACCAACTAAAAACACTCAGGCATTCACACCTGAAATGTGGGTTCTCAGTCTTAAGACAGCCTTGGACCTTCATAGACCACAACCACCTCCTGTGGTCTTAGGCAAGGAAAGGCTCTTGCTTTGCTATAATTTTGTGAGAAAATGCTGACTCTCCTGCCTAATTCACATATCAGATCTCCAAATGGAAAACAGCCAGCCTTTTCCTCCAAAACAGGTGTACAACACTGTTCGGCAAATCAACACAACCAGTTTAATGGATGCTGAAGTCATGGATACCTACACATGGCTTCACAGACAATGTCCATCAACAGCTTTCACCAGGCAACAAGTAGCAGGGCTCACAAGAGGAATTCAAAACTTATTTTTTCCAACATACTTTAAGGTGTAACTGTCTGATCCAAACCTACCTCACCCTTTTCCCCGGAGAAGATTTAGCAATTCCATATGCTCACTCATCTCCTGGCACAGCCCACTTCAACCATCCACCTCTGGCATCTGCTCCTGTTTTTTGGCTACTCAGATACAAATATTTTGAAAGAAAAAACAACCAAGGAATAAAGGGGAAGGGCCCGCAAGAAGAAGAGGTACTCCAGGAGAAGCTGTAATTTCCAAAACATAAGTTTCAAATTCACTCCCAATTCCACTGTTACAGATGGGCATTAAAACAAAACAGCAATAGGAAAGTGTTGAGCAATTCTCCTTCGCACAGAACTGGAAACTGTATTGCAACAGCCTGTCAAGGGAGTATTTGACTTTACTTGAATAGAACGCAGAAGTTAAGTCACAGGTGAGATCGTGTCACATAAACAGTCTTTCCATTCTCACAGTGAGTAGCCACAAATGGATTTATCTTGTTTATTTGAAGAAACAGCATTATTGTTCTTCTAGTGTTGCCTCACCTTCTCAGTGCCTTTTGAGAAAGCTGAGTTTTACCATTAATACTTGCCACAGTCAGTGTAACAGCACAGAGCATAGGTCAGTCTTGTAAGCACAACTCCACTGAAATAGGGAGTTTTCAAAGCAAAGCTACCTGCAGAACACACGTATTACCTCATCTAGCCAATTTGTGTCTTCTCAACAGTACTGCACAAGACCTTCCCCCCCTCTTCCTCAGCTTGGTTTTCCTTTCCAACTTGACACCATCCAAATTTTAGCCTAACCTCTACATTAAGTTGGTGTAACTTACAGTAGAATTTATCATTTACAGGCAGGGTCAGATAAAGGCCAACTGGACAAAGTTAATAAAATGGCTGTTCCTATCAAGCACTCTACTGAAACCTCTCAAAGTTCAAATCACAGTGCCCTGTCCACCACATGGAAGGTTGTAGGTTACCCTATAACATACAATGAGGCACACAGTTCCCCAAGCTGTGAAACCAAGAGCAGGGATTTGGGAACAAAGTAACTGCAGTAAGAAAAGCTGAACGCAACATTTGGGTAATACAGATAGCTGGTAGAACAAGTGCATGCACTGACAGCTTTTTGGAAGGTTAAGGTGCTCGACTCCTACATGTGAACTTCAAGCATCAGCCTTGAGTTCAAGGCATTTGTTGGCAGCAAGGGCCTGCGCAGGTCAACTAAGTTCTGAAATAGGTACCAGTTACCTAGAACTTCACAGAATCACGAGGTTGGAAGAGACCTTTAAGATCATCAAGTCCAACCATTCCCCTCCTGTGCTAAACCATAAACCCCAAGTACCTCATCTACCCTTTCTTAAACACATCCAGGGAAGGTGACAACCCCCTCCCTGGGCAGCCTGTTCCAGGCCCTGACAACTCTTTCAGTAAAAAATTTTTCCTAACATTTAATCGGAACCTGCCCTGGCACAGCTTCATGCCATTCCCCCTTGTCCTATCTCCTGTCACCTGGCTGAAGAGACCATCACCTATCTCTCTACAATCTCCTTTCAGGTAGTTGTAGGTGGTGATAAGGTCTCCCTCAGCCTCCTCTTCTCAAGACTTCAATAGCTTCTGCACAAGCCCAAAAAACCCCCCCCCCAAACAAATAAAGGTATGAGCTTCCCAGATTAAACTATGTAAAGAGTCACACGGACAAAGGACATGTTGCCAAGAGATTTTAAAATTCATTTTTATTTCAGAAGAGGAAGACAATACAATTCATTTTGCAGACACCGCTAAAATTAAAGATTGAGCCTTGCTTATTCTTTTCCAAAGCTCATTAGGATTCTATACAGTAGGCTATCAGTTCATGTTATTTTACTGCATCTATATCACACCTAATTTTCCTACAATAGATTAGTAGATAAATTAACTGGAGAAGCAGCTTCCTACAATTAATGGAAACACACTTAAGTATCTACTCTTTATCTGTCATTGCTTCTTTGAACGCCAATTCACACTTACATGCCAAATCAGGCAGCATTCCTATTCAAAATACAATTCAAGACAGACCCACAAATGCACCAAATATTGGAAAAGAAATCGTGCGCCGATTTGAAGATTGTATAATTCTGAAATCCTCTGTATCACCATTCAGGCTTTTTCCAATGCCAGTGAGGCAGCACCAGCAGGCAAACAAGGAAAAGGAGTATTTCCAAGGAGGGGTAATGCTACACAGCTAGGATCCGAACTACACTGAAACACTGATCTTTCTTTGGCAGGGGAAGAGGAAGTACTAACAGGCATAGTAGCCAGGACTTGAGATGAATCACCTGATCCTACTGAGCACACTTCTGAAACTCTTTTGGTTGTTAGGACCTAAACTTCAACATGTAACAGGTATGACAGATTTTTATTCAAACCTCGGTGGTTTTGTTGTGTGCTTGCAGGGCAAAGCATTCAGATGCTGACAATGTAGTTTCTTAGGTGACCATGACTCATTTGCCAAGGTAAGTCCAGAGTAAGTGCTCGAGCTTGAGTTGATAAAAGATATTAACGCATTTGGAGGTCAGTTTCTCAGACATCTAGAAAATTAGTATTTTCTATTTATATTCTTACAGATTTGAAAGAACAATTCCTTCCTCCCTCCAAGGAAGTGCAAGATGTTATCAACTGAGCTGTAAAGTATACATAGTAAGAAAATATCCTTTCCAATCCTCCTTAGGCCAGTTACATCCAACCTAACATTATTAAGCAAAGATTATCCTAAAATATATACTGGGAATAAAATTTACATATATAAAGATTAAGCTTTCCAGTTTGCTTCAGTTTGATCATGAGGAAAGATTAAAATGTCAATCATGTCTCACACTACTGTGTATCATTTTACCCCTGGAAAGGCCAAAAATTAAGTTCAAAAGCAAGTGTCTACTAATACACACAGATAACTATTTTACTAGAAATACTGAGCAATATCACCTTGTATAACATTGGCAAGTTTATCCATAAGGATAATTACAGTATCATTATAGAAGTTCTGGTGTGTGATTTAGCTAAGAACAAGTTTTACAACTGAAAAAGCTTACATGATATTTTGATTAAGCTTCTGTTTGCTTCTAGAAATGAAGATATCTTTGAATCATGGATTTCCTTAAAAGCACTGTATGTTGTTAACAAGTAATAAAGCACTAGTGTTGAAAGGCACTAGGATTGTTAGCTTGTGGCATTTAGCTTCCAATACATCAGATACAGGCACTTCAAAGCTTACTGAATCAAGCCTGTAAAACGCTTGCATATTTGTGTGGAATTCTGCTACATTCATTAACATCTTCAAGTCGTCCTGCAGTTGTAAGGATGCAAAATTCAGAGAGTAAACCTCTGCAGCATGCTTTACAAGTTGGATCTTTCTTTGGCAGACACACGAGATGTGGACTGTGTGTAGGTCCTAATTACATCCTGAAAATACAGAAGAAATATTCAGAGCAAGTTCCATTAAAAGTGGTTCAGTGAACTTCAGGGAGAGGAAAAAAGTACTTAAAGCCACAGTTTAAGTGGCTATGTAGCAAACCCTGAGCCCAGGAAAGGCTTGTGGAAACGTTTTGTTACCATTACATAGAGTGAGTCATCATTTGGTTGAATAATAAATCTAAACACACTGCAGATCAGGTTAAGGTTTCTTTCAGAAACCTTACAAAAATCCCACTGAAACAGTAATTGTATATCACTGGTTAGTCGACATTTAATTAGATATAATTAGAGTGATGTTTCATCGTTTTGTAATTCTACATGCACTGACTACGTCCTTTTAAACCAAATGGGAAGCAAGACCAATTTCTCATTTTTACAAGAGAAGCTAAGATCACTCACAGCCAGTCAAAGTTCAGCTACAGAAGTTTTAGCGTACCTTTTTCGCACTTTCAGCGTTGTATTTGTCCAGCAAAACCTGAATATGAGCACCGTAGTCAGGATGAACATCAGTGAAGTTTTTCACCTAAACAGGAAGGCAGAACAGAAATGGCAACAAGCAATTTTCCTCCACACCAAATTTATTAACACATTTCTTGCTCTGTGGTCTACAATCAGTACATAAGAAAGAAAGAGAGAACTCTTTTCTAAAACAAATTTAATTCTGTCCATAGCTCCTTTCTGTTTGGTGACCTTCAAATACTATTTCTGTTATCGCACACAAAGCACAATTTAAACAAAGATCCACTGGGAATGATAAAATTTCAACTCCTATCTGTCCCTCACTGCCTTGTCCTTGTTTACACTGGCAGTCATGGGATTTTTGAAACACCAAGCTAAACACATAATCACAGCCTTGGTGCTCAACATCAATCCCATTCTTCCCATCAGGAAAGAGTTACTTCAACATGTTCTATGTTATTTATATTATGCAAATATTCACATATGTAAGCGTTTTCATACTATTACTGCATAAGACAAGTTTAGAAGTTGCCTTTTCAGAGAAGAATTTCTGATCTTCCTTTCCATTAGCATGTTGCCATTTTGACAGTTACTAGATTGCAAGAAAACCTGAAATAGAAAGAGCAAAGGTTAAAACCCAAACAAGCTACTTACAGCTCTCTTCTGGATGAAGAGCTGTGCATCTTTAAGATGATCAGCAATATTTTCACACAGCCTTTGACGTTCCTCCTCCTTCAGCACTTTGGTAAAGAATTCCCGCACCTTATGATTTGAAACAAAAGCTTTATTTTGGAATTGCCAAAAGCAAGTTGCTCACCTGCAGCAGCCAATACTAGAGTTTTTAGGATTCATTAGTTCTGAAAAAGAATAGCTTTCAGTTAGTGATCAGGCAGCACTTAAAATACCCAAAATACTTAAAAGGCAACCAATTTGTGGTTGGTGTGGAGTTTTTGCAAACCTGCTAACAACTCCACGTCTTGCTTGAGGTAACTGCTGGGATCCAATTCGGGAACTGGTGATCATATCACTTGCACACTCAAGGTTGCCCACCTGCAGACATTGCAAGAAGTGGCAACCTCTAGATATCTGCACTCAGAATATGGATGGCAAAGGTCTGTGAGAATTCACTCGCTGCCCTGTCAGCAAGAATTTGCTTCTTCATGAAATTAAGCTATGTGGAGATCTCACAAGCTCTCATGAAAGCTGAGCTTCAGGTTAGCTCGGATGCTTCAGAGATGAGCCATGTTTGAATGATTCTCACAAAATATTCTCTAGACTCATCCTATAAACTCATCTTATGCAATAAGCACTATAAATCCTTTCCATACATCATACCTGAGTCACATTATCTTCATTTGCACTATTGAAGCGCTGCACATCTCCCGAAACAGACATACGGCTCTCCTTTACCACAGGCTGATCTTCTGGACCAGTAAAGCTATTTGGGTAATAGTTTGGGGCACCACCTGAAGACAAATAGCCCCCCAACAAAAAAAACCCCGCCAAAACAATCAGATGCCAGGTCTCACAAATCAAGTCGGAAGACAGAAAGTGTTCTTTGCCTAGAACCACCTAAGTCTATTAATAAGTGAATCATAATTGGGTAAAAACCGTTGTCAGCATATTTCTGCCAACATACAGGTGAACATCAGGAGCTGTTGTCTAGCAAGTACTTAGCAGCACTTACTACAAACAGAATAGATTTTTGGGGTAAATTTCCCCCCCCCCCCCCCAGAAATAAGGTCTACCCAAACTCACAACAACATTGCTCAGATGATTTTAGTAGACAAAAATCACAGAAGTTATTCAAAGTTTTAGTCCAAGGCAGCATATAAATACACTTTGATCTACATATTTGAAGTACTACTAAATTTTAACCAGGTAGGGGGGTTATTCTGAAAACATAATGAACTTACAGACCTAAACAAAATAAACTGATCTGTTCTTGCAGAGGAGCAGCTGTTTTTAAGTTCTTATTTTAAAAATATTTCCCTCTCTCCTCTCTCAGCAAGTATTGGAACTCATAGCCCAGAGGAATACTGTTTTTGGCACAGGGCACAGCCTAAGTATATCCTTGTTCACTCTCAGGTGTAAACCTGTCACTACTGAGCAAATGCTGACAGAATGTAATCTGCTGAACAGAGATGAAGTGAAAACTCTAGTCTTGGCATTTAGACTCTTGCCTTTCACAACCTCCTGGAAATCAGAAAGCAAAGTAGTTTAACAAAGTAGACTGAGCATATGAAACTAACAAAGATTTAAAACATGCAAATTCAGACTTCTCAGATTATGCCATCTGTAGGTTTTTTTCGTTTTTTCTCCTAGAAGTAGAAACAAAGAGGTAGTAGAGGGACATTTTACAAGGGCATGTAGTAATAGGATCGGGGTAATGTTTTTATCTAAAAGGTGGTAGATTCAGATCAGATCTAAGAAATTCTTCCCTGTGAGAGCAATAAGGCCCTGGCACAGGCTGCCCAGAGTAGCTGGAAGTGGGCAAGGCCAGGTTGGATGAGGCTTTGGGTAACCTGGGCTAGTGGAGGGAGCAAATAAACTGACAGCTTAGTCTCCATGAGCTTTAACCTAGTCCAAAAAACCATCCAAAGCTAACTATTTATACCAACAATTTCACAATACCAAAACAGTGGCTCAAAACTGCTTTTCTCAAAGCAATTTGCCATGCAGTTCCTACAGCGAACAAAACCACATGCAACTTCACCTAGAACCCACGATTGTGCATGTGTAGGTCATTATCACAAAATTGATCTTGAATTCATTTGGAATAGTTTGAAGTAAACTACATTTTGAAGGCTGCTGACTGCTGCATTAAGGCCAGTATTAGGAAGGGCACATGGTCAAATTTAAGGCACTCTACAGAAGAGACAGTATGGTGGATTGGTCACAGCTGCAGGTGAGGCCAACTAAACTCAGAAAAGACCTAGTAATAAGAAAAGGCACTTAGAAGCTTACAAATACTGAGAGAGATAAGGAAGAGTTTTCACATAAAAGGGAAAGACAAAGCGGGAAGTCTTAAGCTCAGGAAGTTACAGTGATGTTTGAGTTGGGTGAAGAGAACAGGCACTGAATGGTTGAGGAGAAAAGTTGCATTTCTCACACTATAACTTTGTCATATACAATAAAACAATCTGTTTAGCAGATGCTTTATATCCCCTTTGAAGAGAAAAGATTTCTGCAGTACATGCATAAGTATCACACAGTTAAAAGATATTTTCATTACTACCTTGGTTGTCAGAAACACACATTGGTCCATCTCTCTGGTAATTAGCCACACGAGTTCTGAAAGGGCAGTTCACAGGGATCTGTAGATAGTTCGGTCCCAGACGGTGTCTGTGAGTGTCAGGATATGAGAAGAGACGGCCCTAAAAACATTTATCACAAACATTACCCAAAGAGATCACTCGAGGGGTACATCCCAATTTGATGCACTAGATCAAATAGCAATAGTACATTAAATAGCAAAAGGGAGAAGTCTGTTTCCTTCACATATATCCTCTTGACATACTGCAAATTGTGTCCAAAGTGACACTCAAGACACACTAACTTTCCTGGAATACCAGTGAAGAACAGCAGGTTGAGTTGCATTTATGCAGCTTAGGTATTTCCCACCCATTTCACAATGCTAAACCTATTCTGAAGCAGGAAAATAGTTACACACTTAGAGATGAAAATGACTATAACTGTGTAAATATTACAAAGGAATAATATAATATTTTCCCATTTGTTTTCAGCCTTAGATTTAAAAATTGATTAGATCTGAACTGTGGTAGTCAACCTTACTTATTTACTGAACCTGAAGCAGGTCTAGTGACATGTAGATGTGAAGATGATGCTGATTCTGACCATGAGGTTTGTGGGAGTGAAGAGGCAAAACAAGAGAACTGCATGATGGTTCAAGAGTTTATCCAGTTAAAACTGTCAAAACACACTCCTATTTCCACATATGTCATTTGAAACAATCTGTTTTTATCTGAAAGAGCCTAACGTGCAAACATGCATGACGCTGCAGACTGTACTGTCTGCTGCAGCCGGTCTTACTAGGTATTTTGACCTGCAAGAAATCTGATACTAATTCTACAGAACAGTTTTGTGGTTTGTATCCAGAATTAATTATACCCATGTTTTAACAGCATTTGAAAACCACCTCTCAGACTCATAAGAACTAGAATTCTAAGATACGCTCTAAAAGGATGAGTAAGTATGCGTTGCTGCTATGGTTTTATCTCATACTTCTTGCCAAACTTACAGATTTCTTTCATCAACCTTGATAGTTGTTACAAATGCCCATTAAGTTCCAGATTTTCTATTCCTTTTTCCTGTTGTCTTTATATTTAAGTTTTGGATAGGAACAGCAAATAGTGATCACTCAAACAATCACCAGAAAACCTCTAGATCAGTTGCTGTCCTTCTGCCAGGTTATTTTACTGCTGCTGTACAAACAGCGATAGGAATTTTTCATAAAGAGCAAAGCAAACATAACTCTCTCAAGCCTTACATGTTGTAGCTTACCTGCAGCATTTTATCAGGGCTAGGTTCAATCCCAGGTGGCATATTGCTAGGATCATATGCCATCTGTTCTACCTCTGCAAAGTAATTGACAGGATTCCTGTTCAACACAAGCTTTCCCACAGGAATGAGAGGGTAGTCACCGTGCGGCCAAATCTATAAGACATAACACAAGCACATTAAAGTTACCATTAATATACTGGTTGGCACTTTAAATAATTACTAGGCAGCATCTGCACTACTTAAATCCTGAGAAAATATATTACTGAAGAAATTAAATTTTTGCAAACATTTTGAGAAATGTCTTAAATTAAGGAGTCTTTTGCAATGAATACAGAATACTAATGCAACTTATTTCATCATCCAGTATAATCTCAGCACTTGACTGCTTAAATGGAAATACCCCGAGGTGCTTGAAAAACTGCTTAAGAATGCAACATCGTAGGTGGAACCGGTAGCAGGGTTGTTTTTAGCTACTGCGAAAAAACAACCAGCTTAACTAGCCTTTTCTTTGTCATCTCAACTTGTACTTTCAAGTTCTAAAGTCTTTAGCCATTTTGAGAGCACAGTATTAAAGAAAAAAGTAAACAGAGAAGTTTATGGAAGCATCTTTCAACATGCCATTCCTTGGAACGGCAACTGGAAGTCTGACAAAATTACACCAACAATCAGAAGCTACATTATCAACAACACTTAGGACCAGCAAGCTCAGGGTGTGACTGTGAGCTGAGATCACACTTCTGAAGTGCTGTGCAGTTGTAATTCACAGGCCTGGAATCAGAGTCCTAGCCATATTTCACTAAGGAAGCATATTATCAGACATAACATCAATACAATTTCATCCCCAGTATTTCTGGCTCATCATGGCTATATAATAAACAGTACACATAAGATAGAAATTAAAAGGACAGACTAAATTTTATTGATAAGGACTAGGCTGAAGCTTAAGAAAACAGTACCACTCCACAGAAACTGTTACACTTTTTTTTTTTAAAGACAGATAAACTCAGTTCTGGCATTTCCTATATTTAGATCTCACAACCTTCCTTAAACTAGCTGAAATGGAGTATTTGCAGTGCTACAAGATACCTTTGTTAAATCAAAAGGATTAAATGGAAACTGCTCTGCTTCTTCGAATGTCATAACTTGAATGTAGAAAGACCATGATGGATAGTCCCCCTTGGCAATAGCATTGTAAAGATCACGTATTCCATAATCAGGATCAGTAGAAGCCAGTCTTCCTGCTTCTTCAACTGAAAGATTTTTGATGCCCTGGTCAGTCTAAAAGCAATAAAAGCAGTGGCACCAATTACAACATACAGAAATTATTGCAGAAATCATTAGTAGAAGTGTACTTAACAAGACTTAAGAGTCTAATAACACAACTGTCCACCTTCCAGTCTCCAGTAATTTTTCAGAATAATAGTACCTTCAACAGCTGCTTGCCAGACAAAAATTAGTTCTTTGACAAAGTGAAAGACACATGAATACCATAAAATGCAAGACATCAAACTTAAAGATACAAACCCTACAGCACATCAAATAAAGAGGTCTCCCCTTAGAGGATGGAGCCCTCCCTTCCTATCCCATCATCCCACCTTTTCCTACAGATCACGTGCCAATAAGAAGTGATAAAACAGTTGCAGTCCTCAGGACTGAAAGCCCTAGATCCTGTGTGAATCTTAATTTTCTATACCCCACTCCTATTTCCGGAACATTTTTAGCACTAACTCTCACTTTAATAAGCTTTCAACAACTTGAAGGATAAAAGCCGCTACCACTATACAATGCCTCTTAGTTTAGTATAATGGTTTCCAAAGCTTGCTTCAAAGGTAGACATCCAGCCTCCACTAAAGTCTAATGAGGCAAGAAGCCTTTAAAGTTTCAAAAAGAAATAGTTTTCAACAGAGGTAAACTAGAGGTCTCTTTCTCAGAAAAGCATGGAAGTTCCGTGAGCTTCAGCTGTACGGCTCTTGGAGAGAGTTCTATTTTGACATACAGTTGAAGCCATCGTAGAAGTACTAGATCAACTCAGCTCATGTCCAGAAGGTAAACAGGAACAAAAACCAGATCCAGATTGAGAGAAGTTTACCTGAAGAAGTACCTGTTGAAGCCAAACTACAGAGTAGCCATGAACATATACACTGAATAAAACGCATTCCCAAAGGACAAAAGGATTCTTGCACCTGTACTGAATGATTGCAAGGAAGCTTGATAGGAAGTTCTGGCACAGAATTAGGCCAAAACACCTGGTGGTATGAGGCTGAAATGCAATAAATTGACCTGGGTGCTCATCACACAAGTAGATGAGTTCTCCAATAAGAGACCACAGAAGAGTTCTTTATAGTCTAGTAAATACCTACTGTATCACAGCAACAACGATGGCTGCTGTATTTGTTAGAAGCATGCAACTGAAAAAACCCACACCTTTTGATTAAGTCTATGCACTAACAAGTCTTCTGAATGAAACTGGAAAAGTCACAGAACATTTTTAAACTATCTATTAAAAATATATACATCAATACCTTTGCATGGAATTTGCAGTAAACTGCTCTTCCATTAGCATTAACCAGTTTAAAAGTATGTGATCCATATCCATTCATATGGCGATAACCATCAGGAATACCACGATCGCTGAACAAGAAAGAGACCTGAAGAGAAGGATCAAACAGTATTAGTGGGCTCACCAGATCAAGGGTAAGGTGACAATAAACAAGCTTTGTCTTGAATGATGTTTATCTGCATCACTGGAAGCTATCTTGATGTTATTAATTCCTTGAGGAATTTCTAGTTTAAGTTTTAAGAGTGTTAATGAAATAACACTGCTTTGGGTTTGAGCAGAGAGCAACTGTGAATTAAGCCTATGTGAAATTTTATGCCCTCATGAAATATTCAGTGAAGTACAAGAAATTAACCTAGTAATAATGCCATAATTTCCCCTGTAAGCATATGTAATTCAAGTCATAAATAAGGATTTTTTCTGTGTTAAACATAAAAATCTGAAAATTGAAGTCCTTAACTTCAAAGTCTTCAAGCAGTAAACACAGCACCACACAAACATAGTCAAAATGCTGCCTTTCTTTAGGTTTACGATCAGAAACAAGGCTTGTGGTACTTTTTTCCAATTAGAAATTATTGGAAGGCTTCTGTATGAATCCATATTATTTTTAAAAAGAAGAAACCCTGCATTTTTAATTTGGAATTAGGGGGTTTTTTGCATAGCATTCTTAGATACAAACACAGAATTAGAACGCATTGTGAATTCTAGTCATTTTTTGAACGGATCTAACATGCTATACAATACACAGCTTCAAATAAACTTGTATGAGATAGAAAACAGGAAAGTAAGGTGGAAGTAATGCTAAGCTTGTTGCTCATCAGTATCTCCACTGCCTTAGTGTCAGAAAACTTAGAAACCTCACCCTTCAATCCCTACATAAAATACAATTATGAAAACAGAAGAATCCCACCCATTCCACAGTGTCATTAGAACAAAAGGCTAGATATAATAGTTTCAAGGCTATTATAAGCCCTTCACAGCTTTACTGTTCCTAGAAGATTACATAGACAAAAATGTGGAAAACAGATCATTATAAACATAACCACCTAACAACATGATTATTTCTTAATCATGCAAAATAAAAGTTGAAGGAGAACCTTACCTGATGCAAAGACTCAGGGCGAAGACTCCAGAAGTCCCACATCATATCTGGATCCCTCAAATGAGTCTGAGGGTTCCTCTTTTGGCTATGGATGAAGGATGGAAACTAATTTGTTCAGAAGATGGAGGGGGAAAAAAAAAAAAAAAGAAAAAGAAGAGTTCTGTAACACCTCCAAATTGTACAGAGTATACTAAGCAACTCCTGGTACAACACAAGCTAAATTTTTTTTTTTTTTTATACACTTAACTGTGTCTTATCTTCCAGTGTGTTGTCCCTTCCCAAGTTGTAAGATCATTTAAAAAAAAAAATCTTCTACTGTCATACCTCTCCCACAACTGAGCTCATTCACAGACCAGTAAAATTAAGGTAAAGCATTTACTATTAGGATAAACAGGCTGTTCAAAGCTACAGACTGCTTTCATTTTGACCGAGAGGTGAATCTTAAAATTTGTATGTGATCTTTACAGATTACCTGATTCGTAAATGAATACAGAGATACTATGAAACTGTGCAGAAGTTCTCCATTCAAGGAAAGTCTCTCTGCTTACTAAAAAAGAATTTGCAAAAAGCTTCTAAAGTAAAAAGGGGGGCAAAAAAGCCCTTTCCCTAAACAGCCTTAGAATGAAAATACCCCACCTGTGCTCAGAGTAAACCAGCTAATTTGAACTGCAGTGGCAACTTACCAGATCTGCTGTTAAAAACACGATAATGTACTTATTTGCTGGCTATTCTGCTGTGGCATACACACTAGCAAGCATAACTAGATGTGTACTATCTACAGTATGAAACCACATGTTATCAAGCACTGGTTCTTAAGTGTTTGTTTGGTTTGGATTTTTAATTCAAGTTAAAAAATACATTCAGACCATCTAACATACAAAGTTTAAGTGTGTCAAGACAACAGCTTTTGCTTCTCGGTGAAGCAAGAGCAAGATGTGAATGACCTTTTGGACTCGGGCACAAAGTACCCTCACCTTTTGTGCTTACTCACCAACATTGCATCCCGAATAAAGAAGATAGGAGTATTGTTTCCTACAAGATCCCAATTACCCTCTTCTGTATAGAATTTCATTGCAAAGCCTCGAGGGTCACGAACTGTATCAGCTGACCCAGATTCTCCAGCTTGAAGAAACACATGAACATATATAGAAGTGTTGTGGTGGGAAACACATGCAAATCATAAGCATAAGAACATTGAACTTGAAAATATACCATAAAATCCTAAGAGGGCAGGGTTTATTAAGTCTTCTCTATAGCAAGGAATTTTTGGCATATTTTCAACAATACTTCAAGCACTGGAAGTTTCTGAAGTGTGAGCAGACACCCACCCAAGCATTTGGGCCACAGTCAAGAGAAAACAAGTATATCCATTTCAAACATTAAGAGTGGAATTTGCATTATCACCAACTGAGACAACATCAGATGGAAAGGCTGAATCAGCTCAACCTACAGCAGTTTATGTGCATCAAATCCCAGGGTGAAAACCCTCATTTGGACAGTCACAATCAAAATAACGTGCCTAGTAAAGAGGTAACTTATTTTAGAAGAGTTGCAACCCTTTTAATTCCCCTTCTACATCATCCAAAACAATCCTTTTAATGGGCAATTATACCAGATCAAAACTGCCTAGCACAATACCAGAGCAAAAGTGTTCCAGAAGTATTCTGGAACAGCTAATACTAAACATCATGATGAAATAACAAGGACGCTCATTCTCTCATTAAGAAAAAAAGCATACTACAGAACAGCTAGAAAGAAACATGTTGAAACAGAGCAGGAAAAGGAAAGGTAACGATGCAACACCACACTTCAGCATACAGTCCACAGATTAAAGTCAGCTGCTTATCTCCCCCATATAACATTCCATGACTCCTTCAGTTTTGGTGACCAAGGAAAAGCCAGTAGGCCAAAACCAGCTGCTCCCTGAGCCTTGCTGGAGTACTTCCTCTCAAACATTACTTCCAGTACTGAATCCCCATTAGTGTGTCTTTTTTTCAAAGCTTGTAAGTTATTTGTATTGAGTCAAAAAAGATACTGATCATACTACTATCATTTAAGACTTCGCTAGTTTAGGTATTTAGCTCTAAGAAATAAGAGTTTATTTATGAAATATTGTTTATCCTTCTTTGCAGAATACTTACTTTACAGCATTCATCCCCAAAGCACTCCCACAGCAAGAGATTATAGGTCTTTAATTTTCAAGCATTAAACCAGAGCATGCAACTGTTGATTATGATCCATCCAAAAACAAAGCAAACTTTGTCAAGTAAAATGCACTCAAGACTACCCTTTTTCTCACATTCTGTAGGGAAAAGGGCCTTTGGAGAGCTCTGGCAGAAAGACAACATCTCAAACTACCTTAAGTACATCAAGTGCTCCACAATGCAAACATTACTATCAGTGTAACTATGGTATACATGTAAGCACATGCACAACTTCAGAGCCTTACCAACAGTGGAGAATCGTATAGCAATTGGAGTTCTTTTTCCAATGTGTTCAAACACTTTTGCCTTACAATACTTGGTAATATCATGTGTGACTTCAAAATAGCCAAAGGCTCCTGGAAAAAAGTTATTTCAAAATATCAGCTCTAGATACTTTGCTTCCACTCACAGCATATATATTACTCCATTATGGTCCAAACAACAACCTCAAGGCAAAAAGAAACATGGAAATACACCAGTTTAAACAGTTTCTCTCTATGCACTAAATCACTCAAGTAATTTATTTTCAGAAAATAAAATATTACACAAACTACTGTTTGCATGATGCTCACTTTCCCCTCCCTAACCAACTGTAACAGCTCCCAGCAGCAATACAGACCTCATTTGTCCTGTGCAAAATAACAACCAGTAGCTTTTTGTGTACTCTTCTGCCAAGATTTGATATTTATCTCTGAGCAAGACCAGTATTTCTTTAATCCTGATGTGTGTTGCAGAATTTTTGGTCCACCTGTAAGCTGAATGAAGCAACAAGAGTTCTTCCCACCCCCACAGAGGAATTTTTCCCATGTACATTCACGTAAGAAAATTCAGTCCCACTTTCTTCTTTAGGGCAGTATGTAATAAAAGTCAGAGCTGTCAGTTCTACCCAACTAAGACAAATAATTTTTTTTTAAATTAGTTAGGTTATTTTTAGTTTTTAATGTAAATCTTGCTTTGGAAGTCAGATACATCAGATGACAAAGTCAATCTCCACCAAATAACATTCAAACAGACATTAAAATAGATTCGTAAACCTTCCTTTTCAGAGGAATGGGGCATTATGAAGACCAGATTGAGCAAGAACAGATTACAGAAAATACAGTACAAGTCTAGAGGGCTATCACTGCATGTTGTCACTTAAAAAAAAAGACAAGAAAAGCACCATTTTTCAGTGCTTCAAGTTTTGACACCGAGTCCTTTTAAACCAGGCCTTACCACAACTGTTGACATACAATTATTTATTATATAATACCAAATTACACATAATACAGTTTATCTATAAAAAACTACAAGTAAACTCAAAAGCTTTTAAAAGCCTAATTCTAGACAGAAAAACGTATGTGTTTTTAAACATACCTGCTCCTTTTGCATGTACAACTCTTTCGGGAATCCTCTCTCTGTCGAAATGAGCCATTTCATCAGTGAAGACAACATCTTGAACAAGAAGAGGTCCACGTGGCCCTACTGTCAGAATATTAAGCTTGTCCCCTACCGGGTTGCCAGCACCAGTGGTCAAGACGTCTGGTTTCTGAAAGCAAGAGACAGCCAATATCATGCCACCAGAAATAAAAACCTCTCTCTATTTAACCCACACAATGTGGACGCCTGTTCAACCAGAACATATGAACAAGTATACTGGAAAAGCAGTACAGGAGTCTGGAACTAGCTACAGAAAACATAGATGTCTACACCACCACAGTACTATGTTTGGGGCTGTTTAAGAAGGGGAGTTCAAGTCATATATAATCCAAGATTGCTTTCTATGGTTCAGAAACGTTACTTGTTAAGGATACATCCCTTGCTTCTAGAAAAATAGTCAACCTTAAAAGATAAGTTAAGGTTCAGTTTGCCCTCACCTCAACAGGTGAGGGTAGCAAGACAACAAGCTAGAAAAGGCACAGCTGCAGTAAAGTTACACAGGAGAAAGGAGAGGAAGAAGAAAGTAATGTCAGTACAGGGATGGAGGCATAAGGAAAGAGTTGTAGTCACACAGCTTCAAGATAAGCGTACCCATGGTTACCATTAGTCTGGAAGAACTACAGATAATAACATAAGCAAGAGCACCGGAGGAATCACGAACCATGGAAGAACCAAGATTAACAAGAGCCCTAAGAAGCCCTACTGTCAATAGATGTCCTGGCAAAGGACAGCAAATCAGGACTTTTTTTTTGTTTTACTAGCACCATTATTATCTTTAAAGAAACTGCTCAAGATAGCCCACACTCATGCTTTCCCCACACCTTCCATACCAAGTTCAAGTTAACTATTCTTATAGGCTACTCAGGGCTGCAGAATCTCATACGATAAGAGAGACCCAAGCTCAATTAAAACAGCTACTGCACAACAACTTTAAGAAACACCTGCTGAAAATCTGTAGTGCTAGAATTGAGTGTAGTACTTTCCTAAGAAAACCTAACAAAAACCAGTAGAAAATACTTGGTCTATATCACATAGGGGTTTATAGGGTCCTCTAAGGCAATTTTACTGGGTACTGTAGCAATCATATCAAGAACTGTATATCAGCTCCAGAGACCTGATTGTTGCAGGTGTCAGTACTTCCTGGAGCATATTTAATGCTAGGAGCCCGGGTGATGTTTGTAAAGGACTGAAGAACAGAAGGGAAGTTAGTACAAAAAAACCCCCAAACAAATAAGTTTGCAAAAGGGTGAGCTCAAATACCCAGGTCAGATTGTGACAAGGTAACACTAAATCCATAGTTACATACATTCACCTAGGTTCTCTATCAATACCATACTACACTCTTCAGCCAGTAGCACCCATACCCTGAACAATGGGAAACACACCAGAATACTCTTACTCATCCCCTCCTGACTAATTCTACTCCTTTTCAAGTCCTAAAAAAGAAAAGCAATGGTGGAGAGAAACAAAAAATCTCTCTTGATGAGGCAACCTTCATTATTGTATCAGCAACTTTATGGAGTTTCAGATTTCATACTTAGAACCTAAGTTCTGCTTTAAGTGTTTTAATTGCTGCAAAAAACCAAAATTCCCATCTGTATCTCATGGAAGATTATACAGAACTGGACTAGCCTCCAGCGTTTGGTTTTGTTCCCCCACTCCCACCCCAAGAGGCAATTCACAAAGGCAGGGGAAAGAACAATTATTCACACCTACACCCAGAGTTTGGGATGAGGCAGAGTATACACCGAGTTATACACACCTTTGTTTAACTCTGGTACATAACTAACCACATAAAAGACATTTGACAGGATAACTTCATTTCCAATGTGTTCTTACTAATATGCAAATACACAATACTCTAGCTGGCTTGAATTCCCAAAATACCCAGGTTCTTTATTCACCACTTCATTACCATAAAGCTACAAGCATAAATTCATCTCCTTCAGGATGCCCGAAATCCTTACCTTGGACAAACATTTAAAATAGAGAAGATATTTCCAGTTACAAACAGGAACATGATGTGCATACAATACTTTAAATAAAGCTAATGTAGCTGTCCTGTAAGTTTAAGTAAAAGAAACACCTGCTTAAATAAAAACATTCTATAGCTTGTTAGGGGAAATATACAAACACAGAAACTGTTCTCAGTATTTTTTTCTGTTGTTTATCTCTCACATGCTTCCTACCTTATGTTTTGCACAGTTTTAAATGTGTCAAAGAAAATGATTTCACCATTCACTTTAAGAAATGACCTAGTCAGATCACATGGGAAGTTCTTCCATCCTGAGTCAGTCTTGGAGTTCAACTTCTTAAGATTATACCCAAACATGCACACCCCACATAATAAACCATCCATATTTAAGGATGCTAACTATGTTTTAGCTATCATCTTAAACCAGAAACTGCTTAAATTGCTATTACAAATGAACTTTTTGAATTAGAATTTAATTTCATATATGAAAGTAGGCAGGACACCACCATATTCAAGGAACTCTGGGGTATAAAGCTCATTTATCTAATTCTGCATTTCAGTCCAGTACGTGTAAGATTTTCTACTTGAAGATATTCACCTAGTACAACTGAATACAATTATACTATCAGCTCATTATCCTGACATGTTTGCTGTACTCATAAGAAAGCTACAAGCCACCCTTCTTGAAACCCATTCTAAGCCTCTGCTTTGCAGAGCCCTTTCTTAGAACCTGGCACAGCCTGCAGATGAGAATATAAAATGCTCATGCATAACACTTAATTTACCTTTTTGGTCAAGAATTTTTCTTCCAGTTTGTTTAGGGAGAGCTACAATTTTTAAATACAGCTTCCAGCACTGCCAGCATTTTTCTTTTACCTTTATTAGATCTGTTGATTAAAGTTTTCAATTTTTTCCATAGCTACACCCCAATATCTTTCCTAATAATAAATTAATTTTAATTTTTTGTATCAGTGACTGTCCTACTCATTTAAGATAGGCAAGCTTGCTGTAACATGAACAAAAAAAAGAACAGATCCTACCAATGGCATCCCAAGCCTCTGCGTCTTCCTCTCCAACCTTCTTGTGTTAACATTGATATTCTAACACACACAGAGACTTCTACTTCATCCCCACTGAGGCAGCCCAGGCCACTGCTGCACAACAATCCTATGTACAACTTCAGCATCATGTATGAATCCTGACTGCTATAATTGTAAGAAAAGGACACATGGGGACTGGACTCTAGTAACTTTGAAACACGAGATTTACCTTGTAAGATCCCTCCAGTCCATACAGTGACTTTTTGAAGTAACTAGTATTTATGTCATCTTGAAACAGCAACTAAGTGTCACTCAGTCCATTGAACATGCAAGAGTCATGTTGAATTACAGCCCTGTTTATCTTGGGCTTGAATTCAGAGGAGCCCAGTAGGTTTAACCATGCAGTGGTCAGACCACAACAGGTGTATCTGCACCTGCAATCTTCTCTACAAAGCCCTTGCAGGGCCTTGGTAAGAGACAGCGGGGTGTGTGGAGGGAACTAAAAACACATATCCAGAGTCTTCAAGAGACTGAGTCTTTTTGATTGACCTATGCCTTTATAATACCTTCTGTGTGGTTACCTCAAGGGTAGAAAAAAACCCTTACATATTAGTCGTAAGCTATGCATGCAAGAAAGAATGAGTAGAGGTAACACAGCCTGTCTTAAACTGTCAGGCTATACAATTATCCGAAAATCACTTCTGCTATAATGCCAACATTTAAGACTACCAGAAGTAATAGCTAAACCTACAATTTATTTAAAGTAAACCTACAAAAAATTTTAACAGTCCCCTTTGTGTAGGCAGACTTTCTGAGAGGGTCTTTCTAGCATCCACATTAGAAGTAGCCCCCCCCCTTTTTTTTTTTTTTTTAAAATGGTAGCATATAATCACTTTAGTCGTTTTTTTGTTTCAGGATAACGTTATGTGGGGCACACAAGATAAGTTCCATCTGGGGATGGGGGGAAGTATATTTAAGAATTCTCATACTACTTTTGGCCTACATTTTCCTATGGTTTGGAGCTGCATACAGTCAGAACCTTAAAAGATAAGGACTGTCAAATCTGCATGTGCATTTCATTACAGGACTAACCTGCCATGACAGAAAGAAGGGAAACAAAGCCAGGAGAATTTTAGTCACAGCTGTTGTAAACACCATACATCAAAGTACATACTTCCAGGCATTACTGATACTTTGCACCTTATACAAGTCACTTTAAAATTCTAATAAGTCCTCCCTGCTCTCTATCTTAAGGTCTCATGACTCCTTATGCAACTTTGGGTTGCCTCCCAATCTTCAAATTAATCTCGGCCTATATTCAAACACTACTGTGTTATAGAAAAGCTGACATCCATACAGAAAGCATTACTCATGGTACAAAAAGAAAATACTATGAAACGTGCTAGAATATCTCAGAAGTCACAATTCATCTCTGGGAGGTAGTTTTCATACAGTATCTTTTAGAACTGAGGGGAAAAAATAAACTCAAGATGACTTAAAAGCTACAAACAGTGAGAACTGAGGCATCCACTTGTGCCTTGCAACACTACAACCAGCAGAAAAGTGTTTCATGCCAAACACAAATTTCTATCAGAAAATACAGAAATTGCCGTGATTTGGTAAAGAAGAATAGGAATCAACTCTTGCAGCATTTACACATTTATCCAAATATTTCGGAATATATGCTACATCTTTTGAAGACCTTTTTTGCATGCTGTTGATTCAGTCAACCACTTGCCCAAATCCACTTCAACCTGGTAAACAAGTCTCCACATATTCCAGAACGTGCCTTATCCCTAGTTACATTTTCACTAGGTTCTACCAGTGCAGTAGCAGAATTGAAAATGTAAATATTTGATCCAAGACCCAAAGAAAACCTCAGTATCTCTGCCAAGGACCTGCCTGCCAGAGCATAGCCAAGCCCCATTCCTGCCTAAGAGGAGAGGCTGTGGACAAGGCAGAGCAGCCGTGCTGACCGCCCTTGGCATTCTCGGCCAGCTGGCAGCCGCCAGTCCCTTCGGACTCGGGCTTTCCCGGGCACGGCACCAAGCCGAGAGCTCCGCGTTACGGGGCGAGGGCGCCTCGCCCCCCCGCGATACGCCAAGCGCAGCGGGCCGCGGCCCCCGCAAGCTCTGCCCCATCCGAGATGGTTTCCATCAGGGGGAACCACTGAGCTCGGTGTCCTCCAGCACCGGGAGTCAGCCGCTCCCCTCGCCTCCCACAAAGGAGACAGCCCCGCCAGCGGGGCCATCGTCCCTCTGCCATCCCGTTACCGTTACTGCCCCGAGAGCCGGGTGCCGAGGGGCGCAGTCCCTTAGGTCTCGCTAAACGCCGAGAGCGCGCAACGCCCACCCCGCGGAGCACTGGCGGGTACCTGCGAGCCCCGCTGGCTCCTCCACTGCTTCAGCTGATCCGAGGCGTCATCCCTGCCGTCAGCCATTTTGCAAGCTTAGACGACCCCCAAAGCAGGAAGGGCGGCGCGCGGAGAGAAGCAAGCACAGAACCACCCGGCGGGACTAGCACTCCCTACCAGCGAGAAGGCAGCGCCGGACAGGTCACCCCGCGGCGAACTGCCGCCGCGCCCCGCAGCACCAGCAGGTAGCGGGAGCTACTGCACCTACGGCTTCTAGCCCAACGCTGCGCCCATCCCTCTGCTACCTCCTCGGCCAATAGCCCTACGCCCAGCGGGCAGCGCGAGCTGTGGATGGGTGAAAGGAGCCGTCAATCAGGCGCTGTGAGAGGGGTGTCGCCGGCGGCTGCTCGCCGCCTCAGCCTGAGGGGAATGGCGGCGGGGCAGTGTGGGGTTGTTGTGGTCCCTTCTTGCTCGAGTTTGAATGCGTGTACTTAGCTAGTATGGAGCTGTATAAGCAACTGAATTTTTGGTACGCTTCTTCAGTTTTGAGATGTCGGAACTTTCAACAACGGACTGTGGAGAAGTTAGTGGTGTAGGAAACAATAGGACGAGGGCACAGTGAACACTGTTTCAGAGATAAAGGTTCGCATCAGTGGGAAAAATTGTTTTAAATTGCAAAGACAAGGTGACCAGGGGTATAGTCAAAGGTCGGTACCTCAAACGTGGCACAGGTGGTACATTAACATCGGTTGTAATTCATCTGCCAGATGGTAAACAATATTTCTTCAGAGGCCTGAATTAATAACCTTAAAAAAACCTATTTCTAAATTAATAAGGAAGCTCCCTGGTTATACATAACAAAAAATGAGGTAAAAATTGTTCTCCCGTTAGGCAACTCTAGTTCTGTTCCTTAAAACACTCTGTGGGCCGTTTTCTGTACTACAGGCCACAGGTCATCCTTAACATTTAACACTGGGGAGGTCCCTGGGCTTTGTGCCTAAAGGATCTGCTGCAGATGATAAAACTACTTCACAGGTGGCTATTTTTTCCTATTTATGATGCAAAACCTTTCAGTAATATGAAAACCTACCTTAAACAATTAGGTTATGTGACGTTGGGCTCTTGAAAGATACTTGCACTTAATGGCACATACTTCTGTGTGGTATTCCTGGACCAGGTGGATAAGAACTACCAATACATGCTAGAAAAATTATATATTTTTATAGATATGCACACACACACACACACACACACACATATATATTCCCCACGTTGGCTTTTTCCTAATGATTTGGGGCTAATCACAGCAGATAGGAGACTTGTCTAAACAAACAGAAATTACCCAAGTGTGGTTGCAGGAGTACTGGTTTATAAAAGCAACTGAGCCAGCAGGTTTTGTGTATGCTAGGTAGCCCCCCTGCCCCCAGCAACTATTCTTCATAAGAATCCCAGTATGGTCCTTTACAGAATACATATTACAACAGCAAAGCAGAGCAGCTCTGTTTACCTGTGAGGACGAAATGTAATGGGGAAAATGCTTATCTGCAAGATTATGGCTACCTTTTTTTCTCTTAACACATACAAAGACCAGTATAGCTCATTATTTCATTTGGATAGTTGTTTTATCTAGTATGTGATGTTATGTAATAGAGGGTTGAGACACCCAAATTTAGGTCTGTACTGCACAGGGAGTATCACTAATGATACTCTTTTTCCTCAGTAGTAAGAAAGCAAATTCCCTTTTTTTTTTTTTTGCTTGAACCTTATTCAGGACATTTCTTTCATGTCTCCAGGTCTCAATCTTTTCTTTCTCAACACAATAACCAATATAATGAAGAAGAGCAAGAAAAACCAAACCCTTATGTTTCCAATATTCTTATATGAAATATACATCACCAGATTATACTTACTACATCTTCTGTGCAACCACTGTTGACTTCCATGTACCAGACTTCCACTGCACTCAGAAGATACTTGGCCAAGATAAACAGAAGTAAATCCACAAAGATCTAAGCAGTCTTTGTACAGAGGAAGAAACTCTCTATGATATCAGCCAAAGAAAAAAAGTATCCAAGCTTCATACGAAGGTCTTAACCCACAGAAACCTTTTGTTTTCAAGATGCCAGCTCCCATTCTGCAAGCTAAGCTTGTAGGCCTCACCATCAGCTATTTCTAAGAACATTTAATGATCTTTTCAGGCACTCATTTAGATTTATGTGGTGTTCTTCCATACAGCTATTATTTTTTAAGATGACTTCTATAAAAAAATGGTCTTTTTGTAAGATTGATCAACAAGTTCTGTGGACTCAATATAAGGAGTACATACACCTTTATTTGTTATTTTCACATCAAGTCATTGATGTTTCAGTTTGCATAACAAGCAAAATGAGGAAAATTTGGACATTTTAATGAAGAGTTGTTTGCTTTTCCTTTAAAGTTTAACGCTTCCTGTCAACAAATGTGTGCAGATAAACTTGTTTGTTACAAATCTGTTTCAAAATAAGAGTAACTTGCAAAAAGTGATTCTCTTTAATTTCCCATAACCCCTTCTTATTGTAACTGTAAGGCTAGAGGAAAATATATGTGTACATAAAAAAACTATGGGGAGATTAAATATTGGCTAAGAAAAAATGCAAAAAAAAATTTCCAAGTGCAAGCAGGTAGCAAGACAAATGACATGTATTTTCAAAAATGTTTGTGCTTGAGCTTTGCTAAACCCAAGCAACTGCATTTGAAAAGATAGGTCATACACAAGACTAAGTGTGAAACAAATATGCAAATTTTCTCTCATCTCACCGTAATCTTCTATCTTTTCAGTGAAGAAAGGAGTGAATACTGGTTTAAATTCCACAAGGACCTTGCTGTGGGTATCTTTATTTCCTCCCCCCCTTCTATTTTGATATTTGATTCCTGCGGCATCTTATTTGCCTGCATAAGCCTCCTGTTATATATGCATTAAGTAAACAAACTTCAAACAATTCCAAATTAATCATGTTTATTTACCTGGGGAGACTGGTTCTATGTTCCTGCATGTCTTTCTGAGGCATAATCCAAACCACACTTCACCCTTAATTAAGATTTTGAGAGATTAAAAGTCATAATACTCGGCATTTGTGTTTTGTTTTCTGTCTTTAAAGTGATTTTAAACACAAACTACAAGGTCATTTTCATTCATACACATGCGCACACGCAGAATTGTCCTGTATATAAAGTGTACGTGTAGCTCAGTCATTTACACGCAAAGAAATGCTGTAGAATTAGTTGAGTAGGTCAATAGTGTTTGTTGCTTTCCTAATTAAGTTACATGAGCACCTAAAGCTTTCATGCTACATCTGTCAGCCATCTCAACTGGCTGACTTGGTACCTACCACCTGCTTATGAGTAAATCAGATTCATAAATGTTCCCATGTTCTCTACAAAAGCTATTAAGTAGCTATACTCAGAGTACCTCTACTACGTAGCTAAAGCATTTAAGTTCACCATACAGCATAGGGGCCACAATGACTATTGGAAAAGATCCAAAAAGAGAAACACAAGACAGATATGCTTCCTTTTTAATTAAGTTGTTTATCACTTGATTGGGAGATTTAATTTTCCCCATTTCTATTAAAGATGTTCAAATTTATTTCTTCCAGAGTATCTAGAGATGAGGCTTGGATATATTTTATGCCTGCACCACAAGGAATAAGGTCAGAAAGGAAAAAAAGAAGACTGCTCCATGCTAACATAATAAAAATATAATTGATATCACTGAATATATTTTCAGTCATGAAACAAATTAATGCACTGCAAGTACTCTAACTATGAAGTAATATAACAAAACTATTCCCAAGACTTGAAATAATTGGCCTTGTTATAAATATCCAGCCTTGGGATATTTACAGTCCCTCAGGATACTCTACAAATGACTTTTCCAATGGTACTATTGCTGTCATGTCTGATTTAAGCATCAGGGCACAGAAAAAGTAGTGGAAGAGGAACATATACTACTACTTAACTATTCACTTACATAGCAGAGTGTTGAGGGATAGTCATGAGAAGCACAGTCAGAATAAAGAGGTTGGTATTGTAATCTAGAAAAACAGAGGAATATTAATAGAAACAACCAATTAATATCCATTGTAATACAGTAGATGGTACATATTGTCTGACTTGATTCCAAAGCAGCAATACACACCCAAAACAATTTTGTATGTCTAACTTGCAATTAGATAGTCATGAAGTCCATGCTGTTAAAGGTCATCCCACATCTGGGTGACAGGTACTAAGATGTTAGACATAGTGTATGGTGAGGGAAGAGATGGAATATGAGATAGGTAACAATAAATAGGGGGGGTCTCTGTATATACCCTGTAAGTTATGTCTGAAAACATTGCACTGCTTAAGCTATCCTGATAAGTAACTTGCATTTTATTCAGCCTTTTTAATTCTGTATTTTCAGTCATCAGATTTAATGGAAAGCCCATGAAACACTGTGAAATACATCTTCAGAAGAGGTGGATTTTTAAGGGACAATTGAGAGAATGATATTAGTGGAAAAGGTAAGCAGCCAAGAAGTAAAAGCTGGCTTTTATGGGAAATAGCACAGGTATATCGTGCTGTCAGTTGACAGAGTGAAATACTGAGATTCATGGGAAGGAGAACATGTAGACTTCTGAGAAAACACAGAAGAAAACCAGGAAATGTGAGACAGGAAACCTCTTGTGTGCTTGTAATTTTCTGCCATCCTCTGGTGTAGTTATTAAGGCAAATTCTTAATTTAAACCACTAGCGAAAAAGACTAACCTCAGAGATGGAAAAGTGTGTTAGAATAATAAACGTTTATATGTTTCAAATGACATGTTTTTCTTTTCCTCTGCTTCTTTTATTCTCCTTAAAGACTTCAGTGATTCTGAAGCAGATATGTCTTCAAATCTTAATAATGTATGTGGTTAGTGCATGTCAGTAGATACATCAGTCTCAGAGTAAAATAAATTTTAAGTACTTTTTACCAAAAAGATAATTTAATTAATCTATACTCATCTTTTGCAAAAACATATTAATTTTCTTAAACTGTGCTTCTGATCATCATCATCAAGAAGTCGTGTTTCTTATTTAGTGTTGGAAAGGCAACTGCAATATGCTTCTTCAGATAACTGAAAGAATAACAATCATAGAGTAAGAAATGCAGCACTTTTCAGGTGGTAAGGTACTCAAATATCTATTTAGCATTCTGGGTATTTCAGTTTTGTATTTTTATTCCTAGAAACTACATTATTGAAATTATTTCACATCACATCATATAAATACAATTTTCTGTTGTCAATGCACATGCTTTTTAAAAATTATTATATTCTTTCAAGTTAGAGTGTCAATAAGTAAGCTTATGAATGTTTTTCTGCATTTGTTCTGTATTATTAGCATCATTGTCTGAAGGGTTTACCTAATAGCAGTTAATAAAGCCCTTATTTTGAAACATTATGTTGCCCATTGATGCTTCATTCTGAATAAGAAAAGATTTAAAGCTAGACACAGCAATATATTTCTGTTATTAGAATCAGAATCAGAAGCTCTTTAGCTTTTAAATGGGTCATCCATCCAGTGTGACTCAGTCACATGTCGCTTTAAATTAGTCAGGTGCTTAATTGGCTTGCTGGATGGTTGCATATATAAATATATGTATAAATTGCTTGATCCAAGAGATATCTTGATAAAATAGATGTAATTTTATATGTTTTAATTCTGTAGAAAGAAGTGAATCCTAAATGGACTGCTTTTTTCAAACCAATTGAATTTTCAGAAACTTAAGGGCAATTAAAAATGTTGGTTGCCCAGCAGGACTGGAGAACCAGGCTATTATTTCATTGCCAGCAAAAATTGGAGACATGCTTTTGAAAATTTTGGATATATGTCAATAGATAAATGCATCAATACGGCTCTAGTTGCATAAACAGTGATTATTCAGACAATTCGTTAATATGCCAACAAAATTAACTAAACTGAAGCTGCTGCTTGGATGTATAAACTCAATTTGTTTGCACATTATACGTATTTTATGACATGTAAGCAGGGGAAATAATAATTCGATGCTGTTAAGTATTTCAGATTAAAATGTAGAATTCCATGCTGCAAGTGGGAAGGTGTACGTGGTATATACTTTGTTAGAGGTCTGCAGAATGTGAAGTGAACAAAAGAGATTGCATATGTGCCTAACAATGTCAACACTGCTGTGTCATCTGGGCATTCTATTTTGAAAGAAAAACTCTAATTAGTGCCATTTTGAGTACATGACTGACATTTAGGTTGTGAGGTGAACAACAACAATACTGTTTTTAGGCATGATTCATACCTCAACTTTCAGTTAGTTTTGGCAGTAAACCATTGCTAAAATTTGTCATCTGATCACACATTCTGCTTTACAGTTGTGATTGATGAATTACAGAAGTATCGCGGTTGTGGCTGGAAGAGACAACAATGTGATCATAGGAAGCTTATGTGTGAAAAAACCAAACCAAGCAGCCAGTGGAATTGCAACAAGTGAGATGGATTTGCTGTAACCACATCAAATGTGGATGCTGGGAAACAGGGTGACAAAGAAGGTATGTTGCATTTTTAAGGTATGAAATTCTCCATACATTATCTCATCACTAAGTCAAAACTCTTAAACCCGAGGGATTTAAGTTAGGCACGTAAAGAAAGACTGGATTGATCTTTTTCTATTTAAGTCATGAAAGACATGGCGCTCTGCAAGCAGAAATACATCAAAGACTATTACAATGCATGTGACAATCGTAATAGGTACACGTGATATTTGTACGCTACAGTATCAGCAAGCATTTTACATATATAATAATCTAGTGTGCTGACTTGATGGGTCAGTTTCCCATGGAATCACCTAGAGCTAACTGTTGCAAATTCTCAGTGCAGAGATTGCCTGCCAGGATCCCATTAAGATGCTGCTATTTTCTAAATTTAACATGCTTATAATCCACATGTAGTTTAATACATTTTCTCTTTCACTTTTTATTTTGTGCCCTGAAAATCCAAATACACTTCAAAATATTTAGTGGAAGCTAGCTTGTCCCAGATTTGTTTTCATTGTCTTTAAACTAGCTGATTAATAGATCCTAAACATCAATCAGATTTTTTGATATAATTTCAGTTAATTGGAAAATAAATATGTAGTTTTAAAAATCTGTTTTATTATATAAGAATTGTGGCTGTCTTTTTACTTGGCTGTTTAAGAGGAATAACAGCCGTAGGGTGAGGTTTGTCCCTTGAAATGGTTGCAAATAGAACCAAGGGAATAATTAATCCTAGGGTACTAGCACACTAATTAGTATCGTTTGATTTGATAGGAGCTGTAGTTCTCAGTACCTTTGAAAATCTGTTTTTATTTTGGTGTGAATATTTTAGCCTTTTTTTTCCACTTTAAGTAGCTGTCATTCTCAGTATATTTTACATCATAATAGGGGGCATCTAAGGATGGAATACTGACAAAAAGGCTATATACCATCTGCTTACATATCTTAATTTTGACAATAAGAAAGACTACAAAAAATTCTGGGGTCTTACGAGATTTAAAGAAGCAAGAGGCACAGGGTGAAATGCAGCACTGTTAGTAGCATATTAGATAAATACAAAGTAGCTCATCGAGCCTGGAATAATTGGTCCACCATGGTGCCTGCCATATGGCCAGCAGATTGCGGATGCCCTTTGCCCCAGCTGTCTTGTGTAATGGCAGTATTTGAGCTGTTCTTTCAGTCATTCTGATAAAGCAGTTTTTCACACTGACTAGTTATGTCATTATAGGTTGCAAAGATGGCCATTACTTTGTTTAAGAGTTACACAATTGCTAGGGGCTACTTCTGATTTCTGATGAAGTAGAATAAAAGCCCTGGACCAGCCCTTGACTGTTTTGACCACAGGTACGATGCACAGAAAATAAACACAGCAGAATTTCCTTCTGTGTTTAGATTTGGCTCTTTTTAAAGGCAAAGTTCTCTTCTATCCATTTGACCTAATTTTTCCAAGATTCTCTGTTTATAGAAAAATCAATGCCTTAAACAGGTAAATTAAAATTATGGAAGCGTCTAACATACTAAATATACTATAATTCCATAGCTACAGTAGTCTTTACACCATTTAGTTAGACATTGGGATTAATTTGAGACATTCTAAATGTTCTCAGTTTTGTACTTATATGGAAAGCTAAATTTTTAAAATATGTGCCTGTTTTATTAAAGTGGCTAGATCAGCACAGGATTTGGCTGTTTCATGACAACAGTGGTGAATCTTACCTGGAAACTGTAACAAATATTAGTCTGTTAGGTATTTTCCTGGAGATTGATAGCAATCTACCACCTGTATGTTTCTTTCTACCTGCTAATTCTCACCAGCACTCTGGCTGACCATTTACAAGATACTCACAAGAGGTTTACCATTTACATTGCCAAGAAACTTACCATGCAGGGGGTAAAAAAAAATATAGATCATAACTTGCAAACCATCAAACTTATAAACATGCTAAAACCTTCTAAAAAGATCTACAGGGATTTATCAGCATTCCTATCTAGATTGTTTATATGCATTTCCTATTTTTGTTGGGTTAAGAGCGGTGTTTGTTCTGTGTTTGTACAGCACAGTTGCTGGTCTTGATCCATTATGTGGGCTTCTAAACAATTTTCAGAGAAAAAACATTTTTTGCTAAATATGTTGCCTTCATTTTTTTAAAGTCTTCTACTACAAAGCTTTGATAAATTTTTAAAAGAAAGAGAACTACATGATACCAACCATGTGAATTAAGCCAAGTTTTGACCACCAACTACTTTCAATTCACCAACAGTGAAAACAGCTAGTTTTCAGCAATGCTTGGGTTATCATATTCACTGAGGAGGTTAACACTTGCTTTTCTTTTCTTTTGTTGTGGGTATGGGATAGGGGTTCTTTCTTTGTTTTTACAGAGTGCTGATACCTCTTCTGTTTGGTATTGTTATTCATACCTTTTTCTGAAACCTGAAAATAGGTTTCAAGATACTGAAGATTGGGATACCTTCATTTTCTGCCTGCATGACAGATTCCAGAGGCTCTTCACTATCTTCTTCCATATTGATGTTTGTTCGCCTTTTCCAGATTACGTGTCACAGGAACTGTAGCCAATATAACCTATTCACAAAAGGCTCCATTGTACTTGAAAGTGACCTGCTAAGTATTCTCCTACGGATTGGAGATAGAACTTGTTTTATCCCCCTGCACTTTAATGCATTTGAATGTCGACATTTTTGTTGTGATCCAGTTCTAATGACTTCTCCTATGACATCCCAGCACCATTCTTCATTCAATTTAATTATTTTCTCAACCTCTGATACATCTCTGATTCATCATTTTATTGATTGCTTATGGATCAAATACTTCATAATCCTGCCACCAGTCCCACTTTTATTGAATCATACAGACTATTCTTATATTTTTTTCAGGACTGGTCATTGAGATGTGCTATGCATAGACCATTATATAGCACTGTGATACTCCCATTACAGATGATGTGTCACAGGTATGCCTTCCCAATGACGTAGGTGGAAAAAAAGGGAGTTGATAATTATCTACCCATTGCTTATAGCTTATGTTTCATCCTGAGTGGCAATAACAAATTGGTCTGTGTCAGCGATCTCCTTGTTGGAAAAATATTCCAGGGTTGTATGATAATCAACCTTGTGTCATGACTGGAGTCAGGTATATAAGAAGGTGGGTGGGTTTAGGTTTATTAAAGCTATGCATTGAGTAGATGGTTCTTAGGCCCATAGTGCTAATTAAAAACTCAACTACATTTGCATGTGCTGAACTGACAGTAAGTTCTGGAATGTTCCTATATGATTGTTTCCGTACTGGTTTTGCTGTGATTTTACTTTAGAGGTTGGAAACATACATGCTCTTCTGCTGTAGCATAGTGGTATACATCTTTATGAGAATAGTGAGACGGTAAAATATTGTTCACTCACATAAAAGCTAGGAACAAGTATAGTGAAAGAGTATGAACAGTGCATCATGGAAGGTGCTTTTTGACTGTAACATAAAGTCAGAAAGGTTTCGTTATAGTACACTCACTCGGGCAATAAGTGTCAAACTACGAATTCCTGCTACAACATACTGAGATTAAATCATAGAATTATAAAATGGAATAATTTAGGTTGGAAAGGACCTGTATGATCATCAAGTCAAACCACTAAGCTAACACTGCCATGTCCATCTCTAAATCATGTCTCTGAGCACCACATATACGTCATTTAATACCTCCCAGGATGGTGAATCCACCACTTCCTCAGCAGCCTGTTCCAGTGCTTGACAAACCTTTCAGTGAAGAATTTTTCCTAATATCCAATCTAAATCTCCCTTGGTGCAACTCGAGGCTGTTTCCTCTTATCCTATCACTAGCCACTTGGAGGAGGAGACCAACACCCACCTAAATACAACCTCCTTTCAGGTAGTTGTAGAGTGTGATAAGGTCTTCCCTAAGCCTCCTTTTTTTACAGCTAAACAACCCATTACCATGTTACACAGAGTAAAAAGAGGTTTTTTGAAACTGTTACAAGGTCTTTGAGAGAGAAATACAAAGATTTTACCTCTATCTCAACCTTTCATGTTTCAGTGTTATAAAGTTTTGTTTTCCTTTTGTTTTTCATAAAAGTGCCAATATCATTGGTCATGATAGGTGAGTTACAGCACTTTACACACGTTCTATAAATTTTAGTATTTTATACTAAATACGACGTACAAATGAGTAAGTTTAAACCTCCTCTTCTCGTACAAAATTATAGGTTTTGTCTTTGTGAAGCAGGTATCTGCAACAGCTCACTATGCTGTGTCTGTCTTGCCAGTATCTTGTGAACAGAATGGGGTGCTCCTTCTTCCAGAGCCTTTATGCTAGGGATAAGGAAAGTAAGCAGATCTCCATTTCTAGTTTTATAAATAGAAAGTCATTGGCTTCACTGCCATGCAGTTCAGATGTTACGCTGGGCAATCCTGCAAATATTCTAATCAGTTATGTATGCAAGGCATTGCACACTTATTGATCACTCTGTGAGACAAGACACCTTGGGGTGTGATAGTGCCATATCATAGGATATGATTTGTTTGAAACTGTGCCACATATGCAGTGCCTCGTCATGCACCCCCACTGCACGAGGTCTGTCAAACAGCAGTGTTCACACAGCAGTGGGAAAGTGGGTATTCATCTTACCCCTGAGCATTCTTCATTTTGCAGTAAATTGACTTGCTACACATTTGAGAGACATCCTGGAGCACTTTAACCACGATGTCGTTGAGCTATTTCCATACAACCAGCCTCAAGAGGGGGTCAGTGGGTTACTGTGTGTCACGTCCCACCAGGCAGGCAAACGGGGGAGATTCAGACCTGTCTGTCCCGTCCCAGGAGATGGGTACGCTTACAGTTAACCTTTTCTACCTGCCCCAGGGGACAGGTTAACCCTCTCTTAGCTAGTCTCTTTTAACACCCACACCGGTGAGATGAGTTTCTATAATCCTCTGAGCAGTACTCGGGAATAACGGTTACCCAGGAGGCCTGAGCAAAGCACAATTGTACTTAAAAGCCAGTACTATTATAAAGCTTGCAAAAAAACCCCACACCACACTATATATTCAGAGAAACTCATTATAATTGGTAGAAATTAGCAAAACTGGAAACACTGTTACTATTATGTAGTGAGAATAAGGTTAGAAGTTGAGAGAGACAGATTGAGAAAGAGAGAAAAAGAGAAAATATAAGAAGAGATCATCACCCAGGGATCCAGCATAGGTCATCATCAGGTTGTAGCTTGGATGGTGGGCACGTGCCAGATGTCCCGAATCTGCATTACGCTCCCTGGCCCCACCCTTCTGGGGAGGCTGAGCATATCTTGTGCAGACTCAGTGTTCAGTTGTAGAGTGTTCTGGAAATGAGTCTGTGGGGAATGGAGGTCCCAGTGATCATTTGACTGGGCTGATGGAGCAGTGACCTCACACAGGACCTTAGCAAGAAGGTGCTCCGATTCCACAGGGCTTATCTGTCACTGTTCCTTATTGGATAAGGACAAGATCCTGTTTATCAGGGTGGCTACTGCCTGAGGAGCTGCAGGGACAGTGACCAGATAGTTTATCAAATGAGGACCCCACCTGAGCATAATGTCCAGTTTGGCAGAGCGGCTGCTTGGAGATCAAGAGCCTACAGGCCCTCACAGCCTTTGGATGACAGGAGCCCTAGTCCAATGCTTTGCAGATGCTTGCAGCATCAAGCCCCTTGTGAGGTGAGACCCAGCCCACAAAATGTTACCCTGCCTCTGCAGGATCTGTTACCTTGCAAGGCAGATTGTTTGAGACAAACCACTCATTCCAGTTCCTGTGAAACAGTATTTCGAGCAATACACTGTGGTACAGCAAAACTGCCTAATCCTACAAGGTTTGTTACTCCTTGGGAAAATAAAGCTCCAACTAAGCACAACTAGGGGAAGCAGAATTTGTGCACATGCCTGTATAGACTGTGATACAGCAGTAGCCCTTGTAAGGCCTGGTAAGAACCTTGTGGAATGAGATCCTGCACCAGCTAGGAAGCTGTTGGTAGGCTGGTGTGTATCAGTACCACTGTAAATACTGCAGCAGTTTTCCTAAGGTTCTGAATGATTCCAGACAAGGTAGAAGACATTTTTAATACTCTGGGTTTTGCCCTTGCATTTTCCTGTCATTTATCTTTAATTCTTCGAGCATTGTTTGCCATTGTATGTAAACACTACTTTCAGCATGGACTGATACACTCTGGGGCATCCACTTTATAGCAATGTTAGAGGATACTACTTTATTTGGTTTCCTGACAGTTTCCTGTCTGTTAAGGATTATGAAAAATACAATTCTGAACTATAAATGTCTGTCATTATGGCTATTCTTTCCATTGACTCTGAGTTTATAGTGGTTGACTCTTGATAATGTTATTGTCAATACTGTATTACTGGCTAATAGGAGAGAGTTGAGGACATGAACATTATTTCAGTACACACGTGCCAGGAAGCATGACACACATCCGTTGCAATCTATGTGTGTAATTTGCTCTATCAAGTGTCTCATGAGACAGGTAAACACTACAGCCAGTGAATGGCTACAGTAGTAAGTGTAATCTTGACATGAAGTTTGTCCAAGTATGTGAGTACTCTGGCACATGGGACTGTAACAGGTTTCTACACATACATGATACAGTAGTGGAAACATGATGTGTGATCCCATGAACAGATAACTGAGATTATTGCAAGTGCCTCTGACAAATTATTTTACACTGGTAGCTAATCATACATAAAAGTTGTTAGATCTGGTGTTCTATCTGAGCTGGATATCTGGGTGACTATAGAAGTTTATCCTGCTGTAACTTTGTAGCTGGATGTTACAAATTAATAGCTGTTAAATTCTGAAGAACAACATAATTATTTGCAGCTATTTTGGTAATGTCTAGTGATGCTAGGAATGTTCTAGTTGTTTCATTCCTGCAAAAGAAAAGGCACTGTAAAATTTTAACAGTAAGAGATAAAGTAAGAAGAAAAGTGATGGGAAAATAGGCCTCAGTGAGTTTCAGTATAGCATTTACCTTGAATAACGTCATGTGATGAAGCAAATACCCTTCCATCCCCTTCATTTGATCTGATTCCAGTTGGTATGATTCCCCCTCTCCAACCCTCACTGGTAAGACCTTGCTGGTAGTCATTGAGAAAGCCTGATGTTGTCCCAAGTTATCATCCAGGAATTTAATGCATTTTTCAGATGCTAGTCTTCCTTTTTCTGACAGGTTTTTTGACCCTTTGTCATCACATTTTATTGTGTTATTTATAGGACAAAAGGATCTGTAATTTTTTTAGTTCCATAATCTTCTCAATTAAGGCTTACTATAACACCTGTTGTCTGATGCATTTAAAAGCATTTAAAAGTAAAATGTAGTTTGGTATCACCTCTTGTCTTCATACACTCCAAACTTCTAGATATTCCCAATGTGTATTGAGGATTACATTTTAAATTAGGTGAAATGTCATTGATTATTTCCAAAATTAGCATGCTTTCCTACTTTAGAAATGTTTTCAAAACCTGGAATAAATGCATTATACATGAAACAGCTACTGAGGAAGGAGGTCATTTCCTACATCTAACCAGTGTAGGAAGCATCTTCAAAGCGACTCTAAAGATGTCTTCACCTATAAAACGTGTGTTAAATTAAGAAAGACTGAAGACTGTTACCTGGAAATGTTCAAAGATGAGATGATTCAGCAGCATTAGAAATGCGAGTGAGGAGAGGGATTACAATTGTAGGCAGAGGAGCTGACTTTGGAATGGGAAAGTTGTGCTGAAAAGGGTTTATCTTGGTGTCCTTCACAGTGTGAAGAGCAGGATTCATAAATCCCAGAATGGCTGAGGTCGGAAACACCTCTGGAGGTCATCTAGTCCAACCCTGAAAACAGGGTCAGCTAAAGCAGGTTGCCCAGGACTGTGTCCAGTCTGGTTTTGACTATGTCCAAACATGGAGATTCCACAACCTCCCTGGGCAACCTGTTCCAGTGTTTTACCACACTCACTGTAAAAAGGTGTGAGGGGTTACTGTTTAAATGGAAATTTTTGTCTTTCCATCTGGACCTGTTGCTTCTTGTTCTTCCACTGGGCACCACTAAGAAGAGACGAGCTGCCTTCTTTACTCTGCCCCCATCGTGTATTTAATACTTTCTCACCTTCTTCAGGCTGAACTGTCACAGTTCTCTCAGCCTCTCATTAAATTAGCAACAGTCCAACCCCTTAATCATCTCTGTGTCCCTTTGCTGGACTAGCTGCACTATGTCCATGTCTCTTGTCCAGGAAAGCCCAGAACTGGACCCAGCACTCCAGACGTGTCTCATCAGTGCTGAGCAGAGGGAAGGATCCCCTCCCTCTGCCTGCTGGCAGTGCTTTTCCTGATGCAGTCCAGGGTGCTGTTGGCTGCCTTTGCCCCAAGGATGTACTGCTAGCTCACGTTCAGCTTGTCTTCCACCAGGACCCCCAGGTGTTTTTATGCAGTTTTTTTTCCAGCTAGTCAGCCCGCAGCAAGTAGCGATGTCTAGGGCTATTCCTCCCTAGATGCAGAACTCGGTGCTTATCTTTTTTGATCTTCATGAGATTCCTGTTTGACCACTTCTTCAGCCTGTCAAGGACCCCCTGAATGGCAGTACTCACTGTATCAATCACTCCTCCCCCCATTTTTTTTTTTGTCACCTGCAAACTTGCCAACTGCCCTCCACCTCAATTTTGTGATGCTGGTCACAAGCCTTTAAGCCCAGTAGCTCAGCCAGCTTTCAGTCTGTCGTTTCCCCCCCCCCTCCCCGATCACTTATCTAGGCCATAATTCATCAATTTGCTAATGAGGATGTTACAGGAGTGAGTATTGAAATTCTTGCTGAAGATAAACAGTATCAACTGCTCTTCCCACATCCATCATCTTAGTGATTTCATCATAGAAGGCTGTCAGGTTAGTTAGGCATCATTTTCTTTTCATAAGTCAATGCTGACAACTCTAGATCTCCTTTTGTGTGTGTGTGTCTTTAATGTGTTTGCAAATGGTTTCCAGTGTTATTTGTTCCACCCCCTTCCCAAGGATAAAGGTGAAGCTGACCAATTTGCTGCTAGTTGCTTTGAATGACTTCTGGAGGAGCACAGCCCAGCCAATGCTGGCCAGTTAGGCTGTCCCTACAACAGTAACAGAACAGTGCTTTTTTGCTCATCTCAGGCATGTTATTATATACATGCCACAGAGATTTCACTCCAAGTTCCTTATCTGTCTAATTATACCTACTCCAAAAGGCAGCTTTTGAAAGTGGAAATTATATTTTTAATGGATCTGAAATGTTTCTTACACTTTTCATATCTGAAAATGTGTCAGGAGCAGGCTGTTGTATAAAATCTTCATGAATTAAAGTTTTTTAAATAGTCTTGCTTAACAGTCACAACTAGTCATAGTAGACATGACCCTTATTTCTCCTCAGTAACAATTTTGAGTAGTACCTCACCTGTCATTACAAATTATAAAGCTAATCTGTGCTGATTTCCTATGCTAAGCAAAATTACCTTACTGAAAAAAATGAAGAGTAATTGCTTTTAAATAGAAATTCTGTTTTAACTGACAGTCTCTGGATATCAGTGAGACAAGTTCTGTAAGGACAAGTAATTTATTAGACTGTCTGGTACAGTAGAAAAAAAGGCAGGATTTATTAGGCAGGAGTGGTTTTGTGGAATTCTTAATAGCAAAACATAGTTTTAGTCTGTACTGAGTCATGGACAAAACTAAGACAGGGAGGTAAGATTGCCATTTACTACCAACAAGCCTGAAGGACCCTCAGTAGAAGATTTCAGTGAGTCCTAACTACCTGAAAAGTTTATACAGTGGATTTCTGAGGATTGTGAAGTAGAAAGGCTTGGGATTCATGAGGTTCTCTATTTTGAAATTTCCATTTGTGCCATTAAGTAAATTTACCTATGAATTATCAATTAATACATTGTGAAGTGGACATCTTGTACCTTTTGAAAAAGTCATTCTGCACAAAATGAATGGGGGAAGAAGCTGACCTGGTACATACTGGGGAAAACTCTCTTTTCAGCTGGGAGGGTACAGGTGATACCTCTGTTCTTACTTGGGAGCTGGAGAGGTCAGCAGTGAGGAAGTATTTGATAACTTGCTGAACTGAGCCCTCAACTCCAGTTAGACAATAAACTGAGGGCCTTTACTGGATGGGGATTTTGCTGTACTGTAGAAATTACACCAGAAGTGCATTATGTCTCCATCAGTGTTGCTTTAAAATTATGTAAAATGTATTCTCTTAACTCCAGTGATTTTTTTTTTAAATTTGATTTAGACCTGAAATGGGATTCACCTGCTCTAGTCATAATTCATCTCCTTCTCCCCAACACCTGCTGGTCTATGAGTTCAGACTGATCTTCAGGTACTGGCTTGCAACTGTTAATAGAGTTACAGTTTATTCAAAAAAGTTCTGAATGTTGCAGATAAAATGCAGTTAATTTAAGTAGCTATATAATGAAAAGGCTTTTTTTAAAAAAATTATTTTACAATGGACAGATTTATTACTTGCTGAAAGTGGAGACAGCAGCTTGAGAAGGAAATACCTAGCAGTAACCATTGAAGCAGTTCATGTCCCATGGAGAAGCCGGAGTAGCAGTTGAACCTTTGGGCTCATCAACACCCTCACCCACAGCTGCAGTAAGTAAGGCTTGGGAAGGGCTCCTCTACCAGGTGCGCTTAGGTACTACCTCTGAGTTTTGGTTGTACCATTCTAACAGCTTTTTTTGAGTCCTCTACTGGGGACAGTCGAGTTCTTTATTTTCTTCCTTCTTTTTCATGATGGTAAGTTTTGTGTTTTCTGTACTTCAAGTGAGTAACCGAGTGGTAAGGGATGTTTACGCTGCTCAGTAATGCATCTGTGAATGTTGTTTTCAAGGTTAACACCGAACTTCATGGTTTGAGCAAGTAATAGATTAATCTAGCTATTTTTTACTTTAAAAAGTATTGATTTGGAGTGTTTGAACAGATTAAGCTTACTGGGGCTTTGGATTTGCTTTGACTGCTGTTTCCTTTTAAAAAAGAAAAAGATTATTTTAAAATAGATTTGTTATTTGCCCAGTAGATATTTGTGTATCAGAGAATGCTGAAGCTTTTTTAAATTCTAATAAATTCTGATGTACTTCACATTAGTTTTAAAACTCTCTTAAAGCCTGTAGTGTATCAGAGCTAGAATAATACTCATATCTAAACTCTTTACATGAAGGAAAATGAGGTATCCACAGTGCTGTATTTTTGTTTGTAATGGAACTTCTAGTGTTACATCCTTTATCTGGTTTTGCCTATGCTTTTAAAAACCTTATGATACCTTCCACGTTCTTAAGATACTTAAATTTTAGAGAAATGATTAGAAGAAAATCTGTCTACAGAAGTAGACTTTTATTGTGTGAAACTAATTTATGATCCCTAATGAATCTAATTGAAGCATATGTGAAAAGAGCCTCATACTTTCTATATCTTATAAATTAAGGAATGTTAAATTCTTCTTCCCAGCGTTTTGATGTGTAACTCGTAATCGTGATTGTTTGGGTTGGCAGTTTTGTGTTAGCCTGGTATACTAAATGTGTTCTGGAAATATACCTTAGTTTTCATACCAGGGTCTGTGTTTTGTTAAAAATACATGCCTGGTCTGAAAGTGACCTATTTTATTTTTTCTTCAAAGAAAGAAAATAACTTGATTATTTCCTTCCACTTTTCATGCTTCTTTTAGCTGTTCTTGGAAAATGTTACAAATTTGGTTACTTCTAGTTGTCTGATACAGGTAGGGAATTAACACTGGAGAGCACAGCACACACGATGAACTTGTTCTGTCACAGAGAATTTGTGTGCATGAAATTGAGAAGTGCCAGTAGAAAACCCGTATGTGTCTGGTTCTCTTCCTCTAACCCTCAGATTTGTTTTTATTGTGTTGGATACCTTGGAGCTTCAGGTTTAAATTGTCAGTGAGAAATATCCTCTCCATACTCAGGGGCTTCTATTCCATGGCTGGTTCGCCTTTGGAAAGGCTGGTGATACCTTAGAAGCAGAGAGAGGATTTATCAGGCAAAGCGTTGTTGCATTAGGAAATGCTACATGTGAAAGTCTAAAAATGGAAGGTAACGTCAATCCTAACAAGGAGAAAATACTGTATGAGGGAGGCAGATGCTGCTATTAAGCTGGATGATTTTGGCATTGTTAAATTACTCAGAATGGTAGGAATAATAAACTGAGTGGGAGTGTTAGAGAAATGTGATAAGGGGAAAGAACTGAAGTGAGTTGAAGAAACACAGTACTTGCACAGCTGCGTTTTTCCCAAATAATGTCAAGTTCCAAATGGTCACCTAAATAATGATTCTCAGTGGCAGTTTATGCTTGCTTTTATGATTGAAATGAATCCTGAGAGGTAGACAGAACAGGAGGAATTTTAGAGAAAGCTTTTGCAAAGGGGCATCACAAAGCACGAAGGCTTTTTAGTGAGAAAGAGGTGACAGATTAGACTTACTGCCTGCTTCCTATTTGTATGAAGCTCAGTGAGGAACAAAAAAAAAGTTTCTCTGTATGATCTTGGAGATATGGACAAGGAACTAACGTGTAGTAACCTTGTTTTGAAGAGGCAGTGGAGAGCTGTAGGGACAGGAGGGATGCACACCATATTGCGGCCTGTCAGAAGTCATGGTTAAGGAGCCTACAGTAGTCCGTGGTACCTGATAAATAGGATTAAATACTGAGAGTGGAAAGATGGTATTTTAAAAAGTGTGTTGACTGAATGAATGAGACTTAAAACTCTGTACTTTGACTACCTCGTCTGATATGCAGGTACCTATTTATCACGTGCACTGTTAGTGGTGGTGTCTTTGGCCTTGAAACTCTTAAAACTAGTGCTCAAGCCTGAAAAAGATGATAGAATAGCAGAATTAGATTTGAACTGTAAAATAAAAACTGAGTGAGGTACTAGAATCATGTAGTAAAAAACCCTCACTAGTTCTGACCTGATGGTGGAGAACAAATGAATTGCTGAGATGTTATGGTTTTCAAATAAATTGGAATGACTTTGAGAGAACTGTATCTGGTTTTCTTAGACAACTTAGCTTCTCCCCATGAAAGCACAAACATGAAGCATATCAAAAAGAAAAGATCTGGGCTTAGGTCTAAGAAAGATAAAAGAAGATGTAATGTTTTAAAAAGGCAGTTTTGACTGCCAAGTAGTTGGAAGTTAGTACGCTCTGTTAAGTACTTTGTCTTGTAGTATAAATGGAACCTGCTTGCTCCTGTGAGCAGAAGTAAAGATAATGCTTTTCAAGTATTTAATTCAAATCTTGTAGTTGTTCCAATACATTTTTCATTGCCACTAAACAGCATGTGCAAATACACAAAATGCGATCCCATAAGGCATCTCTTGTATCCTGCATAGGAGAAAAGTCTGTGGAATGGTGAATTGTCAGCCATGTGGAGAGGTGGTCAACAGCCACATCTGCTCAAAGTGTTCCTTGTCTCCAGCCTTTGTAGGAAAGCACTGTGCTCTGTGTCATATTGCACTCAAATACCACCCCTCTGCTTCCGCTATTGCACGCAGTCATTAAGGGGAAGTGTCACTGGTGGGACAGATTGCGGCTCTGTGAGTGTAAAATATTTACCTTTAGAGTTTTAAATACACCTTTTTAACAACAATGAAAGTCAAAGCATTTGGCGTGTTCACTGTTGCCTTGTCAAGTGGGTGTCAGTCACTGTTACAAATTTAGGCTAAGTGAAGCCTTTTGGCCTCATGCAACCAAAGGATGTGACACGTGGTGTTTTTGATTGGCATCTATGTAGTTGAAGAATGAAGAAAAAGACATGTATTCTGCAAGAGCAGAAGTACCACCCAGGCTGCCCGAAGCAAAGGATGCCATCTATGGAAGCAGAGAGAACTGCTGCTTCCTGCGAGTCATTGCAGCAGTGGTTTGGATTAGTGCTGAAATGCCTGAGGGAGGTTTCCTTCACGGGTTTTAAATATCAAACATCATTTTAGAGAGAAAATGAGCACAGAGCTTCTATGTATCTTACAGAGCAGAAGCAAAATGCTGTGCGTGTAAGAAAGCTGTTGAAAAAACAATGCTTGAAATACTTTCTCTGACAGGTATTTGCAGTCACTGCTGTTTTCTGTAAGGAGGAGTGAAGCGAGGCAGGGTACTAGCAAAACTTGGGTACCTTCGCGCTCCATGTTGGCTCCTTGCCACTTACTGCTAGCATAGGTTAGGGCCGCATGGTTTGCGATACGACAGGGTCACCGCCAGGGCACCTCGGCGGCCGGGGGGCCGCTAACAGTAGCGGACTGGTGGTCTTTGGGGGGCGGTTGTTTACTTCTAGCAGAAAGATATGAAAACTGCGTTTAGAAGTTGAATTGCAGGGAGCTGAGAACCTGATGGCCGAGGGGCAGAGCGGGGTGTCCGCCGCCGCTGCCGGCGCGGTGCAGCCGAGCGGGGGCGCCCTCGGCCCGCGCACCCCGCGCCGCCGGCCTGGGCAGAACCGTGGCTCGGGTGGAGGGAGGGGAAAAGCGGAGCAGGCACCTCCGTTTCGTACTCAGCTCACGGTTCAAGGTCAGGGCTGTGTAAACTGCCGCACAAAGGCTCCTTTCAGGAACGGGCACGCCGGCTTCGCGGCCGCCCGCACAATCCTCCATTCAGGCGGTGACCCCCAAGGGGCCAGGCGTGCGCGACCCTGGCCCCGGGCGGCCGCCGCACCGCCAGGCCCGGTCGTGCGCCGTTCCCGAGAGCTCGGCAGGGCGGGCAGCCGCCCTGGGCAAGCGGGGCCGGTGGCAGCGAAGCGCTGGTTAGCGCCCCATCCCGCACCTCCGGTGCTCCCCGGCTGTCCTCGCCTCCCCTCGCCGCTCCTGCCCAAGCCCTCGGTGTTATTTGCATATTGCCCGCCCAGCTCGGATTTCACTGGTGGAGATGGTCTCGGTCGGCGTCGCTGATTGGTGCTTCTCCCCACAGGTCATTTGCATGCGGCGGTGCGGGCCGCCCGGCAGACCTGCGGCGGAGAAGTTGAGTCGGAGCCGTGGCCAAGTGTCCCGCCGAGCGGCTCGCGCGGAGCCCGCCCCGCCCCGCGCCCTCCGCGGGCCCCGCGCGCTGCCCGGGCAGCAGGCGGAGCGCAGCGCAGCAGGCGGAGCGCAGCGCAGCAGGCGGAGCGCAGCGCAGCAGGCGGAGCGCAGCGCAGCAGGCGGAGCGCAGCGCAGCAGGCGGAGCGCAGCGCAGCAGGCGGAGCGCAGCGCAGCAGGCGGAGCGCAGCGCAGCAGGCGGAGCGCAGCGTCGCGGCTCTCGACCAGCGGCTGCCGCCAGCCGTCCCTCTCCAGGCGGAAGATGGCTGAGAGCAGCCTCCCTGCGGGATGGAGGTAGCTGGCCCTCGGCGGAACCGGCGTGCGGGGAGGGCTTCTACTCGCTGCGCTGCAAATCCTCCCGCGCCGCTGGTGGGGCGGGCGGCTCTGGCTCGGTAGGCGCAAGAGGACTCTGCCTCAGCCTCACCTTTCGTGCTCTTTGCGGTTGACTTAACCTGTCTTTCCTATGGCTGGGATATACAGCTCTACTCTGAAGACCCTGGAGGATTTAACTTTGGACTCTGGTTATGGGGCAGGGGATTCCTGCAAGTCCCTTAGTCTCTCTTCTTCCAAGTCCAATTCCCAAGCCTTCACCTCTTCTCAGCACAGAGGCAACTGGTGGTACTACTCGGGCTCCATGAACAGTAGGAATAATAGCTGGGATACCGTGAACACTGTTCTGCCGGAAGACCCTGAGGTTGCAGATATCTTTTCCAAGTGTCCTAAGCTGCCGGATCTAGAGGAATACCCTTGGACTGATGAAGACATTGGAAAAATACTCCGAAAAGGGAAGGGAGATGTCAATACTAGAACCTTTTCTCAGGAAGCTGTCAGGCGGCTCTCACAGTTACTGAGGCGCGCCTTGATCAGGGTCTCCAGGGAAGCTCAGCGGCTCAGCGTCATGCACTCCAAGTGCACCAGGTTTGAGGTGCAGAGCGCTATCAAGCTCATCCAGAGCTGGTCGTTGTCAGAAAGCTGTGTCTTGGCGACTGTCAAGGCGCTCTCTCTGTACAGTATGAGTGCTGGAGATGGACTGAGGAAGGGTAAATCGTCTAGATGTGGCCTCACCTTCTCAGTGGGGAGGTTTTTCAGATGGATGGTGGATACCAGGATCTCAGTTAGGATTCATGAATATGCAGCCATCTCTCTAACCGCTTGCATGGAAAACCTTGTAGAAGAGATTAAGACTAGGGTTTTGGCAAGTCAGAGCCCGGATGGTGGAGGAGGGGAGATCTCAGCTGAAATCCTGGAGATGGTTATCAACAATGATGCTGAACTTTGGGGAGTGTTGCAACCTTACGAGCACCTCATTTGTGGGAAAAATGCTAATGGTAAGACCCAGCTTTTATGATTTCTAATCACACCAGCAAGCTTTACAGTAAGATCGTTGATTTATATGGACTTGGGGGTTTTTTGAGTTTTTCTTTCTTTTCATCTGGATTGCATCTTGGCTGTGGTTTCCATGTGCATAAAGCAGGACGATTTTACCCTGCAAGAATGATCCTGCTTCATTCTTAAGGTGTACCAGTTTATAAGGTGCAGAGGCTGTGGGAAACCAAACCCCATTGTCCTAACAAGCTTCTGTTGTCAGAGTTTTGACTGTAACTGGCATGTAAGCATGCTCCTCCATAATCACCAGATGAAATGTGTGTCCACAAAAAATACTATTGTTTTGAAACAAAATTTATATTGTAGTGAGTATCTTGTAATTTCACCTTAAAGATGCTGTTCCCACATCCAGCCTGGAGAGGGAAAACAATGTTATGTGTTTATTTTTTCTTTGTGGTAGTAAAATGCAGTTTCTGAGCACAAGCCTTCTAACTGAGTGTTACTGAGACTTCCTTCTAGTATAGCAGAAACCTGTGTTGTAATTACACTTGTGCAACAAACAAGAGCTTGTGCTTAACTTGCCAAAGTGAGTATGTAGGATGGTGCCTCAGTAATGAGAGTAACGTAGCATGAAGGTACTACCCCTGTAATTTATTTAAAAAACAGACTTTTTTGAACTGTTAAGCAAATAGGCAGATAGAGGAACTCTGGCGTCTTCCTGTGGGACTGAGGAGCAACTTGAAAGGCTTAAGTCATGACAGTTCTGTTAAGAAGCTGTGCTGTTTATATTGCATTGTCACACTGAAGAGTACCATATTTTTTCCATGGAAAACTTAGAGAAACATTCAGTTTAGAAAATGATTCTGTGTACCACACACACAGTTTCATGACTTCTGCTGGCCTCATTGTTACGGTCAGATATTCCATGCGTAATACCTTTCGGATTTAACTCTGTAAAACCAAATGTCTGAGCCCTCCTCAAAAGATAATCTTGTGACTGGAGGCAAGTGAAGGAGTGAGTTTTCTTTGTGGAAGAAGTATACCATAGGTGAATGTTAGTAATGAAGAGCTTTAGCAGAGAAGGGCTGACTCAGCATCTTCTCCTTGGCTGCATCGATTTCCTGCAGATCTCTGATAACAAAGCAATAATGTCATGACCCAGATCACCAATAGATAGGTGCAGTGACTATCCCCACTGGGTCAGCCTGGCTCAAATTCCAGCGGAAGAGGATGGCTGCTATTACGATGCTCACAAACCCCTTCTTGTGCACTCCTGTCTGCCCTCTGTCCACTGGCAGCGTTACTGAACGTATGTGAAATAAACGTGAGGAGCCCTTTGGGATGTGGTCTTGGCACTGGTACAAGACACAACTGTAACTTAAAGTCAAACACAGACATCTGCTTTTTTAACTGCAAGCTCTTAGATAGAAGACTGTAAAGATATAGGGATATCTTCCCCTTTGTCAGAACACTTGTTGTAATTCTCTGCGTACCAAGGGGCTTTTTTGTCACCAGGCCCAAAAAGAGGACTCTGTTGCCTCCCTTGTTCCTTACAGAGGGAAGCTGGAGTAAAAGACCCTGTAAAGTAAAATGTGTGTTTCAGCTGTTCTCGGCTCAGTGCTTCTACCACACAGGTTCTGTGTGTAAAATGGAGAGGAAGAATCAGTCCCCTGCTCTGAGTCCCAGAGCTCTTTTTTTCGTTAAGAGAAATCTTCTTGAATAATTGCAGTGAATGAACGGAAGCTGGTGTTCAGTGGAAACGTGAGTGACTGTGTGGGGAAATGCTTATAAATATTCAAACCACCAAATGGTCAGTTATGATAACGTTTGTGTAGTGCAATACCAAGCTGTCACTGGCCACAGAAGGATTGGCTTCTGTTCCCTCTTTTGTTGTTCTTGTCTTTCAGATCAATTCTGTCAATAATTTAATGCATTTTTAAAGTCTGAAAATTGAATAAAACTGCACATGAAGGTATCCTGTGATTTCCTGTGACAGTCTGTCACTGGTATTTTACCTGATGCAAGTCAGTGAATCTTCTAAATGGCTTTTCTTGCAGTTTTAAGACCCCCAAAAGGTTTTATATGGATGCAAAAAGCTTGAAATACCTTCTTTATTCTTTATCCCTGTAGGAATTGTAAATTAGTAGTATTCATATCATTCTCCATAGTGCTTTCAAATGATGTTGTGTTTTGCATTAATTTAAATATGAGGTAGATCTACTAGTAAAATAGCAGGATTTATATTTATGCCTGTAAAAGGAGCAGGAAAACTTGCTTTACGGTCACTTTTGTTTCTTTTACAGTAAGAACATTTTAATGGCATACTTGTAAATTGTGAACTTGGTGTATGTTCGTGGGGTTTTGTTTTATGGCACTTAGTTTGATGCTAGAGATAAAAAGCACTTAGAGGTTATGTTCTAACTCCAGTCAAACATTGCAATCTCCGGATGAAAGAGTGGCAGTGTACTATGCAGAAGATTGCACTGGATTATCATAATGGACCTTTCTGGCATTATGATCTATTGAATACAATTTTCATTATTAGATCAGCATAGAATGCTTCTTTTGGAGTCTAAGAAACAGTAAGTAAATACATAAATCTTCATAAATTCTCAAGAGACTGAGATGTAGACCCGTATTTCTTCAGTGGCTGATCTCCCATCAAAGGCAGGGGTCCAGTCAATGTTCTTAAAGGCTTTGGAGGCTGAAAGCTTAATATTCTGTATTGTAACAAATGTGTCTTAATCAACACCTGGTGTATGGAGGGTAAAGTTTAGAACTTTGTAAAATGCTTAAGGGGAACTTAAATAATACTGAATAATAATCTGTGGCTTATTTATTTGCCCTCACTGTGAAGCTGTTCTTTAATCATATATTCGCTGCTTCTATGAGATGCTTTCTGCTGTTAGTGTGAGTTCTGACTGCATGCTTGGGGCTTAGTCTTTCTGCCTTGGAAGGAGGATGTTAGGTAAGCTTGTGGCCATCAGGCTAAGTGCAAAGCTCTCTGGGTATGTTAATGCCTCCAAGACTGAAGTCTTACCAGTCAGAGTCTAGGTGGGATGTTGTAAAAATAATTCAATGCAAGCTGGAAAGAAAATGAAACAAAAGTTGCAACAATGATAAGCAGCTACTGAACAGCATTGCCATTGCAAGCTTTTTTTTAAAAAAAAAGAAAAAAAAGCCATGTATGTTGGAACACATGTTTTATTTTCTGTTCTTACTTAGATTGAGATTGCAGTAGAGAATGCATCCGGTAGATTCACAGGGATTTGGAGACATGCTCATTTGGAATATTAGTCTATTCGTTTCAAACAATTGTTGGGAGATGAAGAGAAATCTGACCTTACCTTGGAACTGTGACTCTTTACTTGATGCTTCCGTGTTTGACAGGTGCATGGTTCATTAGAATCTGAACTGTCAGCACTGCAAATACGTTTTGATATTATTGCCCTATTAACTACAGTGCTTATGTTGTATTAACTATCTGGTTACTGCAGGACACTCCTGCGACAGCAAATACACCTGCTGTGCTGTTTAATGCATCAGCACATCCTGGTGTTCTGTAGATATAAGTGTTGACAGATGTTTTTGCAAAGAAAAAAAAGAAAAAAAATTCTTCACATACCTCTTAGCCCAAACACTTGAAGTTCTCTGTGGGTGACCTAACCCACAAATCAGCCAGTTAATTTGCTCGCTTGATGAGGAGCAGAAGCAGTATCTGAAGTTCTACTGTGTCTTGAGACAGTTTTCTCAGAAAGGGTTTGAGGGGAAAAATGTGTAACTTTTCCTCACTGTGGGAGGGAATGATTTGGGCTCAGTAAAATTAGACCAGGGATTAATTTCCTTATCTCTGATACTAAACTCTGTGGCACACCCTTCCAAGTGTCAAGCAGGAACTTTAGATTTGGTATCACTAACCCCATTTTCTTTTATATTTCTCACTGCACCAATATAAGTTAAGAATTACAGCTGACTAATAGTAAAGGTTTTTTTAGAGCTATGCCATTGTAATAATTCATTGTTAGAGTTATCAAAATGGTCTGAAATAACTTCTTTATTATTTCAATGTACTCACAGTACTGTACTGACATCCAGCAGGAAAATAAAAAGAATGACATTGTAGTAAATAAAAATGCCCTTTTATCACAGAATCACAAGGTTGGAAAAGACCTTTAAGATTATCAAGTCCAACCATTCTCATCCTAAACTAAACCATATCCCTAAGTACCTCATCTACCCTTTTTTTGAACACATCCAGGGAAGGTGACTCAACCCCCTCCCTGGGCAGCCTGTTCCAGGCCCTGACAACTCTTGCAGTAAAAAATTTTTTTCTAACATCCAATCTAAACCTGCCCTGGCACAGCTTCATGCCATTCCCCCTTGTCCTGTCACCTGTCACCTGGCTGAAGAGACCATCACCTACCTCTCTATAACCTCCCTACAGGTAGTTGTAGGTGGTGATAAGGTCTCCCCTCAGCCTCCTCTTCTCTAAGCTAAACAGCCCCAGCTCCCTCAGCCGCTCCTCATAGGATTTGTCCTCCAGCCCCTTCACCAGCCTGGTTGCCCTTCTCTGGACGCGCTGAGAACAGAACAAACTGGTGTGCTCATAATAAGCCTCCTCAACTTTAATAAGCTACCAGCTTCACAACTATTCAGGGAAAAAACCCTTGCCTGTTGGAAGGGATGCACTTTGGGGAAGAGAGCTGCAAATATAATCAATAAGCTAAGCTGAGTGGAAGTACGAGGCTAGCACAACAGGTTGGTTTGCAAATAATTTACAAATAGAAATTAAATGCTTCTGTCTTCTGGGTCATCATATCTGAAGCAGTAGTTTGAAGTAATGTTGGGATTCCTGGCCAGGAGTATGATAGACCTACACCCACACTTCCATGTTAAACGAACTGGTTGTAGCTAGGATCTTATTTGAACTATAACCTCGTTCACCTCTGTACAAACGTACCCCCAGCATACCTTGTATCTTTCTACTCCTACACGTTCAACAACTTGGATTTATATCCACAAACCCACGGGGACAAATTCTTTAAATCTGAATGTTAGTGCTTGTATATACATGCTCACCTCTCCTACAAACTCAAACCATTAAGATGCACAAGTAAAAATACATCTGCAGATACTCATCTTGCTATGTTGAAGGGCAGATCAAGTAAAACTAAAATGCCTGGGTTTTTTTTCCCCTTACAGTGGGTTTTGTGTGTGTGTGTATATATAGATGTCATTTAGCGATAGCAAAGGAAAATGTTAATGAAGGAATCTTGTCGAATTAATCCTTCAGGTTGCTGACATTACACCATGGCAATAAATTTTGTGTCCTTTCAGTTCAGTTGCTTAAAGAGCAAGGGCTGGAGCTCCCTCAGCATATAACTCCCAGCAGCAAATGCTGATGTTTGGATTTCAGGTGGGATCTGTGTTGGTGACTGCTTATCCCTGTGAAACTGAGGAGCTAGGGCTACAGAGAGGGAACCTCTTGGAGAGAAAAGTCTGTGATCTGTTGTGTCAGGACTGAGATTTGTTGTTACTGTGAAAGCCAGGGGTTTGAACTGAGCAAATACTGTTCAGGCCAGAACAGAATTTTATCCTCAATATGTAAAACCCTGAGTTATAACAGGTGTTTTTTTGGTGTGTTTTGTTTTAATTTTTCAGGTGAAAGCTGCTTTAGCTCAAAGTTTAGCAGCAAACATCTGTGCAGTATTTGGATATTTGGAATACTCTTGCATATGTTTTTAGTGTGTTTGCAGAAAATGAAGAATGAGCTTTGAGTGTTCATGTTCTTAATAATATGATATGGTTGATGTACATCTTTTCTGATATTTGAGTAATTGAAATTAAATTGTCTCATTTCCAGTTTCAAGATCTTGTAGCGTACAGTCAGCCGATCTTTCTGAACTGAGCCATCAGAGTGGTTTTTTTCATGTACCCCATCTAATTTCTCATGTGATTTGAAACCTAAACTCAGCTGATCTGGGGAGAGTTGATGGTGGTTTAGTGAATTTCCCTAACTGGTTTCTAGCATTATAAATTGCCTTTCTTGAGATCAGTGCTCCCCCACTGTATGGATGTTGTATGTATTCTAGCTGTTTTGAAATCTTAATCCTACCTAATTTGGTGCTATTCCAAACCTAATTACAATTAGGAACACGGTATGGCAGTGAATTTTGAATACATTTTGTTTTGATGATGGGGTTGAGATGAAAGATCTTACACCAAAAAATCCTGTTTGGGTATTAATGTTGTTGTAACATTTTCATGTTGTAATCCTTTCTGCTCGTGTACCTGGTATGATTCAATTAGCCTAGTTAATGGTCCATTTAGAGCTTCCTTCCTTATCTTTCATTTTCCTGTCCCTTTCTGTAGCTTGGTGTTGTAATGCGTGGTTATGCAACACTGCAAGGGAGACAGTTAAGCTTATAAAGCCCTCCACAGTATGAAATATAAATTGTAAACTACTGAATGTACTTATTTATAACAGGCTGTGTAAAATTCATGGATGACACAATTACCGATTTGCAGAGAGGCCATGGGCTTAGGACTCAAGCACTTCAGTAACTTCAGAAAGAACTGAAGCTCAGAAGTGCCCGATTGCACTTGGAAGCTTAAGCCCAAGATCTTAATGTTGAACTAGAAGATAGCTCATTTTTAAAAAAGAACTTGTCTTACAGCAATGTATGAAAATGCAAAAACGAGGCCAAAGGTAATATTAATCCTGTGATCTTCACTAAGATTCTGGGTAATCCTTTTCTTAAAAGTGAAAGAAGCAGGTGTTTATCTTGAGGGATTTGTCCGTTGTGCCAGAAAAATTCAAGAGGAGAGAAACAGAGGCTTCTAAACACAGCAAAACCACTAGAGACTCAGAAGCACCCAGCAATCCTTCAGCAGTCTTTATTCATCTGAATGTTTGGAAACAAGATCAAAATTATTCTTTGTTTACAATTTAGCTCTCATTTTGCATTTAGTCAATGCTAAGCTTTTCAAATCAATATGTGTGGTCCTTATTTATAAACTTTTTCAGTTCATTCCAGGCTCATATCTGCTTTTGCAGTCTTACACTCTGGGCATTAGAAAACCTCTCTTACTGACCAAGTTGTACTCAAAGTGAGCAAATGGACCTTTTCTCACAATGAACTATGAGAATTCAGGCTGTTGGACAAAAGAATAATCATCACTTCTGGTGCTCTTGTTTTAATGGGATTAATTTCCATGTTAGTTTGAACAGAAGTGCCTAACATGACATTTGGTTAAATCTAAGCACGCTTGAGGCAATGGTAACACCAGTACAATGGTGGCTTCATGCTTTCTTAATTTGCAAGTTGGGACAAAAATATTTCAACTGATGCCTTCCCTTACAGAACAAGAGCTACTCTGGAAAAAAACCCAAACCAACTGCTGGATCTTACTGAGAACATCTAAGTCAATTTAAGGCTTTGTGCGTTTCTGAGTGGAGTTGTCTTGTTGGCAGTGCAGGTCTTATCGCAAGAAAGCACCAGTAGGAAGGGGAAGAGATGCACAAATGCTGAAAGGTTTGTTCCTTTCAGGCAAACATGTCCTGACTTAGGTCACAAATGAAGGTGGAGCAGTGAGCTCACATTGGTCCTTTGGGATGTTTGGCAATGGGAGTGAGGAGACACCAGGGCAGGGACAGGGCCAGCCATGGGCAGGGCATGGCTGAGGGTTGTTTGTCAACTGGTAATTCAGGTGTCTGCCTGCAGCCTGCTGGGTGGTGGTTGGAGCTTTTATGAGTGTGGAATATATGGGATAGAATTAATACTGTGAAAGTGACTTCTGGTGGAAGGGTAGGCTGGAACTGCTGCTGTCTCCAGGAGAGGAAACTAAAGATCACTCCTTTTAAGTTCAAGTTAATTTGAGTTCTGAGCTACAGAATTCTTGTCTGTTAAACTCTACTCGCTTGTGTGTTACTTGCAATTGAAAGTCCCTTAGAATTATAAACTTCCTCTTCATCTGCTCAAAACCTGGTACTTAATGATGTGATTTCATTAACTATAGTAGATCTAGCTTATGGTTTTTTTTTTTTGTGGTGGTCCTTTAGGAGCCAGTTGTTTGGGTTGGTCTTTACTATGATCTGAACATGAAATGTTCCTATGAAACAGACATTCAACAAAGCTGAGATCGTAGACTAACCTGTGAGAATTGTAGAATTGGGTCACAGGAATTGCTGTGAGTGTACTTACCTTCTTCCTGTTGACCAATCAACAACTGTCCGATGTTCTTCCTATGGGTTTGACGTGGACAACTCCTAGATTAGTTGTAAGCCTGAGCACTTGTCTGTCTTGTTCTGGTTGTTTAATTGTTACAGCCAGACCATTTCTTTTTTAAAATGCGTTTGATCTTCACCAGGCTACTTAACCTGCTTCATGGCTGATGTGAGAAAACTACCCACCAGCTTCTGGAGGTGCTGCAGGGTTTCATTCAGTCATTTGTGTGAAGTGCTTTTCAGTAGAAGGCAAAGCATCTTCTTAATCATCTTGGGTCGGTCTACGTCGTTCAAGTATTTCCTGTGAAGTGTTCTGTCTACACTAACGGTGCTGGCTTATGCATCTCTGGCTGCTTATTTTGTGCACATGTAGCTGTTTGCTAGGCTGTTTGGTTTGTAAAAGTGAAATTCAAATCTAATAATCTAAACTGATTATTTTTTATTATTTTTCTTTTTAAAAGAAAAAATCAGAGGAAAGCTAGAGACGTTTACAAGTGACCCAAGTGATGCTTTTTTTGTAGAGTTTCGGTACCGCAGCCATGCATCCGGAGACGACATCGGGCTCTCCCTGTCCAAAACCGGAAAAAGTCTTGACATAAGCCAAAAAAAAAAACCAAAAACCCAAAAAACCCCAAAAAACAAAACTCTGCAAAATGTGCTTAAGGAATTGCTGTAGTTCTTGAGTAATGACACCAAAATGCCTGAGATGATTAAGGGTATTTGTGGTATAATCATGGGCTGGAGACTAAGAACTGAAGCCAAATAAACATTTCAGACCAGCTTTTCAGTTCATGCATGTAGATTTATAAGAACTGATTAATTTGCTGTGGGGCTATGCAAGATCAAAGTAAACGTTGTTTATGATGTTTTGGGGATGAGAGAACAGGAACACTACAGAAGACAGAAATCTGCCTGTCCCATTCTTTAGTGTTTATAGTGTTACGGTCCATGCTGGATGCTTCTGTTGCTTTCATTTTGAGCCCAATCTGCAGTCTGTTGCCTTGGTCCTGGAGAATAAAAAAGAAAACATGACTGTGTTTATGCTGGAACTTACACATTAAAAAGACAAACATGCAGAGGCATAATTATGTATTATTTTCTTGATCCTATATAGCTCTGGGTTTTTTTGGGTTTTTTCCCTGATTAAATCCAAGATGACAGCGAATAGATTTTCTTCTAATATTTACATTTTCTTGCTTGTGAATAAAGCAGGCTACTATTTCAGCTGAAGGGCAAGAGCTGGATATTGGCAAATAGCTAAAGTACGGAATTCGGCCAGTTCTGCCTTGTTCTTTCTTCAAACTGTTTTGGATTTTTGATGTTTTAATAGCATTTAACAAAAATAACTTTCTTGTTGCTTGTGTTATTTAAATGACTTTCTGGTTCTCTGTGCAGCAAAGTCACATGTCCAAACTAGCAGATGAAAGGAAAAAACCCTGGTTTTCTAGTTGCTTTTAGACAGTTCGCTAATCTTTATTAGTGATTCCCCTTGGATGATCCACTGATGATCCTGCAGCTTCTTTTAACCCGAAATAGTGTGTATGTGTCAGCCTTCCTTGATAGGTGAAGAAGGGGTGTCAGGACATGATGTGGCTTGAGAGGGACAGGGACAGGAGTAGATGTGGTGTTCCTGGGGTAGGTACCCACATGTGCAGGCAGAGAACACCCCTTGGTGAGACGTTATGCCGAAATGTTGACTTGAAGTGTCTTTCTGGAGTGCTTTATTGTGTGTTGAATTTGGGAAGAAATGGTAGTGCAAGTCATGAGAGACATGAAAGGACTGGTGCACACTGTAAACCTGTCCTCAGGACTGCTCATCTGTTTCTTCATGACAAGTGGTTGAGAGCTTTCCTTATTTCTTTTTCACTTTTAGTTCTGTTTCCTGAGATAATAGCACAGGTCTAACCAATGCACTAGGGATGTATGTATGTTGTAATAATAGATAATATATATGGAAATACATTTCCTCTGTGGGGGTGGACATAATTTCTGTTTAATTGCACATTGAATTTCTGCTCTTTGCTTTGACTGTTATCTTCCTGCCACTACCCTCCCCCCTGCCCCAGCCTTCTGCACCCCCCTTATGGGCTCAACTTGCACTAGCAATTTTGTTTAGTCTAGAGATCATAAAATATCTCCACAGTTGAACTGATACAGTTCTATTGTGGTCTTAAGTATGGTTTCTATTACTTTTAAGTTGTTATATTTATGAAGCGTCTTTGGATCTTTTCACTGAAGCGATAGTTTAAATTAGAGTGGGGAGAAGATGGAAAACTTTAATAGTAAGCAATCAAGACATATAAGCTTTATTAGTTGTTCTTAATAAACCATTTCATTCTATTGTCAATATAGAAAAACTTCTAAAGCCTGTCTATGGGATCATGTATTTATTTTTTTTGCCCAGAAGTGTTACAAAATGTTCTCTCATGCTTTGCCAGCATACGTGGGAATTTTGGCTTGAACAAGTATTGTTTTTGTTTGAACTTGTATTTGAGGGTGATGACAGTAAGATCATCAAGTAGGAAATTTGTCAGAATTGTTGTCAATGAACTACTGAAAGCAAGCTCAGAATCCATGTGAGAAGTGCTGCCTGCTTTTAAGTTTAATCTTGCTGGAGCCAAAGGAATCATTTGCATTTGCTTTAATGGGGTTTGGATTGGTATCCAGAAAGGGTTTGTGAATCTCTCTGTTCTGAGTAATGCTTCTACCTGCTGTGGTGTAGGTGGGAGAAGGACAGAAAGTCAAGAAAACGAACCAGAGTTATGAACTGGGTTGAAGGGGAAGAATACAGCAGGTTTGTTTACCAGTGCTGAGAGCTGGAGAGTTCATTATGGAGTAAAGCAGTGATCTATGGATTTTAGTCTCTGATTCCTTATCACAGAATCACAGAATCACAGAATTGTAGGGGTTGGAAGGGACCTCGAGAGATCATCGGGTCCAACCCCCCTGCCAAAGCAGGCTCCCTAGCTCATATTGCTCAGATAGGCGTCCAGGCGGGTCTTGAATATCTCCAGTGAAGGAGACTCCACCACCTCCCTGGGCAGCCTATTCCAGTGCTCAGTCACCCTCACTGTGAAAAAGTTCTTCCGCATGTTGGTGCGGAACTTCCTATGCTCCAACTTGCAGCCATTGCCCCTTGTCCTATCCCCACAGACCACTGAAAAGGGGCTGGCTGATTCCCCCTGCATCCCCTGCTTCAGATAATTATAAACTTTGATTAGGTCCCCCCTTAGTCTTCTCTTCTCAAGGCTGAACAGTCCCAGCTTACTCAGCCTTTCCTCATAGGGGAGATGCTCTAGGCCCTTAATCATCTTCGTAGCCCTTCTTTGGACTCTTTCCAGGAGATCCCTGTCCTTCTTATACCAAGGAGCCCAGAACTGGACACAATACTCCAGGTGGGGCCTGACCAGGGCAGAGTAGAGAGGGAGGATCACCTCCTTTGACCTGCTGGCTACACTCCTCCTGATGCATCCCAGGATCCCATTGGCTCTCTTGGCCACCGAGGCACACTGCTGGCTCATGGCCAACCTGTCATCTACCAGGACCCCCAGGTCCTTCTCCACTGAGCTCTTCTCCAGCAGGTCATCCCCCAGCCTGTACGGATACAAACAGTTGTTCCTTCCCAGGTGCAAGACTTTACACTTGCTTTTGTTGAACTTCATCTGGTTTCTCACTGCCCAGCTCTCCAGCCTGTCCAGGTCTCTCTGGATGGCAGCGCAGTGCTCCTGCGTGTCAGCCACTCCTCCCAGCTTTGTATCATCGGCGTACTTGCTGAGGGTGGATGTTATTCCCTCATCAAGATCGTCAATGAAGATATTAAACAGGACTGGACCCAACACTGAGCCCTGGGGAACACCGCTGGTAACAGGCCTCCAGTCAGATTCTACTCCACGAATCACAACCCTCTGGGTTCGGTCCGACAGCCAATTCTCAACCCACCTCACTGTCCACTCATCTATCCCATGCTTTCTCAGCTTTGCTATCAGGATGTCATGGGAGACAGTATCAAAGGCCTTGCTGAAGTCAAGGTAGATGACATCCACTGCTCTCCCTCCATCTACCCAGCCTGTCATGAGATCGTAGAAGGCTATGAGGTTGGTCGAGCACGATTTCCCCTTAGTGAATCCATGCTGACTACTCCTCATGACCTTCTTCTCTTCCAATTGCTTGGAGATGGCATCCAGAACAAGCTGTTCCATTACCTTTCCAGGGGCAGAGGTGAGGCTGACTGGCCTATAGTTACTAGGTTCCTCCTTCTTGCCCTTTTTAAAGACTGGAGTGACATTGGCTATCCTCCAGTCTTCAGGCACTTCTCCTGTCCTCCAAGACCTGTCGAAGATGATAGAGAGCGGCTCAGCAATCACCTCCGCCAGCTCCCTCAGCACACGTGGATGTAACCCATCTGGGCCCATGGATTTGTGTGCATTAATCCCTTTGAGCCGCTCCTGGACCTCCCCTACTTGAACCAGAGGGAAATTCTTCATTTCCCAATCAGTCCTACTCTCATCCAGTGTCTGTGGGTCCCGGGGGGCCTTTGAAGTGAAGACCGAAGCAAAGGCGGCATTCAATATCTCCACTTTCTCAGCATCCCCCGTAACCAGGACACCCTCCTTATTCAGCAAGGGACCTACATTATCCCTGGACATCCTCTTACTGTTCACGTGTCTAAAAAACCCCTTTTTATTATCCTTTATGTCCCTTGCCAGCTTAATTTCCAAGAGGGCTTTAGCCTTCCTAGTTGCATCCCTACAGGCCCTGACCACATTCCTGTATTCTTCCCAGGTGCTCAGACCCTTTTTCCACGATTCATAGATCTTCTGCTTCTCTTTGAGTTTGCTCAATAGCTCCCTGTTCATCCATGCAGGTCTTCTGCCTCTCTTTCCCCATTTCCTCCTCAAAGGGATGCATCGTTCCTGTGCTTGGAAGAAGTGCTGTTTGAATGCTAGCCAGCTCTCGCAGGCTCCCATTCCTTCAAACAGCGTAGCCCACGGGATAGCCCCCATTAAGTGGCGGAGGAGATCAAAGTTAGCTCTACCAAAATTCAGGGTAGCTATCCTACTTTTTGGCTTGCTTCTTCCACCCAGGATCATGAACTGAACCATTTCATGGGCGCTTTGCCCTAAGCTGCCCCCGACCTTCACTTCCCTAACAAGTCCATCCTTGTTAGTGAAAACAAGGTCCAGCAGCCGCCCTCCCCTTGTGGGCTCCTGCACCATCTGTAGCAGGAAATTGTCTTCAACACACTGCAGAAATTGTCTGGACTGCATACGACTGGCCGTATTGCTTGCCCAGCAAATATCTGGGTAGTTGAAGTCCCCCATAAGGATCAGTGCCCGGGAACTTGAGGCTACTTCTAACTGTTTATGGAATGCGTTATCTACCTGCTCCTCTTGATCAGGGGGCCTATAGCACACTCCCACAACAATGTCCCCCATACCGGTTTGCCCCTTGATTTTAACCCACAAGCACTCGACAGAAGGTTCATCCTTCCCCAGGTGGAGCTCAACACATTCTAGGTGCTCTCTCACATAAAGAGCAACTCCTCCACCTCGCTTCCCTAGCCTGTCTTTCCTAAAAAGCACATAGCCATCCATGACAGTGTGCCAGTCGTCCAGGTTGTCCCACCACGTCTCTGTGATTGCGATGAGATCATGGCCCTGCGACCGCACAAAGATCTCTAGTTCTTCTTGTTTGTTCCCCATGCTACGTGCATTTGTGTAAAGACAGTTCAGTGGTGAAGCAGATGTAGGTATCCTCAACGGCCCACAGCGAGATTTCTGACAGGGGACTGGCAAAAGTGGCTCCACGGAGGAGTACTCAGGGCAGTCCACAGAATTTTCCCTACTCTCATGTGGAAAAACGTCCCCAAGTCCACGACTGTGCTGTTGGTATTTACCTCTTCCCACCGTCAACTCCCGTTGTGTCTCCCGAAGCCTAACCCTGGCAGCCGCCTTAATATCCCCTTCCCCCTTCCTAACTAGTTTAAAGCACGATCGATGAGCCCTGCTATCTCCTGGGCGAGGATCCGCTTTCCTTTATAGGACATCATAGCAAATGAATTATTTTGCTGATCAGAAAAGACTGTGTTCTTTCTGAAGCAGTTGCCAGGGCTCTTCTGGTGAAATCACTTGGATTGAGACTCTGTTTTTGTCTGAGGTAGTTTTAGTCTAGTGCTTTGTAATAAACTTAAGGCTTTGTGCCTCAAGGTGGGAGAAGTTTTGATGGTGACTGTTCATTTCTTGGAAAACCTGGATGTCCTGTCATGTGTGGGGGATTTAAAGCATCTATACACTGAAGTAGTTTTGTAGCTGCACTGGTGAGTGCAATGTGGTGACTGGTGCATTCTCATTAATATTATTCTTTAAAAAAAGCACGTCCTTTCCCCTCATCACCCCCCCTCCCCAGCCCCATTCTCTTGGGACAATGACAGATGCAGAGTCTCTTATTAAAGCTACTCAAGGAAGATTCATGTTTAACACTATACTTCCGAGTGGAAAGCAACCCTGGAATTGTTTCTGACAGCTTTTCCCTGGGTATATAATTTTGGGTCTCATTTTTGTTGTAGACATGTAGAACTGCAACTTGTGTTGTAAGTTGTTTTGTGTGATGATGTATGTGCTGCACATCCATAAATTTGGGGAGGGGGGACTAGTTTGCATTGGTTTTAAACAGTCACAGTGACCTGCTGGAATCGAGTGATAAAACTGTGAATTTTCTGTTGCCTTGACAGCAGTTCAGACTATCATTTTCCTTTTATAGTATGATGATGTATGTGTAAGGCTGTGTGACTGGGGGTTTTTATGTTCACTGCAGCAGGCCAGAGCTCCCCTAAGGCAAGCACAATTTGTAAAGTGAAATGAATATAATTTATTAGCATGAAGGTAACTCTTGCCGTATAGCCAAGACTTAGATAATGCATATGTTGTGGAAGAAGATACTAAACTGGCACAGGGTGTTTGGCCCACCACCATCTGCAAAGCCTGCACTCCGACTTTCTGCTGTTGCCATGGGCTGCAGACTCAGACAGGAAATCATGGTAGGATGGGAAAGGATCCAAAATATACACAGCTAGTATAAGGTTTGCAGTTGAGATTCAAGAGAACGGGCTATCTGTTCTACTGAATAGGCAGTGCAGAGTGAAACTGCCTTGTGTGCGCGCATGCGCACTTTAACTTTTTTTTTTAATATTTTATATGCTCATTTTTAAAAGCTTGAATTTTTTCCATGTAAAGTAACGTGTCTAACTTCAAACGATCCATTTATATACAGGGGACCTGATTCAGCTCTCACTTAACTGGCCATGCTGGTTTGAAAGAGGAGTAAAGCAGTGGAGAATCAGATCCCTGACACACATGAAGTGACCACACTGAGTTTTGTTTCAGCATGCTGAACAAAAGAGCAGCCCCCTGCCTCCACTTATTTCCCTGGACTCACCACCGCTTTGCGGTTTGGCTTTGTTTTCAGGGAACAAGGCCTGGGCACTGTGCACTAGTGAAACGTAGAGAGCTCTGAGTACAGCTCTAGGAGGCTGTGTATATGGCCCGTCAAGAGACAGGGGTGCAGAAGGTGTTTGGTTAGCTGAGATTGATTGCTTTCTAGCGCTGAGTCGATCATAGGGATCAGTGTATTTTCTTTGAACTATAGGTTGAAATGTGATACTGAGGTGATTTGATTTGGAGAGCAAACAGCTTGCTTATCTGTCAAGGATAGAGTAAGCATCATAATCTATGGGTAATGAAGCGCAGTGTTTGCAAAGCTGCCAGTGTGTCTGGAGAGCAGCATACAACTTGCTGGCATGGGCTCCCTTACAGATGATGGGAGAGAATAATTTCTCTGTTAGGTTCTGATTTAATCTTTGTAAAGATGATGTTCCTTAACTAAAATATAGCAACAAAACACCACTGAGCATCTCACTAGTGACACGTTCTGCAGTGACAGAACAGGAGCTCAGCAAACAAACACCTGAACTGAAACTTTTTCTCACAGGCCCGTCTGTCTTTTTTAGTTCTGACTGAATGGAACTGTACAAGAGTGGTTTGTTCTCCAGACTTTTTCCACCTATGGCTTTTATTTGGCCATAAGAACTGCATCCTGCTTGCGCTAGTTGTGTGCATAGTCCCTTTTCAGCTGTATGGAAGAGTGGAGCTCTGAACAGGAGTAAGGTGAGGTCTCCGTGTTACAGTGCCAAATACCGCTAGGTGCAGTGGTGATGTCTGCCAAGAATGAGACTGAAGCTACCAGTTAATCCCATTTAGGAATGGGATTGGGTACTACTTGGGTAGCATTTAGCCCTGGGGCTGGTATCAGTGAACGAGGCAGTATATTTTGTGACCCTATATCTTCCAGTAAGGTAATCTCAAAAAGATTTACTGATATTGATTTTTTTTTTTTTTATTTTATTTTAAATAAAATCGGACTGGAGACAATTTTCAAATTGCGACTTGTCTCAGCCAAACCATCTGCCTGAGTCTTCAGCAGCTCATTGTATTTCTGAAAAGCGTTCTAGCGAAACATCATAATTCTGAAAAGTTTGAGCTGATGATTCTCCATTAGAGGTGATCCAAAAAGTGGCTGCTGATTTACATGTGAACACTGCCAAGTTATTTCTCTGATGAGATTACATAGCAAAGAAGTGCTTGAGTGATTGAGTAAGGCTGATTTGAACAATCTGTTGTGGATTATAGCTCCTTCTGATATTCCACAATTGTGCGAAGCTGCTGTCACTTGTATTTTCAATCTGTGTTTTCCTTAGAGGTACAAGATCTTTTGTCATCAAGCCCCTTTAGCCAGTTTGGGGGGGTAATGCAATATTTCTTGCTTTAAAATATTCATTAATCTTGCATGGGCTGGCTTCATCGTACTTTCTCACCCATAGGGATTTATAGAAGATGACAGAAGAGTTGTATTTTATTTGTCTTAATTAGAAATTGGTAGATAAATTCCAGTTCGACTTTTGGGTCTGAATATGGATATGATTTAAGAACCAGTTGCTTTCCTAACCTTGCTGTTTTCTAAACTGTTACTAAGGAGTTTGCTCAGTGATTTTCAGTAAAAATGTGTCGCATTCATTGTATAGGACTGGTTCATTTGAGGACACTTCTCTGTTGTTGAGGGCACCAGGTTACTTTCTGTGCTTGTTATGTGATGAACAATGTGAGTTTTAAAAGACTCACGTGGGAACGATTTCTTCTACTTTTGTGATTTGCTGTTGAAGAGAAATGAAGCAGTTTATATAAAGCAGCTGCTTATTTTGGATCAGAATCAGCACAGCACGTTAAAGACCCCATTACTCGCTTAGCTTGGCCGTAGTTTATTATTGTGAAAAAAATCTTGCATCTATTGTTCATTCAGGATGCCGGGATGCTAAGTAATATGTATTCAGATCTACAGGTTAAGAGTGTCAAATTAAGCTGTTACAGGGAGCAAACCCAAGATGGATTCCTGTTGAAGTATTGGCTCTCCTATTACTCAGAAGAAGGCGGCGGCTGTACAAATAAAGAACTGCTGTGAACTCTGATATTTTTTTGTAGGTGTCATGTGTAGCTTTTTGTCTGGGGATAGTGGCAGCTTTTCTTTGTTCAGTCCTTTACAACACAAAAGCTCTCCCTTTCCTGCAAGTGTTTCAGGAGGGCAAAAAAGGAGACATTGGTTTGTTTCTCATCTCCCCTGAAAAACCCCAATGCCTGTTTTACTAGAGAATTTATTCTGTATTTAGACTCTAAAGTTCCTCAGCACAGTGTCTGTCTTGTATATCCTCTGTGTAGTCCTAATGGTATTGGAAGAGCTTACTATGTTAGAATCGTGTTGTTGCAGATATTTGAGTACTGTGAGTAAATGGATCAACCATTAAAACCTAGATTGCTATTGAGGTGGAGGAAGGGGGTCAGTAGATGACTTTTTTAAAAAGATTGAATAATTTGGTCGTAAATCTGCTTTATGATTGCATAGGAGCATAATACAATTGTCTATTCCTGCAATCCCAAGTATCATCATAGCCACAGAATCAAGCTTTCCTTCGGCTTCTAAGGAAGGTACTCACCCAGCACTTTTTTTTTTTTTTTTGAGAGTATAGTCATGTTTGCAGTGTTCTTTAATATGTAGTAGTTCATAAAACTGGCAGCCTTAACTGGATGTAACAGTAGAAGTATATGAGGTGAACCAGAATGAGATCTCTGGGGATCTGAATTGTGTCTTCTCTTAAAATACACATGGCTTGGTGTAGTGAGTAGCTGAGGTTGAGAGCAACATAGTAATAATTTTGTTTGAATAATGTTGTTTGTGTAGGTACCCTAATGAGCTGTATTGTGCTGTCTACAGACTGTGGACTGGACTCAGCTTATTTTACATCTGTAACGGCTTCTGTCTGCAGTAGAGCTTCTCTCAGTGCACAGTGATGTAGTGGGTCAGGATCTGACCTTACTGCTCTGCTTTCCCACAACTGCTGTGCAGCAGTCACACAGCTGTTCACAGCTTTGCTTCCAATTGCCTGCTTTGGGAGACATTATTCCTTGGCCTCAACTTCCTCATGCAAGTCATCAGCTGCTCTTTGGTAACGGCATTCAGGCAGAACAGGCAGTGGTGTTAAAGGCATCATGTGTTGCTGAAGTATTTGGTTCTCCTCAGAATGATCGGGCCTTTAATGAATATTAGGTTTATTTTTATGGGCAGTGAATTATGTGCTTCCACCCTGCCTTTGTCCTTATCTCTTCCTCAGTTTATGACAAGCTAAGACAAAGCAGCACTTAGTGTGGAGTGTTTTATATCTTTCAGGATATATTGTTTTTTCTTTATCGTTGTGGATACATGCACTGTTACATTCAAATCCCCACTGACATCGGGGAAGTTGCATGGGCTAGTGGGTTTGTTGTTTTTTTGGGGGTTGTGTTTTTTTTTTTTTTTAAAAGTATCTTTGATTCATTCATTGTGGAAGTACTGTGAGCTTATGAATTAGACCCAAGACAGGGTGGGAAGAGGAATATAAATGCATGTGTTAGGAGCTGGAAATGTTGGCTGCATTGTGTAACTTCTCCGTCATGTTAGAATCACTGAAATGCTGGTTAGGAGTCGCTCCTGGAGCTCATCTAGTCCAGTCTCCCACCCTCTCCTCGAAGGCTGTGCTGTCACCATTTCCAGGCAGAGCCTCTCTTCTGGTCTCTCTGCAGTTTATCCATATTCCCCCTTGAATTGGAGAGCCTAAAACACTGCTACCCACAAACTTGGTGAGGCTGATTATAAATATATTAAACAATATGGACCACAGTATCAGCTCCTGTGTTCTTGGCTCATTATCATTCCGCCAAATGAATACTGTATACATAATGTACTGTATATTATGTGGTCTGCCATCATCTCTGCCTCACCTCCGGTGTGGAAAGACACAGCTGCTGAGTTCTGCCCAGGCAGAATGGCAGAGCTCCAGAGATGAAGAGGCAACGAGGTGGCAGCAATCAGGCTGCTCTCTCCAAAGCGGTTGGCAATCCCAGGTTTTCTGGCTCCCGTCTGGTTTTCAAAGACTTGGCTTCTCTGGGTGCTGAGCTGTCGTATAACTCTTTGGCCATGTGATGGTTTTTCTCTCTCTTTTTGTCTGTTTTTAATAGATGTGTGAAATAAAGCTAATGATGCCTCTAACCTTTTGTAGAGTATCTGAAGTTGAGTGAATCAAAGAACTTCACAAACAAGTGTGTAACGTTGCCTTGTGAGACTGTGCATTCATAGTTAGCTGTCAGGGGCCGTCATGCCCCCTGTCACTTACAGAATGCCTCACATTGTATGTTAGTGTCACCTGATCTTTGGTGAGTCAGTGTGCTGTCCATTGTACTAGAGAAACACCCAGAAGCCCTGTCTTGGGAGCATGGTTGGATGCCAGCACTTCATTAGGCATCATCTTTGGGCCAGAGAACTTGCAATGCAGTCAAACAGAAACAAGCGTGGGAAGGTGACGTGTCGTATGACAGCCCTGTGGCAAAAGCAAGAATGAGCCCAGACTGACTGGGTCCCAGTTTACCACTTACCACTGCTGTTTCACTCTGCTGGAGAGGCACGTGTGCTGGTGTTGCTGAAGTCCTAGATTTGACACGCTGTGGTGGGCCAGACTGTGGTTTTATGAGCAGTGAAGAAGTGTGGAAAAAGACAGGGTTCAAATTCAGATTTCTTTTCTGTCAGAGCACAAATCTGAGACACCACTTGCTCTAGAGAGAAATTCATCACCAGAGAGTGAGCTTCTTGCCACTACAAGCAGTGATTCTTGAGTTCCCCTTGAGCCCTTTGTAAAGTCAAAATTTTCTGATGTTTTAAAATTAAAAAACCAAAACCAACCCCAAACAAAAGCAAACCAACTAAAAAAATCCCTAAAGTCTTCTGTGTTGCCATCAAATATTATATCACACTTCTTGCAAGTTCCTTTAGCTCTCACCTGATTTGGCTTATGGTGTCAGTGTTATTGCAGTGTATGAAAATGCAAGTATTTTCACTCTCCAGACACCTTTAAAATCAAGAGCATTCATGAACCAAAGACTTATTCATTATTTCTTCAGAAAATGTGGCTCTAAACTGTAGCTGCCCCTTCTTTGATACACCAGCTTCCCAGGAAAACCGGTACTGGATGATGTCTTAGCCTTAACATTTTTGTAGATGACATTCTGTTTTTAAAGGTTAACAGACTAGTAATACATAGGTAAGCAGTTAAAGAGATTTTTATACCAAATAAAATAAGAGTGCTGGTGACTGTGCGAGTTTCCCCACATCACTCTCTTCCTTCTTTTGTTGATTTTGCCTCTAGGTTACAAACTTTTGAAGAGTGAGCTGGAGACTAGGATATTGAAAGTTACCCTGTTAACTTTGTTCAACTCTTGAACAAAGCTCTTAAAACTCAAGCTTTTAAGACACTTAGTAAAAAGACCAGATTGGATTTTTCACTTTCTCTTCCGTGAAAATGTTGAAGGTATGTTGAAATGTTCCTCAAACTGGCTGGATCCCATTAGCCATCAATATCAGTTCTGGATGTAGGGTCCCCTCTGAGGCTGGTGGTACTGGTGGAAAAAGAGTAGAGATATCTTTCTGACATGCTTACAAACTCTGGAAATGTCAGCAGAGATAATCCTGACTAATAGATTTTATTTACTGATAGGGCATAGACTGCAGATACTGGTACACCCCAGAAAATGGTGCTCTCCTGACTTACTTAAGTAATGTAAGTAAATTGAGTTTGCTAGTAGCAGGAGGAAACTTGCTCCATACATACAAATTCATGTCTGTCTGTCTCTAATTGAAATAAACCCTCTGTGAAATTGCTACCCAGAAGTGACCTCACTAAGGTTGTTTGCTCAAGCTCTTGGCAATCAGTCTTGAATAGTCAGTGCAGTAGCCAGAAAGCAGCAAAATCCCTATAAATTAGGGAAAAAATGAGGTGATGGTGTCCTTTATCTGAAAATGCTGTCTAGTTCTTCTCTGTTTTTAGTTAAAAGTGATTAAAATAGTATTCTAATGTTGCATTTCTTAGTTACACCCTGCCATGTGAAATTCAAAGAAATGGCTCTATATAAGAATGCTAAAATGCCAGAGGGTTAGCTGTGCTTCAGTATTACATATTAACCCAAGTAACTGTAGTGAGCTACTTACATACACACATTAGGAAAAAAAATCCTGCACTATTCTAAGTCTGTTGCCAGTGAATCTTTGAATTTAGGTAATTTCATGCATGCAGAGGTAGACTTTATTTTTCCTTCATCAGCTAAAATAACAATAAAGCTGAACTTGGTGTATTTATTTAATGAAACACAGGATCCCTGCCCTGATGGTTTTAATCAGTACCCTCGCTATGTGGTAATTAGGGGTTCTCTCCCATGGTTCTGTTTTTACTTAACTTTCAGAATGTGTAGCCAGTTTAAGTTTCCAGAGATACTTGCAACTAATGTTGCCTCATTTGCATTCAGATTGAGGGGAGTCTTAAACACACACTCAGGTTACAGAAATGCAGATGTTTTCAGCACTTTCGTACTCGATGAACAGCGTTCTTGAGTAAAATGTTACCTTTTTGTGATATCTCTGTGGATGTGACCAGCTCTTTCATCCCTTACACGCAAGGATGCAGAAGCTGAAGAGAACTGAGAGCCAGGATTGCCTGCTCTCCAGTGTGCTGCTGGATAAAGCTTTGCGCATTTAGACGTATGTACCTGAAATAAGTAAATTTGCCCCTATATACAATCCAGGTCAAGATATGGGCCATTGCTTGCTCTGGCTAGACAGAGCACATCAGTGGAAAAGAGGTTACAGCAGGTTTCCTGTCTCTGTGTTTAACAGCAGCTCCTTAAAAGTGACCTGAGAATTGTTTGTATTTGTGTCTAACCATACAGCTGGGTACCATTTGCTTCTGGCAGTTACGGAACCACTAGAGACATGAGGAAATAGAACGAATATATAGTACTTAAAGATCTCTAAAACAGCTTCCCTGCATAGTATGGGATGTTAAAATGCTAGGTGGCAGTTTGGTCTGATATAAAAGTTTTATTAGCAGGAGTTTGGGCCAGCCACATTATTCAGGGAGCCACTACTGAGTTTCAAGTCGTCCGAAATGTGTGCTAGTAAAACCCCTTTATAAAGCAATACAACCTCATGCAAACTCTCTGTATGACTGCTCAACCGTGTCCTGGGATTTAGCCAGTGGAATGTTTGTAATGCGGGAGTCTTGGTTGCTGGTTTGTACAGGTATACTGCTTGTAAAACCAGCCAGAAAGAGCTTCTCCCAGTCCCTCCTGGTTCCAGACTTTAGCTAAAGGATTACAGAGAAACCACCTTTGTATTATACTGAACCCTATTAATTAAACCTTTCTCATTGCAGAACTGAGTCTTGCTACTAATTCCTTTCCCTTCATGAGTATTAAGGTTAAGAAGTGACTTGTAAGGCTTTATCCAGTACACCGTGTACTTAAAACTACTGTAGAATCAGAAACATGTCTCATTGAGGGCATCTGATACCCTTTTCTAGAAGATGACTCAAAAAGTCATCTTTTAGAAAAGTCTTCCCCATAACGTGACCATTGAAGCAATGAAGCTGAGACACTGGGGCTTGAGTTTTGTGTTGGAAAGGAAGAAAACAAACCACAGTCCTCTCATTTTGTACTGTGCACATCTTGGAATAAATTGATCTGAGAAGTTAAAACAGTTTGGTAGCAAATGCAAGTCAGTAACTGGTGTGCTTTGGGGTCAGAACAGGAGGTAGCCAGCCTGGACAACTGGAACGTGAGCGTTGTGCCTAAATGTACATATGCACCCAACTGGTTTTAAAGGTTTCTGAGCACATGACCGTGCTCAGAATAATTTCCCCCATCCCACTCTTTAGGAATACCAGCAACTGAAAATGCCCTCACTGTAGAAAATCAGTGCTAGGATGAAGGTATGTTGTGTTCGGGTGGCAGTGGGATCCCTTATTTGTCTGAGATGCTGTTTAGATTCCCAGTGAAATAGGTCTTTCCAGGCTTGTTCACCCGCTTCTTTGATCTGGCTTGGTACTCTGCTCTTTCCTTCTGTTGTAATTTTTTTTTTCTGTGCAGCTCAGCTGTTCTTAATCATAACAGCTTACGAATTTGGGTATGTACTTTAACTCTGACTTGGAAAATGAAGGGTTTCATCTTAACAGTTCGATCATAAATTAAAAAAAAAAGAATTCGGTAATAAAATGTGCCTTAAACAGCTTCAGTAGGGAAGCATGTTACAGTGCATTGTGAGAAACCTGTTTAACTGGTACCAGTAACATTCTACTAACAGCAGCTTAACTTTAAGCATATACTTACAAACTGTAAAAAAAAAATCTATACACTGGTAAAAAATTTAGTTTTCTTTTGTGAATAAAACACACATACATAAGTTTAATTACAAATAAAGTTTGCTTTTTTACAGGTTGTGGAAGATCTGGTGCGTCAATACAGACTGAGGTTTAGGGAAAAATATCCCCAAAAACCAAACCTCTCAGACTTCTTCCCCACCTTGATATTCCTACCACCCCACCCCACACACACACAAAAAAAAAGGAAGGATGACCAACTGAGAATGAGAATTGTTATGAGCAAACAGTAGGAAACCCAGCATTGAAAGGATTTACTGTTGCAGTCTAGGACTACACCAGTAGTATACTATACTTACTGTAGTGAGCTCTGTAGTAGCATTCCATGAAGAGCATGTAACTGAGAGGGGACAGATGGATCCTGCTTTCCAAGTGAAGGGTCAGATATTACTCCTGCTTTTGTGTTGCCGGAGTGGTCAGTTGGTAATACTTCATCATGGCATGCCATCAGATGATTTGCAGATCTCTACGTTTGCCTGTGTATGTGGAAAGCTGTGGGCAAATAAACATGATAAACTGTAGCTGAGGCTTGAAAACATGGGAACTGCATTAATTGTTTGGGCTGTTCTGCTGGAAAAGGGAAAAGGAAAACAGATGCCTTCGGGAGGGGGAAAAAAAAAGAAATTGGATCCTTTTATCAAAATAAAAACACGTTATGGGATAGCTTTGATTGTGTTGGAGCCACTTGGTTTTTTTCCTAGCAAGACTTGACTTGCTTCAATTTGAGTATCATCGCTAATTGTACAGCTCCTTACCCATTGTATTGATATGGCACAGAAAAATCAATTGAACTGTCCAAGGCCACCTTTCCTGTCAGTGTTAGAGTGGAGATTGAATTCTGTTAAATTGGCCTGATTTTTGCTGGTATAGACTTAATTTTCTTCCTAGCAGTTGTTATGGTGCTGTGTTTTTGATTTAGTATGAAAGTAATGCTGATAACACACTGATGTTTTGTTGTTGCGAAGTGTTTACAGTAAGTCAAGGACTTTTCAGCCTCCCAGGCCCTGCCAGTGAGGAGGTGAGAGTCTTCTGCAGGGGTGCACAAGGAGCTGGAGGCAGCAAAGCCAGGACAGCTGACCTCAACCAGCCAGAGGGATATTCCATACCGTATGACATCATGCCCTGTATATAACTGGGGGAGTGGGCACTGTGGCTCAGGAACTAGCTGAACATCAGCTTTGGGTGATGAGAAATTGTGCTGTGCATCACTGGGCATAGCACCAGTCAACAATTTGATTCTTCAACTGTGATTTTATTCCAGAAGCGTCAAGCCTTCAGTGACAATAACAGCTCCTGCGAGACCCAGCTGTGGTAAAAATCACACTGATGTTTGGAATGCTTTCCACAACTTCTTTTAGCAGCTTGCTTGTCTATATTTTTCTCTCTGGCCTTCTGTGTTGGGACATCAAGGAGAGCAGTATAAGTAGCTGTTTAACTAAAAGGCTTACGTTCTGCTCATCTGTGGCATTCTTTCAGAAATAGATTTAGTGTATCACAATGAAATATTTGAAGGAATGCTTCTCACTGTGCAGTTGCCACGCTTGAGTAACTTTTCCCTGTTGCAGGAAAGCAAACCAGCGTGCATACTCATTACAGAAACATGTTTGTACAGCATCCAGCAACAACCTACACATACCCGTCTGGTGACAAATGGTTGCTCAGCCCAGCAGCAATCCGACTTCTGCTTTATGATAAGCTAAAGGTGGTTTCCTTATTGCAAATTACGGGAAGGTCTCTTTCTCTTTCTTGCTGAGGCACATAGTCATCTATTTTTGGATTGTGTTTGTATCACATTCATGATGACTCTTGCTGGGTATGTCAGGAAGCTTGTCGTCATTCTTTTTTTAAATATTATATGGTTGAGTAGAATTAGGGCATACCATACGCAGGAAGAAGCCCTGTCTCTTTTCTCTTTAAGCTATACTCAGTGGCTGTGTTAGTTCCCTAGATGTTTGTGTGGATCACTAAGCATTGTAGGCAGTGTAATAAAGAAGATCCTGTGAAGAAGATGACACAGAAGAGTTTCGGTATGCTGCTTCTGCTTCACACCCTGCTTACAAAATGTTGTGAGGACTCAAGCCAGGAGCTATAAAGCTTATTGTTATTATAATAACTTGTGATTTTTATAAAGTACTTTTTGTTAGTGATGTAGAAATACTAAATAAGCCTTGCAGCACCTTATTAAAGCAGAAAAATATGAATTCAAAACAAAAAAGGAAAATCTGAAATGTGTGAGGAAGTGACTTGTTTAAAGTCATGCACAAAAAAAGGAATTGCCAAACCTGGAAAGAAAATCCTGAACCGCAACTTAGTTGATACTGTGATGATACCTAATGGCCAGTGTGCTGTTGGTTTGGGCCTTCTGCCAGGCTCTCCCACAAGCTCATCAAGAGTTGCAATAGCTGTATCCTGTGTGAATTTACAACCCACAAACAGTGGAGGGGGGACACGATGCAGCAAAGCATCTTCAGCCATTTGCTGCATCCCCAAGCGAGATATGGGATGCTGTCATCCACAGATTCCCCCTGATATTGAGTAGCTATTTGAGGGTGGTCTGCTTGAGACTTAAGGACAAAAGACTGTCCTGTGATTAGGCAATGGAGTGTTAACCACTTATTGTAAGAAATTACTACCATTAGAGTTCTTGCGGTGAATTTTACTGGAGAGATCTGCTCCTGTAGCCGAGTTGAGAATCAGGGTCACCTTCTCAGGCTGGGCAAAATCTCGGTGTGTCACACATGAACTGGTTGCAAAACTCCTTTCTGTGTTGACTATGAAATCCCATTCTGTTTGCGTTTGGTTCTTCCCAGAAGACAGTTTTCACTTTTTCCTGCCCTATGGTAGGCACAGAAGATGAAGGGGGATGCATCTGCTACTGTATCATTCTCTCTTTTTAGGCGTACTGCACCTTTGGGGCTGCATAGGGAGCTCAGTACTGTCTATTTCCTAAAAAGGTTACCAAAAAATGGGGGGAGGGAGAAATCAGTGCATGAAACTGATCTTCTGTATTGTTTATGGCTCCTTTTAAGACTGGAGCACAATTTAGTGTTACATTAAATAAGAACCGTTTGTGCTTAGCTAAAAACCGGTTCTGTCATTAAGCAGTTAATTATCTTTTAAATTACAAATATAGAAATCCCAAGGCCTGTGGAAGTTCACTAACAAAATTTAAATCGCAGCTTTTTGTTTTATGCTTATTATTTTCAAATAAGGTCTGCCTTCATAAAATGGATCTGATGTTTGCCTTGGTTACAGCCATGTATCTGAAATGAGCATCTGGACTAATGTCTTCTATCCACAATGAAATCTGTTCTAAGCAAAGGCCCTTCAGACCAATGAAAACCAGTTGCTTGGTAAAACACAAGTTCTGTGTGGAAATTTAGGCTCATTCCATAAATGTGTGTGACCATAAATTTACCTGTCTTGGTAAACTTGTCTTTAGTAAACAGTCTTAAACTTGATGTTTTAAAGAGCAGGTTTTACATGAGATACGCTAAACCTCTGGAAATGATGAGTGGCTGAATTTCCTTGTTGCTAACTTTGTTGTAAGATCTCTCTTCCTCTGGAGAAAAATTATTCTGTGTAATTTTAAATTGTTGGTCTTGCTGGTTACGTGTAAGCTATGGGGTGGATTTACTCTCTGGTATGCCTTGCGGATCTGGTTTAACACCTTCCTGGTGTTCCTGCCACAAGGCAGGACAGGACTTGAGCATGCATCTCTCCACCTCCTTGCCGATCTGCCTGGTTGCCTGGGTACCTAAGTTTTCTTCTAAGGCAAATAGGAGTTTCCAGTAGACTTACAGCTGCATGCATGTTTGGGGAAATAAGACTGCAGGGAGTCCCTGGAGTGGTCCTGTTTTCCAGGTCAGGCATGGTTGATGGTGGGGACCAAATGGGTCCATACCACAAAAAAGTACTGATTACACTAAAGATGTGCAAAAACCTTCCATTTCCTCGGGTAGGTAAAGGTATTTTAACATTCAGTATCATAGTTCCATCTTACTTCTGCAAGGAAATGAGGCGTTTGTTCATAAAGGAGGTGTTTGTCAAGCAGATGCTGATAAATACTATGAAGAGCTTAATGACAGGTAACTGTCTCCTATGGGGGGAAAAAAGTTTCATTTTCATCACTGCTTATTGAAACCATGTTGTAGGTGGCTGCTTGCAACAGAGTCCAAACTCAGCTCTGAGAACTGAGCTGGGTTCATCCTTTCCCAAGAAAGCTTCTGGAGTGCAAATTGTGCCCTTCCAACGTGGGTGGCAACTGCATCGTGTTGTGTTTATGTTGCTGATGGGTTGATACCACAAAGCAAGCAATGCCTGTGAATAGGTGCAGTAGGATAGAACTTGGTAAATACCGTCACATCCTTCTCATGGATCTGTGATCCAGACATTGTCCTTTTCTTTGTGACTTTTAGTCTATATCTGGTGGAATATTTTTCCTAGTGAAAATTTCTGGTGTGTCGGTGTCCCCCCCCGCCCTCTTCCCTTCCCACTAAATAGAAGTTGAATGACTTAAAAAACCCAGTCAAGTTGAGGTAGTGACACAGTGACTTGAATAGTTATTACCAGCCTTACTCTGAGGAATTATTCTGAGGTAACATGCTGTGATGTTAGTATACAAGGGGTCTGTCAGAATGGTTAAAATCCAGTAATTAGCATAAACACATTCTGGTTTGCACTGATTCTTGACCTGCTAACGGAAAAGCAAGAAAGGATTGATCTGTGCTCTTAAGAACCGATGATCAGGCTCTGTACAACAGCAGGAGTAGGAACAGAGCTGTGGAGTAAGATTATTATTGTATCATAGCAAATTTTCAAGGTTGAAACACTCTGGAAGCTGAAACTTGAAGAGTCAGGTGCTAGCCGAACCAAAACTAAGTACAACACTTGCAGTAAATCACTTTATCTGCACCACCCAGTTGAACCTTGCTTTGAAACGAATAAGCACTGAGTTTTGTTCTTGTAACTTGAATTGGGTTTTATTTTTGGAGGACTGTTTACTAAAATGTGCCTAATTTTTGAGAGTTTTTTTCCAAGTGAGGATTCAATATTGAGTTAATGGGGGTAAACATTCAGTAAGGCTGTCTTAAATCTGTGTAAGTGGAGCTCCTCTGCATTTGTTAGAGCTGTCCCCTGAAAGAAAACAGCCTAGAGAAAGTTGTCTAGTTGTCTACATTTGTGCTGATGAATGCTAATGCTTACACGGTGGAAGCCCTGAAATGTAACTCAACTCTGCAGTTGAGGAAAAAAAGATTATCTTTCAGAATATTCTTAATACCGCTGAACAAAGAGAAAAGATCAAAGCCAACCAATCAACCCCATTTTTTGTTTTGTTCAATTGATTTCTAAAGGCCCCTGTTACTATAGTAACCCCGGTAGGTCTTTTAATTACAAAATTTCTAAAAACGCATCAATTATTTAAAACTGCTGGGGGGAAAACAGTGGCACAAATGCTTTTCAAAAAAAAAAAAAGAAAATTTGCAAACAAACTGCTGCAAACAAAACTCATCAGACTTCCTGTTAAGCATGACAGGGAATAGCACATCATCAGCATAAACACATTGGGTTCAAGTTCTCAGAAAGCAATCCCCTGTTAGAGGGTTCCCTCTTTGGCTAAAGAGAAAAAAATCCCCATCACTGTCCAAATAAATCACTTCCCTCTCCACAGGTGGTAGAGCTTATTCTTTATAGACCCTAAATTTAATTACAGTGTATCTGAGCAGAGGAGTTGTGTTATCACATTAATTAGCAGTTTAGAGAACTGTTCGCTACTGGAAGTGTTGAATAGCAGCATGTGTTGCAGGTACTAGTTCTATCAGAGAAATCATTTAGCAATAATGAGCACCTTTCAAATAATAATTGCATTTAAAATAGGTGCTGTCATCTTTTATCATCAGATGTGTTTCCAAAATGGATTTATACTCCAAACAGACTTATATTGACAGTAACCAGAGTAGAAGATATTGAGGCGTATCATGTGAGCAATTTCTAAATGCCTTCTCTTGACTTGAGTAAGTGCTGAGTTGATGTATTCAGAAGACCTGATGTAGCTGTGGGAGGCATTGCATTTTCTGACACCGCAGGGAAATGCAGTAGTGAAATTTTGAGTGTGAATCTTTCACTTTCAAAAAATGGGACACTTTTAGTGACCGATATTTGGAGTCTCTTTCTCTCCTTGTATTTATTTTTTCCTTCTGCAAGAAAGCGTATATCGCTCTTGTCTGTTGTATGTCATACATCCCAAACTTTATTTCATCGTCTGACAAGGGTTTTAATTGTATGTCCCAGTACTAAGCTTACCTCTGGATCTAACTTGAGGTTTAACCCAAGCCTAGATGGCTAAGCCTGTACTAAACTACTGAGCTCTGTGGACTGACCCCTCTTGCGTGCTTGGCTGTGTTGTGAACAGATTGCTGCTTCTGGAAGCTCTTGTTTTCCAGGCTTCTTTTTTTAAAAACTATTTTGCTGTCTACACGCTCCCTGCTTGTTCACATAGCACAGCCAGGGCTTAGTCTGACTTTTCACATTGTCTATTCCATTTTTGCAGGACATGGATCTTCTCAAGTGATATGAAATGGAACTATGTGGGCTGAGGAGTCTAGTTTCTGTTTAACATACTGCACAAGTGCAGGGAAAAAAAGGTGATTTTTTTTTTTTAAAAGAAGAATCAAAAAACCCTTCATTTTTCTTGAAGCTAGTCAGTAACCAGTGTTAGCAGTCATAATACTAAGGAATTGCTAATGCTGTATAAAATAATACTGGATGTGAATACCTTTCTGACCATGCTAATTAGCATTTACCTCTCAGCCTTTTCATTACCCCCTGACAGCTCTGTTACCAACACTTTATGTAGCAGTGTGCCTTAAAGTCCATGTGTGCTTGTAAAGCATTGTCGAGTTGGAAGCAGGTTTGGTAAGGTTTAGTTTTATCTTTGGAAGTGCAGCCCAAGTATCTGCTGCATGCAAAGCGATGCAGGCTTTGCATAGGAGTGTCTCAGGAACTCCAGCATATCCCCAGGAGCTGAAGTTGAATTCTTCTGTGGTCATACAACAAGGAACCTGAAGGTGTTGGGACACTGTCTTTCTTCAGCCACTTAATGAAAATAAAATACTTTGTGGGTCTTCCAAAATCTCAGTTACGTGAAATTTGTCAGATTGATCCTGTTTCATAAAACAACAATCAAAGCTAAGTTACTATTATTGTGGGAATATTATTTGGTTTATTCCTTTCATACTAGTGTAGTTGCTATTGCTAGAAGGAACATTCTATTCCTTCTATTAACTGAACATGTTTTTATATAAAATAGAACAATTAAGGGCTGTTTCTGTTCATCTTGCAGAACGTTTTGGTGTGTGCAATATTACTTGGCTGGAATGAAAATGCACCAAAAGTTTTTGAAAAAGCCCCCAAAGACTGCTGTGTTTGCACAGTGTCAGCAGGTTACAAAATTATTCCTTTGAGATACTTCCACAAACATCACCCTACTACTGTATGCTTTTTCACATTTCTCAAACTCTGGGTTCATGCACATCCAAGGGGTTGTAGTTAACAAAGCTGCAGTGTTGGTGAATTCAGGAATGAATTTGTCCCTCCTTAACATCTTACATTTTAATGTACATGGTGAATGGACTGTGTAACTTCAGTTCTCCTGGTGCATAATCCATGTCAACATAAAAGGAATAATAAGTAGTCCATCCAGTCTGTTACTGTATATGGTAACGGGAGTCTGACGAATGCATGTTTGTTTCCAGGATGGTGGTCTTTGCTGTAAATGTTTTGAGAATATGAATGAATCTGTCCTTCTAAATGGCCTTGCAGTCTTCCAACTACCTGTGCAGATTTCAACTGTGAGGACCTGTGCCACAAAGAACCCAGCTCAAAATACCACCTTGCAGTAATGCCGCTCATCTTTAGCGATGACAGATGCTCAAAACCTCAGTCGGAAGCTTCACTGAGAACTTTTTCCTGTTGTTAAGGTGTGTTGGTTGGGGTCTCCTATGTGATGAACTTTAAAGCTCTAGAAGCACTGCTATAGGAAGAGAAGCTGTACAGCAGCAGAACCACTTTAACCTGTGGGCTAACAAGCTGTAGGCAGCATGGAAATGTTTGTTTTGTCCTGTGCAGAGTTTCACAGGGTAGTCTGATTCCTCTTGTCACAAGGAGAAATCTTATGATCAGTCCTTCCAGTTGTAATGTGATGGATTGAAAATAATTTAGAGTAAAATTCATGTTGTTATGGAGTATGTATTTTTAAAGAAAGGAAAACATACCATCCCTTAGAAGTTCAGAATATGCACATACACAGACAGCAAGGAAGCAGTGTCTAAGCTGTCTCACGGTCCGATTGCACTGAATTTGGGTTGACAAACTGGTTCCAGTTTCCCAAAGGTTCCTGGGCATGTGAATGTGGTGAGGTTCTCCTGGTTTATTACAGGGCAGTAGGAAATAAAACACGTCTCAGTGAAAATATATTTTTTTTTTAGTAGGCCGCATTTTTTTAATGGATAGACAGTATTGACCAGGGCTTTAAAAGTAGCATTCAGAAAGGTTGATTTTAACTTGGATGGGTATTTGATTCTGTGATTTTTCCATCAGCTGCACACATTGAACCATCCTCTAGAGAGCCTTCCATTTCAGAATTAGTTCTTTATTGGCTTGCAGATCACTATTTCTCAGTGTGTGAAGTGATGCCAATGATAGATACCAAGTTTCAGGACCCGTAACTGTGAAAAGCCCTTGGTTTTCCTTTGTCTTTAAAAACTAGGGTGTTTTTCACAATAAAAAGTTTTTGAATGAGGACTCTAATTTGGTTTTCTTGGGATGAAAGTTGCGTGCAAGAAAGGAGCAAATGTCTTCTATAACATCGCAGTATATCAAGACCAGTGGAAACAACTGTTTGAATTGTAACCTTTTATAGTTAAAAGTAGCATGTCTGTTGTGTCTAATAGCACAACCCCCTTTGCTTCAAAACTGCCGCAGATGATGAAGTTTCTATTAAAGGATAATAAACTCTATATGTCAGTGTGACAAAAGAACTCTCTTATCTCTGTGGAATAAGAATGCTCTTTGAAGAGCTTCATAAAAGACTGCAGTATGAAATAAGTCTAGTGGATGGTTATTTTGAATTTCTATAGTGTGTCAACCCAAAGTCTAAAGGGATTATCTGTGAAGTAACAAAACCTGAAAGATGAATGCTTTCCTTCGATGTCAGGAATGACATCTCTGTAGAAAGCACAGGTATAAATTGTTCTCCTCCGGCAGTGGTCCAGATTGGGAATGATTCCTTGGCATTAGTGGAGCCTTTCTGATCCAAGGGGTCTATCTACAGTTGAAGGCTAATTCAGTTTTAGGTTGAATGTAGTAGTATAAATAAGTAATCATAATCCTGATCCAGCATATGGTTATTTACCTCTGGAATCTTTAAGGTTTGCTTATATTTTTAGGTGAATTAAAGTTACTAGGAACAGAGAGTAGCTAGAATAGCCATATCCACACGTGAATTCCCTTAAGAATTGCTCTTCCTGAACTGTTTGCAAGCCTGAAAGCAGAGGTAGGTTGGATATGAATATTTAAATTAGTTGTAGTCATATTTAATGTTTATGGATTACTTGTTATTACTTTTTTTATTCATGAGCTAGCTAAATACTAAGCTCTCACTCAAAGGCAGAGATCCAGGGATAGTGAAGCTGAGAGTGCTGTTTTGCTTATTATCAGCCACATATACCAACTGGGCACATATCTAACAAAAAATAAGGTAAATTACTGTACTACTTTCAAGCATTTGATAACTAGGTTCATATTGTTGTTTTCTCTTTTTTCCAGAGTTAAATTTGGAGTATTACTTTTTGAATTGAGAAACTGAAAATTAAAGATTTTTTTTTCACTAGCAAGGGAGAAACTGTTTCCATCTCGTGATATTCCTCTTGTGCCAAAAGCGAGAAAGTCCCTTTAAAAGGGAACAATTTGGCCAGTGAGCAGTATGAAGCAGAGCTGGCGAATGGCTAAGTTGTGTGCCCGCTAGTAACCGACCAACAGTAAATAGCTCTTTATCGGAGAGTTGGCATGTTGTACGTAACGAAGATGATGAGAGGAAAAATTTTACCCTGCTCATAGAAAGGCAATAGAAACAAAAAACCCCTAAGCTTTGGAAATAATTGCCACAGCACTATGCTTTTATGAAATATATATCCACTGAAATCAAAAGGAATGTAAAACTTTCCTCGGGCTAAATGGCTTCTGTTGTCTCTGATGAGAACCTCTGCATCTCTGCTGACAACTCCAGAGCTCCCTTATCTCCTAATCACCTTAGCAAAAAGCAGGATTGGCTCAGTGGGTGAGGATCTGTGGATGAGAGGAGTAAACACAGTAACGTGGCCTCTGGAGAGGAGGGGAAGGGGAGCAAGAGATGGATGGCGCTGGTGGATGGCCAAAATTCAAGTTACTAAAACATTTGGATGCTTTTGGTGCTACTTCATTCATTAAATGCCAGGACTCTGGGGAAAATAATAAAAGGGGATATGGGCAAAAGGTATTGGAACTGAGATTTACAAGGCCTTCTCATTCCCAATTATGTTTGGCAAATGACGGAATAAAATTAATGATGCCAAATTATCCCTCTATGCAGTGTGGGATAGCTTAACTATTTTAGCCATTTCAGTGTTGTAAATTATGAAACTGATAGCACACTAATGTGAACCTTTCAGGCTTCTCGTTTATATTAATGAGTTTTCACCATCTAAGGCAAACTGATAACTACTGATTAATAGCTCAGCAACTTTCAAACTGGCATCAAAGGCTGATCTCTCTCTTTTTCTCTCCCTTTTTTTTTTTTTTTTACCCCTTGATAGGTTATGAGTTAAGACAGTTAACAATTAACTCTAAGCTTAATTGAAATCCAGATGTTAAATTCTTGATGCAAGTTAATTTAATTCTGGTCATGGCTATAGATGATTTCAATCTGTTTGGGTTTTTTTTTAAGCAGCTTTGAACTTAGAAAACAAGAGCATGATTAGTTTCACAATTTTAACATTTTTTAGCATTTACAATCTATTGAAGAGGGCTTATTAAACTAATATTGAACAAAGATAAATTATCACAGAAGCATCAAATAGCTACTAGAAAAAGCAATTAAACCCCTCCAAATTATCAATAAGAGGCAAATAGCTTTTCTTAAATCTTTAAGTGAATTTTAATTTCTATATATTTGAAGAACAGATAACACATTTTCTGAACAGTATGTGATGATAGAGACCAGAATGAGAGTTACAGGTATATGCATGTGAGAAGTCAAATAACCACAACTTGTGTAAGAAAAAGAGTGGGAGGGTTTGGAGGAAAAAATACCCAGAGTGAGGGAAATCATCTGTGAGCAAGACTGGGGGTTTCTATGCTGGCAGCTGCTTCCAGGTGAAATCTTTGCAAGCTTGATCATATAGCATTCAGTCTCCGGGTTTTTTTGTGAGCACAGGGCTGTCCAAAATGGTTAGAATAGGCAGTGCAAATAAGATCATATTAATAAGGGATATATGATGCTAATACCTACATTAGGCTTCAAAACATTGCAGTTTTCAAAGGCCAAGCAGACAACAACTTAGTAGAATCTTTGTACAATTAGTATAACAAATGCTCTGCATTTTTCCTGGAGTGCCAACTAAAAATTCCATCAGGCAGATGAAGGTCTTGCCCTGACACTCAGATAATCCAGGGTAGCCTCTGCTTTACAACTACCTTCATTGTTTTCCAGGAGGAATATTGCCGCAGTTTTCTAAATCAGCCATTCCTCCAAATAAGGAAGCCTGATCTGCTGATAAATCTTGGCCTGGAGATAAAAACACTGTTCATTAATCACTATTGCTTTAGAGTATCCAGTGATGTTGACACTTGCTTTTGGGGCCTGGTGCTTGAGCTGTAAGGCTCTCCTGCAAATGGCTTCACTCATTTGGTGTGCACAGTGAAGGGAACTAGATTTGCAGAAAACCAATCTCAGTGGAGAAAGGAGAAGGGGAAAAAAAAGTATAAAGAGTACTGGTACATGTTTAGACTTCATTTTAGATCGATATATTTTACAGTTACTAGATATTCCAAGCAACATCTGCTAGAAATATAAGTCCATTGTAGTGGAAATTGAACGCATATTTTAAATTCAGAAAGTATTGTCAGCAATGTAGAGGAAAAATGAATGTGAAAGCCATTCAAAAACCTTGTGTAAAACTTGAATGTGTGTTAAAGAACGTTGTCCTTTAGAATTAGACCCCAAATCAGACTCTCTTGTCAGACTGACTGCTTTGTTTCTGATCTTAAGAGCTCTTTTCATCTTTAGAAACTGGGTTTAAGAACTGGAATGTTCTGCAACAGAATTACACATCTGAACAATGAGCATCTGCTACAGTTTGAGATCCCTCTGAGTGCTCCAGCTCAGAGCGCGCTGAAAATTGGGGTATCTGACAAAACATGGTTTAGGCTGTAACCATCAGACCAGAGCTGCAGCACCACTGCCAAATTTTTAACCCAGCTTTCGAAAAAGCACACAATACTGTTTTGAATAGGCCACCCTGAGTTTCAAGTATTGCTTACCACAAGCTGGACAGGTTTCTCTTGACTAGAAATCAGGTTAGCTTCCTGGAAAATACGAAGATCTGCCTGGCAGAAGTACGGTAACTATAGGGTGAATCCTTCAATTCCAAATTTTCTCCTCAGGACTGACATAAGATGCAGATACCAAAATAAAAGTAAAAAATTAAGTGGATAGTATAAATGCTTATAATGGGAATCCTCCTAATATTCAAGTTGTTAAGCAAAGAAGTAAGGAGCACTATTATAAGGGACTTAATATAAATTACTGAAGCCTTTCAAATCCAAATAACTTAGGGCCCTTCTAGCAGAAAATACATTATATATTCTTTAGATATTGAAGGTAGTCCAGGATACCAAAGAGTTCTAACTTGCAGAAGCAAAGACTCTTCTTTCTAGCACTTTCGATCTTTCAAAACCCTAATCTGGCTATACAAAGAGACTGTTTGTTTTTGTGGTTGTTTTTTTTTTTTTTAAATACAACAAACCAAAAAAACCCCAGTTTTGGTTAGGTTTGTTTTCTGGTATTTTTAGCCTGCAGTGTAAGAATGGAAGGAAGGATGTTTTGTTTGCCTTTTTTTGTCTCAAGGAACATTGTTCTCATTTAATACTGAAGCTCTGGGAGATGTGCTTGTGACTCATAAAACCTCCCTGGTTTGCAATGGAATGGGAAGTGTTGACAAAATTACTATACTGGACTCTTGACTTCATGTTGAAGGCTGTTAAGAGCTTCCATAGCCCTAATAATAATGATAATCAATAATAATAACAACTAATAATTAGGGTAAATTTTGCTTTTACTGAATTTTGGCTTCTCTGAGAAGGTAAGGTGCTATTTTTACAGTATATGGACCAGGTTTTGTCAAGAATGTCTCATAACCCCTGTCTGGACACATTGTTCCTGTTTCTCCACTGGGAGCTTTGGGCCAACCTGTGTAAACGCTCACATAAGAAAGTCATTCTAGCAAAGTACTTAGCATGTATTTAGTTTTTTCAAGTGGGAGGAAGTAGAATCAGGTGTATATAAACAGCTACTTCTTCACAGTTGTCCAGAGATAGCATTCAGTATCCTGTGAGTCACAGAACACAGCTAGGAATCAGTGTTGTAGAAAACTCAAGGTGCAGTTTTATGTTACATTATGAGTTCAGTCTAAGTTTAGGCTGCCAATGAAATGAGATCCTGTTCTCCCTGGGCCAGCCATGTGCTTCCACTGTTCATGTTTGCTCTGGCAACTCTGTGGCTGTGGGCAAGTTGGATCAGTTTGCTGACTTAATGGAAAACTTGCTTATATTTTTGAAAGCAAGTTTTCCATTGGATTGGATTGCTGACCTGAGAGAGAAGACCACTTAATCCTGTGCAAGATTGAGGGTGAGAATATGTACTTTAGGGAAGAAGAAAATAGGAGTTTGCCTTTCAACAGCAGCCAGCATAATGTAAAGCTGTGACCTTAGGTTATAAACTCTGATTCCATCTAGTTTAAATATACAGAATACTTAGGATCTTTTCAAAAGATTGGTTGGCACCTACAGGGTGAGATCCTGATTCTGTGTTACTGGATGTGAACTACCCTGTATGGTTGTGGCAGTGCATGTCGAAAGGCTGAAACGGGTGGAATTTGAATGGGGAAATGGGACATCCTTGGTATCGCTGACTCACTGCCAAGGCATAACCTGCAGTACCGAGCATTGTCACATCATGGGTGGTTCCCAGAGAAAAAGGAGATAAACATGAAGCTTTCCTGCAGTGTAACCTCCTATCAGAGGGTGTGGAACAAGTCTTTACACACCTTTGACTGGGACAAGCAGGAAGCAGCCTGCTACAGCCCAGGTTAGTGTTCTGGGTGAATGCTTCTCCTTCCAAGTTAGTGACTGACTTAATCAGCAGGAAACTACAATTTCCAGGGTGAAAACAAATGCTATATCCTCTCAACTCCCATGGACTAATCTCATCTTTCTTATTTGTAATACATAAAGTAGTGGATGGACACTCATTATTTAATTTATTTTTTTTTGGCTAGAAGCTGCGTGTAAGATCTCTCATTCTGATCCACTTTGTTCCCGTTCACTTTGATTTAGATCAGATGTAACTGTTAAAGTCAAGGCATTATAGACCATAATATTATCCTTTAGCTTTCTTCATGGAAGTAGTTCCTACAGGTAACCTGATGGGATATGCGCTGCAGAATCAAACCTTCAGTCAGTGAAAGTTATGGTTTGTTGGACCAAGTTGTATTTATGGTGGGAATAGATTCTGCAGAACTAGTATGTAGTAACAAACACGTTACAGTACTTAAAACTGGGGACTGTCATGAATACTCTCTGTATCACTCTCCTGCCCCTTGACACTGGAAAGTAGAATAAAGAAATTAATATTCCCCGTTCAGGAGAGCAATAGCTGTACTGGGTCCATCACAGACCTGTCAGCAGAGCCAGACTGGTGCTGCTCGCTGGAGACATTCTCATCCCTGGGAGTAGTAAAGCTGCACTTAGCTGACCCTTGTACATTTTTACAGAGACTGTTACAGAAATTCACTCTGCTTTGTGCATTCGAGAGCCAGCGCTCTACAGATCAATGTTCTTTATTACGGTAGCTAATAAAAAGAGCTTTATTAGGTTACCTTGCTTTGTAGCTGGTTCTTACATCTGTCTCTGTTAAGCATTTCCCCATTTACTGCATGGGCAATCCAGTCCTGTGGCTGTGAGGGCAGCTGTGTAGCGACCCAAGAGCCAAGGTCTTGTATGAAAAAGACTTTGCATTGAACAGTCTAATGAGAGCTCACCAGTAAATTCTCTTTTCCCAGCTATTTGAGTGAGGCTACAGATTTCCTGTGCCAGAGCACCAGTTTTAATTGGCCTGAGCACATACATCATGGTCAAAATTGTTAAACATGCCAAAATCATGCTATCAGGTATGAGCTGACTGTTCATTGGAAATCAGAATGTATAGTCCTAGCTTGGTGTATGAAGCATGTCTTTGCAAAAATATTTTGTGGTCACGGTAAAAATCATTCTGCTTACCTGCTTGCTGCTGTTCATGTACAAAACCAGAAGATAATGATGATAAACTGCCTCTCACAGCTGCATTAATGCATGCAAGTGCATATTTTGGAAGCTGCATTTTGCTATTAGCATAGTTCATTATTAATACACAAGGAGCAAATACAAATGTGAAGGCCAACATCTAGCCTGTTTTATGAGAATTGTAAATGGAGAGAAATCAAAGTCATGAAAGCGTGAGCAAAAGCAGTCTGTGCTTTGACTCTTGAAAGAGAATGGGAAATTCAGATGGATAATTCTTTTTGGTCCTTTGTACACAGCAGAAGACTGAGAATATTGCTTACCAGTACTGAATTTTACAGTAACATTCAGAAAATGTTATTAATTATTGTATGAAACTCTAGTTTTCCCTAGCACGTCTGTTCCATAAGCCATTTTCCTTACAATTGCTGTGTTTCTTAATTTGCAGTTTTCAGGTCTGATCAATGAAAAGGATAGAAAGTGTAAAAGTTGCTTTGATTTCTTTCAGTATAATCTCTAGCCTGGAATACATGATATTGCAAAACAGGAAGGGGAAAAAAAAAGAGAGAAATGTGAAAGCTGTCGGTGTTCGAAGTGGAAGCCCTTCTCTCTGAAGGATAGAGCTACTTTGTGTTCCCCTTTTCAAATGGAGCATTACAGCATATAATGCAGCAATTATTTTGTTGGGTAGGTGTTTCATTACCAACCTGGGCCTTGGAGGTGATGGGAGAAAATTTGTCTTGACCTTCCAGGGAAGCCATAAAAGAGAAATGATGTCTAAATAATAAATGTCTATGAGAAATGTGAAATGCCTAACGGTGTTACACTTAGCTTTCGTGACATCTGTGCAATGTAGTATAAAGAACTGCTATATGGATCATTTCAAAAGCAAGAATATTTCCTATTGTTCCTTTGCATTTTTGACCTTCCTTGTACTCCTGGTTCAGTTCCTCTCAAGTATGGTTTAATATTTTTTTTTCCTGCAGGATGTGTGCTTTCCTGGTTTCCCTTAATACAGGAGCAAACCACAAAAAGCTGATTTGGAAAAACAACTTTGATTCCAAAGTGAGGGTGATGGGATCAGGTTTTTATTTACTGTACTTTGCCATATGCACAGCATTTGGTACTGGTTGCCACAGGAGAATGCATCTTGCTTTCTCCCTTCAATGATCCTATGACAGCAGGACTGATAACAGCATGGAAGAGGACGTGCTGCAGTAGCTATGATGTGTGGCCCTACTTTGCATCACTGTTCACGGATAGAGGTGCAGATCATTCTTGGGGTTGGGTATTGTGGGCTGCTTTTTTTTTATTTCTTCCATAATTTTCAAAACTTAGATTTAATAGTACTCAGGAGCAGTGGTTGAGTTGTTTGTCTTGCCTAAGTGCTGAAACTTGTAATTTGGTAGTTGTGGTGTTTAGCCCCCTGTTGAATAATCATCATGCTTTCCATCTTCTGCTCTTTCCCCTTGCTTTGGGAAATTCTGATTTCTTCCCTGAGTGATCTACAATAAAATAGATTTTAATGGAAAAATAAATTGCCTCAGAATAGATAGCCCATTAAACAATCTCATGCTTAAATCTTTCCCTCTAAACAAGAGTGTTGCCATGTGTTGTTTTTCTTCTTATTCTGTATTCCTTTAGATCTAATGGAGATTGAGATTCTCTTCTGCCAAGCAGTTGCAGTGCCCCCAAAGAGCTGCTGATCTGGGCAGATAAATGATCATTATGTTGAGCTTTATTAATGTTCCTAAGAACCCTTGTGTAACATTATCCATCATGCCACAGCGTAGGAGTAACTCCTGATTGTATCAGGCTTGAGGGATCTGCCTCATTCACTGTGAAGTTTAACATCCTCCACAATTTCAGATGCTGATGGATCAGCTGTTTTTCTGTGGGTGCTTGACAGTGTTTTACTCTGTGCTGAAGTGTTTCTGCCTTTGGTTCAGATTCTTGGATAGAAGTAAATGCTGAACAATTTGCCACTTCATGCTTTATTGCATCCTTACTCTGGTCAACTGCGTCTGTAGGACAGTTAAAATTGGGAGTAATGCTTCTTGACTCCAAAGGTTTGCAGTGATTAGAAGAGGCACAATGGAAAGAGTGTGGGCAGGTCTTTGATGCATAAAACAAAACTCTTGGCAGCTGGGAACTCAAGCTGTAGCATCTGATGGCAGTGGCTGGGAGAGGCAGGAGTTCCCAGCTGCTGAATGCAGACTGCAGCACTGGTGGATAGACACTCGCTCTTGAAATGATAAGAAACTACCGATAAGGAAATAAGCAGGATCTTGCTTCTCTTTGAAATCAGTTTTTAACTTTATATTCCCTTTGGGAAAGAAAAATGTAATCTGATACATTGGTCTTAAAATGTTGCCTGCTCTAATTCTAGTCCAAGGAAGTGCAAATGATGCTAAAAATTATCCAAATACTCTCCTTGACGTGGATGCTGGCTGCTCACCCTTTATGTCATCTGTCGTTGTGTTTCTGAGGTCCTCCTCCTCCAAATCAGCTGCACTTTTCTTCCTTCATCCCCTTAATTTTCAAGCTCACTGTTCCCTAGTGAGGAGTCTGCAGCAGCTTCCCCCTCAGCACAGATCCAAACCCGTTGCATTTGTGCAGACTGGGTGCCTGGCTGGAGCTCGGTGACCTTCCCAAAACCATCTTTCCACTCCTAAGACCTGCTCAGATGTTCTCCTTTCTTCTACACTCCCTTTCTGCACTTTCTTTTCTACATTTTCATAGCTCCACTCCACATACTTGTAAATACTAGTGTATTGGATTATCGCTGCTTTATTTTGTTCTTGGTCTCTTCCCTAGCATGGCCTTTTGCCAACAAAGAGCCAACAAACAACTTCTGCTCCCAAAAAACAACTTCTGGTTGCTATCATGTCCCTGTAGCATACATGGACAGCAATTCTGTGATTTCAGCCAGAGCTGGCTCTGCTCAGTTTTGATCTGTACACACAATAGCATGCTGTCTGAATCTTCTTGTCTTAAGAAAATAGGCATCTAAGTGATGTAATGAGTTGCTTTGAGGCTTCAGATGGCTTTGTACATGATACAGGTTGGGAGGCAATGGGAGTGCGTTATATTATTTTTAAAAGCAGAAACTTGATGAGTCGAGAGGATAAAAAGCATGATTCATCTCTCGGTTCATGTCACTATTATAAATCTGGAAAAATACCCAAGGAGTGGCTGTAGTTTTAACTCATCTCAGCTGAGAGGTGGTTTTGATCACTGGAGACAGGCCAGTTCTTCCTGGGGCTTCTAGAGTATTGGTGCCATTTTGACATCATGATGACTGTGTATGAGAATACTTGACAAGACCATCATTACGGTGTCAAATACATATGTACATGTATATATACATACGAAAAAGACATCTTGCTCTGCTGTGTCTCGGGAACAGTGTCACTGCTGGAATGTTTTTCCCTGCTCTTCTTCCTGCCTGTCAGTCCCTTAGCTTTGCCATAAAGAGGTGGCTTTGAAAAAAAACCCCCAAAACCTACCAATGCCTGTGTTTAGATGATCACATCTATGCATGTTTCCTGTCAGCAGATATAGCTGGATAAACAAAGGCATGTTCCAAATGATTAGCCGAAGGAGCAATCCTCATTGCCCCTCAGGGCTGCAGTTGCAATATGGATCATGATAGCAGCCTACTGGGGCTTTTTTCCTTCAGTCAAATTGGCAATGACAGTACCATGACAAGTGACTTCCCTTAACTCTTTGCATGAAGTCACAATCCATACATATACCTACTTAGTTAGCAACAACAAAAAATCTTGACAACCAAGCCGTCTGGGTTACTTTATTTCCTAAAATGTTAAGCCCCCATTTTATGAGGCTACTCAAAGGGAGGGGGTGTGTGTCTGTGTAACACATTTACCAGAAAGATACAAAAATGTTACTGAAGTTTAATACTGATTTGCACAGAGCTTCAAAAGAATTAGTGAAGCAGTTGCTTCCCCAGAATTACTTGTTCACCACTATTATGGCATTTCTTCCTACCTAACAGCTGTGAACAAGCTCTCTCTGAAGCCCTCCAGGTAGGTAGTGTGGAAGTTAATAGTGGGAGTCAGGTAGTCGGATAGACTGTAAATAGTTAAAAGCTGTCTCTATCTCATGATAAAAGAGTTACCAAAGCTCATCTGGGCTGCTGGCCTTGTCATGATGAGCTACCTGCAGAAATTGTGAGTGTTGTGGTGTTTTCAGTCCTTTTGTCAAAATACTCTCCTGCTGAGATTGAATGTTAGAGAGTTGTCTTCACTGGCAGTTGTAGACTTGAGTGGGGAGCCCACCTCTTTCTATCTAGGTGAACATCATGGAGTGAATGTGAGTTGTAGTCTGTGTTTTGAACGAGAATTGTGAGTTCTGCTCGGGAAGAGAATGTCATGGAGTCCATCCATCTGTACCTGAGGGGTGTGCAGGAAGCCAGTGGGGACAAAAATGCAATTGTGGGACAAGTAAAGATGAGGCTACCTGGTCTTACCATTGGGATCTGGCTGGCTCTCTAGTAAAGATTTTGGATTTGCATGAATTTCCTGAGTTCATCTCAGAAATGCAGTGGAAATCACAGAGTCCTGTGTAATTCTAAGGGAAGAATTCTTTCTTTCCTCTTGCTCCCTGCAGAGCCCTTCAGATACTAGCTTGACACAGACTATGATCCACAATTTGTTCCTAACAGATAAAAGCAAGTGCTGGTTGCATGCTGGATTGCTCTTACGCATCTGTCTCACCTGTAAGTCTAACCTGCACTATACTGAATTTAAGCATCTGTTATGAATTAAGCTGTTTCCTGCAGACCAGCCCCTTGACTTTTACATCTATTGTTACTATTTTTCTGAGCTTTGTGCACATTTCTCTTTGTTGATGGTAAGTGCTCTCCCCAACATATGGCTGCTGAAGCACAATGTCAGCATAAAATCCACCCTAGATGAAAAGATACAAAAGATTCTGTGTGAGCAACTACATAGGGAGAATCTTCAAAGGAGAGGTATGAAGGGCATTCCCTTGAGACTTTACTCTCCTGATCAGCTAAACAAACATGGGACCAGTCAACCTGTCTGGCCTACTAGTGAGTTCACAGTGTCTTTCAGGAATTTCTGGCTGAATCCTTGCAAGATGCATTAGATGTAGCCTGTTTGCTGATGATTTGTGGTTAAAACTTTGGTTGGTGGTACAACAAAAAGTGTTACTGCCTTAGATGGAAAGCTGTCGGTTGTTGAACGTGGCTTCTGTTCACGGGAACCTGATGGTCTGGCAAAGGCCAGTTAATCTCTGGGATGCCAGCCAACATAATTTCTGGATTTATGTCGTGTTGGCTGCTACCACTCTAGCGGGTTCTCTGTTGGGGCTGGTGCTTCCCTTTAGAGGGGTTAATTTTGTCTCACTTTCTGAACACACAGGAACAAAACTTAGCCTCTTTATTCTTTTGTTCCCCCTCCATTCCCCACGTTAATTTAATTTGACAGCCTGGCGAATAGGATTTGTCAAATACTGTAACCTTAAGCAACACAGATATTGAAAACTGTGCTTTAAATTTATATAATCCAGATGTGAGAACCAATAAAATGCTCAGATGAAATGAAATGTCAGGCTTTGTGGGGAGAGAAAGGGAGAAATACTACTTGCCACTTATTTTTCCACATGGCATAAAGTGCAGAGCAGGGTTCCATCAATTATATTAGTCTCCAAGAATAGAAGCAGGGTTTGTCATTTCAGTGCTGGTAGCTAATAGAAACTATGATTGATATAAAAATGCTGAATCTCACAAGACCTGTCAAGAAAAACACTCTGTAATGTTCAGGCAGGTAGAAGGCCAGTCTTGGAAAGTATTTAAGATGATCCTCAGCTCAGAATGGTGAAGACTAATTAAGCAAATCCTGTAGTAACATGCATGAAACTGTTTGATTGCCTCTCTCTTCCCACCAACATGAGGCACCACTGAAAGGGATAACATTTCTCTCTCTTAGGAGGGCTAACAAAAAAAGCCACTGATTTACTGATTTTAGGTCAGTAGGAGTTGGAATAAGAACCCCAAAAGAGTGGAGGGAAGCAAGCTGCTCAGCTCTTGCTGCATATGTGCCAAATAAGTGAGCTACAGCGTCCTACTTGGGGATTTCACTTGTTCTACCAAATAAATTCTCAAAATACGTTCATAAACCAAGTTCCATTTCTGCAGAGCTTTTCTCCTGCATCTAGAATGGGCCTGGTAATTATCTTAAATGAATCTTTATTCCCTCTGGTGACCTTCCTTTGGTAGAAGGGAAGAAATAGTGAGTAACACTAGGTGATACTTATCAAATAGTTCAGTCCTCAAAAGTGTGGTTTAATTATAGCTAAAAATGTGTATTCATCAAATTCAGCCTGTAGGCTTGAGAAGTCGGATTAAAATTTGGAAAGTTTTAAACAATTCCTTCTTATATTTAAAAGGCAAATATGTTAATGTCAATATGAATTGACATTTTAAATTTGCTTGCATCTAATCTAAAAGCTGAAGAAATTTTCAGTCAAAGCAGGGCAATTTTTCATGGTTTTTTAAAGAAATTGATAGTAAGCCAGAAGTTGTACGCTTAGCTCAGTAAGTAAATGCCAGTGTTGAGAACACAAACTTGATTTGTCTGGGACTGTTCTTACACTTATTTCCATTTTCCACCATGTGAATGAGGTGTGCAGAAATAGGTTAGAAATTGAACTGTATTTAAACTACCACCCTCAATTCTGCTCTCAGAAAAAATACCTTTTGTATTTGAATAAAGTTAGACTGTCTGTGGTTTTGATCACACCAAGTCAAAACACATACGATAAGATTTTGCAAATCCAACCCAACTACTGGCTTTGTGTGTCTATGAATGATGATTTGTTTAAGTCAAAAGATGTAAAAAAAACCCTCAGAGGTTTGCTGGGAAAAAAGTAATATGAGAAAACACATGTGACAGATTTTTTTCTTACTCTTAAAGCACCAGATTAGAAGAGCTAGGGGACACATCCCCTAATATCAGCACAATTAAGAAAATCAGCTGCTCATGTTGGAGCCTTGTATTTTGTAAACCAAGTCACACAAAGTTAGTGTGTTAATTAGAGTGGGACACAGCAGAGCTTAACTAAGCAACTTGGGTTTTCCATGACTGTCTGCATTGCCTTAGCACAGAATGACCCCTTATTTTGTACTGTAATATAAGGCTACTACTGTGTCTTTCTCTACTTTAATTTTTTTTTTTTTTTACATTTGCAAGCTTAAGAGGGTGTGAAGTTGCTGCTGCTTTGGGCTGATGGAAAGGCAAAGTTGTTGTCAAAGGTAGTTGTTGGAATGCGAATTTGGGGTACAGTCTGCAGTTTCTGCTGGGGTCCCCAGGTGTCCCAGCCTCTCCAAGGCCACTTTGTATGCAGCCAGCTAAGAAATTCAGGCTAATACTATTAAAAGGGCAAAATTTGAGCAGATAAAATTTCATATTCTTGGATGAAGTGTCATGTTAGAAATGTGAGGTGCCATAGCTGTATTTGAGAGAGCAAATGCTCCCTAAGTTGTTTGGTGTAAAGTTGTATATATGCTGTTACAGAGAAGTGTTTGCATCAATTGCAGCTGCTTCAGATGGAGACAAGGCTGCGGAAGGATGTCAGTGAAGGCAGAATCCACAGCAAAAAACTCTGTGTGTTTTAAACAATGCAGTATCTGTCTGGATTCCAGCCCTTTGAAACCTCAGTATAACCAAGCACAAATACCGAAGTAGTAGAAGTGCTGCTTAAAAAACTCAGCCCCATTCAGCTGATCATATGATCCAACCTCTTGGGCTTGTTTGATTCATTCATTAGCTGTGTAATCCATTCGTTTCTGCTGAGGTTGCATAAATCACGTGCTTGCCAGAGTGGAGAGAGCTGTTTGAAAGGATGGAAGAACCATTAAGGAGAGAAACGAGAGTATGTGTAAAATGTTCACCCTGTGTAGCTGGGGGGGATGAGCACTGGCCTCTGTACAGTGCGGAGCGGAAGGACCAGCGAAACCTCAGCCATTTCCCCTGTTTCTGGCTAACGTAATAAACATGGTAGTAGGCGATTCCCTGTGGAGACACACTGCCGCTTCCAAAACTGGGGATAGCTTTCTTCTGTCATGCTCAGCCACGGCTTTGTATGTTTTTCCTCCAGATTACAACATGGTTTTAATCTAAACAGACATAAGTTCTGTACGCCAAGCACATCAAGTATATATTGCAAGGATAACAGTATGGAAGAAAGTAACGTGGCTCACAAAGTGGCCGTGTGATAGTACAGGGAAGAGGAGGGGGATTTGGAGGAAAGGGCTGAGCAGGGAGGGAGGGGGACCCCCTAAAGCAAAGCAATTAATGGCAAAAGTAGTCAATGAATGGAGGTATTGTATGCAACTTCAGGAGGGAGATTCCCCAGGGAAAGGTTAGGTTCCAGGATAAATGAAATCTCCCCTCAAACAGCCTTCTCCCCTGTACCAATTACAGGCATGACAATTACCTATTAAGAAACGGAATTGAGAGTATTTATCACTTCTCAATTTGCATGGTTCTACAATTTACTTATTTTGTGATGATCAGAAGGGCAGTGTCACCAGGAGATTCCACCTTTCTGTAAGATGGTTTCTTCTAGGATCTCTCAAGTAGCTTTTCCATCTTATTTTTGGTTTTGTCTTCCAGTGTTCTGTACTTTGTGTTGGTGGAATATACAGGCTTTTTCCACAGTCACTGCACAGCTCTGTCTAGAGAACAGAGTCCACATGATGGAAGTCTCCAGACCTTGGTGTCTCTCCACTTCCTGGGGGTACCAGATGACTTTTGGAAAAGGGATGTGGATGGAGAAATGCTGGCTTTGGGAGCCACAGGGTTGTCGGTTTTGTGGGAGCTCCCAAATTAGCACAGACAGGAGACATACAAACACTGAAGAAGGCTGTTGTGAGGAGCACCTGGGACTGAGGAGGGAAGAAACAGATGGGATGCCTCTTGCAACCTGCGTCAAGGCCAGAAAGCTGAATGTTGTGATGTCATTCTTGTGACATAGTAAGCTCTGTTTCGCTGATAGTTATGGTGTCTTTTTTTGTCTTTTTTGTTTGGTTGGTTGGTTTGGGTTTATATTTTTTTTGAGTTTGTTGTTGGTGTGGTTTTATTTTTTAAATGATTGCTCCTGTAATTTGAAAGTACAATTTCAGTTTCCAGTACAGAAGAAGTTGGATTTAGCTCCTGTGACAGCGAGAAGTTTTTAAAACCTCAGAGCATTGTCTCAAAATGCAGAAACCTGAATGTTCCTGAATCTCAGAGTAATATCCTGGGATTATTTTTTTCTTTCAATTTCTTTTCCTCATTGTTTTTTCAACTCTTGAGTGTGACCAATGTTTATAGTAAGGAAATATATGGTAGCATGAGCATGGTGCATCAGGCATTGATTTTAACTGTATCTAGTCCAGCACTGGTGTCTACATTGTCAAAGCTCTTTGGAAACTCACACAAGTGCTAAACAAAGTGCACTTGTGCCTTACAGACTGCTTCAGGTTATCCAAATCCTATTTAGTTATCAAACATCTCTGTAGGGTCATCTACTTAGTAGATCAAAGGCATAAACTTGGAATTGTCCACAGCTGTCACTAATGCAATACTATAGGAGGACTGTGATACTTAAGGTGTTTCTAGGAAGTTCTGTTGAACTTTTTGGGAAAAGACATTACAGAAGTAGTCGTGTGAGGAAAGAGGCATCAAAAAGAGCTGTTCTTAAAGCGTGAGGGAAGCTGTAAAGGAAACAAACTGTGTGTAGAAGGTGGAGAAATGGCTTTTATAAAAAATTCAAGCTGAAACACGTTCTCTTTAGTGTAGGTCTCACTCTACAGCTGCTACTTCTCCAGCCAGGCATGCAACAGTTTCATTGCAGCACTCCCTAAGGACTTGGCGTTGCTTAGGCTGTCAAGACCAACAACAACACAGCGCTGCTGAAACATACGAAGCATGAGTTGAATGGTGCCAACACTTTATAATGTTATGGATTTTTTGCCTAAATAGAACGATCCTGCACTGAACTGCTTTATGTTCAGTTCTTTTTACAAATCTACACCTCAGACTTCCAGTTTTTGAGCAACATATTTTGCTCACACTGTGGCTTTTCAGGGATGTTGCCCGTTCTTGGTTTTATGCTTTGATGGACTATATTTTGACAGTTGCTTCAAAGCTTAAGTGGATTGGGCTCCAGAGGGTTGTAGATTCAGACTACAATTTCAGATAGATGAGAATGAGGGAGGGTAGTCAAGTATCATAACAGTGGCTGAACCCTGGGAAACAAAATAGTACTCGGTAGCAGAGCCAATAAAACAATATAAGAGCGGAATTGCAGGAGAATTGGGGCTAAGTCACTTATTTCTCAAACCTTTCTTCAGCTCCTTTGGTTTGTTTTCTAGAGCAATAGGAATGGTCTCAAGACTTAGATGAAAATGCTGAATTTCAGACATTGTTCTCACTCTTCTCTTGTGACCACGGGTAAAATGTTTTGTTTCCAATCTGAACAACAGGTCAGACACTTACTTCCCCTCCTCAGAGAGAGGGTGTGGGAATTAGCTTCCATTTATGAAGTATTTTAATGTGCTGTCATTCTTCATGGTTCAGAATGGACTTTAACCATAGAGATTTTTCTCTGTGGCTCAGAAAAGACCACACCTACCACGTCGCTCTCAGCTTTATTCATTTGAGTTGCCAGAGAAAAGCTAACAAATTGGCGTGAGCTCAGAGGAGAGGAACCCAAACAACTCAGGGACTGGCTGGAGGGGCTAAATTAATAACACAAGATTAAAAGAGATAAATATATGTAGTTTGGTGAAAGCTGTTCCCCTGGAGTTAATTATGCCATATTATTTTTGAAAATGTAAATGTTGAAGGATTTGCTTAGTGTGCTCCAGAGAGGTAATTGGCAGAGAAAAGAGGAAGCAAAAAGGAACTCCAAGTTGAAGACCAAGGGCGAAGAATTTCCTGACAGTGGATCTGTTGCTCTGTTAAGCAGACTGGTAGGGAGGTGCTGCAGACCCCACTGTTTGAAACATGAAAGCCTCCTAGATGAGGAATAAGTCCTGAACCAAGGTGAAGATGAAACCTAGTGAGTCTTGTCGGGTTCAATTACTGTAATTTGAGAGACTCAGACACCAGTATTGATACGGCAGTGATGCCCAGAAGCTTGCATCAGAGATGCATGCTGTAAAAACACATGAACGAGCTTTCTGTATCTGTTATAAAATCTGTAGAGCAATCTGGATCTAGGATGACTCAGAAATTAGTACTGGAGGTCAATCAACAAACTCCTACTGTGGATATTCTGCCTTTTTCTGTTCCTCTCCCAGCAGAGGCAGGAAGACAGTCTGCTGGCAAGGCCAATGCACCCAGCATGTGGAGCTGCCCTTGGGATACCTGAGAGGGTCCTACTGACATACTTCATGCACACAGACTGCAGTAGTGTGCACTTTTTGGTTCAGAAACACAGACAGACAGTCCCAGGCTTCCGAGGTCCTCCTGATCTGTAATTGTAAGAACAACTATTGGAAGGTTCAGAAACTACAGAGAAAATTTAAGTAGGAAAACTCAAGGAAAATTAATTTATCATGAGTATCTTTTCCCTTTCCTAAATATTTTTGCTTCTCTGAGGTTCCAGGTGTTCCTATGCTGTACCAGGGTTGGCCTGAATATTTGAGGGAGGATAGCTGTGGTACCCTGCAGTTCCTCACAGGCAGGTTTATCTTGGTATTCCTAGCAGGGCATATTAACCCATGTTTAATACTGTGTTATTGCAATTACCGTGCTTCCAGTGATTAGGTTAACTTGTTTAGACTTATCACAAGTATCTCTGCAATGCTCAGCAGTTAGCTAAGCATTTTTACTAGAAAACAGCATCAGCAAAAGTCAGTGTTTCTGCCGGTTAAATAAGACGAAGACCTAAAATCAAACCACTCCAGTTGTGCAATTTATTTACATCAGGCAAATCCTGAACTCTGGTCTGTAGAGTTAAGCAAGAAGTTGTCCTTGATCATGGCTTCTAACTTGCCAGCCACTGGGTTTGATCAGAAAACTGGATCAAATATCCTTTTTAAACAAAACAGTACATTTGAAACCACATGTGAGAAATTGTAGCTATGCAACCTTAATCATAGTGCACGGGAAATACCTACGTTATTCGTTTAGCTAGGAGCATTTAATTTTCTGAAGGAAGTCTGAAGCTTGGACTTCAGTGCCAAGTCCTGTGAAGAATCAGTGTTGTGTAGCTTGTTGACAACTGCTGCTTTGCTAAACCAACAGGCCTCTTTCACTCTCATTTTTCAATGAGATTGGAGAGAAAGAATGCTGCCTATATGCAGTCTGTCAGGCATGCTGGTACACACCCCGCACCACCCCATAGCCATGTGCTCAAAGTCTCCCTTTCCTTCAGGAAAAAGCCTCTGAAGCATTTGGCCAAAGACAACTTCTCAAGTACTGTGTTCAGCTGTCACCATACACTGAAGTTCTCTGCATGTGCTGCCTATTCTTTCTACATCTGCAATGTAAAAGCCTACACGAGTTCTTAGAAATAATGCTTCTGCCAAGCTTCATTACCCTGCTGATGAATCCTGCAGGATTTTATTCCTGACCAGCAATAGCCTGGGAATGGAAGTCCAGTTCACTTCCCCTGTCAGCATTTCATTGCTTACCTGCAGCTTTCTACAGTGCAACTCAACATCTTAATTCACGATTTACATTTACCAGCATGTTCTCTTTTTAACAGTGTGTGAAACTTTTAGAGCATCTCGGATGAGAGGTGTACACAGAGAGCTAAAATCCAGAGAGATGTGGGTATGGAATTTCAACCTTTTCATCTTTTTAGGATCCTTCTGTTTTGGGCTGTTAACTCTGAGATAACTAGGCTTTAGAAAGCAATCCCAGTGGAATGAAAACAGTGAAATTGTTAGTGTTGCTGAAATGCAAAGAATGCCCTGCTGTTCCTGCACTGGGCAGCTCTGATCCATGAACACGTACTGGCAGCGTGTTTCTCAGGGTTTGTGCTGCCAAGTGGCTAACTACATAAGAAAAAAGGGCTGATCTGGAGTTGAGTGCATTTGCTTCACTCTTTTTTTTTTTTTTTTAAAAAAAAAGCATGCCATACAAAGAGATCCAAATACTGTTGTCAGGTTTCTCGCAATTAACCGATTTAAAACTTGAAAAAGCTGTAACATTCTTGCTTTTGCTGAGTTCTTCACTTCAGACATACTTCTTACCAGGAGAAAGTCTGGCGTTGGCCCTGTGCAAATTAAAGCCAAGGTGACAGTTCTGTTCCCAGGACCAATTCTGGAAGTTGAAGCAGAGCAGCTGATTTGTCCAGCCTGCTTTAGCTTTCCTTATCTTCTCCTTGCTGTCTGTACATCAGAATCTGCTCTCTGCATTCTGTCACTAACACTGCTCCAAAGAGAAATGCTGTGATAATAAGTAGGAACTTGGCTGTCCCATTCATTAGATCCATTGTGACTTAATGATAACATTAATTGAATTGGCTGAATAAGTGCACTTTGGGCGGGATGCCAGTGTTTCTGGGAGTTTGTCTGACAGACATGCTTCTGAGGAAGTGAATGAGATACGAACCTGTCTTACAGTAGGCACTGATTTGGTAGTTGTTCCTGTGGTTCCCATCATCTCACAGCTCTGAAGTGATAGGTGTAGAGTGTACAGCAGGCTGTAGGTGGATGATCACAAGCACTGGGTTGGGGTTTTTTTGTCATGGCGATGATGATTGGAATTAGCAGTTCGCAGATGGCGTTTCCCATCCTGGTGGCATGTTTGCCACCAACCGCACTCTTCTTTCTAGCTTGGTTCCTCTTCACTGTATGTCCCTGGCCTTGGCCCACAGAGGTCAGCAGCTCTTTGCTTCTCTCTTTATTTTCTGCCCTCTTTAGGTCTCTGGCACAAGAGAAACCAGAAGGCAGGGAAATTTTTTGCTGTTGTCTCCCAGGGATTCCTAGCAGCAGGTTTGCTGTTCTCCCTTTCCATTTACTAGTCCTGTGTGTTGTCTGTCCCTCACTCCTCCTCAGAGCTTTCATAAGAGACTGCTGCACCACTTTGGGTATGGGGCTCAGCCTTCCTGTGGGACTCCCACTGCCTCAGTAATGGAACGATAAACTTACAGCAGTTACTGTGCTGATACCATCATCATTAAAACTAAGGGATAATTGGATAATTCCGTTTGATCTGTGCCAATGTTCACTGAATGTATGTTACCAAAATATGAATTCTTTCATTATTTAATAATTATTTTTGTTCAAGGACAGGCATATATCATAGGGGCCATTTAATTTATTTAGTTCTTCCTTTGGTTAGGTGATCCTTGGCCTTAACTCATATAGAAGCAGCAAGTTTGTGTGTCTGTAGCTAGAGAGACGAGGACAGTCTTTTTAGTTATTCTGTTGAGTTCTGAACATGGATTTCCCCTCCTACCCCCCTTTTTTTTCCCCTTCTCTGTCAAACTTTGAGCTTCAGCAAGCTGCTTCTAACTACTAACATATGTCTGGGGGTGGGGAAAAAGCTGCAGGAAGGAATACTCCAAGGAGTACAGTAGCATTTTTGCATTCAGTAAGTTGGTCATCCGCTACTTCAGTTGTAACACAAAAAATAAAATGAATGATCTGTAAAGGAGCTGTAAATCTGAGAGAACAAGCTTCCACTGTTCCTTCAGTGATCATATAGCAGATCATAACTGTAGTTTACCTGGTGTTTTCATTATGGGGATCTCAAAGCACTTCAGTGCTTTGAAGTAGTGAGATGTTTATTGCCTCTACTTCACAAATGAAAACATGAAGAACCAGGCAAAGCTAGATGTTGAATTTCTTGATTCACAGCAGCCGTTTACTGTTTTCAGTGTAAGATGCTCTGTGGAAGGAGGTTTGAAAATTCACTGAGTAGTGATTGAGTGGCAGATGAAACTCTGAGGTGGTGGTGAAGATCAAGATCTATTGGCTTGTAATGTTCTTTGAACCCCAATATCGTCTTAACTTTTGTCTTCAAAGTCAAACTCCTGTCTGTCATCCATTAGCACTTGCTGGCTGTAACTGGGCAGGGGTTGTTCTTGCTTGAACTTGCGGAAATCTCTCCATCGAACTCGGCCCTTAATGATTCCAGTGAGTTCTCAAGAGTTTTTGCTTTAGTGCATTGGCCTTTTACTGTACAAGCCATGAACACTTGAGAATATTCTTTCTGTCTCTACCCCTCCCAAAGTAAGTACTTTTTTCTTTTCCTATTTAAAGTATGAAAAAAAACCCTATTTAATTCCTTAGGGAGCATAAAATTGTGACTTATTTGCTGTCTCTTGAGTATTTCATGTGAAGGCTGTAGATAGAAGAGCACTAATGGTTGTCTTTTAAATCAAATTACTTTAACGTATGGTATGTGTGTGGTCAGTATCTCCATTAATTTCTGATTTGATCTGATATTAGAGTTGCCTGTAAAACCTCTGTGACTGTTGCTAGGAGTGAGCCAAGAGACACGATGGCTACAAGGAGTAGAAGCACATCTTCCACACAATGACAGTCGTGTTTGAGGGCCATGTGTATTGCAGAATTTAGCTTTCTGCTTGTGTGCATTCCTTCACTGTTATCACCTGGGGTTCAGCTCTGTGCAGGGAGCTCTAATGGGCTGAGACTTTGCTTCAAGTCTCATCTTGAACGCATACTCTTGCTTCTTTTTTTCTTTCTTTTATTTCCTTTATGTTTGCACAGACTAAAAACTTTGGTTACAAATCTCAGTGAACAAGTCCTTTGAGCTATGCCAATTATCTCTGGAAGCTAATTATTGTGTGTTAGTAAATGAACTAGGTAGAAAGAATGTTAAATATATCAGACTTGCAGCAACAAGTCTGCTGTCAAAAGGGAGAATACTAACCTCTCCCTGAGATAGCAGCACTTAGCAGCCACCAGCTGGCAGGAAGGTGAGAAATAGAGTGAACCAGGAATAGAATTGCAAGTGTTATACAATAAGCTTCTTCACACAGAAAAAAGTTTCTGCAAAGCAGAGGCCAGGACTCTTTCCCATACCACACACGTGGCTGTGTGCTGCTGGCCCTGGAAGGAAAGCTGCTTTTGTCCCCTCACCCCTTCCAGACTTGGTTAAGTGCTGAAGTGGGGCAGGAATTTGAATGCTGACTCAGAGGCATCAGCGTGTGTTCTGTCCTAGTTAGTTTGATTCCTGCTTTTCCAGCTATAGCAGGATTTCTACAAATGAAGTTTCAGGCTCTCCGATGCATCCACTTGCCCAGAGGGGAATAATGAAATCCAGAACACAGCAATTCAAAACATTCCTGGTTCCAAACCAACCCCTGAGTCACTTAGAGCTAGGGACACAGTTTCAGAGTGAGCTCAGTTCAAAACAAACCTGGAGTTCATTATCAATTTGGGCTGATTTGATCCTATGGCCTTTTTATTATTCCTTTCTGGGACTCTCTGAGGTGAAAGTTGTATCTTTTGCTGGATAGAGAAAGTGACTCGTGTCAGTGACGTGAAGCATAGCCTACTTGTGTTTGTCTGTCAAACTCCAGGACTTTACAGTCCAAAAAAGAAGCATGTGCTAAAAGTAGGGCACAGTCAGACAGTTTGCCATGAGTCGGTGAGCTCCTTCTGCCTCACTGTGTTTATTCATAAAACAGATGTGCTAAACTATGAAATGCATATTTTGAAATATGCACCTCTTCCATTTTTTTTCCCTGCATCTGTACCGTGCCATGAGAGGTGGTTACTGTGTCCAGCAAGCATTATGCCAAGGTAACAGATGCAGAGACGGTATCGGGTATCTACAAAGTTCTTTCAAAGAGTCTGGCCTTGTAAGAGTATAGCTGATAGTGAGTCCATCTCAAGTGGCAAGAGCTGTACTGCATAATTAATTATAACTTTATATGGCAGAGAGGGAAACATGGTAATGCTGTCTCTCTGTGTTAATGGTAATAAATGGATCTGTTTACTAAGGATCCATGTCACAGTTCAATTTATTATTATTTTTTAAAAATCTTTCCACTGGTTTATCATTTCATCCAGACTTTTCCATTAATTAATTATGTGGTAATTAATCCTTATTGCTGTTCATATATCTTTTCCATCGGAGCAAATTTGTCTTAACTAGGTGACTAAGAACAAAGGCATTTATGAACTTCTTGCACAAAGCAACCCCAACTAAACCATTTTTATGGGTATTGGTCACTTCTGCTACTCAGGAGTACGTATCCCCCTGTTTCACAGTCATGTGTCTTTACACTTGTGCTGTGAATAGAGAGACTCTGGAAAAAATGTGGCAAAGCTCTCGCTCCTGCTGGCACTGGATGTTCTGCTCAGCCAGGAGCTTGTGCTGGATTCCTGTGCACTTGTGAGATGTGGTCTGCTGGTAATGGTGCGATTCTTGCACGTGAGCAGCAAGCAACATACCTTGTGCCTGGGAACTTTGTCCTTGAACCACGGACCTGGGAATTTGGAGGTTGGGAGCTGTCGTGATGTTTGGACTAGGCTGGCTGTTGAGAATGTGGACTCCTTTTGTTAAGACCTCTCCCTTGTTGGACACTGAAAGTCTTCTCCATGGGGACTGCCTTTTAGATAGACTCCATGCTCTGCTTGGATTGGGACAACAGCTAAAAAACCAACCTGTTTTGCTTACAAGCTACAAAACTGAATGTTTTCCAGCTGTAACCTAAGGATGTCATTTAATCTTCAAACTCTCCAGCTGCACGGTAACAAGAAAGCTCAAGTGAGAGCTCTTTTTTTCAATACAGAGAGGAGGTGTTTGTATTATTCATGATGCAAAATGTAATGCAGTAAGCAGGTATTAGTATTTTCGTTCAGGACAGTTATTTGCCTCTCAAAAAAACTGGCTGGGTTTTCCCCCCTCCGCTGATTACACTTTATCCTCTTTCCTCATACCCTTCTTATCTATTCTTAGTTCTCTGCAGAAATGCTTCACTGAACATGTCAGATGTTTAGTATTCTGGTGTTCTCTGCATGGGCTCAGAGATTTTAAGCAGTTGTTTCAGAAGACCTATAAATTCATTTACTAAATACGAATAATCTTATCTTAAACAGTTCTGCTTTATCAAAAATAAAGACGTGGGAATTGTAAAGAAAAGTTCTTGGTGAAAATTTCAGCATGAATCATAAGTTGCTTTTAAGGCTATCTGAGTTTTGATTGTTTCTAGTGCAAATGCTGCATAGTCAAATTGCCATCTGATGGAAAACCCTGCAAGCCTTTGATGTCAGTGAGGTTATGCAAGGCTGGCTTTGCAAGCCTCTCGCCATTTCCTCCTCCTACGAATACACCCCAGACTCTCAGTCTCTTCCAGATGAACAAATGGTTTGCTGGGAAATTCAGATGGTTTCACCAACGTTTCCCCTGAGTTGTGATGTGTAAGGAAGGCAGAAATTAATACAGGCCATGAAAAGCAAGGCTGAAGTGTTAACCTGACAATAGCTGGCCTAGGAGCGTGGCTCTGGCTGAATGCCCAATGTGTGGATGATGAGTACATGTACATATACTGCTCCTTCTCTACATACCAGTAAAGTTGGAGGATTCACCAGTTTGTAGAGGGAAGAAAAGTGCATGCTTACTTCATCCTTACTTTGCCCAGTGACAATTAACCAAACTGTGTTGCACATTATTGCTGTTGTTTCTGTAAGGTAAGAGACCTGGAGGCTGCTAAAGCTTTAATAAGCATGTCTGCAGATAATGGCCCATACTGCATAGCTCAGCTATGCCTGTGCTTTTCTGCAAAGCCTTTCATCTGCCAGAAGTGTCTGAGTCTTAGTCTCTTTTTGCTCATACTGATGTTGGTACAGAAGTTGCATAAGTCAGTGGCGTCGCAGCATCCTGGCATACACGAGAGGAGAAACAGGTCTTTTATTCCACTGTTGCATGAGAGTCTTCTCAGCACTGCCACCTGGGTAGTCCTGCTGGTGCAGTGGGTTGGCTTCAATGAGGAGACTCGGTGCAGGTAACAGGCTACTTAAATATGTCCAGGGTTTCATTTGGGAAAGTTCATACTGAGTGTTTCATAGTCAGTCCTGTTGTTATGATGGAGAAGGGACCATCAGTAGTTTACCTATGTATGGCAGCAGCCACTGAAAAGATGAGCTGTGCTGTGTTGTAATCAGGAGCAGTTTTCCACCAGATCTTAAGCTCACCTCTGATTGCTGTTTTGCTGTGTTGAAGCATGCAAGGTACAGCATTTTCTGTCCAAAAGAGCTTTCAGTCTTGAGATGAGCTCTGAGACAAGCAGCTCTGACAACCGTGGAAGAAGTAGTTAGTAAAAAAGGTGGACGGAGACGGCCTAAGGAAAAGAGAAGAGGGGAAGTACGGACAAAGAAGTGGAATGATGGTTGCCTAGTCTGGCAGAACAACTCAGCTAAGTGTTGTCAATGGAAATTGGCCTTCCCTTTTCCCTGCCTCTACCCCTGGCCAGTCTGTGTCCCTTGACTTGCCGGTGCTTGTGCTGACCAAGTGCAGTCAGTCCCACGAACTCACTCTCCTTATGCCACAGCCTCTCGCAGGGAGAGGCAGGGGTGCTGCAAAGAGGGTAACACTTTGGGATTTGCTTCTGTTGCTTCTGACCATGTCCTTTCCTGTAGGCCTCCCATGACTCTTGAATGCTTAGATAAGAGCCTGAGGCCCCAAGGCACTGCTGGTCACGCTTGCCTTGTAGCAGGGGCTAACAGTGGTAGAGTGTGTATGTGGGTTTGCTTGTAAAAAGAAGTGGAGCTTGTTTTTAAGCAGCGTATTTCCTTTCTGCCTCCCCTCAGTGCGTGCAGACGTTATTGAAGAGAGAACTGTGCAACTATGCTGGTTTGTAGAAATCACCAGCTATGCTGTTTCCTAAACCCTGCTTCTCAGTCTTGTGCATCTGTGTGTGTGTACACTCCTGTAGCTCAGAAGGGCTGTTCTTACAGGTTCCACAATGAGATTTATTTTCTGGGACTTACTGGAAACATTATCAGAGAAGGCTCATAGCTAGTGACCCAGCTACGTTGTGGTTTTCTGTCCTGTTTTTTATTATGCTTGTGGTTTTCACTAGATTTGCTTCAGCTGTGATTTATTTTAATCTTCTGCTCTGGTATTTAGTGTTTAAGCTTGCATATTCCTTGCATTTTGTTGAGTGTCACTTCTCTGAGCTGTTGGGGTTATTTTGAGAGGTCTTTGTCTGTCTTCTATGTACATGGCACTGTTTGTCCAGACCTCAGTCAGCACTGGATAGTTGAATTGATTTGGCATCTCCTGCTGGACTTGGGGTTCTTGTGGCCTTTTTCTGTTACCATAGCTTTGCTGAACCTGAAAAAGTACTAGAATTGTATTTTAGTCTTTTAAAAACAAAACAAAATAAGAAAGGTCTTCTGGCTTTGGTCTGTGTTTTGTATACTGATCGCACACTGATTTTAGCATTTAATGCTTAAAAGCTAAAGAGAAATTGGGAGAGGGAATGCCTTCTGAGGCTGTTGAACAGATTCGCCAGAGTGAAGGCTGAAAGCTGCCCCACTGATGCCAAACAGCACAAGTGATGTTTCTGTCTTAATTCCCATGGACCTGAATGCCCATGTTGGAACCTGTAAGCGCGGCGGCTCGCGTGCGGGAGTGTGGCTTTGACAGGCTTTGGCTGAAAGGACGACCTGCACTGGGTGATGCAGAAATGGCTCCAGCTTCCACTGAAGAGCAAAGAGCTGGCAGAAAGTTCTGCTCTTCCAGGCAGCTGGAAGTCTGGCTCTGAAGATGACTTTTCCATTAAGACAAATCCTCAGACCTGCCTTCTCCAGGGATGAATTTTTGTTTGTTTGTTGAAAAATGGCTAGAAAACAGGTAATTTTAGTTGGAGTTTTTGGGAGTGTTCAAAGGCACCTGAGAAGATCTTTAAATCTTCCTCATTTAATTCATTATGTACACATTCTGAAGCAAATTTTCAGCAGAGAGATTGTAGGGTGAAGTAGGAGCCAGTGTTTTCTCTGTGGATTTGAGGTGGTTCTGCTCTTCAAGAGATAAAATCAGACTGTGATGCAGCCCAGGGTGCCTTTCATCTTTTCCCATGCCTGTTCAGAGCTTCCATTTTGTCAGTACCATGGGCTTTTTCTAGCCCTCAACCTGTGAGCTCAGCACTGTTGCCTACAAGACCTGTAGTCCAAAACCATGTGCACTGTTTGGACAGAACTGATTTGATTACCGTGTGATTCACAGTCTTGCTGTGATACCAGCTTACGTCATGTGTGTCCTGCTCCCACACCCACAGAGCTCACATAAATCCTCTACTTTGCTTGTATTTGTTTTGTTTCTTTTGTAGTAAAAAAGGCAGCTGCTCAGTTGTGGAAAGCAAGTGTGGTTAACTATGAAAAGGTTTTCTGGCTTTCCTGCCTTTCCTCAGTGTATGTCCTGCTTTCCTAAGCCAGGATCCAATTACATTATATCCCCACTCTCTTCCCTCTCTTCCTTGGCTACTAACACAAACCCAGTTATTAATACAAGCCTCATGTGTCTCCTGGACCTTATTTCAGTCTCCTCTTCAAAACTCCTGCAAAGGATCCTGCCAGTGCTCCAAAAGCAACTACGATGGTGCTATTGTTCTTTTGTACAGCCTGTGCTACTCCTGTATCCAAGCTTAACAGTTTTATCCTCAGTCATTCCTCTGCAGCCGGGAAGGGGTAGCAGCTCATGGAAATTAGACATTAAGGTTGTCTGCCTTGGCCTCTTATCTCGGGGCTTGAGCTTGTGCGTATTGATGGCTTGTTGGCTGGGATCCTGCTGCTTATCTTCAGGGAGACACCTGGTAGCCATCCAGGGCAAACCTGAACAGAAGCCATAGCCCTGGGGATGGTGTTGGTGCAAGTGGCACAAGTCATCTGGCCAGGGAGTGTGAACCTGTTACCAAAGGTGCTCTGTGTATTTGGTATGAGGATTTCTTCTCCCTGGTTCTTTGTAAGTCATAACAGTATTTTAGCCCTCTAATTTGCTATTACCAAGGAGACTCACAGGTAGGTTTTTATTCCTTTAAACTTGAAGGAGACCACTCTGAACCCAAGGTTTTTCAGATGTAGAGAGATCTCTGAGAAACTCTTTGACTTTTAGTTGCTGCCTTAATACTTCTGAACTGTGCAACCGTGTCTGGCTTAAGGCATGATTGGGATTTCCTTGGGCAGCACGATGCAGAAAGTGAAGCTGGTGTAAAAGTGCTTTGAGTTGAGAGCAGTACTGAGTGGAATATGGTGCTGTGACTCTTGCACTGCTCACCTGCAACATCTCAAGGAAAACAGCAGGTTAAAAGCAAAGCCCTCAAGATAAAACCTTGGGAAAGAGAGACTGCCATTCCGTGTGCTAAGCACAGCCAATCTGACATCTCTTCCCCTACACGTTTGCAGTGACAGAGAAACCAGTAATCGTGTGAAGCTGCAGGAAGTCAGAGTTACAGCAATTGGCTCTGAGTTTTCATCAGTTCACACAGAATTGAATCGATCTCTCTCTGCTATGGTATGGGAGGTCTTTAAAATATTTATTATTACTACTACTGTTACTATATTGGAGCATTGCAGATGCAGAAATGAGGGGCCCTTCCCCTCCCAGCTGGTACCTTGGGTCTTCTGTTTGTTGTTTCTTGGGTTAGTGATTTGGCTGGTTTTTGTGGTTTTTTTGGTTGTGGGTTGGTTTTTTTTTTTAACCAGGTACCTAGACTTTATACGTGGCAGGATAATCTGGTTGCAATGACAGGTTGTAAAACTAGTAATTTTAAAGAGTTCTTCCAGGATAGTTTATGTGGTGTGATTTCTGGGTGTTCAAAATCACTCTGCTTCCATAGTACAGGATCAGACAGATGATGTTAAATAATAAAATGAGCAAGGAATGGTTATTTTTGCTTATTTTTAAAAAAGAAAAGACTATGCAGCAGCAGTTGCATTCTAGCTGGTTGGGAGAATGCATGAATATTGAGAAGAGATTAAAGAGGTGAACCAAGATGTTGTGCTTTTTTAATTTAAAAGAGCAGGGAGGGGAAGCTCATCCATTTCACAGTCTGGCTGTGAGCTTGCCAACCCTTAGTCATGGCCTTGTGTAAGGCAGCAGACGAGCTGAACCGACCATTTACTTGCCTCTTATTTTTGGAAGGAATTGGTTTGGAATTAAAATAAAAATCAGTCTCTTTTACATGACGAAATAAGCCATTTTTCTTTGGCTCTGCCGGTCACAAACTTGGAAACAGTGCTGGAGCTTCCCAAGGGGATGGAGCAGCAGGTCCCAACAGGGGTGATATCATATAACGTCAGATGACGCTGAAGTTGCTCAGAACCAGGCAGGGAATGTGAGAGCTGCAAGGAAAGAGCTTGCATTTAAAGATGACCACTGAAGTCATGACCAAAGTAATGCAGAGTATGGTAAAGGGCAATTTTGTCTGGGATTGGTTCAGCACAAGAGGTGACAGTGAAGCCTGCAAGCATAGCTCAATTGTCTGCATAGCTGCTGCTACAGTCCAGGGGAAAGGCCTTTTCCTCTGCTAAGAAGCGAAAAGGATCACACGCTGTGGCTGGAAGCTGTGTGGATTCATTACTCATTGCAACATTATGGTGACTGCACTCCGAGCGCCCTCAGGAACCTCTTGTGTGGGGCACATAAAAATGCTCATATTATGACCCAGTTACTAGGTGTGGAAAAGAAGTAAAATGTCCCAAAGAAGCTGAACAAAAGGCCCAACTGGGGATATAACCCACCAAGTGCGATGCCCTGTTTCTCTGACGGTAACAGCATCCCTCTGTACTCTACCTTGTGACAGAGTAAGCCTTGTGCTCCTCTCTTGCTGCAAGACTCGACGGTTCAAACAAAGTGAAGCTTTGTGTAAAGCACAAAGTGACGATAACTGGTGAAGCTGTGTGTCTTTTAGTCTAACCACAACAGATTGATTTATTTTTTTATGTATTTATTTTTCCTCTCTAGTGAGACACTGGCAATAAAGAGAATTTCCTATGTGTGTAACGGGGGGTCTTAGAAGTCATTTGTTTGCTCCTACTGACATACCTGGGCTCACCTTTCATCTCTGTTCCGTCTTTTAAAGGCCTGGGAAAGCACAGGCAGATTTTAGCTTTAGCTCACAATGTGTTGTGAACCAGCTTCTTTGCTGAATAATTGGTTTTGAAAAGATTTACTAGGTTGAATTAGGGTTTTAATTTTGAACACTAGAATCCTGTATTTGCAGCAACACCTACCTTGCCACAGACAAGAAACTGCTTGCTTTTCAATATAAATATTCACCTGAAAAGGCTGCTAACTTTGTCACAATTGTATTTGTTTGCTGTTTGGCTTTTTGTTGTGTTGTTTGGTTCCTCTCCCGCCCTGAGTACTTTGGAGGAAAAACAGAATCACAAAATAGTCTTGCTTTGAGGCTGATTTATAGTGTTGTTTTATATAGAGCCTTATGTTTTATCCAAAGGGAAAAACTCACATTTAGTCTTTCCTCTTGGTGGATCACAAATTTAGTGTCTGCAACGATAGATTCTTGTCCCTGTGAAGACTGAGAGCTTTTGTCTGCTGTATCACTTCCTTCCTCCTCATCTCGGAGCATTTTCCAAGCATCTCTGAGGCATCCTAAGTGGGAAGCAGTATTGTTAACTGTTTAACAGATGAGAAAACTGAGGGAAATGCCTTAGTCACATGATTTAGTGGCAGACTGGAATAAATTCAATATTTTCACTGCCGGGTCCCATGAGCGATGTACTAAACCTACTGTTGCCTTTACAACCTACTAAGTCTTTTCCCACTATAACCTTTGCTTCAGCACAGTTTTATGGTTTATAATGCTGCCTCAAAATAGTTTTTCTTTTCTTCTGAGAATAGAGAAGTTTTTCTTCAAAATACCTACCCTCCCCCAGATTTTTATTTTTAATCATCCCCTGCTGAAAAACTCCACATCAATCTGATCTCAGCTTGTCCTTCCAGCAGGAGAGAGGGGTTTGCGTAGGCCCCATCCAGAGCAGGGAATGTCAGCGCCTCTCTGGGTTATTTAAGATACATCTACGATGTAATAAATCTGATGTTGTCATTCTAATGGTACAATAACTTGGAAATGAAAGAAGTCAGCTGGAGGAAAATGTGTGCACTGGAAAAATCATCCAGAATACTGTGCTGGAACATGGGTTTGGACATTGTTGTGGAAAAAAACTTGGAAGCCGTTAGTCTGGTGCACAGAAGCAGTGGAGCAAAACAGTGATGCTTGTTTAACAAAGGGAGAGAATATGAGAAGTGGCAGACTTAATGCATTTCAGTCTGTTTGTGTAGTTAGTGGTGGGCACAGGGTACCTGCATAGTCTCCAGGTGAAATACATCCGCACTGAACAGTTGTATGTGACATACTACTGGTTTACAGCCTAGAAAGCTCAAGGCATTTCCACAGGGATACAGTTTGTTCAGTGTCTTCAGCTGGGAAGAAGAAGAAGAAGAAGAAGAAAAAAAATCCTTTCAATGCTAGAGTCTGCTTCAGTATTGTTTTGGTTACCCTCTGGCTTCCTTTCTTTATGTTCGCTTTCTCCCAAGGGATAGTGCCAACAAGACCAGCACCACCACCACCAAAAACAAAAAAGTGACGAAGGGTCTAGAAGGACATTAGGGGTGATGGGATCAAGCTTATAGAAGTCAGACATTTTGTGGTTTGGTGCAACAGGGTTCTTAAGTCAGTGCATGAGATCACTTCACCGTGATCAGTGACGGCACAACAGCTTCTGTAATTGTGGCTGAAGTGCTCTGTCAAGTGTACTTAGGAGTTGTATTTTTCCATCTGGGGATGCCCTTGGTATTCATGGAGGTGTCTGGTGGGGAGAAAACTTGCTAATGACTCAGGGGGACCCTCTTCATCCTGGGCAGATATTTGATGATTTAATGAAAACTTCAGCTCAGATGCTGAGAGCTTTTGGTTCAGTGTTGTTTCTTGGAAATTCCCCCAGCCTAGAAGGATTAAGAGATGATTATATTTTTTTTCGCAGAATGTTAGCTCTGGTGGGAGATTAGTGGGAGATTACTGGAGCTGTTTAAGAGGATTCGCCATTCTAAGAACTGAATATTCAGAAGCTGAACCCCAGTTTGAGTCTTATTTCATCACAATGCTCCAGTGTGTATGGGGTGGGGAGGGATGGAGAAGGTAGAAAAAGTCTTAAAAAATAAAATCCCTTTTGCGTTTTGCCTGAAGATCATCTTTACGAAGAGGTAACGGGTTACCAAATGCAAAATATATAGACAGAAAGAAATCTTATAGAAAATATTTGCACTGGGGGTGTGAACAAGTTCTATGGAAACCTGCGTTCCTACATCTTGACATTTGTGTTATATCAGGGAACAAAAGCTGCTGGGGTGTGAGCAGAGAATTTCCTACCTTCTTTTCCTCAACTGCAGAAGTTTGGGGGTTTTTTTTTTTTCTGTGATGTAACAGTAATGTTTGTACTTCCGCAGCATTTACCCAGAATTGCGACACGTTTTAAGATGACCAGTTAGTCAGTGCTTCTATGTTGAGTAATGTCAAGCACACTCAGAGATCACATTTTCCCTAACTGCCCTCTAGCAGCAGCCTTCAGGGCTGAATATTGCAGCTGTTAAACGCACACAGCAGCAACTTCACATGACAATTTAGGCCAGGAAATTAAGAAAATTTTAAACTACATATGTCACAAGTGAGTTAAAGCATTTGGAAGTACATTGCTCATGCTAAACTATCAGCATGTTTCATTGACATTTCAGCTTTTGAAAAACAAATGTCATGAGCTTGAACAGTTGTACCTCTGAGAGCGTGGTATGCAAAGTCACCAGGTTAGTCAATTAATGCTCCAGAGTTGGGAAAAAGGAGCCTTTGGGTTATGTTCAGTTCTGAAGCATTTGTCAGCAGGCATGGCCAGCCTGAGTCAGAAGCGTGAAACCTCACTTGTGTATCCTATGGCTGCACAATTACATGGAAGTTTTGACTTTCACCTGAGAGTGATGGTACAAGAATAAGCTTCACATAGTGATTCAGTCCCTGAGGACACAATGGGACCATCTGCCTAGCTGAAGAGGGCCTGAAATGGTTGCTTTCCCCTAAGCTTTGTAGGGCAACACCAAGACCCTCAGAGCATCATCAGTACGCTTTGGTGGTGGTGTTGGACTACCTGGGGCAGCCAAGCCTCCTGTCTTGTCAGGATACACGCAAGCACTGTGGCAATGAGCATATACTCCTCCATGCTTCCCACATCTGCATGAGTACTTCTGTGGAGAGGGAGAGAGGAGGCATCCTGAACCAAATGCACAAATCCAGCGCTGACTTCTCCTAAGAACAGATAAGCACTTTGTACGCTGACAGGAGAATAGTTTTCCTTTCTTAATTGGTAGGGCAGCGTTGCTGTTTGTGGGCAGCAACTGGTCTTTGTTTCCTTTTGCCCCAGCAGTAGCTCTATTTCCTTTGTCCGGGAAGCACCGCTTTTCAACTACCTTGTTTAATGTATAAAGGTTCTTTCAGATACTTCAAGATAAAAGGCATCCATAACACTGCTTCAGAATTAATGATGGCCTTCCAGCTTCATCAGTGAGTTTATGAGTCTTGGCTTCTTAGACTCTCATAAAATGGGTAATTTATCAGTTGTGCTCAATGAGAGAAATCACCCTCCAGCTGAAGTCGGGAACATGTGCGCTTTGGTTGCGTTGGTAGAGCAAGGGAACAAGTAGACAAGCTGTTGTAACTAGATCAGCACAATGTTTTGGAGTGAAATTGTCTAAATATTGAAAAAGTGTTCTCTAATTATGATCTTTAAAATATTCAAGCTTCAGTTGGCTGGTTTATGTGTTGTGTTTTTGGATTTAAACACAGCACCACACCGAGAATTCCTTGGCATGCTGGTGCTATACTGAAGTCTAACTTCTCATCAGCACCAATGGCTTGATGGGTTTTAGACTGGAGCTACCTTGCATTCATCCAACCTTCAGGGTGAACCAAGAAAGCTAACACCTGAAAACTGCAAATTCTGCAAGTGTTAGTAAAAGATACTCACTGTTTTAAGAATCTGAAGATATTTAAAGGCAAACAAACACCACTTGCCCCTCTCCACCACCACCCCCTGAAAAAAAAAAAAAGGCAGGCAAACAAACAAGCAAAATCCCAAACAACATCAAACCATCCTGAGGAGTAAAGAAAAAACTCAAGTCTTTGTTTCTGGTTACAGGTAGTAAGTTTAGAGGCAGAGAAGTGGACTTGCCTGTGGTTGCTAGCAGAGCTAGGGAGAGAACCCAGGCCTCCTGCAAAACCATTTCTCCCTGTCTGTTGTACCAAGCAACTTGCTAATTTGAGATTAATATTGTTCCAGTTCTCAGGCTATCTAGGCTGATGTAATATTTTGGCTACAATCAGGTGGATCATAATAAATATTCTGGAACCGTTTCCAGTTCTCTGTTTCTTTTCTTATAAACAACTTCTTGCACTTGGCAAATTCAATTTGTCTCAGAATGCCAAAACTGTGGATAAGTTTTCTACTAATTTCTAAAAGTCAGTCTTTTGCTGTTTTCTCTAAAAGCAGAAGAGGTGAGTGTAAAGCACCCCACTTAGTTTATGATTTTCAGTTTTTCAGCAGTTTCTATTATTTCTGCAGGGCCTGGTGTCAATACAAAGGTATGAGATTTGACAGTTTGAGCTAAACTAAATCTGAGTTACTCCAGTTTCACCCACCCCCTTTACCCTCAAACATGTTCCTACAACCCCTTTTTTGTCTGTGTTTCTACACTGCTTCTGCTGAGGCAGGGAATTGATGTGACCAAAGCTAAGCCTATGGGGAGAGAGAGGATAGCAAAGAAACAAAACAAAACGAAAAAAGTGACACCTCCCTCTGTTTCCTGAAGCATCTTATGATACAACTGCATAAATGCCAATTCTGACAAAAGCAGAGGCCAGGAGCATGAAGCTTGGGGTCAGAGTAGAGAGGCAGGAGCACAGCTGCTCTAATATTGGAGGTAGTTCAGTGGAAGTTTAAAACAATGTAGGTGGTAATGAGAACCAAGCTCATTTTTAATGCCCTAGGTCTCTTTGAGATACTACCTTTTATCTGTGTCAGTCTGCGTGGAATGGGTAATGTGGAGACATATGGATGCAATCTGGCCTGAAGCACCTTGTGAAGGTGATTTTTCATCAGGCCAGCTCTTTAGAGGGTGAAAGGTGATTCAGTCTTCAGGCAAAGACAACAGGTTAGACGAGTGCCAGTCACCGGAGGGGTAGCAGAGATTTCAGTACCCCACACCTTTTCTTGGCACTGCTGATCCTGAGCTGGCTGTGAGAACAGCTTGTTTTTACTGACTCAAGCATCCGGGTACCTCATCCAAGACATAGCACAGAGAGTCACATTACAACATTACAATCACAGGAGAAACAGTCCTCTTTTTTCCTCCTCCTTTTTTTTTTTTTTGACAATTTTGGACAAGTGATAGACAACTCTTTTGCGTCTGGGATATAAGACTAGTAGAGACTGCTGCAATAGCTGCAGGACTTCGACATCTTTCTTGCTCTCAAAAGATGCAGTTTTTGCCACCAGCCAGTGACACAATCGATTTTTAAACACTATATAATATATCTCTTTCTACTGCATATAGCCAAATCTGAGACATGGGGGCTTGAGGCCCACTAAGTTTTTTCTGTGGATACCAATTTTTTTGCTATCTTCTGGTTCTGGCAAAATTGCAGATGCCAAATTTGATCCAAACATCTGCATTTTTACTGCTGGCTTTTGTATAGTTTTATACTCTAGCAACATCTCCAGGTACAGAGAAAGCTTTTCTGTCTTGTCCGTGCCTGTGGCCTGCTGGTTTACTGGTAAAAATGGGATTATAGGGTGAAACTCGAAGAGGTGGTGGGAATAAACCTCTCTCCTGTATTCTAGAGAGAGTTTGGCGGATGCTGTAGTGACATTCCTCAAGGTGAGATGAGGGAGATGGATTGCTTATACCTGAGTGAGATGCCCAGCAAAATACAGAGTAACAATGCAGCTGGAGATCAGGATTCCTACTGGCTTTACACAGCATAGAGATTTCCATGTTAGTTGCTGTCAGCATGGAGACCCCTTGACATTATTAGGTCAAAGAAAGGTGCTAATCCATCACAGAAAATGGCTCAGCACTTGATTTATATTCATTTATCTTTGCTCTGCACAAATGCTTTGTTCCTTATCCTTCTTTGAATCAGACCAGGCTAATATATTGGCGTCTCAATCATCATTTGGCTCCTGCTGAGATGAAGAAGCTGTGGTCAGGCCTGCAGGGCTGTAACAGTAAATCAGTGATTTATTAGTAAGAATAGGGCAGGAAGGTGAAGAGGATCTTGAAGAAAATAGGTAGTTAGGAAACCGTAGCATTTTTTGGTTCATGTTTGTCTGATTATTCTGCCCAAGAACTCTAAAACAGCAAAGCCAAAGAAAACCCAAGTATATTCAGGTTTCAAAGCATAGTATTAAAATATTCCTTTATATTTGTATGTTATTATGAAGATCTTGAAATCAGCCAGCAAAGCTGTGGAAATGGAATGACTTTGCCCAGGTAGTTAGAGTGGCCATGAGGTTCATTGGTATTAAGAAGAGGTGTGTCCAACTCTGCTGGATCACCCTTTGTCTACTATGCCACTTTTCAGGGAATGAGTTGAGGGGAGGAGAGAGGGAGGTTCAAGCATATAGGGTGTTATAAACTCCCCAAGACTCTGAAAGTCTTTTAGGAAAAATAACACCTTTCCAAGACAGAAAGGCAGAAGCAGCTCTTACTTGTTGGACTGTTCTCCAGTGCTCTCCCATTCTTTCGTTCATTTCTTCATCAGGAAATGTTTGGGGTTTTTTTCCCCTGTCCCTTTCCCACCATCCTTCTTCCATGTGTATCTGTGTCCAGCCTCTCTGAATGTCCTCTGTGTGCCTCTTTCCGTTCCCCGTTACTCTTGCGTTTCTTTGAGGAAAAAGACATGTCTAAAGTAAAAATTCAACTCCAAGTAAGTCTCCGTTGAGGAGCACATGGGTTTCAGATTAGAGTGCTTGTGTCCTGTCTCCTTTTCCAGTCTTTACTGCTATATGCTTTTTGAGATTTCTGAAATGGAGCCGCCTTTCCAGCTTGTCCTGTTCTAGCAGAACAGTCTCTTGTTTGAACTATTGCTTCAATGATTTAATGAAAGGAACAGAGTGCCACTTAAGGGTAAAAAGTATTCTTAGGTGGGTTAGCCTCCCTAAATCTGTATCTGCCATGGCTCTAGCTTTTGCTTTCCTCCAGGACAAATTTAAAAACCCACCTAAGCCATTTTTTCTGGGTAATTGTCAAAGCTGTTAATGTTACTAGGATATAATGGTTGTATACAAGCAGCTGGATCAAAAAAGTGATTGCTTATGTGGTATGGGATTATTTCTGGGGAATGGACCTTTGCTTTTCAAGTACTTCCATGCTGTGCTTCTCTGCTGTGTAGCAGTAGAGATGCTGCGTGTTGCCATCAGAGAGCAAATGGCAATGTAGAGCAATGCAGTCTGGGGTCAGCAGGGAGCCAGCAAAATAAAAGGTATGAATTTTATCTTATAGCCTAATGACTACAGCAGTTTTATAGACAGAAGTAATGCTATGATCATTACTTAAAAAAAAAAAAAGTATTTCCAGCCATGTTAAATTTTGTCAATGAAGGATCTTTCTCTAAGCACCAGTTTTCCATTACTTCCCCAAGACTTTTTGGAAGATTCCCTATAAACTTAATCTTCACCATGAGTGTGTGAAATGCTGCCATATGAGTATCTTCACATTTAGGAGCAGGCTTGGTCATTGCTGAGATGCCAACTGAAAAGTGGGAGAGGCTTGCAAAATGATAACAGCTGTCTGCTTTTCTGGTGCCTTCGGTGTCCTTACTCGGGTCATCTTCTTTAGGAAGTAGGTTGACATAGTCCTGCTGTTTGAATAGCCCCTGACTGGGACTGTGGACAAGTTATTTTAGCACAGTGTAATTCAAGATTACTTGAAAGGCAATTGGCTTCCTGATTTTGAAAGGTATTTGGAAGAAGGGGCTGCGCAGTCGCAGGTAAAGTGGGTAGGCATTCTGGAGTTTGTTTCCTACACCTCAGCTCCTGCAGAATTTGCCAACAGTGATGGGGCTGAGCTGCTTTTCTGGCAAGCAAGTGCAAGAAGGGCCACTTTATTTTTCAGTTTGTGTCAAGGATTCAATAATATTTGAAGAAAATGGTTTTTATTTTCTCTCTGGTAGAAATGGTGGGTGCAAAATCATGATGTTATTTTTGCTTATTGTCTGTGAGAGTAACCACTTTGGTACTTGGGGCACTGGCTGCACTCTTGCCAGAGCTGTTCTGGTGCGTGTTCGCTCAACCCAAGCTGTGCAGTACTGTTCCTCTGGGGACACACTGTCAGTGTCGCTGTGTTTGCACAGTATTGTAAAACCACCACAACGTGTCTTGCTCTAAAAAGTGCTTTCCTTTTTATTTCTGCCATAAGGCATTCATTCCCATTCTTTTTTTCATGATCTCACCTGAAGGACATCACCTCTACAAATAATTATGGTCCAAGTGTCAAGAAAACAATTGCATGCTACAAAATGGTGTAAGTGGAAACCCACGTGCAAGAATGCTTTGAGAAGATAGCATTCTGGCACAATCAGGTGGGTTGAATGGTTGAATCTATTATGGATTTGGTACATGGGCATAATAAAGATATGAAAAAACATCTTCCCTGTTTAAAAAAAACCCCAATAAGGACACAGATTCTAATTTTAATCCTCTACACAGATGCTATGTTAAAAAACTCTTGTAGTGGTGTTTCCAGTTTCTTCAAAGAACTGTGCCCATCCACTCTGAGCACTGTAAGCATTGCTGCTTTTTGTGCTTATGCAAAAAAGACGCTCTTCTAGAGTAAAAATATAACCAACCTGTTTTTTCCTTCTGAGCTATTTAAAGTTATAAAATGATGCTGGGGATCCATTAATCTGAGTGATTTCCTGACTAAGTATTTAGATCTTAATGTAAATGTCTATAAATAATATAGTGGCAGCAGCATTCTTTTGAAAAGCAAATTCAAAGAGGTACTGTTGGAAAAGCGAATACTTGCTTGAGGCAGTTATATTTAGGGCTCTAATGGAAGTGTACAAGTTATGCTTTTTATACAAACTATAAATGGCTATGTCCAAGAGACTTCAAAATGTGTTTGGCACTTATGCAACCAGAGAGACAGGCCAGAGCCTTGTCGTGGAGGAGCAGTTGTTTGGGTGGAGTTTTTTGCTGCTAGCTTTACGTATATTGGCAAATTCCTACAGTGTCGCTACCCCTAAAGGGTACCTTGAAACACAGATACTCTATCTTGCTTGTAACTTGAAAGGATGAATCCTGGAAAGATGTGGTGATCACAAGCATGGTGATATGGCGAGTAGGTGATGGGGGATAAGAAAGAAGAATATACATGCTGAAGTAGAGAGTATAATAGGTGCTGGAAGCCAGAACAAGTGGCATATGTCATGGAAGGAAGCTAAATGTGAATGTAGATGGTGTGAGACGGTTCTTTAGTACCACACATAATGCGAGAAATAGGCTAAAGCATTGCAAAAATAGAGTTGGTGAGTAAGTGGAATTCCTCAACTGCACTTCTGAGTCTTTAAGCAAATTGGTCATGGCTGAAAAGCTCTCCAGGATGCTTTGATGCAAGGAAACACAAAGTTGCAAAATGCTGTCATTAATAAGAGAATAATTTCTTGTATTATGTGTATGTGGGAACCTGCCAAATACTTCCAAGTGTTTGTTAGAGGAGATTAAGAGAGAAGCAGCTTCTGTTCTGAGATAGAATTATTGCTGGTCTTTAGCTCTGTCAGAATACTCCTAGAGAGTAGACCCTGTCTAATGGCGCATGTCTAACACAAACATTGTTACCTGTATTGTGGAGGTTTGTGTTTATACTTGTCCCAGAATCTTGCACTTACTAAAGCCAGTATTGGGCTCCAGGCAGTTGTGGGGTAAGAATGACAAAGCTGGTGAGTCATGAACTACTCATGCATGTAAATACTGGTGTGAGCAATTTACTGTAGCTATGCTGACAACAATATTGGAAGTTGAACTCCAGGTATCAAGTCTAAAACATACTGCTTTTTTTTCTTGTGAGCTACCCAGGATACGCCCACCCGAAGGTTTGCGTTGTCTGGCCAGTGACTCAAAACCTGGATCACTTTTGTCTGCAGGCATGGTATGCATGTGATCATCCTTGCAAGCCTCCAAACCTTGCCCTCCTGAGGTCAGACTTTATGGTCTCAGGACTGCACTGTGTTTCACTTAGATAAAATTTTAATCTTATATTAAGTGACAGATACATATTTCACCCTGACAAAATGTAAACTGTGTGGCTGTGCATCAGAGGATGGGTGTTCCTGGCAGCTAATGGAGACAATCCTCAAGATGTTTCAAGAAGACTAGTTCTCTAGAAACAGTTACTAGTTGTTGAGTTCCTATTTCCTCATGGCTTTTTAAAAATAAGCGTAGAATAAACAGCTCTTATGGTGCTCTGATATTTTAAGTCAACTGATGTAATTGCTGTCTTGATATTTATTATTAAGTGACCCCAGTTTCTAAAATTTTATTTTAATGGCATGTTTGCTACAGCCAGGAGAGTCTGACAAGGGTAGATTTTATCAGGCCAAGGGCTCACCTCTTTAAAGAAGGTGATGGGCAGGGGTCATGTTGAGTAAACTCTTTCCAAAGATTACTCTGGGGTAGTTGAGAAGGGATTGCATGGGATTATTCTGGTGTGCAGCCCTGGTCAGCTTCTCCATCTCAGTGTTCCCTAAGAAAAGGAACTGGGAGTGACAGAGGATATAAATTTACTATCGTCTTTGTGTTTGGCAAGCATACAGATCATGGGATGTATAAATAGAAGAATTGAATGTGAGTAAAGAGAGGTCATTATGGCATGTACAAAGAGTTTAGTCAGACCACATCTGGAGAACTGGGCATGAGTCAAAGACCATATTTCAGGAAGGACAGTGAACAATAAGGACTGGATCAGAAGAGGGTATTGTAGAGGGTATGTGGGCTCTAACTGGTGCCTGTAGTTTTGTTAGACTTGTGCTGCAGTCCCACTGGTTACTCCAAATGAAGCTGGTTTCACTGTGAAAGCACCTTAATTGGAGACTTCTAAAGAATTCCAAAGGAATGGAGAAAGTGATATAAACCTCCTCTCCCTAAGCTTTGTAATCCTCACAGTAATGCTACTAAAGGACTCGGTGTTTCTGGAGTTGCCATTGCTTGCCTGTCCTATTTCTGTCTCTCTTTTTTAAAAATAAGGTGGGTTTTTGGGGGGTTTCTTTTAGCTGTTTATGTTGTTTCTTCTGTGTGTGTATATATACTTTTTCTTCTTTATAATTTCTTAGGGTATTTTTACTATGTTTCTCAGAGTAACTGTCCCAATATTGTATCCACATCAGAATCTCACATCAGTTGGGTAAAGCTTCTCTTCTTGTTTCATAAGGTCCACTGGGGTAGAGTTACACGTTGTCACGATACCATGTCCTTTCAGAAGAAGCCATGTCTGAGAGCTTTGGGATTGTGGAAGGTAAAAGGGCTACGTAAATGAAAGATGGACTGTTGCTAAGGGACAAAAAATGTACTGTTGACATACACAGGAAATGGGGACAGTGTTGAGATGTTGAGTAGTATAAAGGAGTAAGATGAGAATGAGGAATGAAGTAAGAACTTCTGTCAGGTGACCCTCAACAAGCAATGAAGCAATATCCCTATTTTCCAGATACGTGAGACCGAATAAACTGGCTGGGGCTACAGAACTAGTTAATGCTGAGTTAGTGCCTGTTGGACCACAGTAATTTTTTGGCACAGGATTCTGGTTTTGTATTTTTTTCCCAGTGTTCGTAATCTATTTATACCATGCCCTATAAAACTTTCTCTCTGTTTTTTCATTGATATTTATAGCCCAGTATGGAGTTTATTCTTTAATGCACCATACTGGACCCTGAAAATGAGGATCCTAGAAATGTAGGTGGTTCTATCTCTCAGCCTAATATGACAGTCTAGTGTGGGTCTTCGCCTGTCCTTGAACCCTGTGTAGAAGATCCAATGCCTGGAAAAGCCAAGTGCAAAATTGTGATGGATCAGCCTAGTTTTAGGGACAGACTTGTTGATTTGCGAGCACTCATGCCTCTCTTCAAAAGTAGCTGTAATCATGGGACTAGGACGCATTTACAGTTTATATTTACAGATGATATTATCCAAAGTCTTTTATGATGGCATGTAAAATAGTGTCATTCTACAAAGCTAGACTAAAGCCTTGCAGTCTTGCATTTATTTCAAGTCTCTGGATGCAGGTTGTGAGGTCAATGGCTCTGTGTTGGCCAGTTTGATACAGGCAAGGTCTAATGGCATGGGGATTCTGAACTGGGTGATTTAGAAGTTGTAAAGTGCTGGTTCTGATGCATGAACCTGGTAGTCGCTGCTTCTTCTGTTTCTCCAATCTAAGGAATGGAAATTAAGGCAATCATGGTCTCATAAAAGCACTGATACCTTTTGTCTTGCAAAGTATGCTGCTGCTGCTGAAGATAAAATATGCTATGTTTTTTGGCAGTCATTAAAGCATAAACCAAGGATATGTTCCCCTGGGCTTAAGTTCAATTAAGCGCTTGGGGCCAAGCCAGGTTAGTGGTTGTCCAGAAGACCACAGGGATATGGAAATGGGATTAATGACTCAATAAATACTGACTCGGTACTAAACCAGGGCCTTTCTTCTACATTTATAATAATTTGCAATCCTGTATATCACAGCTGGATTCAAATATAGAATAGTTCTTATAGATACTTCCTACCTTCTCCCCTCCATGTTCCAGCACAGTTCCACCATTTTCATAGCAATAGCAAGGCAAAGTCAAACACTTCCAAGTGCAGGTTGAAGACAGGGCACAATTGGTTCCCAAGGCATAAGGAGGCATTGAAGTATTTGTAGTGACTGTCAGTACGTTTCTGCTCATTCTGTGGTAGTGCCTACAGAGAAGGGTGGTGGTACAGCCCACGTTGCACTGCAGAAGCTGTGAGCTCCACTGCCATCCCCTGCTTTTGGAGCTGGAGGTGCTGCATTGACCTGGATCCCAGAAAAGGGAGAGTGAATTCTGAGAGTGCTTTACAGGTCTGTTTTGGTGTGTTTTGATACTTCTAGTCCAACAGTGCCTCTTGACATTGAGTTACATGAAGGTCCTGACTGCGTGCTTTAAGACAACACATCTCTGATAATATTCCTGGAGTCCGGGCAATCTGCATTTCGTTAATCCGCAGGGGACGTTGTCTCTACGAGCAGTTAAAGCAAGACCAGGGGCCTATGTGAGGGCTGCCTGAATCAGACAACTGCCCACGAGTGTCCGCTTCAGGCAGCAGCTCATCGATGGAGAGATCCAGTTGAGGACTTGCAGAAGACTCAAAGATGATCTCTCTCTGCATGAATCTCTTCTGCTTTTCCTCCTGGTTTCAGTTACTGAATTTCTGTTTTATGTGGATGCAGATACAAGCAACTGTGTTTGATTTTTCGTACTGCTGACAGAGACAAACTGAAAGAGATGCCTGCCCGCTTTATAGCAGAAGCCACATTGTTTTCCTATATGTTAGCAATTATATGCATTGTTTCCTGATAACAAGTCATTCTCACAATCTATAGCATGACTGTAGTTGATTATGGAGCCTGATGTGTTTAGATTTGAGTAAGTTGTATCAGGAACACTTTGGTTGCCTGTTTTGGGGTTTTTTTTTCGTGGGGTGGAGAGCATTTGTTTGTTTTCTGTAGGAATGATTCTGTCTCATTTCGTACAAGAAAGGGGAGATGAGCTCTTCTAGCAGTGGTAGTTCAGCAAGAAGAAAATAGAGCTCCAGGAATTGACATTAATTCTGGGTGGTGCTCTGTCCTCTGCATTCATTGGCAAGAGGGAACCATGTGGCATTATGTTGCTTGGTAGAATGGGAAACAAAAAACCCAAGGAGAGCCATGAATGCTCCTTGCCATGAAGAATTACAGGACTTTGTGGAAGGTGTCAGCTATCCTGATGTCACTGCCAAATTCCAGTGTGGGAACTGTAATTGCAATTGGGTCAGGATTTAACCAGGTCGGCAGACTTGGCTGTTCAGCACAGTCAGGTCATCGCCATCAGCCTTCAAAATTTTGGCTTTCCAAGTTACTGCTTGGCTCACGGGGTCAGCTATTGTTCCCACCTTGCAGAATGTTTCTTGTGAAATATATCACAAGCCAAACATTGCAAAAGTACACTCATGCTGGAGACTCAGACCTTTTTTTCTTACTTGGGTTGCTAATACATTTTTGTAGCATATTTGCAGTGGTTCCATTTTCATATATGTGGCTTTTTGCAGTATCATGGGCTTTTAGCAACAATTTCTAACACATAAAGACAATTCTGAACTTTCCAAGGGCTTTCAATTCTGGTTGGTTTTGCCAAATAAATTGTATTATGGTAGAGTTCAGTAACAGTCGCCACTGGTTTAGGTACAGTGCAAAAAATACACAGAAGAGAATCCTTGCCCAGAGATCCTGGTTTTATTCTGGCCAAAGGAGAAATCAATATGCTTTGTATTATTTCAAGGACTTTACTAGGTTTATTTTTTAAAAAAAAAAACTATTTGAAAGACATCAAAGTACGAATGAGTTAATTACCAGGAAGTTATCCCCCAACAGGAAGGATTTAGACTAAAATAGAGAAAGCACAGAGAAAATCATGATGGCAAGGTAAAAATGAAATCCCTTTTTCATTAATGTAACATGCAACTGGCATAAAGCGTGAGAATAGCATGGGTAAATTAAAAATTACTTGAAATATGTTTTTTAAACATTTAAATCTTAAAATATAGTTCAAGTAAAAGTCTGTGTGTGTACGTATCTTGTTATCAAAAGAGCAACAGTTGATGCTAGCCCCTGAATTATCACGGGACATTCAGAGATGGACCCAGGGCTCCTTAGAGAAATTGCCTTGCTTGAGGATGGGACTGATTGGAAACCAGGTGGAGTTTTACACAGCCCTGGTCATGGGAGCCATCATGTTATATTCAAAGCTCTCAGCAGAACTGCTGCACCTCTTAAAGCAGAAAAGATGTCCAAGAGTGTGAACAGACTTTTCCCTGGACCCAGCTCAGACTGTGGAAACATTTTTGGTTGCTATTAAAAAGCGTCAGATTACAGACAACAACTTCAAAATCTTTAGGTGAGCAGAATAATTTGAGTTTAAGGAACTGCCTAACTGGAATTTCACCCACTCGTGACTGCCTTTTAAGATCGTTGGCAGCAAGAGGCCATGAGCAGGTTTTGTATATTAACTGAGGTAGAATAAATATGCCTTTATTTTCAGCCGCTATTTCAAAGGCTATGGAAATATTAGAAACAAATCGTTAGCCAGCCGTGCCTTAATCACAGTGCCACGAACGTGCTTTCAGTTGGGCTCCTATGGGGGTGTTGCCTCATGCCATTCTGGAGAGGCGACTTCTTAAATCCTTGTGCTCTTGAGGTTTGATCTAAGCCACGCTCAAATTCAGACTCTCACTAATTTGACTTGGGCTTGGATCCCATACTTAAAATCTTGGTTAATTAAAAAAATAAAATAAAGAAAAGTGTGACCAGAATGTCAGGGATGTGTAGGAAACACAACATAGCCCACATCAGAGGAAATATTGTAAGCATGGCGGTGTGCGTGCCCAAATGGTTCATTCCTGCACGGTAATTAGGTGCTGTTTCACATCGTTGTTTTGTGGGGAAAATGCATTCTTTAACTTCAGGAAATAAATGAGCAGTTTTAACATGATTCCAAGCAGGGTGTGTTTTGACATGAATTGATTTATTTCAATTGCAGTGTTACTTATTTAGCTAGCTGTGATTAAAACCCAGTGTTGCCACAAATACAAAGATACAGAAATGTGAGTGCCAGCCAGAACTAGAAATATCCCCTATAGTTTAAACCATCAGACCACCTTTTGACACCAGCAAATGTCTTGATTTGGGTGGGAGCAGAACAGGTACCACCCTCTGGGGTACGAGTAGCTATTGCAATGCCAGTTCTCTGTTATCAAACCACTTTTTAAAACTGGTATTTTTAAGTCCTGCTCCTAATTGTAACGCCAGTAGGCAAAGCTTGACTGCAGATGTCCTCATGCCGGAATTTCTGATCTGAGAAGCAAAGATGATGGTTTTCCAACCCTGCACAGTTACTGGGGACACATCGGAGAGGAAATCCCGATTAGCGTGCTGCCAGACGTAGTGATCACGGGGTATGTTTGTACTTTGCTGACGGTTGGGTCACTGCTCTCTGTCTCTCAAATCAGTGTTGAGAGGTGTGTGTTGCCGTTCCCAGAACTGCTCATACCTATCCAGAGACCTGCCAGACATGGGGAGCCTTTGGGAAATCTTACCTAACAAGGGCCTGATTCACACCCCATTGCCATCCCAGGGAAAATCCCCAGTGGCGTCATCAGGCTTTGGCACATGGCCAGAGTCTTGGGAATTTCCTTATCTCACCCAGGTACGTTGGGGATATTCCTCAGCTGTACCAAGGCAGATGAGAACATCAATCTTGTCCTCAGCTATCTGGTATGACTAATTTTTCCAAAAGTAAATAAATCATCCCTGTTTCCCCTTACCCACAGCACCTGGCAAACTGTTAACTGGAAAACCAAGAAAATGTTGTTTCGTTTGTGAGCCAACTTAAATCATTCTACAAATCTTTATTTTTAATTCCCTGTTAGAAAACAGAACCATCTGAAACTGTCAGAGAAAATGTGCTCCTTCCCCCCTCCCATCCCCCCCTCCCCTGCCTAGCTTATTAATGTAACTGCCAGTTTCTGTTTTCGCCTCTGTAGAATTACATGCCTGTATTTGAAACTTTTGACAAATCAGTCTATTTTCATTCTCCCTCTGCCATAAATTCAATCCATATGTCTTAAAACATCCTTTCATAGCTTTGACATGGAAAAGGAAGTGGCTTGGGCTCTGTAGAGGAGGCTGAAGTGCATTTAAAGCAAGCTTTTCTAGTTTGCATGCATCACTTCTGTTAGCTCTTAAAGCCTCGACTTCCTAATTATTCAGGTTACAGAGGGCATTGGCAGAGTTTTCTCCACTAAGTAACAGTGATGTACAGTGAAGTAGCACAACAGGATAAATCATTCCCTTATCCTCAAAATATCCAGGAAGTTTTTGATGCAGCCCTTGGCTTTACCACCAAGCAGGATGCAAAGAGGATGTGAAAAGGGTTAGGAGAGATCAATTCAGCATAAAGTTTCAAAAGAAAATATCAAGACAAAGAAACAAAGCTCTTGCACAATGCCCTGCCGTTCAGCTGGCAGGGTTTTGTTGGACAAGAATACACAGCACCTACGTGACAGGAGGTCATTGCAATAGGAGTAAAGTATCTCCACATCTGAGACTCAGCCGGGGTCAGAGGGTGAGAGTGGGAAGGAAACATGTTTCTGAGCTGAAATATATTGGTATGGCTGTGGATGGATCAAAGGTGAAACATCAGAAGTACAGGATGCATCAGGCTAAGAGCACAGGCAGTTGTGCCTGTGAATGTCCTTGTCTGAAATCATGAAAAATTTGGGCCGGGGTATGCCGCTGGAGTTGCAGGATACATCTGTAATTAAACATATGGTAGCAGCTGAACACAAGTGAAAACACAGCCCCAACAAGGGAAGAGGAACACTGTCTGCATGGACTGCAGAAGATGTTTAAGAGTCCAGCTGCATGGTGGACACAGTGTCGGGTCGTACTCCAGCAGGTCTGCTCTCCCCCACAGCCTTAGTCACGTGTCTGTGCTCCCCACCTCACATCAGCTCCAGAGGTCCTATTCCCATAGAGAGGGTGCGGCCAAAGGGCGACAAAACTCAGCTCGCTAGTTTGAAGAGCAAATATTCAACTAATGGATTTCTGGGACAAAAGCAGGGGAGCCAACATTATGTTTTTAAATCTCTCTGTTGCACTGGCTTGCACTATGGCTGCTGTGCTTGATCAAAGATAACAGGTGGAAAGGATGATGGGGGGTGTGGCGGGGGAAGGAGATGAATGACTATCCCTTTCAGAGCCTGCTGCCTCTTTATGTGAAACCATATGTCAAGATTTTTGTAGCATCCTCAGTCTCCCCTGTCTGCCATTCCCAGCCAGTTCACCCAAACAGTCTCTATTTTGCCACCAACGGAAATGAGCCATAGGGATACATGCAAAGGGGGATGGGGTCCTGATAGCAACTACCTGCTTGCAGATCCATCGTTCTGTTCAGTTACTGGGCATTGCTGTTCAGGTGTGTATGATAATGTGGAAGGAGTGTGTGTGTGGTGAATGTGTATGTGCAGTGTAATTACCTCTCTAATCTCTTGCTCTCTTAGAGGGGTCATTTATGGAGATGAAAATCTAGTCAGCCTCAAAGCTTGTGGGTGCAGTTTGGCATATCCAAAGGTTCACACATGTAGAAACCACAGTCTGCACGTTTGAAACTGCATGCAGGTTCAAAGAACTGGCATAGCCCATGGTTTTGTTTTCGGAGCTGCAAAGTTGGCAGCTACTGTTTAGCTTAGATGGACTTGAGGTTATCTTCCACACCTCTAAAAATCAGGCCCTTATATCTAGCAATCTGCATACAGCTGTTGAAAAGCAAGGTGTTCGCAGATGAAGTGTTGTATAAACAGTATTAGAGACTTCACTGAAACTTTTCATGTAGTTTTATCTCAACTGCAATTTGTTTCTAGTTTTTAAAGAGTAAAGTATACAGCCCTACGCCCTAGAGCCTAGTTTTACTGTTTCAACCATCCCAAAGATGTTTACAGCACTGTTTGATTTTATTTGAGCTATTCAAAAGACCTCAAATCCTCCAAGAAAACCACGAGTGTGTTCAAGTTCCCTCTTGATAGAGAGATTTGCTTTGTCACTCCTGTAACTTTGCTTGTAACAGGACTGTTCTTTGCTCTCGTCCCCAGGTGTGCTGTCTCTGCCCGCCTACTTTAGCCCATACAACGACGGCTCTGTGTGCAGCGATGGACGGGCTGATGCTTACGCCCAGCTGGAACTCCGAACATTAGAGCAGTCTCTGTTGGCAACTTGTGTTGGAAGCATCTCTGAACTGAGTAAGTTTCGGATGTGATTGGACGTGAGTTTCTTTCAGTGAAGTAGGAGAGCCAGTCCCTCCACACTTGAGGTCAGTGGGCGTGTTGCCATTGTTGACAGCGAGCAGTATTTGGCTAACGTTGCATAAGATTTAATTGTCTTGTGGTGCTGTTTAAGAAAATCAGGTTGTTTTGTTAGATGACTTTAATTTATCTTGGAGTTGTATAAGATGTGGCTTTTCTAGGCTTTGGGTAGTTAGTGGGGTTAGTGCCAACAGAAGATGGAGGGTTTTGCCTCGATGCCTCTGGAGGCTCTCTGGTATGGTTGTGAACGCAGCAGCGGTACCTCCCTCAGATGGCAAAGAGGGTTCTCTTTGTTGCTGTTTGTGGAGTGGAAATGTCAAGGGTGCAGGATATTCAAGGGAAGGCTTTTTTTGGTACTTAAAAAACAAAAAGTGGAAAGGAAAAAATCTGAGAGCACTTTGGTAGCAAAAACTTGTTCAAAACCTTCTTTTTCAGTGCTAACCAAATGAAACGTTCTACTCCTAGACTATTCACAAAACTCTTTAAAAGTAAACAAAAATGATTTGTGTTTTCCTGGTCTACTTTTCCCTTGCAACGTTTCTGCTGGCATCACTTTCTTAGTCTGCACCATCTGAATGCTCATGAATGTCAGGGCCAGCAAGGAGTTTGTGGGTTTCACCATTTATTTTGCAACCTGCCTTAATTTGATGTTTTCACATTCCTCTAACACACCTCTATTTATCCTGGAACACAAGAGAACATTTGTAGCATGGGCCTAAGATTGAATACAGCTTCCTCTCTCTCTTCCCCGGTCCCTGCTTTGGCCAACTTGGTCATTACATCTAGTGAATAGATCTCCTGATACAGTTGCCTAGTTTGGTTTTTTTTTTAATGTTGCTGCCCATTGCCAGAAAAATAAAGAGAGTGAGTGTGCAAAGAAGGAACGTTATTCTGAGCTGAAAATTTGAATTCCAGATGCATTTCTGCTATAGCTGCACAGACTTCTGTGTTAATACCAACGTTAGAGGGTTTGTGATGCTCTCATAAAACGTTTAGATCCTGGAGAGCCAGGAGCTACTGAAGTGGAAAGGCAGAGATGTTAGAAGGTTTTTCCATTCTGAAGTGGGTCCTTAACCTGAGCATACTATGCAACAAACAGTCAGCGCAGCTTTACATTGAAAACTGAGATTTTTAGTAGTCCATCGATCCAAACTGCTAATAATGTCGTGTTTAGGCATCCAGTAGCTTTGAGGATGGGTTTTCCCCTAACAGTAGAATCCCCTGGGGTTATTTGGCAAATTCAGAGTATTGCTGTTAGATACAGTTGGACAAATAAGAACTTCCTAAGAATTTCAGAGGGAGGAGTGACCAATTCATGTGTGGCACGGCTAAGTTCAGGGTGCTTTCTCAGGAACCAGCTTTGTGACGGGGAAATTATTTCGGTTCCATCCTTTCCCACTATTGTAACTGTAGGATACAATAGAGTAACGTTTCCTGTGAGGGTTTGGGGGGGACTGTAAAGCATAAAGCAACAGAGGATTCTTCTAAGGAAAAAAAATAGATCCTAGCTATGTATAGTAATCTATAATAATCATTCAGCTCACTGGTATGGCAGTCACACTACTAGTGTCTGAAGCCTCTATTGTAAAGCTCTTGAGAGTTTGTAATGCACCACAATAAAAGGAGAGTAAACAGGGTGTGCCCAAAGCAAGCTTATTACACAAAGACCGGCTTTATGTGACTGCATAGCTGCTGTCTTGGGGTCATTGCTCTGTGACCTTTTACAGAATCTGCAGTCTTAAAACCCTTTCCGAGTAGAAAGTGTGTAATACAGGTCGCCTTCTTCCAGGCCTCCTCGAGTCCACGAGTACTCTGACACAGAGACGAGCTGGCTCGAGTTCAAAGACCAATAGGACTGAGCAGCCCAGAAAACTCCCGGGTTGAGCTGCTTACGAGGCTCAAGGGCAAATTTCTGGCGCGCTCTGTGACAGCATGATAGAGATTGGCTTTTTAATAAGACAGTCAGGTCTTGTTATTCTGGAGAAACTTGTGGCTAGGGTGAGAATGAGAGCAGCAGACCCCTAAAAGAAGGGATTTCTGTATTGAACATACAATTAATTTGTCACGAGTGCCTGGCTGGGAGGATAGGATATCGTCACCCAGTTGAAAGAAATGGGAACAGTCTTGGTGATACCCGTGAAGAGAGTAAAGTACTGGCTTTGCCTTGTGGGAGCTGTGCTCCCTGGGTCGGGCAGCGGACATTTACAAAGATATTGGTAGTTTTTGTAGGCAGGTGAGAAACTGGTGCATGTGGTTGGAAAGAGAAAACCAGCAGGAAAACAGGATGGAAAAACCACTGTAAGTCTCCTGCTCTGGATATTAGGTGACTGAGAAAAGTTTCGGTCTATGTTCTCTAACTAATAACTTGTTACTTGAAAGAAAGTTAAATTTCCCTTGCAAGAACCTGAAAAGCTTGAGGATGGCTTCTGCCTTTGTGGAGGAAAAAGAACGTGTGCATACTAGAGACATTTCTTTTAGCTGCGAGAGATTTTTAGTTGAAAGAGTGTACTTAGAGGACTGTGGATGAATAGTAAAGAGGTGCTTTTGCATTCTTTCTCTTTGCACAGGTGATTTGGTGTCACGAGCAATGCACCACATGCAGTGCTTGAACACTGTTCGCCCAGGAATGAGTCCCATTCGGCAAACCCGGCAGCAGCAGCCCATCTCATGGTCTCCTGATGCTCTCCACACCCTCTACTACTTCCTACGCTGTCCTCAAATGGAGTCCATGGAGAACCCCAACCTTGACCCTCCAAGAATGACCCTGAACAATGAACGGTATGTCGGTTGGTCAACTGTTAGTAGTCAAGGAGTTGGGCTACAGTCTCCTTTTGTAGAGGAACCGTGTGTGCACGGGCAGCTCAGGCAGCTTTGCAGGATGCTACCTACCAGGCATCAGTTATTCCTGCAGTCAGGCCAGATTGTGTTGTCAGCCTTGCCAAGTTTACGAAGCCTTGGAATTGGAACTGGAAAGTGAGCTGTTTTTTCATGCAGTCTTTCCGAGCGAGGCATACACTGTATGCTGCCAACAAGGCTTGTCTAGAGACGCTGCCAAAAGTACATGTGGTTGCCTAAAGCAGTGGAGACCTTACCAAAGAAAATGTTACCTTCTGAATAGTGCCAATTAACAATTGTCATCATTCTCAGGAAAAGCAATGTCATTTGTTGTGGAGAGGTTTTAAGGGATTTATAAACATCGTTCTTAAAGATTACTTCAGTTGATGCTGCATGTCTGGTATATAAATTTATATAGGAAGCCAATAACTAAACAGAGAGTGCAGTGGGTCTCCCGACCTTCTGCCAGCGTCATAACTGACTCTGAAAGTAGACCCGTTATTAGAGTGGGTCAGAAATTTTCCAGTGGGATGTTTTTTCTGTTAGAAACCTCCCTGGTTTCCTTCCTGCCCAGCTCCTTGGCAGTCTGCCTGACAGGCCAGTGGCAGCAGAGAGCTGAGGAGCCCTCAGAGCCCTGGCCAGAGGTTGGATTACTTGACAGGTTGGGCAGCTCCTACTCTCCTGCTCCTCAGCTGTCTGCCTTGCAGTTGCACCCTGCAGGGAGACCCAGGCCTCTCTGGACTTGCTAGTTTTCCCCAGTTTGAAATGCCTATCTAAGCATGTGGTTTTTTTTCAGAAATCTCACCTAGATGAGAAATTCTGGTTTCTGATTAAGTCAGTCCAGTATTTATGCTAGCTGACTCTTTGGATGTCTGCTGGACATCAGACATCCCTTGCCAAAAGAAGTCCCTGGTTGGCAGATTCTGTAGTGGAGTGAGGTGTTGAAGCCTGGGGTGGAGGCCACATTCATAACACTAAAAAGCAAGGTGCTTGTTGGACAGGTGAGCAGGGAAAGGAGAACATCTCTGCAGCTTTGTAAATAATGTGGTTGGTTTGTCCCAGCTTGGGCTTTACTGTACTCAGACCCAGCTTTTAAAGTTGGTATATCATCGTGGTAGCAGTAATTAATTCTTAAAATTAATTCCAAAACATACTAAAGTTAGCCCTCTCTCTTCTTCCTATCCTCTTCAGCATGTGTGGGGATTATGGGGCTTTTTCCTCTTCTCTGTGTTCAGTAGCCTGGTTTGTTTTTTTCCTGACTGAAACGCTTCCTTGTGGCTCTCAGATTGCACTGTCTTCAGTACATGTGCCTCTGATGCTGCAAGTCAACTCCATCTCATGCAGGGGCTGATTTCAGCAGCCCTAAAGGCTTCTGAAAGCTGCGTTCACCACCACTGGAGCTGTGGCTGATGGCTTCATGGCCAGAGCTTGGCTAGTCAGGAGTGAGAAGGCCTCTGGAGAATAGTAGTAGGTCGAACTGTCTCCTTTTAAGGTTCTGACTATTCAGGCCAGGATGGGGAAAAACATACTGGACTGACCACAGCCTCACTAATTTCAGTTTTGCTAAGTTACATGAGGTTATTTTCAATAAGGAGAAAAAACACAAAGTTGTCACTCTTAAGCTGCCAGTTCTGACATAATATTTTGCATGTGGCTGGTCTGCAGAGCTCCCTCCCCTCCCCTGGTCACGTGTTTTCATTCTCATGGTTGCTGAACCATCTTTCTGTACTTTATTGTAGTTTGTACTGGACCAACCTCTCTGAGGTCTCCGTCTCATGGGAGCTCAACTACTTTACAAAGTCAAGCAGATTGTCTTTCTTTTTTTCTCATCCTCCCCCAAAATCCTTTCAAATGGAACAATGTGTGAGCAGAACTGTAGGATCAGAGGGAGGGAACTGATGTACATGTGTGAAGAACCAAGAGGAATTAAGTGAAGTTGAGGAAAATAGGAAGAGTCACAGTTGTGCAACTTGGTGCCCACTGGTAGCTCTGTTTTTTTGGCTCCCTAATTTTAATCAAATGCCCTACCTAGAGCAAGATGGTTTCTTTTGCATTCCATGTTTGCACACTGTGCAAAAAGTGAGTTTTCATGGGCCCAGGTTCTGTACAGTTGTACCACTAGTTCCCACAGTGGTGTAGCTGAAGCTGCTGAACAGCTTCTATCAGAAATGTAGATTAAGCTTTCTGTTTTGTGTTGGGTTCTTTTCAGTGCTCTCAGGATCATGATGTTACCGCAGCTACTTGTTTTGTATACTGAGGATAATAAATGAGTTAAATCAGGAATGCTCCTAAACAATGCTCTTCACATGGTTCACCAGAGTTTTTTTGCAAGGCAGGCTACGACTCTATTCTGTTTTAAAATCCACAGTAGATCCTGTAACAGCTGGTGTAAGGGAAATTTCTGCCATGTTTTTCTGACCAGTACTTAGCTGTAAAGGAAATTAAAGAGGATATATGAAAATGGAGCAAAACCTGACATATGGGGGGAAAAGCCAGAATCTGAGGACTATTGGTTTAAATAGTTGGTTTTGAAAAGTTTAGGAAACCTGGAAATAAGATGAATGCTGCTCAGTATTCCAGAAATGAACATCCATCCCCACCTTTCATTTGCTCCGAGATGTATTTCTGTGACTCTTACTGTATTGACCTCCGTGAACATTATTTAGCATAGCCAGTGGGATAAATATTGCTAGCAGCACTTTATACAGGAGATAGTTTACTCTTTCCCAGTTTAGGAGGAGAGGTGGCTGGGGCTGTGTGTGAGATGCTGGACTTGTGGGATGATAGATGAGGGCACTGGTTCACCTAATGTGACTTGGCAAAGCTGTGCAGCCCACTTTTTTCCTTCTTTCCTGAGCTGTGCTAAATCAGCTGCAAACTCAGCGTTGCTCTTCTGTCCAGCCATGCTCTTTCTGGAATATACTTGTTATGTGAGCTGCAATCCCAGTTTGTTTTCTACTGAAAAAAATCCCAGTCACAAACATGGACAGTAATGCTGACCTATTCTACGTGTGCCTGTGCTTCAGTTTCTAGGCTGCTCTATAAATTTACTGATACTGAATACCAGTCTGAAATTTAGCAAAGAGAGGCTGTTAGAGCTGCAGACTTGGTAAAACCTGATCTTGGGAAGATCTGTGAACCGTGTTGGAAGGAACTGCACTTGTTCAGTACACTTAGAGACCTGACAGTCTGCGATCTGTCTTGCCTGGCTTTCTATTGTCTGTGAGCTTTCTGTGTGTCACATTGCAATGCAAAGTGCTATGAAAAGCATAACACTGTCTGGAAGGTCTTTACTTTACTGTACTTCACTTCAGCATGAAGGCAAGCATAGAATTCAGGATCTGAAACCATGCCTAATGGAGGGTGTCATGTGCCATAAAGGGCTTTAAAAAGCATAGCCAAGCTTCTGAACATACCCAGCAGCAAACTGTTTGAGGTATGAAAACATACACGCTTGCAGTTAGGTATGCAAGGCACCCCAATGAGCTGAGACAGTTTAAACTCATATAAGCCAACAATGTCCTGGGCTGCATCAAAAGCAGCATGAGCAGCATGTTGAGAGAGATGATTCTGCCCCTCTGCTCTGGTGAGACCTGCCTGCAGTGCTGTATCCAGCTTGGGGGTCCCCAGGACAAGAAAGATATTATTGAGAAGTTGGAGTGAGTCCAGAGGAGGCCATGTAGATGATCAAAGGGCTGGAGCACTTCTGCCATGGAGGCAGGCTGAGAAAGTTGGGTTTGTTCAGCCTGGAGAAGAGAAGACTGTGGGGAGACCTTACAGCAGCCTTCCAGTACCTGAAGGGGCTCCGGGAAAGCTGGAAAGGGGCTGTTCATCAGGGAGTTTAGTGATAGGACAAGGGGCAATGGGTTTAACCTAAAAGAGGGGAGATCTAGATCAGATATTAGGAAGGATTCTCCCCTGGGAGAATGTAGGGGCCCTGGCACAGGTTGCCCAGAGCAGCTGTGGCTGTCTCTGGATTCCTGACAGTGTTCAAGGCCAGGCTGAATGGGGCTCTGGGAAACCTGGGCTGGTGGCGGGTGTCCCTGCCCATGGCAGGGGTGTGGAACCAGATGATCTTTAAGGTCCCTTCCAACCCCAACCATTCTGTTGTTCTAAACTATGTGCCTTATCCATGCTAAATACCTTGGCAAGTAGAGAACTGGGGTTGGTAAGCTGTAGAGTCCTGCAGGAATGTGGTGGATGTAGTCAGCTCTCTAGAGCTTGGCAGATAGAGCAAACTTTTTGGTTTAGCCTCCAGCATGTGAGTGATTTGGGATACCAACAGACTGAAACTCTGGGAGATTTGTAGGTTGATTCTATCTGGTGCTGCTACCTACCTCCAAGTGAAGGCATTGAAACAGAAGGAGAGGCGGAGGCAGGATTAGAAAGAAAGCATTCAGGTATCTTGAAACATTTCCACAACAAATGCAGCTGGTAGCTGTATGACCAAGCCATGACCCATTTGGAACCCAAAATGACTGTATTTGCTGCATGGACAAGTAAACCATCTGCTGTTTGGTGTCCAGTAGCCCACCTGAGGAAGTATTTGCCAATACAGAGTGCCACTTGGGCAATACTTTGCACAAGGAATTAGACCCTGAGGTGAGAGTAAGCTGCTTTACTGAGTTGGGCTACACCTGCCTGCCTGAGGGCAAAGAGCTTGTCTGTGTCATCAGAGAGCATATGTCTCTTTGTAGCTTCAAAAAAGCATCTCTGCTGGGCAGTAAGATTTTTAGATTTCTCAGAGATCATAGTCTGTATGGTGTCAGGGGTCAGACAGTGTGTTTTTGGACCACAAAGAGTGAGCAGATGCATGGCACTCCTCTCTGCTCTGTTTCTGCTCTGGGTTTTTTCCCATTGCTTATGTCAGGCTGGCTGAGCTTGGAAGCACTCCTCAGTGTGAGATCATGTCCCAGAGAAGCAGGGCATATTTGCTAGGTTGTTTTGGGATACTGTGACTTGAGAAGGGCCATCCAAAGGTAAATTAAGTTTCCTTCTCCCTTCTTCACTTTTTCCCAAGTGGAATATAAAGCTTGTGTCTTACTTTGAATGGTGTGTCAAGGCAAGAATGGTCTCTCAGTGATACTTATCTTAGGGAGAGTTTGCCTGCTTCCCATAGAGCACAAATAGAGGTCAATATTACAGACTTGTTGTACAGCTGGGTAGACCAGACTACCCTAGGTTAATTGACTTGGCCAGGATAGTGGTTTAGCCTTCAATTTAGGAATAGACAACATTGACTGCCCTCATTCTGTCTCTGGTTAGCATGTGAGTTCCAGCATTTATTTTTTGCAGGAAGGCTATAATGATCTAATACCTAAGAATAGGCAAAAAAGTTGGATCCTGCTTCCTTGTGTAGCAGATTATCCATGTGTCTTTGGTAGGCTGAGCTTCCTCCTCTCCCAGCTACCTTATTTAAAAAAAACCAAGCAAACTATAAATTGTGTTTGCCTATTGTTGCTCTTGTTGGTCTGTAGAACACTCTAGAAATAATTCTGGGCTTGTCCATCAGTGCCTGTGGGTCCGGCCATGTCAGTCCTTTCTGAGCCACCCATGTCGCAGACATGCCACGCTTTACGCGTTGTCTGAGTTTGCTGGTGTGTTGTTTCATTCCAACAGTCAGTGAGCATAAACCAGTTTACATCAGCAGAAGCACACAGCCTGTGCCCATCTGACTCTGTGGGTGAAAAACCAGTAAAACGCTAGTGAAATTCCAGAGCTGACGTAGGATTTGTCAGCTGCCAACAGTAAAATTTGGGGCTTGCCAATTTGCTGGAAGTTCACAGCTCTTCAGCTAGAAAAGCTGTGGACATGCAAAGAAGCCAACTGCAGTCACCCAGGGGGGCATCTCGTAAGAAAGGAGAAAGCTTCAGTCTGTTTTCCATGTGCTGGGGTCTAGAAGACTTGCCTCAGATTTGCCTCAGATTTGCCTCTTCTTTGGAGTTTTTTGTTGTGTGATGTGATTGCAAACAAACCTGAAGTCACTCAGTTCCTCCCTGGTCACATGGAATCCTTCAGAAAGGCTCCTGCTTGTTTTGCTTTCAGCTGGATGGCTGCTTTGATCTAAAAGGCTCAGAGAGGACCTAAAATTTGTTCTACATCCAACAGGAGTGCTCCCATCATATCTGTTACCTCATGTGATCCCATGGACAAGCATGCAAACCCTATTTTTAATAGGGTCAAGCAGGAGAAATGGACTGGTTCCTGCTCTCCTGTGCCAGGTTAGCTGGGCAGGAGGAAGGAGCTGAGCTATCTATTTGGGTTTTATTCCTTTGTGGAGTATTTCCAGCAATTCCTGCTTTGAAACATTATTTATTGGGAAAGGGTGAAAAATGCATCTGATGCTGCTGGAAGAAAAGATGGTTGGTTGCCCTTTCACACTCTTTGGGAGTGCTGTTTGCTCAGATACTATACTCTTCAAGTTACTGATTCAAATCATCATTAGCTAGAACACTTCATATTTTTTTGTCTTGTGGCATATAATCCAAATTTACTCTGGCTAGCATGGAAACCAGAGATGGGTCTATATTAATAGTTGATACAGTATCAAAATCCTGTCCAAGCGTCCCTTGATTCGACAGGGATCAAGTTTTGCCTCTCGGTCTATTACCCTCCTCGATTCAAATACTCAGACCAGACTGAGTAGACCGTAAGTGGCCATATGACTGTATTTTCTCTCTCATACTTTGTAAAACTCTGTCTGCCTTCAGACACATCAGACACATGCCATTGACCTCTCCTGAGACAAAAATAATCTCCAAGTGGTCTCTGCATCTGCTTTCCTACAGTGCTACTTTCAAAGCTGATGTGAATCGAGAGCCCTGATGCAATGGCTATTTCTAAATCCCCAGTGACCATCTGATGAAGATGGTCTCCTCATCACATTTTCTAGACTTAATGTTTTGGAAAAGCATTACTATGATCTTTGTACCTTTTAACTTGATGATCTCTGGGTGGATCATTAGAAATAACGAGAGCCTTTGGCTCCTTCCCTTGCAGTTAGCACCTGTCTTCCCCCTGTTCAGAAAATGCCTGGCACAACTAAATGTTTGTTGTGAAATTGTTTGAGGTGCGAGTGATTTGGTCACACAGATCAAATTTAGACAGCAATATTGATTGATATTATTAAAGAGATTACTAACATTCTGGTTACTGATGTGCATTGTCTCCATAAAGTCTTGCTCTGAGTTGCATGGGCATCCCACTGACAGAAAAGGAAGGAAAATCAGGAATAACCTGCAGAGCCTGCTGCTAAGACCTGTGTTTGCTTGAGCTGCATCCCCAACACCACTGAGAAGTATCAGTGCTTTCAGAGCTGGTTCAGGCTTTTCAGGACAAATCTTTTCTCCAGATGGATGTTTCCAGACTCTCACTGATCTGTCACGAGGCGTTTTTCCCCCTCTACTCTTTTTAACTGAAGGTTTATGGAATTTTATTAAGTGCAATAGCTACATCATTGTCTGTCTTTTAGATTTCTCTTTGGTCTAGCCTTTCCTAATTCAAATTTAATATATTTATGTCTGAATTCTTTTATTTTACAGCCATATCCCACTATTGCCTTGCCACATCAGGAACGGAACTTGATACGCTTAGTTCAGTGAAAGGGCCTGCAGTAAAATAAGTTCTGTTATCTCTTGCCTGACAGATCCTAATATCTTTCTATTCTGTCTACAGCTGCCTCACCAGTCAAGAATAGGTATATAGGAATAATAAAAGTAGACGCTGATTCAGTTGTTTGCCTTGAGAGAAATCATATGTTCCCACTTACTATTTAAGGCCGCTCAGAGTATGCCTGAAGTCAATGGGGTGATTACATAAAGTTGTTTCAGTGAGCATATTCCAGTCCCGGTCCCATGCACTAGTCCCATTGATTTATTTTTTTCCCCCAAAGCTATTTTGATATAAATATACTGATTAAATATAGGGAAGCAGAAGGAAGCCTTACACTGGACTGTGCCACCATGGCATTGCTTGTTCAGAGTCAAAATAAAAATGTGTCCTTCTTGCTTGTAAAGAAAAAAAGAAAGCTACTTGCTGTTGATGAAAGGTTATTTTGATAGATTTGTCAGAAGAAGGCTATAAACTATTCCTCCACCAACACTGAGTGAAGCTGTTACCTTGTATTTTTGCCTGTGTTTTACCATGTATTTTAACCAACTCTGACCAGTTTCTGTCAGAATTAATTGTGATTTGGAGATACTCATTCACATGGAAGATGGAGTGAATGGCCCCATTTCAGATGCCAATTAGCTGTAACGCGCGTCATGCTAAATATTTGCAATATATTGCATTATCTTCCACAGCGCTGAGAACTGAGAGCATGTATCATGTAACAGGAGGAGACAGTAGCTTTATCACACTTGTGGTGAGCAGCTTTCACCTCCCCACTGTTGCTGGTGACATCTCAGCAAATATTACAGCACTAATATCTAGCCAGGAAAAAAACAGAAACACTTAGAGACTACCAACTTTTTATCAGGCTCAGATCCTGTGCTAGTGGGGCTCCTGCATACATGCTTCTGGTGTTCTCACTTGAAGACCGAAGAGGCATCTAGGATGAGATGTTTGTCGTTATTACCCCGTGTCTGTGTGTCTGCATGCTCTGAGCACCATAGCGTTGGGTATGTGAAGTGAATTAAAACAAAGTCCATTGAAGTCTATTAGGTGACAGACAGTAGTTATGTTTGGGTTCCTGGAAACATTCCTGCCTGTGCCTGGCATCATCTATTGAGGCATTTTTAAGCCTCATATTTTTTTTTTAATGGCTCATTTCTTTATAGTTTGAAGATTGCAGAATTGGAATGTGAGGGGTGACCTTGGCAGCAGTGAATTAATTGCAAACCCTGGGGATCGAATTCATCCAAGTCTAACTGCTGAAACTGGCAATGCAGTCTCTTGGGATTTAGATTCCTGCCCCCCTCCCCAGTCTTTTATGTTGTTTGTATAAACAAACACAGCTCAATTTGTATTTATTTTTTTTAAACTCAGTGTGTCTCGCACCTGGGACAGCCTGGCCTTTCTCCTGTATTACTGGCTATAAGCACTTTGTAGTGTTAGTGGAGTGTTTCCAAAGTAGCTGGTATCTTCTGATCTTTCTGTATTGGAGCAGGGTGTGGTACAAACATGGATTATTTACATTCTCTGCAAAATTTCAAGAGGAATCTCACTGGATACAAGATCGACCCATGAAGGCTTCCTGGAGTGTAGAGAGACTTCTCCAGCCTTGGCACATAGGGAAAGCATTGCAGGTAAAAAAGGGCATAGGCAGCGAAACAAAACCACAACGCTAGTGGCTGTGTGAAGCCATGCGCCAAAAAGCCAGGCTGCTAGGCTGTCCTAAGTAGACAGTAGACCTCAGCGCTTGCTGGAGATCCCCGCAGACTGTCTTTGTCCTAAGCCTTTTTGGCAAATGTCTCCTATTTGTAAAAATGTTTCAAAACTAGATAGATGATCTTTGGCTGTCTTGTTTAGCAATGAAGAGATGACAGCCATTGTGCATGCATGTGTGTGTGTGTACTACCACCCTGCAATTACTTTAACTACAGCTACAGTAATTACTGTAACTACAGTAAAGATGTCCATGTTAAGTTCTTGGCTTCTGCTTTTAAGTTTCCATCTGTTCAGATAAAAAAGAAGGTGCAAGAAAATGAGAGCCTGGCAACTTAGCTGCCTGGATTCTCAGGGCTGGAGCAAACAGAAATCTTCAGCGCCCATAGGCAACTTGTGTTGTCTGTGGTTTGTTGTTTGAAGACTAAGTGGTAAACTAGCATCAAAAATGAAGGGAAAATAATCCAAGGAAACTTAAAATAAAACTGTTGCAGCATGTGCTATTGAAAAGGCATTATAGAAAAGCAGAAATGAGTAAGATGAGGTATCCTGGTTTCTTTTTTCGCCTTTTTGGTTAGTGACTGCCCATTGAAATGGTAGAGGGCTGACTGGGGGTCTAAACCTTTCTGCTTGCTTCTGGCTGGTTTGCTGTCACTCAATACCAGGCTGTCTCATTTTGTCCTAGGCACAGATCCTTAAGGACAGTGGATGGAGTATGTTGCAAAGAACAATGATGGTAACAAGCCACCTGGTTCCCTCTGTTTCAGTAATGGCTGTTTCCAATTGAAGTTAATATTATTTCCTATTGGAGTAAATTACAGGCCTTCGCTTGCAGAACTTGCCTGTTTCCTGCAGAAGGAGTTAGCTGGTGCTTTAACAAAGGCCACACTAAGCAAAGGCACAATTCTGAGCTTTTGCTGTGCAGCAGCCAGGCCTGGCAGGTTGTTGGGGTTTTTGCTCTTACTCTTCCTGGCATCTTTGTAGCAGAGAGCTAAGAGCTAAGCACTTCTGAAGAGTAAATGTTTCTGGGTATAATTTATGATAATAGCAACCATCATTTTTTCCCTTTGACCTTGTGGAGATTAGAAACTAAGCTTTCCCTGGGGTAATGCTAGATTGGTGTGTCTCTGCTTTGTTTCCTTTTTAAAGGATACCCTGGCAATTTGCACTTCCTCATCCTACACCTACACCCGCACATACTGCCACAACCCGGTGGTCACTTAGGAAGCTGAACTGTCCTATTTTCCTCACACATTTTTACAGTAAAGGCTGAGTGGACTCTTTGAAAAGGCATGTCTGCTCTGCAAGACAAATCCTATTCAAATGAGTTACATGTCTGAGCTGATTCAGCTCTGGTTTGGGCATTCTTCTGGGGCTGAACAACCCTGTGTTGATACCACGTGTGCTGGTCTAACATGTTTGCTTGGAGAGGAGACAGAGCTGCATTTTGCTCTTATTAATTACCAATGGGAATCTGAAGTGATGCTGCTGAAAGGGGTCGTTTCAGTCTGGAGTCAAAACTACTGGGAACCCCAGTTCCATTGAAGAGTTTGTACCCAAAGTTCATTCTTCCATAGCTTAGAAAATATATAACAATGGCTAGAGAATAGAGGAGGGAGACAGGGACTGTAAGTTTTCATTCCTAGGCTTGCTGGAAAACTCTGCTACAGAAAGGAATTCACTCAGTCCTCATCTCTTTAGCTTCCTTCAGAAATACACCAGAGCCTTCCAGAGAAACATGGGGTCCTGCTTGGATCTGTACAAGTGCTAGGATTTTCCAGTAGGAAAGGAGGAGTTCTCCATGATGCAGTACTAGGAGAAGATAGTTAAGCTAGTTGAGAGGAATATAAACACATTAGCATGAAATTATAACAGAGCTAATATAACCTGCTCAGAATGTATCATCTTGTAATTATATTGCTTCCAGCATCCAGACTGCATGATTTAGAGTTACCTCTGTGCAGCACTGCACAGTGCCAGGTACTCAGTGCTCGGTTCCCTGTTGCGGCTGCCAAACTTTTTGGGAAAGATCTCTATGAAGAGTTGATGCATGAGAACATCACAGAAACATATGTTTCTTAAATGACTTCCCATCTGGGCATGCCCTTCCTTATACAAGAAGTTGCAAGAGTTTAATTATCTCACTTTGGAACCTCTTTTAATCTGCTAAACTCTGTGTTGAGATGCTCTATATGCTGAAGGATCAGCGGCCAAATTAACTTCATCTGACTGTACCCGTAGAAAGGGCATTTGCCCTGGGATAGTGACGTGTTTTAGGCTGGGCTGTGTACAGCTTTATTCATATAGTCAGGGCTCAGAGGTACCTGCTGTAGAAGAAAGGCAAATGAAAACTACTTTATTTCTCACATAATTTTGTTTCTTCTGTTTTCCTTGACATAACAACTCTAGGAAGGAAGGTATCTTTCCCCTATGTGTCATACACGTTTCATTGGTTAGTCTTCCTTTGTGATTAAAGGCAGAGCACGGAGTGGTAACAGAAAAGTTTATTCAAGCAACAGGGAATGAAGTGTAAAGGAGATGAAGTTTTGAATGAGAATATTTTTGTCAACGAGCTGAAAAAGAATAATTATGCACATTGCACTTGGGGTCAGGACTGATGTGTGTTTAGTGTAATTTTTAACATATCATTCATCAATGCTTCTGCAGGTTTAGATCTGCTTGCTAGCAGTGGAATTTTAACAGGGCTGAAAAGCAAAAATATCCTTGTGGGTTGGTTACAAACAAAAAATACTACTTTGTCATGGTAGTCATTAGCAGAGTGGGTAGCTGGAGCTTGAAATTCCTCCATGTAGTAACCACTGTGCTGCACCCTCTGCAATGGTCAAAGTGAAGCAGGTTGGACCTGTTGCAAGAACAGGGTTAGCTGTGTATAAGAAAACTCCACTCTCTTACCCTGTGTTAGAATGATTATCTAATCTATTGGTACTAGTCAATTTAAGTGTGCCTTTTTAGAGAGAGAGATGGTGCAACAGATAACCTTGATACAGAGAGTTGTATGACAGTTGGGTTTTCTACTTTACCTCCTAGGCTGTACTGCAGATGTCGTGGGTATAAAGAAACATTGGTAGTGTCTTAGTCATTTGCAAACTCAGCATCAAATCTGCAACTCCCTAGTTCAGAGTACAAGACCCAAAACTTTGGTAGCATGCTAAGTTGCTGTGTAGGAAAACATTGCTTCTACTACTGGCCTCCTATTTGTTCTAGCACTGTTGGCCACCACATACATGATTGTGTCGAGATTTGAAGGTTTAGTGCCTTTACATCTCTCGTTTGCAAGATTGTCACCTGTGAAGATTGCCCCCTTCTTCTGGTGTAGAAATACATGGTTTTTGAGGGATCATTAAAGTTACCGGCTAGATTCTGAAATGCATGTGTGGATCCCTTTGTCCTCCTGAAGAAACAGTTGAGTTAGCTTTATGAGCTGACAGCGTTTGAAGACTTGAGACCAGACTTGCCAAAGGACGTGATGTTTGTCAACTACGGCTGCTGTCTGCAACCCTTACATTCATTATTTGAGGACCTCTACAACTCTGGCCTTAGATCTATGGACCTTCTAAGAGAAAGCAACACAATTTTTATAGTTCAGTAGAGATGATAGGAGGCTACTCATACCCAAGGTAGCAAAATCTATTTATCTTAACTTTACATGTGTCCTGTGTTCATTGTTCTCGGTTAGACCAAACTGTTATCTGCTGGAAAATCTCCTGTGGGTATATGTTGAGGTACTGAAACATAACATTACTGTTTGAAATTCCCTGAAAATTCATACCCTGTAACAGCCAAAACAAGACACTGTTCAGCAGTAGACACAGCAGATCTAAGCAACCATGCTGAAAGCAGACTTAATAGCTGGAATCTGTGGCATCTGCAGCTCCACATGTTGAAATTTAATGCATGCTTCTTCACTCTAAATTTGGAATAAACCGGAAGCTGAAAGAATATGAGCTTTACCAATTGAGTCCACCAATCAGAATCCCATAGTTAAGCAGTTGTGCCTGCTGTTTGTAGTGCTGCATAGGTTTGTTGATATCCTTTGATATGACCATAAAAGTCACGGTGACAGAGGCATAAAAAGAGTTTGAAATTGGAAGATTCCGTAATTTTAAACACAAAATGGAAGAGCCAAGGGGGTTTATAGTCTGGTATAGGAGGACTGACTTCATCATAATGGTTAGGACAAAGTGATGTTCTCTTGTAAAATAATAATTCCCCACTGGCCTCCATTTCATCCAGCGGTGACGGTACTCCTCCTGCTAATCTTTATTAATGACAGATCTTATGTGTTTTACCTGGCACTGACTTAGAGAGAAAAAAACTGTCTAGTCATTCACAAATGCTACACCCTGTGGGCTTGACAGCCTTTTATTCAAGAAAATGGACCCTTAATTGTGGCTGTTTTGTGAGATGTTCTGTGACTGTAACACAGCAGCCAGAACCTGGGTTATGTAATTACTATATTGGGTAGAGCAGTTGCCAGGATTTAGTGCACACATTGCACTGCTGTACCTGAGAGAGCTCCAAAATCTGTTATTTTCATCTGCATGTATTGGTGTGTTCCTCATGCCATCATGCTAAATTAGTTCCTGGAACTTCTCAGGTTCCAGGAATGTGAAAAGCCAAAAGATTACTTAGATTTTTCATTAAGGAAACAGAGACGTCAGTGTGCAGTGACGTTACAAGGCAGCCATGCTCACCGTAGCATGGCATGGCACACAAGTGTAACATCAGTCAAGCAGTCGAAGGATACAAGTTTCATCAACTTTTTCTTAGTCCTGAAAATGACAGAATCATCTTTTTAACCTTGAAGTATTTAGTCTCTAGATATCATTAATTTGTGCTTGAAAATTTCTCTTTTGAAATACTAATTAGTTTTTGGCTTGTGCTGTAAGGTAAATGGGAAATGTTTACCTATTTATTATGAAAACCCTTTGCTTTGGCCAGCGTTGTCTTTGTTTAGCTGAACAAACTTTTGCAGTTACAATTAATTAAACAGTTTTTAGTATTCCAGAACTGCACAAAAAATATTTATCTTCCTGGCTCTTTGTTCACACAGTTGTAACTCGTGAGCTTCGGGCAGTTTTCATCAGCGTGGCAGTGCTCTGCCTTCAGGATTTTACAAATGGGCCCTGAAAATTAGTTCGGTGATTGAATCTGGCAGATTTGTTTTGGCTTGAGAATCAGCATATGTTTTTTACATATGCATGTTGGCAAATCAGATTGAAGTGATAACTAAGAGGCCTGTTATCTCAATCCTACCAGTGCCTTTGGGAATTAAGCATAATGGGGAGAAAAAGAAAAAAAAATGAAGGAGGCGTCTCAGTGCTGGATAGTGAAGAACCACACTGACCCCAGATAAATCTGCTCACAGATAGCGATGTTGGGGTTTTTAATTTGCCAGCATCACTGCTGGAATGAACCGTGGGAGTTACCCCTTGGCTTTTCTGCCCACAGGATCAAGGTTAATCCAAGAATAGCTGACAAGCCATTCTGGCTCTCTGCCTGTGTTTATCTCTCCCTATCACACAGAATGCAGTTGCAGGCTTATTTCTTTAATGCATGTAGTTTGTATTCATGTCCTGCTCCAAAAAGTGCCAGTGTTTTCTTTTGCAGGAGGAATTTTTGCACATGGCAAGGTTTCCTTGGTCTGTCCCCTTGGTCCTGGGTACCGGCCCTCCATGCGTGGGGAAACATTTTTTTATTTTATGTTAGGCAGAAAAAAAATATTACTTAAAACAAGGATGTGAAGGGACTTTCTAAGATTTTCCATGTGAATTGATTTTGAAGGGCAGTTTGAGGCAGTTTGTGACCTGCCATGTAACTTGGCACAAGCCACTTTGGGCTTTTAGAAACTTCAATTGTAGAAGCAACAATGATTGTCAGCAATTTCCAAGGGGCATGCAGGTACAAAGCGTCCTTTCTGCCAGTCTGGGCAGGCCTGGGGGCAGTGATGAGGTGCATTCCCATCCCACCTGCCCAGCAGATGCAACCACTGCTTCCTTCAGAGCAGCTGTTATGAAAGGGCTGTGCCACGGTTAAGTGTAAAGCGTTTTGTGCTTACAGAATGGACAGCTTGCAAACCAGGGTAGTCACTCTCTTAGAATCATAGAATGCATTAGGTTGGAAGGGGCCTTTAAAGACCATCTAGTCCAATCCCCCTGCAGTGAGCAGGGACACCTTTAACTAGATCAGGTTGCTCAGAGCTTCATCAAGCCTGACCTTTAATGTCTCCAGGGATGGGGCCTCTGCCACCTCTTTGGGCAGCCTGTGCCAATGTCTCACCACCCTCAAATTTCACTTTTTCAAAGTGAAAAATTTCTTCCTAATGTCTAATCTAAACCTCTCCTGCTCTAGTTTAAAACCATTGCCCCTCATCCTATTGCTCCCTTACAAACAGTCCTTCCCCAGCTTTCCTGTAGGTTCCTTCAGGTACTGAAAGGCTGCTTATAAGGTCTCCCCAGAGCATTCTCCAGGCTGAACATGCCCAAGTCTCTCAGCTTGTCTTTGTAGGAGAGGTGCTCCAGCCCTCTGATCATCCTTGTGGCCCTCCTCTGGACCCCCACCCCAAGAGGTCCATATCCTTGTGCTGAGGGCTCCCGAGCTGGACGCAGTACTGCAGTTGGGGTCTCAGCAGAGCGGAGTAGAGGGGGGAATCACCTCTCTCGACCTGCTGGCCACACTTCTTTTGAAGCAACCCAGGATGCAGTTGGCCACCTGGGCTGCGTGTGCACATCGTTGGCTTATGTCCAGCTTGTCATCCATCAGTACCCGCAAGACCTTTATTGCAGGGCTGCTCTCTATCACATCAAGGGCTGGGAAAGACATAACAGATACAGTGAAATGTCCAGAGCTATTGCTCTGTGCTGGAGAGAGCCTGTGTCTTGGTGAGGATGCAGGGATGCTCTTGGCTTATTAGAGATGGGATTTGAGACCCAGGTCTTTTGAAAATCTGTAGAACTGACCTCTGCAGATCTGATGGGATAAGCTGACAACCAACACATAGCTCACTGGTAACTGCTGTTTTCTGTGTCTAATTCAGCAGCAAGTCACTCCTCATAGCTGCATCTGACCTTGCATACACCTGTATATTAATTGAGGTCAAGACTGTGGCTGGGTCCACAGTCACGCAAGAACAGATCATCTCCCAGATTGTTTGCAGCAGTTTTCAGCTTATGGAGAATTTTAGGATGTCACAGAGTTAGGAGGAGCAAGAGGAGCACGATCGGTGGTTTCCCTTCCTCCGCCTTTCCTCTGTTGAGGTGGCTACTCACAGTGCCCGTCAGGGATCAAACAGCCCTGAGTGTGTCTAGGGGAGGCAGATGGATCTTGGTCACATCCTTGGCCGTATAACCATATTGTTCTAGTTAAAACTATTGTGTATATCTATCTGACTCTTATCATCAACAACATACAATTTAAGCTGGTTTTAATTATTTTCTGTCTGTCTAGAAACCAAGAGTTCCTTCTGCCACAGCATGCAGATGTTACAAAGATGTTTTTCTAATGAGACACATGGCACATTCCAGAGTAGCACGAGTACTTGCTTTCAGCCTGGAAATGGAATCTTTTCCCTGTTGTTAAAACAAAGTTTGTAAAATGCGATTGTAATAAATAAACCACAGGCTTGAGGGTCTTTTTGGGGTTTTTTTTGATTCCTATGATTACTTCATGGTTTTTTTTTTTTTTAGTGAGCTTAAATTTACATTTTACTTTGATTAGCAGTTACCATGGAATAAAACCTGTATGTTGCTGCACCTTATTTCTGAGTGCGGTTTGCAGACAAGGGCAGGAAAGGTGGTATTTCTGTCTGTGGTTTCTAGGACTGCTAAGAAAGACCAGAGCTGCCAGTTCTAGATTTAAACTATTCTTGTACCACTTGATATTCTATAAGCAGAGGAAACTGTGAAGGCAGATTCAGTGGAGAAAGGATCCCAGTAAATGTAATATTATCCAGATGTTTTTCATTCCATTAGTGTCTGACTGAAGGATAACTTGCTAAACTGTGGAAGTTAATGTCATGGCATATCCAAGCCAAGACCTTAGTAACTTGATAATGATGCACTAAAATCTGAGAACTTTTCTGTTTTAAGATGTGAGCCAGTTATTGTTTCGGGTTGTTCAGATGAAAACTTTCTCTTTGGGCCAGTTGGCTGTGATTAGATTTCTTCCTTTTCTGTGAAGATCTGGGACCATCTGCTTTGAAAGACGTGGCATTTGTTGAGATGATCCTTGAATCGGATCCAGAATGGTAATTCCTATCTTTTCTCTGTGAATGTGGGGAAGTTTTTGCAAATTCAGTAAAGCATTTCCAGCCTGAGAAGAATGGCTCCTAACTTAAGCTCGTTGTGTTTTGGAGCAAAGATTTTGTCTTTTTTTTTTCTAAATCATCATTTCTGTTGTTATTTTATTCATGTATAATTACATACTCAGAGATTTTTTTTTTTTTCTGGTGCTTGTAAAGGGGGTTTAGTGTTTGAGAATCCAAACTGTAAACCTGCCACTCTTTCCCACATCAGCATGACATGGAGGAAGAGAAAGCTTGTTCAGTCAAACCATTGAGAAAACTATGTGATGGTCTGGGTGGGAGACAAATTTTGCCATTCTCACCTGCTTCCATTAGGACAGTATTTTCTTTCCTGCTTTAGAAGGAGATTCTTGTTAGGAAGAATGAGGTTTTTCATTCTTGATGTTGCTGTCACTGTTGGCTCCCTCTTAGTTTTGCTGTAGCAAACAAGGACGCTACAAAAAACAGCACAGGATGTGACAGCAGGGAAAATGTCTCCTCCTCCCCTCCTCCTTTCTTCGGCAAACTTGTCACTGGACCTAGTGACAAACTTGTCACTGAAGGGAGGAATGTAGTAGCATGGCTGTTTCTTCTAGGAAGACCTCCTGTTCTCATCTGAGATAGCATCTGTTCTGCACCTTTGAATGCCAAGCTCCAAGGGCCTTGTCCTAGCACTGGATGCAGAGGAAGGTTGACATAATTTTCTAACTCCTGAGGTCGTTCTGCTTTTGAATACAATTAACTACCCTTCTGCCAAAAGTGTCTCGGTCCCAGGGCTGTTAGAAATCCTTAGAAGAGCCCACTTTGGGGACTGGTTTCTTTGTGATGTATGAGTTGACACTGAAAGTCTGTGATTGCGTAGCACTATCTCCAGGACTGCCACACATCATCTCCATGGGCCAGTCATGTCCTAGGCCATTCTAATCAAATGAGCATAGTATATTTTCCAGGGAAAAGTCACAACTTGCTAGAAATTCTCTGCCAAGTGCTTCTTCCACCATCCTTCTTGGTTATGTCTAAATAACAGAACACGGTTTAGTTCAAATGAGGAGAAAAAGCCCATGATAGAGTCCATTCTTTCTCAGAGGACATCTCACCCAGCTCCAACCCGATCCCCCTGGGCACAGAGTGGCTGTCCTATTCTAAAAGGAGGAAGTTTCATAGAACCTGGGATAAAATATTGACAGGACATGACCAGATCAGACATTACTGCGGTGTAGTAAATGAGTGGTGCCCATTTTACTTGCCCAGTTGATCTGTGGTATCACTAAAAGATATCTTTATGGCAGGAAACTGAACACAGCCACAGTAGCATTCTTCATAGAAATTGGAGAGTATGTGGCCCTAGTGAATGATTGCTGCCAGTATGATGGTTTCTCAGGGCTGGATCACTTCATGTGCAGGAATCAGTGAGCTTCAGAGTGCTTATAAATGTCAGAAAGTCCAGAGGAGGATGCACAGTACAGAATATGGCATGGACAGAAGTGTGGAGACAGAAATTAATTCTTTAGCTTGCAGCATATCCCAGTTAATTTTCCATGAAGGTTTCTCCCCTTCCCCTCCTCCAGTGTTTTTTGGACTGTGAAATGATCAGTGTTTCCCCAAGGCAGACAGATGCCCAGGTTAAGGGCCACAGGGATGATGATTGCATTTATTTTCTAGAAAACAAATACTTGCATTTATTTTCTTTGTGCAACATGACCCAGGTTCCATTGAGTGGAACCACATCTCTGCTTAGATCATGTGATGCTGCTGCTTATCTGATGCAGCATCAGAGGGCAAAGTAAGAGAGAGCTTTTTCCCACGAGTGTGCCCAGAGTGTGAAGAAGGGAAATAGTTGGGAGAAAGAAAAGTCTGTGTGTGGGTTGGGGGGAGAATAGAAAGCCCATCCTCAAGCCAGTTTTCAAGAGAAGGAAAGCTTTTATGACAAAATAGAAATTGAAGTCATTATAGTCCCTTTTGATAGAATAATGATTTATCCAACTTGGGCAGCAGTGCGTGGGGTTGGGACAAATTAGGATTGGCAGTAAGAGGAAAATAGCCTTCGTGACAGTTCTTTTTTGCAGTGCAAAGTCTGCTCTCCTTCAGCCACAGGGCAACTAGGCAGTCTGTTGAGCTGTAAATTTTAAAGCCTTTGGAAAAATCTGTTGAGATTAAAAAAATCAAACAAAAACGTCTTTCTCCTTCCCCTTCTTCCCAAACCAAGTTTGCCACAGTCAAGGTCTGCTTGTGCACGTAAGCCATTTATAACCCTGGCACACGTTAACTTCTTACAGAATGGAAATTGCATTAAGACATGTTATTTCTGGTGCAGACTCAATGGTATTTTCTGTTGGCTGACCACAGTCTCCTGCTGCCCAGTGCCGAGTGTAACAGGTAGCTGACCACATGATCAAGCATATGCTGGATCAATACAAGGCTGTGATGGGGTCTAAATAGCTTATCTACTATGAAAGGTGGTAGATAACACTTGTAAGATGAGTTTTTCCATTGCTCCTGAGGTTTTTGTGCTCTCTAACTTTGTGTATTTAGTTCTGGTGCTTTTAGTGCGCTTTATCTGGGACAAGTTAGAAAGCCTGCATGGGTTGGGGCATTCAAGCTGGACCTCCAGAAAGTCTTTCAACTGATGAGCTACTGGGGAATTTTCAAAGTCATGAAAATTTTGGTTGTTTGTCATGGAAGTAAACTGGTAAAAGCTGTAAGTAGATGTCCTGTTAAAAACACTCTTGCATTGGCAGTCCAGAACTGACTGGATGCTTATAAGGATGTCTGGTTTTGTAGCTGCTGCTTTGCTGTTCAGAAGAAGAGGTGGAGGAGAGGGAAAAACTTCTCAAGTGTTTGTAAAGAGATAATGGCAGTGGTTTAGAGTGCACCTTGTAACCAGCAAAATGGAAACAGATGGCTCGTATTTTACAGAGTGGAGTTATTTCACCCTGAAGGATGTTCAAAGTCATGCAAAGGGAGTGCTGCTTGCAAATCCCATTATCGATAAATGGCTTCTAACGGGATTGGTGCTGCTTAGTCTTTACTGTGTTTGCATATGTGCACACACATATACGTGCACAGCTTTGAAAATGCCTCTCATGGGTTCAGCTGCTTTCATTAATGCCAAAATAATTTTATTTTACTGGTATGTATCTTTTTTCACTGGAATTTGTAAAGGAATTGGTACCTTCTCCCCTCGGTTATTCTTTTTTGAATTCTAAAATGAAAAGGGCATTTTCCCCACCGTTAATAAATTTGTTACTGGGAATAGGAAAGGTGTTTTTAATTACAGCTGGCACTTCTGAGCCTTCCACCGGGGTTGCAGGTATCCTTGGGGGAAAATCAAGCACGTAATAGATGGGTCTGGCTGTATATTGAGAGAATGGATGAGATACGTTGTGCATGAGGGTATTATGGTACCCATATATTAACATGTAATCTCAGTACTGTGTTCATTGCTATAGCAGAAATAAAGGGGGGGTCTTCATAAGCTAGGCCAAAATGGCTGTTGTTGCTATTGTTGTCACATTATTTATCTCCTTTATTGCCTTGCAACCCTCCATATAGAGTAAAACCTCACTGTGTTGGATGCTGTACAACTGAGGAACAGGTAGATTGCTTTTCCACAAATTGCTTACAGTTTTAGTGTTGTACATTTATTCCTGCTTGGAGATGCCTCCATGTTAGCTGTTACCTTTTTTATTCTACTCATTCCTCTGTAGCAAAATAGTTCATGTTAAAGCATAGCTGCATTGGTTCTGCTGCAGTCTGGGGGGGTCAGCTGTGCAAAAAACAGAGGCCCGAGCCTCTGCACGTAAGAAATGTAGGATGTGAAAGGTCATCGGATAGTGGTAATGTAACCTGAAGATAATGGAGGTAGTCCTGAATTGGCCTGCTTTAGCTAAGTTTCAAACAATCAAGAATGTTTTCAGTGTTGCTAAGTAAGCACTGGAGCAGCCTGTATGTATGGTCTATTATTTATTTTTTTAAATTATGGTTTATTCTATAATTTAGAACAACAGACACAAATACTATATAAGCTGTGCCCTGAGATGAGAGGCCTTCTGACTCAAACCAAAGCATCCACCACTTGCGCTCAGGGTGCCTGACTGAGAGTTAATAAGAGAAGAAGTAGGTCCCTCATATTTGGTCTGGCCCTGTTTCCCATCAGGTAAAAGGTATTGCACCAGCGTGTCCCAGCATGACCCTGTTTTGGATAAGAAGCAGTTCAGATAACCAAGGCCAGGCACTTCCAGTTCCTTCCACCTGCTGTGACCTGCCAGTCTTGCTGAGCACAGGGACAGAATTTGCCTCTGCGGGTGGGTTTTATCTCTGCCAGCCTCCCACAGACATGCCCAGGAAGTGATTGAGTGTTCTTCTGCATCTCAGTACAAGGTGGCAGGCCAACATTAACCACGATGGATTTTTTCCCTTGTTTGCACAGACCCTTCATGCTCCTGCCGCCGCTGATGGAGTGGATGAGAGTGGCCATCACCTACGCTGAGCACCGGCGCAGTTTAACTGTGGACAGTGATGATATCAGGCAGACAGCCCGATTGCTCTTACCTGGACTGGACTGCGAGCCTCGGCAGCTAAAGTATGTGGACGAAGTTTTATAAGCAACTAAAGTGATTCTAATTTATTCAAATATTCTTCTTACTATATTTCATGCAAGCCATGTCTCAAAATGCTATTCAGGTGATGCCTTTTTAAACTTTTAGTATTCCAAGAAATAAAGAACCTTTGGCAAAACACAGCCCTGGGGTAGAAAGATTTTGTCTTAGACAAAAGTTACGTAGAAAGAATGAGACAGAGAAGGGTTGAAATACAAGTATTTGGTTTGTTTATGCCTCAGCCTTAATTAAAAGATTTTCTTTGCTTTTTGAGATAGCTCAATGAAAAGTATCATTACCTTTTAAAATCTTCCCCTCACATATATATTAAATAGGGATTTTTAATTAGCTAGGTTCATTAGTACATCATAGGTATCTTATTTGGGTTTGTAATCCTTTAAGTTGTTGTCTTCAGCACTGGTTTTGATATCAGGGTTACCTCTTGAACTTTAGTGAAAGGTAAATTCTTGTTTCTTGAGTGGATTTTGTCCCACATATACCTTTGGTTAAATAGATGGGCAAGACACATTAATAATAAGTAATACTTTTATCATGCCCTTAAGTGATAAAATGATCATCTGAAAAGATGATCTTAGAATTATTTGTCCTGAACAATAAAAGCAGCATGAGGCTTTTAATTAGGACTCCTGGATCTGGTTTTGTACCTTTTTCTCCTGGCAGCCAAAAAGACTCTTGCTTTTTGCTACATCTCTCTCCCCATTTGTGAACAGAAGGGCAGCACTTATTACCCACAAAACCTACTGCAAAGCTGAATTAGTTGGTGAGTACAGTGGTGCAATTAGATGACTGAAAGGTTTCATCAGCTGCAGCCTTGGTCCCAGCTCAGTTCCTGCCTTTCTCCCGAGACGTGCTCCCTGACCAGTGGAGGTGCTGCCAGTCTTTTCAAATGTGAAGTTAAACGTGTGATCCTCAGCAGTTATTTAAACTCCTTGGCTTTGGACTGAAAGGGAGCAGCTGAACATAGACTCGGCGTCCACGAAGCAGGAGTTGTACACTTAAACCCTGGAACACTTTTCTCCTCTCTCTTCTCTGCCAGCGTACCTGCGCTCTGTGTCAATTAAAGCACAGGCTACTCTGGCTTATGTGTAGGTGGGAGCTGCTAGTGTAGGTAACTTAGTATGAGCTAATTTTACTGATGCACCTGATGCTTGCCAAAACCTTTGAAATCCTTTGATGACAGTACTGCAGAAGACTAACCTAATCACAAGGCTGAAATCCCTGGGAGAGAAGTTGTGCTGAGGAACACAGTGTAATTACTATAACCTGAAATTCAGATCTCTAATGACACAGACTGCTTGGGCAGTGTAGTCTTCCACAACTCTTTGTGTCTTAATGGCTGAAGCCTTCTAATATGATGCTTCCAGTTTATGTTTGCCAATTTATAAACATCTTCACCTGTACCCAACTGTGACTGGTGAAATAATAATATAAGTGGGAAATGCTAGATTGCAGAGAACACTGTTTCTTTTTTACCAGTAGTTACAGAAGTGGTTACTGCTTATGAAACTTGGAGAGCTTTATGAAACCCAAAGTGGCTCCTGCTGTCCCTTCCCAAACTTGAACCTCAGCCCTATCCCTTGCCCTGCTCTCTGGGCTCTGGACCCTACCATGTCTCCCAGTCCACCTCCAGTTCTTCAGTTTAGCCCCTGGGCAGAGCTGGGCATACATGGGCTGTCTGGGCAACTGCAGGATCACAGGAAGCGTGCAAGACCTCACCTCTCTTCTCCCCAGGATAACAACTCACAGGTGGAAAACCTGCTGTGGTTACAGCAGTTGTACATGTGTGAACTCTCCCTCATGGCTTTTGGAGGATGCTCCAACTTTTATCATGCTCTAGAAAATGCTACTTTGCATCTATCACAGAGGAGGAGCATGCCGTCAAGCCACTGGTACAGAACAGCAAGTGTACAGGAACTTTTTCATGGGCTGAGCCTGCAGATCCCTCAGGAGTAAACTTCACAAATTGTAACTTCACATTCTTGTGCCTGAAGCAGGCTCTGGCAGCTCTGCACCAAGAACCACAGCCCAGCTTCTTGCTGGGTCTTTCTGGCAGCTCCATGCAACCGTTTTGTTCTGCTGTTGGCTCTGCAGGGCTCACCGGGGAATTGTGTCCTCCCCGTCCCCTGAAATAGCACAAAAACAGGCACCATCCATTCCAAAATTCTTGTTTTCTGAGGTTTACTGGATTTCAAGTGATGTTGTTAGCTTTTTTTTGCATAGAATTATTATTATTGTTGTTATTAAAAGTCATTGCATCATATTCTGCATAATATTGTAGCATCACAATACTGTACCGGCCACCTTACTAGGACAAGATTATTACCTGGCTAGGCTAGCTCTAGGATTTCTCTGTCTAGAATTAAGCTTCTGGCCTTACTGTTCTCTTGCGCTCTCTTCTGAAAGTGCCCATCTCCAGTACCTGGGTGCTTGAGAGATCTTCTGATCAAATCTTTGTACTCAGCTGCCTCAGAGAGACATATTATTTGCAGAATGATCTCCAAAGAGCTGGTGACTCCCAGACTGTTGCTTTGCTTCCCTGCTGACTGTTCCCCAAACCATACCCCAATGTAGTTCCCTTCTGAAAGCAGCTGGGGCGAGATGCTGGTTTCCCCTGTACAGTGTGACCGGTCACCAGGCTGCGAAGGGATCTTTGTTAACTCAGCATCCTGCTCAGAGCATCTGCTCACCATTTGTCATCCACCATCAGTGCACGTTCGGAAGCATTAAAAAACAACCAGCTGAATTAAAACGTGAATAAGATTCATCTTGAATCTTCCACATGAATTGATGAGTGTTTTACTTCTCTGGCAGGCTGTACCAAGTTCCCAGAAGAGGTTAGCCCCCTTGAAAGAATCTCAGTTTTCAAAGGAGCTTGGCAGGCTTATATCTCACTCACACAAGAGCCTGTGTTGAAAACCAGACGACTAGTAGAGAAGGCATTCACCCTGAAATAACATCAAAGGGCTGACCATATCAGTGCCCAGCTCAGAGAGGAAACACCTCCAATTTGGCCATGGCTCCTTCAGTGGAGGAGATATACTTCCAGGTTTGGAATCCAGAAGTCCCTGAGCAGATAACCAGAAGAGTTACAGTAATCCCCTGGCTCCTTCCAGATGAGATAAAAGCCATTTGATGGTCATCTAAAGAATAAGGATTTAACAGACCCTCATGGAAATGATAATGTGCTTCCTTTTATTGAAGCATTGCAAACGAGTTGAGACTGTTCTGCTATCTAGATTTGGTTTTGATTTTTGTTATTATTTTATATATATTTTTCCCAGAAAAGAGTAAAGATTGTTATCTTTTTCCAGAAATGCCTTCTTTCCCCAAAAATGCTAGTTAATCTGTTAGACAGCATAATGGTTTCGTCCTAGAACCACACTGGTGTTTTGTTATATATACTTTTTCTCCACTTCTTTCTCCTCCTGGCAACATGGTTTTGCATCTGTTTGATAGACTCTCCTATAATGAGCTGAAAAATACAAATAGGACATCCAAAAATATATACAGCTAATTATTTAAAGCAACTGGAGTTTGATGTGGGGGGAGGGGAGTGAGAAGCAGAACTGAGGAAACCTGATTGCTGTAGGTTTGCAGCAGCCTGAGATGCTGGTGCAACAAGCAATGTTCCAAGGACTTTTTCTGATGAGGTTTCTTTACTTGGACACCTTTTTCTTTTTTTTTTTTTTTTGTCTTGTCTTTTCAGTGTTTACATGAATTTACTGTCGTTCTCTAAGAACTGTAATTTCTATCTCTGGTATGAGTGGAGTTAGCCAGATTTTTTTAGAAATGGTTACACAGCGGGTAAGGTACATGATAGGTAAAGTCATGAACATTTGTAACACAGGGATAAGAAAAAAGGGAAGAAAAAACACCAAATGGAAATGATTTTGTCCTTCACAGACCTGAATGCTGCTTTAGTTCCTTCCGGAGACTGGATGCCAAGGCTGCTACTGAAAAATTCCAGCAGGATCTGGGTTTCCGAATGCTGAACTGTGGAAGGACAGATCTGATCAACCAAGCAATCGATGCACTGGGACCTGATGGGGTTAACACCATGGACGACCAGGTATGTGTATGACCACACAGCAGAAGTTCTGCATGAGCAGAATGTAGCTCTGTGCCTGGGATGGGCTGTCTCAGCACTGATGGAAAGCGGGTCAATGCGCTGGCTGCGAATGCAGGTCAAAACAAAGTGAGCTTTGCCTGTGAAACTCTTCTGGTTCAGCAGCCCGAGCGCAGCTTGGGTCAGCGATGAGTGACCCGAAGGTGTGACTGTCTGATGGCTTTCAGGCGCAAAGTGGGTTACATGTTCTCGGTGCAGCGTGGCGTGTAAGAAGCAGCACGAGACCCCCAGCAGCATTGGTACCTGTCGGTCTTTGCTTTGTTCAAAGTCCATCATGTCGATGTGTCTGTTTTGTCTTCTTTACCTGTTCCCTGCTCAGCTACATCGAACCACGGGGATTTGGTGGTCCAGGGGGGTCTTTAGCTACTTATGCTGTCAGTCCGGTCAAGTAACAGCAGAGGCTGTTCTCCAGGGCATTGCTCAGCACATTGAATTAGTTTTTAATTAAAAAAAGAAAAAACAAAAAAACCCCTCATCCAAATAAACACTCGTTATAGCTGTCACAGCAGTGAAAATGAGCTGTCATGTCTCAGAAACAATAGGACATTTAGCGGTAGGAAGGATTTACATTCAAGCACAGAGGTTTTCTCACAGACAGCATTTTACTGCAGCAGCATTTCAGACCAAATTCTGAAGCTGGCACATCCTATAAGGTACTTTCCACCATCCTGCAGTGGTAGAGGAAGTGTGAACATGTAAACAAATACAAGCAGAAACTACTCATGCACAAGGTTATATTTAGGTAGTAGTTGCCTTTTTCACACATCCAGCTCAAGGAGCTTTGTGCTTGCAGAGGTGGGGTCTCACATCACAGGGGCCCTTGGTGTGCACTCGATCAAAGTGACAACGGTAGCAGATTCATATTACAAGGGCTGCCGCTTGCTTCCTTGATTTATTTTTTTCCAAAGTTTTTGCAGTTCCTGTTTCTGTAGCCATGAGGCCTCTTGTTTTCTCAAAGGAGATTATTTTTACTGTGAACCTTGTTATCCTAACACCAAGACACTGGTCCCAAGACCATCGCTTCTCCCTGGGAGGTATTTTTTACCTCTTCGTCAGCCAGCAAAGAGCTGTTTGGCTTTTTTATGCAAAAACATCCCACATTCTGTGGCAACTTGTTGAGAAGTTTGAGAAGTTTCTGCTGTTGCTTATTTACCATCTCATTATCATCCTATTGATGTCATCCTCTAGCCAGTCCTCTTGGGAATGGGGGAAACATAGTGTGCTGGTGGGTGGCTCTGGGAATGCTGCTTCCACATCTCTAAGCAGTGTTTTCGCACTGACCAAGGAGAGCAAGGCAGGCTTCCCCTGGAGACATTGTGGTTCTGAAATTCTCCACTTAAGTGATTCTGGAGCAACTTGTGTCTGCTGCTAAGCAAGTGTCCTCCATTGTGCTACCAGTCAGAGAGAGTTAAATCCATTAGTGCTTCTCCCAAAGGTGGAATATGAAACCAAATCTGAGTTTGGCAGCAAGCCAAAGCCAGTAAACCCAAACTTGGAAAAACTCAAGTGGGCACGGCAACCAAGAGCAGGGCTTTGTGTCCTGTTGTAGCACTGAACGTTCAGCACTGGCACCTAGTAAAGCTGTGATGAGTCTTCTTAACACACTGTGCAGTAGGCAGGCACCTCTGAGGCATCACAAACCACTGCTCACCTGGCAAGTACAGCAAAGTTTTGTTGTGAGTCCCATGGCAGACAGGACTGTTGAACTACTTTAACATAGGCTTTAGATCCAGGTTCATGTTTTGACCACTCCCAGAACGTGAGCATGTCTGATGTTGAGGGGTGTGTTCAAAACCACTTCTGTGTGTCTGGAGATATTTTTAGAGAGAGAGGGTGTGAACTCTGAACATCTCTCCAGAAATTTGAGCTTGGAGCAGGACCCTGTATCCTCTTATGGTGGGGACCAAGCAGCACTCTGGTTTCAGGGGATTTGAGGTGCTTAGGAAAACAAGCTCTTCCCTTTACATACTGGGGCATAAGCAGGGAAGGCAAAACTGATATTAAAAATAATTTAAAAAAAAAAAAAGGAAAAGCCTGTACAAACGTGGTAGTTGTAGAGCCCTGACTATGACAGTAAATACAGGCTTGTGCTTGCAGACCTGAGCTTTGAACAGGTTAAGTTTACCTGTGTATAATGAGAGTGGATCCTCCCAACCCCCTCAAAAGCCAAAACCCACCCCCAAAACATCTTTGCAGCTATAACTGCCTCAAATGCAGGAAGATTGGAATTGGGGCCGTTTAGAAAAGATACCGATACAACATCAGAACTCTATGTGAGATGTAATTCTGTTTTATGATACATGTCCGTCTCTAAAGATGAAGCTGTATCATTATACAATGAGCAGCAGAGATGCTGCCTGTGAAAAATTCAAGCACAATAATTAAGGAGGGGGAAAGCCGTAGGATGTGAACAGGAATGGATTTTACTAGGTCGTTTCCTTTCTGTCCTTGGCAACTTCTGGAATGAACTCTGTAAGCAAGGCTCATTTCTCTTGTAATTCATCTCTGAGTTGTCATGGTTTGCTGGTTAAGCAGAGAGAGGAAGAGATTTATTGAATTGAAATGCTGAAATATTGTGGCAAATAGGATTTTAGCAGTGGGGATAAGTTGCCAAATAAATTCATCCTGTGTATGTTTGTGTTGTTTTCTGCTTTTGGTTCATCTGGCTACAAATGATCCAAAAAATGGTATTTCTTTTTTGGCAGCCTTGAGAAAGCTCAAGACCTGTGGACAATACCCGGCTGCGGTTTATGGTGATCCCTTTCAGATTCTTGCAATCATATCCCCAGATGTTTTGTCCACATCATTTTCTAACAGTAGCATGTTGTGCCTACTCTGCATAGAAACCAAAATGCTTTGAACATGCACGCACACTGTCCCTACACACGTGCACATGCACACACTCTTACATATGTTAAGATTCAAACTCACTCTGACAGCTTCACAGTTGATAGGTATAGGAAGATAACTTTTTCTTTTTCTTGTTCCTGAAGGGTATGACCCCGCTGATGTACGCCTGTGCTGCTGGAGATGAAGCCATGGTCCAAATGCTTATAGATGCTGGAGCAAATTTAGATCTACCAGTGAGTAATGGAGGTGGAGGATGCTGTCCCTGTAATTATTCACGTGTAAACTAACACGAGCAGTTGTGAAATCTCTCTTAGCAACTGAAGGCTTCATTTCTGGAAGCTTCTGAGCAAGATGCTTCCTTCAGAAACCATTGCTTCAGGAATTTGGGAGGAGGGAGAAAACCTTCAAACCCTCGTGGAGTGCGCAGTGGCTCCAATTAGGATTGGCACTGGCAAGTCTAATAGGCATGGTGAGGGTGAAGGGGGCTCCTTCCTGCAGGAGCTACCACGAGGAGAAACTGATAAGCCCATTAAAACAGCCCAGGGGACCAGAGAGAGATGGTGTAAGTTACCATTCCGTGGGGCTGTCCCTTCCAAAGAGAAAAGCCAGTTACGTACAGGTGTAACACTGGTGTCAGACACAGGCTGCAGTGGTTAGTGACAACCTGGTTTCGTTCTTCCAGGTTCCCAGTACCTCTCCACGATACCCTTCAGTCCACCCCGACAGCCGGCACTGGACGGCTCTTACCTTTGCTGTGCTACATGGGCACATCTCTGTTGTTCAGGTAAGTGGAGCAAATCCCCTGGTCGGGAACCTTTACGGGGGCACTGTAAGCTGCGTGCTGGGCAGCACCCTTGCCATCACACCTCTCCAGCACCAGCATCTCATGTGCACTTTGGTGAAAGGCACCTAAAACCAGTGGAAAATTTGCATGTTTTGAAAGTGAGGAGAATGCAACTGATGCTTTTTTTTAATTTGGAACTGTGACTTGATGATGTAATTCCGAGCAAGCCCTTGATAATGAAACATGGGTCGTTTCCTTATTTTCCTTTGATTTCAGTCTTGGCCCAAGGCTCACCACTTCCAGAACAATGCTGCACAAGCATTTCTTTGGTGTGAGATAAACTAGTGCTTCATGTGGTGTGGTTACAGGTAGACTCCTTCTGACTTTAGATGTTAATGGGTTTATTGCCTTTACATGTGCAAAAAAATTAAGCATGTGCTGATTTCTGCTCTAACGGCAGCAAATCGTCTGTACCTTCCTTTGTAACCCCTGTGGCTGGCATGAACAAGGCTTAAGCCGCTGTGGGAGTTGAGCCTCTCGCATCCTCCCCCGCTCCCTTTTCTGGGGAATTAATGGAAGGGGCAATGGGGTGTCCTGGAAATCCTACCTGGACATCGGGTGGAATTCAAAACCCATCTCAGCAGATAGTCAATTGCTGGTGAATTTAAGGGGAAAACCAAAGACAAAAAAAGATGTAAACAAATGGAAGCTGCCCACACTTTTTTTTGTGTACATTTGTAAGTAATTACAAGAATTAGATTCCACCTGCCAGGGTGGCCTTGGGTATTACAGAGGTTGGGCAGCCCTAATTTCCATGTCAGATAAGAGTGTCCTTCTCCCTGGAGATGCAGCTCCCATTGCAGTGCATTGCCCACGGTGTTTGGTTTTTTTCTTTTGGTTAAAACTTCTAAAAAATTACTTTTTTTTTTTTCCCCATTGGGCAACTATTATTGAAAGGGTCAATGTTGGCTTTTGCTGAAATCAGTGTATGAAATCACCTTTCCAGTTAAGTTCCACCACGTGATATGTCGTGGAATAGCTGGCGTCTCCAGAGAGAAACAAAGCAGCCAGCGAACAGCAGTTGTGCCCTGCAGACAGTTCTACACTGAAAATGTGCGTGTGCGGGCTGCTGGTGCCAAGGCCATCGCTGACTGGCGCTGGCTGAAACGGCTCAACTGCGACAGTCACACGATACAGCCAGCTGAGAGAACCTCTGCTGGTGACGCACCTGTGGGCAGGGCTCATCCTCCCTATGTGGGAGAGGGGCAGCACCCACCACCCTGGGTGCCCTGATCACAGAATCACAGAACTGTAGGGGTTGGAAGGGACCTCGAGAGATCATCGTGTCCAACCCCTGATGCTGCCTGCCCAGCAACTACCTGGCCACAAAAGGTCCCTTGCAACCGTCTCCCTTCATCAGGGAGAGGGGCAATTTCCCTTGCAAGGTGCATTCAGTGAAAGCAGGTGTTATGTGTGGTAGATCAGTGCAGCTTACGCCAAGGCTGAGAGACTGAGAGGTATGTTTGGTCTCCAGGACTAATTCCCTGGAGGAACGCCATTTCCTGAGCTCAGCATGAAACTAAATGATTTGGACTTCCTGCGCTGGAGAGAAGCTCTGATGGCAGAGCTCTGTGGAGCTGGGAAATTGCAATTGCAAAACCATGTTCATGGAGATTAAAAAAATCCCAAACCAAGTAGGTGATGTTCTCCAAGCTGCCATCTGAGCACCTTTCCAGCATAGACTCACTCCTGAAAGCACAGTAAAGTAAAAGACAGTAAGAAAGCACTAAGTTGACAATCATGTGGAGACTTTAGCCTTAGGCTGAGAGAGAAATTTGCCTTCCGATAGATAATTTGCTTTAGCCTTTGAGATGGTCCCTTTATGCCTGTGCACTCTTCACCATGAATGTTCTGATGTTCCCTTCTAACACACAGCTTCTTGTTTCATCTTCCTGAATTGCTCTTTTCTCAACTCCTTGTCTTTCATGTGTCTCTTGCAGCTGCTCTTAGATGCTGGTGCCCACGTCGAGGGCTCTGCCGTTAACAGTGGAGAAGACAACTATGCTGAGACCCCTCTTCAGCTGGCGTCAGCAGCAGGTAAGCTCGCTGCAGCCTCACCATGCTTGTCTCGTGCTACCACAGAATAACCGCAACCGACTCATGCGTGCATCCGGCGTCTGTAAAATGCGTTAGGAGTCACTTTACACAGCAGCTGAAGGCACCATGGGTACAGTCAAGACCCCAAATGGGGCACAATGAGCTGGATGCTAAAAAGTCAGCAGGTGGTTGGGATTTTTTTTTCATTTCTAAAACACCAGCAAGAACCCTGTCTGGGTTGGTAGCAGGTAACAGCCGTTGTCATGTGGCAGGAGCTTGATGGGTGCTAAACGGGTGTCTGCTTTTGCAATCCCAACACTTACCTCCAAGGTAAAGCTGACTGGAACATCTCATTTGCACAGGGCACAGTCAGGAAACATAAACCAACTACTGTCTAGTCTGGGCGTGTCATGGGTTGAAATAACTTCCAGATGCAAAAATTAATAAGTTTATATTCAGCCTGGGGAAAAATAACTGCTGCAGAAAAAAAGTATTAATTTGTTAAATACAAGTAAAATTCTGCATTTCTTGTATCTGTCATGAGAAGAATTTAGCATTCTGAGGGCAAGTCTGTGCAGGCCTCAAAGTACCTGTTGTTTTTCAACACCTTTCACCTCAAACTGTTTTTACTCTTTTTTTAACCTTCATTTCTTTCTGCTTCGGTTTGTGCATTTATGAAGACGAGTCTCTGGTGGTTCTTTACCAAGCTCTATTGAGAGGATAAAAACCTGGCCTCCTCCCCTCCCAGTGACAGATGAGACTCATTGTGGTGTTTTTTTTGCCCCCACTCACTACTACATCTAATAAAGACAGTGGAACAGAGGCCTGGCTGAATGTGGACTCCACTGCTATGCTTGTTCGCAGAGTGGTTTTAGGAAGCCATGGTCAGCAAGTGCAGCATAGAGCCGGTCTCTTCTCGCCTCCTCTGTTAACCGCATCCACCACCTGACCAGCAGAGATTCCAGTCCTAGTTAAGACTGGTTGCATACATCTCTGCTGGTGCATACTGAAAGCACCACACCAGTTTAATTCTCATTTCATTTTGCCTTTAGCTGGTTGTGCGTTATCAAGTAACTGAAGTGACTCAGTTTCTCTCTTGAGCTGTTACAAGGCCTAACGTATGCTGGCAGGATGCTCCAAAAACCTTACTTGGTGGCATAAAACCTGCTGGTACAGTCTGTCTGTTACCTAGTCATGGAATCTTCATTATATTTCTATCCATTTTTTCCTAGGGAACTACGAGCTGGTCAGCTTATTGCTAAGCAGGGGTGCTGATCCACTCCTGAGTATGCTGGAAGTCAATGGTATGTCCTCATCACTTCATGAAGACATGAACTGCTTCAGTCACTCGGCTGCACATGGGCACAGGTAAAGCTCTGGTTGTGGTCAGAACAGGTCTTTTTGCCTAAGGTGGTCACATGTGACTTCTTGCATGTCTTACACCCAAATCCCTGTCCCTGGGAGTGCAGGTCAGAAGATGGCAATAAGACCCTCCTGATAGCAGCCCCATCCTGATGTGTAGGTAGTATTGCCTTTAGTGCGTTTTGGGGAACCAAAGCATTCTCTAAACTGGTAGTTGCTCTCTGGTACTTCCCTTTGAGAAAAAAAGCACACAAGACTTTCAATATTCAGCATCTATAACGTGGATAAAAGGCAGGCACAAAATACAACAGAAAGATCTTTGCTTTTTGCCTCTTCCCTCACTTGCTGGTTTAGCTCTGCAGTACTGAGCGAGTAGGAGATGGTTCTGTGAGATGCGTGAGCAGATGGAGTTCAGCCTATGGGTAGTTTAAGAGAGAGCGGTTTGTGTTCTGAGATGGAATCCAGCCCCATTCAGGTGGCAAAAATAGGCTGTGGCAGAATTTGCTTGACTGCATGTCTGGTATTTAGATGGCTCTCCAAGACATCAGTCACTGCAACACTGAAAATCCAGCCTGGGCTTTTCAACCCTATTTTCAAGGTAGTTATTTAGAAATAAGACATTTCTTACAAGCTCATCCAGAAAGCTGCCTGTCCCCAGAAAAAATGTTACCATGACAAGCCAATTAAGCCAGGCCTGAAACCGCCCAGGCAGATGGGCCAAGTGATACCCACAGGGTCTTACAGCAGCACCTGCAGTCACAGCTACCTTGCTGGAGCACAGCTGTGCTTTACAGCAGTGCCAGACCTGCACCTCCAGGTACATCACACAGCTGGATACACCACAGAAAAGTATCCCAGGCTTACAAACTGTGCAAAGCTGGAACGGCCTAATGCAGTTATTCACAGTGTAAAACTACACAAGTACCATTCTGTTCCCAGCTCTGTTCCCCTCCCACAGCCTTCTGCAACATCTAACCATGCAGACTGTGAAATTCAAAGCTTGTTCTCCAGCCAGGTAGGGCAGGGTGATCCTGAAGCCCCAAATTAACATTTTTTTTAGCCATACCGAGTGGTGTGGGTACAAAGAGAGCACCAGCTAGTGGCACTTCAGCATGAGAGCCAAGTGCTGAGGACTTGCTGGGACTGGGAAGGGCTGTTGCAGATGGCTCCAGCTGTCCGTGGGGACACCAATGATGTGAGCTTTTGAAAGTGGTGGCACACAAACAAGAAAGCCTCTTTCCCACAACCTCTGTGTGAAATTCCAAACAGAAAAACAAAACCCAGAAAAAACATTTCTCTCTGGATTTAGTGATGCAGATGTATTTTTTTTTTTTTAATGGTTCCTATTTACTGGTACAGGAAGTGGTACTGACTAAAACAACATAGCAGTGCTCAAAGATGGTCACACAGGGAACCAGCAAGGGTCCTAAAAGACCCTCTCTGATACGTCTTACTTCAGAGCTTAAGATGTATCCACGCGGGGGGCTAGCAGAAGGAAGCATGCTTCTATGCCCAAGTATAGGCTGCAGTAAAACCCAGCATGCCCCAGTCTGGACCTAAGCCCTGGTACCACCGAGGTACAGCAGCAGAGTCTCCCCTCTTCTGCCCTTGCTACCAGAGCATCAATTTCCAGCACGCGGTATAAGGCAGGATGAGCATTTTAAATGCTGCCCCAGCTGTGCCAGCTGTCTGGCTTTGGAAAGGAAATAATTCCCTTATGAAGCCAGACCCCTAAACCCAGATCAGTGTAGTCCTGTCCAAATTATTGGTATTTTATTTATTAAGTGATATCTCTTCTTCCTCCTCAGGAATGTTCTGCGCAAGCTCTTGACCCAGCCCCAGCAGCTGAAGGGAGATGTCCTCTCACTGGAGGAGATTTTAGCTGAGGGTGTGGAGAGTGACACCTCCAGCCAGGGCAGCTCCAGTGAGGGGCAAGTCAGGCTGTGTAAAACACGAATGAAGGCTCTGCAGGAGGCCATGTATTACAGTGCCGAGCATGGCTACGTAGACATCACCATGGAGCTCAGGGCACTCGGTAAGGTGTTTTCTTTAAGCATCACACACATTTAAGGCATGAAAAGCTTTTTCCCCTGCTCCTTTCAATTGGAGAAGGATCTGTAACGCCAACTGCTGAGCTTATTAAATTAGACAACTAGTTCCCATAAAGTGTTTAAGGCTGCTCACAAATTTTTTTCAAATTCCCACTGATCTGGGGCATCCCTCACTTTTGGCTGGATCCTCTGTTCCCCAGTATCAAAGGGCATGTATCATTGTCAGGTACTCTGACACCTAAAACTCAGTGTTAAAGAGGCTGGTCTCAAACACCAAGCTAACATCAGAGATTCAGTTGTTTAAGGTGAAAGAAAGGATTTGATCTCATGGTCGGAAAGAGAAGCTTTGAAGCTTGTCTGTCTAGACTGTTTGAGGCAACCAGAAGAAAAAAGACCTCAGGCCACATTTGCATGGGTTAGGTAACTCTTCTAAGTTCAGTTCAAATTTATTTTGTAGTTCTGACTAATCATGAAGCTAAACACACAACTGGGAACTATGAGCAGGAAGTTCCAACTTACAGTCCTGGTACCAGTCCTCTGCTGCTGTAGACAAGTCACTTCATCTGTCACTGACCCGGTTCTGTCATTGTTAATGTAAAGGCAAAAATGTATCTGCTGTTGGGGCAGATGTACAGATCTACTTCAGTGCTGTGAAGCGTTAGTAAGGGGCAGAACTACCTACTCCAGGTACTTCAGTAAACCATCTTCTTTCACTGTTTTTTTGCTGTGGCTGCAGGAGTCCCATGGAAGCTCCACGTGTGGATCGAGTCACTGCGGACAACCTTCTACCAGTCTCGTTACTCAGTCGTACAGACCCTCTTACGGGAATTTGTCACCATTAAAGAGGAGGACTATAATGAAGAGCTGGTTAACGAAGGGCTGCAGCTCATGTTTGATATCCTCAAAACCAGCAAAGTAATTATGATTACTTTTGTAACAGTGTCACACCCGAGCGTTGGGTTTTTGCTGTTGTGTATGGTAGTGTGCAGGAGCAAGCGAACGCCTCTGCCGAGTCCCCAGGGACCTGTGCTATGGAAACGGCCCCAACAGCATGTATCCAAGTTCATATGCAGCCCACAAAAGAGATCCTTGCATTAAAGACATGAATTTCAACAGAAGTGATAGCTCTTCTGCTGAAGTCCAGCTTAGCAGCTGGCTTTGGGAACCATGTGGATGTAACGGGAAGTTACTGCCATGTTGTCAGGGCACTTCAGGGCTCTCTGGGATATCTCTGAGGAGTTTTCTGACCAGCACTTTTGTTCAGCGACATTTTCCTTCTGCCCATTTCTTTTACTTAACAGTTGCCTGTGATGGGCTTTTCCCTTGCTCTTAAGGCCTGTCTGAAAGAGACCTGACCCAGGCTGTGCCCCATTTTAGCAGGTAAATTCACCTACCCAACCACCATGTTCTCTTCCAAGAGGCTGCTGCCCTTGGGGTGGGAGGAGGGCACCTGCCTTCCCACTGCAGGTGGGATGCATTTGGAATGTGCAGACAGTGTATACAGCTCTTGATACCTCCATAACTGGTCACTGCAACATACACTGCACTGTCCTATAAATCAAAAGCAGGAGATACAACTGGCTAACAGTAAAGCCAATTGCAAACAAGGAACTGGAACTTGGTATCTGGCAGTCAGCTGCCAGCAAAAATAAACCACATTGCCCAAGGGCTTACCTGTAACAAAGAAGCAGAAGGATGAGCTGTTGCTGATGGGCTCTTTTATGGTGGCCCATAAACTGTTGCTGAGAACATTCTGTCAGAGTGCACTGTGTTCAGGTCACGTGCTCGTCCCCCTGCTCGGAGGTTGTTCTTGTAGGGTGCGGTTGCTATAAGACTCTAGCGAGCTGTTACACTGCATGTTTGAAACCTGCTCAATACCAAGTGCCCATTAATGATACCTGTTCCATCCTCCTTACAGAATGATTCCATCAACCAGCAGCTTGCATCCATCTTCACCCACTGCTACGGCAGCAGCCCGATACCCAGCATCCCTGAAATCCGAAAGACACTGCCAGCTCGGCTAGGTGAGGCGCTCACCTGAACACTGACGCTCCTGTGATACTGTTCTGGTGATTTTTTTTAAAGCATCCACAGTTCCAAAACACACCCGCCCTCTTTTTGTCATCTTACCCTAACAGATCCTCACTTTCTAAACAATAAAGAAATGTCTGATGTGACTTTCTTGGTGGAAGGAAAGCTCTTCTATGCACACAAAGTCCTGCTGGTTACTGCATCTAACAGGTGAGTCGCTCTTCACAGCTAAGTGTTAAAGGGAGGGTTGTCCTCTACTCTCTCATTTGTGTCACTAGCTCTCATTGCAGTGAGGCACCAACTTCAGGTCACAGATTACAGATCATAGTTGAGGTCTGCAGGTCCAACCCACATCTTCCTTCCGCTTTTCCCTCTCCGAGTTTGCGAGCTAGCTAGAGCTATGCTTGCTCCTTATTTCCCAGAAATCTCACCCCTGCCCTGGTACACTTGCAGTTACTTATTTCTTTCTCTCTTTATTCGCATACTAACAGTGTTTCATAACGATCCTGGGGGGATCAGATCAGACCCAAGCAATTTCCAGGTTAAGTTGTCTCTGAAGTTCTACACTGTCATTAAATTGAAGGAAATGCTTGGACTGTCAACCTGCAAGCAGGAACAAGGAAGGATCTTAATTTTCCCCTTGTGTAAGGTGTTGGTCAGCAGGTCATGAGCAGGTGAAGCACTAATGCAGGAATCTGTTACACCTTTCTCAGGTTTAAGACACTCATGACCAATAAAACAGAACACGACAGCCACGGCAGCAAGACTGTTGAAATCAGTGACATGAAATATAATATTTTCAAGGTATGTAACGTCACCCTTTCTTTCTTTTCATCTTCTTGGATGCTATGCAAGGCTTAATTTCACTGCTGACTTACAAGTAGAGATGTTCATTTTCAACACACCGGTATTTCAGGGTATTTTGATCCTTGTTGAAACTTTCCAGCTAGGATCAACCTTAAAACAGAAACCTACAGACGATATTCTTATTATCTTACTAGGCAGCTACTCCTCCATAAAGCAGTAGAAACTGGTCTTCTAGGGGAAGTAGTTTAATACTTCTGGGACACCATTTTCATGCTTTTTAAGGCATCATTTTCATGCTGTGCTAAGCAAAAAGTAAACTTATTTACAGTAGGTGACTGCCAGGCTTCACAGTAACTCAGATGATCAGAAGTCAGTGGTGTCCCCTGTCAATAAAGGTTCAAAATTGGGAATCACACTTTGCTTTTAGGATATTTCCATTCTTAATGGACCTAAGGGAGGTTTGCTCAGGATGGAGAAAAAGTGATTTACGTAACGCACACCCAAGGAAAAAGCAAGTCAGTGAAATGGGATAGTTAAGTTATTCCAGCTTTCCAGATCTGGATTTCAAATTTGGAAGAAAGGTACAGAACAGGGAACTCCAAAGTCCAGAAAAGGTTGTGCAACTGTTTCACTGCAGGGCTGAGTCTTTCCCTTTTTTTATAAGCAAACAAAACAAGCAAAGCTCTTGGTCAGCAGTACTGTCATCTCACCTCGAGTTGACCATAAGAAAATCCTTGTTCTGCTTGCAAGGGGCTATGCAAGTGTTCTGCTGGATAGATGACAGCCACATTTTCCAGTTCAGGCCATGACCCAAACAAGAAAATGTAGTTGAGTGTAATAAAACAAGTCTCCTTAACAACATTTTAATGTCAGACATTTCTAAAGAGAAACTTTTGTGTGGCCGGGGAGAGCAACAAACCAAAAAGAATTAAGCCCGTGAAATACTTCACAGAATTAAACAATCTGGTGGTAAATAATATCAGACAAGTTAAGGAGAGGAAGGCATCCTACAGCCACCAGAGACCCATGTCCTGCTGGGGCTTTGCTGGAAAGCAGCTTTGCTCCCCTGTAATTCCGTTACACAAATGAGGCAATTTTAAAAGTAGCAGCTTAGTTTAGTTACCGCTAGCATTAGAAGACATGAGGACAGCACGCAGCCCCCACACCTGCTCGCCCAGGACCCTCGAATGGCTTCTCTTTCCAACACCAGAACTAGTCCTTCCTAGATGGGACGTACTGGTTTAGCTGGGGGTGTGTAGATCAAAGAGCAGAAGCTGCCTCTTGCTTTCCCTGCAAACAATTAGGCCTTTTCCTCTGGCCCTGACGAGGGGGCTGGAAGCTGATTAGAAGCACAGCAGGGGAGGTGAGTGGCTGGGAGGTCCCCGGGACACTCACGCTCACGGTGTGGCTGTTTGGGGCTGCAGCTAGCTTAAGGCTCTGCCTGGGACCGCCCGCGAGGCTCTACAAAACCCGATCCTAAGAACCGTTTTACAAGGCCCTTCGTGTTGCTCAGAGACACGCTGTCACCCTCAACCTAAAATCCTCAATGGGGCCCTTTTCAGAGCCCAAGGAAGAAAAGAATAGCAGAAAGCAGGAGATTTGCAATGCTAGGGGAAAAAAAGCCAGCAGCAGAGGCGAGAGCCTGCAGACCACGCGATTCCTGTCTGCTCGGGCAGGGGAGCACAGCCACTCAGAGCCCCTTGTGACTGCAGGGGTAGCAGCCTCAGGCCTGGCCTCCTTCCCGTTTCAGATGCTGATGCAGTATTTATACTACGGGGGAACAGAATCTATGGAAATTCCCACCACTGACATCTTGGAGGTGAGAGCGTTTTCTTCTAAGTCTCACCAGGCGCACTGGGGCGTAAGCAGAGCTTGAAAGGCAGAATGCGGGAGCTGAGGGCGGGCTGCCAGCCCGGGAGGCTGCGTACCGCTTTGCTACCAGCTTAAAAGTTTCCAAACGCCACTGCTTGGAAACAAGAGCTGCCAGTGACGCTGGGTTACGTCCATGGGATGCTGAGGGAAATCCCTGGGATGGGTGGAAGCCTCCTTTTGCACCACCTGCTCTCTGCCCTGGGAGGAGGGAGCAGGGGTGCTGCGCTTTTGGTGGGGCACAGAAAAGGTGCGGCTGATGTGGCAGTGCTGGTTCGGCAGGCTAAACATCACGGGGCTGGGGAATGAGCAGAAATGGCCAATTTCAACCTGAACTTGTGCAGAGCAGCTGACAATGCTGTAAAGGTTGGACTAGGAGCACGTCCCTGCTACAACCAGGCCCTTTTACAGTAATGCTGCTCAGGCGCAAGCACGCTGGTGACATCCAAGCTAAAAACTACACTCAGCTGTTGGGTTTTCTGAGGAAAAAGAAGGAAAGGGGACTTTGAGCAGCCTAGAGCTCACGGGTCTTGGTGACAGAAGGTCTCACAACTGCAGTTCCTGCAGGAGGAGTAAGCCTGTGCTAAGAGGGGAGATCTGGTGCTTTAGCTAGGCCTCAAGTGGCCTTTCTGCTCTTTCACAAGGACTTGGCCATTCAAACAGGGAGCTAGAGATTGTTCAGAGAGGAAATATCAGCTCTGTGCGTTTCCCTTCCCTCAAAGCCTTTCAAGGCTCATGATCTCAAGCAGCTTTTCTTGTCCTGATAGCTGTTGTCGGCTGCCAGCCTGTTCCAACTGGATGGTCTCCAGAGACACTGCGAAATCCTCTGCGCCCAGACCATCAGCATGGAGAACTCCGTTAACATCTATAAATATGCAAAGGTAAACGCCAAAGTACCATACTTAGGAATCACAATGAAGCAGCACAGCAGGCACCTGCTGTGCTGGAAACTGTCCTCACACCAGATCAAGATGCTGTTGTGGAGTTCCAGTCTGTGAAGTCCTACTCAGCCCTGCTGTGTTTTCTGTCCAAAGCAATCACATAGGAAATTGATGCGGGATCCCTGCTGAGCAGGGAAGAGGTGTTGTAGCAGGCTGATAGAGCAACATCAGCAAAGCCCAAGAGATTCAAATCCTCAGAGCAGCAGGGGCAATTGATCATAGTGCAGCAACTAAGTAAACCCTTTCCTCACACTCTCACTGCCAAAGTATGTTCTTCACAGCTCCAGAACTAGCACAGCCTCTGTTGTGTGATGCATATTCACCTCTATAGCAAATAACCCACGTTATCAATTAAATCATAGAAAAATACTGTCATTCCTGGAGGTTTGCAGGGACAGATCCCTTAAAGACAAGCAGAAGGACTACACCAAGGGCTGATAATGATGGGTGTCTTTACATTTTGTGTAGTGACCTGCTGATTCTTTTTGATTCCTGACCCTCACGCTGGGCTGGTTTTCTTCAGGACCTAAAATTTAATAGTGGGGGAGGGGAAGGGAGCACATTACCTACTGGTCTTTCTTTAGTACTACTTCTTACATTACTCTTTGCACAGAGTTCCCAGAAATGGGTGTGTGTGCACACACAGTGCTTCTTAATACTGAACTTGAGTTTCTTTGTGCTCCTATTACCGAGCCTCCCCTGAAGCAAAAGGAACCAGATCACAGCTACATCACCTCTTTTACAAGTGCCACATCCTTGTTTTCCTACATTCAGCTCCTTTCTCTAGGCGTTAAGCTCGCATCCCATGAACCGTATTCTCATTGCCGTGAACTGTGCGTGCCATCTGGCAGCGCAGAGCTTATGCTGCGGCACACGAACTCCCCACTTGCACAGCTAAACAGGTATCAGCCACTTCGTCAGCCAGCTGCTCTGCTCCTTTAAGAGGTTGGAGCGCAGGCCAGTGGCTCTGCCAACAGCAGGCCATCGGGGAAGGAATTAAAAAAACCTTGGATGCCTCCCTGCTCACACTGCGTTTGCAGACAGCACCGAAAGAAATGATCAGCCATTACCGGTTTCCCTTCGGTGCTTTTCCACTGTTAGCACTGGCCTTTGTCTGCCCTAGAGGAGATTAGTGGGAACTGCGTTAGAAGTAAGTGCGGGCACGTCCTTTAGGTCCGTGCCACAGAAAAGGCTAATTGATCTTCATCCCTCCTGCAGATCCACAACGCGCCTGAACTCGCCTCTTTTTGCGAAGGCTTTTTCCTCAAACACATGAGCTCTCTTCTAGAGCAGGACTCGTTCAAACAGCTCATCTACAGCAGGAACAGCAAGGTGCAAGGCCTGGACCCTCTGCGGGACCTGCAGGTGGCCCTGGCTGTCCGCCTGCACTCCGTGTACGTCACCTCCAGAGTGTGAAGCTGGAGCACTGGTTCGAACTGCACGGGGATGCAGTGTTGAGCAAAGCTGCAGCTTTCCTCATTGCCTTCTGGATCTTGCTGAAACTCCCCCTCCACAGATGTCCCTGGGCAAGGGTGCTGTGCCTCGGCCAGCTGACAGAGGGGAGCTGGCTTCTCTGTGCTACTACTGTCACAGAAACACTGTCACAGCTCAAACAGGAACTGAGGATCCATGTGATGAACCCGAACCACAGATCAATGCTCCCATTTCAACAAGCACAATGCAGGGCTGTAGAGACGTGAGGCGATTTACCTAGACCCAACACCTAATGCATAGTCTCAAATGTCTACCTGCACCCAATGGACACCTAGTTTATACCTGTAGATGTTTTACTTGCCAACAGGCTGCATAGAGGGAGTTTTCTAACCCTATAGTCCGCTCACTGTGTCATCTGTCTGAACACAAAGGCTGGTCTACACAAACTGCTAACAAGCACCAGTGTCTGTACGTGCTGAGGGACTCAGGCATCAGATTTCCCCCAATGTGTTTGCACCTTGAGAGAAAGAGAGATTTCATAGATTTTCAAAGCTGAATAGAAACCAGTACTAACTCTGAGATTGCTCACTCTTTGAACCTAATATGAAGAACTGAGCTGGGGCCGGGAGGGAAGTGCTTTGGTTTTTAAATAAGGTTTCACTGTGCTAGTTGTTAAACTGGATCCAGATTAAGGAGGGAAGAGGAAAGTCTGCCCTTTCACTACCAAGGCTTGATAGTCCCAATCATTTTCACCATTAAAACCTGTTTGCAACTGTTATCTGTAAGACCCAACCCCATCAGAGAGGCCTTCTAAGAGACTCAGGTGTAGCAGGAGTTAGCACTACGCTGAAAGACTGTCCAATAGTATAAAAAGCAATAAAAGCCTCCCCAAGACCCCGAGGAACATACAGCTCGATGGTTTGTTCTCTCTCTGGAGCTCTGACCTCTATTCTCCACTTACCACAGCCCCATCTATGGAATGATGTTTCCACATAGCCGCTACCTCAGGGGACGGGGCACAGCGCAGCCCTGCCTGGTCCCAGAGGCACACTGCAGTCTGACCGTTTGGCAGCAGCACTGGAGGTGCCTCCACTTGAACGCCCCAAGATTCATGTTTCTCATTTGTTCACAGCAGACAGACACTTCTGGTCCAGAAGGGCTTGTGCTAGGCTGCCTTCTCGCTGACTTAGGAGAACTAAAAGGACACAACTCAACCTACAGTTTTGTGTCTGAAGCAATGTTTTTGTGTGTGTGCTTTGGGTTTCTTTGGGTTTTTTGTTTAGTTTTAAATAACCCCAACCCTAGGCAGGCAGTTCCTAGTGTAAAAACACAGACCTTGCTCTTACCAATAGCTTTAAGGAAAGACCTTCGGTTATTCCCACTGATCTTTGTTTGCACACCCCCCAAAAGCACCTGCAAAGACTTTTTCATTCATTATAGGCAGGTGACAGTAGAGGAAGGCAAATTTTCCATTGACAACTACTGCTTCTTAGAAATCCAACAATTATAATCATTGTAACTAAACACACTGGAAGAAGGAGGCTGAGCTAGGCCCGAGCTCCAAAGCACGAGGTAGGGCGTGGTTTAGGTAGATGAAGGGCAGCATCAGACTCAGACATTGCCTCATTCCTAACGGATTGACATGAGAGGCAGTGTGTGTGTGCAAGGGTAAGAGCGCCTCGTCAAGGCTCCGTAACGTGACAAGTCAGTCAGGGCACACTCCCAGTTCCTGCTTGAGGTACAACAGCCGCTTCTGGAGATCACCAGCTTCAATAACCCTATTTATTATCAGAAAGCCATGAAGTTGTTTCAAAATTATCACTGCTCTACCTGAAAAATACCACAAAAGGCTTTATCTTGGAAAGTATTTTCAAGTAGCTGCTCCAGCTATCTGTACAAATCTGTAGGTCCTCCTTTGTTGCTGTAATATTACAATGCTTTGTTGATTGTACATTAATGTTGTCATTTATGTAAATGTACCAGGATTTTATTAACAACGTAATTTTAAAATACATGCTGCTGTTATTTATTCTGCTCTTCTAACGATGAGAAAAACACCCCCATATTTAAAGACATCTCTTTAGTGTCTTTAAAAGGTAGTGGCAGTTCTAGCACCTGAAGTTTTGTTTGGTATATGCGCCTAGCTTGATGCTTTATAAGAAGGGATGAGGAGGCATTCATTTCCCTTTCCTAAGCTCACACATTTTTGAGGTAAAGAGCTTAACCTGCATTTTCCCTGGCTTTTCATCAAAAAGCAGCCGATATACTGTAGTGTCTAAGAAAACTCCCAATTCTAGCATTCTTCTCTGCAGCAAAGGAGACAGCAAGGGTTAAAGCTGGCACCGGCTGTAGAGGTTCAAGCCCAAGGGCCCCCAGAAGACTGAGCAGGCTCTGGTGGGTGCAGGGTGGCCATAAATCTTGCAGACCCCTACCAAGTTTGGGGATAACAGCTGACATGTAACTCTGGATTTGGTGCTACCCGGACAGGACTCGGGTACATCCTCAGGATGCTGCACACAGCCAGAACCTGCACCACTAACACAGCCAGAACCTGCACCACTAACACAGCCAGAACCTGCACCACTAACACAGCCAGAACCTGCACCACTAACACAGCCAGAACCTGCACCACTAACACAGCCAGAACCTGCACCACTAACACAGCCAGAACCTGCACCACTAACACAGCCAGAACCTGCACCAGGCTCTGAGAATCTCTTTGTAACTGTTCTTTCCTCCAATTGCCCATCACACACCAGCACACAGGGCACTGTGTCGCATCATCGCTGGTGGAGCAAGACCTGACGCCCAGGTCTGTAAGGAATTGCTGTCACTACAGTTCTTAGCACATGATTTACAGGTGTTCTCGAGAATCATGGAATACAGAGACCTCAGAGGCCCTTCGGAACAGGCAGATTAAATAGGAATTCCATATGAAACTCACACTGCATGCTGCCTCTGTTCTACACTGCACTGCCCTTGGAGTCCTAGAAAGTAACGCAGCAGTTTGCTCAGCTCTGGGGAAGCACAGAACTTTGCTGGCCATAATGACATCATTTCATGGAGCAGAGGAAATAAATAGAGCTCACACATCTGCCTGAACAGTCTCGATGACTTTCAGACTAAAATAAACCCTTTTTGTTTCTAATAAGCCTTTGCACAGCAGGCAAGCACCGGCTAATGCGGCACCGCTACTAACTGGCCCTTTGCCCTCGCCAAATGCTGCCCCAGCAGCCAGACGTTACTTCCTGCACCTGCCGTAATGGGGACAGCCAAGGAGACACTGGGAAATATTAGAGGAGAGCGCTGCCTCCCCCGATGAATGGGCAGCAACCTGCTGTCGCCACTGCCCAGGGCTGGGGACTCGGAAGCTAAATCTGCCTCTCTGATGGGCAGGTTAGGTGCAAGGGCTCTGTTACCCCACAGCAGAGAGAATAATGCACTCGGCCCTTTGTGCTCAGGCAAAAGAGCCAGGGGAAGGAAACCAGGGGGCTTGTCATATGATGAAAAATGGGAGCAGAGCAAGCAGAGAGGCCTTGCCAGCCGCTGCAGCACTACCTGGCCCAGCCCCTGAGCTGCAGCCATTTCAGCGCTCCCTGCTTTCCTGCTGTCGGTAACTAGCAATCGAGCAGGGCAGATCACAACGGCTGGGCCGCAGCACTACCCACGTTCCCAGGGCTCTCAAAGCCTGTTGGTTCACACATGCAGCTCACTAGGCTGAGCACGGGCTTCCACCCAACGCTCCTGTCCCCATGTCTGGCTTGGGGAGGAGAAGGCCACATGTGTCCCTCACCACCAGCCTTTACCTGCTTGCTAACACTGCAGGCCGTGGAAAACACACGTGGAGGTTTGGTCCCTTACCAAGAGACAGGCTCGTGACTCAGAGACTATACAGAGAGGGAATAGTGACAAAGTCAAACAAAAATCCAGCCGTGGAAGCAAAAGCAACTCCCAAAGGAGCATCACAATGGCCAGATGGAAAAGGCATAACTTCCTCCTGCCCCTTCTATGCCTTGCTCCTATACAGCACACCAGCCTTCACTTTCCACGCAGCCGTGGGAGGCAGAACCCCTCCTGACAGTACAGTCCACTCAGAGCAGCAGGGCAGATCCTCAGCTTCACTGGTTTTACTTCCTCCCAGATACCTCGCAGAGGTCAGCTCCCTCCAGCTGTCAAAATAGCTCACGGGTCTCCAAGCAAGCAGGATGATTCCACTGACAACTAGGTCACATCTACCCACCACCTGCGGAGAGCTGCTCAGCTATACGTGGCTTTCCCATTTTCCTCCAATTAGCCACAGCACTGCATCACTGTGGGGAAACAAGCTCACTTGGGCATAGGAGAGGAGAGAGCAAACCTGCAGCAAGGCGACAGAGCAGTGACCTGGGGGCACTGAAAAAAGGCCATAAACTGACCTCGTCAGTTTAAAACACTAATGCACGTAGTTACTGGATTGAGCAGACCTGTCCCCGTGATGAGCAGGGGAGGAGGCAGGGACAGCTGAGCTGGCTTTGCCTGCAGGTCAGTGCCGGTGCTACACTCCCAGCACACCAGCTCCATCAAGCATTCACAGCCCCATCTGCAGGGGACCCGGGTGCAGAAAGTCCAGAAACCTCTAGTCAGAAGGAGAGAGACAGGCTCAAAACCAACCCCATCCCACAATGTGAAGATAAGAGAACTCGCTCTCTTCTCGGCTCTTGTGTTGCAGTTTTAGTGCACTGCTGCCTACAGAAAGACATGCATTCCTGCTTTGTTGTTGGACTGCATTCAGCTAGCCCTTACTCTAGCTGGAATATTAACCCAGCTTGACTGATGGAAAGCGCAGACAGAGGAAAATGTGGTTTGACTAGACTCGTTAAAAAGTAAAAATCCACATCTCTCACTTTTTTTAGTATCTGAGGGCTTTTTTCCACTTTGCTGTTCAAAGAGCAATAGACAGGCAGAGGAATCCAAAAAGCTGCCAGGAATCATAAAATGTACATGGAAAACCTGAGAAAGAGCAGGTCCACTACATGCACACGTTTTCAGTAGCAGTGGCAACACTGTCCCTCAGTACAACCCCCCAGGGGCACACATGCAGCTCAAACCCTCCAAGTCTCGTACAACACCTCAGTGCACCCAGTCCACAGAGCAAGAATTACTACAGCCTATAGGAAGGAGCAGAGGCAGCTCCAGAAAGATCTCAGCTAATGGCAGAATTCTGATCTGCCTGCAGTATCCCATTTAATTTTGCCTGCTGCCTTGCACCTCGATGTACAGACAATTTACAAGAAAGTTTCCTGGCCTGTCCTCACAGAAGCTCCCAACGTACTTTCCCCAGGACAGCACCAGTAAGTCAGGCATCGAGGTTTTTGTTGAGTGCTGCCTGCTAGCATGAAGCCTTATGTCCTGAAACAACCAGAAACCTCAGCCTGACTTCAGGCTTACACAGTTAACGACATTATCACTGCCACACGCAGGTCATAGCTTTGGCACAGCGCCAGCAGCAGAGGACAGTCGAATTCATACGCTGTTTCACAGCTATTTAGCACAGCCTTATAAATAAACAGAAACTTTGACATATTTTTCATTAAAAATAGGAATTTCTTTTTTTTAACTTCTTGGCTGTTTGAGCCTTAAGAGCACAAATGCGTTTCTGAGCCCTAGCAGCACGTGGGTGTTCTGTAATAAAGCTTCTCTTAAACCTTAGTTCTGAGCCCATTAGTAGAAGCCGAGTTTAACAGCCCTCCTGAGACACACATTGTGATTTGCAACACTTGGACATTGTAGGCAAGTTCAGTCAGCGCTTTCTTAGCACAAGTAGCGGTGTGCAGCAGAACACCAAACCTTCTGATACTGTCACCTGTGAGACAGTAAGACACAGAGCGAGTAAACAGTGTCACCTGGCTGAACAAACCAGCAATCTGCACTGGTTAGAGGATCTGAAGTAATTAGCGCTGCTTTGCAAGCACTGAGTTTCAACAAGCTTTAAAAGGACTCTGACAGCATTCAGAGCTTTGACTTGCAGCCAGTTAAACCCCAGCGAGTGTCGCCAAGCAGAGCAGGAAGCCAATGATGCATGGTCAGTAACCATTTGATACCTTACCCAGCCACCTCTTCAAGCACATCTTTGTCAGATGGGCGAGGGATGTGACCAGCTCAGAGGGATCCATAAAACCCCTTTAGCTACAGTAACCATCCCTCAGGCAAACTGGACCGATTCAAGATGTTTCCGCACTGAGCTGAGCAAGACACCAGAAACCCTCCCTCCCACAGGTGCACATGGGAAACGCTTCTGAAGCTGCAGACCCCCCAGGCTAGAGGCAGCCTCCAGGCCCAGGCACACCACTGCCACTTCTGCTCATGGAACTGCTCTCCTCTCTGCACTCCTCTCCTAACCAGGGAGCATTCCCCAAAAGGGCTCCAGCACAAGCTGCAGCCCCCTCCTGCCCCAGCCCACTGTAACAGCCTCTGCCACACAATTTGGTTCCTTGTCACAAGTCAGACACTGACAGGATCTGGACAGAGCCTGTTCCCCAAAGCAAGGGGTTGTAGCTCTTCACCCTTCTCCCCACAGGGCCACCACTTAACCTTTTAACAAGAACAACAGCAGAACCAGAAAGAACTCACTCACCTTTTCTCCTGAGCACTTCCTGGGCAGCTGGGAAGAGCCTCAAACTTCCTGCAGTGTCTGTTGCTTCCACAACTTCCTCAGAGCTGTTCAGGGCAGGCAACCACCTCCTCACCTCTGCGGGCTGCCAGTGCTGCTCTTTCACCCAGCTACATGATAGAGGGCCCCTCATCAAGCCTTTATGGGCCGCAGCTTTCCCCACCCAAGGGAGAGGGAGGTACCAGCTGTGTGTCAGCTGTAGGTGAGTCTCTCCTTCCGAGCCTCAAAGGCACGAAGGCAGAACACCACCAAGACAATGCACCAGGGCACTCAAGGTTTGGGACAGGGACGTTCTATGTCAAAGGTCTGCCCTGGCTTTGAAGCCTCTGGAGTCTGACAGGCAGCAGTCACAGGAGTCCCAGCTCCAGACTGGTACGTATTTACTGCCAGTAGTGGAGCTGGGGACTTGGGAGGCTTGCCTGCTCAACTGGCCCCTAGTTCAAGGAGAAAATGACCACAGCCAGGTGTCAGTAGGATAGTGCTGATTTCCTGGCCACCTTAACACAGAGCTGTCCACCAAAGCCAAGCAGCAGCTCTAGGTCAGCAGACAGCAGGGACAGAGAATGGTCAAAGCAGCTTTCCCAGCACCTGCTAATGACGCTACCCTGCTTGAGAGCTAGGAAATGTAAATTGCTGAGCTGTGGGAATGCTGAGACCTTGTAAGCAAGTGTGAATGGACAAGTGCAGCCTTTATTACAGCTGCTGGAGGAGCACAGTGAGTAGGAACTACTGATTGCCTTCCAAAATCGGAGTGTTCATTGTGTTCTCTGAACTCCTGCGAGCAAGGACCACATCATGAGTCTGAATGGACAACGTGGTTGGTGCTCAGAGCTGCCAGCCCCAAACACAAAGTCAGTTGTCCTTCACACTGAAAACGCCCTCAAGCTACAAAGGAGCGGAAGGACTACAGAACCAGGAGCTGCATATATCAAGACTCGCTGCAAGGCAAAACATAGTCACATACCAAAGGCTAACACAGTTCCACCCCTCACACCCTTTGTTGTACAAACTCTTTGTTTAATAAAGACACCAATCATTAAGATGCAGGAAGGTTTACAGATGGATCGGCCCCCTCTGAATGGAAACTCTGTAACCCCTCAGAATATCCCACTGCGTTGCGCAGTGTCTCACGCAAGCTCTGCCATCACACCTCATCAGGTCATCACAGTCTGTCTCCTGGCAGTGTCACTGTACTTCCCATACTACTAACACATTAAAAACACCTTGAAGGGTTCTCCTTCCCTTCAGCTCTCATCCCCCTGAAAGAAAGTCTTTAGATTTAAAGGAGAATAGTTCATAAGTACAGACCCAGCACTTGTTAATTCAAGTTCACCGATCGGTTTTAAAGTCATTTCTTCCACTTCTGCTTTGTATCTTTACTCTTCCTAAATTTCTTCTGTTGCTTGGGTCCTCTTACTGTTTCCAATTTCCTCTTCTTCTCACTGGGAAACAGGAACAAAATTATCTGTTAAATATACACTTAGATTCCCGTCAGCTGAGGAATTTCTGTTGTCAGAGGGGGTTACTAATTCTGACTGCAGCAAACATGGTGGAGCTCTGACCTCTGTAAGCACTGACAGGACTCTCATTCCTGTATGTCTCATTCTGGAAACTCACTGCTTCCAGCCTTCATGAAAACCAACATGAATATACGAAGGGTGGAATGAGATCACATAATTACTTCAGCTGTCAGGCACCCCAGGAAGGGGAAATAAGCAAGCAGGCAAGCCTCAACTATAAATCCCCAAGGAAAAGATGAGAGGAAAGGCTCCATGCTGGGCAAGGTAAAAGAAAGAGGATGGATGAAAAGGACGGAATTGCAGAGACACAGACTCAATATTCTGCAGGCTTAAGCTCAAATTTGAAAGACTTTTTCTTCCCTCAATTTGCATTTTCTCCAATGGGAAGCTCATAGGCTCCCACCCAGTGCTAGCTCCCCAAAGCGAAGGGCACACGGGCATGGAATGAGTTCCATCATTAGAAGTGACCCGAGCACCGACTTCTGAGCATGTTCAGGGTCACGACTTAACCACGGCCATGGAACAACGTTACCGACTTCTGAGCGTGATCAGGGTCACGACTTAACCACGGCCATGGAACAACGTTACCGTAAGTGACCGAATTCCATGAAGCCAGGAGTGTACTCCAGAGCAACCCACAAGTCAGAGCAGCAGCCCCGCCGTCAGAGGAACCACTGAGTAACCTGTGGAGCTCTCAGGTGCTCTGAGTAACCTGTGGAGCTCTCCAGGAAAACACTGCATCTATCAGGGCTGTTGAGTTCATTTCATCTGCATTTAACTCTCCCACTTTGTTCTTCTTGAAAAACATTGTGATAATAAAGCCAGTAGGAAAACCCAGAGATTTCTGTGGAGAATTTCAACTTCCTTAACCTTTTCAAACTGACGACGGAAGCGTTCTGTCCTGCTTTGCTCAGCACCTCATTCCACTCTTCGTCATCACCCCGGATAATATATCTAAGTGAAAAAGGTAAACAAAAATCCAAGTAAAATTGCTAGCACAAAGTAACAAATAAAAAGAAAAAAAGGTGAGGCACAAGGTACTCTACAAAGTGAGCCACTGTGTTGGCACCCAACCATGTCAGTATTTGGAAACACATAGAAAATTAGACTGGCAAAGGGATACAACAGCTTGTCACGACTCTATCAGCAGGCTCAGCCCAAACTAGGTCAATAGCAACCAATAACTGTCCCCATCCAGAGCTGGTCAGCATCCAATGACGTTCTCTCAGGAGCCCCTATTGTAAGCATCACAGAAGCCTTCTATGAAAGCCTCTCACCAGAAAAGCAGAGTGCTGAGTAGAGTACATCTATTATGAAAGCAAAAAATAAGGCCACAAAGGTTGCACTTCCCATAGCAGGGGTGTACACTTCTACTTTGACCACTAGATTTCTTATAAGACAGACCTTCAATCACATCAGCTTTAAGCCCGACAACCACAACCAGAGCTATAACCACTATAAAGTTTTCTTTATAAAAGCTTGAGGGCCTTTTTTTTCTTTCCCCCTCCTCCAGAAAGGAGAGGGGAGAGATGGCTGTGCTGGTAAAGGAACAGGATGCAAAAAGCAATGGCTTATAAAGAAAAGTTGGCTACGTTAGGTCTAATGGTACAATTTTTCTGCATCAGTCCAGGACAAACTGAAGAACTCTATCTTTTGAAAAGAGAAATTAAGATAACAATTGCTATTCAAATAAGCTCATGTCCTGTGCCCCTTGTCTGTGTGTTCAAGTACCCTGGCAATTACATGCATTTTAACTAAGCAAAGCAGTCATGTAGCAAAACTGAGTGGTTGCTCTCCACCTCAAGTTCTCAGAGATTTCCAATAGACCAGCCTTTGTGCATACAAGGCTGAACAATACTGGACAAAGCCTTTTCAAATGGAACAGCTCTGCCTCCGCTGTAGTGTTCTGTAACCTGTATTGAAAAGTACTCAAAATAGATTTTTGTCTCTTTCCTCATGGTGGAGAACAGAAATCTATTTCTAGGTGAAGAAATGAACATAGCCCAAAATGACAGAGATATGTAACACTACCAACTCTAGTAAATGGAATGAAAAGCTTCTAAAAATTTCTGGTTACACTGCCTTCCTAATGTGACTGACTTGCAAGTCACTTCAAATCACACCCAGTTTTTGTCCTTCCTTCAAATGAGACAACCAAAGATTCAAAGAAGCTTTATTCCTTTTCTCAGATTGAACAGAGATTAATCTAGAACCTTAACCAGACAACTAGGATGCCAGTGGAGTAAACAGGATTTCTAAGATGAAAAGTGGGAGGAGGAGAGAGAGAAGGGAAACAATCAGTGGCCTCTGTAACTCCCGTTGGCCTTGGAAAAGAGACATCTGCTGACACCTCAAGTAAATTACAAGTTCAGCAACTCAGTATCCTGCACATTGTCCAGCTCTCCAGTAGTTAAACGGCATCTGTGCCCGTTGTGGTTAGTACAAGAGGCTCTGGTTGGCTGTTCTGTTTCTGTTGGTGTGGGGTTTTGACTTTTTGTTTCGTTTTGCTAAAGAAGAAATTATTAAAATTAGCTGGGTACCCCATTCACTTGAGCTGGACATGCAGCTAAGCTGGACAGCAGACCAGAGGACCTGGTATCCTGCTTTGAAGCATGGCAAACTGTGGCAAACTGTAACATGAGGAACAGCCCACAGCCAGGCAGCTTGCTTTACTACTCCGTATTACAGAACCACGCATCTCCTGCGCCTGTAACGTACATACCCCACACAGCCAGCATCACAAAGACACACAGACAGACACTAAGAGCTACAGCCATCAATAATTTACCATTTAAGGGACAAAAGAGAACGGAGGTGAAATGCCAGAGGCATGCCAGAGGCCCTGGGACAGAGTTGAGAATTGATCCAGCATTCCTGTTGTCTTTGCAGCACTGTAATGATGAGCCAGCCCCAACTCCTACAACAATTCAGTTGTACACCTCTACAGACAGATCTCTCTGCTGCCCATTTGCTAACTCACAAGCTTTTGCTTTCTGTCCAGAAACCAGCAAAGAAAGGGAAGTCAGTAAGTTCACACTCAGGGCTATGACATACTTCTCAGGCAATGAACTCATGATGGTTGCAGATCGTGATACTGCAACTACAGCCTTGTCTCTGCAAGACACCTGAGCGACTCGGCTTTCAAACAGACACCAGGGGAAAACGATTTGAGACTCATATGGATGTATTCTTACTGTGTAAGGTTCATTTCCTTCAGCTTCCCCACTTCTTGCTTGTGTTTTTCTTGGAATTCCTTTGCAGCTTCTTCCTACAACAGGACAGCACAAAAGATGCATTAAGTCCTAAGTGCAACAGTGACCACGTAATGCAAGGAAAACGCCTTTCCCTCTGAAAGAGAAGTACATGCCCCAAAACAAGTACCAGATGATACTAAAAAGCTTCTCTCTTTTATATCATTGCATTTTTATGTCATTTGTATATATGTGCTTTTAATATGTAACTCCAAGACCATTTTAATAGGTTCTGTGAAAAATCTGTACTACAGATTAACACACAACGCGTGACTACAAGCATGTAACACAAAGCTGTCAGGTTTTAACCACCATAAATGACAGACTGGATGTGGAATTCTTTCCATCCAAGGAAATTTAGATTACAAGGCTCCTACTCCCAAGGGAACTCCATGAAGTATTTACATATGTATCAAGAAGAAAGTTTGTAATTACCAAATCGTCATGTAAAGATTTCAGCGTGGGCTCCATCACAATATCTTTTGTGGCCACCATCTGCTCCTCCACAGCTTTTTCCTGGACTGTGTTGAACAACTGAAAAGGAAGTAAGCCAACAAATGTAAGACTTGCTAATGTTTCGTCTAGGTTACTGCTTTAAAATAAATAGGAAGCACTGCCTGTCCCCACTGGACTCTTCCACCCTTGCAAATATTATCAGGCAGTTTTTCATTCCTGGTTCCTGCATTCCAGCAGACTGAAATAAAAAGCTCAAGGCTGCTTCCTGAAGGCAGAATTATACGCAGGCTTTGTAAAAAGCATAAAACTAAAATCAGTCAGCACTCAGTGTCACTTGGATAAATGAGAACCCGTAGCTTACAACATGCTTTATTAATACAACATCATCTGATGAGTGTTTGCAGCTAAAAGCTGCAGATTTGGCTTTTGTACATTATTTTCTTCAAGATAATTATAGGGGCGTCATGCTGAGCAAACCACCTCTCCAATGAACAACCTATGCCAGGCTGCAGTAGTTTCGCTACCGTACCCCGACCCTTGAGAACGAGAGGCCCCAGGCTTGGGGAGCAATTGCAGGCAGTTGGCATGTACCCTGTCTGTCTCCCCCTTTGGGAACTCATCACGTCACTCACTTTATCACCGACATTAGAGAGAAAGAAAACCAGATCTGAAAGATTCTGATTATTTTCCCAGACTTCAAGTCTACATCTAAATGACACTGGAGAAGGGTTTTTCCCCCCAAGAAAAGTTGAGATGCCACCAACGCAGTGAACAATCATAAACAAACAGCTTAGGCTCAGCTGGCAGCACGGGTTGTATGCTCAGCATTTCAGTCAGGGCATTTCAACAGTTAAAACAGTAAGACAAGCACTACTATGGGAAAACACTCTACAAATCAATGCCATAACTAACTGCTTTTTCCACTGGGACCTTCCTATCTTACAAAGAAATTTACAGTCAATTACTTGGGACATGTTAAAGACACACAGTTCCAATCCAGCTTACTGTTAGTGCCAGACTCAGTACTGGGATCACACTCTGGCCCAAACAACCAAGACAAAGCTTGTCACAACGTTACCTGAACCACCTTGCGGACGATTCTGTTGAAAAGGCCCATCAGCTGACTGCTGGGCAGTTCCACCTCCTTTTCCAGCTGGTCCAGAGACTTGTGCTGTAGGCCAATCCCCAGGAAAAGGGCCTGAGGAATGACACTTATTTCAGTTACAGCAGCTTTTGGAGCAGATACAGGTGTGTAACACCCTCTGTGCTCCCTACAATTTACCAAGTCCTCACTCTACTCATGTAGTACAAGGCTTCTCTCGTACAAGCTGGAGCTTTGCCCAGATACACTGGAACATCCCTAAATGATTCTGTAGATGGCAGGTGCCATTTTGTACTTGGTACAGATGAAGACCTTTCTCCTGAATGACAGTTCAAGAGCCAGAAGATTTTGAGGGGGTTTTAAGCCACAGTTCACACTGTATTATAAATACACAGAGTACTTCACTGAACACGCAGTGGAATACGATCCAAACCCAAACACCAGAGGATGAAGAACACTCAAAGCAGGAGAAATCATGAAGAAGACTATAAAAGCAGAAATTAACTGAAGCAAAGTCTTTTTTTAAAGATGATACAACACAGGAAACCGTTCCCAGAATATACACAAAGTGAGGTGAAGCATGGCTTGCTGTCACAGCAATGCATACCGATTGTGCAGCCGAGAGAGAGATATCACCCATCTGGTTGAGAAAAAACATCCTGGCAATGGTAGGAACCATATCCATGATGAGATGATAGTCCACCATGTTGCGAGAGTACATCTCTAATCTCTTCAGGTCATAGGGGATGAAAACCGATTCTAATTCGGCACGGCTGATGGCTGATGGGTACAATAAGAAGACAACAATGTCAAGGCCATTCTTCATAGCTATCCAGGATCTCATGAGTACCAGCCAGCTGCTTTACCCTAGGTTCACTTCCCAACACACTAGGTCCAGCACTGCTGTTGGGACCAGCTTGGATATTCAGTCTTTTCAGACAGCCACACATCCATATGAAAAAACACTCCAAGTGTCAAAACAGACCAGGGCATCGACTCAGAGGTACCAGAGCGACTCAAAACAGTGAGGGCTGAGAAACAGTCTGCCCAGTCTTTAACAGCAAAACCAACATAAGAGCTCTGTGCCCTTGTAGTAGCAACCAAACCTCTTTCACCAAGACAGACAGAAATTACCAGGTTCTCTTAAGACAACCACCCCCCGTTAGGCACACTGAGAAAACACCAGTTTGCTTTTAAGCCAGAAGGAACTGTCTTACCTGGCTCACTTTTTAATACTGCCTGTGTGTTTCCTCCAGCAAGTGCTGGATCCAGCCCAGTAACATGCAGTTGAACTAAGTCTCTCTTTATAAAGACACGATGTTCCAGTTTCCAAATTTCTGATGACAACGTTCTTCCTAAGATCCTAAGCAGGCTGCTCTGCCTACTGACCCCTGCTATTTGAGGCTTCCCTTCTAATTCCATAATGGATTTGGCAGGTGTCAGTATCCATCCCTGTTTTGTCATGCATTTAGCTGTAATGCCCAGGAGCCCTCTAATTTTGGGCTACCTAAAGCTTTGGTCAAAAAAGCAGCGTGGGAAAAAAAAAAAAGAATACTACCCCCTCCTCCCAGCCCTCCCCAGTTTTCAGTGGCAGAAAACATCCTCTTAGCTTTTACTTGAGAAACAGAAGCACTTTACTGGGTAACAGGAACTAAACACTGTAACTGACCAAAAGCAATTCATGTCACTTTGCAAGTGACATCATAAAATGCATGCATTTGAGAATTCCAATGAACATTATATATGCACTTCAAATTGCAATCCAAGTGCACATTGTGAACCAGGGTACTCACGTGGTTGTGGCTGCTGTTTGATATTTTTGTTCTGTAGAATATTCAGTGCCAATGAGGGAGAGAACGTGCTGAATTGGTAGGAAAGCAGAGAAAGGAAACGCCTCCTAAAATCTATAGGACAAGATGATACAGTAAATGACTCCTGCTGATCTCTAAAATAATTATCACAGAAGATTCTTCTACTGTTAGCAAAATCAAAGTTACCTTTCCAGAAGGCAGTAAGCCAAGGCTCCTGTTCAGCTTCCTCTTCATTCAGCATCTTCAGCATGATGCACGAATGCTCACCGGTCAGGTCATTCTGAGTGAGATACATTTCCCATCATCCCCATGAACCTTTCACACACTCTGCTCAACTGAGGAAGGCAGAGGTCTTCTACACCAACAACCACACGTGTATCAGCTGCTACTGATCACTACTGCCTAATGTAAAGCCTGTATTCTTCTAGACTTTGGTAAATCCCAGTTTTGAGGGATTTTGGCTTCTTGAGGTGACCAGTAGTCACCAGTATTACAAATTCCTGCAGGTACAGCTCAAGAGCCAGAAAAACACAAGAAAAATGTAGCGACAGATTATTCTCCCCAAAAGACCCACAAGTGCTGGTACTGCTTTTTCTAATCACCTTGAAAAACAAGAGCTATCAATTCAAGGGCCACTCTAGTGTTTTACCAACGCCCACATTATTAACCCTGAACAGCTGCACCTTTGTTCTAATTTTTTAAGTGTAAGCTACTCAGAAGGCCACATTCACAACCCTAAAACTTTACTCCTTTAGCTAACTACAGGCCCAAAGAATAAAAAGCAACATAAACCAAACCCCAAATGTAGTCTCAGAAAACTTCCCTGCCTAAATCACATCTCACAGCAGCTCATGGAAAGATGCCCAGTGATTTCGATAGGGCTGGATGTAATCCAGAAACAGCTACTTACTGGTGTCTGCCTTAGATAAACTGGCACAAATCCAGCACGTTTCCAAAACCTGGGGAAAGGAAAATGAGAAAGTGCCCTGAGAATTATGAAGTTGTTGACTCTACGATAATACTTGTGGTTAAACATGATTTACTGTACAAGAACGAGGGATGAAAAGCAGGGAAAGTCTGTAAGACACTCTGCCCACAAATGAGGATGAACATTGACAGGAAGTAGGAGCAGCAAGTTCAGTAAGGTCCAGTTCTACCTTACTGGAGTGACAAATTATCATTGGGAGACCAAAAAATGAGCAAACTTTCAGAGACTGACAGCCATGAAACAAGAGTTCCTGTATCTGACACGCTTTCAGGGCCTCCTTTAAAAACAGTCAAACAGGGTTTGACCAATAGCATCACAGGCTCCAAGGGGTTACCCTGGGGAGGGGGCTAAGGATTTACAGTTTACTTCAGAGGCTCTGCTCTCCTTCAATGAATTATGTTGTTCCCTGGAAAGTCCAAGGTCGCTTGTGGACCACAGAATATTCCAGACTCATCAGCAAAATCCTACCAACATCCCTTTCCACCCTCCTGTTCCTTCTTGCATCTGAGTTGTGAACTGATCCGACAATTCATTTTGCCCAGCAGAAGGACTAGTACAAAAAGACCTGCTGAGACCAACCATATGGCATCCCAGACAAAAGGAAGAAGCAGGCCCCAAAGCAACTGTCACTGGCAACCTATCTCCAGAGGCCATGGGATGACTACTCAATCAACTGCACACAACATGGCAAATTTCAGCAGGAAGCCCTCCATGTGTGCCCCAGCCTCTCCGTATCTCACTATTCCTTCTTTACCCACCCCACCACAGCCAACAGCCAAGTAACTAAAAAAATAAGTAGTGAAACACTTTATTATCTCCCTCTGCCCTGAAAGGAATCCTTCAAATACAGACAGCTGAACCACTTGCTTTACAATTTGCAAAGATTAAGTCTATTTCACAACAGCCATTCAGTCCTGACGCTCTCCCACACAGCCAAACCATCCACCACCACTTTCTGGCAGGAACTTGGCAGCACACTTGCTGGGAACAAAACAGGCTACAGCCTCTGGATCCGAAATGCGACTCGCACACAGCTGCCTAACACTGCTCTGAGCGGGTCAGTCACAAATCGGCCTCCATCGCTTTGCTTCTGCTGAACTCAGCCTTATGTCATGTGCTTGTACGGCACCCTCAGTCCTCTGTGAGGGCAGGCCAGCAAGGAACCAAGTTTTTAGGTGATAAATGACTGCACTGCTTTTAGGTTAGCAACAGGAAGAATTCTGCATCATTTTGAAACTGTCTGTAAACTACGGATTCACCTTGTCCTACACCACGGCTAAGAGAGCCTCAGAAAGCCTCAGAACCCTAGGTATTTTGCAGAACTTGATAATCTTAGAAGAGTTAGCATTTCTTGTAAAATCATATGGTCTTATATACAGCTATGTTGTAAAGTAGAGATAAAACTTTTAAAAAGTTAATACATTATATTTACTGCTGCAGTAACTCAGCTCCTCTGTGATAAGAAAAGCAAGGAGCAGCTGCAGTTGCTGGTGAAAAGCATTTGCATTAGTCAGGGAACTAACAACTACCTTTGAAGTCAGCAGCAAGTAGGCTTGGAGCTGCCCTGGTTTTAGGAACCAAGTGAGGGCTACAGAGATCAAGAGAATGTCCAAGGGCTACAGGTAGATTAAAGCCTTACTTGAGTAACCTTGGAGTTAAGCCGTAAGATACCCCAAGATAGTCTAGGTTTTCAGCTTGTCTCTCACTCAGTTTGAGCAGTAAAGGAGGTAAGTTCTTCCGAGGCGTCACAACCTCTTCTAATAAACTAACAGTCTGAAAAAGAAAGTGGAAATGGGTTAGTAGCAATCCTCACAGAAATCTGCACATTACATCTCTTCTTCTGTATAAGAAAATAAACACAAGGATTTCTCTGGGTAAGAGGAAATATTCATTGAATATATCCCTGGAAGTGTTCAAGGCCAGGTTGGATGGTGCCCGGGGCAACCTTGTGTAGATCCAGGCCTGGATGTTGGTGGCCCTGCCTGTGGCAGGGGGGCTGAAACAATATGATCTTTGGGGTCCCTTCCAACCCAGACCATTCTATGATCCTATGATTCATCAAGACTTACAGTGAAAACTGAACAGCTCAGCACATCAGAAAATACAAGACATGTACTGATCTACATACCTCACTGCTTACAGTTGCAATTTCTTTTGGCTTTTCAATTGTGTGTTCTTCCAAACATGGGAATTTGCCCTCATAATACATCTGCAGTAAAGTCAGAGCTCTGCTCCCATAGCCCATCTGTGAAGTAGAAACAATACACTATAAGCAGAAAGATGCATCCAGTTTTTGAGACAGCAACAACATTCTCCCCTTACAAACCCATCGATTCATCAGTGAGGGGATCACTTGGTCACTGCAAAAAATGCATTTTCTTTGCTACACAGCAGCTCTGTGGAGAAGGACGCTGCAGGACTGGGGTGTCCGAAATCACAGGAGCCCAGCTGGTAGCTCAGGACTGTGTAGTAACTGTCGGTGCTTAACTCTGGCACTCAGAAAGTGCCAAACACCAGTGTGAACATTTGGTGGCAATCTCACAATAAATGTCACTGGATCCTGATTGTATACTGCTGTGTGGGATGCCAGCATGCTACAGTGCTGCCTAGCAATGGCAGATGCAGGGCTTTGCTACCCACTCTGAGGAGAGCAATGCCCCCCAGCCTGCTGTGCCATCTGACCAATTCTGTGCACCCAAGCTTAAAATGCTGAAAACCAGAGCAACTGAAATGTTTGCCCTGTTCTCAAAGCCTGCCTGCACAGCCCTTCTCATGGCACCACTGCTGATCATTCACAGTAACAGGGTTCCAAAATACTTTACCCCCTGATAATCCGGATGAACGGCAATACGAACAACACGCCCACCAGAGAGGCCCCCAAAGTCTGGATCTTGGAACTGCAGAACAGACAGAAGTGAATTTAAAGAACCTGGATGGGTACTCTGGAAATAAGAAATAGTGCTGGAATGTATCTGGGGTATTTATTCACCTGCTCTGAAATGGTCCAGGGAATAAGATCACCAGAAGCTTTCTTTCCCCTAGAAAGGCTGTTCATGATAGACTGGCGAGAGATCTCCCCCTCCATGCACACCTGCCAGGAAAGGTAAAAGATTATTGATGTAAAAAAGTGTTTTCTCCTACACTACAGCAGAATGAAAATCTGGATTCAGTTGCTGAGTCCCAGTACTAACATTTCATGTGACCCCGGCTCTGCAACATGATGAGCAAACACATATGTGCTGACAAACAGGCTCTGCCCCACTAGCCCTGTCCCAGAAAGACACCAGCAGACCAGCCAAGCACGTCTGAGGCAGCAGGCATTACACTGTGGTGCGACAGAAGCCTGAGGAGGTTAAAGCATAAGACGTGCTCTATGCAATCTCTGTAGTACCTCAACAGCAAACACAAAAGCTTGTCCCACCAGTATTTCTCTTCAAATGCCATATATTTTTCAGATAAAGGGGGCTTTTTCTTTTCAGAAACAGTAAATTTAACTACCTGCATCAAATGCAGGTAATTAAGAATTTGTATTCTTAAAGAAGGAAGGAAGCATACAGTCAGGTACGCAACAGGCAAGGGCTGAAATACTTCTACCTCTCTAAGCACACACATCAGAGGAAGTTCTATTTTTGCAGTTCTGCTGCAAACAAAAGGAATTCCAGAAATGTGGGATAAGCAGAGTGAACCAGTGAACCAACTCTCCTTGGAGGAAGTTGAAATGGGAGGACAAAGTCATTTCTTGGAGCAGCAGTTCAGATCCTCATGGGCCTCCCAGGGTAAACACACTGCAAAGACTGGGAGGTCTATGTGAAAGCATCAGCATCACAAAACCCTTACACAGCAATAAGCAAAAAGTGAGGGGAAAAAGGTGGCCTTAACACATGGCTGTAACATGCCCAAAACCCCAGAACTAAGCTGCCATCTCCTCCTAGATTGTACTGTGGCAGCAGCGTACAGCGGCAGTACGCTGTCTCACAGCAGTGTACCGCTTCATTACTGCACAGCTCCCTTCCTAGATACATGTCGCCCTCTTACCTGCACAACAGCAAGTACTTCTGGTAAGGAGTTCTGGGTAGGAGGAACAGGTGGCAAAAGGCAAAAAAGGTGATGGGCAGGTGCATCAGACAGCATCTGGAGATCATTGGGTGAGTTCTGGCGGGGACAGACATATCAGAAAGCTCAAGAATTATTCCATGAGAACAGCTTCAAAGCCTAGTGTAGTGTTAGTCACTGAATTCTAAACAATCCTCCATTTTCCAAATTTAAGGCTGTTAAGAAACTTGGAACTAGTACAATACTGAGGGAGGAGGCAGCTCACAGCCCAGTTTATGGCTGTTACACCACCAGACAGCATCTGTTTTTCTCAAGAGAAGCCTTTTGCTCTAATGTGTGTGGAACTGAACTTTCTGGTTTTACATAGCTACTTATCCCCTAATGTAAGAAACCTTACAGAATATTATTTTTAAGTGTCAGATTTTTAGTACTCAGTACTTCCAGACTTGGCCACTAACATTTACTGGTCACCCATGGCCTTGACACTTTGAGATGAATTATCACTCTTCAGTAGTACAACAGTACTATGGTGATTAACTTTAGGCTACTAGAAGTCAGTGACTGGAGAAGAGGTTCATCACTGATACTATCCTGACCAGCCTGCAAGGCTCATCTAGAACTTAGTCTCCAGAATTTCTCAAGATAAAAATTTTCCAGGTATCTGTAAATCCAGCGTATTCACCCATAACTAAGGCAGCAATCTTCTCTGATAAAGGGAGAACAGGGCTCTGTATACTATAAGGAGCAACTGAAGCTGTTCAGAAACCTCAATTAGGCCAATTCAATTAGATTGTGATAACAAGCACTGCTGCCTCTCCTATTTGAAATTCTGATAGAAGCAGCACAAGTTTTACCTTGTAGTGTGAAGCCACATAGAGGGCCATCAGTCTCTGCAGAAAAACTTCTGATGCTCTGTGGTAACAAAAAAGCGTGTCTCTGTTCACATAGTATCTGAACAGAAGGGTTAAGGAAACAACCTCCTGGAAACAAGGACAAAGCTCTTTGTTGGTTTAGGAGTAATGTTTTCAATACAGCCTTGGGCTACCTGCTGGGCATGTTCTTAGGGTGGAAGGCTCTGTCTACAAGAATGAGTGACTTGGGCAGTGTTGATAGCTTTCACACCCTTCATCATTGATCAGGATTGTTTCTGCAGGAAAACATTTGGTAATGTCCTGGCAACACACACCACCAGTCTTACAAGGCAGGGGTAAGAGCTTAACTCCAGAAGTGTGGTCTTAAGACTTCTGTCAAAAGATCATGTGTTGAGGTGGTCATATTAGCTGGAGAACCCACTATAAAACAGCTTGAAAAAACCTCCTTCACTTGAAAGCAACATATTTGGATCAGAGCACAGTATTTGAGCAAGGATACAGGTCACAAGTCTCAGGCAGCGGGCAGCCGGAGATGATTCTGGTGATGTTGAGACAGTCCAAACACAGCAGATCATTTAGCCACTTTTCAACTGGGTCACCAGGGGCGTATCTGATTGACTCGTGGAGGGAGACTTCATGCAACGTACGTGCTGCAAACAGATTTCAGAGAAAAACATCTGGTGCTGGAAGTTACAGCTAGCAAAGAATTGTATAGGATCAGTGTCATTTGAAGGGCTCCCAGTAGAATATCATTTCTGGAATAGCTGTCATCCCTGAAAAGCCCTCACATCTGAAAATGAGGAAAAAACCATTCGTTTTTCCTTCATTTTCCCATACTGTTGCCTTCCTACAGCCGCAAGGTACATGGACACGTGGGATGCCCGTCAGCAGCACCGGAGATCACAGTTACCCAACACAGTACCTGAGGTGAGTTTAGCTGTAGCCGTAGATTTGTTCTCTGCTGTCATGGTCACTTGGGTTTGTGCGCTCTGTTGACGGAGCTGCTGAATGAGCTTCAGAGACAGCGATCGACCAGTGCCCTCATACCTGAGAAGCAGAAGACAAAAACTCTGAAGCAAGTAACCAAACAGCAGACCCGAGCCATGGGGAAGCTCCAGTGCAGAACCAGGCTGCCACCAGAGCTATGTGCCGTTCTGAGGCCTGTGAGGGCCCCAACTATCTGTGAGAATCGCTGTCTTTTGATGTTCTTGCATATTCAGGACATGACATCCTACCCTGTCACCACCTCAGTCTCACCATATTGGAAGGAAGATGTCATTCTTCCCTCTCTCCTAACAGATTTCCATGACAGATGAAGAATTAGCATGACCTGATATAAGTGTGTAACCATAAAATAACTGTAGGTAAGAAATAGTCCACTGGCACCCACGTGACTGCTTTCCCAGGCAGACAGCTACCACTGAAGCCTTACCCATTGATTGTAGAAGCCATGAAAACGAGGTAAGGACCTAGCAGGTTTTTCACCAGGGGCAGAGGAATGGCGGCAGCTTCATCAATCACAACAAGTTCGGCTTGACCCAGTTTCACAGAATCAGCAGGGTGTATGTACTGCAAGGAATGAGAGGACACCAGCACAGTCAACAACAGCTTGTCTGGGAATTAGGGAAGTGTCAGAGTTGGCAAAGCTGGAGCCTTGAAGAGCTGTTTCTTGTCCCTGCTCTCCACCACCATCGAACCAGAGACTGACCAACTAAACAGTTGGGAGAGGGTTCACATTACACCAACAACAACTGGGTCACGTGTTGTTTTGCACATTTCCACACAAATTTCTCTCCAGAGATCATGAAAATAAAGGAAATCTAATCACTAGATTCCTATGGTTTTGTTTCAAGAAGAAACCCACAAGCAATTACCAAGGGACTTTTGTAATCTCCAAGTTATGCACAGAAAGAAATAAGCTATTTTGTGAAAGTCACTCACCAGAAAAAAGGTCTGCCTTAAAGAGAAGTCAATCAGGACAGTCACACGTCACATAAAACTAATACAGAGCAGAAAAGAGGCCAGTTACCTGAATGGTCTGTCTGTGCTCCTTGAACACATTCACCCTCACTACAGCCTTGTTAAACTCGGGATTTAAGGACTGAACAATCTCGTAGTCCAGATGTTCCTGAAAGAAAATCATCGTTTACCAGTACCATCAGAACAAGTTCACCAGGATCACGCCGATACTTCGGACTCCAGTTAAAAACACTTACAACAAAAGCCTAATTCAGAGACCTGAGAATTATTTACTTATGTTGAAAAAAATTTCATTAAAAAAAAATACTTCCCAACTTAAAACCAGAGAAGGAAACTGTACTGTGACTCACTGTTCAGAACATTATTAAAAGGGTTGGGAGGGGCATAACAGATGTAAAGAAAAAAAAATCACAGATGGGATGCAAACACCCTCCTAAACAAGAATGCTGTGAAAGTACTGTGAAGTACTGTGAAGTCTCCTTACCTGATATTGCAGTGCATCAAAGCCTTTAAATATGAACTCAAAGAGAGTGTGAAGGTTATCAGGGCTTGGAGATGTGACAAAGATATTGGAGTAACTGCACAGAAAAATAAAACAAGATTTTATTGCTACATATACATACTAAGAAGGGCTGAATTTACCTAATAACCAAAACACAGCAGATGTCTTTAGGTACTTATCTCACTTCACATGTCATTATTTTTGTTTAAAAGTTTTCTTATTACCATGAAACAGAAAAAACCTGAATATCAGCGTATGCAGCAGTCAATATATATAAGAATAAGAAGGAAGGATGTAGGACTGGAAGTTACAAATATATCCAGATCCCGTCAATTTCTTTTTTTAAATTCATGGATGAGATAAAGCCTGGGAAACGGGGAGGATCACTCACCCAAAAGCTACTGCTCCAGCAATAGCCAGCCCCAAAGCAGCAGATTTACCACGTCCCCTGGCTGCTGTTAATGCCACCGTGCTCCGTAGAGTCTTCTCAGAAATGGCTTCAATAAATTTCAGAACTGCTTTTGCCTGATGATCAGAAAAAAAACAGAAACTAAAAATCAGCTGTGCTTAAATTGCTTTCAGTGTTACTTACACTTACCACTAGAACATGAATTCTTTCCTAGAACATGAAGAAGGAAGGACAAGACGAGACGTGAGAGCTGAACATTAAAACTCAAACAAGTAACTTGCAAGAAGCAGTAATCCTGACCCACGGAGTTCTTGCAATTAACTCCTGTTAAACAGGGAGCAGCCATCAGTCCAGTAGCTCCCAAGTACCACCTCTGTGGCTCTGACCACCGAGTGCATTCAGCAAGACGGGAAGAGACACGCTGCTCTCAGAGGGGGAAGATGACTGTATCTGGGCAGTGAGAAGGGTCACTATAAAAGGGTTGAGCAGCGCACGGCTCTGGGAGCCACCAGGCTGAACTGCAGTCTCAGGGTGGAGACCCCCAAACAGGAAAGACAACCACAACCAGGCTTTCATTTGCACCAGTTAGTGATTCTCAAACTGGAATAAAAACAACATGTAAGGGAGGCAGGAATAGGGGCATATTAAAATATGACATTGATTTTCAACTTCTGTTCAGAACCAAACTGAACAGAAACTCCAGGTTAAGTTTTCTGCTTATTTCAAACCTTGAGATCTCATCGTCTCTTTAGACATGGACTTCTCTAGATCAGCTTCCTATCTCCATTCCAGACCTTCCACTTACCCTCAACTTCATGAGGAAAACCAGTGATACTGTCACTGAGCTCCCATGACCAATCAATTTTTCAAGGGAATTCTCTAAAGCAACCCCGGTCACTGCTCACACTGAGATCTGATTACATGCAAGATCGGTATCTAAGGCGATCTGTCAAGCACAGAATCTCTCACATTTATACACCCCACCAACCTGATCCAGGGTCTTACAGCCATCCACCAAAACTCCTACAGGCTGTGTATCCTGCAAGCTCTCCTTCAGTTCTTTCAGCTCCAAGTCCTGCGGCCGGAGGCTGTCTTCCTACGAGCACAGGATTTACCAGAAAAGGGTTAGTAAAGGACATTTAGGCACAAGTATACCTTTGTGATGTCTTCTGATATCTTTTATCAGGAAGAGAAAGGGATCTCAAAGGAAGTGTTTTAACAAGTTGAATACCCTTCCTAGAAACAGAAAAGGGGACAGACATTAAACTCTGCAAGTTTAATGCATCTTCAGAACAGTTACATGAGAGGAGGGTATCCTGGTTTCCCCAAGCTTGGAGGAAAAAAGGAAAGGGTTTTTCAGGACACAGTAACTGGAGAATGGCATTGCTTGGAACAAGAGACTATGGACACATTTCTGTAGAATTTACTTCATTTTTCAGTCTTTGGGTTCTTCCAAAATTTTATGAGGTTTTTTTTTTTTACTTGTCATGAGATGTTCATATTGCCATGTAGGTGGAAAAACTACTGCACCAGCAATAGATCTGTTTTCAAACCAATATCAAGATTTTCAAGGCCAAACAATAAACTTGAACACAAATGCAATTAAATTTTAAATAGGAATTAATTCTGATTTTCCTAATTGTCACTTAGAATTCAAAAGACAGCAGTCTGTCCATCCAAGACATAACCATTTGTGCTGCTGTCAATATTTTTATAATGCTAAAGGGAATTTGCTGCATTTTTTTTTAATCAGTGCTCTGTTAAAATGTTTTTAACATCTCTGACAGAACCTATGTTGGCATTTCTTAGGCAAAACAAAACTGTTTGAAAGTGTAAAGATTTCTATTTAAAACTGACTGCATTTTACTCTAGGCTACACCTGCAAGTTATAGAAGGATACATTTCCAACAGTACAACCTGCACGTCTGGCTTGTGTTCAGTGAATGTTTCCTGATATGTGGTATGCATAACTCAGAAACTGAAACAACTGCCACAACTACCACAGCTTCTAGGCACCAGGTATTTCCTGAGCTTGTAGTATTTCCAAAGCCTTTTCCCACCCTCCAACCCTCAATATCTCTTTTTATCTGTCTGATCTCAACTGTCCATCAGCTTGAAATCTCTCCACGTGCTTCTGAAACAGCAACCATGGCAACTAAGCTCCACCTCGACAGACCAGGCAGCAATACAGCAAGATCAGCCACAGGCAAGTACACAAAAAGCTGTGACAGAAAACACCCAAGGGAGGGAAAAAAAAAGCGCCAGCCTCCCATGCTTCACCCATCCCAGGTATGATTTTTGCAAACATTCTACATCCTGTCTGCAAGGCCCTTATTTGATATAAATCAGGGTGAAAGGAAAGCTTCCTCTTTTCAAAATTCTTTAACATGCTGTAGTCAGCTGGGACCAGTTTCTCCCAAGGAAAAGCCGCCGACGTTGCTTACTGACCTGCGACTGGGGGGGAACAGGTGTGATGTTTGCAACGTGACTGGAGATGGGCAAGATGTTCAGCTGATCATCAATCACGATGCAATTCTTGCATGAGGCCAGAGACAGAATGAACCTGAGCAGTCAAGCAAAGGCAACTCAGTAAAAACACTAGCAACACAATTGTATTTTGGCAGTTAATTTAAACTCTTTTCTGAACCCAGGCATAGTATTTATGGCTACTTACAGCTGAGCTACGACAAGTTCACACAACTGGCAGTATGCCTCTTATCATAAAAGGAGTCATCTACACAAAACAGGTCTCCACTTACCAAGGTGTCTCCAAAGAGGAACGCTAACTAAAGACATCTAACAAGAGAGCCTTTAAGTAGGAGGTAGCTGCACAAAAGTGAAGACATAAATCCACAGCAATTGTGACAAGCACTGACCACCAAAGACTGCAGTCAGCGCTGGCTTATTCATCCTTCTAATTTCTGACATCACATAACCACCTGCCTGCTAAAGAACGAGTTCTGCAGTTTTCCTATGGCAGGAGCTAGGGCTCATTCACTCAGTAAGAGCCACTTATTCTATAAAAGAAAAGCAGAGAAATCACCTTCTAAAACTACAGAGAATACTCCACACTAAGCAGTTTTATGTTTTACAGTAGCACAGTAAGTATCTGACCCTCAGTGCACGTGGAGCACGTGTTTCTACTGAACATTTCAAAACAGGGACTCAGTACAGTTGATGCATTAGGGCCTGTTTGCATTTATCCCTTCTAACTTCTGCCAAGATTTTGTATCCAATTCCTCCAACAACAAACTGTGTCCATTTCCAGAACAGCACGACAAGCAGCCCTTTTCCAATGCAAACCTAGAGGATGCTTTCCTCATGTGAATACATGGTGCTGTTCCAGATGCTTTTCTTAGGCACAGAGCACAGATCTTTTAACACTTCTAGTAACTCACCTCTCATTAAACCGTCCTACCACGTCCTGGTGTGCCTCTGTTCTGTAGCGAGAGTGCACATCCTGAAACAAAGAGAGCTCATCAGTCTGGAGAAGGCACAGCAGTAACAGTACTGATATTTAAGACTGCTACTCACAGGACAATCCCAACTTCTTTTCCACTCCTGGGGATTACAGCCTCCCTTTCTGTCAATGCCACATCTCAGACACCACTCTGATCTTTTGTTTGTTGTGACACATCCATGTTTTCCAAAGAGTTGTCGAAAATGCACTTTTCCCCACCACTACTTTTCATAGTGGCCTCACTTATTCTTGCATGATTTAAAGGTCAACTCTGCCAGGTATGGAACATTTCAAACACTTCAAGAATGCTAAGTAAAAATAGCCTATTGATTTATTATTAACTCATGGAAACAGTTCCTGCTCTAGGTGTATAAATACTCAGTGTGAACAGTTCCTATCTCACCTAGCTACAGCTCACAAAACCCTCCAAGGGCTGGTGCATTTTTCACTTAACTTTCCTTTACATGGGCAGAGATCTTAAATACTTTGCAAAACCATTGTGAAACAGAACAGTCACATCTGCAGATGACAGGCATGTCTTCCTCCTAACAGCAGTAGTTCAAGCCACAGAGGTTGGCAGAATTGCCTAAGCGTAAGAGACATTCAATGGCAGATGAATGAAGGAGCAGGAAGGATGACTGAAGACCACAGCCCGATATCAAAAGCAAAACTTGGCATCACCACAATGTATCTGCTTGTATGTTACAGACACGTTCTGCTGAACATACCATGGTCATTGTATAGAGCTGCTTCAGTGAGTTCATAGTTCTCAGGAGAATCACCACAATTCCACCCCCTTCGACTGTTTCAACAGTTCTAGCTAGCAGGTTTGGAGTCAAGGCTTCGAAATCCTAGGAAATAAATAAAACTTTGAAGTTGCTAGAGCTCGCCAGCACAGCCAGCACCTACCAAAAGGAGCAAAAACCATAAAATCATAATTTCTCAAAGCTTAATTCACACTTAACATTGGCATTAACCAACATCCCATTAAAGTTCTATCGATGAGGCTCTCTCGCCCTCACAAAACTTGCAGAAGATACTTAAGGCCACCATAATTTAAATAACGGATCAACAAATACTATTCCTTTGAAACTAGTGCAACCTCCTTTTTAAGTCAAAAGTTTAACCCCTTACCTGAAGCACACACATGCCAAAAGTGTTGCCGAGAATCTTATGAGTTTCGTTGTAATAGCAGTAGCGAATGTTGGTGGCTGCTATAAATAACTCGAAAGGATCATCGTCCTTTATGTTTAGAGTCCCGCTTTTAATCTTCTTCTGTAGCTGTCGCATCCTCTTCTTACGGTGGCTGGAGAACAAAAGCATACAGCGGTTTTCTTGGGAAAAGGTCTGAGAAGAACACATTCAGGCCCACATTCAAGTCTAACTGGAAGTCAGAGAGCAGCCTCCAAGGAGAAAAAATAAAATCCATCTTGGATCAGTCCCACTGTTTTCCCGCTACTGCCCCACGTGCCTCCAGCTCACAGCGGTGGGTACCACACAGAACCAGCTGCCTGATACTGCCCCACGTGCCTCCAGCTCACAGCGGTGGGTACCACAGAGAACCAGCTGCCCCATACTGCCTCACATGCCTCCAGCCCACAGCGGTGGGTACCACACAGAACCAGCTGCCTGATACTGCCCCACGTGCCTCCAGCCCACCGCGGTGGGTACCACACAGAACCCGCTGCGGTTGCAAACACCAGCGCGCTCGGAATCGCGTGCTTTCAGGTAACACTTCCTGCCTTTGCGTGTGCAGGCTGTAAGTATGCACAGAAATCTAAGAATTAGAATTTTAAATACTTTCTCAAAATGGAGGTGTTCTAATGCTTCGTCTCTATTCAGTCCTAAATCCAAGGGTAAAAAAGCCAAGGAATTAAAAGTTTTGGCCTTCTAAGATTAAGAAGGGGAGGGTGAGATCAGTCCAGGGCAAGAGAGTTGGCGTTAGAGCTACAGAAAGAAACCAGAAGTACCTAGTGCTGGTGTCAGCTGTACTGTGGAAGCCAAATTCTAGTCCTGGAAGACCAAACTTCCCACAGCTCCTCCAAGAACTAATTTTGTTTCTCTTTACAACCCTGTCATAGAACCTAAGGTCAGCAGACCAGTCACAGAGCTTTTGCATCATGTAGAACAGCGACTACAGCATGAGACACACAAGGTATCTTACCTGCTAAAGCCCAGCTCCTTTTTGTAACACCATAGGACAGAGGGCCTGGCCTTTACAGTAGCTTTAGACAGCATGTGATGAAGTATAACCACCTGCCAAAACACAGAAAGCTTTGTGAACAACTGCACTCACAAGCTAACATCAGAGCAAAACCACATTTCTATCCTTCATTATACAGCTACATTTTCTACCCAGCAACCCTATGCAAAGCAGAAGGATCCCTTGACATGTTGTGAAGGTCACCACACTTTTCACACAGACCTGCGTGTCCATGGCTTCTTCAGGGCTGCATGACATCAAAGACACTGAATTATACCTGCTGGTTCCTTAGCCATCTTCTTAGGCAGAACTGCTAACGACTGCGCAAACAGAAGTCGATTAATCCTGGCTAAGGACAGCATTTGTCTCCGTGTACAGATTTCCCACAAGGCACTTCAGATTTCTCCTCCGATTTAACAAGGTTGCGTTTTGAGCTGTAATCCTCCTGGGGGTTTGGCAACCCACCCCACCTCGCTGCCCCGCAGCCTGGGCAGGTGGGGAAAGCACGCTCGCTGCTCTGGAGCACAGCTCACCAGTGGAAATACCGAACGCAGCCAGACTGGGGATATGCCCCACCAGAACCCACCCCTCCACTTCCGCAGTGGATCAATGGCAACTGTCTTGTACTGATCCACGCGTTGTTTTCCCAAGTTTTTTAATAACCAGGTAATTTTACATCCCCGGGAACTGAAGATCACCGAAGTGACTTATCCTAAAACGTTCCGGCTTCGCCGTGCTGTTCTTCCCCTTCGTGCTGAAACCCCGCTGGCCTCTGAAGAGAAACGCTCTTGCGGCGCTTAGCTCAGCTCAGCTCGGTTTCTTCACGCGAAGTCACGGCGCCGGTCCAGCCCAGCCCAAGCTCTGGTGCGGCGACATCCGCGCCGTGACTCGGTGCCCCCCGCGCGGCGCCCCGCGGCCGGGGGGCAGGGAAAGGGCTCCAGAGCCAGGAAACCAGCCGCCCTTCGCCACGGGCTTTTAAGGGGCAAAAGCTCTCATTGAACGCCCGCGAGCCTCCCAAGCCGGCGATAGCGGAAGGACACCGCCTCCCGTTCGTTCCCGGCCTCCGCCGCCTCCCGCACGGCGGGGCGGTACTTGGCCGCACAGGCTCGGCAGGTATCGGTACCGGTATCGGTACCCCACCCCCCCCGCAGACGGAGCGAGCCCCTCCGCCCGCCGGGCCGGCGTTACCTGATCCTTGCCGCGGTCGCCGACCACCACGAAGAGGGCCCGCTGCCGCTCGGCCACCCCGTTCTCGATCAGCACCCGAATGCGGTTGTCCACCTTGCGGCGCTGCATGGCGGCGCGGTGCCCGGGCCTCCCCGCCGCCCGCCTGCCCTGCCGAGAACCCGCCGCCCCCTGAGGCAGCGCCGACGGTCCCAGCGGCTCGCGGAACACCACGTGGGAACTCCGCGCGCCACGCGCCGCGGCAGGACCCCAAGGCTGCCGCGCCGTTCGCCTGCGCGATCGTGTACTGTGTGTACGTGTGTGACGCGGTAAGTCTTGCGCCGGGGCGCTCAGGCACGCGTTAGCCCGCCCGGCACTGCGGGAGCAAAAGAGAGGAAGCTGAGAGGAGTCTCCGTGCGGGAGGGGCCGCGGAGAGGGGCAGGAGTGGCGGCGTCAGCTCAGTGTCTCCATGAGCGCACGGCGCCCCTCGCTCCGCCTCGGGTGGCGTAGCTCAGTGGCTCGGGCTGTATAGCGGGGACAAGCCGCCCCTCCGCCGCCCTGGCCGCCCGTTCTCCCCTGTCAGACCGCTGCCCTACAGCGGTGCTGGCTGCCCAGCCAAGGCCGCTCCTCGGCCCGTCTCTCCCAGCGCAGCGGGAGCGGAGCTGGGTGCGGGGGAACGGGGGGCGCACGCACAGAAAAGTGCCGAGTGAGTCGCCCCCGGCGCCGCCAGGCAAGGCGCTGCCCGGTGAAAGCAGGGAGCGCGCAGCAGCGCCGCGGCCCGGGAAAGGCAGGGCAGGGTCGGAGCGCCCTAGGCAAGACCCTCGAGTTGCGGAGCGGCACCAGCCTGACGGCCCGGGTTAAATCTAGCAGGGGCTTCCAGAAACACCGAATCCCTTCTCCAGCTGACAGCGAAACTATTCCTCGCCCCTAGAATCTGTACCGCCAACCTCTCAGCACCAAAGCCGAGCCAGGCTCTTTGCACAGACACATGTATTCTCAGCTTGCCAGGAAGCCTCTGAACGAGAGCATGCAAACAGCAAACTATGTAAAACCAGGTCATGCTGTAGGGAAAATTGTGCTTAATACCGCCGGTTGGAACTTCGGGATATTTTAAAAATATCAAAAACTACTATATTAATAACAATGAGGGCTGCGGTGCAGTTAGCTTTGGAGGAGGTGAACCCAGGTACAGCCGGTTTCTGAGACAAAAGCCACCAAGGCGACACCACCATCACAAGACAGGGCCTGCCTGTGGGAACAGGTACGAGGCACTTGCTTAAAAGGGAAGGACGGAGAGCATTTAAATAGATTTATTTTCCAAGTGTTTACATAAGCCATGGACCAATTTGTTTTAAACGCCGAGTTAAAGAACTGCAAAGACATATATACAGGTATGTTTAAGGCCATCGGAAAATTTAAATTTGACAATTAACTAAAACGCAACTCTGAAGACTTACTTTTATGATAGATACATTACTAAAATTTATTCTAAAATCAGATAGCTTAAAAAAGGAAATACAATTTCATTTACTAAAAGTCTAATGGATAATTACTAAAACTGAACTCGATACTAAAATTTCAGACATATTCCCGCTCCACCACCGGGTCTCCCGAGTACATTTTATAGGAAGGAGAAACTGGCCACCACAGTTGGGATAAGTTACACCCATCTGGTTACTTTGTGTGCGTTATAAAGTGCGTGTGGGGGGAACAGAACCGAACGTGGCTTTCGAGATTAATGGGTTAATAACGGCAGCAAGAGCTAACACCGATAAACGTTAATTCAGAACAAAACGCCAAGCTAGGAAAACTTCATCCCAATACAGCTCTCAAGCACCGCTACAACTGGCTTTTGGATGCACATTTTGGAAACCAGATTCCCTTCTATTAAGGTTAGGTCTACAGAGCCACAAGTAACTGTAGCTGCATTATATTCGAAAAGCCTAAGTAAGCGGTTAATATAAGAGCACCTCTCCCCACAGACAACCTGTTGAGAAAACCAGTTTCCCATCAGAAACGCTGCCACACCTCACCAACAGCTCAACACCGCACGGGTTGTGAAACCCTGGAGGAATAGGGGCGGAAATCCAAGATGCTCCTTTCAGAGGTTTTGTAGAGGTGCGAGAGGGTCAGTGCTCATTTTTTTTTTTTGGGGGGGGGGGGGAAAGGGGCATTGAGCCTACCACAGCATCTTCCCCTTTTAATGTTAGGGGATTCAAATGCAACATCAAATCCCAAGCACTTGTTCTTAAAAGCACAGAAACCTTTCCTCTGAGAAAATGTACTGACTGGGATGAATTAACAGTAGTACTTGCAAAACAAAGTCTGAAGGACACCCTCTCCCCCCCCCCCCGAAAAAGCCCCCAACAAACCCAAAACACTCAAGTTAGACAAACAGTTAAAAGGATTAGCCTTCTTCACAACTACCAGGTATGCTTATCTGATGTTAAGCAAGGGATTTTTCCCCAAGTTTATGTCAAAACTCCTTCTACGACAACCAGGATTAGACGGAGACCAATAAAACATAAAGAAATGTTAAATAAATTTTGTCATTTAGAGACAATCAGAATTAGAAGGAAACTACAGAATTTTGCAGTGTTTCTGTTTCCAGTTGGCAGGTTTAAGTAAGGAAATCATCTAAGTTCAAAAGGGAAGTTTTATTGTCAGGAAGAATTTCCAGTGAGGCACCGATTTTCAGTTAGTGGTGCAGAACACTTCCCTGCCCCATCTGTAGAACTTGGCTGGCACCAGCTCAAGCAAAACACTTCCCAGTCCCATCCCTGGTCAATGCCAATGTAATACTGCATGCCCAGGCACACAGATTTTAAAGACTGTAGTCACAAAGTTTAACTCCAGCTGTAACACTGTATCTCCAAGTAGCTGTCTTGATACTTGGCACACACTTTAATCAAGAACAGTTTTGCAGGAGGAGGAGAAGCGATCTTTATTTTTCCAGATGTGACTAGCAGTGTCATTAATGGGGCTGGTTAATGAGTGGTGCTCTTGTGGCCCTTTGTAGCCACATGAGAGTCTGGAGGGGAGAAAACACTAGACTACAGCACAATTTTCCCACCAAGCTTAACCACTTCTATCTCAGATGTGCTTTTACAACAAATGGTTCTTGCAAAGAGGAGGTAAGGGAAGTACCCAGTTTAGGCAATGCGAGAACTTTAAAAAACTCAAGAAACCACACCCAAAACACCGAACAGGAAGATCAAGATTTTTCTAAATTGGTTTTGTGTCTTTTTTCTGCTGCACCATAAAGGTTTTGCCCTCCTTGCTTTTAACCACATGAAGTTTACCTCTTTTTTCAGCATCATTTATCATCTTTTCAATATTTGTCTATCAAGCCCTTTCCATAGAATTCTCAAACACCATTTGGGGGAAAAGAAGGAAGCTTGATCCATTCTCCAAAGACACATGCCAAGGTAACATCTAACGCAATCAAAGAATCTGCCTAACAAGTAAGGTCTGCAGAACATTTTGAGAAAACAGGTTTTTAAGGTTGCAAAGCTCTCTGAAAGTTACAAAGTCCCAGTGGAATACACTAACCTGCTACAAGTCAAACACAGGGATGTTTTAGAGACTGCTGTGCACAAAAGATGGCATCTTAGAAAGAAAACAGGGGTTACGTGAAGTCTAATTCCCTCCACAGTGAAGTCCAAGTGTCATATTGGTGTTGTTCTTAAAGACAGCCTGAACACAAGAACACACAAGACAGATGTAGGATAACATTGACCTTGGCTATGAGAGAACAGCAAATGATTTCCAAGTTAAAATATTTAAGTTGTAGGATGTCTAGGAAGGATCCGAGTTTCCCACAGTAACGTTAGGTAGAAACATCTGGAAACTTGAGCGATTTATAAATTATTTACTCAAGAATCCTTGTATTGCGGCCAAGAGGAAATAAGACACTGAGGCTAGAAGTTTGTTCTCCAACAGAGACTGCCAAGTGTTTACAGCCTAGCAGCATCAGATAGCAAAGCCCCTGCAAAGTAAGAATCAGCAGCTCCTCAGCCTAGCTGCATATGCAAGTAGGCAGCCACTCCCAAAACACCAATTCACGTAAGAATCAAGTAAAGCCACCAGGGAGTGCAAGGGATGTGTCTATACACCAGTTCAGAAGTAGCACTTTGTTACGGTCACTTACGCTTCTCTCACCACAGGCATCAAGCCCGAGGTACCTGCAGCTCACCCCTGGCATTCAGGAAGGGCTCCGCAACAGCACCTGCCCAGAACTGCCAGTATGTCACAGACTGAAGATACTTAAAAGCTCCCCTGAACAGGCCAGAAAACCAGTTAGTGGATCTATGTGCCGTACTGGGACTCAAGCCGATTTTCCAGTATACCGTTTATTAGATGCATGTGTTGAGATTCAAGGAGTCAGTGCAAATTCCCAGATTAAACACATTACGCACTTGTCTGCCAGTTACCCTTCTAACACATCTCCCTCTATAAGCACACAGTAGAGCAGCTACTCTAAAGACCATTTTCATACATAAAAAGGCATACAAAGGTGTATCTCAGTTAAGAGGCCTCTCTACTACCCAATGTTATATTAATAATTTTAAGTTAAAAAGAACCAAACAAGCCCAAAACCTTAAATGGAATGTTCCAATCTGCTCAGCTGTCTTTAATTCAGTATGCTCCAAGTTTACTGTCAAACTACAATTAGCTATTTAAAAAGCATTTGATGTGCAATGGGAAAAGCTGAATAGCTTGTGTTCTACCAACAATTTAAAAAGCTGATGCACAAAAAAAAAATTAAAAAGAATTCATGGTTTTCCTACATCAATTCAACATTAAAAGGTTTGTCATTTTATTTTTTTTCCAGTTAAAAAACAGTTGGGACTATTATCTCAGTAATAGCTTCCTAAAAAAGCCACAGAACAGCAACTTCTCACCGGACTGCAGTTCATATTGTTATACTGGTATGGAATGTTTCTAGGCCTTGACTAAAACTGCTGCTTCCAGCCATCAGCATTGTTTCAAGGTGTCTAGTGTGTAATACCATCTCCACAAGCTTATCGCTTCCCTAAGTAAACACACTTCTCCCTTGTGCTCTTCACACAGAACACGGAGAAGCAGTACTACCCCGACTCGTACCGAGTCTCATTAGTTCCCAACAGTCAAAATATCCGACTACAACTTCTGAAAGTTCAAGTTGTGATACAACGTAGAAATGACCCTCTGAGTGAAAACAACCTTCAGTTTTGTATCTAACATTCAAACAACACATAGCTGTTCCTTAATTTCACCTTTCCACAGGTAGGAATTATTTGATGAGCAATACTTTAGATAGCACTTTTCTTCTTGCACGTGCTATAGAAAGCAACACAACTACCAACACCTCTATGGAGGCAGCTATCAATATATTCTCCCCACTGCAGAGAGAGTGCATGTGCACAGAAGGTAGGCACAAGTGATTTTCCAAAGATTATGCCACACGTATGCGGTACAACTGGAGCAAGACTCGGTATCTTCCAGCTCCCAGTGTTATGCCATTTCTTTTATACATTGCTGCCTTGGTGAAAAGGGAAGTCCGTAAAAAGAAAAGTTTCCCAGAAGTCATCACAGCTATTAGAATAAAATTAGAAAAATGGGAGGAGGGTTTGCATCTATTCAGGGAAGAAGATAATGTACTGAGGGGGAAAAAACCAAGCAACCAAGGACAACCTTATGCAGTGTCACCCCATTACATTAAATTTGTTTCAGTCGTTGAAAACCAGTGTTCCAGGATACAATTTTTATAAACATGTTTTATTTGTCTTGCTTATACCATTAGAACTGTAACTGCTGGCTGTCATTTCCCTTAAAAGGGGAAATCAATTCAAACTCAAACTGGTGCTTTTCAAAAGATAGCAATTAAAGGGGCAGCAGCAGCGGGCATTTGAGATTTCTTAAAACCTTCAAGGCTGCAGGAAAGACAAAAGGACATGTGACCAAAAGTGTTACGATTATCCATTAGAGATTTCCATCAGTACCGGCATCAGTTTTTTTAGGTGATAATACAGCAAGGTCAAGTATTAGTGACAGACAATGTGCAAGTCATAAGGAATGATAGAGAATACCAATCCTTACAAAAGTCATTGCTATCAAAGAAACTTAAAAAGTGTTTCAAAGAGATAACTAAATACTTCACATCAAATATACAGTGGCCATCCAGATTATAGCTCATGTCTGTTGCAAAATTTTGTTCAAGTGCCAAATCAAAGCTTTTTTTCTTTTTTTAAAATAAAAATTACACAGTTACATTAGCAGTTATGCAAGCAATCTTAAATCCTTAGCCACAGTAAACAGGGCCCTGGTGATGAGGAGTGCTGTAGCTAAGGGTGCTGCTTCTTTGTCAAAACCAGGCTATAAACCTATTGGTCTGTTTAGGGAAATAGGCATCACTACTCAACTGCTCAGTGCTTCAATTTAGTAAGGAAAAGCTGAAATGCAGTTGCTCTACCAAGCCACACTTCACCTTTTCCATCCTTTCATGGGAACATTAAGTTTTGTCAACTGCCACCACAGTAAACCTTTACAAATTAGCTGATTTTTTTCCAAATTTGTTACGTCACTTTTAAATGTCAGAAGCAAGTCTTTGTTTTTTTCCTGCTACTTCAGTTAACCATGGAGATTGATTCACCCTGAAAATTGCCTTTTTTTGCTTTACTCTTAGCAAGGGTGAGGAATCTGAATCTCATGTGCAAGGCTCAAGATGATGCTTAGGACAGAACATGCAGAGTAAACGTTGTTTCGTTCCTTTCCATATCCAGGTAATAATAAAGCTGGCAACTGTAGTCCTGTCATTATGGGTAATGAAAATAGTCCCTTTACAACAAACTTCCTGTAAGGGAGAACAAATAGATAATAACTCTTCTGGTAACATGTATAGTACACTGGCCAGTGTGTTTTTGGCGTTTAACGTAATCCTGTGAATCTGTTTAATTCACTTGCTGGGCATTCATTTGAGGCATCCCTCTGTTTGGTCTTGGGGGCCCACCACGACCTAAAAAAACCAAAAAGAGGAACAAAAATCATGCATGAAGTCAGGTTATTAAAAAAATTCCTAAAAGCTCTGGTCTACACTACCTAAGAATTCCCAGGTCTGTATCTTGGCTACATATGGTACTAAAAGCTCTTTCAATTCAAAACTCAACAGCATGTATGTAAGCTGTCCTTACAGCTTTCCGCTTTATCCCACTGCTTTTTCCCCACCCAGAACTACAAAGTTGTAGTCACCTCAAGTAAAAAATAAAAACAGAAAAATAAAAATCAAGTAGTGAAGATACAAATGTAAGACTGAAATTAGAAGTTCTGCAGTGATGTCAGGAATAATAATTGGTTTACTGTATATTAAGTAAGTACTATCACCTAACTAATCATGTTTTAACTTCCATTCTTCTACCATTAATGAGGAGACTGTCAGTGCGAGACTGCCTCTCACACTTCGTATATAAAAACTCTGGAAATAGTGCTGAAAGCAAAATTTACAAGTTCAACTACAACCTCATTATGTATGTGGGGTTATTTGTTTTGTTTCCTCAGATGAAAATGTAGCAAACAGTCTTATGAAGCTACAGGACAACACAATTCTGTAAGCTAAAGGCTTACAGAAGGCCTGTAAGCTAAAGGCCCAGTTCTGTGGGATCAAGGAACAGGCTTTTGTATTAGTTCCAGTGAGACTCCTACAACAGATGCAGGAGGACATCTTTCAGTGCAACAGAGTAACACACAATTTTGAAGGCCAACAGCCAGTTCAAGCTAGTATCTGCTATAAGCAAGCCTTACTTGCAAACTACTAATGCACTTACTAAGTAGATAGTACATCATGATAAACCTTCAAAAGAAGAAAAAACCACTGTTCTAAGGCTTTCATCAATAAAATGCAACTAAATAATTCAGCTACATTTGCAGTATCAAAAGCAATTGTTGTAACTTCTTTTCAAAGAACTCCCCATTCTACAGCCAACTAAGCTTCCACCGCAAGTTCAAGGGATCACAGTGTACCACCTCAGGTCAGCAGGGGCCTTGAGTTCTCTGAAGACCAACCCCTGTTCAAAATCAGGGCCAACTATGAAGTCAGAGGAAAGCAAACTGGTTTTTCAATTGTGACCAGCTGAAAAAGGAGCAAGGTTGCTTTTTAAATCCCACCCACCAGAACTTGGACCAAAAATTTCCATTCTGCCCAAATTAATTATTGGCTACTCAGGAATTACCTCTAGGAGCTCCCCGAGGTCCACTTTGTCCAGAGCCACGTTTGAAATTCTGTTGATACCCATCCTGAAGCAAAGAAGTGGAAAAAGTTATGACATAAAACCTTGTTAATTTTGTGTTTCAGGGAGCTATTGATTATGAATAAAATAAGAAGCTTTTAGAACAATATGCGCTGACAAAACATCCATAACTTCAACATCTAGCATTTCATTAGTTTAAATTAATCTTATAAAAATAAACTCTTACTCATACTAGTAGCCAGCAGATATAATAAAACATACAATGACAAATTCTCTCCTCAGTTAGAGGATATGTTGTTCAATACAAGTAAGAAATGTAAATAGATGTATTTGGTATTCAAGCTTTTCAAGCAGATGGCTGGAGGACCAGTAAGCAAATGAAGCAACAGTAACAGCAGAATCTAAATCTGGGATCTCATTTGCTTATAAATACTTATTTGGGGATTCGCAGAGTTAAACATTTTCCAGGCTAAGCTTTGACCAAACTGAGCTGATTTCCTTCAGAACACAAAAATCTACACAAATTTCAGAGTAAGGTATCAGCATTGCAGAAGAGAGGAAATTCCAAACAAATTTCAAAAGTTAATTCCAAAGGATTAAAGTTCTTCTTGAAGCTTCTTTCTGACAAAGCTGTGAAAATAATTCTATTGAGTTTTTTGTAATTCATTCAGCCTTGCTTTAGCTACAAGACTGGAGAGGGACTGTTCACCAGGGAGTGTAGTGAAAGGACAAGAGGTAATGGCTTCAAGCTGAAAGAGGGTAGATTTGGATTAGATGTTAAGAAGAAATTCTTTACTATGAGGGTGGTGAGGCACTGGAACAGGTTGCCCGGAGATGTTGTGGAAGCCCCATCCCTAGAAGTGTTTAAGGCCAGGTTAGATGGGTCTTTGGGCAACCTGGTCTAGAGGAGGGTGTCCCTGCCCATGGCAGGGGGGTTGGAACTAGATGATCTTTGAGGTGCCTTCCAACCCACAGTGTTCTATGATTCTGCCTTCCAACCCACAGTGTTCTATGATTCTATGATTTAAGTCCTTCAGAGATCAATAAACCTAACAGGCATATTTATTCCCAATTATAACCAGCCATTTAACATTCTGCTATTTCTAAGTGTCTGTATTGCTGTTTCAGGTACTAAAAAGTCCTCAGAAAAGCTTTTGCTAATACACTGAGTGCTTTTGTTGACAGATACTTTTTTCCTCAACTTCTCAACTGTCACAACAGAACGGTAGCTTACCCGCTGGTAGTTTGAATAATCCCGAGGAGCATTAAATTGGGGCTGCGTGTAACCACTGTTTGGAGTGTTGGAAAAGGAAGGACGGTAGCCATCATATCCTCCTAAGGAAGAGGGCAGAAGTCTTTCACTTGGAAATTATAACCTATTAGTTTATGCTACCATATAAAGAAAAGCAGTAACAGCATTTTACCTAAATCTGAGGAAAACCACCCCTTTAGTAAGTACTGTTTACCTGCAAGTCAAGCAAATGTTTGCAACATCAGTGCTAATACCATTACAAGAAACAAGAATTAAGACCAACATCAAGCAAGAAGCTGTTCCTGAGCCAAGACTCTCCCAAGTGCTAGGAACCAACACGTCCAAGGATGGCTCTAGTGCCAAGGGTCTGTCTAACACTTGGAATCCAGGTCAATTTTTAGCAGACAAGTAGTGACCACTGCATTCCCTACTACAATCAGTTGTACTTTTGTGATCCAGATTTCTCCTCTATTCCCCAACCACACGGGGAAGACAACATGGTAAAGGCAAACAGTACTGTATCCATTAGGTTAATCCCAGGACACCTGCCAAGGAAACGGTCTCCCCCATTCTAATATACGCATCTCTAACATTGCACAGCCACATATAGTAATACCCAGGAACCATGAAAGTGCTGTTATTTAACCAGAGCTACAGCATCAACCCTCTGCTCCCATTAATTCCTTCAGAGTAATGACTTTTGGACTTTTTTCTTCTTGTATTTCTAGATTATCCAACCTTTTCTCAGTATGATGAAACATGAAACTTTAAAATAAGCTACTACCATAGCTGGAAAAAAAAAAGTTTTGAAATACCAAATGGTATCTGAATTCCTCATTTGATGGTTGTGAAATTCTGTTGGGTATTTATTTCTGTGATGCATCATCAAACTAACACTAAGCTTTCAGCACAGAACAGAAAAAAAAAAGTTTCTTTTTTTTTTTACATCCCAATAGGAAGCCTAACCAAACACCTAAAATTTAGGTTAGCTAAAGCAAAGAGTATTTTTACAAGTTTCAGTATCTTACTGAGATACTACTACAGTATAAAAACAACAGTAGGACAGTTCAACACACCTGGTATCTTGATATGGTGTTTCCAGAAAGTAAGTAAAAGCCAAATGAGAGAGTTTAATAGAACTGTTTACCTCTAAATCCATTTGCCGGTCCCCTGTAACCGTTCATTAAGCCACGAGCCCCACGTGATCCACCACGCGACACTCCTCGACTGTTATAGTAAGGCTGACTGTTACGTGGAAATCCAGTGTTCTGTTGGGGAGGTTGCTGGTGGTTACCTGCCACTTGATGGGTCTGGTCCGGGGAACCATGGTAAGTACCAACCACTAAATTTGAAGTGGGGAGAAAAAAAAAGTTAGTATAAAAGTCTGTGCATGTTTCTTTCCCATATATACAATCTGAGTGCTACAGGCTCAATATATGTAATAAAAGATGGAATGCTTTATTGTAAGGGCACAATAGCTGTAAGATTTAGTACAGTTTAGCCTGATAAATGCTGAAGCATGGTCTCAAAGAAAATGTTAAGTGATAAAGCCCTCCTCATATGCAGGAAGGGAAGATTTCTCCATCATCCATCAGGAGCACAACTTTCTGCCTACTTCACACAGCCACAGAGTGATATGGAAGTTGTGGATAGATCCTCCCTTCTACTCAATTTCCCGTGGGTTCCAGTGAATGCATGAGGTGGTCATCCTTTTCTGTGCTTAATCAGCATACAGGTTTTGTTCTGAGGCCGCTGTATTTTCTGTGTATGAACAGTTACATTTACTGTTATATTAAGTGTTTCTATTCCAAGGGCCACCTTCAACACCAGCATTCCCCAGATTGTCTTTCTGCCTTGTGCTGTATATAGCTCAAAAACATACAGATAACGAAAGCTTGGTTCTCCCTTTTCTCATCCACCCACCCCAGTATCCCAGTTTTTAAGGAATATTCATTCCAGATCATAATTACTTATAGAGAAAAAGGATGAGGCTCTTTTTGTCTGTTCCAGTAGTTGTGAGCACTTCAACTTTGTCACCTGTCCTGTGTCCTTCACTCAAAACCCCTCCCTACATCTGCAAATGTTATCTCAGCAGAAAGTGAGAAGAGTGCTAGAAGAACGGTCTCTTTGTACGTAGACTTTATTTTACCGTTTGCTTTTCTGAAGTTGCTAACTTGGAAAGCGTTTTGCCTGCTGCATTCAAACCATGGCCAACTGATTTTATCAAAGTTTCTAGATCTTTATGAACCTTTTATCATCTGTTAGAAGCAGTCTGTATTTGCTTTATATTCCCATTTACTATTTCCTTTTAAAATGTCATCTGAAACAGTACCTCTTTTTTTAAAGCCAATTTAAGGAACATTCAACCTTTACATCAGCAGAACATGTATTCCACTATACTGCTTTCAATCCTTAATCCCATTCCTGTTTTTTAAACCCATATGAGACTGAATCAAGTGGTGAAATTCTCTGAACAGCTGGAGATACACATACTGAATTTCACCCCCTAACGTATAGTCAAACTGACAGAGAATAAAAAACCAACCACAAACCCAAACCAGATACCGTTCAGGGAAAAGCTTCTCAAGACTAGCAACATTTCAGAATGTGTGAGATGCTTTCCTACATCATCTGGGACTCCACAGCCTTATCATCTGGCTCTACTGAAGCTATTGCCATTTTTGTCTCTGCTAAATTAAGTTTACCTGTCTGGAGTTGTTCTTGCTGAAGATCTGATTGTTCTACTTGGTGAGGCTGATTGGAGAAACTCTGGCTGTAACTGGCCTGGTACTGATTTTGCTGCTTAAGGGTTTCTGGCTCATTAACAGGAGGAACAGGTGCATTCATGTTGAATACCTATAATATTACAAAAAACAGCTCTTGTACAATTAATTTTTTACAATTTCTCATTGCATCATGTGAAGAAGTATGCAAGTCTAAGATGCGTGAGTAACCAAAGACTGTTTTATGGAATTGCATTGCCGATTTCAGTGTTCATACAGCAACAAAAGGAACAACTACTGAAACAAAGGGACTCAAGTGTAAATTTACTACTTACTGTTTGCATGGATTGGAATGGAGCTGCATTAACATTGATTCCACTGCTGTGCAAAGGTTTGCTAGATCCAGCTGGGAACACCTGCGGCTGAGATGCAGTAGGAAGCGAGGATGATGATGGGGTCTGGTCTGCGTTCAGTGACATTGAAGCCTAGTAAATTAAAATAAACAACTTCAGCATTATTTGAATAATATAAAAAACTAAGCTTCACCAAAAAAGAAAAGGGGGGGGCAACACCTCAGGTTCACCTCAACAAATGACTATTTTCTACTTCAGCTCAACAGCCTCAGTCACAATGGTATAATGGAAGAGGACAAACCTAGCAGTCTTCTCCCTTGTTAACTTGAAACACGACTAGAAAGAGCTACAGAGGCCAATGAACAAGTTTCTGGGCTCAGTGCTAGCCAGTGCACTTAATGTTTCCTAAGCCAACAACACTGATGCTTATATTCTGACCTTGGCATGTTTCCTTTAACTGAACAGACAATCTATTAAGTTGAAAGTCTTACTGCAAAGTACTTACTGGTCAAAGATAGGCTCAAAATTGTGACATTAAACTCAACTGAAGCGGCCCTATTAATAGTTAACCAAAAATTACAAAATTTTATTTACAAAGAAACACAGACTAACATTTTATCACACATGCAGAGTTCTTTTCCCCCCTGTGAATTCTGACTTGCCTGAATCTGGTCAATAGATTCTTTCTGTGGCCGTTGCTCTGTTGTGTGAGAAGGCTGATACATGGGTTGGGAGGCTGTGTATCCCTCACTTGTAGAAGAAACCAAGGGAACCTGACAAATAAAATCCCAAAGCCCCCAGAAGTCAGCTGAAGCTCACACACAATTTTATTAAAAATAAAAAAAACCAGTATCTGAGAACTGTGGAATGAATGGCACTACTGAAAGTCTGCATTCTAGCAAATCTTTACAACCATTAAAATTAGGTACTTTTAAACAAGTAGACATCTTGATATATATTCTAACATGCCACACTATGCACCTCATGCCAGATCAATGAAGTAGTGCTGGTTTCCAGTGGACTACATATGCTAATTTTACAACCTTTGCCCCTCTACCCAGTCCAGTAACAACTCTAGCAAAAAAAGCATAGGACTTTGCATTTAAGGCTACTGGGAATATTAAGAGGCAACTGGTAACAGCTGATGGGTGTGTTCACACCACCTTGTTGAAAATTAAAAGGAACTAAGTGAGTTTAGCCACTGATTGCAAGTTCCCCGAGGGAATTATTGGCAGCACTGGCTGAGGTAGGGAAAATAATAATAAAAAAATAATCCACTGGAGTAAGGCAGACATCATTTAACAGTAAAATAAACCTAGTGCAGAGAGAAGTCTCATGAGTAATTATTCTACACCAACAAACCTGCTGAGAGTACTAGCACTTGAGCAGGTACATACTAAACTTTAAAAAAGTCCTATTTATGTACGAGTGACTTAAAACTTGCAGATCTAATCTGGATAAAGTAAGCAATTTATAGTACCAATACTCTGAGATATGCAATCTATCTAGGCTTTTCTTTTGGTTTTCAAACATCTACAGCGATCAGATTCAGTACTTGAGACCAGCAGAGTCCTCCTGGGATGCCACACACGATCAATACAAAATCCCAAAGTTTTTTTATCAGTAGACAATTCAGTAAGAAACTGATACATCTTAATGAAAAGGTGAAAACGTATACATTTGCACAAGCAAGTTTAAGAATTTGTACTTCAATTGAAATCTTGGGAAAAGTCAAATGAAAACAGCACTCGAACTCTTTCTAACTGCTTTACAGCTCCAGCACTAAAAGATTATCCAAACAAGCAACCATGACTAATCCTTAAGAGTCAAGACCAACAACACAAACTATATAGTTAATCCATTAAAATCTATCTGTGGTCTGATGCCCACTTGAACAGATCCAGACTTCAACAGAATTATTCTGCTTTGGCACTTCTGCCACAAATAAGCATGTAAAGGGCAAGCTGCTTCTATCTAAATTTTAATTTTTACTACATTTCTTAACATGAAAGTGAACACTATTAGGCAAAGATTGACATATTAAATTATTAGTCCATCCTGAACAGAATGCACAGAGAAACCTCAAGTTCAACTGCGGTATCACAGCAGGACTACAAAGAGCAACATTCCGAGTCCTTCCTCTCAGTCATGAAAAAACCACATGAAATTCAACACTGTCACATGAGAAACAAATTTTAAATGATGGCAGCATAACACACGGGCACATGGAAGTAACTGGTGAAAGGAAAAATCACATCCACACATTGAATTTCAAGACTGACTGAGGTGAGCTCCACAGATTTGAAGAGCTAGTAACTGCTGAGGAGTCCACACTAGGCCACTGGAAGAAGCAGTGCAAACTGCAACTGCTTCTTCCCTTCAGCTTAAGAGGTCTCTAATTAGAAATGCAGTTTCCTCAATAAAATTGTATGTCAACCTTGAACCTGACAGGTTTTTAACAGGGTAATGCTTGATAAGACTCTGTTACAGAAAATATGTGGTGTCAGCATAGCTTAAAACATGCATATAGTAATGCTTATAATAATGGGGTTAACACATGATCCAGACCTCCAGCTTTTTCTTTGAGTCTCTTACATAGTTAGGAATTAAATCCTATTATAACACAAATCAAGACTAAATAAATTTAAAATCCAAAACATAATTTACTGAATGTGTTACCTGCGTAGCTTCTGGTTGCACAGGAACTTGATTAGGCTGGGCAAGTCTTGACTCAGCATGAACTGAAGTAGAATAATTTCACTTATTACACAGTACAATCGAAGCTTTTACAGAACAGTATTACCATCTTTAACCTAATTCAGTTTTTTGAAAGCTCATCACCATAAAGATGATTACACCTTTGGTGTGGCAAAGCTATACTCAAACAGCCAGCTACCATTTCCATGGAAAGTATGGGTTTTTTTCTAGTTGTTCAAAATAATCCACCAGTTTCAGAAAGGCTAAGCAAAACTCTATCTTGTCTATCTTTAAAATTTTAAAGTGTTCCACACTTCCAGGCAAAATCTTGGAAGCAAGTGAGAACTGGAAGTCTACGTGTACAGTACACTTCAGAAATACAATCACAACTCTGAGAAAAACTCACTTTAACAGTACTGTATTATCACTTGTGATCATCCCTTTACTATGTAGCACTAACTGAAGCATTTTCTAATTCACATTTGCAGGCCTCCTCAATATTTATCTTTAGGATTTACCATTACAAACCTGGAGGGCAAACCATTTGTGGTAAGTCCAAATTCTGTGCTGGATTCATGGGCTGTGCAGATACAATAGCAGGATCAAGTGTTTGGTTCTCAAACTCCAGCATGGAGTCCTGGGGAAATTAAAACAACAATAAAATTTAATTTACTGTATTTTAAAATATTAACATTCAGAGTACAGAAATGTCCAGGTCACAATAAAGGTGCCTTAGTCCAGAGTTATACAATTGCTGGTTTTACCCTTCATTTTAGATCAATTAAGATACTAAAAATTCCAAAATGTATTTATCACAACAAAAATTCACTTCATGTACACAAATTACAGCCTATCTGGGAGAAAAAAAAAAGCTAACTGGAGGGAGATTTTAACAGCCAGACGGCATAGACAGTCATCTGTTCTTTACCCTAAATTAGCATTTTGTAGGAAGAAACAAAAAAGGAACAGAAGTAGTGTATGTCTCATTTGTTCCCAAGGTGTCTACTTTGTGGAGGAGAAGGAGAGGCTTTTTCTCATGTGTTCTGTTACCACCCAATGCATTTCTAGTTGTTCCTACTTTAGAGGTTAAGAGTGCCTTCAAGAGGTTAAAAGAGAGCCTTCAAGAAGCAACCCAGGAAATAATTCTCATGTTGTAGACTGTTTTCCTAACACAAAATTTAGAGCTAGCTTATAGAACGGATATTTTACAGCTGATCTCACTTCAGCAGAATACATTGTGGCACCTAGTGACACACAACTTTCTGCCTTCTCTGTAGATTTAGTACAAACAATGACTGAAAAGCTAAACATTCTAACTGTACTTTGACTGCAATACTGGTTTGTGGGCTTGGATAAAATCTTGCCATACAGCACTATACAGTTTGCAAGACCACTTTATCTTCCAAATGAACTACAGCAGACTAAATCATGACTAACATCCAGGAAGTGCTTTTCTGTCTCTTTGGCTCTAGCTTCACAGTAGGGTGGGGTGATCATACCTGCATGAAGTTATACGGGCCCTGCATCTGCGCCATAAGGTCCTGTACTCGCTGTCTTCTAACAAGAGGATCTGCTTGAGCCACCGTAGTGAGTGTGTGAGGTTCAGGAACTGGAGGAGACGTAGCTTGTGTCTGTTGCTGCAGTGAATTTACAACCTATCAGAAAACAAGCAACCGATTGACATTTTAGTTGAAACCTATGGCTATTACCTAATTAATTATGGATCTAATTACTACAGTCTTCTTGAAGAAAAATACCACATCCTCCTAAAGTCATGCCAATATTGGTAGCCAGCTACTGATCTGAGCACTTCACAGGATTAGGCAGCTCAGACTGCTCTATTTAATTTCCATCTCCTCTATTCCCCATTAGGAAGAGTGCTAACAAAAAAATCTGTTCAGTACTAGAGGGATTTTTTTTTTTTAGAACTGGATTTGAGGTGCAAATGACAGCAATTTATCCACATTTTGAAATTTAGAGAAAGTTAGGGAAGATGAGTAAGTTTCATAAATATGCACAGATGGAGGACAATTAATTTTCTCACACCTTTTTTGTAAGGTAAGTAGAGTCAGAATTTACAGGTCATTCTCCTGAGTTTGAAATTTTAAATTTTCATAGACACACCTAGACCTGAGTTCTCAAGTGTTATCCTAGCTAGCTGACTTACGGTCTCAGAACAGCAGGCAGCACTGCATGATGAAAAAGTTGCAAGACAGCACTGTAGGGGGGACACCAGCAGCACAACTCATAGCAGGCAAGAAAGCTCAGATTTAACTGGACATATTCCAATATGGCACACACAAAGGTGCAACAGTGACATGCTTTCAAATACCACCTTATCAAAGACAGCAGAGCAACCACGAAGGCTGAACATAAGAATCTAAGAACATCCATCACCAAACAGCTTGAAAAACTTATTTACAAGTATGTCAAGCTGCACAAAGTAACACTTTCACGTTCCTAACCAGTTTTGCTCTTTAGGCAACTCCCACAATACAGAAGTACCATTTTCAATTCACATTTATGCCAACAGTCATGCTCTAAAAAGATAATTGTCAATAACCTACAACTTCTTCTAATCCCATGAGTTTAAATATTAATAATCTTTCAGATAAACAGGTAAGCCTTGAACGTACAGTTCCACAGGATGTAAGTTAGTATACATGCACCTGAAAGTTCAATGCATTTATGTAAAAGATCTGGTTTCTTACTAGAATTGCAGAAGACACATTTTTTGTACAGCAGCAATGACAAGTGACAAACAGCCCTATTTTAGACAATCAGAGGTATGAACTTTAACCTTGAACTCCTGCTATCCACCCTCAAAACCTCAACAATTTTTTTTTTCTTCACACTTCTCGAAGAAGTCTAAGGCCTCTTTCAGTATGCCTACTCTTGGTCAGATTTACAAACACTGTGACATTCTGCACATGCAATTGCCTCGCAAACTCCAGTGACTTTTTCCATGGCCAAAACCCTAGCTATCTGAAATAGAAAATTAAGAAATAAGAAATCTCTAAAAAAAGCTAAAACCAACCACAACCCACATTCCTCTTCAAGATTTATTTCAGACCCAAATCTCTACTATTAGCCATCCAAAAAAACCCACAAAAACCCAAAAGTTACCCTAAGGCTTTCTACGCTGGAAAACAAGCACAACTCCTGTGCTTTATTAGCACACAATCCCTAAACTTCCAAACTTCACATTATGGGCTGTTTTCAAATTGAGAATGAAGCTTCTTTAGTGGAATTATTTTCCCAATGTTAAGAGCACAAACATAACCTCTTTCTCACAGATTACATAGTTTCAAAAGGAAAACACAGCAACTACCCATCTCCTGCATAATTATTACCAAAAATGTTCTCAAGTATTTGAGTACTGTCATTCAACTTAAGAAGTCCAAGTACTCATAACAATTCAGTTTCTTCAAGAAAAATCCAAATTGATGGAATAAAGAACACAGAACAAGGATAAAAATGTATCAGACATTTTTCTTCTTTGTATATAGTACAGTACTAACTTCAGATGGTGCTTAAGATTTTACATTGCATTTTTCAAACCTCTTTTTAATGCCAAAAGGAACTGTTTATGGCCTAGTCCTGTAGTCTTACTATCACTACCAGGTACTTTGACCTATTATAATAGCATGAATCTACAAAAAAAAATTCCAGTTTTGTGTTTTGAGTTGCCAATGGACAAGATGTAGTTTAAAAGTCCACAGAGCTTTCTAACAAACATTTTTCAAAAAGCAAATTATTACCTAAACATACATTGCCATTCATCTTGGAAGCACAGAAGCAAAGTCAAACTTTTCTTTTAGGAGGGTGGACACTCTCTGTAGAACAGTATTTGACCCAAGCTGCATGCTCACCTTCTGACACCCTACCACTTGATCTTCTCAGAAGGCAGAGCTGCCCAGATACAATCAGAGGAGAATGACAGAGTAGAGAAGGCCAGAGGGCAAAGGAGGAGGAAAGGTAAAACCAGAAGCTTGAGACCAGAAACCAAACAGAATGAACTTGTATTCTGGCAGCCATGGAACAGTGTTTCCAGTTCTACAAAAAATACACACATATCCATCCATCCATCCAAAGATCCATATTCTAAGTCTAAGAGAACTTTGCATACAGGAAGATTCAGATGTTCACTACAAAGGAAAGCAATTAAAATCAAATAAAACTCCTTCAACAACAAAACCTGCCAGAAATCCAAAACACCAACCAAGAAAACCCTCAGAAACAAAACCCCCACTATTACCAATAAAGGACATCTTCACCAAAATTAAAACAAAGTTGAAATGCAAATGCAGTTTAAGATTTACAAGCAAATTCTTCAGTTTGAAGCTTAAGGAAGGCCCATACAGAAATGCTATTGTAAGACACCACCACTTCTACCGTGCCACAGAAATCTTGCATTTATCACATCTGTTTGAGGGTTACTGAAAAGAGATGAGTTTGTGATAGCCTTCCTCTTCATATGCTGTTATGGAAGTCTTCCACATAAATGTTCACTTTCATAATACTATCAGATTCCAAAATTAACAGCTATCATTAGCAGCTCTTACTATGCTTATGTCACAGTCACCTTGAACTGAACAGCATGAAGACTCAATACAATGTGCATCATCATCTTCCCTAAGGACAATTCGGTTGCATTCCCAGGAGAAATAAGAATTTTTTGTCACAGCAAGAACAGCGATAGTCTTTCCGAAGACTGTATATGTTCTTTGTATTGTTCTATGAAAACAAGGCTGAATCCAGATTTAGCTGACTAGTAGAGACATGTTGAGTATCAGGAGCTTTGGAAATCTGCCTTATACAAAAATACAACCTGAATTCTTTTACCATACTAGTACAGTTACTCTATGCTCAGTGATATGGTTTAGTAGAGGACAGGTATGGTTAGACTCAATGATCTCAAAGATCTTTTCCAACCTAGTGATTCTGTGATTCTATTATTATTATTTCCATGAGGAAGCACCTGAGTTTTCAGCCATGCAGACCAGCCTTACAGCTTAAGAGCAGAGGGAAGCACAACAGGCTTCAGTCATAAGTACCCTTCCCATACTCTCATGTCTTCATCCGTACTATTCCTTTTAAGAACTAGAGACCTGAACTCTAGGTTGCTCTGGGCACCTGGTATAAACAGATGCAATTTGGGCGTATGATTGAAACCAATCACGCTTTAACACCTAAAAAATACTGTGCAATGAAGATATACCAATCAAGCATGACTTTAATGTGTGACTTTGTAGGACTTCTTTGGCTCTTAAAATTTTTTTTTTTTTAAGGCAATGGGGTATACTATGACACGATACTATCAAAACCAATCCCATGTATGGCAAAGTTGAGTTAATTATAGAAGCCTTACACCTGTCCTAAGTACCATTAAATCTCTTAGTGGTGTTCAACACTAAGATAGGAATTTCAGCCAGACTTAATGTAGGAATCCGGCAGATTAGATAATCATATCAAAATAGCTCCTCTCACCAATTAAAAGTGGTGACCACTTACTACACTACTACACTTAACTGAGCCTGAAAACCCCAGGAAGAGTCTAAAAAATTGACCACTGGTAGTCTGATGTTACAGAAGGCTACATTAAATCAAAAATTCTGTCTCCAGCATCTGAGAGATGCTGCTTATACCTGTTCATAACAGATGGATACAACCCAAGTTCCAACACATCAAACATTTGAACAACTCCACGTGAACTGTCCTTTCCAGTGTGTGAGGAACAAATTCTACTGTAATAAAATGATGGACTTCTATATGTAGAGTGTAAATTACTGAACTGGGAATGGATCCCAACAGCAGCATACCACAAATATCACAGGTGAACAACCATTTAACTGCTAAGTAGTAACACCTTAAACACTTAAACTACAGCTCTTGAAAGCAGAGAGGTACAGGCAGGCGTATTGTAAAAGCAAGGTATGTACATGTGCAATCTGGCGTTGAGGTATTCATTTTCAGTTCCCTCTCCGTGGAACTGTGCCATGAAATGCACAACTAAGCCATGCTGCCAGCAGCTGTGCAGATAAACTTAACTTCTACATTTGCAGCAAAGATCTCTTAAAGAAAAAAAGCAATCTTAAAAAAAATCTTATCTCTTTAAGCCTAAGACTTTAAAGTCCCCTTTTCCCAAGCAAGCCACTATTGAACAATGCAAGTTCTCCCCAAATTTAGCTAGACTGCGTAGTTTTTTTATTTTGGTATTCTTGAGCTAAAAATGTAATTGAAGACTGAGTAGGGAGTCCAAGCCTGCTTAAAAATATGTATTTATATGTACGTATTGAGGGAGAAGGGATGCAACGCTAAAACCTATGAGTTGTCAGACAGCGGAAACAGGGATTGCAATTTTACCTGCAGTACACAAGATCTTACCTCAACCGTTTCAACTGTCCACTCATCTACCTGTTCCTTCTCACTACTGCTGAACTGAGTCTCTGCCATGAATTGTCTGTTTACATACTAAAATAAAAATAAGAAAGGGTATGAAAGTAAAAGTAAGTGACATTAAAGCTATACAAAATGTCAGTCTTTCCAGTGAGTAATACCTCAGTTGATTCAACTTCAGTTGGTTCAGTAAATTCTTCTGCTGGATCAGGTTCTGCAAGAAAAACATACCATTTACATGAAACCAAAACCCAAACAGAAAACATGTTACAGACCTAGAAGATACAAAGTTAAATGAAAAAATATCCTCCAATAAAAAAAAAATTTTGATGAAGTGGTGTTAATTTATCAATCCAAAGCGACAAGACAGAACAATCTCAACAAATACACTACTCAAAGAGGATCTTCATATTCTTACCAGCTTCTGCTACAGTGTCTTCTACTGCAGGTGTGGGTGCTGCCTCTTCTTCCTCACATAGTCCATTCTGATGGTTATGGGTGCTGTCAAAGTAACTAGTTTGAAGAATACGTTCAACAATCTCCTTCAGTGCTTTATCTAGGAAAATGGAAGAAAGTTAAAGATTAACTGTAACTCAATCCTAATCATCTTTTCCTTCCTTCCCTAAGATCCCACATAAATTTTATTACTCTCTTGCTCAGATGTTGCTGCCTTGAGTAATCCACAGACACTACCATTACAGAATTTCTTCTCCTACTAGGTCATATTGAATAAAACAATACATAATTAAGTTCTGTTTAGAAAAATCTTAAGGGCAAGGATAACAGAAGTATATAATACTCTTCAAAAGATTTGTAAACCCTTCAAAAATAGGTAAAATGTATGAATTTAATTATAATACTTTTACTCCTACTATTTAAAAAAGTTCAGGCTGCTTAGTTTTCAGTCTGCAAAGTTTTAGGTTTTAACTGTAACTGATTTTCTAATTGAAAAACCTTACTGCATCTCAAATTTCTTACAAAACAACTGCCAGTACAAACACATTTGCACAGGTACCACCTTCATGAACATTCTTCCCCTAGGGTGAAGTGGCTCAGAAGAGCCTCTGTAAACAAAACAAGCACAAGCTTGCACTTAGTGCCTCAGGTGAATGCTTGGTGTCTTAACCCAAAACCAATCAGACACATCTGCAAGGCAGCATTACTGAACATCCATGCCAACAAAAACCAAAACCAACTCAAGATGAAAGATTCACGAGGCATGTCTGGCAAGTGATGATCACTGTATGAATTAATACATTACATGCAGGAGAGCACAGAAATACATTAACATTCATCCCTACGACAAGACAAAGCAAACCATCAGTGGCTGCCAATGACATCACTACAAGTGCACCCTGAGATCCAGATACTGGATGAAGTTGGGCTGGGTATTTTAAGAGAATGACAAGGTCTCAAAGGAGCATGCATCAGCTCTCTCCTGAAAACTATACCCATACTTTCTTCCTTTTCTACCTCTTCAAAAAAATGTGGTACTAATCTTTGGACTCTCACAAAAACCTAACATTACAACCATTTCAGACTTTAGTTCTTGTAGAACAAATAGTAATTAAAAAGTATTAGCTTGGCACCTCTTTAAAAAAATTATTTTAACAATACATATATATAAACAAGGAAAATCTTATTACCATTAAAGCCAGAATATCCTACAGCAGGTTAGATAGCAATTGAAATACTATCATTCCCCTTTCTATGAATAGGACACAAAACTCTTTCAACAGCTCAGTATTAATGTAATTAGATATATGTAAGATAATTAAAATTTATTTTAAAAACGGCAAGTTGTTAGCCATTTTACCTATGAAAAACACTTCTACTGATTTCCATTGTAAGATACTTCCTTGTTCACACACACATTTCCAGAAAAAAAAGTGCTGAAATCGCAGGAAGGCACTAAGCTTAAATACTGAGTAACGTTGCATCAGTAATAAAACCAACCAACCAAAAAAACTACAAATCAAAACCCACCCCACAGTAAGTGCACACTTCAGTAAGGTATTCTCTTACAGTCCTGCTAAGGTCTGAAAAAAAGTACCTACTCTAAACATCTGGAAGATAATCAACTGCCAAAGTTCCAGTGCAAACTCAGTGTCCTATCTCTTAATACAGAGATTATACTTACAGGTTGTTCCACAAACAGGTTTTTCCTTCCCTTCTAATAAGTCCCACAGGTGAACAGATGCTTGTTCATACTGCTCATTCAACCTTAAAAAAAAAAAAAGAATTAATGGAGTTAAATTTCTTACCAAGCCTTTAAATTACCACAGTAGAAAAAATACAGCCTAAACTGACTGGCAATTAAAAAGAAAGTACTTCAATGTAAGCCTACCTCATGTTCATGTCTCTTTCAGGGTAAACTAGTTTGTAGAACTCATCCAGCATTGTCAGTTCCTCCTCTGTCAGCACTGGCACTCCATTTGATCCTTGTTTTAAGTCATTGCGCACTTCATCATCACCCAACTTGTCCAAAATGAACTGTAGCTCTAGCACAGTCTTTAAACGTTTCTGCTCAGCTTCTTCTCGCATCAGCTGCTCCCTGCGAGCTGTCTTTTTTATCGTTTTCTGGATCTGTTTAAAATTAAGAGAAATTTTCAATTGCTGAAACTTGGATTCTGTAGCAAACTCTGGGGAAAAAAGTTAGATTTTACATGTCTTTTACTGATAAGTAGAACGATGTTGGTGTTGAACTGCTGAGTCGGATTTAAACAAGATTCTTGAACATGAGGCCCACAGACACTGAAGGGAATGGGAACACATCTACTCTAAAATTCTCAGTTGGAGGATCACAGATGCCATAAGAGAACAGATGATAGATAATAATCAGCCTTGTACTCTATATAGTACCTTCTACAACTGCCGTCATAATAGTGGTCTAAATCTATCACTAGTCTTAGCCTACAGGACACTTCTCCCATTCTTGTTCTTAACCCAATCACGTAGCATCCAAAATTCAGCTTGCTCACTGTATAACTATACAAAGCTTTAATCATCTTCCACAAAAAAACCAAAATGTAGCTCGTGACAGAAACTTTCTCCCTCTGAAGCATCTAAACTTCTTTTCTCAAAATCAAAGACTTATCTTAAAATCAACTATATGAAAACTAGCTCAAATCAGGAAAGAGAGCAACAGAGTTTGGAAGCAGAGTACCAACTTATTACTCCTGGATTTACTCGCTTCTTTTAGTGGTCAGATGACCAGGGAAATATTTCAGGACAAACTTTTCAGAAGAATAACACTCTTCACACATTCCATAAACATACATGGAACCCTGATGCAAGAAAAGCAAAGAAATGGCTTGGCTTAGAGGCTCATACATTTACAAACATATCAATGCAGAAAGTGATTTATAATGTGGGGATGCTGATGCCCTTCAAATTATCAGTCTGTTCACGAACTAAGTAACTCTGGTTAGACCAGTCTGCTGCACTAACATTAACTACATAATAAATTGTACCGACGCTGCTGCTCTTTCCATATGTCAATGACTCTACCCGTGTTATGCTTCTAAGTATCTAAAGGGTGGCTGTCAAGAGGAAAGGGCCACTCTCTTCAGTGGTTCACAGCGACAGGACACGAGGCAATGGGCACAAACTGGAACTCAAGAAGTTCCATCTGATGCGAGCAAAAACTTCTTTACTCTTAGGGTGCCAGAGCACTGGGACAGGCTGCCCAGGGAGGCTGTGGGGCCTCCTTCTCTGGAGATATTCAAAACCCATCCACACGTGGTTCTGTGCAGGCTGCTCCAGGTGATCACACTTTAGCAGGGGAGGTTAGATTAGATTATGTCCAGAGTTCACTTCCAACCCCTGCCATTCTGAGATTCTGTGATTACTGCATTTTAAATCTTCCAGTCCTGTAGAATGGAAGCTTTCAGCTTGCAACAGAATTAATTGTTCCTTGCAATGATACTGCAGAGGTCTAAAGCATGTGTTTTTGTTTGCAGCTCTCAGCACAAAGAAATAAAAGTTCACAGAACTCGAACTGCCTATTAATTTTACAACTTACTCTTGATTACACTGTTACTGTGGGTTGGTGTTTTTTCAGGAATGTAGAAGATTATCTGCTTTACTAGTATTCAGTTAACTTATTCTTTACAAAATTATTCTTGTCCCATGCTGCCATTTCAGACTGTACCTGCAATTAACAAGACTGCAAGAATCTTGAAGAAGCAACTGGTATGCTTTCCATTGCTGAGACTTCATATGCTATGGAAGCATAATGAAACAAAAACCCTCAGCCACTTGCCAATGACAAAAGCGGGCCTGTGAAAGCTGCTCTCCTTTAAGAGAATGTTACTATTGCCAGTAACTGGCTGGCTGTAACGCTGTCTGACCTCTTTCTGCAATAACACTGTTTTCAACAGCTCTGTGAGAAAATCACATTATTTTTTGTTCTCAAGTATTTATGTAGTCCATCAGAAAACCTAACACAAACTAGTACACAGAGTAAAAGAAAGCAGCCAAACATACAAGGAATCATGAGCCTTTCATCTCTGTGAATAGATGTGACTACTGCATCTAGTACTAATGAAAGCGGGTTTAAAGCCAAAGTATTTGTTATTGCAGTTGATAGCCCATGTTGCACCACTTACTCTCTACTTACATCTTGGCTCAGAGCCATGAAACTCCTCTGCAATTCTTTAGCAAATTCCAGATTATTTGTCACTTCCTGGTATTTTGACACTGCATCCTTAAAAAAAACAAAAACCACAAAACACAAAAGTAAATCATCATAAATAAACCAAAATGCATTTCCAACAAAAAAAATCCCACATTTTTAGTTCCCCAATGATATGTAGCATCCCTGAATGGGACTGCCTACAATAGTTAAGTCAAATTTTCATTTTCACTGGGCAAAATATTGAGAAGACCTGCGTATGTCTCCAAGGTCTCTAGTTTCTTAAATAAATATGCTAAAGCATATGTATAGATATGCTCATGTTCAGGATATATTAGTTTAATGTTTGGCTTTAGCCAGTTTCTGACAAAAACTAAATGGAAGGCCAGGGGGGTGGGGGAGAAGAGTAATCTAGCGATTCAAAACTGCTCAAGAGAGTAAGGTTTGATAGTTCGTGCACTATGATCTTTAGTCAGAGCCAAAATCATAAGACTACACAGAGCAGAATGTTCCCTTCTCCAGAAATCTGTATTACCTGCTACTGTCTTAAATATAATACTCTCATTTGCACTAAAGCAATCCAAGCTCCTCAACCCACTTTGTAGTGTTGAGAAAGTATAGAGAGTCAACTCAGGGAAAAAAAAATACAGCCAGGACAGTTACATTCCTGTTATGACAAAATTAGTAACGGGTATGTTCTTGCTAAGAACAACTGGGCCAAAGAAAAAGTAGGGCCCTGCTCTCTTTGAAAAGCAAGGAACATGAAATGCTTATTTTTCTTAAGGATTGCCATTTGTAACATAGCCAACTAAGAAACTTATACCTGCACACATATTGCATATTACCCATATACATTAGGTGATTTACAAAAGTCATCATTCTTAGCCGATTTGTAGAAGCAGAACACGTAAGTGAAAAAAATTTTTGGTATTTCTCCACACCAAAAAAAGAGTCTATCTTTTATGAAGACTGTTACGTCAGGTTGCAGTCTTCATAAAAGCTTAATTCATGAGCTTCCCTCCTCAATACGAAGTTTCAGTTATCTTCCTTGCTCATCACCTGAGAAAACTTCTCACGGTTTATTTTTACAATGTCATTAAAAAAACCATAGATCTGTGACATTTCAGTTAGAACAGAAGAACCAAAGTGAAGACTACACAGATGTAAAGATCACATGGATCATGGGAAGCAGCTAATTCATGAACAGCTTCAATAGTTGCAGGGTACATTCTGCCCACCACCCCCCTTTGTGTTAAAAACAATAAAAATTATTTTGCTGAGCATATGGTAATCTCTTAAGTGTCAGTATGTATCTTTGCATGCTACAACCACATTTGAAACTTGCTTCGTATTTATTACTGGAACACTAGTGTTCAGTCAAGCTCTACAATAACCTACTTTCAGAACTTGTGACAACATGGAGAAGCAGCACACATACGCCAAGTCCAGCTTCTCCAGAGCCATCTCATCTGTTGAGCTGAAAGCTGTCATACACACATGGACGCAGCTTATTTTTAGAGCCCTTCTGGACTTGATCTAAGCTACATGTCTAACTAGACCACACAATATTTACAAGCTACCACCAAGTGATTTAAGCTCCTGAACTTCTCCCTGGGCACATTTTCTGCAAAGGAAAGGATGACATCCAGAGAAAAATCAAGGTATCATTTAGCCTTTTCAACAGTCCTAAGTTGTAACATACACCAATTTTCACTACAGCTTATTTACAACCTAACCTAAACAAGTATAAAGCATTACAACACGTTCCTCTACCTATTCTTTCAGTTGCTGATAAACAGAAAAATTGAGTTGTTCTAGGCAATAAAAAAAACCTGATGTAGTCAGAAAAATTTAGCTTCTAAGGGGAAAGGAAAAGTGAGATCCGATTAGTTGTGTTTTTTTCTTTTTACCAGTTGATCTTGATTCAGACGTTCTCCCTTGTTCATTCGTTCCTGGTAATCATCAAGTTTGCTCTGAAAAGAAAAGAAAATGGGATTATGAGTCATCAATGTCAAGTTACAACTTTTTCATATTTGTGCTAAAAAAACCCCACTAGACACAGACACATTACACAAGCTTATGACTGTTATGCAGAAGTAGTACCCAAGAAAAATTGTCTTAAATTAAAAAAAACCCAAACCAAATACTTTCCCAAAAGACAAATACTTTATGTTACTGGGCTATCACAATACATCTTTGCAACTAGTCTTAATTTCTGAGGAAATAAACGTTCTTCCTAATGGGAAGAGTACTCTCAATGCATGTTTCCCTCAGTCCAAACAGAGCTGAACTCAGTTCTGAGTCAGTTTTTTATTGCTGTATCACTACAATACCAAAACCATGAGTGCAAAAAACCCCCCCAAACCAAAACAACTTACTTTCAGTGCTAACTAATAAGATTCAGAACTGCTATTCTTTGCATTTGCATCAGTTAAGGTAGTTTTGAAGAATTTAGAAGTTTCCCATTCTTTGTGAAAGAATGCCCAACAGCACAATTCATATTAACAGCTCTAAAATACTTTTGTTCAAGAGCATTCAGATCTCTTTGTTAAGGGGATAAACTCAAAAAGGAATCCTTAGGTAAATTTCCAGTAGGATTAGATCTTTAACTTGCTAAAATAGAAAACTATGCAAAAACGCTGGTATTAAGCAAAAGCAGGTAAAACTTATGTGTGCCAGAATCATAGAATCATAGGAGTTGGAAGGGACATCGAGAGATCATCGGGTCCAACCCCCCTGCCAAAGCAGCTCCCTAGCTCATATTGCATAGATAGGCGTCCAGACGAGTCTTGAATATCTCCAGAGATGGAGACTCCACCACCTCCCTGGGCAGCCTGTCCCAGTGCTCTGTCACCCTCACTGTGTAAAAGTTCTTCCGCATGTTGGTGAGGAACTTCCTATGCTCCAATTTGCAGCCATTGCCCCTTGTCCTATCTCCACAGACCACTGAAAAGGGGCTGGCCATTTCCCCCTGCATCCCATACTTCAGATATTTATAAACATTAATTAGGTCCCCCCTCAGTCTTCTCTTCTCCAGGCTGAACAGCCCCAGCTCACTCAGCCTTTCCTCATACGGAAGATGTTCCAGGCCCTTAATCATCTTTGTAGCCCTTCTCTGGACTCTCTCAAGGAGATCCCTGTCTTTTTTATACCAGGGAGCCCAGAACTGGACACAATACTCCAGGTGGGGCCTGACCAGAGCAGAGTAGAGGGGGAGGATCACCTCCTTAGACCTGCTGGCCACACTCCTCCTGATGCATTCCAGGATCCCATTGGCTCTCTTAGCCACCAGGGCACACTGCTGGCTCATGGCCAACCTGTCATCAACCAGGACTCCCAGGTCCTTCTTCACAGAGCTCCTCTCCAGCAGGTCATCCCCCAGCCTGTACTGATACTCACTATTAAGATCAAATTTTTCACCATTTTTATATTGACATAGGCTTGTATTTTTTAATGAAAATTGCCTAGTCTTAATTCAAAGACAGACATTAAAATAAATCCTTAATTATCTTCCCAACCTAGCACAGCAAAATGAAAAGGAGAGCTAACAGAAACACTTTCTTTTGAATGTATAATTGAAACCCTGATGCAACCACTGTTTCAGAGGTTTTACTTCCAACAGTGTGACAGGCCTTTTTTGGTGGTGGAGGTCGTTGGTTTTTCACTAAGTTCATTTCAGGATATCTCAGTTAAAATAGTTCACTGATGTTTTTCTAGCTAATTCAACTTCAGTGCTTCCAGACCTTCTGGAAAGATCAAAGTCTCTGAAACAATTTAACAAAAAAGCTCCTTTTACAAAGCGATGCCCAGCATCACTTACTGAAATACGTAATCACCCTTGAGACTTGGTCCCTTTGATGTCATCCAGCACCACCAGTTTGGGATTTTTTTTTTAAATGCTGTAAGTTAGATGTAACACTTAATTACTTCATCTTTCAGTATATCAGAGCGAGTAATGGCCAAGGCAAAGTCAAAGTAGTAAGAACTTCCTTTCCTGTGCCCCAAATATATGTTACTGGGAATTTCATGCTGAGGACAGGCACTAGTTAGTAATCAAACACAGCCGCCACGGTTGGTAATATATACTAAAAAAAAAACCCAAACAAAAAAATCCACCACCACCACCCGAAGAGCATTTGGCATATTGGGAATCAGCCACAACAGGAAATAAGACCATTTTACTCTTCTTTGTCCTGATTCTAGAATTGAAGATGAAAGATTACATGGGTGGACAATCACAACAGCAGTTTTCGTGATTCAAGAGATGTAGCTGAGCTGTTTAGTCAAAAGGGAGGGTAAACAGCTCAAACACCGCAAAGCTCCAGTACAAAGCCAGCCAGGTTAACCAGCACCTCTGCTGCTTAAATCCTGCAATGAACTGGCTTCGACAGCTTTGCAGAGAAATTTTTAAAAGTTCCTGCTTGCTCAAGCCACTTACTCCCATGCTGCAGATTACAATTCCCTTGGTCACACATGCAATTGTTTGTGAGGCCGCACAGGAAACAGACTGCTAATACGAGCCAGTTTAAATAGTACCTATAAAAATGCATTAAAAAACCCCCAACAATTTCTGTGATGCAGTTTCCCAACACAAAAAACATCAAATAAAACATCAAATTCAAGGAGAACAATACTTCGGTCAACTTTAAGAAAACAAGTATAGCAAAATTAGGCTGCAAAACACTCACATAATCCATTTTGGTGGCTAAGGGTGTAAGGTAGAGAAGAGACACTAAATAACAACAATTGTTTCTGCATAGTTTTTCCATGCCGCCTTACTTCAGCATGGTTGGTATCTTCAGATTAAACTTACTGCAATAACGTATTCAAGAAGTGCACAAGTTTTTCTTAACTGGTCAAATATTCTAAGTCTAATGTATCACAGGTAAAAGAAGGAAATCCCTTTCAGCTGCAATGCAGACACAACCAGTAACATGCTAACACAAAGATTTCAACTGCCAAGTAAGCATCCATATCACCTCTGATACACTGTAAAATCCAAATGCTAAATAACACAAAAAACATTAAGGAAACAAAATACTCTTTACAGTCAACTAACAATAACATAAGAGCAGCATTAGTGCTGTAAAATAACTGCAGTAAAACTCCAGCTTAGCAACCTACTGCAGTGTCTGCAAGAAGTGAAGATTTTCTGAATTTCACCCCCCATCCTTACACAACTTTATCCTTACTCATGATGGATATGTATCTTGACACATAAAAGCTAGGCCAGCAGAAAAAGAAAAATAATCAAGTGGCAAAGTAAGCACGTAAATTAAACAGTTAAACAGTTTATGAGTCAGCAGACCCCAGAGTTCTGCAGATAGCAAGCTACCATGCTTCAGCTCTTTTCCCACTGAGATACCTGAAGTATTTTAGAGTTCCCTAGCAGAAAAGCACTACACATAGGCTTATTGGGGGCACAGGGGAAAGGTGGTAATGTTCGTTGTTTAAGCATGCCCTAGATTTTATTTTACTAAGAATCTGAAATTGAGTTACTTTACAATGGTAACATACCTTCCCCCTCACACTCAAGTTCTCATTACCTTCTCTGAATTCCCTCATAAATATCATCCCGAAGTTGGAAAAAAAAAAAAAAGCAGCTACATGACATTAGCTTCGAAAACAATACTGGTTTTAAAAATGCCTGACCACTCAGCTGTGCCATTACAGTCGTTTACAGTGCTATGCTATAAACTGGATCACTGCAATGATCTGATTAAAAATAACCCTTAAAAAAGGGGGCCAGGAGCAGGAGGGAAGCACTATATTTAACCAGATAATTTCAATGGTATGTTTCATACCAGTCATAGTGGTACAAGTGTGTATGACAAGCTGCAAGGTAGAAGGTAACCTCTTCAGCCAGCTAAACTAAGCATTTTGTAATTTTAAATTTCACTATTAGCAAAGAAAAGATGGAAAGGACTTTTTCAAGTCTGTTTACTGAGTTCTCTCAGAAAGTACATGTATTTAAGAGCATCAAGCAATTACAAAAATCTAAAGTTTAAAACAGCTGCACTATACATTTCTCACTCAAGCAAGAGACAAGCTACAAACTGCAAGTTTATTAATCTGTTTTACAGATTACCATTTAGCCTCCACCATCATCTTCATCTTCATTTACCAGTTTAACTTCTCAGCAAAGACTGTTCAGAAATTACAAAAAAAAAAAAGAGTCCTCCCATTTCCTCAGAAAAATACGGAGAAAAAAAAATGATCAAAAGGGTAAAACAAACTGTATCAGGAAACATGGAAGCTCAGAACCTCTTTAAACACCCCACAGTTCTCACATTCACCATCTGGGTGCACTTCCGATTAAACATACACACACCTAACAGAAGTCCCAAGAAGCTGTTCCAGTAATATAATGAAGCATTAGTATCAATAATGCAGAACATAAAACACAGGTCTTCTGCTTAACTGAAAAATTTCTGAAATAACAGTTGTAAATATTCTTGGGGTTCTCCCCCAGAAGTCTGGAAAATTTGACAGTGCAAAAAAAACCCAATACCTGTATTAGTTTTATGCATGATACATACAGGAATGGCTAGGATCAGGACCTACTCACAGAATCCTTCCCAAAGAAACTCAGAACTGATGGGTGTGTGCAATCTTCAAAAATGTAACTTTTAAAATTCATCTGAATTGACTAGAGAAAAAAAACCTGCTTCTTCAGTAATCTGAATTAAGTTAAGCCACAGATGACTGAAAATGCCTTAAAGTTTTGGTGGCTGTACACAGATGTTCTTTCCAAACAGCCATACAGGATTTCCTACAGAAACACTCTGAATCTACAGTTGACTACACAGCAAGACACCTGCATTTTGTTCTATGTATAATTTATGATCAAAAAAAGTTACTTTTACAACAGCAAGTTAATTCTAGTACTGGGTTCTCCCAACACATTTTGAGGACCTTTTTCTGCTAAAAGAAAAATGCATCAACAAAACATCAAAGCAGCATCTAAAAAAACTTAGATAATTAGATCCTTTACAGGTTGTAGGAGTCATCACGTATCTAGTTAACAGAACTTGCTATGAGAAATAATCCCTAGATTAGGGTTATGTACATAAGGGTTATGTCTAACTGCTATCAAAAGAGGTTTCCAAGGAAGATCTGGGGTTTCAATATAGTTTCAAGCAGATTCTACAATTTCTTGGTTTCAAAATCCTGTTTAAACCTCCAAAGGTAAACTTGAAACCAAGCTCCACAAGGACAGCTTCTGGAGTGATAGGCATAAGCTTTGAAGATCATCCATGCAGCCCAAGTAATGGTGCAAAACACTTTTGAGTACCGCTACTGATGGGCAACTTGAAGCATGGTGCTTTCCCGGTATCATTAGCTATACCTACAAAATAGAAAACTGAGCTCAGCTTTTGCTATAGGTTTGTAACTGTTTCCTATGGAAAAATCCAACATTTTATTCAAACAAGTGAGATCAACTTGAAATATCCATCTACTTTTCCAGTGAAAATTCTTGTGCAATAATGACAGAGGCCCTTTGTTAAGTATTAATTTTTCAACCCAGTCAAGCTTACAGTTATTTGGAAATTCAGACAGGCTGATAACACAAGAGCATCTAAAGTTACCAGCTACAGCTAAAATGTGCTATCTTCTTAGCTGTATACACGCAGCTCAAGTCATGTCAAGCAGTTTAAACTAACATGCTTGCTTCCTATTTACAGTTGCCCAACAATAACAATCTTTGTGATCACCTGCCCATACCTCAAACCATTCATCAGCAAATTAAAAGATCGTGTCCCTCTTCCAGAACATTTGGTATCTGCTTTTACATAGCCTACACTGTATTCCAACAATTGAAGGCAAAAATAACTGGGTTTTCTTTCATTCAGCATTGTCTCAAGACAAAAGTTTCCTCCAGAATCAATCGGCTTAATTTGGAAAGGTTTTCCCCTCTAGAAAAACCCCAAAAGCAGAAGGGGCAGGCAGAAGAAAATGCAGGTCTCACCAAAGTATTTCCACCTAAGAAACCTGGAGAGCTAGTAGGAGTCTAACCTCTGACACCCAACAAAAACCTGCAGGAGTTCACGCAGCTTTACAATGAATGAAGCTTGTCAACATAAACTCAAGCCACAGGTCTGAAGGCCTTGGTAGAGAAAGCACCCCTTCAACTACCCCTTCTCATGCACATGCCAGTATCTAGTCATTGAAGAACATAAGAAGAAAAAGGATGGCATTCCAATAATTTCCAAACATGAAGAGAGTACAGACATTTTAAGGCCATGTTTTCACATACCTTTATGACCAGCAGTTCAATTTATTCTAGTCTCTCAACACAAGCAACACTCATTCTTTCAAATAATGAGGTCACTTTTAGGAATAGAAAATGAAAGCGTAACAAATAATGCAGCTATTTCTAGTTTATATAAACTCTGTCAAAACAGTATAGAACTAAGAAATACTATGATTTGAAATTGTGTACCGTATTTTGATGGTCACATAATTTTATCCTGAGTTCAGAAGGAAACATGACACTAATTCACTTCAAAATTTCTCATTTCTTCTGAAGAGTGACCTTTCCTCAACTAAAAAGCTGCACATACCGTTTAAAACCTAAGATGGTACCTCTTACAAAGCAGTTGTTTTTCATCCCTCAAAAGCATGTGTCTAAGTCAAGTGTATTTTTGTATTCGCTCTGAAATACAAAGCTCTCAAAATCATCCCTACTGGCCTCCACTATCAGCTGCTGACAAAGAAAGGATTAAGTGTTCAACTAAGCACAAGTTTTCAGTGATATTTACTGGATTTTTCACCCACTTTTATTTGTGCAGAATCCAATACGATCTTAATTTCTGGATGGTTAGGAAAAAAAAATCCTCATCAAAAGTTTCAAAGCTAAGGAAAATTAATTGTGCACTTAAGTAAATTTATCGAGTAATAAAATAAAAATACTGATGCCCATATGTACAATAAACTTTCTTTTCAGGACCATAAGCACACAATGCTCTCTTTAATAAAGTATGTTGATTTACTAAAGAACTCTTGATCCCCCTCACCAAGGGAGAGGCTCAAGCCTGCAAGTTAGAACTCTGCTTTAATACACCAAGAACAATTTATCTCATGACTTTTACAGTGTTTACACAAGAGTCCTACTTCAGTTAAGTTTTGGAACTTCAGCTTGTTAAGTCAGACAAATCTTTGAACTTTAATTCATCTGTGTGAGAGCATATTTTGCTTTTCTTTTTGAAGACCTGGCTTTTGCCTAGCACTGAGTACCCCAAAAGAGATGCTTTAAGTAATTTTAATGGAAGATCTTCCAAAAGAAGCCTTTTCTAGAAAAGATGCACTCCATCCCCTGTATTTACTTGCTATGACACCACAGTTAGAAAAAGCAGTGACAGCAGCCACAGATACACCAAACAAAACCCCCCCCAAAAAAATTAGGGCCTTCAAGACAGCAGCATCACCAATTGTCACTCTCTGCTGTCACAAGAGCCTCTCACACATCCCTCTAACTCAAGATACTATGAAAGGTGACCAAAACTTTCTTCAAATAGGATAGAATGGCTAAGCCAAGTGTAAATTATTTATTTTTAGAAATAGATAAAAATGCTACTGGAGAGGAAAGCCAACCTGCACATGACTAAAAGCATGCTTATCCTCGTTACTTCAAACTACAGTATTTATCAAAAGACTGTTCACGTAATTTTTGTTTTTTAAAATATACATTTTGAACATCATAGAGAAATATTTTAGAAGATTTCTGTGTATGTTAGATGCAACAATTACTTCAAACTATTTTATTTTATTGAAACAACTGGCAACGTACAGGAAGACGTATTTTCTCACGTTGATGTCCAGCGTCCTTTTGTGTGCACATGTTCCCATGTATTAATGGCAAATTTAAGAGAGGCTTCTTGTCCTATCTGTACATGACAGTATTCAGACAAGGATTAAGAAAAGATCCTCTGATTCTAAAATTTATCTGTAAGTTCCTGCATTGTTTTTTGTTGTTTCATTTTCTAAAAACAGGAAAATCCCACACCCATTTTTTAAGTGGGAAACTACACCATGCACTTATTTACAGGTAAAGCAGTTTTGCAACTCACCTGTACTGCCAATTTTTGCACCTTTGACAAATATAGAGTACTGGTCTGGACTACTAGGAGCCTATTTACTTCTAAAATCAAGAACAGTTTTAGGGCTTCAACGCAGACATAAAATTATTTTTTAGTATCCCTTAATTTCAGTTTAGTAATACAGTGTTTTGAAGCAAGCCTTTAGGCAACATGTATGTTAGTATTTTCTGATGGACACTTCAGGCTCTGTAGGTTCGGATGCCCTCTGAGGCTCACTTAATCTAGCAACACCGAGCACTGAGTGGGTGCCACACAAAACCGTAAGTAAGCACGACACCCTTTTTTCTCTTCTGTCACAACTTGAACCATTCAAGGACCACAGATTTAGTAGCTGCTATTTCTAAAAATAACGCCTTAAAGGCCGCTTCCAGCTGACCTAAGACTCCCAAAGGGGTGAGCTCAGGGCGATGAAAAATGAGAGATGAAAAATCCCTGGGTGGGGTGGCCGGCGGCCCCCGGCTTTGTGCAGGCTGCTCGCACAATGCAGTTCCGCCGGAGAGGCTGAGGCTGCTCCGCCGCCATGTTAGCTCCCGCTTCCATGTGCACACGGGCTCTGAGGGGAACCCGGAGCGCCGCAGTCTCTCCCCGCAGCTCGCTTCTCCGGGGCGGGATGGGGGAGCACTCCCGCAAGAGAGAAGTGTGGAGGCGGGGGAGGGGAAGCGAGGAAATCGGGGTCCATCCCCTGCGGCGAGCCGAGAGTGGGGCTGGGCAAGGCCCCGCCGAGGGAAACAAAAGGCGGAAGGGAGGGGGAAGGGAGCCGCGCTGCCGAGGGGGGTCTCGCCGGGAGCGAGAAAGGGACCGCGGCCTCCAGGACAGGACGGGGACAGCAGCCACGACCCCTTCGGCCTCTGCCCTCCACCGCTGCCGCATGGGAAAGGGCGGGGGGGGCAGCGCGCCCGGCTGGCTCCCGGGGCCACGGGAGAAGGCGGCCGACATAAATCGCCAGGGGACCCCCGAGAGGGGAAGGGGGAAAGGCCGGGAGAGAGGCGCTCGCCCTTCTGGAAACTTCCAGCGGGCGGCCCCTGGGGGCGACGCCGGGAACAACCCGCGCAGGCCGCAGGCTCCCTCGCCTAGGGAGCAGGAGTGCACGGCTGAGGGGACTGGCCACCGGCACAAGGAAGAAGGGGAACAGGGCGGGACGGCGGTTCAACGTCCATTCAGACGACCCGACGCGGAGGCAAGGCTCGCCAGAAAGCTGGGGCCTCCCGGCGTGAGGCGAGGGGCTGAGGGCGGTGGGCGACCGAGGGGCCCGGGGCCCAAGGCCCACCCCGGGGAAAGAGCGGGCGGCGGGCGGTTAGCCCGCCGCCGGCGGAGGGGACAGGACTGCACCTTTTTCTTCTCCAGGTTGCGCAGCTTTTTGTCGATCACTCCCAGGATCTGCTTCATGGCCTCAGTTTGCACCGAGGTGATGCTGCCGCCCGCTGCCTGTGGGGCTGCCGCCGCTGCCGGGGGAGCTTCACTGCCCGGGCCCGCCTTCCCGCTGCTGCTCGCCATAGTGCTGTTGGTAGCCGAGGGCATCTCTGTGAGAGAGAGAGAGAGAGAGGAGAGAGCGGGGGCGCGTTACGGGGAACGGGCCGCCGGAGGGGACACGCGGGAGGGCGGGCGCGCACACGGCCACTTCCCCACGCCCAGGGCGCGCGCGCGCGCGAGCCGCACCTGCCGGCGCGCGCACACGCACGCCCCCCCCAACCCTCCAGCGATTGACTCGGGCGGGCGGGAGCGCGCGGGTTGGCCACGTGACCGGGGAGTCTCGCGCCTCCAGCGGCGCTCGCCCGACCAACGGTCTGTTCCCTGAGCTCGACCTTCCTCCCCCGCCCCCTGCCGCCCCGCCGGCGTCCGGAGGGCTTCCAACCCTCCTCACCGTCGGAGCGAGTGGCCCGGGGGAGGGGAGGGAACTCGGTACGCTGCGCTTTCGCTGTAGGAATGGCCGCCTCAGCCGACTCCGGCCCCGCCGCCCGCGCTGCTCCTGTTACCTCCGCACCGCGCTACTAGGGGAGAGAGCGAGGGCGCGCACGCCAGCGCGTAAGGCAAGGCTGCCCGGGAGCGAGCGGCGCGGGGTCCTCGCCGCTCGCGAGCGCCCGCGGAGGACGCCTGAGCCAGCGCGCCGCGGGGCTGGCCCTTCCCAGACGGAGGAGGCGTTTTCTATGAGCGGCTCTGTCTTTCGCCTTGTCTCCGGCGGGTCTTTCAGGCGCGCGGCGGGCGCCTCAGCGCCAGACACAATAGGCAGGCGGGGCGGCTGCCCAGGACCCCGCCCGCTGCCGGCGGCGGCGACGACGCGTCCGTCCGCGCTGGGGGCATAGCTCCGCACCGGGCCGGGGTGCGCCGCGGGAAGGTTGAGACAGGTCCTGCCCGCTGTTCTAGCCCGTGAAGCAGCCGGTGGCGCTGGGCTGATTGCGGCCGCCTCTAAGGAGAGGGGTGCTGCCTGGCCCTGCCTCTCTGAGGTGATGGGACTGGCATTAGGGGGGGTGTCTCCCCGGGAGCGTGACCGTTCTTGGCGTAAACGTGACTCCAGAAGGTGTTTACTGCTTACCTGTGCCTTTAAGGCACGTCCCTAAAACCGTGGGAGGGTTCCGGAGAGGTGGCGTGCCACTGGTGTAATTGTACCTTAATAACTGCGCTTCAGTCACTGGCAACACTTGCTTCGTTCCTCTCCCGGGGATTTGCGTTGGAGGTACCTGTGTCTCTCTGCAGGTGCGCTCCCTGAACGCTCCGTGGCATGCTTGGTTTTAGTTTTACGCGTTTCTGACCCAAAGCTGCACCGTGTCTAGTCGGCACTTGCTGAACCTTTAGTTACAGGCTGACAGCAAATAATTACTTCGGTAGTAATTTAAAGGCATTGTACTGAAATAGCATTGGGTTTTCTTTGAGGGAAACTTTTGAATTAATATTGTGCCACGTTAGTGAGGCACAGCTTGAAAATGTAATGCCTTCCAGGGCTGGGGGGCTAAATAACACTGGAAAGGTTTCAGTGAGTATTCAGTTGTTTTTCTGGAATTAATGGATGGAAGACTGGGAATATAGAACCCTGAAAATTCAATTCCCAGCATTTACAAATTGGGAGATGGAAATTTTGGTTGTAATATCAGTTGAAGGTTATATTTGTACCATTGTTTTTTAAAGCTGAATGTTTCTTTGATCTGTTTAATTATGGATCCACACAACTGATTACATTGACACAAGAGCAAGCACTGTTTCTTGAACAACAGGGCTACCCTAACGGTTCTCCACCACCAAGAGACATGTTATCCTTCCTCACCAAATACCCACGTACAATTGCACTGTTCTTGCCCTTGTGTCCATTCCGACTCTTGCGTCCCAGGGTTAATTCAAATTGATAATACAGCAAGCAACTGCTTTCTCTGACCTCATGTTGTAGTAGTGGATTTTGAATGGTAAGATTTTTTCTTCATTCCATCTGTAAATATCTTTCTCGTTCTACTTTTCACGTGTGTGTGGTTTTCTCTGGCAGCTCAATATTTTGTCATTTTATATTAGATTGCTTGCTTTCCGAATCACCTCTTTTTGCATAACACATTATAAGATAAGTGCAATAAATCACCCCACCTAGTTATTTCAGTTGAATAAATGAAGTATAAAAGAAATCCATTCAAATATTGAAAGACTTTCATTCCACTATACGCCAAGAAAATTCTTTTAATACTGTTATATTTATCACCTTTTTTCCAAGTCAAATGTAGTTTCTTCATGAACACGTGAAGTATAGAGGGTTTTTTGATCATGAAATAAAATGCTTTAAAATATTATGGAGTTGTTTTATCTGTTCCTATTAATTTCTTGGGGTTTTTATTCTGCTATTGCAATTTTGCATATGCTCTGGGCACTCAACAGCTTAGGCAAATTTTTTAACCAAGTCATAGGACCCTATGAGTTTGTACTCAAAACCTGTATTGTGTAAGAGCTAAAAAAAATCAGCACTAAAAGAAAAATGAGAGCTGATGGGAAAATTGGTGACAATAAATTAAGAATACATGTTGGAGCAGAATAAAGCTCTGATCTTGTCCACCAACATGAGATATTTATTCTTATGTTCAAATGTTCATGGTCTCAAAAAACCATACTGCTCTGAGAGCAGTTATTACATGAGCAATAAATGTGTGGCAATTACTGCATCAAAGCCCTTCATAATCCCTTTTGGATAGCCAAAGATAGAACTGAGACTACAGCAGCATACATGTGAAGCATACGTATATCAGTAGCTACAAGCAAAGCAGTAAGTACTTACCTTACACGGGGACTGCAAAAAGAGGGCTTTCATATTGTACTTTAAAAAAGACTGCTTGATTTAGTCTTGCTAAATTAATTTAAAAGATTCTTACTGTAACACAGTAACTTGGTACCAAAAGTATCTCTTGCTGCTGTACTAGAGCATCATTTGCTGTTTGTATTTTGCTGCAGTCACCCTGTGTGGGCTCCATAGCTGATCCCTGGACTCTTCAGTAGTTTCTTGGAGCAGCCTGGGAACAGCTGAAGTACAGGTGGTTCCCTAGTCTCCTTCAACTTTAAATCTTCTCATGCTTCCAAAACTCGCTCTAAAGTAACTTTGTCACAAACTGTACTGCAAGGTCAGTCTTAACTCCTAAGGTACTTCTTCATATTGAATGTGCTTATAATTTTGGGCAGGCCACACTGTCATATATTCATCTACCTCTTCCATACTATTCCTCATAAAATGGTGACCACAAATTTGTCATGCATCTGTGCCAACAGTATTGATTGATCATCAACGCCTGACTGAGAAAACCCCACATATGGACTCTCCGACAACAAATGAGAGTTGAGACCCCATCCTCTCTACTTTAAGCAAGTGTTGAACTGCTTCTGATAAGTGATTAATCTTAATCATGGCAACATCTAGTATGACAAAGTTGTAATTAGCATGTGGGTCTCAACCTTTAAATTTCTCAGAGATAAGTACTCCCTTACTTAACCACCTGTGGTATCATCTCCCTGTAACTCTGGATACAGGTCTCCTCGCCTTTGACCTTGATGTTAGCTAGCTGGTTGAAGTCACACTTCAACATAATTATGGTGCAGATCAAAACTTTATTTGTAGGGAGTTGACTTTGTGTTTCATGTTTGTGAGCTGTGTAAATGAAGATCAGTTCTGGAGTTAGGGACTTTGGCGTCACATTTCTTTAGTCACTATAGAAAGGCAAGAGAGGAGAGAAAGTGTGTGTGTGTGTGTGTCCCAAAGTTGTTCTAGCACTTCTACAAACATCAACCTTTAGATCACAAAATTGCTTGATGAAGGAGACCTCCATTTCCTGACAGGCATTGTGGGGATCCAGATTTAGGAGACGCTTTGCTTTGCTCTTTGTGACCCAGGGAAACATCTCCCACGTTAGATCTCTCAGGGTTTTCATTCATCGTTATTTTATATCAGCTGTGATTAGAAAGTATGAAAACATCTCTTTGGTCTGTCTCTCATTTTCTAACCCTTGAAAGGGCAAAACCAGAGACAGGTGTATTTAAAACACACATAACCAGCCAGTTACATGAAGAAGATGATGGGGGGGAAGAAAGTCTTAAGCTTATTGGTGTAATCAGGGCTCAACTGTTGTGTAATACTGTGTGATGACATAGACCCTCCTCACTGTGGTACTGTCTCAGGCAAGGGTTTTCTGATCCGCCTTTATACCCCTGGCATGCCTTCCCAGGCCTCCCCATTTCAGATTTCCTCCCTTTGCCCACTTAATCAGGGACTTTCGACCAAGACAAGCTGCACCACTCCCTCTGGAGTATCTTGCAGGGCAGTGCTCCTGGTCCCCTGCCCCGTTGTTTGTTCTCCAATTAAAAAAGCAAGCAAGCAAGCAGACTGCTTTTCTCCCATCTCCTGAGAGCTGCTTCCAAGCAAGAGCCGAAGTTCCCTTTGAGGCCCGATGACAAACTGCGTCTCCCTGCAGCTCTGCCATGTTCCAACTGTTCCTACGGAGGCAATCACAGCAGATGAATGGAGACTTGCTCCTGTCTCCCCAAGCCTGCTACCCCATGTACTTCCATCTTCTTGTCACCTACTTCTCCAAAACAGCAACTGGTCCTATGATTGCTTTCCCATTCTGTTGGTATGTTCTCTGCTTCCCCAAACCACAAACTCTGACCCACGGTACACAGTGCTCTCTCCTTAATTTCCACGTCTGCTCCCTCCTTATACTCCGAATTATTCTGAGTAATGCAATGAAACAATATAATAAATAACTTCTTTTTTTTGGGGGGGAGGGAGGGTTGTTGTTGTTTTTTGTTTTGGGGGGTGGTGGTGCTGGTGTGTTGTTGGGTTGTTTTGGTTTGTTTTGTTTCTTTCTAATAGGATCCATAAGGCTAAAATGAAATTTCCTTTCCTGGACATTATCTATTTATCAATTAGTTCCCTGAGTGATCTCACTGAATGTTAGGAGAGTTCAAATGCCACTGAGAACATGTTGGTAAGACCAGGGATAGAGGTAACCACAGCTTAATTTGAGAAGCAGATCCTATTCCATTGGTGGTGCACAGAAAATAAGAAGTACCAACCTCCATTTCCAGTCCCCAGATATAATGTAAAAGGATTATGGTTAGAAAAAGAAACAAGCCCAAATGCTTTAACTTACAAATTATCAATATTTAAACTGGAGTAATGAACAGGAGTCAACAATATCTTTTATTTGCCCTTGAGATGACAAACTTTCTATCTACAGCAATACCACCCCAGATCAGGAATCCTGTTTGGGAACAGGAACCTGGGGAAATCTGGCCTTCCAGTTTTGCTGTTTTAAGAGTGGCCCAAAAATTTTTTAAAAAGGCATGGTTCCTCCTGCATATCAGGCAGTTTTAGAAAATTACTGCTTTGGTTTTATTTATATTTCCTTTTCCCAAAGGAATTTTCTCAGAGGAGAGAAATTCCTGTTCTATCTAAACCCTTAGCCTACCTAACTTTTTAAATAAAATTAAACCCAGACAAAATAAACCTCTCTGAATAAGGATTGAAAGCTCAGTGTATGTTTTTGGCTGCATGAAATTAAGTCAGAAATTTTTTATCATCAATGTTAAACGCTGAAGGGTTAGCATCAAGATCAATAAAAAATTCAAAAGATGTTTGGGTTCAAGGGAGGTTAAATGATATCTAATGGTATGTTTAGTAAAAACTAGCATAATTCCAATCCAATACAGCAAAAATTGATTAAATGCCACTAAATGATAGATTTCCCTACATAGCCGTTGATGGGAAATCATTATAAAATGTGTTTCTGTTTCTACTGGTGGCACACAGTTCTTTGGCCCTTCCATGACGCAATTGTTTACAAAAGGCTTCAGCTTACAGAACTAAATAAAGAGGCTGGGACACTGCTTTGCTTCATAAACTATATGCAAAGTAGATCAGGCCTTCATTTTAATGCACAAAATGCTGACATAGGAAGGGAGTAGGTTGGTCGTAGAAGAAGTCTCTATGCTGAAAAGCAGCTCAGAACCACTTGTATTTGCCTGAATTAGCTGATTTGAATGGGCCCAGATTGCCACACTATGCAGACTGTTCTATGCCTGTCTTCCCTCTAATTTAGTTTTTAGTCATCTGGTTGTATTTATAAATTATACCAAGTAATTATGTATTTGTTTCCTTACTGTTAAGGAAAATATTGGGTAGTGTTATGACAAATGCTGCAGCAAAATGTCTTCCTAAACAGCAATTTTCTATTTGGGGGGGTGTGTGTGTGTGTGTTGCACCACTTTACTGTGTCATTTACTGTGTCACATCAGTTTACATGAGAGTATCACAAGGCTCTAAGTCGAACATAGTTCAACTGTGCTTAGCATAGTCTCAGCATCTTAGACTTCTGCTTCTGGAGAACACTTAGTGTGATGGTCACACAAAACTTATAATTACCATGGAAAAAAAAGTCCTTTTTGCTTCAAGTTTTGTAACTGTAGAGATAAAGTGATGCTTACTGAAAGGATATTCAATCCAGTGCTGAAAGGTATCATAAAAATCAGTAGTTGGAGGCCAAAGATGCTGTTGGGGAGCAACAAGGGCCAGCTGCTCCCTGGAGGGAGGGGGGCATATTTTACTGTAGATGGAACAGGTAAGGTGGAGCTTGTGATGTGTCTAATACCAACTTTTTGTTTCTATGTATCTATGAACAGAGGAATCCAAAATAATTCTCCACAGTCAAATGGCCAGATCCAGCTACAACCTGCCCATTTAGCCCCCAGTAAATTTGTCCCTCAGCTTTTCATCTCTTCACCTGATTTGGTCATGCACCAAAACATTGGTTTTCTAATTATATTCTTAATTTATGGTCACAACCCATAGTTTCCAGGTGAACCAGAAGATTTCTAATTAAACCTCATGCTTTCCAACAGGCACACCAAAAATCTACCTGCATATTACCAATATCAGCTACATAAGAAAGTTAAAGGAGGAGTAACTTTGACATAGCTTGAAGGCAAAGCATGACGGATTATTTTAAGGAATCCATAAAGCTGATGTAGGACAGGCTGGACTTAGAATGCGGTTTCGTCCCAGGATGGCCTGCTGAGGGCAGCCTCCCAGACGGGTTATTTTAATGCTTCGTGACTCTTACTGATAGGAAATCGTCCTGGCATGCAATCTGAAACTCTATTATTCCAGTGTTGATGCTGCTACTTCTTATCCTAAATATTCTGGACAAAAATGCTACATTGTTTTCTATTTGAAGCTGTCTTTCTGACACAATATGGTAACAGCTGTATTTCTCTGTTCTTTGCTAGGTCAAGCAACCCCAGTTCTTCAACCTTTCTGTAGAGTTCAAGCTTATTAGACCTCTGACAATTCCTGATGTTTTCCTGAATGTTATCTCTCATCGCCCTGTATGTACCTTCAAATGTAGTGCTTAAACCAGGATGCATTGCTCCATCTGTGTCCTTAATTAGGATTATCATGATAAAGTTACATTATATGTCACACAGGATACATACACGTAGGTAGGAAGTTTGCTTTTTCTGCAATAAAATCACACTGTATACTGAGGTTCAGCTTGTAATTCATTATCACCTCCTGATATTTTTCTGCAGAAATACCAGCTAACACATTATCCCTCAGCATGAGTTTATGAAGTTGCTTATTGCTGTCTGAGTGGACTTGTCCACATGGAGCTTCATCTTTTATTTTGGACCGTTTCACATTTTGTCTCCGTAGTATTTGACTTTTTTTTCCCCCCACAGCTTTCATACCCTCTGTTCCACCATCTAGGTCATAATGAAAATATTAACTAGAAAAGAGGCACAGGAACAAATTCCCATGATACCTTGCTTCATATTTAATTTCATTTTGTAAGGGAGTCACTGGCAATTATTATTTAAGTAAACTAGCTAGTACTAGTACTTAGGTCATGTTTTCTTAGGTTGCTTACGAGTTGTATGGGAAAGAATTAGAAGCCGTATTAAGGTCAGAAGATACGGTCTGCTCCTCCACTGTCTGTGTGATATTCTTTGTGGAAGGAAATTAAACAGTTTGACAGAGCTTGGTTTTGACAAATTTACGTTGACTTTTACTCATCTACTTTATTTCCTGATCACTTAGGATGTTTCATGACTAAAGGCAGAGCATCTCTAACTTAATTTAGGAACACTTCAATACAGCTCAGTTTGCAAGTGGACAGATCAACTTGTTGCTTTCATTTTGTTTCCCAGTTGAAAAAACTATTACAAGCTTTCAAATAGCAAAGTTTCTCCCAACGTGAAAGCAGAAGATAATGTTGATGAGTAAAGCCCTGTGCACTGAGATGAGAAGACGTCTCTTTGCAGTCAGGCTCTTGTCTACCCATTTATACTGGCCTGATTATCTCAGGCTCTCTCATATCATTTACACTTCCTAACCTAATGTTTGTTTTCCAGTACAGCATAGTCAGAAAGGAACAAGATATACTTAAAACCTCTTATACAAAATTTTCTTACCTGGAAAATAAAAGTGTGCTTAGTAAGCATGACTAAAAGAACTGGAAGGTGCTGTAAACATCAGCATTTGAAACCTCTGCAGTCAACCAAGGACAGATACAGGTTGTATGTTATAACTCCTTCCACTGCAAGATCTTTAAACCCTATCAATGTAACCATGAAGTAAAAGAAAATAAAATTGCAGGATGTTTTATGGTTCTTTTTATATCATATTTAAGCACAGATGTCCTACCTTTCAAAGATTCTGAGGAACTACAGTCTTGAGGTTCACAATATATTGACCATATTTAAATGATTTTCTGTCTATGTGTGTATCTATCTACTGTTGTAGTGTCTACCTATCTATCTGTATAGAAGATAAAGTAACAATATAGATGATGTTTCCTCCCAGTGGATAGAATTGCATCTCACAGTGAGTATTTGCAGAATACTCATAGCAGAAAGCCTTTATCCGTGTGGGTATAAAATATCTCCAGTCCAGAGGAGAGCAAGGCTGGGTTGATAGATCTCACACCACAGGCAGCATTTGAGGCTCAGATGGGCTATTTTGAGGAAAACTAATCACAAATCTTATGCTAAAGGTCTGCTCTGAAGAAAAACAATGTCTTTTGCAGTCATGAAACTAAGTTCAAGGGCTCTTCAGGCCCTAAGTCTTCAAGTCCGCTGGACAGCCCTCAGTCCTCAGCATCCCAGTGATGACTGTGTTCAAGATGTCTTTGAAAAGCAATAGAGCTATTCACCAGGCAGCTACCCCAGTCATAAACACACAGGGTAAGACCCTGCTGCAGCTGAGGAAGTACCCTAAGGAGGCTGTAGCACCCTTAGTTTGTCTGAAGACCAACACAAGATAGAAGGGTGGGTGTTTGGGTTTTTTTTTAAATTCACTGACAATAGTAACCAACATATTGCAATAATAACATATTACACTCTGAGAAATGCAATGACAGAGCAATTATCTAATTAGAAATTTAAATTAATTACATCATGTTTTAATTACTTAATAGCCAAGGAATTGTCATCAGGGTGAAGGCTGGGAAATTTCATGAAAAATTATCAGAGAGTGCAATTTGCAGGTTAATAGGAAGTTTTCCCCTTGCAAACATGAAGTTTGGCCCACCATGAGTTTCATCTTGTGTCACCATGTCTGTGACAGACCATTTGGGGACAGGCAACTTTGTTGGACCTGAAAAGTAAAAGGCAAGAGCTGGGACCTGTGTTTGGCAGCGGTAAGTATGATGGCTGCAAGAGAGGGAAAAAGTCCCAGCCCAACAGCGAGCTGGAGGAAGCTGGAAGTGGAAGACGAGATTGGAGGAAGAAAAGCATTGAATTCCAGTTATTTTGGGACAACAGATTGCTGCCAGGAACTCAGCAACAGCTGTTGTAATTTAGAGTAATGCTGGGCGTGCTTGGTGCTGTGGCAGGAACTAGTTTGGTCCAGAACACAAAAACCTGCAGAAGTGCCATTATTTGGCAGGTCATGCCTCACGCTGTAAGAGTTACATGGCATTGGTTGCAGTGAGGGAATACTGCATCAACATCTAAACATGCCAAGTGTGTGATTTGGAGTATTAGGGATACAATACTTACAAAGGACCTTACGTGACCCAGGATTTTTGTGTAGGGTTGATGCTAGATCAGCTTTCCCAGTTGCTTCAGACTACTTGAAAAGCAGTGTGATGTTTGAACTGGTGATGATGATGATGATTAAGGATTAATGTAGTAACTGGCTGATTAAGGATTAAGGTATCACCTGTGACAAGAAAGGCAGACAAACAACAAGACAGTCTTTAAATAAACAGAGAGTAGACAAAAAAGGAAAACATTCAAATAATACGTGCCTGTGAAGCAGTGTGTTTGTTTTTGTAAGACAGGTTGCAATTAACATTTGAAAAATTATGTAAATAATGTTTCATGCAAATATTCCCTTGGACACAGGCTTGTGATCTATTAATTATTTGAAAACAAGGCAAGCATTTTATCATTACTGTCTGTAGCATGCTCTTTGCTTTAATCTGTCCTTTGGTCTTGGAGCTGCCAGATTTCCATAACTGGGTCACCTAGTTCTTTCTCAAGTTTGCTTTGTGCTGCAAAATGAAAAATTAGCATTTTCTGTGACATACATTCAGGGCTTCGACGGGGAGCTTGGACGGCCACTCTAATAAGCAAGGAATCCTGAAATATCTGGGAAAATATGCAGAATTCCTATTTGTGGGTAGCATGACTTTTCAGTGACCGCTGACGTTTGCAAACACGGGCAAGGATGGAAATTATTCCTTGGCTGACGGGAACGGGAAGCGCGCGTTGCTGTGCAGGAGCGGTGTGAGACCCACTCTTTGTGCCTGCACTCTGGAAAACACCCGTGCCTAATAATAAATTCCAATAAAATAGTATGATAACGATAGCAGTGATTATAACTGTAACTTTAAAGTCTTTTTAACTCGGAAAATGACTCGTAGTCATTTTGAGTCATTTTGAGAGATTTCTTAACGAACATTGGGTTGAAAAGGTGAAACTAGAAGTATTTGCTGTTTTAGCCATTAGAGAGCGCCCGAGAGCTGCTTGAAGAATGCGTTTGCAGCTCCCCCCTTGAACTCCAAAGCAGGGGCGCGCTGGGGCGCACGGGGCGTGGGTTAGTCGCAGGGGTCTGCAGGAGCAGTGTGGGCACGTCTGCACGGCCGGGCCCAAAGGCTTGTTCTGAGCGGAGCTACAGCCAGTTGGTGGGCGGTCGCAAGTGGCGCTCCCCACGGCTCAGTGCTGGGGCCGGTTCTCTAGAACATCTTTATCGATCTTTTTCTGCTGCAATGCTCTCCTATCTTTTATCCACTAGAAGGCAGAAGTGAGGTTTCATGGACACGTTTACCAAACAATTGCACATCAGGAAGATTTATAGCAATGTGACTGCTACTGTTTTTCTATGGTTTCATCATCTTCATTCTACCAAGCATTTCTAATTTTCAAGGGTCCCAAGGCCTTCACAAAGTTGACCTAACATAAGCGTTGCATACAGAAATCACGCTATCTGCAAACAGTAGCTTAGCGGTGGGCTGTGACACTTCTCAGCCTCACAGGACATGCATGGAAGAATATATTATCTAGCTGAAACTTCAGGGGGAATTTTAAAAGGCAGATTGTAATTAATTGAGTTGGAATTTGGCCAAGGCAGAGACTTTAATATGTCTTCTTTCCTGGTTCCCTTTTTTTTTTTCCTCCACAGACTCAGGAGTTGTATAACTGCTGTCTAGAGTTTATGCCTTTGTCAAATCCATCTCAGTCCCACTCCCATCAGAAACATCTGACCATGGGGCTGGGGAGGATCCCTCATCATCACTATGTTTTCCCACTGTAGCCAGTCCCAATTCTTGATTTGGCACCCTTGCCTGATCTCAACTTCTCTGTCATCCTTACGCTGTATAATGCCCACTGCCTTTGGAGGAACTCCTACATCAGCAGTGGTCAGATCTCTCTTATTTAATGTTACTTAACTGCTACTGCTCTTTTTCAGTACATATCTGCTTTCATTTTTTCAGCTTTTGGCTAAGCACATCTTTTTACTTTGCCCTCCTTTTCTTCAGCACCAATTAAACTCCCTAGGCGTATATTTAAAAAAGCCCATTCTTTACTAGACAGAAACATTTTCTCTTATCAATAGATTTTAAACCCCAAGATGACTGCAGCAATTTTGTCAATGAGCAGAGAGAATCAACTTTACCTCATTTATCTGACAATTATGCAGTGTCATTTGCATAATGTGAAATTTAGATCTTCCCCTGTCACATGCTTCAACTCATTTGCCATCCTAACGTCCATTTGAAGTATATGATGAAAGCATTGGTGAATTCATAGCCCTTTGTTTCATACCAGACTTGGTCTGAACCAGTTGCTTAATTTTCTGCCAATTCCTGTAGCACTGCAGGAGTTCCCAGCATTTATACTACCAATGTGCTTATCTGAACGTTGTATCGTTTTTGCTGCATTCTCTAATGGCTCCTTCCAAATAGAATGCCTTCGTAGCATCAAGGAAAATAACATGCACTTTTAAACGTCATTCTTCCTTTTTTTTCCCATCAATGGTAAAAATCTGCGTATCTGATTAACACAACTTCATCCTGACCTGAAGCCACACTCGTTTTCTCTCACCACTCCCTCTAAAACTAGCTTTGATCTGTTGACTGTTGCTTTCATCAGAATTTTTCCTCAGTACTGACAATAAGCTTTCACCTCCGTAATTATTTTGATCAGCAGGATCTGCTGTTGCCAGGACTGGGATGACTTTTGCCTTCAGCTAGTCACCTGGTAGTCTCTATCGCTGCCGCAACCTTTTGCACATGCTTCGCAACCTTTCTTGCTTTTAACTGATTCACCCCTCTCATCCTTCTGCTGAGCCTGGCTAAATACTGATTCAGCACTGCTGAACAAGTCTGTTCTTGCTAAATGTCATTACATCATTTATATATGAATGTGTCCACCATGCCAATGCTGTGCTTGATCCTTCATGCTTAATAAGCAACCCATTTCCACTACCTCATGGCAGCTAAATCATTGCCGTTAACAGGTGTTTGTCGGAGGTCTTCAGCAAGTACTGATCTTCTTTAACACATGAGATAGAGCCAAACCATTGTACAAGAAAGAACGGCTTAATTCTTGAAGTAGTGTCCATTACAGTCACCTTTTTTAAAAACAGAAGGATCGTACTACGCTAGCCTTTCAGATTTCATCCCTGCGGCCCTGTTCCCTGAAGTCCATGTGTTATGACAGTTGGGGTGGAAAGAGTACTTAACAATTTAGGGATGGAATAAAAAACAACACTTCCAGGACACTTCCCTTCAGTGTTTGTCTCTTAGTAGTGAAACAGTCTAAAAGAATAGGGCTTTTTTGGTCTAGTGTGTTTGGGATTGCACCCCTTATTTGTACAAGAATTGTCAGATCCTGTCTCAAATCTTTGTATATATCAGGTTTTAAACATCATTGCAGCAAGTTACATAGATTAACTGTTCATTAGGTTAAAAAAACCCCACAACTCCTTTGGTCATTAAAAAAATGTATTTTCTTTCAATACCATGAAATGTTTCCCTACTCACCTACTATGGAGAGAGCAGACTAGGCCATGGCTTTGACTTTACTGTGACTTCTCTGATGTTCATTATTATTCACATCTCTGCTAGAGGAAAAAAATTGGCACTAAGTATTTATGATTCCAGTTTTAAAGTCCTTCTGTGTATTGCTCCTATAAACATGGTTGATTATAAAAACAGATGCACTCAATTACCTCTGTGACAGTAAACCACGTGGTTTCTTTTCATTGTGTTCTAGCTACATTTCTGACCTTAATCATATAGACCATCTCATTCCTCAACTTTTCTCTGTAGTCTCTCCACTATCTCCCTTTACCTCCTTTCATTTTTATTTTCCCCTCCTTTCTCTCCCTCTCTTCCCCTGTCCATAACATTTTCACTGCTCCAAGAACGCCTTCCATCCTGTGAACCCCCAATTTCTTACATCCATGTGTACCTTCAGTGGAGCTGCTGAGCCTCTCTGGCTCTTGCTGCAACAGAAGTGAGGACGGTCAGCAACTTGCAGAGCAAGTATTTGGGTTTCTCAGATCTTAGTACATCTTGCGCACTTCCCTTTTTCACTGAAAATGTGAGATATATATGTAATATGTACTGTGACATTTGACGGAAGGGTGTACAGGGGTGTACTTTCCTGAAAGTAAGACAAAGGGACCCTCAGAAGTGACTTGCTTAAGGTGGGTGTTTCACTCTGCAGGGCTATGGGCAAAATATTCTGCATCCAGGATGGGTTTATAGAAAAAAGAGAGGAGAAAAAAAATCCCCAAGGTTTTGTTTTCAATTCTCTTTACAGGCCATTTCTTAGTTGGTTCCGTTGCTATCGCTTTGAAGAGTATTTTACACGCCCTTGTGAAAGGAGTGTTTGTGTCTCTGTGAAGGCCGATAAGGATGCATGAGAGGTGGTGGTCTCCCCCACCCGCTGACCACACAGCCTTTCCCTTTCCTCCTTCTTTGCTCGCTCTTTTTGAGATGCCAGGACATATGGGAGGAGGGATAGCAGTCTCCTCATTATCATTACACTGCAGAGAAGGCACTCTCAACATCTTCCTGAGCTTCAGGAGCTGGGTTTATACCTTGTGTTTCCAGCTCCGTTGTTAAGCAACTTTATCAGCTCCTCCAGCTGCTCTTCACCAACACACGGTGTGTCCACTCAGGATGATTTTGCTCAGACATATAGCCCTATGCACGCAGAATTTTGGGAAAGGTTGGCCTCAGGTGGCCAGTAGGTTCAGGCCAGTAGTACCGTGTATTTCTTGTGATTGCTGTCACAACATTTTCAGCAGACCCAGTTGCCTTCTAGCAGTTTCCTTCATCAGTAAGGGATGTGCCAGAAATGTCTTTTAATCCTCCCACCATCCCTCTTCAAAAGCTTTTACACTCTAGGACCTCAAGGGACTACTATACACAGAGCTGATTTCTTCTCCGCTTCCTGCAGCTAGGATCTGGTGGGAACAACAACCAGCTGTCTTCTGGGAGCTCACCTTCACACGTACCCACAGCCTTCGAGGGGAGACAGTCTGCGTGGCTGAATGGTAGGCAGGCCATCCTGTATTCCCAGAAATGTGGCTCTTAGTCCCCCTGCCCTAATCCAGAACATTAACAAAAGCTCCTCTTCCCATAACATTTTTCTTCTGCTAGAAAAGTGCTTCACAGGCTTGCAATCCTTCTTTCTGAATACTTTTCCCTCCATGTAGTTGTCACTGCATTTCTATTGGGTAGGTGATTTTATTTTGATTGTATGTATATTTTACCTTTCTTAGACATTCCATCCTGGTAGTTCTTTGCAATACTACTTTTGGTTAAAGAAAACTGATGTTTCTTTGGTTAAGGAAAACTTATGCTTATTGACATAGCTACCATGTATGCTTCTGATCCAGAACCACTTCGACATATAATTAACCAAGAGATGTTAAGCAGCCCTATTGAGTTCTGCCAGAATATTTGCACCTTACAGGAATCTTTGTAGGACTGGGCTTTTGCCTGCAAATGTTCCAGGCCAGCAACCATTTTATTAGCATAGTCTCAAGGGGAGTTTTCCTAAATTAACACTGGCTGTGTAACTTAAGCATAGACAAATTTTTCCTGGGTCTCTTTCCTGCTGTGGTATAAGGATATCAGAAGGAGATCTATTTTACCAGATGTGTACACACGTTATCAGGCCGCACTAGAAAACCTTCTATTTTATTCTGAGTTTTACCACCAAGTAATCTTTCAAGTATTTCTACAATTGAGCAGATGTTTAATAGCCAGGGACAAGTCTAGCATTGAAGAAAAGATATTTTCAAAGTAATTTTGGGGAACCTGACAAGAATCTGTGACTACTGGCTGCTAACTGCATTTTCTTCCTCTTTTGATAGATCTGGTTGTGTCAAGCGAAGTCTCCATGGAATTGGTTTAACAAAGGCATGATGGACCTGACCCTTTGTATTCCTTGCCATTAAAGCTAGAAAAATGTTGGCTTTTTACTCTGTTGCTATCTTGCCAAACATCATTTTACTCCCAGGAAAGACTGACTTTGTATCATGTTAGGTGTAATAGTTACCCACCCAGCCCTGTATCTTTTATCCAAGCATGCCAACCTTTTTTTTCCCCTTGGTATTGCCAAAGATTTTAATTTATTGTGCCTCTGCTCTTTCTAACGATACTACCTTGAAAGAAGATTTTCCTGATCAGTTGCCACAATAAACAAAGGTTTAATTTGCAAATCTGCCCTGGGTGATTGCAGACATTAAGTTCATTTGGAACTCTATTGCTCATGATTTATTATGAATGACAGTGTATCTATGGGATGCATGGCTAGTGAAGTTAGAGGGGAAAATGAGCTCATATCCCAATTAAGCTGGTGAAGCTAAGTGGTGGAGAATGGTAAGAGATACAGAGAGAAGAATGTTATTACTGATATTCTAATGAAGAAGCAAAATCTCTTCAAATAACTTCCCCCAAATTTCACTGGTCTTTTAAAATGTGCCTGATGTTAGAAACAACCTCCCAGGCTTGCTGGGATGCTGACTCGTCTCACAGAAAGCCATTGAAAGGAGGTTAAGGAGTTTGGTTCTTTGGATAATGTGTGGCTATTGAATCCAGCCCTGGAGACACCAAATACAATGCTACCAACAAGATGGAGAGCGAGCTGCTTCTTATCAAATGTACAGGATGGAGGGAGGTGTCAGGCAGTCATCCTTTGGGTACCCTGGGAGAAAGGAGAAGTCACAACCTGCTGCCTTCTTATTCCAAAGCAGGAGGGCTGTTTTGTGGTGTGGCTTCTGCTGCTTACCACCACTCCAGTGCCGGTGTGAAGTTGCTCAATGGAGCTTTACTGTGGTTGTCAACTTCTAGACAGGGACAGTATGTGGGATATCTGAGTATAGTTAAGCTGAAAAATCAACCACCACCTTCCCCTTTCACCTTTCCAAAAGCCTGAGCTGCTTTCAAGAGATGTTGGCTACAATCCAGGCCAGGGAGGGCAGATGTGGGATTGTTGGTGGATTTATGATTTTAGGTATACCTACTTTTTTTAATGGCGTTCAGCTACATGATGGGAGTATGGTCAAAGAATGCAAAATATCTAGGATTTTCTGTGGTGTTTTGTTTGCACAATTTTATATAAATATCAAAATTGATTCTGGAAAGTCCTGCTGGTACTCTTGGTGCTCCTGTTACTTTGTTGTTTCCTTGAGTTTATAATGAATTTTCTCTCTGACTAAACCTTGACTCTGTTTTTCCTTTGAGTTGCAGCCATCACTTTTGTTTTGGTTTGTTTTGGTTTTGTTTTAGAAATGTCATCCATATTTATAGCAGGGATTCAGGACAACAATCTAGTCTTGTATTTTTAGAAACTGAAAGATAAGCTGTTTCAGATACACACCAAAATATGAAATTCCAGCTACCTTCTTCACCTCCAAGATTGCAACATACGACATTGATAATCATGTATAAATAATTACAAAAAAGCATTTGTGTGATAACAACTAAGCCAAAAGTTCACATTTGCTAACCCTCTAGTGGACATTTCTAATTTGGTGAAATGTTAAGAAAGAATTCACTGAAAGTATTTTTTTGCAGATAAGTCTCTTGGTTTTTGTGTTCTCCAGCACAGAAAGGGAGGCCAATCTGACTCAAGGATATAAAATGAAGACTATTATTGCAGTACAAAATATTCTAATGTTTTGCTAGTTGAACTGCTCATTTTAAAAATAACATTTCATAATTAATGTTCTTCCTACCAGATAACTTACTCTGTTCACTCCAGTGTCCTTCCTTGTAATTTTACCTCAGCTGGTATCCCAGTGTGATAGATGCTGTACAACCACGAGTCTGAGGTGGATCCTACGCAAATAGTTTCCAAGGACAAGCCAGGTGAAAGGTGGGAGAAAGGAAGCAGCATCATTTGATGGTGCAAATGGAAGACCTCCAGAGGCAGACAAGGTAGTCTTCCAAAGATCACCCTGGGAACCTCTGGCACAGCCAAGGATGAATTAACATCTGCAGAGTCCTTCAAAGATGATCCTCCCTCACCCCCATCAGTTTATTTTCTAATCCAAAATGGGTGGAAAGAACCCTTTGATTTCAGTGGTGTTTGAACAGAGTCCCAAATGCCCACCCCCTATTCATTGCTGTTTTCCCAAGCAATGTAAAGATAAGACCTTATGCAACGCAGAGAGGAATTAAATGTCCACTTTTGCCAATGCATGCCTGGACATTCAGTTAAAGCACGGTAGGTCAGCAGAAGCTCTGTACCCTTGCTGGTAGCCAGTGTACCAAGAAAATGAATTATTTTTGTTGCTTCTTGTTACTAGCCTTGTTTCACATGGGTTACATTGGTGCCATCATTCTCCATTTGTGAACTTTGCAGTTGGAATTCAGACTTGCAACTTTGCTATGACCTCACTTGTCTGGATTATTACATACTACAAAGTTTTGAGGCATTTTGGAGTTAAATAAGTCATCACGGTATCATCAACGTCATTCAATTTAATCATGTATAAAAAATGCCCAAACATATGGTTAGACTCTGTAGTGTAAATCTACTGAATTTGGTGAAATCACATCAGCCATAAAATTAAGCCATTAGTTTCAGCTCTTGCAATGAGAAGATCCACTGTCTGACTTTGCATTTTTCTCATTCCCATCAAGGCAGTAACCAGAAAGCAGCTGAGGCAGAAGCTGCTGTAGTTTGCAGTCCATATTTCCAAGAAAAGCAATGGCCAGTGTTCTCTTCCTCTGTTCTATTCATATTCTAATCCTTGTGCAATATCTAATTCTGGAAAAAACCCAACAACCTAGAACCAGACCCAAACCCAAAGTTCCAGTCAATGTTTCTGTTTTAAAACCCCACTGTGAAAACTCTGTCCTGGTAGTCAGTCTTCTAAGCCCATGCAGCCTGCACAGAAAGGCTTCAAAGCAAATGTTTACAAAGTGGATTGAAATGCCCATACACAGCCTGATTGGTTATCAGCTAATTTATTCTCAGGAGTAAAACCCACGCTGCTGATGTCATTCTGGGTACTGGGCATCCTGAATGATTTTTTTTTGACAACTCTCTGACTAATATTTCAATTTTTTTTTTCATCTGCAAAAACCAAAGAAACAAAAATTTTCAAGTTTCACTAGGTAGGTTTTCGTCTGAGGTTCCTTTGCACATTTGAAAACTTCCCCATCAAAATTAATTTATGCAAGAACACTTTTCACCCAGTGTGTGTTTAGTAATGCTAATATTACTCTGATCTAGGTATCCACTATTATTACCCGGCATTTACCCAGCCTTGTTTGCTGCATTCACTTGTTGCATCCTTTTTGGTAGAGTGATAAAAGCTTCCTGTTAGAAAAGCTATAGTGTAGCCCAGTTTAACCATCTGGCTAAACCATACTGCTACCATGGAGTCTCGGTTCCTACATCAGACCTGAGATGCTGTTACAATTACAAATGCAGCAACAAGAGTCTTGATCACAGCAACAGGAATTTTAATTTCACCCCGGTATGATTTTACTGCCAGACACACGCAAAAGCCATCCCACAACCCCCTTCAGCCATGGAGCTGACTGATGGCCACGCTGAAAGGGTGAGGGGAGAGCAAATCGCAAGTGGCATTTTCTTGTCACATTACAAGCTTCTCTCCTATCAAATCAAAGAACAACAAGCGGTCCGTTTGTCGCTGAGATGCTGCCCATCTGTGCCTGTGTCTAATCAGAGTTAATTATGGAGAGCTGAGGCTCTGTAATGCTCCCGGTCCCTGAGCTCTGAAGGACCCACAGCTTTATTCTGTAGCTTCCACTGCCAACTTCTGGAGCTGCCTATTATCAAGTACCAAAAGGTAGAGATTGTACAGGATCGCTGGCAAGCAACACAAAGTATCCCAGCTTAATACTAAAGCAATGACTAATCTGTGTCTCCCAAGAGGAAGCTTTGCACTAGCTCTTTCAAGGGTAATGAGGACAATTTTCATAGCTATGACACTTTAAGCCAAGGAAAATGCAAGCAATCTAGTTTATTCTTGTTTATTCTTTCCTGAAGCAGCAGGTAACGCAGCTCCAAAAGAAAAGGACCCTTGCTAGGAGAGAGGTTGCCCCAGCATGGGCTGCAGGATGAACAGCCATGTTTGTTGTTTTATCATAGCAGGACTAATAGCTAAATTCTATTAATTGCTGAATGCTGTTTTGTTTGGCAAATACAGGAAGCAGTTTACATGGCTACGCCGTGCTCTGGCTCGCAGTCCTTCTGAAATAGTATTATTGTAACGGGATAATACTGATTAAGGACAGTTCCCTGAGGAAGGAGGGCCTTTTGATGATTGAGTCATTTCCTTTCCCTGCTGGACTTCAGTAAGATAGCGCTTCTCCCTCCACAGACACACACCCTTTGTAGACAGAGAGTTCTCCAGCGAGGAGGTCAAAAGCACATGCCTCAGCTTTATGGGGAAATGCCTGAATGTGTGAGTCCTAAAGAAAGCACTGAATCACCAGAAATACCAAGTCCAAGCAGAGAGTATTCCCCCCACCCCCGCCGTTATTCTGTTTATCAGTCCACTTTCCAAACCACAGGGTATCACTCTCTGTGGCTACACCACTCTGCTGGAATAGCCTTTCAACCCTTTAATCTTTGATATTTTTTTCCCCACAGAAGTTTGGCAAATTAACTTGAAAATAGCGATGGGTTTATCAGTAGAGCAAAGGCAGCTCTAACAGCACCTCTGTGAACCACTGGAGCCACATACAACCTCCTGCTTCTGGATGTGGTCATCTGCCATCAGTGAGAATCTGACCAAGGCTGCTAGCTCAGTTAACACGGATCAAAAATGCATAGTAGCAAACACTACTGTTCTAGCAAACACTCCTAATCAAGAGCAAATTCAGATTAAGGACTTAGAGGGAAAAACATGACATGTTCTCTTACAACTGATGGGCACCAACAAAATCCCAGCTCCCAAGTCATGCAAGCAGCAGGGCATCCTCATCATATGGGAACATGGTAGATAAGAACAACCCTCAGCTTCTCTTCTCTTTGATTTTTGCCACATTTTGACATGGGAGATGCTTGAATGAGCTCAAGTCTAACTATGGCTTAGCAAGAAAAGGTTCCTGTTGTCACTTCTGAGCTAAAACTGGGTTCTAAATGTTTTCCCTTTTGAGGTACAGTAATTGCTCTCCGATTAGGCAGGAAACTGTACCAGCATTATTGCTCTAAAGGAGCCAGTGTTATCAAAAAACAACACATCAGGGCCTGTCCTCACAGGAAGGGAATCATAAGTAATCAGCAGCGCTAAAATGCAATTGGCTGCTGGTCCCTCTGCGCAGAGTGCAGGACAAAAAAACAACAAAAAATGTTTTAGGACTTTTGTTTGTGGCCAAAGTATTTTAAAAGAGCCCTGGTTCCTCTTTGCCTCCTGCTTGGCTTCTCCAAACATCGCTGTATTTCCTCAACAGAACATGAAAACCCCAACTTGGTGTGTGCAAAAACGTGGCGGAGGGTCCTTCCACCCAAGGGGTTACTCTGCAAACTGGTGCCATCCCTTCCCTTAATGCTCCACCAGTTTGTACTGGGAAGGCCACCCTCATCAGGCAACGACAGTCATGGTGAAGAACTGTCCTCATGTAGCAAGATCATGAAGATCCTTGGGGGACGCAGCTCCTACACTTTATTCCCATTCAGGTTACCTGTCTCAGAAGTTCTTTCTAAAAGATAGGTATGTCATAATGTGTGAATACAGCACAGGATCAGTGTAAAGTCAGTCCTTTTATAAAAGTAGCTGACAAAACTAGTTAACATAATGGCATCTTAACACTGTCCAAGTGGTGAGACAGCTTGATTTCATCCACTCTCCATTGTGAGGTACATCAATATTATGTAGACAGACTGAAAAGGACCTACACATCCATCCATCCATCCATCCACCCATCCACCCATCCATAAGCTCACTCACCCACTACAGAGTAGACACATTGTGCCAAGTACTCCAATTTGGATGATGTAGTGAGAGCCAGCCTAATCTCAGCATATTTTATAAAAGGAAACAGAAACACTGAATTTGATTAATAATGCCAACTGGAAAACTCAGATGATCTTTTAAGCTAAATCTTACAGAAGCACTGTTTTTCTCTGCTTTTGCTAGCTGTGTGTTTGGGGGGTTGTAGGGATGTGGGGAGATAAAGTCTGCTGCTGGAGTCTGCTGCTGTTCCTCACTGTGTCTGCAGATCAGATCACTTTTTTTTTTAAATGATTTACACTAGTCCAGCAGTGACAATCAGAGATATTGGGAATCCAGGAAAGCTGCTGCATCTGTGGATGTCCGCTTTGATGGGTGTTGCAGAATGTGTTCCCATCCTGACACAGCTGAAGAGGGACAGTCGCTCATCACTCATTACAGTCTCAAAGTGACATCGAGGTCAGTCACAAAGGGAGGTCTTCGTGACACCACAGTGAAGCCTCAACCTCACAACCATCTGCAATAGATAGACTTCAGAGAAGGGTGAAAAAAGGTCAACCCTCTGGGCCAGTTGTGTGAGAAAATGTCAGGATTTTAATTGCAGCAGACAAAGCAATGAAGAGAACCCACTGCAACAAAATGAAACGCAAATGCAGTGCTTGAAAAGAGACAGCAGGTAACAATTTCAAACTCACCATGGGCCTCAACATCTTCTGGAAGTGACATCTGGAATTGCCAAGGAAGAGATTCTTAGGTGCTTTTACAATTTTTCTCTACCAGGATTAACACCAGTAAGCGAGCTTCAAATTGTTTGGTGTCCTGCTAGAGTAGGTTCCCAGGACTGGAATACAGCTTGAACCTCTCAGACCTGCAAAATGCTGCTCGCAGGAGCTCCCCAAATTCTCAGCACTGCATGCTGGATTCTACTGCTGTCCATCACAAGTTAGCTTGTCCTCAGACACCAGTTGGTTCCACAGAGATGGCCAGGGAGCATTGCATGGGATCAAGGGAAAGTGTATCAGAAAGGGTTTCCCATCTTGATGGAACACAGGTAAGGACTTCTAGGTCCCACCATGGTCTGGTGTGGTGAAGGAGGAGCTGGGAAGTTTGTGAAATTTGTGAAAACAAATGCAGCAGAGTCTCCTGGAAGAGAATTTTAATCAGTGTTTCTGCTCAACTATATGTCTATCCTAAGCACAGACCTTCTGACAATCCCTGATGAATTAGAAAAGGAAGCAATAAAACAGAGAACAAAAAATTCTGTCAATGGACCATTTTGGAATGTTTGATATTTTGCTGTTTGGTGAATTTAACTCTGGGGAACAAAAAGGAAAATACGTGAGCCTTGAGCTGTCAGAGAAGAGGCTGGACAATCAGATAGTGTTGGGCAGAAAGCTGGCACCATTTTATGTTTATCATCCATCCACAGAAACAGAAATATTTGTCCTTCTATCTCTACTTTCCCTGTCTGGTTTTTTCCACCTATTATACATGGACATGCTCATGGCTTAGCTAAGCCCCATACTAGGATGATGGCAGTACGCAGAGAAATGTGAGCCCATTCCCCAGTCCTGCACCACCCCTCCACCCACCCCTGCCCCGCAACCTCCTAACCTCTGTTCCAGGAGCCCTGACTGCTACCAGTCTGCAGATACAAAGTCTGAAGAGCCAATGTAAGAACATCCTCTTTGCCAGGGAGTCACGATTTCCCCATCAGATCTGATCTAGGGGTCATCGTCCTTCAAACCTCAATGGAAGGTTTTTACCTCAAGGGATATTGCGAGTACTGAGTTGCTTTTACATCTCAGTTGCTCTCCCTGAGATGACTTTTGTCAGTTTGGTTGTTTGTTTTAGTGGTGATGTTTTTAAATGGCAGCCTGTGTGCCCACAAGGCACATAAAACAAGAGGCTTTTAAAAGCCAAAGGATAAATAAGACACAGCCTTGAATAAACAACAGGCTTTTGTCCCAATTTCCTCCCATTCCTTAATGGATGCTGATAAACTATCTGAATTTCTCAGTGTATTAATGCCACAATGACAGTAATATGAAACCCACAACCTCACAATAGCTATGATTTGACCAGATCATTAGCTTTTAGACAAGTGATTGTTTCATTCAAAGGGGTTTGTAGGCTATCGTGGTCTGACCAGGCTGCTCCTTTCTCTACACCATCGCAGACTATTTCAGTGAGATACATCTATCAAAGAAAATTGCTAGACCCACTTGGGACTAATACATTTCACAGGGAAAAAAAAGTCTTGTTTGATCAGGTAAGAACATGCATATCACGTTTCATTACTGATCTTACACTAAACAAGTACTGGTTATTTTCTGGATCAAAACCTTTCTTGGTATGTGAGACTGTGGCTAACAGAAGTATTAATACTTTATGTTGCTTTTATTCCCTATGCGGAGCAGCAACAATGTAAAGACTTGCTATTTTCAAGACCTGGGGACATGTTTCTGAGTACAGTAAGAGACCTGAGGAACATGCCATGGAGATTTCTTCTTTGGGAAGGAGATTCACACCAGGTGAAGCGTAGCCCATGTCACTGGCTTTGTCAGCCAGTACTTCAGGTCTGGTTATTCCAGAGGAGCCAGCGGGTCCCAGTTTTGCTAACCAAGGTCTGAAGATGAGCCTGGGCTTTATGATGCGTGTGGTAAAACACTGGAGCAAGTTGCCCAGGGAGGTGGTAGGTGCCACATCCCTGGAAACACTCAAGGCCCGGTTGGATTGGGCTCTGAGCACCTGATGTAGTTGAAGATGTCCCTGCTCATTGCAGGGAGGTTGGCCTAGGTGACCTTTTCAACCCAACCATTCTACAAGTGCTAATATATGAGCAATAATACACAAGCTGCTAGTGCTAAATAAATGTCAAAATCTGTATTTAAGTGCAAGAACTGCTTCTACACGGGATTCTTCCAGTATTTCACTGTCACTGCAAGTAACAAGGTGCCTTTTTAGCATCTCAGTTCACTGGGGATTAGAGCCTGAGCCTGGATTTTTGCTTCCATAACCTCTCATCCATAAGTCGCTTCACCCCGTTTATGCTGTAGACTCTGTATCAAGGGCAAGTCAAAACAGTCTGAACACCCACCCAACGTTTTGTTTTGAGAACATTCCCCAGGCAAGTCACACCCAATTCATTTTTCTTTCTGAAAGTCTCAAAACAAACCAGGCTATGCTCAATAACGTAAACACACGTGCACACTGAACAAGGCCAGAAATAGGAAGCAAGCAAAACACATTTACAGAAAAATACAACTTTGGCTGAGAAAAAGAGATTTGTAATCTAAAATTGACATGCATTTCAATCGTGAAGGCAAATTAAAGTTCTCTTATGCTCATGATTGACTCAGAACTGGAAGAAACAGGAGTTGAGCCTTCCCCTTGCAGTCACAAGCCTTCCCTCTTTCATCCCTACAGGCATCCTGGACATTGCAGCGTGCCCTCCGTTCAACCTTGGGAGCTGACAGCACAGCACGGCAGAGGATCAGGTCTGTGAGCAGCAAGCCTGGCTGTGTTATGACGAATTCTCTGTTATAATGATTTGGAGAAAAATATTGTTCATGGGCTACATAAACAATTTTAATTGGCTCGGGCACCCAAAATGTGCTTTTCTTGTTTGGCTGCCAAGGTTGCTTTCTCACTTGCTAATTATGTTTCGCTTTAGCTTTCAGCAAAAACAGGAAATAAAGCATCCATTACTCAAATGACAACTTTTCAACAAGCCAACATTTCAACATCCATTGTGTAATTTCCGACCTAGAGCCAGCTAGGAGCTAAGTGCCTTTAGAACCGTATATCCCCTCCTACAAGGGCCTTACTGGTCCCCTGTGCTTCTAAATAACAGGGCACAATGTTTGTGAGTCTGAAACACAGGCCAAAGACGTTTGCTGCTGCTACTCACTGCCTGAAGAATCCCCCTTTTGTAAGACAAGAATTCATTAATCCTGCAGAAGAATATCTCAAGAGGCTTTTGCTTTCTCCTACGGGCTGGCTGCCAGTCACCTCCTGTATCGCTCTCTGACTGATGCTCATTTTCATGGCGTGTATTTTTCCTCTCTCCCATATGCAGTAGCAGGTTCCTTCTTCCAACAAAGATAGCTGGTATCTCAAGTCAATGCAGTATTCACCTGCTCTGGTACAGAAGATAAAAGATGGACAGAAGCTGGGAACCATCACCCATGTGTTGGGCAGCCTTTGGCTTTATTGAGCCATCAGTCCAACTCATTGTTTCATTTTCTTCACAACTCTATTCAGACCAGCTCTTTGTGTCCTCCAGGAATATTCAATATAAACATATCTGCAACTGTAAATTATCATCATCCAGGTCAGTGGGCATACAATGTGGTACAAGCAAAGCATCTTCAAAACTGTGGTTACAGACATAGTTTTTCTTATCTAAACTCTCTGACATAAACATTGTGGATTTACCAAGGATGTAGCAAGGAAATAAAACTGGTGAATTAAAATGCAGGCTCCTCTCCCTTACATGAAAATACGGTGTTCACAAGCCATGGCAGCAGCAGAAGAGTATTGGACTAAGAAGTTAATGTATTTTCCTTTTACATCTCTGTCTCTTTAGTGCTGATATTGATTCTAAGCTCTGATATGTTGGGTTTTTTTCACAAGTCTTGTGAGTTAGATTTTTATTCTCCCCCCTTTCCTGAGATGCCCTGCCTTTCGTGGTTTCAAAATGCACTATCAAAACTATCGAGAATAGATGCTGCGTACCATTTCCCAGCTCACGTGTGGAGAAAAAGCTCTTATTCCTCTTGTTCACCCAACTGAGCTGTAATTGGCAAAGCAAGCAATAGGTATATACAACATCGTGGGGGTGAATGAGGATGCCCTTTAAATTACCTATAAAACCCTTTGATTCAAACTGCTGATGTTGCCATAGGCAATTTGCTAAGCTTATTGATCATCTTCTGTTTAAATTAAAGTTTGATGTCCTGGAACAGGCTATTCAGCACAGAAAGCTAATGGGATGGGATGAGATACAGGGATCAAGAGGAACGCATGCACACAGGAGAAATGGATTGTGGTCAAAAAAGGAAAAGAAAAAAAAAGAAAGAGGGTTATATGCTGAATAGGTTCCATGGGTCAGTTAGCAATAAATATTGTGGTGATAAAAGAGTCCAGTGTGGATATTAAAGCTAGGGGGTTTGCTGTACAATTAAAGGAAAACGGGCTGCTTGTTATAGACAGAGTGAAAGATTTATTATAAATGGAGGGATACAAGCTTAGTGATCTCTGCCAGAAATTAAAGCTCCCACAAGTTTCTGGTAAGGTGGGTTAGATGTAAGCTGTCTCATCTCCAAGGCTGTACAGGTGGTATGCTTCAGGAAAATATTGGCCAAGGCAACTCTGAAGAGGTTGTCCATAGTAGCATCCCTCTGACTGTGTGTCTGTCTCTCCATCTGTCAATCAATCATACAAACAGTCAAAATCAAGTAAAATAAAAGCTTTAGAAGGGAGAAAAATCAGGGTTTCATAAAGAATGAAATGTATTTTTCTGGCACTGTACCCAGTGGGACTGAGGCTTTCTTCCCCCCATGGAAAATCTAGCTTGATTTCATGGTCTTAGACTAATTTTCAAGCTTTCAAATATTTTTATTGCAGAAGATCACACTTGTCCTAATGTTAATGAAAGATAATGCATTTCCACAAGGAATATCAGGATAAATTCTCTATTTGAGTTACCAAAGGTGTAAGTAGAACACAATTAAGCTCACTTTAAACTCGGAAACTGAAATCAGGCTTCACATAGAAGAATCGAATCCTGCAGAGCTGTTACACAAGGGACCGCTGACATAATTGTCTAGGAAGTCTTGCTGATCCAGGATTTCTCTTAACCATATTAGGCCTGTGGTTGCACAATGTGCATACATGGATGAAGAAGTTTTATTACTTACCCGAGAGGCAGGAGGACAACAGCTACTGCTAAGATTATAAGTACAAATTAGGGCTCTATGAAGATACAGTAAATTTTTCTCATGCTGACTAGGAATTAACTTGATGACTCCCAAAGCTTATCAAAGCTGAAATAGTCTTGGTAAATAGTGGTCCTACGACACGTGTACTAGCAAAACCTCCTCAAGATAAACTGACTGCTTCTGTTTTCGGTAGGGAATTGTCAGACACTCTCCCTTTTCTCCAATACTGCTGTAAATATGTGAGCCAAGGATTCCTTTAAAAAGGAAAGACTTACAAGATATGGATCTACTTTTGAGCCCTCTAAGAATCCAGAATTTTTGTTTGCAACTGAGCCTATCAACTCGGCATCAGTTACAGGACACGTCAGCAGCTTTAGCTTGCATGTTGGGGTGGGGATTTGTTCCTTCATGCTAAAAGCCACTGGAGGGATCTGTAGACTTGGTCTTGCCTCACATGTGTACTGTAAGTAAAGATGCTCTTGAGCTGCATCTCTACATTAATTTCTTATCTATTTCTATTCTCATTTTGAAGTGGTCTTCTGTGCTGAAATCATTCCTCTTTGTGATTCACCGTGGGCTAAATCTTCTACATCCTTCTGTGCTGCCACATTCTCCTGGGATGTACATTCATAGCATGGTTTGGGTTGGAAGGTACAACTAAAGGTTTCCCTCTGCTCACCCTGAAGAGTGGTTGGTGAAGCAGGAGTCCTGGGAAGAGCACGGGGAGGAAATGGCAGAAGCACTGACAAGGAAAACCAGATATCTAGATCTAGTGAGAAGCACAGTGGGTACTGCATGGCATGGGAAAGTGGTTTGGCAACCATTTTCAATTGCTGTGAGGCCAAAACTTGCGCCTGTTATAATTTTACTGATGTTTATATCTGGTGATAGAGAAACATCTCTCCTGCTGCCAGTCAGCCCCAGGCTTAACATAGAACAGCTCATGTTGCTGCAGAGAGAGGATTTTCACTGCTAAGTGATGAAAGAACCGCCTTATGATTGATCCTCATGCCTGCGTTACAGCAGCAAACAAGAAGTGGTGCCATGCTGCATTTCATTGTGCTTGGAAAGCAACAAGAACACGAGGAGGGAAGGAACTCCAGGACTAAAGACTTGCAACAACAGCAATGTGTTCTACTTTCCTTCCCCTTAATGGTAGGAGGCAGGGCTTTACCAAGAAAACATAGTGGAAGTAAGAAATACAACCTGTCAGCTACCGCATCTCCACAGTTCGTATTGGCCACCTCTGCTTCTAGCCCCTGGAACAAAGTACTCAATTGCTCCATGCTTCCATTTACTGTTTTGTATAGTAAAAATATATACTATATTATAAATATTCTATAAATACAGAAAACCATGAGCTTTAAACCACTAACCCTTCTTTGCTGCAAGAAACCAGAGAAACACATGGGAGATATTTCATCCCTTTTCTGATCTAGATCCAAGAAGACCAAATGACCCAATCGTGGCACCCGAGCCTGCAGAAGTTTTACAGCCATCAAACTCTCACTGCTGATATATGTGAGCCGGTACCCAGCAAGCTGTGGTGCCCGGGAAGAGCTATCGCAGGAAGCCATCTGTGCAAGGGCAGCCTTTGCAGGAAACCCAGCCAGGGCAGCAACCATTTATTATTATTATTTCTCTCCCTGACAGTTTTCTCCTTGACACTTTCCCCAAACGACAACGGTGAGGAAGTAAGTTGTCAATTGAAAATCATCACTTATTATTAGCCCTGGAATGCAAAATACTTTAGTTAAGAAACCAATGCGTAACAGATTTGCATTTATTTCCTGTAGCCATAGTTAGCAGGAAATCTATTTGAAATAGAAATAGTTAGAAAACTTAGGAGGCACTTTTAGATTCACAGAATCACAGAATCTTTTAGGTTGGAAAAGACCTTTAAGAACATCAAGTCCAACCATCCAACTTTTCCTAAGAAAAGTGATCTTTGCCTGGCCAGAAATTCATGCTCAGAGTTGTGGTGAATTCTCAAAACACTGGAGGGTTACAATGGGGGTGGAATAAGGGGAAAATAATCAATTAGAGGACAAAGCCTGATAAAAACCTGTAACGAGTCACAGGAAAGCAACAGTGCAGAATGTATCTGTAGGATCTCAATGGCCACTCTCCTAAGAAAGCAATCCCAAATTAAAATTGTGTCTTTTCCATGGCTAGATAATGACTGAAATGGACATTAATTCTACAAAATCCATGGGGTGGTGGGAAGAACACACTGAAAAGGATGCTGAGCTTGCAAACTATCATGCTGTTCATAACCATCTTTGCAATATTAGGGTAGCTAGAATAGAACAGAATTATCAAGGTTGGAAAAGACCTCCAAGATCATCAAGTCCAATGTCAAGGTTAAGTTATCCAGCCTTGGAAATGCTTTTCCTTTGCCCAAGCCACTGGCTGTGTAATTCCTGTATTTCTTATTATGCAAAATAACCAGTGTATCTTTAGAATGTTACCTGAACAATCGCTATTCATAAAAATCTTCCTAGATTTGGATGGTAAATCTATAAAATAAATCTAAAATCTTACCCCCCTAAATCTATAAAATAACATTATTTTAAGTCTGGTGATTCTATTTGTGTACTCCTAAAAACAACTCACTAACTAACTAACTAAATAAATAAATCCAGCCTTTTCTCAAACATAAAGTTAAAGTAAACTTAAAGTATATCACTTCTGCCATACTCTACTATGAGGAAGACCACTAGATTTTGGAGTCAGCCTTGTGTTCGCCTACTGCAAATGGCTTCAGATTGGTCACAAACTGCAAGCCTACATTACAAACTCGGGCTGGCTCAGATGTGGAAGGAGAAATGATGCCTGATGAACACAGGAGCAATGGCAAAATCTCCTAGCACAGAATAATTCATCCTAGCAAAATTGCACTTTTGCCAACAGAGTGTGTTTCACCCAAGGAAGGCTGCAAGAAAATCCTCCAGAAGGTGCTTAAGGTTTAAACTACAGCTACAAATCCAGTATTTTGCTGGTATGACTGAACAGCATAGGCAAATATTCCCTATTTAGGTCTGTCCCACGTTTCCTACTCAGCAGGCAGTAAAGGAAATAGGAAATCAGACATCAGGAAGGCAGTGAAGAAACCTCTGAGTCTAAAGAGGAATCTCCCAGCAGCGATCCCTCCAGTAAACAGGAATGTTGGGTACCTTCCTGCCCCGCAACAGCACCCACAGCCCTCCCTGGCTGCGGAATGACCCAGCTGCAGGAGGCATGCGGGGGGGTAGGGGGGCAGATTGTGCAATCAATTCAATCAGCACTGAAATGAGGAAGGAAATAATGTGTTAAATGATTTAATTTTCTAAATTCGCTTTGTTCCTTACAGATAGACCTAGAATCGGAGCTGATTACAGTGCCTTGTTTTGATTAATGGAGAGAGATCTGAGATGGAGACATTTCCATCAGTTTCAAAGAGTTTCCACATCTTGTAATTCATTTTCATAGTGGGGTCAGGAATTCAAAGGACATTTATCTTTCATTCTTTATAACTAAAAAATTATTCTCAACGATGCTAGTTTAATGCTAGTCAACTCCACTGACCTTACATTTCCTATACTTCAGTGGAATTACTCCAGATTTACACCGATGGAAGTAGGTACACTTTATCTGACATTAAATGAATTTACAAGGTTTAAGTAGTCTGTACATGCTTGTTTCACTTCTTGGGGAGTTGGGTGAAATTTATAGGTAATCAATTATTTTAGCTGTGTTTCAGCTCTACATATTCCATCAGTCAGGTTTACTGTGTAATGCAGCCAGAATTTGGAAGTTAATGGGCCAAGTGCAGTCTCAGATGCATCCTGGGGTGCTGTTGAGATCCGGTGCCCTCCCAGACAATCACTCCTGCCAGTGCCTGATGAATCCCAGCATCTCTGTACTGCCGCTGGAGATTAAAGCAACATTTCTTTCGTACTAGCCAGTAATCTTTATGCTTGGTGGTAAAGTTAATGTACGGGATTGTCATTCCACTCATTTCACACGGGCTGCCAAAGAGGCTTCAGAGAACAACGGGGTTCTGTCCCCACCAGCCTGGAGCAGATCTGAGCCAGTCATCTAGAGGTAAAAGTATTGCACACCCATCCGGTCCCTGGTTTCAGAGGGTGTGCAGTGCAGAGAGCAATCGCTGGAGAACAAACACAATCACCATTGCTTCTAAATGAATCATTAAAAAGAATCTAGGCTTCCTAACGTTTAGCCCTGTCTTAAATACTAGAAAGCACCTCCACCCTCCAAAGCCTCTAATTCTCGGGAACTGCAACTCCCTTGAGGCTTGGTGGAAGGGGAAACGGGGGAGAAATGTATATTAGACAACTCCGTTCTTTAGTGAGTGTGTTCCTTTTAATAAGGAATGAAGACAGGCTTACAGAGCCTATTAGTTGTTCCCCATACACATTCATTGGGAAGGAGAATTAGTTTCTGGCTCGCACACAGCCGCTGGGTAATACAAAGGCAAGACTCCTTTAATCTTCTGCAGCAGTATAGTGGTGTCCAGGCTTGTCAGAAGGTGCAGGAGGAGTGATGGCCTTGTCGCTGACAGCCTTCTAATTGGGTAGTAGAAAGCAGCTCTAAAGGAGGCATTTGTGCCAACAAGTGTGGCTTGACATCAAGAGAGGAAAGGAGAGGGGGGAGTACAGTGGTACTGCAGTGCTGGATGCTGTCTGAGCCTAGCAGGCCTTGGATTTCACTGCCAGCAGAACTTGATCCTGCTGAGGTTACCCGTAGCTGGTGGAACGCTACAGCAAAGAATATGTTGTTTGACTGAAACCAGAAGTGGGTGGTGGCTCTGCAAAAAAGGGCTCTCTGTGTCCTGGCAATAGGATTTGAGCTCACAAATTGGCTAGAAGATGGGAGACACCAGAGCTGCAAGCACTGGAAAGCATATGCCCACCACAGGTTTGTCCACTGGTCCTCCAGTTCTTTTGCTCCATACCACAAAACCACCAGCACTTCCAGTGGTACTTGACACATTGCTGGGATCTAGCCACCTAGATCCACCAGGACCTCCTGTGTCAGCTCCTGCTTCTCCAAAGACACCACAAAGCAGCAGCAGAACTGACAGAAATGTCACACTGGAAAACACAGGCAACTTTCTCATACTGTGTTGACTAAAATGTTTGCAGGAGATGCTGAATAATTTCACCCTGAGACCTCGATGGAAGTAGTCTGAGTGAAGAAGTCAACTGAGGCCAGTGGATTGCGTATGTGGTAGGAGTTGCTGCACCTCCATGTCACTGTGCTCGGTTAACTCTAGAACTGAGTCAGAGGGGAATTGAAACCACAATTTAATCTGAAAACACTCAGCCCCTGTGGCTGTAGAATGAAATGCCAGCTCTAACTATAAATAAAGGCTAAAGAACTCACTGACTAAAATATTTGGAGAGAGCTGAGGCAAAGAGCTGCCCAGCCTCCAACGGAGGCTCTGGCCAGAGCAGAAAATGCAGGCAAGAACATCTTGACTTCCTCAGGCTTTGCTGTTGTTCCTGCTGGCCAGCAGGATAATAATAATAATTATTTGATAATAATTTGATTAGTGATAATTTGAATAGGTGATGTCAGAGACATCACAGTCCCAAAAGGGGTAAGAAACCAGAAAGAAGAGTGCCAGAGAAGGGTGCACTCCATAGCAATATGCCTGTTCCTCTTCTGGGTGTATTTCCAAACCGAGAATGGCCCTGACTGTGCTTCCAGCAGCATCAAGTCCACACAGAGCTTCTGCCAGGATCAGCAGAGAAGGAGAAATCAGCAACAGAGAATGGTGACAGGGTGGGAAAGTACCAAATGCTCTGCCAGCAAGCCTCTCAGCATCCCAGCTCTCCTCCTTGACCATGCACGTGACTGCTCTGCCTCCTGCCAGAGCAAGGAGAGGGCACTGCTAATAGCTGTGGAGATGCTCCAGAGATGAGCCAGGCTCTTCAGAGCCATAGTCGGTGCAGAGAGCAAGGAGGTGGGACAACAGGGAGCTGCCTGCAGCTGATTTTCCCCATGGGCCTCATGCTTCAACCCAGTGAAGGCACCGGGATAACTTCAACCCTCGTAGACAAGGTCACAAAGGGCTGTAAGGGCTATATATTTTAAAAACGGGTCAGGATGAATGAAGACTCTGACAAACAGAAGAGCTTGATAGGGCCACTGAAAGGAGAAGATGTAGTTTCAGTGTGGGAAGACACCAGTTGTGCTGCACACAGTGCTGTTTTCTTATTTAAATGATGCTTACCTGCAGACTAGTGCATGTGGGGAACAAGCCAGATAATTTATACCCATAGCATTTAGAGGTGGCTAATAATCTGGTCAACAGTGGATTGCAGTGTGTTTTACTAACACCTGTTGATAACTGGAAATTTACCCATCCAATTTTCTCCTCTACCCCAGCCACAAAGGGAGATCACTCCAATTATTTTTCAGACAGAATTAAGGCTGATGTTTACCATTATCTCCCTGGTAACCCTCTTCTCATGACTACATTATGCAACATAATTGCAAAGCCGCCTCAGCTCACTGAGGTTCTTATTAAATGCATTCTGCTTCTTTTTTTTCCCAAGGTCAAGTTAATAATTAGGTGGCTGGTATGCCTGCAACAGAGCCTTGTTATGTAGGAAAAAAAGAAACAATTCAAAGGATGCATCAGACATTCTCAAGTGAGGAAATTTCTGTGGAGCATTAGAAGATCTGCTGAAGGTGGGTAGGGTGAATCTGTGTGTACAAAATGGTCCAGTGTGCCAGTCTATGGATGAAGTTTGGACAGACTCGCAGGATGAAGCATGTTAGATGAATTTCTACAGGGGAAGTGGGGAAACAAGTGATGATATTTGAAGCTGAGCCTCAGCTTCTGAAATCAAGAGGTGAACTTGGCTCTTCTACGCTGCAGTTTTTATTTGAGCTGGTGTGACAATAGTGAATGGACCTGTTTGTCAGTACATCTGTTTGTCAGTATGGTACATCCAGCAATGCCAGACAAAGGCAGGGATTTGCCAGGTTGAACTTCAGAGGCTGTAAAAGAAGAATGTGGCCAGGAAAAGAGAACCTGAGGCACAAAATCTTGCCCAAGTGAGTTCTCGGTGGCACAGCGGGAAGCAAAACTCATCTGTCCGATCTGCTGCCTGCTGCCTGTTGGACCACTCTGTCTCCTTGGTGGCACCAGGACAGTCAATGTGAATGTCCTCATTAGAACTACCTCCTATTACATTTAATTTGGGAAGATTGTTTTATCGCATGTTAAAGCCCCAGAAAGAATTAAAAGCAGACATAACAATATTACATAGGGGAACAGGAGGACTGATGCATTCCTGGAAAGATGGTAGGCTTTCTGGTAATATTCCCAGCCAGTGCCAAGGTTACTACATCTACCCGGTGACTTTCCCAGATGATAACATGAAATAGTGTGTTGGCTAGAGCCAGCAGTGATCTTGAAAAGTGACTTTTGTCTGGGAAACAGCTTGGAAAGCAGCAAAAGATGAAACTACGTGACTTACAAGTCAGTGTGTCTCTGTGTGTTCACAAATATGTGCACACACACGCAAACAGATTTTGATGCACACATTACATATGCATGCATGTACCATGTGCTTTATATATAAATACATAAACATATAAATATATATGCATACGTGCGTGCATGTATATAAATGGGGCACCTGAGCTACAGTTTCTAGTTGGTCTATGACTCCCTTTGACATTTTCCCTGAGGCACCTGCTTTCCCAGTCCCCGATTGTTTTCTAATCGAAAAGTCTTTGCGGGTCCGACTCAAAGCCCATTTAGGTTCGTTCCCACATGTCTCTCCTCTGAAGTACGTGGGTTGGGATGAGATACTTAATACCAAATAAAAACTATCCCCAGTGCCCTACATGGGGTGATTCCCATGCATAAGCACAGGAGAGAGTACTTAACCATGGAAAAGGGCAAAACTTGAAAGGACTATACTGTAGAGCAGCAGCCTTATGAAAACCATGAAAGGGTAATTGGATCTGGCTTGTGTGCCAGGCAGTGAGGGCTCGATGGGAGCAAGAGAAATCAATAAAAGAAAAGAGAAGAAACAGGGAGGGGGACCCTTTCACATTTTTGCAGTGAAATAGCCCTTCATCTGACTGCCCGTAACTTACTTTTTGTCACCCGTGGTGTGAGCGGCAGTCAAAGATTTCTCTCAGCTATAAACAAAGAGTTGGGTTGGGTTATTTTTCATCTTTGCTGCTCGTTGAAGAAAAGAAGGCAAAACAAAACAAACTTTGTAACTGCTCAAGCTCTTTATGCACCAGGCTTCTTATCTAACGTCTGGACCTCACAATCCCGGGGCAAACCTCACCCTGAGTGTGGTTGTTATTGTTCTGGTTTGTTTTCTTCCAGTTCAAAGGAAAGGTTAACCCCAAAAAAAGGGAAGTGCATCCTTGGTCTGGAGTCTTTAAGTTCTCTGAATCTTATTTTACCAAAAGTCTCCATAGTACATTCAGGTGCATATGGACATCACTCAAGGAAAACTCCTCATCCGTGCTATCCACTTCAGTCCTCAGGAAAACTAGAAAACAGGCTAGCTAGGAGAATGATATGAAATCTTCAAAATGAAAAAGAATCCACCCAACAAACCCACCAAAACCAGCACTTGTGGAGACAGCACAGCACAGACCAGAAATTACTGGCTTCAAATCCAGGAAAAGGCAATAACCACTTTTTTTTTTTTTCCCTTCTCTGAATGATGTAGTGCCTTTCATACCATTAATATTACTTAGTGGGGATGTGAGTAACTATTGATATGGCATTGATTTTCCAATGGCACAGTCAGATGTCCTCAGCAGTAGCTGGTTTATGTTCCTCCTCAAGCATCCTGTGTTCTTTAACAGAGGCCAAGGCCCCAACTTGCTCTGCAGTCTCATGGCTGCATTGAAACAACCCAAACCAAGCCAAACTTTCTACTTCTTTAGACCAACGCCCAAAGTTCTGGTGTGTCAGAGCTTTGGTCCAGTGTGCAGTGGGAAGGAGGAAGGGAGTGAAGCAGTGATTATTCTAACATCAAATGGTGGTTCAGTGTCAAAACACAGCCCAAATCCTTATTCCTCTTGGCCACCTTTCATGTTAATCATTCACCTTTAGTCATGGTCTTGTCTTTTCTATCCCACAGAAAGCATTAACAGAAAATCTAGGCCACTGTCACAGAGATTTAATAATTCTTGTCTCTATGCAGAGACTTCAATCTTCATAAACTGCATTTTAGGCAACCAGCATTACTGGCTATTAAGGGCAGCAACGTTAATCTTACTGAACACAGACTTCTCTAAATGAGGGTGACCTGAAATAGTTCATATAAGTTCATATAGTTCATAAGCTCTAGGGGGGAATAAAGCTAGGCTATACTAGGAGCAACCTGAGACTGAGCGGATGGTGATGATCCTGTGGCCTCAAAGGAGCAAGCTGAAAATACTCAGTGAGTCCAGTTTTCTTTGGAAACAGGCACATCGAGCTATTTCTTTAGATGACATCACTTGTAGAAACAGTATAGTTTTACATCAAAAGCTCTTATTGAGAAATATATAGAAAAGTCCAGCCAACTAATTGATGGCACGTTATTCCAAGCACTGAACGCTACATGCAGTTAACAACAGCAGGTTTGATCTCAGCCATGCTCCAAGAACTAGTCTATAGTGTGATCTATATTAATAAAAGTTAATTGAAACCAAAACTCGTCCCTCAGGATTTTCAATCAATGAATCGGGGCTGGGGGGTGGAGGGGGGCAAGCTGCTCTAAAAAGCACTGGAAAATACAGCTTCGCAGAGAAAAGGACAATGGAAAGAAAAGCCCTCACTAAAAATAGTGCTAGTCTTTTTGTCTCTGCACAGGAAATGCCGGCACCACCAATTCTAGCACTGAATAACGCTTTGTCTTCAGGAACGTTATTCAGCGGGAGGCAAAAGTAAATCAACAGCCAGTTCTGCTGAGGGAAGTAAACATTTGCAGATGGGAAAATTGAGGCAAAGAAGTATTAAGGGACTTGTTCAAAGTGAAAAAAAAAAGAAATAAGTTCACTCTTGATTACTGGTCATCTCTTCTGGTGGGACACAAGAGTCCTCAGCTGGAGTTGACAAATTTACCATCCGGAGCAAGAGATTATTATGTGTAAACCCATAAGGGAAAACTGACTTGTCCCAGAAAAGTATACACCTTTGTTCCTCAAAGGCATTAGAGGATGCAGCTCTTGGTTAGATGCTGAGGACATTCTTGCTGGGCTTTTCGCTAAAAATCCAGTGGGAATGGGCACTAAATGCTAGCACAGAAATGTGAAGAAATGGTGTTTCCAGAAATACCACTGGGACAAAACACCCCCAGCAGTTTATGAACACCCATCACCTCAAGTCAGGACACTGTAGCTTGGCAGCCTCAGTTTATCTTCTGTCACATAAGCTCTGGGAAAGCCATGTTTTGGTTTTTGAAATGCAACTTGATGCATGGTGTTGTCTGCTGTCTTTGCTCTGAGGTTTGTTCAAGAGACCCTGGCAACTTTAATCATCATGCTGCATTTTCTGATTACTCTTTGTCTAAGCAGACTGAGTTTGAGCACTGTCCCACCAAACATGGTGGAACAACATGTTTATGATGTTATGGACCAGCAATTTGACTGCTTGCACTCACTTTTCCTAGCTTAAAGCTTTGCCTAGCATCTTTCCTTCACAGGAAAGAGAAAAAACCAAAAAATAATCTTGCAACCTTGATTACAATTCTTTTTAGATGAGGAGACAGGTGGCATCTGCAGAACCATGGAGTGACCCCAGCACCATCGCAAGTGCCATGCTTAAAGAGCTGACATTTTCTAGGATCTGACTGAAAAGGATGGCAACAAGGCACATAAAAATTGTCCTTTTCAGCTTCTTTATTACACGCTCTTCCACTGAGTTTGTGCAGAAAGCTCAGGCTAAGGGATTGGTCTTGCAAAGCAGAGAGCACTCTTGGACTGCCCAGCAATGCATGTGCTCAACTGCGAATATGAGAAATATCTTATCAACTTCAGGGACAGTATCTGCTAGACCTGAGGCAGCCTGACCAAAGCAAAGCAAGGAAACACAAATGTTCTAATAGCTTAAAAAATAATGTTTTCCAATAGTTACTGGTCACCCTATATTACAAGTCCTCATGTTTATGTTATTTTTCTAAGGAATTAAGTAATTCTTAATGTGTTCATGCTGATGGCTTTGTCCCTCACCAAAACCTTTGATCCAGCTGATCTCTTACAGACAAACAAAGGGACAGAGGTCTTAAAGACATTAATTTCCTGTAAATTTTGAAAAAATAAATAGAAGGGAGGCAGCATGCCTGTATGTCCATAGGGTATGCACAGCTGAAACTAGAAAATTTACCCGACATTATAGAATTGTTCACATTATTCCATCAGAGGCTATTCAGAATACAAATACCCTGATCATCAGAGCAATTTTGACTCAGAGTTTATATATTATTAAACCTTGAGACACAGAGGAGAAATCAAGATCATAGAAACATCTTTTAACATATTTGAAGTCCTTGTGCATGGTTTTGATCCACCTTGAACATTAATTTTTGATGTTTTAAGATGATTTAATACAGTCCCTAGCAGATTTTTTTTTGGGGGGGTGGGGAGAGGGTGGGGGATGAGTAGGTGAGTTCTTGCAATGGTTTAATAATTCAGTCTTCGGGAAAGATTTACATTTTACTTTTCTGATCACAGTGACACACATAAGAAATTAAATAGTCATCATATAATTCGGTCCTGTCTGCAAAACCTAACAAAAGAGGCTTTTCCTTTAACAGAAGTAAGAGTGACTGTCATACTGTAATAGCTTAAAATACATTGGAGAGAATGTTTTTCAAGAATAAGAAAGACGTGTTCTAATGACCAGTGATGGCTCTGAAGTATTGCAAGAGCTTGCTTCAAAGCCCCTTGAAATGAATAACAGTGCTTCTGCTGACAGTACTAATCTCTGAATCGGGCTCATTAACGTATTGCAGATATTATATCCCTAGCTGCCAAAAAGCTGAAAAAATTCGTGTGAGGTCATAAAAATAGACATCAAATACATTTATCTTCTGGGAATTAATATAGAAGTTAAGTATTTCTACTACTATTCACTAGTGCTTTATTACAGATACTTTTTAGTTATTTTGAAGGAATTAACAGGGCAAGCAGTCTCCTCCAGAGCTCTGCCTCCAGCACCGGCCAGTATCTAATGCCACAGAGACTGGGAAATGCTATAATTGCTATAATAGTTTTCACTCTGGCACTGTAAATCAGTCCTTTCCGGGATGTGCTGTGTTGATGGAGAGGAGGAAGGGTGTTTGTGTTTGTGTGTGTGTGTGTGTGTGTGGGAAGAATAGAGATATTCAGTCAAGGTTTTCCCATCTTTCCCCATCTTTAGCTTCCTTGTGATTAATTACAGGTCGATACTTTGTACTCTCTGGCTTTTATAGCTCATTAACATCAAATAGTGTCAAGATATAAATTTTGTTCTATTGCTTGCCAAGAACCAGAGGATGTCTGGAAGCAGACACCTGTAAATGTTCATTCGGGGATATAAATGCGACACAATTTAGTTGACCAATTTGAATCCTCAGCAGAAAATAATACTTCGGTTCTTTGCCCGTGGAGCTCAAAGTACCATGCAAAGCGATGCGTGCGTGTGGGCATGTGCATATGTATATATACATGTAAGAGACGGAGAGGGAAAGGAGAGCGACCGTGACCGTTGCCTTGGTCCTGCGTGGAGCTAAGAAACAGCCCGTAACGTGGAATCAGGCACTTTCTTTCCAGCCCTCGGGATCATATTCAGGTTACCTACCTACCTGAGTATCCCCGGTCCACGGGGGAAGTGTTATTAAATGCCCTTGTAACGTGGAAATGCAACGTCAGCTCTAAGCCCTGGCTCCGGGGAGCCCCAGCTCTGTCTCTTTAAGAAACCCAGCGAGTCGTGATGCTGCTGTTTGTATTGCTAAATCCCCAGAGTCCAGTTAAGAAATGGGCAGCTGTCTCTTTAAGTGTGATTTCCTTCTATTGTATTTGAATCGTGATCAGGAAAAAGGAAATGAAACCAGAGACCCGGGGCTGAGCCACGGAGCAATCACAATAATAATGCTGCCGCTCTCCCCGCTCGCACCACATCCACCCGGCTCCGGAGCATGGTCAGAGCTGCCCAGGCAGACAGCCTGAGCGGAGCCCGGGGAGCTCCGGGCTGAGCCAGCGGTGGCAGCCGAGGCGGCCGCTTCCCACCCGCCGCCGGAGCCGCAGCCGCAGGAGCTGCCCCGCCGGCCGGTGCGCAGGAGGAACGCTGCGGGGATGGGAGGTTAGATCCTGCGGGGATGGGCGGTTAGAGCCTGCGGGGATGGGAGCTCAGACCCCGAGGGGATGGGAGGTCAGACCCTGCGGGGATGGGCGGTTGGGCAGACCCTGAGGGGACGGCAGGTCGGTCAGACCCTGCAGGGATGGGAAGTCAGACCCAGCGGGGATGGGCGGGCGGTCAGACCCAGCGGGGATGGGCGGTTGGTCAGACCCTGCGGGGCAGCCCTGCGGAGCCAGTACCCGGCGGCGGAGCAGCAGCCCCAGCCCATATTTCTTTCTTTCTCTCTCTCTCTCTCTGTCTCTCTCTTTGGTGTTGCAGGAGGAAATCCTGTGAATGTCATTGGGGGGCGGAGGGGGAACTCAGCTGGTGAAAAGGCTTCGAGAGCAGACAGCCTCTGCGGGGGCAGCGGGGGCAGATCCCACCACAGGCACGCTACAAAGGAACAATCCCTGCCAATGTCATCGGCCATCGAGAGGAAAAGCCTCGATCCTTCCGAGTAAGTGGCCTCTTTTTCTCGCCGGCTCCCCCAGCACACCCCACCCCCTCCCCCGCCACCGTGAGCCTTTCGATGGCCACTTACCCTCCTTGCCGGGGCCACTTGACCGGCTCCGTCGCCACCGGCATTGTATGCCAGGCAGACCCCATCCCGACGGCGGGGAGGGGGACGTGCCAGCAGCCCACATCACTCCTTTCCCCCTCTCCAACCTCCCCGCCCGGCCGTGCCGGCGGAGCCGCCAGCCGCACCGAGCCGCGCCGCGGGCAGCGGACACGGAGCACCGGCGGCCGGGCCGCCCCAGCCGCCCGCCTCCCCTGCTGCTCCTTGCGGTGGCCGTGGGGGGCTGGCGGTGGGGTATAGGCCGGTGAGATCTCCCCAAATTGTGGGAGAGACCGGGCGGGAGCAGCCAGGCGGCGGCATGCATCCCCCCCGCCCCGGGCAGGGCATTTTCCACCCGCGCCTCCGACCCGGGGGTGCTGGGTACGGCTCAGGCAGAGTGGGAGCATCACGCTTTCCAAACCTGAAGGTGTTTTTCATTGGGACGGAGCCTCTCTGCCCTATCTTTGATCTGCCCAACTCGCTGTAGCCCATTATAGTGAAAGGTCAGAGCTGTTTCTGTGGGTGCCCAACTTCCACATTTTTGTAATGCAACTTTCAAGAGCTGGTGTAAACTGCTTTGGTGGGGGCAGGGTGTTCTGCAAAGGGCATTTGATTGAAGGGATGTAGAAGACGAGAATTTCCCTCCCTGGGTTTCCCACTGGCCCTCGTGTCCTGATGCAGGTTTTCGGGCTGTGCTCCGCAGCTGTCCCTGCAGGCATCCCGCTGGCGAGAGGAATGGTAACAGCATAAACCCAGAGTCATTTCAGCTCTGCACATGCTAACAACTGCAGTTATGCTTGTCTGGCATCATGATAAGAGAAGAGAAAAAAAATAATGCATAAAATCTCCATTTTCAGATACCGTGTAAAGCATTGCTCTTAGTAGACTTGAGTCATTTGTGGTTTGTTTCCTGTGAGATACTAAAAATGCCCTCGCTTAGAGCCCTGAGTGAACACATGGGAACTGTTTCTTTTGGGGATTTAATCAATTAATTCCGTGTCACATCTTGTGTATTATATGATACATTTTCTCTTATTTTATGCTGTTTTTTAAGAACCTATAATCCAAGCTCCTACATATATGATGTCCAGGTTTCAACTACAGAGTTTTAGTAATATTTATTTATTTACCTACCTTGTGTTCTATTGACTGAAGTCCTGGCTTAGAAATATATGGACATCCAAAAGCTAATGTGTAAACCAGCAATTCTGTTCTGCATAAACATCTGTCAGGCTGTTCTGGTGTTTAGGGCTTTCAGAGAGACCTGGGTTGTGACTCCTGAACACCCGCAAGATAAAATAGTTTGCGATAGATCTGAAATAATGGATAATAAAGGATAATCATGTGCGTTTCCTTCTCCTGGAAGTCTTTCGGAACTTGTTGGAGCGGAGCCCACACATTAAGAAAAGGAGCATAAGGCCCAAAAGAATAAACTTTGCCAAACTAGGCCTTCGTCACATACAGAGTTCCCCATGATTTTAACAAAAACTCACCAGACGGAGAGCTGGTAGGAGAGGGACATTACGACACAACTTGCAGGGCACAGCAGTTTAAACTTAAAAGAGTGAAAACCAGAACAGAGTATAATCAGATAATATCTTAGTGCTCAGCTTGCCTGAATAAAAACTGCAGGATCAGTTTCTCAGCACAGTTCTTGACCAGTGGTCATCTCTCCCTGCTGAAGAAAGTAATTTTTGCTCTGAAAACCGCTGACCCAGTAAATAAGCTGTAGTAATGTAATTTTTTTTCTGTTGCCTGCGGGAAACTGGGAGCAGCCTGATTCTTCATCAGTGTGAGTCTCCTCTGTCCCCACCAGCCTAAGGGAGGACAGACCAACAACAGAAACAAAGTGCTGGGGGGGAGCTCTGTACTAGAGTGAGAACCCCATAAAGTATGAAAAAAACCACGCCACCTTGGTCATGATCCAGCCAAGGATAAATGTGTGAATTTGCACCTTGTCACTAGCCACAGGTTTAAAGTTAAGCATGCACTTAAAGGATTGATCCAATGGCCTTTTTATTAACTTCCCTGGGGTTTGGATGAGGTCCTCGGTGGCAGCATCAGGTCGCTGCAAACCTTGCAGAACTGAGCTCAGATGCCTTTCTTTTATTTTTCTGCTGATCTTGAGGGTTTTTTGCAGAACTTGTAAAAATTACACAAAAAGGAAAAGAAGTAAAGTCCTTAGGAAAGTAGCTTTGAAGAGAATGATCGCTTTATCCCCAGGTATTACCAGAACCATCCTAGATTTCAGAGCTTTTTAGAAAGGGAAAAAAAAAAGGGTACATGAATAGTCAGTGCTAATATCACAATAAAGACTTGGGCCTCTTCATGTAGGGATGTGTAAACCCCAAATCATGGTTTGAGCTATGCTGGCATAGACCCATCCCAGGGGATTCATGTCCTTAGCTTAAGGAAAAAATAAAAAGCAGAACTACAGTAACATAAGGTAAAACTCTGGCTCTGTTAAAAACAGCAGCAAAACTTAAACCAGTTGGGCAACAGTCCCGTCTGCTGTATTTATTCATCTCATGCTGTTCAGAGAAATGACACCCCCAGACTTGGTCTTCAAATTTACATTTCCCAACGGAAAGTCAACTGTGTGGAAAATCCCTCAGGTGCCTTTTCTAGTCCTTTAGCCCTTGGTGAGACAGAAATTCCCTTTGCTTCCAGCAGTGCTAACAGTCAAAGCTTGCGAGCTCAATTTTGCAATAGGGGTTCATATGTTTTTGGGCTTGTGTGCAGATTTATGGTACTGCTAGGATTCAGTAAGTTATAGGTAAAATCAGAGGTTTTATATGTTGATTAGGTCGCTTACAGTTGTTTTTATGTAAATCTGAACAATCTTGGTGGGAAACCCCCCCATTTTTTATGGAAACGAAAATGTTGCTCCGCGTTGTAGACAAAAGAGAATGATTTGAAAATGTGAAGAGCACAGTAAGAACTCCTAAAAGCTGGTGGCTGTTGGCATTCGTCAGACTGCACAGATGTAACCAGCATTTCTATGAAATGGTGAATCCAGGCAGGTTTTCAATTGTACTTTTGAAAAAGTGCAATCTTTAGTTATGTGAGAATCATGTTATGGGAAAGGTATTTCTCTTAGAAGAACTGTGTGGATTGAGACACATGACTGAGCAGTTCATGGTCTGTTCAGCAGAAGAAAAATGATGTATCTATGCATATACAATAATGAATACACATGGGTGATGCACAGATGGTCATGTTTATGCATTGCTCTTTGAAGAAAAATAAATTAGTTGGCAAATTTTAGTGTACTGTTACTAAGTCTTTACGTTTTAAGCTGTTGTTTGTGGGTATTTTAAAGCAAAGGAAGAATAAAGTCCTGCTCCCTCTGATGTTAGAAGGATAACCCATTCAGTCTGATGGGAGAAAAAATGAGGATGTAATCCTTGTTCTAACTTGACTAACCTTGTGTTTTGTTTTTCCTTCTTCTCAAGTGGATGCTTTCAGAGCCCATTTTCCTTCCCCAATGATTCTTTCATTCCCTCAGGGAGCCAGTGGATGAAGTCCTCCAAATCCCCCCTTCACTGCTAACATGTGGCGGTTGCCAGCAGAACATCGGGGACCGCTATTTCCTGAAAGCCATCGATCAGTACTGGCACGAAGACTGCCTCAGCTGTGACCTGTGCGGGTGCAGGCTCGGAGAAGTGGGGAGACGCTTGTATTACAAACTGGGCAGAAAACTTTGCAGAAGAGACTATCTCAGGTACACAACCCACTCGTTCTACCCTCGAGCCCCTTCTTTCTATCATTTCAGCTTTGCTTAGACGTTTCATTGGTATAGCCAGTGAGCAAGGATCCATAAAGAGTCTGTCTATGATTGCTCTTCAGCGTAAAACCCAACAGCACTCACAGTTGTAATGCAGGTGATGAATTTCAGCAAGCTCCCCCTGAGCTGACAATGAACCTGTTCCCCCAAATGGTTTTCAGTAGCTCTGTGCTTCTCCAAGCATTGCCTTGGAGCTGAAAGGTATCTAAAAGCGGCGTGCCAAGATCGACAACTGATGAAAGATCATTAGTTCTCTCATTTAAGAACACGGTATCCAAGGTAACTGAATTCAATTCATTTTCCTCATGCAGTATTATCAGCTCTATAAGAGAAGCTTGATTCCTCTAGGCAGCAGGGCTGCTTGGTGTCTGGAGTCACTGCCTTTTATACACCGATTGATCCCTGTCTTTTTCTGCATCGCTGGTAAAGTTATCTGGGACAATTCAAGCAGAAAGAGGCAATGTGCCGAATGTTTGTTGCAAAGCACCAGCCAGTACAGGAAAATTTGATGGTGCTAATTTGGATCCAGAGGGTTTCTTGTGTTCTTAAGTCTGGTCCTGAATAGACAACAACTGACCCATTTTGCTGAATCGGATCCTACAAATGCACTTGTTACAGGTATTTTTCTTCAAAAATGCCCATCTGTTTTGTCAAAATTTGTAAGTAGAAGGATTAGATTGAGGTTAAGATATTTAACAAAAAATGATCACAAAGGGTCTTTACATTCTTGACTACAATCCAAGTGTACCAATCGTTGCAGCGCTGGTTCTGTACCATTTCTTCTAATGACTTCCTAACGTGTGCGGAGGTCTGGAACAGAATAATGGTAGTTGGTATTTTTTCAGCTACCTGCCACTAAAAACTAACCCAAAATCTCGGTGGAGTTCCTAATTATGGTGTCCCTGAGCTTTACTCATGGGAATTGTGCTAAGCAGAAACTGAGAACTGAGTTCTGCTGATGGGACCACTTGTAAATACTCTGCATGCACAACAGTCCAGGCCCGTCCAGTGTTAATCATGCTTCCCAAACACTTTTTGTCTTAAAATGTAAGCAACAGAACAATTTATGTATTTTCTTGCAGTAAAAGCCAACATTTTTATTTATTTAATAATGCAACATATAATATCTTCTCTTGTTAATGAAATATTTTGCAACCTTTGTGTAACCTTAGTAGTACTTCCCTCGGGCAGAAGTAAACACTGACATCTCCTGGTAGATAGAAGAAATTATGTCTTTTTCCCTTAAAGGTCTCTTAATTTAGTGGGCATCCTTTTCCTCGTTCAGAAGCTGATATGAAGCAGGCACAACATGTGGAAGCGAAGTGTAGGAGCTGGATATAAACTCTTTCCAGAATGAGTATGGAGACTTAGAAGTCAAACTCAATAGGTGTATATGATGAACAAGCAATATGATGAACAAGCAATTTCTCCCTCCTTTTAAGGAAAAAAAACCCAACCAAAAAACATTCCTGCTTATTACTTAATGATCTGACTAACAAAGCCTGTAGCCAGCAGCTTGCATGTATGGTTGGCAATCACACATAGCCGAGTATGTCGCACTGCTCCAGCTGAACGGTGGTGCATGCTGTGAGGGAAATACGTACGAATCTAGCACATTCATGACAGGCTCTTTTTAATAGACAATACTGTCATGATCTCAGCAGGATTTCCCAATGTGGAATAAAGAGCAGTCCAGATCATAAAGTTATTTGGGCTAGTGTAAGTATCAAGAAGGTCTTAGCATGTATTAATCTCAAACCCAACAGGAATGACTTCATGGATATAGAAACATTTCGGTTTAAAAGAGCCTCCAATGTGGAGGCAACAAGAAAAGAAGGGGAGTCTTAGACCATGGCTTGTGTCAACTCCTTTTTGTAAACTACAATAGCAATAGTTGAAGATAGGCAAAAATTATCAATGGAAAGGTAATTTCTATTGATCACTGAAGTGGAAGGATTAGCATGGCACAACTTTATGCTCTGATCTGGAGAACCTTTACTCCTCCTAAAGCTGCTCAGCAATTCTGGATAAGGTCATTAATCAGAGAAGTCAATTATATTGAAAATAGGTGAGGGCCTTGGACTTTCTACTTCCAATTTTTTGGTTTTGCAAAGTTCTGCTCAGCAGCTTTCTCTGTGACCTCTATGTAGCTTGGCAATACCATGACTAGTGAATCAAGGCACTAATATTGTGTTCTTGTTTTGAGTTGTTTTTTCGATCTCCCCAGATAAGGAACAACTTCTTACTTCTCTGCTATTGTTCTTTTAGGCTCTTTGGCCAAGATGGCCTTTGCGCCTCCTGCGACAAGCGAATCCGAGCTTATGAGATGACCATGAGGGTGAAGGACAAAGTGTATCACCTTGAATGCTTCAAATGTGCTGCCTGCCAGAAACATTTCTGTGTTGGGGACAGATATCTTCTCATCAACTCGGATATAGTATGTGAACAGGACATCTACGAGTGGACTAAAATAAATGGAATGATCTAGCAAAGGCATGCCTCATAGTTTATAAGAGACATCTCACGGGTGACACCAATGCATAGCTGCAGTGAGGAGATCATCACCTGAGCTATGGGCTTTGTCTAAAATGGGGGGAAAATACCACGGAGTCGGCCCTTTGCTGGCAATGCTAAGTAGAATCTAAACTACACGTAGGTGAAGAAGGGAGACCGAAGCAATAGAGGATAGACTGACTTCTGTTAACAAAGGTGTATGGACAATAACTGACATCAGCCATGTAGGCAAGAGTTGGGGAACAAACACAACGCGACAATGAATTCTCATAACTGGAAAAAGAGTAGGGACTTCTCTAAAGAGATGTTATATGACTTTGTCACCTGCAGACTAGGATTGTGCAATTGAATTTTCGTTTTGTTTTAGTTTAACTGAGCTTAGATGACAGCTCCTAATGTAGACATGAGGAAGAATACTGGAAGAAAAGGGCCATTGCTTACATGGTCATTCTATACGGCCTTACACTTCGGGTAGGAGAGAAAGTGGGAAAGTTATTTTGCATGGATTGGTTCTTTTTTCCTTTGAGAATGACCAGTGCACCCTCTAGTCCCAAACTCTTCTTTAAAAATATCCTGCTGAACAGTTGTTTTTGGACACTGCTGTTTCAAGATGAGATGTTCCACAGATCATTTCTATACAAATATAAATCTAAAGAGTTGTTCAACTATTTTATTAACTTAGATTATATCGATAAAATATTTGTTGTGTGTAGTAAGACTCTGCAGCTTTAATAAAAATAACAGAAGATTTGAGTGTTCTTATTTCTTTTTTTTTTCTTTTTTTTTTGAGTTAGCCTGGATTTTTTTGTTTTGATTTTTTTTTGTAGCAGGGTTTCTATACTTTGTCTATGGTTGATGTCTGCTGGATCCTCTTAAGGTTGGTTTTCAAAGCAGTAATGTGAGAACACTGAGGTCTCATGTGTAGAGTTCTTCATGCTTATATAGTCTTGTGTGACACTGAGGTTCTTCGGTGTTTCTGAAGATGTTTTGAGGCTGGTGGTCCACAGAACGATACATTTGTGTGTTACTTCACAACAAAGACATAGGCTATCTGATCTCTGTGGAGGCCATGTAAGATTAGGGTCTCATAGAAAGGTAGCTCATCCTGATTTTGCTCTGGATTATTAAATCCAGTATAATATCACTAGAGCAAATCAATACTTGCAAGTATTTAGAAAGAGTGAAGTTCAGAGCTTTTCCTGCAAAGACTGTTGCCACTTGCTTCTTAAGCAAAAGGAAGTTTCTTAGCATTATAGTAATACTGAGAACATGAGAGGTATGCCTGGTCAGGCAAAAGTGGACATTCAATATCTTACTCCCACAGAGACAAGTAGTGGGTTAAGAGGCAAGTGAACAGTGAGCTCCACACAAAGCCTTGCCAGCCTGCAGGAAGGTGCGATGAGCTTTGTGTGAGCTTGTCTTTAGAACCTTCTGCTTAACACCAGCCCACAGACCCCTTCTCTCTGAGTTTGCTCAGTCCCTTTTTTTGACTTTTGGCCTCTGTGAAGTCCCAAAGCAATGGTTTCCCCAGTTTTATTCTATGCTGCATTTACTTCAAAACCTGTTGCCCCCTTGGTTGACCACCAAGAGATAATGAATGTGAGAGTTAACAAATGGTCATTTCCCATCACCTTTTTCCCCTGCTATTTTTGACTTAGAAGACCTACATCATATTCCCTGCAACTTGTTTTTTCTGTGATGAGTAGCCACAGTTCCTTCTTGCATGAAAGCTGTTTGACACCTCTGATAATCTCTATTTCTCATCTCTGTAAGTTTTCTGGTTCTATGTTGTCCTTTTTGAGAGGGTCACTATAACTGCAAGTTGTGTTCAAACGTACCATAAAAAGAGAGGCTATAAGGCAGTTGAACAAGTCTGACTCTCCACTCAGCAGACAGCTGGCATGTCCATTCAACCCATCGGTATGAACACACAAGGAACAGCACCTCAGCTTATGGATTTTCTGATTGTTTTCAATAAACTTCTCATGTTAAGGATCTCTCACACAAGTGGCAGTACTGACCATGGATGTTTTGCATTGTACAATATATATTCTGAGACTATGTTTTCTTTCCTTGCTTTTGTTGTCACAAATAGTGTTGGGGACAAAAAACTTTAAAACAATTCCACTGGAATTGGAAACGACACATAATGGGATCATGCTTGAAAAGTACAGTTTGAGGGCTCTGTGATGTAGCTCTTCTCAAGTGATATGCTGACCTCTGGAGGCCACAGACAGCTGGTTATAACTATAATTCTTAGCCTAAAATGTATCCCTGCCAGCACAGGCAAGAAAGCTATGTATCGTCTCTCTCAGTGGTTCCCTGCAAATCTTCAGTTCAGCTAGAAATGAAGCGCCAATATCCCTGTTAGGTTACCCGGCTTGGTGGGATGCTAACGCAGGGTGTAGGGGCACAATAGTTCTTCGGGTCGATACGTGGGAGCACACACACACGGTGAGCCCTGTGTCACCAGACAAGGTAGTACCAAGTGCTTTGTGGCAGATGCCTTTAAAGCCTTTCAGGTCACAGTGCCCTGCCATGTCATTGCAATGTCACTCTGAGAGCTGCTCTCCTTTCTGCAGAAAAACCCCATACCTTGACAACACTATGGTACGAACAGGGCAGAGAAGTGCTTATGGCTTCATGAACATCTACAAATTGGGGGCAAGAAAATTCTGCTGGTTTTTCTGTCATCACATGGTAACGAGCTTCTTTGACAGAGTAAACTGTGATTTTGACTTTTCAGAATTGCTATGAATTTTGAGGCACATTGGCATCTCGTACAGCACAATGGTGTAACTCACTCTAAAACAACTGCACTCACAGAGTTACACCAGCATAATGACCCCCAATGTGGTCAGAATCTACTGAGATCATTACAGGTAAGAGTTTTGGAACTTGAACCCTAAACCCTTTCCAGGATGATTTTTAACCTTACCTGGGTGTGGCGACCACCAGAGAGCAACACGCAGTTCGAGATGAATTTTAGGTGAAGCCATTTTATTAGGTGCAATCACACAGATTATACCTTTTTTTACTGCAAACATGGCAAGCTAAAAAACTGCTAATTGGTTACACACACTTTTCACACCATATTGATAGGTTAGCAATTATAACGAGTTCTGATAAACCTGTCTTATAGCTAAACATTGTTAGTTTACTTTTAATGCCTAAAAGTATCCGCACACCTGCTGTTTTGACCCTCTTGTTATGGTTGGTTCTTAACATGTTCCATTACTCCCAAATACCTTCCCATAACTGCTTCTTGGTTTAGGGTAGCCTGTACCCCTATCAGAAAGCCTCTGTGTTTTGAGAATGTGATTATTAGGATCCTCAGAGCATGAGTAAGAATATTGTCAGGGCCTAAATCCTGGGAGAAGAGAGCTAGGCCGCTGGCAGGCCTGCTGTCTTCCCCGACACTTGGGCATGTTGCAGAGATCATTTCCATGGTTCCACCTCACAGAGAAGTGAAAAATCCCTGAAAATTTAGTGTTAAGGGACCTTAACATCAGGATTGCCAATAGTTCAGGGAGATTTTGTGGTTTTGCACTAGTGAGAGCAAGGTCCGTGTTTTGTTCTCACCTCAGAAAGTACTTCCTGTGTGACTTTTGGCAAGGTAGTCAAATATTCTGCCTCTCAGTTACCTGCCTGTAAAACGGAGATACTATCACTTAACCTTCAAATTTTTTTAAATTCCTGATGGAAATGCACTCATCATTCTGTGTGAGGTATCATTTACATGGGAAAATACATTTTTAAGCCTAAATGAATATACTTGTAAGGGAAGGATGCCGCAGGTTCCACAGTGGATATTCTTATTTTGTTGTAAGACCACCAGATTTATCTAGTCTGTGTAACTTCAGAAAGATCTTAAGTTGAACTGCAAAATGACAATAAAATGTGCCAGAAGAAGAGCCTCCACTTGAGCAGTAGTGTACAATTATAGCTGTATAATTACACCAGTCTGTTGGCGGACTGTTCCCAGCCAGATTCCTAAGTCTTGCTCTCAGGGTCCATGAGGAGAGAGGCCAGATTTCTCCTGGAATTAGTGTAACCACCACTTCACCTCCATCCTCATCTCAGGTTTGTAAGGACTCTCTCCTGAAATTACAAGAACTCCAAAAACAACACTGAAAATAAAAGCAAAGATGTTTTAAAGGCATAGGCAAAAAGCAAAATAATCTGAATATGACATCAAATAGGATATTCAAAAGCGTTGTCCTTTATATGTTTTCAATATCAGCAGTATTTTAAAAGGCATATCATCCTTCAAGATTTCCCTTCTTTGTCCCATTATTCAATGTCACGGTAGGAAGACGAGAGCATTACCATCGATATCACTTTTTTAATTCCATCCCCTTGAATAAGGGCAATAAGAACCCCACATAATTGAGTTTTCAGCAGAGAGAGTAAATGGGAATTGGTTGTTAATTCAATACGGGATACAGAAGCTGTCTTTCCCATCTCTGTTTCTCAAGGTAATACTGTGCCTCCAATTGTCATTATACCCAAGAATCAAATTATTTGAATTCTGGACACATCAGCACAAAACTGAAGACTCCCTGCCAATTTTGTAGCTTGCTTGGAAGAGAACATCAGAGAGCATCACTCATTTATACGACTGCCAGCCTGAGACTGTAAATTCAGAAAACAAGAAGGCCTCAGGTGCTGCTCTTTAACACGTCTTTCTGCTCCTGAATCACAAACTGTCCCCCCCACCCCCCTTGCCACCCCATCACATACAAGGTAACATTTTATCTCTGAAAGACAAAGCTTCCAAGCATCTGCTGGGGTGAGCATAGACCCTGCATGTCCTGAATGTGAATTGAAAATCAGACTATTAAGAATATTAATTGATAACAGTGACTTGTGACTTTGAAGGAGATTCATGACACTCGGAAAGATAATCTATAAAGATTTTTGTTGCTCTAAAAAGACAGTGCAGCATCAGCTTATTTCACTTGCAGCAGGTTCATCTCTTTTATAGAGCATACTGCACTGCAGGCAAAGGGAATTTTAATGGACACTGGAAAAAAATGATCTATTCCTCTGTCCCACGACTAAAAAGAAATCATAAAAAGACATAGAACAGAGAGACTGAGATGTGATATCAGAAAACACTGAAGGAACTATAATTAAATTAAGATTCAGAAGTCTGTCAACACGATTAAGATTAAACTGGCAGAAAGTTGAACCTTGTTTGAAGTAACTTGTTCCCTCCTGCTGTGGGTTGTTTTATACCAGGCTACTGAGAAAGCCCATCTCTGAAAGGTTCCGAATAAACCAGCAGATCTCTGATGGTTAATTAATAAACGTATTTTGCAGGAGTATACCATGTTCCATTTAGCACTTTTCAAGTGCCTTGCAAGCATTAATGCATTAATGCATTACTCTTCTCCCTTTTTAAGCTACAAGCCCCTTCCATAGGTGGGGAAACCAAGGCATGAGACAAACAAGACCTGATTAAAAATCACCTGGTAATTCATTCAAACTTCTAGGAGAGCCCAAGTCAGACCTCTTGGCTTGAGCATGACCATTCAACCACAGACCTTGGTAACTGCTGACGAAGCAGGTATGGGTACTGCACGACCTGACAGTGGGGGTCTCCAGTACACTCTGAACCTCAAAGAATCGTCTCAAATAGCATTTTATACCCCTACTTTCTATGAATTATCCCTGATAGTTATGCATCCCTGCCTGCATGACAGACAATCTAGTATATAAAGCTCAGCTGTGTTTGTGGAATCAGGAGTTAACAGCCTGTGGGAACATTTGGGCATCTGTGGTAAAACCCCAGGAATTTGGGCTACAGTAAATGTGTTTGATGGCATCTATAGCTTATTCTTCAAATACAGAGTGCAAGCCATCATTTCAGTCTCTGTAGCAACAATGAAGCAATTATTGAAGCCCCCTTAAGTCCCCTTACCTGTGTTCTTCGCCAACAGCAAGGGGGTGATCAAAAAGCTCCCGTTCAACTGTTTCTCTATTAAAAAATTAGTTTTCAAATATTTAATTTTTGGGGGGTGAAAACCAGATCATGCTTGAAAAAACATGTAAGATACTGAGGGAGGAGATTTTTCTTTTTTTCATGAGAAAGTTGAATATACTTTTTGCTGAATGCTCTGTGATCATCTCTGCTCTCTCTTTGGCATATTCTGGTTATATTTATACATTGGCAGAACACAGAGAAGCCTGTAACCAACTGCAAGGAGTTTGGGTTTTGTGGAGGTGTTGGAATGGGGGAGCAAGGAGAGATGATGTGACAGTAACGAATGGGTTAGTGAAAAGGAGCCGCTGCTCTGCAGCATTGAGAGAGAATAATAACCTTTTAAAGCCATGATCCAAAACACCTAAATCCTTTTGTAGTCCAGTAGCTCTGTGCTAGCTAGCTCTCATGCAATTGCTGAGATGGCTCCTCTTCAGGGCTGTGTCTTCTTGGGTTGGTTGGTTGGTAAAAGCTTGCACTAAGAAGGCTACGAAAGAAGCCTGAAAAGCCAGGGTGGTTTTTATTTTCTTCTTTTGGTTAATCATTGCAGCCCTCTGTCTAAAAGAGAAAAAAAGCAAAAGCATGTGTCATGTGTGAAAGCTGCCACAAATGTTTGCTAGGCTGTTCATGGCAAAAAAAGATCTGGAAGCAGAGGTGCAGCACACCAACAATCCAGCACCTGAGATCCAAGAACAGAGGCAAAAGCCCCTGGATGTAACCGCTGAGAGTTTAGAAGAGAGTATTCCTAACTGACTTATAATCCTCATATTGGTGAAATGCCATATAATGACTCCTGCTCTCGGTGTGTAGTTGCCACAACGTAAGATGTCAGTGACAAGGTGTATCTTCCTTTCCTATGGCAGTAGATCTGGATGCTTGTTAGTACAGGGGGTAGCTTTTCAACTACAACTACCCTTGACTTCAGTCTCCAGCCTTCTGACTTTTTTAGACCCCTGATTCCAGGCTGGGATTAGGGGTTTGGATTTCTTCTCTCCTCAGATACGTGTCTTGCATCTCATAGCAGATAACTCTACCCATGTATTTCACACCACCTGCATACTGGTTTTGAGATACAGACAATTTTCTTATTTACAATTATTTTAAAGAGACGATCACAATAAAACTGAACTTCTACAAATAAGACACACAGGCTTCAGTATGACACTATCCCGAAGCATCTTGATGGCTACCCAAAACAGCACTTAGATAGCATGTTGATATTTCATTAAAAGTATCTAAGACCTGCAATCATCAATGTAAGGATGCTTTGCAACATCGGGAAATTCTCGGTCAGCTCGTAAGAAAACTCCATCACAAAGTGGGTATAGTGCTTTTTTGCAGTTGATAGGTACAAGCAAGCACCAAATGAGCTGTGGTGCGGTTGCCCTGGAATTCTTGGAGCTGGACCAGCAGTGAGTTTGACCCAACATGTACGAGAAGCGTGTTGTTCAGCTGATAAGGAAACTGAGAACGTGCATCAGCAAATACAGTTTGTTTACCTCATAATAACTGTTTTTGAGTAGTACAAGCAGAAAGAGGCCGGGTCTGCACTAGACAGATAAGAGCTCTGACCAAAAGGACGACCAAAGGTTGCACCAGGCCTCCTGGAAACTTCAAAAGAGAAGCCTTCAGTGGGAATGGATGACTAAGGGAATTGCAAAGGGTTTCTGGAGTCTTTTATCTTTGTGCTACCTCTTCAAATCCAGCTCAACACTTCAGTCATTTATTGTTGCCATCGTCAGGTGAATGTATGCTGGGCTCAGCCTTACTCCTACTGCACAGGTGTTTGTAGCCAAAGAACCCTATTGCTGCAGTTAACTGTCTGCCTTGTTAACAATCTCAGCTAATAACCTAAAGAAAGCGTATGAGCTGAAAAGTGAACTGCTATCTGGTGTGTACAGATAGAGTTTTTAGACCGGGAGAGACTCAATAGCACAAGAATTTTCTCTAGGGGTGCCTTATTATTCAGCATGTCCCTCGGGTAAAGAAAGACCTGAGCTCCTGCACAAAAGAACCAGGGTCACAGAGCTTTCCACGATCGTGAAATATTCCTCCAATCTTTGCTTTCAGCAGGGTCTTTTCACACATCCCTTAGACCATGAATCATGCCATTGCATCACGAACCACACATGGTGAAAATGCTCTAAGCACATGAAATGATAAATATTCCCGAGGCTTTATTACTGCCTTTTTTGACCGAGTTATGTTTGAAATTAGCAATCTTGGTCTCCTGCAAACTTTGTCAGCACTGTTTTCTGTCAGTATTAATCCAGCACACATGTACGTACAAAATCTGAAATTAGGAATCAGCACTGCTGGCCTGCAATGAAGACACCTACGGATCATCCACTGCACAGAGCTCCTCTTCCACACCATCTGCTTAATTTAATGTGTTAGCTCTCGGAGGCAAGGATCATGCCTTTCTATGCCACTCACACTCTGTAAAGTAAGTAAACTTTATTTTTGATACTTTCACGGGTTAATGTTTACATTTGTAGTAGCACCTTATATTTGATTTATGTGGAAGAGGACACTATGAAAGGAAAACCAACTCTAAGCTAGGCAACCCTGGGACAGGACAAAACTTGGGTATGCCAGTTTGTGTCAACACAGAATCTTTCATCTGAAGAAAAAAGCCCAGTCTGTTGCAATTAGTAAGTGGGATTCCAAACTCTGCAAACACACGTAAATATTTTAGAGCCATTTCAGAGTTAAGAAGCTGAGACAAAAGGATTTGCTAGTAAGAAAAAAGACAAGCCTGAAGTCAAGGAACACCTTGGTTCAGAGCTGTGCTTCACAGGGTAAGGAAAGACCAACAGTGGCATTCTGACAACCTTAGGCAACTGGTGCAAGCAAGAGCATCCATGTAGGGCTGCCTGGCCATTACGGATAGACCAGCCACAGTTTTATTGCCACAGTGCTCTTTCCCCAGCTCATCTCCACATTGGGACCAAGACTGGGTCAGAAGCATGAGGACACGTGCTACGGTTTCTCCCAGTCCTTCACTATAACCACCAGGTAAAGTCCACTGGTTGAATACTTGATGCTTCCTTTGACTTCTTTTGACCTTGGAGCTGTCAAGGCTAATTTACTATTGTGTGAGGGAGATTCAGGAGGGGTGTTGTTGTTGTTGGCTGAGCCTACGTGGCAGTAATGAGGAAGGCAATTATTTTTTTTTCAATCCATTGCTTCCTTCTGTCAGAAGGAAGCCTGAAGCTGCATTCTGACAGATACCCTATTTGTTACTCAACTGTCCAACAAGCTCCTATGGAATATTTAGTGTACTCACGTACACATTTCACTGAAGTCTTGGCTCTGATCCCCTTAGCTGCCTCCCTGTCATCTTTCACATCTCATCTGAGATTCACGCCTGTGAAGCCGGAAAAAAAGGGACTTGTGTATCACTTCATATGTAAATGCCCCACCTTTCAAAGGACCACTGAACTATCCTTATATTTGTGTGATTCTCTGGGGTCACTGCATGATCATACAGCTCCCAGCTTTAATTTTCTCACATTACTCCTTCTGTGCTCTTTATTACAGCCACTCATCCTGTTCCGCTTAATTTCAGATGATCAGATTTCCAAGTAAAGGTCATTGCCTATCTGTTCCCGTGAAGCCCTGACCTTATCGCATCTTTGCTTCAGTAAAGAACAAACCCAACAATAATTGTGGCAACAACAATACATATTTTCTGGACTTCAGCTCCTTTCTGACTACCAATTCCCCAAGCTGTCTACTCCCCTCAAAGTCTCATATTTGCCCATTTATTATTGTCTATTTAGAGCACTATGAAGCTGATCTTGTGAAATGTAGACCATCCCCTGGCCAAAAATCTTTGTGCATCAGGTAAATTTCAAGAGACATTCAGCAACTGGTGGTAAACATCCCTTCTGTGTCGCAAATCCTATGAGGAGCAGCTGAAGGAGCTGGGGCTGTTTAGCTTAGAGAAGAGGAGGCTGAGGGGAGACCTTATCACCACCTACAACTACCTGAAGGGAGGTTATAGAGAGGTAGGTGATGGTCTCTTCAGCCAGGTGACAGGTGATAGGACAAGGGGGAATGGCATGAAGCTGTGCCAGGGCAGGTTTAGATTGAATGTTAGGAAAAAAATTTTTACTGAAAGAGTTGTCAGGGCCTGGAACAGGCTGCCCAGGGAGGTGGTTGTGTCACCTTCCCCGGATGTGTTCAAAAACAGGGTAGGTGAGGTACTTAGGGATATGGTTTAGTTTAGGATGAGAATGGTTGGACTTGATGATCTTAAAGGTCTTTGCCAACCTTGTGATTCTGTGATTCTGTTTCATTAGATTTTCAGTAAGTAAAAAGAAAAGGAGGACGGTAAAAGCCTTTTAAAGATTAAACACGGGATGTGCAAAGCAGTCTGAGGAATTTTCAGCCTGAGGACTACCTCTCATATACTTAGTCATTTTGGGCTCTGGATAGATGAACCCATGCTACAATCCCACCTCTGACTGCTGGAAAAAACAGCTCATTTATGCTCCAAAAAGCAACAAAAGATTTGGAAACCCTGAGATAGGGAGTGACTGTGGGCATCACCGATGGTGGAAATTTAAATTGTGAACCCGCTTTCCAGCTAGTTGAAGTGGACACACTTGTCATGGAAGGGCTGGAGGTAAGAATGAGAACGGTGGGGTGAAGATTTGGAGCCATTTATGCTCGTTGGCCTTTTTGTGCAGGTACAGTTAAAAATTTAAGGGTAACTCTGAACTTCTGAAAGGCAATCTTATAAATTTCTCCTTTTTTGAATGGAAAAGGATTGTTGTGATATGTGATTATCAAATCTGGTAACTTCATAGGTTGTTCTGCATTTTCAGCTTCCTTAGCAAAATCATGAAGACACCTTTCTAATTGTTTTTTGTATTACCTTCTGTTCTAGTTTCTACTTTGTTCTCAAATCTTGGGATTATTTTACTTCCTTTTCACTCACCTGTGGTGACCAGCAGAGAGCAACATGCAATTCGAGATGAATTTTAGGTGAAGCCATTTATTAGGTGCAATCACACAGATTATATACCTTTTTTACTGCAAACGTGGCAAGCTAAAAAACTGCTAATTGGTTATACACACTGTTCACACCGTATTGATTGGTTAGTAATTATAACGAGTTCTGATAAACCTGTCTTATAGCTAAATATGGTTAGTTTACTTTTAATGCCTAAAAGTATCCGCACACCTGCTGTTTTGACCCTCTTGTTATGGTTGGTTACTAACATGTTCTGTTACTCCCAAATACCTTCCAATAACTGCTTCTTGGTTTAGGGCAGCCTGTACCCTTATCAACAAGGCTGCTGTGTTTTGAGAATGTGATTATTAAGATCCTCAGAGCACGAGTAACTTTTCCTCTCTCATGGGAACAGAAGAATATTGTCAGGGCCTAAATCTTGGGAGAAGAGAGCTAGGCTGCCAGCAGGCCTGCTGTCTTCCCCAACACTCACCAAACTATTTTATTTCCAAAAGTTCAGAAGTGTTTTAATTGCTCAAAATGATACATGCTTTGTTATGCATAAGGGGTAACATACGCAGGAAGAACATGAAATACAAAGACTTTTTAGTCTGTCTCCTCTTGGTTTTCTAATGTTTTTTTTTCAGTCCGTATGATGTTTCATAGTCCTCTGACAGGCAAATGTTATTTATTGGGCTGCCATTCAGAATGTGAAGGAAAATTCAGACCATGACATGGCATTATACCAATAGCGGAGGGATTTAAATGCTAAAATAGGAGCAAAACCTGACAGAAATAGTTACGCAGCTTCTCTTAGCTCAGCATCGTTAGATTTTCATGGACCACAAAACCAAGAACACAAATACAAGTAACAGCATTTTAGTAACATTTTATACATATTTCAACACTTTTATTTTCTTCTCCACAAGGAACTTTACAATTATACAAATTATAAAGGACAAAAGTCTCCCCAACAGCTAGCAAAACTGCAGTCATATAACCACCAGCTTGTTCATCTTTGGTTCTTATTTGAGTGATATTGCTACAACAACAACCAATTGTTTCAGTAACATACTACTGGTATCTGAAAGAGACAAAAAAGGATTAGCAGTAGAAACAATTTCATTTTTCATGTAAGACTATTTAACTCACTAAAAGTGAGGGACAAAAAAAGAGTAGGGTTTTTTTTCCTGCAGCTGTCACATATTGTCCTGTTTTTTTTCAAATAAAATGTGATCTATTTATCTGCCTCAGAGGACACTTGTGAAGCTTAATACACCTTTTGTGAAATGCTCCGGGAGTCTTAGTTTTACAGGCCTGTCGCATTATAAATTAAATATTTTTGTGACTAGATTTTCTAATATCTCTAATCTCTCTTTTGATGAGCAAACAGATTTTGCTTGTTGAGCTTGAAACGTTTCACAAGCAACATCTTGGGTCTGACACACTTTCACTCAGCTCAAGATTTCTGCAGGCTAGCTGATGGCCGGAAGGAAATCTGTGGGTCTGTCGCTCAGGAGAGGACGTGGGTTTGGGTTACAGTGGTTCCAGCAGTGACACGGCTTGGTGACGCAGCTGTGTTTGAGACACTGGGCATCTTCATTCAGACCTGTGTGGCGGGTATCACAAAACCTGCAAAAATTTCTGGATTCCTATTGCAAAGCCACAGGACTCTTCCTTGGTGCTCTTGGAGAAACTCAGTTCTAGGGACAGTGTTCTGGAAAAGACTTTTTTAAAACATTAATTGAAACAATATGAAAATATCTTTCTCTGAGAACACATTTCTTTCCAATGAAACATGGAATAAATGTTTTTAAAAATCTGGTATTTGCATATATCCTTATGATGCAACACATACTTCTAATGATATTTATCTCAGCGAGTTTATTTTCCCATCTATATGTACAGCTTTTTCATTTCAGTCCTCAAGGATTCTAATCATCCACTAGAATCAGCCTACAGAGTCTGATTTATATAAGCAGGTTTGAATTTGCCTCGTTAGTGCTATTTTAGCATGAATTCTTGTCCCTTTGGTAAAAACTACAAAGCAGTTGCAAGCTATCTGACATTGGAAACATCCAGTGATGTCCATGGTCTGATCCAACAAGCACAAACCCACATGAAGATGTGGTGGTCCAAGTACTCCCTCCTGCTGTACACAGACCATTGTTCTGTTTCAGGAAAGCAAATGAAGCAGCTTGGTCTCTTGATGTTCTTTAGAAGTGAAGCACAGCTTTCTGTGCATGCGTAGGCCCAGACTACCCAAAACGTTGACAAGATGGGCTAATGACCAGTTGCCCAAGCACAGGAGCCAGACGCCACCCGGGACGCAGTGCGGTGAGGGGTGACCTGCCCACGGCTCGGGATGGCCCCGCTCCGGCCAAGACTGCGCTGTACGGGAGCCGAGGCCGAAGGCCCGGTGGCCGCAGCTCCCCGAAGCCTGGGGCACTTCTACCGGCGCGGGGCCTCTCCTGCACGGCCTTCGGCTGCGGCCAGCGTCCCTGTCGGACACCTCTGACAGCCGCCACGGCCGTCTATCCCGGCCCCGCCGCCACTCGGGGCAACTCCATGGACTCCGCCGCCCCCAAAGCCCGGCCCGGCACCGGGGCTGCGCGCTGAGGTGGGGGAGTCCGCCGTCAGCGGGACCAGGCGGGTGGGCCGGTCGCGGCCGGCAGGGGGCGCTGCGGGAGGGCTCCCTCCGCCCCGGCGGCTGACAACGGACCGGCGCGAGGGGCGGGCGCGTCCCCGGCAGCGGGCGGCGGAGCCGTGGGACGTCTCGCAAGATGGCGGCGCCCCTGGACATGGAGCCGCCGGCTCTCAGTTTGGAGCTGCTGCCGACAGACCCGCTGCTGCTCATCCTCAGCTTTCTCGACTACCGGGATCTGATGAGGTACGGGCCGGGCCGGGGGCTCCGGCGGATCCGCCTGAGTCGCGCAGCCGGGGGGAAGGGAAGGGCCGAGCACGGCCTCAACGGGCGGTGGGGGAGGCAGCGCCGGGCCGCAGGCAGAGGGGCGGGGCGGGGGAGCGGGCACCCCCCTGCGGCGAGGCCGAGGGGACGGACAGGAGGGCCCGGCCTGCGCTTGCCGGGTGAGCCGGGGCTGGCCGGTGGTCAGCGGCGGGGGCGGGCTGCCGGGTGAAGCCCGTGGGAGGTGGCGTGAAGCGCTGTGGGGGAGGCAGCCTTTCAACTTTTCGGTGCCTGGATCGCTGGGCCAGCAAACGAACCGGGTCGCGGGAGCGGGATCTTCCTAAAGTGCTTCCCAAAGCATTCGCCGCTGGTTTTGGCTTGTTCCGAGGGGGCTGCTGTGCGGAGGACATACCCTAAAGCACCATTCCTTTACAGAAACAGTGACGGTTTCGGGGTTTTTGTTTTTGGGGTTTTGTTTGTTTGTTTGTTTGGTCGGGGTTTTTTAAAGAAAAAGGAAACCTTGCCAGGTTTTCTGTCCCCCAGTACGCATTGGTTTTGTTTGTAGCTAAATTACCATTTAGAGGTGAACTAATAACTGGATCTGTGAAGTTGATAATTGCCTGAAGCTGTTGCAAACAAAGGGCAGTCTTGCTGCCAGTGAAAATATTCAATTATTTGAATAAGCTGTTTGAAGAAAACCGAAGAGAATGGAATAGGACAGCTTTTTAGGCAGAAAAGCATGAATGGAAGTTGCAAGCTCCTCTTGGATGGTTTGCTAGATGGCTGAAGAGTTACAAGTCATTGGTGAAAATGAGTATGTTTGTAGCTAAAACCTGGCCAATGAAGTACAAGCACTGACAGTGACTGAAATCACAGCATTTAGTCAAAGAGGGCAGAAGTGTGTACAAATAAAATAGAATACTATCCAAATGAATTTTGTTTAGGGTCCCCCCCAAATATTAGTCAAGAAAGTTAAAGGCATCAGGGAGAATTCTGTTACTATGACTACAAAAAAGAGATTAAGCATAAGCAACATTTTTAACAATTGTTACAAGTCCAGTGTGGATGGTTTAGTAGTAGTTGTTAATGGTGTAGTAGAGGCCCTACCTGATTTTGTTACATGTTTAACAAAATGGGATGGATTTTGCTGTGCAACGACAATTAAATACTGTGCAGGTTTCTTATTTATGAGATCAGTAATGGTAGCTTTGCACAACTGGCTGCTTGTAGCACTCAGTGTGTGGAGAACTCTAGGTTGCTTCTATTTGTTTTAGTGACATATATATATTCTGACCATCACAATCATCACAGTTTCCCTGGTCTTCCTCAGGCCAGTTAGTCTGGCGCTGGCCCTTAATGAAAGAGCTGACAGGGGACCAAATATTTATTTAATTAATGAAAATGGCTTTAATTGCATCTTTATCATGTTTGAAGCCACATGTTCCCGTGATTCCTACCAGAAATTACAGGCTTGGTTGATACATACCTGTATAATAGATTTCTGCAGAGACTTTGACTTTGACTTTGGGGTATTGCTGTTCACACGAGCCACCCCCCAGAAAGGAAAAAAAAAAAGAAAAATCCCTGTGTCATGAACAAAGTTCTTGCATTGCCAGATGACCGAGTTTGAAGTGAATGTGTTTGTGTTGTTGTGGAGAAAAAAAGCGATTGGATCGAACAGGTAAATATGAATAATTCTGTAGTCTCAGAGCAAGGTATTTTCACCAGCCCTGGACGCTGGGTGATTTTACTTATCAAGGACAAAATTGAGAGGCATCTTTGTTTCAGTATGTAACTATGTTTGTTTATACTGTTGGTCTTTCTCATTTAGCAATCTCTGAACTACTCTGAAAGAAACTAACCCCAAACCCCAAAAAGCAGTAACTGGAAGCTTAAGATAACCTAATTTGGGGTATTTAAATGTTAATCACAGCCATTAAAACACACACATTAAGTGTTAGAATAAGCTACCAGAGAAAGTGATGTTGCCACATTTAAATCGGATGTATCTTTTGGGAAGTTTCTTTAAAGCATAACTGATAATTCAGCTTGAACACAGAAAAATGAAGGTTTGTTGTCTCGTGTTCAGGTTAGACCGAACAAGACGATAATTTATTTTAAATTCTGTGAAGCACAGAATCACAGAATTGTAGGGGTTGGAAAGGACTTCAAGAGATCATTGAGTCCAACCCCCCTGCCAAAGCAGGTTCGTTAGGACAGGTCACACAGGTAGGTGTCCAGACAGGTCTTGAATTCATCTCCAGAGAAGGAGACTCCACAACCCCCCTGGGCAGCCTGTCCCAGTGATCTATGTGTAACACAAGCATTCCCTGTATTACTGCTCTGCACGGTTCTGATGCTTTAGTGCACATTCTTATTCATGTAAATACTCTGGAATGTCTTGTTGTCATTGCCAGTGTAAGTTCCAGAAAGGCTTTATAGCTGTAAAAGCAAATATGGGAACAGACTGGATTTGATGGCATGTCCATTGCTACTATTAAAGAGCAGGTTAGCAGCCATCGGGAATATAGATTAGCTTTTGCTATCACATTGCATCATGCAAGGATTGACTTGTATATGATTTCTGAGGACAATTTGAAACCTGTATCCTACAGGTTTTGTAATACTGCATTTGCAGTAACACTGCATAGTGCAGGGTATGATTCTTTTAACTTCCTGCAGTAGTAATGTTACCTGTAATGCAATGGCAAGAGCTTGTATACAGTTTTCATTAGAGTGAGCTTGCAGTCATCCTTGGTATTTTTCCAATCTCTGTTGTTGTTTCTGGTCCTGAAGTTTGTTATTTAAACAACAAAAAGTGGAAAGTAACTTTGTAACACTCAAACTGTAGAGTTTATCTTTGATCTTTCAGTAGTATGGAAACAGTGGAAAGGATGAGGTAGAGACTGACAGTCCAGGTAAGAAAGTGATTTAAGTCACAACAACTAGCCTGTACTACCGGAATGCTTACTGCTAGTGGCATGGAGTCAGTCCGGAGTCTTTCAGACAGTGTTTATAGTGGCGTAGGTCTACAGGGTGACCTGCTTTACAAAATTACTTAATTGCTGACAGTTCTGGAAGTGTGTAGAAAAGTAGATCATGACCTATACAGCAGTAATGAATACTTTTAACTGTTGTAAGCACAGCTTTTAAAAGGATAGCTAGCTAACTTTCAAACTCTGCATTTATTTCATGAGAATGCAATGTGTAGCATACATATAGAATTTATTCCTGTTTATTTTGCTACTCTTTTTACAATAAAATTTAATTATTTTATAGTTGCTGCTATTTAAATAGAAGATTAAATCAGCTATCAAGCCATGATCCCTTGTGGAAGAGACACTGCAAGAAATACTGGCTTATCTCTGAGTAAGTGTGGTTGTATTAAGCCTCTTTTCTATTAAAACAAGCTTTATGTTATTGTGCTATCTGTTTATGTCCACATTACTTCTAGTAACCATAAGACTGAACTGGTATTCACTGGCTTCAAAACAATGAAAGTTTAGAGGTATCAAAACATTAATTTCCTAAAAAAGCTTCATGACTGTATGATTGCTGAAAAGGTTTATGTATGTGTGGAGAAGAGGTACCCTGTTAAAGTCTAGGCTGAAGGAAAAGCTGCCGCTTGCCTTATCTGATACCAGATATTCTATGGAAAAAAGTGATATTCTGAGCACTGTGATTAGGAGGGGTACAACTGGATGTTTGTGTCAAAGGTAGCCATGACTGGAATCACAGAATAGTTGAGACTGGAAGGGACCTTTTGTGATCCTCTAGTCCAACTCCCCTGCTCATGCAGGATCACCTAAAGCAGGCTGTCCAGGACTGTGACCAGTGTCCTGTCAGTGGGCGCTGCTGAGAAGAGTCTGGCTGCATTTTTACTCCTTCCCAGTAGGTAATTGTATGCCTTGATAACCCCCTCTGAGCCTCCTCCAGGCAGAAGAGTTTGAGTTCTCTCAGCCTCTCTTCATATGAAAGATGCTTCAATCCCATATGAGGCCCTGCACTCGACTTGTTCCAGTAAGGCTGTATCTTTCTTTTAATGGGGAGCCTAGAACTGGACACAGTACTCCAGATATGGCTTCACCAGTGCTGAGTAGAGAGGAAGCATCATCCCCCTTCATCTGCTGGCAACACTCTTCCTACTGCAGCCTAGGATGCCATCAGCCTTTTTTGCTGTGTTGCTGGCTCATAGCATGGTGTCTACCAAGACCTGCTGGTTCTCAGGTAGTTTGCCCCCATGATGTGCTGGTGTCTGGCATTATTCCTCTTCAGATGCAGGACCTTGCATTTCCCCTTGTTAAGCAGAAGATTCTACTTTGCCTGTTGAGGTCTCTCTGAATGGCTGCACAAATATTTGTTGTATCAGCCACTCCTCGCAGTTTTGTAATATCTGGAAACTTGCTGAGCTGTCCTGTCCCATCTTCCAGGCCACTAATGAAGATATTTAATAGCATTTGCTCCAGTATAGAGCCCAGGGGTATGCCTTGTTGTTCAGCCAGTTTTTGGTCTGTCTCACTGTCTACTTACCAAACCCATACTTTGTCAGCTTCGCTGCGATGTTATTAATAGAGAGATGGTGTTGAAGGCTTCACTAAATTTGAGGAAAACATAATCTGCTGCTCTCCCATCATCCACCAAGCAAGTCACCTCATTGTAGAAGGCAATCAGGTTTGTCAAACATTATTTCTCCATTGTAAATATATGCTGACTGCTCCTGATCACCTTCTTGTCTTCTATATGTTTAGAAATGCTTTCAAGGACGATTTTCTCCAGGGAGAACATTGGGTTGTGTAAAAACTTTTACATATGTGGTTCTTGAGGTGGCTTTTTTTTTTTAAATAGTTAATTTTCTGTTCTGCTTGCTTACATTGAACTCAGAATGTCAGTTGACTGGAAGCTAACTGGAAAGGTATCAGTCCACAACTTTGCTAAAAATGTGTTTTTCTCAAGAACTGAGGAAGCTTGTGGAGTTGACTGAAGTGAATTAGCAACCGGTTTTGTTGCTGTTTATCCCCTTTGTACCCTATTTTCTAGGCAGTATCTTTTTTTGGATTACTAATTATGAGGAGTTATCTCACAGTTCTAACTTCATTGATCAATTTCATGTATTTTCCCATTATGCAGGTGCATCTGGTATTGCACAAGTAGCCTTGTGATGACAGAACAGCTAGCGATAAGGATTTAATGTATATGTGTAAGTGGGTGGAGGAGGTAATTTAGGAAAACATTTCCAAAGTTGCATCTTGTAATCCATATCATGTGGACTGTGTTAAAAATGAACAGCTAGCAAAGTTGAATCCACAAAGATAAACATACTGTGCATGTTCTGATTATATGCAATTTATGAAGATGTAACACTACATCTATGCGGAGAATCTCAAGGCAGAATTTTAAAAATCCTAAGTGATATTCTTACTAGAACCCAAAGTAGAATGGAGAATCTGGTGGGGGGGAGGGAAAGAAGGTGAGAAGTTCAGACCAAGTACCTGATGCTTCAGAAGAGGAACTTTGTGTGTGTATGGGGGAAGATGAAGGGGGCTTTGCTAAGGAGAACCAGTTCCACGCTGCCAGCCTCTCCGTAGCTGAACTGGGTAATGAAGGCTGTAGGTGATTTCTACAAGTAACATTTGGAGGGTTAAAATATGCTGAAACTTCTGTCAGCTGCTGAGATGTAATTCAGTTTGGGTTTTTTTCTTTTACTTCATTGGTTTGACATTAGTTTATTTTACTTCCCAGATGAAAATCTACTTACCCCCTACCCCCCAACTCTTCTTCAAGAAATAAGGTGGTTCTCTCCTTTGGGGAGCTAGAGAGATCTTAAGGGTGATGTGAAGACCTCTCAATTGTTACACTTTTGTTGAGGTGTATGAAGGTGTACTAAATCTTTTAGATTCAGGATGCTGATCAGAGTTTGAGGAGTTGGAATATATCCTAACACAAAGATGCAAGGGCTGCTACAGTTTGGAGGGAAGCATCCTTTGTCAGATGTTAGTCAGCACTTTTTTGGCAGCCTGTCTTCCCATAGCCTGCTGTTGTGCCTTTGAGGAGAACTGAATATGCTAGTAATTCCTGAAGAAACTGACTTTCCAGATCAGTGTACAAGTTCAGGTTTAACTCTTTAGTTTGTTCCTTAATAGTTTTACTGGGTAAATGATTTGTGACTAGTGCAGTAGATAAAAAAAAAAAGAGATTTTTTTTTTAAGGCCCTCTCTGTATGCAAAATATGATCTGAATTAGTTATTCACCCTAACATAGACAGTATTCTGTTTAAAAGAAAACTTTCTAAATTTTCTAAATTGCTAATTCTTTTATAAACTGCTGTTCAATAGATGCCAGAATTAATTGAGTTTGAGTAGCTTCACTTGGCTGAAATTGTTCCCAGCTTAGTATGCATCCTGTTTCTGCCAAATAACAAATATTAACTTCATGGTTTTGGAAGTCAAGCTTTTTAGGATGATATTTAATTTATTTTTTTTTTAATGTCCACTTAGTGAGGAAAAAAGTCAACGAAATCAGAGCTGGAAAGCCATCTTCATCAGTACCTACTCTGATCTAGGAAGATACATCCGGTACTATGCTACACTGAAGAAAGCCTGGGATGACCTAGAGAAATACTTGGGCCAGCGGTGTCCTCGGATGATTGGTTCTTTGAAAGGTACGTACGGTGTAATACCTGCTTTCTCTAGGAGGTTGGCTGATGCCACATTATCTGTTAATAAATTTCCTACTGCTTTCATCCTAGGTGTGTGCCTCAATTACTGCAGCCCTGAAAGTCAGATAAATGTGCTTTCCCTTCTCCTCCAGTAAATAAGTAAATTGGACCACATCTACATTACTTGCCCAGTTGCTAGTGATCTCTTTTCAGAGGATACCTTTCAGAGAAGAAAAGGGTTTTTTTTTTTCTAGTTACCAGTCTATCTTCTTTATCTCTGGATAATAAGAAATGAACACACTTCTGCTTTTCTCTTCAATTGCTATAAGTGGTTTTGTTTGTTTTGTTTTTTACTTTAATAATCCCATTGTTTCAAGGACACGGGCCCTGTTGGTGTGTTTTTATTTGTGAGAGTTTTCTTAAGACTTAAATAAAACACTTTTACAGGAAAATGGGCATTTTTAAACTAAAGCCAAACAGGAGGGAAGTTTGTGGGGTTATTTTCCTGTTCTGTAGGTCTTACTGTGCTCCTCTAATGAAGGCAAATTCCTCCCAAGGAATTTGGTGCAATGAAACTTCTTTGTTTATGGGAAGACAAAAATAAATTTAAAAGTATCAATTTCCACACTTGCGTAGCGATGGCAGGTTTTAGCAGGAGCTCTTCCATAACTTGCACCCTTTTAATACCATTTGTACAGGATTTTGTTTTAATGAATTGTTAAATTATGCCACACAAAACTGATAAAGAATACAAAAAGTGTTTAAAAAAAAAATCACCCAAAAATCCTGACCCTCACAGTTGATTGTTGCTAGAATTGTTGGTGTGGAAACCCCATGTAGGGATGTGGAAGAGCAGTTACTCCCCACCCCGTTCTGTTGATGGTGATATGAAAATCCCATTTATTGCTTCAAATTCCAGCCAACCTTTCTTTGGTACTGATTGGACTGGAAGCTGAAAAAAGCAACCCTTAGAATGATGAAAGAGTAAAATCAATGCTGTCTAAAAGTTTTAACTGGGACTTTGTCAGCTGGTGACAACATAGTGGGAAAATGTTCATTTCACTTCGTGGATACATTCTGCTTAAGACAGGCCTGTTGAGATTTTGCTGGATGAAGTAATTAGTTATTGTAATCAAATTCCTTTCAAATTTACGTAGTATTCACTCTGTGCCACCTAGCATAAAAGAAGTCACCATATACTGACCTGAGCCTGTTTTCATTTGATTGAGGCACTTAGAGATTACATGCTTTGTATTTGAAGTACTTGATTTCTAGTGATTCAGGGCAGTAGCATGAATTTAATCAGTGGAAGATTCATGAGACCATGCTAGTAGATAGCTATGTCCCAAAGTTTGACTGACTTTATCATGCTCTTGTATGTCTGTTAGTTCACTTTCTCTGAATTATAATTGGCAAAACACCTTTAAACATATATTTGTTTTGAGATAATATTAAAAAAAAAAAATCCATAATGCTAAAGTTGCTGGGGCTGCTTAAGATTCTCTTTGGTAGTTGAAAATGTGCTGTTATGTCTAGAATGTAGCTAGGGTTTGTCTTATTTCCAGCTACGCAGCTCTGATGAAATGATGTGAAATACAATTTTAAAGGAAGGTCCTAGCACAAATATTAACATTCACCTTTGTTGGGAACAGCATAGTGGGCACTTGGGAGCAGAGCAGTGAAACAGCATTAAAGCTGAGAGTTTTGTAGGAGCAGCAGTTCTTGATTCCCCCTCCAAAACTGCCACTTAATACTCTGCTTCTTTTTGTGCACAGAGAGTGTGCGGGAGGAAGATCTAGATGCTGTGGAAGGACAAATAGGTTGCAAACTCCCTGATGACTATCGATGTTCATTTCGTATTCATAATGGACAGAAGCTGGTCGTTCCTGGGTAAGGAGCAAAAACTACATACCAAGTTATTAATTCCTTTTGTATTTCTTGGATAGTTTGGTTATTAAAATGATTATATGTCTGCTGAACAGGATGGATGAAGCATTTAAATGTGTTGTAACTAACTGCATGACGTGACACTTCTAGAATTGGCTGTCTTCAAGTCTCAGAAGTAATTGAAAACACAATGTAGATTTTTAATTGCTTAAATTACTCTCATGCCTCCGTCCTTTTTCCTAGTGAAAAACTATTTTTTTTCTGTAATAACTAAAACTTCCAACTGTTAGACTTTTAATCACACAACTGTGAAGTTGCTCCCCTGAAGTTTTGCTCTGTTACTACATAAATAAATTACTCTCTTGGACTCTGTAAGTTTCATTATTTAATAGCTTTTTTCTTTAAAATGCTTAGGGAATAACTTTCAAACCAGTCAGTTCTGCAAATCAAAGTTTTCTCAGAAGAAGTTTTTATAATTTTATGTGGTTTTAGCAGTTAAAACTCCTTTTACATCAGTGTGGGAAGGGAAATGAGTAAACATAGTTCTTTATCAGCTGTAGAAAAATTCGCAGATCAGCACTTGATGAAGTGCCACAAACATCAGGAAAAGATGGAAAGCTAGGGCAAATCATTGCAGTGTCTGTAGGGGACAGTGCATTTATGTTGCTCTACCAAAACCCTCATGATGAAAGAAGGTGCAGCTTCTTCCAATTCTAGTGTTGTATGTGCAGAAGGGACTTGGGAAACAGCTTTATGCAACCATAAGTATGACTTCTGTTTCTTTTCCAGGAGAGGCTTAGGAGAGGAGATAGGTGCCCTAGTTCTGTAGACTTCAGATGGAGCTCTGCAGCTTGCGTGCTTCCTGCTCTTCCTACTACTTTTTTGCTCCCACAAAGCCTCTGTTGCAATGGTGTGCCTGTGGAAGGGTTCTGAGAGCATACATATGCCTTTGGGCATGCCTTTCAGCTTAAACAATTGCCAGTGGGCTGTGGTTTGTTGCTGTGCCCTCAAAGTGAGAGCCTGCGCCTTACACACAGGTTGACAAACCTTGGTGGTGGAGGACTGGAAATAGTTAAGTCTGACATGGAGACCCTGGAGAAGAAAGGCTGCCACACTGCGAGTGGAAGGTGTAGTCTTACTGTTGGGGACAGGCTGGCTTTCTTGTGGTGGATGAATAATGGAAAAATCAGGTGTAGGTGTGGAAATCTATGCAGCAAGTTGTTGGAATGTTACATCAGAAATGGAGAAGATTTGGGACTAGTTGTCATTGTTAGATGCTTCAGGTTTCTGTGTTTGGATGTTAGCATAGCTTTCTAAACTGTAGAACATGCAAATTCCAGGCAAGACTACAAAAGGAAAAAGAGTTATGGAACCTGTTGCCCTAGCTGGGAGCAGCTTATATCATTCTGACGTGTGGCAGCTTGTGCCTGAGTCATTGGTTTCATAACACCAGTAAAAGCTTAGCATCTGTGAGGGTTTACATGTGAGAATATCAGTGAAAGGCCAATTAGAAGGGAGTATGGGTGGGGAGCTGTACATTACAGGTTTGCATACTCTTATTGCTAAGTGTACTGCTGTCATGTGTGCCTTTGTGGTTGATTACTTTGATCATGTTACCCCTTTCAATCACTTTTTCATTGCCTGCTGCTTTATTACATTGAGTGTAGATTCCTTGGGCTTTTTTCATTTTCACCCTAGGTGTGATCTAGCCCAGTGTTCATATCATAGCTTCTGATGCTTACTTCCATTTCTGTTGCCCATTTCAGACTAGTACTACTTTTTTCCAAATGCATATATTTTTTCTTATGTATAGAACAGCTCTTTTTACTGTATTCCAGGTCACTTACTTGTTGTAAAAACCAAATTTTAAAAAATCCCATCCTTTGCTGTGATGCATAAAAAAGACTAGAGGAAGAAGTTAGCCAGTTGATGGTATTGCCATGTCATGCTGATGAATACACAGTCTCATTCTTTCTGTGTATGTTTGTTTGCTTTGCCTCTCTGCCTTAGTTTTTATACTAATATTACAGTCTTTCCAATTGAAGTAATTCTTATCCTTATTTACTTCTCAACCTTTTCCCCAAAGTAAGATTGAGCACCTTGCTCACTGTAGGTTTGATCACTGTTACTATAGCAACTTGTGGTTCTAATTGAAAAATCACGGATGCTTTGATAGTACTGAAATGAACTTGCACAGAACCTGAGATACAGAGCAGTGGTTGTTGTATTATGCTACTATAGGAAGCTGTGTCAGCTGTGAACATCTTCTTTGAAGTAGTTGCAGACATGATGGGAATCAACAACACAGTTTGAAACGGTGCTTTGGGATGCACAAAGCGTACAAGGAAGCGTTTATCTCGGAGCCATTAAGCCTCCCTTTGTGAAGGTTGACTTTGTGAACCAATAACCTAGTTCAGCACCTGGATGTTAGTCTTGGACTTCATCCTAATCTTACAAGCATTGATAAAATCAATGCTTGGAAAAGAGTTAAAGCTATCTTTGCTTTGTGAGTGGCATCTTCTATTCATCTATCTTTATTTTGTTGTTTTGTTTATCAAGTTTGATGGGAAGCATGGCGCTGTCAAACCACTACCGCTCTGAAGACTTGTTGGATATCGACACTGCGGCTGGAGGTTTTCAGCACAGGCTAGGTCTGAAGCAATGCCTTCCTCTTACTTTTTGCATTCATACTGGCCTGAGTCAATACATGGCCCTGGAGAGTGTGGAAGGACGAAATAAATACGAGATCTTCTATCAGTGCCCTGTAAGGAAGATATGTTTATACCTGTGAATGTACTTTTCTAATGATTGATGATGTGTGTCCTTTTGCATGTTATCAGATACCTGAAATGTTTGACATAGCATAAGGTAAATACTACTCACTACTTTCGTCAAAGCCCACAGGTGGAATGGTTAGTAAATGAAAGAAATGTACATTAACTTGTATTGCTGTAGCAGTTTCTATAGGATGATGGTAGTGGACAGCATTCATACTTATTGGAAAGTTTTCATTTGTTCGCACTATAGTAGATAGAATCATAGAATGTGTTAGGTTGGAAGGGACCTTTGGAGGTCATCTGGGCCAACCCCCCTGCAGTGAGCAGGGACATCTTTACTAGATGAGGCTGCTCAGAGCCCCATCAAGCCTGACCCTAAATATCTCCAGGGATGGAGCCTCTACTACCTCTCTGGGCAACCTGTTCCAGTGATCCTCTACCCTCATACTGAAGAACTTTTTCCTAATATCCAACACAAATATCTCTGTTCCTAGTTTAAAACCATTACCCCTCATCCTACTGCTGCATGCCCTTGTGAACAGTACAGTTTTCCGCCAGCTTTCTTACAGGCAATTTTCAGGTACTGGATTCTTGATTCTCGTCCCTGTTTCCGTAAGGAAGAAACGCATCTCCTTTATGGAAGTTCAGTATTTGTATAGATCTCCTCCCTCAGAGAGGTTAAATGTAAACTTATAATAATAAACGATACCCTCTGGGTTTTAAGCAAACTTTTCACTCTCCAGTGAAAGAACAAACTGCTCTTGAACAGCTCATTTCAGGAACATAATTAAGTATTTTTCATCATTCCTATAGCTGTAGTATTTTAAGATAGGCATATTGGGAATCTTAAGGATATTCAACCTAAGAAGATTTTAGCCCTCTCTCTCTCCTTACTGTGACAACCTCCCCACCCCCAAAAAAAAAGTGGAGTGAGGAAAAGGTGTTGTAAAAAAAGATGGGGGTCTTCATCCTGCTATTGTGTTCCTGGCTGTTTCTTTCCAAAGCATGTAGCAATGGGATTTCAAGGTAATGCCTTGATAATGGATCACTTGAAGGATGTTAAGATCCCTGTTAGCATTACGCCAAGTATTTAAACCTGAATAATGCTTGGGTACTTGGAAGGTTGCTTACACATTCATAGTTTGGTTCATCTGTGGACAGCCGTGCTTTTTTCAGGGGAAAGTACGGTCATACAGCAGCTGGGATTATTTAGCCCAAAGAGGAGATGGCTCAGGGGGATGTTACTAATGTTAGAAATATCTGATAGCAGGGCATAAAAAAGTCTAAGCTAGACTCTTCTCAGTGATACCTGCCCAGTGACACAAGATGACAGGACATGATCCTGGGCAAACTGCTCTAGCTACCCCTGCCTCAAACAGAATAATTAGACTGTTTCCAGAGGTCTCTACCAACCTCAGTGTCTGTTCTGTGCTTCCGTTCTAAGGTAGTGGTTTTGGGGGCCTTCTTTCTTAAATGTGAGCCTTAGTGGAATGTCCAAGCTGTATATTAAATGATCAGATGAGCACTCATGGAGACAGACATATGTGTTTTATATGTTTGAGTATCAGATTGTGAGTATAATGGTGTATTAAGCAGATAGATTTTAGGTTTAGTGAATATAGGGAAAGTGTTCTCTGTTATATTTCAGGTGTTGAAGTTTAACTCTCCTTCTAATACATCCATAACCTTCTTTCGTTTTTAGGACCAAATGGCTCGCAATCCATCTGCTATTGATATGTTCATTACAGGTAACAGCTCAGCTAAAATGTTCTGCAAAATATTTTAATTGCACTGTTTGGAAAATGCACGTCAGTACAACTCGAACAAAGGAAACATAATCCTTTCTGTGCTACTTGTAAGACTCTATCCTACTTTAAAACATCAGCAGTTACTAGAAACAAGATGCCATTCTTCCCTATTAAAGCTTGTCCTTCTCTGTGTCTTGTATACAAATCATTCAGTGTACTAACCTGTCTAACAAGATGAGCAAAACCTTTAAGTTAGCTGTCACAGGGGTGATGTAAGCAGTTATTAAATACAACACCAAGGTGGACAGAAAGATTCCATCCCCCCCCCCCCCCCCCGCCTCGAGTAGTTTTTGCAACCATGTCAGAAGTTGAAAATATTTTGTGTCACTTAATGAAATCTGATTAAGTATAAATGTAAATGCAGAAGAAAATGCTTCTGGATTTTTGAATTGCCTGATTGCTTTGTTCAAAGGATAAAGGAGGGAAAGAGAAAACTGCATAATTGTTGTTTGGTTATGTAGTGATCTGTCGTGATCTGTCTGGCAGGTAAATTGACTGGAATAATGTTTCGATAATTTCTTTTTGTTACTCTACTGGAATCTGGTAATTGTGGCTGTGTCTAAATTAATTCCTTTTACTCAGTGGGAAAGCAGATGTCTAGTAAATGGCACCAAAATTAATATTAAACTTTAGCCTTGCACATTTCTAAGGATATATGTGTTAATACCACAGTGAAAAAACACATTAGGCAATGCTACACCATTGCTGGTTTGGGTTGAAGGTCAAACTCCTAGCCACACTAATTTTAAAAAACCTTTCTATGTACTGATTGATTGTACAAACTCATTTCAGTGTGAAGGAGTCAACCTGTCATGTGTTTTACAAAGGTCTTATTGCAGAATGTATTGCATGCTTTAGAACCGTCGTAGGAAAGATATAGCAAAAGCTCAAGAGTGTGGTTACTTCCTTCTCTCCACCTGAGAATGATGTCATACTTTAAAACTACACTGTGGTGAATTGGTATTGCTGCTCAAGGTTGCTGCTTTTATGGAATTGAGTCAATAGTGAGGTGATCTGACATCGTATTTAAACGTATTCCACTTGGTTGAAATGGTTAATTTTGGCTTATCGCAGGGTGCAAGGGAAGTTTTCTATGCAGCATTTATCTTGTCATTCTGAACGTGGCAGGGGAAATCGGTCCACTTTTTCCATTTGGAGTTCCTTTATACAAGGTTTGCATTTTGTGGATTAGAGGTAGAAAAGAGGATAATAAACCTGGAGTTCCTTAGACTTCAAAAAGATCAAAGGACAGTACACATAGTTCTTGCTCAAAGGAAGAAGTGGTTAAGTACACTTAATCTAACAGGAGTGGTAGTACCTGATAACATGTCAGTGAGGGTCGGCATAATGACTCCTCAGTATTTCATCTTAAATCCAGTTTTGTATCTATAATATTGACAAATAATTGAAGAGCTCTGTACTTTTCTAATGACTGTATTGCAACGCTTGGAAGATTTATGGCTGAGAAATTCTTTTATGGGGAGCAGGTATCTCTTGTATTAAACTCCTTTCTTTGAGAGTTAAATGTGACAGCTTGACTGTCTATGTAGAAATCAAGCTGTTCCTAAATAATAGCTGTAGGTGTATGAAAGCTGTTCTCAGACAATGGCTGTAAGCATATGAAAATCCCAGGTTCTTTGGAACAACATGCAGCTTTAGTCTTCTGGGTTTGTAGCAGCAGTGCAGAGTGTATCTGTGGCTTACCCTTGTTTTTAAGGACAGGGAAATCCTGCAGCTTGCTAGCATGTTTATTAGAAACTCTGTTCATGTGGAAACCTGCATGTCAAAATTAAGTCCATAAAACCTCCAGCGGGCTTGCATGCCTCTTGTAGGCAGCATAGCTGGAAATAGTTCTACAAGTAGCATCGACCACTATACTTGTGATCTTTCCCAGTAGTAGCAGAAGTTGTGAGCAGGAAACCAGATGATGAGAGACACCAGCATTTGAAGGCCATGATTATAATGTGAAACACTTAGCTAAGAGATTCTTTGTTTGCTGTGTCATTTCTGGAGTATGCACCCTTACCTCTTAGTCCTTGGTCAGTTTCTCCAAGTTACCTTTGTTGGTAGAATGGATTGGAATGTGAACTGACTCATAAGTAAGTTGAGAGTTTGTTAGGAAAATATTAAAAGCTTGGAACGGTTTCTTTGGAGTATTTATTGTAATGGGCTTAGTGGTAAATTTGCCTGTCCTTATGAATGTTTTCCTTCTTTGGCATCCAGGTACATCTTACTTGGAATGGTTTACATCCTATGTAAACAAAGTTGTAACTGGTGGTTATCCTATCATCAGAGACCAGATTTTCAGGTATTGTGAACTGGGATTTATAACCTCACAGCAAGGTTTTAATGGGTTTTTTTTTTTTAGAATGCTGACCTCTTTCCAAGTAGTTAAGGGTATCTGATACAAAGCTGACAGTGACAAGAGGAGAAAGCATGTGGAACTTTTTGCAGATAAAACTGTAAAACAGAATGTTTAAAGAAACTTTTTTTTAAACAAGAATCTTCAGAGTTTGTAGCTTTGAATTAATGGGACCAGAATTTTGCACTATAACTGGTCTGAAGCTTAGCTAACAGCATATTTATTCTGCTTGCCATGAGTGTGCTGCAGCTCAGCTGCAGAACTGTCCTGAGTTATTAAAAAAGCAGTTGTTTGCAGTGAACTGGTGTGCGAAAGAACACTGCTAAATATGTAAATAAACAGGAGCTTTCTGGTGTTTGAATTTTCATGCACTTCAAAATGTAAGAAAGAACCTTATTCTACAAACTGGGATGCTATAAAACCAAGTTCCTGATCTGCAAGTTAATTTGCTGCAGAAGCTGCTAGGTTTTGGTTTTTAAATAGCATAATGACACTTCCTTATTAAACAAGTGTGTCTTCGTTGACTTCAGATTAAATTACACACCCAGCTTAATGCAAGTAATAATGGAGGTACAAGGAGATCCATAGCTGTATGAGTTTAAGTGATGGGAAATATGCAATGTGAAGACACTGCATGCATCCTTTATTTAAACACCAAATGACAAGAATTATTTTTAGCCTAGCACTACAGTGCTCTTATTAGTAATTAACTAATCACTTTCCATGTTTGGTTTTCTGTATTGAAAGTACAGAGCTATTTGCAGAGTTAATATTTTCCTTTCTGCAGGTACGTGCATGATAAAGAATGTGTTGCTACCACAGGAGATATTACTGTTTCTGTGTCCACATCTTTTCTACCTGAACTCAGTTCTGTACATCCACCGCATTATTTCTTCACTTACAGAATCAGGTAAAAAGAACAATTGTATTAACTCTCACAACACTGGGAAGCCCTCTGTGGCGTTCAGAGCATCGCCTGGTGCAAATTTACACACAGTGTTCATAAACGTAGTAAAATGAAGAGGAGGTGCTCAACACTGTACTCTTTTTAAAAAATTATTACCTGCTCAGGTATGCAAAGTACCAGTCAAGTTGGTGATTGGTAAAGTACAGTGATGGGTGGGGGAAAGAAGTTATGAGTAACTCTTGTGATTTAGAAAGGGTTATAGAAATGACAATAAATAGTGAAGCAGAGGCACAGAGGTAGATCCTGACAACTGATTCAGTATACTTTACCTTAAGGGTTTTTTCTCCCCAGTCTACTTGGAGAGAGATCCCAAGGATACTGAAGCATTTCTTAAAATGTATGAAAGCAGTTAAAAAACCACTAAGTACACTGTTTGTCTTCTAGAATTGAAATGTCCAAAGATGCTCTTCCTGAGAAGGCTTGTCAGCTGGACAGTCGATACTGGAGAATAACAAATGCCAAAGGTGATGTAGAAGAAGTTCAGGGTCCTGGAGTAGTTGGTAAGTAAGATATTACTTTTATGAACCCAATAGAGAGAGTTTTGTACTTAATGTAGCTGTGTGGTTTGTATCAAAATGATTTTGTGTAGTGAAAAGAGACATATATCCATCTGTTTTGTCTTTTAAAGTTGTTTTGCAAGGGCTATCTGAACATCCCAGTAGTTAACCGCTCTTCGTACAGTTTTTTTAACATCAGTAATTGCATCCACTGGAATATAAAATGATCTGTCTGGATGTGTTGTCGAATGCCAGTGCTTTTAGCAAGCTGCTATGTTATAATTCTATTTCAGTCCTTATTATTGTGATCTAATATTTCACCAACAGGGGAGTTTCCGATTATCACTCCAGGGAGAGTCTATGAATATACCAGCTGTACTACATTTTCCACAACATCGGGATATATGGAGGGGTATTACACCTTCCATTGCCTCTACTACAAAGACAAATTCTTTAACGTCACAATTCCCAGATTTCACATGGTGTGTCCAACATTCAAGGTGTCTACAGCACGAATGGTAAGTGGAGATGAAGTTGTGCTTAGCCTAGATTTCTGTGAACACGTGGGTTAATTTTATAGTATGACTTTGTTTAAACTTCAGTGTCGTGTCATTTTTTCAGTTTTGAGTCTCTTCTGGAAAATAGCTTGCTTTTTTTTCCATAACTATTCAGAAAGAGAAGCAAAAAAAAAAAAATATCTAAAATTATCACTTGGTCTATGTGAATTCATTTCAGCTCCTGGAATATCTATTTGATAGAAAACACTTGTGGTGAAAAATTGACAGTGATGAACAGTATTCATATTGATAACTCCATACAAAACATGCTCCAATTAAGACTAAGTCTAACAACTGTAGTAATCTTTGTAGGCAGTTTGTACCTTGGTAAAGCCATGTATTCTTATTGCTCTGACGTGTACAGTTACCAGTCCAATTCAAGACCCTCAGCCCTGGCTTTCATAGGAGAGCTTGCTGTTATTTATAATGTAATTTTAGTCTGGAGATTGCAGGCTAGTTGTATCATTTCTCCCTTTGCTCTCACACATTTATTGAAGAATGCTTTATGAATTTTACCACTAGCATAGTTCTCATTTAGTGACTAATTCAGATAGAACTTGAATAGTTTTGTGCAAGCACTGAGTCTTTCCTCAGGGGTAAGCATCTACCTGTATGTGTTTTCACATTTCTCCAGGGATTTGAGACACTCGTTACCAGTGGCTCTAACAGCAAGTGCCAGCAGATGTCGTGCGTCGTTCAGACAACGGCATCTCTTAACTCCTGCTCACATTTATGGGAGCTGTAACCTTGACTGCAAAAAATAATTTGCTTTTCACTTTTGCTCTACCTCGTTTTAGAAGTAGCAGCGACCCTTTGTTTTTAAACTACTTTTAATAAAAGATAATGTAAGCCGACGAGAAATTTGGTACAGCTAAGATCCTGAGTTGTGGCTTTACATAGCTGTGCATATGAAATAATGAAGGCTCGTGGGTATTTACTGAGTAAATGGTCAAGGACTTAGGCAAAGGCAACTCTACTGCAAATTAAACTTTCTCATTCTGAGGAGCTGGATTTAGGACATAGATCGCAATGTCTGCTTTAGCTAACTGACACCATAATGCAGACCAGAGTGTTCTAGACAGTTACTAGTGCTTTCTTATAAGTAGCTAGAATAGAAGAAGATTTTACTTAAATATGGATGTGTTTTGTGTTAGGAAACAAATCATAATGAGTATGCAGTGGATGAAGACGAAGATTCCACAGACACTGATGAATACGAAGATCGACGTCGAGTGTTAGACATTCCTGCACCCTCTGGACGCTGCCCACGTCATACCTGATGGGATTTCTTTCCAAACAATATAAACTGTTTTCAGAAGCTGAACTCTTTGGGTCTAGCGCATAAGAATATTTCCAACTATTGTAAATGAACTTCCTGTTGCACATCAGGGCAACTAGCATGAATGTTGGTGCCAGCTCTAATATTCATCGGAGTATAACTTTTTTTTTTTTCCTGGTTTGGAAGGGAGGGGGGCTTGGGAGCGGGAAAGGGGAGGGAGGGTGGGTGGGTGGGAGAAGAAAAGAAAGGTGTTTGGGCTTTGTTTACTTTTTCTGAAGTGCAAAACAGCTTGACAGTCCAAGGTAATCCTATCTTACATTTTTAAACTATTGCCTATTTATGATCATATTGCAAATATGGTGTGGGGATTTGTTTTTATACAGCCATTTAAAATTAGCAATAGACAAGATGGAAAAAAAAAGGTGTATACTGTTGTCCTTTCTCATGAGTTTCTACTCTTGAAAACTCCTGCTAGGAATGAAACTTGCGATTTGCTCTATGTATCCCATTTGGGTGAGAATAGGTGCTCTTATGCTCTTTTTTATTAATATAGAAATACAAGAAAATTCTGGTCATCACATACATTAATTAGGAATTAAACTGGCCTTATTTTTAGACAATCTGTCTTTCGGCTTAATTTTATGCTAAGTGACTCTGATTGGATAATGCCTTGTGGAATGTAGTGTACGTGCATCACCTGCCACTGGGAAGCAAGAAAGTTCTCAACGACTACAACATATGAATTTGTAAGTAATTTTGAGGTTTTTCTTTATAGGCTGTTTGCTGTTAAGACTTTGTCATCAGTGAAAGATTTATGTTGAAGTATCAAGTTTCCCTAAATCCTCTATGGATTTTTGTAACTACGGCTGAATTTAAAAAAGCAAAGCAAAAAAAAAAGTGTCTGACAGAACACCAGATTATGAGAAACTTTTTATTTAAAGAAGTCTGTTTGCTTTACCACTTCTGTTTTGTTTCTGTTGTCATTAATAAAAAACTGAACTGCCTCCTTTGCTCTGAAGTGCTACATGGGACATGAGCAATAATTGTGTGACTGGCGTCACTGTAGTCAGTTCTTTTTGCTATCTAGAAATAGTAGCTCCTGTGAGAAAAACCACATCTTGTGGTTCCATCTGCCTGTTTCCATTACTGACTAGTTACTGCTCATACAGAAAGTCTGGTTTTCTTACAAGTTGTAGTGTCAGATTCTCCATGTTGCTCATCTTTCCCTAGTGCCATGCAGCATTTGGATCTTCCACAGTGGTACAAGGTAGAGAAACAAATACTGAGTGTGGCCCCCTCCTTAGGAAACATCTAGAGAAGCAAAAAAGTTTGTGCCTCAACAGTGGTATGAATTGCTGGAGTGGTTTAAAAACATTTCTATTTTGAGGATTCCTCAGTGTTAACCATGAGGAGAAAATGACGCTTGTGGCATAAGCTTTTTCTTCATCTACTAAAAGGATCGGTGAGGAAAAAAAAAGGATTTAGTGGAACCAGAACAATCCAGTGCTCTATGTCTATGGTGTGTTTTTAAGGACAGATAACACTCATGGTCACAGGCTTGCTCAGTACTTTACCAGCGTCTGTATGTTCTAGTGAAGTGATAGCAGCTGAAGGTCTATAGATACACTCCCAACTCCTGGTGAGTTTCCCTTCATAAGAAGGACACTGAGATCCTTGAGCAAGTCCAGAGAAGGGCAACCAGAGTGGTGAAGGGGCTGGAGGGCAGATCCTATGAGGAGCGGCTGAGGGAGCTGGGGCTGTTTAGCTTAGAGAAGAGGAGGCTGAGGGGAGACCTTATCACTGCCTACAACTACCTGAAGGGAGGTTGTAGAGAGGTAGGTGATGGTCTCTTCAGCCAGGTGACAGGTGATAGGACAAGGGGGAATGGCATGAAGCTGTGCCAGGGCAGGTTTAGATTGGATGTTAGGAAAAAATTTTTTACTGGAAGAGTCAGGGCCTGGAACAGGCTGCCCAGGGAGGGGGTTGAGTCACCTTCCCTGGATGTGTTCAAAAACAGGGTAGGTGAGGTACTTAGGAATATGGTTTAGTTTAGGATGAGAATGGTTCGACTTGATCTTCAAAGATCTTTTCCAACCTTGTGATTCTGTGAAGATCTTTCTACTCTTCTCAGGGAGCAGTTCTCCCTGGGTTGACAGAGAGGAACTGTAATTAGTGCTTACTGTGGAAGAGACTAAGATCCAGGGCAATGCTATTGTGTCAATGACTGAGCACTGTGATGCGAGGGTTTTAGGCCTCTGACCCAAGCACAGCCGGTGGTCACAGGATTCCTGTGACCTCTGCATGTACGAAGTAGGTAACCAGGTAGGGGGAATGACACGTTGCTGTTGTTGTACTGAACATGTGTGTAGCTGTAACAGGAAAAAGGTTATTCCATTGCTGCAGGCAGCTTAGCACGCAGCGTGCTGCCTGAAGTTACCAGATGCAGTGTTTGGGCAAGTTGTAGCTCTTTGTTACGTGCATTTGAAGAAGTGCATTTGCCAGTGGTTCTCACCCCACCCAAAACTCTGAAGCTTTTGCCAGGTGGGTATGAAGAGTGAAATGTCAGAGTCTATCAAAGACAACAAGGAATCTGTTATGTTTGCCAGCGCTGCTGGACTCTACAAACCTTCACTCAGAAGGCAGGAGAGAATTGGCTGTCAAGATTCTGCTTCAGGAGACAGTGTTCCACCAGCGGTGTTGAGTAGGTGAAAGGGGAGCTGCAGACACTAAATGCTTCCTGTGGCGGTTCTAACCCCTGCAACTTGGACGCAGACTGTCACAACTCTATGTCCTTCACACATCCGCTGTCCTTCAGGTTCAGCCTGAATTCTGTCAGCTTCTGACTCGGCTCCGACTGATACTGATGCTTGGTTAGGACTTCTCCTAGCAAGATAAAATAAGCCTTGTCGACCATCTATGAATTCAGCCTGTGGTTAAAAACCTAGTGCATCCAACACAAATCTGTAACTAATCTAGTCCTCCTGTCCATGGAAAAGGCCTATGCTGACAGTCTCTCTAATTGCACTGCAGGATTCCTTCAGCATTTTTGTGGGCTTTTGCTGACTGCATGGTTTAATGGAGAGAACCTTTGGCCACTCTTTCCTTGCTGTGCCTGCATCACACAAGAGAAAAACAAGCGGTGTGCCAGCCAGTGGGGAAAAAAAACCACAGCCAGAAGTTGCTGTGCAACTTGCTTCCCTAAGCCTCCTCCAGGCTAAACAACCCCAGTTCCCTCAGCCACCCTCATCAGACCTGCTCTAGACCCTTCACCAGCTTCTCTGCCCTTGTCTGGACACACTCCAGCACCTCAATGTCCTTCTTGTAGTGAGGGGCCCAAAACTGAGCACAGCACTCAAGGTGCAACCTCACCAGTGCTGAATACAGGGGGGCAATCCCTGCCCTGGTCCTGCTGGCCACACTATTTCTGATACCGGCCAAGATGCCCTTGGCCTTCTTGACCACCCGGGCATGCTGCTGGCTCATGTTCAGCCAGCTGTGGACCATCACCCCCATGTCCTTTTCAGGCAGGCAGCTTTCCAGCCATTCTTCCCAAGCCTGCAGCGGTGCCTGGGGTTGTTGTGACCCAAGTGCAGGGCCCAGCCCTAAGACTGTTGGACTAAATTAGATTATGAATAGGAAACAACAAAGGGAATCAACCAGGACTGGGAAGTGGCAGTTTCCTGATCTCAACACTCACAAACATTGGAGAGTGACATAATCATAGTTGAGGACGCCAGAAGGTGGGGTGTTTGGTTGCATTGAGAGATTTAAATCGATACTATTTAGAAATAAAAATAATTTTAAAAAACAGTAATGACTTGAGTACAATATGAAATACCTGTAACTACCAGTTGTATGTTAAGAATTGTGGGTTTGGATTTATTTTTGTTACCACAACACAACTACCAGTTCATTCATCAGACCTAAAGCAACCCCTAACCACTCAGAATGTAAATCATTCTGTTGGTGTGTTACAGTAAAGATGGTTATCAGTGTAGCTCAGTATGTGATCTTAAAATTCTACCTCCGTTTAAGCCATAAATAAAAGCAAAGGGACAGAAGATATTTAGGTGTTATTGTATGCAACTTACTAAATGAGAATCCACTCAATTAAGACCTGATATATTAAAAAATTATCCTTAATTTATTAATTCACTTAGAAAGTTCCATTTGCCATTCTAAATGAATCTATTTTATGATTCTATTCATTCGTAACTATGAGTGAGGATGCATGACAGCATGACCACATCATGCTTTTGGAAGGAAGCCTTTGAGGGCAATTGTGGCACATGGAAGACATGGAATCCAGCAGGTGCAAGCATAGAATCAGCTTTATTACACACACCACTGCTTAAATACCTTCCTCTAAAGGGAGGCTCTGCTCATTCCCCAACGATCACTCGACTGGGTTCTCTAAATAGCACAAAGCTAAGCACTTCTCTCTTCCCAGGCTGGCATTCAACAGTCTCCTCCAAGCTCCTGTTCACTCCCAGATTCACGCATACTTTGCTGTTTCAGATTCTTGCTCAACACACGCTCCATGTTCTTTGTTTAACTCTGGCTTCTTGGCACACCGCCTGGCCCAGTCTTATTAAATACATTTCCATTCTCTATATCTCCCCTTTTTTGTTTATAACCACACCGTTGCTTAGTAACGTGGTCATCACGTGAGCTTCTATCTTTTGAATTCTGCATATAGCTGACCAAAGGACCTGGAAAGACATCAAAAGAAGGAGAAACAACACAGACCTACTGTGTGTGCAGTCTGAACTGACTCTGTTAAGGAAGCTACTGCTATAGCAGTGGAAGCCAAAATGATGACTGCCAAAATTACTGCAAAAATTAACCAGCCCAACAAATGCTTAGAGCTTTTTCCTTGGTTTGTCTATCTCTTCCATCAAGATTCTAGCAAAATGATCCAGCCTGTCCTTGCATTTTTTCAATTTTGTCCAGTTTTTTGTCCAATCTTTTTTCAATTTAGCTAATTCAGTAGCTGAATATGGAATCTCTTTAGTAGTAACTTGAGGAAATTTGTCCCCATCATCCTCATATTTGAATTCAGTTTTTACCAAGGGTTGCAAAAAACTGGTGGGAACGTACAATTTGTCCAATCTTAGTTTTGCCTTCTCTAATTCCTGATGGGGTTATTTGATTTTTTTCTCAGGAGGTCTAACACTCTCCTCGCCTGCAAGGAGTTGTTCTTTCAAAACAGATTGCAAGTAATTTACCTGAGTTTTTTCCTCTGCCAATTGTTCATTTAAGATCTCTACTTGCCCTTTCAAGGGCTGTACCCAGTCTTGTAGAGACTGTATAATTTGAGATTCTGCCATGCATTGTTGATCTCTAGCTTCTACAGCTGCAACCAGGCTGGCACAACCACCAACACAGTCTTGACCTACTCCCTTAAACATCTGTCCTTCACACAGGGTGGGTGGTTTATACTGCTTCCTGATGAGCAAGTCTGCAAGGGGTGCTGGATGTGACATCTCCTGGAGGGGAGGCTGGGGCTGCGGCCTGGAAAGACTCATTCATTTGAATTGATCACACCAGATCTGGGCTCAAGAGTATGCTGAGGCGGCCGCTGAACTATGTTAGCCAGAAACCACTGTGGGTCTTAATGATCAACTTGACATGGAACTGATTGATCCTAAGCAGGAGTGCGTCTGGTTTATATCTGCCACTTATCCCTGTGAAGGTTTTAGCAGCCTCTGTGCTGACTGCAGATGAAATCTTACAGCAGCAGTGGCAGAATTCTGTTTCTTGATTATCTCTGTTAAGGCCACCACCATTTGTGCCTCTGCCTTCGACTTACTGAGCTGAGACTGCTTCCATTCTGACATCCAAAGTTACTATTGGGCTCTTAGATGAGTGCTGTGTGGAAGCTTTGAAGAGAGGGGATATACCTCTCCTCCATGCTGTGCCAGTTATTTATCAACCTCACAGGGCCCCTGAATATGCACATCAACCATATGAGGTAATTGAAGAACTGTAACAATCGATTAAAGAATATGGCTTGCAAGCCTCCTTCACTGTGAACTTGCTACAAGCAATAGGGGACTCATATGTGATGACCCCCCTGGACTGGAAATCCATTCTGTCTAATCTTGTCTGCTACACAGTTTTCTGTGTGGCTTTCTGAACATCATAAACTTGTTTTGGTACAAATGATGGACAATATGTCAGCTGGAATAGGTATCAGGGAAGAGGAATTACTTGGTCAAGGGAACTATACCACGGGGCCAGCACAGGCAACTTTGCCCCATGAGGTCTTTACCCAGGCAGCGAACCTCACTATAAGAGCGCTTTAGCATGTCCCCGATTTGGGTAAGCGAGAAACGTCCTTTGCAGCCATATGTGAGCAAGAACGTTATGTGCAGTTTCTTGTGCGACTGCAGACTGCCATTCAGAGGCAAACTGAGTCACTCGAAGCAGCAGAACTGTTGCGTTTTCAACTTGCTATTGAAAATGCCAATTCAGATTGCCGACAGGCAAATGATCCTGTTGGGAACCATGCCAGGACCTTGACAGACCTAATTAGAGCATGTCAAAATGTTGGATCAGAACAACATAGGGCAGAGATGTTTGCCACTGCTTTGGCTCAACAATTAGCAGTGGCATGAGCTGAGCTGCTGTTAAATGCTTCCTGTGTGGACAAGAGTGGCAAACAAAAAAGGACTGCCCTAAGGCTAAACATGGAGAACAAGGGCAAGAGAAGAATCCTACCCAGCTGTGTCCTTGGTGCAAGAAAGGTTACCACTGGGATAATCAATACAGATCTAAATCCTATAAAAATGGCAATCTGCTTCCTGATGCTGGATCAGGAAGCAGGAGGAGGGACGTGTGGTCCAGTGCCCCGAGAATCACCAACAGGACAAAAGTAAGAATGGCTTACTTCCCCTAAACTGGCAGTCCATCTCGGTAGGTAAGGCGAAGTAAGCCATTCCCAGTTGAGTCCCTCAGACCAGCCACATCAGGAAGTGCAGGGTTGGATTTGAGCGCAGCCCAATCAACAGTAATACGGGATCAGTCTGTTTCTCTCTTGTCAACCAGAGTGTATGGTCCTCTGCTACAACAGTTCAGTGCTTTATTAATTGGTCACTCTTCCACTTCTAAACTCCCAGGAGTTACCGACTTTGATTATGAAGGAGAAATTAAGATTATGGTGTGGGCACCAACACCCCTGTGTTCAATACATGCTGGGGAACGCACAGAGCAATCAATTTTATTTTCTCATGCTCAAATGGTTACACAGCTGTTGACTACCCAAAAAAAGGTGACAGAAGGGTTTGGAAGTACTGGGTTACCTCGGATTTTTTGGGCACAGAGAGTAACCACTTGGTTCTCTAAATAGCACAAAGCTAAACACTTCTCTTTTCCCAAGCTGGCATTCAACAGTCTCCTCCAAGCTCCTGTTCACTTCCAGATTCATGCATATTTTGCTGTTTCAGATTCTTGCTCAACACACGCTCCATGTTCTTTGTTTAACTCTCACTTCTTGGCACGCCGCCTGGCCCAGTATATGTTTCCATTCTCTACAGGTAATGACTGTTTAACTGCAGTCAAGCTGATCCGATTTTCTTCATCAATTGCTCTGTGCACCCAAGAAGCTGGGGGACACCCCTCACCATCGCTCTACCCCCACCCAGCCACCGTTTGAAACCCAGTTTCTGCGTGCAGAAGGGAAGTGGGGTGGGCACAAAGCTCAGGTTTAGCTGCTGGAGTGGAAATGAGTGTGGAACAGGTCCACCTAATGAAGTGTCTCCATCCATCAGACAGGCCCCATGAAAAATTGTTAAGAGCTGACACTACGCAGCGCTACCCAGGGTGCGTGTGTACCTAGGGGAGACGCATTCACAAAAGTTTTCGCGGCCCGTTTGAGTTTTGCGCAATAAGGACCTGCAGGACCGCAGCTCCCCCGGGCCCCACGGCTCCACCCTGCCCTCGGCTCCCGGGGGCCAGCGGCTTTGCCGGGCCCCTGCTTGGGGCCGGGCCGGGCGAGGCCACCGCCACCGCTGCTCCGCCCCCGGGGTGGTGGCACAGCCGATAGAAGTTCTGCCGCCGCCCCGTCCTACCAGTAGGCGGTGCGGGGCTGGTCGGCTGTGGGTGCTGGAGGTAGGTAACGGATGGACGGACGGACGGACGGAGGGAGGACTGCTTGCTTGCTTGCTTGCTTGCTTGCTGCAGAGCTCCTTGCCCGCCCCTTGTTGCGGGGGGACGGACACGGGACGGAGGAAGCCTGGCGCCCCTCGTCTCGTCGGCACTGGGGGTGGGGGAGAGGGGTGTTGGGGGGCTCTTCATCTCCCCGGAAGCTTGGCTCTGTCTCCTGAGTCAAAACGGTGGCCGAGGCTCCGAGGGAGTGGCGGCAGCACGGGGAGAGAAGGGCTTTTCCTAGGAATTGGGGGAGGCGGGAGATTTTGGTGGAAATCTGACTTGTACCGTATTAACCGGGGTGGGGAGGACCGGTTCTAGACCTTTCCGGGCTGCCCCCAGACTGAGTTTCGCCGGCACCGCAGTGCGCTAAGCGGGGCGGGCTGCGGCGCCGCGGGGCCGGGGCTCCGTCCGCCGCCCGCAGGGAAGCGAGGCGCCGGGACCGCTGCGGCGGAACCCCCCTCCCCGGGGCGACAACGGGCTGGCAGCGGCCAGGGGTGGGGTGGGGTTGGGGTGACGGGCGCAGATCCTGCCTGGGGCGCGCTGCAGCTAACTTGAAAAAAGCTGGGAGGGAGCCAGGCTGCGCCTGCCAGGTGGTTACTGGCTACGAGCTGCCTCGGCAAACGGCGTGGTGCAACCCCGAGCAGCTGCTAAAACGCCCCGGGGCCCTACACGATTGCCGGCTTGTAATCCTGGATACCCCTCTCTTGCTTCTCTGCTCTGAGGTTATGATGAGAATAGCAGCCCGGGCCTGTACGCGGGTTGTCTCCCCGGTGGGACTGCGGAGGAGCGGTTCTGTTTCACAGCCAAGGCAGTAAGCCTGTCTTGCGATTGCAGTTGCTGTTTCTTGTTGCTGGGTCTGGTCGGGTGCTTCAGTTACAGCAGCAATTTAGGAAAGTCGTTTTAGGAAATGTTTTCTCCTTTCCTTCTTTTAAGCCGTGCTGTCAGTTGCTGTGTGTATATATATATGTGTGTGTGTATATATATATTTAATGCTAAAATTTGTTAGCACATCTCTCAGTCCTCATTCGGGAGTACAGAAAAAACCAAACTCATTTTCACAAAAATAGATTGGTTGATTACTACTGCCAAAGCTATTACGTTGGTTATGATGCTTTTTATTAACCTGCCTTGTATTTACTGTGGCTGTGACTCAGTTTTGCCGAGGCAAAACTGTTTTACTTTGCTGACACCGTTGCATGACTGAAGGCTCCTGGAACATGGACAGGTTCCCAGGAAGATTCTTGTTGCCATCCAGAATGATTCTTGCTTTAACCACCACACTAATGGCACTCCTGCAGATTCACGTCACCGTTGGATGTGCCTTTGTGGTCTTGGAAGGCTTCTCATAAAGTTGTTTACCCCAGAAAATCATTCCCTCCTGCAAATCATGCTTTTGTTTTTCTTAGTTTTGCTGCTCAACAGTAGGTCATACAGACAGGAGAAAAAACAAGCGGATTTTGTTTGTTGTTGTTGACTTATATTTTTCCAGTAGAAAACTAAACTAGATTTAAGGTTGAGAAGGATTTCAGTGTTGTTTACTATGAAACCATCTTTTCAGGTTTACAGTCAGTCTTCTGGGAGGAAAAAAACCTCTATCCCAATGTGATTATTGTCCACCACACTAGATTCTTATCTGCATGTAGAAAAAGCATCTAGCAGTATTAACAGGTTCATAAGCAGCAAAGTGACTGCAGCCTTATCATAAGTGAAACTCATTATCTGGATGCTTTTAATTCTTTGGGACTTCCAGCCCCACTTGAACTTTGAAGACAAACATGGAATCATGCTCTCCTAGCACAAGTACGGTCCCTCTTACTGCCTACCTTTCCCTCCCCCCCACCCCCCATCTGCTTGATCCCTGTTCTGAATAGCCTATTTCTGCAATAGCAGAGATTTTTCACTAGTACATGACATGGCTTGTAGTTCAGACTCTGTGTGTACAAGTCTGGCTAGTAAGTCCTGCTTCAGAGTTGCCAATGTTAGAAAAGAAGAAAATCCTTACCTTCCTGTGTCATGGCTTACAGCAATTGTGGAGGACTTGAGCCATTGCTGCAGTCACTTGGGGGTTATTTTGTGTGTCTTTCCCCATGTGAGAGGGAGAAATTTTGGGAGAGGAGAGGCAAAAGCCCCCTTAGTGCAGACAAATGTCTTGCAGCCCTGTTAGAGAGAAGAAAGGAGCACAGTCTGGCTTAGGGGTTATCGGGGAATTGCTGCAAAATAAAAGGCAGTGGAAACAAATGGCCTCCCTTTCTGTAAGGTGAATTTGTATCTGTCAGAAATAGAGAGACCGGCTGAATACTGCAATCAGAGGGGTGAAAGGAGAGTGATCTACAGCTTGTCGGGGCTCAAATCTCAGTTTCAGAATAGACACCCTCTTCTCAGTAAAAGGCATCCTTTGGAATCCTCTTTCACTGGCTTTCCAGGCCAATACCTCTTGAAGACTACATTCTTTACCAAATATTTGGCTACTTGCATGTAGCTTTTAAATAGAATAAACATATAACATCTGTTTATGCCTTCAAACTAGGAAAGAAGCGTGACCAAGATGAACTGCATCCTGTTAACCACTTGCATTGTTCTGATTGCTTTTTGTAGTTCTGGTGAGTAGTGGTACCTTCCTGATGTTATGACAGGGGCTGGGGAAATCACGGAAAAAATGTTGAAGAAGGAAAAAAATTGAGAAGGACCTGGGTTATTTAATGCTGCCTTGGGGAAGGACAGTAGCTGTCGAAGCAGGGCTTAGTTTCTGCTGCTGTTTGTGTTTGGTCAGAAGAGAGAATTGGGTGTGGAATTTGATGCTGGTGAATATGGCAGCAGATCAGTCTGGTTTGCTGCTAGAAGATTGGATGGATTCCTGTCATGTAAATTAGAAACTAGGTGTACAGCACAGGAGAGAAATGTGGTGAAATAAAAAAGGGATGGAGAATAATTCTTTTAAGTGTCTCTTCTTGCCTGTCCTTTTGGAAAAGGCAATCTTTAGATAAAAGAAACGAACGATTAAGATATTATTCTGCAGGGACATAAAAGTAAGTGTGTTTAAAAATGACATAAGTGCATGCTTCAAAATCTTCCTTTCAAGATTGCCAGTCTCAAATTGCACACTGACAAAAGCCAGTAAATTTTAGGTTGAATCTAATAACCAGGAATGTGTTTTGTGACAGTTAGATGCAGATAGCGATTTTTCTTTTTTCTTTTTTCTGTTCTTTTTAATGCTGCTACTGTTTCAGTACTTTATTATTCAGTAAAGATAAACCCCTGTCTTTGTAGGGGATGCCCTAAGGTGTTACCACTGCGAGAACAGCCCTTCCCTGTGCAAGACCAACAGTACTTGCTTACCAACTGAAGATACTTGCTTGCAGATGAAATTCGGTATGTATACTGTCCTACAGACCTAAAATAAACATGTTTGTACCAGTTTTCATTGCTTGTTCCCTTCTGATCTGGCCTTCGCATACATTTGTTTGTCTCACTCAAAATAAGGCTGCAAGTACTTTTGAAGGTCATGCTTATAGTAAATTGGTTTATTTATACTTCCAAGAACTGATAAAGATAATTATGATTTAGATAGCTGATTTAAACTTGTGCAAGCATATACACAGATACCTGTAGATCCAGATTTAAAAAAAAAAATGAAAACCCCACCACTTAAGGGAGCTGGAAACAAATAGGAGAAACCCATGAGTTTAAAATAACACTTTAAAACCAGATAAAGGATGTATAACCCATAAATATGAAGACTTGTTCATTTATGAATTGGTACTATTAAAATAAGTTACCTTTTGCTGAGGGTGAAGTGACCTGCATCTCAGGAAGATGGTCATGGCTATTCAGAGCATCGAGTTACTTTTCTAGTTGTTAAGTAACATTTATGTAACTCTCTTGCTATCAGTGACAGGGGTTTAATTGGGAAAACAGAAGTACCAAGTGGACTGAAACAATCTCCTCTTTCCCAACTGGTTCCCTCTGCTCTGGACAGACTGTCGGGCTCTCTTTTTGGACAGTGGGAAACAGGATGGTGTGGGACTGCTCTGTTCCCTGGGATAGTCTTTGCTAAAGCTTATGACTTGGTGTGGAAGAAGGAAGCTTCTAACACTGCTGGACTGGATGCTGCTCTGTGCTGCTTGCCTCTGAAGGAATTTTCTTTTTTGCTATTTCCCTTCAGCCTAAACCTTCTTAAGCACAAGCTGTAGGCTTTCTAGCATGCAGCCTTCAGCAGTTGTCCACTGCCAGATTCAGCAGTTGAGTACTTGGTGTGTCAAGCTAGGGAAGATGGAAGATGAGTTGCTTGATCTTCGGTGTCCAGGGGAATTAGTGAGTAAAAAGAAGAGCTCTTCTGCTCTTCAAGCTCCATCTTCTGCATGTTGCCTCTGGAAAAGGAGGCTGATCAGACCTGATGAGACTTGTCTTCAGCACAAAAACTAGCTTGAATTACTGGACTTATTCTGAGCTTTGTGGAGGGAGAACAGCGGTGTTGTAGTGCAAGAGCAATGCAAGTTGGGCTAGATGGTGATACCCTGCCCTCCTCTGTCAGCAGCCCAAGAGCTGGTATTGCTCAATCAGGATAAACCCTGTGTATTCATTTGGACTGAACTGGAAGCACTGGTTAGCTTGAGCTGGGAATCTGTCTTAACTTTGGGCTAGAAGTTACAAGAGAGTAGACTGGAGGCAGGACCATGGCTTGCTATTGTTATTTGCACTACTAAATTCATAGTGAAGACAAACTTGGAAACTTGTAAACATCTGAAGTTATAAACACAAGTATGTGACAGTCTAGGCAGTGATTCTGTCTCTGCACCAAAAGTGGCATTACCTTCAACAGACCTTAGACTATTTTTTTTTTTCCTTAGGTAAATTGAGAACTTCCTCCTGCTGGAAGGCATCCCAGTGCAGTATGAACGATATCGCCCAATTCTTCCAGCTGGATAACTTCGAATTCTTTTGCTGCCAACACGACTTGTGCAATGACAGCTCAATTATTGGGGCTAACAAAGCAGTCTTTAGCATTGCTTCTGTAATGACCATGCTATGGATGCTTCTGTAATATTCTGTAAGCTGCACTTTCAAGCTGAAATTACACAAAATCATTAAGTCTTTCTGAATTGTACTTCTCACATTTTCAGTTCCTAGCTGTGAGCTCAAACATTACCTTTCAATTTTAAACTCTGTTTCCTAAGGTTTCATCTGTAAAATGCCTGTCTGCATTCATTGGAAGGAGATGTATAGCGATACCAGTTACAGAGAGCTTGCATATTTTGCCCAATTACCAGTTACCAATGGGTAAAATAAGTTGTTACCGTGTGGAGAACCTGGGCAAGCTTCAGTGAATGATGTGAAAGGGAAGGAATATTTTATGCTGGAAAACTATCTTTTTTTACTGTTCCATAAATTTTAATTAATTTTTGTTGGGATTTCTGATTTGGGGCTTTTTTTTTAAGGCTACCTGGTCATACACCAAGCAGTTGATTTACCTTCAACACAAGAAGTGTTGTATCAAAGGTACAAACTTGCTGCAGTCTTCATGAGAATGGAAATACTTCGTTTCAAGTGACATAGACTCAGTTCCCATCACTAACTTTTTTCTTTACACAAGTGAATAATATAACCTTGGATGTACTATTATTTTTGGGAGAAAGCATCTACATTTCTAAAACCAAAGTAATACTGAGAAACACTTTTTCCCTCTTTTTATATTTCTGTGCACATGCAGACAACACTTGAGCTATTTTTTTCCCTTACACTTTAGCCACATCTAGGATTTTAACTAAGCATGTGCTTTGCACTGAGTATTTATTGGTATACAGAAAATTGTTATAAAATGCTAAGGAATTGATATGGCACATCTAAATTATTTTCCTAGGTAATTGGGTGTTGTTGCTTTTTGTAAATTTAACACTTCAAGCTTTCACCTAAAAGTATTAAAGTCTTGCAGAACTTACTATCTTGACTTTTATGCAACTCTATAAATGCCAATACAAAATATACATGTACTTATATAGCATGAATAAAATCTGCTTGGTTTGTATGGTCTGAAGCTGAAATACTCTGTACCTTGCTCTGCCTCAGTGGTGGAGACAGACCTTTGATACATCTCCAGTCCCTAGGGACTCCCTCAGTCAGCTACATTGTCAAATTCTCCTTTTACTCTTATGGAGCTCTTTTCATGTCCCTGCAAGAGTTGTGGTCCATCGCCAATGACATACTCTCTTTCTGAGGATCCTTGTGCACTGCAGGGTGCCAGTGCCACCAGTTTGCCCAGTTACAATGAGGGTGTTACATCACAGATTTGGAGTATTCTGCAACGTATCTTTTGGTTAAACTTATCTTAGCTATGAAACATCCTGGGATCTCACTGATCACTCAAAAGTATGGAAGTTGTGCTGTCTTTGATTAATAAAAATGCCAAAAAAGAAAACATAGAGAGTGTGGTTATTTATCAGTGTGGTGTTTACAGCTCGATAGAACTCCCGGTGTTTCTGTTGGAGATGCATCCATGTTTCCCATCCAGAGATTCTCAACAAGTGCAAGTAGACCTCTCATTTCTTTTCTGGAGAAGGTTGCTATGTGTTAGTTGGTTAATTTTGACAGAGTGATGATTTGTGGAAGCTGTTTCACAGGATAAGGGGTGATGGCTTTAAACTAAAGGAGGGTAGATTCAGACTAGGTATAAGGAAGAAATACTTTATGATGAGGGTGGTGAGGCACTGGCACAGGCTGCCCAGAGAGGTGGTAGGTGCCCCATCCCTGGAGACATTCAAGGTCAGGGTGGACAGGGCTCTCAGCAACTGAATGTAGCTGAAGATGTCCCCTGCCCATGGCAGGGACTGTTGGACTAGCTAACCTTTCAAGGTCCCTTCTAACCCAAGCCATCCTATGTTTGAAATGAGGAGACCTAGTCTTTCTCCAGGTGAGCTAACAATGGTGCTGGGGGAAGCAGTAGAATATGTGGTCCCTCAGTCTCTTCTAGTTGAGAATTGTCTCATTGGAGGGGTGAGTATGCCATGATTTGAAAAGATTTCTCCCTGCTTCTTTAGCAGCAGAAGCAGGGCATGTAACGTGGTTACTGTGATAGCTGTCAGCAGTCCCATCTGCAGTTTTCCACTATCATATTTTTATTCTCCTACATGCTGGTTAGATTTCTTCATGGAAGTATTGGTTGTTTCTTTCCCTTCCACCACCTCGAGTCCTTAGCTCTAGCTACTTACTAATAACTGCTTGGAGAGGGAAAGCAGTTACTGCTCAAGTTGATAGTGATCATACTAGAAATAGTTTACTTGAAGTGTGTAGCCAAGCTGAACAGGAAACATTTTAGTTCATATTTGTGAAGCCTGACAACTAGAAAATAATATTTTTCTCGTTCTCTCATAAGCTAATTATACTTTGAGCCTTTTGATGTGTGTTCTCAATGTAACAGGTACTAGAAATAATGATAAAGAAGAAAACAGTCATCGATTTCCTACTGTCTTGTCCTTCCATCATTTTATTTCCTATATGATTAACAAAAGTAGACATTTAAAAGACCACAATCTCTGCACAGTGACTTTTTCCACTGATGCACTATGGTCTTCCTCATATTAGGTGGAAAAAGTGGTGTTAAAGCACTGATTCAATATACAGTTAGGGGAAGGTGTATGGCAAGCTGATAGATTCCTTATGTTTAAACCATTTTGGTTGTAACATTTTTGTCCTACTATATTGTCAATGTCTTTTTTGATGGTTGGCATGTTTAAACCTGTTTGATTCCTGTATGGTCTGCATATGTCAAATACTTTGTTATAAGTGCAAAAAGAAGCTCTGTATTTTGTCTGTCTCATAATAGTTTGAACAATAATTAATATTTGTTTTCTGACAGCCTTGAATACTTTCTTGTCTAATCTATCATACTTCTCATTCCTTTGTAATCTAGAAGCATCTTGGGCAACAAATCCTTGTGTTCTGCATTCGAGAAGGCCACTTCTTTCGTAACGATCAACAAGAATGCAAGTAGCAAAGTGAGAGAATTTGCAGACGCAACTGCTATGACAGCAAACAATTAAAAATGTATCTAGATTTCAGGTTGAAAGCATCTCCTTTGTCCCTCTCCTGGGTAATGTAGATTAGTTATGTTGGCTGCTTCTCATCTCGTGCCATTTACAAGCTAAATGGTGGGATGCAAGGTTTCATAATTTGATACACATTTGCGTCTCCTAAGCCTGTGTGGTCTGATGAGTGAGCTCTCACCTGCAGAAAGAGTTGTTGAACAGCAACAGCTGCTTGGACATTGGCACTTCTCACACTTGGAGCTGTTACACAGATCTGATGGCCAGTCCTCAAAGATGGGTAACTAGAACCATCAATGCCTTAGATCAAATATGAATCCCCTTAGCAAGAGTAAGACAATAGAGTACAGGGTACCAGTGATCAATTCGGCATACAAGTATCACACCCATGCAAACAGTTGCTTTTCCAAACACTGTAGTGACAGCTCCATCTTTGTTGTGAGTTACAGAGCAAACAACCCTCATTAGGCTGTTTCAAAATCTACTGTAGTGGTAATCGGTCATTTGTGTGTATAGCCACGATACAGGTTTGTGACTTCACTTTTACATACATCCCAGTTCATAAGTTAGTGATTTTTTATTCCATGTAACAGTGGGATTAACGCATATGGAAATTTATTGACATTTATATCTAACTGTGGCACTGTGGGCTGTAATTTAGCTCTTTTCCAGTGGTAACAGATAATTACAAGAAACTATAGGGCTGCTGGGACCTCACATAATCGCAGAAAGGCTGAGGCTGGAAGGGACTTCTGGAGGTATCTGGTCCAACCCCACTTCTCAAGCAGGGCCACCTACAGCCACTTGCCCAGAATCACATCCAGATGGCTTTTGAATATCTCCAGGGATGGATACTCCACCATCTGGGCAACCTGTGTCAGTGCTTGGTTATCCCCACAGTGAAAAAGGGTTTCCTGACACTCAGAGAGAACTTCCTGTGTTTCAGTTTCTGCCTGTGGCCTCTGGGCCTGTCACTGGGCACCACTGAAAAGACTCTGGCTCCATCCTCACTGCACCCTCCCTTCAGGCATTTATATACATTGCTAAGGTCCTCCCTGAACCTTCTCTGGGATGGAAAGGCCCAGCTCTCTCAGCTTTTCCTCACACTACAGTCCCTTCATCATTTTGGTAGCCCTTTGCTGGACTCTCTCCAGTATGTACGTGCCTCTCCTGTACTGGGCAGTCCAGAACTGGAGACAGGACTCCAGGGTGTGGTCTCACCAGGGCTGAGCAGAAGGGAAGGATCACCTCCCCTGACCTGCTGGCAATACTTTGCCTAACATAGCCCAGGATCCTATTGCTGCCTCTGCAGCAAGGGCACGTTGCTGGTTCATGTTCAGTTTGGCATCCACCAGGACTGAGTCCTCTTCTGTAAGTTGCTTTCCAACTGATTGACCCACAGCATGTACCCATAGCCTGGGGTTATTTCCAGTCTTTGGAGTGGGTATCACAAAATGGGGCTCAAACCCCAGGGACTCCTGAGTTTAGGCCATCCTCACCAGGAAGTGCAGGTGCCAGGTATTTTGTGTGGTTTAGCTGTGTCCTGTAAGGCACAGGATAGTTGAAGATATAATCAGGGCAAACTGCTGTATTACTGTGCAAATGTGCTTGTCAGTCACTGCAGTGGGTGCTGGGTAACTTGCCACTATTGCTAGCTTTTTGTTTAAGTTTTGTTTTGTAATTATCTAAATGATTTTCTCTGTTCTGAATTAGTGCCATGACTAAAACATCATTCTTAAGCTGTTTACTTTGAGCATGTTTGGGGTTTTTTTTCCAGTACACTTAATTTCTATACTAATGGCCATCTAAACATCAAAGGGGATTCTTTGCTGCATCTGCTTCTCAATATTCATTGCTTTCATAACCATTGCTCCCTCTTTTTGGGGGCACAAGTTCACAAAGGAGTTGTTTTTCCCTATAGGCATGTGAAGAAGCTAGCAAATGGAAGCTGCAGTAGCAGCAAGTGGTGTATGCAGAAATTAATTCTTGTGATCCATCTCTGCCATTAATTCCTCCTTCAATACCTCATCCTGCTTTCTGCCTTCTGTGTGGTGGTGACCAGCTGTCTTGTGACGTGAACTTGGCCCTGGAGAGCTTGGAAGCCCTATGGAACTGGTGGGAAGGTGGAGCTGACATACTTGGTTGGTAGAGACTTCTTTTTGTCCTTCTCTAGTTTTACCATCGCTCATGAAAGATAATGTGGGATGTCTCCATGCTATTTCAGGATGCAGGAAATTGTGAAAAGAAGCAGATGCAGGTGAAAAACCACATAGGCAGAGCAAGCAATTTCCTTCCACTGCTTGTTGGAGTGAGAGGAATGAGGAGGCTGACCAGCAAGGAGCTTTTATTTTGTAAAAAGGAGGAGGAATAGCTAAGATAATAAAGCAGTCCTAAGAGAGATCTGCACGTTAGGTAACTTGCCATTGCACTAACTGGGACATCTGGATACTGCTGTTGTATAAATATTAAATACCTTTAATCACAGTGGTGTTCCTCCAGCTGGAAGAGAGTTTCATGGGTCTGAATCTCTCCATGTCTCCAAGGGGCTTGTCAGGGTTGGCGTCAGGGTTGGCATCATAACAGGCAAGTTAGGCTGGAAGCTAGGCCTAAACATCCAAGCCAGCATTATCTGTAAGATGGCCTTCTGTGTTCAGGCAGAAACTAGCACACCATGCTTTCTGACTCGTTAATGCAATGTTAATATTACACTAACAGGACTGTGGTAACAGCATTCTGCATTTTAGGGAAGGAGAAGAGAGCTGTTAATTTGGCTGTGGGATCTCTGAGAGAAGTAGGTTGTCATTTCCACCCCCCTTTTTACAAGAATAATTTATACATTGGGATAGAATAAAGACCTGTGGATGATGTTGTATTTATGTGTTTATATGCTGTGTTAATTATTACAGTATGACAACCTTTGGCATAGGAAAAAATGTTCTGGAGCCTAGAAAAGTGAAAACTTAAAAATGCTTCTGGTTTCTTCCACTTAAGTGGAATGAATTAAAAAAAATATGTTTGGAGCAAAGTTTCAGAAAGGAAATCTTTATGAAATGAGAAACTAATTCTGAAGAGCCAATGAAGGTGACAATAGAAATGTAAATACGAAGCAAGAGGGACCTAAATACAGAGCATTCCCCCAGGCGATACTAGTATGTACATTTATGTACAACATATGTACATATGGTTTTACCTTAAAGCCCCAGATGTTTATTTAGCTACAGATGAGAACCACAGCTGTTAGCAGGACTTGAATATTGCAGATGCAATGCAGAAAAATCTCTGCTTGGAAATTAGGGAGGAGGAAAAATTACCTTAATATGGATGTATTTCATGCTTTGGACTATTGCATCTGAACCTCCCCTCCTGCATATGAAAATCTCTACATATGATCCAATGTTGGCTCTATTTAAGTGGTTAGGAGTCTTGCGTTGAGTTAGATACTCCTGGATTCAGATCCCAGTGTCATTCCGAGTCTAGCTGAATTACTGCAGTTCAGGAAAGTAGCTTCACCGTTCCTCACTGCACAAGTTTGGTTTGATGCTTGATGTAATGTAAAACAAGCATTTATAGCACTTTGGTGGCACATTAATTCCTTTTTCTTTCTTGCTGACACCTATTCAGAGATGCTACTTTGGGGCAGGTATGGAGAAAGACACACAAGGCTATGGAGATACTGCAGGATGGAGCTGAAATCATGAAGGTTACAACTCAGCAGATGGAGGTTGTGGTCAGATGCACTCTGGTTTTGGAGACAACTGCAAACTTAAACTGACCAAAGCAAGAAATAGTGCATGCATGACTGTCTACCTTGTGCTCTGCTGGGATGCATAAGGAGAATTAATTGGTGAGCACAGTAGTGAGAATGCTGGCTTAAAATTTTCCATTGCTTTTTAAGGATCTGTTTCTTTTAGGTTTAATTAAAAAGCACAATATTTTTAATTTCTAGCTAGCCCTACAGTGTCATGAGGGTGTGCCACAATGGTTTTTCCCCCTTTTCTATGATTCCCAAAGAAGCCTTTATTCTCATGAGCAGTTTGCACTGCATTCAAGCCTGCAGTGCTGTAGTTCATGTCATGCTCATACTCCTATTTAGAGAGATGCTAATGTATTCCAGAGATCTTCAGGCATCCATCATCACCAGCTGTCATGATACTAAATGGTCAAGGCATGGATGAGAACACGCACAACACAGTATAATGGTTTAGCTTGTGCCTGCAATAAATGAAGATAGAGTCTGCAGTGTTGCACCAGAAAAACATTAAAGTGATTAAAATGACCACAGCATCTTGAAATCGAATCACTTTTAAAGTCTGATGGGTTTCTTCCGTCCTGTTTCCAGTCATTTTAATGTTGTAGTCTCCTGTAAATTAAGGCTTATTTTCTGTTGCACGTACTATAGCATGAACAGATGTGTGTTTGGGAAACTCTGGGGGTGTAGAGGGGCCGCAGCAAAAGCCAGACAGTACATGTGCCCTGGTTTCAGCTAGGATGGAGTTAATTTCTTTTCTAGCAGCGAATGGAATGCCGTGTTTGGGAGTTAGGATGAGAGCAGTGCTGATAGCACTTTTTCAGTGGTTCATATTCCCCTACTAACGAGAAAGGAGGGGACGCAGCCAGGACAGGTGACCCGAACTGGCCAAACGGGGTATTCCATGCCAATTACGTCATGCTCAGTATAAAGGGGGACTGGGGGGAGGAGGAGCAGGCGGCTCCAGGACATGCGGGTTTGTTTGGGGACGGTCTGGTTTGTCGGGACGCCTCTGGGCTGCACGGCCTGAGTTGTGTGGTTCGGTGAGAAACTGCATTGTGTATCACCAGTTTCATACATTTTGTGCTCTAAAGTCCTGTTATCATTGTTATATCTATCTTTCTGCTATTTTAGTAAACTATCCTTATCCCAACCCGCGGGGTTTGGGTTTCTAGGTTTTGGGTTTTTTTTTTTTTCCCTTCCCTCCTCCCCCCCCAACTCCCCCCCCCCGCAACTTCCCCCCCCAACCTACCCCCCCTCTTCCTTTTAAAGAGCAAGCGACTGCATGGTGCTGGGCTCTCAGCTGGGGCAAAACCACGACACCATGATACTGCTGGAAAGCTGTGATTTGCAGACAGGAAAAAGGACTATTACAGAAGGCAAAATACTAAAGCTGCCGCTGTCAGATACAATGCACAGCTTGCTCTTGTACATATGAGTGTGTATATATGAGTGTGTACCCCATAAAAAGCTGGAGGTGTTTTTTTCTGCATAGAAAAGGGGGTTTCAATCCATTCCTCTCCCTGAAAGCAAGACAAATATAACTATTGTTATGAAAATTCCCTTCCCAGACTTTATAGCACAAAAGTGTTTTAACTTTAATATAAATTTATTTAGTCCACATATAATGTGAACTAACTATATGTGGATAATTCCAGGTATTCATGCCTAACTGTAACAAAGTAAAGGACAGCCCAGCCCTGGAAAGAAGGGACTTTGCTTCTTGGAAGCTTAAAGCTGTTCATGAAGGATAAAATATATCCCAGAACAGGATATATCTGGCCAAGACAATGCCAGCACCCTGTTGGACCTGGACATTTGAAGGGTATAAGAAGCCTGTGTAAAACCACATTTGGCGTGCCCTGATTTGTCCAGGACAACCCCCCATATCACCTGTTTTCTTTTGGATCTCTCCATGTTTCCTCCCAGCCTCTCTCCTTGGTTGGCACGGGCTGGTTGTGAATTCTCATGACACTATGAGCGCCTGTACCCTTGCTAACCTCAAAGACCTCCGCTGAATGAAAGTCCTTATCTCTCTGTGAGGTTTATCACAAGGCTTCACTTTTCCCTAACATTTAAGTCGTCTTCCTCGCTGGAGTTCGAGCCCATCACGATCACAGCCACCCTGCGCAGAACATACTCTGGTCCCTCTCGCAGGGTCACCTTTCCCTCTCCCACCAAGTCTTCATCAGGCTGGGAAAGTACCACCAGCTCATTCAGCCTTTCCTTGATCACTGCGTTCTCTTCCCCCGGGCAGTTACCGGTACCTCATGTTTTAACTGGCTCGGGGGATCATTTTTTCCTCGGGTAACATTTTACTCTGGCATTATTTTGCTCGCCAAGGTGACATTTTGAACAGTCCGTTGTACTGTAAAGCACCCGGTGGCTTTGGCTGGCAGGAGCACGACGTCTTCATCACCGCCGAGGGGCCGGTGCCGCGACCGCCCCTGCGGGAACCGGCGGGGGGTCACCGGCCCAGCGGCAGGTGGACCGCGGTCCTCCCCGACACCAGGGGGCGCGGCGGCCGCAAATGACACCTCTCTCCGGGGCGTGGCGGATGCCACGGTGGGGCCGCGCTGAGGAGGCGGAGGCGGTGAACGGCCGTGCTGCGTAAGGGCCCGGCCGCCCCACCGGTATCCTGCAGGTGAGTGGGACTGCAGGGCTTCGTCTCGCAACGCTTTATTCCTTTCCCGCCGGTGGCAGGCTCTGCTGGGCCTCGGCGAAGGGTTCCGCGCCTGTCCCCGCCTTCCGGGGGGACGGCCGGGTCCCCTTGGGTTGCTGGCAGAGCAGGCCGGGCCCGGGGAGGTGGGGCGAGGAGGGAGGCTCCCGGCCGACACGGTTGTCTCTGCATTGTGCCCGCGTCTGAAGAGGGCGAAAGGTGCTCCCCGCCGTGGGGCTGCGGGTGCCCCCCTGGAAACGGGAAGGGGGAAAGGCGAGGGTACGTGCTGTCGTGCCCCTCCAGTCGCAGGCTGCTGGTCGCACTGCACTGCAGCAGCACCAGGCAGGAGGAACTGCATGGCTGTGGCCACAGCTCGTTCTCTCCCCAGTACAGCCACCTGGGCTTCCCTGGGGGCTCTTTCGGCTTTCCAATGCTGCACTGTAACCCCCCGCCCCGCGTAGATTTTAAAAGGAAAATGTGGTCGGTGTTATTAAGAAACAGCATTTATAATACGTACAAGGATTAGCTATCCAAGTGTGTTACTAACTTTAAAGAGGGCTTGTAATTTGATGCACATGGCTTCAGTGTTGGTGCTTATTTGCTTTGTGTCATGTTTGTGCACTTTTTATCCAAGAGCTTTTAATCAGAGATGGCACAGACTTTGAAAAGAAGTTTAGTTTATTCAGCAGAAGAACCAACATCTAGGCAAACCAGACAAGAATAAAAACAAAAATGTGCAGATGCAATAAGAAAATAAATACATTAAAATGCTTTTCTTTCGGTGTGTATGTTTGAAGCACAAAATTGTTCTAGGAAATGGATTTAAAATAATAAAACACCTGAGCTTTTACAGGCTTATGCTCTTTGTTTTTCTGCTGTAGTTTTGTGTAAGAGGAGTGGATTTCTGCCTGAGTGTCTTTCTTCCATTGCCTGTATTTCTGTGAGAGATGGGGGAAAGGACCTACCATAGTAGCGTCACAGTGAGAACTCATGAGCGCTCTTTGAAGCCATTTTTGACATCAAAATGTTTTTTGAATAGATGTGGGGAAAGTCAGATGGACATGAGTAGTTCTGTGGGAGGTGATGGACTGTTTTCTCTGCCTGGATAATAATCCAAATATATTTTGTTAACAATGCAGCTCAGTATCTTACTATGTAGATAGGTCACCCTCAAGCTGTGGTTCTTCTGTGAGTTTGAGCTGCTGCTGAAATCTGTCCTGTCTGCTGTTGTGTGCTCCTTGCGCTCAGCCCCATGATATCTGATTCAAGGGGAGTAAGTGGGCTGAAAATGACCCAGACAGATAATACTAAATAATTAGGTCTTATAGTTGGATTTGGCTGCAGCTAATGCTGGGACAACAGAGTGGATGAGCATGAACTCAAAGCTGCCATTGGGGCTTTTTTGTTTTCTGGTAAAATCCTGTTATGATAAGAGCCAAAACCTTAGTAGCAATGTGACCATCAGAAGAAACTAGTTTCATAAAATTAAGTGAGCCTCCGAAATTTATGAAAGGTTTGAGCATCCTGCCTGTTGTTTTTCTGTGAAGAAGTGATTAATGAAAATGAGTGTGTAGTGGGTGACAAAGAATGGTAAAAAACACAGTAGAATATGCAAGATGAAGAAGAAGATAAGGTACTGGCAGTGATGAAGCAATCTTGAAAGTGAGCGTGAGCAGTTTGAATTTACAGGGGAAAGACAGATTATCTGTCACTGCAAAAACTTCAGAGAGGGTAGCCAGAGATATTTTGGACTTCCTGCTTCTCTTACGCTTGATGCCCACTATTGCTGTATCCAGGACATAGGCCACCAAAGGAAGGAAAATGCTGATATAAAACTTAATTGAATTGTCTTTAGATGTACTGCAAGGAAAAAAGATTGAGTTGGGCGATCTGGCATTCAGATTGCAGCTTCACCAGCTTCAGTGCTTTTAACTTGATGTCTGTATCCCATTCATGCTGACTTCATGCTGGGTAAGGAAAGTCAGTTTGGTTTTGTTTCTCAGCCTGATTTGGAAAACTCATTAATATTTAGTGTCCCTGATACTAAGAAAAATACATCAGAAAGTACCAGTCAAGGTTGTCAAATAGGAATGATGTCATGTGAACTGAGCAAAAGCTATTGCATCTGTCAGGGATGGAAATGAGCTAAAATATTCATAAATTAAACAGAAATGCACCACCATGTTATGTCTAGTGAGTAATTTTGTCCTCTTTGTACCTTGATAACCTGTTTATGTATCTGGAAGTGAGCTTTTCACTGAGAACAGGTCTGATGTTGCAGCTCTGGAAGAGTTACCAGATGTTTTTAGTTACAAGTTCTGTAATTCCCATCCCCAAGCCCATATCTTGTTTGTTGATTTTAATGTTAGGAAAGAGTCTCAGCAGAATCCAGTTTGGCATTGTAGATAACATAGGCCATGGATTGCAGCATGTAATTCCTGGTTTTAGCTTTGAAATGATAAACAGCTTTAAAAGCAGTCTCTGTTATCTTTCTGCATACTTTTAAAGATAAGGTATATGCTAATGTTTATAATAAATTGCTTTCCAGATGAAGTAATTTAAGATAAACTATGTGTCGATGTTTACTGTGAAATGTTTTCCAAGTTCAGGTCTCATCTTTGTATGCATATTTCTTAGACCTGTAATACAAATTAGAAAGGACAGATGATTTTCCTCTGGATGTCACTAGCAGAGAGTGAAAATTGCTGAACAGGTACAGCTTCTCTTTCCACCTCTTGCTGCTGTTTGGAATATTATCCAGAGGTCAATTCAGTCTGCCCTTAAGATTACATCTCCAAGACACAATTTGGAATTTACTGCATGGACTATTTTACAGACTTTGCGCATTTTTTTGTCTAAACCAAATTTGTCAGTGTTCATTAGTAAGTGTTAACCTTTAAGGTGCCTTGAATCTACTTGGTCTTTAGGATTTTTCTTTTATAAACCTTCTTATGGCCTATAGTTATGTTTATAACAAAGCTACGGCTTTCTGTGATTGGAAAATGCAATTATGTATATATTTGGTACTTCGGAAATTTGTGGTACTTCATTGTGAGCATAAGCAGGGAACAGTTGCAGTACCTGGAGTTTCAGATGCAGGCACTTGAGGTGCTGAGCAGTGACTTCAAGGGCTGCAACACTTGTGGTATTTTCTAGATGTGCAGCAGGCACGCAGCAGTTAGTGCAGTTTGGGGTTCCTTAATGTTTTTAGTATTTATGTATGGTTTTATATAAATATGCATTGATATAATTCATGTTAAATTGTAGTGGGAGGCAGTGTTTAAGTTCAGGTTAAATATTAGTAAACTGAATGTGGCTTGTATCTCCTATTCATATGTGGAAGAAGCAACTATGCTAACAAAGACTTCATGTCTTTAAAGACTTTTTGGGAATATTTTTGATAGTGTTGATGTTTTGCTGACTAGCAATTTTTAGAAAAGGCATGTTGTTTACATATTTTCATTATTTCTCCACAACTGGTATTGTGGTGGTGATCAGAGATGCTGTCAGAATTGAACAGATTAGTTTCAAGTGTTTTCCAGTGAAATATGTAGAGGAAAATAAGAGTTAATTGTAGCTATCTGATGAGTCATTGATAATCACTGTGGTATTATATATTTTTACAGCCATCCTGAAAGTATGTGGAAATGGGGTAGTGGAGATGATTCTCCTTCCAAAGCAACAGTAAGTACTGAATTACTATTAAATAATATTTTGTTAATAATTTCTGGCTTAGAGAATCTTTAATACTAACTAATCGTAAGTATGTGCTGTCTTGTAAATAAGTTGCTTAACTGGTTTTACCGTGACTCATTTTGAAGAGTTGTGAAAGTCAGGTTGGGCTCTTGTTTTCCATCTGCTTAGTATTTAATCTTTCCTGCATAACACAGAGAGGCTCTGTTCCTCTGCACTGTGCTTATCTGGCTTTAAGAAAGCATCTGTAGGAATTACATAAGCTTTATCCCAACTGTATTTTCTGTGTATAGTATGTTCAGTGTAAAGATTTTGTCGCTGCTAGGTTCAGTAACATGACTGGTTGATACAATTCAAATCCAGTAAGCGAGGAAATTCAGTTTGAGCTACCTAGGATGCGTTGATGGTTTTGCTGTACTTCAAACTAATATTCCTAAACCAGCTTCTAAGATATATCATTTCATATGTCTATCAAGCTTGCTAAAAATGGTGTGGTATAGGTGCACATAGTATATGTAAGTTTCAGGATTGCACTCTATTGAGATTTCCTGAATGTTTAAGAAAAAATGCAAGCAAACACCAACTGAAGAGTTTTTGGCGAAGTGATACCGTCTGCACCATTGTCTTTGTTCAAAGTATACGTCATGTCTGCAGGCCGTGGGCTCACAAGATGCAAGGAGCATGTCGGTGACAGATTTGACTGAACAGCTGACGAGCACTGAACAGCTGGTAACACAGCTAAAGGAGCTTGTCAGGGAGAAGGATGCTGAGCTTCGAAATAAAGATCTTCAGTTAAAGGTACTCTGTGTGTTCTCAAAAAGACTGTTTAAAAAAAATCTTCAGCCTTGTTTAGCATGAGCTGTTTTCATAGACACAAGCTCATATTCAGTTATAGCAACTCTAAGAACATAGAAAGTGTTGGTCACAATTAGCCATTTTGTTTCCTGGACACTACTGCTTTTTTCTACAGTGGCTTCAGGCCCAGAGTTGTAACTGGGTTTGGGTATTGCACAGCCAACATGTGTTCCCTGCACGAGCAGAGGCACTTGGTAATTCCAGGGGACGACTCACTTTCCTAGAGCTAGAGTTACGTGATCACGTGAGGCTAAATATGGGGACAAACACGGTCAAAATTATTACTGGTTGTTTAGTGAGCTGCCTGCTTACCTCAGCCTGAATTTCTGCAGATAACTTTTTATTTCTCCTTCCACTATATATGTCTTTTTGTTGTATAATAATCTTGTTATTAATGCTACTATATATTATGCTTTGCTTTTGATTGGCATTGATAAGGACAGAAGGATGTCAGCTGTTATGGGTTTTTTTTTGTAATTGCTTTCGACTTCTCCCTGTTTTTTTTTTTAACGTAAGAATTGAAGGATGCAGTTGTTCATGTAGCTAATTTATCCTTCATGACTGATATTTGTAGGAGGAGAAGGAATCTGCTGATGCCAAACTTTCCAAGTTAAAGCTGCAAAACAAAGCCAAGGTTGCATCGTTAACCTCACAGTTAGAAGAACTTAGGAAGCAGTTATCAGTATCAGGAGGCTTGGAGGCAAAAGCAGAACAAAAAAAGGTAAGTGGCCTTATGTTTTAAAGCAGACATCATTTCTGTAAGGCTGTAGACAGTTTTGCATGCTGGAGTCAAATGTGGAACCAAAGTTCAGATTTTGAGCTGAGCAAGATTAGGATCAAGATAGACTGTGTGGGTGCTGTCAGTCCATATGTGTATTTCTTTCTTTTTTCTTTTATCTTGCTAAGAAATATAGAAAATTGTATGTTCCTTTCAAATTGTTTTATTTAAAAAAATCTTACTGATCTTCATTTTATTAGCAGTTCAAAGTTTTAACACATGTATTTCTTCAAAATAGCGTATTTTGATTTCATACAGCTTCTAAAATAACTTTAGTGAGGCATTAATATTTCCAGGGCATTTGTTTTTTTAAAGGTATGGTGAAATCAATTTGAAGTCCCAAGGTGTCCTTAAAGACACACAGCAGCTAATTATTTATGCTGCTCATCTATTTTGCTAATAAAACATATTCTGTAATAATTGTACTTGATTTCTTCTGTAATAGCAAATAATTTCTGTAACCCAGCAGTTATACCTACTGGAATTCTAAGTGGAAATGTTGTTCTTAGGAGCAGTTTCATTTACACGGTTTTTTCCCCCCAATAGTCCTTTTTTTCTTTGAGTTACATGGGCCTACCCTTGCTAGATGACATGGGTTGCAATTGCCAGAGGAAATGAATGCCCTTATTGCACATTCCAGTCCACTTTGCAGCAATAATTATCAGTAATAATTTAAATAGCAAGATTTGTACAAACTTGATACAAATTCTGTGTCTGCTTTGTCTAGCTTCTATATGGAATATGTGACATACACGAGAACTGGAACACAGACCATGAGTAAAGTCTGCTTTTTCTCACCAGTGTTACCTGAATAGGTAGAGGTGCAGAAATCAGATGTTACCTATGTATAGAATGCAAAACTCCCTGTTTTTGCAGGTATCAAAAGATGGTGACCAGGAAAACGCTGCAGCAAATCGTGGGAAAATATTAGTACTGAGGAAGAGAATCGAAGAACTAGAATCCCAGATCACACGAAAAAATGAAGAATTACAAAAAAAGGTGGTCTTATATGATGCAAGTGTGTGCCTTTTCACGTTCGCGGTTGAGGCATGAATATAGTTATTTAAATATATTTAATTATATGTTATATTACTAAACAGATAACTCAGAGTAGACAGATAAGTTTATATGCTACAATCTGCCCCAGCAAACGTGGTGACAATTCTGTCACTGTGTCTTCAGCGAGCAGTGAATCCTCATGAATGCTGTTGTAGTTCTTGGAAAATGAATGGAATAGGATACACAGATGTGAACTCTGTGGGTTAATGTTATATTTAAGTCTTGTACCTTGAACAAAAATTCTGGTTTTGTTTCAGTTTTTCTTATTGCAAAAATAAGTTCTAACAGGATGAAATGTAGGCAAGGAGTGATAACCATGGTATGGTTTGTAGCTCATCTGTGCAGTGATGTGTTTTGTGGATGTAACTGTTGATTGTGGAAATGCTGCAGAATTTTAGGGTGAAATGATCAGCAATTAAACAGTACACTTAAAACCAAACCAGGTTATAGATTTTATTGTAATTTTCTCAGTACTCGTAATACAGGCAACAGGGAAATAATGCAAACTGTTTTTTTGTGCTGAAGGTGGTGAAAGTATAGACTACAAGCAATGCTGTCTTTTTCAGAATGTTGAACTTGAGGCCCAGCACTGTCGTGGGGCTGAAATGGATGCCATGCTGGCAGAGAAGGAAAAGAAGTTAGCTGAAAGAGATGCTTATATCATCGATTTACAGATAGCATGTGGATCAAGTGGTGTGGCCAGTGAAGTGCCCTTGCCCAATGAAGAATTGAAGGTATATTAGCAGCTCAAATATAAAATCTCCATAGAGGTTTCAAGGAATCAACGAATTCTGATGCGATTATACAGTGGATCCTTCTCTGAAGTCCAAATCCTCTGCAGTTACTCATGTGAATAAAAATTCTTTACTGATTGTTTTCATTTATGTTACAAGATCTGTATTTATTTACTTCTTTAGTCAGTACTATTTATACCTGTTCTTATCAACTTTAGAATCTGCTGACAAATATAATTCGAATTAAAACCAAACCTGAATTTTGAGTTTAATGTTGCCTTAACTGAGGTAGGGAGTGGGAAGTAGCATCCTGATAATTGCTTTATCTTTCCTCTGAGTCTGTTCTTCTAATTGTCTTTTGATTTGCATTTTAAAGAATCAGCTGGCTGTTAAAGAGTCATCATTACAAAGTATGCAGATCCTAGTTCAGAACCTTACCAAGAAAGTTGGAGATAGTGAAGAAAAATGTAGCTTGTTCCAGGAAGAGATTGAGAGTCTTAAAAATATTCAAAGCAAGGAAAGAGAGCATTTCCAAGGAAGAGAGGCTACATATATGGAAAATGTAAGTAAACACTCTGTAAGAAATGCCACTTTAAATTTTGGAAAACTTTTGAGTAAAGATCTATATTGTGATCAGATGAAATGAGAATAATGAAGTGATAGATGGTTTGTGCTGGTGATAATTGGAAGTTGTATACAAGAATTAAGGGTGTGACTCGGAGGAACTAAGGTCTAACAGTGAAATGAGTTGTGTGGAATTCCAGTTGAAGGTCCTCCAAACATCTCTTTCTTGTAGCACTACACCTGAAGGTGCAGAAATGCACATGGGCAATGGCTGGTACTGTTTCTGGATTGTTGTAACCATTCTTGGCACAAATGGCTATTTGAGAGATCACTATCACTTGTGCTGTGAGCTGTCTGGCACGCTTGTAGCATGGAAGCATGGAAAAACCCTGTGTTCTCCTGACTGAAGAATAGCTGAAGAAGTTTGGTATACTTAATGGAACATTTTTCTAGAAGTTAGCAGCTGATTAATAGGTTAATACAAAACCCAACAACTTGTTAAATACTACTTTAAAAAAAAAAGAAAAAGAAGAAAGTGGAAGCAGGGAGTATGTTATTCAGGCTCTTCCAGTTCCCTTAGGAGCTAAATCCCAGATTTTAATGTGATGTGGCTGATCCCTCAGTGTTTGAGTTCTACCACATGTGAAACTATTCATCTTAGTATTTCCCACATCATGTGTTCTCTAACTTACTTGTAAGAAAAGTGCTACTTCTGCTCTTGAAGATGACCGCATCTGTTCAGTAGCACACAGGGAAATGGTTTTGATACAGGAAAGAAACAAAGAAAAAGACAAACAGTTGAGACTGTAAAAGCCATTTTGGTGATCACAGTGTCATCACTCAAACATAAATATGGATTGGACTTTATGTGAATTTATTCAAAACAACCTTAGCAAGATTTCAAAAGTTGCATCCTATTCTTACAGAAATTAATGAAGACATGTTAGAAGTAGAATATGAGTTCTTAAGGAGGAGGCAGCTAGTTTTCAAAGCTGTCATTTGTGCTTAATTGCTGTAAACTTGCTAGAGATGAACGTTGTATCAAAAACAGTGTGGCCAGTAGGTCTAGGGAGGAGATTGTGCCCCTGTACTCGGCATTGGTGAGGCCACACCTCGAGTACTGTGTCCAGTTCTGGGCTCCTCACCACAAGAAGGACATGGAGGTCCTGGAGCGAGTCCAGAGAAGGGCAACCAGGCTGGTGAAGGGGCTGGAGGGCAAATCCTATGAGGAGCGGCTGAGGGAGCTGGGGCTGTTTAGCTTAGAGAAGAGGAGGCTGAGGGGAGACCTTATCACCCCCTACAACTACCTGAAGGGAGGTTATAGAGAGGTAGGTGATGGTCTCTTCAGCCAGGTGACAGGTGATAGGACAAGGGGGAATGGCATGAAGCTGTGCCAGGGCAGGTTTAGATTGGATGTTAGGAAAAAATTTTTTACTGCAAGAGTTGTCAGGGCCTGGAACAGGCTGCCCAGGGAGGGGGTCGAGTCACCTTCCCTGGATGTGTTCAGAAAAAGGGTAGATGAGGTACTTAAGGATATGGTTTAGTTTAGGATGAGAATGGTTGGACTTGATGATCTTAAAGGTCTTTTCCAACCTTGTTATTCTGTGATTCTGTGATCGATTTAATCTTTTAGAAATTGGAAGTATCTGAACATGCCATCCAAAAAAGAAAGGTGAAGGTGTGTGATGTTAAACAAAAATGAGCATTACCATGCTTCTTGTTTGGTGTTTGTTATTGTCAGATTAAGAGAAGTTTCATGTTAGTTGGACGTTTTTCTGCATGCACCACTGATATTGGTAATCACTTACTGATTACTATATTTACTGTCAAGGGGAAACAAGATTGAGACTTCAGATAGAAGACATTATCTTGCTATACCTTTAGTTAGGCAGTTCTTAATACTTCTACTATACCTTTGTGGGCTGTTCTTCTGTTTACTTTCTCTGTGGTTTTAGGTACGTGTGTTTCAAAATATTATCCAGGAAAAGGAAAAAGAACTGGAAGCACAGAGAGAAAAACATGAGCAGGAGCTCTTTAAATTAGCTGCTAAATCTGATGCGAGTGCTGACTTAGAACAGGTATGTTGCTTTGGAAACTCAATAGCTTGCTTTGATTTAGTTAGACATGGGAATTTGGAATCATGTAATTACTAACCTTGGTGGCTCAGTTCAGATGTCTGTTTGGGAAATAAAGGTAAGGGTTTTTTTTGTTTTTTTTTTCTTTTGTATTTTTCTTTCACTTCTGAAAGTTTTTATTCCTTTACTGATTGCTTGGGTTTTTTTGTTGTTGGTTTTTTTTTGTTCGTTTTTTTGTTTTGCTAGCTACTAAAGGCCTTGAAACAGAAGCTCCATGAAAAGGAGGAAGTCATGCTGGGAAGGACACAGGTGATAGATGTCTTGCAAAAAGAACTGGATGCCAAGGACCAACAGTTACAAGTAAGAAATAGCATATGTGCACAAATAAACTCAACAGATCAGTTACAAGTTCAGAAAGTGATTTTGTTGTGTGCAAAAGATAGTTTTGCATAAAATATTTAGGCAGTTCTTTGGGAAGCTTTGACATAGCTGTGCAAATACCAGTTTCAGTTAGGAGATTAAAAGTAGTCCATTAAATAGAAAAAAAAGCCTCAATCCTTGCCCATAGTTTGCCTTGATTCATTTTGGGAACTTGCAGAGTAGGGATTGCTTTTTGCTGTCAAAAGATTTGAGCTGCTAGTTAGAGACTGCAGTGATCCCCAAACCTGAGGTTTCCTCCGCCCCCACAAGAGAGTTTTGCTGCTTGTGTTGCCTTTCCATTTGCTGTAATTTTACTGATGGTAAAAGCAATACCTAATTGAGGTTCTTTGTGTTTAAGCAGCTAGCGTGAACTCTGATTATAGTTTGATTATTGCTTCAGCAATATAGAGAAAAGGTTGTTGCAGTCTCTCAGGCTTTTGGGATTCTTTGCTGAAACAAACACATGATTTCCATTCTGGGGTGCCAGGTCCAGTGTTTTGGCTGTACTGTTTCCAACAAATATTCCACTTACCAAGAGGGATGCCAGAATCAAAATCTTAATAGAAATAGGTTCAACTGTCTACCCAGGTAGATGTCCTGCTCACACAGTTAAGATCCGTGGTAGTTTAAGCATGTTTCATTTCTCCTTCCTAGTTGTTAGGCCTCTTGCCTCATGCAGAGTTTTGCTGCTAGGTTGGGTTTTGTTTCAGGTTTGTTTGTGTATGGGTTTTTTGTGGGACTTTTTTGTAGTTTTTTGTTTTATTTTCTTTTGGGTTAGATGCATCTTCCTACACTATTGTTCCACAAGAACTGATAGTACCTAGTACTAGTGCACAGAGGGAACACAGATGCACACCTTGGATACGGGGAAGGTTTGACTGTGACAGCGTGAACTTAAAGCACTTTAAACTGTAATGGAATCTCAGCTTTGGTATTAAAACACCAGGAAGCCTTGCTTTATTTACATAAGCAATTTTTAGCATATTTTGGACATGTTCCCTCTCTTCTGCACAGTTTCTTTTACTTGGACAGTTTATATCCCTACGTTTTTCTATCATGAAAGTAGTTTTTTTGAACAGCAGGTCTCGTGTGAGTGGACTGGTCTGTTAGAGTGATCTGTCATCCTTTTTACCTCTGTGATTTAAAATAACTAATATCAAGGCACCAAAAGGGGAGTAAGCACTAGCAGAAGGAACAGTTAGCAACAAAATATTGCAAAGAATTAGATCCGTTTGCCAGCTTTATTTTATGGGTGGCATTGTAGTGAGCATTCTTAATCTTTGGGATCACTGCTAAAGAAATCTACTTCTGTTTCTTGGGGTGTGGTGTTTTTTGTTTGTTTTATTCCATTTTTGCCTATGGGAGAGGTTGCATGTAGTTTACACTCAAATAGTGATGCCATTTTGCTGAAGTCCCTACTTAGGTCTTGGAAAGTCAGAACTGAGTAGCTTTTGTAGTAGAGCCAGGTTACCAACAGTAGCACTAATTTCTGATTATAATGTGGAGAACTGTGTAGGAATACACATACAATATTTGACAGTGATACTAAAAATACTTTGCATTAAAATACAGAATGGTCTGTGTTTTGTTTTGTTTCTCCCCTGCCAGGAAGTTAATGAAAACCTGAAACGTCTTCTGTCTGAAAAAGAAAACCTCCAGTCTAAACTGGATGCTGAGAAACATGTAATGAGAGCCCAGTTAAGAGACATGATGGAGAAACATGAGCTTGAAATGACAAAAGTTACAGAGAAATTTAATGCTGAACTGCATGAAATTAAAGAGAAACATGAAACTGAGCTGCAAGAGAAAGATCAGGCTCTGTTTCAGCTTAAGAAACAAGTGGCAGAATTAAGTGGTAGTGGACAGACTAGCTCAAAAGAAGCTGGAGATCTGGAGTCTATAACCAAAGAGAAGGTGGAAGATTTAGAAGGTATCCTATTTAAACAGTTGTTACACATGAAGGGTTCCTTTGTCCCAGACTTACGTATTATATGCTAATTTCCTACCTCTTGCAAGCAGAACTACATCAAATTCGGTGGAATTATTTTTGTCACTCTGATTAAAACTTATCTATAATCAAATATTATAACAACAAGGGTTCTAGGAATACCAAGATGATTGCATTTCTCATTACATTTCTTATTGTTTATGTTATTCTGTAAATTATGCAAGTTGTTTTGTGTGTCTAACTTCCAGTTGCTAAATGAATTAAACATTAGTCTTGAATTAGTATTTTTGTCTGTTTTAAAATTATTTTTTGTGTCTTGTTTCTTAGTACAAGTGAAATTGAAAATGGAAGAGGCCAGCAAATCTGAAGCAAAGTTTCTGAAAATGAAAGCTTGGTCTAAGTCAAGAATCAGACAACTGGAGGATGAACTGAAAAATGTATGTCATTGTGTTTAATGCTTGTTTTAAACTACTGTGTTTGGAGATTTGTCAGGAAAAAAGTAAAATATGGGGTAAATGTAATATTAATTTACTCAAAATATCTTTATGTATTAGTTAATGGACATAAAATGTTGAAAAAGGATGAAGTTTCAACGAAAAAGGATATAAACTGATGTTACCAGCATTCAGGAATACATTTGTTAGAGATTAGTTAATTTATTGTACTGTCCAGTATTAGAAATTCAACTTTTCTGAATACTACTTTAAAATAATAATAATCAAATAGTTGTATTACTTTGCTCTTCTTCTGGTGTTTTGGTGCATTTGAAAATGTCATAACTATTTTTTCTTCCAGTTTTCATCAAAAAATAATGATGTATCTGCCTTAAACAATCGTGTCTCAGAATTAGAAACTCAAAATGAAGAGCTACAGTCAAAACTGCAGTCATTGCATGAAATCAGAACTCAAAATGGTAAAAAATACTTTCTTTTGCAGATGATTAAAAGACTAAGATAAATTAACTTGCTCATTTTAATTTTCAAAGTATATATTTTTTAAGAATAAGCAAATTCTGAAGTAACTTCAGCTGAACAATAGCATAGAGTATTTAAAATCAAAGTTACAGCTCAGTTTTTCCTTCACTAAATCTACCTGTGCGTAGTTCTTCTTGCATTTAGGCTTAGGTAGAATATGTGTAAACCTTCCCAGGAAATGGAAGAGGCATCCTTTTAAGAGGAAAAATGAGAACAAACATATTTGGAAAATTTATCACAGTACACACAAAAAACCTTTGAGAGCAGTGAGTTTAAAGTCAATTAAGAATTCTCAAGTATTTTTCTTTTGTAGGGGCTTGAGAGAATTTTTGCTTAAAACCTCAGTTTAAAGTAGAACTCAGTGAGAGGTTTCTCTGTTTAATCTTGTGTTTTCTCTGGCATCCTTTCTGTAAATGGAAGACTGCAGGATTTTCAGTTGACTAGTCTAAATTATTAGCAGATAATTTTTAAAGTACTCAATATTCAGTAATCAGGAAGTCAATTTCATGTGTAAATGAACAAAGCTCAACAGAGGTCTTATCTGAAATTTCATTTTGGATCTTTCATTTAAACTTTTATTGATCTTCCTATTAGTTTGGGGTCCTAATGTACCAAACTTATGTCTTTGTAGAAGAATTGCTGACTAAGCTGGAAGTCTATGAAGAGCAACAAAGGAAGTTGCAAGCTGATCTTGACCAGGTTACAAAGAGGGCAGCTTCACAGGTTAACTTCAGAATTGATTTTTATGAGTTAATCAGTAGCTCAAATGGTGGTGTTTATAGTTTGAAGAATGTTAGCTGAATTTTGGAGTTGAGAATTAATCTGGTGATACATGGAACTGTCACTGTCAGTAACTGTTTTGTTGGATAACAAGCTGACAAGTTTTGAATTACTTAAAAAGATTGTTTTGTACTTACTTTTCCATATATATTAAATTACATTTTTCCAAGCATTTATCGTGAGTCACAAAAGTGCCATCCAGTGTCTTTTGTCTACAGTATGAATAGCTTTCAGGAGAAGATAATAGCTGTAAGCTTGACATATGCACAGGTCTGGATTAGGAAATAAGACTCAGAAAATATTGCTAAAGGTCTCTAGATGGATTAGCAGTTTACGCTTACCAGGGTAACATTGTATAGCCCCAGCAGCACAGTCAGTTTGAAACAGCTTATTATATTTTGCTAAAAAAGAATATTTTTTTCCAAATTTTTTGGAGAAGTTGGGTCAGGGTTGGGTTTTTTTTGGTCAAATCGTAGTTTTTATTTTGGTGGTAAGGCAGAAACATTTTATTCTGCTCACAGAAGGTGGTAGAGATTTGTTATCCTACATAAAGACAGTTCAATATTGTTTTGCTGTGAACCATTGCTAAGATGAAAATGTGCAACAAAAATATTTTGATTGAAAGTGTATCTAGCAGTAGCATTTTGGATTTTTTTTATGAAGCAGTGCAGTGCGGTTGGAACGTTTTGCCAACTCCAGAATATTATTTCCCTTTGCAGTGGCATTTGGTAAATATATTTTCATGTGCGTTTTCTCTTGTTAGGCCAGTGAATCAGGTAGTGTGGATGAATTGCAGAGTCAGCTCTTGGAGTGGCAAGAAAATGTACCAGAGTCAGAGTCCCATGATCAAGTCAGAGAAGAGAAATCTGCTATGGCCTTGAGAATGGCTCAGATTGAGGAGGAGAGAGAAGGTGATTTGTTTTATTTACGATAAAATTATCATATTTATACATTATTTTATATATATGTGTGATAGCACCCCATCATCATGACTCATTTCTGTAGTCATAAGACTTTTGTAGCAAGTGAAAATGCTTAAATTTGCAATTTCTACTTTTTCTAATTTCCATGAAGCTGTTTTTCATACATTCTTTTTTTTTGTATTGTTTTTATGAGTAGATGTACTTGCTTGTTTGCCATCTGAATTGCTGCTCTGTAAGAATGCTTGAATTTACTTCAACAGCTTGTCGTCTGCATATGAATGATCAATGACAGAAAGTTCACCATTGAAATATTACAGCTGCCTGCCTTAAACAAGTAGTGAAAGATGCAGGGAGATAGTGTTGGTTAGAATGAAGGTGGTGCTTTGGTAAAATATACCTGAGACAGAGTATCTCTTTAAATATAATTAATGAGAAACCTTTCTTAGTGTATTTAGTCATCTGTTAGTAAGTGTGACTTGTATAGGTCAGCTGAATAACATTAACTGGCAAGGGTGTGGAGCTAGTTACAGATACTAAATTACCTACAGAAAATAACACTTCAAGTAATCTTAGGTTATGTATTTTTCTAAATGATTAATAAAACAGATGATGAGAAAGTGAAGGAAATTCTATTAAAACTTACAAAAACCTGGTTAAATTTAGTGCTTTTTCCCATGCTATCTAGTACATTATTATAACTTTTATCCTGATAGTTAACCATGTGACAATTAATGGCAAATTAACCTGCCATCATAATTAATCCAGTTAGTTAATTAAGCTTTCTTTTAATATGTGATTGAATGATTTTTCATTTACGTGATGAGTTTGGATGTTCAGTATGTAAGCATAGAAATGTTTGAGGGATCACATCTCTTTGAGCAGGTTATGCACATAATGCGTTGAAATTAAGAGAATAATATTCCCTTCATTAAAACTACCTGTTATCTCATCTGTGGTAACTACAGATCCACATGCAATATTAATAAGTTGTAAAATTTTATCTGCGTTAGTCTGTGTTTAATTTTGCATTTTTTTTCCCCTTGGGATAAGCATGACCTTTCTGTTTCTTTTTTCCTGCCGTTACACCTGATGAGCACTCAGCGTCCCTTCCCCCTCCACTCCTACCCTACACTGTGATTTGGTCAGCCAGTGAGAACATAGTTTCCCATCAGTTTTGTGCATGCAGGTTCCTGCAGCAATGGAAACTTGTAATGTACTGTTGCTGATTTCTTCTGTTGTTGCTCCTTTTGAAGAAATTGTCAACAGTACCTTAGAAGATTTGCCATTGATGGTGTGTGGTGTCTAGCAATACCTGTAATAAATGCTGGTTTTAACATGATTTTTTTTCCTGCCTTGCAATACCTGTTTCTTCATTGATGTTAACCGAACCATCTTTCTTAATTTTTCTTTGTAGTAACAGCTGACTCCATATTTATGTTATAACAATCTAAAGAAAAAAATTCTTGGCTTGCTGTAAGTGGTTGTGACTAAGTAAGAATCAAATTCATTGAAATATTCTTAATAGTACTTGACATTCAGTAGTGTTCTTAAAAAAAAAAAAAAATATATATTCCACCCGTAAATGATAGAACTTTGCATGCAATATATTAGCTACAAGTATTTTAATATATAAACCCACTGATCATTCTGTCATAGTCTATGGTGATTTGCTATATTTGGCAATTGTCTCTTGAGTTGAAAGTGTGGCAACGTGCAAAAACATTAAGTTATTGATTAAACTAATTAAACTGCAAACAACTAGAGATTTTGATATTTAGTGTGAATAGTGACACAAGGAAATAGCAACACATCATTAGTTAATTTAAATTCAGTGTGTATCTGAAAAAACCAGTGTTTTGGGAAGGTTTTCAGTTTTTGTGTTAAATATAATTGCTAAAGAAAGGCTGCCCAAGCTGTTGTAAAACATCTGAAGGCGTATTTACTTAATAATTGTTGTTAAATCAATGCTGAATTTCACTGAGAGCCTTGACACTTGCCTAGGTATCTAAATCATTCTAAAGCTCTGATTTCTATGCATTTTTCATGTGACAATGGTAATCTCATTGATTTTTTTTTTTTTTTTTTTTTTCATTATCAAATACTTAGGAGCCTAAATATTTTGGGTTCCTAAAGGACAGTGTGGTGTTACTCATTCAGATTTTACTTGCAACCAGATCACCTCCGTTCTAACTTCTAAGAAACTGAATTGCAGGTGTTCTGGTTTTGTTTTTTTTTTTTAAATCCAAAGAAGGGGTTAAGTTCTTATCTGGAATAACATTTCCTCCTTGAATCGCTTGACTAACTTCAGTGACAGCTCTTGTAAACAGAGGTTTGAGGCATGTGATCCAAATTTGGCATTATTTTTATGGCTTTGAAGAAGTATGTGTAATGATTAAAAAAATAGCTCAAGTCTGTACTTGGAAATAAACAAAGGCCTGTAAGATGAAGAGAGATAAATAGGAAGCTGAATTTGTAATTAATTACTTTTCAATTAAAGTATGGAGCCACCTTTACTTTCATTTCTTTTCACTGGCTGTTCTGTTTTGTCTGCTTTGCATGAAACATCTGTTTCCTAATCTGTTACCCCAAATATGTTTTGTCATATCACAAAACAGATGGGAATGTTCTTGAAATGAAAAATCATTTCTAACAATGAACATGATGCATACCTAAGCTTTCATGTTCTGACTTTATTCAGTGTGTTTATTTAAAAGCGATTCTGTATTTGTCTTAAAAATAATGGTGGTATTAACTTATGATAAGATGGTTTGATGCCAGTTTGCAGTGTAGCATGTGCTTATGACTTCCTCAAATTTTCTGGCTTTGTAGTTTGTACTAAAATTAAAGTTGAAAGGGACACATTTAATTTCCATAAAAATGAATGTGATTGACCAGATTATAATACTATATTTGTCTCAACTCATGCCTTAATCATACAAATTAGGTATATTTTAACCTGATAAATTGAAGTGAGATGTAATTTGGCATTTTAATTGGTTGGCTTTTTGTTTTAATATAAGCATAATCTCTCTGTCCACTCTCATGTATAAAGTCTTTGTTTAGAGCTGATGAAGAAGTGAAGTTCTAGAATTTGGTTTGCTGCTTCTTAGTGAGATACGCAGCCTTTATTCTTATGTTATACATACTAATGTTGGAGGGAAATCACAAGGTGAACGCAATGGACTGCTGCTTTAATCTTGTTCCTGTCAGCCATTCATAGGGACTCCAGCCTGACCCGGGTCTCTTTTCGTGTAGTAGTGTCTGATATAAATGTAATTGCTTCCCTGTGGCACAAAACTGATAGAGGATGACTGGTTCTTTCCTGGCTGCTCTGATCCAGCCATGGTCTCAGGGCAACAGGAGCTGGAGGAGGAACTGACCACAGTTCAAGGAGTGGGCAGGCTGCAGCAAGCAAGGAGAAAAAGCAGTCAGACCAGCAGGAAGCTTCAGGTGGGTTAAAACAAATTTACTTTTACCTGTATGTTAATAAAAATATGGAAAGTACTGTTGTTTATATGGTGCATTACAGTTAAATATATTAAGGGCTTAAGTGCTTAGACTAGTTCTGTAACTGAAAACTGATAAATTTAATGACCGCATATGTAGCCAGAGGATGGGAAATTCCAATGGTATCACAACTCTATATTCCTTGAGTGATGAGTCCGCTTAATTTTACATTAAAAAATACTGCGCTTTCCTCTGGAGTAATTCACATGCATGAAGCTATGTGCATGTTTAATATGTTACGGCTATTTTTGGTTTAGATGATACAATCTTTACAAATATTTTTTGTCAGTGGAGCTTTTCTGAATACTTGGTAAGTAGTGTCACTTCATTCAGGAGTCCTTTTAGGTAGTTGATGCTGTAACTTGCACAAAAAACTTGATAGTCTTTTTAAAGAAGAATTAGGATGTCATTGTCACATTAACATACAATTGGAAGAAAAATTTTATGTTTAGTTAACTGATGCTGTACCCTGAGGGGGTTCAGAGAACCCTATTAACTGTAGAAGCAGGGGACCAATTAAGGTATCCATGCACATTTATTTGTTGGCCTTTCAGATGCCTGAGGGTGTCTTCAAAGGCCTGGCAGATACCATACAAAACCTGTGAGACACTTGGCTTTTATGGAGATAATAGCTGGCAGCTGGACAGCTTACTCCAGTGTCCATACTTATATTTACACACATGAATCACTTGTTGAGTTTTAGAACTTTTAGTTGAGACTATGCTTTTAATAATAGAATATATGTTTTATCCTTGCTTCCTTTCTTTAATTTAAACTTTATTCTCATGTTTTGTGCATAGGAAGAGTACAGCTTTGATAGAAAACAATGCTTTCAAGAATTGAACGTCACCTTGGATAGCACTGATTCAGCTGAAGGAGAAAATATGGGAGGTTGGTGGCCAGAGTACACTTCACCTAATGCAGGTGTGATAGCGACTAGACAGTTTATTAAAGCATGCACAGCATCTTTATTTTGTGTCTATTTTTGTTTACAAATTCAACTAACAACCCATTTGTGGTGTATTCTAATCTTTGTTGAATTTTTTTGGCTTGAGTTTTCTTCCTTTTCATTTTTAAGCATGTGCGTGCTGGATGAACTGCCTAGTTTTGGTTCAGAAGTAGAATATAAATAAGACCAAACACTGGAATTGGTTGAACCTTGGTGCCCATGAAATATGGGCCATGTGTGGCAAGGTCATGCGTTTAACTTACCAGTCTTGTTCCTGTGAATGTTTCCAATCTATGTAACTGTTCTGTTGCAAACCAGAATTGCATTCCATTGCCATATGCTTTTAATTTAAATATCAAATAGATGTATTTTTTAATGAGAATGTTTTTATATCAGTGGTAAAAGCTATAAATAGATCACATTGTTGAAATGGAATAGATTCACTTGCAGATTTTGATACAGACCAGTTTACTTGGTTTATTAATGAGTGCTTAAGATCTGATCCTGCAAGTACACAAATAATGTGGTTAAAATAACATGAGCCACATTATTGCTTAAAATATTTGTGCCTTGTTGTCGGAGTTCTTGAGCTATGCAACTTTATTTTGTTTTTTCAACAATTACGGGTATTTTTGCCACGTAATTTTTGGAACTGCAAGGCCTCAGGCATTTCCACTGGGAATGGTTGAGAGCTTACCAGTGTTGGGCACAATTGGAATTATGAATAGAAAGCTAAAACGTTTCTAGACTTCAGGAATTTTAGTAGACTTTTCTTGAAATAATTTTTCTTACTTGACTCAAGTAGGTTTACGGAGTGTGGTCGAAGAGTTGGAATTGGAAAGAAATCAACTGCAGGAACAAATTCTTTTTCTAGAAGAGCGTTGCCAGGATTTGGAAGATAGATTGCAGCTTCAAGGTAGAATGGAGGCTCTTCAGGTGAGCTTTTATAGTTGTGTAAAACCCACTGATATAGGTGAATCATTTTATTCTCTGTTTATATCCTTATAATCATAGCCTACATTGAGACAAAACCATCAATTTTCAGCTTGCAAAAGAATGCCTAAAGTGTACTTTATCCTTCCATAATTATGTTGGCAGAGGGTGTAAACGTACTGTTTTATGCTCTGAAGTTGAAGTCTTTCACTTCTGTTCAGCAAAAGTAAAAGCCATCACATGGAGAAACTTGTTAGAAAGTAAGTGTTGCTGTTTGTAGAAGGCAACATCATTTTCGTTATTCTTTTTAGGGGGCCATTGTCAGAATGTCCAGAATTAGATTTTCTTACTGGCATACATCTCCCTCTTCTTAAATTTCTCAAGTTTCTTTTATGTGAATGTGTGTGAATTACTAGTTTTTATATACATACACACTTACAGAAAAGAAATGGGATAAATATATAAAACAAATAAATTAATTTTTATACATATATTTACACACAATCTAAACACTAGATATTAATTTGGTATATATTTATATTGTAAAGGTACTCAGTGGAGGCACTGAAAGGAACAGTAAAGCACGTATTTATCAGAAGAGTTATTTTTAATATTTGTCTGACTCACAAGTTACTATGTATGAAAACTTGTAAACCTTGTTTTCACTGACACAAATGATCTCTTAAACTCCCTCAGGCTTGGTTAACTATTTTGTAGTTCTTTATCTCTGAAGTTGCATATGCGTAAAAAAAAATTAATGATTTCAAGATGAAAGACAATCCTATATTAATTATCGCTCAAGAATCTTTTAACAAAGCCTTTCAATACAGGTAACGTTTGGTGTAGATGAAGAAGGGCAGCTGTTGAGTGCGGTACAGGTGTGTTCTGCCTCCTCCAGAATGCTAGCTTATTTGCAGTGGAGGTGACCAAGTTTGCCATGTTTGTCCTATTTGCTGTTGATTCTGAGTACGTGTTCTGCTTTTGGTTTTTGTTTGCTGTTGCCAGATTGTTTCATTTTTGAATTGGTGCAGTGGATCTGGCTAGAGTAGGAGATTTGTACTGTATTTTAAAAAAAAAAAGAAGCTGTGTGAATGAAGCTTGCTTCCTTTTCCTTTTCTCCACAATCCCCCATATGGAGGCTATTTTATTCCTTCAACCTGAAAAAATAGGCAAAAAATTTTTTGAGTTAGCTACTGTCTTCAAACCAATAAGGAAAGTATTTTTTCAAAGCAGTAGCTTCTTTTGTTAAGATAAGTAAGCTACCTTAACACAGTGTGAGAGTGTGTCTGTGTTGTTTTGGGTATACAGCCATCCCTCTTGAGTTCATGCTGTCATAGCATTACCAAAGGAGTGTATCTCTGAAAGGTGGGTTGCATCTATTTGAACTAATGTCACATCTGAATTTGTGATACTAGCATTTTTTTTTGCACTGATACCTACTAAAATGCTAGAATAATAGTCTCTATTACCCTGTAGGATGTAAATCGCCTGAAGAGTCAGGTATTTGTGACTCCAATTATCTTATGCTTTTCTGGGTGTTTGTGTGTCTTAATTTTCTTGTTATTTTGTTGCAGAATGAAAATGAACGTTTGCAAACTCAGCTCACCCAATTACGCAACCAACAATTGCGAGATGCAGAAAAGCATCAAATTCTGGTCTCTGGCTTGAATGAGCAACTTAAAGGGTAAAAGAAAGGGTCTTTACAACTCCATTACAGGATTAGCTTGCTTTGCTTTAAGCTTAAACTTCTAATGAGAAGTATAATTTCTTAAGACACTTGAAAAATGTTACTTGATTCAAATGTTATTTTTGTTCTGGGAAGTTTAAATGTAAAGTGTGGCAACCAGTGTTCTTTTAGGAACGTAGTTTGGAGCTAGTAACACTAGAAAGCTTAAAGGAAGCTTTGTTTTCAAAACATCTGAATATGTATTTTTTTCTTAGATTAAGTGACAGAAATAGCTTCCTTGAAACTTCACTTGGAGAAAAAGAACAAAAACTGTTGACCACAATAGAAAAACTAGAACAGATTGAGTCTTTGAGGAAACTGCTTCAAGAAAAGGATCTTCTGAACAAAGAGCTTAGTGAAAAGTTTGTGCATGCTGAGCAAAAAGTAAGTTAAAGTTGTTGTTAAATAGTATTTAATTTATTCAAACTGTTAGCCATAACTTTGTTTGTCTCAGTAGCATTATTGTGGTTTTTCACTGTCTGAAGGTTCTTACGCTGTTTCTTTACAGTTTTGTTCACTTCATACCATTTTTTGCTTTGAGTTGTGTGTAAGGATTTCTTAGACCCAACATGGAGCTTTGCATGAAACTGTTTATGTTTTATTGGGGTAAATTAACTCTAGCATCACAATGTTAATATAATGCTATGTATTTCTATTATATTAACCTTTATTTTTATACCAAGCTGAATGAAGTACTAAAGAAATGCAGTGTTTATGAAGTGGAGAACACTGAGCAGAAAACAGTCATCAGTGATCTAACAGAAAAAGTTGCTACACTGAAGGAAAAGGTAACTCATCAAAATAAGAGAAGAAATTTTATGTTCTTTTGACATTGCACACTGTAATGTCAGCAAAATCACTGCATTTGCTGCTAAAAAAATCATTTGCTAAACTTCCTGTACACTAAACCAGTCTAAAGATTATCACTACTATCTTGTGACTATACAGTTAGTACAGCTTGATTACCTTAGGTACTCGTACATGCAGAGTGTGATTCTACCATACAGTTGAAGTATCCTTCTAACATTATTTTCTTTGTGTTTAGGCTTTGAAACAAGATGGCTTGGTAGAGTCAATGCAGCTGGATCTGGACCAGACAAATGAAGAGCTTGACAGGTTGAACACAAGTCATTTAGAGGAAAGATCACAGCTTATTCAAGATCTCCAGAAATGTGAAAGAGAAATTGATAATCTTAAAGAAACACTGGCAGAAAAAGACAAGGAGATGTCTGTCCTGTCTTTGAGTATGACAGAATATTCTGAACAGGTTATCATCCTGAAGCGTCAAGTGCAATGTAAAGAGGAAGAAATACGAGGGATGGAAGAGGCATTATCAAAGGCTGAGAGGGAAACTCATTTACTGAAAGAAGTACAAACAGCTGATGTAAAAGATGCAAGTGTGAAGATATCGGTTCTTTCTGAGCAAAGTAATACAATGCGACTAGAGCTAGAAAGAGTTAAAGTTGAGAATGAAGCTAAAACCAAAGAAAATGAGGAATTAATAAGACAGAGCAGTGAGAACAGCATTACAATTAAGGATCTCCGTTCTGAAATCAAAGCCAACAGTGTTGCATACCATAACAAACTTGCAGAGTGCGAGTCACAAATCACTTTGCTGAAAGAACAAATTAATCGATCATCTGAAAAACTACAAGAAACAGAGGATAGACAAAGAAAAGAAACTGAATATTTGAAATCTCAACTTGAGGAAAACAATGCTCTAAAGGAAAAATGGAAGGATTTGCTCAAAGAGAAAGAGAGTAAAGCACAGACACTTGAAAATGAGTTAAAATCAATTAAAGATTCACACAACAAACTGGTTTTGGAAAATGCTAAAAAAGATGAAGAGTTGGCTGAATTGTCTAGGAAGCTTATAGAACACACTGAACATCAAGAAACAACTAAAAAAGTATTGCAAGAGAAACAAGAGCTCATTATTTCATTAGAGCAGAAGCTTGGTATTTTGGAGCAGCAAAATGAAGAGACTAAAGTTAAATTAACTGGAGATCTCAAAGCTAAAGAGACATGTTGCAAAGAACTTAATAACCAGTTAAATGAAATAAACAAACAAATTAACAAGATGGAAGTAGAGACACAGGAGAAAGTTTCAGCTAATAAGCAATTGCAGGCAGATCTTGAAGGAAAGGAAGAAAAATTGGCAGAGCAAATAAAAGCAAATGAATATCTGAAAAAAAGTATAGATATGATGGAAAAAGAGAAGGAACAGCTAATCAGTGAAAATGAGAATTTGTCCAAACTCTTGGATGTAAAAGAGTGTGAATTGTTAAAGAAAATCCAGGCTGTGGCAGAAATAGAGAATAAGTTATCTGTTAGGACTGCTGAGTATGAAAAAACTCTTTCAGTACTAAATTGTGATAAAAACACTCTGGCAAAAGAGATTGAACAACTTTCCATACTTGCCGAGCAAAAAAAAAATTCAGTTGCAGAACAGCTGCAGGAGAAAACAAAGGAGTGTAATGTGCTAGCTGTTCAGTTGTTTGAAAGCAAGGAACAGACACAACAGTTGCACGAACAAATGCAATCACTTCTCATTCAGCTGAAGGATGCCAAAGACAAAGAAATAAATAAAGAAGAAATGTTAAATAATAAGTTAGCTGAGTGCAGTAGCCTAATCCAAGAGCTCAGCCATAGTAAGGAAAAGAATTTACTACTGCAGGAACAACTTCAAAGTGTAACTTTGGATTTTGAAACTGTAAACAGGTCTCTGGGAGAGAAAAGCCTTCAAAATGATTCATTACGTAAGGAAATGGAAGAGAATAAGCTTTCTATTGTAGACTTGCAGGATGAAATAAAAAATCTTAAAGATGAAAAAACAAAGTTATCTCAGTTGGTAGAAGAAAGAGACCTGACTCTAAAAAGTCAGGGTTCAGAACTTGAGGAGTTTCATAGGCAAGCTTCTGAAAAAATAGAAGAAATTACGGTGTTAAATAATCAGCTCCAGCTATTAAGCAAAGAAATGGATGTGCTTAGGCGTGAAAAGGAGGACGTTTCAAACTTACTGAGCGAGAAGTCCCGTGAATGTGAAGTTCTTCAGTCACAGTTGGTACAGCAGCAGTCTGAAATTACTTCAGCAAGGCAGCAAGCACATACAGCAACTGTAGAAAACGAAAAATTGAAAGTAGACATTGAAACAGTTAATGTTATGGTAACGAAAAAGTCAGAGGAAGTAGCTGCTTTAACTTCACACTTGTCCCAACAAAGTCATAATATTTTAGCTCTGAAGGACCAAATCGACGGCCTGTTGATTGAAAAAGAAAACTTAAAAATTGTCTTAGAAGAAAAAGCAACTCTCATTTCTGAAAAGGAGGCTTTGATTCAGCAAATGAAAGATAGTAAAATGGCAGGAGAAGGACAATATATGCAAATCATTTCAGATCTGCAAAACCAAATACAGGCTCTAGGTTTTGAAACCAACCAGCTTAGACATGCTATGCAGGAAAAAGAAAATGAATTTAAGAGGCAAGCCCAAGAATTAAAGTTATTAAAAGACAAATCTGAAGAGTCTGATGTACTTAGGGTTCAACTGTCTGAGAATATGGAGGTTATTTCTGACCTTCAGTGTCAGCTTAGAAACATGACAGAAAAATCATCCGAGTTGAACAATTCAATTATGCAGAAAGATGAATCCTTAAAACAACAGATAGATGAATACATCAGTTTAAAAGCACAACTTTCTGAGCTACATGAATCTTCTGGTTTGCATCAGAAGGAGTTAGAACTTTTAACCTCTGAAGCAGAACAATTAAAAACACTTGTTTCAGAAAAAGAATTAGCTATCAACAATGTTTCATTATTTAGTGAGAATTTAAAGACACAACTTCAAGTGAAAGAGACTGAATGTGAGGTCTTAAAGAAGCAAGTGGTAGAGTTGGAGGAAGTGAAAGTGAATTTACAAAAAGAAATACAACATCAGAAAAATGTAGTAATTGAGATGGAGCAGTCCTTATCAGAAAAAGAAACATCTCTTATGGAAAATAAAAGTCTTCTCAAAACTCTGAAGGAGAAAGCAAGGAAGGATGAAGAGAAGACAAATTTAATTTCTCAGCTCCAAAGTCAGGTACGTGAACTAACTCAAGAACTACAGAAATCTAAAGAGCTAGTCCATGAGAAAGAAAATGCCTTTTTATCGCTTCAGGAGAAAATTGAAGCACACTATGAACTAAGAACAGAAATGAATGCAGCTCTTGGGCAAAAAGAAGAAGTTATTGCTGGGCTACTAAGTTCTTTAAAGGACAAAGATACCAGTATACAGCTGGCAGATAACAATGTTAATGTTCTTTCTAGTGAGATTGAGGTTCTGAGAGAAAAACTAGAGGAAAGTAGTACAGCCATAAAAAACCTTAATAAGGAGTTTCAGGAGAAGAATGAGAAGCTTGATACTAATCAGAAGAAAATGGATTCCTTAACAATTGAACTTGACTCTCTAAAAATTGAATACCAAAAAGCACTAGACCAAACAAGTACATTGGAAGAAGAACTACAGCAAAAAGAACTGGCTGTGGAGTCACTCCGTGTGAAGTGCGCTCAACAGGCAGATAACATAGCATGTTTGAAGCTAGAGTTGAACAATGTAAATTCCAAATCATCTCAAGACTGCCATGACAATTCACTTTTAATAGGTAGTCTGCAGCATCAGGTAGAGTCTTTAGAGAGAGAAAAACTTCTGTTACAAGAAGATGCTGATAAACTGATGGCTGAAAACATGCAACTTGCTGAATCTCGAAATAATCTGCAGAAGAATTTGGAAGAGCTCCGAGAAATCAATGAAAAACTAGAAACCAGTGAGAGTTATTCAAGAATGCAGATAGATGCTGTCAAACTGCAGATGGAGACTGAAAAAGAGAAGTTACAGATGCAGGTTAGTGTGAAGATTGAAGAACTTTCTAAATCAGAACTTAGATTTGAAACTCTAGAACAAAGTCTCCTTGAGGCAGAAAACAAATGGGTGACAGAACTTGATAGGGCAGCTTTACAAAATAGTAATCTTACTGAGCAATTGAGCAGTTTAGAAAGTGAAATGAAATCGAAGGATAGCAAAATCCAGTCTTTGCAGCAAGAGCTGGATCTTTTAAAAGATGAATTAACTCGAAGCTTATCTGCATTACTTAGTAGTAGGCTTTTATGTAAAGAAAAGAAGGCACAGGCTTCAGAGCTTGAAATGCAGATAACTGATAGTAAAATTCAGTTGGAAAAATTCTCCACTCTAATAACCACTATTTTGAGCCAAGAAACAGAAGGTGAACAATTGCAACTGGTGCTTTTAGAAAAACAGAAAGAAATAGACACCATGAAAGATGAATTAAGAAGTATGCAGTCACTTGAGAAGGAGTTGCTGCAGAATGATATTGAAAAGATGAAGGGCAAATACCAATCTGAGATTGACTGTCTGTCAGAAGAAATGGCCGCGGTCAAGGAAACATTGTGTAAACAACAGTGTCTCTTGCAAGAAAGGGAAGTGTTCTCTGCAGAAATAAATAAGCAGGTTGAATTTCTTCAAGACAAGATAGATAAATCAGAAGAAATAGTAAGAACCAGTCAAGAAGAACTCAACATTGAAGCTAAAAAAGTAGCAACTCTCCTTGAAGAAACAGGGAAAAAAGATCAGCTAATAAAAAATTTAACTTCCCAGGTAAATCAGCAGAAGGATTTAATATCTGGTCTAAGCCAGCAACTGAAAGAAAAGGACTATTCTGTTACCCAGATCATGGAATCATTGTCTAATGAAATGTTGAATTTTTCTGAAGAAAGAAATATATTAAATACCAAACTTCAAGACCTTGAAGCTGCTCATAATAGTTCTGTAGGAGAGCTAAACCAAGTACTGCAGGAACTTGAGGACTGTAAGAAAGAGCTGGAACATAGTCAGGTTACATTAAGCAATAGAGAAGCTGTATTTAAAGATTTAATAAATGAAAAAGAGGAGATGCAGTTTAATCTTGAGAAAATGAGCAAGGAAAAAGAGAATCTGAAAAAGAAACTTCAGGCAGCATTGATAATAAGAAGAGATCTAATGCAAAAAGTTGGAAAACTAGAGAAGAGTGGACAGGAAGAAGTAGAAAAAGAGCAAAAAAAAGCAGAGGAGTTGTTGAAGAAAGTTAATGAGTTAACAGACAATCTAAAACTTGTTGAAATACAAAATAAAGATTTTGAATGCCAACTTGGAACTTTGAAACAACAACTTTTAGAAAAAGATGCCAAAATAAGTGATTTGACTGAAATTCTGTCTGCAAAAGCCTCTCATTTAGAGGAACTTCAGGGCAATATTGCTGAGTTAAATGATGTCATCGCTGAGAAACAAAATATATGTGAGCAGAACCTAAAATATTTAGAGGAAAAGGACAGCATGCTTGCTCATATGCAATCTATGCTTAATGAAAAAATGAGCACATATGAAGAGGAACGTTCTCAGCTGCTCTCAGCTCTTGAAAAGGTAAAGTCTGAAGTCAAGAAGGAAGAATTGTTGAAGAATTCCAGTTCACGAGAGTCTGATTTAAGTGCTGGGGACAGGAAGAATTATCTGGACTCCAACACTGACAATGTCATGAATCAATTGAAAAAAGAAAAAGAAGCCTTAGAGAGGGAGCTTTTGGTCAGAAAAAAAGATATGAAAAAATTTCAGAAAGAAAGGGAAGAGCATGCTAAACTTGCATCAGATTTTGGTGAACAAAAAAAACACCTTGAGACTCTCAAACAAGAGCATGAAGCGCTCTGGCAATTTCTTCAAACAAAATGTAAAGAGATCAACTTAAATCTGGTAGAAGAGTACCACTTAGGGAAACTGCAGGCTTCATCTAAGGCAGTGGTGGGTGAAGAGGCAGCTGACCTGAGGAATTTGGAATCAGACAAACCAAGCAACAAGGTTCAGGTTGCATCCTTGAAAGAGTCAGAAAGCATGATCACTTCAGTAGCAAGTAAAGATACCGAGTTGAAAGAGTTAAGAAGTAATTATGCAAAACTTCAGGAGGAGACAGAAATGTTAAAGCAAGAATTGAGAAAAATTTCAGCTCAGTTTGGTGGTGAAAGAAAAGTAATGGTCAGCTTAAACTCTTTGAAACAGCGGAAGCAGTTCCAGGAACAGTGTAAGAGCAGCTTGTTGGAGGATATAAAGCAGCTCCAGAAAAAGCTGGAAGCATATGAGGCTGAAGCTGTTGACATTAAGACAGCGCTTGAACATGTGAATAATGAGAAAGCAGCACTTATTAAAAAAAATGAAGATGATTACAAGATGAGCCAGGAGAAGCTGCAGCAATTGAGAATTGAAGCTAGTAAGGAGGTTGCAGAAAAGAATGAGGAAATAGAAGCATTGCGTTACTCACTTAAGGATGTCAAAGATAAATTTGATCAGGAGAGGGAATTACTAAATGAAGCTGTAAAGGAGGGACAGGAAGAAACCCACCATTACAAAACAGCATTTGAAGAAATGAAGAATGAAAAAGAGAATCTTCTTAGTTGTTTAGAAAAGTCCAATTTGGAACTAATGAATATGAAAAAGGAGGTAAAACATTTCAGTGAAGAAAACAAACAACTTCTGACCGAGCTATGTATGCTGCGTGAGACAGCTGAGATAAGTAGACCTGTGGTGTCATGCAAAGAGCTTAAGGAAGAAAATGATACTGAAAAAGAATTGGGAGAGTTTTGTTTGGAAAGTAATTCCCTTCAAGGAAAGTTGCAAGGTAAAGGCACGTGTTCTCAACTATCAGAGACTGATTATTTCAGGAAAGCTAAACTGAGAGAAGCAACCCAATGTCAAATCCAGAAAGAATTGCCACTGGCAAAACCCTCAAATGGAGATGGTTCTAAACCACAGGAGCAAAGAACAGAAGAGAAATCCAGAGAGCGCCTTCAAAGAAAATTACAGGCAGCTTTAATATCACGTAAAGAAGCCCTCAGAGAAAATAAATGTCTTAAAGACCAGATTGATAAGCTGATGTTGGAAAGAGAAGAGCTGCTGAACAAGACAGGTATGCTTCAACACTTGATAGATCCTGGTGCACCAAAACAAAGTTCAAGCGCTGTTTCACCATTGTCTGAAGAGGAGAGCCTTGTTTCTGAAAATGCTAGACTGTTGACTGAAAATGAAAACCTCACTGCAGCATGTGAAAGCCTTAAATCCACCATGGAGACTATAGTTCAGGAAAAAGAGGCCTTTTCTTTCCAACTAAATACCTTAAAAGATTCTCAGACAGTTGAATTAACAGGATGGAAGGCTAAACATAGTGAATTAAAGCAGGAATATGAATCACTTCTTCAGGCTTATGAGAATATCAGTAGTAAAATAGCAGATATGAGGCAAGTTATTGATCTTGCTAAAAAAGAAAAGCAAGAGGCTGTTCAAAGACTCAGGGAAGGAGAATCTGAGAAGGAGGCTCTTGAGAAGCGTTTACAAAGCCTTACTGATGAAAATGAGGTTATTAAGAATCAACTGAAGCAACTCAGTGAATCCAAGAAAGTGGAAGTTGATGAATTACAAAGTAAAGCAGAAAGGCAGATCCGTGAGCAAGAGTCAAGGATGCAAGAACACCAGGATCGTCTTCATGAACTCACTGATCAGAATCATCAGCTAATGGAGGAGAATGAGCAGCTGAAAGAAACTTCTGAAAATTTAAAGCAGGCTTTAGAAAAAATTCAGAATGAAAATGAAATCCTTCATAGTAACATCACTGTAACTAAAGCAGCTTTGGGAGAGCTCCAGGTTCAAATGGAAGTGTACCAAAATGATATGCAATCTAAAATCAGTGATGCATTATGCGAGAATGAATCAATGTTAAAAGACATTAATGTGTTGAAGGATAAACTTTCTGAAAAAGAACAAGATGTGCTTGTCCTAGAACAAGAAAGAAAATTAATTTCAGAAAAAGCAAAAGCAACAGAAAAATCCTTAGACCATAAAAATCATTGTCTAACAAAGCTGGATGTGGAATGTAAAAGTCTTACGCAAGAAATTGTTAGTCTAAATGAAAAAGTTAAGATTTTAGAGGATGATAAATGTCTGTTACAGGAAGAATTAGAAAATGTACAAGAAAGTTCTTACAAAGTAAAGAATGAGAGAGAATTTCTTGAGACAGAATTGCTTAATCATGTTAAAAAAGTTGATCATCTTACCGATGTAATGAAATCAGCACAAGTACAAAATAACTTGCTGATACAGCAGCTGGAAGAATTAAAGGCAGAAAAATGTGACATGATTAGAGAAAAAGAAGAACAGCAGTTACACCTTGTAAGAGTGTTTGAGGAGAAGGTGAAAAGTGCTCAGCAGGATAATAGTGGAAGTAAAAACAAAACGAAAGAATTGCAGGAGCTCTTAAAGGAGAAACAGCAGGAGATCAACCATTTGCAGAAGGATTCTATAAAGTTCCAGGAGCTGATCCTGGATTTGGAAAGATCTGTGAAACTCTCACAGTCAAAAAGTGAAAAATTTGAGAAGGACTTAAGTAATATGTCAGAGAAGCTTGCAAAGTCAAATGAAGAAATACATAATCTCAAGGGAAAGCTTTCTTCACAGATGAACTTGTTGGATCAGTCAAAGAATGAAGTGGACAGGCTTACAGATGAGAATCTAAACTGGAGAAAAGAGCTCAAGAAGAAAGAAGATGAACTGCAAATTCAAAGGAGAGAATATGAGAGAGAATTGGAATTTAATCTTCAACAATTAAAATCAGTTCACAAAAGAGAATTCTTGAACCTAGAGGAAAGACATGGTGCTCTTCAGAGAGAAAAAGATAGGGCAATGAGTGAGATTCATGGTTTGCAGGAGGAAGTTAGCATTAAGGACTCTCAAAACAAGAAACTTCAAGCAGATTTGAATGCTGCTTTGGCACGATTAGCTGCTTTTACAAAGTGTATGTCCTCTCTTCAGGACGACCGGGACAGGGTAATCACTGAAATGAAAACCTGGGAAATGCAGTTCAAAGAGGCCATCCAAAATAAAGAGAAACAGATAGAAGATGGTAATAAAAGAATAATGTATCTACAAGATGAACTGAAAGACAAAGTGACTCAGATTCAAGAACTGAATATCAAATATTCTGTAGTAGACGAAACAAAGGATGATATGTACTTGAGGCAAAAATCTGTTGATACGCAACGCTATGAAGAGCTCTGCCGAATAAAGGAAGAAAATACGTTTTTTTTAAACAGACAGCAAGAATTGGAGAGTGTTCTTCAGTCAAAAGAAGAAGCTTTGCAAGCACTCCTGAAAGAAAATAATTCCCTTAATCATCTCATAGAGAATAGTGAAAGTGCAGGAAGAGAGATAAAAGCGCTGGAAAGTAATTTTACAAGACAGGAACAAGAATTGCAACAGCTTCTAGCTGACAAGGAAAAAATGAATGCTGAATTGCAAAAGCAGATTACCATTTCTGAGCAAATGAAGATCATGCTAAATAATAAAGACAAAGAAATTTCCTTACTCATTTCTTCAAAAGGTGATGAAATTTCTGACTATCTGATGCAGGTACAGACTCAACATAGGAAACAAATCAAAGAGTATGAACTTCAGTTGAGGTCTTTGCAGGTGGAGAGACAACAATCTGAGGAGTCTTGTCAGAGGATGGAAAATGAATTGAGAAATCTCCAGATGAAAGCAGACAAAGCAGGTCAAGATAAGGCTGCAATTGCTAGTGAAATAGATGCCTTGAAAAAGTCGATGTCATCTCTTCAGAATGACCGGGATGATCTTTTTTCTAAATACAAAGAGCTGGAACATCTTCATCAAGCTGTCTTAAATCAGCGGGACAGTCTTATAGTTGGCAATGCAAGTGAGAATAATGCTTTGAAACAAGAATTAAGGATACTTCTCAATCAAATAGATGATCTTCATTCTGAAAATGCAATGCTAAGTGCACAGCTGATAAAGTATAGGGAAGATCTTAACCAGGTTTTATCTCTGAAAGACCATCAGCTGAAAGACTTACTTAAGCAGAAATTGGATTGTATTAAAAGCCTTGAACAAGAAAAATACGATCTTCAAAAACAAATAAAAGAAATGCAACTTTCTGTTCAGCTGCAGAAAGATATTGCTATGTCTTTAGAACATGAAAATAAAAAATTGGTGTCTAAAGTAAGTGATTTAGAATCTTTAATTGCATCATTAAACAAAGAGAAACTTGTATGTGAATCTGGAGAGAAACTTCTAACTAGTGCTGGTGTACAGAAAAAAGACTGGGTATCCAATGGACAGCATGGAGAAAATCTTCAGAAGATTCGAGAACTCCAGAAGGCGAGAGGCAGAAGTCCTAAGGATGCAGATGAGGGATACAGTAAGACTCTTTTGACACTTGAACATGGAGATGAACCTGATGCAGAGAAGATGATACTCGAAGTTCAATCTCAAAATAGTGAGCTGAGGTCCCAAAATGAGGCCTTTGGGAAAGCAATGACTGCTCTGCAAAATGATAGAGATAGGATAATAGAGGACTTAAAGGTGCTTCAGAGCAGATACACATCTGAACTCAAGACTGAAAAAAAGAAAGGAGATGAACTTGAAGCTCAGTTGGATGGCTTTAAAGTACATCTTATCAGTATACTCAAAGAGAATTCTCTTCTGAATCGGGTTATTCTTGATGCTGCAGATAAGGTTACACTTGATCAGGTTGCTGATGAAATTGAAAATCTCTGTAGGACATTAGTTAGTCGTGACATGGAGATTAGCAGGCTCTCATCTGAGTGTGGGAATTATGTTCACCAAATTGAAGCATTTTCCAAGGCTATGGCCAGTCTGCAGGATGACCGAGACAAATTGCTGCACGATCTCAGCAATCAGAAGGTAACTTCTGAAACAAAACAGGGCACAGCTTCATTTCTCATTGATTGTGACAGCATCAATTAGATATATTCTTTTAAAAGTTAATTTGGATATGCTTCAGAACAATAGGGAAGTAGTGGTAAGTTTTAATTAACTACATCAATATGTAATTTTTTTTAATACAAAGAATGCTTAGAGCCATTGTGGATTCTCAGGTCTAACATTGTCAATTATGTGAATGCTAAGAAAACCGTGACTAGAAAAGACCTACTCAAGTAATTATCCCATTAAGCAGGAGCAAACGGGGAGAAAAACCTACTCTGCAATTCTTGCACAAATAAAACTTCAATCATACATTTTTCATTTCACTGATCATGTTTATTAAACATAGGCTAAAGAAGGAGCCAGTCTTGCAGCTGTTGAAATATCAAAACTGAAGACGAAGGTTGATGATTTGGAGAAGGCACTGAATCAGACAAAAGCCTTCCAAGCAGAAACTGAGAGAGAGATTGCATCATACCAGAATGAGCTTGCTGGATTAAGGTATAAATATTAAAATTAACAAATAATACGTGTGGCTTTTGTTTAGAATTCTTAAAACTGACAGAAAACCAAAATTATGCCTAGTTTAGCAAGATACAGGATAGGAATATTTCTGTAATGTGGTAAGTCAACTTACACAGAGTTGTCTTTGTTCATGGTTGCACTTGTATCTTTATATAAAGTTTTAAACTGTCTTAATATTTTCTGTTATGTTGGTGACTTGGATATGGGGAATTACAGTTCAAGAATCTTATTTCACTGCTTTGTATAATAATCTCTTCTTAGAGTAACAATTGATATGGCTGAACATTTCCACCCAATTTCTGGGTTTTTTTTAAAAAAGATATCTGAGGTGTTGCTTATTTGGCCCAACTACATGATGCTCAAACGTGAAATTAAGTTAATTTTCGATATTTTTGTAGACTCAAGTGTCTGTTTAAGTACTATTCACATCTTGCATCTTCTGTGACAAATGAGTAACGTGACACCTTGGGCATAATTTGGTGAATCCCTCACGAGGTCTGCTTCAAAGAAAGCAGTGGGCATTTTTAAGTGGCACTCTGATGGCAGATAAGATTTGATCATCTCAGACTGCTGTGGTCATCAAGCTTTTAAACTTGTGCCTGTGATTGAAGTGCAAAAGCATGTTACCATCAGTCCAGTGAAGACTGAGTTTTGTTTGAGTTTGAGGCCAGTAGGCAGTAGCCAACTGCCTTGTTGCATTTTATTGTCCATGGTGCAATTTCTAGCAATCTAAATTAAGTCTGTGTAAGATAATACTGGTTTATACTAGAAGCTCTTGGGGAAAGGGTGTAGATCAAAAGGCCAGCCCCACATTTATCTCTGCAAATGTGGGCAAGTTAATGTGAAATATTCAAACTTTATTCTAACTTGTAGACAGTATGAATAGTCTTCCGTTTTTTCCTGCAATCTTTAAAAGGATATATTAAATTCAGAAGGATTTAAATTACCTTTATGCCTTTTGTGATACTGCCTGTGTATGACAGCAGTTTTTAGAGATGATGTAAGTTTGTTTATTTCAGTTTTGCGAGTCTGGGCTGTTCCTTTTCAAACTTGGAATAGGGTAGACTGGCTATCTTGAGCAGTGCTCTACATAGCTGCGACCTAAAGTTGCTTTGCTATGCAGCCTTATTCTTTAGATAGCTGAAGTATTTATTGCATTAACAGTATCTTTACAGCCGGTGAGATTCTTGTCTCCAGGCCAATGAAGAAAATGTGATGTTATCTTTCAAGGCTTTATGTTCTGATATTTTTTTTCTTTTTAGTAGATGTTTTTAAACTGAACTGTGTATTGAGAACGTTCAGGTAGTGCTCCGTGTTTGCATAGAACTATTCAAAAGCTACCATTATTTATTTCAGAAATAACAGTGAGTACAGCTTTATCCTTTTCATTCACTACTATGTAGTATATTAACATTTAACATCTAGTCTAATATTTTATATTCAGAACGGAAAACAACCTCCTCCTCTCAGAGTCCCAGGCACTGCGAAATCAATATCAGATGACGGTTGCGGAGAAAGACCGACAGATTGCAGAGCTACAGAAGCTGCAACAAGACATGGTTGTTAAGCAGTCAGTCTCTGCTGGCAGCAATTACCCAGTCAAGGTAAACAAATGAAATATAGTAGGAGGCATGAATTTGCTTCCATCAGTTTACTGTATTTGTTGTGCAGCCTGTTTCCCAAATGAGAATTGTACAACATACGATAGTGAAGTAGGGAAGGCTGATAAGTGCCTGTGGTCAAATCAGTAATTTCAACTCATTTGCTTGGAATAATTATTAATTATTAAAAACACTTTTTAGTGGAGTCTGGTAAGTCGATCAACTTCTTTAAACCAAAGAAAAATCATGAGTTTCTTATGTGTTGATAAAATAATAGAGAAAACTCACTGGTGTGGTATATTTTAATGAACATACTTTTTGAGTGTAAATAATCTGTAGTACACTTCACCTCACAAGTTTATGAAAACTTGTAAAAAATTCAGAAAAGATTGGGATTGTATCATTAAGAAAGAAATAAATGGCTGGTGGTGGGGAAAAACCCAGCCTAACAGTATTGTGGCATGTGAAATGAGAATCCACACTTACTTCTTGTAAACCCAGAATAAGAGATATTGCGTCAGAAATAGAAAACTAGTAAAAGGATGTGCTCTTTCAGGTAATGTGAATATTTTTTCAGATACGTTACAGCTGCCACATACTTTCAGGGACACAGTTTTTAAAAGGATCAAAACCAAACTCAGTAGTTTACATTGACAGAACTTGTATACTCAATGCTAACAAATTTTGAAGATCTAATATCGTTCTTCAGAGCTTAAATAAATCTCTAATTATTGCAGATTAGAATAGGACCTAATTGGGGGGGGAAAGGAAGAGATGCGCATACTGGAAGTGTTCTTGCCCTTCCCCTGAAACAGCTGGAGTTGGCTTTTGCCAGGAACGAAATACTAGATTTAGAAAGGCAGCAGCTGAGACCCAGTCTGGCAATGCTGTCTGCTCTTGTAGACTATCATTAAAGGCTCAAGGAAAGTGTTATTTTAGAATAACACTTTTATATGCCTTTTCTGTGACAAAGGAAGTAAAACGTATTCCTCTTAGTTTCATTTAAAACAATGATTTCCTTGGTCAAGTTTGTGTCTCTCATGAGGATTGTTTTCTGTGATTAAAGTCATAAATATAAGCTATTGAACAGTAATGTCCTTTGGGTTATGGAATATTCTGTGGTACAAGTCTGTATGAGAAAACAGAATCCATCAAGCATTAGAGATGGCACCTTCTCTCCATTATGGGACATTAACATCAAAATCTTGACCTGTCAGAGATAAAGGCTAAAACTGTGTATCGGTGTTAATGTGGGGTGGGTTTTCTTTTTTTTTTTTTCCTCCAAATGGACTTTCAGCTTTAGATTTCTATTTATGAAATAGCTGTTCTTCAGTAAGTCATGAATGTCATACATCATTACTTTGAAAATAATTTTTGAAAGGTGTTTTATATTCATATGGGTTTTTTCTATTTTTCCCTTTCATGCTTCACAACTTGCTAATTAAAGATTTAATTGGGTTATCTTTTAGTGGTAATTTTTAAATTGTTTTTTAGTGGTAGCATTTAAGTTGAAAACACCAAGTATTAGATTTGTTTTTTAATACAGTCTTTTGTAAATGTGTTGTTAATTTGTGAGAAGTTAATATGTTTATGGAGTTGTGTGTTATTTAGAGAACTCCTATACCATTTACCCTGAACATGCTAATACTTTTTAAGATTTTAGAAACTGCCTCCCTCGCTGGAAGTGCAGATGCACCAGAGGAAATCAAGCATGTCGTAGCTGAGAAGAATCAGCTTCAAAATGAACTGCAGCGCTGTCTTCAGGAGATACACCAGAAGGATGTGCATTTTCAGCAGATAAATTCAAAGGTAACTTCAAAACACAGCTGTGATCCTGAACAGCCCATATGAATCTAAGCTGGTATCAACATAGAAACATTGCTAAATTGGTGGTGTCTTGTGTGATTGAAAGTTAATTTGCTTTAAAACTTGAATTCTTCAAAACAACCCTGTTGGCTCAGTCTGCAAATTGCAAGCTAGGTGTAAGTATTGTTTTTCTGTGAGGATTTCCTGACTTTTTGTTTGCCCAAGAGGGTTATTTGAATCCGCATTCTGAAGAACCTGTTGGGGCACTGCTGAACTTCTATGCAAGGTAAAATATTTTTCATTGTAGACAGAAACAGATGTTTGTCTTCGCTGGAACAGGACTTAAGCTATCTCATACCGAATTTTAAATACCTCAGAAATGTTTCCTTACAAATTCTTGATGAGTGCTTTTCTGGGTGGTAAGACCGTAAGAGTGTCCCCCCCGCCATGAACGCACATGCGCGCATGTGTGTTCAGTTTTGATTGCAAAACTTTGTAAATATTCTTGGAAATTCCCTTCATTTTTGTCTCTTTGTGTGGCCTGGTATTCAAAGCAAATTCTGTTTATGTTACCTTTCATCTGTTGTGACTGTTTTCACTGCTTCACCCAAACATTTTATCAACCTGTTAACGGTTTTAACCAAACTTTGAAATAGGTGTAGAAATCTCAAGCTCCTACAATTGAAGATGAGCTTTTAGGTAATGGGCAGAGACCCCCAGTTATTGTCTGACTTTTGAAAAGTTGAAAACTCTACTGCTGTGCATTCCTGGACTGCCTGCTGAACATGTTTATATTGTCAGGTTTATTTAGCTATATGCCTTGTCTGGAAGTAGCACTTATGTATACTGTCTTGTGCCAGTTCATGATATCATAGAAAACACAGGGAGGAAGGCACTGAGGTTTAAAACCCTGAGTTTCTGATTTGGGCATGTTGATTACAGGGGAAATCAGTACTCAATTGTCATTATTTCTGCTGCTCATAAAACAAGTAGTTAAATCTTACTGAACTGTGAGCTTGCCAAAATGTTGATGGCATTTTAAAACTAGTGTTCAGTTAAGTGTTTTCAACAAGTCTCAAATCTGTAGTAATTTGCTGGAGGGGATAACTCCTAATTTTATTTATTTAAATGTTAATTTATTTCAGGTTGTGCAGTCAGCAGAAGAGAATGCCATCTTGTCTGCCCAGTTAAAGACTCTTTCGCAGACTCTAAGAGATAACCAGCTTCGTTACACTGACTTGCAAAATCGTTACTTAAGACTGGAGAGGGAATATCAGACCATGCAAGTAACATCTTTCCCAGGCACTGTTCAGGTAAGCAAATACATGGAAATGTTTTCAGTTTGTTTTTTCTCCTGTGCTTATGCTTTTCCGGTTTTCATGCTAAAAATGAAGTAAATACTTTTTGTTGTACAGATTCAGTACTTTTTCTAGCCGATGATGCACTGAAGATAACTGTCTTTAATGTTGCAAACCTGTTTCTATTTTACTTTTCATTGAAGGAAGCTGTTTATACCTGCTTTTGTTTTGATTTGTTTTGAAGTATCATCTTGAATTGGTCTAGACCCGGCAGGGACAGTTGTGATGATAAATACGATTATAACTACCTTGATTATTCAGTAACATGAGACCCTAAAATATTGTGCGGACACATATATACAGCAACCCTTGCTATTCCATGAATAGAAATAAACACAAACAAGGAGAACTCTAAACAAAAAATTAAATGAATCCCACACTTCTTATCTCACAGACCACTCGGATTCTGCCTTGGATTGCAAAGCATGGGGTGGCTGAACCACAGTTCCTAGTGCTTGCACTCTGCCTAGAGCTCACTAGCTCTGAATTTAGGCATGCGTGGTCAGCGCTATATTGCTGTGTAGATGCATTTCTTCCAGTTCAGATACTATTCAGAAATTGCTGTGCTCTGGGGTGTACGTGTATCCTTTAAATCCAGCAGCATGCATGAGCAGTATCCTTCAACTTTCTTATAGAAAACAGGTTTGGAAAATTGCAGCTATGAAAATTAAAAGATTAAATGGCACGAAGATTGATTTGTTCCACTGCTTTGGGGTGCTTATGGTCTCTTTAATTGAAGTAAATATTTTTAGCAGTTAGAAAAATGGTGACTGGTGGTGTGGTTTTTTTTCCTCTTTTAATATTTTCTAGGATGAAACTAGAGCTGAAGTTCCCCCTGGAGCGCCACAGGAAAGATCTGCAGTTATTGTTGAAATAGACAATATGGAGCTAAATAAACTCAGAAAAAGGTCAGGACTGAGAGCATGTATTAGCAATATTGTTTTCTTGACAGCTGTGTTGTAAATGCAAGAGTAATGTTTTTCTATCCCTCTAAGGCGTTATGGATGAAAAGGGAAAGGAATGGTTTTACAGTTGATAAATGAATCATAATCGTATTCTTGAAGTATTATTATCTGGTTTGTGGCTTGTTTTTGTAAAGACACATATTTGTTGGTGACTTTATTTCAGTGTCTAATCTAAAGCATCTCATTATAATTAAGTCTTTATCACAGAAAAGAACATTCCTTAATAAAAAAGAAGAAGAAAATAATTCTTTAAGTACATAAAGTAGTGATTTTGGATTCCATTTTGTCATAGGCTTGCAGAGACCGAACAACAATATGATTCTGTGCAACAGGCACTCTCACAGCTGACAGTAACGCTGTCAGAAGAGAGGAGGAGGAGAGAAGCTGCAGAAGAAGCCCTTGGACTCTCTGAGGAGCAAAGTAATAGGTAAAATACTCCTGTCTGTAGAGTTCTTGCTTGTGAAAGAAAAGTGTCTGTAAAACAAACTTCTTTTTCTTCTCTTCTCTTACGCTTAGTAGATCGCTGCATTAAACTTTTATATGGGTATGAAATAACTTACATGTTCAGAGAGCCAAAGCCATCTTTTGCTTCTGCTAACCTTTGGACAAATGCATGGTGAGGTCTTCATAAACACTATGCCTGCAAGTAAACGCAGACTGTACTACAGAACTGGAAAACGCAGCACCAGATTTGTTTCCCTTTTATTTTTAGTGAGATTACTGATAGGGTTTTGTATGGGTGTGAGATTTCTGAGCAAGTAGTAGAACAAGTGGAACAAACAAATTATAGATGTTACTTGTGAGTCCACAGTAGCTGAAGCAATGCAAATGCATGTGTAGCTGTGTTAAAAACCTTGGTCTAACTGTGGATCAGGAAAATGTTACAGGCTTTGGGAATTTTTTTCCTTTGATTTCTTGCTTCAGATGTTAGACTCCAGTAATCAGCAGTATTTCTTTTTTTCCAAGTTTGAAAAAGATCTCAATGCGTAACAGCTTTTAGTATAGCCGCTGTTTAGGTTTAAAATATCATTATCTGTCTGCCTGCATAAAGTGTCCATCACTACCGTCACCTGAAAATCACTTCTCTGTAAGCTAGCGATGATGGGGCTTACTCTGAATAAATGAAACACCTTGAGAGTACATTGTAAATAGAAGCTGAAAAATACCTGACAGGATAAACCAAGTCTTACTCCTTTCCCCCAGTAACGTAAGGATGCAAAATAATATTCCTTATGTGAATTCCGTACTTTAGTAGAGTATATAATTCAGTACTCTCTTATCTCCTTTTTAATTTTTCTCTAGATTTGATGCAAGCAGTTACAGGTCTGTACCTAGCGAATACACTGTTCAGATGGAAACTGAGGAGGAACGGGAAGCCTTAATCATCAATCCTAGTGAACATGTTGTTGTGCGAAAGGTAAGTAAATGAAAGCTTTTAAAGCCCCTGAATTATAAGCTACTTAAGTGGTGTATGTGTTGTATAGTGGTAGTTACAGACTGGATTGAAGCTGACACAGCTCGTTACCTCTTTCACACTGCTCCTTTCTTTTTCCTGTCTTTCCCCTGCTATACCTTTCTTTCAACTGTCATTCATTCTTGGAGCGTGGATTTCCCTTCTGAGTGACTGGGAATCACAGATTTTGGGTTGTCTTCTTTACATGTGAACAGTGCACGAAGCAGCTACTTGTCTAATCTGCCTTGTCTCTGCAGAGTTGACTGAAGTACTCCTTTATTCAAGTACTTCTTTATTTATCGTGGGGATGGGTGTGCCACAGAGGCATCCATTCTGAGTAGCAATCTGCAACTGAAACTACATTTGACTGAAAAAATGTCCTTAATTTCTTTTCTGTTTGGGTTGTGGATGGTGAGTAAAATACAGGCAGCTGTGTAAATCATACGATAGAACACTTTGCATATGTCCAAATTAAAATGTGACTAATCGTATTTATTTTACACATGTGGCCATTAAATAAAATGTGTATGCATATAATTATGCATTTTCATCTCTCGTGTATATACATATATATATGTAATTATATAATATGCAAATGTATTTTATCCATCCTTGTCCCTTTTTACTTAATTTATCATCATCTATGCTTACAGCCTGTCCTGTGCTGTGGCATCCATTGCTGCACCAGAGGCAGAAGGTTTATAGTGCCTCAGAAATACTAAGATACAGTGGAACTTCTTGTCTGTATTCATGGTAACTTAATTTCATGCTTTTTGATTCTTAACCAGATGAAAGGAGGAGCCCTTTCCTTCAGAAGATGGCTTCGAGGGCGAAGTCTTTACTGTTCTAAGCTGCTGACCTCCAGAGCGAAATCCCGCTATTTATTCCTCACGTACCTAGTTACACTACATCTTGTTGTTTTACTGTGCCTCACTGGTGTTCTCTGAGTACACTGCATTTTTTGGGTAAATTATTTCTCTGTAGGTAACGGTGTGCCAATTCAAGATAATGGACTTTCCACATGCTGCTGCTAAGCTATGCACTGGACACAGTTGTATATTTTCTTGTTACACAACATGAATCTTAGGCTTCTTAAAAGAAATTTGTGTATATCACAGTTGCTCCAAAGCTGACTTGAATTGCTCTTTAACAGTGGAATATTATATTTGCTAAGGAGAAAATATTCCCCTCTGTTTGCCCTATCAAGAAACTGCTGCACACAACTTTATTTAATATTGTTTGTGAGTACATAATGATTGATTACTACTGAATGGGTTGTAAATGATATCTTTTCTATATAAATTTTATTTTAAGAGTTAAACTATAAATTTTAAAGGAATATTCAGCTACTGTTTATTGGCTTCTTGATTATAACAAGAAGTTTTATAGAGTGCAATAAAGGAAGATCTACTGGACTTTTGGTTTTTTTGGCTGAAAATAAAAAGATTTAAGAAGGTTGTTCTTTGGCCATGCACTTTGTAATGACTGACAAGGTGCACAGATATATATGTGTATATATATGTATGGTAGTAAGGCAGTGATTAAAGATGCAGAATTGTGATGATGTGAGGAAATGTCTTCAACTTGTATTCTTTTATTGCTGTTTAAAGGTTCTGTAGCTTTTCTCATGGTGCTGGTTTTCTTGGTTTATTTTGTGGAGTGTTTTTTAATTCACTGGCACTTGTCTTGGTGTGTTTACTGCGTATCATTGGGGCAACATGTCACTCAGCTGCTCAACATGTGAAATTCAAGCTTGTAAAGACACAGCCTTACGTATTTAAGTACTTGAGCTTCAAGATACAATGAAATAAAGGGCACCTTTTAAACTAAGAGGCTCTATGAAGTAGAGGATTTGCATTCAGTTGCTGCAGACATTTAATAGTCTTACATGACCGATATTAATACATCTCTGTTTGGTTACAATGTTCTTGGAAACTGCACAAGCTGTTTTTTGAATCAGAGAAATAGTTATTTGTGAAGACTGTGGCCACTCCAAGCCCAAGGGTGGTTTTTACACCCTGTGTGGTTGTTAATCGGTGTTTGTTCTGCCTGTGCTTCCCCTCATATCTGTATAAAATGGAGATAGAATCAAAATTAGATGAGTCTAAAGGAGGAGAGATAAAGTCACAAAAAAGGAGTAGCTGTTTGATTTCCTGTTTTCTAGACTCAAATCCTAAAAATCTTGGGGGAAAGAAAAACTGAATGAGTATGTATATGACAGAAGATAAGTTAGTCAATTACCTGCTTAAGGTCCAAGGATTCTCTGTGCAAGATCTGTGTTGCAGTCATGTGACGGGTAAGAAGGTTTGGCTGGCACTTTATGTTTGCAGAGTTAACATTTGCCAAATTATATCTGATATTTTGCATCACTTGTGTTTGTCAGCCAGAATGGGAAATACTGCCAGCTGCGGATACCTTTGTAGGGAAATCCTGTAAATATCATTCGTTTCATGGTTCTTTACAGAGTCAAAGAATCCCAGAATGGTCGGGGTTGGAAGGGACCTCTGGAGATCACCTAGTCCAACCCCCCTGCAGGATCACCTCGAGCAGGCTGAACAGGATTGTGTCCAGGCAGGTCTCCAGTATCTCCAGAGAAGGAGACCCCACAACCTCTCTGGCCAGCCGGTCGCTGTGCTCTGCTGCCCTCCGATTGGAGCAGTTTTTCCTCATGTTCAAGCAGAAGTCTCCAAGTTCCAGTTCCTGCCCATTGCCCCCTTTTCTGTTACTGGGCACCACTGACAAGAGCCTGGCCTCATCCTCTTGACACCCGCTCTTTAGAAATTTATAAGCATTGTTGAGATCCCCTCTCAGTCTTCTCCAAGCTAAACAGCCCCAGCTTGCTCAGCCTTTCCTTGTACAAGAGATGCTCCATCATCCTCATAGCCATTTAATACTACGTAGTCTAGTCAAGGTCTGGATTTCTACATAACCCCCATCTGTTCCCATATAGTGGAAGTATTTATTTGGTGGAATGGCAATGAATCCTGGTAACAATCCTCCCTTGAAAGGACGATCGCTGATTCAGTCCCCGTTTTCAGCCCTGGCGTCACCCCAGCTCTAAATGGGCTGTTTTCAGTCTGTGCCACATGAACAAACAAGTACAGTAGAACCCTGAGTACTGGACATGGATAGACTTTTCCCTTTCCAGCTTGCAGATGGCCGTTAAGAGAATGATAATGAGTTATTCTTAGCTAATTGTGTTCTAATGAAGCAGAATGCTTTCCAGTGATAACAGTAGAGCCACAAATCCTTCCAGTCTTACTCATCTAGTGTGAGGGATTTTTGTCTTGAGGTGAGAAAGCAACCTTCATGAGGCGTAGCAGCTTAGAGAGAGGGAAAGGATCCAGTGGTGGTAGAAATTCTGCCCTGATTTATCCAGGCCTTTGTGCTGTTGATGTGATAAGCACAAACTGGGGAAAAAAAGTTTCCAAAAATGGCTTGACATGTGTAAATATTCTGTGAACTTCATTCCAGAAGCTGATATAAGTGTGATGGAAAGTGAGATCATGTCATTTACAAAGAAGCTTTTAGAGATCATCACTGTTTCCTTCCTATCACCCTGAGAGTTTTTTCATGTTGCAGTTCATGATTTTAACACCTCATCTGAGATCTACTGAAGGATCAGTAGAGTGAATTGAAACCACCTTGGTCTGTCTGAAGCCCGGAAGAACACTTCAGTAGTGTTTGCTGTCTGGACATCAGGCCTTGTGCAGAAGCCAAAACCCAGGCAGTTCTCTTTTCATTGTATTTAATTTTGCACCGGGAATAAGAAAAATAACAATTGAAAGTAAAAAATTAACAGCAAATCAGGGGAATTCATTTAGGAACACCATCTGGTAGCAAGATTTAAAAAGAGCTGCTTTGTGAAAATGATTATTAAACCTATAAATTCAGCAGCTGTAAAGCAGTAACATGCCTCAATCAGTGAACATTTTGAGAAATGCTCTTTACTCATCCACCTTGTAATTAGGCAATGACAAACAAAGCAAGACAAAGGGGGAGAGAATTAACAAATTCAGCCTTTTATTTTATTAGGTAATGTCAGTCCTTTAAAATTCTCTATTCTTAAATTCTAGTATCTCATCTGATGTAATTCTGATGTATTTAAGAACGAGTTTCTGTCTGTTTTATGTTGATGGCGTCAGACCCTGGTGCAGTTCTGTACTGTCGGATATTGCGGGTAAATGATTGGTTTATGGCATGGAAAAGCCTTTTCCTGAGGGTTTTAGAAGAAAACAGAAGCTCATGGCAACATGAATGACTGTTCCAAAATACCAGCTGCTAGAGCTAGTGGCTAAACATTCCTGTTAAAGCTGTTAACACAGTTGTGTGATAGAATTACTCTGCTTCCTTATGTGAAAAAAGAATCTTCTGGTCACAGGCACATCCACAGGAGTTAAAATGTTTTTTCTTATTTAAAAGAATGCCATATTTTTGAATTCTGTTTCCACTTCACGTGTGAGCGTTGGGACCAGTCGTGTCACATCCTTGCTTTGTAAAGCCTGAACTTTAAAAACCTTAACTCTTCCTGATTGTGAATCTTCGGGAACTTTGGGATTCTTGCAAGCAGCCTCTGAAGATCATGAGACATTTAAAATTTCCCCAAACAGGCCAGCCTGAAGTGATGGCAGGACAGACCCTGGCGCCGGTGGCCTAGTGCCAGTGGTCATTCTACCCCTGCTCCTGGCCTGCCAGGACACATCAAAGTCAGGTACATTTTTGCAGTAAACGCAGAAAGGATGCTTAATGTATTTCTGCATTGCTTGCGAGAGGCCTTTGCTGGGCAAGTGCTGATTTCCATTCCTTTCCCATTTGTGAAGTACCCTTCTGTACCATGTGAAGTTGCCAGAGAAGGAAAAATAAAATCCTTCTCTCTCCTTGACTGCCTAAAGGCAGTTGTATAGTTCTAAAAATAACCAAGGAATCTGAAACAGAAATCTTGGTGAAATTCAGTCCTGCCCTCAGCAGGAGTTTTGCCATGAATTTGGAGTTCAAGACTTCATCTGGTGTGTTGGCCAACTGCTGAAGTTAAGTTGTTCCTGGGCGGTTGTGCCAGCTGCCCCTTATTTCCCAGAATAACCACTTGGGAAAGGTGTTTACCACTTACAAGTATAGAATAGGTTCTGTAGTGAGCACTTTGTGTTACAGAGGAGCTGTCATTGAAAAATGCTTTTCTGAAACTTTTTGTGGGGGTTGCTTCTGTCCTATTCCATTCATCTGCTCCTCCCTCCCCTTCCCCCTGCCCCATTACTATTTTGTAGCCAAAACCGTGAGTTACCATGTGTGATGACAATGCAACTGCTGCCCTCATTGGTGGCAATGGTTCTGGGCTTTGCAAAACTGGGTTTGCAGGAGATGATGCCCCAAGAGCTGTATTTCCATCTGTTGTTGGGTGTCCTTGACATCGTCAGTTGGTACCACAAATGGAAGTGCTGTCTGGTTGGTTTTGGTTGTTTTGGCATGTGTTATTTTTGATGTGTGGGTTTGGGGGTTTTCTTTGAGAGTTCAGACGTGGCAGTGAGAGAGCATCAGATTCATCAGACAAACCTCCCATCGTCCTTGTAGGAGTTTGGCTTGTTAACTGAAAATTTTGCTACATGTCTTTTAAGGTAAACTTCTTGGTCCTTTGGAAAAGTGGTTCTTCCACCATAAAATGTTGACTGTAGAAGAACATGAGCATTTTAATGACATAAAGGTGTTTTATAGGGAAAAAAAAAAATCCTGTTTTGTTGGATTAATAGTTGGATAAATACAAAGAAAAACAAGAGGCAGAACATCGCTAACATGAGAAACCAAATGAGTCATAGTGGTAAGTTCCTTTTCTTGTTCCATCAAGCAATGGTGTAGCCCACTAAACTTCCCAAAAACATCTCTAGCACAACACTTAATCAGCTCAGACAAGACTGGGAAGAATGAATGTGGCTTTTCTTGTCCTTGGAAAGTGTCTTTCTGCTTAATTAGCTTTCTAACAGTACCTTTATAAATGGAAGATGCAGAGTTTTGTTCACTTTATTTGTATCTTGAGTCAGATTTTTATTTTCTGGGCTGTTAAAACCCCTTCCCAGAGGTTCTTTGTGTTCTTTTGCTGGGCTAAATAAGCCTGGTTTAGCAAGCATAAAATAGTCAGCAATTTAAGGAACATTTTGAACACCTCCGTGAATTGTTGAATATCAGGGGTTCAAAATATGTCCATTCTTTAACATCTCCAATTGTTCATTGGCTTTTATTAGTGATTAGAGCTGGCATGTAATTTTGCACAGTTAAGCAGCCCAGCAGCTGTATTATTGAATCCATGGAATTAAAATATATCCATGAGCAAAATTAAATTATTTTTTATGCCAGTTGGTGAATAATATCATGCTTTGTATGTTATTATATTATTTGGGGCAATCATGATAGGTTTCCTAATGCAAACATGATAAACTTAGTACAGCCATTATTTAAAAAGTGGCATTTTTTAGAATATCTGTCTCTCATATAAATGAATGCTCCCCCCAACAAAAAAAAAATATTTTTCAAAACCATTTTATTTCCAGCAAAGAGGTATAACATCACTGTTTAAAGGCAATAGTAGAGCCACCTAGACACAAAGGGCAATCAAACATGTAAAGTAAATCTAGGGAGCCAAAAAGAGCTTGTATCTTTTTCACCTATAATTGCTTCCCTTTACTCCTTTGTGCAATGACAAAGGCCCCATCCCTTGTGGAGAACCATGGGTTTGCTGATTCCTGCCTTGGTTAGTAGCACCAAGTGTGAGACACCTTCCTTCATTTTTTGAAGCTGCTTCTCTCTCCTTGGGGAGTTTATGGGGGTAGTTAGTACAGAGTAGGTGATTAGTGATAAATTCATGCTTTAGTTCTTTGCACACTTTAGGGGTATGTTCTAGAAGAGCAGTAGCAGGTATGGTATTCCCCATGAAGCTTTAACTTAAAAATTATATCCTACCTCTAAAGTGCATCACGTAACGCTCTAGTTTTAGAATAATGTACTTTGGAGGGTGTTATGGTTGGAGTGTGTCAAAAAGACAGCTACGTAGGGGATGAAGCACAAAGTAAAAATGGGATCCTGACTCCTGTTGAGCATGGAATCATCACAAGCTGGGATGATGCGGAAAAGGTGGGTATTTATTTTATATGTCATTTTGTTGAGGCATCATCTTAGATGAGACGGACAAATTGCCATTAACCTTCTTGCCATCCAAAGGGAAAATCCTTGAGCAAATCTGTAATCACGATAGAGGCAAAGGAATAGCACAGCGGGTTGGTGTGAGAGTGGGTCGGGTCTTGGCTCTGCCCGAGTTACCGTCCCTTTTAAAAGTAAATGTTTATTGCTCATCAGATTTAGCAGTATGTTGTTATAAAAGTATTTTATGCTTTATACATACTCTTTTCAGTCTTCAAGTTCGTCCTGAAGCAGAACATTTGACAACAATAGAGAGTACCTAAAATAAATTAAAAAAACCCAACAAAAAACCCCCAAACCACGAGGCTGTGATTGATCAGAGGTGAATGGGAGAAGTATTAAAGACACATTACTGAAGTTGGGAGTAAAAGCACTAATGATTTTTCCCTCCTCTGTATTTGCCTAAGTGAACAAAGTGACGACTAACATCCACATCTTACATTGCATATGACCTTCTTACTGTCAATTAAAGAGGAAAAGACAGATTGGGGCTTCCTATCCCTATACTAATTCTTTGAGTGGGTTTTTTTTTTTTCCCTGAAGCATATTTTTTTCTTGCTAATTTCTGGATGGTGAGGAGTGGTCTTTATTCCCTATCAAGCATGACTTCCTTGGCATGCAGCCAGCGCCATGGCCTCTCTGTGAAGTGCAAGCTTAAGGATGCCCCAAGACTAGGCGCAGGCGATGAGGTGAGCTCATGGCAGAGCCTGTAGAGGCAGGAGGAGTCCTAAGGGCACTGTCACTGGGTTATCTTGTATGTCCTGGTCTCTACAGGAAGCATCTGGGTCTGTATGTGGAAATACTGTAAGTCGTCTTTAGAGACAAGGTTGTAATTCAGTTCCTTGTTGTCTCCATATGAAATGGTGTGGGAAGAAAACTCCACAGGAAAATGCTTCTAGTAGTGTTTTCCTGTGGACAGTATGACTGAAAGGCAGACTTGGGGCTGGTGGTGGTCTGGATTCATGCTTGTGAGATGAGGTGTGTGCAATGATAATATGTATATCCAAAGTCAGCTACTGTGCTATGTTCATTAACCCATTCCAGATGAACGGACCAAAGTCAGTAACAGAGCAACAGGAATTCCTTGGTTCATTCTTGGAAATAAATTGCCCACCTACTCCTCTAGATGGAACCATAGGATTTGTATTTTATTATTTCACTGCTTCCTGGGTGGGCACCTTGCTCTTCAGTGTAGAAACTCTGACCTCGTACCTCCCACTATGTCCTTCTCCCTGACAATTTTCCTGCTGTCTGCATTCAGCAAGAAATTATACTTTCTTGTAGAGAATTTTTTTTTTAAAATATTGAGGTTACAATTTATGCTCTTCCCTCAGCGATGAATCGCTGCGTCTGGAAATTGTCCTGTGTGTAACACGAACCGGTATGTGTTCTTCCTCTGGGTAATGCTGGGTGCTAGAGCAGACTATCTAAAATCTAGTTGGGCAAAGGAATTGCATAAAATTAAGGTAGCCTGTGCTTGTGTGGTGCAAAGTCATGGCTCTGTTGAGGGGGGGCAGCTAGGGTGTAATGTGTTGCAGGCTGTAATTCAAATAATGGTGAGGTACTAAATGGGTTCTTGTAGCTGGACCTTCTCTTCTCTCTGTCACTCAAATGGATGAAGGAATTGCTTGTGAAAGTGGGTCCCTAGCCCAAACTTTTGGTTGCAAACCGTTGTGATTACTGCAAAAGAAACAAAGAGTATTTTCCTTTTGTATATGGGCTTCTCTGATTCAACCATGCGTCTCTGCTTGCCCTGGAGCTCTGTGACACATGTGTACACATATACACACGTGCACATGCTCTTCTGGCTGACAGAAGTTCTGAAATGCAATTCCTGAAGTTTTGATGCTAAGGGGATCTCTCGTATATATATGAATTTATATATATATATCCTCCCCTCCCCTCAAGATTTTTAAAGCAGTTGAATTACTTTTTCTGAACCAATCTGTCTGAAAATCATGCTACTAAAGGTGCTGTGATGTGGAAGGAACAAGAGAATTGCTGGGTGATGTGCCAAAAATGGGTCGAAAACATAATAGTGCAGTGCCCGACCAGCCAGAGGTTACAAAAAGAGTGTGTGTGGGTCACCCAAAGATTAGGCTTGAGTGTGCATGTGTGTGAGAGAGAGTGAGAGTGAGGGTGCTGCAGGACGCACAGACATTCGTGTGAGTCAAGAGGGGAACATGTAGGCGATGAAGTGAAGCATTCTTCTTCTCCTGTGCTTCAATTCACAATATTCAAAGTGGGATGGCTCTGTTTTCCACTGGATAATAATACAGGGCTTTGTACATCACTGTTAATTTGTTCACAGCAACTGAGCTGACAATGTATGGGCGGGAAAGCATCGGGATGGAGCATCTTCTGGCTCTGGTGACTACGTAAATGTTTAATAGAAGTGTTGGAATAATTCTGCCTTGGTAATTTCTCTTTGTTCTTGTGCCTGCTGCTTACATTTAATTCTTATGACAGATAAAATCCAGCACTGCAATATTTTTGTTTCTTGTAGTGTATGTTGGGGTTATCATTAGGTTGAGTCTAATGGGCTGTACAGGGTCTAATCCTGCCTGGTTTTGAGGAAAAACCTGCAAACTGCCCAAGGTTTAGGCAGAGTGCTGCTTAAATCCAGCTTTGATCCTCACAACTGAAATCACCAGCACTTTGTTAATTATGTAAGCACTGAGGCTTCCTTCTCTTCTCTAGGTCCTTTCATGCCTGAAATGGCAGTTTATATATGATTTTTGTTTGTGTATATAGATGTATATACAGACACACACACTTTTACATGATTACTTTCTGGTTTCAATTTCTCCCTGTGTTTGTATTCAAAACCTTCAAATGGAAGATGTCCTGGCATCCCAAGCCCCAGTTTTGGAAGCAACTTCTTTATTTTCAGGGGACTGAGATTAAATACATTTTTTTTGTTGTTTATGATAATTTTCTTAATAATTTCAAGTCTGGACAACTATTGACTTTTTGTAGGGACTTTAAATGTAGAGAATCTATATTTGAATCTGTATCTATCTTCTTTTTCCATTTAAGTTCATTTGGGAGCATAATAGTACTTGTTTCTAGGATGTTAATCAAATAAACTTACCCATAAAACTATTCTGAATCTCAGAAATAAGTTTCTTCGGTCAGGCAAAGCTGAATTAAAAAAAAAAAGGAAAGAAATAAATGAGAAGATATGAAATATTTTGTCATCTGTCTTTGAGCTGGCAGCAAGAAAAAAAATCCCTTGCAGCCACAGTCCTCAGACAGTCAAAACCAGCATCATTTGATGCAGGTGCTGCCTTCTACCATGGAAAAATATGACAGTACTTTACAGACTGTGTCTAAGAAATTTAATTATTCTGTAGCAAGTGAGAGTTTGATTCAGGATTTACTGGATTTACCTGTGGCATAAAGGGCCTTTTGCTTCTGTGGAAATAATTAGGTTTCTAAAGATGATCTTGATAATGACTTACACCTCCATCAGTCTCCAAGCAGCTTGAAGTGCAGAAGTCTTTCCAGGTCTAACAATCAGTGCTTGGCTCAGCTTCAGCATCAGTTCTGTGGGCAGAACTGACCGGTGTCCCTGCTTAGAGGGCAGGATCTGTGCCCTGTGTGGGGAACCCTGACTGTAAGGACTCTGTTCTGTAGGCTATATTATTTTGTTATATGCAGTAGGAACTAAATGGTTTTGATTCTAAAATAAATTTTGGTGGATTGGGTCTTGCATGGTTTCTGCCTATTTTACTATGTTTCAGAAAAATGTAACCACTCAGACTGTGCCACAAAAGCTTTCTGTGTTGTTCTGCGGACAGAGGAAATGATGTATCACTTTTCTGAAAAGATTTTAATTTTTATATTTGGTACCATTCTTTCTACAACAAATCCCAGGTTGTGCCAGAGCAAGACCTCGTCCTGCTGACTGAAGCCCCTTTGAATCCCAAGGCCAACCGTGAAAACATTACTTGGGTAATCATCTGAATGTTGTGCTGCAGATCATTTCTGCACAGAAGAGGCTGAAAATATAAATAGTTTTGGCTATTCGGCTTTCTTCTTAAAATCTGGGAGATAATTACTCAAGGGTTAGGGTGGGCTTGAGTGCTTGGCTAAGGCATGGTGAGAGAGAAAAAGGTTCTGCTACTCTCAGGAGTACTCTGGATGGCCCTAAAATGTTTCATACTCGTGAATGGCAGTGAGATGTGTGGAACTAGTCTCTTAAAAGCTTGAAGTACTTTTCTTCATGTGCATACTCAGTCCTGGAAGTGGGGAAGCTGGAGGCTGAGGTGGCTTCTGATGCTGAGTTTTGGTGTGTAGATTATTACTCAGGACTCGTGTAATTTTTTGGATGTAGTTATGAGTCATTGGAGCCATTGATGTATTTAAAACTGAGGTTTGCAAGCACTGTAACACAGGTCATGTACCAGCTGAATTACATTTCTGTGTGAGCTTTAGATCAATGATGCCTTTCACATGCCTACCTCTGGCCACCAAGAGTGCTCAACTTGTAGTAGCCCAACTCCTCAGCTCGTGCTGTACCAGCGCCTGCTTTCTACCCTGAAGACTTTCACTTTATCAAGACTTTTTACATGAAACAAAATGCTACTTATCATATCAGCATTGTAATTTTTTTTGAAAATTTGAATAAAGATGTTTTGAAGACCATCAAGCAGAAGACTTTGTGGAGATCCTAACTGGAGCACCTCTTCAGGGATCAGGGGACAAGTGTTCAGAAAGCGGAATGTTTGTGCTGGCTTGGGAAAACGAGTCATCTGAAGCATTCAAACTTAATTAATGCTTTGCTAAACATTTCTGCCTGTGACATGCCCAGTTTGATTTAACAAACTCAGATCAGAACCAAAAATCGACCTCTGAAGTTTGTATGTCTTAGAGCAGCTTTCTGTCCAAAAGTCCGCATTATAAATACAGCCAGTGATGTAACCAGAAGTAAGTGTGATTTAAATACAGATATAGGTATAAAATCACCTGGGGAAATTAGATGTGGCTCTGCACTTCCCTTTGTGCCCACTTTTGGCATATATTTAATAGGAAGATTGCGCATCAGTTTAGCAACAGTGTAAATAAACTAATTAAGTAGTGAGCTTGACAGCACGCATTACTGGGAGGTAATACAACAGGGAGATGATAAACAACAACAGACCATACGAAGAGCCTAGTTTATAACAACCAGGAGGTGTGCTTCATACAGTAGACATGTCTAGGACTGTTTCTCTGTCATTATACTGTAATGATAAATCCTGTTTTCAAGATTGCTTAAAGGCTTATTGCTTATTACTGATTGCATTAAATTCATTACATTAATTAACTATGAAATATCAGTAATTTGTGTTTTCTTTAATTGAAAGCATATTTTTCATTAAAAGTAGACTTCATTGGCAAAGGTATCGGCTTACGAAATCCAAAGTTCAAGTTTAACCCCCTGATGCCAGTGGCTCTGATGGGTACAATGGTGATAGTGGAATCATCATCCCGGGAGGTATTTGAAAGCCTTGTAGATGTGATGCTCAGGAACATGGTTTGGTGGTGGGCTTGGCTTGGCAGTGCTAGGTTAACAGCTGGACTCCATGATCTTAAAGGTCAATCTAAATGATTCTATGATTCTATGAAACATGGTCACAGCAACAGCAACAGCAGCCTAGCAGTAGCACTGCCTAGGCTAGGTGGCATTGGTTAAAGAAAGGATGCAGGCGTAGGGGTTGTCCAGTCCACTGTGTGCCCTTAATGATTTTCCTTAGCAAAGCTCCAGTGAAGTCCAGCCAGAAACAAATGTTATTTCATCTGCTCAGATAAAATGATAGTGTGGATCCTGACAGAGGGGGTGGGAAGAACCGGAGTTTGTTAGAATAGGGAAGATGGGGGATAAAACAAGGTCACCATAAACTGCTGTGTTTACTGGGGCAGGAGGTAGCAGAATGAAATGTAATGGGTTTAAACTAATCAAGTGAGGTTTTAGCTAGACAACAAGAAACCCCTGATAACAGTAAGTATTGTGTATCATGAGATTTGTTTGCTGGAAGAACCTGTGCATGCTCCAGAAGAGGAATTGCTGAGACGGAACCAAAGCTCTGTCAGGAATGGCTGATTCTTCTTTGAGATGGGAATAGACAGATTGTTCCTCATGGTTTCTTCCAGCTGTGTCTTCTATACATTTTTTTATATATGTGTATGTGTGTGTATATATATATATATAAAAAACAAAATCTCTATATAAAAAATTCCACCCTTATATTGCTGCATTGTTGCAGTCCTGTCATCAGGGTAAAAAATGTTATCCCAAGGTGTCATCGTCAATTAACATTATTAGAAAAGTCTGTCTGAGTCTGAAGTTGATGGGAAGAGATCCACTGACTTCAGTGATTTTAAATTTTTTTTAAAAAATGAAATCCTAAAAAAACCTATAGCGTAATGCTCACAGAAGATCCATGGTTCAGGAGGGAGCTCAGGAATAGTAATTGGTAGTATTAATTAAGAAAAGAAGAAATTTGTGGTCTCTTCAGATACTCTTAAGTGTAAATCCTAAAGGTTTTCAAATTCTTCATTCCAGACTATGTTTGAGATGGTCGGTGTGCCAGCCATCTGTGCAGCACTTCAGGCAGCGCTGTCTCTGTATGCATTGGAAAGAACAGCTTTCTGGGAGTTGTATCTTCCACCCATCCTCTCGTGGATGTATATGCAGGCATGGACACGCAGATATATGTTGATGATGGTATACCAGCTATGTATTAAGAAGAACTTACAGCCATATGGGAACGCAGGTACCTCTCTGTGGTTTTCAACTTCACGGCAGGTATGGCTGTAGACTTATGAATTTCTCCTTCAAAAGCTCAAGTGACTACAGCTCAACTACATGAAAAGTTGAAAGACAATACAGTATGATACTGCCCCTATTGCACAGCATAAAGAAGGGTCTGTATCTTAACTAGATTGTTCCAAACACACAGTTCCTTTGTACTTTAGACCTACCTCTTCTGTAAACACCATTCCTAATAGAAGAAAACCCAAATATTTAATTTAAAGGTTGAATTTCAATCACCTAAAGCTGTCTGCTGTTAAGCAATCATTAGAATTAGCATGGAAACCTCTTCTTATTGCCATTTAGAGTCTGATCAAGCACTGAGATGGTAAATTACTTCTTAGCAATCCCCGAGTCTTCATATAGATTGAAAAAATTAAAATGTCACCCATCTTTGTAGTCTGATGCCACAGTAAAATTTTGTATAAAAATATCACCAGCTTACAGGAATTACAATTGTCATAAATACTGGTTTTATATTTAAAATTAAGCTATTTATATGCATGTTTGGTATCAGAAATGCTTTATCCATTTTGAGTTAAAAACATGTTCTTCATTTCCTATCCAAGAATATAAGTAATATGCCTGTGCAGTTTTCTCTAATGGGGTGGTTTATTTTAATGACAGATTCAATTTTTTTTAATTTTATGGATTTTTGCTTTCAGTTTATACAATATAGCATGTCTGTAAAGTGCTAGGGGTTGTCTGCAATGAAAACCTCTGCATCCATGCAAGAACATTATTGTTACCAACCATTCAGCAAGAACAATACAAACAAATTCCTGCGTGTTGACATGACCTCTTTTCCCCAAATGCAGTTGCTGCTTAGTTTGTGTTAATCATTCTGTGTCATGTGAGCAGCTCTTCAATTACAGAAACAACAGAAGCAGCTGCCACATGAGCATCTTTCTCTGTTGTTGCATGTTTCAGCTGAGATTGTGAAGTAGGTGGAGACCCTGCATCAGTGGGACAAAAAACCAAAACCAGCTTCTCTTGGTTTTGTTTTTTTGGTTTGTGGGGTTTGCTTGGTTTGGTTTGGGGTTTTTTTTACACTTTCTAGGAATAGTTTTGGATTCTGATGATAGTGTCATGCACAATGTGCCCATCTATAAGGGCTACACCTTGCCTCATACCATCATGGGACTTGATCTGGCAGGTAGAAACCTGACTGACTATCTCATGAAAATTTCTAGAGAGGGGCTACTCTTTTGTCATCACTGGTAATGAGCTGTGCTTTGGATCAACTTTGCATACGTTTACTCTGTTAGTTATGTTTTTATGCAGGAAGTGTGTACTTGGAAAGATGCGTCAAAATCCCTGTCACTAGATTGGCCTGGAAAAACCAGTTTGTGTTAGCTAACTGGGTTCTCCTGACTGTGGCTTTCAACCTACATGTTGAGCATCCAAGGATGAGGATGCCATCTTCTCTGGAAATCTAACATCACTGGCAAATATTACTGGTGGCTGTGTTTGAACACGCCTCTTCCACAGACAAAGGGACAAAGTTAGTAGCTGGTAATGGATGAACCTCAAGATTTTGTGACATAAACATGTAAACTATCTTTGTAGTAGACTGTAGTACAATATAGCTTTTATTTGCAGGTGAGGGAAATTTGGTAATGAAAGTAATGTTGCTGAGACAACAGAAAGTTCAGGATCCAATGACCCACATGACCATCATGACCTCAGACGAGAAAATCTGTTTTCTGGCTGTCATATTGTATGTTGATTAAAAACGTGTTGGCTGTCTGCAGCTGAAGAGGACATTGTGAGAGATGTCAAGGAGAAGCTTTGTTACATGGCTTTGGATTTTGAAAATGAAATGTTAACTGCTGTTTCCTTCCTCCTCTCTTGAAAAGAGCTATAAGCTTCCTGATAGACAAGTCATCACCATTGGGAATGAACATTTTTGATGCCCAGAAACTCTCTTCCAGCCATCCTTTATACGTGGGATAGGGTTTTTCTTACTAGGGACTTGACAGGGAATGAAAAGAAGAATTTCTTACATAGTGGACAACCTTCAGCTGTGGGAACTGAGGTATTTATCCTCAAATGTCCTCAGAAACATGCAGCTTATATTAACTTAGCTCTTTAGAAGCTCTGAACACTGCTGCTATAGCTGCTGAACAAAAAGATGCCTGTCAGTTTAGAAATAGCTGAATCCTAAGATGGTTTCAATCTATTATAAATGCAGTAGAGTTTCTAAAATGATATTTTAGAGTACTGTCGGAAGATCGTGCTTTTTATCTTGACTGGCTGATACGTAACATCTTTTTTTAACCCAGAAGCTGCTTCTGTTTATGATTTTGTTATATCAATCTGTAATTTAATCATACAAAAACAAACCATACATTATTTCCTGGTAGTTTTATCTGTAGTATTAAAATTCATGTTCTATCCAGTAGATGATTGACACTTACTTCCCTCACAAATCACTTACTTTCCTCTTAAATTCCACTCTTGAGGACTGACCAAAATGGCTGCAGGCAGTTTGGCACAATTTCCATTAAACTAAATGGTGAAGCTAGCTACGTTTGTATGTAGAAAGGAAACAATTCAAGCTCCAGGTTCTGCATTTGAGCATCAGCAGGAGTGATATTCAAATATTCTGCATTTGAACATCAGCAGGAGAAATTCTCTTTAGTAGATAGAGGGACTTGGCTGCCAGAAACATATCCGGAATCACAGTTGGTGCTCAAAAATGGTCAGCATCAAAAATACAGCAATAAGAATCAGGATTTCCTGGGTCACAGATTTTTGGCAAAGTGTTAAGCTAGTTAAAAAGTCTAGTGCTTATAGTTTGAGCTCTATCTGGTCTGTTCCATTTCTTGAGCAAAAAATAGTACGCTAAGTTAACTTCACTGTACTGGCATTCAAGTTAAACCAGCAGCTCAAAAGCAAGGTAGCTCATGGAAATGCCAAGTGGGCTTCTATTTCTAGCTAAAAGCATCATAAAATATTCTAAAAATGGCAACCTAATGCAGTAATGCTTCATTTTAAATTTTTCTGTAAGTAATGTGATTTTTTTTTTTTACTTGAGAAATTAAAAAAAACCCATATGAAATAACAATGGGGATCTTCTTCCACCCAAGTATATTTTGCTTGTATGATTACTATGCTGAGATCACAAAGAAGGTGAGAAGCATGGCCTGTCTTCTTCCTCTCCAAAGTATCACATACCTGCTGCTTTTTTTTCCCCTGAAGTTTTCTTAAGAGAGACAGCATGGACTAGCAAGCTTTCCTTTCATTTTAACAGTAAGATAAAGAAGGGAACAAAGATAAATAACATGTTGAAACTTCTGCTTAGGGATAGAACCTGCAGGTATCCATGAAACCACTATTATGAAATGAGATATCACATCAGTAAGGATCTCTATGCTAATAACATCCTCTCTGGAGGAACCATGATGTAACCTGGGATTGGTGATTATATGCAGAAAGAGATTACAGCTTTGGCTCCAAGTACTATGAAATTTAAGGTAATGCTTAACACCTACACTTGCAGGAAAAGAACCTTTTATTGGAAAGTTAGATCTTATAAAAAAATCAAAGTGTCCATAAGAGAATGTTTAGGTCTTGCATCCCAGGTCCTGGTGTTAGGAGGGGCTCAGACAGCCTGCTTGATACCACTTCTCCTACCAGCCAAAGCAGAATTAAAAGTGGGATTTGAGAGGTACTGGAATATAAATGGCTGCTGAAGCCATGGGAGTTGATGAGGTAATTTTGAGATAACGTGAAGCAACAGTTTAGGAAAAGAGTCCTGTGGGATTCCAGTGAAGTAGGGTTGTGAGGAAGAAAAGGGCTACTTGAAAGTCACCATAGAAACAAGAAGAGCGAGGTAGGGATGAACCTAGAGAAGATGAATGTGAACAAGCGGCGTGAACAGTTTGAGAAGTTACTGGTAATTTTCTAGGCTTCAAGGCTTAGTGAGCAGTAAAAGTCATTAGAGAAAAGGGGGAAAGGCGTTTCAGGTACAAGTTGTACTCCTAAACTGGGAAGACTTTCACATAGTTATTTCATCCAAAGAGATGTCTCCTGTGTTATCTGCTTGTCACTTTATTTACAACAGATCGCACTACCAGAATGTAAACACTGTGTCTGGATTGGGGGCTCAATATTGGTATCTCTGTCCACTTTTCAGCAACTGTGGATCAGTAAAGATGAATATGAGGAAGCTGGCCCCTCCATTGTCCATCACAAGTGCTTTTGAGTAGGCCTATCATGTACTGTCAGTGATTAAGTAGTGCTGTTTCTTTACGTATCACCTGCCCTCATTGACTTCTGGGGGTGGTCTGGCTTTCTTCCACACTGTATGGAAGTCGTACGAATCAGCAAATTACTGCTAATCTTTGATGCTAAAATGAGACTGATATTTCAGTGATAGGTGTTTTCCAAGATGGGTAACAGTAGTTAGATGATCTATTTTAATAGATGTCCCTTCCACTTGCAGTTGCAGGTTTTGTACTGCCACCCAGGAGGTGACAGGCAGTGCTGCTCTGTGTTTTAGCCTCTGCTATTCCATGGCAAGTCTGAAGTGTGCACATAAATATTTCTTTTAAACTCAAACATAATGCACAGTTTAGGTACAAGAGAAGGGTTATTTTATGGTGTTAAGTGTTACACAGGATTCTTCCAAGGGGTTTTATTTTACTGAGGATACAGTGGATTTATGTGGGTGCCGATGTGCGTGTGGGTACCGATTGTCTCAGCAGAGCTTGTATGGATGTCTTTCTTTTGTATCCTGCAATTGTTTGCCAGGAGACCTTTGTCTCCCTGTGACCATCGTTCCCACCAGTGAGGAGCTTCAACAAGCTGCAATATTTCTGAACTTACACATAACAGGTTAATTTATTGGATGCATTATTGCTTCCTTCCTTAGCCGTTAACTGATGTTTTGTTTCCTTTTCCTATATATATGTGCTATGCTAAGTTAATGATTATAGAGTAAATAATAACCTTTTGAATATGTCGTTAAAATATTCTGGGTTTAATGGATCAATAAGAGAGTAATTATCCATGTAAGGCTGCTGTGGCTTACATTAATTTCATAGTGACTAGTTTATCTGTTAAAGATAAGATAATAATTTCTATTTCAATTTTGTGATGAAAGAGGTTTCATTCCCTCCAAGTTTTCCAGCTAAAGAAATTTTTAAATTAAAATAAAATGTTTTTGCAATTTCTATTTAAAAAAACCCCAAACAAACCAGAAACCAACAAACTCTTCCTGGATGATAAACTTTCATAAAGTTCTGTATGAAGATTAGAGTAATTTATGAAGATTTTACAAGTGTGTCCTGTATGATTCTGGATGCCGTAGGCTTTGAATTGATGTGATGCCAAGCTTGATGGGCATTTCATGACTGACATCTAACCTGTCAAGTTCTTTCCAGTAAACACAATACCGCCTTTCCAGAAGTGGGGAAAAATGGCGAGTTGGATTTACAGGCTTCTGATAATGCATCTTGGGGATGCGTTAAAGAATCTTCTTACTACTGAGAGGTCCCACTTAGGGTGATGCTATTTCCTTATCCAAATGATCTCTTAATGATAAAAGCTGAAGGACCTGTAAGGGGAGGATTTTTCAAAGGTCTTCTGTAGTTAGCACTACCTAATAAGTAAAAGAGGTTAGTGTTACCTTAATTCCCCCTTTTGAACAGCAGTCAGTTTGAATTGCTAATACCCATGTCTTCTCAAGAAAATGTAAATCATTGCAGACTTCTCAGCCTCTGAATGGATTTTACTTTATTATCTTGGTCTCAGGTCTTGTGATTGCTCGTTGCTTAAGTTGATAATAAATCACTTTACATATAGGAATAACTTTATTAACTGGCCTTACTGTCTGCCTAAGCAAAATAACTTAAGTTTTAACCTTGTCCTCTTGTAGGTGTGATGTTCAAGAGCATAAGCCTAAGTACTTGGATCTCTGAGCTGTTACTTTTGCAGTGCCCTGTAGTATCAAAGCAAAAATTCATTCACTTTGATAAAATTTTACTTGTCCTTGTTGCAATATTAAAAATGAAGGAACTTCTTTAGGTTTTCAATTTTTCTTTTTAATATGTCCTTTTAGTGTATAATTATGGCTTGTTAATCAGGAAAAGATGTTTAAAAGTGTGGGTTTATATTTTGGGGGGGGCTTTTTTTTTTTGGTTGGTTGGTTGGGTTTTTTTCTTTTAAGTGGCAAGGGAGGCAAACATTTACAGCATTTGCATATAACAGAAAGAGTTCTTTGGGATTTTCTTCTTCCCTCCCTTCCCCAGGTCTCTTCATTCTCCACAATGTAATTCTCTTCAGTGCCGGGTTGGCATCCCCGGTTCCTGGCACAGCTGGGGCTGAGATGTGAGCTCTCAATGGCTAGAATATGAATCCTCATCCTGCAGCTGACTCCTTTTTCAGTGTGGAAGAGCACGATTAGGGTCTGAATACCTCCCTAAGAATTTGCATGTGGAATGTTATTCAAAATTAACATGCATTTTGGAAATAGAATTAATTATGTGCTAAGAGCAAATACAGATAAAAATAAGTAAAACTATTAGGCTGTTTGTGTGATTTGGCAAACCTCTGCTGCTCTGAGAGGAAATTGCCTCAGCCACCATGCAAGTCCTGTTTTTCTGTATGTAGGGAACTCTAAGGCAGTAGGAACTGAGAGTAGGGAACACCTGCAGCCAACAAAAAAGTTCACTCCTTTCTCCAAACCCTCACCTGGTGTTCTCAGCTACTCCTTGGTTACCATGTCACTTTAAAGATTACTTTTAAACCCTTGGAGTGGTAATGTTTGTACTAAAACATACCTGTGCATGCCTTGGTCTGTAATCTGATGTGGAAAACTAGTATGGCTAATGCTAAATATCCTAAATTTGAAAAAGCTTCTATGGGTCGTGTCTGTTTAATATCAACAGTGCCACCAGTGCCAAACATTCAGAAGTCATCTGCTTCTGCAGAATGGCTTTGCTTTTTGGTTTTCTAATTTAATAGATTTTGCTTGCTTAATATTCACTTGGGTTTTCTTCCCTACAGCCATACAGGCTATAAATATCTTTCTTTAAAAATCCCAAACAAATCAAATATCTCTCCACTTTAGAAGTTAGGACTCAGAAGACACCTCCTCACTGAACTAATGTATCTTGAGGTTCATGATAATTTATGGCTTTACCATATCATATCAAGTAGACCTCATGGACAGAGGTACTCCAGGAAATTTTTATCCTAAAAGCAGATGAAATTGATGGAGAAAGAAGAAAGATCATCTTCCATAATGGGATTTTTGGGTAAGAGCTATTTGTATTTTTAATGAATTCCATTGTTTCTGTAAATAACATCAGCTTGCAGATGAGACACTCCAAAGGTAGAACACTTATCTTCTCAGAAATGTAACACAGCAAATCAAGGGCTGCAAATAACTCTTTGTATGGCTGTGGGCAACACACTTTATTCAGTACATGACTGATTTAATACCATTTTTCTAAAGAGCTGGTAGACTCTTACCAAGCAAATTTGTGTCATTACTTCAAGGTACATGTATAAAGTCATCTAACTAGAATTTACCTTAAATAATTAAAATATTTGTGTCCTTGGAGCAGAAAACAATAATTACTGATATAAACTGTCCGGGTGAAAGGAAACTCAACAGCTTGCCTCAGTACAAGCCAAGAGCATGTCATATTCTTACAACACACAAACTGATATTATGCAAAGGAAGCATGTTGTACTGGCTGCAGTTTGTGGCTATCTTGGAAATGGTGTTTTGCAGCAGAGATACTAATGGTAATCACTGTTTTTTGCAATTGCTTTTTTGAGTTACGAAGATGTAAACTGTTCTGCATCAAGAGCGTGCCTTCTCCTGCTGTCCAAAGCTGTCCGGGTGGGGGCATAAGGTAAAGGGCAAGGACCTACTCCTCTTCCCAAAGAAGAATCCTCAGCTACATTTGGATGGTTTGGGCAAAGAGTCTTCTCCAACAGTGGGACAGTCACAGATGCTATATCTTTGTTTTTTCAAGGTACAATTTTCTTGTAGTGTATTTGCAAAGTAGAATTCTAGAAAACATACATTTTGATTAATGACACATGCTTTTATTTGACCTTTACTAATGCAGTCTTGTATCTTTTCAAAATATGCTCCCTAAAATACCATTTCCCTAGCCTGTGTCCTTGATGATTTTACCTCTTTCCTGTCCCCAAGAAATGTATGTCTTCAGCTTCCGATCAGCTTCTCTTTCAAAGCAGGCATGTTGTTGCTTTTGTTGTTGCTTTTTTTTTTTCTTTTTCCTTTTGCCCCATGGAGCTGCTACCTATAAATATCTGCACAACTTCAATCCTTCTAAATGCTTCTGTAAGACTTTATAAGACCTTGATGCCTCTGAATCCTAGTCAGAATTAGAAGCTCAGATGTTATTCTATCACGTTAGTCTGCCTTATCCCCGTGATATTATCTCTTTTTCTTAGATTAACAAGTTCTTATGAATAGCAACACTTGTTTGGTTTTGTCTTTATACAGCACCTTTTATAATCACTTTTTTAGCCTTAGTCGGGCAGCTAAGCAGCGTAGGTGTATCAGAATTAGTATGTGCTTCTAGGTGGTCCTATCTGTGCTCCTTAACCTTCTTGAAGGGGGGGCTGATCCTTTTACCTGCTCAATTTCTTTAACAAGTAATAGTAAAAATAGCTCTGTGTATATGAAGCATAGTGTTTGAATACAATTCTTAAACGTAAGGGTGCTTTTAAGCAAGAGTAGGAGAGTTTTTCAGACTGATTTTTATTTTCGAATGACATTATACTAGATCTACACGCTGTCCTTCTATAACATGTGAGGTTCATCTCAGAACCTTGCTGCTTTCAGGCCTAATTACCTGACTGCTCAAGAAGCTGTCTATGTACGTTGAAATTTCCCAAGTTTTTCTGAACTTCACAGTGGCTTCATTTTAATTTAGTAACAGCTGTATAATAAGCTGTATAATAAGCTTTTATTAACATTTTCAAAATGTCTTTTCAGGAAACATGTTAAATGATATGTCACTTCACAGTGATCCCTCCTCTTCTGTTCGTTTTAGCAAAGAAAACTTTGTCATTGTAATTTAAATATTGTCTCTTCTAAAGGGAAGAAAATCTATCCAACACAAGAGTAAACAGATATTCTCCCTCATGCATTTTTTCCAAGAGGAGAGGTATCTTTTGGGGTCCTTTCCCTCCATTTTTGCTTTGAAGTTAGGTGAAATAGTATGTTATTGGAACCAAGAAACTAATGTGGTCAGTATTAGGGCTTTGCTGATACTCTTAAGAATCTCTCACTCTTTGAGAGTTCACAGTCAATGACACTTTTTTAAAAAACAAAACAAAACAAAACACAAGAGGATCTGTTTTAAAAAGCAGTAGCATTTGGGAGAGACAAAATGGGTGAGCACTTGGGTATCTCCAAATTTCAAGGTAAATACAGGGGAAAAGGAAAATCACAGAATCACAGAATCACAGAATCGTAGGGGTTGGAAGGGACCTCGAGAGATCATCGGGTCCAACCCCCCTGCCAAAGCAGCTCCCTAGCTCGTATTGCACAGATAGGCGTCCATATGGGTCTTCAATATCTCCAGAGATGGAGACTCCACCACCTCCCTGGGCAGCCTGTCCCAGGGCTCTGTCACCCTCACTGTGTAAAAGTTCCTCTGCATGTTGGTGCGGAACTTCCTGTGCTCCAATTTACAGCCATTGCCCCTTGTCCTGTCCCCACAGATGACTGAAAAGGGGTTGGCCAATTCCCCCTGCATCCCATACTGAAGATAGTTATAAACATTAATAAGGTCCCCCCTTAGTCTTCTTTTCCCTAGACTGAACAGCCCCAGCTCACTCTGCCTTTCCTCATACAGGAGATGTTCCAGGCCCTTAATCATCTTCGTAGCCCTTCTCTGGACTCTCTCAAGGAGATCCCTGTCTTTTTTATACCAGGGAGCCCAGAACTGGACACAATACTCCAGGTGGGGCCTGACCAGGGCAGAGTAGAGGGGGAGGATCACCTCCTTAGACCTGCTGGCCACACTCTTCCTGATGCATCCCAGGATCCCATTGGCCCTCTTAGCCACCAGGGCACACTGCTGGCTCATGGCCAACCTGTCATCAACCAGGACCCCCAGGTCCTTCTCCACAGAGCTCTTCTCCAGCAGATCATCCCCCAGCCTGTACTGATACTGACGGTTATTAAAATCCTGAAACTAATCATTAACTGTTGATCAAAATGATTATTTGTAACTTTAATTGGGGATGGTGGGCTTCAAAAAGCAGATGACATCTGCTTTATCTCATGTATGCAGGATAGGGAGGGATGACAGAAAAATGTATAGTTATAAAAGCAAATCACCTGTGTAGAAAGCTTCTTAAAGTTACTGGGGGCACTATATTTGGGATGAACTGACCCTTTTTTTCTATCTGAAAAGCTTTTAATGAAAGAGGAAAATGACCTGGTGATCTTTTTTACAGCAAAGGTTAATAGCATAAAATACTGATGAGCATTTTATGTAAGAAGCAAAGCCCACAGATCTCATTACCTGGGCCTGCCGATTGTGCATTCAAGAGCAACAAGAGAAGTGGAAAACACATTTGACACATTTAAAGGGTTATAGTGGACACCATTCACATTTCTGATTCCATTCCCAGTGCGCTTTTCTTGTTAATAGAAATATAACAGATGACAGAGGTCATCCAGGCTGTCTTCTAGCCCAGGCAAGCTTGTTCACTCACCACGTGCTGACGGCTGAGAGAGACACATCTGACTGCAAAGAACATCAAGGCGAGGACAAGATTTTGGTCCCAATTAATAGATTAGCAATTGCTGCTACCCGCATCAGATTTAGGTAAAGATCTTGATTTGCGTTGCAAATCTACAGCGAGGAAATCTGTGGGGCTGTGCTGAGTCATTGACTGTTGGAAGTAAGACAGTGTGGCAGAGCCTTCATCACACCACGGGTGGGGACCAGTTTGTAGCTAGGGGGAAGGGAACTGACTATTTTGAGAAAAGTTACTTAAAAGGGTAGTTTGTAAAGCATTGTGCAGCGAAACCCACCCAAATTACATACCATTCTGTAACTGAAGATCTCAGGAAACATCAGTCCTGAGAGAAAGATGCCAAGAATTGTAATGTGGCAGTAGCAAGCAATGAAAATTGCAAGTTTTGACATGAATTAAATTAGCAAAGGTGGAAGCTATGCCCAACAACATCACAAGCTAATATGGAGGAGAATGAGATTAACGAGTTGAAATATCTCTTTCCTGTTTAAGGTTAACATTGGGCAAAAATGAGTTTGTTGGTGTAATGTCTTGTTGAATTTTAATACGGAAATGTCTCCTGGCATGTATTCCAAACATCCTACATATTGTGATATTGATCTGACCTTCAATTAATATAAGAGGCCCTTTGCAAAAATCAGGTCTGGGTTTGAATGGCAAATAGCTTTAATATTCTGAGGAGAGCGGATCAGTTTGAGACTAAATCGCTAGGATTATGGCTATTTTTTATTAATTTTAATGCAGACTGCTTTCCCTGGAGCAAAGGACCAAAAGAGTGGTGTATCATTAAAAAATCATGGAGTAGATGTCAGTAGGTACAGACAACAAATGAGGGAGTTACTTTAAATTAATTCCTGCTCTCTGATGCCATGTTTTTCTGGTTTCTGCTTTCTTTTGGGCAGTGGGCTACAATGAACCCTCCTCATCATTATCCATCATGGTCTGTGGGTATCTGTCCTCTTTCAGAGCATTTTTCCTAATGGCCAGCCTGTGCTGCCCTTTCTCCTTGGTGCCGTATCCTACATCCAATCCTACAATAAGGGGACACAAGGTGTTTGCACTCACAACTCATTGCTACCAAGAGTACTTAGCAAGCTGAGTGGTCTTGACACAGCCATACTTTTTTAAATTAAAAAAAGCGCAATTCTGATTTTAGTTTGCTTGTGACAATAATAGAAATTTAACAAGGAGACCAACATATCTTCCTGTCTTTCCTGTTCATGAAGTCCTTATATAATTTTTACCTCACCAAAGTCTTGACTCTTATTGTTTCCTAAGTGCAGTAGTGGCTGGGAGTACTTCTGTGGCTGTCCACTTCTATTTTAGGTAATATCTTAACTCAAGTGGGTATCAGTCATATATATATATATATTATTTTTAATAGCAGTCTTTTCGATCTAGGCTGTTAGCAAATCACTCTTCTTAGCCATGAAGTTGCATATAGTTTCACTGAAGTTGATGACAGTATTTCTGTAGAACTGTTCATGATGCAGATCTGAATTTTGCAGGTTTACTCTCAAATTGATTTCCCATCCGGCCCAAATAAAATTGTGCTCTTACAGGACTTTAAAGACTCCTAATTAAACCAGAGAAGAATTTCAACCAGTCATAGCCTCCACTGGTCTCTAAAATACTCAAGCCAAAAGACAACTAGATCAACTTGGCCAACTGAACCTTGTGAGCTGACAGTACTACTCATAGAGCTGACAGTGATGTCAGTGTGTTAAACACACTCCCCAGCCACAGGACCTGATGTATAACCAAGGTCAGGTTGAATGAGGCTTTGGGAAACCTGGTCTAGTGGAGGATGTTGTTGCCTGTGGCAGGGGGATCGTACTAGGTGATCTTTGAGGTCTCTTCCAACCTAAACCATTCTATGATACCTTAAGAACTGTCCTTCTCTAGCAGTTTGATCAGTTTGATCTTGGAAGCGCCACAAACAACCCAAAACCAAACCAAACAGCACGACATGAAGATGGGCTCCAGTCTGCCTTGCATGGTTGGTGCCACTCAAATTTCAGACAATAACCCTGTCTGCCCACATTCTGCTGTTGCTTAGTCTTACCTGTGTTATGGGATGAATCTATCTACTCCTCTGCTCAAAGGTGGAGAAGATAAATGAACTGGGTAGAGATCTTCCCTACTTTCAGGGTCAAAAAAGCATGAAATAAATGCTGAGGTCTAGGCTTGGATTTTTTTGGTACAATTTTTCTTGTACAATAAAATACCAAAAATCCTCTTCTGTTTTCTTATCTAGACTCATTGTACATGGCAATCTGAAGGGGATGAATAAAATTTGTCTTGAAAAAATATCAACACCCTGGGCCTTTTCCTACTCCCATATCAGTTGCTGAATATTTTGTCCTTGCAAGTAGGAGAAGATGAGAGCTCTGAACATGTGTGATTCTCTGAATATTTGCAATTCCCTGTATAGCTGAGCAGTGTTAGGACTTGTGAGGAATGTTTCCTTATGGTACCTCTTTCAGCCTGGTAGTCTTGTAAAGAGCATTTTGCATTGCAGGTTGCACAATACATCAGTTGTTTGGCTCTCACACAGAGTTGCTGAATTAACATGGTGTGATCCAGAGATGCAAAGAGATTTCTTTCATTAATGATGCCGGGATGCTCGGGAGAACACAAGATGTGTTTCCTAGACAACAGCTGATGTTACTGTGTAACTGGAAGAAAGTACAAAAGCTGAAAGGGGAGGCAATGAAGGCTGAGGATCAATTTAGGATAAAAATCTGAATAGCAAAATTAAAGTTCTTCTACAAAATGTGAAGTACATCAATCACAGAGACCTTCTATAGAGTTTGTGAAACAGCTACGATGGCCCCAGAAATAAAGGTCCACAAAGAAGGAACAAAGAAGTGCAGTTTGAAGTGCAAGTACATCACCTCCCTAAGTCTGTACATGCTGAAACCTTAAAGTCACAATCCTTATCTGACTTTTTCCCCAAAATAAAACAATCAAGAGTCATAATCCTGATGGAATAAACACAGATGGCAGCTTGCATGTGATCTCATTCAGCTGAAGTTTTACTGCAAATTCTGTGCAGGGTAAATAAACATCAGCTGAAGTGCCATCTCTCCTCTCTTCTGGATGCTCACTGTAGGAAGACTGATGCAGACTTTTGGTTAATATTTAAGTGGTGTTCCTGACAGTGGAATACTGTGCATCAGCTAGGAAATCAGCTTGTATCTAGCCCCATGGTTCATTTTTCAAAAACAGGTTAGAAGCTTGAATGTGCATCTTTTGTCTGCTTCAGTAGCTAGAAAAGTATGGCTTAGATTTTCCTCATCTGACCATTTTTAAATGCTTAAAAAAAAAGATTATTTTTCTATGCTTACAGCTATAACTTCTTGGACTAATCATTGCTCTAGAGAACTATTTTGGGATCCTAAAGATTTATATATAAATTTGTAGGTTGTTGTTTCACAGACATTTAAGATGATCTGTTGGGTTGTTGCCATAAGAAAGGCATAGTCTTTTTCTCCCCCTCTCATCCCTTATTCTCCCTTTCCTTTTGGCTAGTATTCACTCATTTTTTTTAATGAGTTAATTCATTAAACTGATTAAAAAAGAAAAAAAAGAGAAAAAAAGCCTCTCTTGTTTTGTTTTGACTAGTTAGCTTTCAGATGGGTTAGTGAGTTGAATTGTCTTTTGGACAGTCCTGGCAACCGTTAAGGCTGACACAAAGCTAAGCAATGCAGTGGGTGACGGAGGGGGACATGGCTGCCTCTTTCACTGGCAGGATGCTATTGTGTTACCCGGTAAAGAGAGAGTTTGGTGTTTGTTGAGAAACAGGAGTTCTCATTTACATTCAAAATTCAGTATCACCTCTTTCATAGTCTTGGCTGAGGACCCTTGAGTACTATCACTCATGTGAGGGTTTTATAACCCTTCACGATTAATTCTTCAGAATTAATTAATATGACAGGAAAAAGGAAAGGCTACATCACCTTTGGGGTAGGCAAGGAGGAAGGGAACTAGAGGCCAGTCCTCCCCACCTGAGGCCTTATGAAGATAATGGAGTAGTACCCCATGAAAACTGTTTAATGGCACTTGAGGAACAAAAATTTGAACAGCCAGCATGGATCTACCAAGAGCAAATAATACTTGACCATCCTGATTGACTTTTATGATGAAAGGACAGGTTTTGTGGGCAAAGGGAGAGGGATGGTTGATGTTCACTTGGACTTCAGAAAGGCCTTTTGTACAGTCTCATGTATTATTTATTACACATGTAAATATACATGTGTAATAGATCTAAGTGGATAGCAGTTTGTATCAAAAGGGGATTCATAGAGCAAGATGTAGATATTGTGACATTACAAAGCATCTAATGTAATATAAATATATTTTAAATCATATATTTACAATATAAAGCAATATACACATTTACGATATAAAGCATCTAATGAGTTCTAGCCATTAATCATCAAAACTGGTTAGCAAAAATGTTTTTTGTTAGCAATATGCTGAATTTCAGTGGCTGAAAGGAAACTACCTATCTCCAGATGTTTATTTCACAAAGGAGAAAGAAAAGTAAGTTCCAAATATTTCTTGTAAAACTATATTAATTTAAAAATAGTCTTCAACTCTCCAAATGAAGCACACAGACTTTAAGGAGATAATAGCTTCTGTTTGTTATAAATCAGCTTCTTGCTTGAAAAATACATCTGCTTCAGTAAGCTTTATGATAGTTACCAAGACCCACTAAAATACCTCAGAGACTGCAATGTATGATATTGTTTCAGGCAGAAATATCCTGTTATTTTGCTGCATGATTTTTGGTATTTAAATATCTCATATTTGGGGAAATTATGTTAATGTTTTCCTTATCAGTCTAGCTCTTCTATTATTGAAGAGATTTCACAACCTCTGTGGGCAATCTCTTCCACTACATAATTATCATCAGAGGCTTTTTTCTGTAGTAGAATTGGAATATAAAATGTCTCCTTAGCACCAGCAAGCAGGTAACGCTCTTCAGTGACGAGTCTCAAAATTGTGTTAACTGGAAGAGAGTTGCCTCTATTTTGAAGGCAGAGATGGCAAAAATGAACTCTCCAAGCAAAGAACTCTTGTGTTATATCAAAAACTTAGCCTGGCCCCTTTCTCTCCTCCATGGCTGTGTCTGTGTTACGCCAACCCAGATGCGTGGGCAGCCTGGTAATAACTCGAAGTAATTGTTTTAAAAAGTATCAAGTTGTCTGCTGCTTTTATTTTTCTCATAACACAGCTCAGCAATAATATGGAGCTTTTCATCATCATCATTAACTAATACAGATGTTAATTAATTAATCATGCTTGCATATCCTTCTTTTAAATTGCTTGTCTACTAAAATTTATCCTTTATTCCCTAAAGGTATTTTATATATCAGCGGGGTCTTCTGTTAATCTTCTCTTTTCCGCAGCACATTTAACCTTCTTTTGCTTATCATTTAGGGCCATTAAGGCTTATTATCTGAGTTATCCTCTTTTGAACCTTCTGTGTTGTCTTTTTTTTTTCTTTTTCTCTAACCAGAACTGTACAGTTGCTCCAGATTTTTGTTTGATTAAGTGTAAAAAATCAGGAAAAAAAAGAATCAGGATTAACTCTACCAGAAGCTGAATTGTAGAGTCATTCTTATGAATTCAAACCTGAATCCACTTCTCCATTCCAAGTTACAGTGCCATCTGTAATTAATTTTTTAAAAAAATTTTTTTTTTTTGGTGTTAAGGAGGTTTATCACTGCATGCTGCTTAGGTATTTACTACTAAATTGTGTTCATGCTTCAGAGAAAAAAAAAAAAGAAATTTGGAAAGAAGAGACAAAAGATTCCAAAACCTGGAGTAAGCCTGTAGGATCTCCATGGAGAGGAATGCAGAGTGTGCTGAAATCAAAGGTGCAGCAAAACCCAGAGTTTGAAAATTGGAGACAGAATAATTCAGAATACATCTAAGACTGACTGCGAGTGAATCATAGTGAATTTGTTGAAGTATTTAACTTGAGACAAAGTATTTTTCGTAGATTTATGGCTGTCCAGCCAGAAATTACTGGGTGACGTTCTTCTGCATTGCCTTCTATATGAAGTCAGAATAATTCATCTCTTTCAGCCTTAAAGTTTAAGACTTTAAATCCCAGGTGCTCAAAATTTAATTTATTTTTTACTCTTCTATGTGTTTGGGGAAGAAGATATCGCTTATTCCTGGTTAAACACAAAACATCCCCTCTCTTGAGCTTCTTGCCCACACACAGTCCCAAGTGTTTTCTTGGGAACAGTGTGCCTTGTCATTCAAGACTCCCTTGGTGTCCTGTAATATAAGACATTTTTTAATCTATTCCTGGTCTTTACTATTTCTCTTCTGCCATAACACTGCATTGACTGAGGTCTGTTGTGGTTGCTCCCCTAGTCGTGTTTAACTTCCAGCTGGTTATTCTGCTAAAAGTGTTTCCTGCAGGCCATGTAATTATACCCACAGATTCTCTCCCTGTAAAATCTATTCTGTTATTGCTGCTTCTTCAATGAGGCAGTACGAGATTTGTTAGGCAAGCTCTCTATGGGTAAATACATGCTGACTGTCTGCAATTTAGGTGTAATTTGTTAAATGTTCCATGCCAAATATTTTCTGCTATTCTTATTATTCAGATCATGCTTGTAGAGACTTCTAGTTCTGCGTCTCATTGTTTTCTCCTTTTATTTTTTTTTCTTTTTCTTGATATCCATAATCAATGTAACATGGACTTCATCCTACTACTTCTGCCTATTTTGTCAGTCTCAATGAATCTGTTATTTGTATTAAAGCTATGCCTTTGGCTGGTTTCTGCCTAGATAGAGATTTGAACTGTCCTTTATTTGCCTTGCCTTCCCCCTTTGTTTTGTGTATAGACCCTCCTCCCTCTCTTAATAAAAACCAAGTGAAGGATAAGGTTTTATGCCTCTTATGACAACTTTCTTCAAGTTACACCTATTTTTTTTTACTATTACCTATTTTTCCAGCTAATTTTTTTTCTCCATAATTATGCTTCTCTTGTCTACCTGTTGCTCCTAGCCTGCAAGCATATCCCATGTTGCTGGCATTTGGTTGCCACCTTTATTGCCAATATCTGCCTATTTCTCAGGGCTCCTACCAAAAGTGGCCAGTGAGCAGTGAGTTAATCTCTTCTTCAGTGATGTGTGTTACAGCCCTTTGGTTTTACCCAGTATTTACAGAGTTGCAAGCTATCAATATCCTTGCTATAAAAAAGTATTTTAGCAAGCTGCCCGTAAAAACCAAGCATCAAACAATACCCACCCGCAGATGATGCCCTTCTGCATTGCTTTTCTCTGCATCTCACGTCTATGCTGCAAGTATAACATCTCTTCAAGGATAGGATATCATAGCCTTCTTGCTAATGCACTGATGACCCATTTTTATTTTGTATCATGCTATTCAAAGACAAAAGAAGGTGAGACCATCTGAGGCAGTTTTCGTGATTAATTGGTCTGTGCTACCTGTCCCAGAATGCAGATTGAAACTGGAACGCTCCAGCTCCCAAAGCTAAATTCACAGAAAGCAGCTGGGTTATTTTTCTAACAAGAAGCAGAAACACACACCTGCCACTTAGTGTGTGAATGATCTTTGGTTGTTTCAACCAGATCAAAGCAACAATGGCTCTAGATACAGACACCTAATCCCATTTGCATCCTCCTCCCTCTTGTCTGTCACAGCCGTAGAGAGACACTTTAAGAATGATGTGTTCCCGTGCATCACGTTCATGTTTCAGTTTAAAGCCACTGGCGGTTGCTGATTTCCATTCTTTAGGCTGCATGAGATCATCTCTGATAATATGGCACATGAGTAATAACAGAGAATCAAGCTGGCTACAGCACCTGTACCATCATTGTACAACTGAGCAACCTGGTGTCATGTGTGAATTTGTTTTCTGGTTACTTACGCAGTGAGAAAAGTGATATCCCCTTTACCTAAACAGGGAATAGAAGCACACAGATGCCTCTATGTCCACATAACAAGAAACACTGAAATCAGCGAGCCTGCTTGCAGGAGTCAAGTGTTCAGATGAATGTTTGCAGAGATCAGAGTAAAACAACTAGCCTTTCAGCCCAGGAGCATAAACCCATTTTGAACAGACGGGAAGGGGATCTCCAGAGCCACATGCCAGTGCTAGCAAAGCTCTGCAGCCAAACGGTGGGACATCTCACTTAGAATAGCACTTAAGGAGAGAAGGGGCGATAGGCGATACAGCTGCAGCTGTGGAATCCTTCACAGGGCTTGCTGAAACCTTTAAAAACACAGTTAGTAATTTGGTTGAAAAATACTTTGGAATTACTTAATCTGATCTAAAAAAAATACTGTTTCTTGATCCTTGTTTATGTGTTTGTTTTTGGGAAGGGTGGGTAATGTAGGGGTCTTGTTGGCACTTTTAAGATGTGTAAGACACTTTTTAACATTAGTTTTGGTTCCCTTTAGAAGCTTTGAAGCACGTAACTTGTAATCATGCTCTGCAGTGGTCACAAACTTAGTGGAGGAAGGTATTTGCAGCAGATTTATTCAAGGTGTCACAGGACAAAAACCTGCATTATGCTTTCTCTCACAGCCTGTGACTTTATGCTGCTGGTAATGATGGTGAAAACCTCCTCCTGAAGTCTCATTCGTCTTTGGCTATCAAAAATGCTGTGTCACCAGGCTTCACGTTCTTCATGTTGTGATTTGCGTGAGGGAGTTGTGCCTGCCTAGCTGAGCAGGCTTTTATTTTTGGGTCAGACTGCCTAACTTTGCTCAGCTCTTGCCTGGTGATAGGTGGTCATCTCAGGTCTGCCTCAGAGATACATGGTTTCCACTGTTCAAATTTCACGGCACAATGAAGCAACTGATATCTATATACAGTGGCTCCTGCTGAGAATGTGAAAGTGGAGAACCTTAATTATTTAATGTTGAGAAGGATTCCAGGGGTCTAACCAGGAGGTACAAAGCCTTTTCTTGTTGGTTTTCAAATGGAGTATATAGGAGAGCATACGGGCTTTCCTAATTATTGACACCTCCATGGGCAAATATACCATTTCCATACACTGCCCAGGCACCCGATACCAATGGCAATATAATTAAGAAAAGGATGTCTGCTTCAGTAATGACCTTACCAGGAGGCTCAGGGAAAGACCAGCCTCTTTCTATTTAGCAGCTGTCACAGGTAGAATTGAGTAGCTGTATTAGCTGTCAGCCGTTGGATGGGCAGCAAATTTGTTTTCAAGAACCACAGAGGTTTTATTACTCTCTGGGAACACTATGAGATCTGGTAATCATTGTGAATGTGAAATGTGGCATCTTAACACTTCGCATTAATGGCCAAGCAGCTTTCTGAAGGGAAGGCTCCCACAGCTGCCTGCATGGCTTGTGTCAGCCAGGACTTTAGCCCTCGGGGAGGATGGACCTTATAAAGGTTGTATGTACAATATTATATATACATGGCATTTAAGTAACTGGAAAGTCCACTGTAGTGTGCTAGAAGATAGACACTTGAAATGGTGAAAAGACTATAACCTAATTTAGAATTATATCATTAAGACAGAAGTGGTAACTACAGTGAACACTGTCATGAGCACAGATAACATACAATGATGTACTTGTACGTGGGCTTTGGCTGCTGTCAGACCCTGAGGAAATCCAATCTGTTACAGCCATTCTAGGCTTCTGTGCCAGTGCACATAAATTCACTTTATCTTTAGTGCTGATGGTTGAGATTTAGCACTCTTGTGGCACTATGAATATCAAAGGTGCAGCAAATATTTTACATATTTTCTTATAGAGCTAATCCAACCCAAACCGTGTATTTTTTCCACAGTGCTATGACCCAGCAGCATGAATATTACAATCAAGGATAGCGCGTAGCTCTTTATTTCTGGGTTACAATTAAATGGTCTATTATGCCCTGCAATCTACCAACAGACAATCTGGGACAACAAGTCACGTAACATCATTTTGATATTTTGAGAAATGGGGACAAAAGAATTAGAACATTCTTGTTGGCTGCCTTAAAAATTTCTTCATGATGGCAAGTAAAAATTTTACAGTAGGAAAAAATTCCTAACCTTTTAAATTGCTCTTTTTTTTTTTTAAGAAAAAAGGCACTTTATTGTCATCTTTAACAGTAAATGCAGCTATTAAAAAAATAAATTGAGAAAAGATGTTCTGAGCCTTCCAGCAATAAAACCCTATGATTGCATTTCCCTCACCAGTCTAATTTACTGCAAAGACAATGTTGATGAAATTTAGATAAGATTTGAAATTGTACATAGTGGTAACAGGAATGCACTGTCTGTTTGAATGGTAACTCATTTCCCAGCTTTCTGAAACAAATTTAACTGTAGAACTTGAAATCACTGTTGTCGGATCTAGCATGTTTGTAAAACTTTATAGAGAAATACAACTTAGTTTGACTTGATAAATGCCTTGATGTCCTGGGCATCAGATTTTGAATTATAGAAACAAACAATTCTCTTTGTGAAATATTTTAATTCTGCTGCTTTTGGATTTAATCCACTTTTCTGTTATTAATTTTTACCAAATTTGAAACCTTATAAGCATCAAGGAGACAACACCTTCCATGTAGACCTAAGCTGTCTTTAAAGTACCATTTAAAAAGTAACCCAGTGCTTAAAAATATCCAGAAAACTGGATTCAAAGAGCTAAAAGCATGTTAAGATAACAATTGTACTTCAATTTCTACAGAGGAGTAGACCAAGCATCCTCTGCCTGGAGAAGTTAATGAAACAGCTTCTTTCAGTTCTAGGGCTTACACTGGGGTGCAGGTTCAAATGGTTTATCTTATTAATGTAGAAGTTAGAAGTAAGTGGTTGCTTCATGCTGTCTAGTTGATTAAGACAAGTTCCACATGGAAACCAAACCTGAAGTAAAGAAAAGGGTAGTTAGTTGTTAAATTATATTGCAAATACAAAGTCAGACTAACGCTACAGTATGGAAAACTAATTCTTCAAGTTCTGACAGTTACAGCAGGACATATAACTTCTCCCTTGTGAATTCTCCTTTAATTTACAGAACCTCTCTGAAGTAGATTCTCTCTTTTTTTTCCAACAAGAGGATTATTCATGTTATGACTACCCATGAATATTCAAAATTTGAGCTATTATTTGAAAGCATTTGGACAGATGCATTATATGTAATTCCCACTGCTTGATTGGAGAAAAACAGAGGAATTCTTTGTTCAAATATTTGCACTGACATATTTCCCATTTGTTTTTAAACAATATTTATATTTTTTACTTTAAATGTGGGGTTTTTCATGAACAGCAGTTTATGAAAAGTTGACTGCTCATATCTTTCAAAAAAACACAGTCAGTGATGATGTGATTGTAGCCAAACCATCTTAATTTGAAAACAAGATAGTTTTTTGCTATACCTTTAACCCAACTTTAAAGCAATGTATGTTTTATGAACAGAAGCTGCTCAGCAAAATGGTTGTGCTGGTATCTCAATCCTATTGCTTCTGAAGGCAACTTGTTGGAGTGCTTACTGGTAATGGCATGACTTATTATTAAATATTGAGGAAATTCTTACTGAAGAATTAACTTAACTGCGATCATGGTGTAGTTTGATACCTGGTTAGAAATAATAATACCTTCAAGGATAACTGAGTGTTGAACTTAGAGCTCAGATTTGAAAATCACACAAATACGGTTGATAAGTTTATAGTATCTTGTTTGTCTTTAAGCTTGTAATTCATAGAAACTTTTAGGTTGGAAAAGCCCTTTAAGATCATTGAGATCAACCATAAACTCAATGCTCCATGTCCTTAAACACCACATCTACACGTCATTTAAATACTTCCAGGGATGGCGAGTCCACCAGTTCCCTGGGCAGCCTGTTCCAGTGCTTGACAACCCTTCTGGTGAAGAAACTCACAACGTGCAGGAAGGTGGCTGATGCATGCCTACATGAAAGGTGTCTGTGTATGTGTGTCTAGTGCTGACTCTGCAGAGGTGAGCTATGTTTGGGGTTTTTTTTCTTTCTTTAATATTGAGGATTCACAGCAACTTGTTATTTCAGCAGCTGTTTTGGTGCTTCATTTTGGTTTTCCCAGCTATCAGGCTTCTCCTTGCAATATGTGTTTTACTACTGCTACCTTGGATTTCATACTGAGGAAGGGAAAAAAACAATGATAACAACCTATTTGCTGCTCTCCAGTTAGGGACAAGGCTGCAGTTTAATCTTGAATGAGCTGGTAAAGAGAAATGTGTGAAGAAAAAAGATGAACTGGTGCTGGAAATCACCAGTCATTTCATTAGGCACACTTGGATTCATTCCTTCCCTTAGCAGCCATTGCCTTCAGTTGGAGGGGATGTTCGTATGCTTTCTGCTATACCCCCAAAACCTCTTTGGGAGCTGATTTACCTCTGTGTTTCCTGACACTGGCAGACAAGAACTTACACGTCAGCACATTACGCTAATAACTGTTGCCTGTCTGTCTCCTGCATTTGGACCACTGAGTGCTGGGAAAATCAAGTCCCATTTTCCCTATTGGATCAGCAAATAATAAGACACCCAGTGTTGGGTCCAGTCCTGTTTAATATCTTCATTGACGATCTTGATGAGGGAATAACATCCACCCTCAGCAAGTATGCCGATGATACAAAGCTGGGAGGAGTGGCTGACACGCAGGAGCACTGCGCTGCCATCCAGAGAGACCTGGACAGGCTGGAGAGCTGGGCAGTGAGAAACCAGATGAAGTTCAACAAAAGCAAGTGTAAAGTCTTGCACCTGGGAAGGAACAACTGTTTGTATCAGTACAGGCTGGGGGATGACCTGCTGGAGAAGAACTCAGTGGAGAAGGACCTGGGGGTCCTGGTAGATGACAGGTTGGCCATGAGCCAGCAGTGTGCCTCGGTGGCCAAGAGAGCCAATGGGATCCTGGGATGCATCAGGAGGAGTGTAGCCAGCAGGTCAAAGCAGGTGATCCTCCCTCTCTACTCTGCCCTGGTCAGGCCCCACCTGGAGTATTGTGTCCAGTTCTGGGCTCCTTGGTATAAAAAGGACAGGGATCTCCTGGAAAGAGTCCAAAGAAGGGCTACGAAGATGATTAAGGGCCTAGAGCATCTCCCCTATGAGGAAAGGCTGAGTAAGCTGGGACTGTTCAGCCTTGAGAAGAGAAGACTAAGGGGGGACCTAATCAAAGTTTATAATTATCTGAAGCAGGGGATGCAGGGGGAATCAGCCAGCCCCTTTTCAGTGGTCTGTGGGGATAGGACAAGGGGCAATGGCTGCAAGTTGGAGCATAGGAAGTTCCGCACCAACATGCGGAAGAACTTTTTCACAGTGAGGGTGACTGAGCACTGGAATAGGCTGCCCAGGGAGGTGGTGGAGTCTCCTTCACTGGAGATATTCAAGACCCGCCTGGACGCCTATCTGAGCAATATGAGCTAGGGAGCCTGCTTTGGCAGGGGGGTTGGACCCGATGATCTCTCGAGGTCCCTTCCAACCCCTACAATTCTGTGATTCTGTGATTATGCAGACAGAATGACCTCAGAGTACCAGCAATTTAGACGAAGAGTTCACAGCATAGGGCAGTTTATAAAATGCATACATTTATAGGTACTGCGGGTTGATTGCTCTGGGTTGCCCTGAGGAACACACTCCTTGGTCCCTGGAGAGCAGAGTAGAGGGGATGAACAACTATTCTGGCTGGTGTTTGTCCAGTCCTCCTGTGCTCACCACACACAAGGGAGATTCAGATATGGCGCTCGTGGTCCTTTCTGCACTTAAGGGAAGCTGTCTCTACAGCATTCCCCTTGGCTGTCTTGCTACAACAGGTCTAGCAGTGGGCTGAGGCACCCCAAAATTGAACTGAACTATTGGAGCTGCAGAGGAAAAAAGACAGTATAATGATCACTGGTGAAATTCCAAGAGCTGAGATGATAGAAAAGGTGTTAAAAGCTGAAGGACACCCAGCACTGTCATGGTTAATTCAATTTGTTACAATTCAAGCCATTGATCTCAAGCAGCATGACATAAAATGATCCCATACCCAAGTCAGGACTGTTTTCTTCCTTAGCTGGGGTTTCTTAGGTGACCAAGTACATTGCTAAGGGGAAAGAAACCAGTCAGCTCCATCCAGTGTCAGTTCTAGTATAGCAAGTACATGTAATGGAATGGTTTGTTGGTTATTTTTTTTTTTGAGAGCAATGAAAACTGTATGAGATTGCAAAAGGTTTTACAGCAGGAGCAACCATTAGACTAAAACTACATTGTTCTCCTCTTTCATGCTTCCTTTCTGCTTTCAGACCACATTCCCTGTGAAGTCAAGCAAGAGGTTCTTCAATTTTGGCAACTGCCTCAATGAAAAAAATTAGCAGTATGGTTATGTATCTATGCAATAACATCAAACAGATTGTAAATCTTATAAATCAAACAATATTGCCAAACAGGAGGTTATGTATGTTAATGCAGTACATTTTCTATCCATATCCCTTAATCAAGCAGGAAAGTCAGTGTAGAATATATTTGATGTAATTCAGTAAAGTCAAAGGCTAGCATTTCCCAGGTCTAACTCCACTGGGTGTGTTCCAGTGCTGATTCACTCCATCCTATTTCCATTACAATGGGATTTTCAGCAATGTAAAGTTATGTTCTGAAAATGCTCAGTGACAAGGCCATAGACGGTATAAAATGATTTCAATTAATTTATACTAGTTACATGCCAGTGACATTGTGTATGAGTGGTAGAAAAGCAAAAAGTTTAATCCCTGTGAAATGTGTTGGTGATGTGTGTGCGTGTGTGTGTTTGGGTTTGGTTTGTATGAGAAGCATCTCTAGGGAGAACTGACTTTTTTTTTTTTTAAGGAAAATTTAAATGATTTGCAAAACATTGGGCCCTGCCTATCCTTTCCACTTCTTTTTTTTTTTTTGTAAGTAGAGGTTAGACCAAAATAGCCCCTCTCAGATTAGGAAATTCAGTATGTTTCTATTAAGTTTAGACATTTTGAGAGTACATAATTTTCCAGTTCCCAATACTTATGGAAGTCTTTTGGTGCCTAGAAATCTTCTTCCAACTGACATAATTCTGTTTCCTGAAGCATAGATTGACTCCTGTCCTCCCTGAAGTTAGAGTCAATTTATTGCCTTTGAGAAGATAAACATTTTGAATTAGGGAAAAGTCAGAAGCAAAGAAATGTGTGATCATGTAGAACATGTACTAGTTAAGAGCAAGCTGCCTTCTGACTTAAAAAAAAAAAAGAAAAAGAAAGGGATTTTTGGTAAAACAGACAAAGAAATACCTGCACAGAATTGGCTGCACCATTGTCTCAAATGATTTTTGTTATGTAAATCAATTCCCATGGAAGGCTATAAATGTTATGGTGTTCTAAATGAGCTGAGGAGGATGCTGACGTCCTCTAAATTAGGTGAGGATCAGTTTGTCCTCAGACAGCCTTCTCACTGAAGGAATTTATTTCCTATCATGACAGTATGTAATCTGCTACAGAAAATTAAAAACCAAACTTGAGGTCTTTTCCTATCCCTGAAACAGATACTGTGATCATTTACCTTGTCTCTGACATTCCAGTATAGTTACAATTCACTTCAAATACTAATTAGCATTTAAGTGCTAATAAACATTAGCAGTTCCATCAAAGTTATAAAATGAAAATTGAAAAATATCATAATGGAAAAAGGTTTTTATGAAGGAAGGGTGTTTTGCATCAAATGAAGAATATAACTTCCACCACATTTAGATTAAAGAAAAGCCATCATTTTCTATTCAGAAATACTGTTTTGGCCAGAGTCTAGTTGGGAAAATGCACACTGAAAAAAATTCTTAATGTGCTTATTATAATTTTACTTTCAACATCTGAAAACACTTTAAAAGCAAGATCCCAGTCCTGTTGGTTATTTTAGTCAGAGCTTAGATTTCTTCTCTGTTAAGTAAAGCATTTAAAGACTTGCTCATCCTCAAGAATTTCCTTAAATGCAGTTGTTATTAGGTAGAGCATAAACTCTTTGCTGAATAGGGATAGATTGCTGCAGCAGGCTCCAAATGAAGAATCAAGCTGATAAAGGGATGCTTTGGGTAAACTGTGCTGAATTTTAGAGAAGTTGAGATCCCCACACCAGGGGAGAACACTCTGGATCCATCTTAATCATGGGAGGTAAAATGATAATCTCTGTTTTTCTTATCTGTAAATTGTAATGCAGGCAGAGACAGCAATTTGCTCATGGCTTTTATGTGGTAAGTGGGATGTGATTTTCAGACCACAGCCAAAAGCTGGGCTTTTCAGTAATGATGTCTGTTCCATTCTCATAAGGGGAATATTTTCTTTGTGATTTGAGATTTCCATCTGATGTTAATGAGTGCTATGTATGGGCCTTGAGGAAAGAGCACAAGCCGAGATAGTCTGGTTCTGCAAAGTGGCTACTCCATAACAAAACTTCCTATATTTCTGAGTTAATGGGCCAAATGCCCTCCCACTGACTTCAGTGATGAACTTGGCCCATTATTCCTAAGTGTTACTGACTGCACATGTTCTTACTTGACTATTATATGGCTGAAATAGCCTGGTGAGCACGATTATATGGAGTATGTGCACAGAGGACCATGACAGAGACCAGTGTGGCTCATTATGACTGACTGAGGGTGAAAATGAAAAAGTCTTCCTGTGTAATGGGCTGTTCTAATTGAGATCTTGTTTCAGACGTATGTCAAAAAGGACAAATTCTTCCAACTGGCCTTCCAAGGCCATGTTCTGTTTTGGTTTTGGTCTTTAAAATTTAACTTCAGCTGAGATGTAGAATGAATAATTTTCTATAATCGTCTCATAATCCTGAGAAGGCAGGGAAATACTCTGCTAACGTGTTCCAGAAACATTTATAGCTTTCACATTTCCATAATATTAAACTGAAGAGCTGCAAAGGGAGACTGCTAAATCATAATGTTTTTCTGCAAGTCAGCGCTGAATTCTATGAGAAACTCAGACTTCGCAGTGGTTGACTGGGAAAATCATCATCTGTAACAAGACGGATAAAAAAAATTTCCATAAAATAATAGCATGCCCATTTTTCTTAGACTAACTCCAAGGAGTTGGATGGTATATTGAAGGTGTGTAGTACTGATTTTGTGCTCTGATATTTTGGCAAATTCAGGTTCATCTTACACTGGTGAATTTGTAGGTGCAAGATACTTTTGTTTTTTCTTTTTGACCCCTCAATAACTTTGCACTCTTCCAAATATTTTTATGGGCATTTTCTGGTAGAGTCTGATGGAGTCCAGGCCTCTGGAGACTACCCCTAATTCATTCTTATCAAGCATTTACAAAGTGGGGTATAAGAGAAACAGTCACTGACAGCCTGCCTTGTTATCTTCTACCAGACAGGATCCAAGGAAAAGACTATCTTTGAGGCACATCATCTGCTAAAATAGGTTGTGAGCTGTGATTTTAAAGGTTTTTTCCTTTTTTTTTTTTAAATTTCTTTTTATAAACTTTATGACCATCAGCAAGATTGTTAAAACCTCCTGGATTGTCCTGGAGGAGTACATACCCAGGGACTATCTTCGTATACCCAATATCCAAATGTATCCAGATGTCTGTCGGCATTGAAAAAGTTTTGTGAAAGTTAAGACCAAAGAGCTGTTATTTTCTAAAAATAAACTTAGGATAGTGCTAAATCACTCTTTAGGACTGTAAAATAAACATTAAGAGGTCACTTAATTTATATTTTGCCCTTCTGTGGATGTTCTCATACAGTTCCATTACCTCACTATATTACAGAACGAGAGCCATAGCTGTCCCCATCATAACCTTAGTTGTAGAATCATCTGTCCTTTCAGCTTCCTCTGAGTTTTTTACCCCTGGGTCGGTGTTTTGCAGATCATAGTTTATCTCAGTAAAATTTCTTTTTTTTATGTATATAAAGGTGGAGTACTTTATGAGTTTGGTTTTAATTTAAATTTTTGAAGACAAGACCAATAGAATCATTTTACTAAAATCCAGCAAAATTTTCAGGGACTTCACAGGAACCAGTATACAATGCAATGCATATCTGTGTGGAAATATAATACTGCCTGAATTGAGCTCCTGCTGAGCTGTGTTTCAGATAACAGCTCTGACTTGGAAATGTGTATAGTGGGAGAGAAAAGGGCTGTAAGGCCTGAGAAATCCAGCAGAAAATAATCCAGTCCCTATTTTGGAAATGTTACTTTTAACAAGTCCTATGAAAACTATGAATTCTTTCAGGCTTCTGTCTTCTCTTTTTTAAAATCCAGCTCTTTCTATAAACAGTGAATGGATTTAGGACCACTGGATTCAAAACTGCTGCTGTGAATTGTTATATTCAAAACCACCAGATCTCTGTGCCAGCTCCAAGGACTCATTCTCATAGAACACACATTGGAATTAACTGCAGCCAAAGGTATCCTAGAAAGAGCCTTGGGAGGGTGCCTCAGTAATACTGTGATCAGTTTTGTAAACATCCTTATTATTGCCTTATAGTACATGGACTTGTCCTTTGAAGTGAAAAAGATAAATATTCTACATAGAAAGCTAAACTAAACCATAAGGCCCATGGAGGAGTCCCTGACCTTCCTAGAAATCCACACTATGTCTGGTTGTGGCATCAAAATTTTCCTTGCTATGGCCAATGCCTTCAGCTTCTCTTAAACTTGGAGAATTATTTGTCCCATTTGCAGTCAGATGCTGGAGACTGTGATGTCTGGCTTTCCATTTCACAGCTCTGAAACCCAGCTGATATTACCAGAAGCAGGATGCTGTATGAAACCTGAATATCTGTACTTGAATTTTGCTTGTTCCAGGTGAAATTTGCTTGTAAATAATAAGTAATAAACAAAATAATTCATTCCACTTTGTTATTTCTACTGCTGAATCTGTAGAAATTGACAAAGTTGGCTTGGCATGTATTTCAGAAGATTTCTCATTTTAATCCATTTGGGATGGTGATAGGAGCCTAAGTGTCATGGAAAATAAAGTTATTAGCAGTTATTGTTTTGACTTCTTGAATTCCTAAATCTTTCAGCTCCTCGCTGTCTACAGTTCAGGTTTTGTTCTTCTACTGTGTTGCCTCTGGTGTTTTCCTGGAAACATGAATCGAGCCGGAATTGTGTAGCTATTGCACACACTCACGTAGGCTTCTGGTTCTCTTCTGACACCTCCACAATCTTTGCCAGTATTGAAATGACTGTTCACGTTATGCACAAGTTACTGCATCTGCAGAAAAAGCACAAACCGGCAGTGAAATAGTAATGCTTTGTTTTCAGTTGTGTCACACGTGGAGATTTATTTTGACACCGAGTGATTCTTCTCTTTCTTTATGTTACCTTGGGAAAAAAAAAAGTAATTACACCTTCAGTTGTCTAAAACTGTTGCTGGAGTCAAGAGCTGGAAGAGGTTGTCAAGGTGTCTCCAGGAGATGGTTAGTGACATTTGGAAACTGGCACATGTGGGAGCTGAATTTCAGAGAGTAGAGAGCTTTGTGAACAACTGCAACTTTGCTCTTCTACTTGCTTGAATAACTGTACTTTCTATGAAACTAAGTGAAGCAATGGTGAGGGAAATTAGATGTACTGACTACAAAAATAAGTGAAGGAGAAAGAGGACATACATGACTTTAATGTAGCTTATCTTTGACACGCTGATTTGTTATTTTTCACTGATGTAAAGGTTAAATCCATTAACTGGTGGTCTGCCAGTGAGGACAGAGAGCTGACAAGGCATGAAGGGCTCGGGCCAGCAAAACCACAAACTACTTGATCTTTGAATGCATGGCTTTCATTGTCAGCAGCAAAAATTACTTGACTTTCATATGTTCCCTCTACATGTGAGGAAATGAACATAAATTAATAGCTACAGTAATTTCCTCTGGGTAAATCTATCTAAACGATCTTAAATATGAGACTGCTGAAAGGCTAATGGCTTGAATATCTGACATGATGAACATCTACAGCTGTTTGTGAAGCCAAAGGGAGGCCTGGGTGCTTGCTGTCTTAGAAAATCAGGTCATAACACCAATGATGTCTATACATGTATGGAGAATCCCCTTGATTTCAACAAAATTTACATAAACTTGCAGCAGGATAACAGCCTGCTGAACCAGTATTATACCTGAGTTTCTAAAAATGACAAGGCTTGGAAAATACTGCCTTGTTTGCCTCACAAGAGGTGTTAGACTATGGGTGGAGTGCTTTTATCCCCAACTGTTGAACACAAGAGTCAAACAGACCCCAAGAGTAAATTCTGGGAACTGAACTGCCAGTTTGGGTTTTGCGATTCACATATATGAACTTCCCTTGCTAGAATTATCACCCAGTGATAAAACAAACTAAAGTGTTCATGTCAAAGTGATCGTGATTTTTCTGTGCCAAGAGGTATTTGTAAATCCATTACACAGGATGCCTGTGTTTATATTCCATATTTATTGTATTTTCTGTCTGCAAGGAAAATGTTTTCTTGTCAATATTATGTTATTGGATAGTCTTACCAAAATATGCATTTAAGAGAAATGTTTTCTTAAAGAGTTTAGTATTTACCTACATTATATTAATCCATTAGATCTCTGTGCTTGTGCATTGTAATGGTCCAGACCTGACTCAAAATATAGCTCTCATGTATTTTCTCAGCTTCTCATAGTTTATCTGTACCAATGATTCACTCAAGATATAGTCAGATAATCAAAGTGACCAAGCTAGCAAATTTTAGGAAACTGCTACCCAGTAATGGTTATGTGCACTCATCCAGTCTTTCAAAACAACAAATAAAATAATTACCCATAAAAATCCCAATTAGCTTATTTTAACAAATGGCTATTTAAATTTGAGTTCACCTGCCCCCTCAGCTGAGCTGTGTACCCATGTGCAAATTCCTCCATCATTGCAATGAGAAGTAAAACAGGTCCACTCGAACTGCTAACTCTTGTAATCGGCAGACAGTGCTCCTGCTCAGTGACTTGCTACCATCTGCCCTGCTTTGTGTAGTAGATTCAAAGGAAGGGCCAATTGCACCAAGCTAGCAAAGCAATGAAACACTGTGGGGGGAACTTAAGAAAAAATAATTATGGTTTCTCTCCTTTCTGTTTGCCCTGGGTGTCTCTAACGCAGCAGCCACCAGACATGTTTCTCATATATTTCATTTTAAAAAATTGATTTACAGTTTGCAAAAGGCTGAGAAGCAATAAAATCTAAGCTTACCTAACACCTGGTAGCATTAACTACAGTTCAGGAACTTCAGACTAATATAAGAAGGAACATAATTTGGAGTTAGCAAGAAGCAGGAAACATGAATTCTCCATCCACTGTGACTAATTCATGCCTTTGGGAAAGTTTAGTTATCACTATTTTTACCTTAACAGATCCACAAGGAAAATGAACTTTCACAGGAATGCATTGCAGGCATTTATTAACTTTGAACATTCTATGCAAATAAAAATAAGTAGTCAATTATTGGTAAAGATGATTAAATGGCAATTCTAAAGAAAATAATTTGCCCACTTTTCTTTATAAAATGTTGCTTAGTTCTCCTTGAGGTGCTGGTCAGTGAATGCTGAATAAGAGATAATAGTGCTTCACCTTGTTTGCACGTTGGAGATTGTAGACCTGCAGAATAAAAGACTACTTTACTAGAGAGTATTTCTTCCCCTTGTTGAGCAACCACCTCATTTAGCAGAGACAAGCTGGATGAAGTGCACTTTGACAGCAGAAAGCCTTCCTGGTTTTGATGAATTCTTTTTAACATCAAGCTTCAATAAGGTCTTATTTTTAAAGACACAGGGTCTATGTGGTCTGCGTAAAACTTTGAATAATTAAGCTCTGTAAAAATCTTACTGTGTAACTTTCAAGCAAGCACCGACCTTAGCAAACAGATATTTTGAGCTGTTAAATGTGGCATATTCCCGATCCCGAGGAGTGAGTTTTGAGACAGAAAACCACAACATGAAAAAATGTTAGTAAATATTCCTACTGGCATGAAAAGGAGAACATCTGCTGAAGTCACGAGTGGTTTGTTGCCTGAGTTAGCAGCAGGACAGCCTACAGCTGATTAGCTATGGCTTGATAAGAGAACAGGAGGGCAGTGGATAGAAATGGTTGTCATGTTGCTGGAAATCACTGAAAAGCATTATAAACGTGATAGTTCACTTTTTAATTCTTTGCTTATTATCTTTGGAAACCGCTGTAGTGTCTGCTTAACTTGCAGTATGTATGCAAATGGAAATACATGTGCATGAAATGTCCTGATTTTATCTTGTCTTCACTGAAGAACTTAAGTAAGCATTTGGCTGCTCCTACCCAGAAATGCACATCAGCACACACAAAACACTGAGAATGTCTTCCAAAATCAAGTTTAAACATAAATTTAAGCATTCCCACATATGCTGAAGCAACACAGAGATGAGCCAGTCTACAGAATTTGCATTCTTTTAAGCCTGTTGTGAGTCTGGTTTGAGAGCTGCGATGCAGTCTGAACTTTGGACTACATGCTCCAAACAGTTCTTGCTTGCTTTTTTCCTAAACTCACTTTGTTCACAGACATCTCTGATTTAAAATGGATCTGGCAATTTAAACACCTTTGAATCTCAAATATCCTACTGTTAAGGTTGGTGTAAGCGTGAGGTAATTATGGATGCCAACATAATTAACCTTGGATGTCTGTCATGTTAATTCTCATAGATAGACACGCTAACGTGTGGAAACTGGAACTACCTCTGTTTTTTGTTTCACTGTTTTTCTTGATTCCCTGCAGTCTAATCCAGAGGGGGAGTTTGGCCTGTGAGAGTTACTGTGATAAAATGACCTCTGACTTCTGGACAAAATGTTTTATGATGAGGGTGGCAAGGCACTGGCACAGGTTGCCTAGAGATGCCCCATCCCTGGAAACATTATTCCAGGTTGGGGGCTCTGAGCAACCTGATCTAGTTGAAGATGTCTCCGCTCATTGCAGGGGGGTTGACTATGTGACCTTTAAAGGTCCCATCCAAACTAAATCATTCTATGATTCTATGGCTTCAGTTGTTCACGTGACATCTGTATGAAAGAGTTCTCTCCTCTCTGAAAATGCATCAACTTTGGGCAATCCATAATGTCTCTACACAGGTATGTTTAGTAAAGACTCATACAGCAGTTTAAAGTGTTTGGTCACTGATAAAACAATATGCTCTAAGGTGATGCATGTTATCATCCCAAACAACACATCCCCTTGACACTGCCTGTCTGAACACTTCTCGGATGGGAAAGGAGAGGACCTTATGTTACTACGGGGTGACATGATGAGCATCACATTGGGTGGGCTGGGATGGTGACTCAAGCCACAACTGGAGTATCCTTTTGGCTTCACTGAAGTTGCATGGGGAGAGGATCTATCTGGATCTATCTCACTGGAAGACAGGAGCTTTCTTGGCCCGAAGCCATTTTCCCTCTCTGCCTTCAGGAATCTGGCCTTAACAGACCACGAAGATTCAATTGCCTGATATTCTACAAATGAGACTATCAAAGGTAATTTTATACTGGGTAGATAGCAAGAAGAAAGTGTTTTATCTCTGCCTTATGCAGTTTGGTGGGTGAATAACGGGAAGGCATTTTTGCTGTGATGCTGTAATTCATATTCTGTGTAAGATGCCACATTTTGGCATAGTTCTTGTGAGAGCTAAATGTTAAATTTCTCTGAGAGGAATACTTTACTTCTTAAAATTATACTTATTTTTATATATATGTATATATGTAACCAATGTAAACAGCATTTGAACAAAGTATTTGTGACTGACACACACCTGTGAATCTTAGTTCATCTGCACTTACAAAAAAAAAGAGTGGTAAATTCTGATTATTTCTGTGTATTGTATGGATGATGTCTCATTTTCAATTTTATTACTACCTAGATGCAATATAGAACAACAATACGTCTTACCTTAGCTGTACTACATTTGACAGTGAAAAATGGATCTGTTGTCCAAAAACTAAATAGGATTGGAAGGACAGGTGCAGAAGAAGACACCAATCCATCCAGTCCATTTCTTTTTTTCTATGCTAAGAACTGATGGCTCCACCTTGAAAAAAACCCCAAACAAAACAGTAGAAGTCCAGATATAGATTCTGATTACAGAAAGCACAGAGAGAGTTCATACCAAAGAAAAGCCCAACCCCCCAAAAACCAACCCCAAACAAACAAACAAAAAAGCCCCAAACTCCAGAGCCTGGAATTAGTTTCAAAAATAGATGGATGTATAAATTAGCAAATTTATAAAACAGCATCGTTGGTCACAAGAGTTGGGAACATTCATTGAAAGCAAGAGGTACTCTAAATTCCATTTTTTTCTTTGTTGTGTTCTGTTTTATTAGTGTCATGTACTTCAATTTGTTCAGACAGTAAACCTGGTTGATTACAGGCTTTCAGTGAACGAGGGCATGATGTGAAGCAGAGGCGCACAAGTACAATGTCTGCTCACCCCCAACAATAAAAATGAGGAGATTCTTTATTTTAAACTGACATTTGCAGCTGGAAGCAGCTGTTGTGATGTTGAGGGATGGCTGTATGGTGGTGATGCGCTCACTCTGACATGCGTTCGGGAGCGAGGATAGGTCCCAGGAGGAGGAGGTGGCAACCACCCATCCCTCGGCCACAGCCAGAGCTTTGGAGTGAACCACAGCCTTCCAGGGCTTCAGAGCAGATTAAGTGACACATCTTTGATATTTATCGGTAAAAATTCTTGGGCTGGTCTATGCACATCACAAAGCCAATTCTATTTCTGTTGCTTGCTGTCTCTGGTAAAGAAATTGCCAGTGGAGCAATAAAATCAACCAACGTGGTAACTGTGGAGGTACCAATGGAAGATGTGAACTGGAAGCTCATGGTTATGTATAATACTCATGACAGGCCAAGTACAGCATGGTTTTAAAAATAAATTATTGTGTAACTCTGTCATGATGCATGTAACCTGAGGAGGAAATGAATTAACCATTAAAACCAGAACACGCACATTACGAATCACAAATTTATCAGAAGAAAAAGAAAGACATTGCAGCTTTTGATACAGGAAAATTAGATAATATATTATTTAATTGTTTGTTATAAAAGAATATTTTTTTGCTTGTATGCTGATTTATAGAAGGATTATTTTCTTCAACGTGAACAAGGTAAGGAGGGGATTTTATACCTTTTCCAGATCTGTGTCTAACTGGAGCTTTTAATGACTTTCATTATTCTGTGAGGATGTAAGGAACTGCTGTTCTCGGTCACAGGAGGAAAAAAATAATCCTGCATTAATTTAACTTTATATTGGTTTAAGCTTAATAAACTGATAAACCATTTCTGAATAGAAGAGGGAAAACAGTTATTGAAGAAGGATGGAGGCAAAGTACCAAAATGGGAATAAAGATGTCACACACAAAAAGACCTTAGGAATTCCAATGTTCAGAGCATTGAACACAGCACAGAAAAGGATTAGGAATTCAGTGGTGAAGATCTTATAGTCAAGAACCATTCAAGAGAGCGAGGTGTTTGGGATCTTATCGGTAAGCAAACACATTCTTCAAAATGATTTAAGATTTAATTTAGCCATGAAAGTGTTCTATATGGGTTTTTGTAAATATGCAGAATAAATCCTAAATAAAATTCCTTGCTAATTTATACAACTGGATCTTTTTACAAAGTTTAAAAAATGCTAAGGAATCTGTAGGGTTCTTTTTTAAACACAATATAGCTTGGAGTCTGCCACATTATTGCTTTAGCCCTACCTTGATTTCTGCATTTCAACTACTTGCAGGGTCTGTTTGATAGCAGTTTTAAAAATTTTGGGATATGTCTAACAATAAAATCTAATGCTAAATGTGCATTCAAAATGACCAGAATGCACTGAAACCAGGTCAATAATCACAGACAATGACAAGTTAAAAAGTCCTTGTAACTTTCTTTGCTGCAAATAAGAAACATGGGTTTCATCCGACCTAACCCTTTCAGCCTCCAAAGTGATAGTTCTCCACTCTAATAAAATTAATAGTTAAACATACCCATGAAAGAAAGTTCCCCAGAGCTGCAAAGTTGTCTCATTTCTATGAAATACAGAGATTTCTTCTTGCTGTACTTACATTTGTATGCTTTTGGAAGGATAAAATGTTACAGACAAAATTTCCTAATATCGTGTCCCAACTTACCATGTTTTTTGGGCAACTGGTTATAGCTGGGAGTAGCTGCTTTGTCCCAGTTTATTAGCTCTTACTCACCTGAAGATCCTGGAGGTCATTGTGATTTTTTTTAAGGAAGAAACCTAAAGGTCTAGAAAATGAAAATGTATTTAATAAAGCTTTGGTAGGAGTTAACTCATCCAGGTACAGTTTTAAGAAATCACAGTTAAAAAATTGGGGGACTTACAAATTTGTTTGTGTTTTCCTGTTGTCTCTTGTCAGTATTTATAAAATACTTGAAGGGTGCCAAAGTACTCTTGCACCTTAGGCTTGACAAAGAAACATAGATGATTCCATTTGATCATACTTTGAGACATTTAATTTGAAATTTGATTGTTAGTTGAAATTTGATTAATTAATTAAATGCTAGTAAAAATATGGATGCAGAATTAGGCCCTTCATGCAAAACAGCTGTCAACTATTGCCACTGATGTAAGAAATTTTCGTTTGCACTTTTTGTGCTCTGGTCATTGGATTCAATATGGAGTTTTGAATTGCAGCATAAAAAGGAATTAAACACTTTTCACTGGTTTGGTGGAGGGTTTTTTTTTGTTTGTTTGTTTGTTTTGGGTTTTTTTTGCAGCTGTTGTTCACTGTTTGCAAGTTTTTAATTGTAAAAGATGCTGTAGATGGAGTTTTTCTTCTTAGCAATGCTGTCCTATTTTCCCATGATATCCCCCGGGGATCTAACATGAGTTTAAGTAAGTCCATTTTTTCTCGACTGACAGAACAAATGTTCAGATGCTTTAAAATTTAAAGAGCAAAATGTAGGGGTGGGTAAATCATCTTAGAAGAGGTAGGAAATTCTCATTCAAATCAAATAGCTTTCTTTTTGTTTGTTTGTTTGCTTGCTTGCTTCTGGGTTGTTTTTGTTTGCTTTTAATTTTCTTTAATGATGTTATATTATGAGAGCTAGGTACTCCAAAAACATCCTTCATTTATATCTAAGAGGAAAGACCTCCATGCATCACCAAGGACTTGCAAACAGGAGGGAGAACAAAGTGTGAACTTTGCCAGTGAATGCACCTATGTGCGTAAGACCCTTTACATGAAAATTATTGGTTTAATATTCATTAATATTTATGTGGTAGCATAGTTACTTGGTGTATTTTAAAGAATATTCTCCTTTTCAAGGATGTTTCTTGTTTACAAAGAGCCATTTGAGAGCTGTTGTAGTAAATAGTTTTGTAACTATACAAAGCAGATCATAAAGTCCAAAGGTTTGCAAAGACAATTTACATGTATTTTCTGTTGTATTTATTTTGAAATGGCTTATGTAGGAACAATATAGCAAGAGTTGCTGTTGAAAGTTCAGTGTGGCACTGTGCCTTAAGGTTTGACTCCTTCAAGTGGTCTAAAAATCTATATTCTTGCCTGGAGTAACTTAAATTTCACCCTGTGAGGCATTATTGATTTGAAATTGGTGTTGTTTGGGTTTGAGGGTAACAAGAGACAAAGATACGGCCTTTTAGAATGACAGTTTACTGAGCACTGGTCCCAACTTGGTTGCATCCATCAGACTCAAACTATGGTTCTTGTCTCCAAATCCCTTCAGTGTGGCTTGGCAGTGATCCTAGTTGGAAATGATTGTTTATCAAAGCAAGCTGCCGGAGATTCAGCTGGTGCCAGGACAAACTGTGGGGCGTTTGGGACTACCTGCCAAGCCGTACCTGTCCCCAGGATGCGGGTGTGTGATGTCTGGGAAGATGTGAACCTGGGAGTGTGTGAAATCACGCCTTGCCTGTGTGCTCCCCACTGCATCTGTGTCCATGTCCCCACCCAGCAGTTCCTCCAGGTCTAGGATTTGTGGTCCCCGCGCTCATGCATTGAGACCGAAACCTTCCCTCCCTCCAGGAAAGTGTCAGTAGAAGTTTCTGATTTCTCGCGGTGACACTCGTCCCTACTAGCTGCACAGTTAGAGCTGGGGTGGTTCTGCAACCCAGGTCGCCAGCCAGAACCTCTGAGCAGGCAGGCAGCCCTGCCCGCAAGGCAGGCAGAGCCTCGGTGCTCCGGGATGCACCGATCAGCGGACAGTGATGATGCCCATCGCCGCATCCCCTGCTCTGCGCTCTCGGGGTCAGAGGCGGAGAAGGGGGGAGGTGAAAAAGATAAAAGAAAAACCCAAGAAAATTAACAGGGTATGCAGGGACCGGCGCTGGCTGAGGTGGCCGAACTGCCAGACACCACTCCGGTTGGGCACTGACCTAACCCCGCCGAAAGCCCAAGTATCCCGGCGGCGCGCCCCTCGCCCTGTTGCTTCCGTGGGGCCGTAGCGGCAACCGGAGGGCGGGCAGGGGGCAGAGCCGTGGCTGCCTCTCTCTCCCTCGGCCGCGGCGCGGCACGACCCGCCCGCCGGCGCCAGCGGCCCCTCGGAGGGAGCAGCCGGTAAGCGGGCACCGACGGGAAGCTGGGCGGGGGATGGGGGAGGCCGGCCCGGGCAGTAAGGCGGGCGCTGCCCGTCTGAGCGTGGGGGGCGGCTCTCCAACACGCCCCCCCCCCCACCGCCCGGGAAACGCGGCCCCGCCGAGTCCGGGCGGCGGCGGTAGCGGAGCACTGCCCCCTCCGCCCCTTCCCAGCTTCCCTCCTCGTCCCGCACCAGGTAGGCACGGCCTGGGGAAGCCGCTGTGACTTGCCGGTCTCGACCCCCGGAGCGGGGGAGCATCGTCTTCCCGGCGGCGGTTCGAGGGATCGGCTCTGCCCCGTCTGGGGGTCGGTGGCTGCCCTTTTCCCCCTTGCCCGGACACAGGTGAAACGGGGGATCGGGGGCGGCTGCGGCTGCCCGCGGGCGGGTTCCCTTTCAGCCCTTTGACTTCGCCGGCGGAGTTTCCTTAGCCTGGCGGGCGGGCAGCGTAGTCCGATACCGGGGGACGGTAGCGGCCGGGAGGTGCCGCCGGGCTGGAAAGCGCCTTCCTCCGCTCGCTGCTGGCGGGCATGAGAGCAGTGAAGCGGCCGTGGGGGGTGGGGGTGAGGGGGCGTGTGGCTGCGAGGAGGTGGGAGAGGGGAGGGCGCGGTGCGGGCTGGCCGGGCCAGCTGCGGGCCGGTAACCGGCGGGGGAGGCTGGCAGGCAGTGTCCCGAGAAGCGCATCCCGAGATTTCGCACAGAGAAAAAGAGGGGCTGGAAGTAAACGAAGAAGTAGGGGATGCTGAATCCTCGCTGGAAACAGAGCGGGGTGTTTGAAGGATGAGGCAGAAACGGGTCTCGGGCTCGGAGGGTGAGAGGAGGGAAGCTCTTCCCGGGACCCGGGAGTAGGGAAGGCCGTGGGAAGTTCAGTCAGCGGCTGGTGGGCTTGGTCCAAGCACCCGTGTAAGAGCCTTGCTCTTCAAATGGGAGAGGTCACTAAACCTCTCCGCAAGTAACTGAACACACCGGTGAGTTTATTCTTCTCAAAGTTTTTGCATCCTTTCCAGTTTAGGTGTTCCTTCTCTTCTTTCCTGTGGTCTTGGCTCTGTTTAACGCCTCTCCGAATAACCTGCCTTGTTTAAGGGAGGAAAAGAGTCCTGAAAAACAAACGCTATCTTTGTTTCAAGCTATTTGTGGATCAAGGTTGTGACTTAACTGTGAAATAGCTCGGCTCTTCTTTGCTTATATTAAAACCACAATAACTAATTAAAATAATCAAAGTCTTGGGAGGTAACTAGGCTGAAATGCAATTCAGTAGTGTGAGACTTTAATGTAGGCTTTACAGTACCTCATCTCTCTTGTGAATATATCTATAATTAGTGGTAGGGCTTTTTGCAGTTTTGTGTTTTATTTGAAGAAGTACTTCAGGGTAGAGATTAAAACTGGTAATACTTTTAATCTTTCCCACTTTCTTCCTGAAGTCTGTAGCTATGTCTTTAGGTGTTTATGTTTGTTTATGGTAAGCTATGTTATTTTACTGGATCAGAACGTCATTTTAAAACTTGTTACGTGTTGGTGAGTGGATTAGATTTCCCATGGAGCTGTCTTGAATTAGATTTGTGATTGCTTAGTTACCTATGATTGTGAAGAATGAGAATCAATAAACAATGGCATCCTAGTGTCATGCCCCTTCTACAGTACCTTCATATCACCTAGCACAGCATGGGCCTTAATCTGCTTGTCACTGTAGAACAAATAATGGAGAATAGCACATAGCCCTCTTGCACCTGCGGGAGTATGTAGATGAAGCAGCAGTGGCTGTTGCCTGGTCTGCCTGGAGCATGGGCTTCAGGCTCGGTAAAACACCCCACCTCCCATCTGCAGTGGGAAACTGAGAGCTCTTCCACATCCACCAGCTTAGATTAAATAGCAGACAACAAGAAAATGGTTAAAGAATGGATCCACCCTTTCCAGCTCTCTGTTCAGTAGTTGCAGTGACAATTAGTGAACTGGAGCACCTGCTATTAAAGTTTGGATTCATTGCTGGATACCACTGAAAGAGTTTTCAGGCTTGGATATGGATGTGAGTGGAAGCTTTCAGGTCCTCTGCCTCTCAGATACAGCGAGTATTAGACACACCTATGTGCATTTCACAGCTCCAAGACACCGAAGCCCCAGCTGTCCTGGATATCATAGGACATTAACTTTGCCCTTATCTTCTATATTAAAAATCCAAAGACTCTAGTTGGGCCAAATATGCTAATCCCCCAGAAATCAAATGAGAGCACAAACCACAGAGTACAGGGAAGCAGAGATGTCATCAGTGCTCAGTTCCTTACAGTGAGCAGGTTAGGTGTATCCCAGTTAGGAGAAGCACTCCTGGTCTTGTAGGAGGAGGGAAAATGGCATCAAAAGACCCTTCCTGAGCATGAGTAACATTTTTTCACAGTCCCAAATTTGATGGCCTGTATAATCTTACATGTACTGGGTGTCAGGTCAGCACCACCCAGACATTTGCAGTAATTTTGTGCAGTACCTCCAAATCTCAGTGCAGTTTTGGTAGTTCATCTCTAGCTGCAGTTGGTCTGTTTAGAAGAGTTAAGTTGAAAATAGTAGCAACTGAATTTAGGTAGCCAGGTTTGAAGTCTGTCTGAATGCAGCATTATTCCTGTACACCTTTTCCAGGTGTTTTGCTGTAAACTTGAATTAAAAACCCATAAAGATACAGCTGAGACTCAAAGCCATCTGACAAGTTCTTTGCATTGAGTCTGACTAGCTCTTTTGATAGCCCCTGTCTTATTGCACAGTGCACCTGCTTTCTCCTGCTGCTAGATCCAGAAAAAATAATTTTTAATTTTTTCAGGTTGATTTTCCTCTGCCTATCTCCCAGCTTTTCTCTCTGCCTCACACTTGTGCTTCTCTGTCTCTCAGCTGAGGTTATTCATGCGTTCTGTATTCCTTTAGCTTACAGTTTTCTCAGATGTTGTGACTCCTGGGTTACTTCTTAGATCCGTTCACATGTAGCCCTGGCTCTTTCTCACTGTGGGCTGGTGGCCTCAGCACTTTGTGAGTAGTTTGTGTCTTGGAAATATCACTTCTCCCCCTTGCACTGTATTCTTGGAATGGGTGGACCTGTGGCTTTAGATCTTTAGGATGTGCCTCAGGTAAGAAATCTGTAGGGTATCTGGGATGTGAGGAGGGTGGAGGGCCTGGAGGTGTGGTTTTCTTTCTCCAGATCAGCCAAGAGCAGTTCAAAGAAGAGAAAGTGAATTATGCAAGAGACTCCAAAGGCTCGATCAAATGTCTTCCTTAAGTTTCACTGGCAGACTTCAATTTCACTGCTTCTGAGGTCAGACTATTGCGTTGGGAAGTTTGATGAGCATTTGCTGTGTAACAGAACTGTGAGTTTCTACAGAAGCCCCTCAGAGTCTCAGTGTGACGTAGGTCTTCCCATCAAATTAGTTTTCCATTAATTAAAAAAGTATGCACCCTAGATAGTGTGAACTCTTTGATAAGGATAGTAGAGACAAGTTGTTTATCTTCAGCCTTTTAATACTTTTTTTTTTTGACCTCTGCTTATTTCTTCTGTGTTAGTTATTCATGTCCCCTGCGTATCTGAAACATCCTTGCTGAAACCTACAGGAGGATCATTGCTCTATTTTCTAACTTCTCAATCTTGTTCTAATCAAAAATGTAAATATGTGCATAATGATTTGCATACCATTAACTTCAGAAAAAATGCTGTCATGCAAAAATCAATGTTTTTTTGAATCTAATTTTCCTGTCTGCCTGCCTGAGAAGTAGCACCTGGAATTCACAAACCAAGAATTCTGAAAATATAAACTACTTTCAGCAGTGCTGTTTACTTTCTGCATTTTTCAGTTCAGCCAGGGAAGAAAATGTGAAATCATTTGAAAATGTGATGATGGTGATTTTTTTTTTAACTGTTTTCTCTCTTCAGTCTTATTACTTAAATAAAAAGTTTCATTGCTTATGTATTTAAAAATGAACAACTTCAGCATGGTATATACTTACGCTCAACTTGCCAGCACTGATATTGTTGTGATCATTCATGAACTCAGCTTCTAACATGCTCCAGAAATTTCAGGGACTCACAGAAATTTGAGGAGTACAGGGGAAACCAGGAGAAAATAATGTCTCTGGATCTGTCCCTAGCACAGAGCTTTGTGTGTGAACTGAAAGATCAGGCTGTGCGTCTCTGTATGGAGCAGTCAGTAGACAAGGAGGCGACACAGGCGCTTTGCCAGCAGTTTACACAAGTGTTTTTGCTTGATGTCAGAGATGCTGAGAATAAAAATTCCTGGGTCCTCACTTGGTTGTGGACATGATTGTCACTGACATCTCAGAGATGCTGAGTATGTGTATTTGACACAGTCATGCTAGCTTTAAGAATAAACGGATGAGATTTAATGAAATGTTAAAAACCTGGGGTCTGAAATGAGCCCTTGATATGCATCGTTTGCCCAGAATTTAGGTCTTGTTTTAATAGGCTGCCTTCAAGCCAGTGAGTCTGTAAACGAGCACAGGGTTACTTTGGATCAGATGCCACAGCATATAAGGACTATCTCTATCTGGAAGCACTTGCAGTCTTTGGAAACAGGATTACAGGCAGTGCTGCAAGTGCTGTATGCTGCGGGAGTGCGTTGCGCTGTTGGCTAGAAATGCACATTCTTGGACCCCTTAGGAGCAAACAGAAAGTGCCACTGTTATCAGTGGTTCCATATAGTAGCTTTAACATGTCTGTCCTTTCAGGAAGGTGGGGAAAACAGCATGCAGTGTTTCCGTTGATACAAATAAAGACCTCCTTCTAAATGGTGAGATAAAACACAAGGCAAACTGTGGATCAGATTGAATTTGAAAACATACTTGAAAAAGCATTTTGATTTCCTTGGCTACAATGTATTTTGCATTGTCTGAGATAAGGTAGCTGTATTTCATGTTCAACATTGTTTCTAATATATTTCCATATTAGAAGTAAACAGTTTATGAGCTCTCACTTAAAGGAAGCCAAACAAACCCTTTTTTTGGAAGCTAAGTTTTTAGACACCGTAGCCTAGCTGGTTTATTTTAGCTGGGAAGAAGCATGGGAAAGCAGTGCACCCGTGTTCACTCTGCCTTTATTCTTTTTGTGTGTAGGGGTCTGCTGTAGCATATGGGGAATGTGCATTGTGCTCAGCAGTGTGAGTGTGCTCTGAGGATCTTGATAGCTATGCATGGTTGAGCAATAGGATGCTTAATGAGGGGATGCTGAACAATGCAATAAGTGTTGTGCCAACACCTTCTTGGAGGCACCAGAGACCATGCCTTTACAATTAAATAAAATAGGCCAGTGGCTGTTCTCCATCCCTGAGGCCAAATGGCACGGCACCGCTCCCTCCCACACACCTGAGCTTGCAGTGACCAGACTGTCTGTAGGGAATAGAGCCTGGGGTCTCTGAGCTCACTGTGCCTTTGCGTTCCCTCTCTGGGATCCCGGGGTGAGTGGGCAAAAAACATGCCAGGGAGAGTGCAGGCAGTTAGGCAGCATAAACAATCTGTGGTCTATTTTGTTTACTAGGAAAGCTGTAGCTGTAATGTTCAGGACCTATAGCAACGTTATTTGGAAATTGTTATTGTGCTTTCATATAGAAAAGGTGGTTGTGTACAATTGATTTAAACCATTTCATTCCCATGTCTCTTATTTAGGTTTTGGTAGCATTGTTACACTTAGCCAGCTCATGTATAGACCAGTTCATCATTGCAATTTTAGATTCATAGTGCATGTGTGGTTTTTGTTTAATTAAACTTTACTGACAAAATGTTAGCAGAGCGAGCACTTGACAAAATCTGAGAATTGTAATGAGGATGCAGTCGTTATGGAAATACAGTTCTGGGACTAGCACCCTTTCAATTACAAACACAGGATATTTACTCTGTCTGAGTACATTTTGAAAGCAAGCCTCAGAAAAACAGTTAAACGGTATTTTTATGTTCAGCATTGAGACTGTGAAGCTATGAAACTGCAGTTTATGCTTAAAACTTAAAGTTTAATCACCAGGATATAACAGAGAATATGTGCAACAGTCTTCAATCTGATTATCAAAATAGTTCTTCAATTTGTGTTAACACTGCAACATAAATGTTTTAAATCATCCAACCATTCTACCATCATGGCTTTTACCTGGGGATGTGAGAAGAGGCCATGTATCTTGAATAGTCTGCAGATCATCCTTTCACGTTGTTAAGTCTCAGGTAGGGAGACCTGTTTCTAGGTCACTTGTAATAGCTGACTGGGTCACTGGTGGGTTGTACCAGCTAGAATACTGAGGGGGGAAAAAGGTAGGTGAGAAAAAAGCACAAAGATGACAGATTAAAGTAGGAGAGAAGTAGAGGTGAAGAGGAACAATGGAGAGTAAAGCTTATCACAGTTAAGATGTTCTATTATGTTAATCATAACCAGGGAGAAAGTGTTTGCTGATCTTAACGTGGGATGTGTAGGTAAAAGTAACCAGTGGAAAAGGCAATGAGAAGTTAGAAAAAGTCCTTAGCATGACACATATTTAATCCTGATGGTAAACGGTTCTCTGTTGCTGGTGAAAACTAACATCTCTGTTGCTCACACTGTAAGAAATGTAAAATTCTTTCCCAAGTTTAGCTTTACTTCTTACACCCCCTTTGGCTTTCAGCCTTTCTGATTGAACCCGTGTTCAGTTTCTTCATTAAGATGTAAAAGTTACAGTTAGTCAAGTTTCTAGCTGAAAGTTCGTGACTCAAGTGCGAAAGACTCAAAGTTACTTGCTCCTTCCTGGGAAACATTTCAAGTGTCACCTCTCAGATTTTTTTTTTTTTTAAATTATTTAGTAGGAAATCTGGACCAGTTGTCTGACAATGCGTTATACACTGGCTCCAATCTAATTTTTAACCAGAGTGTAGGCTATAATTAAACTCAGCATATCATTAAGGAATTTGAGATAAGACTTTTCTGAGTACAAAAAGACGCTTTTGTAATGAGAAAAGCCTATGCTCAGATCCCATCAACCTATTTTGAAAGGAAGGCTGATTGCAGAAACTGTCATGTGCAGTCAGCTCTTAGTGTATTATGTTGATGTACATCGTACATATATTTTGAAAGCAGCTTTTCCAGTGAAAGAGTGATGTGAATAGGGTGTGTCACTGGAAGTAGTGTTGCATTTCAGTTAACGGGCACATTTGGGTTAATATTGTTGTGTATTACTGTTTTCCCATTTCCCCACTATTTTCAAATGTTTTACTGACCACTGCAACATATGGAGATTTCTTTCAATTAATCAGAAAGAGTTCCTCCAGCATATAATGTTGTTGATGAAGTTATGAAACTGGAGGGATTTCCACTCGAGACATGCTCCACTGCCATGCTACAGATGGGGAGGAGGAACTGGGTGCCTGCCACTACCACTTCCCTCCTCTCTGGAGTGGGGCTTTCATAAGACCCGATCTGGTGAAAAATGGAGTTTAATAAACCTTGTGCCACCTGCAAGCCTTGGGGTTACTCGCAGGACACATCCTTACAGCTATGACATTACCAGTAAGAGTAAATTTTAAACTGGTAGGTAACTGACCTGCAGAAATCTTCCCCTAGCTCTTTTAGACCAGCTGCTTTTCAATTTGGTTCCTCTTACAGCATGCCATCACTGTAGCAAGCTCAGTAATTTGGCCCATTAATTTAGTCTGTCCTGTATACATATGTGTAGCCATTATTTCGGAAAATAGATTTTTAAGTACAATATAAATGATTGTAGCTATACAAAACATTATGTCTCTCTTAAATGTTATCTATCCAATTAGACAATATTCTCATAGGACAGGATTCTGGTGTAGTATACTGTCATTAGTTTTGCTATTATACATTAATAAGACTGCAGAATGATCCTACCATCAGTGCAGTAGACTGTACAATTTTTGTCTTCTCCAACAAATACTGAGATATGATTTTCTGAAGCATATTATAGCCTGAAGAACATAAGCAAAAAGATCATATCCTTTCCTACTACTGATAGTTGCATATCCTTTGTTACCTGTTGTGTCTTCCTAGGAATAATAAAAAGTTTTCCTTGGAATAATAAAAAGAAATGCGACTGCTGACTGATTATTTTAACGTTATTCTTGGTTGTTTAATGTATTATCCAGTAAGAATGTCATGTATTAACTCCCAGAAGCTGCAAATGCTATGAGAGCAACATAAGTTATGTGTACCCAAAGACGTAGTTTAGCTTAGTCATTGGCCCTCTGCTATCACATACTGATACACTGTTGGGATTAGACCTGAAAAGGTTGTAAAGTTTAAAATGAAATGACAGTGTTTTTTGGTAGACAAGGCTGGTCTACTTGGCTGCTGCGGGCAATTGTAGTTGATAAGCATGGAATTCATACTGGGTTTGGCAAGATGTGTCCTCTGTGGGCTCCTGAGAGGAGGGTCTCGATGAGTGCTCAGGCAAAGAGACACCCTTTTGTTTTCCCACTGCCTGCTATTGTAAGGAAGCAGGGCCAGAACCAAGGCTCGCCACCCTGCTTGCCATTGTCTTCTCTCTAAAATGGGCTTGAAACCTGCTTGGGAAGTCAGTGGCCCACAGAAATGTAACGCTTCTCCTGTTTCTCACTTTCAGCCTTGATACATCTGATTTGATCCATCCACTCCCCATTGGAAAGCCAGAGCCCAGCAGGAGGGAGAAGCGGTCTGCAGACTTGCCTTTGTGGTGTCAGCTGCTGTATGACTGACTGCTCTCAGATATGAGGTAAGGTCATATGGAGGAACAGGCTCTCAGTTTTCTTTCCCTCTGCTGTAAGCCTGAGATCTCCCCAGTGCTGTCCTCTGTGTAGTTACAATGGTGTGAGAGATGACAGCTGGTGGCAGAGGCAGCCATCCCTCTCCTTCAGCAGTCTGACCTTCGTCTTGAGGTTTCCTGTGACTACCACTGCTGCCGATAGTTGTTGTGTAGCATCTTTACAGTTTGTTCTCTGATATATGCCAGTTTACCAGCCTGTAGTGGAGGTGTTATCTATACTTTGCAAGCACCATAAGCACCACTTGCAAAACTGAACTGAACCTACCATTTTCCTGTCTGGTTAAAAAGCGTTACAGAGTATTTTTTAAATGCTCCTGCTGTGTGAACCAGAAGTGTGCACCTTGCCATCAGCATACTGTTTATCTGATAGCAAAGATTACCTCCAAACAAATATTTGAAAATGTTCTCATGAAAGAACTCAGCTTGTGTTGCAAATTCTGCTTTTTGCTCCAGCCTTTGCACTTTTGCAGTCAGGTTTGCAAAGTTATGTTTTTGTATCATTTTGAATGCCACTTAGTTTGTCAGTCATCTGTAAAATAAATGGGCAGAATAAAGCAATGTGAAATTTTTAGTCTTCAAAACCTGTGGAAAATGTTTGAGGAACAAAATTGTTTATTTTATGTACTTCAAGATCCTCAGCTGGTGTCAGCAGCTCTGCTGAAGTCAGCTATTTATACCACCTCAGAGCCGACTTCAGAGTTGCAAGAGTTAATGCAAAGAGCAGGGACTTTGAAGCAGCCTTTAAAAGCCACATGGAAGAAAATATGCCAAGGCCCATAAAAGATCCATACTGGAAAAAATAGTCCAAGGTAGTATTTTGCTTTTTGCTTTCTCCTTTCTCTTGTTCCCTTCCTGTGAGATCCCAATAACACCGTATTGTTCTTTTTTTTCCCTCCTGAGGAGACTGATACTTCCTGCTCAGCTGTGCGATGGCTGTGCAGTGGCTTATATCCCACAGAGTTGGCTCACAGTGTGCCACTGTTTCTTTGGTTTCCAGTGGATTATATTTCCAATCCCAAATGTCTGTATACAACAGCGTTCTTTTATCTGATGGCTTTTCCACCTTCCCTTCTATTGAGGACATGATCTTAATTTTTAATGAATTCCTGAAATAAAAATCTTCTGTATGTTTTTAAGGCAGAAAAGATAAAGAGTAGCCTTTTTTAAAGTTCAACTGAAAACGTAAACATTTCTTTGAAATTTGCTTTCTGGTGGTTAACTTTGAGGATTGCTCTGAAACTTTACTCGAATGACAAAGAAGGTGTAAAAACTCCCTGAAATTAAACTCACCAAACTACTTTTTGCTTCCCTTTTTGCAAAGCTCCCTTACTTGCTCATCCAGATAGGACAAAAATACAATGCCAGCTACACTGAATGCAGCAGATAAGCAATGTTCCTGGCTCTGGGTAATACACTTTCAGCAGAAAATGCACACTGACTTTTCTGTACAGTTCCTTCATGCTTACTATTTCTATTCAGAGTGACAGAATATTGTGCAGTACAAAATGGCATGTGTAGTAATATATTCATTATAGTCGTATTTGTTGATACTTAGGATTCTATCATTTTTAACCTAAACTGAAAATAGTTTCCTACTGAGGTATTCGGATATCAACTTTCCCATACCAGTCTTCTAGAAGTGTAAAATGGTCCCATAAAGTGTAGTCTAATAATGTCCTTTTGTAATTTATACTGCAGCATGTCAGTGTAATTGTTGACCCAAGTCTTGCTCCACAATGCTGTTGCAGTAGTTGTTCTTTTTTTTTTTGCTTCTTAGTGTTTGGCTACAACTGAATTGTTTATTAAATTACTGTTCAGTATTTCAGCTTCTCTCCAGTTCTGTCAACTCTCATTTTGAAAACTACTTTTTAATCTCTCTGTTTTTTTCTTGGTTTTGTTTTAAATTGCTTTTAATAGACAGTAGCTCTAGCTTTTCTGTTTAGAAATGTTGGGGTTTTTTTCTTTCATTTTTTGGTAAACTGTTTATTTTATTGTAGTCTCTCAGTAACTATACATACAATATTTTGAAAACTTTGTAGAGTGGAAAGCATTAGCTATACAAACTTTTAAATGTGTCATTTCTGAAAGGCATCTATTCAACTGATGACAAGACTGAACAAGATTACTGGCTTTCTATATTTATGTGCCAGTTGGTTAAGAGATAAGGACTTCAGATTTTCCTGTGAATAGTACATCTTTCCTTGAGTAACAAAGAAATGATGTGATTTGTAAAATCAGATTCACAGTTGCAAAACATCAAGAAAATAAAGCTCAATATTGAAAATTAACAAAAATTAATTTAATTCTTGGTTTAGACTTGCTTTCCACTAGTTTGTGGAATCTCATCCATGGAAGACCTTGGGTCCCCTTGTGCACTTTGGCCGATAGGCAAGTTCCTGATTTCCAAAAGATTTTACAGTTTAGTGTGGTCTCTGTGCTTCACCCACAGATTAATTTTACCAGATTCTCACAGATTGTATACAAATGTGGCATTGATATCTGCAAACATATACAAACAATGTTTGTGCCTCAGTAGCACCTGGAGGTGTTAAACTTGTGGCATTTCATCCTGCTATGCAATGTAGAGAACATTGTTTTTTCCTGGAAAGCTGTCTGTTTTAAAAGGAATGTAAAAATACCCCAGAAGTATTGCTGGAGAAGGTAATTGGTATATACAATCCTGCTGCAATAAATATGGGCATAATTTTGTCAGTTCAAACCATGCTAATGTTCTTTCCAAATGAATTAATAAAGTGCTATGAAATACCTGAATGCTGTCATGCATTTAGCAAGAAAATAATGTAAGTTTATTAGTGAGTTTATTAGGTAACCATAAATATTGGCTGCAATTGGTTGCAGGAAGAAAAAAATATACATTTCTGCTGCATGGCTACTTTGTACACTTGGTATTTCTGCCATGTGAAGTCTGAGAGGTTGGTACCGCGAGTGGCACACCTTGTACTCTACTTGTGTGTAAGGGGTATTTGGTTAATGTTTATTTTTGTTTCAGGCTTCTTAAGGAGCTTGTAAAGTCTCTGTCATCTACACTTGTAAGAACAAGTAAGAGATAACCTGTTGGCATATACCTAGGTCTATTTTGTCATGCTTAGGGGCAGAGAACGTGCTAAACACCTTCTTGATGTCCACTTGGCCCTAACTTGTCTGGTATTCAGTCTGCCTGAAGTGGTCAGCTAACAGCTTGGCGGAAAACAGCTTATGAAGCTGAGAAGGTGTAATTGAATTTATTTTTCTTGAAGAAATTTATTCACTGAATGTTATACACTAGTTTTTTCTACTGATGATAATCAGTTAATTGTTTCTCCAAAATGTCTTCATTAATTCACCTGTGGGTGAGAAAGACCAAATCACTGGTTCATTAGCAATTTGCTAAAAGAATGTGTAGCATTGGTGTCCCTTCCAGAGTCAGGATGTACCCAGTTTGGATTTGCTGCAAATCCAGGGAGAACTGGTGGGCTGGAAAAGGGCAGGGATGTAAATTCCTGCTCTAGTTTCTGGATGCCAATCATTTAATTAATGGACTGGCTAATAAAGGGGGACACACCTTTAAGTTAGGCTTTCTTAAGAAGGACAGAGTGGCAAATTCCGATCAGCCCTGCTGAATTACAATGCTTTCAGGAGATTCTCTAAACCAGTTAAGAAATACTTTAGGTGTATCGATCAGTGGTTTAGTTGGATGAATGTCAGCAGGACATCTGCATTCCCTTGCTGGAGCTGCTCAGAGGTGGATGGAGAGACTGTTGGTATTGTCACTTCTGGCAGTATATAAAACTCTGACATTACATTTCCGTGCACTTTTCTTCCATTGTAAAGGTTGTCATGATTTCTCAGGTCATGATGGAATGTGTTGCCCTGAGGACTGTTCAGGGAGGTCTCCTTAATGATGTCTTTAAGGTGACCTGTTCTTTGTAAAATGTTTAAGTTTCGCTAAAGAGAAAAGTGTGGTGGCCTGAGAACAGTTTATTTCAATTTCTTGAAAAGGTTGAAAGAAATGTGTTTTAAAAGTGAAAACGAAATTGTGTGTAAGCAGATGACAGTTATATGCATTAGGAATGTGTTTTGGGTTTTGTTTTATTTTTGTTTTGTTTTAACTATTGTATCCCAAGGCACAGTAAGGGCAGCAATCCCCAAATTAGGCCTTAGTAAGGTACAAGGCTTTTGTGTGGTATGTACAAAGTAAAGATTAGAGAAACATGCAGAAGAGTTGCTGCTGACTCTTTGTTCTATCAAAGTGTTATTTTGGTTCTACTGGCATACTCCTGAAAAGAAGCTGCAGACAGAGTTAGGTTGGTTCAATAGGATTTTAGAAATTGTATTATGGCCAAAAAAAAAAAAAGTTAGGTTTTAATTTGTTTTATCCGGAGCATTCACATCCACTTATCCCTTGCCAGGAAAAAGACCTTCAACTGCTCTCTGTTTTATTTCTTATTTACTGGATTGTATTCCAGAGTTGCTGTAGAGATTACTGTTGTAAATGCCATTGCTGGCCATGCAATAAGGGAAGTGTAACCTATGAAAGTCTTTGGTAAAAGTTTCCTTTCTTTCTCAATAGAAATTTAACAGACAGTTAAAAGCAGAGGCTGTAAAAACCTTTAGGCCAGGCAAGTATGGGACAGAAAAACATGGGCACGTATTGTTCAGGGCTGGGCATGAGTGGAAGGAGCAAGACTGGTCCCCTTGCAGAACAGGCCTAGAGCTAGAGGACCCAAAGAGCAATAAAGTTTAAAGTAAAAAAAATTACCATTCTTTGAACTTTCTGGGCTTATCCTGACCTAGGCTGTTCAAGGAGAAAAAAGTAGTGTGCTTTAGGCCTGTTTATAGGGGTTGTCATGAACATTGTCCTTTAATAAGCAACAATTCAAATATGTTGTAACTGTATCCTTTATTTTAATACAGAACAGAGGTGATCAGTGTTGTTGTAGAGACCTCTTGGTAAAGGGGATTAGGTTATATAGGTTTGAGATAAGGGAAATAATATACTTGAGGTTTGGGACCTTGAAAGTCTCATCTGAATCATTGAATGACATCATTCATGTATAACTGTGGTCCTTCAGGAAAAGGCCTCCCTCCCGGGGATGTCAATAACATTGTTTAAAGCAGACAATATGAGGAAAAGTTGGGTTCTTTCTTTAAATGTCTGTATTGGATGAGCATCTATATGAAGCTTAGGGAAAGAATAGGGCAAATACACGGCAGTATGTTCCATTCTGGACTCCGAGTGTTTGTGTTTTGGGGGGTTTATTTAAAGCTCAGTCATGTGGACTGTGTGAAGGACAGTTACTTGGTGAACTCAAGTTGGTATGTGATTTGTTTTTTCAGAGTCTGATGCCTGCGTGTCAGCTATGCCATGGAGGGATGGACTGCATACCAATACCTGCTGTTTTATGATATACAAGTTCTAATTTTAAATGATGCTGGTTTTAATTTTCAGAGATCTGTATTGTACTAGGCATGGACAAGAAGGTCCTGAGAAGACTGAGGGCATCATTTTTCTGCTCTGTAAGCACTAAGTGTGACATTAACTATTTAATACTATATATCTCTGCATCTTGTGAAGGATATAGTGGAATTGCATGAGATACAAAGGAAGAATAAAGAAGCTGTGAATTCAGCTTGGAGAGGAAACGTTTGAGAAAGAACTGAGGTTTTCAGCATCATGAAGGTGGTGGATTAAGTGTATGTGGAACTGTTGTTCACTGAGTTGTGCAACACGAGAGCTGAAAATTGAAATTTCTAGTTGAAATTGCTAGATTGGTTGAAAACAGAAAATGTATGTATTTGTACAGTGAGTATTGTACTGTATGGGCTTTGTAGCATTTGACTACCAAGAGGAAGCTCTAGTAAGCATGAAAGCCTTGTTGGAACAATACAAAAAAGATTTCCACTAATGCTGTCCAAGTGGGATTGGGTTAAACTCAGACCACTACAGCTGAATACTGTTGAACTGTGGAATGTATCGATCTCACTCCTACAGTTCTCTGCTTGGTATGGCAAGGAAACCTGGTCAATGCTGCCATCGAAGCATTGCCAGCATGATGGTTTTTGGAAAACACTTAGGAACTGCACTTGATTTGGAGAGAAGAGAATATGATATGTTTCACGTGACACTGTGAAACAATGTTTTGATGGATAGCAGGTTTTCAAACCATCTAGGAGCTTCTAATATAAACCGTAGTGCCTTATGGGGAAACTCAGTAACCTCTTAATTGAAAATGTTACATTTCAGGTGGGACTTTTACTGATGATGTTGTGGTTTAAGCTATTCAAAATATTGTTTGCAAATAGAATGATAGATAATGAGCATAAATATCCAATCTGCTAATTATGATGCTAATAGGTCATTAACAACTGATTCTGTTAGCACTTAGTGATTATATTTAATTCGGGCTGCTTACTATTGTGTTTGCATTTATTGATACTAATGAGGCATGCAAGATACTCATGTGATTTGTCCTCTGAAGATTTATCTGAAAAACACTGCCATAAACATAGCCCTTATTGTTTTCCCCTCAATACAGTTTATTCACTTTTCTGTTTCCTGCTAATAATCAAGTAATTGTAATTTCCATGCCTGCAATTTCCATGTAAGTGCCCTGCAAAATTTATGGTCAGAGAATGTTCTCTGTTCTCCTTTTCAGTGCCATATTAATTTCTTCTAATTTATCTGTGATTGGTTGTGTCATAATGTTCATAATACCAATAAGAAAGTGTAATGGTACGATATTGGAGTTGAGCTGCCATGCAGATAGCATCCACTCACATCACACGGTTGGCAAGGAAGGCAAAGTGGAGGTGGGAGGCAGATAGAGACAGAAAAGACTTGCAGTGCAAGGTATGGTCAAATGAGCATGCCAGGTGGGCTTATTAATATGGTACCCAAACAGTTTATGACTAGAAAACACTGGATAGATTGGATTCAAGGTCTTGCCATAATGCTCATGGTATGTCTCCCAGCTGGAGCTATGGTACATAACTTCAGAGCCTTTTGATGGGTTTTGCTTCAGGAACATGTTCAGTTGTGCTCTGAACATAAACTGAGCTTCAGTGACTGCTGGCATCCTGTGGCAGTGAGTTCCCCAGCTTCATGGTGTGTTTTGAGCTTGTGAGATTCACTTGCTGTTTCTTACTCCTGTTTTTTAGGGAGGGGAGTAAGTTCTCTGCTTGCTTTCTCCATAATGGTATATACCTCTTGCTAAACGTTCCATGGGCTTAAAGGGTTGTAATAATTTTTTTTTTCACTTGTGTGCATGCTAGCTGTTTTATATATTTATTTTCTTGGCCAACTTTCTGTACCTTTTCTAGGTCAACACTAGCCCTTTCAAGACTGGGAGGAAACAGACCTGCATTTCACATTTTTATAATGTTAATTAATATATTTTGTTCTTTATTTCTTTTTTAATATTCTGGTTATCCTTATGAATGCTGTGCATAAAACTGACATTTGCAAAATACTGTCTTGAATGGCAGTAATTAGCTCAATTTCTATTGCTCTATGTGTAGAGCTGTTGTTGCCCTTGTCACTTCATATTTATTGACTTCATACTTGATCTGCCATTTTCTTACCCAGTCATCACTTTTTCCCACCGCTCCCTGCTGCCTGCTTCTTTCCTCCTTTCAGGTTTCTCCTAGACCTTGTTGAACATAAAGCTGGAAACAGTCTGAGGGTGATATAAATTTTGCTATTTGATGTAGCTCCGTGGGCAGCCTGTGATTCCTTCCCTGTAAGAAATAGGACCCAAAGCAATTCTTTGGAGGAAGAGCTCTCTTGGGAATCCCCCAGGATGGCTGAGAGATATGAGGATTCTCAGATATTACTCCGTGGATTATTGCCAATAGTGGCTTTTGCAGCTATTTTATGCTCCCAGGTTTAATTATTTCTTCCACATAGGCAGAAAAGCATACTTTGTCACCTAGAGATTAAAGAATTGCTTAATAGAAGACATATACATCTTTCAGTGAATGAGTATTTTTGTATTTCCCATGCACAGATGAGCTCTTCACAGTTCCAGATACTTTTTAAATCTGTGGTGCATTTTAGGATTGTAGCTTAGGTCAGGGTGACACCATGCAGCGTTAGCTTTGCTTAAATCCTGGCAGACATGCACCTTGTGTTTACAGCGGGGAGGAAGGGAAGAGTTGTTTCCGTCTGAAATTTCCATTTGAATCTAAATACTCTGTTTCTCCAGGTCAAACAGAGGTTACAAATACCCTGTGTATATGAATATTTGAATTCACTTAAGAGGCTACATGGCCATATACTGCTTTGGGGCATATTAACGTTTTGTTTTTTCTGCATGGAAGATTAGTTCTGCATATAGCAATCCACATATTTTTAGAGCTGGTTAGTGATCTGTAGTTGCAGAGTGTCACTTTATAGTTGTATCTGACTTTTCAATACTTTATTTTGGCTGGATAAATTTTCTTGGTATTATTTCACAGTCTTTATGGGGTTAAACAAGTTTGTGGATAACACAACTAGGTCATGTGGGCAAGACTAACCTGTGTGTAGGCAGATGAAACCAGGGAATGGAACAAGCTGTGAACAGAGGAAACACATGACAAAAGGCCTAATGACCCCTATTTGAAAGGTAGGAAGTAATGTATGGGGTTTATTTAATTTTATTTATACTTTCTATTTCTAGACATATCCAAGATTGTAAAAATTGAAGACCCTAAATTACATTCATACCAGAGTAGGGATACAGCGCTGAATAAATCCCCCGTGAACATAATAGCTGATGTTCTGTGCAGGAGATCCTTGCTGAAAAATCCAAACAGTGGTGCCGGCTGTAAGTCAGTTTACTGCGATACGAGCAAGGAGTTTATATCTGTGGCTCAGATGCTTTCATTTATTCAATAAAAGAAGTTCCAGTAATGTGCTAAATATCTCTGTGGTGATTCAGAAAAGGGACAATAATTTCTACTTCTCCACAGAACCCAAGTCAGCAGACCTTTAAATTCCATACTTGGATAATAAATGGGCCAAATCAGCACATGTGGTATACACAGCCATGTCTGTCTAGACATGTCACAAGCAAAAAGCTGAACGAGGCTCACTGGGAACAGGGATCGTGCTGTCCACATGAAGGAGGTAAACAGTGCAGCAAGGAGACGGACAGGTGAAAAGCTGCCTGCCTGAACTCTGCGCTGGTGCAACAGCCTTACTGCAGAGAGTAAAACCAGAGCATTGCTGATACACTGGTCCAGAGCATTGCTGATACACTGGTCCAAAGCTCTTGTCTTAGGGTGATTAATGGCATGCAAACACAGGTAACACTATCGCTGAGGTGGTGTGTTTTATGAGGGGGAGTCACTGTGATACCACTGTGTCTCATGAGTACTGGAGTGGAGACAGCTGGAGTCAAGTGTCCTTTACATAAAATGCCAGTGGTTGCTGCCTTAGGGGTCTCTTTTCCTGCTGCAGTTCTTTTGTCATGAAAATTTCTGTGTATATTCAGCAAAAGTAGCAAACGTTATATAATTTGATTGATTGGCATGGGTTTTATTTGTTTAACTTGAGCACTTCACTGAGATTTGTGTACATCTGTCAATTTTATTCTCCTTTCTCCTATCCTTTTATCAGAGAAGATGTGTTTGCCTGGGACAGTGAAGTCACTGGGGATAGTGTGTTGTTCGTGAGACTCAAAATTGATACCTGGTTGTTTTGAACCAAGATTGTAATCCTAATGCCTTGCTTGAATGTGGCTCTCAAATGTGTGCAAAGACATGTATTTGTAAGTTGCAGCAAGCTATCATATTCCTGTTTGCTCTGTTTCCAGTTTCAATGAACCTTTTTTTTTTTGGTCTCTGTATTCATAAGGGAAAGAGGAGAATCGTATCCTGGAGTAAAACTATTAGTTTAAAAGACAGTGTATTGCCAGGTGTGGGTGCTTCTGACTGCTTCTGCTCTATATATCCACTGTGTTAAAGCACATAAAAATGTCTTGTCATATAAATGAGTCTAGACTTGTTGAATGCTCTCCAACATATATGGAGATAATCCCATTGAGGCAGCTAAAAAAATTCACGGGAATGTTTTGTTACTCGGTATACTTACGTATGCTGTTACGTCTTGTTGTAAACGGTGTTCATAGAACATTGAAGCTTGTGTTTTCTTGTGGTTTTAGTTCCTCATCTGGTTCCCTTCCAGCTCACCACATTTCACAAATTAATCCAACGCTGGATTAGGAAGCTAGTGGGTCCCAGATCCTGTTAAATCAAATGATTGCGTCTAGGGAGGCAATCTCCCCCCAGGAGTCTGCCTGAAATCTGCTACAAGGAAAGGCTCCCACACTGCTCATCTAAAGGGCATCTATCCTTGTACTGTGTTAATGGGATGATAAGAATGTGTCCCCAGTGATCTGGGTTAAACTGAACAACTTGCATTTTGACAAGCAACTACATAATTTTAAAGCTGAGTGTGGTTTTCAATTTTTCTTGTTTATTTTGCTTGTAATTTTCTCCATGAAGAGACTGTGTACTGTCAGATTAATTAGGCCTGATGAATTTCTTGAGATCATGCAGGAGCAGCTCTTAACCTTTGTAGCTTGTTATATGCATGTTGATTTACGTGCTAAACCGTAACAAAATTTTAAGTTAGCCCAAATGTTTTCTTTATTCTTGACATGGCTGTCACAGTATTTTTAGTAAGAACAGTTTAATCTTCCATGACAGGTTGGTCAAATTATTTGAAACATTGCTGCATCTTATCTTGTATTTCTATTTCCTTTAGTTTAAATACTGCTAGCATGATTTTATTTCTTCTGATAATGGCAAATGTTTTTCTTAACTAAATTTTTAACACAGCCCTCCCCCCACAAACCTTCTTTTACACCAACCTAAATATGTTGCCAGAAAACTGAGCAAATGAGAATGGATTGACCTGTGTGATTCACACCACTGGAGTTGCAGCAGTTGAATAATTTACTTCTGAGCAGGTTTGGTGTCCTTGCACAGGTCAGCTACAACTCCAGTTCCTCTCCTTTTTAATAACTGTCTATCATCTCTCTTTACCCATAGCTCAGCCAGGAAAATTAATAAATTCCTATCTTTCACAAAAATTCCTGTCTTTAAGAGCATGATAAGGAAACAGAGGCTGCAGCTGCCCTCAGTGATTTGTGATTGATAGCTGGGGAGAGTAATCTCCCTCCTGTTGTCAAAACGGTAAGAAGTGTTTCCACAACGCACGAATGATTGTTTAGATGGTACATGTAAATAAAATGGAGCCATCTGGACTGCTGAAAGCATGGCAAGTACCGTGCTTTGCTAGTTTGAGGAGATTAAGGGTGTTTCTTCCTTTTAGGTAGTCATGGATTTCAGCACTTGAAAATATTTTCTTTCTTTTTGGTCAACAGCTGGTAACATTTACAACTCTTTGAACGTGCTGAAGTCTGAAAAACCAGCAGCTTGCTTCTGTTTGGTAAATACAATTGATAGATTTTCCTTTGAGTTTAGACCTAAAATCCAGTTGCAGGTATAGGTAGAAAATGGGTACAAGTCTTTGTGTGAGTCAAGGTTTCAAAATTGTCCACCTTCTCATAGAAGAAAAGAGAGTAGAAGTTTTGCAGTGTAAAATTTAGGATTGGCTTCAATGAGTTGATATGATGAGATATCAATCAGATGTAATTCATCATATGATGTTGTGCTTTAAGCCCAGTTGGCAACTAAGTCCTATACACCTGCTCACTCACTCCCCCTCAGTGGGATGGGAGAGAGGATTAGAAGAGTAAAAGTGGGAAAACTTGTGCACTGACATAAAGAGAATTTAATAGGGAAAGCAAAAGCTGTGCATATAGAGGCAAACCACAACCCCATACCAGCTATGTGAAGAAAGTTAATGCTATTCTGACCAAAACCAGCACACGTGAAAAATTACATACAAGGTGAGCACCTTCTGGCTTTTCAAAAAGCGTATATTATTTATTAGTTATCATGGATTTTGCAGGATTTGGGAAATGAAATAATTATGAGCCATGAACTGAGGATGGCACCTTTTTCTTTCATCACTGATTGCTTATAATTTGCAGTAATACTTAATACTTTAATTATATTGCCATTTATGTTTAGATGAGCATAGGAAGGAGATACTTTTCTTTCCATAACTGAACTTTTTTTAACCTGTTACAAACAGGCAACAAAAATGCAGGATCTGACTCTAGTCTTTTTTTCATTATCATAAATTCAGGATTTAAGCTGTTTGGCATTATATTATTCTTTTTATGTCATGCTCTCTAGTAAAAAGAGTCCCATAAGCTTATGTTTTGGAGTGAAAATGTTTACTTTTAGAAGTATTGAACATAGGCATATAGTAGGGTTCACATAGACTATTAGCAAGACAGCTACATTTTTTTCTTTGGGGAGGGTGGATGGGGAATGGAAAAGTGGTGTTGACAGTGTACATTTTAGTCTTGAGCTTGACTTCAGTGCTCAGTCTGAGTGTTGCATATACTGCAGTTGTTTTAGTGGCTATGGACTGTCCCTTAATAAACTGCCAGGTGAAAAAACTGCTTCATATGGTCTCTTCCTATTTGAATTCTCTTAGTTGATGACATGCTCAGAGGTCTCAAGAATCCTCATCATTTAAGTTAAACCATGCTTTGCTTCAGGTGATTGTTAGTCCAACTGTGGAATACAACTGCCTTTTAAATATCTTGCAAGCTCTTCTGATCCTGACTTTTCAGTGTTTTCCCTAAAGGGACCTTTTTAATGAAGGTTACACTACACTAAGTAATCTGTTAGAGGAGCCAGCAGCCATGAGTGGTATGCTCTGAATTTGTGGCTGTCCCACTTTATGAGAGGAGGAGGGAGATGGAGAAAGCTGTTGTCCTGGGGGTTCCGACTTTAGCTCCTGTACCACGGAAATCTCTGGTGTAAAGCAGCACAATGACACGTTGGATTAGAAGTTCTGTGAGACTGTTTGGGCAGCAGTACTGCCCAATAGCATTTTGTGTTTAGGAAGGGTTTTTGCTTGTTACTGTGCTTGTCCTATTTAAAGCCCCTGACTATTTGTTTTCTACTTGCTGGCAGTCATGATCTTCTGGCCAGTGGTGCTCAGCTTGTGTAGCTGTGGAGCAGAGACAAAGTGTGTCACTGAGTTTCAGCAAGGGATTTGCATATACTCTTAACTTCACCCATGCACTATTCCTTCTACATTATGCATGGCCAAGGTGTTAAGAGATCTGAGTTTTGCATGCAGGTCAAAACTACTGAGGTCTAACAACTGTTTAATGTGCTAAGTTTGGAAACAGGTTTAATAAGGGCCAGTAAAGTCAAGTCTGTTGTAACACAGGTGAAAGTGGAGTCGTGAACATTGCATAAAACTCCAGGACAAGTGAAAATAACCCTTCTTTAGTCCTCTGCTGTTGCACAGCACAGGCAGTCTGTCATGGAAATGATCTGGGTCTGCTGAACTGGCTAGTGAGTTCACTCTCAGCACAGTGCAGACAGGTGGGATAATGTCCTGCTCATGACTTTGCACCATATCCTCTGCTCTCCTCCAAGTCCAGGGAGTTGGACAAAGCCATTTAGTGCCTGTGTAGGAAAGGGGGCTGAGAGATGTCTTTTGTATGTCTGCTTTGCACTTACATGGAACATCCCTGGTTTTGTGTTAACTTATCCCATATGCTTTTGCCCAAATTCGTGATGCTGCTTTTTTCCTGTCTCTTAAGTGTCTTAGAAGCAATGTGTGGGACTGCTGAGGTTCTCTGTGTCTTTAGTGTCTATGAAATTAGCAGCATATATTTATATGGAATTAAATTTTATCTTTTGCTGTTAACATGAATTTGCTGCCATAAGTAGTGACTAATCTGAAGCTGCAAAGCATCTGGTGTTTTCAGACCATTCTCTGCTACCACACAATATATGAGCATTTAAGCCGTTATGTTTAGACTGCTGAGGAAAAAAAGATTAGAGTAGTTGAGCATAGCAAAAAACCAAGAGTCACAAATATGTGAATCGATTTCAGTGTTTAAGCAGCTGTAGACTTCAGATTTAGTTCTAAAAAGGTCCATGTTCTTTCTGTTCTGAATTTTAAATATATACCCAAATATGGTCTCTTCTGATGAATAAAATAACTATTTTTCCACTTCCTCAAACTGTTTTCCTGATTCTGTTCACATTTCAACCTTGTGAACAGACTTTTTTGTTTGCTCTGGCTTTATATAATGGCACAATTAGAGGATAGTAGTCTCTCAGAATCTCAGATAGCTCTTCCCCTGCTAAATTAATTTTTCAGCTTGGTGCTTTGTGCTTTGCTGAGCTGGAATAAAATCAGATTTTCTTACTAAGTCTCTCCCAAGCAGCATTTGAATGCATCATGAACATATGTGCCAGAGTTGCAAGCCGTGGTCCTAGTACTTACCTTGGTATTTGAGCTCTCAATTTAACATGAGAAAAGAAGTGCAGAATTGAACGTGTGTATTTGGGGCCTATTAGTATTAAAGACATCAGGGAGTCTCTGAGTATTGCTAAACTAATGGGCTGCCTGGAGCCTTACAGTGCACAGTGCCTTTAGGCCTCTATAAATTATAGGAGTGTACTGGTAAAGCAGCAGTTAGTACTTTCATGTAGCGTAACTGTAAGGCTTTAGCTGATTTTAGCTACACTTAGTCATGTGAAATCTTCTAGTATTCATTTTCCGTAGACATAATATAAATTATCTTTAATTTCAGAATCTGCTAGTAATATAAGCTTATGTGCAAATAAGAGAGTCTTCCAGATTGATTATGGAGGTTTTTTGTACATGTAAGTAGAGATCCTAGGAGAGCACTGAGATTTTAAGGGTGGATTCTGTTCAGGAAAGTTAGGGTTGAAATAATGCAATGTGTTGCTTTAAATTGTATTAATTATTAAAACACGCTAATCCTGCGTCCAGTGCTCCCCAAATGCTTCATTTTTGAGTGTTGCTGTATATCCATTTTCTGTGCCATCCTCATAAATTTCCAGAAATGCATCAGTCTCTGTGGCTGTGCAGACATCTGTGTGGATAAGCTGGATGGTCAGCTGGGAGCCGGTTCAGAACCAAAAACTGGGGCCACTCTGGCATTAGAATCCTGCTAAGAAGTTATTCAGACATACTCACGCGAGTTTGCTAATCTGATTGCATTATTTTGTTTGACTTTGTGTGATTTTATTATGTTTGTATGAGTCAGAATACTGGCAGAATAAATGCACGTTTGTCTGCTGAGGAGCTTATAGAAATGCCTTATCTACTCAGTAGTTGAATTTACTTGAGCTTTGCACTTCTTAGTTAACATCTTTTACTTTCCTAGGTGTGCACCTAAGTATAGAGAAAAGCCCACAAGCAAGACTATCTTCCTGTATAGAAGATTCGTTCAACATGCATGTTACCATGTAGAAGAGGAATGTGAAAACTGTTCATTCCACCTGTTAAAACTCATACAAATATTTGGAACTTTTCTCATTTTAAAACTTGCCAAATCTGTGGGGGAAGATTTGACCTGTGTCCTTGTTGGGAACATTTATTCTGCAGCACAGTGGCACAGTGTAGGCTTTCCTCCAGCAGTGGAAGCAGCTGCAGTGCACTGTGTTTGGGAGGCAGCGTCCCAGCTAATTCGCCGCAGGGAAAAGGAGCAGCGCTAAGAAGCTGGGGAGAGAGAACTATAAATACTGCATGGCTGCAGCTGTACTGCTCCCTGAACCAAGTTACTATTGCTACAATGCACACTGCAGAAATGTCAGATCTCTTCACTGTTGTACAGCAATGAATTGCATGGAAATAACTAACCCTAAATAACTAACCTATTTTGCTTGGAAATAACTAACCCTGTGTCTCTGTTTGGGCTTGGAGTGATGCTCTGGTGTTTTTTAGATTGATTTGATAAGGAAAATGGCTTATGTGACTGTGCTGTCAGTTGTTTCTCCCATCTTTATCCTTCTTCAACTTTCCAATGGCTTTTCAATTTGTTATTCAACTTCAGCTACATTTTTTAAAGGAATGGAAATCTCTGAATGTTTTCTGTTCTTATGACCATCTTAAAAGTGGGTGATTAGGTGTAGGAGAGACCCACATTAGGGGTCCCATGGAGGGGGAGAGACATGAGGTCAGCAGTTGCCTGTTGTGTTTGGTGTGTCACCTGAGGGATGTGTGAGCCTCTGTGCAGCTCTCGCCCAGCCAAACATGAAAGCAACATCTGGATGAGAGACCTGTTGCAGTGGGAAGTGCTAGGGATGTGCGAGTAACTTGAAATTTCATGGTACAGAGTTTTACTTAGGGATACATCGGAGGCTCTGAGGGAAAGAGGAGCTTCTGTTTTACTGCTTCTTTGCTTGAGGAGAGAAAAAAACCCATAATCTGGGGGGGTGTTTCTCAGGAATTTCTGTCTACGTGCAGGCATTCAGAGAATCCTTATATGGAAGGAGGACAGTTGCTCACTTTTCTGATGATGGTGTCTTTCTCCACTGTCTAACCTCACCCAGCCTTGTTAAGAAACCAGTATTGGCATCATTTAATTTGTTTTCTATGAATTTGCAATATACAAGTGCTCTTGTTTAAAGAGCTTTTCCTAGCTGTTGGCAAACCACTGTTTTTCATGTTGATATTCTTAGGGTTAGCCCTGGAGAGCACTGTGAAAAATACGTTACTGTCCAAAATACAGAACGGAGCCATGCCGCTGCGTAGTTCTTATAAATAGAAGAATATGGCTCCAAACAGATCAAACTGCTGGTGTTCACCTCTTCCACAATGAAGTGCAAAAATTCCCTGCAATGAATTTCTGTAGCCTTTATTTTTTTTGGAATGTTTAGTAGCTGAATGCTTAACAATTATGTTGCTTTTGTTGTTTACTAACAAAGTTCCAAAATACTTGTTTATGGTTCAGACTATTGCTGTGGATACACCTTTAGTAAATCATAGCAATATCTACCTGAAACTGATCAAGTTGTGCATCTTTCTTATAACAAACAAAGCTTGTTTTTGAAAGATGTTGAGGAGATGTGCCAGCAGCTGAAGGCAGTTTGGGGAGGTTTCATCTCTGGACATTTCCAGTCCCAGGTAATTCTTCCTCCCCTGTCTCAGGGTCTATCTAGAAACAAAGCTGGTGTGTGTACAAAGAGATTGTTCAAGTGTGGAAGCAGTTTGTCCTGTCTCTCAGAGATGAAGGAACCTGTTAGGTAGGTTAGTTAGTTTTGCTTTGCTTTTAATCTGCTGACTTCTTTCTTTGTATGGATTCTGGCTTTTGCCTTGTGAGAAACAGCTGATGATCTTTCCTTACCTACCTTTCCTGTGACACGATTGTGGAGAGCACATTTATACCACCGCTCTAAAAATGCAAAACCTAGGGTTAATTTCAAATGCAGTTTATTTCAATGTGGTATAAAATACAGTATTTTGGGGGGTTGTGTGGGGTGTGTGTGTGGGAATGTCCTTAAATAGCATTTCTTTGTTGTTGCTGTAAGATAGTTGTGCAGGTGCCAGAGGCAGATTTGTAAGTATTTTCTCCCTACTCAAAACTTTGGGGATAGATTTATTTTTAGTAAAATATATCAAAGTCTATTTTATTTCAAATAAAAAATGGGCTTAAACACACTGAAAGTATATTTAAATGTTTTCATACGTGTGTAGATGTTAGCATTAACTTGAATGTGCACTGCAGGGAGGGTCTAATAAAGCAAAGAGTAAGGAGGGGTGAATTTGAGGTGAATTCAATTTTTATTTGAGTAAATGGTGTGGTGCCGATGATGTTCACAGAATTATCCTTAGTAATTCCAGTTTCACTTAGGGTCACGTTCTGTATTTTTTTCTGGAGCTGCATGGCTGACATACTTCTCTTGTGTCTAACAGAAAGGGCATCTTTGGGCCTCTTAATGTGGTTAGAAGTAACAGATGCAACAGATTCTCGTATTATTTTTTGATGGAGTACTACATGCCAGAGTACACCAAAAAGTAAAAAAGTTTGTCAAACTTGCTTTCTCAACAGAAATCTCTGGATTTTCCCTGGCATTTGTATCTAGAAAAAGCAGAAATATGTGATAGGGAAGTCTTCCTTTAGCATGAGCTTCTACCCATCAATGAAGGCAATAAAATATGACTGGTCATGCACACTTCAGAACTTGGCAGTTAACTAGATACAGGCTATCTCTTACAGTGCTGGGTGCTGGACTGTGGTGTTCAACACGTCTGCTGATTTGGGGAATCTCTTTGGGGGGGGGCTGGAAACAGTAGACCCTAATTTCTGGATCTCAGGTAGATTTGGGGGGAAAAAAAAGCATCTCTCTGCTCAAGATTGGGTTGTTTAGCATATGTGCATGTGAGGGATGCTTAGTGCTTTGGCAAGACTTAGATCAGGGAAGATGTCCGTGGGAAACAGTGAAGTAGCATCTTTCCCCTTCTGTCCTGCCCTGAAAATATGTCTGTCTTGATAACAAAAAGAGCCTATTTTTGCCTTAGTACTGACTTAATGCTGCCAGAAGCACTCTGAAGTGAGTGAAGTCACATCAGGCTCTGCCTTTGCAAAACTATGCGTAAGATTTATGTTACAGCATGATGAGTATGTTAGAAATTTCCAGTGTAGCAAACTCTCTCTCTCTCTCTCTTGCGGACTAGCATATCAACATCCCCTTTGTGCTGAGAATGTTTCTGCTTTATAGATTTTAATTAGGGTGGCCATTAGCTCACTTTCTCCACATGTCAATCTTCTTTATGCCTTTATGTTTTACAGGAATATGAGATGAGAGCGCGCCTGATTTTGATGATCATCTTGGCACTGTTGCTTTCTTCTGTATATTGACAGGTACGTGTGCCAAGCTAATTTTGTAGAGAAATGATTTAAGCCACTTGTGTCAGGTGGGAAAGCCTACAGTTGAGGTCCAGGACTTCACCTGTGTGTCTTGATGGATTTCAATAAACAGGTAGTCAAAAATTCTTGAAAAACCTGCTTGATCCCCAATAGGGAAAATGTTCCTCATCCTGCTTTACAGTGTTGGGTGGATTACAAGAATGATCTCAGAGTAGAGGAATTTGCAAAGTTAACTGTAGGGTTGGCAGATCTCCTTAGCGTTTATCCTCATGTGTAACAGCTCTTTTCCTCCTCATACCGAATATACTTTAAATATGAACTAGCAGATATACATGTCTAATACAAGAAGTCTATATTAGAAGTATAATACTTCTTGTATTAGACATGTTAAATATCTTCCCCTCCCCCTTTTTTTTTTTTCTGGGAGCAACTTATTAATGAGTTCATTGTAAATTTGCAACTAATCTTTCTGGGGTTTTATACTATAATGCCCGTATACATTTAGGTGAGAACTGGTGAACTAGTAAGTCAGCGTAGAGCCTTTTGTCATACAGCACAAACATGTTCCTTGTATCTTTTTCTTGCCTTTTCTGTATGCTGCATTTTAAGTGTTTTCTATTAATAAGGCTTTTACTCTACATATCTCTTACCTCTTTTTTTTTTAAATCTTGTCTTTTTTGTGGTTCTTATAAAACACAGTTTAAGAAGTTTTGATAATAGTTTGGAGGTGATGTAACTTTTTGTGCAAAGCTGATTCTTAAACTGGAAATGCTTTATAGTCTTTCAGTCCTGTAATTGCAAAATGAATAGAAACTTTAAACTCGGAAATCAGAAAAGGCTGGTGCATCTTTAGGGATGCTTCCCATAGAGCACAAGAGCTCTCAATTTCCAGATGTAGGAGATCAGGCAAGGAAGGGAAGGGCAGAGATGAGACCAGCATGGTTGAGTCGAGACCTGCTGGTCAAACTAAAGAACAAGAGGCAACTGCACAAGCAGTGCAAGCAGGGACAGGTAATCTGGGGACAATATAGGGACTCTGCCTGGTTGTGTAGAGATGGGGTCAGGAAGGCCAAGGCACAGCTGGAGCTGAACTGGGCAAGGGATGCGAGGAATAAAAAGGCGGCCTTCTACAGGTATATCAACCAGAAGAGGAAGGTGAAAGAAAGCGTTCCCGCCTTGATGAATGAAAATGGAGACCTTGTATTAATGGATGAGGAGAAAGCTGAGGTGCTCAGCAACTTCTCTGCCTCAGTCGTCACTAGCAACAGCTCTCCTCTCCCCTCTTGGGTCAGTGGGGAGCAAAATGGGGCACAAGGGGGTAAAGCCCCTTCCACTGTAGGGGAAGATCAGGTTTGTGACCATCTGAAGAACCTGAACATATATAAGTCTATGGGACCCAATGAGATGCATCCCAGAGCCTCAAGGAATTGGCTGATGCAGTTGCAAAGCCACTGTTCATCATATATGAGAAGTCATGGCAGTCAGGGGAGGTCCCTGGTGACTGGAAGAAGGGCAATGTTATGCCCATTTTTAAAAATGGTGAAAAGGACAACCTGGGGAACTACCAACCTGTCAGCCTCACCTCTGTGCCTGGGAAGATCATGGAACAGCTTCTCCTAAAAGCTATGTTAAGGCACATGGAAGACGGGGAGGTGATTCATGACAGCACGGCTTCACCAGGGGCAAATACTGCCTGACCAACCTAGTGGCTTTCTATGGTGGGGTGACTGCATCAGTGGACAGAGGAAAAGCAATGGATGTCATCTATCTGGACTTCTGTAAAGCCTTTGACACAGTCCTCCACAACATCCTTCTCTCTAAACAGGAGAGATATGGATTTGATGAGTGGACTGTTCGGTGGATAAAGAATTGGTTTAATGGTCACACCCAGAGAGCAGCTGTCAATGGCTCAAAGTCTGTATGGAGAGATGTGACAGGTGGTGTGCCTCGGGGGTCTGTACCTGGACCGGTATTATTTAATATCTTCACCAATGGCATCGACGATGAGGTTGAATGCACCCTCAGCGAGTTTGCAGATCACACCAAGCTGAGTGGTGCAGTTGACACACCAGAAGGATGGGATGTAATCCAGTGGGACCCGGACAAGCTGGAGAAGTGGGCCCATGTGAACCTCATGAGGTTCAACAAGGACAAGTGCAAGGTCCTGCACCTGAGTCAGGGCAATCCTCCTCATCAATACAGGCTGGGAGATGAAGTGATATAGAACAGCCCTGCAGAGAAGCACTTGGGAGAGATGGTGGATGAGAAGCTCAACATGAGCTGACGGTTGCACGCTCGCAGCCCAGAAGGCCAGTTGTAACCTGGGCTACATCAAAAGGAGCATGGCCAGCTGGGCCAGGGAAGTGATTCTGCCCCTCTACTCTGCTCTCAGACCCTACCTGGAGTACTGTGTCCAGTTCTGGAGTCCCAGTATAAGAAGGATATGGAACTGTTTGAACAGGTCCAGAGGAGGGCCACAAAGATGACCAGAGGGCTGGAGCACCTCTCCTATGAAGATGGACTGAGAGAGTTGGGGTTGTTCAGCCTGGAGGAAGCTCAGAGGAGAGCTTATAGTGGTCTTCCAGCACCTGAAGGGGGCCTACAAGGAAGCTGGGAAGGGACATTTTAGAAGGGCATGTAGTGATAGGATGAGGGGGAATGGTTTTAAATTGGAAGGGGGTAGATTTAGATCAGATATTAGGAAGAATTCTTCACTACGAGGGTGGTAAGACACTGGAACAGGTTGCCCAGGGAGGTGGTGGCTGCCCCCTCCCTAGAATTGTTCAAGGCCAGGCTGGATGGGGCCTTGAGCAGCCTGGTTTAGTGAGCGGTGTCCCTGCCCATGGCAGTGGGGTTGGACCCTGGTGATCTTTAAGGTCCCTTCTAACACAAACCATTCTATGAATCTATGAAGGCTAGAACAAAAAGGTCAGTGATTTAAAATGGATGTTTCCATATGATCTGAAAAATAAAATACCTAATTTTCTGTGTGATGAGAGAAACTGAAGGTGCCTTTCCTTGTGTTGGCTGCTGCAGGTGTCTATGTTAATGCACATTATGAACACAAAATTGAAGATAAGATAATGAGTCCTAACAGTATCTTTGGATGGGCAGTGGAACAAGAGTGAAAATACAAAAATTATGTAAAATGTGAAAGGCATTGCCATAAAGTCTGTGGTGACACAAAGTAGTACAATTTGGAGCAGTAGTCTGCAGAAATGAAAAAGGAGAGAAAGATTAAAAAACTCTGTGTACCTCAAAGGCCAGTACAACAAAAATTTCTAGCTTATCAGGCATTTAATGATTGGTTGCTTCTGTGCTAGTGCCACTATCAAAGAAAAATACTTAGGCCAATCAGAAGAGAAAAGTAACACTATAGAAATGGGTGCACAAATTTAAATTTTCAATATTGTATTTGGAGGTGTTGAGTTGCTGTGAGTAATTATGTTTTATTGGCTGAAATGTGTGAGTTTGCAGTTGTGGTTAGGAGCTTTTCAAGAGTCCAGTTGAACTTTGGTCTGTGGCATGACCCAAATAATCCATCGGAGTCCACACTGTCATGCCCTGATACAGGATTTATATATTTGCATTGGATGCAGAAATGAGAAAGTATGAATTATGAAAGGAAATATGTGAAATAACTCTAAGAACAGGAAAATAAACTGAAGTCACTCAATTTTTGAATTATTTTCTCAATGGTAGTAAATTGTGGGAAATAGAAAGGCTTCATCTGGGAATGGCTGTACTACCTTTCAAATAAGTCTGAAGCATAAGGAACAACAGTTACTCGTAATGAGTTTTGATACTATATAAACACCAAAATATACCTTAAAATATAGATGTGATTGTGTAAGGCCTTTGCTTAACATTTCAGTCTTGGGGTTTTTCTTCCCTTTTTTTAATGTCGTTCTTTCCCATTTACATTCGCAGCAGTCACAGTCACTGCAGATGTGAAAAGCAGACATTCATGACTGAGCACGCTGTGCTGTTCTGTAGTGAGCCACCAGTGACAGTGATGTTTGATACAGGCTGTAAATGCTCCTCTGCACTTTATGTGCTTTGAGTAGTTAGTGAAATGGAACTTTCAACCCAGTTCTGTGTTTTTTTTAAAAAAATATTATTGCAGGTCTTTGTTGCACAGATCAGTCTCTAGTTATTACTGCGTCTTCAAGTTCAGGTTTGTTTGTTTTTTACATTTCTATATGTATTTAACAGACTTTATTATAATATACAGAATAGTGCAAATATATTTGTGTGTGTGTGCATATATATATGATTGTTTTTCACGTAGCAGAACATTATTTTGTATGTCTTGCTATGATCTGATGAGTGTTCCTCAGGCCAGAAGATCCAGTCCTGTAGCCTTGATGCCTGCATGGACCCAGGCAGCCCAAGTCAGCAGCCTGGGCACTGCTGCAAGATGAGATGGTCTGAGGGCCATCCTGCCCTGTCGGGTCCTTCTGCTGAGACAGCGGCCATGCAGCTCTGGTGCCTTTGATGTGCCTCCTGTAGATGTGAGGGGAGCCCTGCATGGCAAGAGCCCTTCAAGGCAAGCTATAATGGCAGGAAAAGCAGCTGTTGGGCATACTGATAGCTGCGGGTTTGAGGTGGGAGAGGGAAGTGCCTGGTGACCTGTTTGTTGGGTGGAAAGTTAGGAGACAACCAGAGATCTCATACAGAAACTTGCGGAGGAGCCAGTGACTCCTCATGACCTGAGGGAGAGAAAGGAGAAATGTCAATATTATGAAGTGTAAATGAAAGTGTAGAAGAAAATTAAACTTTGATATGCTTCTAAGGGCAGAAATGGTCACTCTCCATGTGTGGCTAAAAAACCATGTGGAGAAGAGGAGCTCAGACTTATTAGGGCCAAGGGAAAACTTTTGAGGTGAGGCAAGTGTAAGAAAAAAAAACCCCCACAGGAACCTGTGAGGCAAACTAAATAAAATCCATGGGAGAATGGGGAAAATTTCCATGGGGAAAATCCATCCACTGCTAAAAATAATTAACTCCATCATAGCTGAAACCAGGACACAGATGTAAAACCTAAAGACAAATATTTTTCGTGCTTCTTTCCTTTAAAATATGTTTGTAGTTTCATAACCATAAATAAGAGGAGGACTTTTCTTGCTCTGCCTCCCTTGTTCCTGCAAGTAGCAAAGCAGAGAGTAGGCTCAGTAAATCTCATGGGTATGTCCTGAAGGATTTGGTTCACATGATGGGCTTAATTATTTCCTTCCCTGCACAGCTGCATTACTTGGTAAGCAGAGCTGCCTAGACATTGCTGTTCTCTTTTGATGAAGTGCAGGGATAGGTAGCTCTGACAGCATCAACAGCAGTGTTAGGAAATGAGCTTTGCATAGAAATTGTTCAGATTAGCAATATATATGTGGAAGTATTTGAGCAGCAACATAGAAAGAAGTTAAGTGAAGGGTGTGTCTCATAGGGTCACCCCAGTTTTATATAAAACTAGGAGTCCTTTCAAGTATGGTATTCCTGGGCATCACTGCTCTTCATTCCTAGAGAAACACAGTCCTGTGGATGGCAGCTGGCTGGCACAAGTTTCTGACTGAAATCCTGTTTTAGCAGCTCGATACTGATAGAGTATTTAGTAAGAGCTTTTAGTAAATACTTTCTTAATGGCAGAAACTGATAGTAGTATGCCTGGAATTCATTAAATGCTGTTTTTTACTAGGAGCATTTTATATGACGATCCAATCAAGATTATTTTTTTGTTTTTTTTAAGGCACTTTTATATTCAGCTTGCATATCTTGATTAGACTGATAATTTCCATGGCTGGAATCTCCAAAGTATGCCATCATAAAATTATAAATGGTAATGAATTCACTTAATCAGGTCTTACAGGAGTACAATCAATATGAAATCTAGTCAATTAGAAATAAATCTGTTTAAAGTATTTCTGGTTCTCCAGCAGCATCATTTTATGACTTATATTACCTATGACTGAATTAGAGACCTACATAAACAGGTAGAAACCACAGTTTGTATAGAAATCACTGTAAGTAACATAAACAAATCCAGAACTTTCGGTGATGCTGGATTTTACCTGACTCTCTGTTGTAAACTGTAAAAGTATAAATTCAGACAATAATAATTTTAAATGTGATTCTCCCCTTGAAAAGCACAAGAAAGGAATATATTGTTGATACATGCCAGCTATTAAACCCACCATTTGTATGGTTGAGAAGACTTTACACATGAGTATATGTTGCAGTGTGTGAGAGCATATTAATTGCAAAACGTATGTTGCTTATATGCGAACTTTTGAGAAGCTTTGGGTTTATAAAACTAAGCCCTAGTTCTAGGTTAATCTTTCAGTTTTATCTTAACCCTTACAGCTCCATGTAAAGACAAAATACAGATACAAGTGCTGCATTTTGCTGTTGGCCTCAGTAAGACCAAGGTGTCCATACATCCAGCATGGTTGCCAGTGTTGTTTCTGAACTTAGTCCTCGCCTTGCCCTTCTTCAGAGGGTCAAGGTTTTGTAAATGTTTCGTCATGACTTTGTTGTATGTGTCACTACAAGGAAAAAATGATGTTATGTCTCTCTCTGTCCTGGAGGAGGTGATGGAGCATGCTTTTGTCAAGTTTGTGTGTAGCACCAAACTTGGGGGAAGGGCTGCCATCCCTAGGGACCAAGGCAGGCTGATAGGAATTATGCAAAGCTCAACATGGACAAATACTAAGTCCTGTATCTGGGAAGGCAGAGCCCTTGCAGCAGTGCAGGTGGGGACTGAGCAGCTTTGAGGAGGGGGAACACAGGAAAGATGTTGACAAATTGGAACAGGTTGTGTGGAGTGCCATCAAGAAGGTGGAGGCTTGAAGTACTTGTTCTACACGGAGAGGCTGAGTGACAGAGAGAGTTCAGCCTGGTGAAGAAGAGATTTCAGGGAGCAACAGCTGGCAGCAGGGCATGGCAGAAAGGATGAGAGACAACAGTTGTTAAGCTGAAGCAAGAGAAGCTCAGACTGGGTATGAGGAAAATCTTTTTCCCCGCAAGGACAGTAAAGCAGATGTTGCTGTGTGGTCTCTGCTCTTGGAGGTTTTTGAGACAGACCTGGATAAAGGCAGGAGCAGCCCAAGCAGATCTCATCGCTGGACTTGCCTTGAGCAGGAGGTTGGACTAAAGACATCCGGAGACCTTTGTGACCCAAATGACTTGATGATTTTGTGACTCAAAAACACAGCAAAGAATCCACGTTGTGTTCATGGAAGCTGATATTTGTCTTGATCTGCATTGAGAGAGGGATACTTAAGAAAGATAGAAGATACTGAAAAGTGATGGTGTTTTGACGTGGAGAGTTAGTAGTTCTTGTCTGGAGACATTAATGGGATTTCTCCTTGAATGGAGAAAGCTACATCAAAAGTACAGTAAGCAGTTATTCCAGGGTGATTTAACCTGCTATTTAATTTTAATGTTAAATTCCAAACTACACCTGGCATTTAAATAATGAAAGCTCAAAGAGTTTGTTATAAATCTGTCTGTATTTTTAAACACTAATGTTCTTTATATTTTTTGTTTCCCTACTTCTGCATAATAGTCATAAACATGGATCTCATACTGTTTTCTTCTTGCCTAAGAAGTGTTTTATTTCTTGAGCTGTTTACTAAAGGCAGTAATTAAATGGGGGTAGTCAAGAAAGTCAGGTAGTGAGGAAAACTTGTTCTTTTAATCAGTTTTATTGTGTCTTGATTGCCTGAGTTTTGGGTGGATATAATTTGGTAAAAATTAGTTTCTTATTTTTACAGTGAGTTGAGTCAGAATCTCAAAGATCAAGAGAATAATTTATTTCACAGTTCATCTACAGAATCACTGTGCTGCCTGGGTCATCGTGGCAGATCACTTAACCTTTCTCAGCCTGCAGATGTTCCTCCCAAGTCTGCTGTCACTGTCATCATTCACATAAACAATCCTAAAGAATCTTCTTAACTGTGCCATATATATATATATATATGGCAGGTTGGAGTATATCTGTTGGAGGGACAACACAGCAGGGCACAAGCAATCTAGGAGGCTCCTGGAGTTCATTAATGATAACTTTGTTCTTCAAGTGTTGGAGGGGCCAACAAAGAGCCTTCCAGTACCTGAAGGGACTGCAGGAAAGCTGGAGAGGGACTGTTTATGAGGGCATGTAGTGAGGAACAAGGGGTAATGGATTTAACCTGAAGGAGGGGAGATTTATATCAGATATTAGGCAGAAATTCTTCCCTGTCAGAGTGGTGAGGCACTGGTCACAGGTTGCCCAGGGAAGCTGTGGCTCCCCCTGGATCCCTGGCAGTGTTCAAGGCCAGGTTGGATGAACTTTGGGCAGCCTGGGCTGATGGAGGGTGTCCCTTCCCATGGCAGAGTGGTGCAACTAGATGGACTTTAAGGTCCCTTCCAACCTAAACTGTTCTATGATTCTGTATGTTAAAGCCCAAGCGATGCTTGCCTTGGTTTGCAAAATAAGTAGGCAAGATTCAGATAAGATCATCAAAGTTCCCTTTTCAAAATTTCCTGCTGAAAAAATCAGGTAAGTTTTTCTGCAGTCAGGATAAGAGAAGCTCAGAGACCATCTGTCACTGGGAAGCAGGGAAATTTACTGCAGACATACACAGATGGGCACAGGGATAGTGAGAACATGGCACATGGCTTTACTTACACCAGAGTCTGGCTAAACCAAGGGCTGGTCACCTGCCCTAGTTCTTCTACTAGTATGCATCCTTTCTGGGTCACCATTTGTTTGTTGCTGCCCTCTTGATTTCAGAAAGAAATTAAGTACATAAAGGCCAGGTAATTCCTTCTGCCTCTCTTCCCTCCTGTCTGCACAAGTTGGTTTAATGGCTCTAACTGAGGCTAGGACTTGTCCTTGCTCAGATATTCATAAATTAAGACAGCAACTGAGATAGATGTTTGTTTGGCTACTGTACTGCCTTGTGTATGGCCAAAATATACTTACTAACACTAGTAAAAAATAATGGTCACAGCTTGAGGTTTGTCTGTACAACTGCTCCTGATCTGTGATTTCTAGACCCTCATATTAGTGACTTAAACAAAACCTGGTGACAAATGAAGCTGATCAGTGAAAGCGGTCTCTGCATTTGACAGCTTGCAACCTGCTCTAGTTAAGTGTGCATGTGTGTATATATCTATCTGTATATATGTTTGTGTGTGTATATATATATTTAAAATATTTTTTGTAAAGGTTTGCTGTATTTCACAACTCGATTTCTTTGGGCCTTGGAACAAAATGCCTGTGTTTCAGTCTCCTCCCTAGAACATTGACCTGGAGTGGCATAACTTGGGAATCTCTAGCTGCAGAGCACTTTGGAGGACTGCCCCAGATATGCAGACCTGAAGAGTCTGAGATATGTGCCTCCAAATCCCATATTCTGGGCAAAGATAACTCATTTTTAGAACATCTATATAAAGCTTTGCTTTTTTAACTGGCATATTATTTATTGGATTAAAATAATGTAAACAATGCAAATGAAACAATATAGTAGCCCCCAGGATTGCATCTGAAGAAAATTCAGATTTAACTTAATAGCAAACTCTAAATGCTAACCCATTATGTAAGGAGAAGAGGGAATTTGCTGTATCTACTCTCAGGACCTGATATAATCTACATAACAAGACAGCAACAATTCTTCTCTGTTAACATTTAATTATGTTTGTATTTGAATTATCACAAAAACATTTTCTTTATGGATAAAGAGGAAAAAGGTTGATAAGCATAAAATGCAAATTAACAAGCAACTAAGCTGCTTTGTCCTCCAGGGAGATGAACCTGAGGTAAATATGTTCAACAAGCTTAGAATTTTTTTCAAGTTCCTGTTGTAAATCTTTCTAAATTCTCTTATGTCCTTTCCCTTCCGACATATGATAATCTTTTTGATATCTACATAGTCAAGTGCAAGCAGAGGCTGGAAACAGAAAGACTAGGAAGATAAAATTGCTTGCCCTACATGCTTCTATTTTCTAAGGAAAAATTCTGGGGAAACCAAAATGACCATTTTTTATAAATAGATAATGACTTTTTAAAATTGAAGCGATGTAATACTTCCACATTACTTGGAGAACAATTCACAGCTAGTTGCTCACATTATGTCATTCTCATTTTAGATAACTGAAGGGTTTTTTTTTTTATTTTTTTATTTTTTTAAATTGCTGAAGTTTCCAACTTTGAGATCTCAGGTTACTGTGTGCAGGAATACTTAATGACAGCAAATATTTAAAATTTGTACTTTGGAATGGGGAAAGTCAATGTAACAGCTGAATCTGTAGCATATTTTCCTGTTTTGATAAGTGATCGCTGGATCCAGAACTGGATACAGATTTGAGTGTTTCATGTTGGCTTTTCAAAGCTTACCCTGGCTGTTGTTTATGTGAAATGTTTGTGATCCAACCCTACCAGCTTAGAAAGGTGTATTTATTTGGATTTCTGAATCTGGAAAGCCGCATCTCAGATTTGGAATGCTCGTGAACTTTGATATCTGGGATAGTATGCTTAGTGCTTTGTCTTTAAAAGTTTTGTTGATTTTCATCACATTTGAATTAGTTATTTAATTGATACTTATTTAGGTGCTTTTCCTTAACATCTGTGTAAAGTGTTTTAGGTTTCTGGATTAAACACTTCCCAAACAGATAAATTTTCAAAGTGGAAGTGTTTTTACAAGTAAATGTATTCAATTTTTTTGGGAGCCAGTATCTTTAATTCATACTTCAAAGTGCATTATGATTTTGTCCTTGGTGAAGTACAGTATCGATTGCAGGCTGTATTTAAAGAATGACTTATGAGTACTGTTGTTTGTTAGGCTGTGTATTGGAAAATGGATGTTCTAATGAATGTACAAAACTAGAGGCTGTATTAAAAGCAACTCTAGAAATGAACAGAGCCTAGAAGCTACCTGCTTTGGGGCTCATGGGGTTGGCCATAATTCCTTGTCTGGAAGAATGACCTTTAAATAAAGGTCAGACAGAATTGCACTGGAAACCTTGCAGATGCTTAAAAGAAGGCACTTAAGATATTATATTGCCAGTGGGAGTTGGCCTTTACTGTAAACTTCACTGTGGTTAACATTTATAAATACTTGCTATGTTTCTCCCAATCATATTTTTTAATTTTTAAAAATTTTTTTAAAGATTCTTAACTATATTAACCATCCTGACTGTGCCAGCCTGGGATCAGCCTCTACACCTGCTTCCTCTTTCTTCTAGCAGGTTCTGTTTTCTCATGCCAAACTCCCACTTCAAATGTATTTGTTTTCTCATGTTCAACTTAAACTTCAAATGTTTTAAAGTCTTTTCTATATCTGCTTCTGCCTGTCTTCCAACCTTGCTCATTCAGTACCATAAGTTGCTTGTGTCTTGTATTCTTTGTATCTATACTTCCCACAAAACCTCTCTGCATCTGCCTGATTGAACTTCAGCCTTGCCGTGAAGATACCAGGCCCAGCTGAATAGTTGGCAAGAAAAATAAATGCCAAGTAGAACAGAAAGTGGACAAAGGAGAATTTTAGCATCCAGTTACTTGGACACTGAAGTAACTTTTAAAAAACTACCCTGTATTTTCAGAAATAAGTGGCATGTGAGGAGTTTGTACATGCATAAGAGTGCTAATGGTGAAGTACATCTGTTTAATTTTTTTTTTTTCAATTTACATTCTTACAGTCTGATCTTAAGACCCACTTTAATCATGTGATGTTGGTATTTAAGACTCTAAATACCAGAAGTTAATGGGGCTTAGCCTCTTCTTGGCAAGTCTGTGCTGTGCAAATATACATGAACAAGGAATAACAAACTGCCTCAGAAATAAGGAGCAGGTTTCAACAATTACTTCAGTGCGTTTATTTCTATTTTTTCCTTAAAAACAAACAACAAGAACAAAAAATCTTGTGTGTATGTGTGTCACTCAAGCCCTTTTGCAAAACAATTTGTCACCTGTGCAGATCACCTAGCAAGGAAAGCAAGGAAAATCTGCCATTTTTCAGGGCAGTAAAGAGAGTATTTTGGTGGTGCCAATGGGAACAAGTGGATATGACCATTGATTTTTTTTTTTTCAATACTGATTCCAAATCAATATTTAAGTTTAGAAGTAAGAGATATCATGTTGAGAAATGGACGGCTTCAGAGAAAAAAGTAAAGGAGGAATTTTGCTTGGCATTCCTGCATGTTAATACTTATGCCTCAGCACACATCTTTTAAAATATTTATTTGGGCATTTCAGTTATTTAACAGGGAGATCAAAAATGCATTACCAGACAGTGTGACCAAAGTGAATTTAAGTAAAGGACTGGCATATGGGAATAAACCCGTAATTATGGGGGTTGTGAACAGCAAAATATTTTATGATTAAATTTGTTTAGGTAATTACCACAGAGAGCGCTATCTTTTGAATAACATGCAACCAATTTGGTTTTCTAGCATTTTCTTCCACAGAGTGGAAGTGCTTTAGAGAGGACTCAAGAATCAGTTGTCCCATTTTACAGAGGTGAATCAAGGGAACTGCAGGATAACAAATTAACTTTCTTAAAGCCTTGATTCATTTCATCGTTGTTTATTTTTCAGTCTCCAAAACATCTCTATTTCTAAATAAATCTGGACCAGTATGTGTTCCCTGACTCTGAGGCCACGTGGCATAAAGCAGACTTTGCTGACCCTTGGTTATCTTCTGAGATCCTGCGCCCCAAGAAAGTATTTTTTGTGATTTAGCCTTTCTGAGTTAGTGTCTGTGATAGTACATGGGCTGCTTTGCAGTGCAGCAGGGAGACATTTTGGTAGTGTGAAAGCTTGCAGAGATTGGAGAGTGCTGAGCCTGGTAGCACCTCATCTGTGTGTCCTGTGTGGCAGGCACATTGCCTGGCACTGATTGTGGGAGCACCCTTAGGGGCTCAACAAGGTAGCAGTGCTTCCTTTTGCTGTCTGGACACTCTTTTCTCTGGCTGGATAAGGATAGTGTTGGAGACTGCACTGGCCTGTTTGCAGAAGGTCCCCAGGACCGGAGCCTGACCAGCACAGCTTCATGTGGTGTCCCATCACAGCCAAAGTTGCCTCCTCTTCTGGCGGGTCTGGGAGGAAAGGGGCAGCTCCAAGTGCCTCATTTCCCCTGAGATTTTGCCATGGGCTGTGTTAGCATACCCTGTCCATGTTCTGTTTTCCTTCTTGCAGATGTGGTGTTCTAGGTTTTGCATTTGCTGGATGAATTTTGTAGCAGTGGGTTTCAGTAAGCTGTCCTGTTCAGAGTTACGGTATTTTGGTACTAATAATCAAGAGATTTTCATTGGAGTTAATCAGATGACTGTATTGATGATGTAGGTTTTTCCTGTCACTTAAGCAGCAGTGTCTCAGACTTGCTTTATGCTAAGAAGCTTTAGGACTGGCTTTGGAAAAAGTGGCTCTGCCCTTTTCATACCTTGGCTGTTTGCTTCTGGCCCTCAGCCATATTCCTCCTGCTGCTTATGCAAACATTTGCATAGTGATCCAGTTCAGAGGCCTGATGGATGCTGAAATTAACTTCCTGCAACAAAAGAACCCGGTGTTTAACCTGGACCTGTGCTTTGTTCTGCTTCACTGTTCGTGTTAGTGTGGAGATTAAAGCAGTCTGGGGGTAAGAGTGGAGCAGTCAGGGAAGCGAGAGAGGGTGCAGTGCCAGTTATTGCCAGCTTTGAGGTAAGAGTGCGAAGTGGAGGTTGAATCCATCAAATTGCACATTTCCCACTGGAGTCAGTCTTCAAGTTTTCTTCTATGCAACCTTTTCTGCACAACTGTGTAGAGGTGTGAAATGCATGCTGTGCTGGGATTGTACACACACACACACTCCTCCCCCTTCCCCCCCCCCCCCACCTCCCAGTTCTGTCTGAAATGTGTTTTTGTTTTAATATTAATATAATTGGAAAAGGCAATGCTTGATTTTTAGCCTGGAGAAGAGGAGGCTGAGGGGACATCTTATCACTGTCTACAATTACCTGAAAGGAGGTTGTAGAGAGATGGGTGTTGGTCTCTTTACCCAAGTGACAGATGATAGGACAAGGGGGAATGGGCTCAAGCTGTGCCAGGGCAGGGTCAGATTAGACATTAGAAAAACGTTCTTCACCAAAAGGATTATTGGGCACTGGAACAGGCTGCCCAGGGAGGTGGTTGAATCACCAACCCTGTATGTGTTTAAAAGACAGGTAGATGAGGTTTGTAGGGATATGGTTTAGTAGAGGATAGGTACGGTTGGACTCAATGATCTCAAAGGTCTTTTCCAACCTTGTGATTCTGTGATCTTCTCCAGCTTTCTAATTTAGTAATCTGGAGAGCTGATATATATAATCCCCAATAAAGTCAGAGAATTCAAGTGTTAGGAGCTCTGGCAAGTTTTACACAGATGGAAATCCCTTTCCTGAATAGTTTTTCTTCAAAGTTAATTATTAAATACTTCTTTCTAGCAGTTGCTGTTATTCTAACAGCAAACTTTTCTCACAGTCTGGTTAATGGCATTACTCAATCCGTAACAATGCCAACTCTGTATCTGAGAGATTCCCACAGGTACATTTTAAATTCCTCTGACAACAGCGGTCTAGAGGACTTCTCCCTGCAGGTGACAGGGCTGTTATTGTGCAAATGAATGTTTATATAAAAATAGGTTGTTCTTATCGTGACTAGGAGCCAATGACCCTTGCATTTGAAACCCTGCTCAGAGATCTAGCCTTATTGGCATTGGATGAGACATTTGATGCATATGCCTCAGGTGTATTTGAGAGAGTGGAGAACTAATAACTATTGTGATTAATTCGAAATGGCTACTTGTGTGAAACCCTAGCCTATGTTCACATGGTAACAAAACCAAAGTCTCACAAGTCGGGGAAGGAAGGATTGCATCCTTTAACATTTTTAATGTGTTTTCCCTATAAAAAATTACTCTCAGTGTTAGGGACGTGCTTCCTTCTGTCTTGCCATACGTTAGCCTTGCCCACTGCAGAAACCCAGGGGAGCCTTCGCCACAGCTGTAGCATCGCTCTGCTCCCACTGGGGAAACTCTTGCTGTGGTGATAGCCAGGAAAGTGCTGCAGAGAATCAGGATCTCTGTGCATGTAGCTGTTTGCTTTTGGTCATTGTCAGGCTTATATTGACTGTTGCATTTGCTTCAGGCAAACTGGACAAACACACCTGCACTTGCTGTATTTTCTGGCGTAGGGTGCAAGACTGAGAGCACTTTATATGGGACATATCCTTTAAAACAGGAGTTTTCATGTGTGTATCATTATGTTGCAAATTTACCAATATAAAACTAGAGAGGAGGGTTCCGTACATTGCAGGATAAAAAAAATTGTGCATACCCATAATTAAGTCGAGGATTTCAAAACATGACTTTAAACTAGCAGGCAAGCGAGTGGTGTATTTTGTAATACACTTATGTTTAACAATGATATCTTGTCCACTATGTATGTGTCCATATCAATATTTCAATCCCTTTTGTAAATACCAAGTTTCTAATATTTAAGGTAATTAAAAATAAATTTAAACATATATATATTTAAGAAACGATTTTCATATGATGCCTAACAACCATAAGGCTTAAAAAAACCAGATCAGTCTGTCACTGCTCTTGCTTTTTTTCCCCCGCCCTGTCAATTTGCACTCACTGGAGCACACTGTTCAGATAGAGCGAGCTCTGGGAGTTGAATTCCTTGCCTTCTGATAATCTGTGCACTGTTTCATTTCCAGTCTTTTATAATACGCTCTTAGTATTTGATAGTGTTTTTTCTAGTGTGTGGGGGTTTTGTTGTTTTTTATTTTTTTTTTATTTTTAAGAAAAAGGCAGTTAGATGGTCAGGCTTCTTGCCCATGGTGTTTTTTAATTTATTCATAGGGTGTTTTCAAGTCTCCTTAATGGTAAGGTGGTAAAACCCAGCAGGATAAGAAATACCTGCATTTTTTGTGAAAGTTGCACGATGGGTAGAGGAAAAAAAAATATCTCAAAATAGCATCTGTGAGGGGAAGGCAGCAATCTGAGCTTAATTTATTTCATCTGGCCTGTTGGCCTGAGAAACATAACCTGGCAATAGCCATAGAGGCAGAGTAAACATCGTGGTGCTCCTGCAGAGCTAAAGGGCAAGGTGCTGAGGGAAGAGTGCAATAATAAGGATAAGCATATTGCCTTCCTTTTAGTCTTTCATCTTCCAGCTGTTTTACGGCCTTCCTTTGTCAGAAGTGGCGTTTAACTGGCTGAAGCTCATGCTTGCTTTGTTAGGCCAGCGGTTAGGGGATGTGCAGGGGCTGGGGGACGGAGAGTGCCAGGTACAGGAGTTGAAAATGCAGAGGACCTGAGGTGAAGCAGGCAGTTGTGGTCGTAGTTTCTGTTGTGAGTTTACTTCCAAGATCACTGGAAATCTTTTTTTATTTCTTTACAGAGAAACTTTTCTTTACTCAGTACTTCTCTGTACAGTACTTATCTGTATTTTAGTTGCATAACACCCTTTTGAACCAGTGAAATTCCAGCTGGGAACTAGGAACCTGTGATGCTATATTGCCTTCTGCTCCACAAGCCTAGGTAAGCCAGGCAACCTGCCTTGCTTTTCCTGAGGTAATAGTTTTGGTTGTGGAAAAGTCTTCGGAATATCATGAAAAAAACTGAAACATTTCCTAAAAGTGAGCAACTTCACCGTGGGAACTATGACAGCAAGCATCTCTGGTGAACAAATCTTCCATTTCCATGCAATTTAAGAGGCAATCAACCACATTGCCCTGATGAGATATTTCTGGGTAGTTTTTGCATGAAAATCCACTTGCCAAAACCTTGGGAAGCGTTTTTCTGAATTTAACTCTTGATTTGTATGCTACATAATTAGTTTCCTGCTATCTGTCAGAGGAACCGAATCCATTGCCCTGGAATATTTTGCACTTGCAAATGGCTTTAGGGAGAAACAAACTGTGTGATGGTCTTAATATCTTTTTCCTCACACTTGCTGGCCTGTACCTCTTACACTCTTAAATACTGGGTATCCACCTACTACATTTTGGTTTCATGTAATTTAACATTTGTAGATAAATAAGGAAGCCATGGAAATGTTTATGCTTTTTATTGACTTAAGGTGCTTTGGAGAGCAACATTAATCTACAGTTCAGTGAAGCAGTAAGAAAATGAAATGCTCCCTCAAGAGTTTTCTTTTGTAAATAGATCCTTGCATTAAGCTGCTGTGAACTGGCATGCTTTCAGATTTTTGAATGCACTGTTTTTGTCTTCATTAGTAATTATAGCTGAGGGTAATAACACTGGAATTGTCCTTCATCAGAAATAACAATGAGACTTGATGATGTGTGTATGTGATGTTCTTTGGAAATGCTTGCCCTTGACCTTGAGCTTTAGGCCAGTCTTCTGGTGTACAAACGCTGGCTCCAACATATGGTCACCTTAAAATGCTGAATTAGAGCGGTAGCCTTTTATGCCCCCTTTGTAATCATTGAGGTATAAATGACCCGACAAAGTAGAGAAATGAATAATCTGGTTGTGATATTTAGTTGGCTCGAGCTAAATTGTGAAACAAAATGGTAAAAAAAAAATTCCCTTAGTCCCTGATGTTTGACTGTATTTACTTTGGGGGACCCAACTGTGAGCCTGTTATAGAAAATATATGTTTGAATATCTCAGTACAGTCACCTGGTATATGAGTGACCTTGGGAAAGTCAGTTCAACCTTCTGTGCTTTACTTTTTCTTTAATGTCTTTTTTTTTTTTTCCTTTTCCTAATGTGGGCTGACAGTGGAATTGATGGTTGTTTGTGGATTGGTGGTTTTTTGCATTTAACTGAGAATTTTTTTATTAAAAAGCAGAGAAGTTGTCTTGAGAAGTTTCTTATGGGAAATATGAAAAATAATGTTTACATTTCTCTGGCCTCTGAAAACTGAAAAAAAATCAGTCACTTCAACGATAATGGCAGTATTTTAATTTTTTTTCCAGTACATATTTCTTCCCCATTTTTCTACAGAATAATAATTTTTGTTTCCTGGAAAAGCTTTTAGCTTGTGGGACAACAAAAGGCCTTTCCTTGCTGCAGTTGGAAAAACACATAAGGAAAATTTCCTGCTGTTCTTATTGTAACACCTCTGAGAATACAAATGTCTTTACTTTGGACTAAACATTACTTCCAGTTTAGCCTCATCTATACCACCAATTAAAAATGTTTCTGGAGTCTGAATTTGAGTATGCATGATAGATTTTGCTAGTGTTGATATTAAAGGATATTGTATGAGCCACAAACCACAAGGCAACATCTGTGTCTGCCTGGCTCACTGTTTAAATTTTTTTGGTTGATTTTACCATTTGAAAAATTGAAGCTTACTTGTATGGTTTCTTGATGTCCAGGATAATGTTACTTTAGCACCTATATTAATTTCCTGGAATGTCTTTTTGCACTGGGAGAAGTAGGTTCCAAAGCCAGATCTAGCTATAAGTACAGTTTACAACACTGCTGTTTAGCAGATGACCTGGTAATTACGCTGGGCTTTTCTGGAACCTTTGGGAGGTTGGGTGTGTCTGGGAAGAAAGGTCATCTTCCCTTTTATTACTTTTTTCCTTCTTCTGTATTTCTTCCTCTTCTGTAGTAAATTGGCAGCCAGATTTATTTCCATTACACCCATATAAATTACAGGAGGAAATAAAGGAGGGTAAAACATATAACTTTGTTGTTAAATGCATGTTACTTCTAAGAAAACAAAACTTGTAGCGGATTATTTTTTAAAACTTTAACTTCTCTTTTTCTCTTTTTTCTTTGTATTGGCAAGATAAAAAACTTGATCATGCCTCGTAGTCCAACGTCAAGTGAAGATGAAATGGCGCAAAGCTTTTCCGACTATTCTGTTGAATCTGAATCAGACAGCTCCAAAGAAGAAACTATTTATGACACAATTAGAGCAACTGCAGAAAAGCCAAGCAGCAGAATGGAAGACAGTCAGAGCAACACATTAGTGATTCGAATTATAATACCTGATCTGCAGCAAACGGTAAGGGATGTTGCCATTTAAAAAACCATAAATTATTAGCTTTGCTGGCTTCAACCCGTGGTTTTTCTGATCTGTTTTCTTACAGTCTTTTAACAAATTACAGGCAAAATTTATGTTCTATTTTCTTTTAATGTCTATGGTTTTTATGTCTGACTGACTGCCTAAACTAAAGGCACCATCCTATCCAAGAGAACGTATTCAGTGTGTTAACTTGATGAAAGCTGTGCTCATAAACGAAAATACCTATCTGATCTGCATTCAGAGGTGCTTGGGTAGAAGAAAGAGAATTAGGCATCTAAAATCTCATCAGAAGATGAGTGATGAACCCCAAATTACATGTTGTCTCTACAAAAGACGTGTACTTATATAACCCCATTGTCTTCTCTAGTTTCTCTTTTCATGAGATAGTTTGTGATTGGCACTAGACTGTGGTCTAGCAGGAGGTCATCCAATTCTCTCTCACTACCATGTTAGTTGCCTTCCTCTGTCATCATCCCATGAAAATATATCCTTGTTAGATAGCTGGTGACTTTTAGAATGCAAAGATGAGGAAAGAGAAGCATGAATAAATCTTTCCTTCCTGCTTTGCTGGTGTGCCTTTACCACATGATGTTGTTACTGTGACTTCCACTCAGAGAAATCAACACACTGTTTGGAGGAAGAATAAAGCATGGTATTGTACTATTTTCATAGTTTTTACAATGACAGGAAGTCACTGTTATTCTCTCCCACCTTCTCACCACTTATACTGGAGTAATATTAGAGAGCATAAATCAAACCCTTTCTGACGTACCTGCTAACTTGTGGATCTGTGGTTGTGTATCACACCCCTAAGTCTATTGCTAGATATAGTTCAACAAAAAATCTAATCTCTCACAGAAAGAATTGAACAGACTTTTAATTTGTTAAAAACAAATTCTGATCAACTGAGTAAATGAGAATAAAAGGTTGTGGGTTTTAAATTTTAAAAAATGATCTTGGATGTTTCTTACATATTAGAAATCTATAGTCCAAACTCTTCACTCTGTCACAAGGAACTACTAAGTTGCATTTCTTTTATAGCCGTGTTTGTAAAATTCGATGTCTGGAATGTTAGGAGTTGGAAAAATTTGCTGTTGTAATTTTGTAAGTAAAAGAATCCTTGTCCTCCACAAGTGTTATGACAGCAATAACAATCTCGTTCTGGAGAAGGTCTTGGGAGTTAGTTACCAATTCTATCTAGAACCACAACCTGTCCAAGACTGTGATTAATTATCTGTATTATCCTGGGCCTCCTTGAGTGCTGTTGTCAGGCTTTTGAATTGATGGTAGACATCAGACTTTCTTCATTTCAAAGATGATTATAAAAAACACATTCTTTTTATGGATGTGTGCTACATATATCACTCTCTGCTGACATTTAAGATCTACATCATACTGTGCTGCCATTGAAGATCTATCTCAGATGAAATTATTCCTTTCTTCTTAAGTTCATTTTTAGAATGATAGTGATGGCCTGTCTAGAGGCAGACAGGGAAGAGCTGTTTTGACAGTGTGGCCTTAGGTATGGTTGCAGAGCTTTTTTCCTAAAGTCCAGTCTGTTCCAGCAGCAGCAGGAACTCTGAGAAATCTGTGTAGGAGTTGGGAGCATTCTCTCTTAAATACTTAAAGTCTTTTTGGTGAAGATTTATGCTGAAATGAAATCCAATCCATTAGTTTATATGGTGTGAGATTAATCTTTATGAAGAGGAAACTTTGTCCTGGGGTGCATCAGTCCTGGAAGGGGATTGTCCTGCTCTACACTGCGCTGCTGCAGCCTCACCTTAAGTATTGTGTGCAGTTTTGGGTGCCACAGTACAAGAGAGAAAAAAATATTGGAGAGTGTCCAGAGGAGGGCAACAAGGATGGTGAAGGGTCTGGGGGGGAAGTCTTATGAGGGGAGGCTGAAGTCCCTTGGTTTGTTCAGCTTGGAGAAAAGGAGGCTTCACAGTCTATGGCTTCCTGATGAGGGGGAGCAATGGGGCAGGTGCTGATCTCCTCTCTGGTGGCCAGTGATAGAACCTGAGGGAATAGTATGAAGGAACAACAGGGGTTGGATATCAGGAAGAGGCTTTTTACTGAGAGGGTGGTCAGGCACTGGAACAGGCTTCCCAGGGAAGTGGTCACAGCACCGAGCTTGGCTGAGTTCAAGAAACATCTGGATGATGCCCTCAGTTACATACTCTTGACTTGTCTGGCCATGTGTGGAGCCAGGAGTTGGACTTGATGATACTTGTGGGTCCCTTCCAATTCAGGATATTCTGTGGTTCTAAGAAATGCTGTGGGACCTGAGCTGGATGGGAAGGCTTCAGAAGGCAGAGCAGGACTGGGGTTGCTGTGAGCCACACGTGTGATTTTTATTAAATCTCGGCTGAAGCAGTCATCACCTTGGGTCATTCATTTCAGTATTGATTGAAATACTGAAATCCACCTGTTGTACATCTTAAATTTAAAAGGATTTTGCCTGTAGGGAAGTTCTCTGTCAAGACAAGCTCTGACTTGACATGGTTAAGATTTTATTGATGATCCTATCAGCTTGCTGTATCTTTGACTGTGTTCAGTGCTCAATGAATAGATCCAGCAAAATGGAAAAAAATAGCTTTACTTGCTAGGTTTACTTTGCTGTTGAAAACAGAAAACAGAAATGTTTGTCTCCCAAAGCCCTCTTATTTCATTACTCTATTTTTTAGACCAATAATAAAATATTTATTGACACTATTGAAACATTTTTTAAAAATTCATTTTGTGCAGGAAATGAAATAAGCCAAAAAGTAATTTTGATTTTGTGTTTCATTTGTTCATTTTTATTGCTTTAATTTTTTTGTATTTTTCCCCCCTTTCAATAAACTCTTAATGAAAAGTAACTCAATTGTTTTAAACAGTTCTATAGCAGATGATCTATTTCTGATTTAATTTATCAGCTCACAAGATCTTGTACAGAAAAGTGAAATGTGCATTCAGGTTCGCACACAGGAAGACAGATAGCTTAAATGCAGTGTAGCAAAGTTTGGAGAAGATCATAGTTCATGAACTGAATTACAGCTACAAGCCCAATCCAACATGCACCCCATTTACTGTATAATTAATTTAACCTAAGAGGTGTTTAAAATTAGTCTGTTTAATCAAAGGAGCATGAAATTACATAATTTAGTTTTATGTTTTTATTGTTTTTTAGAATGTATGATCAAGAATATATTTGTTTAAAAGAAGGCTTTTTGATAAGATAGATATGGTTTTAGATAAAACTCAAGTCCCTGGGAAGCTTTAAACCCCTTGCTAAACTTATTAGGACTAAAACTACTCATCTGTAGTGATGTGTAAATCATCTTTATTTCATTGCATGTATGAGATAAGCACCAAGCATCATAAGTAGGATATGCCGCTATAGAAAACTTTGTAAATTATCACCCACTGTAGGAAAATCTGTCTTGTTGCCCTTTTATTCTCATTTGAAACTTTAAAGATAGTGTAAACCTTGACAAGTTCATGTGGAGCTCTTCTGAAGACTTACCAGTTCTTAAAGCAATTCTTTTCTGCATGCTTTTCAGTTCAGACAGTAATTTGATGTATTGAAACAATACTTTGTAGAAGGAGTAATTTCTTACTGATTTTGTGCATCATCTGTATTAGATCAAGCACCATCCTTAGCACAGGAGGGTGGAGAATATTTGAGTGAGTGATGGAAAGATTTCCTGAGCTCATTAGTGTGGGAATAGAGAGCATGGAAAGCCCTCCATACTCACAAATGTATGTGCATAGGAGAGTGGGTAAAAAAACCCCTATATTATACGGATAATACTTCCTGATGTAATAAGCCAGGAGGCTCAGCTTTAGTAGTTCCTTTATGGAGACAGGACACAGCTGTAATCTCTTTTGACCAGAAGCCTATTTGCAATGCATCCAGCCCAGAGGGCTCTGGCTCTCCCCTACTACTTGCTACTAAGATAGAAATGACAGTAATGACCAGTTAGTTCCTCCTCTCTTTGCTACAGTGGTGCAGGGTTTCTGGGCAGGTCAGGCAATATTCAACTGTTTGCCCTTAAGGTGAGGATGCTTTGTCCCCAGGGCAGCGAAGTTCAGTGTCACCTGTCAGCAGTGCTGATTAGTGACACATCTGCATCTTTCCTCCTTGGTAACCAAAGCCGGCAGTCACCAGCCCCCAGCAGTTTGCTGCTCAAACCGACTGCCACCTTGTGCCTAAAGGCAATTGTGTCTGTGCGTGGTATCGAATGTCTTTTGGACATGGAAAACTGTGTGAGCTAATGAGTCTGTTCTTTCCTCTGTGATGCTTGGCATACCTGACCTCTCCCTGCATCTTTTTGGTCTGAGTCCAGGGTAAGTCATCTTCACAGAATCAGAGAATCACAGAATCAGAGAATCGTAGGGGTTGGAAGGGACCTCGAGAGATCATCGGGTCCAACCCCCAATCCATTTCCTTTATAAACCCGTGTAGCACAAGCAATTCTGCCTATAACTGGAAGGAGTCTGACTTCTCCAGTAGCTGTTGACAAGAAAATCTCCTTTGTGGGGTACTGAGGCAGTGATGTCTGATGTTTTGTGCTTACAATTGCTCTTTTCCCCAAACTTCAAGAACAGATCTCTCAGCCAGTCTTTTTATAATGAAAACATCATTTTATTATCAACACATGGTGCTTGTTCCGCTCTTTGGTTTTATCCTATACTTAGGTGCTCCCTCTGGGTTATGTTTAAAATCAGAATGTTTAGATTCATATGTTTTATGAAATTCTGATGCTGAGATGGGATTGGGTTTGCTGAAGACTACTTTGAAATGCTTTCTGCCCATCTGTTTTGCTGCTCTGCTTCAGTAAAGAGCATTTACTGACTGCCTTCTCTCCTGTGTTTTGGTTTATTTTTATATTAGACTTTCAGTGCAGAATGTTGTTTGATAAGTGGCAGTTTGGTAAAGCAATAGCTTAAGTTGTAGCATTGCTTTTTTTTATACTTTTGTATCCTTTTTATACTTTGCTTTTTCCAGTATTCATTGGCCTTTATGTTCAAGAAACTTTTCCTTTAATGCTTTTCTTTCTTGCACAAACTAAACAATTGTTTTATCTAACTTTTACCTTATGAAGCTGAGAACCCAGATGTTCATAAGATGTTGCATAAGATGGTCCCATTTTGACTTGTTTCCAGTCTCTACTGCCATCCGCTGCCTCAGATCTATTCCAGGTTTTACTTTGCAACTTTTCACAAGTATTCTGTATCCCATTTTGTGACTGATTGTGCATTGCTGCTCTCTGTTTATAGTTGGTCTTCTTTTAGTTTGACAATGGAAACATTGTGAGTGCTGCTGACATCTGTTCTTAAGCCCTTGATCTAGACAGGTGATCTGACTTGCCAGCTGATGATGGTGTGGCCAGACTGGTTTTTCTGACCTTTCATTTAATTAATTCAGTGTTTTCTGAATGCGTTTTGATGAGAGAAAGCAGTGCTTCCAAGTATTAAGTTGATGAACTCAGAGACCAAAGCAAAATGAGTGATTTTGGCTGGTTTTTTCATGATACCCAACTCATTTGAATTTTCCGTGTTTTGTTTGTCACACCGTTAATACTGACATTTTCTGTTGAAAGGAATAACTTGTATTTTCATATTCTGACAATCATAGTTTGGAGGGAGCTGTACAACCTATTTGTCATGGTTCCTCTGTCACAGCACAGTTCTGTGTGATTGACAACTGCGAGTCTGAGGAAAAAGATGTGTTGGTTGATAGATTTTCTGAATGGATAAATGTTATTCCTCAGAGGTTCTGTATCATGAACATATTCCCATTGAATTAATATCTTCCCTGTAGCTGGAGTGGGTGAGCTATATATTTCCCTCGTTTCCAGTTTTTCTGTTGCACTTAGTGACTTACTCTCACCAGTGTGCAGGAATTGTAAGATTATAATGAACCGTCTGAACAGCTTTATTGAAAGTGCAGGTCTCTCATTTCAGCGATCAACGTTGATGTGCCATCTTGCTGCTAGACATGGATTTTGAGTGTTTTTGGTTTTGGCAGTGTTTTTTAGCCATTCAGATGTTCTTTGTTGGTTCTTATTTGAAAGAACTGTTGCAAGTTTTTATAGTGTGGGTAGCTAGCCTTCAAGACAAGCTATCACATTTTATCTGGTCTTGGGATGCAAAAAAAAGGGTGGAAAGAATAGATCCTACATCTGTCAGTGCAAAACATCTTTGTTTCATATGTGTTCCTGTCATTCTTTGCCACTACACTATCCCTATTTTTTTTGTTATTTTTTTGATAAAAAGTCGTTGAAGTTAAGAAAAAGCTGTCCAGCTTTTTTGACTCAGCAACCGTCTCATTTCCTTGTGGTTATTGCACCATGTGCATCTAATGAGTTCTTATTTATTTCATAACTAAAGCAAACTGTGTGTAGATTCTGCTGTGATTCAGTTGACATTTTATGAGGGTAGAAAGTGTAGCAGTAGGCAACGATTCATCTGCGTGATGGAGATGACGACTGGTTGTTTCTGTGCTGGGAGGGCTGTCAGATGGACAGGGAAGTGGCACAAGAGAGATGTTCCAGGGGTAGGCTGATCTAAAATAAACCTTATACAGCATTTGAATAGCCCTTCTTATCTTGTTCAGCAGCTGCCTCTGAGATGAAGGTAACAGCTGCCTTCTCCATCATGCTTGGCTTCATGGGAAGTATAATCACTTCTCTCACTAGTTTCAGTTATCAGAGTCTGAGAAGTTTTGGTAGGAAACAGTTCTTTGGTTATTGACTTGATTTTTACATCATTCATCTTTGCTATGAATTAGCAATGGGATCAATATTTATTAAATAAGTGCATTTTTGTTTCTTGTGAATCACATGAAAAGTGAGGGCTGTGAATAAAGTAGTTCATAAAATTACTACTTTCAAAGTGTTTCCATCTTTATCCTGCCATTGAGGACCGTATAAAATATTGTCGCTAGTGTAGTAGGAATACAATAGTTGGTATAATTAACAGGTAACTAATTTTTAAAAAGGCCTTTGAGCTACTGCACTAGAATTCCTCACTGGCACTGTAGTCCAGTGAAGGTGGTTAAACTATTATGTCCTGTTCTTATGTGCTGTATGAACATGCCAATGTTGTGGGAAGTGAACTACTTTGGAAGGTAAATATTGTGAAGCAGTGTGCATGAACACCACAGAAAGATTTAATTTCCATTGAAATATATTCCAGTTAATTTTGCCAATTTAGTAAACCTTTGAGAATTAGAAATACACCCCATTATCTGCAATATTCACATGCAATCAAGAACAGATAGAACACAAGAGTAGACCAAATCGGCTGATTCTTAGGCCAAAGCATCACCTGAGCATGTTGCAATGAAAGTTTTATCTCTTCCCTTACATACTTTGAAATGCTTAATGTCGGTGCTCAAACTCTATCTGAAAAAGTGCACTTTATGTAGGAGCTGATGAAAGACAAAGGAAGTGGTAATTTTTAATAATTCATGACCAGGCACAGTGGAGCTGGACAAAGCCCAGTGTTCACAAGCCAGCCTTACTTCCTTGGGCAAACCCCTGTGAGATGCTAACACAGCTAGCCCACAGTGATGATTAGATGACATCTCGGTATCAGTGTCTAATCATAGTCCTTATATCTGAGGATAAATTCACAGAAATAGAGCCAAACTCCTCAACTTCAGTAGGTTGTGATATTAAAAACCAGCTAATCATCTCTACTCTGATAAAGTGAATATATATAGAGGACTGTTTGACTGTAGTGTTTGATCAGTTAAAAACAGTTTTAAATTGAAAGTCCTTCATGTTGTGGTTGTACTTTTCACTGTTGAAATTTTTGTTTGTCCTGGTTCTGTCCAGGCTAGAGTTAACCTCCCCAAGCAGGTACCCCAGGTGAGCTGAGTTAGCCCAGGCTGTTTCCCATACCACCTGACATCACTCTCCCATAAAAGGAGAGTCAGGGAGAGGTACTCCTGGTGCCTCCAGGGCAGTCTGAGTGTGGCTGGGCATTGGGTTGGTTCCTTGCGTGGTGCAGTGCTCTGTCATTGTTGGGTGGGTAAGATACCCTGTGTTGTTATTGGGTGTGAATGAAATTTTCTGTTATTGTTCACCTTTCGTGGTGATTTTGTCAGTAAACTGTCCTTATCCCAACCCACGGGGAGGGGCTCTGTGTTTCTCCTCCAGAAGCAAGCAAGTGAGCTACATTTGGTGCTCAACCTCTTCCTGGGGCTTAATCACCACATACTGAAACAGCCAAGAAGACATTGTGAACATATAAAATATTATGCCTTTGAATTTGCTCTTCAAAGTTCAGAATTGAAATATTCAAATGAATTTGTTATTTAATTTGTATATGTGAATTAGAGATTGCACTCGGACACAGAGTTTTCAGGTGATGCAGAGGTGAGCACTGCAGGAGCAGCTGTGGGTAAAGTTAAAGGAAACATTTCACTCTCTTCATAAACCATCAATCTTATTTTTACTTGTACTTGTGTTCTCATGTTTATGCACAATGGTAATGTGAAGAGTAGCAGAGCTCTTCATAAAAGGCCTGAAGGGCAATTACTGACACTGAATTAGATCTACGTTCATGGAAATGTCCTGATAAAAAAGATATATCCGTTAACATTTTTTGTTGCCCCATGTGCAATCACTGCATCCTGTGTTGAATGGGCCAGCACGGGGTGAGTCAGCAGCACTGGACATTCATGATGCATACCAAAGGCAACAAATTGATTTCTAGGCATTACCACCTGCTGGAAGCCAGTGACTGCAATGTGAGTGATAACTGTGAAATTTCTTAAATTCCTAAATTCCAGCTTGATAAGAAGCAGAGAACTGGAAAGGATTTTCAAGGTTTTCAAGTCTTCTGCTTGTATTGTTCCTCCCATAAACGTACCCTAAGATAAACATAACTTAAAATGAAGTAGAATTCTTACCTGAATGTTTGGTTTATTTGGGAAACTGTTGAAGATCAGAGTGGTTTTCAGAACAGTCTACAGTCAAGTCAAAGGTTAAACATCTTGTAAGAACCCAATCACTTGGCTTTTCAAACAGGTTTGCTGTGGAGGGTTTCTTTATATATGATCTCTGATGTTTGTGGAAGGACTTGAGGCCTCCCTGTGTTTTCACAGTATTTGTGCTTTAGTTATTATTGAGGAATGTGGTCTGAAATGCAGTTCTGTTGATGTATGATTTGCCATGGATTGTGTAGGCTTAATTGTGTATATGTTTATGACATTTGTAAACTTTAGAACATAAGATACTATTTAAAATTTTTTCATTAATTATACTTTTAAAATAATTTCTCTTTGCAGAAATGCATTAGATTTAACCCAGAAGCCTCAGTGTGGGTTGCAAAGCAACGAATTTTGTGCACTTTGAATCAGAGTTTGAAAGATGTCCTGAATTATGGACTGTTCCAGCCTGCAAGCAATGGTAGAGACGGGAAGTTTCTGGATGAGGAACGACTTCTTAGGGAATACCCACAGCCAGTGAATAAAGGTGTTCCTTCACTTGAGGTATTTTTAGATCTAATATCTGAAAAATTTATATTGTGATACAAACTATATACAGTAGGCTGTATTTGAGACTTCTATGTGCACCTGGACTGCATTAGGAAAATAGTGGTCAGCAAGCATGAACTTGAACCCCTTGCTCACAGAAGTGCTGGCATTCCCCTGCTCAGTGAAGTAGTCCCATGTGTGTGGCCCAAAGGCTGCAAAGAATCAGCCCCCCGGGAGGTTTGATTGTGGAGTTTTCCTCCGCTGAGGATACGGGAGGTGTATCTTATTCTGTGATTTAATAAAGAAATGTAAGGTTCTAGATAAAGCTTTTGGGTCTCCGATTAGGTTTGCAATAGTAGGGTAAGAGTTGCTGAGTAACCAGCCTTGCTTTTTCCAGAGAAGATCTTTCTATTTCAGTGAAGCCTTTCCCCCCACCCCGTCCCCCCATTTCCCTCTGTACCCTCCTTCAGAGAACACAGATTTCCTCTGTCTGTCTCCTGGGAAAGCTGTTAAGGGAAGAGAAGTGAGGCAGTCACACGTAGGCACTGGAATTGCCATCCCCCATTGCTCATGCAGGGGCTCTGCATCTGGGCTGTAAACTGGGCAGAACTATTATGGCACTGGGCAAACATGGAGCAGAGCCAGCTCATGCTGAAACACAGTATAGCAGGAAACTGGGGCATGAAACTCGTATTCAATTAAATTTTGGTATTGCTTGTATAGTGGTGCATCAACCACTGATAATCTGCAGTTAATATACTTCACTATATATGAAAAAAGAACCGGGGTCCAGAGAAGGCTTCAAGACCCAGCTTTTACAGAAGTTCATTTCAGAGATTCAATCACTGATCACCATATTATAGCCATAAGCAAATTAAATTCTTACTTTATTTTTTCTGTTATGTTGTTTCATGAGTGTTCACTGTTTGCAAAATGCTCACTACAGCTAAAGGATTGGAATTTGGGGGCTAAAAGTGGTCTTGGGGAAACATCAGTATTTAAGCCTCATTCAGAAAGTCTCCTTGTTCAACAAATGTGCTGCTTTCCTTGAATTATGCCTAGTATGATGAGATAATATTAAATTATAACTAATCCCATGATTTTTGTTATAGATCTTGCTACTGTGGCCATAGAGTAGCAAACTCTTCAGTGTAAAATGTGAGTTTTAGCCAAAAAAAAAAAAAAAAAAGATAATCCTCTGAACCTCATTCACAGGTCCAGTCCTGTTAAACATCAGAAGAACTATTCCCATGTGTAAGTCCTGCCTATGTTGATTAAGGGATTTTTCAGGAATTATTTCTTTCTTTAAATTTCAGAAATGTTAAGGTGATCTATTAAAATACGTTGGTTTTTTTTTATTATTATTATTTAACATGCCTTCCCAGTTCTTTTTTTTTTTTCTGAGGGAGAAGTTCTTTTCACCATAACTCATGCTTATTTATGTAGATTCTGGAGGCTGATTGCATTTCCCATATGCCTTCACTGATTTCAGTATACCTACACAAGATACGAATTTTGCTTACATGAACTGTAAAGCTGTGATGCCTCTAAGTTAACCAGAATGTTGATTGTTGCTGAATATATACCAAATTAAATCCAAAGACTTTAAAAAAAAAATTGCCTAAATCTACATTATCGTGGATGATACTTTCTGGTAAGGTCAGAACATTATATTACAGATTTTTAAGTAAAATGGGACATTTAAAATTTATTCTTTTTTTTTTTTTCCCTCAGTTTCGATACAAGAGAAGAGTCTACAAACAGTTCAATCTTGATGAAAAACAGCTGGCCAAGCTTCATACAAAGGTATGCCCAGTTTACTGGAGAAGTTGGCAACTGTGGACTTAGCAAAGCAATGTGTCTGAGAAACTGGAAGTAAGTAGGAGCTCGTTACCACCTGGGCCAGTTACTGAACAACAAACAGTATGTGCTTGCAGCACCAACACGGGTGTGTGAATTGCAGTCTGGAAATTCCTCTCAGAAAAATTCCCATGATTGACTCTTCAATATGTACAAAGTAATTTTAAATGAACTTTGTAAATAACACAGTGTCCTTTCAGCATGCTGCAGAAAAGCCAGTCTATGTCTTCAGACTCTTTTTCAGGTCACAATAATAATAATGATCCTCAAACATCATCCTGATTTCTTACTGAATACATCTTTCAGTGTTTTTTTCGCTTAAAACTATGAAAATTAGACTATTCTTTCTGTCAACATCATAAACCATAGGGTTAATGCTGTCAGTATAAAGTCAGATTCTCCAGGAATGTGAATTAGCTACTGTTCAATGATGTCAATAGATATTGACATAAATTGACTGAATATTTCACTTTTAGCCAAAATTTTAATTTTAAAATTAGAGCATGATTGATTTGTTACTCCTTGTTTCAGGCTAATTTGAGAAAATTTATGGATCATGTCCACCATCTCTCAGTGGAAAAAATCACAAAGATGTTGGACCGAGGACTGGACCCAAACTATCATGACCTGGAAAGTGGAGGTCAGAATAATAAAACTAGCAGCATACAGTAGTACCTTGGGTTTGTTCAATCTAAATTGATTAACAGGCTGAAAACCTCAAACATTTTTCTGTCACCTCCATGACTCTAGGCTAATGGAGCCTGTCTGGTTTTGCTGTCCAAAGGAGAAAATCAATAATTTATGATTTTCTTTGAGTGGCAGTTTTAACTTACTATTTCTAAAGTAGATGTTTATGTTATATCTTTGCTGATCTTTTTTTTCAATTACATGCTCTTCTCTCCTTTAGAAACACCCCTAACTTTGGCAGTTCAGCTTGACAATACAGTAGAAGTGATAAAAGCTCTGAAAAATGGAGGAGCACATTTGGACTTCAGAGCAAAAGATGGAATGACAGCTCTGCACAAAGCAGCCAGAGCCAAGAACCAAGTAACCCTCAAGGTAAATGCTTTCAGGAGCAAATTATTGTGGTGGTTTGGCCCTGGCTAGAGGCCAAATGCCCACCAAAGCCGCTTGCTCACTCCCAGAGGAGAAACAGGCAGAGCCTCTGTTGATTGTGATAAGGACAGTTTGCTGCTGAATATAGAACAGTAATGGCTAGTTACACTCACACCCAGTGCTAACACAGAGTACCTTTTTGACCTGACAATTACAGAGGGCTGCCTGACCACAAGGACAGACTGACCCGACGTCCTGGCTGCACTCCAACTGTCCTAGAGGCCAACAAACCCTACCCTCCCCCAACCAGCTGCTTTTATGGGGAAGAGGTGTCAGACGGTGGTGTGGAAAACAGCCTGGCCTGACTGGGCTCTCCTGGCCTGACTGACTGGGCTCACCTGTGTTGGCTGATTGGGGAGGTTAACCCTGACCTGGCCAGAACCAGGATATTATCCACCCCTTTTTCCACACCATCTACATCATGCCCAGATCTTATATTTTCAGAGTACTGGGGAGGTTCATAACATCATTTATTTATTATGTAGAATCATCTGCCATGGACTGATTTTATACACCAAGAATTTAGTAGCTATCCTCACCTAGAATTAAATCCCTTTGTGGTACACACTGGATTTCCCCATCCTTTTGCATGACCCACCAAGTACACCCAGGTCCTTGAGCAAAAGCAATCCCACGATTTGGGTTTGCCTTTGCCTGAAGCAGGAACAACCCAGACTGTTTTCCCCAACAGGTTTCTCATGCGCACTGATGGGACTTTATCCCCCTCCACCGTCTGTGGGACTTCTGATTGGGTGGGGCCAGCTCGATTGGTAGATCCCCTGGAATTAACTAGCCATGTGGCTTTGGCTAAATGCATATCCCAGTTTTTTAGGGTCCCACCACTCATTGCTTTAAGAGTAGTTTTTAACAGGCCATTGTACCTCTCGATCTTCCCAGAGGCTGGTGCATGGTAGGGTATATGATATACCCATTTGATGCCATGCTCTTTGGCCCAGGTGTCTATGAGATTATTCCTGAAATGGGTTCCATTATCTGACTCGATTCTTTCTGGAGTGCCATGTCGCCAGAGGGCTTGCTTCTTAAGACCCAGGATGGTGTTCCGGGCGGTTGCATGGGACACAGGATAAGTTTCTAGCCCACCAGTGGTTGCTTCTACCATTGTGAGCACATACCGCTTCCATTGGCGTTTCTGTGGGAGAGTGATGTAATTGATCTGCCAGACCTCTCCATATTTGTATTTCAGCCATCATCCTTCATACCACAGAGGTTTTAACCGCTTGGCTTACTTGATCGAGACACACGTTTCACATTCATGGATGACCTGTGAGATAGTGTCCATGGTCAAATCCACCCCTCGACCACAAGCCCATCTGTATGTGGCATCTCTTCCTTGATGGCCTGAGGTGTCATGGGCCCAGTGAGCCCATAACACCATAATAATTCGCCCTTATGTTGCCAATCGAGGTCTATTTGATCCACTTCAATCTTAGCAGCCTGATCGACTTGCTGGTTGTTAGGATGTTCTTCAGTGGCTCGGCTCTTGGGTATGTGTGCATCTACATGATGTACTTTTACATTTAGGTTCTCTAACTGGGCAGAGATATCTTGCCACAATGGAGCAGCCCAGGTGGGTTTGCCTCTGTGCTGCCAGTTGCTTTGTTTCCATTGCTGCAACCAGTCACACAGGGCATTGGCCACCATCCAGGAGTCAGTATAGAGGTACAATTTTGGTCACTTTTCTCCTTTGGCAATGTTTAAAGCCAGCTGGATAGCTTTAACCTCTGCAAACTGACTGGACTCGTCTTCTCCTTCAGCAGCCTCTGCACCTTGTCCTGTGGGGCTCCATACAGCAACTTTCCATCTCCAATGTTTGCCAACATGACGACAGGACCCATCAGTGAACAGTACATATTTTTTCTCATTTTCTGGTAGTTCATTATACAGAGGGGCCTCATCAGCGTTACTTCCTCCTCTGGTGATATTCCAAAATCTTTGCCTTCTGGCCAATCTGTGATGACTTCCAGGATTCCTGGCTGATTGGAGTTTCCTATTCGAGCCGGCTGTGTAATAAGTGCGACCCATTTGCTCCATGTAGCATCAGTGGCATGGTGCATGGATGGGGCTTTTTTCTTTGAACATCCAGCCCAGCACTAGCAGTCAAGGTGCCAGAAGGAGCTGGACTTCAGTCCCAATCACTTCTGAAGCGGCTCGAACCTCTTCATATACAGCCAGTATTTCCTTTTCTGTTGGTGTATAACGGCCCTCAGATCCTCTGTAGCCCTGACTCCAAAACCCCAGCGGTCGACCTCGAGTCTCCTCTGGTGTTGTCTGCCAGAGACTCCAAGTAGGGCCATTCTGGCCGGCTGCGGTGTAGAGCGCATTTTTTACACCTGGCCCTGTCCAGACAGGCCCAAGGGCTACTGCATGGACTATCTCCTGTTTGATCTGATCAAAACTTTGTCGTTGCTCAGGGACCCACTGGAAATCATTCTTCTTCTTTCAATACTGGGTCTTTTAATTTATTATTTTATTTTATTTTATTTTATTTTTTTTAGGAAGAAAAAGTGGTGAAATTTAACCTTATCTATTGATAGATTGGGCAAGATCTATCTGAAGAGATGAATAGCATTATTGTTGCTTATCTCTTTGAAAGCAAATGCCAATGGCATGGATTACACCTTATATCTTATAACACAGTCTCTTCTGGGTTTTTTTTTGCGTTTTAACAGGTATTCTTAAAACACCTTGATATGTTAGATTAAATCTTAACATTTTATGGCTTTTGCTTATTTCCTTTTGACAGAACTCAAATTGCATGACATTTTTGATAAAGCATCTTGTAACTGAAGAGATGAATAGGTTGCAAAGGCCAATGTGGCATTTTCAAAACTAAGATTTCTAAACTTAATGAGGATGGAAATTGGACATCACCACTGATCCCTTCCTTGCTATTCCTCTAGATTGCTTTAGATTCTAATTCTTCTGGGGTTATTCCTTGCTTAACTTTGTGCTGCAGCCAATTCTATCTGTTTATAGAGAAGTGAGCAAGAAATACACATTATGGCAAATATTAAACTTATAAATACTTTTTCAGCTAGAGAAGTCCCTCCAAAATACATTTTTTCACAGTTTGTGATTGCTTTCAGACCCTTTTAGAGCTTGGAGCATCTCCTAACTACAAAGACAGCTGTGGCCTGACACCACTGTACCACACAGCTATTGTGGGAGGGGATCCTTACTGCTGTGAACTGCTACTTCATGAACACGCTACGGTCAGTTGCAAAGATGAAAATGGATGGCAAGAAATTCATCAGGTAGGGAAGTTTACTTTTTGTTTGTAGTTGAAGTTGCATGATGAAATGTGCCATTTGTGCTCTATGGTTAAACACTGTTTTGAAGGCCATTTGGATATGTTTAGCCCATGTGCATAGAAATATGGAATGACTTTCTATTTGCATCCTGCTGTAGTGAATTGGAAGTGGGAATGGTTCCGGTGGAGTCCTGTAACTTTGAAATCCTATGATTACTCTGGATTTTCTGCAGAAATTGCACTAGTCATATTTATGTAACGGACTCTTGGAAGCTTAGCATCCTATTAGTAGCACTTCAGTTAAAAACTGCAACTCAATCTTTTTGTTAGATGCCAGTTTTAGTAACCTTGGTAATGCTTCTTGTGTGTTTGTCAGAGGTACTTTCTCTCTGGTGAACTTTACAGGAAGATTTGGATTCAGGATCCTGTTGCTAGGTTTCAGTATGTTGCACTGAAGGTTGTTAAACTCTTAGAAACCTGCCATTTGAGTCAGTTTTTTTTCCCCTCCATGTGTGGAAACTGGGATTCTAATGACTTTTATTTTTCCTGTTTGCATATGGGTTTTTCTTTCCTCTCCTCTCTTACATATTGTGTGTGTACAAAGGTGGTAGCATGCTCTATAAAGAAAAAAATATTTTTAAAAAGTAATCTTTTGAGGTTTATATTGCTCATGATACCTTGAATAAGCTATGGTGCCAGAATTCATCAGATGCTGGCATATCTTGGTCAGCTTCACTGTAGCTGTTGGAAAAATGGACCTCCTTCCTCACTGAAGACATTTGTGTCTCTTCTAAGAAAAGACCTATAATGCTTGGTAAGGCAATCAACCTTGCAGGCCTACTTAGGTTGTTGAGACTCACTTTCTTGTCTGTGTACTGATTTTTTAAATTTTTTTTTTTAAGTACACAACTTCTTTTTTAGTTTGAAAGAAATGAGAGATAGCTTTAATACCCAAGTTTGGGAAGAGATCTGAGTTTTATTGTTGTGTGTGTGTTCAGATCAAAGTAGTTTGGATCCATCTCTAGTAGGGGAAGAAAAAAGGATTGATTTATTGCCATCGTTTCTGAGTATGTAGAGGAAATGGATTGTGTAGATCAAAGTATTACCCCATCTGGACACCCTGAAAATACAGTTTAAAATTCCCTATGTTGAAAACCGGTCTTATATGCATATAGCTATTGTTTCTCATAATGAAACAGAGCTTTCCAAACTCACTGTATTGGTTGTAATCCTAAACAAATCAATGTTTACATCTGGATTATGAGCAATCTGTTTTCAGTAATCAATAATACAAGCGTTCCTCAGAGAATTAAGAAAGGTGGTGTTGTGGAACAATCCCATATACTGTTGTCTGTGTGAAGAGGGCAAAGTTACCTTGTATGGCAAGGAAAATAATTGGTAGCAAGTATATTTTTCATTTTGCTAACAGAATTGTTATCCATAGAAGTGAAGCCTCTGGGTTATCTTTATAGTAAAGGGAAAAGGTAAGGCATTCTGGTGGTGGTTCATGCTTTGCTAGGATAGTAATAAAAAGGATATCCTCTGGAGAGAATGGTCTCTCTCTGTTGATCGTACTGGGGAGCCCTGATGAACAGTTTACAGAGGTCTGCATGGTAAGTGACCTATACAATGAGGGGAAATTAATTTCCCATGTGTTAGTTGTCTTCCAGCATTTCCCCGTAAGTATTATTGTCAGATTGGCAAAAAGGAGGCAAATCCCACTCTAGCAAAGGAAGGAAAGTGGATAAAGGGCCTGATTTTACTCCAGTTTCTTGTAGTAATAATAGAAAGTTGGAATTAGTGCTTGTATTTTAGGAGTTGTTTTAATAATTGCATTCATACCTTGATGTTGAGTGACTTTTCGAGACTAGACAGAATTGGTAATTCATTGCTAGTTGCTTATTTGCTCTCATCTCCCACACAGTCAGAAACAGTTACAATTTGGTACTGTTTCTGCTGTTGTTGGATGCTTGCTTTCTGCTGCCTAATGTTAAAATGTTCTCATTCTAATAACAGCTAGCATAATGTCTCCATTATTTTAGTAAATAATTGGTAAATGAATAAAATATTTAATAAACATTGGGGTTTTTTCCCTTTCTGTGTGTTGAAAATGGAGGAAGAAAAGATTTAATGTTCAGGATACTAGACTGGGATTTGCCAGGTGTCACAGATTTAATATGTGCATGAAGAAGTGCACTTAATTTTTCTGATCCAAATTGCAAGATAGGTAGGTTTGTAATTTCTGTTGAAGTCAGTAATAATTAGGTACCTAAGACAGAGTGAATGGGTTTGTATACCTGTATTTCTCATCCTAAATTCCGTGTTGTTATATAGGATTGATACTGATCTGAGATGAAGCAAAAACATTACAAATTGGGAAGTGCTCAGTTGGTGTGCTATAGAGAACTGATGAGACTGATGAATGGCAATACTGTGACTTTTCTCAAACTTACTTGCTAATGAGGAAAGTTTCAAATTTCACTGGAGCCTCATTTATAGAGGTTTATTTCCAAGTATTCATGGTCTAACATTTTTTTTGTGTGACTGATAAAGTAATTCTTGAAGATTTCCTCTCTTTTGGATCGGTGCCCTGTATATACTGTGTGTCTATCTGACATCACAGAATCAAGATGATGATTTTTTGAACTTTGGCCAGATTTCCCCAAACTCTTTTCACACCTGAAAAGCAAGCTTTAGAAATCTGATCATCTTCAGTGCCATCTAGTGGGTAACTTCCTGAAGATTAGCATGACAAAAAGTGTTAGACTGCTTGTCACATTTGACAGTTATGAATATTAGTGGATAAAAAATGCCAAACTTTGTATTTTCTCAGTCTTCTGAACTGTCATTCCTTAAATAAGCAGGTGCTTAAAGTTATGCATAGACTTGCTGTACCTGAAGAGTGCATATTGGTGTTTATAGGCAGGTAGGTGCATCTGGGTGCTCGTCTCCCTATTCAGTCCAGGGGTGGTTCTAAAAATTACACCATAAGTAAAATAGCATCATCTCTGCTGAAATTCTTTACCTGGAAAACTTGCCTAGATCGTAAAGTAACCAAAATATGAACACATCTCTTTTCAGGCTTGCCGATATGGTCACGTCCAACATCTGGAGCACCTCCTCTTCTACGGTGCTGATATGTGTGCGCAGAATGCCTCGGGAAACACAGCGCTGCACATCTGTGCATTGTACAACCAGGTGAGCTGGCTCTTACACCTCTTCTACCAGCAGACCCAGCGTCACAAAGTCTGTCCTTCCTTCAGTGACATAAATGTCCCCAGCGGGAGCGAAGGGGTGCCTTGGGTCCCCTCTGTGAAGCTAACCGGGAGGGATGTCTTGCTCTGGGAGAAGATCCAGGGATTCCGCTCCCACGGAGACTGGAGACTGGTGCTGTAAGAGAATGACATGTAGCCAGGGGAAAAAAAGACATAATTGAAGTACAAATGCTAACTCTTTCATGTCTATCCACTGAAACAGAGGCTTGTTGAGTTTTCTGGTGAATAAGTTTAATGGTTTGGTGTTAGGTTTTCCTGAGATGCAGTTTCCTCGCTTTTAATAAATGGATTTTGGGATAAATTTCCCATTATTACTTATCTACAGAGGCAAGTTACATTGAATAAAAGTGTAGCTCATTATTTTTCATTTGATTTATTTAATATGCAATGAAGTGTTACAGCTTTTAAACAGTGGTCTTAAAAATGAGAAAGCACGTAATTAAAACCTATATTGTTAGTATTTTATTCACTGATTACAAATAGAGTTTCTCATTATAGGTAGCAAGAGCATACATACTAATTAGAACGCCATGTGCTACTGACTTAATTCATTTTAGTGTCCTATCTAAGTATTTGTTTCCTATTTGGAATTTACTGCTGCTTTTCTAGAATTAAAATTAGAATTCAGTAAGAAATACTTGGAAAATACTGTGGAAATGTATCTGTAAATTATACAGAAGTTACAGAATTCTCTGCTGTTTACAAATTGCCGAGTCATTTGTAGAACTGTTTGATTTTATAAGAACAATTTGATTTGATAGAAATTTATGTTCTCTTTGCATGGATGGAGTGGAGAGGGAATGAGTTTTACAACTATGTTAAAACACAATGCGTATTATGTTACACTGAATTAGGAAAACGTAAGTCATGAGATTTGACTGCGACTAGTGAAACATCTGTTAAAGCATCTGCTTCTCAATTAATTACCATCTCAGTTTTTTTCAAAAGTCTTTTCAAGATGGATTCCTCAATTAGGTCTAACATACCCTCAGGTTTTTAAGAAATGGATTTCTGGGAATAATTTGACATTTTTAAAGATTGTTGACTTGATGTGCATGTCATAATTGCTATCCATTCATAAAGAGTCTAGCTGTACAAATCTTCCCTGTTACTGCTGATTATGTGAAGTATGCAGGGTAGCAGTAGTCCTTTGTGGACTGCTTCTTGCTCACCGTCTACCAAGCGTCTTCAACAAGCCGTCAAGTACATACAGTGAGACTCCAATTGAAATTGCAGCTACAAATTTGTAAATATTTTCAGTCATTAAACTTGGTTTTGTGAATAGAAGTTGAACATCTTGTGACTATGCTGCTACACTTCTGTTTTCTTTTGTCCGGTATACGTGAAAATAAAAAGTTTTTCTTAGGGTCCTGTGAACAGTAACCTGGGCTGGTTTTTTTTTTTCAATGTTGCTGTTATTGAAAGTTATTAGTAGCTAACATGGAAGGAGCGGTGTTGGCCTTTTCTGGATGGAGAGGATGGGAAGGACAGCAGTATCCTTTTTACCTCTTGATTCCTGTAGATGGAGTCATTACCCATTTGATTTTCCCAGCCAATCTCCCCTGGGTAATTTACTTGGAATACTTTCTGAAGTTGGTAATTCTCTTTTTCCAAATGTCAGCTAAGTGCTGATGTGAATAAATTTTCAGGTTTTGAAATTATTTCATGGCCGTCCAGTAACTGAATAAAATCTAGACAGATCTTATGCCTCTCTATTTTTCAAATAGCAATTCTGGGATGAATTGTGCCTTCTTTCAGTCAGTGGGTTGGATTCTTTATGAAAACTGTTTAGTATTAAATCAGGTAATTTGCTTTCAGACAAAAATTTGAATCTAATCTGCTAAAAAGCCCACACTTCTCTGTGAAATTCTCTTTAATCTTATGAAGTCTAAAAAGCTACTGCACAATCAGTTTATGTGTGATAAAATGAATGAATTATACTGAACTCTCAATATCACAAGTTGCTAGGTTGTCAGAGCTAAAATACATGCAAGCAGAAGTTACGGCATTTCTAGGCAGCTCCTTAACAATGGAGTGCTCTAGAATGTGGAATTTTCATTGCATTAACAAAGGAAAAGTAATTAAAATAATTTACGTTGGTAACGTCTTTGCTTATTCTCCCTAGTGTGCTCCCCTTAATACTGCAAGGTCAGAGAGGAGACAAAAGGGAGAGAGGGTGAAGCTAAGAAGCATAGAATCATAGTTGAAAGGGTCCTAGTTGAAAGAGACCCTTTAGATCATGAAGTTCAACCATCACACTAACCTGCCAGTCACCACTAACCCATGTCCCTCAGCACCACATCTCCCTGTCTTTTAAATATGCCCAGGGATGGAGACTCCACCACCTCCCTGGGCAGCCTGTTCAATGCCTGACAACCCTATCTGGGAAAAAGTTTTTCCTAACATCCAGTCTAAACCTCCCCTCGTGCAACTTGAAGCAATTTCTTGTCTCATCACTTGTCACTAGGGAGAAGAGGTCAGCCCCTGCCTTTCCCCACCCTCCTTTCAGGTAGTTGTAGGGAGCAGTTAGATATCCTCTCAACCTCCTCTGCTCCAGACTAAACACCCCCAGGTTCCTCAGCAGCTCCTGCTAACATTTATTCTCTAGTCCCCTCACCAGCCTTGCTTCTGTTTTAAAAGAATAAAGAAACAAATGCAGTACTTAATCCAAAACAAGTTTTCTCAAAGTTTCTTCTGTTGAACTGCTCTGACCACTTTTATGGTCAACTTTTCTTACCAAACCATTTAATAAATAAATCGCTTTGCATCATTTTTGTTATACTGCAGACATCTTACTTAAATTTATAAAGCATGTAAGGTTTTTTTAATGTGTGATTCTTCTGAGCTTGTACTGTTGAAATATTTATTCTGGTAAACAAATGAATAATCAAACAATAAATGCTGTATGTCTCAATATCATTATTTATATCCTCAAGTTCTTGATCAAAATTGGGCATGTTAATGTTAAAGGGTTCTACTAACATTTCCAACATACTTACCAAGCAGTATATGATGGAAGAGTGGAATAGTTGTTTTGAGAATATAGTGCAGCGTGCAAACCTAGAATCACTTAGGAGTCAGTCAAAAAGGAGTTCTTGGAAAAGTAACCCTGAAAAGATTGATTTTTTTTTTTTTTTTTTTTTTTTTTTTTCCAATTAACCTGGGGGTCTTCATCTAGATTGCAGCACATTTACTTCTTTTGGATGATTGCTAGTACAGAACACAAAAAAATGAGGAAAACATTTTGACATTTTAGACATTGCTCCTGATCTCCCTGTGTTTAGAGATACAGAGAACACGCCTAATGTGCAGATTTCAGTGCAAACAAATGAAACTATTTCAATTAATTATGTTTCATTTAAAAATGACTCTCTAGCAGATGATTGTTAATATACCATCTTGCGATATGATCTGTTCTGTTGTTTCGGTCTGTTATGGAGAACAGGAAGCATGGGAGTAAAACGATAGCTTTCTTGGTGTACTGAGTCTTGGTGGAAGAGTAGGATAGCCTCCTCCCTAGATATATTTAGAACAAACTTGTGATGGAGGAGACTTAATGGGATCAAGAATCTGGTGTGACAAATTAGAAAACACAGTGATGAAAATTATTTTCAATCATAATTTCTGCATGTACACTTATGACTCAGAATCTAGTAAATAAGCTTAATTTCTGTCACTAAAATAGGTAAGTTATATAATTGTTTTCTCTGGCTGCAAATTTGCTGTTGAAAGTGAAAGGTAGCACACTGAATTACCTCATTAGGTAGAACTCCATAACATAACTTGACAAGAAATCTGGAAAGCACAACAAAATAAATAGCAATATTTATGATGAGGAAACAAAAACATTTTGAATTGTGAGCTGGTCTGCATAAGGTCCTAAGATGAACGTTAAAGGATAGGACATATAGGACATATATCAAAAAATATAATCAAAAAGTCTAATATTCTGAGAACTGTGCCAGAACCGTAGAGGATTTCTAGAGGATCATGGTCAGTTGTATTTTACAGCGTTGTAGATACTTAAGCAATACACCATATCAGTCCAAAAGAAATTGTTTTTAAGATATTTCATTTGCAGATTTCCTCAGTTCAGAGGGTCTGGAGCCATATGTATCTCATTAGAAGGAATGTATTTGGTTTCTGTTGTAATGTTAGTATTAGGGGAAAAGTAGAAGATAAGTCTGGTCAGTGTAGTCTGTATAGACAGACCAAATAATTTCAGTTATATTAAAAAAGCATGATTCATTAAATGTTTAAATTTGATGGTAGGTTGAAAAAAAAACAGTACATGCAAGTAGTAAAACTGCTTTGTTTAATTTTAGTGACAGGGAGGATATTCCTTCATTCCAGGTACTCTTTACTAATAGATGAACAGTACCAATTTCCCTACAAAATAGGCAAAGCCCATGTGAGAGTGAAATTTCCTTTTAAACTAATGCATTTTCTTCAAAATCTGATTTGTCAAGAATGGAATTTCCCCAGTACAATTTCTTAAAAATTCTATAAGCTATTTATCTCTCCCATTCCTCTACATTGTTTCATACTTGCATACTGTTTTTACTCTTAATGCTGCAAAGCACCTAAAGCCTTCTCATTTTTAAAATGCTATTTTAATAACTTAATTGCTCAGATAATGTATTAATTTTATTTTGTTTACTTTGTATCTAAGAAAACATACAGCAAATAACATCACATCTCATAGCCACAATATCTCTTTAGTAACTGGAGAGTCTTACAACAACGTTTACTCCTCTACTGTTTTCAGGAAAACTGTGCAAGAGTGCTGCTGTTCCGGGGAGCCAACAAGGAGATTAAGAATTACAACAGCCAGACTCCATTTCAGGTAAAAAAAAAAAAAAAAAAAAGGAATACCCCTTCCTCCTAACTCCCAGTAATATTTGCAAGAAAGTCTCATGTGAACTTGGTTTGTGGAGAAGTTACCCTATCCAAGGCTGAAATCAGCTATAGAGTAAGATAACTCTAATTTTGAAGACTGTGGCTTTTGTGTAATGTAGTAAGTGAAGGAGTCCCCGAATAGTTAAGAGTGAGAGTAAAAACACACTCTCTCTTTACCCGGTCTGAGGTCACTGTTTGATAATTATATGAGCTGTTGATCATAAAACATGAAGTCATTGGTGTTGGATGCGCCTATCACAGAATCACAAGGTTGGAAAAGACCTTTGAAGATCCTCAAGTCCAACCATTCTCGTCCTATGCTAAACCATATCCCTAAGTACCTCATCTATCCTTTTTTAAACACATCCAGCGATGGTGACTCAACCACCTCCCTGGGCAGCCTGTTCCAGGCCCTGACAACTCTTTCAGTAAAAATTTTTTTTCTAATATCTGATCTGAACCTTCCCTGGCACAGCTTCATGCCATTTCCCTTTGCCTTATCTCCTGTTACTTGGCTGAGGAGACCACCATCCACCTCTGTACAACCTCTTTTCAGGTAGTTGTAGGTGATGATAAGGTCTCCTCTCAGCCTCCTCTTCTCCAGACTAAACATCCCCAGCTCCTTCAGCCGTTCCTCATAGGATTGGCCCTCCAGCCCCTGTCCAGTCCCATGCAAGATCGATGCAAGGAGTGAGTGGGCAGCTAAGGTTTTCTTGGCTTCTCTTTACTTGTCCGGAAAGAAGCTCTTCCTTGGATGTGATGGGGCCAAAGAGCTGGGCTAAATTTCAGTGATGGGATTGATTTGTTGCACTGTCAGTGGTAAAAGTTGAAGCTATGGTTTAGGTCTTTAAAAGAAAATGAAGTCTTTCTTTGGGTTAGTTGGAGTTCACTAGGTGGTTCTTCACCATCTTCTTATATAAAAGTACTTTCAGAAGGCTTAATTAAAAACCCAAATGGAAGAAAATAGTTGTCCGAAGGGTTGTCAGGTATGTCTGACAACCTTAAGCCCTTATTTCTGAAGCAGTCTTAATTAGCCTGGATTTCAGAGAAACATTCATAATGCAAACTGACGTGTGAAAAATAGGGATGAAAGCTGTAATGTTTTAAGCAAAAGGAACAGAAAGGATTTTTTTCAAGTTAAAGAAGACAGTTATTCTGGAAGAGTGTTGACACAGTACCATTAAAAGGAGCTCTCCTGTTGTGAAATGTGGGAGGACTATTTCCCAAAACCAAGTAGTCTTTCAACCAAAAGAAACCCTGACTCACCTTTACCTGTATCTTTCCCATTACATCCTCGACTCACTTTGGATAATGCTGGCATAGAATTCAAGGAAGAATGCTTTTTCTCTCATGCTTTGACAGGTGAAATAATTGGAATATTAACTATGTCCATGTGGGTCTCTGAGTTCACTCCTAAAAGTTTATGTGTAGATAATACCTCTGAGTTTCAGGCTTTTAAAAAAAACCGCAGCAATATATATATCTGTATCATTTTACTAATCTCTGTATTTTGAAGGTTTTCTATATGTAAATTGTGTATCTCAAGAGCTTAAGAGTTCTGCCTGCAAATCCCAGCTAGATCACTGTTTACTTTTGGGACCATTTTTCCCAAATTGGGGAATCGATGCATTAATAATTTAATTTTAGGCACTGTTTTCACGCTGCTAATAGTTTGTAATCTAAATATATGCTAAGCGCAAATATACTAAGTACTAGATATTAAAAATTGGAATAAGAGAAAACTCCTAGTACTGGAGGGATATTTTATATCTTTGAGATTACCTTTTCTTTGCGTTTTAAGATTCTGTGTGGGGAGGGTAAATGGCAAGTAGAACTGTTTCTGTTTGTCGTCATGTTTGTGCTGACTGTTGCAACAGTCTTATTCTTCTGTGTAGAACAGAAAAACACAGGGAGAAAAGGCAGAAAAGAAAATCTTTGTGAAAACTAGTGCTGATGGTTGTAGGGTTTCAAGAAGTGAAGGATGACTAGCCAAAACTAAATAAAATCGAGTGAACATCATAGGAGACAGAAGCAATAATTTCAAGAAAAAGGTGTAGCTGTGAAAGTGCACTTACTGACCAGTGAACTATGTCCTGTCCCTATGGAATAAAATCTTATTTGTTGTCATTATTATACGTTATACTTCTAACGCTCGGGCTTCTGAATGGTACCTGTTCCCCTAGCATGCACTGACATCCCCTAGAAGGGGTGACAATTAGGTTGGCTTTATTCTATCCTTTCTAGATCCACATATTTAAAAAAAGTAATTACTCTATGGTGTCTTACTTTTAGGAGGAATGTAGGAAATGTTCTAGTTTTTCCAAATGGAGTGAGCAGAGAAAACCCTGATGCCAGCACTGCAATAAAGCAGCATTAGAATTAATTCTTTGCCATCTGTCTGTTGCTGACCCAGTCGATCAGACACCACAAGTGGAGCTGTTACAAAATTATGCAGAATCCCCTTGAGTTAATAGGATTTTGCATACTAAAAATGTTTACTCATGTAATCAGTAGGAAGGAACATCGAAGCATCTCATATGTACATAATGGGAGCAGTTGTAGCTGCAGCATCTATTCCTTTGAGTAACCTCTATTATGTTCTGTTCTCAGAAATCTAAAAAGATGATTCTTTTGAATTACTGTTTAGAATATTGATGACATGAAACTGTGCCATTCTGTAAAACATAAGTAGCCAGACATGGAGAAATTTGTGTGTTGCATTCAAGGCCCTCCAAAGCTTTATTTTGATGGAAATGAGCAGCAGCGTTTGTATCTAGCATTAGTGTCCAATGAATGTAGTGTAATTTTACCACCAAAAAAAATGCGTGTGTTCCCTTCTTTCCAAATCACAGTGTTTTATAAATCAAGCATGTGTTTACCGGATCATATGGAAGTAAAACTAATCTGGGCTGAACTCTGTGCCACTCAATTCAGATATCCCGCACTGTGTATGTGCCTCTGCCTGGGATCTGGCTGCCCTGCCTGCCTTTTCAGTGTCTAGCAGAGTTAGTGTTGGAATGGCATTGCCGGGTGTCGAGGCCATGAAAAAGCTTGCCAGTATTTCCCAATTAAGCACCTAAGCTTTTTTTAGCTACCTTTGAAGGAATGTGTTTCATCCTGGCTGTCCATTAAGTTAGTGGTCAGCGTTGAGTAGAGTTGATGTCATCCATACTTGAAAGTTTGTCTGTGACTATCAATCTTAAAACATTGGGCTTCTGACAGGCTGTACTTTATAATAACACAGTATGGGTCAGCAGCAATGCATGTGTTTTTATGAGGTTTCCCCCTGCTAATAACTATTAACACTTGCAGGGATGTGGGGTGAACCTCCTTCCTTTCTCTTTCCCATGTGAGTTCCAAGTATATTAGGGCAATTCCTACATCACTGACCTCCCCCTAAGTGTGAGAAACTTTGTGTATGGAGCATTTCAGTTAAAGTCAGACTAGCAATTAGAGTTAAAATGAAACCTGTGCCACATCATTACACTATATTGCCAGTTCTGTTTATTAATCACTTAGGTTATCCAGCCAAGACAGAATGGATAGGTAAGTGTCTTATACACTAATTATTCTGTGCTAACAGATGGGAAAAAAACGTGAGTATTACAGGGCTACAAGTGCTACCTAATAATGCACCCTTATATACATTGTGCTTGGTCAGTTTTCTTTTGAAGTAACTAAAATCAGAGCAGATCTGTGCTTTCATTTGTAGCACTGAACTTGGATGTACCCTCAACCATGCCTGCTGTAAGTACTGCTGATGCCCCCACAACCATTTGTACCTTATGGTAGAGCTTGCTGAAACGTGTTTGCCACCAACCTACAGTACATCAATTTACAGCTCTCATATACTGGCTTATGAAATGCTGAACTGTAACTTGTCTTCCAGCTATAGGTTAGCTTTGAAGTTTCCAGTGGTTTAAGGGGTTTTTTTCCTTGAGGTTACAGTTCCTGTTTTATTAGTAAAACCTCCTAAAAATATCCTTTCAGAAAAGCCAAGTTATCCATTCAATATCCATAGCCACTTAAGTTTTCCACATACTTTATGTGCTCCTAGATGAATGTAAAAGAATTTCTTGCAATATTTACAAACTGTTGAAATTCTATTGTGTATGTTAATATGAACATACGCCAAATTTCTCATGTTTTTCTATATTCTTTTAGTGAGCAGAAGCTCTGTGTGAATAATTTTTTTTTTTTTCATATGGGCTATAAAGCTTTTTCAAGCTTAAAGCTGATAGAGCTAATAATTAGTCAGTGTTTTTGAAGCGTATGTGTTGAAGTATACAGAAGAGCTAGTCTGAGGTGACATTTAGCAACACATTTTAATGGCAGAGTTGTACCTGAGAATTTCTCCCTCAGATGACCTTAATGACCATTGTTATCCCAAATCAGCATGGGTTATTAATGAACTTATGTTACATAGAAGTTGGGAGGAGCAGCAGTCTTCTAGGTCTGCTGCAGGTAGAATTGTTCCTTTCAGTGTGTTGGCTTTACATCTATTTTCAATTGCTCATATTTTTGCCAGATTCGAATAATTTGAAATGAAATTTTTCATGCCTGGTATCTCAGGCAGCATTGTTCAGAAAAACAAAATGATTCAGCTCTTTCGGGGTATGGGTGAGGGAAAACATGTGTTGTTTAGCTCATACTGAAAAACTCTGTTGACCCACCTCTCCTAGTCCCATCTCCCCTGTTGTGTTATGTTGTGTTGTTTTGTTTTGTTTCCTTTAATTGCCCTGCATGCTGTCAGAGATCTCCATGTTAATAATGTGGCAGAGTAAACAGGTTTGCAGTCTGACTCAAATACAGGGGCTCCAAAACCAGACTGTATTTGGAAGCAAAGATGGCTAGGGGGGAATACAGACAGGCGCAGTTGGGGATGGGTAAGAAATCATGGAGCTTATAGACCAGTGGGAAGGTACAAGACTGGCTGAGAGCCTGAAAAAGTAGAGTGAATGGAGCAAGATGTAGATTGTTATGGGTTTTGTGGAGATTTTTGATCATTATGGCCAGAAGGGAAGTAATACTGGAGTAGAGGGGAAATTGGGACTGTCTGTGTTAAAAGGGAGTTTCACTTTGCTAGAGATGCTGGGGAGGAAGCTTCGCACTGCCAAGGCTAACCTGGGAGGCCAGGGAGGAAGGGCTGGGATGAGGTGGATGTACATGCGTTCCTCCCAGCCCTGACTCTGAAATATCAGTCCTGTTTATTATCCAGCATATCACTGGAATGGCTACCCCAAACCCAATTTGATTTAGGTTATTATAATTTTTAATTTCTATCTTTTGGATGGAATTTACAGGCAAAGGACAAGAAGTTATTCTCAGGTATTTTCTCTCACTGACTTATTTTTGAAAGGGTGAAACTCCAAGAAAGCTAATTTTAAAACCAAAATTCTTTGGCCAGTGCCTCAAAAAGGCAGCTTTGCAAATATAAAGTAATGTTTTCTTTCTATGTTAAAATATGTGGCTGGTGTGTTAATGGAGCATATGAATTACACAAGGACTTTTTTTTTTTGCCAAGTACTTATTTTCATCGTAATTCTTTTCCTGAAGCACCTGTGGGAAGAATGCATCACTGAATATTGTGTATTAATGGCAAAAAAACCCCCACCACAACTCTCTTCTCATGATGCATTCTGCCTTTAGTCAGACTTCTAGCTTTTTCCAGCTTTTGTCCTGATGTGAGTCAAGTAATGGAGTTTATTCATACTTGCTTTGGTGGTTTTATTTTTTAATGTTAGGTCACTGCATGTGTTGATCAGTTATGTTGTTTTGCAGTACAGAAAGAATGGGTAAAGGGCAATCTGTCTTGAGGAGTACACAGTCTAAATTACGATTACTCATTATTTGTGATATTTTGATACTGATAAGAAAAGATTTAAGGTTTCAATTGTGTAAAAACCCCAGAAGTACTAGAATAAGTATAATAAGTTCTGCAGATTAGTTTTTTAAGACTTGGATATAGAGATATAAGTAAGAGTTTCATGTAGCATTTTTAAATCTACAGAAGTGACCATACCTGGACAAGCTGTGGATTTTTCCTTTAAAAATAAAAAAACATGTTAGCATGCACACGTATAGGCATATTAAATGTAATTTCTTAAAAAGATATAGTTAAAATAAAAATAAGAGGAGAGGTTTCATGTTGATGCAAACCATGATTTGTTATCGTATGTTTTCTCATACCAAATAGCACCTTGAAGTGATATTTATAGAGGAACACATGTTGTTATTTCAGAAAGTCTTTTGGGGATTTTTTCACATCACCTTGGGTATACTTATGCCTTTGTGGTGGTGATACAGTATCTGTTAGGGTATTAGGGAAATGTTGCCAAATAAAAATATTCCTGAGAACAGTAGAGATACGAGATATTGCTCCAAGTACAATTTCCAACAGGAAAGTATTTGATGGCAAGTTAGAGGTGACCTTAAGTGCCTACAGATTTCCTGTTATTGTCAATTTTCAAGTACCAACAAACTGTTAGACAGATACTTCTTCTTACTAGCACGTGAAGGACAAATACCAAAGGTCAATATTTGGTTTGTTACACAGCTGGTGACAAGAAGATAACAAAAGAGAATGCAATAGTTGTACTGAAAACATGTGACAGCAAAGATGCTTCTGCTTCAGCTACCTCTGGAGATACTGCAGCTTCTTTTGCAATGTCAGACCTCAGTTTACGGGGCTTTCACTAATGCTCTTGCTTGGCTTGATAAGGGCTGGGTATAGTAAGAGATACAGGAGCAGAAAAATTCATATGGGTACAGAATGGGGTTCATGCATGTTGGCCAGGAGGTGGCTTGCATAGTGCTGGCTGATCACTCCTAACCTTTGTCTTAATCCCTGTTGTTGTTTGGAAAAGCAGACAAATAGAAGTAATATAGTACAACACAAAGAAATTAAATGGTAGGATTATTTTTTTCTTGAGAAGGGCAGAATATTGCCACACGTGCAGATGCTAAAAATGCTTACTGCAGAACGTGTCTTTTTTAAAAACAGCTGTGCAGCAGCAAGAACTTTTTATGTGATTTTAAACTTATGGAGGATTGTCCATGAGAAGACCTCTTGTGTTGTGCTCCATGTGATCCGAGACCCTTTTCATTTTTTCCCCCCACTTTGTGCTTTCTCTCCCTGCTCAGAGAGGGGTGTCCAGCTGAAATGCCTCAGGTGTTCTCACAAGCAGCAGGATTTCCCTGGGAAAAACAGTGTCTCTGAGGTAGCTAGGAGCCAATCTGTTTGTTTTTCCACCAAATGGATAGACTTCCAAAAGCTGAGAAGCAACTGAAACTAGGTTATAAAAGGGAACAAATTAAGCAAACTGAATTGTAAGGGTCACTACCAGTTCTTGCCTCAAACTAAGAAAGGCTCGTGTATGATTCAGACACGATTAGTTGTCATGGGTGAAGATACAACAGTCAATGGAGATTTGTATGATCTTAATTTAATTATGGGCTTAGCAAGATTGCAAGATTGAATATTGCTCCTGTGGTTTTACTTATGGTATATCCTAGAAGAGGAGGCAGTAAGGGTGAGTTCTTAAATAGCCTGATCGTAACTGAGCAGTCACACACAGCATGTCTTATCCTTGTAAAAAGGTCAGCTCTGACAACTGCATGTATTTATTTTTTTTTTTCTGTAGCTATAAAGAGCGTGGTAAATCTTGTCACTGGAAAGACTATATTTCATTGTTGTGTCTATCAGAAAAAGATTTTGTCTTTTTATTGCTTTAGAGCAAATTTGGGGTGAATATATGTTGTGTCTCTAAGACGTCAAAAAACCCCATTAGTCCCAAGATGGGAGCTGCGTGAACAAGATTAATATAAAATGCCCATTTACTTGTGTTGCACGGTTACCAGGGTTTTACATGTATTGAAATGGTAACGATAGGCACTGAATAAACATCTAGAGACTGACAGATACCCAGTGTTTTTTTTTTCTCAGTGTTCTTGCAGGAAAAAATATTGTATCAAGAGTCTGCTCCAGATTTAACTGTGGGAGATGAGATTTTTTTTATGAATTCTTGATTCCTGTACCTGTATGTGTGGTGTAAGAAGGTTAAACTTTATGGGAAATTTGTCTCACAGCACAATAGATAAGCATGTTTGTGGTAATCTGCTACATTTAATTTTTTCTTATTGTTAAACTGTGTTATTTTGAGATATTAATAACACTGACTTTCTAAATAAAATGTAATACCTTATTCAATTTTGTATGCGGCTATTGTGTGTGTAGTAGCGTTAGTGACATTGGTTGAATTAGTCAATATTAATGAGCCAGAAATACCTGAGAAACTGAAATCTACCATTTGTGCTGAGGCTGCTTTTGCCATGATGACCAAGATGCCCAATGGTGTCCTGCTGTTCTCTTGTGTTCTGATAGAAGGAAGAAAGATTTTACAATGAGGGTGGCAAGGCACTGGCACAGGTTGCCCAGAGGGGTGGCAGATACCCCATCCCTGGAAACACTCAAGGTTGGGTTGGGTGGAGCTCTGAGCAACCTGATCTAGTTGAAGGTGTTTCTGCTCGTTGCAGCGGGGAGATTGGACTAGGTGACCTTGGAAGGTTCCTTCAACCCAAACTCTCTGTGAACTTATACTTGTATTTCTGGGCAATGATGATATTTTTGGTTTGTGTCCATGCAGTGCTGAGCACGAGTAGGACTCGTGGACACTTAAGGCCTGCAAGTACAGATTCATGATCATAGTTATGAGGGAGGGATGATGGAGTGGTGTGATCTCTTGTTTTTGCAAGACTATGCAGGTTATTCAGTGTTAATTTCTGGTGATATCCAAGTGAGTCCTTGTTGCTTAGAAAAATGGAGTACGTATGCCTCTAGGACAAACTTGCATTGCCATTTGGAGAGAGCATTCGTGACAAGCTGTTGGCATAGGCTGCTGTCCCATGTCCATCATCTTCAGAGTATGTTATTGGTATTGACTTTTACTAGGCTAACATTTGCAAAGGTTTTATTATATATAGTTAACCCACGGAGTTTGGAATGAATTCACCAAATGTATTAGGTAAGATAATTGTTGTACTTTATTAACCCAAGGCATTTTATTCTAAGGGCTTTCAAAAAGCGTTTTTCAGCCATTTGGGTTAGCACTTTCAGGAACATTGTATTATTAAGTGTTTGCAGCATTGAATCCCATAAACAGTTACCACTGTGAAGTAGTGGGCAGTATCTACTGCTGTGAGTAGGAAGACATTTTTCTGAAAGTGTTTGGGGAAGAAGCTGCTAATATAGCGGCACATTTTTGCTTTTCTATGAGGTCGGGCTGCCTTCAGAGGGGAAAATTTTTACCCTAGAGCAGCACAGACCTCTACACACTTCAGCTGTGTTTTTTGTATAGCCTGACATTTAGTATAATTTCACAGAAAGCAAAATCTAGCAAACAGCATGCTTTCTTAGTCTTTTTCTAAAAGACTTCTGCTGAAGAAGATTGCATTTCATGGCTTTTTGATTTAGCATATTATGGGGTGGGGAAGAAAATTAAGTCAATTTTGTTACTGGCTGTGTCTTATCTGATGCTGCAACCTGGCTTTATCTGCTTTTAGTAAATACTCCTTTGGAATTGATGCTCACCCATGTAGCAGTAATAAGGATTATGTAATAACTGGCTTTTGATGTCTCTTTCCAGCTTGAGCTGGATTTTCCTGTGGAATGAGTCTGTATTTGTAAATGTGCATGTATCTCACTCTCTGCTTTTTCTTTTCCTTATCAATTATTAAAATACAAGTATAGAAACTAGATCTTTGAGTGTGACTTGCTAGGTGGCATTTTAGTAGAGAAGCAGAAAGACATAATTTATTTCCTCTACTTTTAAAGTAGAAATAAACATTAATTTTTCCAATACTTTCGGTGACCATGGAGGAGGCTTAATACAATCTGTCCAAAGTAGGGTAACCTAAAAGTTGTAGCTCTTTCTCATCTGAAGAAATAGGAGGAAAGAAAAGTATGCCGAGAAGTGGTGAAGTTGTGTCTGGGATGAATTTGCATGCATGTTCTTTTTTCACTTTCTGACATATTTTGTGATAACTTTAATTGACTTTCTGGTATATTCAGTTCAACACTTTCTGGCAAGCTGGTTCTTGCGTAACAACAGCTCCTTTTGTCATAGGAGTTAAGTTTTCATTTCAAAGCCTAGAGATGATTTTGAAGTGATTTACTTGCCTGTTTTGAGGAAAGGTCTTAAGAGTTTATTATCTTGGTGTCCATGCAGGCTTAGTTTAATCTGAAGGTGTACTGAGTTGTGGCTTATTCATGAAGAGTAGTTCCGTTTTAAGAATGCAGTTGTGTATATCCATGAAAGAATAGTGTAAAACATAATACAGGTTCTACTTTTTAAATCATAATAAGGTTACTGGAGAATGAACAAGGGTGCTATAGGCATTTTTGGTGTCAGGTCAATATAGGATCCTGCTAAGGCAGCACTGCAGGACATAAAGAGACTAAAGGAGGTTAATTCAGTGTGATAGCCTTCTCTTAATTTTGACTTGAATTCACTAGGCTAATCAGCTCTGGCACTGTTTCATGGGTACTGAGTGTATTTCAGAAGACCCATAGGGACTGTAAAATCTCTTGCAAGCAAAACCAGCATTTTAGCAATGAAAATGTGCTAGCACTGTTATGCTTGCAGTGTACTTTTCTGATAATACTCGGCTAAACACATACTGTGTATTTGGATGCATGTTGTTGTATGTTTGCTTATTTTGAAAGTACTAATTGCTAGAAAATATTTAGGGTAAAATCTTAGTTCCTTTGAAGTGGATAAAATTGTTTGATTTCACTGACATGGAAGTGTGTTCCTCACACTTAACACTGTTTCAAAACCACGCTACTGAATCTTTCTATATAATTTCTTCTACTGAGCATGAGTATTTTTAATTAACATTTCCTGATTTTAGTACTGTGCTATCTTTTTAAGATGTACAAAATTGCACATTGCATTGCAACAAATAGCTGGTGTTATGCAAAGTCCTTAGCTACAAATAGATAATTTGCTGTAGCTGAAAACAAGATGCTTTCTCTTCCGAGTGAAAACTTTGGAATAGCTTTAGGAGGCAAAAGCAGTGCTTGGGAAAGCTCTGGCTGTATTCTTTTTTTCCATTCCCTGAACGGAGTATGGGACATTGTTGCATTCCCTACAGCAGCCGTTGCTGCAGAAGTCTCTTGTCATTGCCCAGCTGAGACATTGACCTTATCCCACCTGTATAGAGCACTTGCCGTAAAGCTTAGGTCCATGGGTGTGAAAAATGTTTAGATATTAATGCTGCATGTAGTAATACTTGAAGTTTTAAAGCCTAGTCTTTGGTCCCTCTTAAAAATTATCCAGGGTACCATTGTGAGGTGGTCCTCACCTGGGAAGGCATTGAGATTGCTTGTAGTACTGATGTAAGGGACTGCTTCCAGCACAGCCGAGCTGCCTACTGCCGCGCTGCAGAAAACATGAATACTTTGACCTTAATACTAAGGCGAAGTGATCGTGGCAAGCCTTTGTTTGAACAGTGCTAAAATGATCAAGGGAATGATGAAGAGCCTCAAAGAAATATTGGCCCTTTCCCATAATTTATATTTTCAGATGCTAAAACTAGTTGTTGAGCAAATGTAAGGTATCTATTTTAAGATACTGCATGTCAATATCTGACTACAGATGGCTCCATGAATCATAGTTGGAAGAAGGAAAATGTTAGACACTAAGATATTGTTGCTAAGAGATTTTTGTACACAGTATGCTAACATGTGCTGGCAAATTTGGGAACAGTAGCAGCAGCATGCTTTTGGAGAAAAAAATTTCAGTGGTGAAGAAACTGTCTTCAAAGGACTATTTAAAGGATAGTAACATTATTGTGCTTTGTTGTATCAAGAACTGATGAAGATGAAATTGTCTTTCAAGCTGATAACATACAGAGAACATCCAAAAGGTAAAACTAATCCTGCTATCCGATGAAATAGAAAGTGGAGGCTAGAAAGAAAAAAAAAAACCCCAACTTTGTCATTTAAACTAAGCAAGTTCCAAGAAGATTAAAGGTGAAGGTTGCTGATATTTTGCCATCTACTGGACATCAGATATATTAATATGCAAAGTTAGTTCCTTTCCAAATGCATGATATTAAGCTTGTATTACATTGTAGAATTAAAATTGTTAAGAATTATTTTCTGACCAGGAAGAAGCAGGTATGAAAATGCTGAGTGCTATTTTTTTCTTATATTCTTTCGTAGCATTACTATAGAGTAATTCAGGAAAATTGCCAGCATTTTTGTCCTGGTAGAGAATGGAGGTTATTTCTGCACTTTATAAATCTTTATTGACTGTTATTTAAAGAAAAAAAAAATTAAATTTACTGGTAAATGTGTATCTTATTCCTCTTATTTAATGAGTCTTACTGGCACTTGAAAATGTTACATCTGAAATAAAGCTTAAATGGATAAAATTAATTTTATCAATAGATTTTCCTTTGTCAAATAAAACCTTTCAGTTCTTCTATATTTTAAATTAATTTTTTTTTTAATGCATACATAGTATTACACAACTCTGAACTTCTCAAAGTAGAAATATGTCAGGAGTAATTTGCTAAGTAGATGTACTACATCTAAACTTCAAAACTGATTACTTTATTAAAAAGTTTTGGAGTGTAAATGCAACCGTGTATCTCCGTAATGTAAACATATGTATCTTCTTGAGGTCGTGTTTCATGCCATCCATATTGTATGTATTCAGGGGCGCTCTTAGAAAAAGGGTGTGAGTTAGCGATATTAATAGAATATTAATCGAACATTTGGCTTTATTTTGTATTGAGGTAAACTAAGAGGCTTCCACTAGTTTTAGTTTACAGTGTTGCAGCTTCCAAGTTGCAAATCAACTGTAATCAGTACAACTACAAAATGTGGGATGGCACATTGCTATTTGATTTTGCAAAGTAAATACAGAATTCATGATTGTTCAGGATTTCTATTTAGATTATGTAGTTATTGCCGCTGTGTAGAATTTTCCAACTGCTTCAGAAAAAAAAGCCCATTTCGTTGTTTTCATTGAATTCTTGCTGTTCTCTGTAATTGAAAATACGTAAAGTCTATGCTGTAATTTGAGCTTAGAACAATGCTTGCCAAATTGTCACATTTTGGCAAGGTATTACAAAAGAATGCATTTCCAAAAGACACGGAGTTCTAGCTATGTTTGTCTTCACACACAAGCTCTCTGAAATTGCGTAAGAAACCAATAGTGTTTGATCAGTACTTTTCTTTTCTCCCACACCTATGGAAAATAAATTTGGAACGCAGATTGCTACATGCTTTTCCAAACCGAACTCCATCTGTACTACTGAAGACTTTTTAAATCTGCATGCTGCTTGTATATGAGAGCAATGAATGCATTACCGATTTAAGAATTTTTTCGAAGTCTGCAGTGTGTGCTACATATTTTTGTGTCACTGTTTGTCAGGGATGGAGCCTCAAGGTGCTGTGTGCTGCACAGGCATACATAAGAGCAGGGAGGGTCTTTACACTTAACAACCTAAATTGAACTTTCTCATGTCACTGTGGATGACTGTTGCATACTTGATGGTACACTATAGCAATCTTCAGAGTGGCTTTACACTCCAAAAAGGCTTTATCGGTTGTATTAGGGAGAGTTTTTCTCCAAGGTTGTATTAGGGACAGCTTTTCTTTTGAGAGGAGACCATAGAAATACGTTGAAACTGAACTATGTTACCTTTCCATTGCTCCACAATAAGCACTGTTAGAATTTCATATAAAATTTAACAGGTTTTTGTCTCCATAGGCTGTGATGACAATGGAATGGTTTAGAGATTGCTTACTGTTGGATTATTGCCTCTTTCATATATTGCAGATATTGGGTGAATTGTTTACATGATTTTTGTCTGGAAGCTTATGCTTATTAAAAATTATAATGTTGCTTATATTTTTAATATTAAGAAAATATCTCCTAATTATGTCACGTGGAAGAGCTTTTCAGGTGGTCTTTTCATTAAGGAAGTTATCCCAACCATTCCTCCTAAAACCCGCTTGTGTTAATGTCTTACAAGGCTCTGATGATTTTAAGTCCTATTGCATAACAGCTGTGACTGCTTGGATGGTGTTCATTGTTAAAACAGAGTAGCCCTTAGCAGTATACTAAATCCTTTATGATTTAGGTCTGTGATTTAAGTGGAAAGCGATTTCTGGAGAGTCTTATGGTTGCAGTCTCATTTGCTTCTTCCCACTTCCACCTGAAGATGGGGACATGTAAAGTCGATGTACCTCAGAGTATCCATCTGCGTTTCCACTGCTTGGCTGAGACTGAGCAGAGTCAAGTCTGAAGTCGCATTTTCTTCTGGGATAGAGCTATTTCCTTTAATGTATAGTACCATACCTGAACTCATTGCTCTTTCAAGCTTTCTTGAAAGACCATCATTTAGTGAGCACTGCTGGGTAGCAGAGACAATGGAAGGGTGAAACATCAACCCTGAAGGAAAGAATAATGAAATGTACTTTCATCAGGAAAGTCAAATTGTCTGGAAGAGAAGGGGGAGAAAAAGCAGGTGGGGAGTGCTGACTGTTTTACCATGAACTGCTTATTGTGAATTGCAGCTACAACTGAGCTTCCTCTGCTCCCGTTTAGGCAGAGCATTTTAAAGCTTTATGTCTCTCCTGGTCTAAAATTTAAGCACATGCAGAAGGAATTGCAGCAGTCTTGATTGAGACTGAATGTGAATGAACTAGGAGATGCTCTCACTCCCATGTAGAAAATTTGTCAAAGTTCAACAGCTGGATTTCAGAGGGGACAACTTCAATTTCTGGGGTTTTTTTTGAATTGTTTCTTACTGTGTGGAGCAATTTTTCTGAAGAGCGATAATGTTTGGTGCTTGCCTTTTGGGGACTAACCTATAAAGCTCTAAAATTGTATTTGCTAACAGGCTGCAAAGATCTTGGTGTAATTTAGTGTAACCTCTACCTGTGATAAATTTCAAGAGTGGGAAAAATCAATTGTGAAAGGTTAGTGACAGGTAAAGTGTATATATACTTTCCAGTTTCCCAAGAGGAACAAAACACTTCATTAATCACAATCAAAAAAAATCTGAATACTAGCATGTAAGTAATTGAAATATTGAAAACTGCACTTACAAGGCTGAAAAGAGACATGTTGGTGAGTCAGTGCTGCTACTTTTATTTGGTCCAGAGTCTGACAACATTATGAAACTCTGCTACGCTCAAACCTGTAACTGGACATCTGTTGGGTTTCACTGTTTACACAAAGTAGTCTTATTTGCCATCATTTAAACTAAATTTCTTTGGGGAACAAGATTCAGGAAAGCAGAACTAACCAGATGCATCAGATGTTTAATTTCTGCATTGACTTCTGAAAGCCAACTTATAAACTGCCTGTATGCAGAGGGAACATCTGTGAATATCAGAAAACCAGAGGACGACAGTAACACTATACCAGGAGAAAGAAATACTTGCCTAAAGGTGCTTCACCAGTTACCATTTTATCATTCCTCATCCAGTGCCCTGTGCTGGGCTAGCAGTCATGGGGTACCCCATCTCCTCACTGTGTCACAGCTGCTTCATTCATTCAAGTTTCTCCTTTATGGAGCTGTCACTTAGTTACCGTCCATAGCAACTAGCCAAGTGTCAATTAAATTCCTTCCCTTCTCTAAATCGGTGGCAGGGCATCTGGCACAGCAAATAGTAAGCCACTGTGACCAGTTGCTTCATTTGAAAGAAACATCTGTCTGTGAGACAGTGAGATGATGGGGCAACTGTAACAAGCTTTGATTCTACCACTGCAGCACAAATATCCGTCTAAACACAGCTTCTGGTCAGGCACCGCGTGCCGTGCCGTGCCGTGCCCTGACAGTGATAACCTCCTCTCCGCTTACTTGCCCAGAGAGTCGTTAACCCCATGGCTTGGCACTTCACAGCCCTTCGAGTGTGTCTCAGCTGTGACCTGTCTCAGTGACTCCATTAACTTTTTGTTATGATGACATTATGAAGTGTCGTGGAAATAGGAGGTGATACCGTCAGTCTAGCTGCATAGGTCTACCCTTTGGGTTTGTTTCGTGTGAATTGCCTCCTAGTAAGATATGTCTGCCTGCTTAGCTTTACTTTTTGCTCTCTTTCCTGTCATAAGCATATGTTCTTATTCAGATCAGTCATGTGTGTTATCAAATGTAATTTGAAAATAATTGGGTGCTGGTGTTTACACCCTTACTGGTGTCAGTTTAACTTGGAGAGGAGGCAGCTGATAAATGATTCACTTTCGTTACTGTGATTCTCATAACATTGCCAACCAAAAAACAACCCAAGAGAATTTCTGTTCTGTGTTATACAGTAGACCGTACGGCAGAGATCCCAACCAAATGTCAGTGCAGCAGATCAGATCCTAGGTTGGGTACTCGAGCTACTTTGGTGTGCTTTTCAGATGGACGTGGAGTGACCTTGCTGTGATGCCTCATGTACAGTCTTTCTTATTTTGAAGCTGATGCAAAGTACATATATCTTTTAAAAGTGGGGCAAAAAATGCAAGTTTTAGTGGAAATTGTAGATGAGTGATATTTTTGTTTGATTTTTGTGAGGAGATGCAGAAACATGTTTTATCAGGTTTACAGTATAATGTGACTATGGACATGCAGATTTTTGATGTAAGATAAATACTGTGTCTGTGGCAAAAGGATGAAATGAAAAGACATTTGCTGCAGGAATGAAAGAACCTGAATTATAGTAAGACTGCTGTATGTGCAGTTTTTAAAAAGCTGCGATTTTTGAAGTTTCAGCATAACAGAGTCTGTAGATGGCTTCTTGTTGTAAAGTGCTACCCCCAGCCTTTCCTGGTAATATTTCATATCTGTAAACATGCATGTGATGCATTTAGGTGACAGGAATCCAGTTCCTACTGGAATTGGAAAAAACCCTTTCACTGTAGTTTTGCTGGCTGTGCTACTTTTTCACTGCCAAGAAGAGATGTCTTGTGATTGGGGGAAAAACCACAAAAAAACCCTCCTTTCCTGTCATAACCTCTCCATTAGAAACCTAGCACTTGACTACAGAAGATCCTGAAAATCAAAATATGGCTATTTAAAAATATGTAAATTATGAAGCGTGTAGAGAATCAAACTGGCTTCCTGCAAAAATACTACATAAGTTTGTTGAAGTTTTTTTTAAAGTACAAAGAAATTTAATACAAATAGAGAACTTAGTTTGGTTCTGATCTAGTTTTCATCTTAATGGAGGGGAGACTTTATACCACCTTAATTTGCTTCAAGCCCTGGATCTTGTGTAGACCATTCACTTGTCCTAATGCAATCATGCTTATAGTTTTACTTGAACATGTTGCAACTATAAGTGGTTCAAGAAACATTTTGATGGAAAAGAAAGAGGCTGTGGTTGCGGTTTGCAACTGTAAAAATTGAATGAGTATAATTTTAAATCTTTCTGATTTTCCCCTGACTTCACTTTCTCCCACACTCTTTACCCATCAAATTCAAGTGAAGTACATTGATGTGATGCCAAGAAATATTTGTACTTTTTAACTTCTTCTTGCTTTCTTTAGATTGTAACATATTTTCCTCTTCTTTTTTGCTGGTAGAATTTTACATACTGTTTTTAGCGAATTGAAGTCAGTTAAATTGAGAGGAATGGTATCTTGAGCTTGGTGACTCTAGTGCTTGATTTGGAAGCAAGTACAGGAACAATTCTTTGTTGAGCTGTCTCTTAGCTATCTGACAATATCTTTTTTTTCAAGTAATAAAATGTGTTTATCACTTGAACAACATGTTTATACTTGAGTTTTAAAATCTACTCTGTATCAGAAATTCTTCCATTTGAGTAACGTGGCTGCTGTCTAGCAAGCTGCCTGTCACTGGTGAATTCCCTGTTTGAATTTTACATGCTAATTAGGGGTAATGTTGAAGGAAGGTATTATTGCTTGCTTCTAATGCAGAGAAAACCCCTGATCTACAGACAAATGCTGCTTTTAGGAACTTGAACCAAGCCAGGCTGCAGAATGTGAAGGCAAAGAGATAGCAGTTGTATAGCTCTGCTGTTACTTTCGTAGTGCTGTTTGTCAGGGAGGAACATGAGTTACATTTTAGAAGCTGTACAGAGGAGGCTGGAGGCCAGATTCTGCTGTGCTATCTATGATGAGAAGCAGTTTATTTCAGGAGCAGTCCTTGAAATAAAGGTCTTCCTACTAATGGCTAAACCAGTGATTTTCAGATGGATAATTGCCTCTATTGGCAATGAGGTGGCAATGCACCAAGCTACCACTGTCTCTGATCTCCCTGATCTTTGCAGACATTATGGCATGCAGAAGCCCTATGACATATCTCAGAAGAAACACTGTTTTTTTCCCAACTGTGGTCTAAAAGCAGAAGTGAGGTTGAGCTGAATCAGTATTATTGATTCATAGTAATGCATTTTGCTCTCAAGAATCCATCAATGTTTGATATAGCACAGCTGAGAAGTGCCCAAAGCAAAGCATTTCCTTACTGTTAATATTGTAACGAGAAAATTACATTATTATCACTAGTAAGTGTGGTGATATTATATGCTGGTTAATTATTTAAAGGATGAAAATTATTATACTGCACATACCATGTACATGGCTGCCAACTGAGGATCATTTTAAAACACAAGTATGTGTGTATTGAGTATAACTGCTAGGTGCCACACAAATGTGGAATAGAATTTCTGCTGTGAGACAGATACACTTGAAATGAAAACAAAACCTAATTATCGTGTTTAGCCTTTATGCTGGATAGAAATTTTTAATGAAACAAGAAACAATTTTCCAAGTAAAAAAAGACAGAACCTGAAAGGCATTAAAAAAATAACTGGAGCAAAACCTGGAGTAAGTGCATAAACAGGATAAATGGTATTTTCAGTTGTTTCTTTTAAACTTTGCTTTGTAATCTAAAAAAGTTATTCTAACTATTTTTTTTAAGTCTTGCTTGTACTTTAGTACCCAGTAGACTTTAAAACCTAAACTAATAAGTCTGTCTCTCTCTTTAGACCAAATATTACTTGCTTAGGTCAAAAAGATTATTCGGAGGTTACTTCGGGGTGGTTGAAACCATATAATATAATCTGTGTCCCTCCACAAGGATTTCCAGGGCTGCATGCTGAAAGAATATGTAATGGCATGAAGCATAAGGAGGAGCACAACAGGAGTCTCAGGTCCAAAGAAAGTTGAAGTCACCAGGAAGACTGTAGAGGAGAGAATCTGACTCTATTTATGAGTGGTGCAGGGATTGCTTTTCTAAGGCAGTGTGCCCATGGCTGTAGCAAATATTCTTCCAAGTACTGCATTTCACTGAGGCTTCTTCCAGTGTTGCAGGGGAATATATGGTAAGTCTACTCTGAGCCCTATATGAGATGCGCTGATGGCAGAAGGAGGCATCATGTAAATAATCAATGCTGAATGAAAAGTGCAGAAAATATGTGTGATTATTTTATTTTTGGGTGAAATAGATGTAATGGCCATGACTTGAGATTTAAGCCTGCTCTTAGTCTACCATTTAAAGCAGGTTCAGAAACTCTTAAATACATAATAGTTGAGATTTTCTTCTGTAGTGTGTTGCTCGTGTGTAAAGTCTTAATTTTTAAGGATTTCAATATTAGTTTGTTTTGGTTGCTAGTAAATAAATTTTCATTCAGTTCCCTGCAGCGAGTGCAGAAATAAGGTGTTACTCTTATTACGTGAGGAGATACTACTCACATCAACTGTACTTTGGGCATCTCCCTAAGACCATTTCAACACTTTAGTCTTCCTATGCATTATTCTTCATCCCGAAGATCTGTGGAGATGACCAGAAGATGATCTTCATGGTCATCAACTCAGAAACTTCCCTGACTTTTCCATCATTTTTTTCATGACTGACAGTAGCCTTATATCCAGGGGAGTCCTTAAATAAGGCATGCAGCCTGTATCTGCAGACGCTTCTCTGAGAAAGTTGAGCCCAGCTTATCCCTTTTACCTGCCTCAGGAAAGCTGCAGGGCCATTAGAGGAATGGTATCTGTCATAATATAAAGCTGCAAAATGCAGACAGAAAAGACAATTGCTGAATATTCAGGACAAAAATAGAAGAAAAAGGGAGGAGATGACAATGGCATAACCAAATCACATCCTTGTATCCAGTTGAGATTTTTTTTTTTTGGCATTTAGATGACGCTTTGGGATAGTTACATATTTGTATTCAACAACCAGGAAATAAATAAAAATTAAAATTATTATTTTATAACTATATTTATTAGACCACTTTACATTTTATATGTGCTATATATACATGCTCATAAGCTTTTCCAGTTCCTCTTTTTTTAGTCTTTTTTGGTTTCACAGCAGTACCTGAATACTTGCAGTTCTTGGTATTTCCTCCCTGATTATCCCATGTGCATTGCATTGTAGCTTCTGTTTTCATTGTTCAGGTAAGTAGCGAGGCAGGAGCAATTAAGGGGAAATAATATCTTCAATATGTCTCTCCAAGCCTGCTCCTGTAGCATCCTCCACACATCTGTATAGCTTCCAGAGCTCTGGGGATGGTGTGTTTAATGTTCACTGCTGGTTTTGACTCCACAACATGAAAAGCCACAGCTCTTCTAGCAGTCCCTGGAGACATTCTTGTTCACAACGTTCTTAGTAAATGGGGAACTGGGGGACTGGTAGTGCTGCTTACAAATAGATTAAGATATCATTTCTCAACATTGTTTCAGAAATTTATTGTGTCTAGTAGTTGCAGAATAGAAGTAATACGAAGTAACTCAGCTTTGTGAAATGCAAATATATTGGTATGATGTTTATCAGTAATGCAATGTGTATATTTTCCTACTTAAGTAATGACAAGATATTAATTGTAACTATTTTACAATCCTTTAGGTGGCTATAATAGCGGGAAATTTTGAGCTTGCTGAATATATCAAGAATCACAGGGAAGCTGATATTGGTAAGCAGAATATTTACCAATGTCATAAATAAGTTATATGTGTTTAAACTGAGATTTTGCAATGGTGTCAAATCTGATCCTGTGTGAGATATGACAACCGGGCTAATGACAGTATTGTTTCAGGAAGATTTTAAAAGTAACTTTTCTTTAGAAAATGAAGACGGGAAAAAGACCAAGATGTCAAAATATGTTCTGGTAATGAAAAATTGGTAGAAATGCTAAAGAATGATAGATGCTTCATAATTACAAGTTATTTTGTAAGAGATTAAATACACATCCACATCCACATACATGGAAGAACCAGACCGGCTCAAGTGGGAATAATTGATCAGAAAGAAAGATGCTTCTCTGCATTTAAACGGATATAGGGCAGGAAATGTCTATCCATATCCATAAAAACATTTCAGTGTGTGGCACCAGATGAAAGCGGGTGACAAGCATTTAGGGCCCTTGACAAAAAACCTTAAGGCCTTTTAAAGATTTTTTTACATAGAGAGTTTTGCTATAAAATAAAAACTAGTTTGATAAAAGTGATTTCTAATACAGTTTAATTAAAATGAATAAAAATGCTTTCATTCAAGTTAATTAAAGTTCTAAAGGAACATCCTGAAGTCGAATTAAAATGGGCATTCCTTCTGAAGCAGGAAGGTCTGCATAGTCGCCTGCACTGATTTAACTCAGTGATGCAAATCTATGACTTTGATAGCATTTAATTTATGCGGAAAACTAGACCAGCTCACATGCAACTCAGGACCGTGAAACAATACTTTCAACTCTTTGCAGTAAGCTCTGAGAAAGCAGAGGACACATTGCATAGAAGTTCTGCGTTTGTAATGAGTTTGGCAGGGTTTTACCTGAGTTGGTGGGACAGTTCATTTTCATGTGAGAAGTCATCATCTGTCTGTATTTATAAACAATCTGATACGAGAAATTAACTAAAATTGAACCAGTTATTCCTCATAGGGCAAGCATCATATTGGTGTTTGTATTTATATATGGCTAGAGGTTTTATAACTTTGTGAAGACGTTGAAAGGAAATGTTTGTTTAGGTTCAAATACTCCCTTTATTTCTGCCATGTTAGTTCTTGCTATTTTGGCTTGTGTGTAGAGTTAGAACAAGTACTACACACAGACAATACACAGTATTATGTTTCATGTTTCTCTAAGTGGATTTTGTTCTCTTAAAAAGTTGTGTACAGTAAAAGGAAAAAATCCTAATAAAGGAATGGTTAATCGTGCATACACTTACAGCATGAGTAACTAAATTAAAAATAATACTTAGAGTACACTTGCAGACAGTCTGTAAGCTGGTTTTTGTGAAACCACATTGATGTCAATTCATCATTTTTTGGATTGGCCAGTTCCGCACTACGTTCCTTTCCCCAGACGAGTGTGGGATCCAAGTTACGGCAATATGTGGGAAAAATTGGATGTAGTTTTGAAGTAGATGGATTAGAGTCATTTCAGGAAATAAGTGATAGCCATGTGGCTGGGGCTTTAGACAGAGCTTATTATTGCTGATTGTAAAACTTTCTGTAGGATTTGATGATTTCTAGAAAAATGCTTAGAAAATCTATTGTATGGGAAGTTTCTCTGAATTTTCGTGATACCTTCTCTTCTCCACTGGAAAATAGGAATACTGATACTTACACTTGTGTTTTTTGCAAGATATGATGGATTGCACATAACTGTTTAAATGAGTAATTTGTCTTAAGGAATAAGCATTAGCTTATGTTGTTTCCTCCCAGCTAATTTAATTTAGCTGGACATTTGCCCCTTAAGATTTATTACTTAAAAAAAAAAAAGTGAACTCATCAAAATGTCTATTTCTGTAATGTTGCCCAGTTTAAAAAAAAAAAAAAAAGTAAAAAATATCCTGAGCAGAAGACCTGAGAGCTAGTATGATGATGAACGGGTAGAACAATGCCAGCATTTAAACTTCAACAATTTGGCTTTCTTTGTCTTGCTTGTCTGGTTATCCATGGTATTTATGTAGGTTTGGATGTATTCCAACATATATCATTTGAGAAATGTGCCAAGGAGAGTGGCAATGTATATCATTTGAGTAATGTGCCACAATGAATGATGCTCCTCAGGGGTCAGTGTTGGGACCATAGCAGTTTAATGTCTTTGTCAGCAACATGGACAGTGGTATTGAGTGCATCCTCAGTAAGTCTGCCAATGACAGCAAGCTGAGTGGTGCAGTTGATGTGCTGGAGGGAAGGGATTCCATCCAGAGGGACCTTGACAGGCTCAAGATGTAGGCCTGTGGTGAACCATGTGAAGTCAACAAGGCCAAGTGCAAGGTCCTGCCCACGGGTCAGGGCAGTCCCAAGAACAGCTACAGGCTGGGCAGAGAATAGATTGAGAGCAGCCCTGAGGAGAAGGACTTGGGGTGTTGGTGGATGCGAAGCTCAACATGAGCTGGCAAAGTGTGCTTTCAGCCCAGAAAGCCATGTCTGGCTATAAATCCTGGCATACCTGGGGCAACCTGGGCTAGTGGAGGGTGTCCCTGAGCATGGCGGGGGGTTGGAACTATATGGGCTTTGAGGTCCCTTCCAACCCAAACCATTCTAGGATTCTGTGTTTTTATGATCCTGGGCTGCATCAAAAGCAGCGTGACCAGCAGGTTGAGGGAGGTGAATCTTCCCCTCTACTCCACTCTGGTGAGACTTCCTCCTGGAGTACTGTGTCCAGCTCTGGGGTCCTCAGGACAATAAGGATATGGAGCTGTTTTGAAGGGAGTTTAAAGGAGGCCATGAAGGTGCTCAGAGGCCTGGAGCACCTTTCTTATGAAGACAGGCAGGGAGAGTTGGGCTTGTTCAGCTGGGGAAGGGAAGACTCTGGGGAGACTTTATAGCAGCCTTCCAGTACCTGAAGTGACTTACAGGATAGATCACAGAATCACAGAATTGTAGGGGTTGGAAGGGACCTCGAGAGATCATCGGGTCCAACCCCCCTGCCAAAGCAGCTCCCTAGCTCATACTGCACAGATAGGCGTCCAGACGAGTCTTGGATATCTCCAGAGAACGAGACTCCACCACCTCCCTGGGCAGCCTGTCCCAGGGCTCTGTCACCCTCACTGTGTAAAAGTTCTTCCGCATGTTGGTGCAGAACTTCCTGTGCTCTAACTTGCAGCCATTGCCCCTTGTCCTGTCCCCACAGACCACTGAAAAGGGGCTGGCCATTTCCTCCTGCATCCCATACTTCAGATATTTATAAACATTAATTAGGTCCCCCCTTAGTCTTCTTTTCCCCAGACTGAACAGCCCCAGCTCACTCAGCCTTTCCTCATAGGGGAGATGTTCCAGATCTTCATAGCCCTTCTCTGGACTCTCTCCAGGAGATCCCTGTCTTTTTTATACCAGGGAGCCCAGAACTGGACACAATACTCCAGGTGGGGCCTGACCAGAGCAGAGTAGCGGGGGAGGATCACCTCCTTAGACCTGCTGGCCACACTCTTCCTGATGCATCCCAGGATCCCATTGGCCCTCTTAGCCACCAGGGCACACTGCTGGCTCATAGCCAACTTATCATCAACCAGGACCCCCAGGTCCTTCTCCACAGAGCTCTTCTCCAGCAGGTCATCCCCCAGCCTGTAGTGATACTGATGGTTATTCCTCCCCAGATGCAAGACTTTACACTTGCTTTTATTAAACCTCATCTGGTTTCTCCCTGCCCAGCTTTCCAGCCTGTCCAGGTCTCACTGGATTGCAGCGCAGTGTTCCTGCGTGTCAGCCACCCCTCCCAGCTTTGTATCATCGGCACTTGCTGAGGGTGGATGCTATTCCCTCATCAAGGTCATCAATGAAGATGGAACAGGGCTGTTTAAAAATGTGTGTAGTGACAGGGCAAAGGGTAAGGGTTTTATTTTAAACTGAAGGAGGGGAGATTAAGATTAGATATAAGGAAGGAATTTGTCAGTATGAGAGTGGTGAGATGCTGGCACAGGTTGCTCTGGGAAGCTCTGGCTGCTCCTGGATCCCTAGCGGTGTTCAAGGCCAGTAACCTTATAGCGAAGGGTGTCCCTTCTTACTTCAGCGGGGTGGAACTAGGTGGACTGTAAGGCCTTTTACAACCCAAACCCTGCTGTGATTCTTAGATCCTAGAGCCAGAGTGGGAAGGAATAGCAAAGATCTTGAGAAGATTCCTCATGAAGATAGAAAGGACAGATCATACTATGAAGTCTCTTGAGAAATGTTTCATCTCTCATCCCTCAGGAAGTGTATTTTTAGTTAGATAATGATTTTTGATACTGAAACAGTTCATTAAGCCTTGTTATTATTTTAGGTTCACTTAATAATTTTAATTACTTTATATTGTGTAATTGTTTTAGACAATTGTTTAATAAGTTACAACTGTTGGAAATGCTGTGGAATATGTGCATCTTTGTGTAGGTCTCTTCTGTGAGGGTTTAAGCTTGTAGATGATGAGCTGATCAATAGTTTAATAGTAAGCTTGTCAATGGTATTCATGACTATTCACAATAGCATTCATTGGAAGGAGGGATTGGTGATGTGTTGATAAAAACTCCACATTGATCTTGACTCATTGGAAAAAACTCTGTATTAGTCTTGGAAGATTTCTGACCTAATCTTTTAACTTCCAGGGATCTTCATGTGTGGTATCTTTAGCTATAGATATTTTTAAATGCAAGAAAAGGATGTGGCTGAGTAATATAAGTGACAGTACTACTTTTTTCAAAAGGAATCTTCCTGCTTGTCTTAAGGATGGGAAAAATTTGACTGTAGTAGTGACTGGAGGCTGGACGCAACTTAGTAGCTCCAAGAGCAGGTTTTTATCTGGTGACAGAAACAACTTCTTACATTTTTTCAAACTGAAGTATCTGAAATATGAAAAATAATATTTACTTGAAATCTCTAATCTTCCATAGTGAGGAACTACGCTATCTGTGTCCATCTGTTTTGACATGTGCTAATTAACATTATTCTTAGATAATTCTGTTGTCCCAAACTATTGCAGTAGGAAGTCACTTGTACTTTCAACGCAGAAGGTATTATGTGGGTGTCTTCCAGTTTGTCAGTAGTCACAAAGCTGTTTCAAGTAATGTTGCCAAAACTACAATTATAAGGATCTAGCAGCAGTCATGTAATGCTTATGATTCACGGTCCTGTGCCATGCGTTGCGGTGAATGAGCTGCTTTGTTCAGTGGCAGAGATCACAGCTCAGTCTTTCCGCAGGAGGATATTGCTGCCTGTGGAGTAAAGGGATGAGTCTGCAGCATGCTGAGAGCAAAAATACTACATCTCAATGCACTGGTCCACAAGAGCTCAAAAAAAAAAGTATTTATACTTAAGTGGGGGTTGGACCCAATGATCTCTCGAAGTCCCTTCCAACCCCTACGATTCTGTGATTCTGTGATTCTGTGAAGTGCTACGTATATCACTTATCTAGTCCACCTTTGCCTGGCAATTATGTGCCATTGGCATACCATTTTTAGCTGTACACAAAGTATGGGATTGTTCAGGTTAGAAGAATCTCAATTGCCTGTTTTAAAGGGGTGGGGCTTTGGTTGTTTTTTTTTTTTTTCCTGCATCTGTGCTAGGTTGTAATCCCTGTTGTTGAAGATAGTGGAGGAGTAGCTCAGGTGGAAATGCTAGGGAGAATCCTAATTTACAGCAGAACTACTAAATTTTTGTTCTACAGATCAAATCCTGCTGAGATTGTTCTTCCTTTTTTTTTTTTTTTTTAAATTTAATTTTAAATAGCTTGTATTAGATGAATTGAAATGCTGAAGCATATATAAACTAAACTTCTTCGCAGTATTTGTAAGACTTCACACTGTTCTGTAAAAGGAAGAAAACATCAAAATATTTAGTTTGGAGCCAAAAATAGGAAAAAATAGTCACCCATGTTACTGGAGTAATGTGGCATCTGACTGTGAGAGAGCAGGGTTTGTCTAAGGTGTGTAGTGTCTGGGTATCTCATTCGACTCTTTCCAGATAAAGGCATCTGCTTGGGGCCAATGTGAGCATACATGTTTGGAGATGAAGTCTGTTTCCCTTGTATAGAAGCAAAATGGATTCATGTTTGTATCCAAGACAGAATATGTAGGTGCCATTGGCAGCCTAATTAATCCAAGGAGTCCCTAACTAGTCATCTGAAAAAAAGAAGAGATTTTGCCAGTAGAATTTCTCAGCTACATGAAATTGTGCCATAGGGACCGCTCTGCTGGTTAAGCCAAATGTGTTTCCAGACAGATAATGTCATTTAGGGTTTCAGAACCATCGGGAGGGGGCAGAGCTGGTGGATGTACTCTGAGACAGCTCCAAGCAGCACCACTTTGGTTGAAGAGCAGGTACTGTAACAGTCCTACCTACCTCCACATTGCTTCTTCAGTCTGGAGAAAGCCTGTTTTCTCTCACTTCACAGAGGAAACTCATGTTGAAGTGAGGGGAGATCTGTGGAAGAGGGAATCCAAAAACATCTGGCTAATCTCATGATGCTGATCTGCAGTGCGTAAATGTTCACGCAACGTGGTACTTTAAAGCAGTTTTGTTCCTTTTCATAGAATGGTAGAATTGCTAAGGTTGGGAAAGACCATCCATGTCAACCACCATGTCAACTCAACCATGTCCTGGAGTGCCATAGCTACACCTTTTTTGAACACCTCTCAAGATGGTGACTCCACCACCTCTCTGGGCAGCCAGTTTTAATGCCTGATCACTCTTTCAGTGAAGAAATGTTTCCTAATAACTAATCTAAACCTCCTCTGATGCAACTTGAAACTGTTTCCTCATGTCCTATTGCTAGTTCTTGGGAGAAATGACCAACCCCTACCTCACTATAACCTTCTTTCAGCTAGTTGTAGAGAACGCTCAGGTCTCCCCTCAACCTTCTCTTCTCCAGGCTAAACAGGCTCAGTTCCTTAAGCTACTCTTCATGAGACTTGTGCTCCAAACCTTCACCAGTTTTGTTGCCCTTCTTTGGAACCACTTTAGCACCTCAAGAACTTTTTGGCTGAAACCCTGGTGTCTCCCGGCAAACTGGAGTCTTGTAGAACCTTCTTATGCTTAGCCACCTTATAGCACGAAAATCTGTTAGTTATTCCATCCTATTGCAAAATTTGACCTTTTTCTCTGGAAGTTCAAAACTCTGTGGGTTCTCTCATACATGCTTTCCCTTCTTTTATCATTAAGTTGCTTCTTTCTTACCTTGCTCCTTTCCCACCATCAATTTTCAATTAATCTTTCCATATCATAGAATGGTTTGAATTGGAAAGGACCTTAGTGATCATCTTGTTCCAAACCCCTTGCTATGGGCAAGGATCCCTCCCACTAGACCAGGTTGTTTAAAGCCCCATCCAGCCTGGTCTTGAACACTTCCAGGGAGGGGGCATCCACAACTTCCCTGGGCAACCTGTGCCAGTGTCTCCACCCTTATAGTGAAAAATTTCTTCCTTATATCTAGTATAAATCATCCCTCTTCCAGTTTATAGCCACTACCTCATCCTATTGTCCCCTTGTAAAAAGTCTCTCCCCAGCTGTCCTATAGGCCCCCTTCAAGTACCAGGAGGCCACTATAAGGTCCCCCATGGACCCTTCTCTTCTTCAGGCTGAACAATTCCAACTCTCATCTCTCCTCCAAGGGGAGGTACTCCAGCCCTCTGATCATCTTTGTGGCCCTCTCTGGACCCCCTCCAAGAGCTCCATGTCCTTATGTTGAGGGCCCCAGAACTGGACACAGTACTCCAGGTGGGGGTCTCAAGAGAGTGGAGTAGAGAATCAAAATCACCACCTTCAACCTGATGGTCACTCTTCTCTTGATGCAGCCCAGGATCTGGTTGGGTTTTTGGGCTGCAAGTACACATTACTGGCCCATGTTGAGCTTCTCATCAACGAACACCTGCAAATCCTTCTCCTCAGGGCTACTCTAAAGCCATGCTCTGCCCAGCCTGTATTTGTGGTTGGGATTGTGCCAGTCCAAGTATAGGACCTTGCACTTGGCTTTGTTGAACTTCCTGCAACATTTCCTGTTTGTTCCCGATGCTTTGTGTGTTAGGGTACAGTCATATAAGCTAGGCCTCCATCAAAGCAGATTTACCAATTGGAATTCCCTTGTCCTTCATTTCAGGTGCTTTCTTCCTGGCCTGCGATCCTATTCCAGGCCTAGGGTGTCAGTTACTGTAATTGTCCTTGAAGTGGGATGGATTGAGGATCCCCTCCCCCAGCAATTTTGTTTAAAGCTCTCTTGGCTAAGTTGGAAAGCTTATTGACAAAAATGCTCTTGCCCTTCTCTGAAAGATGGACCCCATCAGCCCCCAGAAAACCAGATTTCTCAAAGCGAGTCCCATGGTACAAATACCCAAAGCCCTGTCTGTGACATCACTCCCTTAACCAGTTATTGATTTTCTCAATTTTGTCCTCCCTTTCCTTCCCCTTCCCTTTAACTGGGAGGACTGATGAAAAGACAACCTGAGTTCCAGAGACTTTCACTGCTGCTCCCAGGTAGTACATTAGGTATCCAGAAAGAAAATATTTAGCACAAATGGCAGCACCAAGTGAAAAAAATTGTCATTTTCAGAAACAAACTGAGGAAAAAAGCCTTGCAAATGATTCCTGTGGCTTAGTACAGTAAAAGACACCTTGCTGTCATTAATCATTAACAAAGTTCACCTTAGTCTTATTTCAGACAGGGATGATGCAGTCATACAGGGATGATGCATTCGTATAGGGTTGATGCAGTCATACAGGGATGATGCAGTTGTACAGGAGTAAACCATACATAAAAGATAAAGGATTCAGAGGAGACAAAAAAAGGATATCAGTAAAGGATTAAAAACAAGATCCAAATTTCATTATATTAATTTCTTTTGTGAGCTTATAAACATGAGGGAATCCCTTTTGTTTTCTCGACAGATATTTGAAAGGTGAACGAAAATCGCTGTATCATTTAAAAAGTAATCCTATTTGAAACAAATTAAAATAATATTTTTCATAAAGCAAGAAAACCTATTACTATAAGGTGCTTAGAAACTTGTTGTACAAGCAGTATGAAATACTTAGTATGGCTTCTCAGATTATTTCAATTCACTATGCCCCCAAATTAGTTTTTTTGAGGAATAATAACAACATTCAAGCAGCTTATTTTAATTATCACTTATTTTGAAAGTCTTTGGAACCCAGAAGCGTCTTGCAGCTCAGTGACTATTGTTCCATCTTCTTTTCTGCTTTGAGGAAGACATTGCACACACTCGTGATGTACAGCACAGCAGTTACACATTGTTAAATAATAATAATGTTCCTCTGTAAACATCTTTTTTTTAACTAGCTTTAACACATTTCTAATTTATTTAACTTTATGCATTTATTTATTGCAAACTAAGAGAAAGTAATGGATTAAAAGATGTGATGAACAGAAAAGTTAATCCCCGATTGTTTTCATCCAGCCTGCAGCTGTCTGTGAGTAAATGAGCACAGCAGATTTAGGAAGCATTTGCTATAAAGAATTTACTATGGCTTCTATAGGATGGAGGTACAGAAACCAATCATATATGTAAGAATATTGCAGCTTTCATTAGATACAGATATGCAGATATTAAGTATGTTGCAAGCTGATAATCCTTTGACTTGGATAACCTATTTTTAAATCTCTCTTTTGCCTTGGTTCTTTGTGATGAGTTTTCAGATGGATTAAATGACATGGGTTGTTCTTCTTCAAGTGAACAAGGTTTGTTTTATATTGTACATCTTGTCCTTCAGCAGCTCCGAAGCTAGAAGCAATAGGATTCTTTTGTTTTATTTTGCTTTTCAAAAATGAAACACATTGAGCTGGTGTGCGAGTTTTTGGTAGTTGATTAGCAGACTAACTAATACTTGGATACTGTTGCTAGGCTTCGAGTCAGAGTTCCTGTATTCCTCTATAATTATGCAGAGATATGTGGATGTGACGGTTTGTCTGTGCTTTCACATGGATTTTTTTTTTTTTTTTTTAATATTGAAAGTCTGCTAATATGGTAGGCTTATCCTTTAAAATATACATATTCCCACACTGGGCAACTGCTTTTAAATAAAACATTTTTCAGTGTGAGTAAAAGTATTTATTTTTATTGAATTTTGACTGTAAACATCCTAAAAACCATGCATTTTATTGTGGAATAAGCAGAACAGGTCTTCAATAAGATAAGGATATTAGTTGGTTTGTGGTAAAATTGCTTTTCTAACCTATTTTCCTTAATTAAATGGGAGTGATTGAGGTCAGCATTCTTGGTTTTTCAGCTGTAAGTGTTTCTATTAAGTGCTAGCTATCCCAATGAATATTCTGTTTGTTTACTTATTTACTTTGGTTTGTGGAACCATTTAATCATTTTCATTTTCATAGATCAAATGCCTTCGGAATACCTCTCAAGATAAATTGTATTTAGAAAGATAAAAGGAGAAACAAGAGAATGAAGTAAATCAAAAGACTTAAAAATCTACAAACCTGTCAGCAGCATGCAATGACTTGACTATTTTTATCGCCTGTTACTTAATAGAAGCAAAAGGGACATAAGCATGTATTTTAGCCCTGTGTATCTGTCATTTGAATATGAATAACATTAACCTGTGTCATATGCTACTGGGCATTGTAATGTGAAAGAAGGATGGTATTAGTGTAATCAGGATGGCTCTGAGATCTTCATTACCCACATTGTAAATGCGTATTGTTTGGTAAATTGTCATAATCCTACGGTTCCTTTTGCAGTTTCTTTCAAATTATCAAATTTCTTTCAACCTCTGCTAAATTAATATTTCTTATGGCCACAGAAAAAAACTCCTTTTACATTAATGACTTTTAAGTTGGGTTACAACCAAATGAACATTGATTGGTATGAAATATATTTGTTGCTATTATTTATCTGTGTTTCTCCAAAGGTTGCAAGGAATGGAATGTCATATACTCAGTCTTGCTATGTGGTAGCTAACAAATTGGAAAACTGGGAATTGCGATGTCTTAATGTAATTACATACTGAAATGTAGGACAGAGCTTGAAAAACTTAGTCATTTTCTTTTTCCCTTTGATCATGAGTATTTTTGTTTTCTTCTGTATGTATTAGTATAAAACTGTGCAGTAACAAGTTTTGTTTCAAGGATCAAACTTTGTTTTCAGAACTTGGTTATTCTTGTTGGCCTTTGAAGTTGGGTGTATTCTGTGTGTATAATGTGAAACGGCATGCAGAGCCATGCAAGCTATGCAGTGCATGGTCATTGCCTGTGATTTCTTAGGCTTAGTCTAAATTTTGAACAGGAAATGAAGGGGAGAGCTGATAACATATGTAACTGCTGATATAAGTGCAGTAGATTTTGGAATGATGTACCCTGGTTTTGTAAACCAGTCTGTAGTGTGTCCTTGACACCTTGCCAGGTAGGCAATGATTGCCACAGCTACTCCTGTTAGAGTTTATTTTACAGGTTGAGCAAGAAGAACCTCGTAATTGAGCCAAAAATAAACTACTGGAGGGATCTGAGACCATTTAGTGCCCTTGAGATAGTTTTTTGTCTTGGGCAAGAGCTCTGTGGTCTGAGCAGTGGGTGCAGGTCATGCAGGGCTCACTGGCTTCTCCTTGTCATCTTCTTAGGGATGTTTGATATGTTTGGGAGGGTGGCAGAGGAAGGGGGGAAAGAAAGGGAGAGAATTCATGTTGCAGTCTTGCCCCAGTCTTCATGCTCAGACCCAAACTATTGGAAGCTTTTCCAGATCCCTTTCCCTCCCAGATCTGCCTTCTAGCTAGCTCCTAGTTTGCTAGCTCCTCATCAGGAGAGGATCTTCTCAGCTTCTCTACTCCTTCTAGGAAGGGAACTGTGCATTATTCTTTTGCTGGTATTGGCTTTTTTCTTTCCCTGGCTTGACACTGCTGAGGCAGTGTACGGGGGAGTAAAATCAAAGGACAGGTACAGAACTAGTGCAAATTGCTGAATTAAAAAAAGAAATAAAGTAGTAAAACAAAATCAGTAAGAAAAATTATTTGTGTATACTGGGGTGGTTGATCTGATGAGGGACAAAAATGGAGTGTATTTTTGTATATCAATCAGGTTATCAAGTGATTAATTTCTTGCTTTACAAAAAAAGTAATTGAGTGGATTGTGCTATCCTTAGAAATTCTGGGGAAATACATAAAAGAATAATGCGGTTGAGCTAAATAAGCAGCTCAAGGGCCATGGTATGAGCAGACAGCAATGCAAGTACCCCAGAAATCTCAAATGCTGAAATTCTGAAGTAGTATTTCAGCCAGACTGGAACTTAGAATAATGATTTTCAGTCACTCCCTGTGAGTGAAATTCAGTGTTGTTCAACCTGGTGGCTGGAGTCTTCTCACCCCTGTAGCTCCTTTTGGAGTTGCTGGAAATGGTCAGCAAATGCCCCATTCCTCAAGAGTCTGCTTTCTGGTTCACTCTTCCAGACAAGGTGCCACATCCTGTATAGGTGTGTCTTTGGGCACAAGGGCAGGTACTAGTTGAAGTTGGAGTTGAATTAGGGATGTAACAAGAAAGTAGTACTTCTGAGTTTATATAGGATCTGAAATTTGTTCGGTGATCTCCAGTTCAATTTCATAGCACATAGATCACAAAACTGGAAGAGGTTTATGTGATCATGCTATCTGACCTCCATAGTGCAGATTGCAGAATTTATATTAACTAATTCCTGCTTGAACTGGATTATAACTAGAAAAAACATATTGTCTTGTGAAAGACCTGCAATAATGTAAATGGGATTTGGAAAATTGTATCCTACTCTTACAATCTCATCTTTTTTTGATCCATTTGTTTATTGCTCTAGAATTGATTACCCCTTCATGTAACAGTCATATCTTGTTTGTAATATCATCTTGACTGAATGTAGCAACTGCACTCCAAATATAGCTGTCTTCTCAACTATTCTGTGCCTACATTTCTCTTCTAAACCTACAAGGAGTTGGTCTCAACTAGTATAGAAGAAAAACTCTGAGGAGGACATGGAAAACTTGAATGCATGCCTAAATTGAACATAAGCAACTCCCATGGACTTTGTGTGTTTTATTTCTATTGCCATTTGATCAGTATTAAGCACCTTTATGCTAATTTTTCTCAGGGTCCACTAAAATATGTATCCCTAGACTTTGTGTGATTGTGGGTTTTTTATAGGGCATGCCCTTTGGAAGTGTGTGATCAGTGAATTTCAGTCATGATATATATAGGTCTCTCTGTAACAAGACAGGAGGGTTTGGATAGTGATACCAATATTAGGATTTTACAGGGCCCAGACCTGTGTTAAAGCAGGGAGCCTTCAATGCAAGGGTAAGATACGGGGCAGCCCAACAAGGGATAGTACAGAAGAAAAAATGTTTGAAGTGTCTCACAGAGAATTCTGGTATTCCTGAAAAGTGAATGTATTGTCTTTAAATCATTTTTCAATGGGAGCCTCAAGCTCTCTAAGATTGTGTGAAACGCTATGTGGGATTTCAAACAGTGAAACAGTGAAGCCAGGTCAAAAATAGAGGTAGGAAAAATGGAGAAATAGATGTGTTCTGAATCCCATGGCTTTCTGTTTCTTCCATTTACAATGGTGAGAACACAGGAAAAAGACATGAAAGAACATGAAATAAATAATAGAGTTTAAAAAAAAGGCAAAAAATAGAGATTGATAAGAATAGTCAGGAATGCTTTCTGAAAAAAAAAAATCCTGTGTTTCCTAAAGAAGATACAGAGATAGATTGAAAAAACCCATAAAACCCCCTAACCCAAACCTCTCTATAATATAGGCCCTTATGCTGAGCACTTCATCACAAGCCTTTCTATGCATCCTATAAGTTCCTTTATATAATTAGGCTACCAGCAGACTAAAGTTCAGACTAATGGCAGAAGGGTGGATTTGTAGTTTCTGAATATGTGGATTTTTGTGTGCCAGTGTGTATCTTAATTGTTGCATTCTTGAAAATAGTTAGGTTCAATGTAACTCCCATTTGGGAAAAAGCATCTTCCATGGACTAATTGGATTTGGATGAGGACAGCCTTCCAAATACAGAACCAGCTTGGTTATTTTGTCAATCACATAAAACGAGTACGTGAGTGAATAAAAAACTTGTGTGAATGTAAAATTAAGTATTTGTATGAGCTAATGATTATAAGGGTAATATTTTTATTGTACATCAGTTCAAATAACCTTTTTAAGTTTTGCTGTTCAGGAATAGCTAATATTCTCAATTTCGAGCAGATTTATTACACTTCAGTGACTCCCTTACTTGGAACTCCTCTTTTTATTATGCTAAATTTGTATTTACATCATTTTTTAATAGCTAGACATACTGTGTTTCTTCCAAACTAGATTATTTTATCAAAATTAAATGGATGTTTTATTTTCCATTCAATATACAATGGTTTGGCAATTTACCTTAAGAACTGAGGCTTCACTGAAAAAAAAAAAAAAGTTTTAATAACTTAGGAATAATCTGATTTTCATAACAAGGTATTATTGTCAGAATTTTTGTGAAAATTGATCTGGTAATTTGCAGTCTCTTTAAAAAGAAATAGTATCTTCATAGAAGACCGTTTGTTGTCAAATTATAGATGAGGCTTGATAAAGGGTTATGCATACTGGTTTGTAATGAGTGTAATATTTCACACTGCATTTCACACTGTTCACAATATTTCACGCTGTTGTTGTTACTCCATTTATATCTCAATCTCCTGTGCTGTGTCTGAGTTGACAGTCGTTCCCTTGGAGTTCGAGATAAGCTGTATCTTTTTGCAGTCAAGATTTTGTCACACTATGGAATATATCTTCAGCGTAAACACTTTCTGAGTATTTAAATCATATCTCCCTAGGATCCTGGACAGAAATCCCAGGTAGTCCAAGGCCACTGAAACTACTTGAGTCTTTTAATTCATTCCCTCTCTATTTTAATGAGCTGGTGTTTGGAGATTTTTTTTTTCTTCCTTTTTTTTTTTTCTTGTTTCATTGCCAGATGTCCACTTCATTGACAAAAAAATGTTTTAGATGATTTTTCTGTATTTTGCAGTTCTAAGGGCAGTTGAATCAGAAGGATGTCTGGTTTACTGGTTTCCATGGTTCTCTCAAGTGGCAATCCTAAAGGATATGCATGTTGTTTGTTACAGTAACTGCTTTTTTAGTGATATCAGAGAAATAGTTGCTTTGGGATTACTTGGCTTTGTGTGTTTTCAGGAATAGTTGAAAATGTAAATTATTTCTAGATATAGTAATATTAGGCATAATTTATGGATGGCACATGTTGTTAAGGGATGACAATTTCTGAGTTAACCAGTTAGACAAAGTTTGATTTACTAGCCTATCTAAACCTATTTTTATATTTGGGTTTAACTATAGATACAAATATGAACAAATAAACTGCTTATGCAGTGAGCTTACTGTTTTGCACCTCTTTCTCTGGAGCATCTCTCTCTGCTCATCCCCTGATAAATGGATGGACACCTTCCATTCAGACAGCTGCCAAGCACCACATTGGGTCATGCTCTCCAGTCTCCCCAGGCCAGTGTAGGTTACACCACTGGTGTGTAACAAGATTGTTTTCTCAGAGAATCTCTACTCTGGTTTGATTTCCCTCAGCCCCTTAGCCCTTCTGTGTGTTTCGATGATTTCATATGCAGATTTTGAAGTCAACGGACTATTTTCTGCTCTGTTTTCCATGTAATTTTGCTGAAATAATTGGACAGAATTTTTCATAAAAGACAGAATTATGATACCATCTTGATTCAGAAGGGGTTGCAAAGTAAATAATATCCATTGGAGTGGCCATAATTTAATGAAATCCTTGCTGAATAAAAACAACAAAAGATTTATTGAATTGAAGAGCCAGGAAGATTTACAGCATTAAATTGTGTTAATTGTATGTGTGTAGGAGTATCTCTGGTTTTCTGTTAATTATATACTTCTACTGACTCCAGTAGTGTAGTAAAGATACCATCTTAAAACTATCATCCGAGCTGTTTGCCTTTCAGAAATAAGGAAACTATCGGGGAAAAAAATAGTGCCCATATTTTATTCCTCCTAACATAATTTCTTCCAAGGAATATATTACTTGATAAATTTCCATTACCGCTATATAATCTTTTGTATTATAGTATTCCCTCCTTGGGAAACTGTGTCTTGCATCTCTTTGGAACATCTGAGATAGCAAAACAGGAATTCTGTGATATGAATTCAGTATTAAATGTGCCTTACCAAATCCATAGTCTCTCACGAATTATCTGTCCTGAAGAAATGATTTGTTGCTCCTGAAAAAAGTCTTCCAAGTGCAGGCTGTCAGCTTTTTTTCCAGAACTACCTTTTTTCCAGTCACTTCTAGCCTTTCTGGGATTGCAGGCACCATGGTACATCTGTATCTTGACCTCAGGGATTTTGTCAGACTAAAATGAATGCTTTCATGTGCGTTACTTGCATTACCTGGCCTCTTCCTGCATGTACCACCTATGTGGGTGATCCTGCAGAGATGAGTCCCAATAGTCCTCACCCCATGGAGAGAAGCTGTATCTCATGCTCTACCGCCTGATTGCATCTCACCATCTTTGCTTTCAAAAGCAAACCAATCCCTCCTGCTTGTCCATGTAGCACTTGGCCAGATGTCTAGGGTCACACCTTGCAAGTAATTAAAAGAGGCCACGAGTCCATGGAAATTTCTGTGTTAGTTCAAATTTATCTTTACCCTTCTTTTGAGGCCTAAGCTTTTTTTTTGGGTCAAAGCATGGCTTATCTTGCCGGCTTCATTAACACTCTTGAGAATGCCAGGTGCTAAAGAGCTCTATTTTTGCTGTTGCAGATCAAGTGTGTCTAGTTTCCTGTGGCCTATTTTTACATATTTCTTCATTCGAGGACTAGGAAAAGCTGTGAAGGGAACAAAGAGATTGTGAATAGCCAGAGAAAACTGCTATGATATTATTACAGGAAAATAAAGGGGAGGGTATGTGAGATTCCATTTCTGAGAGGGCATGGAATTAAAATTAAAGGCAGAAAATGATGCATATAAAAATAAAATAAAATAAAAAGTGGTATAGTACATTTTGTTAGCATTATTTCATCAGTCAGTCGACTACTTCCATATGATTCTACAAAAAATACTTTTAGGTTTTTGAGTAAAGGATTCATAAGTACCAGTGACTTAGAAATTTTCTCCCTTGTCCATGGGTATTCCAGGGCATTCTTATTTAGCAATTAGTATTAAGCAGATGATTGACTGGGCTTGTAGGCAGCTTAGAGGGTGGAAAGGAGATGCTTTGTTCCCTTGTGCAGAAGCCACCAGCCCACACAGGGACTCTGACCTAGCCTCAGAGAGACCAAGGACTGGGATCTTGCTCTGTGACAGTTGATGAAGAGTTGATACTTATGGGGTGAAAGTTGGAAGAGAATCATGATGACTTGCAATGTAGCTGGAAGATAAGAAGTTCCTAACACTACACCAACCAAGCCATTTCAGTCCTCCCTGGAGATCCATTGGATGTACTTCTTTGTCCCCTAAATTCTCTCTGGTTGATCCATGTGCAATACCTTTATTGAGCATCAGGATCTGAGTCCCTAAGAGTGCTCTCTGCATCCTAGTGTTGTGTTTGCCTTTTTCTGTCTCTGTCTTTTGAAGACAATCACAGAAGTTTTCTGCATGTGCTCAGAGCCAGCAACTGGAAAACCACTGAAACCAAAAGACAGAGAGCTAAGCTTTCTGTTGAACTGTGCTTTACATCAGAAGGCATCAGTCTGGCTCGAGGAGTGGTTAGAATGAGTTCATTTGTTGGCCCCAGCAATACACAATCAGTTTGTGATGTGCTGTAACATCCAGAGTCTTTTCTTTAGCACCACTGCCAAGTCTTTATGTTCTGTATTGGATTTGTCTACCTGCTAATTCCACCCAAAATAAGGATTTTAACATATTTTTTTCCAGGTGATTGCATCACTTGTTTCAGGCCACTTTTGCATCTAATCATGACTGCTTTCCAGTTTCTTTCCTTCATTGTCACCATTCCTCATTTTTTTCTAAAATACATCACTTTCCTGAGGAAGTTGCTAAGATATCTTCTGTCTCTCAGCAGTTTTGTGTGATACTGCAAGATTACTGAGGTAAGGAAAATACTTTGTCCCTTGTCCTAATTGAGAGCAAGGCTAAATTTCCGCCCTGTGCAGCGTGATCTGCACCTTTTCAGAGCCCACCTGACACAAAGCTTAAGCTCTCTCTCTTTATCATGACACTGTGTGTGCAGGAGTTGCTTCAGTTGTAGTGAGTGCCATGGTATCTTCCATACTGCTCTATCGCAGCTACTGGGGGATCTGGCCTTGGTTTATGATAGCACTGGACTGCTAGCAATGGATTAGTAGCTTAACCTGCCTCCAAGAAAAAGTTACATAAGGACAAGTAAGAAATTGCAGGCACTGTAAAATCTTCTGTTGGATCCATGAACTTCCTTCCATCTTTTGCAAGTTCTGTGACATTTCATTTGGAGTTTAGGAATTAAAAACAGCTGAAAGAGATCCCAAGAGTCTGCTGCTGTTTTCCCTTTCTAATCTGTATTTAGGACAGAGCTGTCGTTTTGTCTTTTGACCCATTAGCATAACAATGTTTATTCAGACATCTTTGTAAGCAACAGATGCACATTCTTACATGTGAAGTTAACCAAGAGAGACAAAAAATGTAAGAACTAATCTGACATTGTTTATTTCAACTACATGAGAGCAAATCTAGCTCCATTCCTAATACAAGGATATACTTTGGATTTTTTAATACAAGACTGCAATTTTCTTCCTTGCAGTAAATAATGCAATAATCATTTTGGGTTTGTTTTCCTCATTGCTATCTTGGTTGTACATAACAGTAGAACATACATGTTCTTAATGATGGTTGGATGGAGAAGATTTTCCCTTTCATCATCTTTACTGACGGAACTAAAAACTTGGAGAGTCTGACTCCGAAGCTGGTGGGGGTTTCTCTCCACATGCCCTTGTTAAAGGATTTTTTGGTTTGGATTTTTTTTTTTTTTAAATAACAGAAGATCTAGTTGAATCAAAATCCCTGCGGGTTAACAGTGCTTTTCATCCTTCTGGGGAGAATAATTATCTTAGTACTTTTGAAAGATATTTACTGTCAGATGTTTTATGCAATGAAGCATAATTCTTGTCCTGTCCAGAAATTTGGAGTGAATAGTACTTACTAAGAACTTTTTGATTGCATTAATTATTGTCATTAATTTTGTGACATTGACATTAATTACGTGACATTTCTAGACAGAACTTAGAACTTTTTCATTCATTTTCTTTAGTGTTCTCATTTCTTAAAGAAAAACGACAAACCAAACAATTATGGAATTATCCAAAAAATAGTTTAGGGTTATCCCCTTTTTGCAGGATCTGCCTCTTCTTTGAAACTTAAATGTTATTAAGTCTGGGGTGTTGACAGTGGTTGAGCAAACAGAGTCCCTGTGAGGGATGATGCTCAGGTTGCCATGGTGATGGTGCTTTGAACACTGTGGCATAGCATCCTGTGAGCTGGAAATGACCACTACACCTCCTCTAGGTACCCAGGAATTAATGTGCCCTCTGAACTTTCCTTTTTGGAAACAGTGTTTCTGTTTTCCACCTGTAGCTTCATCTAAATAATCAGTTGCAGTTTATTCTGTGCCGTCTGATGAGGAAAATAGTTCAGTTGATGGGGGAAGTTTTTCTTGTGTCTAAACTGTTATGCAAGTGACAAATTGTGTTCTGCATTAAAGAAGTGTAAATCTGGATAAAAATCCACCTAAATTATTACGGATTTAGGCTAGTGCCTTATCATAGGGTGTGTTTGGGTTTCCTCTTGGAGAAGAAAAAACAAAATCTATTAAGTCTGTTTCTGGCAGCTGGTGCAATCTGAAAAATATCTGTGCAGATTAAAAAAAATCTGCTTCTCTTCTTATTTGCATCTTCTAAGTGAAAAAAAATGGAGTAAGTTTGGAGTAAAGAGTTGTTTAAAACCAAAGATTCCCCATTTAGTTATATTTAGTATTTGGTAACGGCATGTTCTTGACATATGAAGATAAAGCTGTAATGTACTTCTGATATCCAAATGTTTGTACTGATCCAGTGCTATATGCAAATTAAAATCTAAAATTATTTGGTTAATACTGGGTTCATGTACAATAGCAGTTATGCTGGTTTCTGAAACAGTAAGTTACAATGACATAAGCTTTGTGTCTAGCTTTTATAGATTACACCAGCATATGGCTTTGACACTTTGTTACCATCCCTAGCACAACAGGCTCTAATTTTAGACTGTCCTTTACTGGTTACAGCTGAATTGTTTTTTGTCATATACTTATTTTTTTCTTTTTTTTCTTTCTTTTTCTTTTTTTTTTTTTTTTTTTTGGATGAAAGTAAAGGGCTTTTTGTTTGTGGTGTGTAAGTAATCATGCTCAAGTCCATTAAGCACTGTGGAAACTAGAAAGAGATAGGAAAACAATGAGTCATTAAAATACATGTTGTAAAGGATTAAATTCTCTATCCTGGTTGAATGGCTTCCAGGCAATAAGGAGAAGTCAGCCAAGTATCATAGCATGTTAAAGAAGTCTCAGAGTTTTGGCGAGTTTTTCTAGTTTTTTCTTGATAAATGCTCTTAAAATTTGACTTTGTGAATACCAAAGTCATCTCTACTACATAAGAGGTACCTGGAAGGGGTGGGATAGGTGAGGCATGATGGTACTGGGTGATACTGGTGGAGTATTGAGTCATTTGACTGTCAGTGAATGTCATGGATAAAATAAGGTATGCTTCTTAACTCACATGTGAGTCCTTCTCACGCAAGATCAGCATTTTACTAAGTTGTGACAGTGAGCAGAGTTATTCAAGGAGGTAAAATGGTCCCGTCTAGGATTTGTTTCATGACATGTCAGGCTAGTACGCAGCTAAACTCATTAGAGATCATTACCAAACAGATGTATCTGTCTATGACCAAACTTCTTTATATCAGTCTGTAGATGTAGAATTACAAGAAACCTGTTTTAGTCATGCCACTTTACCTAGATACTCTGACCATTTATGTTTCATTATAGAGCCATTGCATTTGTATTGTCCTCATAAAAGCCATAGGGTGTCATTTTCAAATAGCTTTCATATTTCTGTGTTAAACAACATTTTACAGATTGCATACTTTTGAGGTGGAAAGATGTGAATAGATGTGTTTAAAACAAGAAAATCCTGACCAGTAGCTAAACACCTTTTATTGTTAGATAAAGAATAATTTCTGCAAAGCTGAACATCTTTTAATTTCATCAAACCGAACATACACACACACAAACACACACTTCTGCATTTACACATGTAGAAAATAAAACCATTAGGGCTTACTTTTTATTCCCACCCCTGCAGACATGTAGAAAAATCAGTGTAATTAGTTCTGACCCCTAAGAAGCTGGAATCAAGACCAAATCTCTATTTTTAATATTACTTAAGATTTTCTCTTTTAAAGCATACAGATTTGGGATGAAGTCGGTGTAGTTTGTATTTGAAGAGAGATGCCAGTCCTGAAGTGTTTGGCAAAATATTTGGGTACATGTTTCTATACCTTTTTTTTGAATATTGCTGCTTTGTATCTTGGATCAGCAGTAGAAACATTGGAGATCGGAATTACTCAACCTGAAGGAATAATTGATTTAATTATCTTGAGTAAGTGCATACAATGTGCTAGTGATATAAAAGAACTTATTGTGAAGGATTTAAAAAAAAAAAATTATATGTGATCTTAAATTTAGCAGCTATTTTTGGCAAAGAAATGCTTCCAAACAGTCTAAGGAAAATTTAATACAGCTTTACACAGTAGTGACAAGGGATGAGGACAAGGCTGAGGTACTTAATCCCATCTTTACTTCAGTCTTTAATAGTAAAATTGGTCATTCCCTGAGTACTCATCCACAGGAACTGGCTGACAGGGAGGGGAAGCAGAACAAAGCTCCTATGGTTCAGGAGGAAATGATTAGTGATCTACTTGGCCAGTTAGACACCTACAAATCAATGGGGCCAGATGGGATCCACCTGAGGGTGCTGAGAGAGCTGTCAGATGTGCTTGCCAAACCCCTTTCCATCATCTATCAGCAATCCGGGCAGACTGGGGAAGTTCCACTTGACTGGAGGCTGGCCTCAGTCCCAGGGAAGATCATGGAGAGGGTCATCTTGGGAGCTATCATGCAGCACATGTGTGATGGCCAGGGTATCAGGCCTAGTCAACATGGGTTTACAAAAGGTAGATCCTGTCAAACTAACCTGATCACCTTCTATGACAAGGTGACCCGCTTAATGGACGAGGGGAAGGCTGTGGACTTCAGGGGAAGGCTTTACTGGACTTCAGTAAAGCCTTTGACATGGTTGCTCACAGCATTCTGACTGAGAAACTGGCTGCCACTGGCCTGGACAGGTGGACCCTCAGATGGGTTACAAACTGGCTGGATGGCTGTGCCCAAAGGGCAGTGGTAAATGGAACAAAATCCAGCTGGAGGCTGGTCACTAGTGGCGTCACCCAGGGCTCAGTCCTGGGTCCAGTCTTGTTCAACATCTTTATCAATGATCTCGACAAAGGGATTGAATGCTCCCTCAGTAAGTTTGCAGTTGACACTAAACTGGGAGGAAGTGTTGATCTGCCTGAGGGTAGGGAGGCTCTTCAGAGGGATCTGAACAGACTGGACCAATGGGCTGAGTCCAATGGGATGAAGTTTAACAAGGCCAAGTGTAGAGTGCTGCACATGGGACACAACAACCCCATGCAGCGCTACAGGCTTGGGGGGGACTGGCTGGAGAGCTGTCAGGCAGAGAAGGACCTGGGGGTGTTGGTTGACTGCAGGCTGAATATGAGTCAGCAGTGTGCCCAGGCAGCCAGGAGAGCCAATGGCATCCTGGCTTGTATCAAAAACAGTGTGGCCAGTAGGTCTAGGGAGGTGATTGTGCCCCTGTACTCGGCATTGGTGAGGCCGCACCTCGAGTGCTGTGTCCAGTTCTGGGCTCCTCACCATAAGAAGGATATTGAGGTCCTCGAGCAAGTCCAGAGAAGGGCAACCAGGCTGGTGAAGGGGCTGGAGGGCAAATCCTATGAGGAGGGGCTGAGGAAGCTGGGGATGTTTAGTCTAGAGAAGAGAAGGCTGAGGGGAGACCTTAACACCACCTACAACTACCTGAAGGGAGGTTGCAGAGAGGTAGGTGATGGTCTCTTCAGCCAAGTGACAGGTGACAGGACAAGGGGAATGGATGAAGCTGTGCCAGGGAAGGTTCAGATTAGATATTAGAAAAAAAATTTTTACTGAAAGAGTTGTTGGGGCCAGGAACAGGCTGCCCAGGGAGCTGGTTGAGTCCCCTTCCCTGGATGTGTTTAAAAAAAGGGTAGATGAGGTACTTAGGGATATGGTTTAGCATAGGACGGGAACAGTTGGACTTGATGATCTTCAAAGGTCTTTCCCAACCATGTGATTCTGTGATAGTGAAAGCAGCATGTTTGAAATACCCAGGATCCTGAGAATCAGAGGTTAATGTTGTTTGAGGATATGTCTCTGCTTGGTCTTCCTAGGGAAAAATAGAAATTTCTCTGTGGAAATCTTCAAGAAGACACAGTGAAAGTAGAGTTTTAGTCTGGAATATGTGGACATTAAAAATTTATGTAAAGTGAGAGCCTAACCTTTTTCTCACTGACCTGGGGTCCTGTTTTCCTTGACTAAGAGGTGTGTTATCACTACACAATCACTACAATACAGTGTAATCGTCAAACTCCAGATTTTACTCCAGCAGACCTAAAAGAGACGATTTAACTGAAAATCCGTGAAGGGATATACAATTAACTAGAGGTAAATGAGCTGCTAGGATGGTGTTTTATGTCAGTAGTGTTCCCAGCCATGTTAAAACCTGAGTATCCTGAGTGACTGGATGAATTCTTACTGAAGCAATATTTCATCTTGAATTTTAGGTGGAGGTGGTTATTGGTCTGATCATCATCTTCAACAGCATATTTTTCTCCTTGTACTTCAAATATCAGGCACTTGGGGTTTTTTGAATCTTTTTTGTCTCAAATTTTCTGACAGTCATATATATATATGAAAGGACTGCAAATATATGTGACTGTAATGGATTTTTTTTGCCAGTTAGAGTGAAGAATATTTGATTATTTTTCAAAATTCATTATTTTACACTAATTTTCTGGCTATGACAAGACTGTTTCCTGTTGTAATTTGTCATTCTGTAATTTCATGAGATCAGATCTAGGCTTGCCAACAGAATTTTTGGGTTCAAACAATTGTTGAAAGAAATAAGTAGTTTGTTGGTTTTTTGTTTTATTTTTTTTCCCTGAAAATGTCTTGTCTGAAAAATAAATATCCATTTCCATTGAACTGAAAACTATTCTGCTGTGTACAATCTGTGATGAAAAGCTGTGCTGCCTAACTACAAAGAGTGTAATGATTGTCCTTAAACCAGAAGGGTTAAAGCTATTAAATTCTGATAAAGAGCATTAGTGCATGTAGTTTACAACTGCCTGAGTATGCATTGATGATAATAAGTGCAGATGAATGGAATACTTAATGGAAAATTTGTCCAGGGTAATTTGGTAATTTTTTTAAACTTGCAAAAATTATGCATGTGTCTACTGTTCACACTAGCTTGTAAGTAACAGTGCATAACTTCTTAATGGCTAACTCGCCTTTTAGTTCGTCACTGTAATTTAAAAATTCATTTATTGTTTCTGATTTCAATGTTTTCTATTGTGCATTCCTGAAGATAGTAAAATAATTGTTGGTCTAAGAAAACTCCCATTGAATCTTACTATTGAAAATGAAGGTGGTGACAGCGAGAGCATCTTCCCTCATTGGAAAAAAAAAATTACACAACTTTAACTCTGTGTTTATTCTTTACTATTTTAAGCCTCAAGTTTCATGATTAGTTAATTAATATAGCTGTAGTCACTGTGACAGTGAACTAGGTTTTTAATAATTAAAAAAAAAAAAAGTCAGGTTTTCTTATATATGTGCCAAAGAACCCACTTTTATTGAGCAGGAGCAAGAATCTACTTGAATACCCATAAAGCAATTTCCTTTTCAAAGCACGGGCACAGGTCAGGGCTTTTGCCATCGTTACAGAAACAGGCCAATTTGCACATTCAGTTGTACCAAGCACCTGCTGCTGCGGGGACTGCGGTTGTAGTGATTTGTGCAGCTCCTGTAGTGAGTCTCCAGGCTTGCAGTGGGGAGGAGTGTCAGGAGTTCAGAGCAGGTTGTGAATGATCCTCATTCTTAACTGCTTTCCCTTGATTTGCATTTGATTCTGAGCTGCTTAACCACTGGTAGATTATTTCAGTTTTCCTGGTGAATAATGCATGAGGGTATGTAAGTGGATGTTCCTTGGCTGAGTGGGCTGCAGATGAGAAGTGTCAGCTCCTTTGCAACATTAATGTGCATTTTTTTTCTCAGGTTAAAACTGTAGAGAACCTAGATATGCTTTTTTTGGATAACTCCTACAAATGCCAAAATATTGGCAATGTTTGCTTTTTCTCTTCTTTTCCGTTTGAATACCTGTTATTACAATGAAGTAGTCAGTTGCCAATTTTCCATTACAAGCTTCTTTTCCTTGGGACTCCTGTTCAAGATTTCAGTGCTACATTGTTGTACCTGCTGTTTACACTTCCTGAAAGCTATCAAGTATGGGGTTTGCTGGGTTCTTTGGTTTTCTGCCACTAAGGTTAATTTGTTTTTCTGACTGAGAAGACTGAATCCTTCTCACACCTCCTTCTCACTCTTTAGTAAGTGCCCGAGGGATAATTGGAGTACCCTTTTCTGCACAAGCAACCCTGAGGCACCGATACAAGCAAGTTTTGCTTATATGTGCAGTATTTCATATAGGTAGATCTAAACACACCGAATGCTGCAGTAATTGAAGAAACGCTTAAACCCACACATGATCCACTTAGTAGGACAATCTCTTCAATTTTTATTCCAGTATTAATTTACTAAGGGCCATTTGAGTATCTTAACATGCACTTTTTTCAGTCATTGGGGCAGGTACACCTTTTTCAGCTTCTTAGAAAATAACCTTTCATCATCCAGAACACTAGAAGTTTAAAGCAGAACTGTTGTTGTTTGCTTGAGGTTGGGTTTATAATTGTGGGGCATCTATTCAAGATCATAATTTTATCCCTAAGACATCGAAACTCTGAACCTTAAGTCATGGGCCATCCTTAACAAAATATTTAATTGGAATGATCAAATGTGACCTGTGGAAACTTCCAGGGTTGTACTTGATGTATCAAATGGTGTTTCATATAAGAGTCCTGTGGGAGTGTGGTTAGAAGGAACTTCCTAAAATATGGAATTGTGTTACTGAGCAAAACAGTCTTATGAGCTACAACTCTTCCAAACTACCCAAATGTAAGAATATTCTTTGAATTTACAGGAATCCAGACATGAACTGTAGATAAGTATATTGTGAAATAATGCTGTTAAACGAAACTTAGGCTGACAATTCATAAGAAAAAGGATTGGAAGCATGTGAAATTGTAGAGGTATAGTAAAACAAGGCACAGAGTAGTGCAAATATATTAAAGTAGATTCAGATTAATAGCTATGATAACAGAATTCCAGAGGTATTAAAAAACAGTCCTATGATTATTTTGTGGACTTTTTAGCATCTCTACATCAAATACTATAAAAAATTGCAGAGAAAATATTTGGCAGAAATAGACTCATATAATCAAATGGTTTCGGTTGGAAAAGACCTTCAAGATCATCAAGTCCAACCATCTGCACATTCTTAGGAGGGTTAGTCTTTTACTAGTATCAGGCCATCTAATACGAATTCTCAACATATAACTAAAGAATAACAGAGAGGGAAAAGAGAGAAAATACTTTTGAGAAGATGTGATTTAATTTTGAATTAATTACAAAACATGCTATGAAACTGTTTTCCAGAAAGATAAATGATCTTTTTGTGGTGGTGATTCTGTGAGGGGGTGATGTTGATGTCTTGTCCACCACAACAGAAAGTGGTCCCTGACTATCACGTGTGTAATGCCTAACCCTGAGAGTAAAGCAGCCTTTCTCATTGTTCCATGTGTATAGCTAAGTTATTCCAGTCTTCCGAACCTTGTGTCACCTTCCTCTGCCATCCCTATCAACATTTGATGTTCATTACCTTCCATTACCTCATTTTCATTTCCTCATTTCATGTGCAATGTGGCAGGGGCAGCAGAGTAGGAGAAATGAAGGAAAAACTAGTTTGCTTCCTCATCTCCTCTAAATGTTTATTTTGTGCACTTTTCTATTTTCAAATCATGCCATCAGAAGAGCTTTGCTTACATAAACTTCAGCTGTCAAATTTTCCCCTTAAAATCAAATTCTGACTCCTAACTTTTTGATGTTGCCTTCGTTCCTTGCCCTTCTTAAAGGATCCTGCTTCCCATATCCAAGTAGAAGTCCCTGGAATCTGTTGCTGGCAGGTAAGGGTAAAACCATGGTAATTTTTCTGTTTGGGGGCAATAGTAGAAAGGTCTGATTTTGTTGCTCGTATTCCTGATGAAGGAATATCAACAAAACACAGATGTATTTTAGTAATAAAGCTTTCCCATCAGGAAAAGCTTCACAGACCCATTTCCTGTTGTCTTGAACTTGTTTTCGGTGGTGGGAAATAAAGAGGGTCTTTATTACAGATTTTTGGACTCCAAAGGATTCTGAACTCCACATTTAAGTTTCAGAACAGTGAAAGATGGATGGAATAGAGAAAGTGTTTTTAGTGAAAGATGCTATTCATTGTGATTAATAGAATAATCTCTTCTTAATATGTTTTCTACTGTGTCCAAATGTATGAAATCATACACCTAAAGTAGTGATTAAACGCTGTATTATCCCAGTCAATATGTCAAGCAGAATTCTAGAGGGCTGTATTTTCTTGAGATATTTGAGAGTAATACTCTCTTATTTTAAGAGTGGTATTATGGTCAGGAGTACTGGGTATTTATGTCATCAAGGAAAAATAATGCAGCTCTGCACCTCATCTCACAGTCTTCTTGTGGATGACATTTCAACAAGGAGTCTGTACAGGTAGCATATTCTGCGAGGTCCTAACTACCTTTTTTTGCTGGGAAAGCCAGTAAATGGGCAGCAGAAAAAGTACAGGTTTGGTGAGAATTTTTTTTAGTTCAGAGTAAAAAATAAATGGTTTATGGTATGGACGATATTGGTAATTTAAAAACTTAAGCTGTCAGAACAATAACTCGAAATAGTGGTTAATATGCATTAAGGTTGGGGTTTTTGGCTTTTTTTAAAAAAAAACCCAAACAACTATATAACTACAGAGTAAGGTTTTCACTACAATAAATGGGCCCCACGGGAAGTTCTCAGTGTACCTGTCTTCTATCCACTATAAAGTGTCATCCATTTAATTTTGATGCACTATGTTTCTTGTGAAAACCTTAACACACATTGGTTTTAATATTTTTCATGTGTAAATAATAGGAACTAGTTACATATAACAATTTCTATGGATAGAGATAGGGTTGTGAGGTTTTTTTACAGGTTCCTTTAAGAGAATGATTATTGCTTAATGTATTATAATATGTTAATTTTAGTTAGTATATTGGTATTTTAATATGTTTTACCAGTCAGTTGCTAGTAGGAAGACTCCAAATTTCATCAAACTATGTAGACTAGAATTTTTTTAACTATTAAAGAAATAGCTGCTTAATTTTTACTCAAAGCCAACAGAATTTGGGCATATAGCAGTCCTGACTGAAATTTCAGACAATGGCATCAGTGCTGCCCTGAGATTTGCAAGGTGTCTGCACGAGCCATGCAGAATTCCAGGGGCTCTGCGAAGTAGGACAGTGGTTGTAGAATATACAGGCTCATATTTATCATATTTATTAATGTAAAATGTTTATGAAGAACAGCTTAGACAAACATCTTGGTATATGCATGTCCACTTTTGACAGTGCGGTGAGTGTCAGAAGCCGTTGTAGAGTAATTAAGTTTTCAAATGTTGAAATAAAATGCTTCAAATACTTTAACAAAAGAACAACAAATCGTAGATTTCTCAGGGTCCTTAATATTATCAGAAGTATAGAGGAAATGTTAAATGTACTTTATTGTAGGTGTATTTGATTGCATTCTTCTGTTACTTTAACTGTACTTTATCTCTTTGTGGGTCTCAGTTTGATGCTGGATCAAATGAAGTATTTTCAGAACTTGAATACATGTTGGAGAAACAAAACCCACGCTCACAGTTTGCTAAAAACCAAATAAACCTCTTTTAAAATCAGTAGGATGAATTAAACAGTATTTTTTCTATCATGGGTGCAAGACATAATTCAGATTGCTTATTTCCTCTAAATGCTTGCAGTATGTTTTGGAGAAATAAATCATGCTGGATAGCCTTTGCCTTATACTAGAATTTGCTTTTCTATTGTGGAGAAAGTTTGAAGATAAGTCCGTTAAGCTCCCGGAGAGAGACATCCAGTTAGAATAAATTTCATTCCTGTTACTTGTCAATGTTAACATCTCAAAGGAAAAAACCAAAAACTCAGTGTGTAGTTACACATTACAGTTGATTCTGTTAGATTGGCGTGTCGAAAAAACCAACAGTGCCTGGTATCTGCAATATTGGTGGGATGGACAGCTTTTAAATTTGCCTACACAGCACTGACCCACTAAGAGCTGTTTAGGAATTTCCAATAATGCTTGTTTTTTTTTTTTTTTTTTTGGTTTGAAGGAGAGTTCAATATCAGCAAAGTCAATGTTTGCATGAAAGTATTTCAGTTTGGTGAACCTCTGAAATATTGGGCAGAGGCTACTCTGTTCTTTGTCCAGCGTAGGAAGTTCTGATCTGTGCCTGGAGACTTGACAGTGAATCTCCAAGATCCTACCAGCACTTGCTCATAGTTCCCCTTAGCACACTCTTCTACAGCCAGGCATCTTTTCAAGTGTGTTTTATGTTAGTTCAGCCGCAGTGTTGGTGTGCTGTCTTGTAATTGGAATGTTTTAAGCCTTTCCCCTGAGGCCTAGCTAAAATATAGGAAGTTTTCAATGTAAATTAATTAGGTTTGTTTTTCTTGGTTTAAAGTTATAAGGTAGTGGCTTTGGAGAATTTTAAAAATTTTTATTCAAACTGTGGTGTAACTAGGATTACAGGTTGTCAGAATCAAATTGTGCTGCATTTTCTACCATGGTTACAGCCTTTGTAATGAAATGTATAGAAGTACTGTGTTCTGTTTTTATTAGAAGTTGGAAATTATCTTGAAGACTGCTTAGTTCTGCTTAGTTTTATGACATTTTCTCTTGTCAGAGCCTGCCATGACAATTGCTTAACACGGAATTAAAATCTCATGGGTTCCTAATTCTGCACAGTCTTTACCTGAGAAAATGATCATAAACACTCAGTACGGGGCATCATTTTATATCTATGAAAAAGGTACTGAGTGCTGATTTAATTCTTAAAACTCGAAGTATGCAATTGAAGAGAAATTTATAAAAAGCGTTTTTGTAGCTTGTACAAAGTACTGAAAACCAAAATTCCCAAATGGATTACAAAACCAATAAGCAAAACCACTAGTCCTGTTTCTGCTAATTTTTATCTCTTCAGCAGCTTTTGCTTAGGTAGACTCGACTTAACTGAGAGTTTAGTAGTTCCCTAAGCCCAGCAAGCTCTTATGTCAGTTCTTCCTCTTTCAGGAGGCACAGTGAGAATGAAAGTGTGACTGAGCTGTCCCCATCATCCAGACATCCCTGACTGATGGAACGAGAAGCCCCACTGGGGAGGTGTGGTTTAATTAGTGGAGCTTTGAGTCAGCCCCAAACCAAAAGAACACAAGACTTGCCTTAAGTCGATTTTGTACAGTTTTTTTCTGTGCTTATATGACAAAAATCTTAATAAATTAAAGAAGAAAGATGAGTCTTTCAGAAGCTAATGACAGCATAGTTTCATAACTAAGCGTCTGAGCAACTTGGACCACTAAGGCTAGATAGTCACAAATCCAATTCAATTATTGAAAGCAAGTGACAACTTTCCAGTAATGGCTTCAGAGTTGTTAGCTGCCTTCTGTATTTGCAAAGGCTTCTCACTCTGTATAAGGGAGGTTACACTGGGACACATCTTTTGATATCATGTGACATTATGCAGTGCACCCATCACATTGCATCATCATTGAAATAAACACTGTTCAGCTCATGTCTTTTCTGTACATTAAAGCTTAATGACAAAAAATTGAAATTGTACAATGAGAACAAATGGATTCCTCCTAGTCTTCTTTCTGTATTTGGTTTCAAAAGCTTGGGTAAATAGAGATGGAAACATTTCATCTTTCCTGAAATCAGCAATCCTAATGAACAGTTACAAAAAAATCAAAGCATCACCCTTTGTAACCTCCTTGATGTTTTATTTTTCAAAATTTAGCTGGAGAAATTGGATTTGATAAAGATCTGGTGAAGTATAACAGCTAGTTGAATCTTATTTTTCCATCTTACTATCTTCCTGCAGCATTTTATGTGGGTGTTTGCATCCTGTTTAGCCTTCCCTATCTCAAGCATTTCCAGTTTCCCCAGGGAGAGTCTTTCACATTCCACTGCCCTTCATAGTCAAAATTTAAAACAATAATATTTTGATGTCATGAAAAGACCTGATAGGATTGCCAAATTAAGAAAAATGAAATTGGAATTCTTTTTTTCATTATAGTCCTTTTTACTCTTGAATAGAGGCAACAGTCAGGTCAGCACCCCATCTCTCAGACAATTACAGTAAGTCTCAGTGTAGTGTGAAGTCTGCCTCTGTAGCTGGTTTTGGGGGTTTTTTGCCATTATTTTGGTGGCATCCTGCTATGCCATGTACTTATCTCTTCTGTGTAATGCCTGTAGGGAACTTCAGTGACTTGCATGGAAAAATAAATCAGTAAATTATTTAAAATAGGTATAGTCACTTTAGTGTGATTTAATAATTAAAAAACCCTTTTAAGAAAAAGCCAGCTCCACAGAGACTTTTGGTAAAGTACTGAGAACCCTCGTTTGAGAACTGGTGGCTCTGGCCAGCGGCCCTGAGGTTTTTGGATTACCATGAATTTGTCAGCAAGTGACAGTTACAGGAAGATCCTCTCAAGCTGCTTATAGACCCTGGTGTCTTATTTATTTTCTTATCACTCAGCAAAGTCATACCTAAACCATCAGTGTACATTCAGATCATTAAAACATTGCCTCTCTCTTCTTCCCATTGCTCTATTTTAGATAACTGTTTAATAATGTAAATCCATCTAATAACTGGAATCTGTTCCTTTAAATAAACAATATTTTATTAACAAATCTAAGCTTTTTATATGAAATGTTAAATGCCATCTCTCTTTCTCTGTACTTGCACGTGCACACGTGTATACAGTTAAAAAAGCCTATGGCTAGCATTGTATTTTCCACATAAAAAGCTATAAATCTCAGTGAAGGCCAGTGTAAATTGTGATGTTAGCTTTAGATTGCAAACAGCTTCATTTAGGAAACCATGCAGAGAAAGGTATTGCCTCAGGATGTAAAAATATTTTATTTCCCTGAGAAAACAAAGTGGTTGCTATAGGACAGAAAATGATCTAATGATGGCTTTTCACAGATACACACTACTGGGCAGAATTAGAATATTCAACCAGAGTGGGCAAAAATGTTGATTTTTCTAGGATATATTTTTGAAAGAGTTTTCTTAGATCTAGATACTTTCAAGAAAAATAAAGAAGCATGTATTTTTCCATTGGGTACAATTTAATTGTTTCTTCTTTTCCAGTTCTTCTAGAATACTGTGCAAATGAAACATAGATGTTTTCTCAAGCTAGCTTTTAAATACCTATGAAGAAAAGTGCAGTCCTTTTGAATGTTGAATGATGATTTCTTAAGGTATCGCCTACTATGAATAATGATTTGTGTAGCAATGCAATAAACAGTCTAAGTAACAAGTGAAAGTTATTCCATAAATTTAACAATAATCCCCTTAAATGGTAATTTTAAATGAGGGGAAAAATTCAAATAGCCATTTTCGTAATGCTACTGTGCCAGTCCTAAAAGTGCCCTCAGCATCACCCTTTCACTAACCAAACAATTACTGACTCAGATGCGGTTGGGCTGTCTGGGGTTGGTTGGTTGTGCGAAACACAAAACGATTGCAAACCTAATTAACTCTCCTGCCCCTTCCTGCACGTGTAAAAGCAATGGTTCTGTCTTTTTTTCTTTTCCCATGAGATTTCTTGTGAGACAGCAGCTTTTAACAATCCCTGATCTTCTCTATACCGAGGGGCTGCAGTGCCACTCCAAGTGTGCCTGCGTTGAGACTGGTAAAACTAATTAACTGTAATGAAACATCACAGGACTAGGGGCATAAACCCACTAAATCTTTACAGGCAGTGGATGACTAATGGTATAGGAAGTTATATTTTTGGGTGGGTTTTTTTCCACTGTGATATGCTTGTGCCCCACTGAAGTGTGTCTTTCAGAATTCAATTAAATGGACCTAGAAAAATGCCTGGTGGTAAATCACCATCCCTTAGCAGCATTTGAGGAAACCTTTCGCTGTTTGCAGCAATGACAATGTGGCATAGCCAAAAATTGTGTAGACTCTTCTCAGGTGGATCTGCATGGAGTACTTTGGGTAAAAGATGGGTTCTTGGCTCTTGCATAATGCTCACCTTGCCAGACCCTCCTGACACTTCAAAAATCACGTGAACCATGTTCCCATTTGCCTTTTGGTCTGAGAATACACTGCAGAAATGCCCAAGTTCAACAGAGCCTGCTGGATTTTGTTCTGTGCTTGCTGCACTCAAGTGCTTCTGCTACTTACATAAATTACTTAGTGCTTGTACTATTTTTTTAAAAAAAAAGATTTTAATGTCCTTCCTAGGTTATTATGAACACTAATTTTTAATGCCTGTAGATTAGTAATGAGTAAGTTCCTTCTTAAAGCTTGAAGAAAAATTGGTCTGTTCTTGAGTGAAACAAAAGTTAATGTTGTTTTATAATATATACTCTCATTCCTTTTGTAACTTCACTCTGTTACCAAGCTTGATGACCTCAGAGGTCTGGGTTGTCCAAAGAAATTTCTGCTGTGATCATGCCTGAAATTCCCACTAGCTATGTGTGACTTGCATGGATGTGTGTAAAAATTGCTGCTTTAGATCCTCCTGCTTTTGGAATGAATAGCTAAGAAGATCTTGCAATATAAGCATTCCTGTACTCTCCTAAATTCCCTGCATATAGTATCAAGCTAGGTAAGTCTTGTGCTATTTAAAAACTTTTTCTGAAGGTGCTGTATTTTGAGAAGTGTCTAAAATCAACAGACAGTTGAGGGAGACCCTTTGCCACAGGGACAGGTCATGACTTTTGTCCTTAGCTTGGACCTACGTTTACTCAGAAATATCCATTAGTGATTATTGCCATTTATATTACGTTTCTGCTTTGTTATTATTTTCTATCTCAATTTCTATACTGTTTCCATTCTGTTTAAAATCATTCCCTAAATTTTATCTCACAGTACTCCTTAGATTCCTGTTTAACAACTTCATCTATCTTTTGGAGTCCCCATACTCCAGCTCCTTCTCCTCTGGCGTTTCTGGAACTGTGATGTTGTTTTCTGACAGCCAGTTCCCTGAACTGCCCATTCACACACTGCCATTATGTGCTGTTACATGTTTCTGGGGTCTATTCATCACTCCTAATCCAGTCTCCAGACCTTGGGGCTTTTTTTTTCGCCTCTCCTCTTTTTATTTCTTTATGTCTTTGCATGTCTTTCCTTACCAGTGCTCCCTCCCTGTTAGCAAAGATGCATTTCTTACCTGGCATTAACAGTGGTGTGTTGTGGGGATTGTTCTGTCATTGACTCTAGGCACCACCTGCACTAGGTAGGTATTGAAAATGCAGAATACTGATAGATATAAAGTAACAATGTTGTAAAAACCAAGAAAATTATCATAAGCCACAGAACTTTAGTTAGGAGATAGACACGTCTGCCCTGCCCTGCCACCCTTTTATTCCCACACACCCCCCCTCCTCAGGTAAAGGAGAGTGACAGACAGGATAAGAAAGATCAATTGAATTTACGAACAAAGGTTTTCCTAGCCATAATGCTGCATAGTAACAGTAGCCCTGACAGTTGGGCCCTTTAAGAAACACAGATGAAATTTGAAATCAGTCAGGCTTAATTAGTGAGATTCTAAATTAAAATCCACATTGAGACAGAGTAAGGTAATGATAAGTAGAGATAATCTGTGTTTCGTTTATGATGTTATTTACAGCTAGGACTCTGTTTTCAGAAAAGGCTATCCATTCCTTTCAGTTCATGATCAGAAATTCTCATATAGGCTCTTCCAAAAAAACCACAACCCATAGAAAACTTTAAATTCTAAGCATCTTGACCATGTAAACTGAAAAAAACCTATCAAGTAAAAGAAAACCTTGCCCATTCTTTTAGATAATGGAATCGTGGAGCACGAATTTCCTAGTTAATATTTTGAATCTTGTCTATTAAAATATTGATGATGTTTGAATCATGAAATGGAAGGCTTACTGGGTTGTTCTGCTGAACTTGTAGTCTGGAGAGTAAGATTCACTGAGATTTCTGTGAAATTCTTCACTTGTGCCCCACAAATTAGGGTTTTTGATGGATTAAGGCAGCAAATTGATTTTCTTAATTTATTTTGCTAAGTCTAGGTTGCACCTAGAATACAGGGCAATCGTGGAGGTAGTGATAAATTGCATTGCTCTATACAGCAGGTTGAAATGTGACTTGTCATCGTGACGGGCTGTGGAGAGCTTCCTACTTTCCAACTCCCCTGACTTGTGAACCAGGGCTGCACCCAGTTTGCTCTTCCCAGTTACGTGCTTAGAGAAAAGCCATGAGCCATGATTGTTCTAAGGAATGGTAAGGGGAGAGGAGAAGTACTTCCAAATACTTTTAATGCTTTTATGCTGCTCTATTTTTCTAGTTATTTTACGTCAGTCCATTTCTATTTCTCTGTTACAGTCCACTATCTGGTATCATTTAAATGTTCCTTTATTTCCTGACTGAAATTCTGCCCCCATTAGAGCCCTTAGCAAAAGATATACCACCTTTCATAGAATCATAGAATGATAGAATGGTATGAGTTGGAAGGGACCCCAAGGATCATAGAGCTCCAACCCCCCTGCCACAGGCAGGGCCACCAACCTCAGGCCTGGATCTACACTAGGTTGCCCAGTGCCCCATCCAACCTGGCCTTGAACACTTCCAGGGACGGGGCATCCACTACCTCTCTGGGCAGCCTGTTCCAGCACCTCACCACTCTTTCTGTAAAAAACTTCCCCCTAATATCTAATCTAAACCTTGCTTCCTTTAGTTTTAATCCATTCCCCCTTGTCCTGTCATTGTCTATCCTTTTAAAAAGTTGGATCCCCTCCTGCTTATAAGCTCCCTTCAGGGACTGGAAGGCTGCAATGAGGTCCCCCCACAGCCTTCTCTTCTCCAGGCTGAACAAGCCCAGCTCCCTCAGCCTCTCTTCATAGGGCAGGTACTCCAGCCCTCTAATCATCTTCGTGGCTCCTCTGAACCCTCTCCAACAGTTCCATATCCTTCTTGTATTGGGGGCCCCAGATCTGGACACAGGACTCCAGATGGGGCCTCCCGAGGGCAGAGTAGAGAGGGACAATCACCTCCCTGTCCCTGCTGGCCACCGCTCTTCTAATGGAGCCCAGGATACCATTGGCCTTGCGAGCTGCAAGAGCACACTGCTGGCTCATGTTAAGTTTCTCATCCACCGGAATCCCCGAGTCCTTCTCAGCAGGGCTACTCTCAAGAAGCTCTTCTCCCAGTCTGTATCTATGTCTGGGATTCTTCCGGCCCAAGTGCAACACCTGACACTTGGCAGTGTTGAACCTCATTAGGTTCACCTGGGCCCATCTCTCCAGCCTGTCAAGATCCCTCTGGATGGCTTCCTTTCCTTCTAGGGTGTCGACCACACCACTCAGCTTGGTGTCATCTGCAATCTTGCTGAGGGTGCACTCCATTCCATCATCGATGTCATTGATAAAGATGTTAAAGAGAACTGGTCCCAAGACAGACCCCTGGGGGACCCCGCTTGTCACCAGCCTCCACCTGGACATAGACCCATTGACCACCACCCTTTGGCTATGGTCTGTTAACCAGTTTCTTATCCACTGGATGGTCCACCCATCAAATCCACATCTTTCCAATTTAGAGATAAGGATGTGATGGGGGACTGTATCAAAGGCCTTGCACAAGTCCAGGTAGATGACATTAGTTGCCTTCCCTTTATCTACTGATGCTGTCACTCCATCATAGAAGGTCACCAGATTGGTAAGGCACGACCTTCCCTTGGTGAAGCCGTGCTGGCTGTCCCGGATCACATGCTCTTCCCTCATGTGCTCCAACATGTCATCCAGGAGGATCTGTTCCATGATCTTCCCAGGCACAGAGGTGAGGCTCACTGGCCTGTAATTCCCTGGGTCTTCCTTGCTCCCTTTCTTATAAATGGGAGTGATGTGACCTTTTTTCCAGTCCCCAGGGACCTCTCCTGACAGCCACGACTTTTCAAATATGATGGAGAGCAGCTCAGCAACCACATCAGCCAGCTCCTTCACAGAATCACAGAATCACAGAATTATCAAGGTTGGAAAAGACCTAGAAGATCATCCAGTCCAACCATTCACCTATTACTACTAGCTCCCACTAAACCATATCCCTCAATACAACATCCAGTCTTTCCTTGAACACCCCCAGGGTTGGTGACTCCACCACCTCCCTGGGCAGTGCATTCCAGTGCCTGACTACCCTTTCTGAGAAGTAGTGCTTCCTAATGTCGAGCCTGAATCTCCCCTGGCGCAGCTTGCTACCATTCCCTCTAGTTCTGTCACTGCCTACACGGGAGAAGAGGCCGACCCCCAGCTCACTACAACCTCCCTTCAGGAAGTTATAGAGAGCTATAAGGTCTCCCCTAAGCCTCCTCTTCTCCAGGCTGAACAATCCCAGCTTCCTCAGACGCTCCTCGTAAGGCCTGTGTTCCAGACCCCTCACCAGCTTAGTAGCCCTCCTCTGAACGCGTTCCAGAGCCTCAATGTCTTTCCTGTAGTGAGGGGCCCAAAACTGAACACAGTACTCGAGATGCGGCCTCACAAGTGCTGAGTACAGGGGGACAATTACCTCCCTGCTCCTACTAGTAACACTATTTTTGATGCAAGCCAGGATGCCGTTGGCCTTCCTGGCCACCCGCGCACACTGTCGGCTCATGTTCAGCCGTGCATCAATCAGCACCCCCAGGTCCATTTCCTCCACACAGTCCTCCAGCCACTCCGCCCCAAGCCTATAGCGCTGCCTGGGGTTGTTGTGGCCAAAGTGCAGGACTCGGCATTTGCTCTTGTTGAACCTCATGCCATTGGCCTCAGCCCAGCTCTCCAGCCTGTCCAGATCCCTCTGTAGGGCCTCGCTACCCCCAGGCAGATCCACACTCCCAGCCAATTTAGTGTCATCTGCAAACTTACTGAGGGTGCACTCAATGCCCTCATCTAGGTCATCAATAAAGATATTGAAGAGGACAGGCCCCAGCACCGACCCCTGGGGAACACCACTCGTGACCGGTCGCCAGCTGGATTTAACTCCATTTACTACCACTCTCTGAGCCCGGCCCTCCAGCCAGCTCCTTACCCAGCCGAGGGTGTACCCATCCAAGCCACGGGCTGCCAGCTTCTGCAGGAGAATACTGTGGGAGACAGTGTCAAAGGCTTTGCTGAAGTCTAGGTAGACCACATCAACAGCCTTTCCCTCATCCAGCAGATGGGTCACTAGATCATAGAAGGAGATCAGGTTGGTCAAACAGGACCTGCCCTTCATGAACCCATGCTGGCTAGGCCTGATCCCCCGGCCATCCCGCACATACCGCATGATCTCCCTCAAGACTATCTGTTCCATAACCTTCCCTGGAACCGAGGTCAGGCTAACAGGCCTGTAGTTCCCCGGATCCTCCTTACAACCTTTCTTGTAAATGGGAGTCACATTGGCAAGCCTCCAGTCTTCTGGGACCTCACCAGTCAGCAAGGAGGACTGATAGATAATGGAAAGCGGCTCGGCTACCACCTCTGCCAGTTCCCTCAGCACTCTCGGGTGGATCTCATCCGGCCCCATGGACTTGTGGCAGTCCAGTTGGAGTAGGAAGTCTCTGACTGTTTCTTCCAGAATCACAGGGGAGTTAGCATGCTCCCCAGCTGAGACTACCAGGTCAGAGAGAGGGGTACCCTGAGGATCTGTTTGACCTTTAAAGACAGACGTAAAGAAGGCATTCAGAACCTCCGCCTTTTCCTTATCCTCAGTGATCACATTCCCAGCCTCATCCAGTAAAGAGTGGATATTCTCCTTTGTCCTCCTCTTACTGTTAATGTACTTATAAAAGAGTTTATTATTCTTTTTCACCCCAGCGGCCAGGTTAAATTCAAGCTGGGCTTTTGCCTTTCTGATTTCACCTCTACACATCCTGACAACTTCCTTGAATTCATTCTCAGTTACCCGTCCCTCCTTCCACAGGCGGTAGATTCTCTTTTTCTCACGGAGCCTCAAGAGTAACTCCCTATTCATCCACGCTGGTCTTCTTCCCCGCCGGCTCATTTTGCGGCTCAGGGGGACCGCCTGCTCCTGCGCCCTTAAGACTTCCTTCTTGAAGAGCAACCAGCTCTCTTGTACCCTTTTGTTCGCTAAGACTGAATGCCAAGGGACTCCCCCTACCAGTCTCTTGAACAAATCAAAGTCTGCCCTCTGAAAGTCCAAGGTAGCAGTTTTACTATTCCCCCTCCAAGCTCCACCATGAATTGAGAAATGTATCATTTCATGGTCACTCTGTCCAAGGCACCCCCAACCTTCACATCTCCTACCAGACCTTCCCTGTTCACGAACAGCAGGTCTAGCGGGGCAGTTCCTCTTGTGGGCTCTCTGACCAGCTGCATCAGGAATGCATCCTCTGTGCACTCCAAAAACCTCCTAGACTGCTTCTTCTGTGCTGTGCTGTACTCCCAGCATATGTCAGGGAAGTTGAAGTCCCCCATGAGCACAAGGGCTGATGACCGTGCAGCTCGTGCCAGCTGCTTGTAGAACACCTCATCTGTCTCTTCATCCTGGTTTGGCGGTCTATAACAGACGCCCACCAGGATGTCTGCCTTGTCAGCCCTTCCTCTGATCTTTACCCATAGGGATTCAATGTCAGGACCTTTACTGGGACTAGGATTTAAAGAGAAGTGTTCTTGCTGTTTACTCATTACTTAACAACCTGTGGAATAAGAGATACATCTCTTCCACATGAAGCCAAGGTCCAAACTCTCTGACTCTGTGAATGATGTAGGAGCTTGCTCAGAGCATGTTTTTTCTTTGTTGTCTTTCCTATGTAAATTTAAATCACTAATCAATCACCCTTGCTTGCTATATTCCTTAATTGCTTACTGTATTCCTTAATTGCTTTTGATTTCTATATGTTTTGATGAATCGTGATGGTAAACTGCTGTCTGTCATTCAGAAACTGAATACGGTTTGAGAAGAGCCTGTAGGAATTGTTTAGTATCACCTTACTCCTTCATGCCATGTGCATCATCCAAATGTATGCTGCATTCTTGTCTAGTTGTAGTGGTTCCTCAGAAGCCAAAGCTTTGAGGGGTGCTTGCACAACAAATATCTGATGAAACTGGGTCTGGTGTCCCGTGGTAGAGCTGAGGGCTGGATCCTTCCTTCATTTTATACCAATATTACAAACATCCGTAAAAAAACCCCTGCGAGTAGCTTGAATTTGCTTCTCAACTCAAAGTTCCTAATGTAGTGTGTGAAATATTTTGTTATCCTGCTTTATCCATTCTCTCCTACGTACTTTTTTCTTTTGATACATAGCGTATTCTTCGTGCGCTTTTTTGCTTATAAAGACATACTCTTTATTGCTTAAAATTCTCATACCTGAAATTGTGCCCTTGAATACAATCACCATTAACTTCATTTAGATGTATTTCTGTAGATGATGAAAGCCTAGATCCCAGATGGTTAGTGCCAAACAATCCTTGCTCTAATGAAACTGCCAGTGGATACATACAGTAGTTAAACATGTACAGGTAACAAGAACATGCGAACAGTTTGTCTCCTAAACACGCAGTCTGAAGTTATTCTGAAACATGAAGAATTTGCACCAGAAATGCCATGGCTTAGTAGAAAACAGCATATGAAATTTGCTTATCTATGCAATTACTGACCTTCCTCTGATCCCATTATTTTTTTAGGGATGTGCCATTTTTTACTAGCTTTATTTCAATCACTTCTTGTCCGGAAGAAAACAGAGTTATTTTGAAACTTGAACAAGGAAGTCAAATTTTATTGTAGTACTCATGATGTCTGGGGGTGTGACTGCCAAATAATATCCAGAACACTTCTCTTTTCCTAGTAGTGTCTTGGATGTCAGCCATGCATTTTCCGCTGAATTAATGAATATCACAGAGCTGCATCTACCACTGCTGCCAGAAACATAAGAATAAATGGTAATATTTCTGAAATAGTATATACTTTTTGATAATAGGTTTGAAGCTTGTACCTTCTTTATTCTTTCAATTGATCTTACTTGCCTGGTCTGACTTATGTATATAAACAAGAGAGTTCTTTTTCGTATTGTTACAGCAATCAAAAGTCAGCTCCATCTCAAAACGGAATCTGCAACATCAAGAAACAGGCTACACTGGGGAGAGGGGGGGGAAAGTCTTCCCTCAACATTTTCAAACAGTGTAAAATGCCGTTGATAAAGTCTTGAACTAAAAGTAGGCAGCATATTGCTAATATTACTTTAATTATTAATCTACCTCAAAAAAACTCTTCAGTGAGCAAGACTTCCTTTCTCAATGGGATTAACCACTGAGAACATTACAAATGCTCAAAACACCTACATATTTGTACAAAGATAACCCCCTCTTACAGCGGATATGTTCTTTTTTTATCCTTTCTTATTTTTACCAGCATGATTCATTAACAGTTATTTTTGAGATGAAGAAATGTAGGCTACTAATATAATTTAAAATGCTGTTATTTTAATGAATAAGTCAGCAATGTTTTAGTTTCTTTTTAACACCAAATGTCTAAATGGAACTAAGGATAGCGAGACAATTATCAGCTTAAATTATTGGGTTTTATTTTTTAAAGATCCTGCTTGATAACATGACTTTAGATAGAGCTTGCTCTCCTCTATTTAGAAGAGAAGATATTTTGAGGGTTGAATGGTTGCATTGTGTATCTTATTATCTGTAGCATAAAAGATGATTGGAAGTTAGAAGAGAGAGACTCTCTGTTGAAGTAATCCAAATGTGCATTGTTACACAAATGCAAGAGTAACTTAATTGGTGCTCACAGTGCTGGGCCCACTTTGGATCTGAGATGAATAGAGTAAGAGCAAATGAGGAATTCTAGAAGATCACTTATACTAGACAGGAGGTTAAAAAACACGTGCAGAGGATAACATGGGGTGCTATAAGGATGGTTCTGAACTAACTCCACATTTGAGAAGCTACATCTACAATTATGTAAATGCTTTTTGCTTTCCAGATTGTTATGCAAGTCTATGGAATATGAAGGTCTTATTCTTTGTACACTCACGACCCACAACAGTATTCTCTCCTTAAATTTTTCTCTGACTACATGCAGATTCGTGGACTTCAGGAAGACTGTAGAGCCAATAATTTAGTTCTCTTAGTTTACGGTTTTCTTGATAATACATCTGCTGAAATGAATTTGGGCTCCTTTTGCTGCTGTACTGTAAATTAAGAATGAAAATGGTTATGCACATTTTTGTCATTACATCATAAAGTAGCATGCACTTGTGGGAAGCAAACTGGTAGAGTGAAAAGCTTTCACAGTTCTGTAGTTCATCTGCAGACAGTTCAAATCCAGCTATGCCTCGTCTGTAAAATAATGTCTCTTTTTTCTCGATGAAAATATTACCCTCAAAGTGCAGCAAGGTATTAAAAGATACAGAAATGTCTTATTAACTACTTGATTGTTTCTTCCTGTCTTCACAAACTGGTGTATGAAGGTGGGTGGGTTGTTTTAGACATTTACATCATGTGATCGCCTATAAATCTTCTTCCTCTTCTAGATGACCTACATTGTATACTGTTCTCTTACCCTCCTCAACTGTTCTATCCCTATCAGTTTGTCTTCGCTGCTGATGTTATGTAACTTTGCCATGACTTGGCATGGGATGTCTTCTAGCAATTATCTCTCCTGATATACTCTAAGGTGCATATATATTTTCTGTTGGTACTTGGTGGCAGGCAGATAATCCTTAGACATTTGGTGATGGAAGCAATAAAAGGCAGCTGTAGCCATGACAAGGAGGGAAAAATTGAAAAATAGCAGTGAAGGACACCAAGATGTAAGAGTTGAAGAGGGTGGAGCTGGAGCTAAAAGAAGATACTGTGAATTTGTTTCTTTTCTGTTTTCTTATAATTCCTGCCTTGGGCTAACTCACAGTCATGCATGAACTTTAGCAACGTAGCTTTGTTTTTCTGTTGTTTACCCTGCAGTAGATCAGGAGTAACTCTGCGTTTGTGAAACACTTGAGCTGAGGATGGGCTATAAAGCTGCTATTAGTAGGTGTGCTACTTCATCCTTAAACACTCTGTGTTATCATTTAGACTTCAGCACAGGTACTGTAAAATGTTTGAGCAGAGTGGATGCATTTCACCTCTGATGTGCTGGGGTAATAGTTCCCAAAGATAAGAAGCCTGGAGAACTGGGTCAAATTGGCAGACACCTAAAATAGTGCAAATAAATTCATCCAACACTCCCACCCAACCAGGAATTAGAGTTTTCTATGTAAATTGTGCTAGCAGAATGCAACACGACTGTGGTCCACTATTGGACCACTTTGGCTAGTTGGATATTTTGTATCTTCTCCAAGAGACCAATTTTTCTCCCCCCATTGAGAGCAATATACACTTCTCAGTTATGAAGATGATGTTATTCTAAATAAAACGGACACGATCCACCAACACTTTTGGAAGCACAGATGCTTTATCCCACTATTTACTAAAGAGGTTCACACTTAGATTAAAGCAGTGAAATCAAATCACTGAATAAAGCCTGGAACAACATAATGATTTAAGGAATTTGTTGAGAGCTTTTGGTAGGAGGAAAGTTACACAAAGGCAAAATTAGATTGTTTTCTGTACAACACCAGAACACAGAGATGCATGCAATCCAATATTGGTACATTTGTTTTTCTAAGCATCTTGTGTAGTTTCATTTGTCTTTGTTCTCCTCTGCAACATCAGACTGTGACCCACGAATTTGTGTACCGCATCTAAGGCCCATCAGTGTCAGACAGTAAAAGAAGAAAAAGAAGAATCAGGCATCTTTCTTTGCAGGAGCTACGAGCCGTGACATTTGCTTCTTTCTGAATGGCACTGCTTTTTTATTGGTTTGGTTTTTTGTGGGGGTTTTTTTGTTTGTTTTTTTTTCCCCCAGCATATTGGGATATGCACAGCCCCCTGATGTTAAATGATATTTTTCCCAATTTGATGTATACATGTTGCAAACAGTGAAATTAATTTGTTGTGTAATTCAGTGCTTCTGAGTGGTGCTGCATCAGGACTAGATTTCCCAGTGTATTATTAGTGGAGAAAATTGCACCATCCTTTCACCAGCTTGTTTAAAGAGCGTAAGAATTTGTAGTGGGATATAATTATATTTGATTTGTATTTTCTATCTTATTGTTGGAGGCAAAAGAATGTGGCTTCAGGGGTTCATACTTGAATGCTTTCAGTTCAAGCTGATACTCTGAGCTAAATAGATCTTTCTGTCCAGATACTGTACAAGTTGTTAATCTCTTGCTTCAACGACACTTGTAAGTGGTTGATTACTCATAGTCCACTGCTGTATAAAGATGAACAGTTCTAGATGAGTTCTTGCTTATGAAAACAAACCTTAAAATCAGCCAGTCTCTAAAGAAATGCCATGAAAAAGTAATCAAATCAATTAAAACAAGTAGTTTTGTGTTTTATCTACAGCAAATCACCCGTTGTTTTTTTGAAAGGATTCACAATAACTGTTTACTTTCAAAAGGATTTTGTTTCCTTGGCCATACTACAGTGCAGAGGTGGAGAAAACTTACTTGCTATCTGGGGACACAAATGTATAAAGGATAATTTAAATATTTATTGTAGTTATTTGTATTATTCAGAGTAAGGTTTGATGCTACTTTCAACCCAGACTTGCATAATAGGAATTAAGGGGTTCCAGACCCTCCGGCAGTATAAAACCTGGAGGAACCCTTGTCAGAACTGGCCTTCCCATTCCCCGCCTCTAGCTGCAGGACCGTGCTCTGCAGAAAAAACTACATCAAATACAGGGTGTTGTTTGGATAGGTCGCTTTTTCTTTAGAGCAGTATACCTGTTAGAATGAAAGTGAGCCATACATATTTTATTCAAATAGACTGCTTTCTTTGACATTGCCGATAGATTTCAATCATGTTTTAAAATTCTCCTTCAGCTATTGTAGCTTTCTCTCATTGCATTTGCTTTTCTCTCTCTCCAAGCTGCTACTTGCAAGACATCTCCCTCATTACTGGCCATTGTTTCCTCCCCACTTCCAGCCTTTCACATGAAATCGGAGGGTTTCATTTACCCACCTTTTAACCTTCCATTGTTCTGCACCCCTGACCCAGGTGCCTCATGCAATTTCAGGCTACAAAGCCGCCTCTCATCCTTGGGGACAGAAGTTTTATTTCAATTCTTAAGTAAATTCTGATCTGTGTATTTGTATCACTGCAGTCAGAGCTTCAGAAATTTGTGGATATTACCACATTGGCCTGGTAGTTATCTTTTTGGTTTTGTTTTTGTTTTTCCAAAGGAAAATCCCATAATATCCAAGCTATTTTGGATCATAATTTCTAAACTTATTATCTTCTAACCTCTTCTAATCAAAGAGATTTCAGACATTCTGACACACGACAGTTCTTAGCAGCGTTTAGTAATTTTTCAATGTGATCTAAATAGAAGATTCTCTGTGTCGTCTGGATGTTGTGTAAGCATCTGACAGAAAAGCCTTAAGGTGAACACATCTGCCTTCTGATGAAGCATGAAGCTGTTTGAATGTTATTCTCACTTTACTGCTGTAATCTTAGCGAAGGCTCATTGATGTTCACGTGAGTATGGTAAGAAAGAGGGATTGATTTTTTCATTTCCTATGATTTTAAGCTCCTTTATGTGTGGCAACTGTATATTCATCAACTTGAATTCCTTTGAAATGTACCCACAAAAATGTGCACCTCACATGCTTAGTTATGACAACACTTCTAATAACAGGAATTGAACAAAGTGTTTTCTGCAGAATTGGTGGGCCCGGCAGTGGCCAGTTCACTCTACCATGCAAAGAACTGCCTTTAACTAAGCCTTCCACACAGCTGGATACCTGCAAGCCTTCCCAGCTCCTCATTTTCTAAGCAAGTTCTGTGAATGTCCTGGGTTCCTCTTGAGAGCAGAGTGAAACTGGTCCTTGTTACATAGAGCAAAGTTTGGGGATAGAAATGCCGGGTGACGGAAGGGATGTCTGGCTCATGGCTCTGGAGCTTTCACTGCTTTTTTCGTTGTTTTTCTTTCTAATTGATAACTCTTGCCATCTGTTCCTGAGCCATCTCTCTGCTGTCCTTTCCTACTCACAGTCTCCTGCCCCCATTCTACCCTTCAAACTTGGACTGTCTGCCTGAAGGCTACTAACAAGAACTTGATTGATACCAGTAGTTGCTGAGTGGTAAGAAGATGCTAACAGCAATGTGGCAAGAGAGATACTAATACTAGGTCAGCTAAGGCTGGGCTCTGCAAGCGACATTTGAGTGGGCTCAGGCCAGTGCTGGTTGAACTGCAGTTTCCTGAGCAAACTTAACAGGTATTTTTTAGGAAAAAAAAAAATCAAACCAACAAACAGAACACCCTTTTGCTTTATAAAGTAGATTTATTTGTTCACCTGAGGTGGATTCCTTCTCAGTTGGTCACTACTGCCTGTGTTCCTGATCACCTCGTGCTTTTGTGGAATAAGTAAGTAATCTAGAAGCACTGTACCACCCTCGGGGGGGTTTTTTTTGGGTTGTGGAGTTTTTTTCTTTTTTTTCTTCCAGAGTCATTTGTACTTTGCAGTCTATATTTGAATCTGTCTTTTCTTGTCTAACTCTCCATTTGGTGGCTTAGCATACGGGAAGCCTATTTTCTAGTGGAGAGGAATGCATTTATACATGCTAAGAAGTGTATTTTTAACAAAACCGGAGATGTGTATACAAGTTAAAGGGATTTTTTTCTGGCAAGAACTCCAAAATGGACAAAGAATTGAAAAAGAATAAAGCATGGCAGTCATAGCTGTGGTTTACCGCTCTCTGAGAAGCCCTTACTCTTAGACGTGTGTTGGTGGGACGATTAAGCAAGAGCGTAGATTTGGTCAAACAGAAAATTTTTTGCTTTTTCTAATAGCATTTAAGTGTCTAAAAATAGATCCTCAAGAGCGTGTAAGTCTCTGATTTCCAAATATTTTTAATGGGATCTCTGGACTGAAATACCTACAAAAATATGAGAACCTGATGTTGCAAATGTAAAAAAAAATGCTAATCAAAATTAATGCAAGAGCCCACGTTTTGATTTCTGTTGCCTTTTCTTCTTGGAGACATCCCCACACAGAGCTCACAGATATTCTCCTGAGCACCTACAGAAGTAGGAAATTAAGGCTTAACCTCACTGGTAGTTGGAAGGTTCTTCGTGATTTTTAGGCTCTGGATCCTAATAGCTTGTGGGTTATAGTACTGTTTTGTGCTATCATAGTGAAATTATTAGGGTTTTGTCCTGAGCTAATAATAGCAAGAGTCCCATAGCTGCTGGAATATTTTCCTTTTTTTAACTTCCCACCAGCACGGATTGTAGGACTTCAGTTAAAATCAACAAAGTCTACTAAGCTATTAGGGAAAATTAGGAAAAGAAAAAAAAGGAAAAACTGTGGCTGTGAATAGTTCACTGACTTCCTTGATTGTCATATTTTCCAAATGTACAATAGTGTTCATTGCAATAGGCTCTGCCGTGTAGGAAGAAATTACATTGCCTGTGCTGGGGAAAAGACAGACAGTTAAATGGGATAAAATGATCACTGCTTGTGTGATACATCTGACGGTGTAGATCAGAGAGAGTTCCCACAATTTCCATGAAACTCAATAATTTCAAGTGACTTCAATATTTTTTATGTTTTTATAACACTAATTAGAAACCTCTAGATGATGAAATGCTACAGCTCTGGCAAGAATCTAATAAAAATACCCCCTGGGATTAATTTTGATTGACTACAGTTGCCTGTCTGTTTCTGTTTTACTGTATATGAACAGACATGAATGAGCACAATTGAGTTAACCCTTTCCTTGCCTAACTGAGGTATTTGGGATATTGTGACTTGGAAACACCGACATAACCCTACAAAGGAAAAAGCTGTTTGAGGATTCAACTCCCAGGTTTTTACACCAGTGTCACCTTGTCAGTAAAACACCCAGGACGTTGTTCTTAGAGAAACACAAGTGATGCTGAGATCACATCCCTTTGGAGATACTTAATACTTAGCCTGTATGTAATTTTCTGTGGCTGGTGTTCTGGTTATTAAAGCACAGACCTGAGTGTAGGGAGGCAGTGATTTTCTTCTTTTCCTATGGGCATGACAGATAATTCTTCTCTTGAAGTATATGGGGACCAATCTGTGCTCTGTATTGTCGATGAAGTATATTGCCCTACACTATGTAAAATTAAGATGCACTCCCTAGGAGATGTGCCCGCGGGCATTACAGCAGTGCCTGGAGCTAAGGAGATGCTGTGCAGCAGCACAGCTCTTGCACTGAAAGCAAGGATCACCAGTGAGAACTTGCCTAACTTTTACAAAGGACTATCTCAGCCCTGACAGTAAGCAAAAATTAAGATTTCAATCTCTTTCATGAGTATTTCAGGAACTAACTATCATAAAACAACACTTCTATTGGTCTCCAGTTGGCTACCAAAGCAGAACTCCAGATACTGAGGTTTTCATGCAGAATTCACAAGCCCTTGTATACTATTTGCTAAGTTTAGTTAGAAAGCACTGTGTAAATGTAAAATATTATTAATAATTATAGCTCCTATGTCACTTGTAGCTCCAACTGTAATCAGGGGATTGAATCAAGGTATTAGAAGCAACGTGCAGAAGGTTCTAATTCAAATTAACGGCACAGTTGTTCTGGTGTAGCAGTTCTTGCTCTGAAGATGATATTGATTCTTTGGAGGACCTAATTAAGGCACATATTTATAAGTTAGCCATTAACAGTTCAAAGTTATTCTTTAGAAAACTTTGCATCTTTTCAAAGTTAAGAAAATTCTTCCTGTAAAACAAGGACATTTAATGATGTACATATGCTGTGTCCAATGTTTGCTAAGAGTTGCACCTTCTAGAAAGAGTGCTTGTAAAAAGAAATTGAACCAAAGTGTAAAATTCTATTAATGTAGATAACTGTTTCCTTTATATATTAATAACTAGGTAAACACAGGAATGTTAAATTAAGATTTATTTATGCGTACTGATTCTTTTCAGTGTTATGTTAGATGTGAGTTCATTATGCATACAGAGGTTAAATCTACTGCAGCCATTTATTTTCTGTCTTTCTTGAAGGAGTTTTCTCAGTATGAAAAAGACCTAATTTTCAAAATAGTGATCAGCAGAGATGTCTGAAAAAGAATAAATATTTATTAACTCTTTAATAGTTTATCCTATTTAAAGGCAATTTTTAAATGTAGGTTACTTTTTTTAAATGGTGGATCTCCTATTCTTTGGAATCTTTTAATCTTACATTTCTCTACTTATGCTTAAAATTTTTGTGATTTTTAACACCTCCCTCCTGTTTCCTGTCTGCCTGATTCAGTTATTTGCTCTTCCTCTGGGAGCATGTTCGCACTGGCTGGCATAGCTATGTATAGGGGGTTTTTTTTGTCAGAATTAGTACTTGAAAAACTGCAGTTTACTTTCTGGCATCTGCGCTGAATTTAACAAAAGGGCTTGGTCAAGTTTTCATATTTTTTACCCTGTGCAAAATGAACTTTGCTTTTATTCCAGTGCAGTGGAAGGAGAGTGGAAAATAATTGTGCTTGTATCTCATCTGCTTCAGACTGGAATATAGGGCATGCTAGGATAGTCTGTTTAGCAGCAGTTTTGTCTCTGATCTTAACGTAGTCATTGTGTGAAGCTTGCTGTGATTTGTACTTTACCTCAAATTGCAGTAAGCAAGAAAATAAATAGAAAAAAGCTAATAAGTAGAAAAAAATAGCAAAAAAAAAAAAGAGAGCTAATAAATAGCAAAAAGGTGCTAGTAAATTGAAGAAGAAAAGCAAATAGCAAAAAGTAAATAAATATCAGAAGGGCTCTGAGTCAGCTGTGTAAGTTCACAAGCTAAATGCACTTCTGAAGTGGCTCTCATCTCTGTCAAGGTTTTGCTTTCCCCAGCAGCAGCCTGCGGAGCACCGCTGCAAAGCACCTTTTAATGCCTCGCTCCCCTCTACCCTTTGCAAATATGAATTTTTGGCCCCCCTCAGAGCTCCGGCCGCCCGCACCTCCCTCAGCCCAGCGTTTGGCTCCTGCACAAATGCAGCGCTTGCGGAAGGAAGAGTATCGTCTGCAAGGCTGTGGCGGTGGTGTTCACATGACTAATGCTGTGAAAGATAGCAAGATTTTTTTTTTTTTTTTTTTTTTTTGAACAGCTCCAGTCTATGCACAGTTGGCTCCCAGCTGACAGACAGAATGTGGGGTGGGCTTTGTCACCAGAACGCTGGGTACTGCATGCCTGGCTATGCTCGCAATTACACGGTGCCCAGAAACCTGCTGCTTATGTCAGGGTGCAGGCAGCCTGAACACATAGAAATTGGGTAGCTTTGTTTTTTGGTTTTTTTTTATTTTTATTTTTATTTTTTGCCTCTCTCTTTCTTTTTTTTTTTTTTTTCCTCCTTTTTCTTCCCAGCAAAGGTTATATAATGAGGGGATTGCTGCTAAAGTAAAAAGGGAAAATGAAGTCTTTGTTAAATGCCTTCACAAAGAAAGAAGGTAAGCAATGAAAGCAGAACACTTTGATGTTTCAGACCGGTGTTTTCTTGTGTACATTTAATATGATCGGCTTAGTGACTCTATAATTAATCAATTCCTGCAATTTCTTTTTCAAAATTATCTGGTGTTAGACAGTCCATTTAGGCAGCTGTTTATTAAGGCTGGATGTGACTTTATTCACTTTGGGTTTTTCTCTGAAGAGTCAAGTAGTTATAAAAATGTTTTTGTTCCCTAAGAAATGCATTTGAAGACATGTAAGGAATTTCCTAGGTGAATTTTGTCAGTGAATGGTGCTGAATTGCCCCTTCAGATGTCTGAAATGCTAGGAATAGCATTCTGAGAGCTGGAGGAAGGATTAAGTTGTACTTTCAGGTATGCTTTGAGGAATGATAATTTTAAACTTCAGGGGCATGAAATTAGTTCTGACGTTTTCATGTCATTTTATATCAAGTGTTTTTTCCCAAACAAGTTTTGCAGCAGTTATACTTAGAGTTGTGAACATGGGGAAATACTAGGGAAAACTGGTGTCCCACAGGGGTTAAAGCGCGGACATCTGCCTTTCATCATTTTGTGTTGTGGTTATTTTTTTATCGTGAAAATAATATAAATAATGCTTATAAGAAGCAGCTAAAAAAATATCCACCCACTTACAGTTTGCAGATTGCTGGGGAAAAGAAACAGTTGGGTGGAATATTAATCACTTTAGGCACGGAAATGCTTATTTTTAACTCTTTCTATAAAAGATTTGTGTTAGACACGCATCAATTGGTGTAATTAGTCGTTCCCCTTCCTGTTTATTTTCTTTAGTAAAGCCTAATTTTGCTTGTAGTTCTCTCCTTAAGAATGGAACATAAATAGCAAAGCAAAAGCTAACTCCTAAATGGTCATGTAAAATCCTTCCACGGTGTGTAAGGGAAAAAGAGTTAATTTAATCTGGTACCTGGAGAGTGTGTCTAGAGACAAAACATACCCTATTTTTCAGTAGGCAAGAATGCACCGGTTTGGGGATTTCTAAAACCTGTCGGGCTCAGCAATTCCCCATCCATCCTGCTGCCATGCCTCAGCACCATGCCCCTCATGCTTCCTCCCACTTCCAGCAGAAGATATCCCACCTGCCTCTAGGAAGTCACAGTAAACATCCCCAAAACATTGGCAATATTAAGTTTTATCAGTCTGTGGCTTGAAGGCTTGGCAGTATGCTTGGAGTGTTACCTGCTTAAGTTCATGAGAAATTCAGTTCTAAGGGTCAGATCCAATTTTTACTGAAGTCCAAGACAAACTTTGGTGACCCTGAGGGAGCAGCATTAGACCTTCAGGTAGCAAACCTCTGCATGCAGAACATGCCCTCTAATGAGTTTTGTGTGCTTTCTCCTTTACTGAAATCACTACAACAGCTACTCTGCTTTATTGTACCTGGGAGGGATCCCTGTCCTCAATGAAATTGTTTCTAGAGCTGTATCCTGAATACCAAAACCCTAGGAACGCCCAAATGGTGCTGTGTCATATACATCAATCCAGGGGGATCTGTATAGGTCAATTTTGGAAATAGGTGCTCTGAGTTTTCTTTAAGTTAGTACTAACTGGGTCTTTCACCGTGACATTTGAAGCACCAAGGTGCTTTTAGTGATGTACTCTGCTGCTTTGAAATCTTAAACTGATATGAAATATGAAAAACTTGGGATATTCTGAAATACTGACAAGAGTTTCTGCCAATTTCTAGCATAAATATAGGACTTCTATGCTTTATCCACTGAACAGCTTTTAAAGACTACTTCCCTTATTTCAGCCCCGTTTCAGATGAAATATTATGGAAATCAATGAAAAGCCCTTTCTCTCTATGCATGCTGCTCTCTCTGGCTGTTGTGATGTTGTTGAGCTGTTTACCTGAGAAAGTTTCAGCTCATTAGAAATAAAAAGGAAGTGAATTTAAAATATTCAGAATCCCAGTTGATCATAAACCGATTCTGGTGAAAATTATATAAACTATTCTTGTACTTGCAGTTCCATCTGTATTTTATGCTATAAATATGCTTTCAGTTTTGCTCTGGAACCTTAAATTTTGCTGTATTCTCTCAACTAAAGGTTGTATTTCAAGTCAGGACAGATTGATCCTATGTATATTCATATTTATGTGAATTTATTTACTCGCACAGTATGACAGACATTCTTATTCTGGTTTTTGTGTGGTTTTGAAGGGTATTGAATGAGTAGACATTTCTGTCACTTACTGGCACTTCAGACTTGTAGGATGATATTTTTTGGGGCTTCTTTCCCAATTGAAGTATGATTTTTTTTCTTGTTTTTTAAATTGCAACAGCTCAATAAGGTCCACGGAATAATGCCTGGCTGCCTTTTGTTAGTTATGCTACTGTGACTTTTCAGATGTAAATACGTGCGCTTTGGATCAAATCCTGCGACCTCATGAATTCCACTGAAATAAATTAATGAGAGTGCTGGCTTGAATGGGGACTGGGCAAAGATGACTTTTCAGGGTCAGACACTTTATTACCTTATAATATGGGTAGGAAATGCCATCACAGGTAGCTGGCTGCCTTTTATTAGGAAATCTGCCTTTTGAGTTGCACTTAGGAATGAACTGACCCAGCATAGTGAGAAAAGCAGATCTGGAAAATGTAATGTCTGCCTGTACAAATTCTCTTATGGCTGCAGCTCTGTACCAGTAACACTGATGAAAGGGTGTGCCCTGTGGTTTGTGTTATGTTTTAGTTGCCCTTGCTTTTGTTTTGTTATGACTATTTCATTAAGTAGTGTCTTGCAGCCTTTGGATACAGTCCTGTTCTCTTTGGGACACAGCACGTGACTGAGCGAGGGTATTACCCTTGGGTAATATGTTCTATATACAATAGTAATAGAGGCGGTAGAAATGCCTAGATTAGAAAGAGAGGAATACCTAGGGATTATAGAAATGTAATAGAGTTCTTCCAGGAGAAAAAGCTATGTCCTCAATTTTTAACCTGGAAGATGGGGATAAGGTGACTGTTAACACTACGGATTCCAGGTTAGGCCTGAACTTGCAGTGGAACCAAATTCTTCCAGTTTGGGTGTCAGTGGGAGAAGTAAGTTAGAAATTCACACAGGAAAAATTCTACCCATCAGCCCTGCTCTGTGTTCTTTCTGATTGAACATAAGACAGCATGAACATGAACTTTTTCAGCCTCCAAACTTGCACTAATGAGGTGTTTCCCATTTTCTAGACCATAGTTCAGACTGTTCAGCAGGCTCATGCCGCTGGTGTCACCTAACTATTTATTAAAGCCAGTAAATGGGTTAATGCTGCCCAGTTGTTTTTGGTTTTAATGATGTTTTAAAGATAATTAATTCAATTAGCTATGCAGGCAAGGTAGAGTTTCTATCTCCACAGAAGAAACAATGCCATATGTTGCTAAATCTTTTTATGGGGTGGTAAACACATATGAACGGTGAAATCATCTGAGATTACCCTGGATGTTTTTCTGTACACAGTGCCCTTTAGAGAGGCTCCTACCTATTCAAACAGAAGGCGGAGACCTCCAAGCACCTTAGCAGCACCTCGGATCTTGCTTCGTTCCAACAGTGACAACAATCTGAACATCAACAACCTCCCTGAGTGGTCAGCCTCCTCCTCTGCTTCTTCACACCGCAGCCTTTCACCTCATTTACTTCAACAGATGCAGAGTAATCCTAATGGAACTGTAAAAACTGTGGGGAGTTATACTCCGTCCTCCCGGAGCCGGTCGCCATCCCTCAACAGGCTGGGAGAGGATGCCAAACGGCAGCAGCACAGGCACATCAGGTGACTTTTTGACTATTTCAACAGTATGAGATATCCCTAACATCATCATGCTGGATCGCCATGTTCTTTTATGTTATTTATATGTCCATTCTGCAGTCTATATGATATATAGGTAATAAAAGCACAGTGGAACACGTCCAGGTGTGAATATTTTAATTGGAAGTTCCAGCCAAAGACAGCTGTTTCCTCACAGAGCCCCGGCTGCCAGGCAGACTTTAAAGCTCAGCAGAGCTCAGCAGTGACTTATCACTGAGTTCACACCTCTAAATCAAGGTGCTAGTTCTCAAGATCTTTTAATAGTCAAAATAATGTTTGTATTTAACAGCAAAGTAAAATGTTTCTGAGCAACTTGGTCCCTTCGTGAAACTATTGGTGGTCATGCCTGAAACGTGTGTTGGAGTTGCTCATGTGTGATGAAGCAGAGACTGTTTAAGTACTCCCTTCTGTAGATGTGTGCTGAACTGGATGAACCAAAGAGTAAAATAGAGGGAATAACAGGAGGAGAGAAGGGAGGACGGGGGAAGGGGATAAGTGGAACTGTGCAGGAGGCTGGCTGAGAGCAAAGGGGCCTTCCTGCAGGGTTTTGTATTCCTGATGATTTTGCTGCTCTTTCCTTTTAAATTACAAACATGATTTAGCAGACACTGTCTGCAAATACCCTGCAGCTATGTCCCACTGAAGAAAAAACCCTGAATAATTAGAGCGACATAGGTATTGTAAGTAATAGAATAAAACAGAGGATTGTGTCTAAATTTTGATCACAGATGGGGGCTTCAGCTTTATGAACCCACTGCCCTGCAAATAGATGATTATGGCTTCACTTGGAGGAAGGCTTGGGAACTGCATCCACCAAGCGGGCAAGCAATGGAACTGTGCCAGGATGAGGGCTTGAAGTGCAGGGCTGCAAAAATGAAGGGAGGCAGAGCTTAGTACTCTGGAGAGAATGAGAGCTTAAATGTTTTCACCAAATACATTTAATTCAAGGGCCTTTTAAAATACTAGGTTTTGTCCTGTTTCCTAATATCAAAATACATTCACTGTTGAGAATGGAAAAGAACATGAGTATTGCTAAGAAATGTTAAGGTTTCTTTTTGTCATTTCTAGGTGTAATGGTTCTTTATTGGAGTTTTCAAGTCAGTAAAACAGAACATCATGTAGTTGAAGCTGTCACCTGCTACCTTGCATATTCTTCTCTCCTTGGCTGTAGGCACCCAAGCTGACAGGCACTATTTGTGATAGTAACAATACTGCTGGAGAGTGGAAATACGGAGCGTTGTTAAAAAAAAATTAAAAAAAAAAAAGTTGTCTGAAACATAAGAATCACTGGAAGGAACAGGATGCAAATTTCTTATGCCAGTGGTTTCATGCAGTGTAACAAACTCATTGTGCCTTGTACGTTACAGTAATGACAAAAACTATGTTTGGGCGTTGCTTCCTCACAGAGACTTAGCATGATAACACGTTGTCTGTAGTGAAGCTTCCCTTAGGTGAGGAGGTGGCCGTGAGGTGCTTCTCAGAGAATGAGTGCCCTCATCTTCCACTGGATTCTGCTGATGGCCCCAGAGTGGGAGCTTTCACCTTACAGTCAATGATTAGTTTAGCTGGAAGGGATAAAAAGTGCCATTTCATCAATATTCCTGGGATAGCACACTTGCAAATACTCCAAGTATAAACAGGGCTTTGAGGGGTGGGGAGCAGCTACACTTTTTTTTTTTTTTTTTGAATAAGCAAACATTTATTTGCCTTGGCTTTATTCCACCACTTTCCTGTTCGCTTTCTGAGAACATGTGAGTTTGAAAACTAGCACAAATGGTGGTTAAAACAAATTTCATGCCTGAAATTTGGGGGAAATATAATTTTGGACTTTCTCTTAGTGCATCAGCATTTCAGCTAGTTAGCTACTTGAACTCCTACCCACATATTGCATATGTATTATCAGAAATTGTTTCAGAGATATCCAGAGTACATACAAGTAATCAGAAGAGAGCTAGAGGCTCTTGAAATTAAAGACTACTAAAAGGATTTTACATATGGTTTTTCCTGCAAGCCATGCCTTTTCCTGCCACCGACCAGTTTTGCAGTCATGAATGGCACCTTACATGACACTTTCCTCACAGATTTTGTTTAACCATATGACCACCTACTTACTGTCAGCTAAATGTGGGAATTGTTGCTGTTTCTCCTTATTATTTGTAAATAATGCGTTCACCATGAAGCTGTTGCTCCCCTTAGATGAAAAAGGCCTTGTTGACATAGCAGTAGATGGAGTTGGAGCAGAGGCAGCCAGAAGGGAGAGGCTGATGGAGAAGGCCAGGTTATGACAAAGTGTTAAGGTGGTTTGTGGAAAAGAGAGGGCTGGGAAGTGATACTAGAAGGGAAAGAGTTCAGGTGATCTTTGCATGACTCAGCTGTTTTATCCCCTTGTGAGGCTGCTGCTCTTCATCCCTGGGGGCTGGGATAGGCAGGGGAACAGGGACCCTTCCTGTGGAATTTGTCCCATGGTGATTTGTGAAGGGACGTGCCAGCAAAGCATCAGTCAGGGTTGAGACATCAAGGATGGCTATCTTCTAGGTGGGATAGAAAACCATCTTTTGAAATCTCCACATCTTCCTTCTCCTTCATGGCGTGGGACCTGCTGGGCTGGCAGCTCAAGATGGGAATAAGGCGGGAGAGGGAAGATCTTTTTTTAAGTCATCTATCCCATGTTGCAGCCCTGATTTCCATTAGAAAGCCTGTCTCATGAGAAATGATGCATTTAGCATGAAGGTTAAATGTGCCATTTCTCTCTCCTCTTTCAGTAAAGGAGAAAATGAATGAATCTGCTTTGGTAGGAGTTACAAAAGGTGCTGGGACATAATGTTGTGAATAGCTGCTACCTGGCAGCTACCAGACTAGGCAGAAAATACAGCCTGATACAAGTAGAAATTGGATGTGTAGCATCCAGTTTATAGATCTGGATTTTTTAATGGTCATGACTGTTTCTTCGCTTACAAGGAAAAAGGAATGGAGCAAAAGAACTGAAACCCAAATGCCATCTTTTCCAGTCTTCCTTCAACAACTGTGAGATTTGGCTGAGGTTTTGATGCACACTCCATGCAGACATGTGGCCAGAGCTCACTTTGAAACCCTTAAGTAGGGCTTGTCTTTCTTAGCACCTCTTCAGAGTCATAGGAGGTGAAAGGGACATCCTGTTCCAGAGGTTAAAGAAGTTCCTGGTGGAAAAGAGAAGTTTTTCTGAAACAAAAGATCCACTATGTTTGTGGGTTTCTTTACCAGACAAGTTATGTACCTGTATCAGTAGACTGGTTGACTCCAATTTTGGTAAAGGTGGACCTGTTCAGTTGTCTTGGTTGTTCAATTAGTGTTGCAATATTGCAGAGGTATCCATTCCCAACTAAAATTGTAAATACTCAGGTTTTAAAGTCTTTCTGACTGATTGCAATGCTTGTAATGTATGATTTCCATATAAATTTTAAATGTAATCAGTGTCTGTGGATGTAAAACTTTAATTAGCAGAAAACCTAAAAATTTAGTGTTATGTATTTTCTTTTCTAGGCCATCATGGTTAGAGAAATACTGCTCATGTTTCTTATGGAAAGATTTATCCATTAAAAGCAAGTGTTTAGGATGAAAAACATGTATTTTTTTCTGCAGGATTTTTCTGTTACCGAAAGACAATTATGTTATTCACTGCTTAATTTAGTCCTGTTAATGTGATCATAAAATATTAATTTTTCCCATTTTAAATAACCAGGTAATGTTTTTTAATTTCAATTTCCAGTGCCGTTTACAATCCTAGTGCCAACAAGGATACTCTGTCTGCCTTGGATTATCAGGGTCCAAAACGCAAGCTTTACAGTGCTGTACCTGGAAGACTTTTTATTGTCATAAAGCCATATCAACCTCAAGGAGAAGGGGAAATTCATCTGCACAAAGGAGATAGAGTCAAAGGTGAGTATTTAATTAATTTTGAATAAACTATTCCTCTGCTAGATGGAATTTCTATTTTAAAATTATCTTCTAATTTAGGGGTAAAATAAAAAAATCTATTCAGTAGAAGTGCTTTCATGCTTTTGTTACAGGATATTTTGCCCCTTAGTTTTGTAACTATTGCATATTCAGCTACCTATTGCACTGTGGCTTCCAAGTAAAACTAAAATTCAGAAATATGTGCGGTAATAGCAGCCTTGTCTTTTACACAGAGCACGTAATTTGCTCCTGTAGTCATTATAGAAAGACAACTCCAGGGCTTTAAAAGGCTGTAAACATGTCAGCTATCTAAGCAGCTCAGGATGGAAATAGGGATAAGGTCAAACCTGCTTCAAGCCCTTTCCTTAAAGAACAATTTATTGGTTAAGTAGAAAAAGTCCCCTTGTGAGACTTTGGGTAAGTATGTAGGTGGAACCTATTTTACCTAAGTAGATAAGTGTGGCGGTGCATGTATAATTTCTGTTCACTGGTGCACTTCCCAACTAAGAATATGTTAAAATCAAGGCTAAACTTGGTGTTATTATTTTAAGACAGTGAGTACATCCAGGTATGGCTGAGAAAGTAGGAGATGTGGTTTACAGGATGACCTTGCTAAGGGTGCCTTGTTACACAGTTTCAGCTGCACATCCAGGTAAAACTGGTCATAAATTGCTGTTCAGTCCATACAAAAAAGGTACCACTTATGGAAATCAAATAGAAGTGAATAAATCCAGTGTCTTAAATAAAAGTGTTACTCAGAAAACTTCTTCGAAACTGAAAACACTTGCCTTACAAAGGAAAACTTCAAATATCTCCTCCCTTGAGCCTGCACAGCACTTTGAAAAAAATTGGTAGCCATAAGAAGGTATTTTTGCTTTTTTTTTGGATATGGCTGATTCTGAAGCATACGTGAATTTAATATTTTTTGTTAACTCAGACCTTCAGAAGGTGTAGGGTATATACAAAATATATACAATTAATCTTGTATATATTTTATATTAAAGGGCAGCATTTTCAGATTTCATTCATTCAACCAAAATTGACATACTTTGCATGGTTTGGAACTGAGCTTTACAAACATCCAGGATATGAGAATAAACACAAGAGAAGTAATGCATAGTAATGCTTCCTAAAAGTCTTTGAGTCTCAAAAGAATGGATGCAGTCTAGGGAGAGGTAAAGCTACATGATAGCTGACCGTCATGCAAACATGTAAAACAAATTTAGAGCTGATGGGTTAAAATATGAAGGCCTGGGGTCTTCTGTATAGCGTATGGAGTTCTCACTGGAAGGGTAGAGAAACAAACCAGTTGAGAAAGATGTAATTACAACATAACAAAATAAATGTCACTTAGAGTGGGGGAAAAAAACGAATTAAAGAAATGAGACTTAAGCACACCCCAGATCTCTTTGCTTATTAATCTCAGAAAATTTAGCAATACCAGGAAGTATTGCTTGTACTGGCAAAGGATGACATTTTTGGAGTCATGAGTGGTACTAAATAACTTCCTACACTGAGTGTGTTTACAGAGATCCAGGAGATAAAGAATGAGTATTTGAATACCATCATCTGTTCTTTCGGGGATGTTTTATCCCTACACAATTGTGTTCAATTGAGTTGTTGGACTTCAAGTTGTGGTGATTTTTTTGTTTCTCTATGGAATGTAAGCTCAGTATCGATTCTTGTGACAGGGTGCTTGGAATGCTGGATTTTGTAAGGGGTCTTTGTTATCTGGGTGCTTGTTTACAGTAGAATATTGAAGTTGTTATATGCAAAAATACCCCAAGAGGAAGGGATTTTAATTTAAATTAAGAGGTTTATATAAAAAAAAAATACTTCAGGAGCACTTGGTTCTAAGTTATTATGACAGTAACTGGATGCAAAAAGAAATGCAAGTATGCAAGTAACATATGCAAGAAGAAATTAGTTCACTTTTCAAATCTTCTTATGATTGTATGATCTAAATTTGAGATTAGGGGTGTTTGGTAGGGACACTAACCAAGGTAGTCAAAATGCTGAAATAGAAAATGAGACTGTATCTAGTCTGTGAGCTTTACATCTTTATTTATGGGGGAAATCTGTGTTTACTGAAGCTGACTATAAATTAATTATTAATGTTAGAAAAAGGGGGACATGCCCATCTAACAACAAATCATCCCTGCAGGGATTATTTTTTCAGCTTCAAGTATATGATTTATCGAATTAAAGCACATCAAATTAAAATCTGGCAGAGGTCTAGCATTTGCAGGCACACTAGTTTTAGAGCATTTTATAGAACTTTGATGCGTAAAGTCTAGTAAGGTTTTTATATATGTCAGTCTGCTTTAAGAAAAAGTTTGAAGAAAGAAAAAGTGTATGTAGGGATTTTCAGTGTTACTGCTTGGGATGAAATCTTGTGGAGCATAATTTAAGGCTGCTTACATGGCAAGGCCGTGTCACCATATGACAGACTCCGTTTGCTAATCAAAGGATAAAAACTTCCAGAACAAGATCAAAGCCTATTTCATGTTGCCATGTCAATGATTCCTCAGTTGGCACAAAAAATATGTCAGGATGAACACAACAAGGTCACACAAAGAATGAAGTGTAAAAACACAGTGATGCTTGGAAAAGGTCTCAGTTGTGTAACAGTGTTGAGAAAGCCATTCAAACTTAGCATGTGTGACAAAAATCCAGGTTCAATTACATCTGGATTCATGTTCCTGTTCCAGTCAAAATGTAATTATTTATAGATAATAATAATTAAAAAAAATAGATAGGCCTCTTCTCCATCACCCAAGAGCACAGGCAGCAGAGCTTTTCTCATCCTGAGTACTTCTTGCATGCTATTCAAGTGCCAGGACAGCTGGCTCTAAGGATTTCCTGCCTTTTTTTTTTTTTTTTTTCTTCTTTCCCTGAGCAAAAATTCCACTCAGTCCTGGATATATTTTCTGTCTTTTAGAGACTTGCTTAGCAAGACCCTGATCCAGTCAGCACTGAAGCACTGAGGTTTTGATTTTTTTGGGGTTACCCATGCCTCTGTGGGATTTAGTTACTCTCTGTGTGCTTGTAGGCAATGAAACAGCATTAAAACTCATGGAATTAAATTTTTCCTCACTTTGGAAACACCTTAGCCTCACATTTAACAAATAAAGAGCTTCATCTTAGCCTTTCTCCTCTGACAACTCGGTAGCTACACTGTTGTGTATAAAACAGTGATGGTAGAACACTGGTTTCTTGGACTGTTTTGGGGAATTCAAACACGTGTTGGTATTTGCTATGGGATTCTGGTCCATGTTCAGTCTGACCCTGGGGAGATGCTCATCACATGTACATCCCATGAGACTAATCACAGTAAAGATGTAGCAAAGCATTTATTACAGGGATAAAAACCCAGAACAACATATTAGAGAAAGGGATTAGTTGGGAAATGTTTTTTATGGATTTTCTTTTTTAACTTAGTAGAATTAGAAGGGTCATGAAGAGGAATGAATTCTTAAACTCTTAATGAAAAGTGCTTTCATCAGACAAAGATGAGACAGATTTTTTTTCCTTTCTAGCACTGCTAGAAGTGCATGAGTGACAATAGTTCACAGTATGTGATACAAGGAAAGCTGTGATACAGAAAGCTGTGAATGGGCAAGGTCCAAAGAAAATGTAAACTAAACAAAATGGTTTTATATTAATAGGTTATTACGTAGCCTGCACAGAAATATCTGCTTTATTTTTAGTTGTTAGTCATACATACTGACATCATTTGTGTGTCTGCCACTCATGAGAGAAGGGCCATGGTTGTTGTAAAAATAAATCCAATATCTTTATTTGTACAAGAACAACCCATATCTTATGTTTTCACATAAAGGAAGAAGAGCTAGCTTCATTCCTCACTGCAATACGTTTAACATGTTTTGTTTCTTTATTTTATATCTAAAAGTCCTTAGCAATTAATCTGCCACAATCCAAACACACACACACGTATCAAGTATCTGTCAAATGTATTTTAATCAGCTTTTGCGTTGCTAAATTTAATTCTTACATTGGGAATTGAGTGGCCTCTTTTATAACAAAACTCAGATATGTGAATAGAATGTGGTGCTCCAAAGTCCTTTGCTCACAAAGGATTAGCAGTTTTCTGTGTCATGAAGATAAAACAATACCAAGGTATCTGTGTATCCTCGAGAAGGTTACCTGCAATTCAGATCTGTACTAGTATACCTTGTTGGAAAGATAACAGATCGAAGTGCTGGGTACCAAGCAACATGGGGCAGACAATCTCCCATCACTTAGAAACAAAACAATCAAAACTGTTTTCAGAATCTATGTTATTTGAAGCATACGTGAAATGTGTATGAATTATCCCTCACTGACCTAGAAAGAACAAAAAGACATGGTTGGCCTGCTCAGAGTTTTGTTTTTCTTGTCTTTCTGTGTGTTTTTTATTACAGCATTTCCATTTGCCATGTGATTTCTGGTTATTTCTTCCAGTTTTCAAGTCCCAGATCAGGGTACGGTTTGTCCATGGGTGGCTTCCAAATGTCAGTTTTTTGCTTTCCTCTCTTCTTTTTGTTGCTTGCCCTGATAAATGTTCAGGGCCAGCCAGTTGGAGCTTTGGGCAACCTGGGCTAGTGGAGGGTGTCCCTGCCTATGGCGGGGGTGTGGGCTAGATGGGCTTTGATGTCCCTTCCAACCCAAACCCTTCTAGGATTCTATCATACTACAGTCTCCTCTTTTTCACCTGAGGGGCAGACAGAATACACAGGGTGATTTTGGAAAATTCTCCATTTCTTTAACTTTTATTATGGTTAAACAAATCTTCTAGTGCTTAGTATCTAGAAAAATGGGGAGTTATTTCAGTATCGCAAATGTGCTCCAACAGACTTTTTCATGAACCTTCTGAGATGCTTCCTGTGCAGGCACAGTCTGCACATCTCAAAAGAGTTTACCACAACTGAGGTCTGTTCTCAGGGGTCAGAGAAACGGTAGTAATTCAGTAGTAGTGATTCAAGCATCTGTTCTAGGCAGAAAGTCAGTAGTTCTCAGCATTAGAAGTATTGACCCTTGCAACACTACTTTTATTTCAGTGTGATCTCAGCCAGAAGGGCAATCCAAATATATCACTAACATTTTCATTTCTTGTGAAATCTACTTGTAAGTCATTTTGAAAAAGAAAGATTATTAAACCCCTGCTGTGCTTGAAGATATTGACTACAGACAGTGCTTGTAGGCAGAAGGAAAGTTGCTCTCCCAGGCTTTTGCACTTGTTAGATTAGTAAAATAAAATACTGGAAAGGGAAGAGCCATAGAAATGCTTTTTCGTTTCTTCAAGAGCATTTTGTACCTTGTCTGAGTGAGTATGCTGGCAGAGTTTAACCTAAGAGGTTTACATAAGCATTGTTTTCTACTCTTTTATATGATGGATGAAATTAATGTGAAATGGAATATTAATCTTACCCAGATTCATTGGTCTATTTTGCTTCCTTATTGTCTCCTGACTTGATCTGATTGATTTAAATTCCTGAAAAATAATTATAACTCAATCCAGTTAATAACCTAACCCATTTCTTCAAGCTGCTTGTATCTGAAGAGCTAGAGAGAGTTTCACTTGAAACTGATATAACCATGTTGTAACAAACACACGGCCTTGCTGCTTCTCCAGCAGAAGAACTTGCTTTACTGTCAAGAAAGTGATTAGGACATAAGACCATCCACAGACCCCTGTCGTCTTCGCTGTTGACTACTTAAAGCCAGCCTCCCTTCAGTAGTCAGTAACTGGCCCAAAATATTCAGGAGACAGGGAGTAACCAGAAAACTGGGAGGAGCTATGAATGGCATAAAATCACATTATCGTGGTCCAATACAGTAGTACAAGCTCCAGATCTAAGTTAGTTCGGGACCTCTTCTCAGATTAATGCTCTCTACTCTGAGAAGAGCAAACTTGACTCTGTCCACACCTTCTTCGACAGAGAATGGTGATCAACATTACAAATGGATGGATTTTTCCAATTCTTGATGTGAAATTCTGTCCAAAATTCAAAACAATGCAGAGGATGTGTTTCTTACGTGTTTTTTTCTCTCTCCTTCACTTTCCCTGAACTATTTAAGAGACGCCCAAATAACAGGAAAAAGGTGATCTTCATAGAAACCTGTTGTCAAAGACAAAGGAAGAAAAAAAAAATTGATTTGGGCCAAATCTTGAACAGCATAGCTCATTCAGTTCTATTTCAGATGAGCCCTATTTCCTCAGATTTAGCAGATTATGTGCAGATTATTGTATTTGTAGGTTTTGACGTAGTGAGTGGTTGCTCTGTTAATAGTCACTGTTGTCTTCTCATCCTAAAGTTCTTTTCCAGAACGTTGCTTGCTTGCAGTGTTTCTTTTTTGTGAAAGTAGAGGTAATAAAAGATAAAGAGCTGTTTCAAGCCAGGATCTGGCGTGACACTGATCATGGTCATGGTGGCTGGGGACGTAAAATGCACCCAAACCCTGAAGTGAAGGCTCCTTAGTCTTACCATCTGCTTGCAAAGACTGATGGGAGACAACCAGGACATGAGTTCAGGGAAAGGCAGTGAGACTGTTAGGAAAAAGTCAGACAATTAAATACTGAAGTATAGGTAGCTAAGGTTGCTTTTCAGATAAACCAGCAGGGTTTCTTGGATTACAGAAAGGTAAACTCCTTGCAGCCATGACTGCATCACACTTTTGTTTTGGAGGCAAAACTGCAAGTTTAATATAGGTTTAAAAAGTGAGGAATAGGTGTCCACATTATTTCCCTAATTTGATTTTTCTGTGAGGTCCCAACAGCCTCAGATGGGAAAGAGATGCTGCAGTTGCTTCTCCCCTAAAAGAAATGTCTGTGGAACTGCAGTCAAATGTGCCTGCTCAGGTCAATTATACAAAATCAGTAACTGCAGATACATGAGGTTTTCCTTCCAGATTGTATGTGTACTGCACAAGAACATTTTCTACATGGCAGCTGGGGCACAGTTGCTTGTTTGCATGCTGGAGCCCTTAATGCGGTTGTCATCAGGGCGATAGACAATGATTTGCTTTCCAGTCATCTTGCACTGGTCTCCAGTTATGTCAGTCTCTCTTGATTAGGTGCTGAAAGCCAGAAACAGGCTGCCCATAAGGCAGAACAGACAGATCCTGTTCATCATTAATGTCAGGAAGGGAGGGAGATCTATCCACAACAAGGAGGGTAGGTAAAGAAATAGAGTAAAATTTGAACTAAAACAAGCTTTGGAGAAATCTGTATTATTCCTTACCTGAATACTGTGTCCAGCTTTGGAGCCCTCAACACAAGAAGGGCATGAACCTGTTGGAGTGTGTCCAGAGGAGGGCCACAAAAATTATCAAAGGGCTGGAGCACCTTTCCTATGAAGACAGGCTGTGAGAGAGTTGGGGTTGTTCAGCCTGGAAAAGAGAAGGCTCCATGAGGACCTTATAGTAAGCTGCCTTCCAGTACCTGAAAGTTGTCTATAAGAAAGCTGGGGAAGAACTCTTCTCAAGGGCATGCAGCAATAGCACGAGAAAAGACTAGAAAAGGGGAGATTTAGGCTGGATATTATGAAAAAGTTCTTCAGTATGAGACTAGCAGATCACTGGAACAGGTTTCCCAGAGAGGTAGTGGAGGTCCCATCCCTGTTGACATTCAGGGTCAGGGTTGATGGGGCTCTGAGCAACCTGATCAGATGTCCCTGCTTACTGCAGGAGGGTTGGACTAGATGACATTTAAAGGTCTCTTCCAACCTAACACATTCTATGATTCTATGAAAAATATGTCTCTTTAAGAGAGAGCAAAATGAAGTTGTAACTTGTGCTGCCCTTCATTTATGTTGTGTGCAAAGTCTGAGTCAAGTTGCACTTCAGATGAGGAGGACAGTTGCTCTGCACAGTACTTGTCTCTTAATAATAGTTTTTGATTTAGCTGGTCATGTGCAAAAATAGATTAAGCTTTGAATTTTTGTTTACAAAGATAGGCATACTTAGGAAATAAGTTGCCATTACAAATCAAGGTTAGGAACATGTATTTTAAAATTGTAATTATTATGTGGGCTGTTTGAAGCAAAATTATTTTCTTCTGTGAATTAGGTATTCTTGCATAGGTTATCTGTCATTTGGAAGCTCTCCTTCCAAAGGGCAAATAATTCTGAAAATTTACTTCAGGCAACAGATATTTCTACTAGAGAAAAACCTTTATAATATTAGGTATTTCTGAGGGAAAGAAGTTGTATCTCTACCTACTGGAAATTAAAAATCTACTTTATTTTAAAAAAACAAATCCAGGAGATTGTTACATCAAGACACAAAAACAGAGTTCAAATCTGCAATGAACCTTGCTAGCTAAAATTCAGACGAAAACCCTTTGTATTTCATTAGGTAAATAGCAGTTGTTATCAGTAACAGAACAATGGCATCAAGGGAAATAGCATATTCATGCCGCACTTTGAATGGAAGGAACACTCACCCTGGCTTTCAGATTAAGAAAGAAATGGTGAACTTTTCTGCTTTTATTGTATGTTCTAGAAGGCTTTTAGCTTACATAATTCCACATCTCACTATGGGAATTGAAATCTTCAGCTGCTCTTGACAAGCACGTAGAACCTACTTTTAGCTCTTACAGTTCTTACATCAGCTAGATTTTTCAATGTATTTTTCAACCTTACTTTATACTTTTTTTGTCATTCTGTTGATTTATCTTTTTTCTCCTGCTTGCAGAAATACTATTGTTTTTCCAGAAGATGATCTGTTATTCCCACTCCATATAACTATTTATTTTCCCAGGAAAGAAGAATACAGTTTAAACAAGCACAAAAATTGATTGTAGATATTGCAAAGACGTTTCAGATATATCCAGCAGCACCCATAAAGACAAGGGCCTGAATTTCGCTGTAAATGTCATGGAGATTTGTGCAAATAAGGATACCCAGAATAACTTGAATATCACAAAGAATGTTGAAATAGTATGCACATAATTTGATGGAAAAATCTATTTCTTGATTGTGGTGAAATGAAGTGAGCTATACTGTGGAAGAATAAAACTGTTTTTATTGAAGTGATTTTTGATATTGAGTAATTAAGCTGTTTGAGATAAGTATATTAATATTAGTTACAATATATACATTATCAATAAGCTTACCGAAGTTGCAAGCGCAGTGTTTTAATGACATTAAATATAAGACCCTGATAGATACCTGCTCATATATGTTTTTCTGTCATTCAATTGTTTGGTATTTGTTCAGTTTTGATTTACAGTTTTGTTCATATAATTGAACATAGTTCTTGTTTTAAACTAGACTTCTCATGTGCAAAGTCGTATCAGTATTCATGATGTTACTAGAACCTTAATTTTACTTTTATAACATCAGATTCTTTTGGTAATTCATGTTATGTGTAAAGAGACTCTGGCCTGCTCTTGCCATAGCAACCATATCTTTTGTTTTTAATAAAAGCAAACGGGAAAAAATACTTGAAATTATAAAGCTTAATTATTAATTTTGGAAAAGTTATCCCTTGATTTACCATTGTTATGTCCTTCAGAAGGGAAAATGTTCATTAGAAAATCTGTTGCTGGTACCAAATTATCTACTACAACGTGTCTCTTAAGCACTATTGTGAGAGGCAAAAGACAGAAATTAAGGCCTCATTCTAAAAAAGCATTCATGGGTACAAAAGATAAATTATATTTTTTGATTTATCCTTTAAGTTTCCAGTTATCCAATTGGAAAAGTTTGAAAACATACAATGCTTTTGGCTCCTGCTGCAGAATTCCTTATTAATGGCACTACCTGAGATGTTAAAAAGATTATTTCAAGTTTTTTGGTAGTGCAGAACCATCTAGATCTCAACTTCTACCTTTTGAGTATTAGGCCATATATACTTGCCCTCCATCACCAGCAATTTGCCTCTGCATGTCAGCTGTATCCCTGGCTACCACTTGTTTACATGTTGGGTCATCTTTGTCCCTCTTGCAGTTCCATTAGGCTTTCCGTTCCTTTCTTGGCACTCGTGATGTTTTTCCTTGATATTAAATCAAAAGGCACCATCATTTTGTTTATAGATGTAATCTCTAGATGGATTTGAACCAGAATTGTGAATGCTGTCTGCATTCTGGCCTCACCACATTGCCCCTTCTACTTCTTTTCCATAGATGTTATGTCTTTGGGCAGGACTTACGTGTATTTTTCCTTTGCTCTTGCTATTAGTAATTGCTAATATTACTAATTCATGTAATAATGATCTAAAGTGGACTGGTTTTGCACTCACAGATAGACTTATGAAACAATTTTTTCTTCCCATCTTGATTTGGATGTCTTATCAGTTGCTCCTACCATAAACCCATGACATTACTCTGTGGATGTGAAATACCCAACTTCATTCTTTCAGTGCAAATGTGTTTTGAAGATGGAAATATCCATGTCACCTGGAGTGTTAAAATAGCAGATCTGAGTGATTAATAAATTACCAAATTATGGAAGTCTCTTTCAATCTCCAAGTAGCTTTGTTTGCCCTATCTTCACAGTTTGTGGAGGTAAATTGTGCCTGAGGTTCAGGGCTGAAAACTCTTTTCAAAAAACCTAGTTACTTGTAACAGGAATCTTTTACAGTCTCATATTTTAAAATAACATTTGTCTGGAGTCCTACAATCACTTTTGTGATTTGAAATTAAATGTACTGTAGGATCCTACAATAATTATCACAGCTATATATGTTATTAATTTTTCCTACTTCCTTATCTCATATATAAGAATATGCACTTTATTATGGAAACAGAGGGTACATTGTTAAAAAAATGTATTGGAAGCTGATGAATAGCCAATATATATTGAATAAATATGTTTTATACAATACTGGATTATCAAATTGACTGTGTGTTAAAGTGTACAGGGTTTAAGCATATTCAAGAACAATTGGAGTTTAACAGCATATTTTTCATTAATTATTCCCCAAATTTGTATTTATTAATATTCTGATTTATGTGTTATAAAGCACAGGTCTGGTTTCTTCATTTTTGCTTACTTTTACATGTAGAGATTAAATATTTTCTGCTTGTGTTAACAATATCAGTAGATGTTAGGTAACTAAAAGGACAGGCACGCGAAAACTTTTTTATTCAGCGTAAGTGTCACTGTGGAGTTGTTGGCATCTTCCAAGGTCAGTCCCCACCCTCATGACACCATAACTACCTAGGCAGGTCTAGATTTTCTCATATATGTCAGAAAGGTGCTTGATGAATGGTGCATTCGGGACCCATCCAGGTGTAGGATTTTCCTGGGGCTTAATATGTAATTCTGAGTGATGTGTAAATACGCAGTCCAGGGAATCGGTATCTCTGCATTTGCGACAATAAAGGTCTTAAAATTGACACATTTAAAACCATTTTTCTGACAAATATCTATGTTAATAGAATTCCATGCTCTATAAGTAATACCACAAATAGTTTAGGATTGCATTAATGAAAAACTAGGTATACATTTAATTTCAAATGCAGTTTTAGAGGTCCTGGTGTGCCAAACCAGAGTTCTTACCACCTCTTTAGAATTACCAAGATTTAAAAAAATTTTTGGCCTACCATTGATTTAATTTTCATCTTACTCTGTAGTAGTGCAAATCAATGGCACTGAGTCACAGCATTTCCACTGATACAGAATTTAATTGCAGTTGGGCTCAGGGACTACGATTTTAAAGCCTGACAAGGTATGCTTTAACAGTGGAAACAGTGCTTGTATTGGAGATCATCAGAGTAGCTCTGAGCAAGTTAATATCCCCTCCATACTGAAGTACACTGCAGAGATATTATCCCAGGTCTTGAAAACCATATGCATATGTTAGCAAGGAGATATGCTTGAGCTAATTAGCCTTGATTTTCAACAGGGCCAGTTAGCTTGGCTGGCTTAGCTAGCACACAGCTAATGGAGTTGTGCTGCTTTGACTTCCACGGGCTTATTTTTGGTTGTTCAGGGACCTCCTCACTGAACACTGTGTTTTGTACAGATGTCCTCCAAGGACCCGTGTTGAATGACTGAGCTACATTCCAAATCAACCTATTTAGACGAGCTAATAGTGGTTTTGTTAATATGTAAAATAACCTTTGTTCCAATATTAATGTGTAGTATGTCTTTAATAGTGCATTTATGTTTTTTTAATATGTATTTAACATAAAGGAATTTGTAGGAATGTTTATAAAATTAATTTAAACATAGCAAGTATTTAGGATCCTTTCATTATTGTAACTCATCTCCAGTTGCTTACTAGTAGAAACATACATTGTTCTTGAGTCTTTTGTCAATCCTTGTTGGGTCCTAAGATTAATATCAAGATAATTAGAACTAGAGGATGAAGCTTTTTCTCCTATTTGTGAATAATTCTCCTCCCTAATGTCGCTATCTTCTACACAGAAAAACTGTTGAAATGCTTCAAAAGGCATCTACGTTGTGTATCGCACCTGTGGGATATTTGAGTGTTTGCTGTGTACTCAAACTGTTAAATCATATTACTCGACCTACATTACAAATCTCTGGAGCTACCCGCTAAATGAAATAGCACGTTTCCTTAGGAAGTAGAAAAGAGATAACATATCAAAATATGTCTTATTAAAACCCAATTTCAGCATGGGTTCAGTTTTACAATGTATTCAACACTTCAGCTTAATTTGAGCAGGCACGACCAATTTTTTTGGTCTTAGTAGGAACATTTATGCTTGATAAAAGCAGCAACGAGAAAACTGAAAACAGATAGAATTATGTGTGGGCCAAGGAAACTTCTGACAATAAATTTGGGAAGAGTTTTCAAACACTTATCAGGTATGATCACATTTAAAGGTCACTCTGTGACTCTGTATGATGTTTGCTTTTACCAACGTGATATTCAATTACTGCTGACTGTGATTCAATTATTACTGAGTGTATTACGTAACTATCTTGGTATTTACATGAGATGGGAAAAAAGTCTAATGCTTTCTATGTCTCTCTGTATTTAGTTTTAAGCATTGGTGAAGGTGGATTCTGGGAAGGCAGCACCCGGGGACATATTGGATGGTTTCCTGCAGAATGCGTTGAAGAAGTTCAGTGCAAACCAAATGAAAACAAACCAGGTAATCAGATCAAGTTCCTGTTGAATCCTAATGATAACAAATGCGATGTGTCTGTCCAAGCAGAGAGGCAGCCTAGACAATAATGTGTTGCACAGCACCACGTTTGTGCAATAAAGGAAACTGCAGAATCAAATAAAGATGAGCTGCTGAATTAAAAAAATAAAGATGGGTTTATTGATCAGATTTTACTGGGTGCTGTCCGAGCAAACGGTCTTTCTCACAGGGGACTATGCTATGAAGTACTGCAACAGCTTTTACACAGAACTGTATGCAGACATTTTCTCAAGCATTATGCTGCCTTTTATTTTCTTACAGTATGGGAATATGATTAATTAGACAATTAAATACAGTCATCTCCCAATCTGAGGTAGTCATACCGTGTAGTTAGCTCTCATTCATGGCAATCAAGTTCCCACTGTTGACCCTTTACTAAATTTTCAAGGAGGCATCCATTAGTGGGATGTCCCGCATACATCCTTACTGTTGACAAAGGAAACAGAATCCTCCTTTATCATACACTTGTGCTGCAGTAAGAAGTAAAACACAAGGCTTTAAGAAAGGAGGTGTTACAGTCCTGGTATAATAAAAGAAAAAGAAACTTATGTTGAAGCATTTTAAGAATTACCTACCATCTTGTAATGTCCCTGCTTTTAAGAATTAAAATACGAGGACATCCTCTCTAATTAAAAGCTCGTTATAAATGAGCTCTGAGGATCTAATAGTTGTTCTCCAGGAGTGTATGCAGTTTTAAATTAACTATTGATGTGTTTTGTATCTCTGATATATTGATCTTGAACTTTTCACATTGCACAGACGGTACACTAAAAATTATGAATTATATCATTAATTCACAAACGTTATTCTTTTATGTATGTCGTTACAAACTGCACAGGTATACTTTTCTTTTTTTATATATACCCACTGTATAAACATGATAGGATGGAATAGAATGCCCTGGACAAGTTAATAGTTCCAGAGTAATATGGTTTCAGAAATATTTATAAGATTTGATAATTATTTTAATTTTGTCTGTTATAATGGAAGGTGTGGTAGTAACTTCAGAGTTAAGGGATGAACAGAAGAGGACCAAAAATTTGGCTTTTGTAATGTGAAAATTTTAAAAGAATGAGGGAATGAGGCATCAGGGACTCTGCTCTAGGTAACTAAACACTGTGTGAAAAGGTTATACTTCTTTTCTATTTCCCTTTTGAGAGAGGAAAAAAGAAGGAGGCAAAACCAGATCTAATATCTGAAGAGAATGGATTTATGCTCTGAGAATAGAGAGAGAGAACAGTTGTGTTGCTTTTCAAGGGGCTTAAGAACAAATCAAAATTTGAAGATGGCGGAATATTAAACAAGAGGAAGATCGAGGCTGGAGTTGGAAAATCTAGGAGCAATGTGGTTCTCAAATACTAGATGGAAAAAGAGAATAACAAGTTGAAATTCAAGTGTGATTTCATTTGTTAGAAACATTATGGAAGATTAATAAATTCAGTCAGTGTGGAACACGAGCTAGTGAAGAGTCATGTGTGAACTGTTCTGAAGATCCTTCAATAAAACCTTGTGATCAGTTGATAGAAAGACTTCTGAAAGATGTGCTCTGCATAAGTAAATCATCACAGACCTTTCTGAAGCCTATCATGGCAGCTCTGCATTAAATTTGAGCTGTGCATTTGTCTCCAAAACTGAAAAAAATTTAGGAGAGGGGCATTAAATGAAGTTCTAAAGTATGAAAGGAGTTTTGCAACTTCTTCAGATATATACAGAATCACAGAATGTTAGGGGTCGGAAGGGACCTTGAAAGACCATTTAGTCCAACCCTCCTACCAGAGCAGGATCACCTAAATTAGGTCACACAGGAACACATCCAGGTGAGTTTTGAATGTCTTAAGAGAAGGAGACTTCACAGACTCTCTGGGTAGTCTGTTCCAGTGCTCCGTTACCCTCACAGTGAAAAAGTTCCTCCTTACATTCACATGGCACCTCCTATGCACCTTGCACTCATTGCCCCTTGTCTCGTCATTGGACATCACTGAGAAGAGCCTGGCTCCATCCTCCTGACGCTCACCCTTTACGTATTTATAGACACTGATGAGGTCACTCTTCAGTCTCCTCTTCTCCAGGCTAGTGTGACTCAGCTCCCTCAACCTGTCCTCACAAGGAAGATGTTCGATTCCCTTAATCATCTTAGTGGCCCTGCACTGGACTATTTCAAGTAGTTCCCTGTCCTTCTTGAGGGGCCCAGAACTGGACACAATATTCCAGATGCAGTCTGGAACACCGCTGGTCAATGTTTTTTTACGAGAAGGTAACCAAACCTATTTGTCACAAATACTGAAAGATCTTTTGAAGAAATACCGTAGGAAGTAAATTTAGTATATGACATGATTGCTTTAATATATGAAAAGATTGTCTTTGAGCAAAAATTTCTTTGATCATTCCAAAGAAAATAAGAAAAAAATCGCCACAAGGACAGCAAAAGGATTACCAGAACTGAAAGCGTTAAGATGTTTCTGTTGATATTCTTTTACAAATTTTCTGGTGCGGAGTCATGACAACTTACGCCACGTGTCTGCTGAAACACCAGAGCATTTACTCTAATGTATACCTGTTGCACACAATTGTCTTTCTGATTTTTTCCCTACTTGCTTATCGTATAGTGCAAATAATAACATCAGCATAGCTGAAGACTTAAAATATACCATTCTTCTAATCCAAAAAAAGATTAAAATATATATATAATTATATATATGTGTGTGTGTATATATAAAAAGTAATATATATAATATCAAAAAAATACTAAAATAAAGCAAGCAGGAAACTGGCACATTTTGTATACCTTTGAACTTGTGCATGCATATTTTGCTAGGCTGTCTTGAAAAACGTCTGATGTCCAGAAGGAACAAATGAGGTACCGTGCTTCTCTGTGTAATGCAATGGAGGTTGGAGCTGTGAGTAGGAAATATATGAAATTCACAGTATGTACATATTATTACTGAAATACGGTATGGGCTGAAAGCAGCTGATCACTGAATTGCTCTATGCAGTTAGTTTGCACAGGAAACAATGGAAATGAAAGAGGAGAGCTTTATAAGCAAAAATCAGCCAGTACTCCCTCTGAGTACAAATGCAAAAGTAATTTAGAAAAATGTGTTAAGCATGGAGAAATGATTACAAATTAAATTAGGTCTGCTGGGATTGCTGAAAGAACATCAGCTGAGAAACATCACAAACTTGTGCGAGTTGCAAGAATTTGCATCATGCATTTTGCAAAGCAGACTTCTTATGATAATGATTTAGAAAGTAGATCATCGTAATGTGTAGGAAATCTCAAACTCAGCCTTTTTCAGACCAGCACCACAGTAACAGTTCATTCCTATAAATGAGACTTAGGAACATTTCTTCAAACAGCTTCCCTTTGCTATTAAGTTTGAATAATTGTGTTTAATAGTAGCTTGTCATTTGCATGCCATGAATGAAAGAAAGAGAAATAGTTCTTGGAAAAAACAAACCACAATTAAACACTACATGCCCAGTAAAACTGGCGGGCAGGTGTTTCATGTCATGCTGATGTATAATCTCACTTCTAAGACAAGTTCAATTTTCAAGGAACTTCATTGCCATCAGAACTGTTCTGGGGAAGTAGGCAGTCCTGAACAGCACCTGGGTCCTGTGATCTCTTCAAAGATATCATGCCTGCTTGGCAAGTTCTGTTTTTCAAAAATACCCCTTGTTGACTGGCATTAATTCTATATCCCTTCTTCAGTCCTTCATTAATTGATACTTGTAGGAATTATTCCATTATTTTGCTAGGATTGATGCCAGGCTTATAGGCTTTTAATTATCCAGGTTGTCTCATTTGCCCTTTAATAGCACTGGCACAGGACCCACTGCTTTTCAGTCTTAAGTCCTTGACATTTTGAGGAAAAGGAATAATGGCATAGCAAATCTTTATCAGTGGTCTGCTAAATTCTTTTGCCTGCTTTTAAAAAACTCTTAGACACAAAACCTTTGTACAGTCTCATTTTCAAAAGTGTCACCTTTGTAGCCAGTTCTTGGCATTCTCCAGAATCATTCTTAGAGTGAGACTATTCCTTCAGATAAGATTGATACATCTTGCTTTCCCCCCACCCCGTACAAACACATAATCCAAATGCTATGTGTTTCTTCTTTTTGCATTGACAGGTTTCCTCTGTTATTCAGCATAAGCCAATTCCAGTCTTAAATTTCTTTGCATTCCTAAATATGTGAAAATAGACCGGTGATATGCTTAAATGTTCTGGGTAGATTGAAGAAGGTTTTGTGCAGGAGAAGCTTGATTTGTGTAAAATCCAAGTTAACTAAAATCTGTGCAAATGTGAAGCACTACTTTAGGTTAATAGACATCTTAACAGGATTTATTAGGTAAATGGTAATGTTTGGTCTCTGGTGGCAGCATCCACTGAAAATACACAATATGACAACCTTGTTTAAGCCTACCTATTAAGAAAAAGCATGTCTTTTCATTTGACCACTTCATTCTCCCCCTAAAATTCATTATCTTCCTTCAAATAGTAAGAATTCCGACTTATACTTTTCAACGGGAAATGAAGTACATAAAAATTGTCCATAAAATCAATGGAAGATACAATTTTCTTCCTCCTACTTAAGTTTATGTATTTCCATTTGCTGTTTTTTCATCATCAGGCGTTACTCCAATTTGAGATATTTACTACAAAAATGCTTTCTAGTAGACTTGTGATTTTATAATCCACGTCCTTCATAATTCAAGGATATAGATTATCTGATTTCTTGTTCCTGAGGCGAAATACTAAATTAGTTTTCAGGCTAGAAGTTATCTTTAATTACATTCTGTCTGTTATTCTTCCTCACTACTAATTTTCCTGAAGAATTCATAGATTTAACAAATGATTCTGAAATGAGGGCAGGCTTAGGATTTCTTTCAGGAATTCTTGCTGTCTTTCAACTCCTGGCCTCTTCAGTGCAGCTTTCCTTGAGTTCCATGCTCATCTTTAATGTTGTCTTTGGGGCGATTTTTCATTCAGTAGTGTCCTCTGTGCATTTTTCTATCCTGTGACCTTGGTGTTGTAGTTTGCATACAAGTCTTGGGAGTTTATTTCAGACTAGATCTAATCTGGGCATGTGCCTGGAACGACCACTAGCAGTTGTTCAAGAGCTCATATTTCCATGAAAGAGTCCAATTTGGGAACTCTGAGGTCTGCTCAGCCCTTTGGGCTGCAGCACAGTGGGCAGCACTTGCAAAGCACATTCCTGGCCCAGACTAAAACGTAGATGTAGATGAATCCGTGCTGACCTCTAGTGTCACTGGTGTTCTGAGCAGACACTTCCTAGAATCTAAACTGGGATTTCTCTTTCAAGACGTCCATTTAAATGTTCGGTATATTTACTCCTGAGTTTCCAGCAACTTGAAAATGTATCGATAGTTTATACAGCATAGTATAGTTCCCTTGCCCATTTCTTTTTGCCTCTGTAATCATACACAGATGTAACAAGCAGAAGTTGCAGCGTTCCTTATCTAATGTTCCCTCTAGATTTCAGAAATTACCAAACAAGCCAAAGCTGTGCTAATAAAATGAGTACTTTACTATGCAGACTGCTATTTCTGAAGGATAGGATTTTGTTTATTCAGCATTCTCATTCTTTAACACTTTGTAAATTCAGTAAAACCACCTTTTTTTTTTTTTTCTACATTTCCAAAATCCCTTTTTACAATTAACACAACACCTTCCCAGGCAATCTAGTCAGCCAGGTTTCTACAAAAAAGAGAAACACTTTGCTGTCAATTGAGGAGTCACATCTATGCTAGTAGCTAGTATAACCATTCAGTCCTCTGCAGGCAAGTGCCTTGGGACATATTGTAACTGGAAGTTTTCTTCCCCATACCTGCCACATCAATGCTGCTTTCTCTGTGCTGCCTTTGGAGCTGTTGCCAGCAATTTTTTCCACTGAATATGTCTGGGTACTGCTTGGAAGAATGATAGTTGGCATAAATGGAAGTTGTGCCAGGATCCCACTAACAATGAAGCAGAATGGATGGTTACATGCCAAAGCACAAGTTGCAGCATTGATGGTGTTATGTATGGACATATGTAGGCTGCCTGAAATTTGAAAAAAAATGGAATTTCCCCAGCTTATGCTCTCACATAACTTTTCGTTAATTTCAAACATATCTTGTTTAATCTTTAATGAGAAGGATGGCTGCTAGAAAATTTAATTTTGGCGTTCTACGTTTTTAAGCATCTCAGGGGGTGTTGTGATAGGTATATGACAAAGCAGGTTGTTACTGGGTATACTCCCTGAGGCAGATGACCTAAAGCATACTACCGAAATTTGGTCTGTGTGTGTGTGTGTGTGCACACCCCATTGCATCCCAGTGTGGAAAGAAATGTGATGTGCTGAGCCTGGAAGCCCCCATCCTCAAATCATCAAGCCCGGAGGATGTGGTGGAGCACATGTTCATGTATGTGGGTTTCCTTCCTGAATAGAAAAGGAAAATAGGTCCACCCATCTCAATCTGACATCCAAGGAGAGCACCACTTGCATGTGTGTCCAAGGACTCCTGTGGGTGACTGGCTGTGGAATAGAGCTGTCTTCCAGCTAGTTATGCTATGCTTGGATACAACCATCACCCTTCTTCTTCCATTAAGTTCAGGGTCACCTGATTTTAGCAGTCAAGGGCTACATTTAGATGGATGGATAATTTAAGATGTGTTTAAATTTCTGGCAGACTGCTCAGTTTGCATCTAGATGTTAGTTCTTGAGCTCATGTGAAACTGGAATTTCTGGGTTGTAGGTCTGGTCCTTCTGTAAAAAGGAAATTTTTAACAAATCTGCTGCTGTTTGGACTTAATAGATAGCCAGAACATAATCAGCAGTAAAAGCACTCCCAAATCACATATAATTATGCATGTAAAGGTCAGCACTGGAAGAAAAAAACAGAAAGCAAAAAATCTTTTCATCTAGCTTCTTCCTTTAATTACCCACCTCTTATAAATGATCCAAATTAACGACATCTGTTTTAAATGACTTTTTCCTGTTTCGTTAGGATCAGTTCTGGGTAGTTATTAAACTAGGAAGACAACTGCAAGAGTAGATGGAAACATTGCAGAGATTATTAGAACTCCGAAAAATTCTATAAATTAAACAACTTTGAAAACCCCTGGAAGGAAGAAGCTTTCAACAAGACCAAAGAGCCTGCAAATAAGAGATGCTATCTGACCAGATGAGCACCTCAAGGTTTGTGATAATAAGTTTTGATAAATGCTCCTTACATATGGTTTCACCTCGAATAGAAGGTACCTGTGTATCTGTGACAAAATTATCATGCAACTTCAGATGTTTGGTGTGAAAAGCAGCATTTAAGGATGAAATATTACTGCAGCTGGAAGGAAGGAAGGAAGGAAGGGAGGAAGGAAGAAAGGGAGGGAGGGAGGCCTTATATAAAAATAATTTATATGTCAAAGAAGGGAAAGACACGTTTGTGTTAGGGAAGTTAATCACATTCTTACGTCAGTTGGTTAAAGAGCTAAGAAGTCTGGTAGCTTGGAAGCATGTTCTGACTCAACAGTGCAGTTAATGGCTGGACTTAATATGACACAGAGATGATAAACCAAATTAGAATAAAAGAAATTGGAAGTGCAAGGTTGCCTCACATGTAAGTGGGCTTATCATTGTGAAAAGTAGTATCATGTGGATACAACTTCAGCGTTTTGAAAATGGATAGAAAGCTCAAGAGATTAATATTATATCTTTGTAATCCCAGACAGAGTCCTAAATGTGGGACATACAGTCAGACAGATGTGTTTATTGAGGTTGATCCATGCCTGTTTGGGGAACACTGTCCAGCTGCCAAGCACCGGTACCCAGAGCTCAAACTGACAGGTCAAACACTATTCGACACATCCCCCTGCCTTGAAGGAAACTGTCCAAAGCTCTTTAAATGCTCTTTTCTGCCTTGCTTCCATATTTTGCACAAAGGCCCACAAGGCTGACATGATTTTACCTTTTGATAAGTGATTTTCTGCCACGAAGTATTTTTCCCATATACAATATTATAATTTTTTTAAAAAATTGCAAAACTCAGCACAAATATGACCCACAAAGGTACCAAGTTCTGGTTTATGCCTTAGGAGGACCAGGAACAAGCTATATACCATATTCCTGTCCATCAAACAGTGAAAAAAGTACTTTATACAGGAACAAAAAAAGGCAATGATCTGGGGTGCTGGCAAGCCAGTCCACAAAACCCAGCTGTCATAGGAGCTTGGTGCAGCAATATTCAACTAATTCTGATGGCTTTCTGTAGCTGAGGATGTAAATCAGCTCTGGGTTTTTTTGTCACAAGTAATGGAAATTTAAAGAATGAACCTCAGCAAGTTTCTGCCTGTTAGCATTGCTGAGCCAACCGGTTGTGTTCTCAGCAATGATAAACAGCAGTTTGGTAAAAGACTTCTAAATGAATCATCACTTGAGAATAATGCTAATTTGGTGGCAGAGGTAATTTGAGAGCAGTTTTTGTCTGCAAGCTGGCCACAGGATGGAGTTACATGCTTCTCACATGACCTGATGATGTGTGTTCTCTCTGGCCAAGTGTGCCTCTGAAGACCTTTCAGTCTTAGTCCTCTGTCCAAGGTGCAATATCAGTTTCTTACTATAACAGAAGTAGTTAGTAATGCTTTGGAAAACTGAGTCTACCAATTAGTTTTGGTGGCCAGCTTTTCTCTCTCAAATTACAGTGGTTTTCCTTTGCTAATTATATGAGTTCAGTTTCAAGAATGAGCAAAGGAAAAATCCTGTATTAATAATCTCATAATTTATCAGTTTTTGAGAACTGTGCAAAGCAAAAATGGTTAAAAATTGTTTGAAAGGAAGAATACAAACTTAGGTCTAGAGCTTTGTAAAGGGCGTAAGCCTGTCTGCATCTTTATCTCTGAATAAGTTAGTTTTCATTCATAATATTTTAGTGCCTTGGCTTCTCAGCTGACATGCTTTTCTTCCTTTTCACTCTGGTTTTCATGCTTACTAAGAGCCACTTAGGAATAACTCTAATCAGCTGAAAAGGAGCAACACAACTCTCCAAAGAACTGAAACAGGCTAAAAATAAATTGCACAGCAATATAAAATTAAACTTATAGGTTAGGAAAGTCAACATTTCACATGCACCTGGGATTGCTGATGTGTGAAATCAGACATGCAAGTGTAGATTTGTTTCCTTTTTGTATTCTTTCTGTATTTTTTTCCTCAAAAAAAAGCTATAAATTCACATAGGATAAAACAGTACAAACTCTCAAGAGTGTCTCAGAAAGAACAGTGTTAACATTATAGCACCTTCCTTTAACTTCCAGTGATGAAGTTGTATTTTCTGTTCAGAATTACAGTCCATCTGACTTTGTAAATCAACTTTTAAAGCCTGAGGTCATATATAGATACTAAAAATATCTAATGTTATCAGTTTCTGTGGAAGTATGATAAAGGTGTAGAGTGGATGATTTATGAAGTGATTCAGCCTTCTGAGGAATTTAAGCTTAATTATTGGTTTGAGCCAAAATACTTCAGCCTTTAGCAGAATTTGAGCATCCCTATTTGGCAATGTGCTAACACACTAGAAATATTACTTATTTTGTTCAATTCCTAGTTCTTATTGTGGAAACTATACCTAACACGTTTTTCCCAAACCATCAAAGTCTGAGGCCGAGTTATTTAAGTTTTAACAAATTTGGCATATATCAATGATTGCTAGTAGGCAAAAATCTTTTGCTTTCCACCTTATGGAATTTTGGAGCATTTCAGATTTCACAAAGCGTATATATTTTGATACTAACTTCTCTTCCCTGTACTAATAGTTATTTTTTTAATAATCAGAGGTGCTTCTTAATGTCTTACAATCCTATGATCAAATACTCTTCATCTTTGTTCTTTCTGTAAGTACCTTAGCTTGAATCATAGTAGCAATAGGTTTTAGCTTTAATTTTTATTTTACTTTTTTTTTTTTTTCTGAAATTCGGCTTAATCAGGATTCTCTGTGAAAATATTATTTATATCAGAACACAGCTTTTGTAAAAATCATTGCAGGTATGTATCAGGATTAAATAAAGTGCCATTTTCCTTTAATTTCATTTAGCATACCCTAATGCTTTTTAAAACTGTGTGTGTAAAACGGAGGACAAAAGCAAGGCAAATCTTTGATCTGTGCATATTCTGAAAGTTTTCTTTTTTTTCTGTGTTCTCCTGTACTAAATGAAGTATTTTGGTTCTCCCCCCCTGCTTATTTTTAAGGGTTCAGATCAAAGGCTTGACAACAGAGTCTGAAAACTCTTTGAAACACTCCCCAGTTATTCAAGATCAAATTGGTATTAATTTAAGGAAGATGATAGAGCATCTACTTATAGTAATGGCAATGTTGGAGGTGATCAGGAAAATGATACCTGAATAGCACCAGCTGTTAGATAATCCATGTTCAGTCACTGCTTTTTCCTTCCGTACCTTCCTGCCACAAAAGAGAATGGAAAGTGGCTTTTTCCAGCTTGCTAAAAGAGCCACTAAAAGTGTCTGATGGTGGGAAAATGACTTGATAGTATGCTGCTCAGTGACAGTAACTGATCATAGTAGAAGCAGCAAGAAAACAAGTGTGTTGTTTTGATTAATTAAAAAACCCAACCACTTATGACATCACTTACCACTTGCCAATGTTATTCTGTAGTGCAAACAATGTAAGGGGAATACCTTCCTTTCCAGAAAGCTCTGCTAGTTTTATTATCGAATCAGTATCAAAGAGAAACTCTGGGGTCTCATCTTGCCTTGTGAACTGTTAATCCAGACTGCTGAGGTAAGTGTTTTAAAGTGCAATTTCTTCAAAAGATAATTTTCTCGCCAATACTTCATCTTGGGCTCAATCAGCTCTAGGTAGGAAGCCTTAGACCTGTCCAGTATTTCAAGCGCCCCTCAGTATGGTCACAGAGCTTGCACAGAGAGGTTTTTCTATTAGGGGGTCTCCTTCCTACCCCCTTATTTCTGTTGCTTTCTGTATCCAGATTTCATAGATCCCTGCCGCTGCCGATTTGGTGACTGGAGGGCAGTCAGAAGGGATGGGTCGGCATCGTTGCAACAGTTTTTCTATGATGGTGGTTTTAAAGGTTATGCCTCCAGTGATGGGCTTTGAAACTGCCTGTGCCTGAGCTGTGCTTGCTCAGACTTTCAATATCCCAGAGTGGGTTTATTTAGCGAAGTGAAAGAACATCAGTATTGATAGTCTTAGTTTTGAAGCCAGGAATAGTTTGGTTTTCTTCAGGTAAAACAGACAAACCTGAGTAAATGTGTCTGATTCTGAACTCACAAAGTTTATTGATAATGCTACATAATTTATAAAGGCACATTTATATTTGGAAATGAGTTTGGAAATTTGGTTCTGCTTTCTGATCTGCAGTGAAAGGTGCCCAGTGACTTTCTTAACACTCGATTCAGGCTACAATGCGCAAACATCAAGATATCTGCAAAAGTCAAGATATATTTGTAGATGATTTACAAGAAAAAAGAACTTCAGTGTAGTGTTTTGGGCTTTCTTTTTGTAGAGAAGAGGTTCAACTATTACTGTACTTTAGAATCTTTACTTTATGATTATAGATATGTTATACACATATCAAGCGCTAGTTTAATGCCATCCAGAGAGACACTTAAATAGTTACATATTTTGGCTGGTCTCCTGGGAATAAAAAAATGAATTACATTGATTTTCTGTACAACATATTAGTAGTTTAAGTAAATTAAATATAATATAGCCTTCTCTCATTTATCTAAAAATTCCTCATGCTTAAAAAAAAATACAGTTTGTGGCATAAAGGTTATTGAGAGACCTTTTGGCTGAGGAATTAAAATATTGGATCATATGAGTTAAGAAAAGTACTTTTATTCTGTTGGAGACACTTCTGTGCAATAATACACCACAGGAGGTGGGAAACTGAAGTTAGGTAACAAGAGAAGTGTCTGCAACTGCATTTTAATGAAAGATGGAGAGTATCGGTGTTGAAATGTTCGTACATGCTATGAAAGATATGCATGGTCAAAACAAAAATGGATTGGCAAAAACAATCCAGTCAGATACCAGCAACATTGATAACAGACAGGGTTTGGAAAAAATCTTGGCAGTGGAAAGGAGGAAGATATGTTGAAAAATAATCTGTGTTTGTCTCTGCAGGTGTTTCTGCAGGAGAGAAGGGAAGGGAAGGAAAGGAAAGGGAAAGGGAAAGGGAAAGGGAAAGGGAAAGGGAAAGGGAAAAGGAAAGGGTTTCATGCCTTTGGCACATCCCTGCGTTGGAAGTTCCAAGTCAGTTGGAAAGTACCTAAGCACAAGAATAACCTAACCTTTCTGTAAAATTCGGAACCAAGTTACAGTTAGTTCAAATCTGCTTACAGATGCTTTTACATGACAGTGTAAAAGACAGAGACATCACTTTCTAAGTTGTGAACTAAAAAGTTTTTTTAGTAATATCTCCATCTTGTACAATGTTGCCCATGCATCCTTTTTAGGTGCAAGTTTTTGTGCAACATTATTTTCTATGCCAATTACAGGGTGTTTTTTCTGCTCCCTTTTTCTGCTCCCCAGTTGTACTGGCACAAAGCTTCATGTGTCTGCTCTTTGGACTGAAAGGGCAAAACTTAGTGCCTTAAAAAAGAAAAAAAGATCTGATAGTTTTTAAGGCTGTCCTTTAAGCACTAACTTGAAAAAATGATGAGTAACAGGACAGAAATCCCATCAGTTGATGCTAGCAAGCATCCCACACTTTGCAGTAATATGCTCATGGCAATTGCAAGGCACTTAAAAAACAATTAGTCCTTTCCATGATGCTTTTCTAGTATGAGTGCAGTTTACCTGATTGAACGCAGACAGCAAAGCTGCAGCAGGGAAGGATTCATATCACCTCACTGTATAGATTTCTATGGTCTTAACACTTCGACCTCAGCTTATCACCTTCAGATACCTTTCTACCTTTTTAATATGGCTTTGTGCTTCAAACATTTAGCTCGCTTCATAAATCTAGGGATGCAAGCCAATCCTTTGCTATTCTAATTTAACAAATCAAAATGAGGAAATAGCAAGCAGGATGGGAATCTTCATGATGTTTATTTGTCATTAATAAATTAAACTCCATGATAAAAGATTTCTAAAGAAAAGCTAAGAAACCTTTTTGCAACTACTATTTCCATTATAAATGGCATGTCTTGGATAAGTTAGAAAACTATTTTTTTTAATGTTATATTACCATTTGCTACTCAGCACTTTAAAAAGAAGAGTTATCTTCCTGACTATAAATCCCTATGGATTACACTTTTCCTTTCATTGGCCAAGGCAAAACCCTATCCTTTCGTTTAGGCTCATATAAGACTTTGAGTAGGCAGCTGGTTGAGAAGAAATGCATAAATGTATGTATGGGAATTGTCCAAGGCACTTTCACAAAGATCACAAAACTGTCTTGCTAAGGTAGAGTTACATGCTGTCAACAAAAGGCTATAAGTGAAAACAGGGCTAAGATTTAATTAAGAGTTGGAGGATGTTTAAAATGTAATGGGAAGGACAGTGATTTTTGCTAAGTTTCTTGCCCCAGGAAACAGAAGGGTGAATTGTAGGTAAGGGCACTGATTAGTGCTGCAGGAAGAAAAGCTTGGCTGAAATCAGAGGAGTGGCACATGGCAATATTGGAATAGAAGTGTAATCCTTCAAATTTTTCTGTTGACTGTTAAGTACTGTTATGATCCTAGATGTAGGCTGTTAGCTGCTGATGAAATAATGCTTACAGACAGAAGGAAAATCTGGCTAAAAAGTGAAACTGTGAGTCCTGAGATAAGGACCTCCTCTGGCTGGAAAAGGGACTCACAGCATTGCCGTAGTTCTTCGGTGATAACATCTCAATATCTAATCTAATTTCAAACACTTAAAACTCTGTATCCTCAGAGATTTCTGTTCAACAGTATAGGTCTGTGAAATAAAGATTGTTTTTATTTTTTTTTTAATGATCAAGGCTTCTGTGGCAGCTCTAAGCCCTCCTCCTTCTGTTCCTGTGATCACCACACATCTCAGCCTTCTTCAGTTTCTCTCCTGAACCTTTTTCTCAGGAAAACCACAGAGACCCGAGACCCTTTCTTTGCTCCCACTGTCTTAACTGGCTCATGAGTGGCATGTAACCTCTGACATAACACACCTAAACTTTATAGCTACTCACCCATTTGTAACTAATTATGAAGCATCCAGACATCATCATTGCAAGATGACACAAAATCATATGTTCTAGTGGGGTTATTTAGTTGTGGGTTTTTTTGCTTTATTATCTTACTCAAATAAGAAAATAAGATGAAAAATCTTCTAGAAATGTAGCAATACCCAAAGCTAAGTCACTGGGACGAGTTTGACAGGGCATCCTTAATTTGAAGAGTGCACTGCAAGACAATTGCAAGGAAATTGAAATTCCTAATGGTTAATTAATTAGGAAACCAGGCAAATCAGGTGAATATTTATTGGGTTTTTTTTTTGTTCTCTCATTCTTGCTTCACTTTTAAAAAATAAGTTTTAAGAATATAGTTTGTTTTCCTATGAAGTTTTAAAGTCTTCATATTGTTCTTACACATGTGGTTGAATGATTGTACCATGAAGGCTGCATTTATTGATGGTGAACACCACTGATGTGGTGAGGTATTACATATTTTCTGGGCAGCGGATGGAAAGATGAATATCTTGTTTAGTGGGGACAATGGTCGAGTCCATAGAAAAACAGGAAAGTGGAGATGATTCTCAGAAGGATCATGCATCTTGCTCTGCAATTAAAAGTAGGCAATCTCCATTTTTAATCTCTTCTAATTTATGCCTATGAGGTAGTCTAACGGAGTGGGAAAATGCTATTCCTGGTGAGCAGCCTAGTGCTTATTTTCCCTCCGTATCATATCTCATCTCCTGAGGTTGCCTTCTCTCCTGCAATATAGAAGATGCTATTTTTAGGAACGGATGTCCTCAGGTCCCCACTCCCCCAAAGCATATTGTGATATTGTTAAAAAGTACAGATGCTCAGTTGTACATGTAGACACAGTCCCAGACCTTGACACAAGGACTTAATGACTTTAAGTAGCTTGGGGTGGGAAGTGTTTGTAAGACTGCTAAGTAGGAAAAAACATATACCTGGAGAGCGAACTAGCTGGTATGGTTGCAAGTGCTGTTAGTTCTATATATTTCGGTGCACCACTACCTCCAGCTTCCCTTCTGTTCTGTGTGTGTGTATTTAACCCTTCATTTAGTAGTGGCACTAACCCGTGAAATTGAGATATATTGTTTTTATGTTAGGTTGTTTGTAAAACAATGTAAAAGGTTCCAGAAATAATGACATGTGTCTAAAGTTTAAGTCGTCTTGAAACTGAGTTTGTGCTTGGCTGTGCTTCTTTTTATATGGAAAGAGAACATCTAATGTTACCGAATTTCTTTTCCTCATTAAAAAGGAATTGAGTTTACTAATGTATGTTATTAGCTATCTAATAAGCGCAGGTAATACTGATTGTTTAATTAGAAGCTTCACCTCTAACAAGGTGTTTTCAAGTATTACTTTTGATTGATCCTTCAGCATTCAGTTCTGAAAATAGAGAATACTGAAAACTAAGCGTTTATATCATTTATATGAGCTACACTGTAGTTCCAGATTTTGGGAGTCAATGAGATTTCACCGTATAGATGGAGTCTGAAGATTGAAATGTATTATAAATATTCTGCTTCAAAAGTAAGGTTTTAGAATTTCTTGAAGTCCTAAACTCACTGCGTAGGATATTGCAACTTGTACTTCACATTTGAAAATTAATTAGACGTGCTTAAGTTAATGGGTTTCAAAGCACCAGACGACTATTTAAGAAAGTTCTTGCAAAGATGTTTTGTAAGAAATTTATCATATATGGGATGTTTTTAAGCCACACTGCATTTGTCTGTTTCCTGTAAAATGGAGCTGAATGTAGGTATGTCCCATGCATACTTTTAACATATCACAAATTGCTGTTTTGCAGTATGAATTTAACTTAGTTTGTGGTCTCACCTGGTTTGGAAAAGGATGTTGGCGATAGTCTCAAAGTCTTGCATAGCTATGCTTTCATATAACAGTATGCAGGTGTATGGTGGCTATATCTGTTTTATGGTATCTTAAGTGGCTACTTCTTGGCTATTGCTTGAAAATTAATATACTTATAAAAAATAATCTAAACAAACAATTTAAAAGTCACTTATTAACCAGTGACTCCAGTGTGAGATTCTTCCTGCAGCTTTGCTCTGATGTATTAGTGAATCTTTTAATAGAATCAATAAATAGTTGATTATCCTTCTAGATTGATCAGAATAATAAATAAAGTGGAGTATAAAAGCTGTCATCTGATCCTCTTAGACTCAAAATATATTAAGAATTGCCCTTTAAAAACAGTATCCAATTGTACTATAACAATATTTAAGTACTAGTTAGAGTGTCATTAGGCCAAATACTTTTGTGATTCTCCCAGTTTTTTGGAGTATGAATATAATCATGGCAAGTTGTTATTTATGAGAGACAAACTTGAAAAAGCATCCAATAGGTATTCTTAAAAAAACTATGTAATTGTAAAGGTACGTGTAGACATATCTTATATTTTTACTCTTTGATTCATTGTACTCTTTTTACTTCAAAAAGCCGTGTTTGTGTTCTGGCTTTTCTAGTTGTTTTGTTGAAACTTTGTGAGCACACAAAAGCTGAATATGGAAAAATACAGGTTCTCTTCATCTGCTGTCGCTTTTACTCTTTTTATACAGGAAATAGTCATATCTCTGGAATGTGTGATGTGTGGGGTTTTTTGTGTTTGGTTGGGTTTTTTTTTAATTATTCTTTCTTTAGGCTGAAAACTGCTGCTTTGAAAGGGAAACAAAATTTGAAACCACATTTGAGATAGTAGGCTGTTGTACTTTTCTAGTGATAATCTACCTCTAGGTTATACCAACATGAGAAAGCACATGTTTTTCTTGAGGAAGTGTCATACCATATTTTCTCATTCGGGAGTGGAGCCTAGCACTTGATAAATAAACTAGAAAGCTGAAGGGTAATAAAAAGGGTTGATGGAGCCCTTGGTGTGGCATGAAGGCCTGTGTTGATGGCATTGTGGGGAGCAGGGGAAGGCATGTGAGGGCAGAGGCTAGTGTGTTATCGATTGCGTGGCAGGAAACCAGGTTGAAAATACTGTTTATTTAATACACAAGATCTGGAGTATAATTCTGGGAAGCATTTGGGAGGACAGCAGATGCTTTGGTTTTTAAACCAGAACTTTCAGATTAACCCTGGTAAAACTTTTCGTGGTACAGGCTTTGGGTGATGCAACCTGTCACAAAGTGGTAGATTTATGGTTTGACTTTCAGCTACCCTTTCACAATGCACAGAAAGCATACTAACCACAATAGCCTGTTAAATGACTCATCGTTTTTGATGAAAAATGCTTGAAATATTTATTATCTGGCTGTTACTTAATTTGCAGTCTGGCACGTTTCCAACCACAACATGTGACAGTAGCCTTGTCATCAACCCAGAGTTGGGCTCATCTTGGGGGGCACAGACTAGGATAGCAAAGAATTGCTAACACAAAGGTTGTGGGTATCATGAAAAGTAGTCTGGACTGCAGGTGTGGATTTACATTGCCGTAAATTCCTTTAATTCAGATAGAAAATTGGTTTAATCCATACTAACTATATTCCATTAGATTAATTTTTGTTGAAGTAGTCTCTTATTGTCAAGCTTTAAGGGAAATGTAGATATGTTACTTAAAGGAGCATGAAAATAAGAAACCTAGTTCACTCCACCCCCAAAAACATGAAAGAGTAGCTTCAATTTTTTCACAAACATGTGTGCATAGTTATGAATTAATATTAATGCTATTCACCAGTGATTTCCTGGAAACTATTTTCCAGAGTTAAGCAGCATTTTGCTGAAATAAGACTGCTACTAAGCATTAGGACACTTAAAAATTATTTCATTGCTAGCAGAAGGTATTTTAAAAGCTTTAATTTTAGAAGTGTACTATTGCTAAGACCTCATCTTTAAAGGAAATACTTTAGCTTTACAAAGGTGCATTTTAAATACTTTTCCCTAAAACCCACACAATATTACATTGTGGTTTCCCCTCCTATGAAACCCGTGCATGGCATGTATATTTTAACCACTTGTTTTTGATGCCCTAAGTCAGGTTTTACCGGTGACTTTGCAGTACCCATTTTGCTTACATGGTCAAACACATTTTTATATGCATATGAATGTATCACTGATTTGTATTGATTTTTCTCTTCCTTGTTATTAATCAAGACTGAATGTGGAGAAAATTTTGGAGGCTTTCCCTCTAATTTTCTTGGTGAGCTATTCTGTAGTACGAAAAGAAAAAAAATACCATCCTACAAACATGCATAATATATGAGCTAGTGCTCATTAATGTACCTCCTTCATGGGTTTTTCAACATCTTGGAAACAGGAACATGTTTTGAATTGTTATTATATGCATTTGATGACTATTTAAGCCAAGGCTTCTTGAGTTCAATTCTTGTATGACACTGATCTGCTAACTTCATTAGTATATTAAAATCTCAAACATCTGTTTAGGAACTTATTTCTCAATAAATCTGACTCTTCTGATATCTTTATCTGGATTATCAATATTCAAAAGCCTTCCTACAGTCTTAACTTGCTGATTGCATCTGTTCCTTACAGAAAATCAATTACTCTTACCTACAGTAGCAGAATTTTAAAAAGATACAATCAAAGCATGAATTTCATTCTCCAATTCAACTTCTGGATGCTGTGTGTGTACGTGTCTTCTGTGCCCCTTGTTAAAATTCCCTTTGCACTTCAGATAAGGTCACCACTGTGATGCCTTATTCCAAAAAGATAAGCACAAGAAGGGGCTTCTTTCTCAGAGACCTCTTATATCAACCCTTAGAGCTGTTTTACAGAGTTATGTGGCTCTTGTATGTGTTTGCTTTGTCATATTGATTAGCTGACATAGCAGTAAAACCAGAGTACTGTGAATTTCTGTGTATGGAGAGATCTTAGCAAAAGGGATGAATGCAAAAGCATTTGGTACCTTTCTGTTCTGTGAGGTTTTGTTTTTGTTGTTTTGGGGATTTTGTTGTTGCTGTTGTTTTTATTTTTGGTTGTTTGGTTGTTTGGGTTTTTTTCTGGTGGTTTATAAGTTTTCTCTGCAGAGGAGGGTAAATCCCTGTGTAGATGTAATTCCGAGTGAGGCGTTTATCTTAATCCACTACCTGGTAATGGAAAAGGATGGTAACAACACAATTCCTTAAATCTGTCTGGTATTGTAGATTTTTCTCGCCTGTATGTGGTCTGCTTGTTCTATCTAACTTTAATGCAGAGCTTTAATGGTAATTATTAATTATAAATTGTCCTAGCTGCACTTTTCCACCCGATACTATACAAAAGCCTTGTCTTTTATTTCTTAATAGGCAATTTCCTGAAGAATTTGAGGGCTTTTAAAGAGTTGCTCTTTGCTATCAAACTATATAGAGAACATGACGTTCCTCAAATTTTCTGATAAGACATCCCTAGTGAGGTTAGGTTTTCCTGTGATCAGTTGAATACAACTTGATTCTACGTTTATTGCTTACAAAATCTGCGACTAGCATCATACTGGCCCAGCCTGTATTCTGAGGGCTATAGAAAATAAGGGCAGCCATACCTCACCCTCTTCCTGTTGTTATCTGCCATCCAAAGATTACTTTTTTCCAAGTAAAGGCAAAATGAATCTGGAAAAGGGTATTTTAAGAATTAGCCTGTTAAACGAAAAGCCAAATTTGTTATCCAAAATCAGGAGAAAAACAATAGCAACAAAAAAAAGGGAACATTTTTCAAATAGAAAACATAAAATAATATTATTCAGATGAAACTGTTTGGTTTTTCTGATCTTCTTATTTATCAGCATGCCACACAGTTTTGTGTATTACGCATTACGATGTTATTCTGAGCATTAGCCATGCAGCAGGACGTACTTCCAGTCTTCTAAAGGAGGGAAGTAAAGATTAGCAAGGGAAGTGTCAAACCACTGAAATATTACAGTCTTCAGTTATATGTCACAAAATATTCCCTGATCAGCTAATGGATGACTAATAGAGATGCTGATAGGTTTCTTTCAGCTTAGTATATGTGAGACTAAGTCTTGTTTTGGGAGAACAAAACATTTTGTAAGATTTATTACATGGTGTGAGGGCTTGTGGAAAAGTCTTGCTGTTATGATCTTTGTAAAATAGTTTGTGTTGCAAGTTTCAGTGCAGGCAAGATGTCATATTAATAAAATCTTCTACATAAGAGGTATTGTCACAACACAAACTAGCTTAGATAAAGTACCATATTTTTAAATTTTAATTATCTGTTTTGACTGATACGGAAGTAATGTGGATATTTCTTCTTGAGGGAAAAAAGAGAAACTGGGTAGCAAGAGAAAATGGGATCTTTCCTATCTAGGAAACCATAAGTACTCAGTGTTTAGCTGTTTGTAGATGCATACAGAGACAAAGATCCTAAAAATGTTCTGTAAAACAGAAGCCACCTTCTGGATGGAGTAGTTGCAGCAGGGAGGGAGTGACAAATCTGCCGAGGGATGTTGTGTCCTTGAACAAAAATACTCTGGTAAAAAACTTACTTCTTTCCGTTTCTCATCCACGCACAGACACAAAAGAAATAGAGTGGCAAAATGAACATGCACATCCTATGTGTAATATGTTATCTTAACAGTTACCTTAACATGAGATGCATTATTGATACCAAATCTTGTGTTTGGTAGATGGTCACTAGATGGCATTCTTTGGGTACAAAAGTTAAGGAGAAAATAATCTATAACGTTTAATTTGTATTCTGCTGCATTTCAGTTCACTGGTATTTCTGCCTGGATGTAAAAACTTAAGAAATGTTGGGGCAGGCAGGAGGGGAGGAAGCATCTCACTGCATTTTCTTATTTCAGAGGCTGCGCTGTCCATGCAGTATAGTTTTTCTTAAACTCTATTAATGTTGTGTAAATATTTTTGTAATGCTTTTCTAGTTACACATGGAAATACGTTTTTAGGTTATAGATCAGTGCAGATCTATCAAGTTGTTAGGTGTTCTGCTTATGCTCCTTAGATATGATAATCAAACCCCATGAAATGTTCTAGATAAGATCACATCTTCAAAGCACTTAAAATTGAAAGCCACTAATGAACCCCATAAGCTCTCTCCCTGGAACAGAACTGCAGGAAGGCTCTGGTAATCAGGTGATGAGTGTAGATACTTACTAGTATTGTCTCTTTTAGGGTTGGGGCAAGGTGCTAGTGTAATACTATGATAGCCTGCTTTTCAGAAGCTGCTCAGAAATTCCAGTTGGGCCTGAGGACCATTTCTTGATAAGACCTGCGGCAAAACTATGACAGCACTGCAGAACATAAACGGTAATTAAAAGTATATAGTTCTAGTAAAAGCTGTAAGCACTGACTTGGCTACATGCAGTTGCCTTACCTCAGTCAGTGCCATGTTTTAGGATGAATAAAAAGCAGTCGTCATTGATTTCTTAGCTGTGTTTCAGTCTGACTCATCTATTTTGTTCTAATTCAAAATGAGAGATGAAGTATCTCAAGTGGCTATAAACACTGTTCCATGAGTGCTGTTGAGCAACAGCAGTTTGTTGCAGACAGCGGTCTCTGGGCTTGTTTGCCAGTTGTTTTTATTGCCCTGGCAGCACCGAGGAAAGGGCTTGCTAAGGCAGAGCTCTCTGGTTTTCATGCTGTCTGCGTTGCCTGAGTTTTTCAGTATAACTGATGAGATTTTGGATATTTGGATTGTTTCAGACAGAAATTATTAATTTGCTGGCTTTCTCCATGCCCATCGCTAACATGCCGTCATCACAATCAGGGAACCTTAGAGTTTTAAACTAGTTACTAGTGAGTATTTCCAGTTTAATACCAAAACAACTTCTGCAGCAAAGACAAATGATGTTCAGCACTCTAATCCTTACAAATTCACATACCTTATTGTGTCTTCATCTATAAATACGAAAAAGTAAAGGTTGTCATCAAAATTCTCATTATTTGAAGGTAATACTAATTTCTTTCCTAATATATATATATTAAGGTGAGGGTAACTCAGTAGGTGGCAGTCCTCTTAAGTCAAAGAAGGAACAACGTGAGAATAAGGGACTGGGATTTGCATGGAGTAAACTGCTTATTAAGTATTTCTTTGTCATCTAAACTCAGTATAGCTTGCATCTTTTATTTAGAATCCTCCCAGTTACTGATGGTTTCTTTTTTCTATCTTGAGCTGTTCTGTAAAATTGTGATAACAACCCTGTGAAGAGCTATGCTGTACAAAGTATTAAAAAAGAAAAAAAAAAGGTGAGTTGGTGAGTTTCTGTATTTTCTTTCTAATTTATCAATATTTGAGCGTACTTCCTGAGTACTATTTTAAATGCTTCTCTGAAGACAAACTCTTTCTAGACGCAACTCTAACAGTTCTGATATATCAATGCTTGGCATTCTCCTCGGCAAGCCATGATCTTCCTGTGGCTTTACCCTTATCTGCGGTTTACTGCTGCTTCTGACGCGAAGGCACTTACGCCTTACTGGTTTCCAGTGGCAGCTGCCTTTCCTAGGCACTACTGTCTGTCTCTTGCTCTCTCTTACTCTCCTCTCCCACCTAGTCTGTTCAGAGCTTTATGCCCTTCTTGTAGACTTTCCAAAAATCTTGTCTGTGTAGCTGTAGCTTGGGTTTTGGTTTGGTTTTTTTTCCTTTGCTTTGCTTTCAGCCTGTGGCAGGGGTGGTCTTCCATGGGTTTGTATCGATGATGCTGTAGTGTTTATCAAACAAATTGTTTCCTTCAGGCTAGTCCTCATCTAGTGTTAGGGACATCTCTTTGATTCAGACCTCTTGGTTGCTAAGGGAGAGACCAGTTTAAACTCAATCTTATCTGTGTGATAGATTTGTTTCCCCAGCAGTATGCAAACTATTTGGAAACTAATAACACAAAAATACGTTCATTAAAAAAAAAAAAAAAAAAGCTAAAGCTTTACTGGTATAAATCAGCCTCTGTCCTAAACATGGTAAATATAATTCATATTGCCTCCATCCCACTGTGTGCTTGCTTCGCTCCCAGTCCTTTTCAAGTAGGCTACAATCACTCCTCCTCTGCATGAAAGGAGTGTGCTCATAAAATAGATATCTTAAAATAAAGCCAAAGGAGTTGCATATTTTCATGTAACACAGAAGATGTGGGTGTTAGAGGCAAAAAGCTCTGATAACTTATGCTGCTTTAACAGTGTTGGTAGAGTCATAGGAAGACCAGGTATAAGCAGGTCGAAGGGAGCTTTTGACAATGTTTGGGAAAGTATGGCAGTGAGCCTCTCTTGTCTTTCCTCTGCGTGTTTGGCCAGGTGTAGGGCATGGGAAAAAAATGTGGCAAAAATAGAAATATTGCCTGAAGGTCACTGAAAACTAGACCAAAGAGTCACTGGATGGTCGCTGAGGGATATGAATAAATGTTAAGAGGAGGCTGTGTGTATGGTATAAAAGAGAAAATTCACATAAACTTGGGGGTCTCAATCCGCTGCCTGCCTGCCTGTCGCTACAATTGTTTTCAGTAGCGCTTGTGTGGGGGTGTGCTTGTTTCTTTTCATCCAGGTAGAGATGGGATGTGTGATAAATCATGGAGGACATAATTGGAGAAAACTTTTGTGTCCTGTGAAGCACTCAATAGGACTAAATCAACATTGAGTTATTAAATAGGGGCCTTCCCAATCCTTCATATACTTGTGTTAATGTTTGTGGTGTTTTTTAATAATATGGACAATATTGCGTAATTCTGAGCCTTTCTCTTAGGAGCAGGGGGGGAAAAAAAAGAACTGTAAACTAGAAATATTTTCTTACCAAGATTTGGATAGATCTTGGAGCAACTCTGGTGATCAGGCTACAGCTCTTGTACTGATGGTTCTGCATCAGTGGGGTCTGAATTCCTGTGGACATCATCTTCTGGAATTAAATATTTTAAATTTTTTTTTTCCTTACTTTAAGTTGAGATTTTTCTAACCCTGTAAGTAGAATCCACTGTTTCCTGTTTTCTTCAGGTACCAAGGAAAGGCACACATAGTTTCTCATTTGAAAAATACTGCAACTGTTGTTACATTATAACTTTAAAATTATTACATTATTGCATTAATAATTAAAATTATTATTCCTATAGAGGAAATAGTTGAGAAGGAGGAAAGGTATATTTTAGAGGAATATTTAGTTGTGCTGCTTAAATTTGTGGTAGATATCTGTCTGTATTCATCTTATCTGAGAAAGTTTGCTTAAATAACTTTTTTTTAAAAAAATCATATCATGCAAAAAGCCCTCTTCAGCATGGGTCTCTCAGGCCTCTGAATCTCTCATATTGGATCAGAGATTGTTTTTGTTTGCCAAGGATACTGTCTGTATTGTAATTGTCTAACATAAATAATTACATGTTATTTTTGAGTCTTGTCCACTAGTAATAAATATGCTTTTTATAACGAATAACATTTCATCACTGCATAATTTACTGGAAATGCAGTGACTGAATTAGAAATAATTAAATGAAAAGAGAGTGGTTGATGGTTCTTTAATCTTTTTATATGCGACATAAATGCTGTGGTAAAATATGCAGTACTAATAGCTACTTAATGATCATGCAAGATATTATTCAGTGGGAAAATAACTCTGCAAGTGAACAGCTGGCACAGAAAACTTTTTTAAAAACATAAGAGTGCAACCTAAGTTTTTACTGAGTGAAAATATAAAATAGATTGGAGTGTGGTATAATCTTACCACTACTGTGCTCAACTGAGTAGAAATAACACAGAGTCGCCTGCTATTATCTAGATAAATGTCCTTGAAATCTTTGTTGATCAAAGCCATAATTTGGGGCTTCCCAGTGTCCATAGCCTTGCTTTTGGTAAGTGAAAAAATCAGAATCTGTGCCTCTTTGTCCCTAGCTGCAGATACAAATTGCCTAGCTGAATAAATCTTTAGACATATTTTGTTTCCAAATAGTTGCATGCATACAAGAGTAAATGAAGATTTGAGCATGTCTTCAGACCATGCAAGAAAACTATGCCCATTTCCTTTGATCTGTGACTATTACTAAGTTATGAGGAGAATAAATAGGAAACTTCTGTTCTTATATACAGGAGTAGCTCCTTGGAGGGAAATAAAGGGAGTCTTTTCCATCTATGTCATTGAAATTTAGGTATTAGCGATGTAAGGAGGAATCTGAATTGCCTCCTGGAATCATGGTCAGAAATTATTCTCATTTCTGAGTTTATTTACTGCTACAGCAAAAACCACAGAACAAACCCCAAACCCTGAAAACTGAAGTAAAATGAAAAATTTTTTCCTAGTCTTCCCCATTCTTCCTATACAATACTGGCAGCACTGAGATATATAAAAAGCCTAGTGAGTCCATTTTAAAAGGTGTTTATGCCTTAGTCCATTGTTCTACATAATTTATTGATTTTTTTTAAAGCTTTTTCAGGGTTTGACAGTGTTTATTTGGTTTGCTTTGGGTGGGTTTGGGGTTTTTTTGCTATTCTATTTCATTAAGGTACTGTTAATATTTTGGTTTTAATATCATTCTTGGGTTTGTCCCTATGAAGATGTCCAAAAAAATTCATGTTAGCAACATTACGCAAATATTTGAAGAATTTATTCATAAAACAAGCGAGTCTTGAGTGGAAATGCTTTTCTTAATCAACCCCCTAAATTTCATTTATGTGTTGGCTATTACAAGGTTATTACCACTATTACATATTGTGACTTGGAGTAAAGCCCTGCCTGTCCCTGAGCACTATGTTGGCCCCAATGTGGCCATGACAAAATTCTCTGTAATTTTTACTTTCCACAAAGCTGATGAGACCTTTCCTTTCCTGAGTGAAGAGGTCCATTTCATTAGATTTCTAATTACATATTAAGGAAACTACTCATTTTTTTTTGACAAAGTAATGACCATTATGCTTCACTTTATGTCAGAGCAAAATGTATGATGGCTTCTATTGCTTCAGGAATAGGGCAAATGGCTTTCAACACAGCATCTGGGGGAAAAAAAAATCAGTTCTCTGAAGCTTATTTAGTAAACACAGCTAACATGAAATGATAGATTACTAGCTTTACCAAGAATATCCCTGGATTGAAGGCAGGTTCTTCTCATTGCTACCTATTTTGAGTGTTTTGTATCTGCAGACAGGATTAGTAATAGTTTTGTACAAGTAGCATTTCTGTTTATGGCATTTCATTGATAAAAAGCTTTGAAAAATAAGTGTTATTACTACTTTAGTTCTGGGAGGAACACCCTGCTGATCAGTCCTGAAAACACTTCAGTGGAATTGGGCTAGTGCTGTCAGCATTTAACATCTCTCAATTGATTTTTGTGATTGCAAGTCAAAATGAATAAGAAATTCAATTTTTAAAAAATAATAGCAATAATTTTTAAAAAATCTTTGACTCTGTAGTAGTTTCCACAACAATCCTACAGAGGTATGAGTATTTGTGGAAATAGATGGGGTCTGATACCCTGAATTACTAATCAGAGCATTTTCTGATAACAAAATACACTTAAAGCTGACAAAACATTAACTATTTAACTATAAATAATGATGCGAATAGTAAGCCTGCATTTAGCCACCTTATTCCTGTTACCCATTTCTAGATGAGGCTTTTTCTTTCAATCAATATTATCTTAAAATTTTGACATCATAATGTTATTGAGGTGACAAGTTGTCAACTTCAGGTTATGTGATAGGGAAGAAGATTATTTAAAAGCAGTTACATGTCTTTTCTAAAATTATTGTGATGTTATATGTATGCCAATAACTTGCAGTGCCCTAACAGTCCTGTAAAAACTAATTACATAATATTTTAACCAGTTAGGTAATTTTGAGTGTCAAAAGAACTCTTCAAGCTGTGCAAATCATTATCACTGTTAGGTGTTTATTTCTTGTGCTGTCTGTGCGCAAGATTAGGGTAAATAGAATGAAATGGGTTTTTTTATGGTATATTTGGAGGATTAGATTTGCATGGTCTCTTTGAAGAGTAAGTTTAAGTATGCTGAGATGCAATTTATATGTGAAAAAGAGATAAGGAGAGAGGGAACACAGTGAGAAGGAGGGAGTGTCATTATCAGTTGCAGAGACATGGTTAATCCAGGTTGGTTTAGTATACTCAATAACATTTTTAGACAGGAATAAACTTACTAAGTACATATCTCAGTTAAGTACAGCCCATGTTTGAGACATCACTACAAAAAATGTTACTAATTCATGAACTATCATAATTTGAGCAGAACATATTATGAAACCTACAATTGGTCAGACTTTCTTTTTTAAATTTTGCTTTCTATCTGAAATCCTAGAATCACAGAATTGTCAAGGTTGGAAAAGACCTTCAAGATCAAGTCCAACCATCAGCCCTACACCACTGTAACCACTAAACCATCTCCTGAAGCCCCATGTCTACATATTTTTTGAATATTCGCAGGAACAGTGACTCTGCCACCTCCCTGGGTAGCCTGTTCCAATGCTTCACCACTCATTAGTGAAAGAAATTTTTCCTGATATCCAATCTGAATCTCCCCTGGCACAACTTGAGGCTATTTCCTCTTGTCCTATTGCTACTCACTGTAGAATCATAGAATGATATTGGTGGCTGTGTGAAAACTGAAGATTGTGAGTCCTCTTCTGGTTGCAGTTAAACAAAGATTAGTTTAGCAGCATTTATTGCTACCAATTTTATAAAACAAGGATTGTGCCTAGAGATGTACTGTCACTGGACAAAGTCAATGGTGCTCTCTATGTAAATATGATTGATACATAAATGACTCATTAGTGACCATGACTTTGTAATGCATCTGAATTCCTGCTTCTTTCTCTCTTTACCCCTCCTTGTCAGTCAGCCTCCTGGATTTTATTTTTTTCCACTTGAGTAATATGCCCAGAGTATTTAATTTCTTCAGTTATAACATTTTACAAATCTCATAACTAAGTACAAAGATGGAACATAATTAAGTTCTTTTCTTATTAGTTTCTAGGCATTAAGCATGATACATGATGGAGTTTCAGGAATATATCAATCTTAAGAGAATTCATTTCCATATCGCTGCTTGCTTCCAGAATTAGTCAGACTTACAGAAAATAATTTTTTTCTGCCATTCCTACTTTTTTAGCCTTTGGATATCTTAGAAAATATGCTTTAATGTTTTTGTAACAATTAGCAAACATACATTTTCACTGTTAGATTTATAAAAAAACTCAAAAGCTTTTTCAGCCAAATTGCTTTAGAACAGGTTTATTGGCTTCCCTTTAGCTATCACTGGAGCCTTTGGATTGCTGTTTACACTTCCTATACCTCAGTTACTTAATTCTCTACATTTCAGTGCTATTCCAAGGAGAAACACCATGAAGAGTTAGATAGTTGCAGTGATCTTACAAATGGTGATCTACAGCAACAAGCTTGTCTTTTATGGTTCATGGTGATCATTTCAATGATGACTGTCTCTTAAATTTAGACTGTTTAATCTGAACGGCATTATTTAACAGATAAGATTTTTTAATTTTGTAATACTTAAATATTCCTGCAATTACACCTTCAAATATTATTCCAGAGTTGTGTATCACCATATACTCTTCTTTAATCTTCACTGAGACTGGATTTTGATCAATAACTGGTTAAGTCAATAGTCCATTTAGTCAGAGTAGAATTGTAAACAATCTAATTTTCTAGTGATCTGTTCATGGCATTGTAGTTCCTAAAGGTTTCACTGTGTGTTAAAAATAAAACTTGAAATTTCTGTCACAGTGGAAGTTTAAAATCTTAATTTAAAACATTTTGCCATTGCATTGAAAATAAAATCTTAATCTAGATTGGACAAAACATTAGAAAATGAAACTTGAAAGGGTCTGGCTTGAGGTCAAATTTAAGAAGGAACACTTACTTTCTGCTGCTTTTTGAAGACTCAAGAAGAAAAAAAGCATTTAAGTGCAAGTATTAGAACTAACAAACCAAAAGCTCACATAAAGAATTAATATATATTCAAGTTGATTTGTAGCATGATATTTTAGTGTTATTAATGTATACATATGCCCAGGGGGTTTTTTTTGTCTTTTAAAATTTGAAGTTGAATAATGAAAATGTTATATCTTTCCCTGATATGTGTTAGGCTAGTAGTCAAGTCAAGTACATAAGTGAATCATCTTCTGTTCTTGGCCTAGAAAGGCCACATTCAGATATTTTCATCATGTAATTTTAATTGGGTTTGCATATAAAGGCATTTGAAGGCTGGTATATCAGTTCAGAAACAAAGGTCAACTTTCCCACAGAAAACTTTGTATTGTAAATATAATACAATATATGGAATTAGTAGTGACATTTTCATAAGATTTACTTTCCTAGTCTTTGAATTTCCTAATTCTCACAGTCATGTTCAAAAAAAAAATGTAAATTGTGGCTGTTTGTCTTCATGATGTAAAAGCAAATAATTATTTCTTCTTTCATGACATTTTTTTCATCATATTCATTGTAATGCCAACTGTCTTATCTTTCATAGCATTCTGATGGACTACAACTCTACATTAGTGAATAATATTAATTCTTTTTAATATCCATGTTTAGTAATCATACTTTCAAGTAGCATGTCTTTTGAATACCTGGCTAGAACTGTTACTGTCTGTATTTTCAGATTTGCCTGTATCTTAAGAGGAGCGGCTGAGGGATTATAGCCGGGAGAAAAGGAGGCTGAGAGGGAGACCTTTATCACTCCTACAGCTCCCTGAAAGAAGGTTGTAGCCACGTCAGTGTTGATAACCCAAAAGGGGGTCAAGCACTGGAACAGGCTACCCAGGGAAGTGGTGGAATCACCATCCCGGGAGGTATTTAAAAGCTGTGTAGATGTGGTGCTCAGGGACATGGTTTAGTGGTGAATTTAGCAGTGCTAGGTTAATGCTAGGACTTGATCATCTTTTCCAACCTTAATGATTCTGTGATTCCTACAGCTGTTGCGTAATGTATGTTTTACATGGATAACAAAATAATAGAATCATAGAGTGGTTTGGGTTGGAAAGGATGTCAAAGATCATCTAGTTCCAACCCCTCTGCCCTGGGCAGGGACACTCTCCACTAGATCAGATTGCCGAAAGCCTCATCCAGCCTGTCCTTAAACACTTCCAGGGATGGGGCTTCCACAACCTGCAGGCAACTTGTTCCAGTGCCTCACTGCATGCATAAAATGACATCAACTTGTTGCTTACATTTATTAGACTTGACTGTTATGCAGTCACAAATCTTGCCATTGATGCAGAATTCATAGGTCCTATGTTCTCAGGTTTCCGGGCTGAAGTGAGATAGTGAAGCTGGCAGGGTGGGGGGCGGTGGTGGTTGGGGAGTGCGGGTAGAATAGGAGTGGTGTTTAAAATCTGAATGCTTAGAGTATAGCCTATAGGAAAGCCAGCAACAGGGTCTGAACTGCTGACTCCATTTCAAATCTGAGATGTTTCATTTCTGTGGTATGATTAGCATCAGATTAGAAGCAGTATGGTGACAGCCACTGTATGAACATGCTGTGCAAGAGAACGCATGTAAAGTTTGCAACAAGCAATCTGAGTTTGCTCTCCTGGTCCCAGGTAGAATCCACTCCACTCCTATTTCCTAGATTACCCTTTTTTCCTTTCTGTAGTCCCATTCTCTGTGCAGTTTCTGCTGCTGCCCCTGTCTTGTTTCACACTGCTTTCTCTGCTAGTCCTAGTCTCAGATATCTCATTTCCCTCACTCTGCCTTGTACATCCTGTGAATTTGAATATAACTAATTAGAGTTTATTCCCAGTGGTGCCTTCATGTCAACAAGGAGAACCCTGTGTGTGTAAGAAAACATAGCTGCCTCCAGAATGCTTGCCTCACTAGATACATGTATCTAGTACTTATATGTAGCTGTGGTCTGGAAATAGCACTCATGCAGAATCAAGACTTGAGTGTAACTAAAAATTTGAAAGGTCTTTTCCTCCTGAAGTGTGTTTCTTTCTCCTCAGATCCTACAGCTTGTGGTCTCATTGCAATGTTTATTGGCTGAAATCAGAGTAATTTCAAGTAAACTTATCAAGGGAACTGCAGCTAGCGATTTCCTGGCATACATGTGTGTAGCTTAGATGCTAGATCTCAAATCTGTGGTCCAGACTTTGGATCAGTGCTGTTTATTCAATAACCACACACTTCTATATAATTACAACCATTAATGGGAGACATTTTTTTTTGTAAAACCTGAAACAGACAATCAGAACTTGACAAAATTGTCATGAGAATCCTAATCAGGATCTTTTCAAGACTGTCCAGTGCTTCCTCTTAGCAGTTGTAATGCAATAGCTCATTCTTCAAGAGTGAGGGAAGGGTAAAAATACCTCGTTGGTAATCCTGACTGCAAATAGTCTGAAATAACTCTTTGCCCTACTGGCAAAGCATTTGTTCTTACACAGCGGCCCAGTCCCTGCTCTGATATCATTCAGTATTTTCCTGTGTGATGAGGTTGGAACAGGCTACATCAGGAACCAAATGAGAAGTATACGCTCGGTGACAGAGGTGAAACTTTAGCAGGGCGTCTGGGAAGATCCACATGTGCCATGCAATAGAGATATAACCAACTGCACACAAATATAAGAGAAAACATGGCCATACTATTATATATGATGTATATGCAATATGGGTGCTGAATTACAGTTACCTTTGCAAGTACAGACCCACCCATGACTGGCATGTGTGCTGTGGTTACAAATAGGTGTTTAGTAACACATTAATCAGACATTACATTTATATAATTTTAATTGTTTTTAAGGATGATTAGCCCTTTAATGCAGATCAAAGTACTCACTTTTCTGTTGCTCATCCAAGTGACTAAAGTGAAGTATCTTTGACCCGTAATGGAAAGACAAGTTTTCTTGTACAGTGGATTTTCATGGCAAAACAAATGTGTGCTATTAGCTACATTTCTGTTTTGCAACTGATACGGCCTGACTTCATTGTGTGCTTGTTATGTGAGAGGTGTTTTTAATGCTTTTTCTTTTTTTCCCCTTACAGGCAGTGAAAGAGTGGGTTTAAAAAAAACAGAGAAGCAGTGTTGTTTTTAGAACACTACAACAATATATAGAAGTGATAGCTGTGCCACATTTCTAATAGCTGGGTTGAATCATATTCTTTTCCTCTAATGGCATGCGTAATTGCTCTAGGTTTTCAGGCGTCCTTCACCCGCACTTATTTAGATTAGTGACTGATGCATTTCCATGGAAACCTGCGGCAGGGGGAAAAAATTCTCTTGGTACAGCGTGGCACTGAAAAGATGTGGGCTTTAAGTCTCAGCCTGTAACGTGTAAAAGAAGAGTTCTTGGTTGTGGTCATCTTGATTCAGGATTTTTGTTGTTGCTGTTGTCTAAAAAGTAAGAATTGTTTCCAGCAGCATTTTGTATAAAAATATAGAGCACTTGTCAAATCCTACATTTCTTGGGAAGTTTCAACTTTTTTTGTATAGTTAAACCGGTGCATCTTCAGATTAGAAGTCTGGGAGGTTTTTCTTCACAAGGATGCAGAGCCACACAAAACTCAAGTAAGCTGGTTAGAAACTATGGCTGAAAAGTCAAGATCAAAGAAGAGAGTTCATTTTGGAGGTATTGTGTATAGCTTTAATGAAGAATGACTGGTTTTTGAAATGGTGGTGGGGCATAGGGAAAGGTTTTCTATAAAAAGAGTAGTGACCTTAGTCAGTAAAATACTTGGAAAAATATGAGTACTTTTGAAAAACTTGCACAGTATTTTGTTGTTTTTCTTAATATTTGTTACACTCTTAATATACACTGCCTAACATATAATATCTATTTAATAATCTTATTTTTTGTGCTTTCTTAGGAAAACTATATTCTCTGCATTCTCGGCAATTTATTCTCATTTCCAGGAGTGTTTTAAGGTTGCAACAGATGATAGACTTTCAAATGTGTTCTTTTAAAGTAATTGCTCTTAGATACCTGTCTCCAAAAGCTGGAAGGACAACTGCCTTCCATATTTAAAAGAAAAAAATAGAGATATTTTCATATTTTGCATATTTTGCTCCTTTCAAACTGCAGTCATCCTAAATATTTTGAATACCAGTGTAGGTTCTCATGCTGTGGGCTTTCAAACTGATAGTCAGATTATAATTTTAGATGTGGTAGCTGCTCACTTTTTGAAAATTAATTAGCCTGTTGCCTCTGAAATTTGTGTTACACCAGATCGATACCATATGTATATATTATTTCATATTTTAATAGATTATAAAATTTGTTGTTTGTATTATTATAATATCTACATATAGCTGTATCTATGTATTCTGATATATAGAATCACAAGTTCAGTCGATAAAGCTTTGTACTCTGGTTTCCTTAGAAGTGATGTGAAGTTCCTAAGTAATGTTGTGGTTGTGATGGCTTTTTGTGTCAGATACCGGTGGCCGTGTGGCAACGAAGGAGTTCATGTTGAACAGGGGACCCTTCACATCTGTATCTCCTTCTTCCACCCTCATCCTCCCCTCTCCGGTCCTGTGTAAACTCCAGTACAACATTGCTTAGCAACATTCTGCTCTGCTAATCTGACCTATTTGTTTGCTCTGACTGAAGTAACAATATTAAATTACAAGTCATTCGGTTATTCTGAGGCCCTTATGGAAGAAGTCACAGAGTATTCTGTCCACGGTGAAATTCAGACTGTAAGGCCCATACGCACAATCAAAGCAGAGGAAGAAAGAGATATAGAGTGCTTTTACTTGATTTGTGTTTAGCATTATCTTGTTCTTAGAAACCATCTTGGTTTTATAATCTTTTAAATACCTGTTGCACTATGCTTCCATGATGTTAGGGTGACTAACTTTGGCAAGATTTGGGAAGAGGGTTAGGAAAAAAGTGCCCCTTGGTAAGGGAAAGGGAAATTGGTGCTCTGTGCAGGGCAAGTGAGTTCTCCATATGGCTAGCAGAAAGTATTAAAATTTTTAAAAAATTAAAATTAAGATTTCTCTCCTGGCATCCCCATTGACCTCTCAGGGCAGCCGGAGACCTGTGTTATGGCAGAAAGAGAACTGTGTGTAGTTTGACTTGATACCCAACTGCAAACCTGGCAAAAAGATGTTTGAAACCACTGTGTGTGTCAGGGAGTGTTATGGTGAAAAGGATGGGGAGGCTCCTGGAACTCCTCGCCTCTCTCCTGCACACAGCAGATGATGGTTTCTGGTGTATTCAAAATTTTATCTATTATTAAAGTGAGAGAATTTGACAGATCATTGATCCTGAATATAACTGGCAAAGGTTTAGACTTGAATGAGGCTTCTGCAAGAGAGGAAATTGAGGAGAAACATTTGTATCACCATTGATGATAAAAGTCCATAATAACTCTTGTTGAAACTTGCTGTACATGAAAATTAATGATTTTTGAAATGGAATAGAAGAATGGCTTTTCAGGGTCTGTTTTTCCTAACCCAACCCCAAAATAGTTCTCCATCTGTTCTTTCTACCTTAAGGTGCAGAATGACCTTCTTCAAAACAGTTGGTTATCTTTGTGTGAATGTAAATAGGTCTCAGGTAGGAATAATGCATCTTATGCAGACTAGACCTCAGCTCCTGCCACACAAGCGAATTCAGAGATCTTTCACAAACTTCTAATGGAATTTCCCTAAATTTAAGGCAAAGACACTGAAAATTGTTATCTGCTACTCTGTAGTAATAGCAATACAAATATTTCTATTAAGCTGCTATTCAGGCCCCTGTGGTAGATTTATAACCAGGTGAAAATGAGAGATTAAAAGGGTTTCTGTTGTATCATTTCTCATCAGAAAATAAATACCAAAGATGGCACTCTAGTAGCTAGAACTGACCAAAATTAGAGGGCAATTCTGGTGTTTAGCTGCTGTTCCTGTTGTTCTGTCACACCTGAGGATATCTGCTATAGGGAAAATGGCACTTACTCTCATTTCTTGCATATTTGCAGGAAGCCTTTCCATGGGGATGCACCTGGTACCTTCCCAATGTTCAACTTTACTGATCCCGTTTCATGTGGCTTTGTGTAGGCTTACAGCTGCAGAACTACATCTCTTCAGCAGAATTAAAGAAATTCTGCTAGAAGTTTATGGAGTAGTTGTAACTATAAGAAAAATTTTATTTCATTAACAAAGAAGATGTTAAGCTTTAAAGTATTACTCGGATTTCCTCTTACTTTACTTTCGATTTTTCTTTTTAAGTATTTTTTTCCTTGGGTTTTTAGGTTGGATGTGGAGCTAAAGTGGGCTTCTTTCCTGTGTGTGGGTGTGATTTTCGTTCACCGTTTTCTTTTAAGGCCATAAGTAGAAATACAGATAAAGTGAACATTGTGTTAGCATACCAACAATGAATTCTGCAAAGTCTCAACTTTGCTCCCACTTGTAAGCATGCTGTCATGTTGCCTCTGCCATGCAGATGTTGGGACTTTAAATGGTCCTTGCTGCTCACAGATATGTATTCTTGATTTAAAATGTGTGACATCTAACTGAAATACTTGAAGTTAGTGTCTGCGTTAAGCGTGTGCAGAAGTGTTGCGAGTTGGGAGAAGCAAAATTAGCATCTACTGAGTGTGAAAAATAAAATCCTGCTGTTAAGCAAACTGTGAAACCAAGTTTCACCTGACTCCTGCCTTTTGTTACAGGCCATCATTTTGGATTGTGCCACTGTTATCAGTGACAACACTTCAGTCATTCACTAGAATATTTGCAGAAAGAAGGAGAATGTGAAATAAGGTGCTATGATTGCAAACATTTGTACTATAAATCCATTCCAAAGAATTGGAACATGATACCATCTGAGTTTCGTAGTTGAACAAACCATCCTGACCTTTAGGATAAGTAACATTTGCAACAGATGACATTGCCAGTAGGCCACAAATAAAGCATTCTTTGTTCTGCCTAAACTGGAAAAACAAGACGCTTTTATTTATGTCTTCACGAGCAATTTGGGATTAACAATGAGAAAAGTACATGTTATGTATTGCCATGAAGGGTTAAGCATGTGTGTTGAAGGTGTTTTATTTTAGACCTGGTTTGGTCTGCAATGAACTATGTGCAAATGGACCAACTCCATGCTCCATCACTGGAATCTCTGACATCTGTTACCAGCCCAGCTCAACATCCATCTCTTCACAAGCAACCAAGTCTGTAAAGCCTAATAAATCTTGGGGCAAAGAGGGGAAAAAACCCGCTTCGTCTCCCAACTGTTTTCCTTTGATGACATCACCCAGACCCATGTCTCTCTCTGTTCCAGACACTGAGTAATTTAATCCTCCGTTTCAACTTAGAGAATGGACAAAGCTGCCTTGCAGCATCTGCAGCAGGCTGATTAACTGTACTGCTGCAGATGGATCATAAATGAGGGGCAGAGGGAGCGGAGGCCTGCAGAAACCCAAGGAGGAGAGCTTTGCAAGGAGAGAGCAAGTGATTGCTACTACATTTTGGAAATATTCTGCAAATGAGGAAAGAGCCATGCAAGGATAAACTCGTCCATTCTGCAAACAGATTAGCGATAGTTTGCGTTAGCGCAGGGAAGTTCTGAAATAAAACATACCTCTGAGATCTGCCTCGATTTTTAACGCACTATACTTTTTCACAAGACTCAGATACAAACAATTGGAGTTATGTTTTCAGTCTGATTTAAACTTCAGCAAAAGAATTGTACAGCTAGCTGGTAAACTTGTTACAAGAATACTGATTTCCCCCCTCTTCAGCTCTCTAAGCCTCATTCAGTGTTAGAGAATAAATCACAAACGTTTTGGTAACTGTTTGCTGGTTTATTGGAGGTTTTTTCAGGTATAGCTGAACATTTGGATAGATTAAAGGGAAAACTAATGATGTGGGAAACCAACATTCTTCTGTAACTGCCTCTGCCGTAGATCTAACTTGTGTATTTCAGTTATTAAGGTTTCTCTTGAAAACAAACTTGCTGATTCGCTACATTGATCAGCTATTTCAGCATCCTTTGTGAGTAGACTAATTCACTGTATCCCAGCTAAGCTTTCTCCAAGGATGCAGGAGAAAATCAACATCAGGCTTCCCTTCTTTTTTAAAAATAGGAGTTTGCAAGGGGAAAAAAAAGGCAGGGGGACATCCAAGGATTTGCTATTCCAGGCAAGTAGTCATCCTTGAGACATTTTTATGCCTATTCTCAAATCTGAATAACTTCAAAAAACACATAAGATTTGCTATTTCTCAGGTTCAACTCAAATAAAAATTGGCTGAGAGCACCCCATCAACCAGACACTAGGATTATAACAAATCAACTACAACTTAAGAAGTATATTTTGAATTAAAATTTTTCATTAGTTTACAATTTATAATGCCTTTATAATAAATTTCTTTTTTTCTTGATCCTCAGTGTTTTTCCCTTATAATGAAGCAACAGTGTTATTCAGATTTGCAAAAATATGAAAAAGATAGTTGTGATTTCTTTGAATTCTTGGGTAGTACATACCTGCAGATTTCAGTTTTATGAGTTTTAATGCCCCTTTAATAGAAGCAGGCTGTATTTGCATGTATTGCCTACAAATCTTACAAATTCCATATTCATTCCTGCTTCAAAATTATACTCACTAATTGTCAGGAGGGAGGGAAATCCTGGTCCAGATTTTAAAGACAGCACATAGGAAGAACTAATGATTCTGATCTCTTAAATGTAACAAGTTATGTTTTTAAAAACCACTGATCAAATAGTTACAGAAAAATTCTGTTTAAATTTCTTTAACCCATTTTTACTTTCTTTTACATATCTGTTTAGAATCCAAAATCATACTCTGCTTGATTTGGAGAAGGATCCCTGAGCTTAATCTTTTCTATACCTCAAATGACTGCTCAGAGTAAAGAAATGGGAAGTATTATGTTAAACAATTATAGCATAGGCCTGAAGAACTTTCTAATCAAAATTTTAATGTACTGTATTTCATGGAAAATCCCAGTTTTGATGATTCTCCATTTTCTAAGGAGGAAAGGGAGTAAGGAAAATTGAGATTTTACTGAAAAGTTTATTGAGACTTTACTTATTGAGAATTCATATGTGTTATGAAGATTTTTTTTTTTTTTCTTTTCTGGAGCAAAGTTCATAGTGTCTCTATTATCAAGATAATTACTTCTTACTCAAAAGCAAAATGCATACTGAACTAGTAATGAGTTAAATCAATATGAGTATGGAAGTTGTGCTTACATCACACAGAAAGGAAGGAGTAAGGCAATGCTTCAGAGAAAAAATGCTCTCAGCCAGCCTGCTAAATGTGACACTGATTTCCTTAATGCATTGTTTCACACATACTGTGTATTACATTATTGTCTAAATCAAAGCTTTACATAGCTTTAATTGTACTATGATTTGATAGTAGCACTGTGGGGTCAATTGGTAGTCTGTGGCCTTTGTATGAAGCAGGTTCTGCCTGTCTTTCAGCAAAATGGTTGCATAAAATAACACTTTCTGACATGGACATAATACAGTATTTGTTATCCCACAGCAGCATGGACCCGTGATGGAACAATGTGCTTAGTTTATTTAATAGATGGGGAAAACAGGTGTTAACCAAGTTTTAGGATAAGAACAGCCCCTTTACGTTAGGGTTTTTTTGAGACATGGTTTTGCTACGAAACCTGCTAGCTCTTTTTGCTTGTTGCTTTCTTGAAAATAATTTTCCATTGTTTAGTATGGCAAATATTGGATAGAAAAATCAATGCTCTACTTGGCGATGTTTTCAATCCCATATAATTTTTTTTTTAAATTTTTGAAGGATCACAAGTTTTTGTGATACTATTGGATCAATTTTAGGAAAGGAGATAAGATAGGAAAGATAGGAGCACTATCTTGTTGCAAAATACATTGAAAATGTCTAGCACAAGTGCTCTTGAATTGTGAACTTCTATTACCCATGTACCTGGTGTTACAAATAATTTTAGACTGCTATCCCCATCTTTGAGTAAGTTCTGGTCTAACCTTCAACATAAATCATTGCTAAAGCATTTTTTCTACAGGAAGGAGAAGGCATGCAGTGTAAGCCTTTGCTTCTGACAACTTTTGGGTGATGCTTTCTATCAGATGCATGCAGTGTGTTCTACCTGAACCTCTTTTATCAAAGAACATCTGCAACTGTCTATTGCTGTAGTTGAACATCTGTCAGTGATGTCAGTGGGGAAGAAGGAAGAAAGAAAACCTCCATGTTTTTGGGATGGTGCTAAACTGTTGAATTTCCTGTGTGCAAAGGGAAGGACTCTGGCTCTGACTTTTGGATTTTTTGGTTTGTGTTGAAAAAGCATTTCCTAGTATGCAGACTTAGTTCTTTGTGCTGGAAATTGGCTTACAAGAGACTGAAACTGTTCTTAGATTCTTCTAGCACAACAAGAGCAGTAACTAGGTTGGAGTAGGAATATAACCTGATTTACCTTTAGCAAACAGTCATATTTGGAAGCTGTCTGCTCCTGTCTTGTCTCTCCAGTATCACACATAAATTAGGCTGTAACTCTTCTATTTCCTTTGTTCATCCTATGGACATGTCGATCCCTCTAAACGCTGGCAAACAGTCTGACAACATACCCACTGGCAGAGCAACCCCTCACAGTTTCCTAGGAAACACGGCCGCCGAAATGCCCTGCCAGGAGCAGCAGGAGGAATAAAAGGAATGAAGACAGTTGCTTTGGGATTTTTTCCTCCTAGTTCTCTACTCTTTGAAACAATATCAAACATGCAAGCAATCTACTACAAATAAGAGTGTCAGCATGGCAATCAGGTTGTCATAACGTGCCTACAGTAGTCATGTGCTAATCACTGAAGAAATAGAGCGAGAATGGAGTTACCTGTCTGTGTGGGTTAGAGTCCAAATTTTACTTCTTGCTTTTCATGTCTATGATTTTTCAGATTTTGATAGTGTCTGCAGGCGCTGCTGGAGTCCTGTGGTCAGCTGCGAGACTAACGCAGGGAAGCTACAGGGGAAATCATATATGTATTTCTCAGTTGAGGAAAGCTGTCACTCCTCCTAAGGTGGAAGAAGATAAAGAGAGAAAGTTTTTCACCTGCATCTTCTCAATGTTCGCCTTTCTTCGAACCCTATAAATTACATGCTGGAATGACAGGATATATGTCTGTTGCTTCCTGAAATGTCTGCAACAATAAATGATTCTAATAAAGAAACAGCTAGGGCTTTATTATTGGTATTACCACTGTTGTATGCTGTGAATCGCTCATATCTAACGCAACTCCATTGGCTTCAGTGGAGAACGGACTGGGATAAAACTTGCCACGTTATTTTGTTCCTTGCAGACTCTTCTATGGCTCTTATTGTGCTAGGACTCAAATTGCTCCTAGATGGCATATTAATTGATGTGAGTAAAACCTAACCTCAGGTGCTTTTGGTTGGGTTTTCTGTTGCTGTTTTCTCTTATAGCAGAAAGCATGGTGCTTTATGGTGAAGTCATGTTCTTATGGACATAGTTTTGGGACCTGTAGATGGAGCCTTCCTTTTCACAGGCATGGTTTTTTTACTATGTGAAGAGCAGTGCAGTACTGCAAGAATTGAGTTGTTACCTATGACCTCTATCCTGATGCTTCATGCCCAGGTATGTCCTATTTCTGTAACATAGTGGTGCATGAAAGCCTGCATAGAGAAAGTCTTCTAGCCAACTATAGGTATTAGGAAAAAATACCATGGAGTAACTCTAGTAAAATATGGGCTTCTCTAGTATCTAAATTTCAAATGATATACCAGTGTTCCCTTTTGCTGTCAATGTAAGGAAACTATACCCTATTTGCAAATACCGGTGTTTTGTTCTACCTGCTGGAATAACTTTTGAACTGATCCAGTTTGATGCAGTGACTTTTCTTCTGTAGTGACAGATGTTCTCAGTAATAATGCAGTAATATATACACCTTCTAAATCATGCTTTTGTAGACCTTCTTGTCTGTGTCTTCTTGCTAGTCTTTCTAATCTCTCTGCAGTTAAGTTTAAAAAGACATCTTCAAAGGATTCTGCAGGCAAAGACTCCATAAGTGATGGCAAGTCATAGGTGCTAACTTGCTCCGAAGCACTCTGCAGAAAAGTTCTAGTCTTCAGAAAACCTGTGGATGTAAGCATGGGTTAAAACGCAGTAAACTCTGGAACTAACACTGCCCTCCCACCACATCCCGCCTCATCCCCCCCCGCTATTATACCAATAATAGTTTATAATAGTGCTATTATGCTATATATGGCTTGAATTCAAAAAGGCATTTGTTAAACAAGTGCATATAGGTTCTTTCTATTCTTTAATCAAATTAGAGAATTAAACCTTTCCCACTTTTTTTTTTTCTTTTCTTTTTTCTTTTTTTTCCCCCTGCCCAGGTATCCAGGTCATTATGATGGCAGATTCCCAGTCCTCCCCTGCTTTTGGATGTCTGTACTTTTCCGTGTAGTAGGGTAAAAAGAGGGTAATTAAACAATTTAGCAACCTGGGAAACATCCCACTTAGCCTTGAGTCCAGGGATTTGTAAGGTTAATGGTCTCCCAAATAATTCCTGCGAACACGATTGCACAGAAGGAGAATGGGGGAGAGTAGAGGGGTGGAAGAGACAGGGAGCAGATACAAGCTGCAGCTGAAGAATGCTGGCTTTGCAATACTAAGTAGCTGAACAAAGCTATCTGTCTTACTGCGCCTTTCCGTTCCTCCCACCCACTTTGTATTCGTTAATAGCACTGAAATATCATGCTATAGAAAACAGTTTCTACAGAAGAAACATCTGGCTCCTTAAGATTCAAGCAGTGGCTTTATGATTTCCAAAATGTTCTTCATCATACTTTGTTATTTTAATTATTTGTAAGTGACTTTGGAAAACAGGCCAGTGGTAAACTCAAAGTGGAATGAATCCAGGTTTATGTTTTTCTGTGTTTCTTCTGATTATGTCTCTTGATACTAATCTGGTTTTTAAGATACTGTGGCAAAGAATATTGCTCAATGGGGAATTGACTGCAATTCATGCAGGTCACTTTATTTCACATCACAGCAGGGCATTGTATTTTGAAGCTAAACTTCTAAACCTAGCAACAAAGGCATGACCCATAAAATTCACTGAACCCCTTACAGCATGTTGAGAGGTACAGTCATACTGTGAACTACTTCAAAGCCAAATCTCTTTGAGCATCTGTCCTGTAGCCTTGGGTACTGGTGCAAAAAGCAGCATGTTGTCCTTCAGCCCTGTAGCTACTGTGCTGGATGGTTGAGCTTTGGTTGTGTCTAGGTAGGTGCTAGGTTGTTCCTGGAGCAAGTTGTGTCCTTTTTGGGTGTTCTGGAAAGGCAAGGGAGGGTAAGGGCAATGAGAGCTACAGTCTGGCATAAAGGTAAGGCCTCTTTGACATAAAATAGAGGGTGTAGGTGAGTGACAAAGGGACAAACATAAGCCTGTACAAAACTACCAAGTAGGATTCAGATTATAATAGGGATTTTCTCCCTATTTGGTCACCCTGTAGGAAGGAGGCTGTCTCAATGTAAATATTTCTGTTTTTTCTTAGTATTGCTTTACTTGTATTTTGCAAATTGGTGCACCGCTATGAAGAAATGACTTCCTCTCTTAGCCAGCTGCAACCTGCACACATGTTTTCAGCCATAATTCCTCTGCATTACGTATGAATTTGTATTTACGTCTCCAACCATTCTGGTTATGTGTCAGCTGTACTGGGTAAAGCAAGGAAAGATGTGTTTTGCCTACCCCTCTTCCCAAAGTCTGCCTTGCCTCCCAGGGCTTTCTTCTGCAGTGTGCTCCTTGGCCATGTTTAGAGCCTGTCATCCTGCACTGATGTATTTTTTTTCTCTCTGCAGACTAGCACTTGGTCATCTGACAGCACTACCTCTCACAGTAATTTTTAACATCCTTAAAAGTAGTGACATAGAGATGGTGTACCTTGAGGGCTGTGTCTAGCTTGGAGAGGTAATAAAATCTGTTTGGATGGAGTCAGGCTGTCCTTCAGTGTAAAATTCCTCAGCCACGCAGATGAGAATTTCATGGTCACAAGCAAAACCAGAAACGTTTCAGTTCAATTTTTGATGTCTGTTAGCCTAACTTAATGTGATTGCATTTGAGGACCAAGCTGTATTTATACAAGACTTTTTCTTGTCTCAAAACCTGCAGTTTCTGTGTAAGTCTCTTCCCTTGAATGAAAAAACCATGTGAAAAGGGGCTGCCATGAAGATACTCATCTGAGCAAAAAATGAATACACCAAAATAGCATTGTGGTGAAGGCTGAGTAAGACTCAGAAAATTGATTCATTTGAACAGCAATTATTGTAATATGTATAGCTACCAAAGAAGTTCCTTACTCTCTTTTTCCTTAAAGTTTTACTTTATTTGAGTGCCTCTTCGGAAGTAAGCTTTGTGTGTTTTCCTGTCATTCTGAAGAAGCACCTTACAATTAATTACTTACCTCTCTTAAAATCTTTTTGTCCTTCCCCAAAAGTGTAATTTTATGTGTATACACACGCACATATATAGTGGTAGTGTTTCAGTGAAACCCTTTAAGATTATACTCTTTGCTGTGCAACCAAATACTGCAGCAGCTTCTGCATCTTCTCCACACACTTGATTTATTGGTACCCATTGAAAGGAATAAATAAGAGAGCATCTTTCAGTCCTAGAGGAAGAGAGATGTTTAGTGCTGTTGTCTGTCGTTCTATAGATGTGGTTCTAAACAAAGCACTTTAACTGTATGCCCATACTAAACCAGTGTAAATGTGGGTGAATTGTAGAAATACTTGTGAAGATCATGTTCATAGCCCCAGAGGGTGATTTAATGCTGCAGCTACTCCGTGCAGGAACTGCTTCAGAGAGTTAGAATTTTTTTCCCTAAGAAAAGGAATAAATTTATCATTTTAATGTATTTAGATGTTTTAAATGCCTTTTTTTTAGTAGATATATTGTGTCATTCCTTTATTCTTCATGTTTCCCAAATATGGGGTTTCTTTTTTTTTTTTTTTTTATCACAGAACCCCCTCCCTCCACTTCTTTGGATTGTTTCCTTTTGCTCATAATGGTAGTACAAGTTTCATAGCACTATTCTATTTCCTGTGAGATTGGACTGAGGGTGATGAATGTGGGCAGCTAATCTTCCCCCTACTCCATTCTCCATATGCCTAATAAAATTGTAGAAATAGCTCTAGTTTTCGGGAAGTGTGTGTGTTTAAACAAAAAACCCTCACCATTTTACATTCTTTTGCTACTTTTCTAACCTTTCCAAAACAAGTTGCTGATTTGTCTTCTTTCTATCTTTCTATCTTTCACCTCTTCGTTCAACCTATAAAAGAACCAAAGATTGGACTGGAAAGGTTTTACCACTGTGAATGTGGGTGGAACTCTAAAAGTTGTGAATTATAAGATACGTGAATAGTTCTCCTTACTCACGTGGTGCATGTGATATCATAAAAGAATGTCCCAACTCTGAAGTCAAATTTTTTTTCAAAATGCCCTGAAAGCACATGAAGTCACTGTAAGGGAACATAAGGAAATACTTTTTTACTATGAGACTGAGCACAGGAATAGGGTGCTGAGTGTGGAGTCTTCCTCCTTAGGGATATTCAAAAGCCACCTGGACAAGGGTCCTGGGCAAGGAGCTCTAGGTGGTCCTGCTTGATCAGGACAGTTGGACAAGGTGACCTCCAGAGGTCCCTACTGACCTCAACCATTCTGTGATTCTATGAAGTACTGCAAGTTTTCTTTTACTGATGTACAGCAAAAAGATCCGCTTTGAAATGGCAAGTTCAAACACTTGATTAAGAAATACAGGAGTATTATTAAAAGTTCTTTTTTCTTTGTGCAGAAACACGAACAGATAGAACAAAGAAACTGTTTAGACATTACACAGTTGGATCCTATGACAGCTTTGATGCTTCAAGGTAAGAATTTTTCTTTTTGGTCACAATCTCTTTCACAAAACCATTCCAGGTTTTATTTAATTGTTACTTTTGGTTTAGACTATTGAGAGGAAGAGGAAAGCAGATTACTAAACAGAGCTTCTCAAGATACCATTCTATATCTAATTTTTTTTTTGTCTGTCACAGCTACTTTTTCATATGGGCTAGGTCTACAAAAATAATGAGTAATGAAGTAATGAGTATCACTATTTTATTTTCACGAGCTGTGACAGATATGAGCATTTCACAGAAGCAGTATGTTCCAGCTGCTTCTACAGTGAAGGACCACTTAAGTTGCTGTATACTTCACAAGGTCAGACCTTCTTTATCTGTTCACAGAGTCATACTTGCTGACAGGAAAACCAAAATAAATTGTTGTGATTTGCATCTTTAGATCCTAAGTAGAAATTAGGCTGTTAGAAATGAGGAATCGAGAAGCTAGATTTTTTTATTTTCAGTCTCTGCTGAGTATTCATGATTTTTAAGCAGGTTCTTTTCCCATGTTGCATATACATTGGACATACACCAACTTCTGGTAGAAAGCATCGTTTTTAAAGCACAGAACCTCAGTTAGCTGTTGGTGTCTTCCTGAGCAAATTGTGGTGGCATACTGTAAATATTACACTTTTCTTATAACTGTCTAATTACAACTTTGGGTGGTTTTTTTGTTTGTTTGGTTTGGTGTTTGTTTTGGGTTTTTATTTACAAGAAAAACACCTTTTTTTGTGGAAAACGGAGTCTGAAATCTTTAAAGCAATGATGACTGTTTCATGTAGTGCAATATTTAAAAATTAAAAAAAGAGGAAATGTAACTTTTCGGTTTAATGTCTGGTTTTAATCCTTGCTCTTGGGGTGATGCATAGTTTCTATGTCAGCTAAGCAATTTAGGGAGGAAGAGTAGAATTTAAGTCAGCTGAAGTACTTTGGCTATGCAAGATGTCCTGTTTTCCTGATGGTTAGAGTGCAGAGCTCTCAAAGGCTGGGGACCTGCTGGTTGCTTGCTGCATACAGCCTATAAATATTTGAAAAAATTGTAAACCTGCAGTCCCTTGAGTTCTGATTTGAAAGAGTATTGCCATGTTGGATGAAGAGGGAAACTTTGGTGATGTGGTGGGAGGAAGAACAGGTTTGTGGATTGGCTACAAACATCCCATTTTAGAGGCTCTGATCTTCCTGTTATTGTATGTGGTGTGCTTTAGGGCATCGACTCTTGGTGCTGTGACTTAGGAATAGTGAAAACCCATTTCAGCGTCTTACATGTTCCCCTGCCATGATCAGTCAAGTTACCAGAGCTTTGCACTGTTGGACAATGATGTGATTGACTGGATAGTCAATCAGGTTGTTTCTCTACAGCTAGAAGCTGTGGTTGCAGCACATTGCCTCAGGGATACCAAATAGTCTCACTTGGAAACCTACTACTGTTTTCTAACAATTTTTTTTCTTTCCTTGGCGAGGGGCGGTGGGGGGAGGCAGGGAGCAGGCAGGGCACACATGGAGCTATTGATTCTAGAGCATTTGGATCTTTTGTTATTCCTATCCCAAGGAAATTCAAGTCTGTTGTCAGGAGAGAACAACGCCACCTGCCTCTGTGAAATAGGCAGTACTCAGTTGGTTAGAGATGTTTTGAAAGCAGGATGCCAAAAGCCATATTCAGACCAAGGGTTTAAACCTCATTTCACTGATGCTCAAGTATGTCTGTGATCTGTTGGGGATGAGTGGATTACACTCCCAAGAGTATAATGCTTTTGGGAACTCACAGAGGGGGAGGTTGTTGGTTTATTTTTTAATGTTTGGGGGTCTTTTTCCCCCTTAAGGCTTGGGCAGTGCAACAGCAAAACTCTCAAAAAATTTATGTTACCTGATTGAGAACTCCATCTGAGCAGGCAAATTTATCAGATAAAATGACATCAGGTTTAGTACACCCTTATTATTGAGAAATTAAGTAGGAAGTATATCTGCAATTCTTTCTGGTTTTGGCATTGATATCTATTAATTGCCTCGAAGGAAAGCAACAGAGTCCTCTTAGCAGCTTCTGAGTATAGCAAAGTTTTGAAGAAAACTCAAGGATCATTTCTGCAGAGAATCTGAAACTCTGCGGACCTGTTTTGAAGAGTAATAATGGATGTCCAGCAGAACAAGTGGAAATTGAAAGGGAGAGGTAGGAAAAGGTAGAATTGATAGGAAATTCCCAAGAATACATTGGAAAAGTAGGCTTGTTTAACACATTTTTAAGTAGAGAAAAGTACTTTTAGAATTTTTGTAAAATAACACTAGGAAAATTTTTTTTTTAAATCAACCAAACAAAAAAACACCCAGCAGCTTTTGGTGTCAAGCCTAGTTAGTTAGTGGAAAAGAAAAAGAAAAAAACCTGATTTCTCAGAAGCGTACATGACAACTTACTGTCATGATGTATTTATAGAGAACATATATCATGATGAAAGGTAAACTTCCTTTTTCATGCTTTAAAAACATGACATACAACAAAAGGCTGGTTTTTTTCCTAAACAAAATAGAGTTCAAGAATTTGCTGTCCTAAAACTGCAACAGCACACAACATTGCAGTTCAGATACTTGACTGAAGCAGCTAATCAGCTTTTTTGTACATCTAAACGGTAATTTTACTGATGCTTATGTATCACTGGTAAAGAAAAAGAATTTGCATTTAAGAGTCTGACTGGAGATTAGTATGTCTTGTTAGAATATACAGCTTTAATTCCTTGCACGGGCTAAAGAGGCAAACAAGATGTCAAACTAGCAGCGGATCTCAATTATTTCCAAATATGTATTGCTTTGATTGCTTTCTCTGTTATCACTTCCTATCAAAATAAGGGAAGAATATAGTAAAATGGATTTAACTGCTTGCAGCTAAGTTTTAATAAACATTGGTTAGAAGGCAATTGTGCCTATGTATTAGAGCTTTGAAACCAAAGTATTCAGAAATCCAATCTAGTTCCTTTCTGGAGATGATGTGGGGGAGTGAAGGGAAGTGTTTGCTCCCTTCTCTTTTTCCTTCCCCCTCCCAAAGGGCAAAAATTGCTGAGATAAACACTCTGTTCAGAAATCTATATTAATGGGCTTATTCACATGCAGGAAAATACATTGTAAATGGAATTTTTCATCTTTAGGAAACCGTGCAGCTTGAGTAGTGGAAGTTCATTAAATCCTATTTCAGCTTTGCATAAGAGATCAGCTATCCATACATTAATACTTCAGGAAAATGGGTAATATACTTACTAATATGTAGAAAGGCAGTGAGACTTGCTTGCCAATACAAATTGTCATTAAATATCATACAAATATAATATTTGGAGTTATCAGGTCTAACGTGTTACCTGCTTTAAATGCTGATGGGATAAATTAATTCAGTTATGCAAAAATTATGTTGTTTCTTGCAACTGTCACAAGCTGCTACTGCTGACATTCCTTTATGGTAGTCCCTTTACTATTTTATTAAAATCTTTTAAGAACAAATAAATAATTTTTCTTTAATCTGTAGCAGATAGACAAATGTTGAAGTGGGAAAGGATAGGCCTGTTGAAGGGAAGGATAAAGAAATGCCATGGCTTGAGGCTGTGCTTGCTTGACATGTCTTAGAGCCACAGGTAGGTATGGAAAGCTGGCATGGAAAAATCATCAAATCATAGAAAAGAATCATAGAATAATTCAGGTTGGAAGGGAACTTTAAAGGCCACCTAGTCCAACACGCCTGCAATGAGTAGGGACATCTTCAACTAGCCCAGCTTTCCCAAAGCACCATTCACTGTGGGACAACACAACTTGGCCTTGACCACTGCCAGGGACCCAGGGACAGCCACAGTTTCACTGGGCAGCCTGTGCCAGGGCCTCCTGACCCTCACGGGGAAAAATTTCTTCCTAATATCTAATCTAAATCCCCCTCTCCTTCAACTTAAATCCATCACCCCTTATTCTAAAAAACAGATATACCAACAAGAGTTGCAAGGAGATAATGTAAGACTCTTTTGATGCGGCTCCTAAAGTTTTGTGTCTTCCCTGTATTTGTGGTCAGCAGTGATCAAGACAACCATGGGAAAGTGTTTTAAAGTATTTTAAATACTCTTCAGAAGTCTAGTTAAAGCTCAAGATTACCTTTAAGTTAAAAAAAAAATTTGTAGATTTTAAGTCAGTTATTTCATGGAATCCTCTTTTATCGAGGTTGAATTCCAGTTTAATAACATGAATTATTGCTAAGGCATAACATGCATGTTCATTTTTTTTAATCTTTATTTTTTAAAAATTAAAAATAAGGCAAACCTTTAGAAATTATTTTGAATCTGCTTTTTAACTGAAGTGAAGGAATTGATTAATTCTCTCAAGATAGGACAGTGAATTGTGTACATAGGAAAATCAGATAGAAGCCAAAATGAAGCTATCAAATGAAAATATGTGAAGTTAATTAGTTGTTTAATTTCAAATTTATAGTGTTAACAGCTTTTTAAGTGTGATGTGACTGATGATAAAGTGGTAACTTAGTTTTCATAGTCTGGAGGCATAAATATGAGTGATTTTACATAACAATTATTTGGTGGAAAACATGATGCAGTTGCCTTCATGGATTTGGAAACTTTTAGTCCTGCATTAATTGCATCATCTCCATCCCACCCCCAATGAAACAATGAAATAGCAATAGTCAATAGCACAATGGAATGCCAACTTCAATGCAGTTATTGAGTATGTGATATAATGTAAGCTTTCCTTCCTCTTCTGTGTCTTCCCTTTCTTCACAGTACCCCCAACTTTCACTTTTCAACCTTTTTTTTTTTATCTCCCTAACCACTATTAACTGCTGCTACTCACTGCATAGGAGAAGCTTTCTTGGTGGCTTTTCTGGATGTCCCGTAGTTACAACAGGAGAGGTTGTAATAATAAATAATATTTTTTAAAGGCTTCTTGCCACAAAGTTAATGATAAGACCAAATTGATTTGCCTTTTGGCTTTAGTTCTGTTTTTCTGGACGAAGAAAAAGAGGAAAATTGGATTGTGTGGTCTGGGAGGAATGTGTAAGAAAGCTTAATTAAAAGCTTAATTCATTAACCCTCATGCCCCTACATGGAGTCAGGTGGCAGCATCCATGTCTGATGAGCACAGATGATGACAGAAGCAACTCCTCAAAAGCCAATTTACATACAAACACATAACAAAAATGAGAGATTATTCTCAGCTGTGTATCCCATCAATTCTCTGTTGATGTTGTCATTTGAACTGTCAGATGGAGCAGCTTTAATCCTAGGCAGCTCAGAGAGACTTTTTGATGCAACTGGACCTGTCTACCCCCGTAATTCAGCATGCTGCATAGTGCTTTTTGGTTTTTTAATCTGCAATCTTGGTCCTAAAGTTGTGATGTAAGTGGTTCTGTCTTAATGCTTTAAGCATTAGGTGAGTTACACAGTAATTATGCTTTTTGTTCAGTAGAAGCTCTTGATTAGATGCAGAAATACTTTCATCTAGTTTGATTTCTGGTTTCCTGTGGGTATTTTTCATAAATATATTGTCCTCCTTCTGGAAAAATGCAACTGCTCATCATTTGAAATATGTATTTTAAATGGGTAAAAACCTTTTGAAGAATTCTGGTCATTGCAAGTCATAAGGTATGAGGGACCTTGTCCTGGTTATGGACATTGCAAGTCGTGAGCTGGGACCGTGTCCTGGATATGGCTGAGCAGTGGTCCCACTTCTGTCTTGTGGTGAATGGAGCACATGCACTTGCTGAGTGCTACTTGCTTTTGCGCAGCCACCAGCAGCAGTCTGTGAAATCCTGGTAAGTGGTTCTGAACAAAAATTGAAGGAGTGTCTAAAAGCCATTGTTATTTTTTACATCCTGCTTGCCACATTTTCATGTTGGCTCTTCCTTGGCCAGTGAGGGAGACACCAAGAGAAGTATCAATATGCAGGGAGTAGGTCTTTCTGCATTGACATAGGTGACTTTTTTTGGTTTTCTGTTGGATGGCAGCAGTTCAGCGGTACTATTGTTTTCTGTTAGGTTTGTACAGTGTAGTTGAATCTCTTGCAGGAACTGGAGGAAGCATATTAAAATGGATGGTGTTCTTTCTTAAAAATAAATTCATCATTTCTTTTACTTTTTTGTGGGGCTGATACTTTGATAATAAGTTGAAGGTGATTTTACAGTTGTTCTTCATTTCAGGCATAGGTTGTAAACATTATTCTTGGTTTCCTTGGTGTAAAGAAGTGAAAATAGTACTGTATTAACTTTTTTTCCATATAACCATAGGTCAGTTTTTGTCCAGGAGATGCTAGCAAAAATATCTGAGCATGCTCATAGTTGTACTGTATATATAATGGAATTTAGATTAAATAGATGCAGAGGTATAACCACGTGACAGTAATATGGTTATGTCTGAATGCTCATCGAGATGTTATAATGATTTAAGATCACTGTGTATATGACACTCTTGGTTCGTTTGGGCATGGAGAACAATCAGCACCAACCAAATTACAGAAAACAGTGTATATAATGTTTTGTGTGCGTGTGTTGTTCCTGTATTTCTAAAGATATTTTGTTAGGCTTCCCAGTGCCTCTTCTGAAATAATTCATTTACTGTGAGTATAATAATTTGATAGTGCTGAACTGCTCTTAATGTGTGAGGCCGAAAGATGAGGGTAGCTCATTTTTAGTACCTTGTGCCTCATTAACTTGAAGAATATAATTTAACACAATTTGGAAAATTACATATATGTTTAAGCAATAATTAGGCATTGTAGATTTTGTGGAACAGGTGGATATGTACAATGTGAAGTTTTTCATTTACAGTTATTTAATTTCTAATGAAAATTATCTTACTTGCTAATAAACAACTTTGCACTTTGCTTTCCCTGCTGTTGTGTGCTGCCATGGCTGAGCTTTTTATGTTGGTGACTGCAGAAAATATTTAAAGTAATTGCCAAAATAGGAGGTAAAAAGCATGTGTGTGTATCTGAACTGTAGTATCTCTGCATCAAAATCTGTAGTATAATTGCATGAAGGTGCAGTATTAAAGTCTAATACAATTAGAGGAACATGCAAAACTACAGTAGAGAGTGATGAGGGTTTCCATTAACTTGTATGTTTCCAAAACTTATATGTTTTTTCCTGCCTTAAAAGTGAAGTTTGTTTAAAATAGTTAAGAACCTGCTTTTAGCAATTAATGATTTTGCATCTAATTATTAAAATTTTTCAGACATTTTCTGCATTAGATGTTTGCCTAAATTTTTAGAGGTAAAGAGTTAGCAAAGAATGACCATCAGTTTCCAAGACTAAAGTTAATATATATATATCCCTTCCCAAATTTAAAATTAAAATTACCTTTCTGTAAAACTTTAAGGTTCCACGATGAATTAAAACCTTACTGTGTAACTATGGGTACAGAAGATCCTGACTGCAAGGGCCATGATTTGGTGGATGTGCCATTTTCTGCACAGGAACTGATTCTCTCTCAAGCTTAACAGTATTTTCTCTGCAACTCCCCCGAGCGGATGGATGCTGGAGGACAGGAAGGATTTAAATGTCAGAACTGAAAGTAGCAGCCTGTGTCCTGTGCATGGGGAGAAATAAAGTTTTCTGAATTAGAATAGAGAAAAGTTAAAAAAAAACCAAAATAAAAATTAAAGAAGGAAAAGAAAAAGCGTTAGTTAGAAACAGGAGCCTCATAATTAGATGCAAGGACAGAGCAGAGGAAAATAGGAGATAGGAGACTAAAATGTTTGGCTTTTGGGAAAAAGGAGAACCATTAAGTTTTTAACAGCATTTTACATTCCTGTCTCCCATCCTCCACCATGATGACTTATCTTCCTCTATATGACCTTTAATTCCCTGCCCCACTACACCTTTGGCTGTCTTCCTCTCACCTAATCACTAGATGAGCAAAAGCTGACATATGGTGCCTCTGATTGTAAGTGATGCATTTGTAAGTTTTGGCAGGCCAAAAGGAACAAATAACTGCTGAGCTCCCACTGTGGGCTTTCCTCCAGTGAGAGCAAAGCTTTAAACATTTTTTTCCCTCTTTCCAGCCAGATTTTTCACAAGTATCTGTTGTATTTGAAGAATTTGATCTATAGGGTTAATTCTAAGGATGATTGGCAGACAACATGCCTCTTTTCTTTTTTTTTTCCTCTTAAAAAAGAGAAGTCAGAGATTGATTTTCATGCTCTGATTTTAAAAATGGTGGCTAGAAAGCTCTTCCATTGTGCAAAACATGTGATTGATGGGAGGAGGATGTCTTGTTTTGTCTTGGGATAAATAGATGTGCTAGAATTGTAATTCCTTTAGTTGAGTGAGGTCAAACCATACAAAGAGTGACCTGCTGAAGGGCAAGCACTAGGTGGTGTCAGGGTCTTCACCTGCAATAAAGAAGCTCTGGGCTTGAGTCCCATGTGTGTTAGCCTGCTTTGAACTAAACCCATACCTGGTAGTGCTGATGAATGCCCAGAACCTGGCTGATAAAGCAATTCTTTATCCACGTTTTTTCCAACTCTTTTGCTGAGCCAAGAGACAGATGCTAGCTCTGTCCTCAAAGGCTGTGGCATGCACGTGGGGATTCTAGGTTTGAATGACTGGCAGATATGCCAATTGGATATCTGGTGACATTGCTGGGGGTGCCTATTAATCCCATATTCTAGAGAAATAATGTCTAATGAAGGCTTAATTTAGATTAAAAACTGTTAACAAACTATTTGTTTTAATGGATAAGAATTTCACTAAAACTGATTTCACGGCAAAATTGAACAGAACAGTGATTGTTAACTTAAACACAGAGAATAGTGCTAACTGCATGTTGAGAAAAAAGACTGTTACCTATGTCTCTTGCTGATAGTGTAACATTGTCGGATTTGTAGAACAGCTGTAACCATAGCAGAAGTGGTTTAGACATCAACTGTAAACGCTCCAAGTATTATAAATTCTGAAATATATTTAAAATTAAACTCTGTGCATCTTAAGTTGATCACTCTATCAAATTAATATAACCCATTTTTTTTACCCTGTCTCCAGTAAGTAACAAAAAGAAGCTTCATATTTCCAGAATTTACATGTCCAGTGGACTATAGCTGAACGCCAAAGGCATAATAAGGAGAGATCCCAGTTCAACATTCACTTAAGAAAAGTAATGACCAATTCAAATGAAGCAGAATTCTCTCTCTTCATTAACTGGTATCTGTAAAGTCAGTAATTTTTCACTGACAGAGGTGTGGGCTAATCTGGCCATGTTTTGATAAAAAAGCTAAAAATTATCATACTGTTGTACAGGAAAGCTGTTAAGATGGATATTTCTCAACCTGTTTTGCAAAAAAATAATTCAAGGGCTTAGTGTAAATAGAGAGATGGAGAGAGGGAAGAATGTATTTCAGATAAAAAATGTTGAGATGCCACCTCCTTTTTGACATTAATGAGATTATAAAATAATGTGGTGATTAGTCAGGGATATGTGTAAATTAAACTCTAATTGAAGCCACTTCTTAATTGTTTTTCAGTAAAGTCTTAGAAAATCTAAGTTACTCATTCCATAATGTGCTTTTATAGCGCTTGGAGATGAAAGAAAGTGAGAAAGTGCTTCCAGAAAAACTTTCCTCTATGCCTTTGTTAATGTCACACTTGTTTTAGGATAGAACTTGAAACTTAGTTGTAACATGCCTTATACTAAAGTGTCATAAATTCTTGCAGGAATTTTAACACTGATGATTGAAGCAGTATACACCTCTCTACAGTGTAGAATTTGAAGTGGAAATGAACAGACCGCGTTTCTCAGACTTTTTGTGGTTAAAGCTGTATTTAGTTTCCACGGAAGACAGGTCAGGAGGGCGATAATTCATCCTGCTCACCATCCTAACAGGGTGTGATGGAAACTGGGAGGGATCCCTTAAAACTAATTTGAAACTCATGGTTATCACCAGTCATGAAATCATAAGTCTCTTTCCCCTATTTCATAATTTCAGCCTTACGTATGTTTAGACCCTCTGAACAGCTGGGTGAGCAAATCAAGTTACAAAGCTGAAATGTGTAGTAAGTTTAGTAATTGTTATAAAGTTCGGCAGTGTCAAATGGTACCTTAAAGGGCTTGTAACTGTCGTGGTTTTGCCCCGGCCGAGGGCCGCACCCCACACAGTCGCTTGTACTTTTAAAAGGAAGGGGGAAGGAAAGTTGGGGGAAGGGGAAAAGGGAAGGAAGAAAGGAGGAAAATAAACCACAACCTAGAAACCAGAACCACGCAGGTTGGGATAAGGATAGTTTACTAAACAATAACAGAAAACTAGATATAACAATAACATAAGTTTAAAGCACAAAATAGATGAAACTGGTGATACACAATGCAATTTCTCACCAAACCACACAACTCAGGCCGCACAGCTTAGAGCCCGTCCCGGACAACCCGACCGCCCCAGAAACTGCACGTCCTGGCGTTGTCTCCCCCTCTTCCCCCCAGTCCCCCCTTAAACTCAGCATGACGTAACTGGCATGGAATATCCTCTTTGGCCAATTCGGATCACCTGTCCTGGCTGCGTCCCCTCCTTTCTCACTAGTAAGGAAGTATGCAGAGCTGAGAAAGGTACTTGATTGCCCGGCAACAAATCGGACACATCAGGGTGCTATCAGCACTATTCTCATGCTAACACCCAAACATGGCATTCCATCCACTGCTAAAAAAAAAATTTAACTCCATCATAGCTGAAACCAGGACATTATCCACCCCTTATTCCATACCATTTACGTCATGACCAGATCCAACAATTTCCTTTGGGTACAACCAGTTTCGTGTTTCACACACCCATATATGTATGTACACATGTATGCACACATACGTGCATACAGATCTTATTCCCTCAGTCTGTGAATCATCCCTCTGAAGTTGTTGAGTTCATTTAGTCCATGATTTTCAGGCTCCATTTGTCGTAACAGTTTCTCAGGATAATTTTATGTTCCATTGGCTCGTTGCATGCTGCATCTCAGGCTCTTGACTGATACACCTGGCATGGTCCATGCTCATAGTCTGTGGGTCAGAGTTCATTTTCAAAGGGAGAAAAAAAAGTTCTTGAGAGGCCAGGCTTTAGTTCCATCATCATGGCACTCATTCTTCATTAACTTGTATGACTCCGGCTATAATGCTATGGTACAACATACAGCAATCATAACAATAATGAATATACAATAATGGGTTATTTGGAAATTATTATAATTTCTACTTTATTAATTATATTGGCTATTCTCACCCAAAATCAAATCCCCTTGAGGTACACATCAAACTTCTCCATCCCTCTGCATTACCCACCAAGTACAGCCAGGTCCTTGAGCAAAAACAATTCCAGACATGGGTTTACCTTTGCCTGAAGCAGGAATGACCCAAACTCTCTTTCCCAATACACTCTTCATATGCACTACTGGGACTCTGTCTCCCTCTACAGTACGTGGAAATTTTGCCTGGGCAGGGCCAGCCCGATTGGTAGATCCCCTAGAGTTAACTAACCACGTGGCTTTGGCCAAATGTGTATCCCAATGCTTGAATGTCCCACCACACATTGCTTTCAGTGTAGTTTTTAAAAGTCCATTATATCGTTCAATTTTCGCAGAGGCCGGTGCATGATAAGGAATGTGGTACACCCAATCAATGCCATGCTCTTTGGCCCAGGTGTCTATAAGAGTGTTTCGGAAATGAGTCCCATTGTCTGACTCGATTCTTTCTGGGGTACCATGTCGCCAGAGGACTTGCCTCTCAAGGCCCAGAATTGTATTTCGAGCAGTGGCATGGGGTACGGGATATGTTTCTAGCCAGCCGGTAGTTGCCTCCACCATTGTAAGCACATAGCGTTTGCCATGGCGGGTTTGTGGAAGGGTGATGTAATCAATCTGCCAAGCCTCCCCATATTTATATTTCATCCACCGTCCTCCATACCAAAGGGGCTTTAACCGCTTAGCTTGCTTGATTGCAGCACATGTCTCACATTCGTGGACAACTTGTGCGATGGCGTCCATGGTCAAGTCCACCCCTCGATCCCGAGCCCATCTATATGTTGCATCTCTCCCTTGATGACCCGAGGTATCATGAGCCCATCGAGCTAGGAATAATTCACCCTTACGTTGCCAGTCTAGATCTACCTGAGCCACTTTAATCCTAGCAGCCTTATCTACCTGATGGTTGTTTTCATGTTCCTCCATGGCCCGACTCTTAGGTACATGGGCGTCGACATGACGTACCTTTACAACAAGTTTCTCTAACCGAGCAGAGATATCTTGCCATAAGTCACCAGCCCATATAGGTTTGCCTCTACGCTGCCAGTTGTTCTTTTTCCACTGCTGCAACCACCCCCACAGGGCATTCGCCACCATCCATGAATCAGTATAAAGGTAGAGCCTTGGCCACTTTTCTCTCTCAGCAATGTCCAGGGCTAACTGGATGGCCTTCACCTCAGCGAACTGGCTTGATTCACCTTTTCCTTCAGTGGCTTCTGCTACTCTTCTTATAGGATTCCATACAGCAGCTTTCCATCTCCGATGCTTACCCACAATGCGACAAGACCCATCAGTGAACAGGGCATATCGCTTCTCATTCTCTGGCAGTTCGTTGTAGGGTGGGGCTTCTTCAGCGCGTGTTACCTCCTCATCCTCTGGTGACATCCCAAAATCTTTGCCTTCTGGCCAGTCTGTGATCACCTCCACGATTCCTGGGCGATTGGGGTTTCCTATTCGAGCCCGCTGTGTAATTAGTGCAACCCACTTGCTCCACGTAGCATCAGTGGCATGGTGTGTAGAAGGAACCTTCCCTTTGAACATCCAGCCCAGCACCGGCAGTCGGGGTGCCAGGAGGAGCTGGGCTTCAGTTCCAATCACTTCTGAGGCGGCTCGAACCCCTTCATAGGCGGCCAGTATTTCCTTTTCTGTTGGAGTATAATTGGCCTCAGATCCTTTGTAGGCCCGACTCCAAAACCCCAGCGGTCGACCTCGAGTCTCCCCTTGTGCTTTCTGCCAGAGACTCCAGGTCGGGCCGTTCTCCCCAGCTGCAGTGTAGAGCACATTTTTAATATCTGTCCCTGTCCGGACAGGCCCGAGGGCCACTGCATGGACTATCTCGCGTTTGATCTGCTCAAAGGCTTGCTGTTGCTTAGGGCCCCATTGGAAATCATTCTTCTTTCGAGTTACATGGTAGAGTGGGCTCACAATGAGACTGTAGTTTGGGACATGCATTCGCCAAAAACCTATAACACCTAAGAAAGCTTGTGTTTCCTTTTTGTTGCTTGGTGGAGACATAGCTGCTATTTTATTAATAATGTCCATTGGGATCTGACGACGCCCATCCTGCCATTTTATTCCTAAAAACTGGATTTCTCGCGTAGGCCCCTTGACTTTACTTCGTTTTATGGCAAAACCGGCTTCTAAAAGGATTTTAATTACCCTGTTTCCTTTTTCAAAAACTTCCTCTGCTGTGTTGCCCCATACAATGATGTCATCAATATACTGCAGGTGCTCTGGTGCTTCACCCTTTTCCAGTGTATTCTGGATTAGTCCATGGCAGATGGTGGGGCTATGTTTCCACCCCTGGGGCAGATGATTCCACGTGTATTGGATGCCTCTCCAAGTGAAAGCAAACTGTGGCCTGCACTCTGGCGCCAGTGGGATCGAGAAGAAAGCATTCGCAATGTCGATTGTGGCATACCACTTGGCTGCCTTCGATTCCAATTCATACTGGAGCTCTAACATGTCTGGCACAGCAGCACTCATACCTGGAGTGACTTCATTTAGGCCACGATAATCTACTGTCAGCCTCCACTCTCCATTGGACTTCCTCACTGGCCATATGGGACTATTAAAGGGTGAGTGGGTTCGGCTGATCACTCCCTGATCCTCCAGTTGACGAATCAGCTTATGGATGGGAATCAGGGAATCTCGGTTAGTACGGTATTGTCGTCTGTTCACTGTCGTCGTAGCAACTGGCACTTGCTGTTCTTCACCCTTCAACAACCCCACAACAGCAGAATCCTCCGAGAGTCCAGGCAAGGCACACAATTGTTCAATTTCTTCTGTTTCCAAAGCAGCTATTCCAAAAGCCCATCGGTACCCTTCTGGGTCTTTAAAATACCCTCTACGTAGATAATCTATACCTAAAATGCACAGAGCTTCTGGACCAGTCACAATGGGGTGTTTTTCCCAGTCCTTCCCAGTTAAGCTCACCTCAGCCTCTAGCACAGTTAGTTGTTGGGATCCCCCTGTCACTCCAGAAATACAAACGGGTTCTACCCCTTCATGATTCGATGGCATTAGAGTACACTGGGCACCAGTATCCACCAGAGCTTTGTACTCTTGTGGGTCTGATGTGCCAGGCCATCGGATCCACACAGTCCAATAAACCCGATTATCCCTCTCCTCCACCTGGCTGGAGGCAGGGCCCCTCTATTGCTGCTGATCATATTTGTTTTCCACTGGTTGCATAAAGGACTTAGAGGTCCCTTCAAAAGGATCAGGCACATCAGACATATAGGTAGGCCTTCCAGTTGGTCTAGGGAACTGCCCAGTAGAAACTGGTGCAGCCTTCTTCCTGGCAGAATCTCGTTGTGCGAATGTTTTACCCCGCAGCTCATTTACTCGTGCTCGAAGGGCTGAGGTGGGCTGCATATCCCATTTCCTCATGTCCTCTCCATGATCAAGCAGGTAAAACCACAATGTACGTCGTGGTGTGTATTCTCCCTCTTGGAACGATGGACGCTTTCTCCCAATAGCTGCAACATTGCTCCATACGGGTTGGGAGTTGGACACGTTGTCAAGTCGTTGAACCAGTTTCTCTACTGCTGCAATGACGGAGAGGGAAACATTGTCTTGGTATTTCCGGAGTCGGCAGGCCACCTCATTTACGGTTGGCGGATCCATATCATTCCAGTCAATTGCTGCCAGTGAATTGGTATACCCTGCTGGTGCACTTCGTACAACCTTACGCCACATATCTGGAGTGCATAGGACTTCATCGGGATCAGAGGGAAGCCGTGAATTGTCCAGATCATAATAAATTATCTCCCGTACAGCTAATTCTCTCAGGTGCTGGACAGATGTCTCTATGCTGTTACACTTGGGTGTCTGGCATGTAATATATTCCTTTATGGGATATCTTTCCTGCACACTTGACAGTAGTCGCCTCCAGAGGCTGAGGATTTCCGGCCTCCTCCCAATTGCTTTGTCAATTCCTCCTTCTCTAGCTAGGGATCCCAACTGCTTGGCCTCTCTGCCTTCTAATTCCAAACTACTGGCCCCGTGATCCCAACATTGGAGCAACCAAGTGATAATGTGCTCACTTGGGTGGCGGGTGAAATCTTTTCGAACCTCACGCAGCTCACTCAGAGTCAGGGATCGGGTAACAATCTCTGGTTCTGCCTCATCCTGATATCCTCGAGATGATCCCGGTTGATCATCATCCTTATCCGTCACTATGCGAACTGATTTCTTTGTGCCTTTCCTCTTTTGTACGGGAGCAACAGACACTGGTGTGGATTGGTTTTTCGGATCATCTGCAGTGTCTGCTGTAGAGATTACAGTAGCTGCAGTGTCGGTCACAGGGGTTGCAGTAGCTGCAGTGTCAGCCCCAGTGGTTGCAGCAGCTATAGTATCTGCCAGTCTGTTTCCTTTCCCTTCTCCCTGACAGTGCTGACAGTGCTGACAGTGCTGACAGTGCTGCCTGCTATCAAGCAGTGTTTGATAAATAGTGGCCAGAGCCCAGCAGAGTGCAGTAAGGTGTCCATCTCTGGGAAACCTACAGCAATTTTTCCTTAGGTATGCAGTCACTTGATCGGGGTCTTGTAGCTGTTCAGGAGTGAAATTCCAAACCATCGGGCGTGAGAAGGTACCTAGGTACTTGCCCATACTTTGCCACATGCCCTGCCACTTGTGATTATTCTGTCTCGGAGAAAGCTCTTCAGTGGTATTCATAAACCTATGCTTGATATATAACAAAAACTGAACCATCTGCACCAAACCTACCAATAGCAAAATGCTAGTTTGAATATCCCAGAGATATTGAAGATTTTCAAAAACTGCCCTAAGAGCTGTTGTATTTAGCCCAAAGGAAAAGAAAGCAGTGCCCCCACCATACCGGCTGCTGTTATTAACCCCTCCCTGTCCAAAGAATGGACAGGACAGCAAAACCTCATACAAGTACCAGCTTAAACTCATGATCATCGATATTATTGTATCATAGACCGATATCATAAAATACACTATAATGAAGTATGGGAACAAATACAGGAGCCGCAGACCTGAGAGAGTAAAGAATCCTGCCAGGATTGTATACAGCATGCGGTGGTTTTGCTGCCACAGCCTTGTAAATAAATACCACAACATCGTGACCAGAGATTGCTTAAACAACAGTGCTTATCTTAATTGCGATAGTTAGGGTCAGATCTACCGTTATCCCAACCGTTCGTTGCCCCACGTTGGGCGCCAAAATAACTGTCGTGGTTTTGCCCCGGCCGAGGGCCGCACCCCACACAGTCGCTTGTACTTTTAAAAGGAAGGGGGAAGGAAAGTTGGGGGAAGGGGAAAAGGGAAGGAAGAAAGGAGGAAAATAAACCACAACCTAGAAACCAGAACCACGCAGGTTGGGATAAGGATAGTTTACTAAACAATAACAGAAAACTAGATATAACAATAACATAAGTTTATAGCACAAAATAGATGAAACTGGTGATACACAATGCAATTTCTCACCAAACCACACAACTCAGGCCGCACAGCTTAGAGCCCGTCCCGGACAACCCGACCGCCCCAGAAACTGCACGTCCTGGCGTTGTCTCCCCCTCTTCCCCCCAGTCCCCCCTTAAACTCAGCATGACGTAACTGGCATGGAATATCCTCTTTGGCCAATTCGAGTCATCTGTCCTGGCTGCGTCCCCTCCTTTCTCACTAGTAAGGAAGTATGCAGAGCTGAGAAAGGTACTTGATTGCCCGGCAACAAATCGGACACATCAGGGTGCTATCAGCACTATTCTCATGCTAACACCCAAACATGGCATTCCATCCACTGCTAAAAAAAAAAATTTAACTCCATCATAGCTGAAACCAGGACAGTAACACATTTTAAAAGTGTTAATAAAACACTTTTTTTTTTTTTTTAATCCTGCAAGTGTAACTGAAGTGTATTATAGAAACACCAATCCAGAGGTCCTGAGGCAGGCAGATATAATCCCCTGTGTTACCGTGGAATGTGCGCGTGCTAAAGCACAATGAGAAAAGCATACAAGACAAAGGGAATACAGTGTACTGTGGGTTTTGGCAACATGAGGAGTGAGTAGCACAGCTTGGTTGGGGGCTGCTGGAGTACTCTGGGGAAGCAGCAGATGTGCTTGTCCATCTCTTGCACCCTTCTTTGTTCTTGGCCTTTTGCAGAGACAGGGTGCTAGGCTCCAAGGATTTGCATGTCCAACCCTGCACGGCTGTGCTTATGTTCCAGTGGGCATCTCTAAGAAAGGAAGAAAAAATTCCAAGTCCTATCTGATGTGTGCCAACTCTGAGATAAGCATAGAGATTGATTAGCAAGCTTTATGAGCTGGTTTGGATGCTGCGTCAGCTGACGAAAATCTTTATTGTTATGTCTAGCTATGTTCCTGTACCCTCATACCATTATCTTAGATCTAGATTTACCTTCCTGGTTCTACCTTTGTAAGTTAAACGTGTTCCTGTCCTTGTTACTGTGATTGTCTGTGATAATACTGATCACCTTCAGCAAAAACATTTGGAAAATTATTGATTAAAACCACCTATATCACAAATAAAATTTATTATTATTACTACTACTACTATTATTATTATTCCTTTTGTATAAACCCTTCATATGTTAAGATACTTAGATAGAAAATTCCCATTTCTGTGTGGTTTGAAAGTAATAGCAGGGGCTGGAACTGCAGCTGGTGTGCAAACCTAAAAAGTAAGGTGGATAAATATTTTAGTTACCCAAACATAAGTAAGTGTTTGTACAGTCTGTTTGTTCAAGGCTCATAGTATAAGCAATGAATATTAATATTTCCAAGATTAGATTGCTCAAATGCTTGATAATTACAACTGAAAATTGTTGCTAAGGATCAGGTATAAGTGGAGTGTGCTTCAGCAATATGCTGAAGTGATTGATGCAACATCTGTATAAAATGGTTTGAAGGACTCTGCATTGTAAAAACCTCATGTTCTATACTAGGACACCTGCCCAAATGTTTCATGGTTAGCTCGTACTTTGTCATGTGCAGTACTTGAGTTGACTGTTTATTTTCAAAATATAAGTGAAATTAATTACGATGGAGGTATGAAGCTTCTCTTTTTAAGCTCACTTTGCCACGCTCCTCACGTCACCGTGGTTTTTCTGTTCTCTCCCTACCAGTGCAGATGTAAGAGAATAATAACAATTCTTTTTTAAAGATAAATATACTCATTTTAGTGTGCATGTCTATATATAGCATATATATATTAATATGTGGCTTTCCATATATCCCTATATGTGTGTGTGTATATGTATATTTATGTATATAAAAAAGATCATGATTTTACCACTACTTTATATCCTATCCTGAGATTTCTGTATAATATAAAATCAAGCTTTTATTGGATTATTTCCGATTCCAGGAGGTTGATTAACTTCCTGATTTGCTTTGTCAATATGTCACTTCAGTGGTTACAGTTTCAGCATGGTAAGGTGAAAACAGGGAAAAAAATCCAAAAGTAATACTGGCCAAATCAATTGACTTAGGTATTACATTAGATTACCTCCTACCTTCTCCTGTACTGCAAAGAATATGATATTAAGTGTAACTAAAGGGTGGATAAAAGAATGTGTACTGATATACATACATAGCGAGCGGAAATTTCTCCTTGGTTCTGCATAAAGCAATTGTGTAGCTTTGCACTTGCGTCATAAAGTCTAATGTTTCCCTCTTAGATCCTGTATTTCTTTGTGATATTTTATAGCATACAGTTATTGAAGTATATAGCAGTGTTACTTTCTTTGACATAGGTTGTTCTTTATAATCATAGTTAATCTTTTAGGCAATTCTGTCAACCACCAGGCTGGAAAAAGTAGCACAAACATTCTGATGTCCTAATTCTTATTGAATCACTTAATGATTGGTTTGTTTGAGTTGGGTTTTTTTTTTGGGGGTAACTTAGTGAAGTTTACCAAGGGTTTCAAGTATTCAAATTCCAATCAAAATGGCTTCATTACTTGGTTAAAAGTGAATGAAACACCTTTTTAAGTGGAAGAATTTATAAGCCCTGTCAGGTTTTACTGTTATCTATAATTTCCTCACAACATAATATAGACCTGTGCACTATAGCAATTAGGGAAATCTAAATGTGTTTTATGATGTGTTACAGTTTGGCATATACCTCTTTCATCAACAAATTAATTTCAACAGAAAATATTCAGCCTTGCTTTTCTCATGATCAAAGATCTCTCTAGGTGATGTTTACTGTACTCCATAGGTACAGCACTGGTACACGAGATCTGAAAGACAAATCCAGGGTTATAGGAGGAGTAGAGAAGCATCATCTTTTCCCATTTCTTTACTTTCCTTGAACATAGCCAGGCGAGGAAGACGTGGCTATACCGAGTTAGCCTGTCAGCCATGGAGTCAAGTTAACTGAGGAGATATTAGAGTATGTCCTTTCTATTGCAATTTAAAGTTACTTGCATCAAATTAAAAAGCCAGAGAGAAGACTAGTGCAAGGGTGGTGCTGTTGGTCTTTTTTGCCTTCTATGTTTTTTTTTCTGCTGGAGCGCCAGCTGTGCCAGTACGGCATTGACACAGGACCAGCTGTTGGAAGTGCTTGTAAAGATGCTGTCGATGGATTCTGCATTTCCTTAAGAGCACCTGTGAAGCCAGAAGCCATAGGTAGTACTAAGCATTTTATTCCACACTGCACGTCCACGTGTAGCCCTGATTTTGTAACATTTTTGTGAAATAGCAAAATGACTGAAGTCCCTATTCTTGTGAATGCCTGATAAAATAATGCTTATTCTCCAGTGTAACAATTTTGAAGATAGTAAGGAGTATTTTGAGAACTGTATTAGCCTTTATGGATGGGCAGCTTTGTGACCTCCAAATATAACCTCTAAGCCATCGAATTCAGCTTTAGGAGTAGATGTTGTGCAGGTCTGAGAATTCTGGGTCATAGTAATCTACACTGTTTTGGGAAAGAGCTCAACTTCAGCCTAACTCCACTTTATGTACAATCGTTACGTGGAAGAAAATGTAGGCCTGTGCCCTGATACCCTAACTTGAAGAAATAAGAAAAAATACATCTGTGAGTTCCTACAAATGTTTCTGATATTTTTGGTGGTAAGGATAAGAAAGGTGAAAGTCAAAAGCTGCAATGAATGGAAACAATGCTTTTACTTTACCCTATTGTGAGAATCTCTTGGCCTCAGATATTGAAGAACAGAAGGGACAACCCTGCAGTTTAATTTCTTCTATATGATTCTGTTCATCCCTTCTCTGTCATATTTTATTTATTGTGCCATCATTATACTCCTTGGACTTGTATCTTCAGCTGCCTGATAAGGAGTTTAGCAGCTTGAAGTTAACCGTTCTGCAGGATTTCTGTGCTAATGTTTTATCTTCCTTGAGTATAATGTTGAGGTACTTAACAACCATGTATTCAAACATAATTTCTTACTGCCCTCCTAAAAACATCTTGCAATATACTGCCAGATCACTATACATATTAAAGGAAGATCATTTAGACTCGTCTTATGCTACTGAATTTATATTGGTAGGATTGATAAGTTGTATAGAGTAAGGTCTATGCATGTGTTTTGACACAAGGCAGGACAAAATATCTAATTGTATTTTTACAGAATATCTCCTGCAAGACTACATTGTGCTTACAAAAAGCATTACTAGAAGGTGGGAATAAGGAGTTGAGAAAAGCAAAATATAGAAAGTAAACAGCCATTCTGAAAAATGGTGAAACGTTTCCCCAAAATAGCTGGAAATTATTATTGATTATTTAAGATGTTATTTAAGAAACTATGAAAAGATTCTTCCAAAGGCAGTAGCACTGGGTTGTGAATTGTTAGCATAATAAACATATTTACCAAAAAAAGTACATTCTTAAGACAAATTGCATTGCAGTGCAGTGAGGAAATCTCTGCATGTGATGGAAATGCGTTACAGAGAGGTTACTATGAGTTTGACTATATGGGTGACTACATCTTGCTCTTTCCATTTGGATTGTAAGTGGGTTAGATAGGGACGATCTGTGTATTCTCCTGTTTGCTGTGCAAGGAACCATGCTCACCGGTGTGGCTATGATCTCTTGAACAAGTGACTGTTGTTATGCATGTTATGCAAGAGCTGTGAATGCTCTCCTTGAAGACCTAAAGCTGGATGATCAATGCCTGGGAAACTTGATCAATTACATACAGAGTCTTCATTAATCTTGAAGCCCTTAATTACTAGGATTAGCCAATTTTCCTGGAGTCATTACAGTAGATGACTATAAACAGTAAGGCTGACCCCTTCAAGCAATGACAGCAAAATTTTTCTCCCCTGGAAGTCTGTTCTGTATTAAAGATTTGTTATAGACATCATTTCCATTGCATATGGTATCAGGACAAGTAACTTTCCCAAATAAGGGAAATATCTGGAGAGAACATTTTTATGTGCTTTTATATCAGGGATTGCCTGATGGAACGTTAGTGAAGAGCTCCTCTCTAATAGGTTTCCTGCCTGCCCTCGTGTGGGGTTGAATGTAAACGAGCATAAATTTATAATCTTAGCCTGAAAACTACTAGTGTGGCTGCTTTCAGGCATTGTATATAAATTTATGGAATGGTTTACATATTGTTTTATTGCATCCGGCAAAGTATTTTGGGTCATGATGATCCTTTCCAATAGCTTATATTCTATGTGCTGTTTTTCAGATTGAAATCAGCTCCCTCAGTAAGTTTGCAGATGACACTGAACTAGGAGGAAGTGTTAATCTGCTTGAGGGGTAGGGAGGCTCTTCAGAGGGACCTGAACAGACTGGACTAATGGGATGAAGTTTAATAAGGCCAAGTGTAGAGTGCTGCACATGGCACATAACAACCCCATGCAGCGCTACAGGCTTGGGGGAGACTGGCTGGAGAGCTGTCAGGCAGAGAAGGACCTGGGGGTGTTGGTTGACTGCAGGCTGAATATGAGTCAGCAGTGTGCCCAGGCGGCCAAGAAGGCCAATGGCATCTTGGCTTGTATCAAAAACAGTGTGGCCAGTAGGTCTAGGGAAGTGATTGTGCCCCTGTACTCGGCATTGGTGAGGCCACACCTCGAGTACTGTGTCCAGTTCTGGGCTCCTCACCACAAGAAGGACATGGAGGTTCTTGAGCGAGTCCAGAGAAGGGCAACCAGGCTGGTGAAGGGGCTGGAGGGCAAATCATGAGAGGAACGGCTGAAGGAGCTGGGGGTGTTTAGCTTGGAGAAGAGGAGGCTGAGGGGAGACCTTATCACCACCTACAACTACCTGAAGGGAGGTTGCAGAGAGGTGGGCGATGATCTCTTCAGCCAGGTGACAGGCAATAGGACAAGGGGGAATGGATGAAGCTGTGCCAGGGCAGGTTTAGATTAGACATTAGAAAAAAATTTTTTACTGAAAGAGTTGTCAGGGCCTGGAACAGGCTGCCCAGGGAGGTGGTTGAGTCCCCTTCCCTGGATGTGTTAAAAAAAAGGGTAGATGAGGTACTTAGGGATATGGTTTAGTTTAGGATGGGATTGGTTGGACTTGATGATCTTCAAAACTCTTTTCCAACCTTGTGATTCTGTGATTCTTTGAATCATGCGTGTGGAAACTTGCCTAAACATATTCTGTGGTCTTGACAGTTTCCATCTTTAGAATTTTAACTGTTTTAGTAAGTCATACCTTAACATATGAAATGGAAGCTAGGTTTCATGGGTTTGTTTCCACTGGGAACCCATGCTTCACCCTTAGTTTCTTCATAAATGTCTTTATGAAGGACTCTACAATTCTGCTTCCGTTCTCAAGTATTGTCTTAATGGGCTGTTAGCAAAGTGGAAATTGTCATTGTCTAGAAACATCTGCACAAATGATGGTTGTTATGTTGAACATAACAGCTGAGTTCAAATCTCAGGTGACTGACCATAGGTAAATCCCTTTATTTCCTTTTTCCATTGTTAAATCTGTAAAATTACGGAAATTATAACAGCTCTGCAAAATTCTTGAGCCTCTAAGTGTTACAGAAGCTAAACGAACCAATGAACAAACATGTTTTTTAACATTTAGTGTTCAGAGAAAGCAAAAGTGATTTTAGATTGACTTTTTCTCGGCCTGAAGTTTTTACATTTCAGATTGTACTCCATGAAGAAATTTCTGCACTTGATAGGACATGTTTTGCATTTAACTTTGTATGCAGTGAATCATGAACTTCTACAGCTCAAAGTCATGTGCGCACTATTTTAAATAATGAGCTATTGATTTAAAAATTACTCAATTTATTACTATAGTATGGAACTAGTAATATCCTGAACACTCATCTCTGAAATGGACACTGTTTAATTTCGGTTTGAGATTGGTCAGAAAAGGACTTTAAGGATTTTACCTATTGAAATTTGGTGTATCACAGATAGTACGGACTGTTCAGCCTCATCTAGAGCCATACACTGTATTCAAAGCATCTGTGAAGAAATGCTTCCTCTTGCTTGAGCTCAGACCTCTGAATGGGCTTGTAATGTAACAATGTCACTTTATTTGTCACTGGTAGCTATACCCTATATGCATTCTGTTGCTAAGTATTTACAACACCTTCAGGATCAAAGAAATGCTGCCAAGGAGGCTCATTGTGAGAAATTTTGACCTACTTTTACATTTGGCACTGCTTTGCTTGCCAAGACCAGGTAGATTGTGAACAGACCTTCAGCATGTCTTCAGTAGAGAGGTCCGGTTGAGATAAGAGAACCCTGCCATGGCAAAGCAAACAAAAAGCAATATTGTAAACAGTCAGAGGTTAAATTTCATTTCCCCTCTTCTGCCCCCTTGTTTCAGGGATGCAAAGTGAGTTTGATGGAAAAAAGGTGGTGGAGTTTGTGATTTCAGTTCCTTTGTATGTGCCTGTTTGTTTTCCATCCTTTTCCTGCTAAGGCTCTGCAGCACTGGGGTGTGTGTAGAGAATTCATTTGCTTTCTGTGATTGCTTCAAACAAGTTTAAACTGCTTATGCCATAAGACTATTCCAACTCCCCTTCTCCTAGTGTGTGAATGAGAAGAGCTACACATCTGATTGTTTCAAACCTACTTTTCTGCTCTACAGGCTGTGGTGGAGTTTTCCTTATGTAAAGTGACTGAAACAATACGTTAGTAAGCTGTATTGGTCCAGTAATAGAGATAATTTTGTATATTTAGTTACCAAAAACTCATGTTGGCCTTCCTTCCTGCCTGCCTTCCGGCCTTCCTTCCTTCCTTCTGGCCTTCCTTCCTTCAAACGTCATAAATTTGTATTCCCACTTCCAGTGTCCAAATTGAAGTATAAAACTGGGTAGTTTATGCAATAAAAGTGTTGTATATGAGAAGAAAATCATGGCTGGATTTCATACTCTGAATCTTACAAGTCAGAGACCTGTACATTAGGATGAAGAGTGCGTAACTTGAAAATGCCTGTTCATTTCATTAGCTGATTGTGAAAGGACCTTGGATGTCCTTTCTTTAAGTGTAGGTGCCTAACATTGATCAGGTGAATTGATCCTAGGTTTTCTAAGCACTACTTTTGGAACATCAGCCTTCAGCTTTTAAAGGAATGATATTATAAATTTGTTTTGTTTTGCCAACAGAAATGAAGGAAGCAGAGTGAGTTTTGATGACGTACCTAGCTAATAGGCTTCTGAATTCTTTATATTAATGAATTGAAAGTGGGTTTTGAGTACGAGAGAGGAGGATTGTTCTTTGATCCAAACACTTCCTGTGATTAGGTTCTCAGAAGTACCCTACTAATTTCTATTAAGCTGTTGATTTTTTACAAGGAAACTTGAAGGATATAGGTTTTATTAATTTCATTGTGTATTAAGAAAAAGGCTGGAGACAGCTTTACTGATAATTCTTCAGTGGGTAAATTCGGAGCCGTGCCTTTAAATGTGAAGTGAAGAAAATAAGCTGGTCTACTTGTAGGTTCAATCGGTTTCTGTGACATAAGGACATTGAGCGCTACAGTGTGGGCTGTCGGGTTGCATGTTCCATCCCACCCCATATCCCTGAACAGGAGTGTGTTTGGTTTCCTCAAGAAATAGACATTTTCTTATTATATCCTTTCTGTGGCAGGGGTATTAATTGTAAGAAAAGATAATGTCTGAATTTTATGGTAAATATTAGTAAGTTGAGAGACTGTATTCAAAAGCTGTCAATACTTATGGAGATCATCTGTTGCTCAGAAAGCAGTTTTAATTCCTGTGTTATTCCATTCAGTGATGTTTAAATACTTTGTAGTTTGGAAGGTGCAATTACATCATTGCTTTAGCAGTAAGATGAAGTTTCATCCCTCAGTTAAGAGTTGGAAAGTCACCCAAAGGGTAGCCCCTGACACGTGAAAGAACTGGAGTTTGGAGGCTGTCCATTAGTGTTCTGATATCATCAGCCTTGTCTTTGTTCAGAGCTTTAAATAAAAAGGTCATGCCAATTTTTTGTTAATTAGTTTCCTCCTCCCCTTCCGGGTTATTAATGGCACTGAAGGAGAGTTAGTCTCTTATTGCATTGAATGTTTTGATGACTAGATTCTGCACAAGACCAGTTGGTAACAATAGCTGGCTAGTAAAAAAATTAAGAAAAAAAAACTTGCTCATACTTCTGTCTATCTTCAATAGGCTTGTTGGTATTTTAAAGCCAGCCTAGCACTGTGTTTTGTAGTGCTTACGATTCACGAATACTTAACCTCTGACACTGTCTTTATTCAGGGTATCTTCAACTTGTGCTGTGTAATGGTTTTATACCTAAAAGAGCATTCAATTTTTTTTTTTTTTTTTTTTTTTTACTTTGAGCTTATTTTTAGTAACTTAATGTTTAATGAAAAGCACTTTCCTACTTAAGGATTTTTATAGATCATTCCCTGTATAGGAAAGATCCCATTTTAAAGTGGATTTTAAGCATTTTCTTCATCCACTGACTACTTTTTTCTTAGCCAATGACAGTAAGATTCCTGAGGCTACTTTCTCTTTAAGGACATAGTGCTTACATAAATAGCCCTTTCCAGCATCTCCTTGTTTTATAATATCAACTGTTTATCAGAAGATGGGAAATATTCCTTAGAAATGTGTTTTCCTGATTGTGCATGCCTTGTTACTATTTCAATTATGCAGATTCTTGATGCTGTGGAAATTTGTGCTTGATGACGCCAAGGCAGCTGCACGTTGTTAGCATTGTAGGCTGTCAGATGATCATGTGGGATTCTTGCAGCATGCAACATTCAATAGGATTGAAAAAGGGCTTTTGATGCAAGGCATAGCTTTCAGAATATATTTGTGCCTTTTAGTTAGCTAATATAAAATCATAATTTATTATCTTTAAATTTAAAATGCTGCCTCATTTTTCTTCTGGTTGGTTTCATTTTGGCTTCACTAGAAGATGCATCTGGTACATCCACGATTGAGGAGTTTATTAATGATACTGTCGTTCAGTTCACTTACTTTTTTTCCTTTTAGAGTCCTAGCTAGCCCACAGATTACATGATCACATGTTCATTCAGTCATTCATATAGAACACAAACCACCATGCATGATTTCTTCTTTCTTTTTCCTCTCTGCCTTTTTTATTCCCTTTAAGTTGCTTTGTCATGTTCTCTTTTATCATTAAGCTCAGTCTTTGTCTTCCCCTTGCTGCTATTTGTTCTATATTTTCCCATGCTCGGTTACTGCAATATTATTTGATTAACGGGCTGTGATGATGATGAACCTGCACACTGGAGGAGCAGCTACTACAGTGGTGATGAAGGGATGTAATAATGGTCGCTATCCTCGGAATTCTCTCTACAGTGACTGCATAATAGAAGAAAAGGCAGTGGTCCTGCAGAAAAAAGACAATGAAGGATTTGGATTTGTGCTCAGAGGGGCAAAAGGTATGTGCTTGTGTATGTGTGTGTGTGTGTGTGTGTGATGTGCACTGGCATGAAGAAATTTATACATCTCGGAATATAAGCAGGAATTATTCTTGGTGCACTTGGTTGCTAGACAACAGGATTCTCTGTATGCTATACTACTCAGACGGATTTTAGTGGCTTCTCTCTGAAGCATTTTGCATTTTTACATGGGAGAAGCACTGTATAATCGTTTTGGGGGGAGAAAGTTTTGTCTGTAATTTTACTGTGTTGGTATATGTAATATTTTGTCATTAATCAGTTTTTGTTATGCAGTTTACCTAACTACAGGAAACCTGCTTTCCTTATAAAACCTGTTTCTTTATTTCAAATATCAGTCTATTTAAATAGGTCTACAAATAGAAATAGACAAGAGAGTGATGTTTTGTTTAAAATAGGTGTGGATCTTCTGCAAGGTGACATTGGTGCAGTTTTAGTATGAAAATATGATCTTTTTTTATATCTTCAGAAGCTGCATGTATGTTGCATGGCCTGTAGTGTGCTCATTTTAAAAGCTGTTCATATGTTAAGCTGCATGTTACTTTTCCGTAGACTAAAATCTATAATAATGATATTCCTAAGAGTTAAAAAAAGCATTCTATTTAATGCTTTGCTCTTTAACTTCCAGTCCAGTTTGCTCCTTTTGTATTTAAAAAAAATATATATGATGGTATGTCCCATCTCTTGCTCCCCCTCATTTTACATGGGTTCTCCCTTGCCTTGCTTGAGCATGAAAATTATTCCATATCTTCATTCTTGGGACATCATTTTTGCTCTCCCTGTTCCCCCACCCCTCAACCAGTGCTACTATAGATTTTCAGTGTTGTAAAAGCTATTCTAATGTTAGCTAAATAAAAAATGTTGGAGTTGTACTGGGAAAGCCGAGAGCGATACCTTTTTGTTAACCCAGTGGCATGAGTTGTCTGTGCTTTGAGCAGAGGTTATTCCCTCTGTGTAAGCCCAAAAATTGTCCCCAGATTTTGTCTATAACAGTGAGGGCACATCAGGTGAAAGAGCCAAGGACTTTTCTGCTTGGATGTGTATGTGACAGAGAGGGAGAGGGCTGTTGGAGGGCCTGCTGTGCCTCCTTTGCTAAAAAGTTATTTCTTCTGCTATCTTCTTTGTAATACACATTATAATCTAAAAGAAAAATTCAGTTTGATCTTTTTTCATCCTTTCCCACCCACCCCATTCCTCCAGTTCAGCTGAATGCTCTCTTCTGGCTACAGTACATAATTCAGTTTTTAGCTGGATGTTGCCAGAGTTACAAGCATTTTGCTAGGCATAAAAAAGGGTTACTTGAACTAATGCTGAATATCCTGTAATACTCAGAATCCAGCTATTGCCTCGTACATCTTGGTTTGGTTTGTGTCAGTAAGGAAGCATGTATTTTTCTCTCTGAATTGAAGACCTGTGGATGGCATCTTGATATCCTCCGAGGCAGAGTCCTCTTACTTTTAGCACCCACCATTTTTTAGCCATCAATTTCAATGGCCTATGTTAGGCCTTTAGTCAAGTGGTATTTGAAAGCACTCCGTAACTTTCTTTTTTTAATGTGGTATTTATTTTTAAAGCTGACACACCAATTGAAGAATTCACCCCAACTCCAGCCTTTCCTGCTTTGCAGTACTTGGAATCTGTGGATGAAGGGGGAGTAGCATGGCAAGCTGGCCTGAGAACTGGAGACTTTTTGATCGAGGTAGGAGATCCTGAAATTTGATTCTCAGTTGGGGAAAAAGTGGTGTTCCCTTTGTAGAATTTACTTTGGAAAAAATGTGTGAAGCTCCTGAAGAGCAAGTTCAGTGGACCGACACCGATAATGCACTTCACTTAATCCTTTTTAAAATCTCATGCAGCCTTTAGGAAAGCAGCTAAAAAGAACAGTGTTGAGATTGGCTGGGAATTTTCTATTTGTTCTTTTTGCCGTTGTGGGAATGCACTCTCGGAGAAATTTGGGAGCGTTTAGTCTTCTTTGCATTATTGACTTGAAATTTAGATTAATTTCAATGTTTAGGCTATCAATTCTGTAAATATTTTTACAGAGGCACCAAAATTAATGACTTTTTATGCAACTATTTTTGCAGTCAGAACTATCAGTGGTCTAGAGCTGTTTAGAAACCATGGAGGATAAAGCAATTACTTTGGCTTGAAATTAAATATTTTCAACAGTGCACTGTAAATACAGTCATGCAAAAAATAAGCAGTGGATGTTACTGCAATACAGATTACTTTATAGAAAGGCTATGTTTAAATACTCTCATCATTAATAATGAAAACGTCTTCATTTTTGTATTTTTGAGGATTTTTGGTTGGTATTTTAGGCTTTGTTGAAATAGTTGGTTCTCCTTTCTAGTGTTACTGGGCAGTTTGCAACAAAACCATGATTTGGGATTTCTTTCTCCCCCTCAACCTTTCCATGACCATCAAAGTGATGCTGTGATTCTGTGAAACTAGGTATTTGAAAATAGATCCTTCAGGATGGATCGACCATGTCTTGTCTTTAAGATCTATTGATTTTATTTTATTTTTATTTCTTCAGGCCCATGTATGTGTTGTTAAAAAGTATTTACTGGCACTACAACATTTATTTCTGCAGAGCTGGCCTTTATGTTTGGGAGAGGATGTAATATGCAGCTTTTATTTGCATTGAACTTCCATGGTGATTGAATTTAGATAGTTGCACCTCTTCTCATCGTAAGCATGAAGGAACAGGCTTTGCAGACGTGGAGAGTAAAAATATGTTCATTTTTATCTATGCCTTCAAAGTACATTTTTCTTACAGTTTCTTTACTTAAGAATAAGCATTTAGCAAACTATTAAACCATAGCTTACAAATTGTACTGGTACGTATTCTGTGCAAGGATGCTTTGAAAGCTCTGATTATTGATGTTAGGTTGGGGGATTTTTTTGGTTGCTTGGGTTTTTTTTTTAAATAATGCTTTATTTTTAGAAGTTGATTTCTCATTAGGCTTTTCATCTGTATGAAGTCAGTAGGAATAATCTGTACTGGCTGATTTCACAGATAGATTTGATGGTGAATAATGTATAATTTAATGAAGAGGATTACAGAATGATAACTGTGCATGTGGATTTTTTTTTTTTAAGATCTCTGAAGGGATGCAAGAGGTTTGCAATAACTGATTCTGCACAAACCTTAACTGGTTTTCTAGGAAATGAAAAAGCATTGTAATTAATTGTCCAGACAATTTAATCCTAGACTTAGCTTAGAAGAGAAGTTAAACATGTACATACATTGCTGATTCAGGATATTAATCCATATTTTACACAGTCCAGTATATTTGTAATTAATGCTGAAAGAAGCAGTTGCTACATGCAAATCAAATCTGTTTCTGTGTAATTTATGTTCATTGGGGTTGTTCTGTTCTGGATTTTGCAGTTTAACTAAGAGGATATGATAATCCTGAGAAATCACAACTTTGCTGTTGCTGAAGACTTTTATCTTGGAGAAAGGCAGGTTTTTTCTATTTTATGAGCTACATGTGCGATGCACAATTGTCCCTAGCTATAGAAAGCCACCCCTGAAGGTATATGCACGGATGCAAAAGGTACCAGTGTTGAAATATAAAAGACTGGTCCACCTCCACCTTCAGGCATGCCAAGCTATTTTATTTCTTGTGTTGAACCGAGAAGAGTTCAATGGACTATTGCAGCAAGCAGTGATCAGAGCTGGTGTAGTTAGTCGGTCTTACTGTTAAATGATTTCTCCCATGACTCCGAAGTTTATGCTGCTGTGTCTAAGTGCCACCTCAACCATTTTTAAGTAATACAAGGCATTTATCATAAATGTCACATGAATAATAAAAGAGTTAATGGGCAACTAGGATCCTAATTAGTCCCATTTATAACACTTGCGGCATGCATCAGGCTTTAGGGAAGTGAGAGTCCAGTTTGGCAAAGGGCAAAATGCAAGAGAGGGCAGATGTTTTACTCTTGCTTGAGGAGGTTTGGTGGCTTGGGGTCATGGAGGTATGGGGAACCTTTTCCCTTACTCTTCACTATGGAAAGACAGGAAGATGGATCGTTTTTTGGAAGTGTGAGATCAGGTGAAGAGATGGCTTCATTTCTTCATGTGTAATTATGGTCTCTGGGACTTCTGAAGGGGGTGAAACTTCAACAGCTACTGAGCATGCTACTGAGGTAGTTCAGCAATGAGGATGATGCGTGTTAAGCAGAACAAATAAAAGATCTATACAGAAAAGGAAGAAAAGGTATTGCCTTGCTTCAATAGGTAAAGAGAATAGGTATTAGCTGGAACAGGGCTGACAAGTTTTCATTTGACTGAATTTTTTTCAGGTTTGCAGTGTGTCTGAAAAGCTAAGTGATACTGATTTGTCCAGCCTGTGCAATTAATTCTAACATAAGACTTCAGAGCCTGATGTTAAACTTAACCTGTGGAAATAATGTTCACAAACTCCATGGAAATTTCTAACAAGATATGTTTTTTCTCCTTGCTTCAAACCCATCATATAAAAATTGCAATGTGTGTAGTGGCTCTTCTGGATGAACCACAAATAAAATGTTTTGGGAAAGCACATGAGCATTTTTAGAGCTGAAACAGGTAGAGACAGCTGTTACTATATGTGGATTGTCATAAGCAATTCCACGGCTGCTGTTTCATGTGATTTTTCATAGCTTTGATAACAGTAAGGAATGGAGTATGCCTATGGCTTGGTTGTTATAACTGCTCTAGCAGTAGCACCAGTTGTAACTTAGTTGTTGTAACTGCCCTATTTGCTATGTTTCACATTTTTGACTGATACTTTCTTGAATCTTGTTATTTGGCTGATTTGAAAGACAAACAAAAGTGCAAGTGCTACCCAATCAAAATATATTACAGTTTCCATTAGAAAGGGATTAAAAAACTTTCAACCATCATTAATGTATCCACCGACTTGAAAGCCACTGTAGGTCATTGTTAATTCATCAGTGAGTGGATTTCTATAGTATACCTGATCAAGTTTATAAATTGTTGATCAGAAAAAAATCAAACTATAATCTGATTTGATTTCTTACTTGAAATATTTGCAGGAAATAAATGTATTAGGTCTGATTCTAAGTCTCTTCGTTAGAAATAATCTTTATGTCCTTAACCCTTCCTTACCTTTATTTAGTGCAGGAGTCAAACTAAGCATAAGTGGAGGAACCCTTGAATACAGCCGTGCAGAGAGTGCTGCCTTACAACATAACATGACTTACAGAATTCTTGGGCTATTGAGTTGTATTTTCCTTTACGATTTACTTTGATGATCTGTACAAGTATAGCCATCTTTAAATAAAGAAATATACTAAAGTGGAAGGGATTTTTACTTTAGCATAGTCTTGTGGTTGTTTTAATATAGTAGGATCTTACTAAATTAAAATCCAGTGGAATATTAATTATTATTGTTGTACCCATGAGTGTGCAGCTGCTTTGAGGGTGTTGCATGATGTGATGCATAGGGATTTTTTATTTGCCACAGAGCATCTCTCATATAAAACAATAATGGTGTAATATTAATACTTAGAAACTACTTCTGCAGTGCTTTACCGGAATAATGCGTTTATTCTCTAAATGAGGCATTGCAGTTTGCATTATTGTGCCATAAAATTACTTCTTTTTTCCAGATAAATTGAAATGTTATTGTCTTCAGAATAGGATGGCTGCTTATTTACATGCTGGTTTAAATGTAAACTAGATAAAACCAGCATGTTATCCATTTTAAAAACAAACACACCAAAAAAAAAAAAAAAGGCAAAATTTGAAGTTTGATTTGAGGATCAAAGCCAGAGATGGTAATAGAAGAAATCTCATCATTTTGGTGCAGAACAGTTCAGTTGATACTTGTACTAAAACATGCAAAATGTCCTCTAGTATAACGGCCTGTATTTCTTTATCCTCAAAAGCTTATAGAATTCACTAGTGCAAACCATTAAGTAGTCACAGGTGGAAAATAGATGTGATTTTATTCCGGAGAGCACTATTTTTTAATTGTATTAGATAAAGATACCTGTCCTCTGGCTGTATGTTGGAAATAGCAATAAGCATTTGGGGAAAGATTTGGACTATCTGGAATATGTTTTTAAAACACATAAGTAGCTTTATGTTGATATTTAGCAATGGGCTAGATTTTTGGTTTATTCCAGTAAACACTGCATACAAACATCAAAACTGATCTGGAAAGCAAGCTTTGAACCTTTTTTGTTGCAATTTAGACTATCATCAGGAATATTTTTGGCAAGCATGGCAACGTTATGTCTTACATTTGTATTCAGTGGCTCGATGAATTAGTGGTTTTACAAAGCCATCTGTTACTGATTTAAATCCTTTAGCAATAGAGAAACCTTTCCATCCTTAGGTAATCATTAATTACCCCGTGGCTGAGTTTTCTCTTATTTCTAGTGAGAACTTCACTAGCTTCTGCCACCAGATATAAATCTAAATTTTTTTTTTTCAGGCAGCTACATAGGGATCGTGATATTTTTTTTTCTCTCTCAGAAATAAACTGAGGCTTTGATAGTATATTCATAATACAATGGTTTATCAGATTGCAATTTTTGCAGTTGTTTTCTGAACATTTGTATATCTGTAATGTATATACTGAAAGTTTGGGGGGGTGTGTACACGGTTATTGTGAGGGTAGCAGGACTTGCATGAACCTCCAAGTCTGAGGTAGAGCATATCTTGCACACCTAGCCTGGACACCAGTATTTTTAAATCTGTGTATTTAATTCATGCATAGTTTGGTTCAAACAGACTGTTAGAGGAAAAAAGCTAATTTCTGTTTACCAGTTAGTCATAATCCTTTTGGTGACATCTGAATGTGATGTCTATTAAGCACAAGCATGCCCCTGACAATTGTTAAAATGCAAGTTGTCAGAATACAATGGAAACTTTCTTCCTGTTTTGATTTAGAAATTCCTCTGCGTAAGCCTAACTTACAGGTGTATTGGAGAAGTGGGACAGTGGGCTCTTGGGAAAAAAGCAGCTTGCTCTGGTAGAAATGTTGAACAGTCTGGTGTGTCTACGCAGTCTCTGACCAAGCTCATTAATTTTTCATTTGATGGAAAATTATGTCGCTTTCTTTCCACTTAAACTCAGTGAGCGAGGGTTTGAGTTTGAGGGATGGTTGTTTGGGGTTTTTTTTCTTAATTTATGTTTTTAGTAGGTGATGGCAGCTGAATGAAATCATTGTGCCTTCAAAGTGCTTTGGATCTGCACAGAAGCACTGTAGAAAAATGACAACTATTTTGGATTCTTCTTTTTATCTGTTTAAATGCAGCCTCTAACCTATAGGAAGTGATGGTATTCCCATTGTGCTCAGTGTGATCATAAAAAGATGGACCAATCTCGTTTAATTCTAAAAATACATTAAGAAGCCTGTTACCTTTTCAGCATAGATGGAAATGGGCAGGCAAAAAAAGAATTTGGCTCTTACAAGAGCCTAGTTATTCACGCCTAAGCAAATAATATACCCTGAAATGCGACTAAAGAGCAGACAAAAATGAAATCACTTTGCTGTTGTCGGACATACAAAACCTGGCTGTGAACAAAACTGGGAAGCATTTTCCTTTAGCCTTGATGCTACGTGAGATGTGCCCAGGGTGCAGGAGGAAATGGTGGTATTTATCTGATCTCCCAGAAATGTTACAAATATGAGTTTGACACTGAGAACTTATTTTTATGCTTTTTGTGAGAAGGAATTTTGGTGATAATGGCAGCAGCCATCAGAAGTAGTTCTGTGCCTATTTTGTTCACCATTATCACTATTAAGGCATTTTGACCTAGATGTCATTGTTTTTAAGAGAAGTTTGCTAACATTTCTATTCTGAAGGATTCTTCTGAAGCTCATGGGACTGTGTGGAGCGTGGAGCTATCCATAGGGAGCTTTTTGACTTCTTGTGAACATGAAAACCAGTATTTCCGTGACTTCCTACTACAACATCCTCTAAAAATAGCAAATTTGTTTAAAGATAAGCTGATTATTATGAATGGCCACCTAGAAAGCATCCAGTGGCCATCCAGTGCTTCACATAAAGCACAGCTACAGGTAGTCTTCGCTCCTGCAGACTTCCATCCATCCACCGTTCAAATACTGCAAGAATAATACAACTCTTCCATTTCTAGCTCTTAGGTGTGGAGGTTAGGTACTGAGGCTAATAACACCATATAAATAAACGCTATCTTTAAGGTATAGTTTGGAGATATCCAGAAGACATTATATTTAAATTAATTTCTCTGAAGCCTGTAAGCTTTTTTTAGTCTCTTGATACTATGGAAACCTGGTTACTGGAATGGAGTTAACAGTACTTGTATTTTAGCAGAGAAATTTCTTTTAATTGTGGGATGTTGCTACAAACCTGCAAAATTACAGGTGAAGGAAAACAGACGGATTCTTTTAAATAAATATTGGAGAATTAAATGACAAATCCCTGTTGTTTAGTGGTGCAGCAGAACCAATCTAATACCTGGATTTTTTCTTTTTCTTTTTGTTTTCTTCTTTTTTTTTGAGAGGTGTAAACAGCTTAAAAGCAGGAGAAACACTGTAACGTGGAGCTACATGTGCACAGGCAGGTTTTCTTTATTTATTCCCAGTTTTCTTTTTCTTCTTCTGAGAGTAGCATTCAATTTGTGGGATGCTGAAAAGCTAAGTTCACGTGCTAGTTGTGTTTCAGGAACCACTAGTCTGTCTAGATGTTAAAAGGATGTTGCTTGACATCCATTCCTGTTCCTCCCCCCTACACAAAATCTCTAGTTTTCTGATGGACTAGCTTAATTTTCAGTCACCAACTGTACACATCCACTTTTGCTATTATCTCTGAATCTGAAAAAGCAAATGAAAACTCTAGAACCTGACACATAGTCTTTTAATTTAGTTTTCTCAGTAGATTTTTCTAAAAATCATAATCTTTTAACCTATACTGTGGGTGGGGTTCCTAAACTGGTTTTCGTGTTTCCAAGGGGTTAGATAAATCACTTCATGTTGGTATACAGAAAAGCTCCCCACCACTTTTGTGGGGATGCTAGTAACTGCAGAACCACTCTAGATTTAGGGAAATTTTGAACTTTTAAATCTGACCTAGCAGAAGCTATCCATTCTTCTAATTATTATTTCCTTAACATTCAATTCCCAGCATGCATCCTCTGTACAAAGATTGGCCATGGGTTCAGATTTAATCCATTAATTACTTAAAAAAGCAGGAGAAGGCTTCCTTCTCTATTCCTTTTCCCCCCCTTGCTGTGGCTATAGATATAAAGAAAAAAAAAAATCACAAACTTCTAACCTACTTCTTAGCCTAAAAGGGGTCCCTACACAACACTAGGGTATCTATGAACAGTATAGGGGTCTGTCTTCTATTACAGAAATAGAAAGGATCAAACCAGGACACACAAGGTAACATAGTTTGACAAGCAATCTAGTGAAAAGCTTGCTGATTTTAATAGAGGGGAACATTCAGTGTTGGAGGTATGCTAAGCTTAATGCCAGTAAATGGGTGGCCATCCCTCTCAGATGCTCCTCTGAAGTTACCATACAACTATGCAGGCCAGTGAGAGGGAAGGTAATGATGGCTTTCCGAGGAATGCCTACCTTATTGTGCTCTATGTTCAAAGCATTTTCTATGGCTTGTGACTGTGGGACTCATCAAATTTATCTAATAAGGAAATTGAAATACACTTTAAATCAATCGGATTATAAATAACATTTTATGTCCTATTGTAACAGTGATATGAATCTTTTCAGAGACTCTTGTATGTAACAATAGAGGATAATAATCCTTTATCTCCACTGCTTCATTTTTGCTTCATGTATTCTGGCAGTAATTTGGGGAACTGGATTTCCACTTGTCTTCACCTTGAGGTACAAAGTTTTCACTCGTTACAAAAATATTCTGACAGTGGTAGAGAGTTTTTACTGTCAGTTTTCAAAACAGGAACTGGATGGTCTTCATGGCAAATCGCAACTTTTCTTTCATGGCATGCTGAATCTGGTTGAACTTGAAGGTCTCTGAAGGCTTTGCTGATCAGACCACTGAAAAGTGTCCTAGCTAATATGTTGGATGTTTAATGGAGTTTTTCAAGAATGGGTGAATAGGGTAGTAGGATAAAAGTAAGGAGCTAAATGTTTCTTTATTTTCTGATGAAGAGAAAAACAAAAGCATCTATGTACAGAAAGACGAAATCGTGGAAGAGTGTGTTTCCAACCTGTAACAAAAAGGGTTGATTCTGAGCAGTTGTTTAGATACTCACTGGAATAGGGAAGTTAAGGGAGAATCATGACAGTCCTGGGCAGAATGAGTCATTGCAGAGATAAACTTCACCAAGGATTACTAGTTCAATAGTTCCTAAAGAACTAGCATTAAAGATGGCAGGAAAGCCTTTTTATAAAGATTTGGCTTGGGCTTGCACTGATGTCATATAACAAAATGTTGTAACCTTGCATATGCTGGATACCAGCCTACATGCTAAAACAGGTGAGGATGTGTGCATATCCTGGATTCACAGATTTGGGGTTGGGAGAGGCCTTCTGGAGATCATCTAGTCCAACCCCGCTGCTAAAGCAGGTTCACAAAGCGGGTTGCACAGGATAAAGCTCCCAAAAGCAGGTCTACGAGGCGGATACCAAAGTCCTGCATTAACTGTGTTGTATTTTCTTTTAAAGAAATTTACACTACAGGATCAAAGAATCCTTTTTTCCCCTTTCATTCTAATTCACAATATAAATCTCACTAGCATTTTTATTATAATTCTTTCTTTTCTAATTGTTCTTGTAACAGGCTTTGAACAACTGTTGCTTTTAATGGAATCAACCTGTGGTTTGGCTTTTCAGCACTAGATAGATTTGTGTGAGGCAGTAGTCATTGTTGACAGACTTGTAAGTTGTTAACAGTGCATTTGGTATATTTATTTACACTGAGGGTTATTATGACTCACTTTCCTAAATTAAAGAGAGAACTGTTTTGAAATGACCAGAAAAAACATTTATTGTAAGCATTTTCTTAGTTTCTGTTAGTTTTTTTGTATCTAAATGTGCTTTATTGACTGTGCCTATTATGGAGCTGGCTTTTACAAATAATGTACATATTGGGAATTGAATTTAAGCTGTATTTTATCTGTGAGCAGGCATTTGGTTTCCATAATTCCCTGTGAATTTTTTAGAATCTGTTTGAGGTATTTTAATAGAAATCAAGTTTACACCTAACAAACTGGTGGTTCTTCAGAGTTGGAAATGATGTAGGCATCTATTGCCCAAGAATCAAAGACAGAGGTTATTCATTCCCAAGCCTCATTTTTCTGCAACTTTTTTTCCCATTGCTTCTCCCTATTCCGTATGAAGCTCTTCAGAAGTGCTGTTCAGTTCTTTAGTACTTCTGCTTCTTACAGCGCGGGCCCAGCTCTGGGTGCTTGAACTTGTCTCATTGGCTGTACTGCTGTGTTATGCGGTGCTTGTGTAGCACATTCATTGAGGTGGTTTTCTCTAGATAGGCCACAATCTGCATCAGTCCTCTTCTGCCTGTGAAGGCATTAGAACTTCAGTATTGAGACAAATGTTTCTCTTTTGGAGCTCTGAACTTAAGGAAATTGCTTATGTCTCCTGCAGTATTTTAAGTAGTTTTGTTTACTCAGTTTTGCTCCTTTTATTATAAAAAATATTGTCTTTAAACCAACTTAATTTTTTTTTTCTAAAGATCTTTTGATGTAGTGAGGTGTAAAAGTTGTCTAATACATATTTTTTTCAGTGACGATCTTAATTGCAAAAAACAATGCTGCTAGGGCAATTATCCACCCAGAGAGTTTTCAACAGAGTTACTCATAATAAACACCAGGTCAGTGGTATGATGACAGTTTTTGGTAGATGCATGATCCCATTCTAAGCATTGACTTTGAAATCGGCATGATTTGAAATTGGCATGATTGTGCAAATCCACATTTTTAGAAAAGTTTGTTTATTTACAGGAAGGAAGTATCTTAAGCAAGATGAAGAAAGATTCTAGTGTTAAGGTGAACCCACTTGCAGGGTTATCACTTCTGTGTCTCAGTCAGAAGAACAAAATCAGGGGGTGGTTTTTGCTCACTTGCTCATAGTAGAAGTTTATATACTTGAATTCAAACTGTTGTAGAAACCAGCCTGAATTTAAACAGCTGATGCAGAAGCAGGTGAAGGAAATTTGTCCTATCATTCAGCCAGCATTATGTGTATTCACAGATGGCTTTACTCAGGAAAATTGTGATTAGAAGAGAGGTTGTAAACTTTTATCCTTAGGCATTTCTTCCTAAGTTAATATAGTCTCACTTAGGAAAGCTGTGTAACTGTGCTTGAACTACTTTAGGTTGTTGAAATATTTGCTAATACAGAGTAGGGTGTGGTAGTTGACTTTTTTCCTCCTAATTATTTTTTCACTAAAATACAGAGCAGGTGCATCTCATTGTCAGTTTGCTCCATTGCTGTATTGCTTAGATTACTGGTTAAGGTACCTAGACTGAGTTAACATGCCAGAGCAACGTTGTCTAAAATGTCTAGCCTATAGCTCAAGGGAAATACAGCCAGAATGTTTTTCCAAAGTGATGAATACAGTTTGAATCTCGCACACTTCTCTAATGCACTAGGTGGGATTAAAAACCCAGTACTTTCAGAAGTGTGAAAAATAAACAGGCATATTTCCTTACCATGAATCACTTTCCAGTCATTTCCAGTGGTTCCAGCTTTTAAACTTCTAATTCTTCTATTTTTGTACTTCCAGTGGTAATGATTTTTCCTGTCATTATCTTATAAAAATTAAAACCCATTTGAAAAGAAAACTTCTAACTTTCATCTTTAAATATGTTTCGGTTTAAATCTGTAAAGTAAGGAAAAAATACATAGATATCTATTTGTCAACCTTGTATTGAAATCTTGTGGTTGTGTTTTGTTAAATCCTGGTTTTGTTGGTCTCTGGCAACAGGGAGCAATATGTATCATACTTAACCTAACACTAGACTGTGTTCATATTTTGGGTTGACACTGAGCAATAGCTCAGTATTAAGCTTTATTTTTTTCAGACAGGCTTGTTGAGTCCGTTAGTATTATTGGCTAATTTCTCATATTGGCTGGTTTTGACTGGTATTTCTGTCTTCAAAAGTTCTTAATGAAATATACAGATGGTTTGTTGGGGGATTTTTTTTTTGCTTTAGGGTCAAGGGTTGTGTTGTTTTGGGGTTTTTTGTGGGGTTTTTTTTCCCATGATTTAAGTTTCATCAGTTTGTATAGATCAGAAACAGTTTTTTACTCTTACTGATTTCCAGTCCACAGGGTTCTGAGTAGAGAAACACTGCCTTCAATAAAATATGCCGTGTTTGTACAGCAACTTCTTTTATTGTTCTAGAATATTGTCTTTGGAAGAAGTGTCTCTCTTGAATTATTATTTTAATTAGTTTTGATTCACTTTGGTTATTGTTCTCTCCTGTGCACAGAGAGAACTGTCTTGCAACAAAGTTTACTCTGAAAACTGTCCCATTACAATTATAGAGGTTAAAAAATTACATATCAGGTCCTCCTGACGCTGCTGGTTGCGAACAGAGTGAGCTGCTTTGAAGGTTTATCTTCTCTCAGACATGCTGGTATGAAGCCTCTCCCTACCGGGCGCTCCTGCAGTCCATGCTGCAGGCTGGATCTTGGTGGAACTGAGTTAAACCCCAGCTTTCTCTATAGATATGGGAAGGTTCCTGTCTTCTTTGGTCTTTCATATCCTAAATATAAAATGAGGTATTTGGGCAGGGAGAAACCTAATGAAATTCAACAAAAGCAAGTGTGAAGTCTTGCACCTGGGGAGGAATAACCGTCAGTATCAGTACAGGCTCGGGGATGACCTGCTGGAGAAGAGCTCTGTGGAGAAGGACCTGGGGGTCCTGGTTGATGACAGGTGATGACATGAGCCAGCAGTGTGCCCTGGTGGCTAAGAGGGCCAATGGGATCCTGGGATGCATCAGGAAGAGTGTGGCCAGCAGGTCTAAGGAGGTGATCCTCCCCCTCTACTCGGCCCTGGTCAGGCCCCACCTGGAGTATTGTGCCCAGTTCTGGGCTCCCTGGTATAAAAAAGACAGGGATCTCCTTGAGAGAATTCAGAGAAGGGCTATGAAGATGATTAAGGGCCTGGAACAGCTCCCGTATGAGGAAAGGCTGAGTGAGCTGGGGCTGTTCAGTCTGGGGAAAAGAAGATTAAGGGGGGACCTAATTAATGTTTATAAATATCTTAAGTATGGGATGCAGGGGGAATTGGCCAACCCCTTTTCAGTGGTCTGTGGTGATAGGACAAGGGGCAATGGCTGCAAGTTGGAGCACAGGAATTTCCGCACCAACATGCGGAAGAACTTTTACACAGTGAGGGTGACAGAGCCCTGGGACAGGCTGCCCAGGGAGGTGGTGGAGTCTCCATCTCTGGAGATATTCAAGACTTGTCTGGACGCCTATCTATGTAATATGAGCTAGGGAGCCTGCTTTGGCAGGGGGGTTGGACCCAATGATCTCTTGAGGTCCCTTCAAACCCCTACGATTCTGTGATTCTGTGTATTTAGTCTGCACGACCTGCAAAATAGAGTGTTTGCTTTATCCAGAATTTGCAGGGGTGACTAGAACTTAAGGTAGGCTCAATAAATCCATTACCAAAGGATTTTCCTGGACTTTGCAAGTCCCATCTCTTTCTAGCAAAAGAAGGGTTTGATTTTATTTGATGTTTTCAATATATATAATGTGTATGTACAAGGTTTTATAAGATCCAGCAATGCCTCGGTCTGCCCTACTCATTTTCGAAGTTAAACTTTGAGTATTGTACTCTGATTTTGAGTAAGATCACCCAAGTAGTGGACAAACTGCTATCAGAAAGGCAGAGAGATCAAAAATAGATAAAATGTAATCCCATCATGCTACTTTTCTTTTGTCAGTCTTTTTTGCTGAAGAGATTAAAAAAACTCATGAAAAAAAACCCCTTATAGGTGTAATCCCAGAAGTTGAAAGAACTAGAGAAAAACCAAGAAAACTGTGAAACAGTGATTACATTTTTTTCTATCAGTTTAGCAGTCTGTGGTTTATTTTGTGATGCAGATGAAAGCTTCAAGGTATCAACCCGAGGTTCAACTTTGCATTTGCAAATTATCATCTTGACTGAAAAACTGTTGGGTTTTTAGGATATTAGGGGTGGGTTAAGTAAGAAGGGTATACTTCGATCTGAAATTACAGAAACTAATTTAAAATTTAGTGTTTACTAAATCTACTATGTAATGTAGAAAATGCATACCAATTTATTTCCAGACACCAAAGAAAGGCTGCTTGGCACTTCACTTTAAGAAGTTTTCAGTCGGTGAAGTTTTTTTGAATCAGTTTACATTGCTAAGAGCTATCCAAGTCAAAATAAAATAGTAAATTTTTCTCCAAAAAACGAAACTATGCCTTTGTAGGCAAGACTACTTTCTCAAGGACTCCAAATGGCAGCTGCGCTCTAAGCAGGGGTGTGATTGTCCCAGGTTAGGGACCAAAGTGCTCAGAAGACACTTCAGGCAAGCACGTAAGTTCGGCTGAATAAATCCAGCCATGTGTTTCTGCATAAATGTTAGTACAAAATCAATGGCAGTATGCATTTTGAAAAATTAAACTTCTGAAAGTTGTCAGATTTATGGCTGTAGTATTGAAGCACTGAATCACTCAAGGGTTATCAACAGTAAAATATTTGAGTAAGTCTTGTAAAATATTGCTTGTCTGTGGAAAACAGCATAAATTCAGCACCTCCTAATATCTAGGAATTCTTTAAAGAATAATTTCTATTATCCAAGTTCCTCATTTTTGAAGGATTTCTTAAAAAGGTAAAACCATTGATTGCATTTGTGGAATCCATATTGTCCTTCTATCTTCTAAACTCTCATCATAATGCCAACTGTACTGTCTGATTCTTCTTTCAATTGCTATAGATTATCCTGTAGCTCAGAGAGATATCCAAATCAGTGCACCTTAGGTCTGTGTCAAAATTAGACTGCAGAACCTAATAGTATTCAGAGAGCTGCTCTTGAAAAATGAGAATCCATCTACCTGTGAGAAGTGCTGTCTTGGTTCTCAGGGGTTTGGGGTTCCCGGAGACATGCAGTCCATAGAGATCCCTTTTCTCTCAGCATTACTAATACCAGTGGTAGCATGAGCTGGATGTAGCTGCTTCAGCTACCATATGTATCCATCTCTTCAGGCTGTTCATGTTATATGGCAGGTTTGGCAGTCTGCCGGGATCTTTCTGAGTAATGCGAGTGGTGGGGAATAATAATATTAACCCCTCTGTGACTTAGCCAGCCACGAGTAGGATTTTGTGGAGCAGAGAAGGCTTTTTAATCTTCCCTGCTCGCCCTTTCTCCTCCTATGTGTCCCCCAAATTGTACAGTTCATAGAACCCTATAATTAAAGATTCAATTCCAGTTGGAGTGGACCCATAAGGATCATCAAGTCCAACTCCTTGCTCCTCACAGGACTACCCAAAACTAAACCATGACGAAGAGCACTGTCCAGATGCTCCTTGAACTCTGGCAGTCTTGATGCTGTGGGGAGCCTGTTCCAGTGGCCAACTGCCCCCTCAGTGATTCACTTTCTAAGGATGTGGTACTGTAAAAAAAGATGAAGATACAATTCTCCTACATCTTTTCCAGCAATTTGAAAAGTTAATGTGTGATTCTTTGTTTTTTTCCTGTTCTACTTCACTGCCAAGGTAAAATACAAATGGCAACCACAGTTGACAACTTTTCTCCATCTTTGTCTCTCTTCTAGAAGTGAAAGATTTGCAGTAACAATATCATACAGCATTGAAGGCTTTTTCCTGGGTAAAGCAAAAGCTAATTCTTCCTAACTTCTCTAAGGAGTGATTTCCAGTTCAGCAGAAGACACTAATCCTGTACTGATTGCTGGTGGCTAGGGATGGTCAAGTTGTGGTAACTTATCCAAATGTTGACAGCACATCACCACCTGAAAGATAGGACAACTGTACTTTGATAAAGCCAGGGCAGAGGAAGCATGAATAAACTGTTGTTTTCTAATACAAGGAAATGAACACAGAAACAGAATGCTCATGGGCTAGAATTTCGGGGGGGTGGGACACAGGACGGATGCGGAACCAACAGAGCACCACAAACACATTTATTTTACTAGCACTGCTGACATGCTAATAAGCTCTATTACATTATGAAAGACCTCATCAGAGATTATTTGAGATCTCTCAGCTTTGCCAGTCATCTGTTGCTGCTTTTCTCTGCTTAGGTTAGTGCCACTTTACTGCATCCAACAAGCTTCCTTCTCTTATGCCTGCTTTCCTCACCCTTTTCCTGGGAGATGTAAATTTTATGCTTAACTGCTATTAAATGTATTCAGTGTGGGAAAGGAAGGTACATATTGTTGACATGGTTCAACCTCACATCACATGTTGCGTAGACCTGCATGTCCTCAGACTTGTTTATGAGCTTCCCTGGGCTTCCTGCCTAGGAGCAAACAATACCACTTAACTAGATCTAGAGTCGCCACTAATTGAAGCAGCATAATTATCAAATACTTGGACTCATTCCACAGCTGAAATAAAACAGCTGTGTTGTAATGTTATGATCAAATTCTTTCACTGTTATATGACCTAATAAATTAACGGTTGGGAATCACGCATTTGTGACTCACAGTCTGTCACTAAAATATTCTAATTTCATCAATGGTCTTTGGGATAAATTTTTCTGAATGGGTACTGGTTTACTTAATCTGAAAAGAAATGTGGCTGTTTCATGTCATCGGTGACTGAATTAGAGGTCTCTAGTCTACAGAAAAGAATGAAGTATTTCTGAATTGGCTTCACAGGAGACTGACCGCCTCATCAATTTAGTGAGAGATGCAGGCCAGCTCCTGAGAGCTCTCAAAATTGTCCTGGGTTGCTGCTCAAGGAGCTGTTTGGGTACATTTTAGACAGATTGGCTGCTCTGGAGAAAGAGTAATACAGCATATTGCAGATTAACCCTTGCTACAACAAGCTTAAGGGTGAAAAATAAAACAATTCCATTTTTGCTTAAAAAAAAAAATATTGTTTGCAAAATTATAATTAATTTAAACTACAAGCTATAAAACATTCTTCTGAATTCAACTAAACATGGCTTCTCTTCAGCTGTTCAAGTATTTTCATCTGCTCGAGAACTGGAAATTTAGCACACTTCTGTATGTGTTTCTCTGCCTTAACTTTCAAAACAAAATATATCTGTTCACTTCTTTCTTTTTTTCTTGTTTTTTTTAATCTATTACAGATGTAGCCACCAAAAAAAGACAGCATAGTTAAATGACTTCGAAACAATGTCATTTAGAATTAGGAAGTCTTGGTTCAAATTTGGAAATGTGAACAAAGAGAGAAAATAATGCAAATCATTCAGAGTTAAAACTGTAACACGTGTCACCAAAAGATATCTTGAGGAAGAACTAGCTAAAGGTATAAAATCTCATGATATTTTTTTTCTTTCAAATGTACCAAAAATGTACTGAAAGAAGATGGACCTATAAAAGGAAGCATTTCAGGAGGGGATTGTTGCAGATGAAAGCCTCAATGCATTCCTAGCAGTTGTGTTAACTATGGAGGAACCTGGGATACGGCTGCTTCCTAAGGACACTGAAAATAAAGACCAGCAGTGCAGTTTTGCATCTTTCTTAGGTCAATTATTGTCTGGCCTGTTGGTCCTTTACCAGACCCGTGTCCTGTGATGCAGACTCCCACCTTCCCCCTTGGGGCAGTGCTGCCATCCGCAAGTGATAATTTGCCAGTCTAGCTAACTGAAAATTGAGAGATAAAAACTGTAGGGTCAGCAATCAGCTTAACCATCAAGAACCACCTAGAAAGTCTCCTGACTGTAGACACTACACAGGAATAGCAGTTTACTGTTAGTCAATTTAAGCGTAAGCCTACCCTGAGGAGCAATGTCTGGTTTCATAGGCACCATAGAAAGGTTTCAGAACTGACTGACAAAATGAACAGCAACAAATCATCCAGACAAGGTGATATTCTGAGGGTAACTCAGATATGGAATTTCTGAACAGAAGTAGTATCTGTTGCTCTGCCTTGATAGCAGAGGAATGGGACATAACAAATGCAGTGCTGGTCTTAGAGATATAGAAACAACCCTGAGAACTGAACTAGGAAGCTTGTTTCCACTGTTGGAGAACTGGTACTAATGTCACAGAGGTTAGAAGCACTGGAAATGTAGTTAAGAATAAGATGAACCACAAAGACTTAAAATGGCATTTCTAAAGGGAAATAATGTGTTTTGAAGGAGTTGTTGGTTATACAGATAATTACCATGAGTCCTTCAGCTTTGATTTGGATATTCAGAAAGACATGCTTAAAAACCAGACTATTGGATAGTAAGACAAAATTACCTCCAACTTAAAGGATGAGAAATAAAGGTTACAGATAAAAAGACAGTTTTACAAATAGTGGGAAAAGGAGTGATGTTTTAGAGGGCTCTGTGCTGTGAATTGTTCTGTTAAATCTGTACACAAATTATACGATTTAATTTCAGGCACAATTCAAAGAAAGTAAAATATTTGGACCTTACCTAATGATCTAACAGCATTTTCAAACATTGTTAAAATACTTTAGAGAATATTAAATCACAGAAAAACTTGCCTTTCAGACATTTTACCAAACATATGCTGCCTAGTCTAGCTCTTGGTAGAGACCCCACATTGATGAGTTCAAGGATGCCCAACAAATTGTGAACTCCTTTGCCTGACCTCCTGCTGCCCAGGGCCACCTTTTGTTCCTTTGGACCCAGAGGTTTTCACTCTCTTAGTGGCATATCATCTCACACCAGCCTTATGCATGCCAGGAGCACAAAGGGAAGGGTGGATTATTCTATATCCAAACTATTGGTTTCCAAGAAGCCTGTCTTACTCTCCTTCCTCTCTTTCTTTTTTAGACCATATAATAAATCTAGATGAACTGGTGATTTAATTTCTGTCTGCTGCTTTTGCTGGTCATCAACAAAACCAGCGTGCTGGGCAGCTGTGGCTTCAGCCTTAGAGAAATTCCTGGCCCCAATTGCAAATCTCCCTGATTTAGCTGGGATGATCATCTTAAACTACAGCTCCTACTGGAAGAGATTTACCTACTGTGTGTGGTTTGGTCTTGTCGTGTCTCTATTTTTTCTGCACCCTTTTTCTAAGATGACAGGGGAAAAAAGCATCTCACTTTAATTATCTCACCAAATGCATCTTGTCTTTGCAGGAAAAAAGAGCAAACGGATGCCTTCTGAAAGAAACTTTCTGTGTTTTAACAAAATCTCCTAGGAAGTTGTGTGGGTATAGGCCAGTGTTTGTCGGTAGGTCAGGTACCTGTCAGGAAGCTCTCCGTTTCCAAGCAGACAAGCAGCTGCATTTCTGATGGTGCAATTCAGCTGACTACATGCAAGTCTCTAGCACCATTTTATATGCCCTAAGGTGTTCTGGTTAGCTTCTGTCTTTTACTGCAGAAGGCTTTAAGTATCCTGGAGGTTCTGTGTCTTATCTGCCAGTCATGGTCTGATCTCTGTGATAACATGGGAAACTTAAAATAGCATTAGATACCTGTGCTGGTTTGTTGAAAGGCAGTGTACCTGGGGAGGAATAACCCCAGGCACCAGTACATGCTGAGGGCTGACCAGTTGGAAACAGCTTTGCAGAAGAGGACTTGATAGTCCTGGTGGATGCCAAGTTGAACATGAGCTGGTAATGTGCCCTTACTGCAAAGGAAGCGATGGGATCCTGGACTGTGTTAGGCAAAGTGTTGCCAGCAGGTCCGGGGAGGCATCATCCTTGGAGATGTTCAAAGGCAAGCTTTTGATGGCCATGCTTGAGCAGGGACTTGGACCAGATACCACTAGAAGTCCCTTCTAGCCTCAGCCTTTCTGTGATTCTAAGAAAACTGAAGTGTTAGCTGTGGGTGTGAAATTGGAGTGGCCAGCCATCTTAGATTCAGCTATGTTCAAACTTTTTTGTACAGAAGTGGAGGCTTGTCACTTTTAGTTTTATTTCACTTTGTTTTTTAAATGTATTTGTAGCTATATTTCATGGTTGACATAAAATACATGCATGCAAACTGCAAAACATGTCAGAAATTTATTTCACTTTGTTTTTTAAATGTATTTGTAGCTATATTTCATGGTTGACATAAAATACATGCATGCAAACTGCAAAACATGTCAGAAATTTGAGTAAGGATGCTAGCTATTAGGTGGACAGGCATGGCAGTAAATTAAATTCTTCATGTTTTACATCAGGTAACTCTGACACATGCTATAGATTTGTGTTCATTAGAGAGAGAAAAATAATTTCTATATCCTAATATCAAGCAAAACCAAAATACAGCTACTACTTTGTAAAATAGGTCTTTTATTTATTGAGCAAGTGTATTACATATTTGTCCTGTATAATGACATCTTCTGCTTTTTTTTTTTATAACTACTAGAAAAACACCGTGGAAAATTTTGACACTGAGAAATAATCAGTGTGATTTCAAAAGACGTCAGAAAACATTTTACTTTCATATTAAGTGTGGATGAAAAATGTATCGGTAAGGACAGAACCCTTTCTAAATCCTTCCCTCCTTAATACTAAATCTTTTAACCTGCAAGAGTGAGGAAAGCAAGCCCTGAGCAGTCAATAAGTACAAGATCTCATCTTGACAGAGTATAACAAATCTGTGCCTGTAGTGCTATTTTACAGTGCTAGTTGACTTGTAACGCAGCAACTGTTTCCAAGCAACCGTGCCACCGATCGGGAGGTACAACCAGGGTGTGCAAAGCCTGTGCAGAGGCAGGGGGAAAGCAAGGCAGCTCTGCCAGCGTGCACCCTTTGCTACTGAGCCTTTGGGTCATGCTTCATGCTGGAGAGAGGCTCCAGCTGTGTTCAGGGTGGTCCTTTTCAGCAAGATGCAGCTATTCCTGCAGGTGGAAAATTGGATTGGGTCATCAGTTGCCCACGTCAGCCTTTCTGCTGAAATAACTCTAACGTATTAATCAATTCAGCTCCCTCGTCTGTACCAGCAGCACTTGTCAAAACGTTATTTTTGCAGCTAGCTGAATCTAAACAAGCTCTCAAAACCAAAACAATGCCTTTGCAGGCCCAGCTCAAAATAGCTATTTGTGTAGATTTAATCTAATTAACTGCAATCCATATAGAACATAGAAAGAAAATCTGTATGTTTAGTACAATTTCTCTCCAGCTGCTTTATCTAAATGTAAAATAGCGATATATGTATGAAACTTCTTTTTAAAGGTGGTAATGTACAGTTTTTGTTCTTGTTCTTCTGATAAAACTCTCATTTTGTCATTTGTTGTTTTATGTTTCACTTAGGACCCACTCCAGTTATTGTATAAGGTACAGGAAAGGAGCAGTCCATTTCTACCAGAGTAGAAGTAGTAGTATTTCCAGCATAACATTTTTAATCCTTTATTGAAGGGAACTGTAATCTATTAAATAATTTCCTACAAAAGCTGGTAAATGAAAATTATTTTACCTTTTTATGGTGTAATTTGTAGAATCATTCATGTGTTTGTTGATTTGGGGGCTTATGATTTTGCAAAAGTGTTTTGAGATGAAACACTGGTGGCAGTTTAGAAGATTAAAAGTGTTATCCTTTACTTAGGGGGATGAAGAGATGGAAAGAGGGGAAACTACAGGGAACTACAGGCTTGACAGTCTGACCTTGGTGCTGGGCAAGGTTATTTTGTAGATCAACTTGAGTGCCATCATGTGGCACGTACAGGACAACCAGGTGGTCAGAGCCAGTCAGCGTGGGTTCATGAAAGGCAGGTCCTGCTTGACTGACCTGATATCCTTCTATGACAAGGTGACCCACTTAGCAGATGGGGGAAAGGCTATGGATGTTATGTACCTGGACTTTAGTAAAGCTTTTGACACTATTTCCCACAGCATTCTCCTGGAGAAACTGGCTGTTCATGTCTTGGATGTGTGTACTCTGTACTCTTTCCTGGGTAAAAAAACAGCTTCATGACCAGGCCCAGAGACTTGTGGTGCATGGTGTTAAATCCAGTTGGTGGCCGGTCATAAGTGGTGTTCCCCAGGGCTCAGTACTGAGGCAAGTTCTCTGTAATACCAGTGATCTGGATGAGGGGATTGAGTGCACCCTCAGTAAGTTTGAAAATAACACCAAACTGGGTGGGAATGTTGATCTGTTTGAGGGTAGGAAGGATCTACAGAAAGATCTGGACAGGCTGGATTGGTGGGCTGAGGCCAAATGTATGAGGTGCAGCAAGGTGCTTAGTGCAAGGTCCTGCCCTTGGGTCACAACAACCCCAGGGAACACTGTAGACTTGGGAAGAGTGGCTGGAAAGCTGCCTGGTGAAGAAGGACCTGCGGATGTTGGTTGATGGCTGGCAGCGTATGAGCCAGCAGTATGCCCAGTTCAAGCTTCAGCAACATATTCCTGTTTATATGGGCTAATCCTAGACCATGAAATGGGATTAGAAACCTGTCTACCTTGTGCTCCTTACCAGTCTGCGTATTACTGAACTACAGGAGGCAACAGCTCAGTTTCTTCTCAGTGCTCTTGTGCAATAGGTTAATCAAATGTCAGGGTAGATCTGCTTTGTGTTTGTTAGTCTGCTAGCTGTTTCTTTTCCCCTAGCCTGAACTGGCAGGCTTGTGGATGATGCTGGGAATTATATCATAAGGTTTGCCTGGCTTTCACAGTTTATTCCCTATTCTCTCTTCTTCCCAAAGTCTAAAAAGTCCATAGTAAATGAGTTCTCTTAATGACCATGCATTACTAGCAGACAACTATACACTCCTTTTATAGATATTTTTTGTATTGTTTAAGATTCATTAATGCTATGCAATCCAGAGGTACTATTTTACAGATTTTAAGAGCTTGTTCAAAAAAACCTGCTGAAACATTTTTATATCACAAATTAAATGCCTTCTGCAGCTGTAATTATTTAAAGGAAAGTAAAAGCTTCTAGATAAGAGAATGTGGCATGTTATGCTGCAGAAACACATCAGTGTGCTGACAGTCCTTCATGAGTACTAGCTTCTGTGATTAGTCTCTTTTCAGACTATTATTATTATTGTTATCATTGTTCAGTTAAAATGAAGTGGTATCTGAATTTGAAGTTCAGACAATGGATTTACGCTTCTGAAACTGGAATGGACTTGAGGAGGGTAATGGCCTGACACTGCAGTCCTTAGAAGTGTAAGGAGTTTGGGATTAGGTATGGGTGCTCAGGATAGGCTGGTTGTCAAGTACATGAGCCATGAAGGTGTATGTTATGTTCATGCCACTCTGCTTCAGTTGGAACAGAAACTTTGCTATAGGGATAGCAAAGGACACAGAATGGGATACTGTAGGATCATGTGAGCCTTTCTCCCAAACTCTGGTTTGCACTATCTTCAGGTTTCACTGCTGAACACTGTTAACATTTTTTATTGTTATTTGCATATGGTTCATTTTTATTGGTAACATAAATGATGTATAGTCAGCGTTTGGTGCACACTCAGTATGTTACAACTATCCATGATCTCAAGTTGGATCCTTTAATTTTTTCCTCCCTTTTTAACTGTCATGAAGTAGCTGAATAGAGCCAGTAACAAGTCAGGTATCGTTTGCAGGCTGCACTTGTAGTATCTGAGTCAGAGAGGTTTACATGAGCAATAATATAGGCAACATCTTTCTGCCAGATGGACTTCAGGATGTTGTTACCCTATATTAACCTTTGAAGGATGGATCAATAGCTTGAGATATATATATATATCTATATATCTCATATATATGTATGTTGCTTTCTGCTTAACAGAGATTAGAGCTACATCCCACCCATTCCATGATTAGATCTCCATCCTGAGAATATGAGAGATATATATATTCTCTTTCTGTGAATATAGATTAAGCTACTGTTTTTCTGCTTTTCTTCATTTAGAATATTTTTGTGTTTTTTGGGGAAAAGAGGCAGTTCAAGGTAGCAGCAGGGGAAAGCAAGCTACTGCCTCCTGAGAAAGCGCCCCACACTTTCCCATGAGGTTGCTAAGAGCTTTGTGGGACACACCAGGCTTGGGGTGTGTACCTCTCCTGCCCTTCTGCTTCCCACAGGGAGAAATGAAAAATATGCTGGCAGTCTGTAACTCCCTGGCAGTCTATAACTCCCTGGCACACTCCTTTCCTTCTCCGCCTCCCACTCCACCCCCACATTGGGACTTTTAATAAAACTGTCAACAAATAAATGAATGTCCTAGAAGTGAAAGGCTGAGAGAGATGGGGTTGTTCAGCCTGGAGAAGAGAAGGCTCTGGGGAGATTTTATTGTGGCCTTTCACTACTAAAAGGGGTCTTATAAGAAAGATGGGGACAGGCTTTAAATAAGAGCCTATTGCAATAGGACAAGAGGTCATGGTTTTAAGCTAAAAGAGGGTAGATGCAGACTAGATATAAGGAAGGTATTTTTTATGACAGGGGTGGTGAAACACTGGCACACATTGCCTAAAGAGGTATCAGATGCCCCATACCTGGAAATGTTCAAGATCAGGTTGGATGGGGCTCTGAGAAACCTGATCTAGTTGGAGATGACCCTCCTCACCAGAGAGGGGGTGGACTAGGTGACCTTGGAAGGTCCTTTCCAACCCAAACCATGCTATGATTCTGTGACTATAGTTTTAAACGAGACTTCCAAAACTGAAGGAGGGACAGTGGAAACAGCACCTCTGGGACACTTGTGGCCCTGTGCATAGGACAAAAGAAGCACTAAAGCTGACTGCAAGGAGTAGTGGTGTTCTTTCTGGGGGATCCATGGGGAATAGCAAAAAAGCCAGCTGCAGTCTAGTTCAGATGATCCTGGGTTTGTCCTTCATTCTTCCTGAATGTTCTGTTGAGTTTTAATTACCTCCTATTTTAAAAATATTTTTTACATTCCTTAATTAATATGCAAGTTTAGGTTCTCAGCATTTACTACCAATTTCATAGGAAACATTAATTTTTTCCATATGGAAATCTTATTTTAATGGTATCTGATGTAGTCACATTCTGATTGTTTTACCCTCCCATTAGCTGATTTTCTATTTATTGATATAAATTTCTCTTCGGAGATTGGATTCTTCCTTTCTTTTGGGTTACTTTTTCCCACACCATTCTCAGAATTCTTGAATGTCTGCTCCTTTTATCATTTATTAAATTAAATTTTACCCTTCAAAAAAACCCTCCCAAAATTTGAGTCTGAAAAACAAGGCTTATCTGATAGCATCAGACACCTGCAATTATCTCCATATGTCTTTTAACAAAACAGATCTAGCTTAATGCCAAATTTGGCTTTCTGCTATAATCTAAATTTTCTGGGTGCATTTTATAAAGACCATAATAGATAGACACCTTCTACTGTGAGAACATCAGTTTAGTGATAAGTTAAAAATGTGAAATGCAGAGAACTCTTATTTCTGAGGTCATGTTAACTATGAAATGAGTATTCCTCATTGGAGGCACTTAATTTTTTTTGAGAAATACAGCTGTGTCTGGATAAAAAGGTATGTATGAAAATGAATAAACTTACTACATAAGTAATATCCTAACTACAAGACACCTCTTGACTTCTCTGGGTGACAGGGGTCCTTTATCAGAAGCATAAATAACTGCTAAAATGACATTTTTATCCAGATTTTTAAAGCTCAATAGCATATTTATCTTCTTACATTGATAAAAGCCCAGCAGTGATAACGATTTCCATGTTAAATTTCATGCCTCCCCTGAGGAGTGTATTGCCTAGAAAAGCTTTGAGGAAAGCTGAAGCTTACTTCATGCCCTAGTCCCAGGCTGAATGGGCCCTGACCCCGACAAGGAAAGGCGTTTTGAGGAGGCATTCCTCCTTGTTTCTTTCTGGGAAAAATATGGGTTAAAATGGCATAAATCACAGTGGTATTCTATCCTTAGTTTCAAGTCCACACTGAATGGATACAAGTGGAAATATTACAGAAATAGAAGAGAAAATTCGTCCCACAGTTTTCTGCTCTGTGCACATGATCAGTATGGGCCACAATAAAACCAAAATCCCTGGTTTTCTTCCAACCTTGCATATTTCAGTAAGTCAGGAAAACCTACTGAATAGTCCTCAAATCACATAAATGTTTGCATGCCTAGAAATACAGGCTTGCATTTTCCTGTTGCTCCTGTTTGACTCAAGACTTTATTTTTTGTGTTTGTCAAGTGTTGGTTTTGGTTTTTTATAAGAGAGAATTTGTTTTCTGGCTTTTAATATGATTCACTGGTGTACTGTGTGTCTAGCATTTGTCTTACTTTTGTTTCTCACAGATATTAGCATCTGGAAATATTTGCACTATGGCATTTGGTTTGACTACTCTGATTACCATATTTTTCCTAGTTTTCTACACTAAGCTTTTAAGATACAAGTTCTGTTTCAACATCAGAAACTCAAAAAACAAAGTTGGCCCATTCAATTAAGCTTCCTCGTGGTACAAAGTTTAAAGATGTAACTAACTCACTTTGAAGTTCATTTGGATGTGCATGCTTAGTCTGCTTATTCTTTTCAAGGGAAAAATAAAAAGATTGAAATTAGATACATCTTGGGTTTTTCTTTTCTTGAATGTTTTTCCATGTAAAAGCAATTGGGGAAGGAAAAGAGATGATGCCATTCACTGCATATTTAACATGGTAAAGTTGCCTGTATTATTACAGAGCTCTGAGGTTTATTTGGTTTCTTGGCTTTGAGCTGTGACAATAATAGGTTTGACATAAAAGGATGCATGTCTCTGCTGTATGAGTGGTCATAAAGGACCTGGTACTTGAAACAGCATTTTTTCAATGAACCACACAAACGGGTGGTTCTAATGGCATGCCTGTAGTGATGACTTTCTGTATTTAGCCTGTGTTTTGCCTTGTATATGACTTCTCATGAGATAAAATAGAAGTTACTTAGTAGTACGTGCACATCTGACTAGGCGAAGTTCACAAAAGGTTAATGATGTTTGTATATTTTAAAAGATATACTTTATCAAAACACGTTTAGATATTTTTAATCTCTTGGTGAAGAGCAACTGAAGTGGAAACTGCAAAAAATAAGGTCACAGGAGGCCCATAGCCATCAAAGAATTTAGGATTACAGTATATTGAGTGTGGTATCTTTGACCAAAATGTAATTGTAGCCTGAAGTGAAAGACAAACTACTCTAAAGCATACGAAAAATGACGATAGCCAAACACAACTGAAGAACTCAAATTGAAGTCCTGTATAAGCTCTTATATATGACTTACACCCTTATAAGCGTTAATGTAAGTTTGTACTTAATGAACAGTTATTCATAGTTTTATATGTGCAGTGTGTTCCTTAGTACATAGTATCTTAGTTTCAAGAAAATTTACCTCCCACACTTGTAACATCTCTGCAAATGTTGCACCTTTTGCTTTGTGTTTCAGTTTGGCATTATAAAAATGTGACAGGAACAATATTCGACTTTCTCCCTTCCACCTCCCCACCCACCACTGCCATCCCAAAATACTGTCAGCTGACTTGGTGAGGGTGGTCAAGACCTTGCCATGTATCTTTTCTAGAAGTCCCTCATACACACAGTGCTTGGTCATATTTACTGTTAAGAGAGTGAAGACACTGTATTTTGTAAGGCACTTATTCTGTAATTTGAATGTCTCATAGTGTAAGACAGTTGTTGGATATTATTGCCTATCAGTTTGTGTTTACATTAGCTATGCCCGATATATGAGATTTGATTTTTCCATGCTGATAAACATTTTTATTTTTATTTTCTTCCCTTAAACTGAGTGCAGTCTAAAAGCTGATTGGTATGGGTTTTATTCCCCAGCTTTGTCTATACTCCTTTGCCCCTTCCTTATTCAGTCAACGTCCATCATAGTAACAGGAAGTAGACTCAGATAAATATTATTTGTATGAGCTTTGACTATCTTTCAGTTCTGCTAATCTGATAAAATGGCTATATTTTTAAATATCCAGAGGTTTAATTGCATTCTCCTTATTGTCAATGCTAATAATCATTTTAGTTGTATTATATTACTGACTATTTTAGTCAAAAAGACTCCATGCGATTATCACATTATGTATAGTTATTAGTAAGATGAAGAAAAATGGCTGAGTTAAACAAAAGTCTGATTCCACTGAAATTTTGCTCACAGTATTAAATAATTCTTGTTAGATTTGAAAATATATTTTAAAAAAACCCACTTTTAAATAGAGGTATTGGGAAGATCAGATGAAGCAGATAGTCTCAAACAATTAACTTCTGCCTCTTACGAAAAAGGTAATTGTTGGGAATAGTGTTAGATATTATTTTTAATCTGTGATTGATAAAAATAGATGCCATGGACTGCAATTATTTCAATTTCTACACGACTTGTTTGTTGTGGGTTTTTTTCCCAAATAGATGTATTGCTGAAATTTGCATGCCTGTAATTTTCAGTTTCTGACTGTGCTGCATTAGATTTCCCTCTTTAAAGACGCATTGCAAGTTCCAGCCTCCTTTTTATACTAACCCAATTTTTCAAATAGTGGAAAAAAATGTTTTATAAAGTTTACCTCTGTTTGATTTTGCCTTTAATTCCTGTATTAAGCTTTTTTTTTGTAGAGTAGATGTGCCCTCTTAAAAGGCAGATCAAAACTAACAGTAGATTTCAGATTTTGAATTAGCTCTTTCAGTTCTTCTTCCTTAATGCCAGTAAAAAGGGGAAATAATCTACAGAATTCCTTGTACCAAACCACAGCCAGGTGACATCAAGCATTGATCTAGCACAAATTTGATTTTGTGATTCGAATTTTTTAGAACCTTTCTCGATGACCCAACTGGTACTGGCAGTGTGTGTGCTCAATCAGCTGGCACGAATTTCAGAGAGGCATAAAGCTGCCAAAACCTCAAATTGTGTGCTGGGTGAGGGTGCCTGAGTGCAGCCTTGTGTCCTCAGTGACCATGACCACTGTTGTGTGTGCAACAACCATTGCACACACCAATGGTAGGGACCTTTGAACCACAGCCTTTGGTGTCAAAGGCTATAAATAATTTGGGTGCGTTTATCATCCCTGGCACTCTGCTCATGTTTGCTGTGACCTGCTCCAAACCCCATTCAACTGCCACCTAACGTATGCCTATTTGGAGTTCCCCAGGTATCACATTCCAACTCCAGAGCCATGTAATTCAGGGAATGTACACGATCTGAGAAGGTACAACATGACCCATTCTTGACCCTCATCTGGGCCAACAAACGAGTATTCTGCTTGAGTTGCATCAGGAATTTGATTTTCTATGAGAACCCAAAATATAGAACCATGCCATTATATTTTCTTTCCAAAATGCACCACTGTCTTACCCAGAGGTTTTCTATTTGGTTGTAAGGATGCCCGTGATCCCACACCTGCTCCCTTTTAATGTGTTTTTCTGTTAACTTTCACTGAGATGAAGGCAGGGAGTGGAAGAGGTTTTCTTCAGAATATCGTTCAAGTCTCATTCCAGATTGGATTAAAATGAAAATCTTACTTTTCTTGAAGAATACTCTCTGGCTTGTTTCTATGCTGAGAGTTAATGCCACACATCCACAGTGCTCAAACCTAACCCCCACGCTAGAAATGGAAGCACCTCTGTTTGGCACTGTGTGGGGTGTTAGACACACTCTCCTCTTGGACCTTTCCTGCTATCCAGGGTACCTCTTGTTCAGTGTGCTGGAGTGTGGAGGTCATTTTGAAGGTATCTAATTTTTTCCTGGGTGCGTATGCTTAAGATACGCATGTGGTGGGTTTTTCTGGAAAAACCTAAAAACATTCAGTGATGCATAACACCCCAGTGCCTAAACTGTTTATGGATCTTGGCTAGAAATTGCAAAGCATGACAGGACATTGTTTCTCATTTGTACATGGAGCTACTACTCTGCTCTGTTAAAGTGAGGAGGGAAAGAAGGCTGAACATAGCAATGATGTGTCTTTCAGGTCCTTCTCACACTACTGGTCCAAGTTTCAGGAGAGATCTAGGGGCTCTGTACCTTAGAGGAGTATGTTGGGGTTGGAGAGATTCCCTCATGGCTGTTCCTCATCCCTGTCCCTCCCCAGCCCCCATGCCTGAGCTCTTTTTGCTTTGCTCAGTGATGTTTGCCAGTACGTTGTCCAATCTTTGCTGTCCTCCACAGCTGTAATTAGGTCTTGGTGATTCTGATGCTTTGCTTTATTTTTTTTTTTTTTAATTTAAATTTTTGCCTAGCTGTAGTGACAACCCAGATGCTCTGGCTGTTTCCCAGATTAGCTTACTGCTAATACTTGAGATGCAATAATGCAAAAATTCTCTCTAGTTCTCTCTGTCATCGCTCAAAAAGACAGTTCTTTTTAGTCATTAAATCTGCTAAATTGATGGCTATCTATTTAAATCTGTTGCCAAAGTAATTAACCCTGGAATGTAATTCCCCTGCCAAATAAAATAATTTTTTTCCTGGAATTATTTTCAAAAGACAGTAATTCCTGCTGGTATAGACCAAGGTCTTTAAGAGAACTGCAACAGAAAGTTTAGATGTGTGCCAGCTTCCTTCTGTCAGGCTCAGCGGAAGAAGCATTTCAGTCTCTTCACTCAGTAAAGATGTCTCCAGGCAATTGTAACAGCAAAGGTGTAATGTGGGAACATAGCTCTTGTTTGATAGAAATTTTAGGTGGTCCCATCCCGCAGCTCAGCAGGGCACTCATCCAGTATTTCTTGAAAGGAAAAGTAAATATGAAGTAATAAATATAGATGAGGGTTTTTTTTTTTTCCCCCCAGAAGACTCATAGCACACTGCAACAGGAAACAAAGGGAGCAAGATGGAGAGGCAGTAGGTCAGTGGCGCCAGATCTTGAGACAGCTATTGTTAAGTCCTGTTCAGGTTTTTCCCTGGTTATGTACACTAAAATATAATTTGGCAGAATTGTGACACAGTTGGGGATTTCTGAGTTAAGAAACTACCTGCTGTTTGTTTCTACTGTGCTCCCAGGAAATACAGCTTATCTCATTATTATTGTAAATAAACTAGATTATACCAAATAATTATTCCAAATAGCATAGCTGATGAATTAGTAGTATCTTAACATAAATATCCTTCAAAGGCGCTAAATACTGGCCCACTGCTTTAGCTGAAGGACAGTGCTTAGGAAGTCCATGGCACTAATGGGAAGATGTCATGAGACTTCACGATAGTGTTGATGGCCTCGTCAGGCACAAATTTTTCTGTGCTCCTGAAGGTAGGTAGTTCACACCTGGCCCAGCAATGTTGTAAACATTTTAACGCTGGGACTTTTTTTTTATACTTAATAAATCCACAAACCCTTCTGTCTCCCTAGAATATAAATGCTGAGTGCTGCTGACTAATTGGAAAAATTTTCTCTGAACTCATTATTTTGTCTTTTTTTTAGTTGTTTATAAATCAATGCAGTCTAATAATGAATTTCAGTCCACAATAGTTGTCAGATCTTTCTGTTTTTATGGAACTTGGAAAAAACAAGTTAGTCTTCTCTATTTTTTACTTTTTTCCCCTCTTCTCAGAAGATAATGCTTTTACATGGGAGCAGGATGATATTCCAAAGTGACTTTCATGTTTATGTTGCAACATGCAGCAAAACTGCTAAAGGTGTAATGTTTTTAATCGTGTGTGCTTTGGAAGGACACCAATGCTGTATCAGTGTCCTCCAAAAGAGGAAAAAAGGGAGATATAGCATACAATTACTCAGACACCTTTTTGCTGCTCTTTTAGGTATTGCTTTGCAAAAGAATTTTTAGTGTCTCTGACAGTTTTTGGCTTGAGACCACTTAAAGAATAAGTGGCTGAAATGCCAGCTCATGCTGACATTTGCACTTACAAGAAGTCTCATGTATCCATCCAATGTTGATCTTATTCATATCAACCAAGGAAAGTTAAATCTTCAGGTTCAGTTCAGATTCTCCAACTAGTCCTGAATTCTCCTGCTGGTTTTAATATTGCAAAGGGTTTGATCCTGGTTCGACTTTAATCTTTAATGTTCTTCAATGGCTTAAGCAAAAAATTTGGAAACAGGCGGATTTGTTTCTTTTCTCTGGACATGCTTTGTCCAAGGATGCAGAAGTCACTGGGGTGATCGTTGTAAAAAAAAAAAAAAAGGAAAAGAAAAAAAGTGTCTGTTTTTTTGGTTTCTCTGCACAAAAAAAAGTAATATAATGTTAAATCTTGTATGTCACATAGGTAGCACAGGTTGGGACCTTATTAGAAGTAGTACAGGTGTGAGTACTGGGGTCCCCAGCACAAGAAAGACATAGAGCTGTTGTGGCCTCCTCCAGACTTACTCCAAAGATGCTCAGAGGGCTGGAGCACCTTTCCTATGAAGATAGGCTAAGAGAGTTGGGGTTGGCTGGGTTGAAGAGAAGGATCTGGGAAGACCTTAGAGCAGCCTTCCTAAGGGGTCTCCAGGAAAGCTGGAGAGGGACTGGTACAAGGGTATTGGGTGGCAGGACAAGGAATGATTGCTTTAAGCTGAAAGAGGGGAGGTTTATATTGGATATTAGGCAGAAATTCTTCCCTGTGAGGGTGATGAGGCCCTGGCGCAGGTTTCCCAGAGAAGCTGTGGCTGCCCCTGGATCACTGGCAGTGTTCAAGGCCAGGTTGGATGGGGCTTTGGGCAGCCTGGACTGAGGCAGATGTCCCTGCCCGTGGCCAGGAGGTGGGACTAGATGGGCTTTGAGGTCCCTCTCTACCCCAACCATCAGTTATGGTGATTCCTGGAACTCCTGCTAACTCCTTTTTAGCTCAAATAAGTGGACCACAGTCCATGGAATACTTTGTTATTTTTGCAGATGTTTTTACTTGGTTAATTAAGCTTTTTAGGTGAATTTCAGAGGGATGGCAATGGCTTTCCATAGTACCCAACCCATCAGTATGACATTAACTCAAATCTAAACAGAAGATCTCAGCATTTTGTTGCTATTCCATGGAATAATGTACAAAACTAACACATTATTATTTCCCGCGCTTCTTGTTCTCCTAATACATCAACCCTGGCTGTAACATCTTTATGATTATGAATTTGCAGTGCATAAGCGTATAAAAATAAAATTTTTAAAGGAATACAAAGGCTACCATTTACTATATACAAATATCAATAACATAATTAAATAGACAGTTAAGGAAATCTCATTTGTAACTTGTTACTATAAATATTACTGTAAGTTGCCATCCATGACCTGAATGAGATTTATTCTTAAAGATCTTGAATTCTTTCAAATGATTTATAGTGGCCTAAAAACACATTACTTTGCTTTAGGATTTAACATGACTTTCTCTACCTGCATCCAATACATGACAGAAAGGATAATTTCCCACATTTAGTGTGAATCAAGTTCTTCTACTGGATATTGACATTGACCTCATGCTAATATACTGAGAAATTGAAAGAAATGGAAATGAAGGGTGTCACCCTTAGAAAATTACAATTGTAAAAGCAGCTTTAACTGTGATTTCTGTAGTTGTTAGCCCCTGATTTTTTCATTATTTCAGGTTGTCTTTATTTAAGGAATCACAGCCCTTCAGAATGTCACATTTAAAACCTGGGTGAAAAAAGAGTTTCTATTTCCAGAAGAAAAAAAAATTGTATGTTTTTTAGGTTTCTCTGCACAAAAAAAAAAAATGTTAAATCTTGTATGTCACATGCTGTGATTTGGGAGTAGCTCATTTGTTTTCACTGACTTGTTTGTCAGAAGAAGGGGGAAAGTCTTCTGAATTCTATTTTCAGCATTAGAATCGTATCATAATTCCTGCATTTAATTCAGTACCTAGTGGCAAGAACATTGACTTTTTTCACTGTCATTGTAGTATACCCAGCTTTTAAATGCATTCCTTCTATGCTTTTCTGCCCAGAGATGTTTTAGAAAATGTGGATGGGTAGATAGACAGAGAGACTGACCAACTCACCCACCCAAGGTTGACTGACTGATTGATTGATTTGGGTGTCTACTTATATTTATACAAATAACACTCATATGTAAATACATGCATACCTTTATGTCAGACAAAGGAGTAGATTTTATAGACAATGGAAGTTGCAGGGTTTGTATTCTTCTAGCATTGTAGGAAGGCATTCTTTGCTTTTTGATGATGGTATGACAGCATCCCTATCTTCAGTATGTCAAGTTATCAGGAGAGAATGTACATGGTTTTTGAGACAGCTGGTAGAATCTAATAGTGTTTGAGGACTACAAATCTGAGTCTCTTTAACTGCCTTCTCAGTTATTCCTGTTACCATTTACAAGATGGAAATGGCTTTCAAGCATTCTAATATTGATGATCATTTGTGCTCATGTTAGTATTTTACAGTTTAAAAGGTGATTATTTTGTTTTTCAGCTCTCTGGTTTTACCTATGCCCAGGACTATTCTAAACAGAAATTTCATAAAGCATTCACTTTATGTTTTCAGTGCTTTCTAGAGACCGTGGTCATTTATAGTATGGTCTCAATTGCATTTCTAAACTAACCATATGTCCGTGGAAGAGACTGCACTGTAATATTATTTGAGATGTGTTTTTGTAGTTAAAGTTTAACATTCTGTTGATGTTGATGCACAGATTATTTTTGATATGGAGGTATTAAAATATTGGGTTTGTCCTTCCTTATGAAAAGACTTGTTTTCCAAATGGAATGTGGAAAGACCTTAATTTAGATTAGTAAATGAAAAAGCCTCTGTCTCGAGCATGAAAAAAATAACTCAGGCAGCATCTACTCTTACCTCAACAATACTACTAGGTGATCATCTTGATACCTGTGATATATTCTGATTTAAAAGTATCTCAAGAGACTACTTAGATTTATATTTCTTATAATATATCCTATGCAGATCTAGGATGTACTGTAGAGGTAATAAATTGATTCTGGTCTTGGAAAGTTTTGTTTTAGTTTTGGCTTAGAAAGATCTCTTTTAATAGGTGGTAAGACCAGCCTTTATTTTTTAAGGAAATAAAAATTTAAGCAAGAATGGTATTGATCAGGAAATACTGCAAAATATTCATGCTATGTATGCCTCTGAGTGTCTAGATAGTATAAATGTAATGCATACAAAATGTAATTTAGTATAATTTTTGGTGTAAAGGTGATACCCAATTGGCATCTTCAGATTTCATGCATTACCTTACAGAGCAGCAACAGGGGATGTCAAGATATTGGTCTCTAGTTGGTGTTTGGGGCATTGTTCATTTAATTGCTATATTAAAGTTGTGAAGGTTTGTTCCATTACAGCTTTTGGGCCTCGTATTTCTCTGTAGTGAAAGTAAAGTTCTGTATTAGAAACTGAATTTGGCAGCCTGTATTTTCAGAATCCAGAGGCGGGCTTGAATTTTACTGTTGGATTTTTTCCTTTGGCTTAAATGTTCCCTGGGGCAGGTGTGGTCTGTGTCCAGTGGTCTTTTCTTCTCTAACATTTTTAGGTCTGTGGAGAAAACAGCATGTGTCTGCATCCTGGAGAATTTGATTCTGCAAAAGGAAAAGTATGGAAGGAATTGAGGCACCTGCAACGAGTTTTTCTTTTATCACTATGTGAAAGAAGCTGGGTTTTCTCCTTCTTTGGAGGATAGCTGTTGGGCTGAAAGTGGCTTTTGTAGTGGCTGTTGGAAAAGACAGATACACATGGAACCAACATAGTACAAACCATTTCTAAAGCAGGTTCGTAATTTAGGAAAAAGAATCAAACATTCCTTCATGTGTCAAGTACTTCATATTTCCCAAAGCTGAAGTTAACAATAAAATGCTTACTTCTAATATGCATTTCTTGGAACCTGATTGCTAGTGTGTCAGTAGTTCTGCTCAGCTGCCTAATTTCTCCTGACCTCTCCATACTATTGTATCCTTGATTTTGAAGAGTTCTGTTTCTCCTTTTACCAAGCAGGCTAACTTAAGTAATTTCATAGGAACAGAAACGTTTTTCTCTGGAACTCAATCTATGAGTTCAAATAAATTAGTACCCTGATATAAAAGTGAAAAAAGAATTTAAATAGATTATTTCCAAAATAGCTTTTGTAGGAAGATACTTTACAGACATTTACTTACATTCTGTGGATGTGATTTAATATTGAGCTCTACTTTAATCTTTTTTCTTGAGCTTTTCATGAAGAATTTAGTATTATTTTACATTTCTTGTGATTATATCATGCTAGATCTGCCATTTTATGGGAAGTGGGGAAGTGGGAAAAATGGATGGAATTAACTGCATGGATTATGCTGTTTCTGGCAGTGGCAAAGACTGTATTAGATTGCATTTTTTTGCTTTAGTACAGTCCCTACTGTAGTAGTTTATAAAAAAAAGAACTTTAAGAGCTTGCTTTTGGGAAAAAGAGAGCATTCACAAGTGGTTGACATTTGCATTGATTATGTGGTCATGTTAGGACCCCAGATTCTGCTTCCATGCATCCGAGACATTTGTAAAATCTTGCTCTTTCATTAGATTGAGGTCACAGCTGGTTGTGAACGTAGAAGTGTTAATGCTACTACTTGGATGAGTGTGAAGTTTAAATGGAAAACTCGTAATGCTAGTGAGGAAGTTGTCCCTGTGACGGTGTGAAAGGTGTTGACACACCTTAAATTCAGTTGTTTGCTCATCTGTACTACAGCATTCTCATGATGTGGTCATGAGATCATTCTGCCCCCTTGGTTGACATTGATACAGCGGTAAAATTGGTGGCGTTGCTGCACCTTTGCTGATGTGAAAGAGCTTTTGTTTGCTTAGCTAGCTAATGCTGTTTGCTTGGAGGGGTGGTTCTCTGATGCCAGCAGCAAAGCTCCTCTTGTCAGCATTTACTGTCTGTGCTCAGAGGACTCTGCTGACACAGCACTCCTGCTGTAAACCCTATAATATAATGCACTCCAATTTAAGCTGAAAATTAAAGAAGAATGAGAGAAATTTTAGGGAAAGGACAGCTCAATGGTAAATAAGTTTGTCAATTCCAGTCTGCTTCATGCTGCTGTTCCAGTAGGTTTCTGCCTCTGCAAAAGAAGTAATAGAGCATAAACTAGAGCATAGAGGCAGGAAAACCTTCTCTGAACTAATAATGCTTTTGTGTGGAAAGGAGGAGGGAAGGAAAAAGCTTAAAAGTGTAAGAATCAAATGGGAAATATAAGATGTCATACAAAGCAGTCTGTATTTTCATACCATCGAGGTTACAAATAAATGCATGAAATAACTATCTTGAACTCTTCTCCTGTCTGGACAATGTTCATAGAGCTGTTTAAAATAAGGAAATGGCTTATATCTGAATGACTGATCTCTAAGAAAGTGTAAAGTTTGCCAGTGATTTATTGGTCAGCTGGTACTTCTTGGTATATTTTCAGAAGGAAAAGTGGCAGTAGACATTGCTTCAGGATTTAAGATGAAAGGAAAACAGGGATTTCACTATAAAATCTAAATTGCCTGTCCCAGTGGAGGCCAAAGACCCATGATTTATACTGAACAGAATCCAGCATGTATGCTGGTTCTTTTCTGCTTATGTGACATAATCAGGGGTATTTTGAATACACCTCAGATGTGAGCTGACTTACTGGAGTATGTTTCATATCATGCTACATTTTACAAAGCTTATTTGCTTTGTATGAAATATTAATGCATCCTTTTTCATAAGGATTTGTTAGTAATATAGAATGTAAATTGTTGGGTCCTTGGCTATATTAGTGTCTTCCATTTTAGCTAGTGGTAGGCTTGCCAATTTAGATATTTTAATGACTGAGTCATAAACTTTGTATAACAGCACCAAAATTACAATTGCCATTTTATTATATTCACTGATGTACTTCCAGTATCAAAACCTGAGGTTAAGGTGAGGAGAAGCTGTTTGCACACTTGCATGTGAAACAGCAAAAAAAAAATCTTAGTAGGTTTTGTTAAATATTGGTATAGCGTTAAACAAGAACAATTTTGTGGGATTTGGAGATCAACTGTATAGGTTTCTATATTGCTTGTTGGTCAGAAGTTTTCATAACTCTCAGTTATTGGTTTTAGGGATTCAACATAGTTTCAGCTAGTGGAATTCACCTTAAATGTGTAGGCAAGATGTATTTTCTACAAATATATTTAATGGTCTACTTAGCGCTTGGAACTTTGGATGGATTTGCAACTTGCTGATTGGTAAGGTTTAAAACATTTTGGTTTTGGATACCAGACTGAGAATAACTTTTTATTCAGGGAACATTTCTCCCTCTATCACACCAGAGTCAAGGAAAATGTTTTGTTCTTTCCATACCTAACAATCATCATTTTCAGTCTTCTGAGTCTTAAAGATGTCATCAGAAATACTGCTGTGCTTGTAAATAGGTACAGCAAAGCCTTTACAATGACAAGCATGTATTCAGCTGAAAGATATTTTACAATTCACTTTTACTTAGGACTAATGGTATAAGAAAAAAATATTTGCCAGTTATTATCTTACAACTGAATACCAGCAAAACAAATAAGTAGCATCTAGAGGTTAGCGAATATTTTAGAAAGTAACTTCTATTTTGAACAGTCTGTTTCTGTTAGCTTGAATGGCATTATATGCCATGGCATCCCAAAATTTTTTCCAAAGAATTGTTGGTCTAATTTGTGTTGTACAAATATGGAAAAAACCCAGATTGTCTGAAAACATTAGGGTTTTTTTTCTGAATGATGCTTGTTGCTTAATTGGTTCCTTTATATTCTGATTCGTAACTATTCTCTCATACCCTGATAGGTTTTGATGTGTCACTATAATTTTGAAGTACCGCAGGCACGATATACTTTATTTATAAAAATAAATATCCAAAGGCAACCTATAAATACATCTCTACCCTTAGATGTCTGCACGAGATCTAAGTGTCTCGTCATTCTCACACAAAATGTTCTTACAAGTCCTGGTCTCCACAAAGAAATCAGTCTGGTTTATGATATGATGATTTTGTGAATCAAAAAATACTATGTAGTTGCAAGAAAAACAAAATATGGAATATTGAGAAATGGAGATTTTTTTTTTTTTAATTTTTTTTTTTTAATGGGCAGGCAGGTATAGCAATTGCTTGGTTTAGATCAATATGTAATCTCCTTTGGAGACACATGTCCAGTAGGGTCATTGGATGTCACGAAAAATGTGGATCATGTAAAGAAAGCCTGGAGGAGACCAAAACCAAAATTAACCTCATGTTATTTATTTTTTTGAAGGTGGAAGTTAACTGTCTGATGACTGCATTAGCTAGCTTTCCCCCTATCAAAGCCACATGCCACTCTGGCTATTAGCCTGAAACACCTACATTTTTCACTCAGACTAGAGCAGGCGGTCTTTCATGGACAGACTTCTTGGAGAATGGCTTGGGGGAAGTCAAACAGGCTTAAGAAATATTTTTAACCTATATTCCAGCCCTCAGACTAGCCTGTTTTAACATAGAAGCTTTTTTTTTTTCCAAATTTTTTGCATTTTTTTTATTTTATGAAGCTTGTTGATTGAAAGATACTTAAGGTATTAGAGCATTCTGCTAGCATAAATAGTAGAATCTTCATTATTAGGGATTGCTGAGATAAATCTCTGCCACATATGATTTAGGTAGAATCGATCCTATTACAGCAGGAAGGAAATTGCAAAATCTCTCTAGGTTTCTTCCAGGCATTTTTCTGCTTCTCTTATCAAAAATTCTCTGCAACTCATGACATCATACACTTCCCTTTGCTCAGAAGTTTGCTAGATTTTTTTTTTCCAATTGGTTTTTGCCATGCAATAGCAGGCTTGATAATTATAGAGCACACGTCCTAGAAGACAAGTTTAGTTTCTTAAATGCTCTCCACTTCATAGCTACTTTATTTCTAATGCTAGGAGAAGAAAGATTCTGTCCTTGTTGCCCACCAAAGAGCATCAGCAGGCCATAGGGCATTGCTTTAACAGCCTGATATGTAAATTAAAACAGGAAAATATTTTTATTAACGAGTCTTTTCTCTGGAAAAGTTCTGGCTCAAACTCCTGACATCTGCTGGAGAGAAAAAAAGTGAATAGGGGTTCATGTTTCCACAATTTCTGGAAGAAATATTTGCAAACCCTCATGAATTTTGTGTTTCAGTAGGTTACTGTGTTAGAATTTTATGGGAGGTATATGACTGTGTGATGAGTAGGAAAGGGCCCTGCAGAGGAAGGTGACTGGATGCTCTTTCACATACTTACCTCTTCCTCCTCTGTTTCACTGCCTCTGATCTGTTTCAGTATGGGGCTTGGAGGGGGGGGGGGGGGGTGGTGTTGATTTCTTTCTTTAATATGGGGCTCATTTCCACAAGAACCTGAAAAGAATTAGTAACGAAAAAACACCCAAAGTAGTCTAAGCATGTGTGTGCTGGATCTTTCTTACAGTTAAATAAACCCAGTAGTGAGATTGAGACACTGTACCTGTCTCTGAATCCTTTATGATCCATGTCTGTTACTAGTGTGAAATCTTAGTTAAGGTCCCATTTGTCCCCATCACTCCTTTGAAGAACTGTTTAGTCACATCTGAGGGTTCCAACATTTTTAATGACCAAACTCACTAAATTTTTATGTTCATGAAGTGATTTTTTTATTACAGGATATATTATTATAGGAAATACACTGCTCTTGGGTCTCATCATAGATTTTCATAAATTGAATCTTCAGGTTGAAGATTTTGTGAGAGTGATTGTTAATAAATGAGAGAATTATTATTAGCCTAGCAGGTTAATTTAGCTATATGAAGTATCTGTCCAGAGGCTTCACAGAATTTCCTCCTATGGAAGTCTGAGTTCTGTACATCTCATTTTAAAGATGATTTTTCTACCATCTATATTTACATCCATTCGTCAGTAAGAGATATGAGGTAAGAATTTCACTGGACAGGAACAGTTTGTGCCGTGGTCCTAAACACGTGTGTGTGAGGTATGTGAGATTGTGGCATTCATCCTCCTGTTCAAGTACACACTTTTTGCAGCCCCAAATTTGCAATTGAGCAGAGAAAATTGCTGCCCAGTGTGATTTTTGCTTCAAATAGTTACATGAGTAAAATCAAAGGATGAGAAAGAAGGGGCTAAAAATTTAAATTCCATCCCATTTACATGGAGCTGGAGTTGGAATGAGAAGGAGGAAGAGGGGGGGATGTAAAACTTAAGTTCATATTTTAAGTTATGTCTTCTTGCCACTCCTACATGGGTTTCTATGGAAACAAGCAGAAACTGGGCCATTGGCAGCCAAGAATCCATTTACACTTTAAATTTACTGCTTGAGCAGCCATGCAGTTTTCTTGTCCAAATTAAATCATGATGGAGTAACACATGCTAAGTAAATTGGTGGTAAGATGAAAACACCAAATATTGAATATCCTTCCACGTAAGATCTATGGATACATAAAAAAAAAAAAACCACCACCTTTTTCTGAAAGAATTTAAAATGGTAAGTTAGATTGTATTTCAGAAAGAAGATACGTACTTACAGTTCTACAAATACTCATTGAAAGGATATTAAATAATGCTGTTGCATTCTTGAGGTAATTATGTTATCTCCTTTAATTAGTAATGTGGCTAACTGATAGGCAGCTTAGCTGGTTTCGTGCTTTGGATGCAGAAAAGAAACAAGTTGCATTTTCTTGGCTGCTCATCATCTAATAAATTTCATGGTGAAACTCTCATGCACGAACACAGCTTGTGGACAATGTATAATCACTACTGACATTTATTTATGTAGTATCAGAAGTTAAGTTTGCTTATACCTTATGATAAAATATTGTTAGATACTTGCCACTACTAGAAACTTTAATAAAGTTACTACTAAGCTTTAGGTAAAACTTTAATTGTTTGAGGTGATGTTTTCTATTTTAGTTACTTGTCTGATCTTTTTTGATTTTTTTATTAGATTTGATTATAAAAATCATATGCTTTTGTGTAAGAAGTTTTCATCTGAAATCATACACAAATTATATGGTATATTTGGTTCTGTTTGACACTTCTTTAATTGCACTTGTTTCCTGGCTTGACCTTTCAAAATCTGGTGGAATTCTGACTTTTTTTTATCTCCAGTTCAGTTCTCCACTGAACTGTGGCTGCACCTGCTTAGAAGGTTGTGAGCAAGGGAGCAGTCTTGACTGAAAGATGAGTTTTAAAACAGCTATGGAAGTGAGCTGGGAACTAGAAAGAATAGTGATAACCTAGGAACTATATGTATAGAGGGAAGAAGTTATGTGAAGGAGAGAGGATGAACTAGGGAAAGAAAAAAAGGTGAATGGACAAAGAGAAAACTAAATCGATCATGAGGGGTGGAGGAGGTGCAATGCTTAAACAACAAAGAAAAAAAAAGTGGGGATGACTGTATAAAGCAAGTGGGACTGAGAATCGACTGGGAAGACTGGGGCTGGCAGAAGATGGAGGCTAAGTCTATGCTAAGAAGTTTGTGCATGGAGAACTGTCAAGGAATCTGATGCTTGGATGGGATGAAGGTAGGTGTGAGGCCCTTTCAGAGCCTTAAATGCTGGAGAAGTATTTAGCCTGTTGTTTGGAACTCTCTTAGCTTATCGCTGTAACTTACCTGGGTGCTGGACCAAGCCAGCGCTGGAGTCCCAGCATGGCTGTTCTCTCAGCCAGGTGCTTGCACAGGGACTTTAAAGAGGAGATCAATGCCATGGATCCCCTGTATAGGCCTCAATATTATGGCAAAATACAAGAATTTTTTCTGTCTTTCTGAACCTCACTCAAACTTAAATTATGTATTTCAAGTAGTTGATGGCTATGGGTATTGCTGACACCAGCTGAACATGCCAGTTATGAAGGCAGCGAGTGCTGGCAGTCAAAGGAACTGTTTTGACAGGCCATGTGATGTGCAGAGAAAGTGTTCCCCCATTTTCTCCTTCCTGGTCAGAGATAAACACTTGTGTGAGGACTGCATGGCACAGAGATGTTTCTCTGTATAGGAACTCAAGAGTTGTTGCTGTATGTGGTAGTGGTATGTGAAGCGTGTTTTTTTCTCAAGAGGTGGCTAGTTTATAGCAATCAGTTGTGTGTGTTATCTTGTGGGATTTTTCATGAGTAAGGCCTCACAGACTTCTTTCAACTGTGAAGAATAGGGTCTAGTCCCTGCGCCTGATTAAGAAACTGAGATGACTGATGCAGTCGGTTTTTAAAACTAAGTCAGAAGTAATAATTTCCTGGAGAACTGTAGTAATAGGGTAGAAAATGTAAAGAAAATGAAATTTGTAAAGGAACTGGCAGGGTTTGGGTTTTGTTAGTCCATTTCCCTTAGAAGGAAAATGTGAAAAGTAATGCAGGAGGTGCCAAAATATGCAAGCAATAGAGAAACACAGTACGAGCTCCAGAGCGTTCATCATTCTTGTGTCATTTCCAGCGCAAGTTACTTACATGTGACGTGAAGGCTAATGTCGGTGTTGGATGAGAAGATCCATGGACAAGAAGTATAGCTGAAGATAATGGTTATATTGGGTTTATGTGCCAAGGTTTTGGTAGCAACCAGGTCAGAGGATATGCATGGGTGGCCTCTGTCAGAAGAGATCAGGGGCTACCCCCATATCAGAGCCAGTTCCCAGTGCACCCAGCTCCAAAATGCACCCCCTGCTGACCCAAGCTGAGCCTGTCAGAACACTGGTGTTACTTCTGTCAAAAGGGTAAAAAATCCTGCACATAGTGGTGTGAGTAAGGGGAGAGAAAAAACCTGAGAGGAGCAGTCCTGCAGACACCCAGGTCAGAGAAGGAGGAGGCGGAGGAGGCAGTTCGTTCAGGTCCCACAGCAGGGACTCCCCTGCAACCAGTGGGGAAGATTGTGAAGAAGCAGGTTGTCCCTCTGCAGCCCATGGAGGACCACGACGGAGCAGATATTTACATGGCAGCCCAAGGAGGACTGGAGCAGGAGGACATGCTCTGAAGGAAGCTATAGCCCATGGAGACTCCATACTGGATCTGGCTGGTGGCAGGGGCTGCTGCCTGTGCAGAGGAGCCCATGCAGGAGCAGATTTTCTGGCAGGAACTGGGGTGGACCCAGGCTGGAACACTCTTTCCTGGAGAACTGTAGGTGATGTGGAGGACCCAGTTCTATGGGAGTGGCCCATGCTGGAGCAAGGGAAAAATGTGAGGAGGAAAGGGCGTCAGAAGTGAACTCTTACAAAATTACTTCAGCCCCCATTTCCTATCCCCCATGTGCCACTCAGGACAGAAGGTAGAGGAGTCAGGAGTGAAGCTGAGCCTGAGAAGAAAGGAGGGATGGGGAGAAAGCGTGTTTGATTTTGTCTTTCTTTCTCACCATCCTACTCCAATAGCATTAAATTAATTTCCCTTTTTCATGTGGCAATAGCTGATATGGGACCTTCCTGTCCTTCTCTTGATACACAAACTTTTCCATCTTGTTTTCTTCCCCTGTCTGGTATGACCATTGAAAATAAGGCAGAGGAGTAGAGCTGTGGAATAGTTCTGCCCTTATAGAAAATGAGAAGGAAAAGCCAGAAGCGCCTGCTGTCTGGAAGGAAAGAAAGACCAATTCACAAAGATCAGGGAAAAAATAAATCATTAAATGTGTCCAGCATCAGAGTCACAATGTTAGAAATGTTTTGCGAGAGGAAATGTGAGGATGACTTTACAGGCTGTTATAGCCATCTGAAATACACTCCCTATAAGAGGTTTGTCAGTGAGGATTCGTGAAAAGAGTAGATAGATCTGCCAGGAGAAAATCTAGATAACAATGTTGACAGCAAAAGGAAGCAATGCAAACTTGTGTTTGAGGAATAGAAAAGAGGCAATTTATTGTTATTACTGCTGGAACAAACAGTACAGCCAGATTCTGCTGAAACAGGTATGCCAGGGTGTGAAAAATGTTCTAAGTCATTGCTGCTTAGGTGAACTTTAGTGAGATTCCTCTAGAGAAATAAATCAGAATCATGAAATGTTTTTGAAAATAGTCTTAAGGGAATGATATAACCAGGAGAGACTTGGGATGTTTGATTTTCTTGAGCTATAGCTGGCAGATTTTGGAGGGGGTGGGGAGAAGGGCTGTATATCACCTGGATAGCTGCAGATCTATTAGGCATCAAGACTGAACATGCAAAGCACAATTCAAAAGTTAGCAAAGAAGGCTGGAAGGAGCTTACAAGCCTACAGAGGTGCTGAAACCAGGTGCATGAGAATGCAGCAAAACAAGATTTTGGTGAGTGCCATAAAAAGTATGTGGCAGTAAATATCTATTTTGATAGATAGCCAATATGCTTAGAGGAAAGTACAATGGTTTTTTATACATTCTGTATTGTAATGGAGGAATTGGGATGCCTGATAGAGAACACCAAACTGAGCACTATATAAATAAAGCTGAGTGGTCATGATAGACAGGAAAACAGTTGTGGTGGGTTGGCCTTGGCTGGCTGCCTGGTGCCCACCCAGCTGCTGTCTCATCTGTCCCTCATCAACAGGACAAGGGGCAAAACAAGATTAAAAATTTTGTGGGTAAAGGTAAAGGCAGGGAAATGACTTACCAATGATTGTGACAGGCAAAACATACTCAACATGGGGAAAATTAATTTATTGCCCATTAAAATAGACTCAGAGGGTTAGAAACAAAGATAAAGATTAAAGCATCTTCCTCCCTGCTCCCCCCCCCTTTTTTTTTCCCGAAGGCTCAACTTCACTCCCTCATTTCCACCTCCTCTAAGCTTCTCCTCCTCCCAAGTGGCGCAGGGTCTTTTGGACTGTGGGGTTGGGGTCTGTCCATGACAGTTCAATCTCTGCCACTCCTTCCTCCTCACACCTACTCCGTCATGAATCCTCCACAGGCTTTGGGATCACCCTACTCTAGCATGGTTGTCCACAGGTTGTGGTTCCTTCAGGACAATGTCCACCTGCTTTGGTGTGGGGTCTTCTGCGGGCTGCAGTGTGGAAATCTGCTCCAGTGTGGTCCTTCCTCTGCCTGGAGCACCTCCTCCCCTCCACTCAACTTGGTGTCCATGGGGCTGTTTCTCTCACATGTCAAATAAATGTGAATTTCTGTAAGGTTAGAGAGGAGATAAAAATCCATGGAAAATAAATGATTACATGTAACTTCTAAATCCCAGTTATGGATGTGCTGGGTGAGAGTCTCAGGGAAAGGCTGGTCCAATGGAACAGTTGTGAATTTGATCAAGCTGGCAATCTTCACTAATTTACATCAGATTGCAAAGCAGTTACTAGCAAGTTTTAAAAAAAAAACAAACAACAATTCTAATATGGTTAAACACTGGGATTTTAGAAAGACAAGCGCTGAAAAATTAAGGAAATTAAACAGTATAGTTAACTGGTTTGGAGAGCTTTGAACACAGAGGAGATGGGCTTATGTCAAAAGCTTGTAGAAAAGACTGCAGCTTTGACTTGCATGAATAAGCTCTTTAAGGAGGATACAAGAGGAAGCAGAGAATCTGCAAAGATCTGAAAGGGGTTTGAAAAGGAAGGAAAATTTAAAAAGAATGCAAAACAGTCAGAAAATGCTGTGACTTGCATTTTGTAAGGTATATTTAAACAAATAACAAAACCTTTTCCACTCTTACTAATATGTGGGACATATACAGCATATTCACAAGTTTCCCAACATGTAGTATTACCTCTTCTTTATATCTAGAAGGAAACAACAACAACCAAAAAAAAGTGCTTTGCATCATCTTTCATTAAGGTTCCTGTTGTGCATGTGGGTGATTAGGTACCTACTGAAAATAAGCCTGACAAGCAACTACAGAGCTGGTAAACAGTAGTTACGTTGCCTGGATTTCTCAGGAGTCCAAGTATAGTCCAGCATGAAACATGAATAGCAAACATAATATCTGTATTCAAAAAGGTAAAATATGAGGCAACTATAGGCCAAAAGATTTTCTGATGGTCAGTTGTGGATAAAGTTTTAAACCAGAATTTTAAAAAGAATAGGTGGATCACTGAAAGTAGATGGGAAGTGGTGTAAATGGTGGTGGGGTCTTTTTGCGATGGTTTGTGAAGGGTAATGAGAGAGATTAGGTGGTTTCTTAAACAAGAGTAATGCAGGAATCAGTCTGTTTGGATTTAAAGAAAACATTTACTTTAACATTCCATAGGAAATTGCTATTGAAGGTGGAGAAAGTTTGGTGGGACAATGGCTAAGATGGTTACAAGAAGCTGTGAACAAATCTCTATCTGTCCTGAAAAGTGTATTTATTGACGTGTATTGCAGTGATTGGAAGATACTCTTAGATGTTTGCTCATTGAATTTTGGCTAATGTGGAATTGAGAGGGCTTGCGTAGACAGAGGAAAATTCAAGCCGGACAGATGAATGAAAAGGTAATAGGACAATGGTCACAGTTGTGCACCGATGCTAAGAACTGTAAACCGGGGGCGACGAGAAGGCACGAGAGCTGGAGATGCTTATGCTCTGTGAAGGATGGCTGCAGCTGCAGAAATTGTGTAGCATGGGAGGGTAAATGCAGTCCTGAGCAGCGCTGTGTGAGAGATGTTCAGTTGAAACTGGGAAGCAGCAATTTCATATAATAATAGCTCTGCATCTGCCCTTCTGAATGACCTCTTTTTCTCAGTCTGAAGTGTGTGAAAAGGCATGTACGTTCCCTTGTTCTGTCCCATAAAATAACTATTTTAAATTTTATTCCCTAACACGTAGTTTCAATTTAAGCAACACTAATACCATGAGTTCTCAGAGTACAACCTCATTCTCCAAAGGCCTTTTAGGTCCATCCTTGAGGCAGCAGGAGCCTCCATAAAGTCTAGAACTCAATATTTCACTTTCATTATCATCTCTTTACCTATCAGCAATGAATCGGGGGACTTTTGAGTATGTTTTCTTTTCATTTAGGAGGAAGTTCCATTGTTGTGTAATGTAAAATGTGAAAAGAAGTACCAGTGCAATAAAGCTCAGGAGTCTTGTCCTTCAGTGCTGAATGTCCTCTATTCCTATAGATTACATTTTCTCAGGTATTAGACTTCCCATTTACTTTCTCCTGCTAGGTTCATTTGAAATTTCAGTAACCTCCAGCTCTGACTAAGGGTGGTTGTTGACTATGGTGGTTTGCCTTTTTGCTCCTCAGCTTCTTTTTCATTTCCTCTGTGGAAGTGTGGGACATAACCCTTTCTTTCAGGGCACTAAAAGACATGACTCACTCCTTCTCCTTTCTCTGTTCCTTAACCAGGTTCTACTTCATGGCTTTACCTCGTGCTTTAATAGTCTTTTGCACGGAGCTTGTCAAAAGGGCTTTGGAAATCTCAGTAAACTGTCAGGGAGTTTCAGTGATATACGTTTCATTCTCTCATGCTCCAGAATTGGAGTAGACACATGCCGGGTTTTTCTCTGCAGCTTTCCTTTCCTAGTGTATGGTAGGCTTATAGGCTTATCCTCAATTATTTTAATCAGTTTTCCTGTCACAGGTGAACTGAAGTGGACTGTATGCTGAGGGCTGATATAAATGCTTCAAGCTGGAAACAACATTGGTTTCCTCCTAGATTTTAATAGCTGCATGTCTTTATTAGTCATTCCTGCACATTCTGAAAGATGGTATGTAAATACTATCACAGTACAGTTAGCTTCTTGCTCTCCTAGGTATGTGTTCTACACTCTATATGACATAATTGAGGAAATACAGATCATACAGATTTGTTCCTTGAGTTCCAGACAACTTTTGATACTCATCTTTGCATCTCAACAGAAAGAGAAAAAAAATACCTGTTTTTAGGTTTTTTATAAGCAAAACTAAAATGAACACAATTATGTGAACATGAGACACAGGAACATACTAATTTGATCCCATCTGCTAAATAATTTTAGTGAATTTAATTGCACCCCAGTTCTTCTAAACACATTAAGACATATGCTCATAAACTAATTGAATATAGCTTCTAGTCTTGGCACTAGTCCAATACACTGTTAAATCAACAACAATATTATTAAGAATTATTTCAGTTATGGTATGTTAAAGGTTCTCTTCACCATTTCCAATTTTGAAAATCCTGTGACAAAATGATATGTAGGTTTATAAAAAGCTAGCTAAATATCCCAAATTATATACTAGTTGCCAATAAGTTTTCTGATTGGTGTGTTACTGGGTTTCCGTTTGAGTATTTGGCTACAAAATTAGTATTGTAGCTCATTCCAGATGTTTCTATTGGGATGCTGTATGTGGCTGCTGTAGTCTTGAAGAAATTCTTCCTCACATTTCTAATTTTAAAAATTTAAACATCATAAGATTTTTTTTTTATTCCTGAGGTTATAGAGCTGGTTAACAAAATGTGTTGAAAAGCTGCTTCCAAACCCAGCTCTTCTTGTTATGATTGTTGATAAATTTTAACAGATCATTGAATCAGGATATCTCTATAAAAGATGGAAGATTTTTTTTTTTTCACCTCTTTACTACGTCAAGTAATCTGCTGAATTTTGTGCCAGGTGACTCTTCTGAGAGCTGCATAGTCTGTTACAATTAATAGCAGTCTGAATAGCCTGTAGTGAAAGAGAAAGATGGAAGGTGCTTCAATGTAGAGTGGGAATTTTAAAGATTCCTTGTATTTCCCAGCAGGTTAATTACAGAACTTTTTCTTCCTCTGCAATTAGTAAGCATGTAGGATCAAGAGGAAACACTGAGGCCAAAGTAGCTCGTATGCTTGCTAACGCTGTATCAAAAAATTTAAATAATCTATCCTATAGCTGTATAATGCAGATGCAAGTGTATGTTTGGAGAAGAAATAGAAGTAATTGCTTCCTGGTTTCAAGAGGGGATGTGTATTTGAATGTCAAGGCACATGTTCTGGCTTGTGTGGTGAAGTTGCAGTAATCTTTACACAGTCAATGTCACTGCATTCTCTAAGTTGTGCGTTGTAGAAGTGCGACTGGGTACTTTGCATACCATTAAATGAAAAGTCACGTAAACTGCCTTTGAATTTTTTACTGTGTACTGAGTAGGTCTCAGCCTAGGATTAAGTTAGTTTGAATAAACATCTAAGTAAGTGTTATTAAATGGTGCTGGCATTTAAAGGCCAGGAATTGCTTATAGTGCATGGTGACTTAAGTAAGTTGGTAAAGGCAGAAAAAAAATTTACCTTTATCTGCTTAAATCCTTATGGATTGGGTTATTTTGAGAATATTTTTAAATAATTTAGCAGGTATATCTTTTGACCGAAGTATTGCTTATGAGTTACATTTTGAGTAAATAATCCTTTCTTGCACAGTATTGCAATAAATTTTAAGAAATTTCCTTCTGAATGGAGGAAAAATGCCTTGCAGGATGCAACACCCCGAAAGGGCACTTATCACTCTACTTTTTTTGCTACTACTTCTGCTACTAAATGATTTAATCATCTTAGTCGAATAGTAGAGGACGTACTAATAATTCCATGCTGATAGTTTCTAACCCAAAAGGTAAGAAAGAATTACAGAGAAACTTCAAACATTTTTGTGGAGGTGTGTATGTCAAGGAGATACCCTGTTGTACACTCGTGCCCCAAGGAAGGATGAAACTATACCTAAATGATATATGAAACACTAAGCATGAAATTGAAATGAAAAGTCTAAAAGAAGGATTTGAAGACCAGGCTCATTGGTGTGTTGATGCATTAATGTACTGGAAATAATATAGCAGAACATCAAAGTAGCATTTCTGAGCAAAGAGGGAGAAAGGAAGAGTGTAATATACTAATAATTCTCATTATTTGAAAGTTAAAAGGACTCTAAAACAGCAATTGCACTATTCATCGCATGCTGTTAAATGGCAAATCACTTCTTTATGTCCCAGTTTTTCCTTAATAACTAACCTTTCCTTTCTTTTCCTATTAGAAGTGTGTATGTAATTCACATAGTATGTGAGTAGATGTGGAAGTATATGCTGTTTGCTACAGGCAAAATAATGAATCCCTTTTTAATGTAATTTAAGTTTTATGGAAGTTCACACTACTTTTTATTTTTCCTAAAGTCTGAGCAAGAGGAAGAGAAAGGAGGAGGAAACGTAAGCACTCTGTTATCCTTAGCACTTTACAATGTGCTTTAAAGATGTTGTCCTTTTTTACATCACTATGCCTCTGTGATATATTGGGAAAGTCCCCATCCGCTGAGATTATCAGGCTGCAGTACGGGACTGCTAGCAGAGCGTTTCTGTGCAGTCATCACATCTCATCAAAAATAAGACAACTTCAAGGTCCATAGCTGCTGTACCTGTAATAAAGGTGGAGAGGGAAGGCTGAGAATGGAGCCCTTCATTTATTGTTGCCATGGGTTTAAGCCTAGCAACTATAGTAAAACTTATTTCTGCGGCTTTTGATACTCTGCGTCAAAACAGATAATTTTTTAAACCAGATCATGTCAGGGATGCTTTTTAAAAGATCCATTTTGCGAAGTTGTACCAACAGAACAGCCAAGCGGATGCATGAACAGGAAGTTTACACAAACGTTCACAAAAGTGAAGTTTACACAAACGTTGCCCGTATATACAAATGCAGTTCCTGAGTGCTTTGAGCCTAGATCATTTCAAAATTAAAAGAAAATTTTAGAATTTTTGGCTAAAACACACCTGCATGCTGTTTCTTCAACCTGAAGTAGCTTCAGTCCCTTTGTGCTATGTTTCACTGCATCTGTGCCATCCTAGTACTGCTTTACATCTTGATTCATTTACTTGCTTGCAGTGACAAAAAATAGTGTGCATTTGGAGAGTTATATGCATATTTTTCATTCCTGTCTGAAGAAACGTGACCTTTCTCTGCCATGCTGATACCACCTATTTCTCTTGTCACATTCTGTGTTAATTGTCTACTGCTATGATTTAGAAATGCTTTAAACTAATTTTTCACAGGCTGAAAAATGGCAAGTTGTGTAACAGTAGTGTTAAACACAGAGATGGATGGATGTATTTTTATTAAATATAGGATAAAACCTATCTGACTCTGACAGGTAGGTCTTAGTGAGCTTGTAGAGTTCACCCTGCTATTTTTCTCTATTTGTGACTTGTTTAGCACTAGCATGTTTTCCTAATGCAGCCTAATCTGAACAAAAGAGCCTTGAGAATAGGACGGCTCTCCCTTGAAAGTCATGACACTGCCAAGCTAGAATGGAAATTCCAGGCTCCATATTCTGCCTGTTGGCTTTCAAAGCCATATCTGTTACCTGATAAACCACAGGAAAGACTTTGCTGACAATATTTATTTTGACTCATCTAGTGCCTTGAGCTTGATGATTTTAAATCATGGTACTTTTAATAGATTTTTAGATTAATTAGGTTTCTTTAACACACAAAAGAAATGCATTCATATGATTTTTCTTCCAGACTGACTAGATATATGAGAATTAGATATATACAAAAAGAGGCTATTATTACTATGCGTTGCTACTATGCTACATAAAACCTATTAATTTTTGCTTTGCATTTAAAGAAAAGTAGCACTAAAAATGTTGTTTCAGATATATAATCTTAAGCATCTGAAGGTTTCTGCTTTGTATATGCATTAGTAAGTCATAAGAACTAATAATTTACAGTAGAATATAGATAAAACATGATTTGCCTTACTTGGTGACATATTTCAGCACTTTTGTGTGGTATAACATCCATCTTCACCCAGAAAATTTAACTTAATTCATCAGCACAGGCAAAATAGAAACAAAAGAAGCTGAAAGGCAAGTCTAAGTAAACAACACACACATTGGCTCTTTATACTTTGTGGTCCCTAATAAGTAGCAAACACTGAAATGGGAAAGGCCACTGGGGAAAAACATGAAACTTGCTTTTTTTTTTTTTTCTGAAACTCGGACATGGCTTTTCTAGGAAAACATTTTTAAAGAAAAATATTATTAGTTACAAATGTACAGAGTGTATAATTAACTGGGTAAATTTTATGTGTCAGGAAGTTAATGGAATTAAATACATAACTAGATTTTGAGCCAAACTAGATTTAATTTATGACCATTGATATTAGAAAATTTAACTGTGCTAAAATGGCAACCTGAAAATATAATCCTTTGAAGTGTAAATTCAATCTAGATGAAACCAGTTAATGGAAGGGCTACATAGATAGGGCCAAGTACTTAATGCCAGCTACAAATGTGCTGGCTTCAAAACACCAATTAAATCCCTTTTCCTTGCTAAGAATAGACCATCTTAGGATTTTCTTTCTCAGGCATGAGTAATCAGAGGGCTTCACAATGTGTGTTTTACCTAGAGTCACTCAGCCAAGTTTTCCATCTCTAAGAATTGTATCCTGAAGTCTGCAGAGGGCCAGGAGCAAGAGTTCCTCCAAGCACTTTCTCTCTTAACCCCAGTTATTTTCCATTTTCACAGAATCACAGAACAAGAAGGTTGGAAAAGACCTTTAAGATCATCAAGTCCAACCATTCACATCCTAAACTAAACTATATCCCTAAGTACTTCATCTACCCTTTTTTTGAACACATCCAGGGAAGGTGACTCGACCACCTCCCTGGGCAGCCTGTTCCAGGCCCTGACAACTCTTTCAGTAAAAAATTTTTTTCTAACATCCAATCTAAACCTGCCCTGGCTCAGCTTCATGCCATTCCCCCTTGTCCTATTTTCTAACATGGACCTACCTTCTCCAATGTGGGTGCATTGCAGTTAGGGTCACTCTTCACGTACAGCTGTGGCTGGCCAAAACAGTATGGAATTTTCAGGTAGTTGCATTGAGCCCTGGTGCAGGAGTGGGGCTCCTCTGGGTCCTTGGTCCCCCAAATGAAGGGTCACCGCCTTCTGCTGCTGCTGAACATCTTCCCCTGGTATTTCCATTGCCACAGCCTCTCTGGGTTTTCAGGCTGGGAACGACTGCCTGCCTAAAATTACCCTAGGCCATGACTTCATTTCAAGGTTCAGTTTTGATGAATATTTCTTTAGTGTTTTGGGTGAGACAGTTAACATCATTTAGTTATTCACTGTGTACAGACCATGGTCTACTGAAGTTTGAACAGAAAAATTCAGTAGCAATTCCTGCTTTGTTCACCCGATTAATCTGAACAAATGTGGATTTCATCCCCTAGGTGAGGAGAGATGTTTAATTTGGTGGGTCCCCTTTTAAATTGTGGGTCAAACAGCTGACTAAGCATTCATTGGTCTTCAGAATTCCCAGCTCAGAAATGTATCATTTTTGAGAAGGAAAGGGTGGGTTTTAAAAGTAATTAACTCTTCAGCTATGTAATCCAAAAACAATTTTCAAACTGATTTCAAATATGTACTGATAGGTCCCAGTTGCTTGTTTTACCAGCCACATCACATTTTATCCGATGGGAGATAGGAAGTTGTCTTTCTGGCTGATGGCAAAATCTGTTAGATTACAAAATATTATGTATTTATATCATTGCATTTTAAAAAAAATTTCCACTTATGTAAATTGTGTCTCAGAAAAGCCTAACCAGATCTTCATCTAGTTACTACTTCCGGCAAGTAACGCTTTTACTGCCTTATCTCCTATGGGGGAAATGCTCATTAAAACTCCATTTAATTTGGTGTTAACGATGTCATTAGCTCCTCCACATGTTTCATGTGAGTCCTCCCCCACATCTGCATTCTTTTTCCCAGTTTTCTCCCATTCACTTGCTTCTCCGGTTTGTCTGTCCCCGAAGCCTCTCCCCTTGTGTTAATAAATGCCATGCAAGACTGCATAGCTTATTTTGCAGATTCAGAAGCAGCAGTAAAATGTGTGCATTGAAAAAGAGTTTCCTTTGTAAATGTTTTGTTGCATTTTTCATACATGTCTTTGCCTTTAGAGGTTGAGGAAAACCTTCCATTATGGGAGTACATTTGGTTAACAAATCAGCAGTCAGCCAGGAGCAAGATTCCAATCTTGAGGTCTCTTTGGAGAAAGTGCCTTGCAGTGCCTCCCGTTTCAATTTTGGCTGGTCTCTGATGCCTTAGATTCTTCTAAGGGGGGGTTGGACCCAATGATCTCTTGAGGTCCCTTCCAACCCCTACAATTCTGTGATTCTGTGATTTGTGCAAAAAGAGAATCTGCTTTTCATCATATCTAACTAAAGATGCCTGTTGTGTGGTTTTTTTAATTGATACACACTTTCGCTACTGTGTTTGGCTTTTATTTAAGCATCAAATTTGGAAATGACTTGGTTCTGATGACATTGTAGCTGAATTCTATTTTGTAGAGACTCAGAGAAACTAAATAAGCAAAGTGCAATATGAAAGGTAGAATATGTAATTATTCTACTTATTCTTGTTTAAGAAAATGTACAGCCAGAGTTTGCTGGTAAATGGAAAATACTTTATTATAACCTTACCATGAATTTGATGTTCTATTGTTTGTTCCCACATAAATTTAAAAGATCAGATAATCTATTTTAGCTGTTTGTAAACACTGAAGAGATTTTATGAGTGAACTGAATTGCATATTTTTGTGTCAGTAGGGAGGGGATATTGACAGAGGTTTTTGAATAACCACTGTTCTTGTTGTACACCTTATTTTCCACACCTAGTACTACAGTATGGTGGCTGCCATTGTAGGAAGAGTTTTTGAAAAGGGGGGAACAGCTCCATGCTGAGTTGCCCAGGCCTGATTTGCTTTGACAACTGCTAACTGTACAGGCTTTGGCAACCAGTATCAGGGAGGTGCGAGTGTTAGTCCTGCCCCAGTCTGGGGCTTTTCTTCCTGTGCCCCACATCCCAGATGTGTTTTTCCACTGAAGAACGTCTCTCCCTATACCTCAGATAATCTTCACCTGCTCTTCAATGTACATTTTAACTGTACCATTTTCTTCTACAAGTTACAGATTTTCTATTTTCGTCTATGTCCTACTTACTGGTGAAAAGATTAAGAATAGACAGTATAATATGCTGCCTACAACAAGGAAGGGTAGAAAGGTTCGTAAATACTAGGTTGGCTTAATTCCTACTGATATGAAACTGCTTTAAGTTGAACTTTGTTTGCTAGCACACTTTGATTGTGGAGTTGACTCCTGAAGAGAAACAATTGTAAAAGAAATTTAAAATAAATTGCTTTCTCACTTGGATTTTTTTTTAAAATTTTTTTTCTAGTAATTTTAGACCAGCTTCCTAAGGGACAAATTTTGCAGTCTCCATGTCTGCCTGTTCAGCCATTTATCACTACCCAACCTCCTCCCTGTTTTTCAACACATTGGTTAATTTCATGCACATCTGACAGAGCCAGGAGTCATTGGATCCAACCATTAGTCATAAGATCTAGTCATTAGATTTAAGTCATTAGTCATGAGATCATTGTTCCTACAAATTTAATAAAAATTGGTGGTTGATTTGATGATAGAGATCCAAAGTAGCCCTTTCACTCTGGGGGAAGGATAAGGAGAGCCCCAGGTTGGCAGTATCCACTTGGCATCCTTGTTTGCATCTGTGTTGGGGCTGATGGAAAGCAGAGCACAGTTCCTCCTCTGGCCACAGAATGTTTTCCTTCTTGCACAGTTGTCCTGTTAAGACAAACTTGCATTATAAAGAAACTGTTACCATGGTACAAGAGCTTTAGTGGACAGATACAGGAAAATACTGAGATTGTTTGTTACAAAAAATGCAGTTAATTTAATTAGTAAATTATATTTTATTTCATTGAACAACCAAGATCCTTATTTTTCATAATCTTCCTATTCATAAGAAGAACAGTCTATTGGATTTTCCAAATCTCTTTTGGTAGGTCATCTTCAGTGTTTTGCAATTACTATTCCTAATGGGTTCCTCAGAGAATAAATCAAGCCGAACTATCCAAGAAGTCTTTATCAGTTTTAAGCGGCATCAACTGGTCTTTGACTAAAATTTTGTTTCCAAGTAAGTCTGGTTTTGGTTGTTTGGTTAGGGATTTTTTTTTCTTCCCCTGGGAAAAAATTGTAATCTAGCAATTATAGTTATGAAAAGAAACCAAGTAAGAGTGTATTGCAAATAAAAAACCCCCTCAAATTGGGTCTTTTTTTTTTTTTTTCTTTTTTCCCCAATGCAGTATAATAAAGTGTTTCTAGTCAGATCTAACAGCAATGCATATCATTGGCTGGATTATATTTTCACCTGTCCCCTTCCATCTCCAATAGGTTCTGATGGACCTGAGTACAGATACTGCAAAGTAATCTGTGCAGTTTATTTTTGCACTTCTGTGCTATGATAATCTGTGCTAAACCATGAAGAGTGTATAAATTCAGCTAGCTGCAGTACCAACCTAGCAGAAGAGAGAAAAGGTGTTTGTGATGGTTTGGACTTTTTTATTCTGCATTGGTATACACACAAAAAGTATTTTGGATCATTAAGTGCTAATGTGCTTCTTTAGCTTCATTAGAAGTATTTTTACAAATTACTTAGAAAGTCTTAGAAGAAATTCAGAAAAAAAATATTTTTCCCCCCTGGCCAAATCCTTAAGTCTACAGTAACTCCTTTTACTAAAAGGTACTCTAGTCCCAAATTAATCAAATGCAGCTTCTTTGTAGTCATCTTTCTGTACAAATTATTTTTTCCTGACTTTCTCTTCTGATTGTTACAGCATGGTGGATAAGTCTGTGGTCTGATTTTTCACTGCTTTACAAGTGCTGTGTGTTCACGTATGTAAATGCGAGTCCTTGTTCGTTGTGGGCTTTTCTTTAAAACTACTGGTTTTGTCCCAGAAGGACAGATCATACAATCAGCGATACCTTTAAAGAATTTGTCATCCAAATACTTTTTTGCTTCTTCCTTCATTCTTCTAGTGGATGTATCCTAATTGCGTAGAGCTGATAATAAGCATAGTGAAATTTTTTGCTAAAAATCAGATACTTATTTAAAAATTCGTATTCCTGTCAGTGAGGATATGTTAATAAGTGACAAGACAACCTGTCTTTCTCCTTACCAGCTGAGCTTAGTTCATCCCTTTTAATGGTTCTTTGCCTATTTAAATCCATGTATCCTCAGTTAATAACTGTCACTGAAAATGTAAAGGCAGGATCCTGGCTTCACTGATTAGTTCGTATGTGATAGAGTGAATTCCTATGTTCATTAATTTTTCCATTTAAGATGTGGAATTTTTTGTTTCTTCACAGATGTTTATGTGGTTGTATTTAAATAATCAAATTAACAGCATGTTTATCATGCAGTGACACCTTTATGCTCTTAGAATGTCACAAATCCATACAGAAAATCAAAATATTAATTACTTTGAAGGAACTGAGATTTCTCTATGTATACATTGTCCGTATCTTTCAGGGACTCCAGAGAGCCCAGCTTGTTCTGGGTTTGTGTAATTAATACTGATACATGCCTCCAAAATCCTAAAACAAATTGTGATTAAAGGTTTACACATTAAAAGTTTAAATATGCCCCAGTTATTTATATTGAAAGGAGGAAAATGAACTTTGGATTTCTTCTGCTAGTTCAGCTTTTAGAAGCACTTTTTCTTTGCTCAGGCCATACAGCTACCCAGGGCATGTAGGAAAAGAGGAATATTCTGCTGGTTCTTGATTAATGTAATTTTTGAGAAGTTTACAAAGTAATTGTGTGCTATTCCTTTCTGATCATGTACTTACAATAACTGAGGATTTTTTGGGGTTTTAATAATTCTTTTTTTTTCCTTCTGTCTGATTATCCTATACAAGAATGAAAGCAAGTTCTTTAACACCCTCAAAGTAGTAATATTGGATTGAATCTCATCTAATGGATTTAGTCTGTTACAAGTACAGCATTGAGGGGGAAGAAATACCACCATCAGTAAGGGAACTATGTATGGAGCAATTAAGGACCAAACTCTGCACTTGGTCCACAAAGCTGCGGGGATAGTCTCTGGTGTACCTTGCTGTGGTCACGACACATACTCTCCCACATCCTTAAATCACTGGACATGCCACTGGTAGGGACAGTCCTGCAGCCACCGACCGTATGTCAGCTGCAGCCTTTGCCCAAACCATTAAACTAACCTTCTTCTCTGGAGGCTGTTCTGATGCAAGAATCTTTCTGGGATATGAGCTGGAAAAGATTTGTTTAGACTACCAGCTGTGTTAATGAAATAAATGTGATTGATTTAATGTGATGTATATCATATAGCAGCAATGTCAAGCATAAGTCCTGTTTTTAGCACAGAAAAAAAGTGCAAAATAAATTTTTCTTTAAATGTAAATTGCCTTCTGGAGGACAAGAACTTGCTACATAATATAAACATGCTTTGGGACCAAAGTTATACCATTTTCAGCATTAAGCCTGCATAGCTGTTAAAGAAAGGTGTAGCCACTTAAACTGGGGGTAAGCTTTGGCAGTGAGATGTGAGAAAGCATAATATTTGCAGTCTCTGAGCTTAGAAGGCCTAATGTAATAGAAAACTGCAATTTTCTTAAATATTTTAGAGATCTTTAAGGGTGCATCATGGTTTATATCAGTTGGAGCTGCAAAACAATTTGATTGTTTTGGCTTTTTCTGTAAAGAACAAAAAAGACAGCTCGTACATTGATTCTGAGTCAAAAGTAACCCTTCTGAAATTGTTGTGAATGTCAGTGGATTCTAGTGAATTTTCAGATTAAATGGTAGTTTCAGGAGAGGGATTTGAATTAATCAGACTGTGCTATTTATAGCACAACATGTTTTCCGTGTAGGCTTGGTCAAATAATGAGATGAGCAAAGGTGTCTTGTTTATACTGAAATTCAGTTTTGAGCTCACATCATTTCTTCCATGAACAGCGATAATACAAATGCTGCTTTTTATTTGCACTCCTGTTTGGAGGATCTTGGCTAAGCTCGCCACAGGGTATTATATTTTTTTGTGAAGGTGAACCGTTTGATACATTATGTGGTCCCAAGCTTAAAAGAAATCCTAGTGTAAGTGTGTAAGCCAGACAACATATTTAGTGCCAGATGACATGTTGGTATTTGAGAGGAATCCAAGTAGCAGCTTGTATCTTATCATTGAAAGGGAAAATAGACCAAAAAACCCCCGCCCAAGAACCCAACAAAACAAGTTGAATTTATGCAAAAGCTGGATTGATTTTTCTAGTGGTTGAAGTTTTCCATCTACTGCGTGGGATTTTTCTAATGGGAAGAGATTTCACTCCTCTAAGAGTAATACAGACTGAACAACAAGAACAGCAAGGTTTTAATAGGGCTAACAGTACAGCTAAGCATCAGGTGTACAGTCAGTTTGGTCATGGATTCAACAGATGCAAGTGAAATAGCTGACACATATCTGAAATTTCATGAGTGCAGTGTACTGAGTGGAAGTCTGAGACATGATTCACTGCTAACTTACATTTTTATGGGGAGATCAAAGGTATTAAGACTGTTTCTTTGATCCCATTAAAAGATTTGTAGCTTAATAGGCACAGAAATGAAGATCCCAACCTGTTTGTCCAAGTAATTAAAGGGACAATGGAAGCTACTGTTGAGACTCAAGGGATAAAATTCCTTATTCATATTCACTTACCAGAATCTCAAAGCAAGAATGATTGCCATTTTCGTAAGTGGATGTGATTGAGACAACAGGGATAAATTGTTAACTGACTGTGTGGGCTGCAGAATGATGTAGTTTGTATAATGATTGTCATAGAGATGTAAGGCTGAGGTGGAGAAATAGAAAGCAGCAAAAGAGATGAAACAGAACATAAAATATTTTGTTGCTCTTGATCAACTTTCAATTGTTCAGCTTTGCTATAGCTGTAAATGAACAGGTTTATTATTGTAAACTGATTTTGCATCAGATTTGGCAGAACAGTTGTCAGAAGCTTGAAAAGTTGATAGTATCATGAAAACTTTTTCCCAAGCAGTGAGTATTTAGGAGTTGAGGACTCACAGTTCATACTTGGAGAGGGCTAGTTGAGACGTACAGGGAGAAGAAAAAGAAACCAGTTTCCAAACCAATAGTCTGTGGTGAGCATTCAGCTCTTCCTTTGAATACCTGCATTATTCAATAGGTCTTACAAGTGACTAATAATTCGCTCCATGTTTGTTTAGGCCATTTCAGAAACATCTCTACTAGTATACCCTGTGCTTTTTATACAGTTGGATGTAAAAGATTAATTTTAACTTAAAATTCCAGCCTTGGTTTGCAATGCTGACTTTATACACTTACTGAAATAAACATGTTTCAAAGAAGTCATCTCTGTGGTGTTTCAGATGCTGTGCCTTAACTGCACATTTTAGGCATTAAAACAGTAGCATATAAAAATGGAAACCTATTTGGCACTAGTGGTTTTTTTGAGTTTTGATATATATGTAAAAATCTAATGCTAATATGGGTGCTAGCAGGTTAGATTTAATGTATCTGAAATACATGTCTAGAGAGTTTAATCTCAATCATTAATCGTCTCTCCAAACTTATTTCTAATCAAGCCACCAGTAATGGTAGATTGGCTCCTCTGCCTTTGTTCATACAAAAGTCCTGCAAAGGATGAGTAACCCCTGGATATGCCCATTCTGCAATCAGAACAGTAATTGAAGTGGGACATAGCAATACTAGAGGTGGGAAAAAAAGAGCGAGGCCGTGTGCTCTGGATGCAGACTCGCCATGGCATCCAGGGTAAATTCCTCTTCCTGGAGGTGCGTGCTGTGGCAGGTGTTGCTATCACTTCTGTATCTAGACATCCTAATCAAGATATTAGCAATCAAACTTGTTTGAAAATCATAAACCAATATCAAATATGTGTAACAGCCACAAGATTTAGAAATTACAGCTGTGGAGACCTTGGTACAACAGAAGCGGGATCACATGGTGATTAGTGTCCTCCCATACACTTTGTTGAGGAAAGCATTTCAGAAGCTCTAGAACACTTCTCCACACTGTCAGACACAAACCACATAGGGAAAGCTACTTCTCCCAGCCTGCCATGCTGCTCTCATCAGATTCTTAAGCAAAGGCTAATTTATCTCCCAAGGACTACACATAAAGAGGTGACCTCGGGGTTTAAGAGGATTATACATTTTCAGAAGAATAATGTTTGTAAAAATCTTTGTGCATAAATAAATAGACTACAGTATTATTTTTAATCAATAAATAATGGAGGTGGAGGAGCATTTTTATTAAATACTCCTAAAAAAGAAAGCTTTATTTGCTAGTAATGATAGGGGCCATAAGGTTAAATGTTGCCATTGTTAGGTAGATCTCTCTGGCTGGGACAAATAGCAGGATTTTTTCCATTTCTATAGGGGATAATGCACAGGTTCATTTTTATAGGGCTTTTTGTGGCTTGCATCTCTGTGATTTTTTTTACACAATATTAAAATTATTTTACTACAAATAATTAAGTAAAGCTACTAATATTCTGAAATTTACGTCTTGCTTAAGAATTTGCCTGTTCTGAGGCAAAAATTAATTCAAAAAAAAGATCATATGCGGTTGCCATCTTTTGCCATGAGAAAGTGACTCCTATCACCACAATCTTCAATTATACTTAAAGTGATCTTCAGAAAATTTGTGATTTCAGCAATAATAAAGATAATTAAATTTATCTGAACTGTTTTATGATTACAGCAGATGATTTTAAATGCTTACCAATGTTCCAGCCTGGTCCCTGTGGCATTTTTATTGCTAATTTTAAAGAAGACTCTGTGATTTTGTAAGGACCAAGCGATTCTTAGTAAGAGCAAGAGATGGAGATAAGGAGCTTTGAGAACAAGAGGAAGAAGTTTAACCTGTCGATGCTGTTGCTAGAGAGCAGCACAGCATGGCACAAGGATCTGTTGCCATCTCTAAAGTTCACTGCTTTGCAGGAAAGCAAGATCAGGATATTTTTTTATTTGTTCCAAACATCAGACTTTTTTTAAGCATTTGACATAGTCTGGTAGATTAATCTTCAGTAATCGGACATAGAAATGTCAGCATGAAATAAAGTACTTCAGTTCCTGTTTTACATAGATCACGATGCCAGCAACAGGACTATTAATTACTTTTTCTGCAGAAGTACTTTAGAAAGGAAAATGAGACTCCGAGTATGTTATCAGACTATCTTTGGCACGGTGCTTTCCAGCTCAAGTGGGCAAAAGGACTCCATAAAAATGTTCTTGCGTTTGTGCTCTCTTCAAACGCAGATTAAGTAGAGTTTAAATGTACTGAAATCTTCGTATCTAGATAGAAACATTGCTGATAAAAACTGGTTTTGTGCATCAGGCCTTTTGTTAATGTGCTGATCTTTGTAATACACAAATCTCAGCCAACAGGCTCTGCTGATCACTCACAGTAACGTGATGTACAGTAGCTGTGGGAAATAAAATCTGTAGTGCTTTGCACAGGATATTAGATGTAGACAATTGAGGGGGCTGATCTGAATGGAGAAGCTCATCTTCAGCTCCTGTGTACTTACATATAAGCAAATTTTAAATTCTCCTAAAACTATGCTGATAAGATTATGAGAAGCAGAATCATTACATTTAGGAGGCAAAGTTAAAGGTTCTTAAAATGGATTGCCTGTCTCAAAAAATAAAATGTCTGTGATCAGCAGGAAGGGAAAAGGTTGTCATTTAAAGCAACCCGAAGCAGCTGTACTAAGGGAAAAGATACATATAAATGTATCTTTACAGATACATTTACAGATCAGCAGGACAGGCTGTTAAGTATCAGAACCCCTGTTTCCCAAATTTACCTATAGCCTGACCAATCTAAATTTATGGCATACTATCTTATATCTGAAATGTGCTTCTTTAAAAGTTTATCGTAAGGCCCAGCATCTACAACAGAGAGCAGGTTAATTCTGAAGACAAAATTTCATATTTCTAATTTCCTATGGTAGCACGATCTTTCTGTTCTGTTCAATGTCATCATCTCAAGCGATGTCTACAAATACACTCCTACCCGTAACGATATAGAATAAGGATATAGGTTGGTAGTAGGCCAGAGTTCCTCACCCTTAAACGTATGTGAGTTTGATATAATCTAAATTCCGCTGCTGGTGTGAGTTACTTGTAGTGGCTTCTGGAGTGCATTCTGTAGGGTCGTGCTGAGTTCCTGCACAAATATTACTAAATCATTACTTTGCAACTCAGTGGTGTTTTAACTCAACCTATATCTTGGCAAAAACGTCCCTTATTGCATTTAATCATAAAACCATAGAATTCTATGATCAAATGCAGATTAAAATATGTAAAAACTAATACAGTGTCTCTCTTTATTTCAGATGGGCTTTTTTAAAAAATTATTCTACAGATGAAGTTCTTGTGATAAACAGTTTAATTTAACAATATATAAAAAAAAACCCATTCAATGCAAACAAAGAGATTCTTACTGTGTTATCCACTTCTTTTCAGTGTATCTTTATTTTGCCAGTGATCTCCGCCAGTGTTTATTCTTTCCTTTATTACTATCTCTAAAATTATTAACATTCTGCAGTTACAGAATAGTATTTAATTTTGTCTTTGTCATTTGGTTTGAATCCTCACTTGGGAAGATGAAATAACCTGCAAGTTGATGTGTCTTTTGCCTAGTTTTTTTTAAGTAGTTTTTTGTCTCCTCAATATTTTTGTCCTGATAACTCTGTTCCTTCACATCTGTTTTACATCCCACCAAATCCCTTCTTTTTCACCTCCAAATTTCCTGGAGTCTTTTTTCCTTTATCTTGACTTTCACAAGCTTAAAATTTATTTTCCTTTATTTTCTAGCCCTTAGCTTATACCCAGAATTAATAGCTCTTGCTCTACATTATTTTCAGAAGCTATCTCCTTCTTTCCCTTCCAACTCCATAATAAATTTCTCTGGTCAAAATAATTTTTGACACTTCTGGAGCAGTACAGCAGTGCTCTGCTTTTCAGGTTTGCACATAGCTGAAATGCTGTGTCACCTTAAAGATTTTTCTACATCTATACACTTTCCACTTTATTCTCTAAGCAACCTTCATTTTTTATGAGCCCTTTTTGTATTTTCCTCTAGTGATCATCTGTATTTTCGCAGATCTTCTATGCTGACCTTTCTCTTGTTCTGAACGACCTCTGTTTTCTCTCTCAAATCTGCTACATTCAGCATTTCTTTTTAAAAAGCCTGTTGACAGCATAACTGCGACAATGTCAAATGGGGACTCCTCCTTTGGCTTGTTTTATTAACCTTTTATAATACTTCTCAGGTAATGGCCATTTTTAAAGTACATGTTATCAAACACACCAGCGTATGTGTGGAATAATTTGAAAACCTATGCATAGGAGTATAGAGGTTTTCTGCCATTAACGACTTACACATTTGAAAGGAAGCATAGTTGTCTTTGTGGGCATGGGTTATAGCTTCACTACAGTGCCTGGATCATAGAATCATCAAATACGTTGGGTTGGAACGGACATTTAAAGGCCATCTAGTCCAACCCCCCTGCAGCAAGCAGGGACACCTTTAATTAGGTCAGATTGCTCAGAGCTTCATTAAGCCTGACCTTGAATGCCCCCACCACCTCTCTGGGCAAACACCTCTCACCACCCTGAGAGTGAAAAACTTCTTCCTAATGTCTAATCTAAACTTACTCTGCTCTTGTTTAAAACCATTGCACCTCATCCTATCACTTGCTACATGCCCCTGCAAACAATCCCTTCCCAACTTTCCTGTCAGTCCCTTCAGGTACTGGAAGGTGCTCTAAGATCTCCCCTAAGCCTTGTCTTCTCCAGGCTGAACAACCCCAGCTCTCTCAGCCTATCTTCATAGGAGAGAAGCGCCTACATTTTGGTACTTGTATAGGAGGGCTGCTTTAGTGCAAATCCTGCTGTTACTTGCATTTCTACAATTTTTTTCTGCAAAATATCTCAAACTTTATTATTATGGGAAAATTCCAATTTTGTATTCTTTCCCCAGGGGACTTTAAGATATGCAACATTACTGTGTTACTTTAGTCCAAGTAAATCTAGCTAGACTAGATTATTTTCTTGCCTTTTCTTTTAAGAATTCATTACTCCAAAAATTTTATAAGAATTCATTACTCCACACACATGTGTGTATGTACTGTCATTTCCAGTACGTAATAATATCAACATCTGTCTTTGAAACAGATGCTTCCTTTATTTAATAAAAATAGCACTAAGCTTACCATTTCAGATATTGAATACTTCAGTAGTACTAAATTGAATTAGCTAGCAGATTTTGGAGCTTACGTTTGCAAATCACATGCCTATAATTAGCCATTTAAATAGAACAACCTTCCTCCCATCAAAAAAATTATCACCTGCACATTTTATGGATTTCCATGAAAGTCTGGGCTTGCTCATGCCTTTTGAAAAATCAAAGCTACTGTGGGTAAAGGCACTTTTTTTATCATGTTAGTTTTCAGGATCCCTCTCAAAATTCTTGTGCTTGGTAAATTGGAGATGAATATTCTGAAAGAAGATGAAACATAGCTGGAAATTATTTTAGTTACTTCCGGAGTAATACCACAGGGACTTCAGTCAGTCAGTTTAATTTACTGTGACGCCTTCACTTGCTTGTGGTGAAAGTGTTGATAGCCAAATGAGTGTTACGTGCTTGTGTTTCTTACTGAAGAGAGGTTTGATAGAAACAAACATTTTATCTAGTGAGAAACAAATATTGATCTCTAATACTATTGAAGAAATATTTTTTTTTTAATTTGTAGACTCGCTTCAACAGTGTTTGTTCTATATGTGCCAGCACAGCACTGGATCCCAAAGAGATCCCGGAAACTCCACCCACACACTCTTCCTTACAGCAATAGCAGTTGCTCACAGACACACATAGATAATGACATATTTCCTCTTATCGTGACAGCAGTTGAAATCAGATGAGTCTCCTGCACTTTCACAAAGTATTTATTTCGATACAATTGCTTATGTCAATGCACTGAAGCTGCTAAAATTTCATTCATTATTCTAGTTGGATTAACAGATTTTAGTTTACATTAAGGCATAATGATATGAACATGCTGGCCAGGCTTTGTCCCTAAAATCCTTTCATTATGCCTGTAGGCAGAGACTGCTATACTTCTTCTCTCCTGATTCCTTCTCTGTATTGAGAAATAACTTGATTTGTATCTCCACCGTGTGCATGAAGGCCAGATGCTCTATAACTTAAGGGACAGATTTTCAGAAGTACACAGATTCTTGAAATTCAAAATCAATAATACTTGTGATATCCCCTCTAGCCACTTCCATATCAAAGTCTGGGGAACTGAAAACCCTCTAAGAAGTAATTTTGAAGCGTTTTCAATATTTTGCAGAAAATTACTAGGTTTTATTCAAACAAAAATGGGGGCCACATTTAGAAGAAAAGGCAAATCACAAGGGTCTGAAAACCTAGAAATGACATAGGCGGAGGGAATATAAGGACTACATAATCACCTAGTTATTCATTAAGTTATCTTGATGCTTCAGATGAAAGGAGACATTATTAGGGCAGAGAGGATCACAAATTAAAATTTGGTCAGAAATAGCTAAAGGTTCTGATAAGATGATTACATGTGACGCAGAATAAGTACAAGCAAAGTCTGTAGATAGAAAATGCTAATGTGTCCTTCTGGATCCACTGCTTTCTCAGCAGTGCAACACATCAGTGGTGGCCTGGTGTCCTTTGGTAGCTGACTAAGAAGCTGTTGCCATCCTCTCATTTGGATCGTGCAGTCTGCCCATTTGTCACTAGACTGGTATAATCAATTCTGCAGTTATTTTTGAATTCTCTTCCAACTCGCAGAAAGCAAATCTATACAGACATAGTAGTCTTCTCCCTGCAGTGGTTTCTTCATCCTTTCTGGCAGTATTTAAGCTGTGGATGGTTTTCCAAAGTGTGGATGGCCAAGGCTCGTTGGTACTACAAAGACTATCCTGCTCTACTATGTTATGTATTGAGTAAGTCTGGGGAGTGTATTCATAGCTCCTTGTCTTGTCTCTTGAATTAGTAGCTGAACTGTATTTGCTGCAGCTGATTATGCTGCTGGCAGCTGGTGTACTTACATATGTTGTTGTGTATGTATGGATGTACATACATACAAATGCATAGGTGAGGTACCATGAAATTTATGTTACAGGTAGTAGAGGTGCCAAGGCAGTGAGGGTACAGCAGCATAAAATCGTTCGACAAGTAGGTACTGGGACTACACCTTGCCCAAGCTGCATCCATCAGTATCATGGCTTCTCTGAAGCTGACTCCAGTATTGGCAATCAGTTAATAACGTACATGCAACGGTACATTGAAAGCTGAGAGATGCCACTTCTGGAATGAGTGTTTGCTCGCATGTTTTTCATCTTTCAGAGCCACACACCAACAAAATTCTGAATAGAAGCTTCAATGCCTAATTTCTAAATTATTATTTCATGGATGGCATACTTATTCTAACAGTTCGTCAGTGACAAAGGCTTCAAATGTGGATAGTAAGATGCTGTGGAGATGGATGTTAAAAATTGATTGTAGATGATCTCTGCCTTCCTCAAAAGCCACTGTAAAATGTCAGAAGCTTTTATTATTGGGTCAGTGATAAGAAAATAAAACATAAAGAACTTTAGGAATGGTTTAGTGAAGGAAGCTGCCTTCTTCAGGTTATCAGTTATAGAGACTGGAGAAAAGGGAGATGTATTTAAGGAATGTTCTAGTAAAAAAAACATTGCTAAGGAGAGGAAATATATCTTTTTCTACAGCTTCTTTGCTGTTCAGAGAAACATAGGACTTTACTATTCCTTTCCACGTTTTTCACTTGACTTCCACCTGTTCTTACAGAGAAGCACTGGAATGAGGTCAAATAGCACCAGTGAAAACTTAAATGACAATAGAAAGAGACAGAAATCTGCATTACAAATTTTGCTCTCCTTTTCTGCTCTCTACCAATGAATTTTTTATGTGTGTTCCAAAGAATTTATATTTTAGCATTTTTTTCTGAAATGCAACACTCAATTAATTTGCATGAGAAAGATTGTAGGTTCTTCTGTGGTTCATGTGATGATGTGTACTAGTAAAAGCTCTTAGCTTTATGAGTACTGCTTTTATGGCAAGTAGAGATATATATTTACCTGTTGTTACTGGGTGATGCTGTATTAAAGAATGACAGAGACATTTTTGTGTCTCTGGCCACTTTTTTTCTTCTAGCCTGTGCAATAATAGTATTGAGTTAGTGTTTTGCTCTGAAGCAGGACTGTGAGGTGATACCAGAAAGAAAAGTACTTATCTTTTTGGAGTATGATGTGGCCTCAATAGATGCTGCCCACTAAAGATTTTCCCTTTCTCCTTCTGTGTTTGTATCTCCTTTGTAAAGTACCTTTTGCAAGTTTCTGTTCTCTAACTCCCCTGCTTTCCTCCTTCTGTTCTAGTCTCAGTGTTTCCACCCCATCTCTTCTTTTGACCATTTCTGGATCTTCTCCATTCTACTGTCTCTACATCTTCCCTTAACTTTCTACTTCAGAAGTTTATGCTTATTCCTTCTAGATTTTCTTACTAGCCTACTCTGTTAGATTTTCTTACCAATCTTACTAGCCTACTTTGTTAGATGACTCGCATCATGATCTTCTCCAGCACCATTTTAAAATGCAGTAGGATTTCATCACACTTCCAGGATCGTAGTCATCTCTTATTTCAAAATGTTCTGATTTTTATCCCTCAAAAAGAAATATTTTTTGTGACATCTGAGATTTGCATACCTCTCCTTTTTCCCATTTTGCTGTGAATCAAGTGAACTGTATCCTACATCAGCTGCAATTTAGAAGATTGTGTATGCAGCTTTAATCTGACCCAATACATAAGGAGTGAATTAATATTATTCATTACAGTAACCTAAAATATAGAACCTGTATATTTCCATTTGCTAGTCTAGCATAAATACAATAAATTATGCTTCTATTTCTGTCCATCTGGGTACTAGGGGAATATTGTGTATGTGGAGGCATTCACAGATATCCTCAGAGCTAGCACTGTCCATCAGCCGCACCATTTCTGTACATGTCTTTCTAATACCTAGAAAGTGGACGGCATGTTTCTTGTGTATTTCAGCTGTTTCTAGTCTGTTTGGGGGAGAAGGATTAGCACTGTAGTACTAGTTTCTGTAGTAAACTGCTGGTAGAGGTAGAGTTTGGACTGGTTTGAGTCATACCCCAGAACTCATCTAGCCTTCAGTTGTTTGTTTGCTTTACAAAGAGAAAGAAAGTTGGTTGCTTTACAAACAACCAGTTCTCAGTGACAGAGCTCAAAAATTTAGGAGCCTTCACAAATGTCCCCTTAGGTTTTGTTACCTAAACTGTGATCTGTCTAGCACAAATAAGTGAAGGGATTGTATACACACTAAAAGTGCACTTGCAGCCCAGAAGGCCAATCACATTCTGAGTTGCATCAAAAAAAAGTGTGGCCAGCAGATTGAGAGAGATGATTCTGTGCCCCTACTCTGTTCTGGTGAGACCCCACCTGGAGAATACTCTCCAGGCTCTGGAGCCCTCAGCACAAGAAGGGCATGGACCTATTGGAGCAGGTACAGAGGAGGTCACAAGAATGATCAGGTGGCCTAGAGCTCCTCTCCGACAAAGACAGGCTCAGGTTGTTCACCCTGGAGAAGACAAGGCTCTGGGCAAAACTTATAGCGGCCTTTCAGTACCTGAAAGGACCGACAGGAAAGCTGGGAAAGGACTGTTTGTGAGGGCATGTACCAAGTGATAGGATAAAGTGCAACAGTTTTAAACTAGAGCAGGGTAGGTTTAGATTAGACATTAGGAAGAGGTTCTTCACTCTTAGAGTGGTGAGACACTGGCACAGATTTCCTAGAGAGGTGGTGGAGGCCCCACACCTGGAGACATTCAAGGTCAGGCTTGATGAAGCTCTGAGTAATCTGACCTAGTTAAAGGTATCCCTGATTCCTGCAGGGGGTTGGACTAGATGGTCTTTAAATGTCCCTTCCAACTTAACACATTCGATGACTGTATGGTTCTATGATTAATTAGCTCAAAATTTTGTTCATATTGGCTATTTTTCTCTTGTTACTGCAGATAGGAAGTGCCATATTTTACTACTGTGCTTTCTTCTAGAGCTTTGAGATTTATTTTTTGTTAATCAAAACCAAAACCATCTGAGTTAATACTCTAAAATGTATCAGTACTACCTGTGGTTGATGTTCCTGTGATTACTGGTGTCTTGGCAGTAGAAAAATGTTCAGGATGACAAAGCAGGCAGTGGTAGAGAAAATAAAAAAGCCAAGAAATTAAAGATTAGACGTACTGCTGGGTGTTTCTGGCTGTTGGTGTTAGGAAGGTTTTCCTCTGAAAATGTTAGTGTGCCACATATTTGCTCCTTTAAAAGTTAAGGACCATTGTAACTATAGTTGTGAAAAATACAATCTGCAGTTCTTAGCAAAACTAGAACTACAAAGTTGTACTTGATGTCATAAAAGAGAAGCTGTATTTAGAATGTAATTTGTGTACTGATAATTATTTCAATTGAATTAGACAGTTCTTGAGTGTTTGATCCAAAGGAAGTAATTCAGAGCTGTTGCTGACTCGTAATGCTTATTAGCATCCCTACACAGACAGATTAAATCCTTTCTCCCCACTTCTTACTTCTCCCTATTTTACAAATGCCTGACTTGCACAGATCCTCAGAAATCTGGGTCTGGGGAATTAATGAACCCTTTACACATCCATCTGGGATATTCTGTGTGAAGCATATGTTGTGGTAGGAGAGACATTTGGGAAGGCAGAAACAGGAAGACAATCTCTATTTCTTTCTGCCATGCAGGTGCCATCCTGCCACTAGACCTGTAGACCTCCCTAACAATAATAGCCTTTCTGATCTTCATCTTTCATTCTGCTTCAAGTTTAAACTGTGAGAAAGTTTCTAACAGCCTGTTAGTTTAGTTTGTTAACTTAGGAGAATATTTTGATTTAGTGTATGTGAACACTTAGGGCAGGTGTCTTCCTTCTTGCTTGTTGATGGGAAGGAAAGTCTAGAAGTTTATAGTACACACTGCTGCTGGGTGCTTTTTTTAAGTGAAGAAATTTCTCTTTATTGTAATCTACTGGAATATTTTGCTTTTTCTTTGTGAGGAAGAATATGCCAAGTCATCCTTTCTAATTCTTTGGGTGGATAGCTGTTTTAGAAGAAACTTCCGTAACACAGTATGTTAAAACCACGGAAAAAGAATTTGACAACCATGCTTAATCTTAAAGTTTCTGTTAAACAAAAGAAAGATAGATGTAAAGATATAAATCAAATTTTGCAGATATGTGGGACATAGAGTTCTTCCAGTACTGAAAGGTGTATACTGTCTCCCTTTCACTATGTGATCAGAAGTCTGAGATGTACTACATCTGTACAGACAAGGCACACTGCATGAAAAGAAATCGCCTGATACTTCCTAGATTGCGGTTGTTGCTTGTGTAACATGGTGGAAACTGTTCCAAGTTTTCATATATGTGTGTGTAAATATATATTAGATTTCATATATATGGCTTTGGTTTTGGTTCTTTTAGAGGCTGGAAAGAAACTGCTCTTGCTGCTGGGACAATTCACGTTCTAGTCTCAATACATCTCTTTGCCAGAAATAATTCAGAAGTGAACAAGAAACAAGAATAAATTATTTGGATGTCTCTGATAAAACACAAATGGCATATGCTTATGATATGATAGGGACTATGAGAGCCATGTTGTTCCTTCACTTTTCCAAGTTTGGCTACATAATTAACAGCTAAGTTTTTTTTTTAAAAAAAAAAAAAAGCACTAAATGATGTTTTAAAATCTTACCGAAAATCATTGACGGTGTTTTTTCTAATAATAGTCTTGGTTGTCAGTTTTGAAGGACAAAATTCAGTGACCTGACAGCAATCCTGTTTGAGGCTTGTAATGAAAAATCAGTTGTGTTGAGCCTGCAGGGCATTTTCTTGTTTTTCTACCAAATTGTTCCGCCCCCCCCCCCCCGCCCCACAGCTAATTATAAAATGTGGGTTTAAAATATTATGTTTAAATAAACCAAGTCTGATGGAGAGGTGGTTTCTAACTAGGATAAGTCTTCACTATATAGAATACTGATCAAACTCTGAAAAAGTGATTGATCCTTGATTGGGTAGCGGAAGGGTTGCCTTGAGGATAAACACTGATGTAGCAAGTGAATTCCTGTGTTAACTGCTAAGATGAAGGAACAGGAGGTGATTGTTATTATGGAGAGGACGTAGAGCTAGGCAGCATCTGAAAACTGAAATCAGTTTAAATCCAGAGAAACGTAAATCCAATACAGTTGTCTGATGCACATTCAAGCAAAAAGAGCTTGTCTGTTGGGATAAGCATGAAGAGTTTTTCATGGTCCACTTGTAACTCAGTGAAGTTTTGCTTTCATTTTGTTTATTGAGCTTTGCTGTGCCAAGAAAGGTTTTATGCTTAGAGTACATTACCCGTGTAGTATTCTGCACTCTGCATGTACCTAATATTTGAATTTTCTGTATAAAAGCCATTGGAGATGGCTATGCTAATTCTTACCCATTGTCAAGGGAAAGGCATTTAATGGCTTCATAGTTTTCTTGAAGTGTCAAAATGTAATGCATGTGTTTTTTATGGGATGCATATGTCAAATATATCCTCTCTTTGTATACAACAGTTAATAAGCATGATTTATTGTGTATTAGGAATAGGCTCCATTCCTGTTTTCAAGGTTAGTATTGCAGTCAGAATCTTAACTTCATTTAGTATCACTGTCATGCAAAATTAATGGATGTAGAAATGTTCCTGCAATAGCACATTTCTGAAATTGCTCTGCCCCACTGTCTAATGTGAATTACCAGGTTTGATATCAACATTGAAAATAAATCACTAAGGTAAAATCAACTGAGGTAAAATTCAGTTATGAGTGTACTGTGGGCCTTACTATGGTTTTAGTAAGAGAATAGTTCCAAGTGGGGAAGACTCTGTAAAGATGTAGCAGCTATTCTTAGCAAGACTGCCTCTAAAAAGGTGTTAATTTTAGTCTTGCATGACTCATCCTTATTCTTACATAAAAGACAAGACAAAGTGCAGTTCACTGACTTTGGCCACTAATCAAAATACTGGTTAAACCTCAAAGTGCCTCTTTTTTCTTGGTCTGTCTTTTGAATCTGTGTCTTCCTGCACAACAATGGGGACAAAAATAAGTAAGCAGAGTTTATTGTTTCTATGACTAAGTATTATCTAGCTTTTAATTGATACAGCATCTACAGTGAAAACTGTTCTGAAGCTATATAATATTCAGCAATGTTTTTGTCGCTTGCTGCTTTTTACTAGTTGTCATCACACTGTATTAAATCATAGCTTTTGGCCATGTTAGGTCTCCTACAGCCTTCCAGATGGTCTACAGTTATGTCAAACAAAATTCTTCATCTCTTCTTGATAAATGATGTGATAACCCTGGGGTGAGACAAAAAAAAGAAATAAATCCCGTTATACATAGTTACGTGAGGGTGTTCTTTATTAACCTGAGGGCCAGCAGTGGGAATGCTGGATACCGAGGCAGCTCGGTGATGCTTCAATAAAAAGCAGCCACGTACTCTTAAGTGAGAGATTGTCCATGTAGCTTTGTGAACAGGCAGTACGCATATAAAAGAAAAGTGCGAAGATGAAAAAAGTAAGAGTAGCACGTGGTTTTTTTCAAGACAGAATGATTGTAACTCTTCCAGTGAAAATAAGAAGCAAAAACAAGAGCAAAGAAGATAATTGGCAATGCTGTGTCCTAGTTGGTAATTGTGGTTTCCTGATAAAACGTTTCAATAGCACTTTGCTAATGTGTCAACTGGAGCTGTGATGAATGCTGTATATAAGACGTTTTAAAAAATTAAAAAAATACACAACTGCATTTCCTGCTTGGAAGGCAAAGCAAGAAGTAAAAGAAAAGTAAAATATATGACTTTCCCCATGCTGTCTTGAAAAGTGAAATATTGCTTTGGCTTTTCCAGATGGAGGAAACTAACCTTCATTGTGTATCACAACCAGCAATCCATCCTTCCTTTCTATTTTTGGCTTTTAAAAAATTTCCATTTTACTCTTCTGTTCGGGAATATATCTTTCTGGTTGAAGACAATAGACCCTGTCCTACTTAGCAGTTAAGCTTTTTTACCTAGTGGTTTAAATCCTCAATGTTATTAGAAACTTTGACCATGATTAGAGGACAAAGTTTGATCCTAATTCTTCCTTCGCTCCTGTTTCCCTAATTGTTTAGTTGATGTTACTGAAGGCAGTGGGATAAAGATGGCGTAAAACATAACACAGGAAATAAAGTGAGCACTCTAATGAGCAATGTAAGAAGCAAATAAATTCTTAGTCTTTCATAAAGAAAGTTATTACTTAACAAGGACACACGTCTAAAACATTTAACAGTCTAAAGAACACCGAGAAAACGGGAAAATACTAAGCTAAGATGAAGTAGATGCCATAAGAAATGGCCTATCTGTATTACTGTTTATTGTAGGGGCCAGGGAGAGGAAATAATTTTACTGCTTATATACCAGAAACCAGCTAAGTATGCATTTACTAGCTAGATAAAAGTCTGGTCTAGGACGTCTCCTTCCAGATTTATAGTCTTAACTTAAAGTCTCTTTTAATTCTAAAATGCTGATTGCACAGGGAATAAAGTAATTTTACCCCACTAATGACTAGGAACTGCATGTCTAATGAAATCACAGAATCACAGAAGGGTTTGGGTTGGAAGGGACATCAAAGCCCATCTAGTCCCACCCCCTGCCATGGACAGGGACGCCCTCCACTAGCCCAGGTTGTCCAAAGCCCCATCCAACCTGGCCTTGAACACTGCCAGGGATCCTGGGGCAGCCACAGCTTCTCTGGGCAACCTGTGTCAGGACATCCCCAACCTGAGAATGAAGAAATATCTTTGACTTCATTTCTGAAAATCTGAGTATAGTGGGGAAGAGTGAGCACTGACTTTGGTAGCTTTCTCTCTGAGCAGTTTGAGATGCAAGGAGTAGTGAGGAGTCAGCGTCTCAACTCTTTTAGAGTATCGATAGTATAAATATTTTTCTTGAAAGTCAAAGAAAACTCTGATTGCAAAATGACAGGGTGAACCTTTCTTCCTCTTGCTGCTAAAACAGCATTCTGAGCAAGTAAGAGGTGAAAGCTTTAGTCATATAATCACATTTATCTATATCTTTCAGCTGCTGAGTGATAACTACTGAATACCTTAGCTAATTAATCCTGTATGTTCTGAGGGTACCGTACAAAATCATATTGATTTTCATTAAATTTTGAAAACTACACTTAGTACATTCTACAGCAATCTCCATATGTCATCCCTGACCATTGTCCCTATATACCTAATGTTACCAGTGTGAGCGCACACATTAACGCTCTGCCTGGCCCCGTGGTAGAAAGAGCCTTGAGCTGGCATCCAACATACTAGCGCCAAAAACAGAAGTGAAAAATACGTGTTGATGCGGTGCTAATTAGCCTGAGGGCAGCACCATGCTGGTATGACTGCATTTCTTCCGGGATTCAAGCTCATGTCTCTGCATGGTGTCATGCTGCATCATTGAGGTATGACAGATTGCTCCATGCTAGCTCAGGTGCTTCTTGTGCAGTTCGGGAATCATCTCTCTCAGTGTCCGAGACACGTCCTCAGAATAAATTCTAATGAGGTAAGGGATGAAGTGCCCTTCAGTACCTGAAGATCAAATGGAGAGGCATAGGGACATTCGGTGTGGATAGAGCAGTACATGGGAAGGATGCACAGGAGCAGTAGTACCATGTTAGACAGGGATTGCATGGGTTTCCAGAGAGGCAGACCTAGGGTTAGCACAGGAATTCAGGAAACCCTAGACATCGGCCCTGTCCTTGATATCAAAACCAGCAGATTTTACAAGTTAGTATTTCCAAGTCAATTTCTGAATTAAATAATGAGATTCAGGCTCTCCAGGAGCATAAAATTTCTACGTCTTGCCTTCTGATCAAGAACACTGAGAAAGAACTGCCATGGAAACGTGAGCAAAGTCACTTTAAAGCTTTCTGTTGAGGCAACACTAAAATTGGAGTTCAAGATGTTGTTGAGAACACTGACTTATTTTCCCAGCCCATTGTCCTTTTGTGATATTTTCATGTAGCCCTTGCCTGTTGTACCAAGACAAGCAGTTTGATGGAATAAGTAAAGGCTGTATCAGATTATAGCTTTTCTTAGAAAACATTAAAGACTAATTAATGACATACTCTGACCAGTTTATTTATTTATTGATGCCTCTGAACACCGAAGCTTTTACTGTCCCCATGCTTATCAACAAGAGTTACTTCTAGTAGATCCATGCATGGCCACACGCACACCTACAGTCTTCTACATTCCTCTGGACAAAACTGTGTTTCTCCAGTAATCATTCTTACTGGTAAGCCTATATTATTTATGTGTGAGAAACAATTGATCACTCGACTTTTTCTCACAGCGTATATTTAAAATGCCTAAAAACATTTTTAATTTCAGAAGTTCTCAGGAGCTTTGGTTATGGATTGGGAATTCCTTGCAAGCTACAGGGAGGTGCTATGAAGACTGGCAAACATGCAGTAATGAAACCCACTGGCAAAAGACATTCTGCCTCAGTGCTGCCAAGCACAGGATTTGAGGCACACATTAGTGTGAGTGAGCAGCATGCATTAAGGTTACTTTTTACAGCAAGCTTCCTATAACTGAAGCTTTTGTGTTTCCATGGTCAGACTTCACGTCTCTCATGCCTGTCTTCCTTTTAGTATGGAGAAAAAAAAAAGAAAAAAAAGAAAAAAATATTTAAAATAAAAAGAAAAAAAAAGGAAAGAAAAAAAAGCACCTGGAAATCAATTCAAAGAGTGTTAGGATATACTGAAGTGGGCCCTCTACTGTGTCAGTAACTGGGACAAAACTGATTTGGGTCAAGGTACTTGGAGAGAAATCAGTTATGACGCTACTGCAATTTGGTCAATTAAGCAAAGAGGGTGGGATAAAAAACCACAGCAAGAATCAATTACTGCCTTAAAGTCATCTAAAATGTATACATTAGACTAATGAATGTAGCTTTTTCTCACAGTTCTGTCTCCATGTGAGTGCATCACACTGCAATGCCATGTGAGCACCATGTCACTAAAGAAACTGTTACTGCTAGCTATGAAAAGAAATCTGAACTACTAGTAGGGTTTATTGCTACATGTTTGGCAAAATATCTTTTTCCCAGTTACATCTCTAGCATGTACAATTCACATACCCTAGTAAATTAAAGTATTGAAAGTTTTGTGGCATGAGTGGCTATGGACATGGAACAAGGCGCTTTCAGACACTTAAAATCAGCATCCAAAGCAAGGCAGCTGCATCTGTTGTGTGTCCTGGAAATGGTCCTTAGCCCGTGCTGGTCCCCAGATCCCTCAGCAGGTCTGGCGGCAGTGTCCTTGCACGCGCTGGCCAAACAGGAGTTAGTAGCCCAGCAGGGAGTTCAGCGGTCAGGAAGGCCGATGGCTTGGGGCATGTAAAGTGCCATCTGTACTGCTGGCAGGAGTGAGCATTGGACTGGCCCGTCGCTGCTGATGGTGATTTAGGATTAAGCTTTGGCATATCAAGTGTTCACAGAAGTCATCCCAATGTCTTTGCTAGTTATGTCTCCTTTGCAGTGGTTGTGGAGTATTTCAGGATTTGAGCTCCTAAGTCCCACCAAAGACATCTGGTTCACTTTCAAGGAGATTATGCGAGTCACCTAGGCACAGCTTCTGACTTTGTGGGAAATACTTTCTCTTTCTGCAGTTCCTTTAAGTTTTAAACCTTTGCATCAGAACTCAGTTGACCTTTAAATTCCATTCTACCACAATTAGTTACAAAACAATTTAAATTATAAGGGATTTCAATGTAGTGTTTGGTGTTTAAATCCAAGCTTCTTTTCCTTACTTTTGGAAGCACCTAGCATTTCTGCCCGTCAGTGTACAGCAGCAGCATCCCTTTCTACTCTTCCTTTGTTGTACATTTTCCCTAAGTTCCTTTTCCAATCTTTCCTTGCTTGCTTTAGATGTAATTCAAATTCCAAAAGATTTAACGTAGAATCAAGCTTATTGGGCTTTTGCTGTCTGTGAATGTCTTGGGTTCGAGGTTGGTTGTTTTTTTTTTAATTTAATGCAGAGGAAATAACAGCAGCAGGTTAACAAGTCTGCAAAATTACTGTTGTTACGAGTGAGGCTGCTGTTTTCTAATTGAAAAACCTGTTATGTTATCTTCACTTACGCTTCGTTTGCCTCCCTCTCCTCAGCGTCTGTGCTCAGTTTTGTGGCGTGTTTATTTCAATAACACGCATCTGATGAGTTGCTACGTTTTTATATGGTCGTACAGCTCTTCAGTGTCTTCCTAAAATGTCAGTGTGTAACAGCACTGATTCATCCAATGCATCGCACAGCTGACTTCTGTTTGTGAAGCAGGCAGTTCTGTTGCTAACTTTAGGTGTTGAAAGAAAGAGGAGGGCAGGTTTCTGTTCCTTTTGGCCACTAGAAGCAAAGAAATGTTTCCAAAGAAGCGTTTCCAGCTTGTTTTGATACAGAATTTGACTGTGGAGTAAATGTTTCCAAAGGACAGGCTGCATCACCGTATTGCCACCGCAGGCACCCACAGACTTGAAGCAATGCACAAGGCAAAACGTTGCTCAAATGGTTTTGCCTGTTGCTTGCAAGGATATTGCCTCAGGACTCGCGTTCTGTGTAGGCTAGGTGGAGCCACTTTAAAGGCCAGAAAATTTCCTCGTGCTCCATGAGTCATCAGATTATACCAAAATAGATTTTTACTTCAAACTATTTACAAATAAAATCAAACTTAATGAAAGGTTTGTTGGTGATTCTTATTCACTGTGACAAAGTGCTCTGAGGAGTCTGCTGTTATACTTCTATGATGCTTGTTCACTAACCAAAATAAGTCATTCCTTCTTACCACAGAAGCTTTTTGCACTTAAAATCTTGCTTGAGATGACAAAAAGTCATTCAGTGTGCATAATAAGTAAATTAGAATGTTTCTTCTTTGAAGTGGTAACAAAAAGACTCATTATAAATTAATGAAGTTGCTCTTACACACAAGTTTGTTTTCTTTAGAGGAACTGCAAAAGTTGTCATTCGTTGCCTCTGGGTTTTTGCTGAGTTGATGTTGTGTAGTGCTATGTATGTGTGGCTAGTGTCTGTTTTACATTATAATTACAGGTATTACATTCTGATATTCTTTTACAATGTAGGATGAGTAGGGTTTTTGGTTTCGTCCTTGTGGATGCGTCTGATGGATTTGGACTCCCTCAGCAAACGTAGATACTAGAGGGCTGTCCATTACTGCTTCCTAATCTATCAGAATCTATCAGAGCTTTTCACCTCCACTGAGTGGCCCTTAGCAGTTGATATTTGGTTAGGTATGTTAGTGGATTGGTTATTTTCCTTTTCAAGGCTGTTAAACTGAAGCAGGGACTTAAAGGTCATAAGATGAGTCTCAAGCTGCAACTGTGGTACAATTCTGATGCAGTGTTAAAGAAGAATAACACAAAATAATGGATTTCTCTCTAGTAATCTTAAACTAAGAACCAAAATTTTCAAGACTAGATGGAATTGAATATTTGGGAAGCAGTTAAAAGAAACTATATCTGCCATGCAAGTAATAGATCTAAGCAAGCAGATCTGTGTAGTTGAGTTTTACACCGTTTGGTTAGAGTTGCAGGAGTCATTAATCTGAGATGGACAACTGTCTGCTACAACTGGAGTGAATTATTACTTTTGTTGCTGTAGTAATTCCAACTCCTTGCTTATAGACAGTTTAAAATGTATGTGTAATTTAGTTTGGTTATTTTAAAGTAAACATTTCCATGTTTATCCAGTGGATAAGAAACTGGTTAACAGACCGTAGCCAAAGGGTGGTGGTCAATGGGTCTATGTCCAGGTGGAGGCTGGTGACAAGTGGTGTCCCCCAGGGGTCTGTCTTGGGACCGGTTCTCGTTAACGTCTTTATCAGTGACATCGATGATGGAATTGAGTGCACCCTCAGCAAGATTGCAGATGACACCAAGCTGAGTGGTGTGGTCGACACCCTAGAAGGAAAGGAAGCCATCCAGAGGGATCTTGACAGGCTGGAGAGATGGGCCCGGGTGAACCTAATGAGGTTCAACACTGCCAAGTGTAAGGTGTTGCACCTGGGCCGGAGGAATCCCAGACATAGATACAGACTGGGAGAAGAGCTTCTTGAGAGTAGCCCTGCTGAGAAGGACTTGGGGATTCTGGTGGATGAGAAACTTCACATGAGCCAGCAGTGTGCTCTTGCAGCTCGCAAGGCCAATGGTATCTTGGGCTCCATTAGAAGAGGGGTGGCCAGCAGGGACAGGGAGGTGATTGTCCCTCTCTACTCTGCCCTCGTGAGGCCCCATCTGGAGTCCTGTGTCCAGATCTGGGGCCCCCAATACAAGAAGGATGTGGAACTGTTGGAGAGGGTTCAGAGGAGAGCCACGAAGATGATTAGAGGGCTGGAGCACCTGCCCTACGAAGAGAGGCTGAGGGAGCTGGGCTTGTTCAGTCTGGAGAAGAGAAGGCTGCGGGGGGACCTCATTGCCGCCTTCCAGTACCTGAAGGAAGCTCATAAGCAGGAGGAGATTCAACTTTTTAAAAGGGTAGACAATGACAGGACAAGGGGGAATGGATTAAAACTAAAGGAAGGAAAGTTTAGATTAGATATTAGGGGGAAGTTTTTTACAGAAAGAGTGGTGAGGTGCTGGAACAGGCTGCCCAGAGAGGTAGTGGATGCCCCGTCCCTGGAAGTGTTCAAGGCCAGGTTGGATGGGGCACTGGGCAACCTAGTGTAGATCCAGGCCTGAGGTTGGTGGCCCTGCCTGTGGCAGGGGGGTTGGAGCTCTATGATCCTTGGGGTCCTTCCAACTCATACCATTCTATCATTCTATGATTCTATGTTTGTAACGATGATGTGCTGTGACTCTATGATGGATAGATCTTTTGGGGTTTATTTTCAATTTCACAAGTCTTGCATAAAAAATGCATATTCATTTGGCATTAATAGAAAACTGCAGGATGGTTAGTGCAATTAGTAATTTTCTCAATTAAGGTGGGTCACTCCTAACATCACCAAGTTCATGACTCAAATGACTGAAGCGTATTTCTTACCTCTAATTTAATACAGCAAACATTTTTTTATGCAAGCTTGATTATTCTGTATGTTATTAAGCCCAGACTTCAGTCTTCATTCACTCTTGTTCCTGGGCACAGCCATGGCAAAATGGTCCACAAGCATAAACTGTTTACCAGTTCTTTAGTCAGTAGTGCTATTGAAGGCCACGAGCATTGATTTAATCAAATCAGGACTTTGTTTAAAGCAAGTGCTCTTCCATAAAGACAGGGAGTGTATTGCATGCCTCAGTAAGAAATATTGCCTTACATTTGTTTTACCATTTTAAAGTTCTCTTACGTAGTTCTTATTTTCCTGCAGCATGTATCTTTGATGAACAAAATAATTGCCTACAAGTCTTGCTCTAAAGATATAAATGTTTTACTGCATTTTCTTGTAGGCTTGTATAGCAAATGCCATCATCTATACCCCAATGTAACTGTTCTGAGTTTTAACCACATGATACATGGCCTCCCCAAAAAACTTGTAAGTGATTCCAAGGTTAAGGCAGTTTAGTTAAAACTATCATAGCTTTAAGAAATGGTTATGTCTATATGCTTTAAGATCAGGCTTTCCTGTATGAAGAGAAATACATGAGCAATGCATTTTTTTATTGTTCCAAGTGCAGATGCACTTTCTGAAAAGTGACTGTATGTGGGAGGAGGAAATATAGATTATCTGTACTTGATGACAACACATTCTGTCAATATATCTGTGTAATCTCTGTAAAGGCTTTAAATGAAAATCGTTGACATGAACAGAACTGGTCAGTTTATATTACATGCATAATGTTACAATTGTGTTGCCTGGCTAATGCATGCTTACCTAATGAAAAACAATATCAGGCTGTATTTTTAACACTTAGATCTGTATTTTGATATGTACTTCAGAAATCTCTGCCTAATGGCCTTTAATGTAGGTATGCATGGTTTTAAAAATAGAAAGGCTCAGCCTGCTATCTTCTACCTATTGTAAATACTTATCAAGTGGTTCATTCAGAATTCAGATGCAGATCTATTGTCTTCTGCTTGCATAATACCGCTGTACTCCTGATTTTTAAAAAGGATATATTTTTAGAGCCGAACACAGTCTCATTTTTATAAAGTGTTAGGAATTGTTTAATTGGGGTCTGAAGCATTTAATCACTTCAAAGGTCAGAGTGTGGCAGATGAGTGCTGCTCCCAAGGTGTAATTGCATGAGAACTTGTGGTGCTAATGCTGGCTTCAGCTCTGTGAGCTAGCTCCAGGAAAAGGCCTGGCTTAGAGATGCCGTCTGTCCAAGACTGCCCCTGTTCTTCATGTTGCCCTGCCAAGTGTTGTCCCAGGAGGGCTGAGGGATGCCACAGGGTGATGCAGTAGTGCTGTGCAGCCAGAAGGATGCCCACAACTTTTCAGCCACGTGGACCATTGTTCTGCCTGCTGTGCCTCCCATTGCTGGTCCAGCGGGTCAGATCACAATGCTAATTTGTGAAAGTGTGCAGTGTTAGCCATTTCCTGTTCATGATCCACATCAAAATTATCCTACTTCTCCTCTCCCCCACCATCCCAGAATCAGCTTATCAGAAGGGCCTCACAAAGCGTTAGAGAGAGTGCAGACTGGTATGGGTGTGGGTTCTCTCAAGAGAAGAGTAGAGGCATAAGAGTCTCTTAAACTTGCATCTTCACTGCAGAATCACTGCTTGGATGTGCAGCTTGGGTTGCATTTATTTTCTTTATGTGTAAAAGAAACAGTGTTCTCAGAATAAATCCCAGCAGAGGTGGGTGACTATGGCTATGTCAGAGAAATGATGTGAAAGCAGGTCTGGATGCAATGGTTAAGCAGTTTTAGGTTTTCTTGCGTGCTTTCGTCTGTGAAGGGCAGATATGCTGGAGATGGCACATTAGTGTATCAGTGACCTCTAGCTTGCTATTTTCGGTACCCTATTTTTAGTGCTGGCTTTGTATCGTAATTTATAGGCTATAATAACATCTGAGAACAAATTAAATGTAAGAGGCATGTTCATGACATGAATCTTAAGATATTCTCTGTTGCACTTCAAACTTCATTTTAATTTTACTGAATTTTAAATTAGAACATATTTTTAAAGCATTGCAATTTGGAGAAAAAAAAAACAATTTAAAAAAATAATGATCATCTTATCTTCAAGGGGTTTATTTTAAGGCAAAAAAAAGCAAACATACCAAAAAGTGGACGAATGACCAGGTACTAATGGAAGTCAGATATACAAAATAAGGACATGCTGAAAAGATAAGAGGAATAGCAAATAAATAGAATGCCAACAAAACTAGGGCAAGAGGCGAGGTGAATGCTAAATATAGTCTCTGTGATTAAATTAGACCACCCCCTTCCTAAGGATCATTCTGAACCAGTCCAGTGACATATTTGGCTCCAGCATGCTCCAGAGTTACCAGAAAAGGGGGAGGGTAGGGGACAAAGCTTTGGTAGAGAAAGGAGATGACATCTTAAACTGTGCCCATTCTCTCTTCCTACCTGTGGACCAAACTGGGCCCTGACTGTCAGATGTAGACATCTAAAGCTTGTTCCCAGTAGCAAACCTCCTCTGACAATTAATAGGAATATGCACGAATTGAGAAGGGGTCAGAGACCTGCTCAGACAGCCTCTGCACGTCTTTTGTTCATCTTTGACTGGGAATTAAATATTCAACGAATATGAATCATGTTAAAATATCAAGTGTAGGTCCCAAACTCATACTGCCTTGTATCAGCATATACCAGTTTGGTGTAATCCCATTCTCACGATGCCTCGGAAACTGAAAACTTTTCAGGTGTGTGTTTGGGAAAGCAAAACAGAGGTGCATAAATCACTTGATTTTTTTTTTTTTTTTTCCCTAAAAGAGGTTACCACATGAAAAACTGCCACCTCTTGCACCTGAAAGCCATTGGACAAATTCATCCTAAGTGTAATTTAATTGATTGCAGTGCACTGCAGTTCAATCAACTGTAATAAAGTTAATTGAATCTCTCCTAAGAAATGTGACTTAAACTAAGTGATTAAAAATAGTAACAGGTACTGATTAATGGATACAATTATTTTTAATAGGAACAGGTCCAAGTAATTGAGTGATGTTTAAATGTTCGGTATAAGGTGGTCTCATGAGGACAGTAGCTACTTACATTCAACAGCTTTCAGATTAGACATAGGTAAGCAAAAATTTAGATTAAATTGCTAGTTTAACGTGGTTCCACCCTTTAACCCATGGCATGGGTAAGAGATAAAGAGCAATCTTCAACTCTGTTGCCTTTCTTATACTTCATTCTTTAAGTTTTGACCCCAAACATAAGCATAGAGTTATGCACAGAAATAATGCTGCTGTGTTACTTTGCAGTGTTTTTGACAGGAAAAAATAAGTTATTGAGAAACCATTTTGGTATATTGTTCCATTATTTTTTCTAGTAAGGCAGGATTCTTATTGAACACTTAATTAAACCAGGGATAAGGGAAGTTGCATTAAATTATTCAGTCTCCTTGTGTTCTTGTTATTCTGTGTTTGCATGCATACATACATACGTACATGCTCACTTGAGCAAAATTCACAACTTGACTCTTGTGGAAAAAGGTCAGGGCTTTTACAGTTTGTAACCAACGTTAGGATCTAATATTTCATGGCTGAATTTAAAGTCCCAAAAATTTTCTACTCTCTCAGATACTCAAAAGTGTCTATGCTCAAGGTTGACTGCTGTGAGAAAGGGAGTAGTGCAGGTATTCACTGTGTCCATCTAGCAGGTTATTAGAAGAAAATGAGTTGGCATTTCTCTTGAGACAGGTTTGACACTGACATGGGTGCAGTGAGATGCAGGTTAACATCTGACCATCTTTAACTGAAGTTAGACACGTTAAAATAAAAAAAAGCTGACTTTGAAGTGCTGGACAGCTGTTGTGCTGCATTTGGGTTTTAAACCCTTTGTCATAATAAATTATTAAAATGCTTGTTTAGCTGAGACAGGAAGTTACTCTCACATGATCTGTTGGTCAAATGCATGGAGAGTAGGGGGAAAATAGCTATTTAGGCTATTGCCAGTTTGGCACAGGAAAAAAGATTAATATAAACTAGACACACATAGGACAGAAATTAGGAAGTAAAAAAGAAAAAAAAGGTCTTTTTCCATCCTTTTCCAGAGCTTCTAGGCCTAACAGGGATAACAGGGTCAAGAAATCTAAGAAGTTCCAAGATGGAGCTTGGCTAAATGTTAAGAAACAAATTATGTGATGCAGTTGCCATGACAACAGAGAAGCCCGGAGTTTATGATCTGAGATGCCTCTTCATTCCAACGCTTCTATCAGAAATAGATGTTCTTAAGCACAGCTGAAGATTTGCAGAACTGGTGCTACCCAAGGGGATGAAGAGATGCAGGCTAAAGCCTCCCTCAGAAACCTGGCTCAGCTATCTCTAGGCAGAGACCAGATTCATGCTGCAGTTCAGAAGACGACGGTTTTGCCACTGCTAGATCTATTGAAGGAAAATTCTGCCACCTGGCTGGAGCAGCCCTGCGGATCCTGGGTTTCACCAGGTACACCTCAGCCTGTCCTGCTGCCCTTGCCAAGAGCAAGCACCAGGCAGCACACCTCCCCCTGCTAGGGAAGGTGCGAGGGAAAAGGCACACTCTTCCCCTATATGCAGATGGGGGAAGTGGGGTGATGGTATGAAACATAAAACCTCAAGACATGGTACCTCCACAGGGTGTTTTCCTTTAGATAACTTTTATCTTGTTTGTTTACCCTAATATTTGAGATTATGCAAAGAAAATTTTACTGTGGCAATGCTACTAATGACTTTGATTATTTTCCTGTAATTCATATGTATGTCTCTTTCTGAATGGCTGTAGGTACTTCCTTGTGGTGCTTTTTCTTTTGAAGAAACCCCATAGATTCACAGAATTGCTGAGGTGGGAAGTCACCTCTGGACATCACCTAGTACAATTCCCTGCTCACCTGCTTCATCTTCTTTACAACTTCCCATGCATTAAGGCCCCCAATCCAGACAAATCTATGAGCAAGTGAATTACTATTAAAATTTTACTAATGCAAGATTCCCACATGCTTGTATCCCTGATTCTGTGAATCTTTTATTTGCTCTCTTGATTGGTTTTGGTTTTTTAATAGCTCCTTTTAGGTCAACTGAGTGCATGAAGTCTCTGAAGCATCTTTGACACTAATTTAGATTAAAAGGGATATGGTCAAATCCTAATAATGATCAGAATATAAACTAACTTCCTATTGTATTAGTAAGCTTTCAGGAATTTTCCAGACTGTTCAAGGCCTGTTTCATGACCTGTTCAAATAAATGAATAGTTGAGGCCCAGCAGAGTTGAGGCCATCTGTTTTTATTTCTTTAAGCCTCTATGTTATGATGTGAGTAATTGGGTTTACAGATACAACATCATAAATTAATTTCCATTCTGGGACTTAGATTATTACCTTCTATTTTAATCTAAGACACAGATTAAACTCGCACGCCAGCTTTTTGAAACAGTTAATCTTGAAAGTGTTTGTGGCAGAATGCATTTTATGAGTACGTAAAGTATCATATAAATCCAAAACAAGTTTTAAGTTTGGACCTTTTTGACTTGCCTCCCTATTTGGCTTGTCAGACTCTTACCAGAAAATGTGTTCATTTAGTCCTTTCCTCTATTACTCGGGGAAAAATATGTTGCCCTCAGAATTAGTTAAAATTTGTGTTTCATGGAATCCTTTTTAGGTAGACTGCGTACCTTCATGCTGTTCACACACCTGTTGATGATGCTGGATTACAATACTGATAACAGAGGACAAGTAGTGGTAAAAGCATTCACCATTTACAATTAATTTGGGGGGTTAACATAAAGGAAATAATGGTATTTTTGACAGTAAATATACTTGTGGAGTGCAAGTTTTTGCTAAATACTGCTTCACCCCATCACAAAGAGTTTAAGGTCAGCACAGCCATAGACCGCATGACCAGCTGCTGATTTTCAGTGAATAAAATCACTGCAGATGTAACGAGTGAACAAACTTCCCAAAGATGCTCTAGGTCAGTGTCTTTGCTTGTCTTACATTTTAACCTACACAGTATACTTCACAGATGTGAAATTCATCCTGGCTTGTGACATGCTTAGACAGTGCTATGTACATAACTGTGTAGTTAGTTAATATGCAGAAAATATAATTTGAGCCTGCAGAATTACTTGGGTGCTATTTATTTTGCTGGTACAAATTGTAATTGAGTTAGCACGTGTTAAGTATTTGCAAAAACCGGTGGGTTTTTTTTAAAGTGTGTAGGCAGGGGTTTGTAAGCATGTGTAACAGGTTTGGGGCTTTTTTTTTTGTTTTCTCTAGGAGTTCAGCGGATAGAAAAAAGATTCTGAAAAGCTCATTTTGACAGAATGTGTGTCCAAAACTGCAAGGTGAACATCTTCGCTGTTGCAGTGGTCATTCTGAGCAGGATAATTCCATTGTGTCTACTTAATTACCGATGAAAATTATTTACTATCTTTTCCACTGAGAGAATGTTTAGGTAATGGAAGGATTAGGATGCTGCATTGAAGAAATTAAGATTTTTCTTTTATTAATAGAACAAACTCTGCAAAGGTCTCTTTCTCTGGTAGTGTTTTTTCTTTTGCACCTTCCTACGGGAAGGCTGCTCTGGTGAGTATGTTCCAGCTCATGCATCTGCTATCCTGCAATGTGCAGATTATTTTATTTTATTTTATTTTATTTTATTTTATTTTATTTTATTTTATTTTATTTTTTAAAATTTTATTTTATTTTATTTATTTTTCAATCCATTCCATAGTTATACATTTCAGACGCAAGAATACTTTTATGACAGCTGTCCCAATATCCATAAATGTTTCCCCAGCATCTCTAGGACACTTATTAATGCACTCTAAAAAAAAAAAAATCCACATTTTTAAATAAGAGCATTTGTTCCTTTGTGTCCTAAATCTGCCCATGTAAGTAAACTAAATGCATTTATTTACACAGTGAAGAGTCTGCAATCAAATACTGCCTGGTGGTGGGGTAGGGCAAAAGAATGGAAACCCACCCAAGTGTAGCTTCTGTGGGGACCAAGTGCTATAAAGTATAACAGAGTCTTGTTTTCTTTAAGATACGGAATTACATGTTTGTTTGGGGGGTGAAGGGATAAAATTAATCTTCAAGAAACAAATTTGTAGTTAATTCTGTCCCTAACCTTGCTTCTAAAGTTAATACCAGTTGCCCTGTAGGCAGTACTGTGATCATTTTGTGGTGTGTGAATGTAATTATACACAAAACAACTGATTTACAACTGCCTGCACCTCTCAGTGTCTAGAGACTTGCACCTTGCTGTAGTCCTTTCTCTTACGCCATCATATTTAACCTCTTTGCTGCCTAGGGTGTCATTGTAAAAAAAAAGACCAAGAGGGAAGATACCTGCTTTCTCTCCTTTGTGGTCTTCGCAATCATCTCACGTTAAATCCTGCTTCTGCCTCCCTCCTTTTACTCCCAACTTCACATCTTCTGTTGCAGCCCTTTCCAGCTAGAGCTAGTTTGTCTCGTGCAATCACCCATCAAATGACTTAACTGCCTTCCATTCATATTCACTGTGAACCAATTCCTGATGTATCCTTTTCTAAACTTCTTCTATGTCATAAGCTGTTATCATTCTGAGTCCTGTGCACTTGTCAGGAACATTTTTTTTTTTTGTAAATTTCAGTAGAAATGTATTGGTTTATATGCATTGGTACATGTTTGGTATGTATTGGCACATGGGAGTGCATGTAACATGTTTGGAACAGAGGGCTCTTTCATGTTGGGAATATTTCACACAGAAGAAAAAATTATTACCTGATTAATATCTTGCTCTTGGAGACCACATCATTATTTATTCTTTAATAAAGTTTCATTATTTATATCAGGTTTTGTGGGCTTTAGGTGTGGCTATGTATAGATGCACAAAGAGGTAGTCAGAATTGTAGACTGCAATAGTAACAATAGTGGGATTTAGGACTATTGGTTGTCTCTGTCACTGTTTTACTCCATGCTTTTGAATCATCTCTTGAGAAAATGGCAACTCAGGAAAAGCCTCAGAACTTAATACTCTTAACATTCATGCTTTATTATAATTTGGTTAAAACTGGGCAGTGAATTTGAAATTACAATGTATTGCACAGTACTAATAACTACGAATTATTCTCATTTCTGTCCCCAGCTTCCTCTTAAGTTGTGATTTCCTTGTCTTGTAACATTGTACTGCTTATAAAAAATCCTGTGTACATGGATGATACAAGGTGGAAAACGTATTGAGACATATAGTTGAAAAATCTTGATATTCACAAAAGTTTCCTTCCTTTTAAACACTTAAGAACATTTCATACATACCCAGAAGGTAAATTCAGCTTAAGATAGCTCAGGCTTCCACTTTAGGCTATTTTTTTAAAGACACTGGGTCTATGACATCATATTATTTTGTAAATTATTTCTCAGAATCTCTTGTAGTGCTCAAAGTAACTTCCATCCCACTGCCCAGTTTTACCCCAATTATAATGAAGTATGAATTTCAAGAACATTAAGTCCTGAGGCTTTTCCTGAGAGTCAGGAAAAAGGAAAGCTATTGAAATTGTTGCCTGTCCCAAGGTACAGTTTTCCTGTCATTTGGTCTGTTGGATGACCAGTTGCCATTGATGTAGCATGGAACAGCTACAGCACATACCTATTTCTATCATCTATTTTCACCTGTTTGTGAAGGACATGGAAATGAAAGCTCTGTGCAGGAAAGTTTTGGCTTCAGATCTCCTATCAATATTTTTATTTTTGCAATATAAATCTTTTTGGTACCAGCTTTTGTAACCATGCCTTTTAAACAAAGCTGCTATAAACAGTCATTTACAGGTTCTGTTTCTGAGACAGCTTTAAAAAATGTGTCGTATATATTTGCTCTTGCTCTAAATGTTAAATATCATCACACATAACGATGCGAACAGATGGTATGCTGCATAAGCTGTTTATCATTTTACACATTTATCACTTTACAGTAGTGAAGTGTACATGTGTTTGATTAATATTAACTTTTGATTTATTTGGAGGTCTTTATTTTTTGAAATTATTAGGGTATATATTCTAATCTGTACTGGCTTCCAACCTTGAAATTTAAATCCAGTAAAGACAGAGTAGATTCTGTAGATCTTAATTGCATGAACTTTCTCATTGTGGAAAAGAATTCCCTGGTTGAGGTTTTAATACTGGAAAGAATTTCTAAATATATGGATAACATAAAGGGTTTAGATTAAATTTAGATGCTATTGGTCCAGCTAAATAAATACTGTATCTTGGAATTAAATACCAGATGCTAAGAAGGTGTAAAATAAAACATCAACAGTCCTATTCAAATCAATATTCCTTTATATCCGCCACCTACAGAATAAGAGAACTTTCGTATTTGCCTGCTTAACAGGTCTGGATGTTCAGCGTGTGTTACACCTACATCACTGCATTTGAAACTAAAAAAGCATCTCAAAAAACGTCTCAAGCTTATAGACATGGCACACGGATCATCCTTTGAGACTTCTGACTGCAGCATTGCATTAAAACTGTTTTTTCCAAGTTTTTATTTCATCATAATATATTTTGTCTGAGCTAAAGCCTGAAAAAAGGCAGGATTTTTCTTTGATACCATGGATGGAAAAATGATTTCAAGTTGGAGTGGAGCTGGTTGTGCTTGTTGTTCTGCTAAATGGCAATAATATTTAATGAGAGATCTTGCTCTAAACTGTAAGTTCTTTAGAATGCAAAATCTCCAGCCTGTCAGAATGAATAGAGGAGGCTAAAAACACTTACTTTGAAAATGACTGTTCATTTTGGAAGGCACTGAGTGATCTCAGTGAAGTATAACTGAGTCAGTTGAATTTTGGATAGAGATCAAATTCCCAGCATGTATTCTGGCAGCATCTCTTCTTCACTGCTTCCATTCCTCGGTATCTTTTTATGCTCAAATAGCACATGTGGCACTTCAGTTTTATGTACAGCTATCATTCAGATTTCCATGACATCTTATAAATTGGCTGAATAAATAAATTATTTTTACATATCACATATTTATATATATTTTTATCCATGGTTATGTACAGGTTTTACATCTATCCTTTCTTCTGTATCTGTTAATTATGTTGTAGCACTAGGAATTACCCAGAGAGTATACATTTTAAAGTTTGCATTGCAGTTTAAAGTTTAACTGGCATCACTGTAATAGCTGATTGGGGTTTCATACAGTTAACTCCTTTTTTCCATGAAGCCTATTATGGACTGCTATGGTCCTGTTGCCTTTGCTTCCAGGACATCAGGTCAGATGCTGGGAAATGAGGAGAGTGCATATAATAAAAGAATATCTCTTGAATGCGAGAATTTACTCCAGGAGTGAAAAATCTTTGTTCCTGGATGATCTGAAAAGAAAAGCTTCATAATATCTCATTGGTTATCTCAGAGAGCATGGAATACATATAAATGTTTGTGGATAATCCAGTCATGAAAAATTACTATAATTTAAGGAAATATATTTCATATATGAAAGGCAGAGCGGTAGCACACTGATTGTTGAAAATAAGATATGTAAAGGTAAAGATTTGGTTGAACTCATTAACTTTTTTTTTTAACTAGTGATTATATGGAAATTAGTTGCATATTTCATAAAGAGCTTTGTTTTCCTGTTCTCATGTGGGCTATATGCTGTTACTTAAATATGTATTTTTATAAAAAAGACAGTAGTCAGAAATTCTATATCTTGGTGTTCTTTTCTGGTTTTAAAGCTGAAATAACAGAAGTTTTCTGCATTTTGATCTAAAAGACTATTTTCTTTCTTTGCAGGTTAATAATGAAAATGTAGTGAAAGTCGGCCACAGGCAGGTGGTGAACATGATTCGGCAAGGGGGCAATCACCTAGTTCTTAAGGTTGTCACAGTAACCAGGAATCTTGATCCAGATGACACAGCTAGAAAGAAAGGTACATTTTTCTCTTTTCTTAATGGAGTCTTTTGGTCTTGCTCCACAGAAAACAGAGTACGGGTTAAAAATTACTGTTTTATAAATTCTGATTTTTAGATTTCACTTTTAAAATTTGAAATGCCCTTCCCTAATTTAGAGCAATTTAATTCTGTTGCTTTATGTATTAGTATGTGACTAAATGGTAATGTTCTCTTGTCATGCTAGTGATGAAATTTTATCTCTGAGTCTTTATACATTTATATGTTTGCAGATCTTTTAGTAAAATTTCTTGCAGCAGTGAGAGAGAAAATGCACAAAGAATACATTCTCCTTTAATAGTTACCTCCAAACATACTTGAGCTTAGTTTGACTCCTCTTGAAATCATTGAGAACTTAGGATTTTGCAAAACACATATTTTAGAAAGGACGTCTGTAATGATAAGAAACAGAAGCAATATGTTTAGACTGAAGTTCTGTTAGGAAAAAAAAAGTACATTTTAATGGCTCCAGCCAGGGAAAGTCCCTCCTCCTCCCATGAGTAGAAAAGAGGCACAGCTGCTTTTCCTGCCACTTGGCTGCTAGCAAGAAAGTGGGCTATTCCAAGAGAAGTTAGTATAGCATCATTTGCCACAAAGACTTTGGGAAGGAACTGGCTGAGAAAAGCAGAAAAGGAAAAAAAAAAAAAACCAAAACCAGAAAAGGTGTTTTTTTTCTAATTTAAAAGCCTAAGGGGTTTTTTTATATTAACTTTAATGGAGACTATGGGTTAACTTTTATCATAAGATTGAGCTACTCCCTTAAAAATGTCAACGTGTTTCCCACCCACCTGCCCAAAAAACCACCAGGAAAACTTCTACCAAAAAAAAAAATTACATGAAAAAAAAGGATTTACTACTATTTCCTTTACCTTAGATACCCCTGAATTTGCTCAGATAAAAGCTACTCATGGGAAGTCATTAGTCCCTCTTAATTATCATTAAGCAGAACAGATTGCCGCTGCTAACTGGTGTTTGCTACAGCAGCATCACATCTTTGAAAATTCCTGTTCCTCCCACCAGTTCCTTGAGTTGTTGCTCACAGCCACCTGGCTTTTCATCACAAGGGTGGGCTAGAAGCTCCCACCTGAGGGGCTCCCTCTTTTACTCCATGAGTAAAACTTTCCATCTACACTCTTAGTGTTCTTGAAATCTATCTGCTGCTTTTAATAAAAAATAAATAGTCAAGCAAACAAACCCCAATAAACCAAACATCTTGGGGGGGGGGGGTGCTATATTACAGTAAACAGTATCCAAACATGGTCCTGTGTTATTTTTCACTTGATAGAATTACTATTCACACATTTTAAACAAACCTTTCACCTCCGCCTTTTGGGATGTGTCACATTTGCCTTAAATAGAAGTGCTGTTGTATACAACCCAAAGGGAAGTGACTTCTGTACAAACAAACCCAGATCTTTGTCATCTTTCCAGAGCCTTCTATTATTAATGCGTCATTTGCCAAAAACATTCAGTTTTGAATCTTGTCCCTTTTTGATGCCAGTTGGTAGCCTTTCTTGTTACCTGGCAGTTGTGCCTTAGAAATTCTGTGGAAGGATTTTCTTGCCATCATCTGGCACTGAACCTGAGCTATATTTTTGCTTTCTTTTGACACACTCTCACTCGAGCTTCTGTGAGAAGATGAGGAAGCTCAACAGGCAAAGCCTGGTGCTGACATAGTGTATATAGGTGATACAGAAAGAACCTTCTTTACTTTTATTCTCTGTCACTCCTTCTAGCCCTCAAAGTGCTTTGAGGTAGAGCCTGATGTACAGTAGTGACCAAAACCTCCAAGAATCCTTATTTTTTCCTGGTGACCTGGAACCTTTTCTGTTTACTGGAAATCTCCAACTCTCCTACCAACACTGGCATAATCTTTTCTGATGCTACCACCAGAAACATTGGCCATTGGGACACTAAAATGACTGCAGGATTTTAGTTTCTGTGTTAGATGATTATCTTGATATTTTCCTATCTTTATTCTGAGGATCAATTTATTCTGAGCATCACCTGCTTTCCCTAGTCTCACTGTAACTTTTAAGATAAATTTGAATCTTTTTTCTTGTATTTCTCAGATTTAAGAGTTTCTTCAAAGATGAAATTAATCTGGCAGAGATTGGCTGGTCCCCAGGAGATTTTTAGCTATGTACATTTCTTAGAAGGAGGGGCACAACTGCTGTGAGGCGCTTTCTCTAGAAAGTCTTTTTGCTACTGAAAAACAGAAGTGCACAGTTATTTAGCTTTAAATGTTTCTGTGTATCCTGTTACATAAAAGCTTACTGATGTGTCACACAACCTACGCTAAAAGTAGAAACGGTATAGAAATTCAGTACATGAAAAGCATCTCAGGGTTTTTCCTCTGCATGTATGTATTTATTATTACCTTATTTAATGTAGCATTTTATTTTAAATAAGTCAGAAATTGTGTATGTGAATACAGTGTTTCGGAGATGTGTATTTACTTACACTGTATATCCTTCTGTTTAATGCAAAGCCCCACCACCTCCTAAGCGAGCTCCAACCACTGCACTGACCTTGCGGTCTAAGTCAATGACCTCAGAGCTTGAAGAGCTTGGTAAGAAAGTGTTTTTTGACAAGCATGCTGGCATAATAGAAATGTAATATATATATGTGTATATATGTTAAATTGACTAAAAGGAACTGCACTGTATATAGTCTATAGAACAGAAAAGGTTTTAAGAATGCTGCATCTTTGGAGAGTTCAAATATGCATGATTTGCATGAGTAGTTTTTGTTTAAACGTGCCTTTACTGCTACGCAAGAGAATGTTGATACATTTTATGCATCATCAAATTGTGGCACATCTACTAAAAAGTAATGCCGTATCATATTTTGTTAGCTTTGCTTTCTAAATTTTCAGTTCATCTAATATTGTTTTATTTTAAATTTCTGTGGCCTCTCATTAGTGGATAAAGGTAAGCTGCCAGAAGCTGTTGTTAAAAAGCTGACAGTGTTAAAGCAGCTTCAACTTCAACTTGTTTTCATTAGACTCTGATCTGAAAAAGTGCATATTATGATATCACTTTGACTTCTGTGCATGATATAAATTTAATTCTTCTCAATATTGGTAATAAAAAAGTATTGAGCATTCAGTCTTTTATTTGCTAATTTTAAGAAATGTGATTGTGTTTTGCTTGATCATCCGCATTCTAGTGAAGCATAATTTGGGAATTTTGATTTATTTTCTAGAAGTCAGGAAGGTAATAGTTTTTTTCTTCCTGGTTTTAACCTGTTAGGTCATCAAAACATAGAATTTCTGCAGCTAGACTAATAAAGATGTTATGGATGTACCCTACATACAAAGAGAAAACCCCACTGCATATTTATATATGACTGCTACACTAGAACGGTGTGTTTAGCAAGTGATAATTGGGTATAAAAACAAACCACATTCTTCACTGCAGTCTAATATCTTTCATATAATAATACCATTTTCCATGTAATCCTACATTGATGTAAATACTTACATTTTATAATCTCTTTTTTTTTTTTTTTCCTGGCATGGACTCAATATGAAGGCCAACTGGAAGGAATCAAAAACCTTGTGGCCACTTTTTTTTCTCCCTGGAAGGCAATGTTTTCTGGGGCAGATGGACCCCATCCATCCTTTAGTGAGTCAAGTCACATAGCTTCAGTGGGAGTTCTTACCAACAAAGGGATGCTGAAGTGGTATCTGTCTTCTCTATGGTATAACAACCAAATGAAGACCAAAATGAAACAGTCTGATTATTCAGCTCTAACAGCTGTCAGAAATTTTGACACTTCTGGGCCAGGAAGTTTAGGAGCCTGAATAAAGGTTTCAACAGTTTGTGAATGCTCCATAATTTATCTTCCAGGATTAAGATGTAAAATACTACTTCTGGAGCCACTTTTTGGTTTGGGGTGTTTCGATTTGTTTTCCTTTCATGAAGTGCTAAGAGGCTGTAAAATTTGACTAGCTTATCAACAAACTTTCCTGAGGGCACACAAAAATACTTAGGCACCATTCCCCTTCCACTGCCCCCCCACCCCCACCGCCCCATTTCCCCCTTCTGCAAATCACTTCCAAACTCAGGTTATTCTTCCATTTCTCTTACTTTTCAATCTTACATAGTAGATACTGTTCTTAAAGCAGAGAGAAGCAGCACTCTCTTCTAGGAGAAAATAACTTATTAATAATAAAGTGACCTCTGCAATGAAGACCTTTATATTTTAGCTCTCTCACCCCCCTGTTCGGGTTATAGTACTTGGTCTGCTGTTCGTTCTCATCGGCTGGCAAAGATCACTGCAGCTCTTGTGACTGGCAGCCGGGGACACACTTGAATCTTTAAGCAAGTTTCCCATCCATATCTTTTATCCAGACAGGGCAAATATTACAGTGGCAAGACTTGACTGTTCTTAAGAATAGTCCTGAAGCATGTTCCAGAAGCGTATGTGCCCTGATACAGCCATAGTCATACTAGAGCATGGCAGAAATTTGTCTTCTTCCTAAACAAGGCTGTAAATACCAGTTCTGTGATACTCTGAACATTTGCCACCCTAGCAAACAAATCAACTGCCGCTAGAAATAACATCTGTGGCCTACCTGTTTTAATATTTGTCTTGTAAAAGGCTGTTATCAGAAGGAACAAGAATGTTTAAATTGCACAACAAATGAACAAGCTTCCAAAGTGAAAATGTTCTCACTATCATCAGTTAAAAGTTGTCTTTGACATAAAACACAGATTGTATGTGTGTATTTATATATAGCTTATATATCTTTATATGTATATGTGTATATATTGGACATCTGTATGAACTATGAGAACACCCACGTTTTTATATCCATTTAGCTATCTAATGAGTAAGCATTTTTTTCATAACATATATGTGCAGACCAAGTAGGAAGTATGTATAGATGAACACTGTGGATGTTCTCATCAATATATATGTGTATTTTTTCTGAACTGAAGCAGCCCGTGGTCTCAATAATGTCTCGTGGCAAAGAATTCCACAGGCTAATTATGTGCTGTGTACAAATGTATTTCCTTTTTATTGGTTTTAAATGTGATGCCTTTAGTTTTATTGAATGTCCCTTGTTACGTAATAGAAGAAAAAGATAAACAGAGATTCCCTCTTTGTTTTCTCTTAGAGTATATATTTTTGCAATTTCTCCTAGCTGAGCTAAACAACATCATTTTTTAAAATAATTTATGCATCTCGCAGTCTTTACAGTCACTTCCTTTGCCTGGCTCTGAACTCTACTTCTGGTTTTATTGACATGTTTTTAGCTACTCTGTTCTCCATGCTACTGAGCAGACCATCTCAGTTGTTCTCTTTCAAATGAGTTAATCCAAAATATGGCAAATAATGTGTGCTAATGACTCTGCTTCAGTCTGCAATTTTTTTTTAAAATACCCTATTATCATAGTTTAAAAGCCCTGCTGTCAATAAGTTGCCCCAATTACTGGTTTTAAAAAAGAATTTAGGGAAAAAAATTATACATGTATCCCTAATATCTTAAGGGGAGCAATTTCTTATAGCTAAGATATAAACCCCGATAAACTGTGCTTTCGCCAAGCTGCTTATCTGCTGCGGTTTGATAGATACATGCATAGTTGAGGCTACCAGGGAGAAGCTAACTTCTTAGATGGAAGGAAAATGTTTATGCTCAAAATGACAGACAAGGATTTAGAATATAAAAATTACCTTCAGAATTGATTCACAGTTCATTCCCTTTCTATTTCCAAGCTTCAGTACGGAAGAAGAAGGGTAAGGGGAAGCATTTTGTCTCTTGTTTAACCTGTTTCTCACCTTTCCATAGTGAAGGATAATAACATAATGTAAATGTTGGCATATGGTCCAGTTTATTTTATGGTGTCAAATGTACATTGATTATTGTATATGTTTTTTAGTTATTTAGTTAATAAATTGCAAACACACCAAGAATTCAAACAGAAGACTACATTTGAAAATATTCCCCACATTTCTTCCTTTTGTCTCCTTCCCTTCATCTTGCCTTTTTTTCCTTCTTTGTATCCAACTCTTTTCCAAACCCTTCCATACCATCTCCTCACAGTTACTGTGCTAACTGGGAGCCACAGAGAACGTGTGGCCAGAAACATATCCTCAGTGTAGTCCTCCGTTAGTGATTTCACTTGTCTTTTTAGTGGCCAGACGTTGCTCCCATAACCACACTGTCTCTGTCTCAGGAAATAGGGATCTTGCACACAACACTTCAACTTTTGACCTGGAAAAATGCTGCTCTGCACAGTTTTTAAGTTTTCAATATAACATCTTCCACGCTGTCCCGTATGCATGGAGTGCCCTCCCTGAACTGATTCATAAGGTCACTACCTTCTCCTAGAAATCTCTCCTAAAGACCCACCTCCCCTGTGATCCCTATTAAGCAGTCGTCTAAATAATGATGGCTAGGCAGAGGGGCAGGTAGTGATAGCGGTGCTATTTTAATAGTTTTCATAGATCTAACTGTATATATATGTATATGAAGTTTGTTTGTGTTTAGCTGTATTTTTCCATACTCCTTTATGTCATTTTGCTTTCTTAGATTGTGAGCTCTCCAGAGCAGGGACTGTGTCATTTACACGTTTTCATGGTGTTTAGCCCAAGGAAGAATCTCAAATCTCCCTGAGCCCCTGGGTGATAGCTGGTGAAACAATCTCTGTCGTGCTCTTCAACAAAGTTCAGTGTCTCAGAAAGAAAGCTAGGCTGTAGGCAGTGTCTTCTCTCAACAGGGAAGCTTTGGCTTATTAACATTAAACAGGACAAAATTGGTTTATTTTCCACTCTTTATTTTTCTGCTCTTTCCTGACCTCCTTTCAGGTCGCTAACAGCTAGCGAGATTGCCCATTCTCCATTCAGAGAGTATGACCGCATATACCACATTGCTACTGGTATTTTTCTGAAAAATATGTTTTGGCAGCATATAAAAATTATCTTTACATTGTTATTGAAGAGTCTTCTGTCAACCAAAGCTTCAGTTTTCTGGGTCATAGGTGAGGGAGGCATTAACATGAAAATCATGGCTTTTGTGGTTCTGTTTGACTGGTTTTGTTGGCTGTCTTTTGAGAGAGGGTCTGGTTCATTGGGAGGACAGGAGGAGGGAAGGGCATAGGCTGTATTTTTTTTCTACTCAGAGTAGAAGATAGGACACTTGTGTCTCAAGAGCTAGGTAATAAAATCTTTAGGTTCACAGTGGTGTGGCAGGGGCTGTATTTCATTTACTGCAGTTACATAGCATGAATTAGTAAAATTTAAACCGTACTTCATCAGTGCCACTGACTTTCTGCCTACAGTAGTTGCCTGACTCAGAGAGATAGCATCTGACCTGAAAACGTATGTTTGGAGGGGACATGTTTTCAATAGTAAAACTACTTTCTGGATTTTGTGGGATATCGGGGAGGGTGAAGGTGCCTTTTGTGACTTGTAAGTTTTCAAGAATTGTTGAATGAGTAAGTTACAGCAGCATGTAAACTTAACAGTAAGTTGTAGCAGCAACGTTTTTGAGACAGTACTTAAAATAGCATTCTAGGTAATGTGTAGTTAGCCCATTAATACTGGAGAGTAACCAAAATATTCATGCAGCAACTTATAATGACGATTTGAAAATAGTCCAAAAATGAAACATTAAAAGAAAAACTATGGAACTCCCAATGCAGATTTTGGCCATAATTTTCACTGTCACTACAGAAAATAGGTATCATTAGAGTTTCAAAATTAATATCTAAAATCATGAATTTAAATGTTTATTAAAAGGTCCTGTGGCTCATGAAAAGCTTGTTTTTAAAGGGCTTTTCCTTCAATTTTTGTTTCTACTTGTTTATCGGTAAATTCTTGTGAATGAAAAACTTTAAAATTATATGTTTAAGGAACACCTCCAAACACTAAGATCTGTGAATGACTAGATACTTAACTTCAAAATTTCATGCTCCTAAACTTTTTTACTGCCAGGAAATGGCTTTGATTTAATGAGTAATTTGGGATTTTCAGTGAAATCTAAAATGGACAGTGTTTAATTTTAAAAACCTAATATTAAAAATCCTCTAAGAGAAAGTAAAAAATTGAGAATAGAGTGGGATAAACTGTCCTAGTGACAATGGGAATTACAAGATAAATAATTCTTCTGCATTAATGAATATTTCTTTGACAGTGTCATGCAAGCATCAGTTGTGAGCTAGGGGAGTGCTTTGTTTGTTCTTAGATGTGATATCAATATAAAATAATCCCTCAATATGTCTTGATACTGATCTGTGGGTTTTGATGTGGGCTACAGTGTGAAATACAAATGTAGGATTTTCCTCCTTTGAATAGTTTAGATGCTAGTACCACCTCTCAGAAACAGAATAACTCTGGTATCATCAACACAGAATATTGTTACCTGGCATCAAGTCTTAGCAGCATTTGAATAACAAAATATCAGTTGATGGCATTCAAAAGAAATATTATTAGCTCTGTCTGCAATAAGCATTCACACTTCATCCCATTCCTGTTGTCCATTGTTTCAAAGGTGGCACATTCTAATGGCATCTGAAACAATGAAATTGCAGAGCAAATATATATAAATGAATGCCAAAGTGCGGCTTACCTTACAGTGTTGTTATGTTTGAAGAAACTACTCACACACGTCTGGGTTGAAAAATCATTTTTTTATTTCACTGTGGTGAAGTTGATGATGGAGATTTGTCTGCAGGAAACAATGGAAATGCCATCAAAAGAACTTTTTACAGCGCTCGCGACATCGACTCCTTTGATAGTTTCAAGCATCGACAGTGCTTCCATGTAAGAAAAAGGTTTTCTGATCTTGACCAGACTGCATTTTAGAAGATGAGAGCAAAAGGAATCAGGCTTAATGAAGAATTCTTGAAGGGTATCCTTGTAAGTAATGGATTTACATTATATATTTCTAATTCCAATGAGATAGCAATGTAATAATAAGAGAAAGGTTGTCACCGGGTTGTCATTTTTCACAAGCATAAAGCAATGACTCTGGGTGCAATCTGTGAAGTAGATGTGTGAAGCAATGTGGGCCCCCTTCTTTCGTTGATGTAGCAAAGTTACAGGTGTTAGAACTTGAGGTCTAGCTTGTGAGTAGTCCAGAGCAGTGTAAGAAGGTATAGGATTGGGATCATATCTATGGCATACAATGCTTTTAAAACACTTTGTAAGAGAAAAGTACTGAAATTGGGTATGTCTCAAGGAGAACAATGCTAACCCTATGTTTTCCACTGAAAAAAGTAAAAAATTGGCAGTGTGCATCAGCTTTGTGCAAAGCAACTTTTGGCACAGAATCATAAAGTAACAGGTAATTCTCAGTGCTGAACATTCCTTCAAACCAGGGTTTATGTTCCTTGAGGTGGGCAGCTTTAACTAGCATCTTTTGAAAAGTCTGGGAATCCCGAGCAGAGGTCAGTCGAGTCTCTGTGTGGGTGTTCTCCTCATTTACACTAGTTTATTTTGAATTTAATCTTGAGTATGTAGTGCCCTTTCATGATACTTGTTTTTCTTTACTGCAGGACGGTAATTCAAAAGGTTTTTAAAACCTCTCTGCATCAGCCAAACAAGACAATGGTATAAAAGAAGTTGGAAAAGGAATTGTAAGTGTTAAAGAAAACATGGGCTTTGTAGCATTTGGAGACAGACAAATTAAATACATGGGCATATGTGAGTGTCGCTTGCTGTGCTCAGATACTAGTAATTGAATATCTAAACATATATTCAAAATCACAAGTGCCTGAGGAACAGTAAAAATTGCATGTGCTTCCCAACATGGTACAGTTAGGGCAGTGGAAAACCTTTTCAACACTTTTAATGTGTTCTCTCTCTTTTTCAGGAGCCAGGGAGATGAAAGACTTATCTCCCTCATCTCAAAACTCCCTTTGCTGCTATTTCTCTTTTTTTTCCCTTCAAATGTTCACATACCCATGTTAAATAATTTCTAATATAATTCAAAATAAATGTTTTTAGATAATTCATCATAGTTTGTTTGGTTTTTCCCCTCGGTGTGGAAGCGTGAAAGTAAGAACAGAGAAGGCTGCAAGTGTCTGACGTCCTCCACCTTTCTTTTTGGTTTCTTTTGGTTGATTGTCTTTCTTCTGTGACTAGGCCAAATTTTCAAATGCTGTCTCTTAAACAGAATATCAAATTGCCACTTAAATTCCACCTGGCTTGCAGGGTAGGAGTGGGTATTGACTATATTCTCTGCTTTGTTTTTGTTCTTAAACAGAAACCTCTGTTAGACAATGACCATTCCTCTTTCAAGGTAGGCTGAATTGTAAGGCTTCAGGATTGCAGGTGCATTTTAAATGCCTGTATAATTATTTCATTAATTGAGTATACTGTTAAAGAGCTGGTACTTGAAAATTGTATCTTCAGAAGGAATATGAACATATCAGTTTTCTGCCTTCCTTTAAATTACTTTTGATAGTGTCATTATAATATGTAAATGTGACTTATATGTACTAATGTAAAGATATTTGCAGCCCTAGAAACACAAATAAGGCTTACTTTGAAGAAAGTTCTTTGTTGTGAAAACATAAAAATCATTTTCATAAATCTTGTAACGGTGTTTATAGATCCTCAATGTTAAATGATTATTTTTAGTCACTAAACAGTTTTTATGTTTTACTGATTTATTTTACATAATTTTCCCTTTTTTGGATTTTAGTGTACTTTGTAGAGTTTATATTATCCCAGAGAACATACGAGTATTTTCACTCAATTCTCATAAAAGGAAAGTGTTTCAAATGGCTTATGATTTTGACTGTATTGCAAAGCACTTTTGTTATTTCCTCATTATGCTAACTGCTAAAGTAATATTCTTTGCCTATTGTTTGCAGTATACTAAAAATTGTGGTTTTGGCACTGTGATTTAAGTGCAGTCCTGCAAATTGGTCATTTGGGGTGGGGCTGGAAGAAATTAATTCCAGATTAAAATGTGCTCGTGGTGGCAGATTTATGAGGATTGGCCTAAATGAAAATTCAAATCGTTCCATTTCTGTGTATTTTTTTAATTATATATTTTCATGGCATAACTGTAGGCCAAACTTGTTTCTTTCCTCTATATATGATCATAAACAACAAATTTGGATTAAATCTTAACCTTTAATATTCTGACCCTGAAACACTGTGTTAGCTAAGGTTAGTCTCTAAATTACTCACAGTATGTGGAAGGCCTCGTTATGCTTTAGCTGCTTTCGGTCTTTGACAAATTGTTATGCACCTATTCCTATTTGAATAGCTAAAAAGAACGACATTAGTTTTCAGTGAGCATAGCTGCTGTAACAGCGATCTGTTTTCAACTATCTGCAATGAGGACTCACCTGTTTCTCCCCAGAGGCATTAGAGATCTGGTCGTGAAGTATGGTTGCTTCCATGCCAAGCAACACTATCATATCAACTTCTTTAGTCTAATCAAGCTTTCTTTTGAAATGAGTAGGTTCTCATCTTTCTGCTACCACCCCATTAGTACTGGAAAGCTGTTCTAGAATTTTATTAATCTCCTTCTTTGAAGGCGTTGTTTAGATTCCCCTATGTACTGTTTCCTGAAATTGTCCTTTACACAGTTCTCCTCACCCACAGACATTCACCCTGAAGTATTTAATCAAGTTACTTCCCAGCTATTCGTATACAAACTAATCAGGGCAAAGTCTGTTGTGTATGTATGGGAAGTGACAAAAATCTAAAAGGAATACAGTGTAAATAAGTGCACCTAGATGCCTTTTAGATGCCTTTTTGCCTTCCCCTCCCTCCCCCATATGTACAAACTTGAAATTATACATATAGACTCCTGGTCTAAAACAAGCTACTTACTGTTAAAAAGAAACTGGTTTTGAAAAATGAATCCATAAGATAAAGACAACGCCGCAGCTGTATTTTTATGTAGTTTAAATGAATCTCTGCGCATTTCTAGTAAGCATGTGTAAAGACTACCCCTTTAGTTTTAGTATGGCTCTTATGTAACTGATTTTTGCAGATTATTGACAAGGAAACAGATTTTACTGGCTAATGAAAGAAATTACACTAAACTTTGCAAACTCGTATTTAGGGAAGGCAATGGAACAAAATATGTACATACGCAGTACCTGACATTCAGGGCTGTGTGCCTAGGCCTGTTGACACCAAGGAAGAATGAATGTCCTGTGTTCCCATCACTTTTCAAAAGGAAAAATACATGTGCCAAATATTTGACTGTGGTTGCCTGCAGATGCTAGAAAAGGTGGGTGATACTACAGTATATAGGTGCAGTTGGCATTGTATGAAGTTTTGCATAACTGATTGCACCTGGTACAGTTTCTGTCTGTATCTATCTTAGGTATTTACAAGGCATCTATCACCTTGGTACCTAAGCAGTTTGAAAAATGCACCTACCCCAGGAGGCATGATGCAGATACAGGCAGAGGCCCAGGTCCAGAGCAGCAGAGGCAGGTCCCAGGAAGCTCCCCAACTGTCTTACCGCTGTTGTTGAGCTCCTGGTCCACTTGTTGTGGCCAAGGAACATCTCCACCTACCTGTCAGCAGGAAGACGGTACCCTACCCCTCACGTCCAGCTCCACTGGTGGGGAATCTGAAAAGGAAAGATAATGGAAAAGGCAACGATCCAGTAGCAGAGGTGAAACAGAAATGGTGGGATTTCAAAAGGAGGGATTCTTAAAGAGCAGCACATCTCAGGGGAGGGATCAACTGCCAGTCCAAGTGGCAGGTAAGGCACGACACAGGCATAAATCTCAAATGTTCTTCAGTGAACAAAAGTTAAAGAAATACCTCTGATGTCTCTAAAGTTTGTCTATATCCAAAGCCCTGCTCTGTTCTTGGCCTCTGTCTCAGTCCTCTATCCCTACAGCTGAATCGCCTGCTCAGTTCTCTGTGTATCTCAACCCAATAATTGCTACGATCCTAAACATGTCTAATAACAAACTTAAAAAACTCTCACTGGTATTGAAAGCTGTGGTGCCAAAAGACAGCATGGTACAGCAGTGCTCCAAAATGATGGACATATTCATGAAACTAAAGGCTGGAATAATCCTGGCTTCTAGTCACCATGTTCAGAACAGGATTGGGGAAACCAGAGATGACCCCTGCAAGCACAAACCATGGAGCAGTTCTCCTGTGGCCACCAGGAGCAATTGCTGATCTACCACATCAGGCCGAGCCCAGTGCAAACACCTGTACAGTCAGCTGCAGGCTTCACTGCAGAAACAGAGGACATGTCTAACAAGAAAGAAAGGAAGATAGCCAGGACTTTGATGAAGGTTCACTAGTTACTATTACATGGATCTCATTTTTTTTTTAAACATAGCAGAAGCAGCGAGATAAAACAAGAGTCTTCAGAAGCCTGTGAGTCCCATGTGGCTTTTGGAAACAGCTACATAGTACTCACAGGGACCAAACACTAAAGTTCAAGTACAGCGGGTCACTGACTTCCAGATGTTTATATTCCTTTCGCCCATACGTATGCTCCCTTCTGATTCCCTTACTTGCTGATACCCAAATGGGAGTCAGACCCTGTCAGAGCAAGGGATGTGAGCTTAGGAACACAAAGTGAGACACAACTTTGCCAGTTTATTGACTGGTATCACTAGGTATAAATATAAAGATATCTGTAAAAGACATGAGTGACCTGCTTCGCCTGTAAGCCATATATATCACTGTGAGCAAAATGCTGCATGTAGGAATGGTGTGTAAGGTGGAAACAACTAGAAAGATCAGACAGCCTGATCTCTCCCCTTTGCTTCACCCAGAAGGAAGCTAGCTCTGCTTTTCTGTACCCAGTAGATTGAAAGCTTGGTTTTAAAAGAGAGAACTTTTTTTAAAAGCCAATTAACAACCAAGTAAAATCAACCATGTTGCGACAGTTTGGTCCATAGCCAGTTTTGATTGGACAGTCTTAGTTCCCTCTCTTTTTTTCAGGTAAAGTCACCCCTTTGCCAACGAAATGAAGAAAAGGCGGGTAGTTGAGCAGGGTTAAATCCTATTGTTGGCAGCTGTCAGCCTCTTCTCTGGCTGATAAGGACAGTTTCTGACCCAACAAAGTTTCACAGTGCCCCTACTGTAACTGGCACACCTTTTCCACAGCACCAACCAAGCCAGTGGTGCAATCACCTTACCAAGATCTGGTCTGAGTTTAGGGTGACCTTTGGTCATCAAGGAATGGATTTATTGGGCTGAGACTGACAGGTTCATCAAGGTGGTGTCAGCCATTGACCTTCAGGCAGTTTTTCCCATGATTGCTCTGCAGTGAACAAAAGCTTGTGTAAGGCCATGCCTGTAACGCACCCTCGGTTTTCCCATGCCCCATGTCAACACTTCGCAAAGCTTCCAGAAGCTGGAGTTATTAGAGTCGTTGAACACCTTGTTATGAATAATAAGAGTTTTGAATATTCCTTTTCATTGCTAGTCAAGTTAAACCTATCCTAAAACCTGTGAATGTATTCATTATTCATAAGTATTCGCCAGTAGTTTCCACAGTTAACTTTCTGCCCAGGGGGTTTCACAGACGGTTTGCTCATCCTCTTTGTCATTTGTGTTATTGGTCCCCTATGCCAGATGCTGTTCCTTCAGCTCTGAAAGGCTGAAAATACTGACCAGGAGGAGAGCAAGGGGTAAATTTTCATAGAGAACTAGGAACTTTGCAAAAATGTATTAAGCTTTTTCAGAAAAACTTTTCTTTGCAAGCCTCTGGCAAATGTGTAAACATGCACAAATAACAAAAGTGTTCTGGTCCCCCTGAATCTGAACAAATTTGATGCTATTTACAGAAATATTTATAAATTAATGTGGGGCTTGGAGGGTTTTTTATTTTGTTTTGCTTCAGTTTTTTACTTTTATTTAGCTTGCTTCTATTACTTACCAGTTGCTAGGTGGGCTCTGTTTAGAACACTTGTCAGGAAAATGAAGTTTTCAAATACAGGGAATTTTCTGATGACATGTCAAAAGAAATACAAAGACATTTTGTATGACCAGTTGCTCTACCAGAATGAATATATATGATCCCTTATCTTTCTCTGATTCCATAGAATTTAACTGAAATGTGTGTTTGCTGTGTGTGGTAAAAGTAGGTCCCCTGGTTTTTTGTTCTTTTTTTCATGTGTACTCGAATAGGAAAATGCTGAGAAATAATTCATGGTCCTACACTGTAGTTGTTAAGAGAGATTTGTTAATGAAGGATTGCAGCTGCGGCTGTATTAGGCAAAAGGGGGAGAAGAATTGCAAAGGAAGAAGCAGTTATCGCAGTTAGGTTGATAGACAGTCCCTTTCAAATCTCCATGGAGTGGAAGAGCCAATGATTGCATGACAGTTTGTCCCTAAAATTCATTTTCATAAGGAGATCATGCTTTTTTGCAAATACAATCTCATCCTCACTTTCCATAAAACATACAACTGGACAGACCAACCAGATGCAGACAGAATGTGAATACTTTGAATGTGAATACTTTGAAGTAGTGAACATGCTAAATGCACAAATAACATCCATTCTTTTAGCACTTAAAAAATCATAATTATATTAAACCATACAGAAACCCTTTTAGAGCAGTGTAATATCGGAGGTTCTTGGGTGTAGAAATAATGAGTGCCACATTAGGGTGGGCAGGGACTGATATGTAGGAGGAGGGATCCTTGGGTCTGTCAGAAGGAGCTTTCATTTAAAAACATATAAATTTTTTTTAAAAATTTAAAATTTAAAAAAACCCAAAACTGATTCATAAACAGAACCAGAAGTATCATTTAACACAACCTCATCAACACCTTCCAGATGTAAGCTTACAGTTTACAGCTGAGGTCTGAAGAGCAGCATATAAAGTATTTCATAGAGCAGAAATTAATCCTTAAAGAACATCATATTTCAAGATTAAGATGCCAGAGAGTAGGCATGATGCCGATCTGGTGTTCAGACCACCTTAGGGTGAGAGGCACGGTCAGCCAGCTGGGAAAGTCAGGTTACAGTCCCACCGACGGCAAGGCTTCTCTCACATATCCCTTGCCTGAGTGTGAATAAGGCAGGCTCTTTGGGTACCCTGTGGCAACATTTTTAGCCAGACTGCCCCAGATTAATTTCTGATGACCAAATTGTCCCCCTGCAAAAAAACCCAAACCAAAACAAAAACCCAAAGTGGAGTCATTTTTTTTATCTGAAGGATGGAAAGGGTGAGCATTACGGCCACTGACTCATGTAATTATGAATGGTGCTGAGCAGATCAAGCTCCATTAGGAGCAGGGTGATCCCTGTGGGTGCAAAAAGCTTAGCCATTTCTAGCCTTTGGGAGTGCATTTGCTGCAGGGGAGGATTTAGAATAAGCGCATACATAATATCCTCCTCATTAACATCTATAACAATGCCTCTTCACACACTAAGCTGCCACAGGGAAGCGATTGCACCCAGATTTCCACCGTGTGCCCTCAGGCAAGGGAAGAGGTAGCCAGGGGAGGGCAAAACTAAATTTATTTTCAGAAGATTTATGAGATCCTGGTGAGCAATGCCCTCAGATATCATTACTACTGTTTGGAGAAAAGAGCAAGAAAATCCAGCAAATGTTGGGGAGGGCATTGCTCACAGGATAGATGCTGTGGATGGCCACCCTCATGCTGCAGCAGTGATTTGGGACAGAGCGCACGGGGACGGAGGGGGGGTGGAGGTGACGTCAGACGTCGGACAAAAGCGAAGATAGCCAGCAGTGCTTCAGAACAACAAAGGGCTGCCCTCAGCCAGTGGTGGAGCACATCTGGCACCCCAGGAAGCTCAATTGGACACTTGGCCCTGAGCTCGTCCCAGGGATTTCTGACTGACACCACTGCAGTGCATAGGTGAGCTTTTTGATAGGTTCACTGACATTTCCTGTCACAGTCACGATGAGGGGAATTGGTAGTTCCTGCCTTGGGATGCAGCATGGCTGTGTGTGTTATGGGTACAGGACAGTGTGCATTTACACCAAAAGCGGTTAATAACATCAACTGCCACGTGCACCAGTGCAGTCACTAAACTTTAGTCCGCCCTTCCGTTTGCCCAAACACATACACTCTGGCTTCCCAACTGGCTTCTTTCTATGTGTTGTCCAATGCATGTAGATACCTCCATCTGCCTGGCCTCAGATACAGTGGTTGTTGCTCCTCTATTTGATTGCCAGATGTCACTGGGGAACAAGATGGGGAGGTTCCTGGATCCTCGGGGCAAGCTGGCCGTCACCGAGGGAGCTCGCCATCCACGCCGGCTGAAGAACAGGAATCTTCAGTGCCTGCCTCTGACGAAGACTCACCGGCCAGGACCACAGAGAGCTGGCAGTGGCCGTTGTCCTCGTCTGAAACGCACAGCAACGTGGGGGAGGATTTTGAGGGATTTCAAACGCCAGCGCGGACTCCGGAGTGTACTATGGACATACAGTCTCCTGGGGATCAGTCACTCAGTAGGACTCCTCAGTTTGAAAGTGACTCTCCTGAGGAGGAGGGAAATGATGAAATGAATGAAGAGCACCGCGGTGTTGAGCCTGTCCCTAGGGATCGGGGTTGGAGAGGGCAGCCCCAGCTAACAGAGGGAGAGAAGCTGTTGATGGAAACCAACAGTAGGATTGTGCAGCTGCTGGAAAATATCAAGAGGGAGCATGCACAGTCCATGGGTCTCATGTCGCAGTCCATGGGCCGTATGGAGCTGCAGCTGGGCATTGTGGCTACCTCCACAAGAGCCATCCATAACTACCTGTCAGAGATTTTAGCTTTCCTCAAGCAGCCAAGGACACAGGTCCTTGAAACACGCATCTCCCAAAGAGCCACCCCCCATGTCGAGTTAACCTGTGCCTCGACATGGACTGGTGAGGACGCAGTGGCAACCTCCACTGTGTGCTTACCAGGGGCCGAAGGGACGAGCGACTCTCGAGAAACACCGCAGGCCACGCTGCCTTGTCGCAGTGGCCGGCTGCAGAGAGCCATAACCGAGAGGGCCTCGTTGCCCATGCCTACACGCCAGGCAAAAGGGGGAGGGAAGAAAAAATAACCATACCATAGGATTTTTAGGGTTTTTTTTAATGTGCCTGTCCTTTTAATTCTTAGCCATAAGGCCATCAGTGGCAGAATTCAACCATTTCCTACATTGGCTAACATTGTATTCTGGCTGACTAGATTAGTCTAACATTTTGTAGTTTATATTTGCACTGTTAACGATGTGTGCTGCTGGTATTTGAAGAACATTTGCCTCTGTTCTTTCACTTTAACTTCATACGAGCATTTTTTTACTCTGTGCCAAGCATTCATTGCTTTTCTTACAAATACAAGTCATTTCTTGAGGCAGCTGTTTTTTGAGTTTTCTTTCTCCATTATCCCATCCCCTCTGAGCAAGCATTCTGGACTTGGTGGTAAGTATACAGGTCTTGGCAGTACTCGCCTCCAAAATTGTGTTCGATCAGTCTTTGCCTGGTGTTTCTGGCATGCCAGCCTGAGGTGTTGGGGTTAGCCTGTACCGGATCATGATCATTCTTATCCTCTGTGGGTCTGACAAGATCACTTTCTAAGACCCTCGGTGGAGCTAATCCACATGTCTTGGCTATGTCGTACAATAAGTAATGTTGCCAGGATCATACCTCATATTTACCTTTTTTGAGGCCTGTGTAGTGATATGCCACCAGATCTATCTAGGCACCTGACTCTCATTTTCAAAGTTCCTTTTATGATGGATCTGGTGGTTTGATGGGCAGCATTATAATTTTTCCTCTGAGAGAGTCTGGGGATTTGAAACAGGAGTCACTAAGCAATGTGTTCTATGGGGATAAGAGCCATCTCCTGCAACCAATCTATTAGGAGGAGACTGTCCCCTGTAATTATCACAGATATTAATTATTTAAGGAAAAAAAGAAAAAAAAAGCAACTTGCCTAGCAGCCAGACCTCTTGAGAATGTAAAAGTCATGACATGCTGTTGGGTGCTGTGCTACTATGTCTGTGATTAAGAGCTTTTCGTCAGAGACGACCTACACGTTGATAAAATGCAACTCCTTTCTGTGCCTTTAGGCCATCTAATTTCCTGAGGGCTGGCACCCTAAGCAGAGCAGGGGTGCAATTGGTAACCCACAGGGCAGATGGAAACGCACTTTGCAATAAATTATTTTATATCTGTTGGTGCTGCCTCTCTCGGGGGAATTTAATATAGTGGCACTCAAATTGCTATATGCATGCAGAGGCATCAGACTGGCTTATACGTGTGGTATCCCTGACAGTTCTCTGAAAGGATGCTGTTACCAGGAGCCTCTTGAGCGGTGGTAACCAGTGATCACAGGTGTAGCATGGCTCCTGTGTTTGACTCTCCACGTACCGTTGTAACTTCTCGTAAAGGTTCAGAAGAGTTTATATGGCAAAGCAGTGATGAATTCCTCCTCTGGCAACTACTAGAGAACTACTTTAGGCCTAAAATTCCTCTTCTATGATTACACTCTCTGTCCCGTGAGACTCTTCTTCCCTGTCTTTCTGCAAGACTGAAGTTATTAAAAATAAAGCAGATAGTATTTTGTTATTCTACCAGTCAGCCACAAATTGCTCCCTCAGAAGTATGTGTGCGTGCGTGCTTGTGGCTGTACTTTCCTAAATGACTGGTTTAATGATGAGATGCAGCTGGCATGGCCAACCTCCAATGTAGTCTTCTTCCACTACAGAATATTTCTTCCTTTTCACCCATGTCCAGCTGTGTGCCTTTGAATATTTGAATATTCTTCCTTTTAATACCATCGGAGGCGTGCTTCTTTGGCCACACTGTTGACACACCTTGCACTGGCTTTTTTATCTCTTTTGTTAAAACTGTTTGTAAAGATTTCTTCAAGAGAATTTCCAACACGAGCTTGTAAGATTGCCCTCTCAGTGGTATGAAAAGTGCATGCTGCAGAATATTTAAGATCACAAGGAGGTTGGGAGAGAAGCCGATTAGTAATCCTGACAAATTATTCCAGTATGGGCGGCCTTTTGAATATGTGTTTCTGGTGCATATATGGTTTGCACACTGGTGCTGTGCATACGAACAGCCTAGTTAAAGGCGAAGGCAGGTGGAAGTTCATCCCAATATGCTTACGACTTACTTCTTTGGGATGAGTTTGAATGAAGCTAAATACAATTCAGCCAGTGAATTTTCTTGGCCTATTTAGCACATTTGACAATACAGTGAGAATGTTTGGGTTTTTTGGGGTTTGAGGTTTTTTATTTTCATAGTGCTTTCACTTCAAAAGCGTGGTGCAGTTGCAGCCAGATGCTACGATTTTGACCTATTCTGCAGGACCCGCCATGTAGCTGCTGCCATTTAGAATAAATCTTGTTCCACACGCTGGCTGCTTCTGTAGCTTCAGATTATTTTTTTGTTACAGTTTTAAAATTACAACCTCCACTCTACCTTTGCTTTCTGATAAAAGGCAGTAGAGCAAAAGGAGAAGCTACTCAGATGTAGCAGTGCTGCCGTGGGAAATACTACACAAGGAACCCCTAAAGAGTTCCTTGTAAAGCAGCTTGAGCTTTAACCTGTTCTTCTCTTACATTTCTAAGCGCCTTAGCTAGACTTGGCAAGGCGCAAAGCACCACTTGGATGGGAGCAGCTATAGGGTGAGAAGGACTGAGAACTCATCTGCAGACAAGAAACCTGCATTAAGCTTACACAAAACAAAGGTTGTGTGGTTTTGAGGTTTGTTTTTTTTTTTCCAACTGGAAATAATAGATGATATTAAGAATTGGTACCAACTGATATTTTGGTCAGATCCAAAAATTAGGATCTGACTTCTAGTGTTGTCTAGCGAAATCAGTGCAGTTGGAGGGTGTGTATGTTTCATCCCCAAACAAATATTTTCATGCTTTTCAAGTGTCTGTCACAGCCTCATCACTCTTCCCCTGTAGCTTTTTGTTGTCTGAATGGGTATATGGTTACATGTGTCTGTTAAAAATAAAGGGGATCAGTTCTTACACGGTACATTTATATTTCTTATTTACAGATTTTGAATACCTAGTGCATTGGTTCCCAAAACTTCCTCTTTTCTGTATCCCAAAGACCAGTTGTTTGGCTTCTGGGATGATGAAAAGGGTGGGAGAGGCTTAAGGGGAAATCTCTGCCCAGTTGAAGCTCTTGGCGATAGATCCCTAAAGTATGATTCTGTGGTCTAGCCATATTTTTGCTGTATAGGTCAAATGTTCATGGTTACACCATTGCTTTCCAAAGCATTTTGCTGAGCAGAAGCACAGATATTTTTCTCACAGAAGTTCACCATTTGTATTACAAAGACTTGTGAAATGTGACTTGGAAGTTTGTTTTATTTTTGAATACATGTGATGATTTTAAGATTTTTTTTTTCCTTTCCTCCTTCCACCGGATGATTTAAAACACACAAAAATAAAGCAGACCAATGAAAAGAATTGAATGCTAACTTCAGTTGAAAAGAAACAGCAACACTACTCTTGTGAGACAGATTTCAACAGTGTTCAGCTTACTGGTTCTGCTCAACCTCTCCTTTCCTGCCTGCTCCCTGACCCTCTGTGACACTGAAATATCCACTTCTAGGACAACCTTCTTCCTAACCAGAAGGCTGAAAGTTCTTCCCTCTCTTCTTCTCCCATTTAAAATATCATCCTTGCATCAGTCAATCTCCTGTTTAGAGTGATCAAAAGCTCTTTTCCTCCCGCCTTATCCCCATCCATACCCATATCCAGGGCCCCGAGTGTGCTGCTCTCCAGTGAGAGGTAAAATTTAAAGCCCTAAATCTGATACACGGCAAAGTAACACCATCTCTAGGCCACTGAAAAACTGGGGTTTTTTTAAGTTTATAGTATCCTAATGTATTAGCTATCCTTATATGCTGAAGCAGATAATCATTTGGGAGATGGATCTAATTTCTGAAAAGTAGCATTGCTCTGACTCACGTTCTGGAAGCCAGGCTAAGGTATTTCACTCACATAAACACCACAGGCTATGTAACTAATCCTGACTTTGGTGAAACTTCAAAGGGGAAGGCACTAAATTAACACCATACAGTGCAGTTCATGCTTTCCTAGGAAAGCAGACCTAATGGAAAGGGTAGTAAGGAAACCTGTTGGTATGAATCAAGTTTGGATGCTAGTACAGGTTTGAAAATCAAAGCATTCTGCTGGCTTAGGCTAGTTATTTAATTTCTCCATGCCTGAGTTTCATAATAGTAGAAACGGCAATAAAGGAGCTGTCAGGATATAATTAGTTGACTATATGGTACTTTGAGGTAACGTTGAGTAACGTTATATATTAAATACTGCCAAACCTTGTTTGTGACCAGAGCTGGAGATGGGGCTAAAACTAACACTCAAAACTTCAGAAGGTCTTGATTAAAGTTTTCCCTATATTTTATTATCACATCGTATGGTAGATGTGTAGAGTACCAAATCCAAGTGTTGAAGTTCTCGTTCGGATCTGGACTTTGCCTATTTGGTCTGTTTCTGACCACAGCTAAACACAGTCCCAGACTGTGCAGTTATTTAAATATAAAATACATATAAAATTTTCATTTAAACAAATTATGCAGTTACTAATGCTAATCTAATAATCCAAGAGTGAGAATAAATTAGGATGTGATTACTTAAAGAGATTAGGCATAAAAGAGCACTTCTGGAGTACTTGTTATTGTCCAAAATATCACTGAAATTCTGATGACTATGTACAGTCTGCTTATCTCTATTTGAAACAGTGCTGTACAGATTCATTATTTCTAAAGGTCTTCTTTCCATTTCTATATAGATATTCTCCCTTCACATTTTGAAGGTTTGAAGAAGAGGATTGTTTTTCGAGTCACACTAAGTAAACATTAAATGCATGCAGGCTTAAAACTAAAGCATGCATGTTATGTAGCAGCAATAAAAAGTGCTCGGCTTGCACGACTTATGATGCTCAAGCGTTGCCTTGTTAAAATGCCAAAAAAACTTTTTCTTTGCATTTTTTTGAAAAGTAAATATCTTCCTTTGACCTTGCAATACTTAGATTTTCAGTTTTTGGACAAATGATATTTATTTTACTGAATACTTTTATATTACAGATAAGGTGGATGAAATAGTACCAGTTTCCAAGCCATCAAGAATTGCAGACAATGCAACTGTGGACTCACGAGTGGCAACTATTAAACAGCGGCCTTCTAGTAGATGTTTTCCCTCAGCTGCAGATATGAATGTGAGTGGTAGCCATGAAGTACTCCTTTTGCTTCTGATACTGGTTGGAGGGGGTCTCTCGGCAGCATGCAGGTCATACAGCAGAAGCAAATTCACAAGCATTGCTTTACATACTCATTTTGCTTCTATTCTCTTATTAAGGTGTGACCCACTCTGTGTTTCTAATAATAGTTTTTTAACAGAAGACTCTACGTACCCCTATAAACCTTTTTTCATGGCATCCTCATATTTATTCTGAGACTGTCACATCAACAGCATTGCTACCTCAGTGTTACTCAAACAGATGCGAACTTGTTCTGCCTGTAATCTGAGCTGGTGAGATGGCAGCGAGTTCTGAACTTGAAGGTGTCAGTACAACACTACACCCAAGCTAAAAATCTTTGCTGAAAGTCAAGGTATGCCAGTTTGGGTTCCTCACCAAAGTTAGTGCAGCCACACAATTTCCACTAATGTAAAGGTTTCTCCTAATGCGGGTTTTTTATAATTCCTAATGGCATATATAATATCATTACTAAATAATGCATGATGATTTGTAAGGGAAGAATTGACATTAGTACTATAGCAAGTATTAAAAATTTAGAACTCAATTGCAGAATTTGCTCTTATAGAACTTTGCATGTGAAAAAATAATTGGCATTATTACAATTTTAGATATATTTCTTCATTACCCACACCTCCAAAAGAGCATCAGTCCTGATACAAGAAGTATTGTGCTGTTCTCAGCAGCTTGGGATGGAAGGAAATTCCGAGAGGCAGAACACAAGCTTGTGGTGGACTACAAGAAGGAGGGGCAGTTGCATGTGTTTGTGATTCAGGTGGCGTTCCTTGGTTCCTAGCTGGGATGCTGACTGCCAGCATAACCTTGCACAGGACACCATGACTCTGGGCAAGAGAGGTTCTGTTCTTCAGAAGTGAGGAGAGCATACAGCTCAGTGCAGAGTGAATGCTAATACCTGTGAAAGGTGTGAAGGAGGAAAAATGCAATTGCTCATGCTTTGTTTTTCTTCCTGTACATATTATATGCTGGAAACTTAGCATATTGCCTTGTAAGTAATTTCAACTAACTCCATTTACAGCTGTTGTCATTTTAATAGCATGTAAAAAATGCCCAGCCTTTCTCTTCACCTTCTCCACAAAATAATAGGAAATTTGTTGTTTTCCACAATAATTTTAAGTAAATAGGGTAGTGCATTAGCAGATATTGCAGAAGAGTTATTTACATGTGAGAGAAAGACTTGCATGCTTTAATGCTTGTGGGGTTTTTTTTGTTTGCTTTTTTGTAGTCCATGTATGAGAGACAGGGTATTGCTGTGATGACGCCCACTGTACCAGGGAGTCCGCAAGGTCCTTTTCTGGGTATACCTCGGGGTACAATGAGAAGACAAAAATCTATAGGTAAAATGCTTCTCATGTATAGTTTGCTTGCGTGTTAATCACATGCTTTTAGTAACTTTGCTTCTTTCTTAATGCATATTTCTCTGGCATCTTTGATTAAATAGTGAATGGCTGTTTAACTTTTCTACAAAGTTCATGGAAAAAGAAGTTTGTGTGTAAAAATGCTGTAATTTCCACATTCTGCTTTGATGGCAGTAGGCAAGTACTATGGAATTATAAATTAATTCCTTTATTTAGAATGTTCCCTCTAACAATGAAAGGCAGTCAGAAAGGGGGAAAAAAAGGATCCATACAAGTCCTTTGCAATGCATTACCTAGGGCAAAATGTTATCCTTTTTTTTCTTTTCTTTTTGAGGGAAAAGCATTTTAATGCTCCATAGTTTTCAAAGGAATCCCTATTGGTCAAATGTCATAACATTCGCCTCTTTTTCATTCCAAATGATGACAACAGATGATATCACAAAAGAAAAAAAGAAAAAAAAAAGAGCAGACCAAATTTGGGCTTGCTTTGTCTTTGGTAGTAACCTTAAGAGTGAAATTTATCAATTTAGAAATGCATTATGCTTATGTAAAATTAGAATCTAAATTATCTCAATATTTTCCAGTTTATTTATGTTAAAAGCTTTATTTGTAATAATATAATGTCATCTTTTGAAATGAAACATTATATTTTTCCCCAGTAGAATCTTCACAGTCCCTTTGCTAAGTTTCAAACGCATCTTAAAAATCCATTAGGTTTCCAAGTTGCATTACTGTATGCATTTAGAGAGTGCTAAAGCAAGGCAGAAGCTACTCTTCTGCACAGAACGTCTTCCCTGTTCAATAATTTTCAAAGAAAATGTGCTTCTCTACAGCTACCTTGATGATACATAAAATCAAAACATTTGCCTACACATCAATGATCAGTTTAATTAAAATTCTGTAGCATCCTTTTTAATTGTGACATCTGGGTCTCTGGAAGTTCCATGAGAAAAAATGCTTATGGTAGGAATCAACCACAAGACCTCTTTCGTAGTTTTGCATATGCTTCACGCCATGTGAAATGCACCCTGGCATTTTAGGTTGGGTACAGAAATAACACAATATGAGGGATCTCAGTGGAAGACAATGCTTTAAATATACTTTCTGGTTTTTAGGAATAACAGAGGAAGAACGGCAGTTTTTGGCTCCTCCTATGCTGAAGTTTACCAGAAGTCTTTCAATGCCTGACACCTCTGAAGATATCCCACCACCACCACAGTCCTTACCTCCTTCACCACCACCACCTTCTCCCTCCCTCTACAACTCTCCCAAATCCCCGACATCAAGAAGCTATGGAACTATTAAACCTCCATTTAATCAGAATTCAGGTTCAAAAATTTCTTTGGTTAGGCCTGAGAATGTGGGAACAATGATAAGGGACAAAGGGATCTATTACAGACGAGAACTAGACCGATACTCTCTGGACTCTGAAGATTTGTACAGTCGGAGTGCCGCATCTCAGGCGAATTTCAGGAACAAGAGGGGCCAGATGCCAGAAAACCCGTATTCTGAGGTTGGGAAGATTGCAAGCAAAGCTGTTTATGTGCCAGCCAAACCAGCGAGGCGGAAGGGGATGCTGGTGAAACAATCCAATGTTGAAGACAGTCCAGAAAAGACCTGCTCTATTCCAATCCCAACAATTATTGTGAAGGAGCCGTCCACCAGCAGCAGTGGGAAAAGCAGCCAAGGGAGCAGCATGGAAATCGATCCTCAGTCTTCAGAGCAACCCGGGCAGCTCCGGCCCGATGATAGCTTAGGTGTCAGCAGTCCGTTCGCAGCAGCCATTGCTGGAGCAGTGAGGGACAGGGAAAAGAGGCTAGAAGCAAGGCGCAATTCTCCAGCCTTCCTTTCCACAGACCTAGGAGATGAGGATGTTGGGCTAACACCACCAACCCCACGTATGAGGCAATCTAAATTTACCGATGAAGCAATGTTTAGCAGCGAAGATGGTTTCAGACAGCTTATGTCACCATCTCCAATTCCCGCACCTAGAGAACCTGAAAATCTTTTTAATAACAGTGATCCCAGCAATCAAAGTGATTCAAGGACATTAAATGCTTCGTCCAAAACAAAAGGTACTGAAAACAGTACAGTGGCAGCTAAGTCCACAAATGCATCCAGCTCAGATAATTACGTTCACCCGGTCACAGGAAAGCTATTAGACCCAAACTCACCGCTAGCCCTCGCTCTCTCTGCCAGGGACAGAGCCATGAAAGAACAAACACAGCAGATTCCAGGCAAAGGAGAAGCTGTTAAAGCTGACCTTAATAAACCACTTTACATCGATACAAAGCTGAGACCCAATATTGAAACGACTTTTCCTGTTACTGCTACTGTCACTAGGCAAAATACTCGTGGGCCATTGAGACGGCAGGAGACAGAGAACAAGTACGAAACAGATGCAGGGAAAGAAAAGAAAGCTGAGGAGAAGAAAAACATGTTGATAAACATTATGGATACTTCACAGCAAAAGTCAGCTGGCTTGTTAATGGTCCATACCGTGGACACGGCAAAGTCAGATGATACACCTGAAGATGAAGAGGAGAAGAGAGCTCAGATGGAACCGAGCCCTGAAAACTCCCCACCAGAGAGGCCAGAGGGGAGTGAGGAAGCAGAAAGTGAGCTGAACGTGCCTGCTGCACCCGAGCCACCGGCATCTCCCTGCAAAACCATCGTAGCAGCGAGCTCTGTCGATGACCCTGTCATCTTGCCATTCCGCATCCCTCCGCCACCCTTAGCATCAGTTGATATCGATGAAGAATTTATGTTTACTGAGCCACTACCACCCCCCTTAGAGTTCGCCAACAGCTTTGATATCCCCGATGACCGTGCAGCTCCCGGTTCGGCTCTGACAGACTTGATTAAGCAAAGAAAGAACGGCACGCCTTCACCCGCACCATTTGCCCCCAGCCAGTCAACAAACTCCTTAGACAGTAAAAAGCAAGTGGGTCTTTCAAACTGTTTGCCTGCCTCCTTTCTGCCACCCCCTGACAGCTTTGATAACGTCACTGACTCTGGGATTGAGGAGGTAGACAGTCGAAGTAGTAGTGACCATCACTTAGAGACAACCAGCACTATCTCAACAGTGTCCAGCATCTCTACCTTATCCTCAGAAGGGGGTGAGAACGTGGATACTTGTACCGTCTATGCAGATGGGCAAACATTTCTGGTGGACAAACCCCCAGTACCTCCTAAGCCAAAAATGAAGCCCATAATCAACAAAAGCAATGCACTTTACAAGGATGCGCTAATTGAAGAAACTGTAGACAGCTTTGTTATTCCTCCTCCCGCTCCGCCCCCACCTCCGATCAGCGCACAGCCCAATATGGCTAAAGTTGTTCCCCAAAGGACATCTAAGTTATGGGGTGATGTGACGGAGGTCAAAAGCCCAATTCTCTCAGGCCCAAAGGCTAACGTTATTAGTGAATTGAACTCAATACTCCAGCAAATGAACAGAGAGAAATCCTCAAAGCCAGGGGAAGGATTGGAGTCACCAACTGGAACAAAAACGGCGAGTCTCAGTACAAGGTAAATGTGATTAACCAAGTAATTTTCTAATAAAGACTTGATTATTTTTTTCCCACCTCTTCACCAACTTCCCCTGTATAAATCAAATAGGTTAAAGAAGAATGTGCTCTCTATTGTACATGTTTGCTTAATGAATAGTCTTTGACAAAGAGTTTTACAGAGGGGAAGAACTTCCAGCATTGCCAGTGTTTCTCTAATCTGCACCACAGGATGGGAGCTTTCTCGGTCTTCTCACACTTCAAAGACTGTTTCCACAAACTTTTCAGTTGGTTTGATGTGAGTTACTTAGATTTATTTTCAAGTAGCACTTTTCTCTTTAAAATGTTTTGGTTCTTTTAATGTGGTGCTAATTAAATTTTTCTTCAGTCCCAAAACTTATTTTGGCTTCAGGCAGGTAAAAAAGTGGTTTTGCCTGGGCTTAATTCACATTCACCAGGTCATGTCATTTGACTCATGCTGATACCACTTTACCACAAACTATAAAGCTGTGTTAGAAAAATCACTCATTGAAATAATTTTGCACTACTCGTGCACTTCCACTTAGTACTTGGGTTTGAAGTTGCACATGCTTGCCAGTGAATAGTCTCTGGTGTTTACAGGTTCGAGGTTGTGGCTCCTTTCTCCCAACACCATCATCCCTGGTAGTGCAGCACAGTATGTTTGTGTACAAGTGGTTTGCGAAAGGTACTTGAGTGCTAAGTAACTTACTACTAGTCAGACACCGTTAGGTAAGTGTGCAAGGAATTGTGTAGTCACATTTGTGTGGATTACGGAGATAATATCCTGAAGGCCACACTTACAGAAAGAAAGGTGGTTTTTGTTAGTTTTACTGAGAGCCTGAGGTGTTTCGCTTTGTGGTGTGGAATGGTTTGGCCTTAAAAACAACAGTTAAATGTACCTCTTACTGAAGTGTTGCAGAGTGTTTGGCCCAGACTGCTCCACAGATTTCCTCCCCCCCACCCCCGAAATGCAGTACTGACTTGGTTTTGTTTTAAAAAAAAGATACCATCTAAGAAAATTTTACTGTAATTTTTGAAAAGCTACTGTTCTTTTCATGCACAAAGATAATTTGGTTTTAGGGCAAGGGTGGCTCTCTTAATCACAAATGATTGCTCACTTGGAAAACAGTGTAATCAAAAGGCTCAGAGTCAGGTATTATTATTTCCTGCAAGATGGAAGTTGTCAAACTGGTGACAGGGAGGTACAGAGGTAATACAGTTCTTGGAATGAAGAGATGGAATAAAAACACTCAAATTCTGGAAGGAATTTCTGACAGTGGCACTTTAGAAATCAAGTTGTCTGTACAGGAAAAGCCTTAATACACACCCAAAAAAACCCCACCCCCAAAACAACAATGAAAACTGTACAAGTAAACCAACATATACTGGCTGCCTGATGAAGACAGGCTTTAAGCGAAGCTAGCACAGCAACTGAATTCTACACACTTTGATAATACCTCAGGCAAGCATATAACCTGTACTTGTGTACGAAGCTTGAATTGGCACATCTTCTCTTGCATATGACTCTGACAGTTTCATTTCATATTATTTTTCTTATATCTTCAAGAACACTATTTTTGCTGGAGCTTGATTGTCTTTCTTGTTGAGCCATGCAAATGCATTGCCTCTAGCTTCGTATCTATGATGTTGTTTATCATCTTTTATTTTTAAACTGATCGTTATTTCCAGATTACAATAGACATCTTTAGCATCCCTTTTTCATTAGAAAATAACTGAAGGTAGCAACTACAATGTACTGTAAATATGTCTTTAGTATATCATTACTGAGAGGAAAATGAAAAGTAGAAGCAAATAGAGGTATATCTCTTTTTTGTGTAAAGGCATTCAAACAGCTGTAAAGGCATTCAAACAGCTGTAAAGGCTGGGAAAAAAATTGGAGAACTGCTGTATCACTTCATTGGAGAAAACCAAACTATCATGAGAGCAAGAGTAATCCCACAGTTGTTACATTTTAGAGAAAGATCTCACTTAGGAGATACGTTGCTTTTCTGTCCTGTAGCTTTTTTAATTCTTATAACTCAGTTTGGGCAAATTGCATAATCTTCACTGCGGAATACAGAGACTCAAAACACTACAAAGCTTTATTTCAGTGTGGCTGAAATCCTACTTCTTTCCTGAAAAGTAAACCCCAACGGGCGTCTTGGCAAACTAGAGAGAGGATCTTGGGACATAACAATACCAAAAGACCTATGAGGTAATAAATAAGAAAAGTTGATAGTGACATAGAGCAGCAAAGCTCTTGGCTGCCATTTGGCTGTGGAAGAAAATGCCACCTCCACAGAATTCCCAGTGGGAGCAGAAGGTAAGAGGGCTGACCTTTATTTCCTTCTGTTTTCAAAACTGACAGAATTACATTATTTTTCAGTTGAGCTCCAGAACATTAGGTGAAGACAGTAAAAATTATCAGAAGAGGTCACTCGGGATTTCTTTTTTAAGCTAAATAGTAGATCAGAGACAGCAGACAAGATCCAACTATCTACAGACATGGAAAATATGTTTTAAAAGGTGCTGCAGGCAACTCCTGCTCCTCTTAACAACAGTGAGGCAAATGGAGAAGCTGACTTGTAAACCCATGGTGGTTGGTGAGTTGCTGGGTGCCTGGCTGCCTCTGGAGCAGGGCTGGCTCCTTCTCTCTCGTGAGCTTAACTGGCCCGACTTTCCAGGGGTGGATGGGAAAAGGTTGATTTGTGAACTTGATAAGGAGTGTGAAGGAAAGGGGCAAAAGGCTAATAGCAAAATTTATCACATTGGAAAAAAATGCTCTGATTTCTTTTCCTTGTGCTATGTGTGTTTATGCCCTGGACTGTCTGCATTCAATTTCAATTCTGCTCTCAAAGGTGCCTGCATAAAAGCAAAGGAGGCATGGTAAATGCTTCCCAGAAAAAGGCAATTTTTTTTTACAGCTTTTACGCCTGCCTTGCCTTTTAAAAAGTTAAATAAATTACAGTGTTTCTGGCCCAGTTGCACAACTGACACAATTTTTTACAAAGCTGTCAAATATTATGACCAAGGAATTCCATCTTGCCAAAAATCCAAGTATTAAAGCTAGCATTTAAAATTCAAAGTTAAAATTATTAGTTTCTTGATTTTTTTCTAATACTGTAAGCCAACCGATTGTAGAGCTTGTACCCTTTTCTGTGGGGTAGCATTAGAACCGGTGGGGGGGACGGTGTGTCAAGGAAGTTTAGCTCATGGGAAGCAGGGTTTCTGCTAAATTAAAGAACAACTCGTTACCTCTGCTAAGGGAAAAGTGATAAAAAAATGAGTACATATCCTTCAGCCAAAGAGAAGTATTGGGAAGTGTTATAAATAGGAACACTGTTCGCAGGCTCACTTGGGTTATGTTCACAGCACTAGCAGCCCGATGAAATTAAAAATACATATTTTCTCATTGTGACATGAGTGAAGTTACAGCCCGGACAGCAATCCTGAATATCACCAGGACATACTTTTGCACAGCCAGTAGATGTACAGCTGTAGTTCACTCAGGGCAGTCACTCCATTAGGGTAGCATAGAGCTGAATTAAATTGTAGATAGTTGGGGTCTTGCAGCAGGAACAATCTTTCCAAAATACCATCTTTCTCTGTTTTTGTTAAATGAGAATTAGGAAGAGATTGTTCTGCAGTTCTGAGCAGCACTCCTCTCTCAATTATTATATTAAAAAATGACCTCAGACTTGCTTTTTTTTCTCTGTGCATTGGTTTAGCAATAATTATACAGGGTATATTTATAGTTTTCCATGGTTCTTATGGAGACACCGAGTTTCAAGGTTTTTAAATAGAGCATGGAAATGTTTGACTGGAAACCATCTGCTTCTCAGCAGCAGTGACCAGCCACGGGATAGTAAAAAAGGAGACTGGTAGGGGAAGGAAAAAGAGGAAGGAGCAAAAGGATGTGCTTGTGCTGATTAAAGCGTAATTAAAAGGTTTGATGAGAAGGTTCTAGATCAGAGTTAATCTCCCTCCCAGTTTTGGCCAACAATGTTAGGAATTTAAATTGAAGACATTTTGGAGATGAGCCCTGGTGATGGAGGGTTTTATCTGGTGTCTCCATGTAGTCAGGACACTTCCTCCATTTTTTGTCCATCCTTCCTTACAGAACAGGTTGAGGGTGTTTGGATACAAAGCTCTCTTTGGCCCCCATACCCAGTGCTAAAGCCCCAGTGATGAGCTCTGGTCACCATTTCCATTTCTGAACTTGAATGGGAGAAAACCCAGCCCAGGAGAGCCCTGGCAGGGCTTGGCAGGGGATGCTTTGCTGTCAGCAAGCAGTGCGAGGAGGATGGGAGGTGTCACAGTGGTATCGACCACAATGCTATAAATAGAGCAGTGCTATAAATTCACTTGAGAGGCTACTGACTTTTATATGGAGCTGATAAAAGAAATGGGGAGAAGACTAATGCAGGGGTTTTTATCAGGTGAGGGGAGGAGTGCTCGCTCTGTCTGTGAACCCAGCAGTTGCTTAGCAACATAATGATCAAGTGCAAAGCCTGCAAGATCGACTGAATAATGTCAGCATGATTAACGCAGAATAGACCCAGTGGCTGCAAAGAAGAAACACAGCCCCTAGTGAAAGCAGCATCCTTCCACCACGACTCCAGTTACTCGTAAGGAATAACGAACAGCAACCGCTGCTGCTCTCTGCCATCACCATACCAAAGTGATCGATAGCTTTGCCATAGGGAGAAACACTTTCTACTTCAAACGGTGCTTAGGTGTCTCTGGCTGTGTTTGCACGATGTCCTGCTGGCTTCTGGGGCAGGTTGGGCATCACTCTTGGTAGTGGGCGATGCTTGCTGTAACCGTGAGAGATGTGGAGGATGCTTACCAGTGCAGGACAAGCCCTGTAGGAAAGATAACCTGTATTGTGTTGGCATAGCAAGTTTTAAAAGCCAGACTGCCTCTGGCCAGGGTTTTTGTCCATCTCTGAAATTTTTTTTATGACTACCTGGAAAAGTTCCTATTTTTGCACAAACAGGTAAGGCAGAACTGAACTTAGTAGTGAGCCTTACATAGGGATTGATCTTGTATTTGGTTTATTGTGAAAGTGTGTCTGTATTTCGCAGGTTATGAAACATGTATCTTGTAGAATAATAATTCTCCAGCCTTGATTTTTCATTTTACTGCTGTCCCATTGGACTCATTTCATTTTGTTAACCATTTGTCAGCCGATTTCACAGGATTGCTTGCTTTCTCAGTAATTTTTGCAGTGTTTCAGTCATTCCATTTTGTCATTTTTATTTGCTCTCATGACTGCTGTTGTCAGAAGAGGGTCGTGCTGAAGTGCCATGAAGTAAGTGACGACCATAAAGCATAGAGTATTCTATGTTGTACATTCTGCTTCTTTTTAATGCTCACTCATTGTTATTGCATTTTAATGATTTTGGTGTTGACTTTGTTCCAAAGTGCAATGTGGATTAGATCATCCTAATCCAGAAATGGTAGCCATTTGAAAACCAGAAATAGGATCTCACCTCAAACTGAAAAAAAGCCACTTTCATCAGACAAGTATTCAGCAAATGTTTTTATAACATGAGCACATAAAACCAGATACCTGAACTTGTGTCTGAGCACCTAAATAAGGGGCATGTTTGGGTTTTTTTTTCCAAATATGCCCAAATTCTGATGGATTTTTAGAGGGTGGTTTGTCAGGGGAGAGATGGAAGAATGGGTCTTACCTATCTACGTGAGGCTAAAAGTAAAGATGAACTGGCCTTTGAAATAATCAACCTCTGCTGCTGTCATTACTGTTGAGTCTTTGTTCCTCAGAAGCTGTGAGATGTCCCTCTCTCTCCTTCCAGATTCTCTTGACCTTTTTCCTTGTAGCTCTCCAAGGAGGGAGGGCTGAGGCCATCTCCTGCTCTGTGTGGCTCCCCAGCACCATTCCCTTACTGCTTGTTTCCAGGCACTTGTGCCATTCACATGGAAACTGTTGTTCTGAACAGACTCCCACAGACCTTAGTGATTATTCTTCATTCCAACTGAACAGTGTTACTTGCAACAACAGACACTAACCATTTTTCAATTCTTCTTGCTAAAATAACACTATTACAAGAAGCTCTGTATCCTGCCAGTCATCACATCAGCCCCTTGTTTTTACTCTTCCCCCAAAACAGACAATTATTGGCTTACTTTCCTACCACACAATTTCCCTTTGACAATCCAAAAATAAAGTAAAAATATTATAAGAGAGGAATGCAAAGTTTTGGGTTTCTCTCTTCCCCAAAATCTGTAAAAAGTTCCTCATCAGTACCTCTGTGCAGGGGCTCATTTCACTCATTGGTTCTCATGGCTGTTAAGACTTTTTTTTTTTCCTCTGATACAATAGAAGAGCTTTTGTCAGAAACAGCAAGTTTTTTGGCAAGTTACAGGACAAACCAGCTCCCGTGACAGCATAATGGATTTTGGGTTTGTTTTTTTTTTTACATGGGAGACTCCGAGGAGCTGTTGCAGCTTGACATCTTTCAATGATTTGCTTCTAATATTAAGAACAGTAAATTTGAATCCTGCAAGTCTAATTGAAAATTTAAAAGAATTTCTTGCCTACAAACTGTGTTGATGGCTTTTATACTTGGAGGCCGCATCACAGTGAGCTAGGAATTATATATTGTGATTTTAATATGAGGCAATATAATGGACATTGCAATCAGTGCAGTCTTACGGCAGCAAATGTTTATAAATTACTACCATATGCTGATTCTAATAGAGCAAATTTTATTTAAAATAATTATCAGACTTTTCACCTTTTAAAATGAAATTTGGGTTTAGGCAGGTTTAATATGGATTTAATATGTTTAGTGTAACAGATGATGAAATAAGGCAGAAGAAATTGCTCTTATTAAAAATCTGGAAAACCCACAACACAACAAAAACACGCCTGCTTTCCAGCTGGAATGTGCTTGCTCCTTATTGATCATGATACCAATCAACCATAAAATGCAAGGAAGCTGGTGGCTTCAAGGCTATATCTCCATCACAGATAGTATTGTAGATATAATATATTATCATTTAGGATGCACAGGAGTTAAACAAATATATGTGTTTTTTCCCCTTGGATTATAATTACAGTACAGCTGTTTCTATTACATGGTGGAATTGCTATGGCAAGTGAAAGAAGGGGCAAAGAAAAGGGGAAAAAAGTGAATTGAATTGAAGACTTCAACCTGGGAGCCTGGAAATACAGCTATGGGCTTCACCAGACTTACATGACTCTCATGAGAGCTGTGCCTGTGCTGCAAAGGCTGTGGAAACAACAGTGGGGTTGGCTGGGTACCGAGCACAACTAGTTGTGCAGGTTGCTGAATAATTTTGCAGGCAGCAGTGACCTCAAGTTGCTGTGGTTAAAACTGGTGGGGACATGTACTGATTGACAGACTTGTCTCTCTTCCCGAGCAAGCAGTGGAACAAGTAGCTTTCTGGAAGAGGGTGTGTTGCTCTAGGGTTAAGTCTGTTAACTAAGTGCTCTGAACTTTCTGATGAAAGGGTTAATATTTGCAGTAGCTTGAGTACTGAACTGGTATTGAAACCTCACTCATCAGCTAAAACCAACATTTTGTTATCATCGTTCCGGAGTTGCATTTTAATAGTCAGCAGTCCTGAACCTATATAGGGCTTGCAGAAAGCAACATGCCCACAGATCTTTTCATATGCTGGTAGCCATGTGAAGCCATTACCTTGAGCCAGGCAGATGGAAAGCAAAGTACAGTGTTGCTTGTATTGCTCACCCTGATTTTCATCAGCCATTTGATATTGCCATGATGGATGTGAATACAAAACCAGTCATTTCTAATATTTGCAAGACAGGAAAGAAGTAAAAGGGTAATTGCAGGTGAAGGGATAGGGAGACATTTCCATATTATACAAAACTCATCCTGATCTCACAGTCACTAGGACAGCATTGCCCAACCTTTTTCAAAGCAGTTTTTTTTGTTGATTTAAAATTATGTCATGCTTTATTAAAGTGTGTGAGACTCCTAATGCCAAGTTAAAGTAGGCAGAAATAACTTGCTCCCCTTGGTTGGTAGAATTTAATAGATTCTTGCCATAGACTTTTTATTGGTGAGAATGCTTAGCTCAAGTCCTGGAAGACAATGAGAGCCGATAAGCTCCAAACAAATCACAGGAAACACTCGAAACCTTGCCAAGTGTTTCCTTTCTTTGTTAAATTACAAAGACATAAGTGCTAAAAGTATTGTTCCTACTGTGTTTTAAGTGAAGTACCGATCTTTCAACTTTCAAAAAGATCCCCCTGTTTCTATTGAAATATATGGAACAATTTGTGGGAAATCAGTGGGGCTGCTCATGTGAATAACGTGTATGTTCTCCAAAAAGTTATTCTTAGTGCTTTTCTAATAACAGGGCATTGGAGCTTTATTTGAAGGAGACTCGCTGTGACACGAGCATGCTCTGAATGGTGGTGTAGCAGTGCTGTAGTTACCTGATGCCTAGATTTGTAATTATGTGTCAAACCCCCAGAGGCGATGAGGGGGTGGGGGTGAGGGGGTGTGGGGTGTGTACGTAGCTAACTGGGCTCACCACAGCCAGCAGCAAACAAAGGAAACACTGAGCAAGGTCTCCAGTTCGGTAGTACCAGGACTGAAGTACGACTTACAGGAGAGAAAGAGATTCGTAGCCCATTGTCGTTGCTCTAGGTGAGATTCATTTTGGTAATGGATGAGTACTGCACATGGGAGTGGGTTAGGGCAGGCGAAGAGGAAGTGTTGGTAGCATCATCTTTTTATTTAAAATTTTAAGTGCTCTTCTCCTCAGGATGTGGGTGAGCAGAGTGAAGTCCCTCCCTTCCGTGGGCGTTTTCAATGGCATTGCACTGGGGAGCAGATCCCAGGAGACAAGAAAACGCTACACATTACATCCTCTTCCCCAGCAGACGCAGTGCTCTGCAGGAAGGAGCAAAGCCACCATGATTACCTAGGGCAGAGGGGTAGGAAAATTTATGGAGCATATCTAGTGGTGAGGAGTGAGAACAGATGCAGGGTTTGACCCCTGCTGTGTGGATCATTTTTGGCACTTTATTTGGTGGGAATTAACACAAAATCTTCAGTTCTGCCTAAACCAACGATGGGTCAATTTTGGGGGATTTCTCATGAGAAGTAAGGGCTGCGGGGTTAAGCATTTTATGATATGAACAGACCTGAACCTCCATCTTCTACTTCTAAATTTGTTCTATAGCCACTAGGCAAAAGCAGCCTCGTCTGCTCCTTCCCCCACCTTTGTCAGCCTCGGCATCAGAGCTAGCCTCTCGGCAAGTTTCATGCCTGCTTGGTTTGTAATCGGAAATTTCCTTTAGGCAAGAGATAGGTGCCAGTGACTCGATCACAACTACATCACCTCTGGGCATGCACAGTAAGAAGCATTTTGTCTCCTTAGGTGTTGTAGTGTGACTGCCAAAGAATAATTTCTCTGTAGAAGGGAATGGACGCAGAAGTTCTTTGATGAACCATAGAAGGACTGTTTAATATTTAAAGCATGAACAGCCTAGCAGTACAGCAAGGGAAATAAGCTTGTGGAGCATGTTCTGTGAACAAATGGGAATACAAATGCACCCCAAAATACAAACATACCATAAAATTCACTGAGTAGACGCCCAAAGAGCAAAATATCCAAAATCCAATGCTTCTGATACTTTCCATAACTGCTATGTCATCTAACAGCATGTAAAACTGGTAGGTTAAAACTGAAACGACGGATTCTGCCCCCTGCCCCACCCCATACAATGATGGGAAGTTCCACTCCTGACCGCACTTCATGGAGAGCACAAACTGCCTGTGTGTTAATTCCACATGGTGTTTCTCCTTTAACCATGAGTTAATTTGCTGTAGCCTTATAACGGAAAAATGTGCTCTGAAAGGTGATTTTCTGAACTGCTCATAAGCAATCCTTTTGTTTTTAACTATGGCTTACCATTGATGATTATTTTATGGGAAAGATTTAATGATAAAATATGATACTTCTAACCTGATACCGCTCATTTTAAAATGAAAATGCTCAAGCATTCCGAAACCCTATTTACCACGTGTTGATATGGACAACCTTTCAGCTGGTGGCTGATATATCTAACTTTCTATGTCTGTTTGCAATTTCAGGAGCACGGAAGTCATGAGTACTGTCTCAGGTACACGAAGTACAACAATCACTTTTACTGTCCGACCTGGAACCAGCCAGCCGATCACACTGCAGAGCAGGTCCCCAGACTATGACAGTAGGACCTCAGGAGCAAGACATGCTCCAAGCCCTGTGGTTTCACCAACAGAGATTAATAAAGACATCATGCCTGCTCCTCTGACTGCTTCTGCTTCAGCTTCATCTCCTTCTCCAACTTTGTCCGATGTATTTAGCCTGCCCAGCCAGCCCCCTTCTGGGGACTTATTTGGGTTGACCACAGGGCGCAGCAGGTCTCCTTCTCCCTCAATACTACAACAGCCAATCTCAAATAAGCCTTTTACAACTAAGCCTGTCCACCTGTGGACTAAACCAGATGTGGCAGATTGGTTGGAAAGTCTAAACTTAGGTGAACATAAAGAAACATTTATGGACAATGAAATAGATGGCACTCATTTACCAAATCTACAAAAGGAAGATCTGATAGACCTTGGAGTGACTAGAGTTGGGCACAGAATGAACATAGAAAGAGCTTTGAAACAGCTGCTGGACAGATAAGAATAGCTATTTTGCCTCACAAACTTCTGTTGATAACTAGAGATGGGCTGGTACTGAAATACCCCAAATGCCTTGTCTGTCTGCGAGTGCCAGCAAAATTGGGGGGAGGGAGGGAACAGTTTAATTCCTGGTACTCAGGTAATGCAGACTGTATGCTACATGCCCAAACACAAATCTAAATATTTTACACAAGTGGGGCCATTTTATTTCAAAGTTGTGGGGAGATATGAGAGAGAGAGAAAAAAAAATTGTTAACTTCAAAAATACCATCTCTTGATAATGCCCTCCTGCTGGAACCATTATAACCACTTTTCTTTCAATTTAAAATTGCGAGCATTTTATTTTTTATTGAAAAGCAGTATATTCTCTTCTTGACATTCAGTCTCCAAGCAGGCTTCCTTCCCCAACCCCCAGTTCATTTTCAGAGGACAGAGTGCTTCATTACTGTTCAAACTCATTTTTCTTAGCAGCCGAGGCACAATATTAAGACAGGTATGGGAGTTCATAACAGTGATTTTTACTGGTTTAGCTGTCTGATTTGTTGGCAGTGAAGCTGGTTGTTCTGCTGGAATTAGTTCAAAGGTAACCTTGCTCTGTTTTACCTGGTATTTCTTTATTTCTGCAGTTATACTTAGCACTCTTCCAAGGTGGCAGAACAAGTTCAATACACGCTCCATTGACTTGGCCTGTAAGACAATGCAGACATTGCATAAAAACTGAGGAGGAATGCACACTTAGAGGTACAACAAAATGAAGCTAGTTTGAACCTGAGACCCCCAGTTTTCAACCAGCTAAACTACTGCTAAGGCGCAATACGACCTCTACAGGCCAGTAGAAATTTGGGGTTACGTACAGACACATCTTTTGGACTTCGCAGTCAGCTACCCCAATATGCCAAACCCTGAGAGATGCTGTTTAATTCAGTGAGTGGTAAGTGCTTAGCTATTTTGAACATCAGGCCCAGAAAGAAGCAAAAGATGTGTTCCTGTTGAAGTCAGTGGGAAGGTTGCCAGTATTTGAAGTGAGAGAGGGATTTCAGCCTCTTAGTGGAAATGGAATTGTTTCAGCTTCTTAAAAAACAAACAAACAAACAAAACCCCCGAAAAAGGTGAAAAGGTAAAGCCAAGATGGAAAGAGGTATCTAGCGTCTCAGAAAGTGCAAGTTCTGAGGGCCAGGAGAATTGGGTAGGTATCCAGTTTCTCATTTTTATTGCTGTTAACAGGTCTTGGCTTCTTGACACGGAGAGCAGACTGAGCGCTTCAGGGGGAGCTGGATGCTGCCCATCGGCCTCCAGTCATTTCTTTGCAGGACTGTTGATCAGGTTGTGGGAGAGTTGTGTGCATCCTGCTAAAAACCGGGTGGCTATTGCCCGGACTGGGTGGTGGGGCAATACAGCTTGGGAGCTTTCCAGGAGACTTCAATCAGCAGGGGGAAACACACAGATTTGGTTAATCTGACCTTTTTTTCTTTTTTTCTTTTTCTTTTTAAAGTTAACAAGTCTCTCTCTGCATGTTTGAGCTCCCCTTGTAATTAACACCTCTTAATATCTGTCAGTTTTGTAGGTCTTTATTAACATAATATTCAAGATGTTTGAGGTGGGTAAGTTGTGTGTGGATGGCTAGACTGCCTACCTACCATATTTTCAGGTTCTCTTACATTTTGCAAGATACCTGAACTTTCTTTCCTTGATATATGGTCCTTGATATGGTCCAGCCTATCTCTAATTTTTTTATTGTGATTATTTTTGCTCACAAACAAGTGTCTAATTAGGTCTGCAACAGCCCTAGTATGAGTACATAAAGTTTAGCATTTTAAATATCTTTCTTTACTGCAAGTTTAAATAGTTGTACAGATAGTTTATAAGCACAATATTTTAAGAAAATAAGTGGCTGGTCTACTGGGCAGCCTTTGTGCCACTTCAGTGCTAGAAAGTTAAAAACAAAACAAAAAAAACAAAAAAAAAAACTTTTGTGGTTTACTACTATTTCTGTGGAATAATTATAAAGTCTTGACCTTTTTAAAATCAACCTCATTTGGATGCATCGGAACCAGCAGAGCTGTGTTATATTTTCTATCTTTGCTAGAACTTCTACAAAGGAGGATAAATATTTCTTCAAAAATGGTTATCGTTACCAATGCATTGGATACTCATAAAAAGCAACTTATTTAGCCTCCTGCCCCCTTTACGGAACAACAAATCTTTTGACTTACCATCTGTTACTACGCTATATTTGTATTTGAAAGTTCCAAGTAACCTTGTAATAAAAAAATCAAGTACTAAGGCATTTTACTTTCAAGAGTACTGAATTTTTCCATAGGTGTTGTAGAAAATGGCAGTTTCGTTCAGATAGTCGATACAGGCAACTTGAGGCCATCAACTACTTTAAGAAGTGTAAAAATGGTAATTTAGCCATCATTGTCTTCCATTTGGTGATACAACAGAATTCAGTAAATAAACCACTAATGCCATGCTCCTTTTTTTATTTCTTTGGGTACAGTTGATATTACCTCTACAATATGTGCCAGAAAAATACATTAGAAAATGTGGTAGTAAAAGAAAATGTAGAAGTTGACTTTTAAGCTGCTTTTTAATCACAACCTTCTTGTTGAATTTACGTTGAACAAGTGCTGACATACACGGTAAATCCCAGTTGACCGTAATCCCTTTCTTACACAGATGTGTTTCTTGCTCGTGTATCTTTTCAGGTACTGAAAGAATAGGTAAAATACAATTAGTAGAAAAGAGGTTTAACACATTAAAGAGCTAACAAAAAATAGTTTATTTTTACATTGTGTCTTAAAAAGTAAAGGTAAGGAGACCGGAGAGGACCTACTTTCACCAATAAAATACGCCTCTGCCAAGATGAATTGGTCTCTAGCTCTGTGTGATGATTTTGCTACAGAAAGCAATAGTAACAGATACGACGTTGCCTCCGAGTATTTTCATCTGTCTGGAAATGTTGGGGGGAGGAGAGAAGACCCATTTATTTCCTGCTACTATGATAGTGAAAAACAAGGTGTTAGAGATCTATGAAATAAGTTATGATATTCTGGGTTTTAGGATCAACTTTTGTTTATATACTGTAATTTAAATAAATTGCATTTACATGCCTAGTTTCTGTAATATTTGTGTATACAATACCAAAATCTTACAAGATGTAAATTGTGTATAACTGCACAGACTCCTTTCCCTAGGTGTCTGAGAACATTTTAAGTTTAATTCATATATTATAAAATGACTAGATGTGACTGTTGATTTACAGAATTTACATATCACAAAAGTTAATTATTTGTGGTACTTAAGTTAATAAAAATAGTGATTTTTCTTTTTTTCTCCTCAGTTCTTAAAAAGCATTACCCAGTTGATCTGGCGATGATTATGTGTATGAGCCACAAATATTGATAATTTTTCCATTACATTTTTTCTTTTCTTTTCTAGATATTAATATGTTTCTCGCTATAGTTTGTGTAACAACTTGTGTTCACGTTATCTATGTTGCTGTAATTTTTGTGCTTTAATTCCTCTTATTTCAACTGATTAAAAAAAATCAAGCTCCTGTAACTTGCACTTTTCCCCAATCCTTAATACTCTTGTATGGCAACCAAAATTACTGTAAGAAATAAATATAATATTGCACTAAGGTTGTGGTTCTGATTGCAAACAGAGAACAATGTCTGAATTTTTTATTAAAAAAAAAAAGTTGCCAAAAACCTTGCAATCTGATGTTATTGAAAGCGCATAAAATGCTTTAACAAAATGTTGATAGAATTAAGGCAAAATAATTGATTTGTTGTTGGGAAAAACATTTCCTTTTTATTTCTTCTGTTTTGGTTAAAGCATTCTTCATGCCGAACATTAGTTCATTTACTGAATTTCAGATTGGTATTTGAAATTTGAAAAGTAAAAATGTCGAGCAAGAGGTAGAAAAGCAGGTATCTATTTGCCTTAAGGCAGATTTCAAGTAATCATTTCACGTACTTTTTTTTCCTTGGCTGAGTGCGTGTGTGGGAATGCATGCTCTCAACCTGGCACTGCTGGTCATAGAAGGCACTCGATTGGGGATCAGTTCTGCAATTTAATAAGGCACTGAAAAGTTGGGGGGGGAGCGGGAGGTAGCTGGAGTTTTTGTAGGGCAAAGCAGCTTTATGGAGGAGAAAAGGAACCAGTGCTCCTTATCAGACTGTGTATCTTGTGACTAAAAACAATGTACTAGCTGGATATATCTGTACTATGAATGAACAAGGCTTAAAAATCGGGGGGAGGGGGAAATAATTAGGAAATAATTCACATCTTCTTTTGGCTTAATCTAGAAATTTGTCGTTCTATCTTTAAATGGCAATGCAATGAAGAATATTTTTTATTTTCTAAGATATTGGAATAAATGCCTAGAACTGTTACCATATGCTTTCATATGTTCCTTAACTAGTATTCTCTTCTCAGATGCTCCTAGTTCATCATTTCTGAAGTTATCTATTATTTCTCTCATATTTTTCCAACAACAATTACTTGGCAGCTTTGTTTTGTTAAAAAAAAAAAGATACATAAAAGAAAAAAAACAAAACAGCTTTTTTTTTTTTTTTAATTTCAGGTATTGTGGCAATCCAGTGAGAAACATTTGTGTATCTAAATAAAGTCAGGTATTTACAGTGCAAAACAAAGAATGCTTTGCAATTGTCAATGCAATTGTTGGTCAAAGAAATGAGATTTGATTGTTGCTGTTGTAGCATACATTGTACCAATGTGTTGCGTTTTCTTTCATTCTTGGTTTTCTGTATTTTTCTGTATCTTTCTGCATTTAGTGGTCTTTCATTTCTTTTGTCCAAAACCATGAAAAAAAGCCCCAACCAGTAGCTATGATGGGCCACCACCCAGAATAGCACGATTGTAACAATACTTCTGAACACGTGGTTTAAAAAAATAATGTACGTGCCTTATAATTTTCGACCTGGATCAACTACACTGTATTTAACATAAAGAGCTTTATCTTCAAGGTATGATAGTACTTGACAAGAAGAGCTTGTAGTGCTGTTGACTGAAGTGAGAAGTCCATGTCGCTGCGATAGGAAAAACGGTTAGAAAAACTGATTTCCGTCTTATTTTGAAACATTTTCAGCATTATGAGACTGATTTGAAGTCCTCTATTCAAATCAAGCAAATGATGGTGGGGAGAAAAATGAAATGAGACTGTTATTTTGGGCTCAGTTTACTGCCACAGATGCTTGCTCGGTTAGTCGTGTAGTTGATGTGTACTGTAATTCACAGACAAGGTAACAATAACAAATAAACCAAGTGGACTTAACCAACCGGTTCTCTAACGCTGACATCTAGTGGAACGTGATGGATGTAGTCTCAGAGCAATATAAGATCTTTTAAAATAGGTATTTATTTTAAACAGTTGTCATTCTTTCTACAAGAAATCATTTTAGCAATTTTTTTTTAATTACTCTGTTGGCCTGAATATTTAACTCAGAATAAAAGGCTAACTGTATAATTACACGAATTATACATGGAATGAGAAATCTTTAAAGAACTGTGGTGTGTTTTCTAGTTTATATGTGGTTACGTTTTATCAATTTTATGTTTTGAATGTTAGCGTCTCCATATGATCTTTCATCTGCATAGAGCATGGTTTTTAATAAGAATATAGTTTGTGTCTCCAGTGCTGCAAATCTTGGACTATTCTGAACAATTCCAAACATTGCAATCTGATGAATGGCAGATATTTCGGATCTGAACTGCAAACGAACGCAAGGTCTTTAGGTTAGGAATTAGTTCAGGATAGCTCTGTGGGTTATTTCCCAGATGTACTTGCAGAACTGAAGTCTGGTTTCTCAAGTAAAATTTAAGTTTTTCCTCAGGACTAATGCTAGAAGGAATACGTGCACGTGTGTGTGAGTTCTTGTATGCTTTTAATGTAAAGGTTCTTGGACAGCATTAGAAATTAATGTACAACTAGGACACCAGTGTTGCATGTGCTTAAAAATGTATTGGAATAAATGTCACAGTGTACCTTTTTGCTTTGAAAATCTGAAGAGAATACAATATACAGAAATCTCAAAATGTAATTCATGTTTTAATGGGTTATTTTCTACTGATATTTTTGCATTAGCTAATTGCCTATAATCTCCTACCTTCCTTATATACTTAAAAGCAGTTTAAAGTGATTTTTTTGTAACTTCTGAAAAAAAGCCTTGGAATAGCTGAAGGTGAGGTTTGGGGGAGAGGAGGTGATGTCCCTACTGCACAGCCATCTGAAAGCTTTGATTCATTTTCCTTAAGGATGTTCTTCTTCAAAAAAAAATCCTGAGGGAAGCATTGCCTCATTACCGTGCTGCAAAGAGCTCCCTTGAACAGGCACTTCATTGTCCATAGTGAATGTTGAGACCTGCCAAGCACGATACCCCCTACCGAACATAACCCCAAAACAATATTTAGTCAGGAACTCTCATGACCTTGTCATTAATTTCTTACTTTGCTTTGATGTTGTTGGTGCATTTTGAGGTCTTGTTTGAAGTTTGTATCAGACCTTCTAAGATGTGCAGTGGTGGACTCAAGAGCTCTAAATCTCTCATTAGAAGACAGATAGAAAGGTGACTGAGACACTTTTTGAGGTATCATTTCTTATTAGTTCACACAGATTGTTGAAAATGGTACAATTTTTTTTTTTAATATCTGAACATGGTTAAATTTGAGCTCAGTGTCCAGTTGTGCGCAAAATAGTGTGATTAGGATTTTATTTTTTACTTCAAGCCATGTTGTGTCCCCTATTCTCTATTTGCCCCGTCTCAGCGATTTTCTTCCTTTACAAAGCAGCAGACGTTAGTTTTAATGCATGCAACTTTCAGTAGGTCCATTTTATTCACCCGTAACACTTCGAGTGACCTAGTCACAGATTACATACTGCACATTTCACCTCGGGTTACTATTTGAAATCTCTAATAATGCTAATTTTCCCCATTACAGAGAAGACCTGGTACAAGAGTAGGTGACTTCCAGAAGATACTTTGCAATATTTTTTTTTTTTCTCAGAAAAGAAGATTTACACACCCTGCCTTTTAATCTATCATTTCCACACATCTCACTCAAATGCGTGTTCTCATATCACCTTAGTACTGATAGGGAAAAGTTACTACTATGAGACCCAAAAGTGTATTAAGTCTTTGTGCTGATGACAGGGCCGGTTTATTCGCAGGGAAGATCAATATAGCATATTACATACTTGAAAGACCAGTGCAATGGAAATGGGGGAAATCTGATTGTACCAAATGCACTGAGTGGAAAAATCTCACCATGAATCCGTGGGACTGATCCTTGGAGGCGACAGAAAGGAAGAGAAAAACATTGTCTTGGTAGAGAGAGACGCACAGTATATAGCCATGAAAAAGGCAAGGTGTTTTCAAGAAGAAATAAGGACCCATTAATATGAGTGGGCTGAAGGGCGTTCACAGGAGCTCATCTGCACCGGGTGCAATCATTGGGATAGGTGTGGGAACCAGCTGCTAGCAAGGTACTGTGAGTGGGGGCTTGCAGCGGGTTTTAAAATGACTCGGTCTATTTAACCAAGCAAATAGAAGCCTGAAATGAGATGTCTGCTTTTCCCACTCACATGAGTGGGTGAGCAGCCCGGAGAGGGATTGTAACTAAAAGGAACGTCGGCACTAGAAGAACATGTTACCAATTGGCGATGAATAAATTCAGATTGGAAACCGGGAGAAAGTCCTCGCTGTGAGAGGAGTGGGGCTGCGGTGTAGACTCCTACAAGGACTAGCAGGGGAGTTCACAACCCCAGGCACTGTGAGTTAATAAATTGAGGAGAAGTCCTGTGTTCATTTCTCACAGCACGCAGTTTACCCCAGGGCACTTTCCTGCAAATGGTTCTGCAAGAGCCAGGGGTTGGGCTGGGAAAAAAGAGGGAGAGGGTGGCGGGAGCCCAGCCTACGTAGGGACAAGCCCCCCTGCTTGGGCAGATGGATGAAGGCTCCAAATTGAGGCATTTGGGCCACACGTGAAGCCTTTGTTTTATAGGATTTCAGATCATTTGGCCCAGCGTGGCACAGGGGTGGCTGCAAAGGCTCACAGGACAAGTCTCATCCATCAGGAAGTGGAGTGGGACACAAGGGATCTGCAACTGGGAAGCCCAGCTGTCACAGATGACACTACCTGATGCAGAAGAAGATTCTACATTTTACTATTAAATAAAAGAAAAAAAAAGATGAATACTGAATCACTAGGTGAAGCTCTGGAGCAGAGAAACAAAGCTTAGGATGGATACACGTCTGAGATGCAAAACCTAACGCTAGGCTGCAGCATGAAGACATTAATCGGAGAGGGACCGTGTACTGGCTGGTTCAGGGAAGGTAAAATCCCACCATCTCTCAACTCATTAGGGAATAAATTCAAGATTAACCAAGCCAGGGACTAGGCAGCTAGCACTGATGTCGCTGGTGCTGATTGCTGTACCAGTTATTCCTCACCTGCAAATTTTGTTTCTTCTTGTGGGCTGTTTTGTTTTTTCTCTGTTTTTTTTTAATAAATAAATAGCTAAAACCATTGGATAGATGTTGGCATCATTAACACCCTGTCCTGGGAGTTTTTAGGCATAGTACATCACAGGTGACATCATGTCATAGATCTGTGCAAAACAATGAAAGCCAGGAAAGGAAACCCCAGGTTCTGTATTACCTGAACTGGAAACAAGTTTAAGTTACTCTTGACAGATTTTGTTAGATGTCTCTGTGGCCTTGACTCTGCTCTCCCACATCCCTTTAATAGGAAGGGAATGGGACCCCCAGGAACCTGCACCCCAGCATCGAGGTGCATCAACACAGTTGCACCCAGGTAGACACAGCACCGTGATGCACTGCACTCCTTTATTATGTTAAAGCACCTGTGAAAGCCAGTCTCCACCAGGTGGAGTTCACATTAGATGGATGTTACAGAAATTCAAAGTGAGGAACAGCACGAGGCATCTATTGAGGTCTGGATCAACTACCATGAGCCTGATCCACCACCACCTTTACCAGCATCCTGCTAAGGAGGATGTAATTTGTGACAGATAAAGGCACCTGAGCACCATTCAAAGGCATTTCAACCTCCTCCCCTATTTACTGACAGCTTACTGTCAGGTCATGTGGTTTAGCTAAGGGGTTCACAAAAGAGAAGGACCAGGATGTGGGATGAGTCTCACCTCTCTCTCTGGAAAAATTTAGGTCAGGGCTTGGGAAATCTTGCCTTTTCCTAATGCTGATTAAAGGTAAGGATTTTTTAATTTCAGCATCTTTTGCTTGAATATGTTTGTATTTTTTTCTCCTCTACGATGTCTGGTGCTGGGTCTCATCATCCTTCCTCACCTTAAAAGAGAGGCTATCAGGGCAAATACTAGGGTTGGGTTTTTAGTTTAGCTTGTATGCAAGGATAGTAGAAAACATGTAGCTCTTTCTATAAAACAAATTATATTGGTTTATCTTCATTTTTCCTCACCATTAAATCACAGATGAAGGAAACTTTCTGAACAGAGGCTGCTCTATTAGACGAGAAGAATCCTGTCTAGTTAACTACAGTAACAAACCCTCTGAAGAATGGCCTTCAGAGAATTGAAAGGCAGAACTGATATTCAGAAAGCAAGATGTGATTGTGGATGACCCACTGTCCCCTAAAGGGTGACAGAGTAATGTATTAATAAGGATATCAGTGTTGCTGCCCAGTTGGATGGTGACAATATTTTATTTGCTCACTTAAGGTGCTAAAAGCACAAGTTTAATCTTATTATTTGAGACTTTGGGGCTTATTCTGAATAAGTTTTTCTCTGTGAACTATGAGTGGAGGCTCAAAGAAAAAAAAAAAAAACCTCAACTCATTCTGGTTTTCTTGGGTGTTAAGTCCAAGAACTGTTGAATGTTTGGCATTGGAACTCTGCCTTATGCAAAGCAAAGGGGAAAATCAGCCCTGTTACTAGTCCTGGTGCTTCTCAGAGAAGCTGTGGTGGTTAAGTTGGGTCAGAAAGGCTGGCGAGATATTGCACAACTGAGATGAGGCAGGTGCTGTCTTGTTTGGTGGCATTTTTCTACAGCAGGTTAAGAGTGATGGTGTATCAAGACTGTCTAGAGATCTGAGTAATGTTTTTGGAAGCACTTGAATGCATGTGTCACCTAGGACAGCGATTACGGGGGAATTCAGGCAGGCAAAGATGTAGGCAGGGGTCTGACAGTTGCTTATACTAATGACAAGAAAAGTGGAAAATCTCAGAAAGGAAAAACCATCCTGTCACTACCTGGTCAGCTATTGCTATTTTTACTGAGGACAATTTCTTTTTCCTGATTTATTTTTTGTTTTTCCTGGGTATGTGATATTCCTTATTTTTATTCCAGTGCTTTTTACCTCACACTAAATATTTTTCCATGACTGCCTCCCAACAAAACTCTAAAAAAATTTAAAATCTGCCTAATTGAATTCCTCTGTGCACAGAGCACAGCTATTTTATATTCAGGAACATTATATACATTCTAAGTGAAGAGAAACAGTGAAATGGCATTACTAGCAAATGATGTGATTTATCAAATTAAAAAACCCACCATCCAAAACAATCCCATGCAGCTCCATGCATTACTAGCTAATTTTAGCAGTGTGTGTATTGGTTGGACTAAATGACCTTTAAAGTCCCTTCCAACCCAACACATTCTGTGTATAAGTGACTAGAGAACTCTCCTGAGCTGAGCTAACCTAAGTTAAACCACAGCTACAGAGCTAAAACCTGAGCACACAGTCCCCTCCTTCTGCTTTTCGGCCTGACACTCACAGGGGAGGGAGGGGAACTGCTCTAAGGAGCAGGACAATATGGAAGTATGTGGAGAGAGAGAGAGGCTACTCAAATAGTAAATGTTGTATAGGATGATGGCTAAAGGAGCTGTCTAGACTGGGGGTGTTAGCGCTGTAGGCAACCTCTGTTAGGCACAAACTGCTGCTGCTTTTTTCACAAGTGCGGAAATCCTAATTTCAATTATAATTTGTCTTTTTTAATTACTACCTGGGTACTGCTCCAACCTATATTTCGGCTATCTTAATTTGACAAGGGTTGGATACTTGTTCTGACATTTACAGGTAACTATCAAGTTCAGAGACATGTTAGAACAACAATGTCTAAGCAACACTGCTAATAAAGGGCAGGATTTCATCAACTGCTTCTAATATGTTCAGAGTATAAACAGCATTTTCTTTATAGCATAGAGACAGATCTTCCAACAGATCAAAACTCAAATGTTTTTACATTGTAGTTTTCAGCTAGAAAAGCCAGAGGCCAAAGCTAACATCTAAAGTTTACAGCAGGAAAAGGTTGCTCAAGTGTAAATGAGCAGCAATGCAATTTTGAAAGCCATGTGCTCGGGTAGAGCAAGATCCCTGGAGAATTTATTTCCAGGTTACAACGGAAGTAATGCCCAATATTTAGTAAAGAAATGCTATTATAAACTTGGAATGCTACCAGACTGTGTGTGAGTTCTTATACTGCTACATTAAGATTTCGATTGCCTTTATTTTTATCAGTGCTTTGTTGACTACATTAAGGTTTCTTGCACTATTGTGCAAACACATGGGAGCCAGAGTCCTAAGCGGCTTAGTTAATTAGGATCTCTTCTAGCCAGCATAAATAGAAGAATTCAGAATAAAATGATACATGCAGTAGTTTATATCATACCAGAAATGGTAATAGCACTCTGCATGCCTGGGAGTAATCATCTTGAACCTGAGCATAAAGCTACTAACAATTATTAGTCCAGGGCTGTTTGACAGAGATGTGAATTTGACTAATAGCTATGTTAATAATCAAGTTAGAACTAGTACAAATGCAAATGAGTACGGAGTTACCTAGTGCCACATGGTTTAAATAAACAAAACATTGCTCAAGAAAATTAGTAAGCAGGTGAGCTAGGGCATGGAAGGGCCTACTTAAGAAGAGGGCCAGCAGACCAGAGAAATGACAGGTGGGGACATGGCTGCTCTCTCCTGCTTTTTCTTGGTATTGCAGGCAAGTGAACGTGAGCTGATCCTGCATACAAAAGTGCTTACCTTTTGGTAGTAAGAGAGGGTAACTCTGCTGCTCTAGGTTTATTCCATGAAACACGGGAGCTCTGGTGGTGGTGGTTGCAGATGAACTCATCCATGAAACAGAGCTGCTCCCTGGCTCTGGCCCTCGCACTTAGCAGCTCCCCATTTTCCTAAGCAGCTCTGTTTTGTCCAAAGTAAAATGGTAAATCCTGCCCAAGACTCAAAACACCTAATGTGATTTTTAAGAATGTCTTTGTACTTCTACTGACCTACCTGAAGCTTAGTTTGTCATAGGTTTTCCTTTCAAAGGAAGGCCACTACATTACTGGTGCCAGACATGTGCACTGTAGGCTTTGTTCCAGAAGACCTGGACCTTTAGTTTCTCTTACATCAAATCCTAAACTGTGGACCTGCCTTAAAAAATGAACATAACCTTGCTTTCAGTTACACCAATGACTTGTCATAGATCACTGTAGACCTAAACATGATCCAAAACATTCTCTAACAGAGATACCAACTACAAGATTGGCCAGAAGTGCTTATGAAAAACCTATTTGAACAGTTGCAGGTAGAATTGGCTCCCATGACTTTTCTCTCGTGGTGATACTACCCAGCTGTGGCCTGCCCATCTTAAACCAGGGGCATCTTTAGCTGACACAGTGCTACCCAGGGGTTTGGTATGAGCTTGCTCTAGCACTCTGGGCCTGTATCAGACATGCATTGTGGCCTTATCTTGCCAAGGAAGGACTTGAGCACAGCCACAGGAAACTGGCCTGTAGGGGGGATGCACAGGGGACCCTGTTTATCTGCTGGGCCGTTCTTTGAATCCCAATGTGTAAACTGGGAGGACAAGTGGCCGAAGAAATGCAGCTGTTAACAGCATCTGCATTTACCAGGACCATTTTCAATGCAGAAGTGCCCCGTGTGAGCAGATACAGCTGTGCACCTGGAGAAGCCTGACTAGCTGAAGAAGGAAACGGGTCAAACGAGTTGGTAAATGCTGTACTTGGAGCTCCATGCCAGCCACTACAGGAGCTGAGATGGGAACTCACTGATTGTGAAGGAGGGCCAGGCTAACCATTCTGATGTGGCTTGGCACCTGCTTACACAGGAGCAGGTGCAGCACCCACAGCAGCCAGACAAGGTGATCTTATGCTGGGGAGAAGGAGGCAACAACAAGCAGGATGGTGTTACGCACAACCTCACTGGCCAAAATGTCACATCAGAAGACATCAGGCAGCACCAGTAACAAAAGCTAAGAACTCTGTGTGACAAGCTTGCGCTAAGGCAAACAAAATTGCTTTTGATGCTCTTGAACCCAAGCCAAGTTTTATGCACAGTTCAAGAGCTGTGTTGTTTTCCAGGTTTGACCCTCTGAAGGCTGTTAACACAAGAAAGCATGCTGTGACTGTAGCAGACTCTACTGCCAGTCCTCTCAGAGGAAGGAAGCATTGCCCCAAGATATGAAATCCTATAGGGAGGACAGCATGGTCCTGCTCTTCAGAGTAGCTGCTATACAACTGGGCAAGGCAGCAGCTGTGGAGTCATTTGTTCATGCAGTAACTCATGCTGAACTCGAAAGCTAATCAATTCCTCCATAGGGCTATAAAATTACCATGGACTCCTTTTAGGCTAGAATTGTCCTGTGAGCTTAAGATTTAGAGCATTAATTCACCAAAGGATGGAACTCTTAAATTGTTTTTCTGCATAGAGGAGTGATGCAGGCTGTATGCTGGCTCCTGCCTTGGTGCCTCTGGTGTAAGCTCCTGTGTTTGACTCCTGCCTGGCCTGGCCTCTTATCACTGATGCTGTTGAAGCAAAATATTTCTTTACCTGGTTAGAGAGTTCTAATAATTATTTAATGACAGCTTTACTAGGCTCAAAGTGGTGAGGAAAATTGCTATTAATAAAAATGATAAAGCTTTTTACCTGGCACCTTCACAACTACTCTGGGCAAAGATGATATTATTTAGCCTTTTTGGCCTCATTGCCAAAATGGGCAAGAATTTATTGCATAATTTCTCTAAAGCTTTTGTAGCCTTGAAAACCTTTTTAAGAGAAAGCCAATTAGGTAAGATTCTCAGCTCTTGACTTGGTGTTTGCCTGAAGTTTATTCTTCACTTAGAACACCTTCTCTTGCAGTGGAGCTTGCTGAGTAGGTAACTCATAACCTTATTCAGCTTTCAATTTTCAGTATCTCCGACGTCTTGTATTTTTGCAGCATGCTGCACTGCCTCAAACTTCTAGAACCCATAAACCTGGGATTCAACACTGGCTGTGCTGACCTGGGAAGTTTTGTGAGCCCAATTCTGAGGGTCATCTTTGATGTGAATTCTGCTACAAGACCATGGTCAGCCAAAGATGGGTGTATCCATCCCCCAGGCTTTGAGTTCAGCAAAAAATCAGAAGCTTGGAGCCAACAAGGACACCAAAAGCTACCCTTTGGTAGTCAGTCAGTCAGCTTAGATAATGGAAATGGATGGATTATTTTTTGGCTACTCAGGTAAGACTGTGTTAAATTTTTCCTGACTTCAAATAGCCATTAAGCTCTGGCTTTGTGGCAAGCTGCACTAGACCATCTCCTTAAGGTTCTCTTGCTGCCTACAAGGCACTTCCTAGGCAGCTGAAGATGCATCACCCCGTTTGTCAAAGCTTTCCATATTCTGGGACAAATGTGTCAAGGAAAGCTATTTTAAACGATTCAGATACTCTTTCTGGAAGCTGTCCAAGGCAGCACTCTGTCTGCTTGGCATTGCACAGTTGAGATCAATTTTTGTTCTTTCCATGGACTAATTTATCAATTTCCTTTTTGCCATCTAACTTTACAGCAGTGTCTGTAAATCATGGTGGAAGCAGTATGCTCAACGTGAGGAGAATCTGAGGAAGCTTCTTCAAATTTAGTAACAATTAAGCACCACTTCTTTAGCATCCTGTCCATAATTAGATATGGACATGCATGCAGTAACATGCCAATGCTGTTACAGCCTGAACCTTGAAGGCTCCAAGTCCCTCTACAACATAGAAAGCCTGCAGCAAGGTAAACACTAACTACATGAGATGGCAGCAGTTCTTGAACCTTTTATCACAAGGAATTGACTCACTGGTTGGGTATTAACCACCTGCGGGTTGCTGCTGTTACAAGCTGACATCTCTTGGAAGAACATAGGTGGCTTTAGGCCTGCATTTGCAAAAGCACTTGTCTAAAAGTAGGTGCTTCAGATAAACATCCTCAGTAACATTTGCTTGACTTGATAGAAAAGGGATTTTAATATGCTGAGATGATTGTGTCGGTTGACCTTCCAGATTCAGGAAAAACCCAGAGGACATGCAGATCTCAAGCAATATGGCCTTTTGCCAATATGCATTTTAGCTAAGCCAAGCCACCTCTTCAGAGGTACTTCCATGTATTTCTTTTTGTAGTTTCCCCTGCCTCTTGCTCTCTTTCCTTGGTTAAAATTCAAAAAAATGGTTAGGTTCATTCTTGCTGCTGGAAATCTAGTCAGAATTAACAAGTTGATGATGGCCCATTGCACATAAAAACCTAGAGAAACACTCCACAGCTTCAAGGCTTTATATAAAATAAATTGGATGCAGGCGCATTCTTCACCATCCTCTTAGGCCTGCCATCTGTGCAGACTAAAAATAAAGCAGCAGCTTAAGGAGAGGTTTGATGAAATGCATCTGATAAATGCATTGGTAAAGCTCTGCCAGGCTCTTGAGATGACTTTGAGATGCTAATCCTGCATGCTGCAGAGGGGCTCTTCATCACTCTTGTTACTCAGCCAGCACCTATGTGATGACCTCATTGATGGGTAGGGTAATTGAATCATTCTTGGAGGTGCTGGATGGCAATGTTGCATTGGCCAGGAGCTCTGTTTTCCATGAGGGCAAAGCTGTTGCAAGCTGGCAGGAAAGTCAGAGGGAATTCAGACTTCTTCAGTGAGCAAAAAGAAGGCACTTTTAGCTATCTACAATAACCTGAGAAGATCCTCAGGCACAAAGTCAGACTGATGTGTGCACATAGGGACATACTGTTGGTCTGTAGGATGGGGAACTTGCCATCCACTTGCTTGAGAGCTGTTACTGCCCTGCCACGGGGGCTTTGATGCAGCTGCAGTTTCTGCCCCACCAATGCAGGACAGGCCAGGGTAGCTCACGGCTCCATTTGCTCCACCTCCCAGGTAACCCTTTTTCAAATCATGTCCTTCTCTCATTGTTGCTAGTAATTATTACAGAAATAGGCAAATGATATTATGAAATAGTAGAAAATGTTTATATGAAAATACTTTGAGTGTGCTTATGTCCTTAATTATAATTAGAAGAATGATACTCAGAAGTATGAAATCATCGATTGATTAGGTAGATAGCAAATTGGTGCTGCTGCTGCCTTCTGCCAGCTGAAGCCCCAGCATGCTTTGGAACGATGAGGGGATTGCATTAAGAAGCAACATGATGAATTCAAGATGCCAGGAAAGTAAATGGCTCCCCCAAAGTGCAGCAGTAAGACATCCATTAACAGAAATTAATGAGCTTGCTTGCTGCTTGCATTAGTTACCCGTTGAGGAGAACTGAGCCAGCCCTTCTGATGGTAAACGCAGGTAGTTTGGGGTGGGTTTTTCCAAGTGTGTCAGATAACTTGAGCAATTACTGCTGATGAGTAAGAGGGATCTTAAAACTTCAAGACTTGAATGCATCTAATCTCGTAGTAGCAATAGTACCAGTCATAACACTGCTACCTAAATATACTTGACAAGATATTAAAATCAATCTAGCACAGAACATCATGCCACACTGCGATAGTGAGATTGGTGTTTAAATGAGAGATGAAACTTTATCCATCAGGTGAGGCAACCCATGAATAAACTCTCAAGATTAAATATCCATAATGTTTCTGACAGTGTCACCTAATTTGTTCTTCCAGTAACTTGATAGATTACTCCCCATCTTACTCTCTGACACAGGATACGGGCCCAGGACTGTGGCACTTCCCCGCGATGCTGCTTATGAAGCTTACCCACATGTTCACGCTCAGTGCTGTGTCCCAGGCACGGAGCTGTGGCAACCTCCTTGGGTCTCCAGACCTTGCTGCCACACTCCTTCCCACCAAAACCTACCTGCTCCCCATCCTGCCACTGGGTCAAGCCCCCTCGTCACCCACACTGGCCCCTCAAATCTGCCTCAGAGCTTTAATGCCCCTACCCTCCACCCCTTGAATGCAGAAAGCCTTCCTGTATGTGCTCATTTTCCTCTCAAGCCGTGTGGTTTTACTTATCTGCTAAAGCAACGGTGCTCATGCACTGTGTTTTAGGACTCAGTCTGTGAGCTCTAAGGCTTCAGGTTTCCTGTTAACATAGTAGTATTAAAGAACAATTAGGAAAAGGGCATTAGGATTTTCTTTCTTGGCATTTCCAAAGGTGCCTTGTCAAACATCTATTTCTCAGGGAAGTTTGGGATTCCAAGCTGCAAAATAGATGCTTAGAGAGCGAGGAAGGACACCTGTCTGCAGCCAGAGCAAAGTTCTGGGAAGCACCTGACCTAAGGATCCCTGTCATGAACAAGAGCAGAACAGCTGTAGAATGATGTAAAAGTTTATTTGATGGTAACCAAGGGCCAAGTTTTCAAGAGCACTCGCTGTCCTGCAGCCACCAGTATTCCCAAAAGCTGGGAGCAACCCTTCTCACTGGAATTTTTAGAAGTAACAGGCACATAGAACAAAACAGATCCTGATGCTAAGATGTTTTAAAAAATATTTTAAACACCATCTCTCCTTTATGGTCACCCAAACTCTCATTTTGGTCTAAGTATTTCCATGTGGGAGTAGAAGTAAAAGACAAAGCAAGTGGGTTTCTGAGGAAGTACGTGGAAGGCAGCAGCATCCTTGAAGAATGTAGGTGCCTGTCATGGCAGCACCAAGCATCATGCAGCAGCTCGCCGTAGGAAGCATGATTCGTTGTATGCAAGCTGGTCCCAGATAAGCTTGAGACACGGTGAACTATCCGTAACAGACTGACAAAGCAATTTAAAAATACAAAAATATTCCATGCAAATGGTTCAAAAAGTTTATTGAATATTTAATTTACAAAAATCATATCCCTATGAGGTGTTCTATGCAAAATTGGATAAAATAAACTGCATATAAAACCCAACCCTAGTAATGCAAATACAACACAGAAATGAGACCATGGAAAGGAAAAAAAAATATATAATCATGACACACATATGACATTCATTTAGGATTGTCCCAACCATCCAAGAATTGGTTCAACATGATGCCTTCTTCCTAAATGCATTATACATTTTACCATTTTATACAGGTCTTCTCTATTCCATTGGCCTAAATTTACAGTTTATAAAAATTCTTTGCATTCCTTCTTTACTACACCAGGTCTGCCATTCCCGTTTTGATCAGAAGGTGGAAACAGACAGTACATACATTGAACACGTGCACTATTAGATGCAACTTGCTATCTTTGGTAGGGACCTTAAATCTGCGGTGAAGTCAACTCTCTAGAACAACAAGAAGTTCAGTTTTGGCAAAGAACAGGTTTAATGTTTCTTAGTAGAACGTAACCGGCAGTTTCTGCTGAATGTACAAAAAAAGTATAGCTGTCTCTTGTATGGCTTTAAAATGGAGCTTATTTATATGAGTTTTAAATCTAATTATTTGTATTAACATTCCTTGGCTCCAATATGGTTGCAGAAAATGTCATTACTGCACAGCAGGCCATTCCTTGTGTGGACCAACTGCAATTCCATCCTGGCTTTTTTTCACCTGTTTAAAGCAAGGAGGCTATTCCTGCAGGTAGTCACACCAATTTGGATCCCAGTTCCCCTTTGAACAAGCAGGAATCTCGATGAGTGGCTCACCATTTTATAGTAACAATGAAAATTTAGAAACAAGGAGGGTGAAACAAAAAGAAGTTAAGAGATTTGGGGCATTTGCAGCCCTACTCTGAATAGCATGAACAGGAAAATAATACTAATTTTTAAAAGAAATCAGTACAAGAGCCAAGGAACTTCACTTTGAAAGAGAAGGAAAAAGTAACCAAATGGTTTCCTTCATAACTTTAGTATTTCATAAATACTGGACAGTATTTGATTAGCTGCCACTAGCTGCAACTTTCAAGCATTCTCTTTGATTTTTCAAGCACTATTTGGAAAAGAAAAGAAAAAAACATATGCGCCTCCCCAGCCCTCCCCACTTCCGCTTAGTGGAAATGCAAATAATCTGCATAGCCATGATTTCCTTAGCTGAAAACATTTAGTGGAAGACTAACTAGACTTAAACACTAAGTAGACCTGCTCACTTATGAGTAAAACATGCAATATTACGACAGACAGCTCATTGTCCTCGAAAAGGCTTCTTATGACAATTGCTAATTTGGCAGAGAAGAAATGTTTCCAAACGCATGAAAATCATTTTAAGAGCTTAGTGATGAACATAGTAGTTACAATATATTAGCGATTTCTGTGGCATATACATTTTAAAAAGCATCAGCAAAGTATTAAATATAAAAGCAATATGTATATACCCCTCCATCCTCAGAAAAGCATCATGATTTGTAGTGTATTAAGTCAGATTTATTGACTGGGGAATTAAGGCATAACCAGTAGACAGTAGTCTTTATTGTCTCAGCTCCACATAATTAGCGGGGAACAACCCGTATCGGCCTTTGCAGACACCTCTCCACCAGCCGTCATCAATCATTTCTATGTTTGTGATGATGTCATCTGGATCAAAGGAAATCTCGTCATCACCCGCTGGAGAGAGAGTTGAAGAGGCTCAGTATTGACAGAGGAGCGGTGCACACTACAGTCCAACCTAGCCACACACCGTCACTAAAACAACACAGGCGTGCATCACCTTCCTTTCTGCCATCTGGGCATTGGAAATGGGGCACCGGGCAGTAACAATCCACAGAGACAGACACTTTCTCATCCTCTGGTGCGAGGGGGTAGTCAGTTCTTACCATTTTGGGTGTATTTCTAACTTAGAGCAATATTTGGTACCCAGCACACTGAGAACCACTTTAACCTTCCTGGACTCTCCTCAGAGTTAACCAGACAAGATTTTAAGCAACTATGTATGCCAAGGGTTTAACAAGAGCATTAATACTTGGTTAAAACAGATTTTGAAAACTTCCACCATTTGCAGAAACAGCAGCTAGTAGTTTATGGAAGTGCCTCAATGCTAATGCTAGCTTGCTAAATTCCTAACTCTTCACATCTTCATTCCATGTCTTCACAGGAGACTGACTACAGGGTGAATGGCAAAGACACTATACGGACTTACCTGATCTACACAGAGATTTCAAAGACAAGGTTAAAAACAACAGCTTTGCTTACCGGCTTGATAATCGTAAAGGGCTATGGCTGTAATTCCAAGTTCATTTTCATATTCATCATAAGCATTTTCTTCTAAAGAGAGAAAGAAGAAAGAATAAAAGCTTGAAGCACACTACCTACCACCCCAAGTTCTTTTTCTGAGGCACTCCTCCTTTAATTCTATTGCTAACACATATAGGAAGCAGGAAACAAACTACACAAGTTTTTAGCAGTGCTGATGTTCTTTCTGAAGTAAGATTTTCTCCCTAAATCAGACACAATTAGAGCCTAAAAGGGAGCTCAACTTTTGTAAAATATAACAGAATAACCGAGCCCAAGGCCAATGTGTAAGAGACTATTGTACACCCTGTTAAGGCTGTGTGTTGCAGGGAGGGAGGGGCCTGTTTAAAATTCCCAGGTTTTCACATCAGAGGAGAATCAGGTTCATTCTTTGCCCCTCTTTTAGTAACCAGAGGAGATGAGAAAAACAGGCACAGAACACATCACATCAATTTTGAAATCCAAGAACTGCTGACAGGATTTTTTGCTTGGTAGGCCGGCACTGTCTCAACACACGTTTAATCACCAGCTCAGTGCTTTCTCCTCATGTTGAGCTGCATTACACAGGCTGGCAATGGTAACCCCTACATTTCTTTTTGAACTGACTCTAGAGAAAGCACTGTAATTATTCCAGCATCAACTCACAAATTTAAGTAATTTCAGCCCTGTACTAGCTGTATCTTACTTTCCTAATTAAAGTTTGGTTTTGAGAATCCAAAACGTCTCATCAGAGTAAGACTTCAGAAAACTAGGACAGTGTGCCAGCAGCACAACTCATCAATAAGCCATTGACAGAGGAAACAATCTTTATCTTAAAGGGTTTTGTATCAGAAATAAACACTCTACCTGCTTGGTAATGGTCTCCCGCTCCTGCCACTTCATAGACTGTCTCTGGTTCATATTCTGCCTCTCGCTGACTCACTGCTTCCTGGTAGTCTGACTCTGCAGCTTTGTAGCTGGACTCTGCCTCCTGTGCAGCTGAATACGTTGCGCTGGAGTTCTTGTAGGCAGACTTTGCTTCATAGGAAACGGCATCCTGCAGAAATACAGGTGAGGTTTGTCAGGGGTTTGTAGAAATGTTCCTAACTCTTATGATGAAAAGCCAGGTGCCAGAAGTGTTTCTAACAAACCTCATAGACTGGGCTTGAAGGTGCCTTCTGCTCAGCTGGCTCCGTGGTAGGAGATGGTGGTGGAGTTTGTTTTTTGGCTTTAGCTTGTTCCTTAATTAAAGAGAAAGTAAAGCATCAGTACAGTTTAGTCACCAATGTCCTGATACCAAACAAGAAACAATCCTCCAATAATAAACAGTTGTGAGCAGGGTGCAGAAGAGGACTGGACTGGCTGGATCGTTAAGACCTGCCTGAAAGTTAAGACTGGCTGTACTGTAAAGCCTCAGAAATACAGCAGAGCAGAAGAGAAGAAAAGAAAGAAAAACCACACAGTACGTATGTGTGCATTTAAAAACAGAGTACCCAATGTTCTTTGGCGCATTTCCACAGAAGCACCAGAGTTTGTGTTCAATATAGCCATTCTGTTCACTAGCTGGCTGGGCATCATGTCACATTTTAGCATAAATTTAGAGAACCTGAAGCCTGCATATTTTAATTATGTAATTGCTTTATCTTTGATGAGAAATGATCCTGCGATCTCTTGCGGGTCTGCAAAACACTGCCAAGGTGAAAGACTGAATAGCTCAGATGATAGAACTCGGTCCTACATACTGACAATGAGGGATTCAAGCATCCAGAAGAGTTATATGTGGCAGAAATAAAAGCAGTATTGCTATTGTATTCTGTGACACAAAGAAAGTGGATCTGAATCAAGTGTTCTGGCATTCAAACACTTCATGCTGTGCCATCCCACCTGTGAATCAAAGGGCAAATCCACAGCCATCATTAGCAAGCCAGGATACCATAGCGCAAAAAATGCTACATTGTTTGCATGACTTAAAAAAAACGTGGCCAAAACAACAGCCTCTAAGCTAGCTATTTTCTTTTGCCTCTCTTTACCAGAGGGAAAATGAAAACTGTGATTCTGGGGCCAAACTTTCTTCTTCATTGTAAGAAAGAGGAGAGAATACATGTTATGGGAGATTGTGCACTCCAGTGGTTTAGGTCCATCAAGCTGTAACTCCCCAAAGGATCCTCAGGAGAAACTCTAGTCCAGAGATGAAGCGATAGGTTTCTGTCACAGAAAAAATAAATCCTTCCTTTCCTTTGTTTGTCACAGCTCAGAAAAATACATCTAACAAAGAAAGCAAAGTGTGCCTTGAGAACAGAACCAGCTTTGCAGACAATTCAAAGCTCAGTGCTGTGCTTTCTGTCCTGATGTGAACAGTCCTCCCCTACTTTTAACTCCTGTGCTACAGATGAAAAAGCACCAGCAAAGTGTTTATTACAAGTCAAATCTAAGTTTGGGGACAAATTAAGTATTATCAACCCATTAACAATGTCAAACACAGCAACAATTAGAATAATCTGTCCTAGGAAATGGGTCTCTGCAATACAGACCGCAGCTTAGGAGGTCCACAACATAACTGCAATAAAACCTTGAAATGGCATTGTCCCTCCTCAGGCAGGATTTCTTCATGCTGAAACGCTCCATGTGAAAGAGCATCCTGCCTTGTTCTCTAAGGTTAGCAGAGGCTAGCTCAATCACATGGCACCTGTCAATTCAAACCAGAAGAGCTCCTTGATCACCGCTTGACTATGTGGCACATGTGAAAAGCAAAAAAGAAAAAGGATTATCAGTAAACAGGGTTCTTGGAGGAATGCAGTCCATATGTACATCCCCACTGTGGGAGTACGTATGCCCACGTACTTACTTAAAAGTGAGAGAACTTTCTGTCTGTGCAAGGAATTTCACTTAAAAATTTATTTCACTGAAGTCAAGGTCCGTTCCCACCCTTTACAGTATCTGTGGACAGTGTGGCTTACAGCCCTCCCCTTTCCATGCTCTGCTTGTGAGCAAGGGGCAGTGTAGCCAGTGCCATTTCTGCTTCCCCTTAGCCTTGTCCTCCCTGCCTCCCTCTGTGTCTGCAGAATCACACAATTAACCACGGAGATGTTCAGTCTGGGAAAAAACATTAATCATCTGGTTACGGTGAAATTTAAATACCAGTTTTGGGAAAAAACTTCAAATGTGTCCAGGCAACAGAATCTTTGATGAAGCACAAGAAAAATCAAGCATAACGGCTTGAATTTAACCCACACTTACAGCAAAAATAACAGAAAAGAAAAAGTAATTTTTGAGAGAGAAGGGGGGGGAAGGGGAAAGCCGTAACAGTTCAATGACTTGTGAGAACCTGTGTTACTACATTTAAACCCTTCCAGAGATATGTTTCCTCAGCAAGAGGAAACCTCAATGAAAAACTGCAACGGGTAACAAAAGCTTAAATTCACCACCTTCCATCCACAGATCCCACTATGGTGAGAGAGATAATGGAGAAGCAGAACTTCTTCCCCCACTCAGCCCAGACTACCAACCCATGAAACAGAAGGGGAGACAGCCCAATGGGAATACTAAGCAGAAAGCCCTGGCTGCTTTGGCAAGATACAGATAACCAGTCATCTCCTCCCTACTGGTTTAAAAAAAAAAAAAAAACAAAAAAAAGAAAGATGAATTGACTCCAATTGGTTGGAATAGGAACCGTCTAACGGACAGCAATTCCGTATCCATAGCGTGAAGTGGATTGCAGACAAATGTCACAGAGCCACAGAGCTCAGACTGGGAGAAGTGGAGAATCAGCTGAAAGGCAAAGAAGGCCCAGTACCAAAATGCACAGGGACAATGAGAGCCAAGAGGATCTTGTCCTGCATTACCCTAAGATAAGGCAACCTGCCATCCCCTGACAGTTGGGCTTGGTGATCTTAGAGGTCTTTTCCAACCTTAATGATTTGATGATTCTAACCACAGCGTCTGGCAGCAGAAGTACCTGGAGAAATGCATGCAACAGAGTCTACTTGGCCAGCCTCAGGGTTGTACCCTAAGACCAAGCCTGGACACAAACCTTCTCTAAGAAAGAAGCATCAATACTTTCTGTGTCAGCTGTTCAACCTTTAAAACACAACTCCCATGGCCAGCAGAGCAGTTTTCCCACTTCTCGCTGAGGACTGGACAATAGCTCATCTATCAGAGCTGAAGGACTCACGTGTGCAAGCTTTGGAGAGTTCTGTTCTCCCTGCACTTCTGCCTTAGGGCACCTGCTGCCTCAAGTGGACAGAGGGTCTCTCCTGAACCAATTATACCGTCACCACATAAGCAGCAAAGCAAGAAAGCTCTGTCCTCCAAATGGAACGGATCTCCAAAGCACTACACAGAGCTGCCAGTCCTTGTGAAAAGGCAACTGTGGTGCAATGAAATCACATAGTATTTTAGCATATACCAATATCCCTACTTGTCCAGCCAGAGGGAATATAAAGGGTGTGCCCCCAAAGACATGGTTGCTATCACACAAAGCCATCTTGAGAAGAATCAACCCGCTTGCAGCAAAGGTATAATACACACAAATTACACATTATGAGGTATCAGAGTTGCCACATGCACGAGGGAGAGACATTGTCATGACATAATCACCTAAGAGGTGAAGCACTGAGTTAAGGATAAAATATCCTGGGATACTGCAACAAGAGACTGGTAATTGCTCTGTGATAATGAGTCAATTTTTTTTACTTCAGAACATACACTTTAAGACCCAGGTGTTCAAAGGTGGATTGCAATGTTTAAAGGGACTGAGCTTTTGTAGAATTCCCTAGAAACAGACAAATCAGAGTGAAGAAGTAACAGTCCTCTGCTGAGGAGTGCTGTCTAGCAAGTGCCATCTTGAGGATGACCTAAGAAGCTTCATACAGACTGAGGACTCCTTAAACCACCACATACCTTGTCCAAGGATGAAGGAGAAGTAGTGATGATGGAATGGAGTTACTGTTAAGTCAAAATACAAACCCCAGAAAGAAATGAAAGAACAGAACGAATGCTGAGAAAGTCCATTTTCCTTTGGGACTGATACTTCCTAACAATTCTCAGCAGTAACTGGAAGCAAAAGCTGTCCAAAGGATGCAGAACATCCTTATTAATGACACTTGTGATATACATCAACTGATATCATGGTTCTTCCTTATTTGGAAAACTGTAGAAGTATATACTAAATTACATCCTGCAGTGCTAACTAACAATGCTGCTTGCTCTAAGTCACAAGTCCTAACACTATCCAGATCCAGTGTGCTGACAGAAGAAAACAAAGTGCCAAGAAAAGGGAGATCTCTTGAAGGAGGAGCAAAGCTGCACTTCAAGAGCAATGTGCACCTCAAGGTTGTCTCCAGCGTATCTGTTCCTATTCTTTGTCACCCCATGGAACAGACCCCAATGCTGAGGGATATCAGCTCTTTGACTACAGCTGCACTGTTTGGTGGCAAGGACAAGGACCGGGGAGGATAAGTGAAAAGTCAGTTTGTTAGGGTGACAACCAGGTGCTAAACTTAGATACTGGCGATGCACAAGCCTAAACACACTGAAACATGCTGGGAGCAGCGGACAGTAGTTCAGGAGCAGAGATGGCCTGGCAATGGCTACAGGAACTATGGGGCTACCCGCTGAGCAGCTATACTGGAAGAAGGTGGTGACAACACACGCTGATAGCATTTTGCTGTGGTTCTGAGGGAGCAAGTGCTGAGACATTCAACTCTTCTCTTCTGAAGAACTCCCAGAGCAACAGTACAGACTGGATGCGTTTCAGCTTTACTGCTCTGAGCGCTCGGGAACCCAGTGATTCTCCTCAAGGCAAATGTTCCACTTTTCTCTCTGTGGCTCAGTGCTGGAGGCTGGTGCAAATGCTGAGAACGACTCAGAGCAGTCCAAGTTGACCAACACTCAGAGCGGCAGCCTGGAGCTGGCTTGCTGACCTTATCAAATAGAAGAGACTAAATTCTCAATTTCAGCTCTTTCTCGCTTCCTCTCCCAGCTTCAGGAGAGTGGCAGATGCTCTGTTAAAGGCGTAGCATGTTTTTCTCCAGAGAAAAACCCAAATAGTGGCTGAGGAAAGGTATTAAAAAACCTACAAAGTCCAGAGGGATGAAAAGTAGCATTAGAAGAAATCACCGATCCACCAAGATGAACATCCATTCATCTTGTGATACGTGTATGCAGCTCACACTGTATGTCTTGAAGCCATAAGGCAAGAGAGGTGGTAAGCTGAAAGGGGAATAAAAAATTAAAAGCAGCAATCATTTTGGATGGTAAGCCAGCTGTTCTGTCTGCTCGGGTTAATCTTCCACTTTTGAGTGACTAAACAGATGCTTTGCTCGCCTAAGGAACCAGGTAGCTCGAGGGTGCTGCCTATCAGCCATGCTGATTTAGGGTACCTTAGTTATGGTGAAGGAATATGCAGTTCCACTGCAGTGTCTTTTTCTTAGTTTAGGAAGATCAGAGCTAGGTTTTTAAGACTACCACGCATTTAGTTTTTCATTCCTGCAAAACAAATACTTTACACCATGTCTACATTTGTGATGAATTAGACCATGCTGATGGAATGAGATGAACATCGCACTCTGACATCCTGTGGCAGCATGCTGCCCAGGGGAAACATCTACCACTTCTGAGAAACCAGTAACTGGGTCTGCCCTATTTGCTGCTAGGCAGAGGACAGAACACACCTGAGAAACCATCTGTCAGTCTTTCCTGGATTCCAGATGTCTCACAGAAGATGGTGAGAGAAGTTTATAAGCAAAAAGATTTATTAGTGGGGTCCACAGCTGGTGGCATACATTGGCTCTAACAATGAAAGATATTTTTGGTGAAAGATACAAAAAAACCCCCATCAAAAACAGTGGAAAGAGAGAAGAAAGAAGGAAATATGAAAACTCCCCCACTACTAGCCAGAAAGAGCACTGATGAGGGTTAACAACAACCTCTGGGAAGGTCTTTATTATTATTATCTATTTTAATTACCTCTATCCTAGCTGAAACCAGGACAGGACACCATTAGCACTAGCTGGAGCATGCTACTTTGTCACCAGTGCTGCATATTGGCTGTTCGGTCTCAGTGCACATGTATGGCTAAGTAGCATTTATTCAGAATTTTAAAGACTTCTCCCTTTTTGTGTCCTAGGCTTAGTCTTCTCTAGTGTAAGCTAATACCTGTAAAACAAGTGAAGGAGAAGGGGGAAAGAGGGACTGTTCTTGTGTCAGCACCAATTGCTTCCCACTCCTTGCCACAATATCAGGGTTTACAAGCATAAAGCCATAAATCAAAATAACAGCATGGGACCACAGGGCCACAGAGGCTCTGGACACAGAGCACACAAGGTTACTATTTCCCCAGTTCTCATGGGCGTGTGCTGTACCAATGGGTGATACCACTTCCATCTTCCACTAATTCTAAAAAAACCCAGCATCACCAACTGTCACCATGGTATTAAACTTCTTGAACAAGTATCCATGGCCTTTTGGGGACCATGTTTCTCCTCCCGGCCCTGCCCAAGGGAATCTGGTACTACTGAAAGGCAGAAGTACAGTAGAAAAAGGTCAGGTTGCAGAGATTAGTGCTCCAGGATAGCATATCTATTTTGGGATAGGCTAAATAAAAATACTATATACTATTAAGTGTTACCCAATCACCCTACCTGATGTCTGATATAGATATGGTGTGTGTTGATAGATGGCTGGAGTCGCAAACAGGTAAAGCACAGGTACACACAGAGGCAAGCACACATACACACAAAGGGCTTTGAAGCCTAGCTTGAAAGGAGGAGAGTATCTGTTCTTAAAACTTTCTCTTTTCTCCCAGTACTGCATTGGAACAGACCAGACACACTGCTCAACTGGGACTTGAAACCTACTGACCTCCAGTTTCCTTCGAGCCTCCTCCTGTTCTTGTTTCTCCCTGGCCATTCTTTGTGCTCTCTCAGCTTCTGCCTTCCTTCTGTCTTCCTGCTCTTTTTCCTTGGCTAGATTTTCAAAGTTAGCTCGGATGCTGCTGGTTTTATTAGCAACTGTAACATTAAAAAAAAAATTAAAGTCAAACGTTGTCATTTAAGGTCATGTGAAGGTCACCTGGAATGAGTTTTTGTATTAATTTCTGCTGGGATTGACCATGTTTCTGCTTTTCTGCTCTCTGAGCTCACAGGCCATTCAGGAAAGTCCTTCTATCCCTCTTTCTCCCTCTTGCCTCTCAAGTGAGGAGGGAGAGAGTAGTTGAGGTTGCTAGAGACCTGCAAATACAGCAGTTCCTTCTAGACGATTCTTACTCAGCACTTGTACATCAACAGTAATAGCTTGGGCTTTTGAACATTAGCACCTCCAAGGAAAGGATTTAAGGCTCAGGCCTTACCAGCTTCTATTGGCTTGGTCTTCTGATAAGTTGATGCTGGTTTCTCAATATCTTCAAAAGTTGCTGCATTCTATCAGTAAGGAAAAAAAGAAAGAGTACATTTAAAAAACACAAATTCATGAAGACACTCAGGTGGCTTGAACCTGTGCCATTTTATTGTGATATTAATCAGGAAGAATCAAAACTTGACAAATGGAATAATCCTTTCTGTAAGTCAAACTATGTGAGAATTAATCTTCAGGGACAGGTTTAAACACATTTAAATACTATTAATTAAAAAAGATAGTTTATAAACAGATGAATCATTAGAACTGAAAATGAGGCAATGTCCTAAACATTTATTGTGTAGCTATTCCTGTTCTACTCCATGCTGCACAGGATTTCTACCAAGGTAAAAGCATCCAGTTGCCTTAAAGATGCAGATATTGTTGAGGGAGTATTTTGATAAAAGCATTTGAAATATGAGGGGGTTTATTTTCAAATGAATGGTCATGAGTCCTGAAGCCACAAGTAAAAAAATCCTACAGACTTGCAAACTCCTCTACTTTCTCACTTTTAAATGTCCTACATAAAGCTGACACAGGAAATAATTTATTCAGTATATAAATCTCAGTGAGGACTTTTTCATCTCCTAGTTTTTTAAATTTAAAAATGGAGAGGAAGAAAGGGGGTATTGGCTGTATTTCACTGTTACAGAATCCTAAAACAAATTCTCTTAAAGAGAAAGTCCCTGATAACCAAAGTGGACAAAGCTGGTAGATGGCAGCCACCTACTAAAAGGATCTAAGGCATTAACTAGTTGTTAGAAGATTGAAATTGCAGAATTAATGGATTTTCTCATTCTTCTGTATTAATTTTGCTATTCTTTCATTTCCATACTTCAATTTTCCCTACTTAAAAATATATATATAAGAACATATACACACACACACTACACATATGTGTACACACATGCATGTGTGAATAAACTAGCAGGAGTTCTGTGTGTCTGAACTTGCTTTTTAAAGATTTAAAGCACAGAACGCTACTTACTGCTAGCCTGGAGAAGTACCTAGAAATAAAGATCTAACCAGACTGCCACGTATCCCTGCAGACTACTTAAGTCATGGCTCTTTTAAGCAACTTACCTTATCCATCCGATCTTTCTGTACACCGTATTTCCCACCAAATCCTTTTGAATAATCTAAAAGCAGGATAAAAAGGTTATAGTAGGGAGTTTGTTGTCCTTCCCATCTTTCTGCCAAATGCAAACAGCCATTTCCAATGCAAAGAGCCATTTCAGCTGCATGCAGAGATACAGTGACAGCCGCCAAAGAAAATGCAATTTGTTTTTTGATGCAGAAAGGATACATAACTGCAAGAGCCTTCAGGTACACCAGCAGATGACAGATTGTAGGCCACATGCATTGTCTGAGTAAACATTAAGCTGAGGACTGATAAGGTATTAAGCAAGGAATAAGGGATGAGCCCTTCTAATGCATCACTTCTGTAACACAGCCTTTTCAGCACCAATTCTTAGCTCTCTGCAGTGATCATATAACCTAAGCCATTTTGCTTTGCTCAAAGGAGCGATATCCAGTCTTCGGTGACCACAGAGGTGTTTGGTTTGGTTTTGGTTTTGTGATTAACTTTTTTCTTTAACTTGGTAAATTCTATGAATGGCAGGAAAATATAACAAATTTCTCATTCCAGTGGATTTGGTTGTGATACTCAACTGATGAACATCAAAGTAATTTGTAATAACTCCTGCTCTACATATGGAAAGGGGCAGTTCCACAAGACAGCATGAGCCTGTAACAACTCACCACCACAGAAATGGGTGGTCATGCTGTTCCATGCCGAGCTGTGCTCTCTTACTCTCACCTGATGCTGACTCTAGCACGTTATACTCACTAGTGGCATTAACAAGAAAAACAGCAAACCAACCCTGACAAGAGTAGCTTTCTGCTCTTTGTAGTGAGTTGTTGTCAGAGAAACATCTGATGAGGACCAGAGCCAGCATAACAGAAGCAGCAAGAGTGTGTGGCTGGAAAAACACCTCTTTCTGGTGGCAGTGAGCTCTAGGAACATGTCCTGAGACTCTGCAGCTGGACAGGCTTTCCTATATGTCCCTGGCATACAGTTAAGAGATACTCTTTCTCCTCTCAGCCCCAAAACCACTTGGGTCCCGTAGCCAGCTGTTTTAGTGTTTGTACCTGGGCTCTGCTAAGGCACATCTGATGCTCTAAAAGTTTTGATTTGTCACTGTAGCACAGAAAAATATTGGCTATCAGAATGAACAACCTCATTTTCTTCAGCTTTGTATGTATTTTCAGCCAGAATAAATATACTACACTTACATTTTCCTGATCCAGACTTCTCACTTTAAGATAACGGAAAACCAGGAATTCATGGTTTGTACCCCAACTATTTCACAATGAATAAAGAGAGCATTATAACAGTATTTGCTCACCCAAGAACCACAAACATTCCCTACTTCTGTTTTAAAGACTACAATCACTTTTAAATGATCTTGCCATATAGCCCATTGCTTGTTAATGGTTACATGCATGGTCCTTATCTGAGTATTCTTTCACCAATTTATCCAGGCAAAACTTCACATTTAGACTCTAAACGTGGTAAGCACGATGCCATTATCATCATACTAGTAATACTAGACATACTAATGTCGTTATTATCACACTGTATGTACAGCTATTAACTAAATGCATATTCTTGTAGAGCTGTTAACTAAACATTGGATACCTGCTTCCTGAACACAGGCTTACTTTATGTGACATTTTAAGAATAAAATGGAAGAACACTGCTAGATCATGTAGGAATAGAAGCGCAAGAAAGTGTCTGCACATTACCAGCATCAATCTACTGAGACAACTATTTAAGACTGTGTGAGAAGTGGCTGCACTTTTAAGAAAGTAACAAGTGAAAACGGTGCCTTGTTGAGATTCATGCTTGGCTAGTTTCTCCTTGTAATCAAACCCCACAGCAGATGGGTCCTGCCTTTCTGTCTGTACACCAAATTTCCCTCCGAAACCACTCTTATAGTCTGAAAAAGCCACATGTAATAAATTAAAATGAAGGGAGGAAAATAAAGAAGTTTTAGTCAGACACACGCAAAATACTTTTTGCACTATTTCTTCTCAGTTACCAGTAATTTTGGATAGGAAAAAAAAAAGAATCTCAATACACTTTTTTAAGAGTAAATTTTCAAGAAATTTCCACTTGAGATAAGGATGAAATCAACATATTTCCCAGACATAAGAACACCATTCTGAAGTCACAGAAAAAAGCACTTCTCAACCTTTTTCATACATACTGCGTAATGCTCTTGCACAAACACACATACAGCATATTCACTAAAATGAAACACCACACAAAAGGATACAAGAAAATAAAACAAGTTTCCTTTGTCAGTGTGGTTAACATTAATACATTACAGATCTGACTTTTAAAGAGGTGTTAAGATGGGGTCAACAGAGACTATGCTCTACCTATGCCTACACAGCACAGCTTGAGGGGAAGAAAGGTCTTGTCTAAGAGCTGTGACCACTCCCTACTGCTGCCTTAGAACAGCCATTTTAATTTATGGTATAAAATGAGGGGAGGGGGGGAAAAAGACTTCAAGTAATCATCTGACAACGAATATGCTGATGGAATCCAACAGGAACAATATTCTCAGGATCACTCAATTTCATTAATTTAAAAATATATAAAAATTTGTTTTAAGTTGAGAGTGGTGACAGGCAGAGGGCTGGGGAGCAATCCTCATTTTGAAACTGTTCTTCTGGGTACCAGGATTTCATGTGAATAGGTACCTCACAGGCCATGACAAAAGGACAGCATTAGATGTTAGCTTTCCACTGCATTAAACTAGGGGTATATGTAACAGAAACCAGAAAAGGGAGATTTTTTTTTTGGAAAGTATAAAGAAATTGCTCATTTGTGCTTTGCACAACTCAACTGAAAAAGGAAAAAAAAAAAAATCCAGACTACCTGCAGACTCAGAAAACTTCTCCAGTGAGAACTCATCACTAAGACTGAACTTTCAGAGACTTAGCATCAGTGTGTTAAACCTGCTTTGCAGACACCAGTACAACCAACACACAGCAACCGTTCAGGCACATAAAAAGGACACTCATTGTCAGAAAAAGGAGACTCATTGTCAGCTACGGTAAGGCCGTGGCCAAAGATACCAGAAAGAATGGCAAAGAATTGTGAACTGATATACCTCTCTGGGATTCGTGCAGCTGCACTTTCTCCTGGTGATCCCAGCCAAGTGCACATTTGTCTTGTCTGTCTGTTTGCACTCCAAACTTGCCTCCAAACCCCTTTACGTAATCTGTGTGCATGAAGTTTCAGAAAAATTATTGCAGTTTATGACTGTTAACAGTATTTAATAACTTTTAAAGAACCCCACAACAGTAACATGTTACGGGCTAAGCTGGCCAGAGTAACGGCACTATTTTTCACTCCCGTTCCCCCTGCTACGCTACACAGAAGGAAAGAATTCCCTGTCAGTAACTCTGTGATCGTAATGCAAAAGCACCATAAACCCAGTGAAGTTTACAGCATACAGAGTCAATAACATTCAAAGATTTGAAGAATCCGATGTACTTTCCACCTAAAGTCACGTACCAGAATCATAGAATGGTATGAGTTGGAAGGGACCCCAAGGATCACAGAGCTCCAACCCCCCTGCCACAGGCAGGGCCACCAACCTCAGGCCTGCAGCTACATAAGGTTGCCCAGGGCCCCATCCAACCTGGCCTTGAACACTTCCAGGGACGGGGCATCCACTACCTCTCTGGGCAGCCTGTTCCAGCACCTCACCACTCTTTCTGTAAAAAACTTCCCCCTAATATCTAATCTAAACCTTCCTTCCTTTAGTTTTAATCCATTCCCCCTTGTCCTGTCATTGTCTATCCTTTTAAAAAGTTGAATCCCCTCCTGTTTATAAGCTCCCTTCAGGTACTGGAAGGCTGCAATGAGGTCCCCCTGCAGCCTTCTCTTCTCCAGACTGAACAAGCCCAGCTCCCTCAGCCTCTCTTCGTAGGGCAGGTGCTCCAGCCCTCTAATCATCTTCGTGGCTCTCCTCTGAACCCTCTCCAACAGTTCCACATCCTTCTTGTATTGGGGGCCCCAGATCTGGACACAGGACTCCAGATGGGGCCTCCCGAGGGCAGAGTAGAGAGGGACAATCACCTCCCTGTCCCTGCTGGCCACCCCTCTTCTAATGGAGCCCAAGATACCATTGGCCTTGCGAGCTGCAAGAGCACGCTGCTGGCTCATGTGAAGTTTCTCATCCACCAGAATCCCCAAGTCCTTCTCAGTTCTATAAATAATGCAGGACTTGATACTGCCTCTGAACACTACAGATTTGTGCAATTACACATTTCTCTCAGTAACCTCCATACAGACATAAAGCCCCTTGGAAATCAGACTGTGATACTTGGGGACAGTTTACAATGCCTTCCTTTTAATTTAATGGAAATAAAAACCTGCATACACAAAGGCCAAACAGGTATTTGACATCAAAAAACCCCCTAAAGACCCCCAAATACTTTTCCCAGGTTTAAAAGGCTGATTGAACTAGTATTTTTAAATAAGACAATAAAAACCTTTCTGTGATTCATGTTTTTCCGTTTTGCCTTGATATTCAAAGCCAACAGCACTTTTGTCCACTTTGTCCTTGTCAACACCATATTTACCACCAAAGCCCTTGGAATAATCTGGAGATAAGAGTGAAGAGTTTTGTAAGTGTTCAGTAACAAAATATTACCTTGAAAAAGCGTGATCATCAGATCTGCTAAGATTATATTACATATTAAAAAAGCACTGACATCCTCAGTTAATCTTGATTCCAGACACTGAAGTCATAAATTCTTCAGAATACATTCTCTCAGGATGACAAATAGTGGTTTGCACAACTCTTCAACTGCTGGGCAATATCAGCAATTCTGCTAATTAACTCCTTGATAAAATTCTTACAGAATTATATACACTTATAGCAAAGTGAACTTCAAAAATCATGTCAGCAACAGCCTGGATACTTTTAAACAAACACTCCCTTCTTCTCTTTAGAATTTCTAGAGCGCAAACAATTATTTGAGATAAACAGAAAACAGATGGCAAAAATGTCCAAATTTTTCTATAAAACGTTCAATTTCTGATCAGATATGCCTAGAAGCCTGATTAGCAACACAGTATTCACTCTAAACACTTCTAACTCTGATATACGTTTTAATCTACAAACAGCTAATTCTTTCAGAAACACTTCTCTGTTGTGGTTAAACTGCTTTTAGTCTCAGTACTTTCATCTACAGTTTTTCAGAAGAAGTCCCAAAACAACCTGCAGGCAAACCTACATGCCCTCCTTCCAAATTAACGGCAGTTGGCTCATCACTTAAAACCAGTCAGAATCTATGGTTTGAGGTTTCTCTTTCAGAAGTCCAAGTTTTCAGCAACATAAATTTTAACCAGTGTTAACTTTCAGCAGGAGTGCAACAGATGCAAGAAATCAGTATTTTACAACACTGCCTATCATGAATGCCTACATCAGAGTGCAAACCCCCCAACACATGTGTCTACTCACCCTTCTGTGACTCATGTTTCTCAGTTTTCCCCTGGTAATCAAACCCCACTGCACTCTTGTCCACTCTGTCAGCCTGTACTCCGTATTTTCCACCAAAACCGCTTGAGTAGTCTGCATTGAGAGTTAAAGAACAACAAAAACGAAATGAAGACTCTTTTATTGGAAACTTCATATCCTAGCAATTGAGGAGGAGGGGGGAAAAGGGTTATTTCAGGACTGAAATGTTACTCTCTAGCACAAAAAAATAAGTTTAACTTTAAATGCAGAAAATAAGATGGGCAACAGTCCTGTAGTTTACAATGGTTCCTCTTAAATCTACTCTGTATTTTCAACAGGCTGCAATACAGCAAAGAAGGACTTCCAGTCTTTCTAGACTGTCCCTGAACTTCACTTCTAAAATGACAAGTAAGACTCACAACGATACAGTATTTCCTTGTCTTAAAACCTCATGAACTCATAACATTGCTTTGAAATAATTTTTTTCATCTTCTCTTCCACCCAACCCCCTTAACAGGTGTTTCATTTAGAATTTCACGTGGACGCCACACTAAACGAGGTCTTTTACAAACAGCAAAAGAATAGAGAACTAGTCTATTACTTATAAAAAAGTGTGTCCACAGAGGTGACCACCTCACCACTTTACCTTTTTGGGAGGCATGCTTCTCAGTTTTTCCCTGATATTCAAACCCAACTGCTGACTAGAAGAGAAAGAAAATTGTATGTGTGACAAAGAGTTAGGTATTAGTAGAAAAATTGCATGTACTTCAGTGGGCAAACAGCACGGAAGGTTCCTGCGTCTTTCCATATTGCTCTGAACCTTCTTGGTCAGGAACATAAATACCTACTTAGCTTATAGGCCATATTCATCATTTACATGATAATTTAGTACATGTACACATAGCAAGGGTTTTTGTCATTCCTTGCCAAAGCAAATCATACTAGCAACATACTCTAGTCTTGCCAGGTTCAGCAATTCAGTACATCAGGAACTGAGCATTACCATGCTGGGGTTGTTTCACAGTCTTGGAACAGGATGCCAGTTATCCTGCCCAGTAGCTCATGTTGTGATACAGGACAAATCAACCCAAAATCCCTCCTTCCTATCCTCACCGAAGAATACAGCCTGTCTAAAAGGCATATTCTAACATCTCTCTTCAGTTCTCAACTCATCCCAATTTCCTGCAAAGGCTTTTTTTCTATTTTGCTTTAAGTAGAGATTTATCTCCACAGCAGTCAGGGTTAGTTTGCTAACTTAGCAGGAAGAGCAGACCACACCAGTACCTCCAGGTATCGGAATTTTTCAGCTGTATATACAAATCAAGAAACTCAACTACTGTGAGTAGCTGCAGTACGAGATGACATTGCTTACCTGGTCAACTCTATCGGTCTGCACTCCAAACTTGCCACCAAATCCTTTCACCGAATCCACTTGGGAGCAATGCTTAGAAAGTTTGGATTGATATTCATGTCCAACAGCTGACTAAAAGAAATTGGAAAGTTTAGAAGCAGCCAGCAATACAGTTCTGTATGTAAGAGAAAACGCTGCACCAAGTAACTTGAGGATAAGCTTGGTTAAAAACATGCATCACTGGCCTCTCTTCTTCCATCATCTTGCCTCCAACTTCCTTGGAAGCTGCTACTCACTTGAGAGGACTTTCACTTCAAAAGCACAGGAATGAAAACAAGATAGATACAGACACAGTCTTGATGGTGTTCACGCAGAATAAGGATTAGTTCCAGATAAAATGCACAGCCTTGTATTTAGGCACATAGCTACAGTTCTGTTTTAGCTGATACCAGAATACAACTACTGCTGGGTTTTCCACTGACACTCTTTTAGGGTGGCACCCTGATCTCCTGTGTAAACCAAAATCAGGCACCCTCTCTCTGTACTTTCTCCTCACTTGCTAAATGGCATTGCAATATGGAGCTGTGCACGCCTATCTGGACAGAGCTCCCCATGCCAAAGGTGCGCCAGACCTGCAGTCACCAATTTGAGCCTGTCTGTTCCTGGAACTTGAGCTGAAGACAGCAAGCTGAGGCGCATCGCACTGCAACTGGCCTCATGTAAGACAAAAGCATATGTAATTACACACCTGAAAGTACATCCACACAGTTTGCTATTGTTACACTAATCTAGTGCTAAGACATCCTCCTAGATCCTGGAATCGATGCTAGAGCCTAGCACCTTGATAGATGCTACATAGCATAGCCTAGAAATGAGGCTTTTTCCTTGTCTGGCACCAAAAACTGAGTCCAGGCCAGAACAACTTGCAGTTTGCTACTTTAACATTTGAGTTCTGCTCGAATCCATACAATTCCTGTCAGAGGCAAGAAACACAAGACCTTTGAACCTGCCATGCACAGCTGTGCCCAGACTGAGAGGCTGCACCCTGTGACAAGCACCTCTCCTAACTCACCACCACCACCCACCACAGGCTGCAGCACTGGTCCCTGCGTGCAGGGCAGCTGGCATTTTGAGGCAGCAGCAGAGCAGCGTCCAAGTACCTGCCCCAAGCTCTGACCTTTGAGGAACAAGAAACTGCTTATCTCATACCAGCAGCAGACAGCTTGAAGGAAGGTGAATTAATTTGAGGAAAGAAGGTATCTAAAAACTTGCCTTTACAGGTGCTGGGAGGGGAACATCCCCAGTACTGAGGAAAGCAAAAGATTCCTGCACATAATGGCTGAAGTAATTGTCAGGTAACAGAACACAGATGTCAACAATAGGACACTAACTTAACTTCTAAGCAGTACAAAAGCTCTTTTCTTTTCCTGGCTGAAACAGCCAGTCTTGTTCATTTTGCAGGTGTTCTGTAGCAGAGTAACTGTTAAGTGTGACAGAAGAAGCTCCCACCTCCCTTTCTTCTTCCGGGTACCATTATATTTATGGAAGACAAGAAGCTCTGAAAATCCTAGGTTTCATGTGATTTTTACAAGATTCCACTTTTGTGACACCAACTGAGGTAGGTCAGGTTTACGTATGTTATTTTCTTTATGCGCTACCAGAACTTTTAGCATCGCAAAGACCAACCACTACAACATGCAAATCTTTTCAGAAAAGACTTAGGAAAATATTTTTCTTGGAAATCTGTATTTCAGGGTAAGTTGCCCTCATAATTCCTCAGCACAATACTCTGCTACATTTCAAATCAGTTATGGAAGCCTGGAATAGAGAATGATCTGTTTATTTTAAGTCAACATCAACGTTTTGTCCTAAATGTAGCAAAAAATCCTGCACCATGGGCAACACTGCAGTCCCCACATTTTCTTCAGCTGAGTCAAGCACACATGCACAGAGCCACAGATACCTGTGAAGGAGAGGTCTCAAGGATTATGTTTTAGAACTATAGTTATAAGGAAGAAAGTTTTATTTAAAAAAAAAAATTATAAAGCCTCCTGCCACCAGTATCACTCAGATAGGCATGACCATCACGTTTTTCCTGATGATTAATTCTGGCCTACAAGGAACAGTACTCACTTTTGTTTCTTTCTTTTTGCCCATGGACACAGGCAGGAGATAAGCTGCTGACTAATATTAGAGAGCTACTGACAGGCCTAATGGTTGAATCTGCTCAGCAATTCAAAGGTTAGGTTAGCCCATTTCAACTACACTGCAATTTACTCTGCCAAAATGTAAGGCTGCCAAATTACTAGAAAACCTTAAAGCAAACGAAGTAAGAAAGCAAAATCATTCCTATTCAGGGAATGGTTTGGCTCTTTATTTTAATAGAATATGTGAAAGAAATTAGCCAGAAGTTGATACGCCCAATTATCACGACTAATAGAATTACCTTCAAAATTATAGTTTCTTTTGTTAATATAGCATAACCTCAACAACCATCAAGTCCTTACGCAAAAACATTACGACCTGACCGAAGAACAATGATTTTTTTAAGTACTTGGTTTGCTTGTCACTGTTCACAGTCTACCACTGTTTAACAGAGCTGCCCTCTAAATTAAAAGCAGCAGCACACCTCTGTATGCACAGAAGAGCTGGCACAGCATTGAAATCCAAAATCCCCACAAAACTGGATTTATTCATGCATGAAATACCTTGTTAATTTAGAAATATACATTTAGAAACTTTGACTCCAGGGGAATCTGCTCAGGACATAAACATGCAGACTTGTTCTAAAGACACAGCAAGCATCAAACAAAAACACATGGGGCCACTGCACATCAGATTCCTAATATCCCACCTGAAATTCTTGTTCCTGATTGTTGAACTGCTTTAGTTCAGTTCTTTCTCTAAAAGCATCTTGATTTAATTGGGGGACCATGATGGCCTGACAGATCTGGGTAGTGGTGGCTACAAGTGTCCTTGTTAGAGCATTCTAACAAGTGATGCTTCTGCCATCAAAATGAGCCACCCACTGCATATATCATATGCCATTATCTGAGCTTCTGCATCTCCAAACCAAACAACTCTGCATCTTCAACAAGCTTAATTCACATATATGCTGGCCACAGGCAAGGAAAGGCTTCCAATGTCATCCCAGGGAAGCATTCATACTTACTTTATCCATGCGATCTTGTTCAACACCAAATTTCCCTCCATAGCCATGGGAAGCTTTTGGGCCTGTTTCAAGCTCCTTCTCTTTGAGGTTCTGGTGTTCTTGGAACACATTCTCTCTCAGCTGATGAATACTTTAAAGGCAGAGAATTAAGCAGCAAGTTTTACTAAGGAAGTTTCAGAAGATAACTTCAAAAAGATGCAAAATAAAAAGATGATAAAACTACAAACTTAATTGCAAGTTGGACAAGTTATATTTTTCAAGCCCTTCCCATTTTTTTCAGTGAATAGAATCACTTTGTGATATTTTGAAAAACAGAATTTATTCCAGACACTGTCTGAAAAAAAAAAATCCCAACCTGAACTAAAATGAAAACATTTGTTTTAAGACTAACACAGAAGGGCATTTTGCTATTCGAACAATCAGCTGCCCAGAATTTATGTGTGCCTGAAACATTATTTTCTCCTAATATCCTAAATGTAGGTTCTTTTCAATGCTTTTGATTTAGATGGCAACTTTTCAGAATAGGGCTCATCTCTTACCACACAGTCCCTATGGTAACGGGACTCTAATTCTCACTGAGCGCTGCAGACACAGCTGTAATGCAGAACAGGGATGCACAGAAACACATGCCTCCTCTTCCCCAAGTGTCCCCTTGCAGTATGAGGAGTTGAACTTACAGCAGTGGGGGCTACAAGGAGAAACCAAGGTGATAAGCTGTACCTTAGAACACTTTCCACCTAAGTGTAAAGCTTCCTCAGGTGTAACTCAGCCAGCAGGCATCCTCACTGCGCTCTAACAGGGCAGAGTAAAACGTATCCCTGAAGTAAGCCAGGCAGCCTCCCTCCCGTTCCAACACCGATGGCATTTATTCTTAGCATTGTATCACGAGGGCTGATGCCCCAGAAATACACAAGCAAAACCAAAATGCGCATCACAATCTCAGATTTCCTAAAATTGCTTTAAAGTTCAATCTTAGGTACTTTGCAGAAGAAGGACCTGATGCAGATGGATCCCTGCTGTCTCACATAGCCCTTTGTGATGCATTTGTTTGCTTTTCTGCCAGAGGGCTCAATTTGTTACTTTGTCAGAATTTTTATGAGTTTGGTAGCAGTTTTCTAAACAAAGCCTAGGAATTAAGGGATCAAATGTATCTAACCAAAGTTGCTCAGATTACCCACCCAACACAAACTTCTCCCCTGGCTGCATTGGCTCTTGCACCAAAACAGAACTTTCATGGTGCAAAGAGGCGGAAAAATAACATTCCCAGTTCTAAAGAAAGATTTAAGAGTCCCTATGCTGCCGTGATGATCTTAATTTCAGATCTGAAGATACTGACATATCTGAAAGAGCAGCAATCTGGCAAATAATAGATCTTCTGTGGAGACTCCTGGTTTAATTATGAAGAGATATGAGTAACTGAGAACATGAGTTGATTAAAAGTTGCCTGGAATTGTGACTATTAATAAATTTTAAGAAAGAGCTGCTTTACTTGATGTGCTCTTGATGGCCGGATCCTTTCACAGTCTTAGCTCCCCAGCGCTGTTCTTTCTCACTCACATCATTCTGCAAAGAACAGGGTTAAAACATTAAAAGGGTTAAAAACCCCAAGACATTTCCAGTTATATGATCTTTATGGCTCACAGCAAAAGCCTTCAGCATTTGGGGAAAGCAGAAGAGTTAGAAAAACAGCTACTACCACCCTACCCTTTTTTCTGCAGTGAGCCCTGTGCTTTGTCCCATGCAGGAATGCACAGAGCACATGTTTGGCCCCAAGAGCCCAATTTCTTGACACAAATCTCTTCCACACAGGCTTCCCTGCAGTGCCCAGCCAAGACAAGGTAATTTTCTTAATCACTCACAGGCACAAACCCCCATATCTCCCTCCTTCCAGGAACAGGCTCCTATCAGTTTATTTTGTTGAGATACAGTCCCCGCGCTGCAGAATTACTCTTTAACATGTTACACAATGCACTTGTGCTGACTCATCAAAATTCAAAAGCCATACCACAAAATCAGGATCTGTCTCCCAGTCGTCAGCTCCATCGTCCTGATTGACAGAAATGGTGTGGCCTGCAGTGGCCTTCCACATCTGCAAGACCATCAGAAGAAGCACTGTCACGCTCTGGCTACATGTCAACTCATTTTACATTACGTATAAACTGATGGTGACACAATCCAACATTCCTAATATAGTATGTTTTTACTAAGCCACATATAGAAGATATATTTACAGAGAAAGCAGATATGACCACGGGCCTTGAGGCCATCTTCTCAAGCTGATTTTGGTTTTCCTTTTGGCACTGCAGAAGGGTTGGGAGTGATCGCTGACGTGATTTCAAAGTGAACAAGGAAGTGTTTCCTTGCGCACATTAACATGCACCTTTTCCTTATTAACTGCACCAAAAAAAGTCTCTTCAAACAGGTCTCTAAACCATCACCTACTTCTGAAGACCACTGCTAATTCTAGATCCCATGTGTATATATAAGGTATAGGAATAGTTGCTTTTTTCCTCCAGCCATTACGAATGATAAGCACGGCATTGTTCATTAGGCAGTACAACCTACATGTTTCTTTCCTCTGTTGTGTAATGAGTTTCAGTGTTAGGAAAGAAATCCAAACAACTGTATTTACATGCAATCTAGACCGTAGTCCACCTAGCTGCAACAGCAGAGTACCAGTTACTGCGTTTCTCAGATAATCCCTTGGGAAATACATACACAAACTCAAGTGTCTCATCTGACTTTCAGGAGAAGCAGAGGGCGAGCGCTGGAGTACTGACAGCAGGAAGCAGGACGTGTAAAAAGGCAAGTAATAACATCAAGAAGCAACACTGAACGCTTTTAAGTAGCGTATTATTTGGGGCATCTCGCTTTCTGGAAAGCCTTCTCCTGTGAGTTATCAAGTTGGACGCTTTTAATTAACACTTTGCATGTGACTAGCAAGCAGAACACCCGACCTGCCCGGTGCTAGAGGCTGTATTTTATGCCCTTTATTGTAGGTAAAACAAATAAATTCTAAAAACTAAACCAAAAACCTTTCTGTTCTCCCAGCTTTTTCAGGCACATGAGTCAGAGGAAGGATTTCTTCATTGTTATTCCAGCAGAGTTCAGTTTTTTAACATATCATCATTCTGTCTGCTTACCTTCATCTTTCTAAGTAAGAACAGATTATAAGGATGATTATCATGGACTGTTTCGTTCACACAACCGCAATCTGGTAGGTGGGATGAAAATTTCCTTTTCAAGGCAATACCCCACAGGTAAAATGCACAGAGAAAAACACCACCACTCGCTCTACAGGAATAAACTGATGAGCCAGTCTGATGGAGCACTTCAGAAATTTCGGGACTGGTAAGGAGAGAAACTGATTGTCAAACACCAAGGTAGTAAATGACACAGTGCCTGGAGGTACAAGAGCAGAGCAGACAACACCCTGACCAAGTAGCAGTACATTTCCCCTTCTTCAGCTCTCCCACCTCTAAATTCCCTTAGCAATTCAGGAACTAGCATTTATTAAATTACTTAATATCCAGAAAATTTACAAGACTACTCATTTATAATCAGCACTATTGGAAAGCAGAACCAAACCAGCTCAGTAACAAAACTTGACATGTGGTCCAAGTTCTACCTTTGTAAACCACACAAAATAAGGTTCCTCTTATGAGGGGCAGCTTGCACCCCTCCCTCCCTGCTCCACCATGCTGAGCATCTCCTTTAGAAACGGAATTCAGGTGACAAGAGCTGAAGTGCAGGTACAGATGCGCATGGTTATTGTATGTATTTTGTACAAAACACAACCTTCTTTTCTTCCACAAGTACCTGGTTTATGCATTCAACTCAATTATTTTGTTTTGCTTTATACATTCTACCTGCCTTGGGTATTTAAAAGCTCAGGCTAGATCCTCAAGTCTAGATGTCTTTGCTTTCTCCGCAAACTCTCACAAGCAATAATGAAGGAAGAATTTCACATGCGCGTCCTGACAAAATCCAGAATCTACCACGTTCTTTCCTACATTATGCACATAAACGCCAATGTTTCACCACACCTCAAACCCCTGTTCCATACAGGGAATTACTAAAGGGACCAAAGCAGCCAAGTAACACGGGATCTCAGTCAAGACCTCTGATCCCTGGCAGGGAGCTAACAGGGCTCAGTCCGGTTTCCGCAGCAGCTTGCTGTTCTAGCATCTCTTCCAAAACGTGGAGAAATATGAGCTATTTATGAGTCACTGGCTCACATGGTCAAATTTCTGAAGGAAAAAGAAAACACTACGGTTCAAACGCAAAGCTAAATATATGCTTTTAAGTTTAGCTGGCCAGCTCTGCTCTTCGAGGATTATGACTAACGAGTGGTCACAGCATCCTACCCAGCGCCTCCAGCAGCACCCTCGGGAACTCCCCTTCCCCCGGACCAACCCCCGGGAGGAACAATGGGGCTGCCCGCACTCCGAACCCAGACACTGCGCTGCAGGTGAAGAGAACCAAGGAGCAGCTCTAGGCCTACGGCTTGGCGGGGCACCGTGCGCTCAGCCCGGCCCTGCTGCCTACCGGGGACCCGCAGTCCGCCCCGGCACACAGTCACGCAAAGCCCGGCTCGGCCTTTCCCTAGCAGAGCCACCGGCTGCCCGGGTAGATGGAGAGCTTCTTCCCGGAGCTCCACGGGCGACGGGCCGGGCAGAAGCCTTTCCCTTCCCCGCTCCGCGCGGCGGCCAGGCCCGGGGTAGAGGCCGCGCCCCCCCGCCCAGCAAGACCCCAGGCCCGGCCGCACGCCCACCCGGGCTGGACAGCTCGCCGCCGCTCCGGCCCAACAAAGCCGTCCGGCCCCGCCGGGGCTCTCCGGTCCGGCAAGGGAGGAGATGGGTATCGCCCAAGGACGCCCCGCTCCACCAGCGGAAAAAGGGGGATGGGGGAGCCCCTGCGCCCCCTCCCCGCCTCGCTTACAATGCCGCCCGCCGGCTACCGCCGCTTCCTTCGGCCGCCCCTGTCCTGGCTCCCCGCCGGTGCTTCCCAGGCTGGCGGCGGCTGCTGCTGCTGCTGCTGCAATTTCCGCTTCTCCCGAGCTCCCACTTCCTCTTCCCTCACGGCGGGGCGGCTCCAGGTGGGAGAGACGGGGAGGGAGAGGAGGAGGGAGGAAAGCGCCGCGTCCCGCCCCGCCGGGCGGTGGTGCCCCGGCCAGCCGAGACCCCCGGTAATGCGGCGGCAGGGAAACACCAAAGACACTTTTAAAAAAAAAAAAAAAAAAGTGTTCATGCGTGCCTGTGTTAATATCGGTATTTCTGAATTTAGATAGCTGCTGCTACTTTTCCTATTTCTTAAAATTCCTGAGGGAGAATAACATGATCAAGCACTGCTACGGCTCATAGGCACAGCAGAGCCTGGCCCTGACTGCACATACTTTTTGGTTTAAAAAAAAAAAAAAAAATCTTAATACTCACTTTTGCACCATCATGTATTGGTAATTGCAACTAAGACGTTTTGAGAGGTTGCCATCTCTTTACCGGGGGCAAAAGGTTCACATGTGGCTGGTCACAGGGTATCTAAATTAACAGGTACCAAAAGGAAGACAACTGGGTTTTCAGACGCAGCCTTAGTGCTTTAAGAGTTGTCTGCCCACTAGTAGCTTACAGTGTTCAGAGGAGGAGAAATAGGCTTAAAGGAAGGGTATTCTAGGAAAAAAAAATACACACTACCACCACTCCACCCCCTCCAATCCCCCAAACTGTAAGCAAAGATTAAAAACATCCAGTGTTGAGGGGAGGAACATGACTTAATGCCACAGTGCTGGTGGGATAGCTACCTCTGAAAGCCAAGTGCAGTCAGTTCACAGTATAAGCAAGATCAGTAATTTTTTCTATATTAAAGATATGGTAAGATTATCCAATAATATGAATATAGCACATTTTCTACATCTAAATTTTACTCTTAAAAAAGACATCTGCTAGAGGAGAAACCAGGCTTAGATAATTTATCCCCTTTAGCATTACTTCTGGCTCTATTGCTTTGCCCTTTTGGAGCATCTTCACCTGGCCCTCTGTTTACAGGTAAGAATACAAATCACATTTGTGTATGTCATCCATCCATTCCCACATGTCATACAGAAACACAGATGCTGCTACCTAAATTAGACTACAATTTCCCCCTTTCCCCCCCCAAAAAAATCAGTTACTATTAACAAAAATGAAATTAAGTTTGACTATCTTGAATTTAAGCAGTGCACCAAAATTACAACCAAATTAGCATTCCTCCAAACTCTTCAAACAATGTTGCACCAATTTTTTTGTTTACCTGAAAAGTCTGCTTCCCCCCTAGTGCACTTAGTTCCAAGCATGAAGTACTTCACATGTGTGCTGCTGAGTTTTGGCATGATAGATCACTACTGTCCGTAAGGCAATGCAAAGGCAATTTCTCTTTTTAATTTTGTATCAGTTTGCAAGGAGAAAAATTAAGTTATAACATCTGTTTTGAGATTCCCTGCCCTCTAAACATGCAAAAATTGTAGAATTATCTGAGACAACTTTCCATTCCCTTATTGCAGATAAAACACACTTAAATTTTATAGCGCTCTTTCCAACTGAAGCATTTTAAGACATTTGGCAATTTATAAAAAGCTATATTTAACCAAGCTTTATTTAAAGATTACTGCAACATATCCATCTGCCTTTTGCACATGCACTTGCATATTTTTCTTTGCAGAGGGGTTTATTAAAATTGAATGAGAAGTGTTTTTCTCCATTTCTCCGAGACAGCTTTGCTGTCTAATTCAGAAGGAAGTCAACACACAAGTTTGCCAGTTTGTGAAAGCTTTTTCTATTTCACTCATTTATTCTAGCTCTCAGGTCAATTCCATTGTTCCATAACAGTTAAGGTTTTACAGCCTTCAAATTATAAATGTATTTTCTTTTCACATTTTACAAGTCTATTCCGCGTTGTTTTCACTTTCAAGAAGCAACAATACAGAACTTTGAACACCTATCACACCCGTGACCAGAAACATCTTTTTTTCTAAACAGTGAAGTCTAGCTGAACAGCAAGTCAGGATCTCCTTCTGCAGTTTCATTTTAGCTTTTTCTAGAAAGATAGATTCTCTGAAAATATAAAAGAGACTGCAAATGATCAGATAGCAAGACAAGCCAGACACAGAGATGCATTACTGAGCAATGTTTAAAGCATCAATCTCCGTATTTCTCCATTCCATGCACTGCACATCCTGCTGGTGATCTAGAGGACATGATGAAATACGCTTCACTACTGCTTCCATTATTCTGTAACTTTATCCTTCTGTCTTCTCTTCTACACAAGAAGTGGTTTACAATATACTAAAATCGACATAAAGTGACCCAATTTTGTATGGGTTCCCTCAACTCCTATGTTGTCCCCAAATATTAGCTATGGTCATAATCTCATTTTACAAACAAAGCAACTGTTGCTGCTCTGTAGAACAGCACTTCAATCCTCAGCACATGGACCAGAATACACTGAAATTGTGTGATAGTTTTTGTTGCTTTTTATAAAAAGTAAATCACAGCTCTAACTACAACTAGAAGTAGGCAAAATAAAGCAGTTTTCTTCTGAAAACTGGTTTTCAAAAGCTGATTAATGCACGTGAACTTGAACAATTCTGAAGAAAATGTCACATCTAATGGAACATTTTTCTACTCGATAAAAGTCATTATTTGAAACAAGATCTACAGGGCAGCAAACAATCATTAAGATGCTTTATTGACAATATCCATTCACCGCAAAAGTATCTGCCTGCATACAATTAAAACTTAGCTTTTCAATAGCGTTTTATTGGCAGTGGAAAATGCATCAGTACTTTATTGAAAGAAAGCAATAAATAATACTGTGATAAAAATAGTTCAAAAGTAGACTGTACATATTGTTACATAATCTGAAAATACACAAAAGATTAATAGAAAAAACAGAACAGTAACAATGAATTTCAGTTTTACAAGCAAGTTAAAAGTGGAAAACAAAATAAGAAAAAAGACATGCTATATATATTGTTGCATAATAAATAATGCACCATCTGAACAGATTCTTGATGGCTTTTTACTATGCCATTTACAAGTGTTGGATATGTTTCCTACTTATACAGTCCAAAATGGCTACAACCATCAAAATTCAAGTCCAGACAACTCTTTAGAACAAGTTTACAAAACACAGAAGATGACTTACATAGGAAAAGTAAGGCCTTTATTAGAAGTTGCACTGCTTTAGTTTTCAGCACACTGTACCTTCATCTTTCACTACACATTTGACATGAGACTGCAGTGCTTCATGATTGGTCCATTAAAACTAGTTTCACCAGCATCTTTCCACAAGTGTTTTCAATCAAAAAGATTTAGGACAAAAAAAAGAACCTCTCTGTGGCCTGTAGATTACGACCAGGAATTATTATGAATTCTGTCTTCCTCAGTTAAGATTAAAAAAACCCCACAACGAAAACAGTTCGTGGTTTATGGCTTGTTTTCAGTCACTGTGAAGATAACGCTATACAAATACAGCAGACTGTTATGACCAAATCAATCACTTCTAAAACATGTTCCATAGTGTTAAGAGTTCTTCCCAGGTTTTAAAACAAGTTATATTTTAAATAAAGACAAATTCCCAACTACTTGACAAATGCTCTTTGTGGAAAGGTACAGTTCTGAAAAGAAGAACAATCATGTACCATACCTTCTACGACAACGTAAGCTTACCTGAAAAAAAGCTGGACTTGTTTTCAGATCTAAGCTAACATTTCCAAAAGACAAAATATATACTGCTTGGTGTCATGAAACTTTTACAAAGGTATTAAAATCCTTTTCACCTTCAGTTTCATTGTTAAAAACAATGATAATTACAGTAACTGCATAATTTACAAAAACCCTATATTAATTATAGGGACATATACATACAAGCATTACAGTACATTCAGTTGGAAAGACTAAAATTAGAATAAAAAAATCAGCAATGATTTGATTTGATTTGTAGACTGAATAGAAACAGAAAAAGTAAGTAACTATATAAATGAGAAGTCACATAAATATAAGAAACATTTAGATTCTAAAATATTTTCTCTATAGTACTCATGAATTTATTTGCTAATTAAAAACTCTGTAATAAAATATCTCAAAGTGTCCATTTAGCAAGTATTAACAGGTTAAGGGTTCCAAATGTTCAAAATGCTGCATATCACCGGTAGAAATAGTGTGGGTAAACTGTAAAAAGACCAACAAAACGAACAAAAAACACAGAAAGAGAAACACAAAAAGATTACATTAGCAGGTTTTAAAAAAACATTTCATTCTAATTTTCTTACTAGCAGCTCAGTACTATAGCCATCATGCATCAAGTGATTGCCATGCCATGAGCTATACAATTTTATTGCCCTCAGTATTCCTCAGCTGCATTGCAAAGTAAAGCATGTGAGCTCAAATATTTCTCCTTCCCTCATTTCTATACTGGATCAACTACTACAAAAATCCTGAAAGAGCGAGGAGAATGAGGGGAAGAATTCAAACTTCAATGTCTTGAAACTTAAAAAAGAAAGTTAAAATAGCCCTTGAGAGTATAAACTGACAAATCTATGTGATCTGAGCTGCTATGTGCAATTTTTTCCCCTCTCAACACTTCATACATAAGAACTCTTAAGAACTAAACTTGTATATGCAAAAAGGTTTAAAATTTGAAGAAAAGGCAGCCAATACATGAGTTGGTTGGGATGTTACCAAGGAGAAGAAAGGAAAAAGCTGTAAGCAAGAGAGACAGGTAATCTATAGCCCTTGAAAGCTAGCAGCTAGTTAGAGAAAGATTCACTGGATTGCTTTGTTTTTTCTGGGGTTTTTTTAAATGCAATGTAGTAACAAATACTTTGTTTCCAGACTTGTTTGCAAAACAAAACACTGTTCTATGAGAAAATACAGCAGAGGCTGCTGAAGGAATATCATTCCAAATCCAGGAGTAAGACAGGCCTAGGTAGCTTTCATAAGCCTGTACACATGTACTCTGTTATTAAAAACCTGGTGTTATCAAGCTGCCTTTTACTGTCAGCACTGCTCACAGCTACCCAAATTTAGGCTGCAGGTAGCTAAACCCAAGCAGACAGCCTAAACAACCACAACCCCGCTAAGTATCCAAAAATTGAAAACCTACACAATTCAATGTTGAAGTGTATTGTAGTGAGGTAACTTTGACCAAAGACTCTGGAAGATCAATGATCTGAACTGCAAGGTCACACATACACTGACTGGTTTTCTTTCCTCTATATGCCTAATATATTCAGTTCTCTTCTTTTCCTCCCTGTTTTCAATAACTGTTTTATCCAACCATTAATTCCGACACTTCCTACATTGCTATTTATCACAGATGTTTCTTGATGCTGCTTTAAAAAACCCTAAGAAAAAACCCAAAACAACATTATTTACAAAAGTAAATAATTAAACACTCCTGGTCTTCCATTGTAGGACGTAAGCTTCAGATTTTCAATATAAATCTATCCAGAACATCTGAAACAGCTGTGGAAGTGTGTACACTCACTGCATTAAAATGTCTAACGTTTTATTCCATAAATTAAATAGCTGCTTTACTATCATACCTATCAACTTTACTCACCAGGAGAAGGCTTTAACAGGAGTAGGTCCTTACTGTAGCAGAATCCAATCTTTGTGTTCCTGACACACTGCCTATTTCAAGAAGCACGGGAAGACATGCAGAACACAGCATGCATGTTAGTTTTCCATAAAAACCATCACAGCAATGTGATTACAGCTACCATACTCACCCCACTCTAAGGTTACAAGTTAGAAAGGCAGAATTTCTATTACAGTTTCTATATTAACCACTTGTAGTTTCAGTGGCTAACAAAAAGTAGTCTAAAAAAATCTGCATGCCAACTAGCACACAAAACTTGACATAGGTAATTTCCTAAGTAATTTCTTTTATATTTTATATAGTTTAAATATTTTTTCTTGTTTCTTTTCTTAGTACCATAAAAAGAAAGGGGTGTTTACATGGTACAAATTTAACTTATTTGAATTTACAGAACTTTCCACCTCCAATTATGAAAAATAGTGTCCTTGTGACAACATTTCCAGTTTAAAACTGCTCACGTTTTAGAGAGTCACATCATTTGCAAAGGTTTCTTTGAGCTTTACTTATAAATACAATTTTTAGAACCTAATGCAACTTCGACAGATTATGCAGAAGTCCTCATCCTGTCTGTTCCAATTAAATATATTCTCCATTTATTTTTACTGGTGTTTTGTAAAACAAATTCAAGTAAGAGTTTATTCTCATGATCCTAAAAGAGAATGTTTTTAAACAGACACTATAGCCCATACGACAGATGATCCAATTCCACTTCCAGGTGAGGTTTAATACATATCTGTGCACACACATACGCACATATACATATAGATCATTAAGGACAGAAGCAATGAAGTCATGATTTTATGTATGATCAATACTTAAGTGACCACTGAAGGGAGGAATGCACCTTTTACCCAAGCTTTAGTAATCTCATAATTATGCAAGGGGGTTTACTCACATCATTTCTCAAATGCATCTTACTGCATTTCAGAAGTGGGATTGGTCTAATTGCTGCTTATTCCAAATCATGCATCATGTGCTTAAAATACTTAAAGTGTCATTTTACTTTCCTAGCTTAAAACAAACTCTCATTCTGTTAATCCAATAAAGTAAAAAGAATCACCACGTGTAGTACAGCTTCCTGAACATACAGAGCACCCTGTGGTTAAACAGTGTTATATATACAACCATGCACAAGGCAGATGCTTTTATGCAACAAAAATGTAATCTGAACTTAATTCCCCTGAAATCTCAAGGAAAAAAGTGCATCATGCTTAAAATAATGCAAAATCAATACCATCAATCTGCATCTTCTTTGGCTGCATAGAGGGTGAAGACATTGAGGTTGTAACTCTGAAATTTGCAGGAAGAGTCTCTGCTGATCCAGCAGCTAAACCTCTTATGTCCTTTGGTCTGAACTTCTTTCTCCATGAAGGTGCTCTCCTAAAGCTCTTATCATCATCCTGTTATATTGATAAACATCATTAGCAATTAAGAAAATGTAGGATTGTTACAGACATTAAAAGGATTACTGACAATCTTAAATCTATGACCACCAAATGAGTTAATTTTCAGGATGGTTCGGGGGCAATAGCAGAAGAGGTTTTCTTTTGCAACGATCTGTGTTCAGTTGCTAGAGTGTAGGCTCTTCAGCTCAGTAACTATGGAAATTCTTGTGTTCTGCACATTTAAGAAAACCTTTTGTACTTTGAATATTTGCAATTCATGATTTGCAGTAATTCATAAGTGTCGTATCACTCATTCTTAGTGGATATGAAGAGCAGAGCAGATCATAAAGGCTGTTTCGGGAACAATGACATAGACTGAATTTCAATGACTGCTTTTAACCTTTGATTCTGTCTTACAGGAATGATGATACAGCTATTGTGCTTTCTCATGCTACAAATTACAGGAAGCGATGGGGGGGAGCGGAGAAGTGCAGCAAATACTACATTGCCATGCAGAATTTTGCTTAAGCACTTGGGTAAATTTAACTTGTAATGACCCAGGTACACCTGCATCTTTGAAGAAATACTCCACTTCAGAAATGTAATACTGCACTTACTAAATACAACAGTTTATGTCCCGCTTCCCAAAACATCTTTTGCAGTGGAAAAAATATTATGTGAATGCAAATGTACCCATTGTGCATCTCCATTTGCCAGCTTCAGTGAGCCTTTAGAAACAGTTCAATCCCTTGAACACCATTTTACCCTCATTTTATCTCCTTTTACAATTAGAAGACTGTCTCCAAATAATGCAAGCGCTTGTGATCAAACAGTCCTAGAAGAGAGCAAACATCCATTCCCTCAAAGCTCCTTCTCCTGTACTTTGAAATCACCAAGGTGATTTTCACTATCTTTGAAAACTATCAAGCTGCTTTCTGATGATGTTATTAAAATCTCAGTGAGACACATACTGAGAACAGAGTTGACAGGATGTGCCACAAAAAGGCTCCAAAAGATGAACACCAAACCAAGCAAGGGGTTTTTTCCTGCACCTAACTGATCCAAAAGCAGGTTAAGTCAGCGCTGCCCCCTTCCCCTGTCCTTTTCCTCCTACCAGCACAAATGTTTGAGATATCATGGACCAGTTTCTTGCCCTGGTTAACCACGTTAGGGTTTTGACACCTCAGTCCTAACCCAAGTCACTTTTGCCTACACATACTCCCACAAACTCCCATGCGCACTGACAAGATAACACAGAGTTAGGATTCTCTTGGGGAAGTAGCACCAGCTTCACACTGTTCATGGAATTACAGCATAGAGCAACCTAAAAGGTTAAAGCTCGTTTAGCCCACTTTTTTCTGCTATGGTTTCACAGGTCTACAAAAAAGGTCTCTCACCTAGTTTGTTAGTTTTATACTTTTCTGTTTGAATGACATTTCTACACTAAAATCACAGACTGCCTGGGAGAAAACACTTCTGATCTTCAAACATACCTGGTGGCTTTCTATACCAGTATTAATAACAGATATTAGCACCACAAGCTTTCTTGAAAAACACAATTATTTGAAATACTTCTTGTTAGGACAAAGGTTTGAAATGTGCTGTACAGTGCCTTTATCATAGCTTCTCTTCTGCAACACTGGTCAATAATTTTCCCACAAGAAAACCCCAAACAAAACACCACCTTGCGTATTATCTTCATACTTCCCTATTCAAAGTTATCTTACCTAAATACGCAAAACCTGCCATATTCAGAAACTCCTGAAGACAACAAATTTCAAGTTAAGGTTTCTGTCAATAGCTTAAAGAGGTTCTAGCAAAATTCTTTCAATTAACAGTTCTGATGAAGTTCCGAGCACTATAAAATGGCTCAAGAGCTCAAATAACTTACTTCATCAAGTCTTCTGTCAGTGCCCATAGCAAGAAGGTTATTAAATTCCCTCTCCAGAACAGCACGAGCCTGATGTTTGTAGTAAAAAATAAATAGAAATTAATTCCAAAATATTAGTAATTAGTAACCTATGGCAATTTTTAAGCTTAATATCCAAATTATTTCTTAACTTTGTTAGATTAATAAACATAAATTGTAACTTCTCAAGTACCAAGTTATAACTTGTTAAAAGTTTAGGGAAGACTTAACAGCTCCCTCTTACCCTAGCTGTGATATGAAATTTCATGATTTCTAGTTCAAACTTAGTGTTTTCAGAATACAAGAAAAATGAAGAGTTTTACATTAATATTGTGAAGATGGGCTATGAAGAAAATATTCAAAAATATTTTTTGTTCCAGCAAAGTTATCAGATTTATTAGGTAATTAGGCTAACAATTAGAAGACAATAAGAAAAGCATAGTTCTATGTTTTTCTCTTACAGGATAATGGACAACTTTCTAGAGCTGGGAACAGAAAGATACACATTTCCCGAAGAAAAGAAGTGAAACAGTCCCATTTTAACCTTCCTAGAGGGGAGAAACATCCTCTTTGCCATAAAACAAGTACTTCTTGCTTACCTGTGTGTTTTGTGTGGGTATTTGTAATAAGAGAGCTAATGCATTGTAATCAAACGATTCCTCTAAGGCCACAAGTGCACCATGAACTCCGCTCTCTATAAGGTTATTTGCGTATTCTTTAAGACCAATGGACACTACCCAATGGATCATTCTTTCATTGCTCCAGACAAGGACATCTATGGAGAGAAAAAAAGTTGCCTGGTTTATAACAGTACAACTTTTCTGAACAAAAAACCCACAGCCCTTTCTTGATCTGTATGCTCGTGTGGAGACTGATTTTCAGATGTACACAATTCATCATAAATCCTGTTAAGTAGTAGGTCTCAAGGAATTGTGTTACTTTGGTTGCAATTCATTCTGCCCCTGCCCTTTTCAGTGTGCATGAAATGCTCTGCAACAAAACTCCATGCTTAGATTAATGCTCGGTGTTACATCTTTTCCATACAGTAGTTTCCCTTGTAAAAACTTCATTTCAGCTTGTGTGCATACTACTACGCTTTTCCACAATCTTAAAGTGGAAAGAAAACTTATTTGAAGTTTGTAGGAAGGCACTTCAGGCCATAACAGTTCTGTGATCAATATAGTCTCATCTTAGAACTTATTCAAAGGAAAAACATTACAAATCAGCATTCACAGCCTGAATGTCAAAAGAAAAACTATGTTCGTGTAAACCAGGTTTTTCAGGGGTTTCTCTATTTCTTTAAAACACTACTCAGGAGTGTCCATATCAATTGTTACAAAGATGCACAAGTTTCTGGCCTGTGTCAACAAGCATTCTTCCCCAACAATTTTCTGGGTATGTTCTCAACCACAATTAGCAGAATAACCACCAAAAGGCATGAATGCTTTGAAAGGAAAGGGCAAGAGCAGGCACAGAGCCTTCCAAGCAAATTGTGTATAAGATAACACTAAAATTTTAGTCTAAGATGTTAGAAAAGAATTCTGGGGACAGAATTTCCATGTGAAGTCTCACAAAATACTGTGAATCCCCAACCCTGCTTTTACTTTTTTTCCTCTTGTTCACTAACCACTGTGAATCTGGAAGATATAAACATGTAAGTGACCTGGATACTTTTTCATAAAGTGTGGCTTAATATAAGTTACTTGCCATAAGCAATAATAAAAATCACATCGATGCAAAGTTACATCAGAAAAGAACAACCCACACACAGAAAACAATCCACAAACTTTTTTGAAACGCTCATCCTCCTAAAAGTTTAGTTCTGTTTCAAGCTTCAGAGCAGTAAGTTTCAAAACTGCCTGTGTTTGCAGCACATCTCTGCATGAGTTTGATCTAACGACTCGTTTCACGATTCACTGTTCAGGACCTGCATGCAGACACATCTCCTGTATTTAACATTTGATATTTTTTAAGTAATCCCTCCTTCTAAAGCCCTGTTTTTTTTAAAGTAAGTTTTTGAGGTAAACACATTTGAACCAGACAATGCACTAACCCTTAATTTCGTTCTGGCTTTCTTCTCTCTTCCTTTCAAGTTCTTTTCGATCATAATTCAGTCTCCGTAGGCACATAATTCCACACTGAAAACTGTTTCTGTTTGGAAAAGAAAAATAAAATTTAGACCTAAAGGAAACATTTACTGTAAGTTATGTCTCCAACTTAAATATCTTTACCTGTGAAAGCTGTCCACCATTTTAAGCTGTCCACGCAGATCTTTTTTAGTTAAATGATCCAGCATTCGAGCATCAACAAGACATTCCATGAAATAGCTGCGATACTGAGGGAGCCCCAGGCTAGGGAGCCATTCATTGCCAATCCACTCATGGTTCATATCACCATACGCTAATGTCTGTTTTTAAAAGATTAAGGAATAAGCTTATTAAAATCAGAAAAAGAGAAAAAGCTTTTTTAGACAACATATTTTGAAGAAAAACACAAAATTCTACAGGATAAGATATAAATAAGCAGAGTTAAGCAAATTAAAACACTGACTCTACATCTATGTTTTCTGAAGTCATCCTCATGAAGAAAAAGCAAGTTTTGATACTGAGATCAGCAAGTAAAACTGCCTAATTTATTTCATGTTGAAGAGTATAAAAATATGTAAAAATTAATAAAAAGACTAATTCATAAGATTTTGGTAGCAAGATCCATAGAATTTCATTTTGATAAGATGCTGAATACAATGTATCTCTTGAAAATTGGGGTGGGGGCATATAAGTGACCATATAAATACAAGATACCAAAAAACTAACTGCAGGGCTTTCTTGATACATATAACTGCTTTCAGAACTGATGTAAATCAAGCAAGCAAAAAGCAGAAAAGTGTAAGAACCCACTACTGAAGAGCAAGTGATTCTTAATGCTAGTCCTTGTCCTAAAAAAATCCCAAACCCAGAAGAAACCCTAAAACGAAAATCAAAGAGAAACCCTGCTCAAAAGGGCAGTTTTGCTCACAGCATTTTTAACCTGCAATTCAGAAGGCATTTTTGGGAGACAACTTCTAAAGAGAAGAGTTTGTAATCATGTATCTAGCTGTGCCTTAAGCAATAAAAAAACAACAGCTCTTTCTCAGAAGTCAAGGCTAATAATTCCTTTTTACAGTGCAATTAAAAGTCAAAAGGTCCATTCCTCCTCTAGAAGCATCTTCTAGAAAGGAGCAAGGCCACACAAAATGTATTTCTTCAAGCCATCGCTAGGTAGCAGACTCTTGTACCAGGGAGGCAAGCCATGATTGTTACTGACAATCAAGCAAATGAGTATCTGAGATGTAGTTAATAGGGCTTAAAACAGGTTTAAGCTGGAGGGCAGCCAAGCAAGAAGAGACTAAACTATCCGAAGATACGCAGTACAGGCAAATCCCAAGTTTTGTTTATAACTGTATAAAATACTCAACTACCTCAATGCCTGAAAATACAATTAGGCTTTGTCATCACTTTAAAGGAAAACAATTAATCAAAGGGGATTACAGAATTAGTACACTGAAATCTACTTAAGTATCTAGGCTTGCTATGTCTTGTAGCACACCTATGACAGTGGCCAGGTTGAACAGGGACTTTCTGCACACAGCCGACATTCTTGCTGGACTTCTAGCTTCCCCCACCAAAACACACTACACTTTATGTCATTAAATGATGTTAAAATCTAATCTAATATATTCAAAGCATAGAATACAACAGTGCTTATTAAGAAAGAGGAGCTACATTTTGGTGATTCATAAGCTAGAGGGTAAGTATTTGGGAAAGCTAATGATGACAGAGACTTCTGAATATTCTCCTCCTTAATAGCCCTTTTATTAAAAATCCTTATCCATAGCTTTTTTGTGAAGTACTATGCAAAACATTACTTTACAATATTTTCAATGATGAACCATTGAATCTTGGAAGTTCTAGAAAACATTAAAATATTTAAGTCACCTAATTATAGAAGTGTATCTTCTGAGTATGTATTATACAGAGCTAAACCTGGGCTCTGTATAATACCCTAACCCTCTCCCAATCCCCAAGCCACACTAAAAGAAATTGCTACAAAGAAAAAATACATTCATGCTCTAATTAGAGAGACTTTACATATAATCTATAATATTACATAAAGTTTCCGACCTGAGCCCAGCTTCCCTCCTCATCTTCCTGTTACGTAGTTAGAAAAGCAAAAGAACACACACGTTAGTATTTAAGTTTAGTAAGGAGACCAAAGTTAAAGATGCACTGCAAGACTAACTCTACTACATACTAAAAAAAAAAGTCAGGATGAAGCGAGCATCATGCAATGTAAAAGAATATACAAGGCACTCATGTTCATATGAGAGGTTGCAAAACCCATCTACTGATTAAGTTTTCTGCACAGAAGAGATTTCCACAAAATAATTCAATTTGTTTATTAGTAATGAAATCAGAGCTCCATTTTACAGATTAGAAATAGTTTGAGGGGTTTTTCTGTTGTTTGTTGGATTTTTTTTACAATCTTATCAGTGTTGGTATTTTTCCCCCCTCCTGGAAGAAAAATATCAAGATGCAGGTTAAAAAATTAATAATTAGAAGAAACAATCCAGAATTTTAATGGATTAATGGGGAAGGGGCGGGGGGGGTGGGGGGTGTAGGGTGGCAGTGGAAGGAAAAAACCAACAGGCAGTTGATTCAAATATTCAGAAAGTGTGAAAAGCACTCTAAAGAACAGAAGTGGCAACACTATAAACTAACCGTTTGCTGTGTGGCTGTAAGATTTTCCATTTCTTCATGTGTTACCCAGACATTTCCTGTGGTCTAATATGACCCCAGAGGGAACCCGTCCCATCCAGTGAAAGGAAAGCAGTAACAAAGAGGAGAGGTTGCAGAACGTGTAAGCAATCGGTACACATAAGGAGCAGGCATGGGCAAGAGCAATGGTTTCTAAAGTCTTAAGAAAAGGTACATGTACCCAAAGTAATGGCATGGAATAAAAGCCTATGAACACAGATCGCTTTTCTTCAAAGATATGAGCAAAATTGAATGTGATAAATATCTTACACTGATGTGATTAACAGGCAAACACTTGAGACTGCTTTAATCCAAAAAATGCATTTGCAATGCGTACGCATTCCCAGGAATCTCAGAAAGAACTTTAGACTGCAGGGCAGACACTTTAGGGGGAATTTAAGTGTCTAAATTTACCACAGCATAGAGAGACAGGTGGACTCCTAGTTTCTGTAGGGTGAACTATTATTTGGAGTTAATGGCCTTAATACATGAAAGAACCTCCAACAGTTTTAGAAATTTTTGTACAGAAATTCTTGCAGAAGCCACCCCTGCAGCCCCCCTCAAAACCCTGCCACATAAAACCACAATAATGTTTTATCTCTATTATAAGTTTTTCTGAGGCCAAAAGATGAGTCAAATAGTATGCACGCTTAACATTTTTGATTATATACTTACACTGATAGAAATTTCTCTTTCCCTTAAAAAGAAAATGTAGTTATTCCTTAATTTAATTTCCATGAAAGATCCAATATTTAAATATGTGATCCTCTACAATACAGTGTTTCCAGAAATTCTTATTTGAAGCTCAAATCCTTTCAGTTACTCGTTTAAAGGAGAATTTTTGGAAATTCTCATGTTTCTAAAAGACATTTCATGCTGGACCACTTCCTTACCGTCCTTGAGGTGGGAGGGGCAGATGGACTTGTTAGTGACATTATTTCTTGAATGGCCAGCCTCAGCTTCAGTCTGTGCAGAGGATTACTAATTCCAATTTCACGCTGTATTTCTGTATCAGACAAAGCTGACATGATAGCACCACTTTTCACATTTGCTCGGCAGGCAGCCACATACCAGGCTGGCATCCCAACCCACAGCTGAAACAAATAAAAAAGCAAGTAAGCAGGATCTGGAAAACATTCTGGTCTCTAAAACCTTTAATTCTTTAGAGGTCTGCATGCTGAGGGGGGTTATTTTTATTTATTTATTTATTTAGGAGGAACCACGTACCTCCAACCACACGACCACAGTAGGCCCATCCCACTGTGCAAAAGGCAAACCTTGTCTTCTGGCTTCCTCTAGCAACTCATGCCTACAATTACAGAAACAGTTGTTAATAACAAAGAGAAACTATACATTACAATTTAAACACTGCATTCAATTTACTATCTTTCCAATAGTTAGCTTTCTTCCTTTCTCAGCCTTACATCATACACCCCCAGGGCTTGTACAAAGACTACTTAGTGACATAAGTTGAACTATATAGGAAATTCCAGAGTGGCAGAGATGCTGGATCTTGCTGCTGACACTTTACTCAACAATGCCAACACAGAGTAGAGATGTCAGACCTATCTGTCAGACAACTGTTTCAATTTTCTGTTCAGCAAATTACACTGAACCGAAGTAGTAATTATTTTTTTTTCCTCAACATGCAGATTTGAAACCTGAGAGTACATCAGATAGCCATGCCATCAAAATGGTACTGTATGTCATGGTGAAACTGGGACAGTAACCATTTAATTGGCATTTTTCAGTCTGCAACAGCAAGCCTGTCAGAATTTCAGGCACAGCTTCAGACAGCCATTATATTCAGTGAGCCACGCTTTGGCAATTATATTCTGAAAGGCTGTGTACTGAAACTCAGCTTCCATCTCCTATGATGACACCATTCCCTTTGTTATTCTAGAACAGAAGAGAACGAAGTTTAATATTGACAATTCAGCTTACAGAAACAATGGCAACTCACAAGATCCCTGTAAGTAGCTGCCAAAAATGTCTGGTAAGCCAAAAACCAAAAACTAGTGTTGCGGGTGTGAGAATGCAGTGTTACTTGGATATGTCTATCTGAAAAAAAAATGGACAAAGTCTGAAAAAAGCGTATTTAAGCTGCTTTTGAAAGCTATTTATATGGATAATTATATAACTAGTTATATAGATATATAATCAAATCTCCACTCACTCTTCTCTGAAGTTTAAAGAAAAACAACTCCACCTAGTTGGACAGTTTTTACTGGTTTATGCTATTAATTCTACACTTGCAAGCGTGAATAAACAGCAACACCAGAGATTCACGAGCTTGGGTGATCAGTTATTTTCCTGCTACTGCGGAACACATTAATCCCACAAAGCACTGAATTAACACATTCAGTTTTGCTTCCCTTGTTTAAAGATTAATAAGAGAAAAATAAATTAGGAAGATGATATCAAGTACTGCTTGGTAGGAACAGAATAAAATACTTAATACTGTATTTTCCATAAAAGGAATACAATGTTTTTGTATTTTAACTTCAAAATTGGTGCCTGTCTTCCTTTTTGGTGGTTATGGTAAGCCGATGGTGCAGAGATGGAGGCCCACTAATGATTAAAGAGCACAAGACATGCCCATGGCAGCCCAGTTTTACCCCACAAGAGCATGTGATCCCTGCCTCCCTGCAGTTTATAAAGCTGCTCAGGGTACTGCAGTACTAAGAACTGCAACTTCTTCCAGTTTTATAAGTTGCTCTGTGTACTATCAAGTTAACCATGAAACATCAAATCACCAGATGAGCACTACAGGGAATGTAACAGAAGTGCAGGGAGAGGTTATGGTGCAAACTCTGAACTCGTGGTGGTGGTGTATGCAGAAAACAATTGTGCGTCTGGAAGGAAGTGTTGTGTGATAGAGGCAAGCGTACAGAAATGGAAACAAAGCAAGAAAGAGTTTAAGAACTTTATATAGAATTATTCAACAGATCCAAAGAGGAATGCATCCATGAAGTAGGAAATTAATTGTGGAATTTGTTCACATGCAAGAAGAGATAGAAACTTGCTTGCACAGGAAATCATTAAACTGAAAGCTCCACACATAGCATGGGCACAAAACATCTCATGAGAAGATTTCAAAGGCAGTTGCTGTTTTATCTGCAAATCATACGTCAATGATTTTTTTCCTATAGCAGAGAACTTCACCTTTCCAACAATTCCCTTCCACTTTCAACAAGAAACTCGCTGCATTCCAGCAATACATGATCAGATTAAAGATCACAGCAGACGTGCCGGTTTAGTTTCACAGGCTATCGAATTATACCATCGAAGCAGCGTGTGCAAAATTCAGCTTTGCAGTAGCATTGCAGAGTTAGCTGTGTGAAGCTGGCATCGCAAAGGACAAAAGAATGTCAAAGGAGTAGCCAGCTACTGGAGTAACTCTTAGGTGACAAACCAAGGGATAGATGTCTATGGACTTAATAAAAAGTTAGTGGAACATCACTGGGAGCTAGAGACAGAAGCATGCTGCGGCAAGCGAGGAACACTTGTTGTTAGGCACACTAAAAAGGCATATGACACCAGCTGTGAGGAACAAAGGAACTGTGGTCCTACAGGATGAGACATGATGTCAAAACTCCAGCTGCTTGATGCAGCAGTGAACACACAAGGCCCTTTAAATACCATTCGAAGCAGTTGTGTTTAGAATGGCTCCTGGCAGGCAAGCATGCTCTAACTCCACAAGGAAAATAAAGCAGCCTGGTGTTAACACCACTTTGTCACTGGCTTACGACAGCATGGGAACGGATAAACCCAAAACTTGTAGCCAAAGGGGAATGCTGTATTCCGGATTTCTTGGATGGAACTGAAGATAACTGATCTGGAAGAAGCTGAGAGCAGAAGAAATACTGTAGGGAAGGTGGTGAATAGAGCTATACTGATGGAGTGGTAAGAGATGCAAGGTGTAAAAACTGAAATGCAACAGCAGTAAAACATGAGATTAAAATACTCATTTCGGGCAGAGTATCAGTAGTGGAACGGTACTATCCTGATATATTGATTTCAGGTATTTAATAAACTTTTTTGTGTAAAACTTTAAGGAGATTTATCTTAAATTTAGGGTTGCCTTCCTTTTTGATTAATACAGTATTAAGTTTTCTGTTGTACACAGAAAAGCACAAACAGTTGTGACACACTCAATACTACAGCTCACAAGCAGAAACAGCGTGAACAAAACACTAAAAACAAATGTAGTAAAGGCCAACATTTTTTACAGCAATACATCTACCCTGGAAATGAACTGCTGTAAATATCTGCTATTGCTAAACAGCTTTCAAAACCTAAATTACAAAATTAACTCCAGTTAAGTAGTGTGTAATATTTTGTAATAAAAATTCACACCGTGCAAATTAAGACAAGACATTGAACTAGCTTTCACACTGAACTAGACAACACTGGATTTATTTCAGCAAGACATTTTCACAATAAATTCTTTTTAATCTAGTATCTTTCCTCATAATTAGACTTTTCTGAAAAAAGTTAAATATTTTAATGTATTGCTAAAAAGTCTAAATGAAATTTATCATAATTTCACAACAATCCTAATAAATAAATATAAACTTACCCTGATTTTGCACTACCACATCAAATGGTAAACAAAAGGAAAATAAAACAATGAAGGAAAAATGTAAAGCTAGAATTCAACTGAACTCAAAGGCATACAAAACCAGACAAATAATGCATACTGTAACTTAATTTTTTAACTATAAATATTCTTTTGTTAGTGAAGACATTGAATGCTGCCCTCACACTGTTAGTGTGCATGCATGCATAAATCAGAAAGATAAGCAAGCAAATAGGGATTAGAAACAACTATAAATAGAAAGAGATGTCATTGTTCCAAGCATTCAGGTAACTGGAATTCTTTTCACTGAATACAGGATTTTAGTAAGTGAACAGCCAGCCCTGGGAATTTATTTGAACACCACTCTCCTCTAGTATCCAAGTGAAAAGCAAATCAGAGCAGCTTTACCACTTTCTTATTTTGATAACAAGCATCTCAAGCAGACAGCAAGGTATCTTTGACACTTTGTGACATCATTGCTTCTGACATTCAGAATACCTGTCAGGATTCTGAAACACCTAGATTAAAATATCTTGCTGGGATTCTTAAAAAGGTAAGATTTGCTTCTCCTGGAAGTACGAAGGGCCCTGATGCTGCTCTCAGCAGTAAGAGTAGTAAAGCTCAACATTCTGATATATCTTCAACACAGTCTTGTTTTGTGCCCACTTTCAACGAAATCTGAATCTCAGATACCTTTCTGTGAATAAGCACCTACTTGTATTTAATAGCTAGGCAAGGCCGTTTCAAACTAAGTTTCCCTTTGTCGAATAGACACTTGCATTTTAGGCAATCAACAACACACAGCCATGATGTGTACTTTAAGTTACACTAGTAAATTTTTGAAAGGCAGAACATGTACAAAGAAAAGCCATGATTTATCTGTGACTGCATTTTTTGCATTTATTGAAGGAAGACATCAATAGCATAGACTGTTTTACTCGATCAAATTTCAGACTGGTATTGAGAAAGACACATATTGTTCAAAGAGCAGCCCTACCATGATTTAGCTCTGACCAAACAAAAACTATTTATTCAACCAAGATGTGGTATGACTTTAAAGCTCCGTAGAAAAGGGAAAATACCAGATCATAATAATGTACGATTGCCTTCAGTGTAACAGTCTGAAGAAAAACAGCTGAGCATTCTGTTGTACAAACAAAACCACATTCCTTTCTGACTTTTTAAACCAACACACTGCTGGTTTTCATTAGCAGTCACCAGGCATTATTCTTATTTTTTGACAGAACATAGGTACAGCGAGAAATCTCTCACACACTTTCCTTTCAACATTCACTACTCTGTCTTCAGAAGGCAGGTAAAAAGAAGACATGTCTAATCTTGGTCAAGTTTTTTTTGATGCACAGCTGAACAGAACAAAAGCAGCAGAAGTGCAAGGTACACAGCTCAGCTCTGGGTAGAAAAATGCAAAGAATGCCTGGTCTTATTTACATAAATTTGAGTGTTTCCTGTATTCCCATATAAGCACTGAGTCAAGACTTCTACTAATAGCAGTATCTATTTTTACCTACAGTTATAGTCTTTGCTTCATTCTAAGTCTGGGAACAACAAAGCATGTAATAAATACTCAAAAGGCGAACACTAAACTAGAGATTTTCCTGAATACACACTATAAAAAGGTAACTGCATAATATAAAAGGTGCCATCAAAAGGAAACAGTCACCATTTATATAAAAAAATCAGAAGTATACCGTGCAATGAAAAAAACTTCCACCATTAAAATAAGGGAAACTGTCAAGACAAACTTAAACAGAAGCAAACTTTGGGAAATCTTCCAAATTAATTAAACCCAATGCAAGAATTTAAATATATCCAACCTTCCCCCAAATTTGTCAAGAGTCCACGTTTATCTCCAAGTTTGTTTAATGCAGCATTTCAGGAACGAGCGAGCTTTCAGCACTGAAATCTGTTTCAAATTTACCATAACCTATACTACTATTAATGGGTGTGGGGGGGGGGGGGGGGGCGGGGTGTGGAATACACAAAGACCATGTTATTATTAGCCATAGCACCATACTAGGCAAAAACACCCAAAAGTGAAACAAAACCCAAAACATTTTTAAGCAAAGTGATACCTTAACAGAATATTGAAAATAATTCAATTACTTACTTCTTTTGCATTTTCCTGTTTTTTTCTGCTTGACCTCCAAGTTTGCTGAGACCTAATGCATCCTGAGAGGAACTGTCTGCTTCTGCCATGCCAACTACAACAAAACCCCCCCACAAAACAAAATGCAGTGTTGTTACCTTGTCAATTTTGGCTAGTTAGAACTAAAAAAAACAAACACATCCAAAACACCACTACTGCTTTCCTGAAAAAAATATTTAATCCTTTGTAATATTACTGATCAAAAATGTACAAAACCAAGCCTCCAAACCCATCTATCATTCTATTTTCTAGTTGAACATGTGCCCATCAAAACAGCGGATAAAAACAGGAAAACCAGATTAGTAAGGACTCAAAGAAGCCCTGTCTAAAACCAGCTGGAGTCATACAGAGAACCTCATATTTCAACTTCTATAGGATGAATTCTCCAGGTTTCCAACTCTCTTGAGTGCTGTCAATATCAAGGGTGCTGATTTATGCAAAGAATTATGCAAGACACAAAGGTAACCATAGCATTTACTAGGCCACCTGGGTTCATTTCAAGGGAGTTACTTTGGGTCCAAAGTGAAGACATGACTGTTGGTGTCAACACTAAGAAAAGACACTTTCACTTCTGAAACACAGTTGAAGTTTTTGCTTCACAAAACAAGCAGTAACAGTTCAGAAAGGTTCATAACCCGGTTACATGAGCCTGGAAGACAGCAATACCTGACCAGCTGAACTTGCATGCTACACTCAAAGGACCTACCACAAAACTGTCACTAGTTTCCAAAACATGCTGTACATCAGCATCAAAATAATCAAACTCATACATACTGATACATACATCAAATTCAGTCTTTCACTCATTCTTACTATGTAAAAAAAAAAAAAGCAGCAAACCAACCTTGTCCTAATGATTCCTTGCCTGTTTGTCCAGGTCGCCCCTTTTCTTTCTTGCCAAACAAGCGGCCAATTGAGGATTTGATCCCCTTCTTTTTGGGAGCTTTATGAAGGGAATCTTGGCTACTATTACTGCTACTAGGGTTACTTGTTTGCCCATCTTGTGAGCCTGTTGAACTTGAAAAAAGAAGAAAATGTCATAAAGGAATCTTTTTCTTTGAGAAACATTCCACTATCTAGAACTAAAATCCTGTAAGCTGAACAGCCTTGCAGTTTTAGGACTTTATTCTGATGATCTGAAATCCTAAATTACTGGTAGGTCTGACATTCACAGCTACTTACTTTCTAATGTCCCTGATATCTTCATGGCTCACTGTATGCAGAGCTCCTTTTTGAACTCTGTCCAAACGCAAAGATCGAGGTGAAGAAGGTGGTGATGTCTCACATTTTATTGTGGTTTTATCATCTCGTACCTCTTCTCTAGAAGCTGGAGACTAATGGAAAAGAAATGAGAACTTGTCAGATTAGTTGGAAATACCAAAACATGAATGCAATTATCAACACTACAGAAAATACTGAAAGGAAAATTCAATTATTTCAATGTTAAAGGATTACTCTTGCCCTTATTATTCTGCAGTTGTCTATTATTTGACTTCTTTTTGGATTTTCTGTTACGTTCAGCGACAAACTATTAAATTTCAGTCTTGGCTCATGAAATGAGCAAAAAAAGTAGCACTCATATTTTACTTATTAAGAGCTAAGAGATAAAGCAGTGTCTTCAGCACCATAAAACTAATATATCTGACAAGCACAAAGAAAACCCAGAGTCCTGTGAAATGAAGGCATTTCAATTCTCACTGTTACATGGTTGGACAATCATTAACCAGCTCAACAGTTCTAGGAAGTCAGTTTCCACATACCTGTGGGCTAGAGCTTATCTCAGCATTTGAGTAACAGAAAGGAGGACTTATTTGAATGCGCTCTAGCAGATCTTTACAATTAAATATTCTTTCATGAAGACTGAGAAACCATAGTTGCCAACAGAAAGCAATGCAACAGTCCCCCACACCAGCAAAAAAAAAAGCCAAGCAAAAGAAAAACACACATACAAAAAACCCACACTAAACAAAACAAACCCACACTTATGTTAAGATGAGAAACCATTTTACATTTAATATCAAAGAGCATATAAACTTGCTTTATTATAGGATTACTCTGAAAACGTTTTCTTTTATGTTCCTGTTAACCATTAATGAATTTGAAGGAAGGAGATGAGGAGGCACACCAGTACATAAACTAGAGATCTTTACCTTTCTACGGTGTTTCCTTAAATCACTAGGCTGATAGATGCATGCAAAGAAAAGAAATTTGGAAGAGCCATATTTATTGTTAACTGTAGCACAGACTGAAACAACTACTATAGACAAAACATATTAGGGAGAATACAAATAACAATTACAGCAGTGGCATAGAGAAAGATAAAGAGTAGAGGTAATCTTCCAATCACAGATTACTTAAATGCATCACTGAAGAGGGGAAAGGAAGGCAAAAATATTAAAGACTTACAATTGGTTAGCTACAAAAGTACTGTAGATATTTCAATGTATGGATACCATTGGTAAATCAGCACACAAAATAGGCACTATCTTCAGCGAGAAAAACAGTAAAGTACATGGGGGCTTCTAGAAAGTGAGAGGATTTCTAGTCATATGTCAAGGACTTGCTTTTAACTATAACACCTACATGGCAGCCATAGCAGGCTTCCTAAGTTGACTGCATTAGTCCCTTCTTGTACCTTACCCACTTCCTCAGTCATTACCTACAAAAAGCAGCCAGACTTTCAGGACTGAGAGGGCCAACCAGAGCTGATTTCTCTACAGCAGCGGTAAACTTAGTAAAAAGAACAGAATAAAGTGCTGGAATGTTTGGGCAAGAGTCCATTCCTGGTTTTATCCTCCATCCACTCCAGAAGCCTCTCTATCTCCCTTCCTGGGTACTCCCCACCCCTGCCACTGCACAGAGCAAGGCAGCAACCCTGAGTTACATAAAGTTATCAAGTTATTCAGACTGCTGATGACAAAAGTTTGAGATAATTTGCTCTGTAATTATCATTGTATTTCGTGACAAATTATTTCAAAAGACTGTAATCAAAAATAAAGCCAGTCCTCTTCAAAGCTGGAAAATTCTATGTTGTTTCACCCCCTACAAAAGGAAACTTGTAATCAATCGCAACTTAACTTTTATTTAGAATACATGCAACTATGCAGCATTAATATGTAAAGTTTTGTTCAATCTGACTGTGGAGTACTATATTAATAAATCATAATTTCATAAAAAGGCTTGGGTTTGAAGACACCTTTAAAGATTATCTAGTCCCTCCCCAAGTTCTTCAGTAAGGTGCAGCATGATCATTTTAATCTTGCTAGATCTTTCACCTGTTAAATCCAATAACCAGTAAAAATTGAAATGTTTACCAAAAAAAACCACTGAAGAATGCTGTAGGTTTCTGTTTATCATGTTGATGCTTTTTAATTTTAATCAGGAGGGCTTTTCAGCTAACTGAACTGCCCAACACCACTACTGCAGTTAACATTAAGCTAATGTTGCCATCACGCTCACAAACTAGTGGCCAGGTAACTAAAGCATCAGACAAATGCAACTGCAAACAATCAGTAAGTGCTTCTGAGTCACAGTTCTTTTGATCTAAAGTGAACTATGGTAGTTTATTTGTGTTCAATTACATTAGACTAAAACACACACTCTCTTCTGATCTAGCTGCTTGTATTTGCATATGGTTTTCTGCAAGAGAAGTACTTAGCTTAACTACTTATTACTGTGAAAACCCAGAATATATTGTACTCTGTGTTCTGAAGTTTGGTAGTTTCTGTGAAAGAGGCATGCTTGATGGAGAGAACTGGTATAATGAATTTTTTTAAAAGCAAGGCAAAAGGATTCCTTTTTATTAAGAAAAATAAGAAGGAATTTTAAAAAGCCAGCAAAAGCAGTTAGCCAAAATACTTGTTTTTAGCGCTCCTATAATAGACCTAAGTGAGCCAAGTCAGTCACAGTTCACCTGCTCTAGCAGTGATGGACAGCGTTCCTTGTCTACTAGTTGGTATAGTATAGGAATGATGCAAGTGCAGTTATTCAAGACAGTAAGTTATAGCAGAGTGTGGTGTTGTGTGTACAACTAGGAAGTACAATTTCCAAAAATCACAGGCAAATCTGGAGATAAAGTAGCATATTTAGAGCCAAGTAGGAGATGGAGCTTTTCCCAGAGAGTGCTTGCAAATAAATACCTGTAATTCAAGATGCTCCTTATTGAAAAGTATTCCAGATATGAGATGATGTTCAGTTTGTATAACATTTATGTAAAAACAAAAAAGTGGAAACTTCTACCTTGTTTTTACAGAAAGGTTTACATGCATAAAGCACTTCCTAGAATTAATTTTTCTAAGCAGCAGTAAGAATGTCAAAAGAATGGATCCATCCTTCTCTACTCACTGGACTGCTAGGCCCAAGCTACTACTTCACCAGCTACTAGATCTGACAGATACTTCTTTTACCTGCCAGTCTTAATAGGCTAAAACAAGACACTGGAGCTCATTAAACCAGCTGTTACAGGTCCACAATCTTCAAGATTAATGCAGTATATGCAAATCACTTTTTAGTTGTGTATGTAGTGGAATAGTGGACTGGCTAAAAATAGCATTCAAAGCAGAGGGAGAAACTATTTGCGGTACCAGGAGTTGAAAAGAAAACATTATTTCTTCTTAGAAGAGAAGTCAGAAGAAAGACCGTAACAACAGACAGAATACTTAGGCATCAGATGTTAACCAAATAATAGACTTGAGTTCTGAATGTTTTCCCTAATCATTATGACTGTATCTTATACTTTTTATAGAAGTTGAAAGGAAGCAGTAGAAAAACCTAGAGAAAGGAAAAATACATCTGAGTAAGGAGGAGAGGAAGGGGAAAATCAAACAACCCATTTCCTAGAGAAAAGGAACACTCTTCTGAAAAAATGAAGTTAACAGCTACTTACGAGTGTCATGATGCCTAGTCTGTCCACTTCCCGAGCTGGACTGTGTGGAATCCGCCTTGGAGTAGAGCGGCCACTGCCAGGTGGAGATGAACCAGCAAGTGAACCACTTCCATAGGGTGGAGGAATGGAGCTCATGGACCGGAATCGGCCATGGGTATCCAAACTTCCACTACCCACTCTGCTTTCAATCTCCTCTGCACGCTGCTCTGTGTTTTCCTTTTCTTCTTGTATAAGTCTACAAGAAAAAAAGTTTCAAAAGGAACATGACATTCAAGCAAGTATCACTGAAATAGAAAGGCTAACTCAGGTATTAGGAAGCATCAGCAAAACAGCCACACTGAAAGATCTTCTAATCCAATGCAAAAAAAAATCCCAGTGGTAAACACTACTGCTTTTACCACCATGCAAGGGTTTCTGTCAAACTAGTATGCCTTTCAATGCCTTTCAAAACTACAACTGAAGACAAAGAATCAGAAAAGGAGTACTTGGCATAAGAAAACTAGTTACTCCCGTCTAGTTCCCCTGCCAGTAATCTGAATGGACAACCATCATTTCCTGAGTAATCACACAAAAAGGATTCCTAGTGTCACAGACACCTGGTTTTATCAAAAATTTTAAGAGCAGACAGACATTACCTAATCTCTTTGTTGATTGCATCCAACTGTTCTTGAAGCATCATGGCCAAAGTTTGAGCATCAGCCTGACCACTTGGTGACAGCAGATCAACTGAGCTGAATATAGTCTCCCTATCATCCTCAACATCAGACACATCAACTTCACTTTCAAATGCTTGTGCCACGTTTGCCAACACGCTTGCTTGCTGGGCTCGCTCCCAGTCCTGCTCATTGAGAGTTTGAACCTAAGAGAATTTAACAAAGTAATTCCAAATTTAAACGAGAAAACCACGACGTTTACACTGTTTTTCAAGATGTTAAAATAGTTTAAAAGCTCACTTACATGCTGAACGCATCCATCAAGACAGCAACATTTACAGAAAGGTAAAAAGAGAAAGCTACAATGTAGAAAGTGTTGGATCTTAAATGAAATTTAAGAGTGGACAGTCCCATTGAATAAACGGAAACATCACATATCTTGGCTATATGCACAGTACATTACAGTACAATTCAGCTATGAAATCCAATGAGAATTTTTGATCAACTTTATGTAACAGTAACTTGTGTCCTGAAAGGGACTTGAAACAGCTTGCAGCAACATGTTATGTTAACGTACAGACACAAGAGTCAGGCTGTTTCAAACTGTATTTTGAAGACTTACCACACTTAAACCTTAAAATAATTTTGCAATTTTTTGTCTTGTTCTAGTGACTGTGCATCAGTCAAACAGGATCTATAAAATCTAGCTGCTTATTACTATGTAATCCTTGCAAAAAAGTAGCCTCATCTAATCTACTTTGCCGCCAAAGTTTATTTTTATTTTAATTTCAGAGTTCTCTTACCTTCGAAGGCTCATCTCTGAGAGCTGCCAAACGTCCTTTCTGGGGACGCCTTAACACTGATGAAGTGCTATAGGAGTCCGCATGACTGTCAGCCACGGATGAAGATGTCATAGGATATCTGAAATCTGGTCGGCTAGAACACAAAGAAACATTTTATCCTTACAAAGGGAGGGGGAAGATGGAAACAAACAGAAAAACCCCACCCAAACAATTCCTATTATCCCATCAGTGCCAGTTTTTAGGCAGCCTGAAAACTGCTTTATATACTCTAAAAAGAATATGTTTAATAGCTATGACTAAATTATTTTCAGTTATAGAACAAATTGCATTTAGAAAAAGTGTTCTTCAAAAGTTTGGAAAAAATTAACTATAAGTAAGTGACGGTATGTACCTGTGATGAAGTGATGTGGCTCTAAGTCTCACTTGGTCATTTTCAGCCCTTAATGCTTCAATATTTAATACAAGTTGATCCTGTAAAAATAAAAATGTATTTTTTAAAAAATCAGTGTCAAATACTGAATAAACTAACATTTAGGTTTTTTATTCCACTTCTACAAAACTCAGAAATAACAAACTTTAAAACACACCCTTTGACGACATAAAATGTAAGAATGATTTTTGCTACACACAATACAGCACCACCACCAAAGGGCACCCAAGAATAATTCTGTTGCCTCTCCACACTGTGACTCTAGGTAATAACAATGTCTATTTTTAAAACAGCTCCTAAATAAGTTTCACATATTACTAACTTTACTGTAATTAATAATATTTATTATGTTGGAAGAAGATTTAGTGAGCTCTGTGCAGTAAAGGCTATAAATGCATTCAACTTTTAATATGGACAATTTTACATGCTCCAGAAACTCAGAATTTAACAGAAATCCAATGAATAAGAAAACAATGAAAGACTAATACAAAGTAGCTGATGATGAACATCTGTGCCTTGGGTGAAAACTGCTGGCCTAGACACACAAAAATTCAAAGCACATTCTGCAAAATAGCCTGAATGTACTCTTTGCTTCATTACAGAAGGATGGCCTCTACAGTTCAGCCTAGCTACTTACTAGAATGATTTGGGGAGATGCAGTACATCTGTGATTTAATAAGCAATAACAAGTATCATTTCAGAACAGATAGTTTGACTACAAAATCAACTGCCACTGCTTAAGGATGCAAAGAAATTAAAGACTCCACCACTAAAGCTGAAGAAGGGAACCTGTCAGTTCCAGGTCAAGCAAGACACCAGACACAGCTGCCATTGCAAAGTAACAACAAAGTCTAGTAATTATTTCTCTCCCTGACCCACAATTCTTAAAAGTTTTTTTTTAAAAAATTTATTAGTTGAACAAGCATTTCATGATACCCAAATCTTTAAGAAAAAAACTTCTGGGAAAACACCCAACATTAAAAATGTTTTTCTTTTCACCGTTCAAGGTACTATTTACAACTGCGTAAGAATTCCATGCAATCTTCAACCTTTGGTGAATTGCCAACATATCCAGCCACTTAATACATGAATACTTAAAAGTGTGTTACACCTTTGAGTGAAAAACCTATGTATTACCTGAAAAAAAAAAATCATCATAAAACTGAAGCAACACAATGCCATAAAACAAGCAGTAACAGTCCCCTACTTTTAAATAGGCCAGGTAATGTTTAATTTTAGGGGGAATTCAAATCTAGTCCTGCTATGTAGCAATGCAGCATTTATTTTCAAATATATTTCAAAAATGTGTATTATACCTTTTCATGCTGAAGTTCGTCTATCTGTTTTTTTGAATTTTCAATTTCTCGAAGAAGTGAATTCTAAAATAAGAAGTATCACAAATTGTTACTTACAAAAGCTTTCAATTGTTGCCATAACTAAAAAACATAATCAATTTCAATTCTTAAACCATAAATAAAAAAAACCTCATTCAGTCAACACTACAGAGATACAATCTGAAGTTACACGCTGCAAAATGCACATATCACTCCAGAATGTTGAACATCTAATTAATGTCTATGCTGGAACGTGACTTGTTACCTTATCTTCCAAGGCAGCCATCCTTTCTTTGAGGTGAAGCTGGAGCCGTTCATTAGATTCAGACAGAAGCTTATCAACAGTTTCTGACAGACGTTTATTATGCTCTTCATTCATCTTCTCTCTCTGTCTAGCCTAAGATACACAAAAGTTACAGAATTAACTTAAAATTTACAATGCCTATAACAATTTTCAGGTCGTAAAAACAGGAAGTTTTCTTTAATCCAAATGCATTTCTTTCATAGAACCATTTCTGCACAGGAGTATTGCATGTACCTCCATGACTCTAACGGAGAATAAAAGGGACGCTTCAGATTTAAAAAACCTGTTCAACTTGAGAAGCTTGACAAAATCTGAGCTTATACTTCAGCTAAAAGCAGATTTCAGAGTCAACTCCATGATTTATAACTTCGGAACCAATTTTTCCATCCTCATTTAATTGAGCAAATTTTTGATCTGTCTCCTCTGCAAAAAAGTATGACTGGCTTTGTATTCTTGCCAAAAATATGTAAGTATGGTACCCTTTGCAGTTCTTGATTCTTTTCTTCTAGCTGTGCTTCCATCTGTCTGAGTCGTTCTTCTATATTGCCATGTCTTTCCTCAGCCTGTCAATGTGAAAACAAAATTAGAATTTGTCTGGTGGTTATTGGGTGGTTTGGTTTTTTTTTTTAAACATTTTCAAAAGCATAGAAACACCAAAACACAATAATATATCTAACATGCTTTGCAGAACTGCCATTTATGGTAATACACAATGCAGAACAGATGCCCTTCTGTCACTAAAAGAACCTAGTAAGAGTTCTTGTTAAGCAACAGAATGATGAAACCTCTCACCCCTACATACCATGAATGAACTATTACTTGCAAATGAGTTTGCAGCATTAGTTCATTCAAATACTCCAAAATTTTTTTAAAAATTAAACAAATAAAAACGGAATGCATTTTCAGCTTTTCCTCACTACTCCAGACAATATGACCCTTTGTTAGTACTCATGACAAAGCAGAAAGCAGCAAGCAGAAACAAGGACTTTTATACAAATTCTACCTTCCTAAGCTTGGTGGTAAGTTCCAATAGTTTAGCATCTTTAGCAGCAGAGCTCCCAGGAGACAAAAGGTCAGACTACAGAGCCAGTTAGGGACAGGAAAGATAACAGGGAAAGAAATGAAACAGACTTGAACACACACACACACATATACTTGAAAAGGCTCATTTGTAGTTACTATGTATAATTCTTCAGAATTCAATATGCCATTTGAAGCCTTCTACAAATTTTAATGTTTAATGAGTACCATTACTTCTGTCTCTCCCCACATTCCTCATTTGGTTAACAGTGGAAGAAATTTGGGTTTCCCCTTCAGAAATAGCTCTTGTTTGAGAAGACTTTATGCCTATTATTGAATTAATTTTAATAAAAATCAACAAAATACTAATTCTGAGACATGCTTTCATAATGTAACAGAATTAACAGAAAGCCTGCTTAAGGTCTAAAGAGTAGAAATTAAACAGGGGAAAAAAAAACAAGCAAATCACCGCGTGCTCAGAAATGAGTGGAAAATGCAGAAAACAAGGAGAATTTTCTGAACTAGTTGGTGGAAAAACAGAAACACAATACAAGAAAACCACCACCAAAACACATTTTGTGAGGCAGGACACCAACTCAGAGGAGTATTCTGAGGATACTGCCCAACTGACTCACCTTTGAAAGTGCTGCAACTCTCTGCGCCAGCTCAGCTTCTACCTCCGGCAAAGTTTCTGCTTTTCTCAAAGTCTGCTGCAGCTTTTGCTCAGCTAGTTCCAGTCGTTCTTGCAACTGCCTGTTCTTATCTTCACTCTACACAGGATTATGATCAGCAAATGTTTAATGTTAAAATGGTAATTGGTTTTCATCAGAAGAAGGTAAGAACACAGATTACTGCCTTCACTAGACCTATGGAGAACAAAATGTCCTAAATGGGTTTCATAACCAAAGACACAGCACCCACCCCTTCATTGCATGAGAGAAGTTTTTTTCTTTACAGGTTGTTTTCCTGCAGGCAATTTTTTGTCTTCTGAAAGCAACTATGTCACCAAATAGACATAGTTATGGTATGGTAACTCAGCATAGAATAAATGGTGAATTTTCAATGTCAAGGTGCTGCTAAGACTTTGAGTTACATCAAGGAAAAAGTTCCTTCATATTTTAAGTAACACTATGAATATTACCACAAAATTTATTTTTAAAGTGTCTACGACTTCTTTTGAAAATTGTATTATGTTTTTCTTGCTGTCTATGTATTGCCTGGTTTCTATGTATTGCCTGGTTTCCTCTAGTTAGAAAGTTATTTGCTAAGCAACCATTTCTGATTTTTAAGTCAGACTACTTCGTGTCCAGTGCATGTCACATTTCCTCCTGCAGTACAGCAATGTTTACTTGCATTAGAGGCTACAAAAATCACTACACAAATTTAAAAACTGTATCAGCTTAGAGTGAGTAGCTCTCACACATGAAACTAAATATGCTTGGATACACGTACAATAGCTCAAAAATCTACAATTAACAGGGACAACAACCATGCTGTGCCATAATCAAGTGCTTAAAATGCTCAAAGCCATTTTCTCTCTCCAGGAAACTTTCTCATCCTCATTTCCAGAATAAAGCTCTATACAGTGCACTCCTCCAGCCACTGAAATAATTGCTAACAATAGCACGTTACAGATGATATTTATCTTCCTAAAAGCAAAGTGCTTTAGTACAGTATGAACATTAATTATTTCCAATAGTTCTATGTGAGCAAAACATTCTTTATCTTATTTCTAAACACAACCTGTCGATGCATGGAGTCTTTAGTGGCAATTTCATTTTCAAGTTTATCATTGAGGTCATGCACAGATGTAGCTTCACGTTGTGCAGCGAGGTAGCGTTTCTCAAGAGTTGTAATTCTCTCTTCCATGTCTTCCTTTTGGGCCATAGTCTATGCAAAGACACAAGACAGAATTTAGAATATAAGAGATAATTATTTAGTGATCAAACTGAGGGGGAAATCCACACGCCAAAAATAATAAGAAAATAAAAACAAGTCAGACGGACTCATTTCTCTCAGTAGAAAAATGAAGTAGATAGAAAGAACAGTCACTTTGGCTTACAAGTTCAATGACTTTAAACAGCGGATGCTTAAAAAGACCAATCTTTATATTCTATTACACAACAGATCTGCTACTTACCTTTTAATAGCACAAACACAGCAAATCTTCTATTCCTGGGGATGGTGAGAGAATGTTCTTGGATTTAACTAAGCTCCCTTTCTATTTAATAAGGATACAGTACACAGTGATACATAGGACCTTGGGGATTAGTGATTGATCGGTAACAAACTGCCAATCACATTACTGAAATCAAAGTGATTCTTCAACCAAGTACACCTAAAAAATTTAAACTTCATGAATAAGCCTAGAATTTATAAGATCAAGCATCTTTTCAATAATATGTTAAAGTTCACATGTTAAATCTGTATTTTTGAAATATATAGTTACTCATCCACTAGCTGCAAAGCAAACAGTCTTTTAAACAGAAAGTAGTACCACCATGTTCTAAATTTTTTTTTCTCACCTATCAAACTACAGACATTTAAAAGCATAAAGGTCTGAGCACCGAAATTTTGCAACGCAGTTGCATTAGCAGCTACTTGACACCTGATGTCTCACCTCTCGTACATCTCTCTGTAATTTTGTATTCATTTCTTCAGATTTTATTAAGTCTTTTCTAGCTGTGTCAAGATCTTCTTCCAGCTCTGTTACTCTGCTAGACAAAGCAGTCAGGCGCTCTTTCATCTGTGTCTGCTCTTTGTTTTGCTTATCTATAACATCTTGGAGTTCAATCACTTTCGCAAGATTTTCATCATGGCATAAAGAACCATCGGAGGATCGCTAGAAAATGGGGGAAAACGTATTTGTATATTACACAGAAATCTACAAAACAATTATTTGCCTGTAAACACCCCTACCCCAGGATAATTTTATTATTGATAGACTGTAAAAATTGAAAAAGTAACTGAGACCTTTTAAATCAACCACCACTCAAAAACTTTTCTTATAATTAAAAATTCAAATGTTATAGTGAATGCTTAAGAATCAGGCATCAACTAAAAAAGTAAACAGCTGTACCTTCCCATTTGTAGTTGGTGTATTTTCTTGTTCATGATTTATATCCAGCATCCCATCTGGAAGCGTTTTCTTCTGATTATTTTGCTCTTTCAAAATCATTAGCTAAAAGAAAAGTAAAGTTTATATACATATGTTTCAAGTCAAATCCCTTCTCACTAATAATCTATGGAACAGCTGCAAAAGCAAAGGAACAAAATTATTGATTCTGATGCAAGGTGTGTATTAATAAAATACAGCACAAGCACTCAAAAAGCTTACGCCACTGAAACCCAAAAATTGTTAAAGCCACAGGAACCCTTTTTGTTATGTTCTTGGGGTTTTTTTGTTGGGTTGGGGGGATGACAAGTAGTGGGGTTGGGGTTTGGGTTTTTTCTCCTTTCCTGCTCCTTCCAAGTGACTATGTTAAAAATTATACTTACCCATTTGGCACAGTATTGAAAACAAGAAGTGAAAGTGAATCTTAACTGAGTAAGTTACTTTGTATAAATATTGACTAACACACCCAACAATGCATACATGAAAACAACCTTTTTAAAATAGAAACCTACCTCTTTATGTGTAGTACCTAGTTCTTCTTCCAATAAGCTACATCTTTCAAGTGCTACTCGTAACCTCTCCCTTACCTGAAAGAGTCATTTCAAATAATTTTACATCATTCAAATTAAGAAGAAACTTACTGCCATGTCTCCATGCCATTTCAGATAGGAAATAACACTTTAACCATCACGCTTAGACCTGATTAATCTTAAATACTAATTACAATATATGCTAAAAAAAAAATCCTAGATAAATGATAACATATCTTAATATTAGCTATTCTTTTTTTGTCATAAGCAGATCATATCTCAACATGACCTGTACATTTATGCAAGAATTCAACACATCCAGGATTTGCCTATCCTTTTGTAAGACACAGAATGTGCATGCTTTTGCTTATTTACAACAAGAAAGAAAAGGCAGAGTTCTACTTCAAATAATTTGTCATACTCTATATACAAAGGTCACAAAAGTTAAGCAAACTGAGTCGGCAGCAAAATTCAACGTAAAGATTATCACTCATATATCCTGTTGCCAACATCACGCATAAAACTAAAGGATGAAGTTCCTTTAATTCAGCTTTATTTTATATCATGGTTTTAGCAGATTCTTCTTTTGTTCTCTCTAGTTCCTTTCTTGTATTACATAATCAGAAGGCTAAATTGTGATGTTATAAATGTAAGCAAACATATGCATTTCTACAAATACATTGCCCCTGAACTACATGTAGTTTACATTAGCACAGTTAATGAAGTACTAGAATAAACTACAGCACCTTGCTTTAGCACAACATGTTTATTTCAGAGAGCAGTTACTAATGCAGTAATAGCAAAGCTAGTAACTTCATACAAAGAAAGGTCCAGAGAACCTGATTTCCATAACTTGAGTACAAACAACTGCATGGTCCAGGCAGAAGAAAAAGGGCACAGGTTGAGAAGACATTAGCTACTGTATTTCATTACCTTTTCATCAAGGGCTTTATGGTGTTCAAATAAAGATTTTAGTGCTTTGAGAACTTCTACTTCACTAGAAACTCCTGCTGGAGACTGAGCTTGTCTCTTTACAACAGTCATTCTGAGAGATCGCTCATGCCTGGAGACAAGACACTCCAAATGTTCCAGTAATAGCTAAAACAAAAGAAAAAAAGCAATATGTATTCCTGTTTGGCACAGCTGCAGAAAACTTCCTCCTAAAACACTGAGTTTTGAGTTCTGAGCTTCAAACCTGAGAGCCAATGACTACTGCATTAAGCATAAGGACTTGCTTTTAACATTTCATCCATGTTAGAAGTGATACAGTGCAGTTCCTACCCCTCTCACAGTCTGGCTTTCAAATGAGGTTTCTACTTAGCCAGGTCTTTTCTGATCTGCCACCACTCGGAGGAACTGCATGCTTATCAGAAGAATACATACACACAGGAAACGCTCTAAATCAGAGACAACTGTTCTGCTGGCAGGAGCATAAGCTGCTGGAACAGATCCCTACAGTTTGCCCACTCTATTCTGCTGATCTCAGGTGTTGCATGATTACAAAACTTTAACAGCAAAAAAGCTGAATGACAAATGAGTGCAGTCTTACAAGCTTTTCCTGATTCTGCACTGCTCTATTTAGAGTGTGCTTCCAAAGTTTCTTAATCACAACACGTTCACATGTCCAGGGGGATTCATGTGCAAATATCAGGGAAAAAAGTACTTCTGGCTTTTCAGATTCAATGCTCAATGTTTTTCTCTGCATAGCTGGATGCTTTAAACAATGGTAATCCTGGAGAAGACAAGGAACTAACCCTCGTATTATTTCTTTCAGCTTTCAGTTCAGCAATTTCTTCTTCCCGCTCAAGCAGCTGCTCCCTGCATACATTTAGCTCTTTTGTAAGCGCTGCAAATTCCTGAAATAAACCAGACAGAAATAAAAGCACATCAAATATTAGGATATAGTGAGAGTAGATTCATATGAACACTCAACATGATTTCTTCAGGCATTCATTAAAGACGTATAAAGCCAAGACAGCTGTAGCAGTCATGCTAAGCAGGCTTAAGTTCAAACACTTAAAACCGTTATGCTGTCAAAAGCAAAGATAAAAGATTCCTGACCAGTACTTTGAGAACTCATTTTTCTCTCAAAGCAATTATCTGAATTGAGGTATCCCTTGTAAGCAAAGGGGGAAACCTGTTGGTAATACACCCTTATTGTTTCAAAAAGTAGTTATTTGGGTTTTTTTTTAAATTACTGAGGAAGATGTGAAAAAAAAACAGAGCATTAAGCAAAATCAGAACCCAGCAAAGCATGACAAATTTCAAGTCAGTATTTAGAGACAAAATACATAACCCTGTCATCTACCAGAATAGATAGGTTACTTCTTCAGAGTAACAAGGCATCCTTGAAGCTTCACCACTGGAGGGCTTAGACCTTTACAGGTATTTACCTACAGGGATTTCCTTTATACTTACTTTCAAGTCTCACAGAGCAGAACTGAACAGCCCTTTCCCTACAGTCCCTGCTAAGAATATGGGAGGATTAGAATCAGAATTTGCTAGAAGCTGAGCCCTTGGGCTCAAAGCCCTAAAAATGGTTTCCCTTCATAATCAATAAAGCTTTCACCAGACAAAACTGAACCCAAGTGAAACAGTACAGTGAAAAGGCATCAGGGAACAGGATTTATGCTAACCCAGAGTAGTTACGGCATGCTTATTTAAACATTTTGGAACACTAAGATTAGTCAAATGTAAAGAATACATTTCTACATTTTGGGGGGTTTGTCAGGAGACACAACTGTACAGAGTATCGGAGCAAGCAACTACGTCCTAAACTATTTGCACTGTATCAAACAGCCTCACTAAAAGTACTCAACATTAAAGGCATTTAAACTTTCTATTGACTGAGGGGAGCATACTCCACATAGAATAAAAGATACAATTATACGTCACATTTATAAGCAAATACTGAGCCTAACCTTATCTATCTACTTACTCTGGCAAAATTAAAGTTGTAATCTGAACCACATTATAAATTATCATAAACAGTAAGTGTGAATGCATAAGTGCCCATACTTTAAGAGAGGGCTTAGTAGGAAATGGGAAAAAACTTCTTGTATCAGCCGTACAACTTAGGATGCAAAAATAAACACACTTCAGTCACTCCAGTGGCTGGTGAACACTTCAGAAGCACTTGTATAAGAAAACATTGAAACTAGTAAATAAACTAGTCTTCGCTATTGTCTAAAGTAAGGAAAATATTCTAATAAGCAAGAGTCACATCTAATAAACAGTAGATTGCTACAGCTGAACTGGCAACAATCACAAGATGAACAAGACAAATGACCAACTTAGAAGAACATTCTGTGGAAACACGGTGTGCACAAATGCTGTTTCTCTAAGTTTTCTGAACTCTGCACAATATGCTGCTTAATAGACAGTAGCTGCACACCAAGTAAAAACTTAAGGTGGAGCCGGCTTGTAGTAAAATTCAAAGTGACAGAAACCCCATACTTAAAAACCAAAAGGACAGCAATTATACTAACACATCTGCAAATTCTAACATGCCACTAAACTAAGCAGACATAGACAAAAGACAGAGTCCACAAATTCCAAGATTAATTTAGTAAACTTTACCCTAAAAAATACACGTGACTGAAACAACCAAAAAGCCTGTTGCACAACACATGCCTACAGTGAACTCCTTTGGAATTACTAAGGTGCTAGGCTTTTTAAGGGTTGCTGTGAAAAAGATAGTAATACTACCATCACAAATACCAAAACCATCTCCATAATCCCTTTTCCTAAGTAAAAATCTACCCATTGAAAAAAAAAAACACATAGTGCCCCTTGTTAATCAGCAAATGACTGCAAAAAAAAAAAAGCCTTATTTTGCTTTTTCAAGTGGCTCCAAAAAAAAATTTTTTAAACATAAGCAATAATTACACTCACACAAATATTTCACCACAGTATTTGCATCCTTAACCCCCACCCCACCCCAGCCTATTATTTTCAAGTAAAAATCCCTGGAAATACACTTATTAAAGCAACCTGGTCTGGAAATATAGCTTGTCCTGATTTTGGCTAGGATGGAGTTAATTTCTTTTCTAATAGCAGATGGAATGCCATGTTTGGGAGTTAGGATGAGAGCAGTGCTGATAGCACCCTGATGTTTCTAGTTGTTGCCAAGCAATCAAGGACTTTTTCAGTGGTTCAAATTCCCCTACTAACAAGAAAGGAGGGGACGCAGCCAGGACAGGTGACCCGAACTGGCCAAAGGGGGTATTCCATGCCAATTACGTCATGCTCAGTATAAAGGGGGACTGGGGGGAGGAGGAGCAGGCGGCTCCAGGACATGCGGGTTTGTTTGGGGACGGTCTGGTTTGTCGGGACGCCTCTGGGCTGCACGGCCTGAGTTGTGTGGTTCGGTGAGAAACTGCATTGTGTATCACCAGTTTCATACATTTTGTGCTCTAAAGTCCTGTTATCATTGTTATGTCTATTTTTTCTGCTATTCTAGTAAACTATCCTTATTCCAACCCGCGGGGTTTTGGTTTCTTGGTTTTGGTTTTTTTTTCCCCCTTTCCTTTCACTTCCCTTCCCCCCTCCCCTCTTCCTTTTAAAAGAGCAAGCGGCTGCGTGGTGCTCGGCTCTCAGCTGGGGCAAAACTACCACAAACTACATGAACTTTTAAACACACAAAACAAACTACACAAAAGGTTCCGTGCAAGGTAAACAAAGAAAGAAAAAAACTCCCTCAAGTTTCACAGGAACTGAAAGAAAAATTGATTCTGTATTGACTCTGACAGCTCCCTGGAGAACGCTCCTTCCTATCCTAACTTTTCCATACCTCCAACATCCCATCCACGGGACCTTCCAGGCCTCCCAGGCAATCAGGGGAACACACGTTCCTTTTTGCTCTGATAAGCAAAACCAGAACGTAGTTCTAAAGTTTCAGTTCTTCACAGGCCTTTCTCACATATCGTTATGTATTTCATAATTAAGTACTACTGAAACTATTGGAAGTACTGGCAGACTCAAAGTATTCCCAGAAGAGCTTGATAGGAACTTCTTCTCTTGGTTGTGTTTTTGCCCTTCTTGAAATTTTAAAAACCCTCAAAATACCAACATCAAAATTTAGAAGCACTGATGTTACTCAATTCACCAACGGACAAACTGACATGGAACTTTTTGTATTTTTCCAGTATCTACCTCAAGTCCTTAAAAAGGATAAAGAAAGCAATGAAGACTACCAGACACTGTTTCATCATCCTATCAAAATCGCTGTATAGCATTAATATGTATTTTCTTATCCAAGACATGTATTGGCTTCATCTTCTAAAAAGCAGCTGTGTTTGAAAAGCAGGCTATTCACTCTTCAAATTATTATAGAACATACAGTTCTATTCCAGTGCATACTTCTGTGCAAATATAAATTGTAGCACAAATATATAATAATTATGACAAGAACCATCACACTGTCAGATGACCCAAAGAAGAACAAACAACACACACAGAATTTACATTGCTGCTGCATAAACAGACTGACACGTATTTCTGTCATTGCCTAATACCTCCTCTGCTGTTTGTTTTGAAGTATAGTTGCTTTGAGTTCCATAAGCTACCTAATAAGGAACACTTGAATGTCCTCAGTTTCAGTTGGCACTGCCAAAAAACATGTCCTTTCTAGTTTTAATACTTAAACAGTCAACAATATGCGATATCTTCAAGCAGTTCAAAAGTAGAGAAACTACTTGCAACTTTATCATATTTTAAAGTTTGTCTCGATTTCTTCTTTGGCATTAGATGAATGTAAAGAAAGAATTAAAGGAAAAAGATAAATCCTGAGACACTTTTCTACTTACCCACAAAGCTGCATTACTTTTCTGTAATTACAGAGAAGACTGAGAAAATCGGACCGAAGTTCTGCATCAAAATAATAAACACCCAACTCTGAAGAGCAACAAGAACAGCCCTCAAAATAAGCACTTTAGAGCACAGAAAAGAATCAGAGTTCCGAATATATTAGGTAGATGTCCCCTGTTGATTAGAACATACTGACAAAACATCCATACTGATACTGGACTGAAATGTTTACTGGAGTAAGTAATTTTCTGAATCAACTGAATCATTCCAAATAAGACACTATTGCTGCCAGAAAGAAATGCTCTCACAAAAAGCTAAACTGAGCAAGTTTGTTATTGTATTGTAATATATCTTCTGGGTTTTTTTTCCTCACAAACTACATGACTTTTTTCAAGCAACAGCATTTCTTCTATGTTACCCTTCAGAATTGACCTTCACGCTTTAGTATTTTTAGAGGCCACAACTTAAACATCCTGCCATAAGATGGATCAACTATTGCCTATCTGTCAAGCCCATACATTTCCAATGCCTGAGATGACAGCTAGTTGATTACTTGAAAGTCCAGGAACATTACAGCTTTCAGGGATCAGGTTCTCTGTGTTTTTTACAAGCATAATTTGTAAGTTCCACAGCAGCACAACACAAACAAATAAATGCTATACAACAGGAAAGACAGTATTTAACTTGTGGAAAAATTTAAGAAGAAACAGTGTTAATTTCTGAAAGTTTATTAACATAAGCCATGCATTAGGGATGGTCTACAGACAAATATAAGTTTGCTTAGAATTTGCTTAGAAAAAAGTATTCCACAATAAAATGCAACACCACTCTTGGGTGCATAAGGAAACGTGGATTACAGGCAGCAACATGACCAGAAAGCTTAAAAAGTGAAAAGATAAAAAAAAGGAAGCATTTTGAATTCACATGAAATGTTATTAAATACTGTTAAAATAGCGTTTTCTGGCATTACAAGGGTGAAGATGCAATTGTTGCATCTTTAGGAACATCTCTGCCAGAAATGTGAGTGGAATTTATCTGCTTAATCTTCAAGTAATATTTTGTCTTACTGTTGATGTTCTGTTCTGCAGCCTGCATATCAAACAACCCACTCAAAAATCCGAGAAGCTGAAGAGAACATGAGAAGAACAACTGGGGAAAGTGCTGGCCATCGAGGCTGAGAAACCATTGGACTGAGATATGTAGTGTAAATAACATGATGGAACCTAAAAACCAGAACTATTCCAAATGATGCACAAAAATTATACATATACAGTCTTAAACAAAGCAATCAAAGAAAATCCATTTGTCTAAGCTTAAAAGGGTATTTCATAGCCACTTCGAACCAAAGAGTTTAGGCAGCACAAAGTAACCAATATCCCAAATTTATTTGGAAGTTTCCAGGAAGCAAAGTTCTGTACCTATGAAGTCACACCAGTTTAGTGGGTCAGAATTACAAAATAGTTCAAGTATAGAGTTGAAACTCAAAAGAACTGTCAGGTTTTAATCTTTAAACCCCGCATTCCAAGAAAACAGACACACTAACAACAACAAATCCAGCAGAAACAACCACCAACAAAATGTGCTTGCCTGTTCCACCTAAACTGCTTTCATTCAACCTTTCTATATCTCTGGCATGTGCTAACGGGAAGGAAAAAAAATCAGCCTAGAGTGCGTAAAGAAAAATATTCTACTTTTCACCTAGTGAAATTAATTTTCAGTAAGTATCAAGCAACCTGGATTTTCTTACCTGGAAACGGCTAAAATAAGTTTTATGTCAAGAGAATAGGTTTTATGAAATAACTTTATCTTGTGTTCTCAAAAACACCAACAACTTAGAAGGGAATGTAACAACATAAAGTAGTATTAAAATATGGTTATGTCAAACTCTTCTATTTCAGAGCACTGAAAGGGTTTTTTTTTTTATGCTTACAGTAGCTGCTTTTCCAACTAGAGTTGCCTACCCTCCAGAGTGATCAACCTCCTTTCCCATTTTTCCTCATGCTCCTTTATAACTCAAAGGACCACTACCAAAACACAGGTGCAGATATATATTAAAAGAAATCCTCATGTTCCAACTAGTGGCACTGAGATACTCAACCCACTTAATGCAACCTTTGGTCAACTCCCAGAAGTTCGTATTTCCTTGACATAAAAACATACCTCCTCTCTAGCAAAAAACGTAACTCTGCATGAAAACACTTGTTAATATTGCTGACAGTGACTAATATTAAACCTGAGCAGCTTTTTTATTACAGCCCTCTGTTTCTAGTACAGTATTCTTCAAGCTTACTTCTTGGATTGACCTATCAAGGCTTCATCACTAACACTGTTCCATTCTAAACAGGCAATTAAGTTTTAAAGTGTTTACAGTTATATAATGTTATTGCTCTGGAATGAAACATGCTGTTTCCAGTCCACGTCAGAGCTGGAAGTAGAATCAACTGTCTTAGCGTTTGACAAGCAACGAGCAAAAGAACTCTTAACTCACAGCCAGCGGGTACCAAATATATGCCCAAGAGCAAAATGAAAAAGCTTATGGTAAGACCAAGTCTCCACGGTAATAAATAGGTGTCCAGTTAACAACCTGAGTGAGTTGCTTCAATTTATGTGTGGTGTTCACTGAGCCTGAACTACAAAGCACTAAATCCTGACTTCATTGCTAGGAGCTTTCAAGAAGCACAGCATATTAAAGTGCAAGAAAACGTAAATTAAGAAGGTTGATGTTTGGCATCTCTGCAAGAGGAATGTAGAACTAATAGGAAAAAGGAGGTAGAAACACATCAGTCCTATGTTCTTCCTCCTGCAGCTTCCCCTCCCTGATCTAACACATTTCTGATAGACATTTTGGGGCGCAGTGTGGTAACAGTACCAAAACCCAAACAAGGCTGGTTCCAGCCTCCCACTTGAAGGATGAAAGGTGTTTCACCACAATCATCAGTGCTCAAACTTGACACATGCTACAGAACAAGTTTGAAAGTGAGCCTGCAAACTATACACAAGCAAAGCACAGGTTGAAGACAGGCAAACTGGAGCTACCTACTGTTTACAACCTCTGTAAACAACCCATACCAGCAAAATTCTTAACCACCTATACACTTGCATTTAGTTTTCTCTAAACACAGCAGAACAGTTGTGTTACATATGTAAGACTAGGGCAAAGCCTCATGCAAAACTGTACCTTTGTGTATCACTAGAGAGCTAACAATCCCTGACTACATACTGTACTTTGCATTGCAGGTGCACGTGCTGATCTTGGAACATCTTCCAAGTTCCAGCATTAATCAGGGCTCCATACAACACAGAGAATACATTAGTCACAACAAGTGAGCTTCGAGGCTGTTTGCTGGTACTGTGCTGGAAGTCAAAAATAAGCCAAAGCTGCATCCTATTTTCTTCAGTGCTGTATCAAGCTCTTTGTAGAGAACATGAAATTGTTTAAACAAGTCAGAAAATTTGATCCAGTTACTTTAGGTCTAACAACTGGCAGTTTACTAAGCATCTTCCTGTAGGGCAATTAGCCTCCTATCACTTAAAGATTAGAACCCATCATCTCTCCAGGTAGTCTGTTAATGCTTTCATCAACCTTAACAAATCACTGCCAGCATCTGAGGCTTGTTCAAAGTATGGCAGATCACACAGGGTGTATTTTCAGATAACTCAGAGTGGATACAGCCCATTTTTACCATAGCCTTAATACAGACTTGTAAACTGCTCTTAAAGCTACAGATGTAATCAAAGATTACATATCAAACTAAAAGTGTGTTTTTCCCAGAGGCATTCTCCAAATACTCAACCAGGTAAGAAATACTCAACTGCAAACCCCGCAACTTAACAGCGTGCAGAGAGGATTAAGAAGCAAACAAAATAGAGAAACGCTAAGTTTCAAGTTATTTTCTTCTCTTGTCTTTGTAAAATACTTTCAAAATATTGTTTCTACTCTGGCAACATTGTGAATCTTCTGAGTAAGAAAGTCCAAAAGTAGAACCATCACAACACCTGTAAGGTAACAGCTGCCTAGCAACAACCATAGAAAAAAGCATTCTTCCAACTTGCATGAAACTCAATGTCTATTCATATGTTAAGACAGAAAGCCTTCTTCCATCATGTCAACAGAACGTTGTCATTGTGGTGGTTATGCAAAGAGTTCCACCTTAGCTGCTCTTGGATGTACATAAATACATCCCCTGAAAGGGCAGATACAGCACAGAAGTATTTAAAACCATACAAAGCCTGTTCAACTTGGAAAAATGTACAAGATCAGCTAAAATATGTATCAGGCAAACTTTAGTCATCATTGAAAAACAGGCTTTTCAACTTGGGATGTGTCTGGCTACTTTATGCAGAACTAACTGTTGAAACTAGTCAATAAGAGAGTAATCCTTCCCAATACTGTACCAGTCCAAGTGCCAGCATTCCAGAACAACAGTTTACCTTAATACAGAAATATGTTTTCAATACTTGGGGGGTGTTAGAAAAACAAATGCCTCTCAGTTACACGCTGAATTGAATTCTCAAAGTTTCACAATATGAATTACCACATTCCTACACCCCTAACCTAGTCTACTTTGATAACTAATACAATAAGTAGTAGCACAACTTCTTAGTTGTAGCTTTAGGCATCTCCATTTTTGGAGTCCATGTGAGTGAAGATACTTACCCACACCCATACCCACTATGGCAAAAGGAGAATACAGTTGTACTTAATTAAAGAGGAAGAATCCTGCATTACCAGTCTGACAAGGTATGGGACAAAACCAGTCTCCATCTTTAATATGACACTAAAGAGATTTCATTGAAGTTTTCCCTCTCTGCATAAAGCTGGTCAAGATTTCCTGGGATCCCATACAGAATTTCACAGCATACAATGCTCCTCTAAAATGGCAAATTATAAAACCACTGCAAGATATGCTGAGAAAATTTTAATAAGGTCAGGATTCCTCCTGGGTCCTCCCCATTAGGGAGGCTGAGCAGCTACTACAAAAGCTGTAGCAAGATCTTTGAAGTTGTAAACAATGCTAAACTGTCAGTTTCCTTGGGCAAGGAAAAAAAAAAAATCTATTTTTCTGTATGTCAACTCTAAGCATATTACAGTCATAAAAACCAGCATAGTTCTGGCTCAGCTGATATTTAACACTGAATTCCTGTGACTTTTATGAAATAAAAATTATTTAATCCCAAATACTGCATTCTCAAATGTTTTAAAGAATTTATCCTCACACGACTAATACTTCAACGTATTTAAGAAATAGTGCCAGGACAAGACCCATCATGCATGATTTCATTTCAGTGACAAGATACTACTGCAAAAACTGCGAGCAGCAGCTGAGGCACTGCCCTGCCCTATTCTAATCTCGGCCTCTAGTTGTCAGGTTTAGTTCTGTGGCTAGTAGTTGTAAAGTACGCTTTTCACACTACGTTAAAAGGGAGTGCTTGGGAATATCTGAGTAAAGCTGGCCAAGCCACCCTCATTAAACAAGCATCAACATGTACTTCCCCCTCAGTGCTCACCTATTCTATATTTTTTTTTCTGCCAACTGATGAACACTTCAGTCTTATAATTTCGAACTTGTTTAAGCAAGTAATACTCAACGAGGACAGATACATGCCTTCAGCAGGAAATGCAACTTACATGCTCTTTACATTTTATTTTTCTGTTTCTTTGTACTCTTATCATCCCAGTTTACATGCGAAGTGAATTTACTGGGCTAACTGAAGCTAAATATATCCAAAATCTGTAGGACAATTGGACCATTCCATGGAAACAGCTGCTCAATTTTTACAAATAAAGGCAACTCCAAAGCCTACTCAAAAAAAGCAGAGTCCCAGGTCCTAGGACAAGGCTGGTATTTAATCACAGAAAAACTTTAATCAGCAATGCAGATTAATAATTGTTTTATGGGGGTTTTAAGCTCTTTTTAATGTGCAAAGTGGGTTTTTTTTCCTGCCATAAATGTCTCTGTAAGCAACAGTTCCAGTTCCAAACTTCATAACTACCTGAACCCAAAAAAGCATGTTACATTACAGAACAAAAAGAGTAACAGTAAAGGCAGGGAAGGGGAAAGAAAAAAAAAAAAAGAAAAAAAAAGACAGACAAGGACAATCTGTTTATAGGCTAGAACAAATAGAACAAGTAACAAATGCTGAAGCAGAAGATGGCTTGGCGAAGAACTTAGTCTGAAGAGAGGAATCAGCTCTGTTCCACACTGGGCTACAAACAAGGGAAAGATGATGCAACCGGGAAACCCTGCAGCTTCCAACGCAGTTCAGAGAAGAGGCACACTTGCCCCATTTCTCCTCTACCACCTCCCAAGACTTAATCTTTTATAGCCATTGCATAAAATACGACAGTGTTACACAGTTTTTAAAGACTACGGTGCCAACAGGGGATCAGAGTTACACCAACGTAAGTATCAGTGTAAATAAGATTACAGGAGGGGAAGAGGACAGCTTCACTGCATGCAAAAGCAGTGAGAGCTAAAAATCCCCAAACCCTTTTTCATTTCCACTTTACATGAAGTAAACTAATTCCAGATTTCTTAAAACAAAACCTCAGCTTTTGGAAGATGTTGTTGAACCACACCCTCAAAAGAAATTCTGAAAACTCAACATCTTCTATAAGGAAGAAATTACTACTAGATGCACCTGCCTCATTCTTCAACACAAAGCTAAAAGAATGTTATGACCTTCCAAGACTTTTCCCCTTGAACTGCACTAAAGATAAATAGTCTGTGAAAAATATATTACTCAGGAATAAAAAAAAAAATTAAAGGATACAGTATGGTAGTCCAAGGCATGTCTGAAATTATCTAAACCAAACTTCTAGTCATTCACCAAAACATAATACAGTAATAGAGCTCTGAAGAGATATTCCGAAGTTAGAAATTTACCCAAGACACTCAAACATGTAAAATCCCCAAGCAGATTCATCCATATATACAAAATGGTAGCACAGGTCTAACATCATGCTAGAAGCAAGAGATTCAAGTATGAGATGTTAGTCAGGACTTGAAATACAATACACAACACAACAGAACCTTAAAGAATATAAAATTACCCAGAGTTCAGGTTCCCACTAGCAACAGTAAATCCACAATCCATCAATCAAGACAGAATTTCCTTCAGATATGTACAGCAGAATTCCCTTTCCCTCCCCCAGTTTTCTTAAAACAATTTTCATGCACTGAGATAACTTTCATATCAAACCTTCAGTGAAGCATGCCACAAAACAAGCAAGCAATTCCACTTTCAGGTATCTCTCCATTTTCAGCGCCATGTTGCATGATTGAGCTTGAAAATTCAGAAATAGTACTAAAATAACTTAATGAAATTTGTTATGATTTACTGAGATAACCATGGAACCACTACCATAAAATTAATGGGATTTTATGATCCTCTTTGAGTGAGCCCTCCTACATTAAATATAGTTTTAGCTTTTACACCAAGAATTTGGGCAGCCAAAATTCTTTTCCGGTTAATTCAAAATAAACACCATTTCTCATTACAGGAAATTGGCAATGTTGAGAAGACAACAATTAATCAACTTCAACTGCAAGGTAATTTCTTCACAAGATAATTCATAGCTAGATCTTTCAACAATACATTAAGGCAGTCTATCTTTGTATAAGTCAACACAAAAATCCCTTGTTTAAACTGACAAGGTGGCTTTGGTTTGGGTTTTTTCACCTATGTAAATTATTCAGATACCTAAGTTTGTATGATTACATCCTTATACTGTACACTATTCTGTAAATTTCAGCTGGGGGAAAGAAAATCACCTCACTTATTCCAACAGTAAAGAGTTCATTAACCTGTGGTCTTCATTCTTGACTCAATACCAGATATTCCACCCTGCAATGCTTTATAAAAAGGAAGCATGATTTTAAAAATGTTTCCCTACACATACAAACTTGATGTGTAATTATATGGGAGATACAATTAAAAATAGTAAGCACTGTGCTTCAGACTACTTCTAGACAATTAGATGTGAAATAGAATCAGATACCAAACTCTACTGCATACCGGCAACAGGAGTAAAGCACAACCCAGCACAGTCCCAAAAAGAGATGGCTGTTCTACAGAAGTGGGGGAAAATAAAAAATAAAACAATTTTTAAAAGTCAAAGGCCACTCATTTTCCCCATCACAGCAAATAATAACCAGTTGTTTGTCTTCCAAGTGGAACTTCTCTTTTCTCCTTAACAAAACTAGAAGGATGTGCCTATCAAATTTATCAAGCTTTTCTCCATTTAAAGAAGTGACGGTCCCTGTTTACAACCGGTCCTGTGATTGTGCCTAACAGTGTCAGTGTAAAGATCTTTTCATTAAGGAATCTTGGAGCACTTCTATGAAGTTCTAAAACAAAATACTATTTCTAAACATTTGTATTTCTGAAAACATAACCATAAAACAGATGAACTACAGAAAAAGAGACGCTGGCTGTTCTTAGTACCCATCAAAAGTTGTATTTCAGATACAACCAGAATTATATTCTCATTAAGATTTTCACTAATGTCCTCAAAAATCATATCATGAGTAGACACAACCTGACCCTGTAAAGGTACCCCTACTTACTGCAGGGAGCTTCAAAGGTTCCTTCCAACCCAATATATTCCATGATTCTATAACACACAACAAAGGTCAAGGCTAGCCACCGTGGCAAAGCAGAAGATTATGCAACACAGGTTCTCTTTGTAAAAACATTAGGGCTTTAGCAACTGGAGGAACATGACACAAAGCCTCAGCATGCCAATTAGAAAAGGAGCTGATTTTCAGTAGAGTTTATATGAAATTCAAGGTAAAGTCTGAAACAGATAAAAGTCATCGGCAAAACACAAGTTAACTAACTATCCACATCAATTTACAGAGAACTTAAAGAAAAAAAACATCAGAAAGAAACTATTAACTTCAACAAGGATTGTAAGCACAGTATTCCTCCAATTCTGAATATGCAAACTAGAAGAGTCATCTCCTGAAGCAACCTACAGATAGATATTCAACTCACCATACAATGACCTGGAGTTTACAAAGTGCAGAAACAGTATTTCCATGCACTCCTGGGAAAAAGTCAAGTTGAATAAAAAACTCACACTCCTTGACAGCAAAACAATAATTCTTCTTTCAGTCTGGAGAATGTGAAAACATTTTTCCTGGCAAGAATTGCCACACATTTCCCCATTTACTCTTGTAGAATCCACAGGCAGGCTTAGAAAAAGATACACTTGAAAAGTTATGAACACCCAGATTACCTGACACGTACATGGCAAATTTACCCCTTCTCAGCATCTGTAGCTTGAGATCCATATGCATAAGAGATTATGGTAAGTATTTTCTAGTATATGTCAACAGATACCAGACAGACTTAAAGTGACTTAAGCTGCCTTAAATTGCTAAAAGCAGCATTCAAGATCTCTATCGTATTCCTTCAAAACAAGAAAGCTAAAAAAAAGGCAAAATCAAAGTGTTAAATATATTGAGTTCCAGGATACAGTGCTAACTTAGGAAGAGCAAAAACCAAAATTGCTAAGAGACAGCTAAAACATTCTCTGGAAAGATTCAAGTTCTCTGACAACATTGTTAACAATAAGGGATCTACATATACCAAAATACAAACATGTACTCTTAATTCTAAGATCAAATCCTATATAGTAAAACCAACACCCACGTCTCCTAAATAAATACCAGAAAGCAGAAACTAAAGTCACAGACCAGTGGATGTTAAAACACTAAGAACTTGTAAGGCAGGGGTGAAACTGTATTTTTAATTCACATTTATCTTTGTTAAAAGAAAAAATAATCCCAAGAGTTTTTTTCTTTATTTTAGATGGAAATTGAAACTGTAACCATAATGAATCTTTAAAGTCTTACTAATAAATATATTTAAAAGTGGTTTTAGTTAGATTCTTAAAAAGAGCAGAGGGAAAGATCGAGGCACTTGGCGACAAAGAATTCTCAGAATACCAAAATAAACACTACCTGTTGTACAGGAGGCTACAGGCAAGTTAGCACAGATGAGCATATACGTGAAGCTCACCTGGTTCTAAACGTACCATATATTTTTCAAACAACTTGTTTGGATTATAACTGTTTTCACCCAAGCTTTTATACAGCCTATTTGTTAGATCGCAAGTTAGACAGCAAATATTAATAAACCTATTACCAGATATTTGTAGATAGTAGCAGAAGAGTAGGAAAAAAATAATCACTAGTTCATCTTTCAGGGCTACATCCACTATTAAAACCAAACACAAAGTATTTCTGTGTAGTCATCAAAACATTCTTCCAAATAAACCATGGAAAATAAAACCATTAGTTTTAGACTTCATAAAATCTTATTAAAGGGATTGATGGGCCATCATAAAATCACTAAAGTTCACCCAGAAACACAGCAAAACTTTAATTCTAAATTTAATCTAGTAAAAAGGCCTATTTATAATCAAGATAACATAAATTAAAAGCACAAAATAAACAGCCAGTTGCTAACAATAGGCAAACAGATGTCTGCTGGGTAGGGGTGGGAGGTTTCAATAAACAAACTCACCCAAACATATTTAAAAGAAACAAAAGTCAGAACACACACTAGAGACTTGGTCCTCAATACACGCCACTAATTGTAGCTACTCCTCTCTTTGCCCAATCATAAAACAAACTTTCAGTTAACTTCACATTCTGGAGGTTTTGGACAGAAGTTGTCTGTTTCTACGCCTTACAAAGAAAGGAATGTTAGGGAATTTGAGGTTTATTGATATAGTCAGTGAAGATTGAGCATTATCTCTTATCTCTATCTGATTTAAACTATTGTAGACAAAGACAAATCTATCCAGTAATCTACTAACAGCAAAAGCCAAGATTTAGCAACTGAAACTCAACATAGGCAATATTAAAATTACAGCTAACTGAAAAAGGAACACAAAGAGCCAGGGTGAGAGAAGTGGACTTTACGTCTGCTCCAACATACATTTCCAGTGTCCAAAATCCTTTTGGATCTCTACCATGTCTGGACACACAGGCTCACTGCTGAGACTAACAGCTTTTATTTGTAAGTCAGCACCACATCTTGTTAAGAGTAAGTATAAGCTGTGTCACCTCAAGACTGAACAGTTATGAATACTGTAAATGGAGCTGCACTTCAAGTGCTACAGAAATTTCAGCTGTTGCAAAGTTTGGCAAGCCCTTTGCTTGATGTACTTTCTGCAACTGTGTTCTTCGTATTATGTACAATTCAGAACCTCATTTCTGCATCTATGACATCCTGTATTATTTAAAACTTGTCTGGAAGAAATCCAAACAAGACTATTATTAAAATGGCAAGTAAATCCTTAAGTTCATCATAATAAAACGATACCAGGGCAATCTTCAGACCAAGCATTTAGATATTTCTTACATGTGAGAAACAGTATTTCTGAGACTGTCAAAGGAAAAATCATTCTGTAGAGATGTACTTGAATTTAACTGAATACAAAGACACATATTGTTTCTAACTGAAGTGTGTAGTAGTGATAAAAAAATTACTATAGGTAGAATGCAACTAAAAAAGGCCTGCTGGGGACGGGGACACTTGAAATTAAGATACAATGGGCAACCCAGTAAAGCTGAAGCCAAACTATTCTTCCTAGAATTTTAACTTCTTTCACAGCAATTTGATTTCATCAAGTTCATCTTCCAAGGTCAGAGTACAGTTTGGCTAGGGTAATCTGTAATAGAAGGTAACTCCCAGAAAATAAAAGGCATTGCCAAGAATCCAGTTATTCTATTAAGACACAGTTGATGTATTTCATTTCCAGCTGTCCATACAAGAAAAACTTCTCAGTTTTACTCAGTGTAGATGTAACAAATAAAGCACATCTATATGAGATTAGAATGCTCTTCACTGTGAATCAGACATCCACAGCAAGTCTTCTTACTCTAAATACCTATTTTGGGTTTACATAAGCTAGAACAGACACCTTTAAGCTACCAGCCAACCACCACACTGTAAGTATACTAGAAAAGACAACTCTGACACTTGAGAGAACATGCATCACTGCTGCAGAATAAATTGCATTTACTTTTATAATCTACAAGATATGCAAATACACAAGTACCAATTTGCCACTTTGCACACATACTGGTATGAGCCTCTTCCTTACACACAGAAACTTGGTGAATGAAAGGAATTAAGTACAAGGAAGCCATTAGAAATTTAGCATCTTCATTAACTAGAACCAGCAAAGTAGTTTTGGAATAGAAGCTATCAATGTGGCATTCCTCCTTTTACACAGGGAGTTTCCATCAGTCACCAGAATGGTCTAAATGGATGATTGAGCTAAATATGTATAGAAGTGTACATACAAACAATTCAGTTCAATACACCTTAATATAAATCAATCCAAAATCAACTACAAAGACATATCACAAGCTACATGCCAAAGTCTAGGGGAGAAATAATACATGGGTTACATAGTCATTCTCTACTAGTCTTTGTACAACTGATTAATTTGATCTTCACATCTTTCTACCATGGTGAAAACAACCATTATGATTAAAGAAAAAACTTAAGACATACAATGCTAAACGCCTTCTTTCCTGAACAAAAAAGAAAGTAACACAGCTGTCAGTAAATTTAAAGTTATCCTGCTTCTACCCCTCCCTGAAATTCACTGGTCATCTGAGACAGTAGTTCAAAAGAATGGTTGGGCTTGTGAAATAATAAAATAAAGTCTGAACAGTTTCAGATATTACAGTCACAGCAAAAGTTTCCCTAGCGAACACCTATTAGAATTTAAAAAATAAAAACCAACCACACATTTTCACCTCATCAGAAATTTACACCTATGAAGTAACTGACTCTGCACCATAACAACTTGTTAAATACAGAAGTTATTTTTGATTGTACCAGTAAAATACTCCTGACATTTGAAAGCATCATCATCATCACCTTCCAAAATCGTTTGAGCTTAAGCACCACTGAGGACAAGAGTGACATGGTTTTCACATCACAACAGTCTTTATCAACAGCAATCTACAAAAATCCTTACACTGCTGTATGTTTATATGAAATTGCAGTAAAATTACTCTCTCATCTGAACTGTGGAACTTACTTTCCTAGAGATTTCACATGAAACCATTCAATTACAACATTCTGGAAAGTGTGAATTGTTTTGGGTTTTTTTAACTGCATGAATCTCAGTAAAAGTTTAGAAACAAATATTTATATAAATGTAGCTTACTAGATTTAGGAAGGGAAACTGATAATTCAAAAGAGAGAAGAGGAACAGTACAGTTTAGAACTTGTGTCCTTCTACTCAGCCACAAATTCAAGTACAACAGTTTACACATCATAAAATTAGCTAATGGCTTAACATTAATGTAGCAGACCTGAAATAGCAGGTAAAGGCAAGCCACAATTATTACAAAAAAAGAAAAAAAAAAACCAACAAAGAATGACTGTCGCCTGCAGCACATGATTTAACAAAGGGAGCAGCAAAGGTTGGAAACTTCTCCTTTCTGATTTCCATCACACTATTGTAACACAACTAGATTAACATGTATTACTTTTAGTTCCTATCCCTAAGTAACTGCCAGTACCAGCTACCATACTGAGTCCTACAACGATTACATTATGATGAGAGCAGTGGAAATAGAAGAGCTTACTGTTCTAAGGCATATAAACAGTAACTATAATATTTAAGGACATGTAAACATTTGTAAAAATAGTAAATATTCTTGAAATAATGGATACAAATATAACATCATCATGACATACAGCCAACCATGCAGGAAACTGTGAGGCTACCAACAGTTAATTCACACCTGAAAGCAGCCTCTGCTTTGCTTTTCAAAGCATTCAAAGATCGCTTGTATTCTTTTTAACCAGAATGGATAAAAACCAAGAGGTTCTGTAGACACCACTCACCTTTCCTCACTACACATTGCCACTCTATGCAGCACATCTAGCGCTACAGGCTGTATGTTGGTACACTGCAGCCTTCAGAAGTCAATAAATAGTAACACATAGTAAGACAAAAAACCCCAAAGCCAACCCAAAGCAAACAAATCCAAACTCCGCAAAAGGAACCACACGAGTTTGACACCACACTCTGATTTCTACACCACCATGACAACTCAGCAGGCACTGACAAGTAAACACAGACTTTTCAAGTTTTTAATAAAATCCAAGTCTGTAACAGTATCAGAAAGGCCTGCTTTCTTTCCCAGAATGGCATTTAATTCTTAAGCATGTGAATGAGGCACTTGGAAACAACATTTAAAAAATACTAGTGACAGAAGAAAAGTCCAAGTTCTGTTAAACAAAAGGATGTAGATAAGACTTTAAGCTCAAGTTAAGCCAAATAAATGTGAGAAACTGGGAAAACATACTGGAGAGAAAGGGCTGACAATCCCCACTGGCCTTGCTTTTGTATCTTTCTCAAAGTGAACGAGCAACAACAGGTAGTTTGGGGAACTACCAAGCTAGATTGATCTTCCCTTACCATAACTTGACTCTTCAGTAAATTAAATACACAAAAAGACAACAAAAAACTCACGAAGAATACAAAATTTATTGAAAGATACCTTCCCTTCAAAACGTCCATACCTGTGGAAGTGCAGTATTGAGCTGTCTCTGCAAGGAATCTCTCTCATGACCAACTTCATGTAGCTTGCCCTGGGTCAATGCTAGCGTCTCCTGAGTTTCTCTTAGCGTTTCCAGAAGGCGATCCCTTTCTTCCAACATGGAGACCATTAATTGCTCAAAATGGGAATCAGCATCTGACTGTAACGGGGAACCTGAACCATGGCCTCCATTTCCCCCTGAGGGAATCTCTGCCTCACTGATGGTTGGCATCACCTCACACATCATCTTGAAACAAAATAAGACAAAACAAAGACCATAAATTTATAAGTCAAATCCAAACAGGATAAGCAGCAGGATTTTGGACACTGCCCGCAATACCAACTTAGCTTTCCCAATGATACCATCAGCAAAGGTTGCCAACACCTTAGTGTTTGCTACTATTTCATTAAGTCTGCAGGAGAAAAGGTATACCATCAATTTAATCAAGGCATTACTTCATAATGAGAATCTTGTGACTTCTTGCAAAGCCAGACTTTTATTGTATTGCTATGTTTCAAACTGTGATCTCATTTTAATGGATTTATATTTTTGCTAAGAGTGAACTGTCGCTGAGATCTTTAAAAAAAATGAAGATAAGGCACACAGCATGCCATCAAAAATGCCACTTGAACCAGCAACTGATTACTGCATATTTTGAGAATCATCATTTGTTTCTTCCAATTCTTGAAACATATAAAGTTTGTACCTAAAACATTACTTTGGGTTTATGCTAGCTGTTGAAAGTCTATGGTAAAAGTGATGCACGTAAATTAGTAGGAAATCCAAGTGCTCCATTTTAGGAGACACACATGTAATGGAAGATAAACAGCAGAAAATTCATTATGAAGTGGTAGCAGCTGTCACTGTGGCTAACAGAAAGTAAGCAAAAATAAATCAAGGCAGAGTATGAATACAACCAACAATGCAAATGTAAATACCATACTAATGGACTTTTAAGAGACCCTAACAGATCCTTACAAGAGGCTAAGGCATCAAGTTTTTTAAGAAGCATGGGGAAGAAAAACACTAATACAATTACCGCACACTCGCACTGAACCACTAAGACTTCTAAAGTTCTTCAGATAGCTCCTCTCAACATCAAACCTACAAGAACCTAAGGCAAATCAGAAAAAAAAAATTCTCTCAATTTCTCCAGTACCACAAGTTTGTTCTCAGCCTTAAATTTCACACACATAGCTGAACATTTTAAAGAACAACTAAACTTACTCTGAGCATTACAGTGGGACCTCTCAATCCCCTGTAAGACTTGGAACAGCCTGAAGTGCTTTATAACATTTTCCTGCATTATTACCATAAGCCCTGCATTTTCAACACCACTACATTATTTACCTTGCTCAGTAAAATAAAAAGGCTTGGAAAACAGGCCCCAGGTTTCCTTCAGTACCAGTTCTTCTGTTTTTAGTAGGTTTTTGTTACCCAAAAAAACTTTTCAGATTGCAAAGCATCCATTCAGCTCTAGTCCAATGTCTATTTAATTGAAACACCCCGTGCACATGAAAACAAATAAACCTGCCAAGAGCAGATCCAGTAAAAAGCAGCAGCAGCTTCAGCTAACTAGCCAAGTCCAGAACAGAAGAATGTGAAAATAAACTGTCTCAGCTTCCCATCCCTCTATTACTGGCCCGTAGGTCCTGCAACAGCTGGGGTGGGGGAATCATGTGCTGCGGGATGAAAAAAAAAAAAAGTCTCATGCAGCGGTGCAACAAGCTTCAATAGTTCATCGCTCATAAATTCCAGTCAGGTCACAATCGCATTATTACAGAGTGTATAGACAGCACGGGAAAATGGCACGAGGTTTCCTGTAAAGGATTTAGAAAAGCCTCCCTTCTTTTCTTTTCTATTAATTCCAACGGGAGGCTCTCCTTCCAGTTTCCTGGGTCTTAGTTCAAACATTTATAATCCCAAGAGCAAGACGCTGGTGTCGCTTTCGAAGACAAGGACAAGGGCGACCTGTTGTTCCCTCCACGTTAGTCCTTCATCCGCTCTCTCGCCCGGCCGGTCCCACGGACGACGCTCCGCTGCCGAAATATCCAGCCAGGAGGGGCGAAAGAAACCCGCCGAGAACGGAGGCAGTGCCCGGGAAGCGCAGGCTGGCGAGAAAAGCCCAGAAGAGAGATGGGGGACACCGGCAGCTCACCCCCCGGGTCTCGATGCTCCTCTTCCCCGCGGCAGGGCCCGACAAACAAAGCTGCTGGCCGAGAAGATGGGGCTTCTCTATTCCCCCTCCGCCCCTCACGGGGAGCGCCGGGCCGGGCCTCGCTCCCCTCCGGAGGCCCCAGCGGCGCCGGGAGCGCGGCCCCGCAGCTGCGGCAGCCCGCGCACAGCCGGCCCGGGCTCAGCGCAGCCTCCGAGGAGCGAGCACTGTCGCAGAGGCCCCAGCACGGCGAAGGCCGAGCGATTCTCCCCTCCGGTCCCTACCGAGCAGCGGGGCAGGCTCCCCTGCGGCAGGAGGACTCGCGTCCCTCCGGGCCGGGCCCGGCTCCGCCCGCCGCCACCGCCTCCACGTCCGTGGTGGCCGGCAAGGGGCCGGCTGAGGCCGGGTAGGTGCCCCTGCGTCCCGCGACGGCGGCCCGGGCCCGGCGGTGCCGCCGCGGCCTCAGCAAACAGTGAAGGCCCTGCGCGCTCAGAGAGCCCGGACCGTCGTCGCCACCGGCCCCCAACCTGCCGCCCGCCGCGCCAGCACCGACCGCCGCCGCCGCCTCCCGCTTCTCCCGGCGCCCTCTGCGGCTCCTGCATAAATCAGTGCGGGGCCCACAATGCACCGCGCGGGAGACTCGGGCGCTTCTGCCCTCCTTCCCCACCGCCTAGGGCTCCGGGTTCGAGACCCGCTCCCCGCGAAGTCCGGGCTGCCGCCCCAGTGAGCTCCCTTTCCCTTCCCCTACAAGCGATACTCTCGCCGCCCACGGGTGTCCGCCCGAAAGGAGCGCTGCCACGTCTCTGGAGCACAGCCCCGGGGTACGAGGCGTACTCGCTAAGGGCTGAGCAACAGGGCAGGACTGAAGTCATCACCGCTGCCTATGCCAGAGCCACCCTGCAATCGCAGTCCTTCCCGCGGCCTGCGTGTCACGGCATGGCCCTGTCAGGCGGGTCTGCCCGCTCCTGCCTGCTGCGGGCATCGCCTGCAGAGCAGCACCTGGGCCCTGCCTGGAGCCTCAGGCCCACTCACGTCTCCTCAGCCCAGTCTCTTGTCTTTGACCTACTCCCCTGGCTTCAGCCACCACCTGTCCCCTCCACCTTCTGAGTACAAGAATATTTGGGGGGTGGTTAGCCATGTGTCAGCCATACAGCTCACAGAGGTGACGGGTTTAATTGACTAAATGGTGCAACTAATGGCCACATGCTAAGTAAAGCAGTTGGAGGCACCAACATCTATCTGCAAGGGTCTGCAGACTGCAGAGAATGAGGCAGTTTCCACCATAAGTGACAGGACATCTCTGTGCTGCCTGAAGGCTTGGCGCGGGTGACGAAGTCTTCTCCCACCTTGCCCTGTCCTCAGCACAGCTCCAGCAAGCCACGGCTTTGCTGCCGTAGCTTATTCTCCACAGGGAACAGGCTTTGGATTTTTTTTTTCTGTGTATGCTGTTTCCAAAACAGCATATAAACATTTTCCTCTTGCATGTATGTAGCTTTTACTCTGTTCCTGTATGATTGTGTTTCTAAAACTTTTTCCATGCAGTTGAGTAAGGTTGGCATTTGTAGGCAAAGTATAGGGAAATCTCTTTTCTCTCTTCCATTTGTGCTACTACTACAAATAAAGCATTTGCATTGCAGACCATCTTCTTTCTTTTACAGTGGAAAGCTCTGAAAAGCATCATGGGCCAGTTACGCAGGGCATATCATAATGAAAAGCAGCAGTCCGTGCACTGAAGGCTGCGCAGTTTTGTGGCTGGATTACTTGATTTGTAAACACAAGAAACAGACAGTACTGGATAAAAAAATATCATTGAGTCCCTTATCCTTCCCTCAAATACAAAAATCTCTAAAATTTACTACAGTATGTCTTTATGGTATTTGAGCCTTCAGAGTGAATTCAGGTCACATTTTTAAGCTTTTCCTCTACAGCCATGAGGTGTAGATTATTTCCCCCTCCCCTTGAAGTTTCTGATATAATCACATGACTCTGGGAGCTGGCACTTTAAGGAAAATGTCCAATATGAGGCACATTCAAATCACAAGTTTTGTCAAATACTGGTTAACACAGGTTTAACACTGAGTAATAAACCACTGAACTGTAATTGTGTAAATACTGAGATCTGAATTTTCAACATAGAAAGCATAGCAAAAATATTTCCAAAATCAATTGTGCTCTTCCTGAGGAAACCTCCCAGTGTTATGAATTAACCTGTGATGTCAGACAGTCTCAGTATAACTTACTTATAAACTTTGATATATTGATATATTTAGAAACTTAGAAGCTTCAATTTTAACATAAACTACTTTAAATTATCATGGGAGGGGAGGAAAGCATCATTTGTTTGGCCCTTACCTTCACCCAAGGGTTTAATACACATTGAGGGTTTCTTTCACATAATTCACATTAGCAGTCACAACAAAGTGTATGGAATTTCACCTCAGCCAAAGTTTCTGCACTACAGTTATTGCAATAAATTCAGAAATTTATTTCAGAATTCATAATTTTATTCAAAACTCAGAAGGGGACAACATCTATGACAGGGCTCATAACTACTTTTAACTTCACATTTCAAAATACTTTGAAGAGTTTAAGGGAATTACCTTGTTGCCACTAGTTGACACACAGTGACCAACGAGTTCCAGCACAGCAACAAGAGACCTGGATGTGAGAGCCAGTGTGGGCAATTGGTTCCCAGTACCAAGGTTTTCCCTGTGGCTGGATCGCCGCCGAGCACTAATTCTTTGCTGCAGAGCTAACACTTTGTGTCTTGCCCCTTCCTAAGGTGAGGTCTGAATTTTTGTTCCCTGTGACTGTGTTTCTCGGGTGCGTCAGCTGTGGTGGTGAGTGCGATGGAGTCATGCGATACCTTTGCTGATAGGACAGTGCTCATTATTTTGTCCTCATCCTTTGGGAGTCAGAGTTCAAATGTGCTGAAACTGCTTGACCTGGCTCTGCTTAACCGATGTTGCAATTTAAGGCACTCCTTCCATGTCAGAATCCAGGTGGACAGTGCATGCCAGGAAAGGAAAAATCCTCATTTTTCATCTTGATTACTTTTACTGTACCACTTCTGTGGATGAGGAGGAGTTTGGTCTAAGAGACTGTCAAGGTAGCACCTTCTAAATAACGCATTCCAGCAAAACCAAAACAGAGCTGAAAAATAAAGTGGAATTTACAACTGCATGAACAAACACAATTTCACTTCAACTCATCACACATAAAACCCGAAAACTAATAACATTAGTAGAAACAATCTGGCGTGATTTGACTTTCATTTAACATATGAGTCAAATGGAGACTGTGAATGTAAAGGCAAAAGCTTAAGCACTATAATAGGCTCAGAATTTATAATCTCTATCAAATTGGACACTGCAATATATCCAGTCAGATGAACCGATCTCACACCCAGGTTATGTAGAATAAATTCATAAATGAACCTTGCTATCCAACTAGATCCTAGAAGACATCATTACCTTTTTCTCTCAGTTGGGGATGACTAGGAATGTGGTTGATTTTTCTTTTGAAACCAAGTTTTGGGCTGTCCTTAAATTGTTAAACAAAAAATAAGCAGTCATACCAACTAGCAACTATTCTCATGCTTCAATATGAAAGTGAAGAACCTTACACACAATTCTGAAATGGAGAATAAATATGAATGAAGTTCATATATTAGTCTTCACTTCAACCAGTTTGTTAACAAGGCACAGACTCTCAAATTCAGCTTTCCCTGCTCCTCTCATCTGTGGTTGGACTTCACATTTAAGAGGCTTTAGCTGTAGACCCTCCTCAGCCTCAAGGAGTTGTCATCTTTATCTTTGTCACCTTCAAATCATGTATCACTCTATACACAAGTTTCGGAGGAGAGATAGAAATGTCATCACTTAGGCGCTTTCTTGAAAAATGGGTTTCAGCCTCAGGTGGGAACACAGTTCCCATGGCATATAAACGCCTGCTATATAAAAGGGAGGCACTGTCTCCTCATGTATAAAGAGCTAGGTATTTATTCATGCCCAAAAGGATGAAGTCCAGGAGGGAACTTGAATCCAGAATATCCTAGTTAAAGAATATGCCTCCCACACGATACATTGCAAATACTTTTGTTAGGCACCTTGCTTGTTGATTGCTATGCTCAAAGCCCAGACCATGGATACCATAGAATTTCTCTTCAAAAATATGTAGTCCGCTGTGGCCCAGAGCACATCAGCGTAGGGCCAGGGCTTCAAATGCTGCAAACACAACTGATTAATCAGATCTTTGCATAATGCTCTGTGTTGCACATAATGCACATGAAATAATAAAGTCAGAAGAACTCCCAGGTTGTGCAAATACCAAACTATTTCTCAGCATTCTTACTTACTTTGTAGTACAAGGAAAGCGATTTCTTTTTTTCTTCTTCCTGGGCACGTAACCCAAGATACACCATACAACATGAAGAGCACCAGCAGCCCACATCTTTTTAACAAAATGAGCATGATGTCTCTTGTAAGTTCAGCAAGAAGTCTGACTCCCTATCCATGTCATTTAGGGAGACTGAACGCTTGTAGACATGCCCGTAAAGAGCCATACTCTACCTCAGCTGACAGCAAAGTAATCAGCTCAGAGATGCAGGCTAAATATCTCTCCGCTCTTTGCATCGTAAAACCACATGATGAAATTCAAACAAAAGCTGGTAAAAACAGGGAGGGGGAAAAATAAAGCAGCACTTTCCTTTCCTGTCACATGATAAATTAGATCCTAATGTTTATCCAAGCTCAGCAAAACAACAACCTCTTCCTGCCAGTGACTTTTGTACGGTGAGGAGTCTGGGGCCGGCTGTGCCGAGCTGCCTTCCCTGTCGGCAGTGCAGCTCTGAGGACAACCACCTGCTGCCAACCCGCTCGCCCTGAGGAAGAGCTGCTCACCAGAAGGCGAAGGAGCAAAACACTCCTCCATTCGCTCCACAGCAGCATGGGGTTGCATCCGCTGCTCTCTCTGTCCACAGAGTACTTTATGGTTCATTTGTACTGAAATTTCCTTTGTGAGCCTCAAAGCCACCCTACACTAGCACTGAAAATAGTCCAAGATCGCCTACTCAATTTTTTTTCCTTCTGAGTTGAGCCAACGGCACCTTATTTACTCCTTCTCCTTTACAGATGACTTAATGACTTATCAGCAAAATGCATTTTGAACACATTTCAGGCATTTCATACCAAAAATGAATAGATGAAAGAACAGGATTATTGTTTTGTCAGTAGATGGAAGTGACCCGGACTATTCTGTTACCTTAAAAAATGTCTCCAGAGGTTGCTAGACAGAAGAGACACTTTGCCTGAGGGAGAAGGAACGAGAGGAGAAGAGGCTGGAAAGTGGCCTACAGAGAAAAGGACAGAGGTAATTAATGGTTATGCCCATGTATAAAGATAAGTGCACCAGTAAATGTGTCAGCCCTTCGGCAACAGAAGCCATGGTTTCTAGAAACCATGCCTTGACATGGTTCTTCTTTACATCGACATTTTATTTATATAATATGGGTCTACATGACTCTATGTTAGATTTAGGCAAGTGTAAACAAAATCAGAATTGTCTGCTTTGAAATTTCAGGGAGTTTTGAGTTGGAGTTACTACAGCGTCTGATAGGGAGAAAATCTCCACAAAACACACAGGAAATGAAGGCTTGCAGAGAACTCTTAAGACACCAGATGATCTTACACTATTTATTTTAATGGGATTCATACCTATGTTAATACCATAAATATTTTCCAAATGTAGCTGCTATTCCTGCAACCAAAACCACATATGCCCACTCAAGTACTAGCCCCCTGAACTTGAAAAGGCTTTCAGCTTAGTTTCAGCTTCAGTTGTGCAATTTGCAGTTCAGAATTACTCTGCAGCTGTTGTGTTTTTGTATGAATTTACAGCAGCAGAAACCCCCTTGAGCTAAAGAGAATTTCTAAAGCAAAGAATTATTTATTTCAATCTTGAATGAAATATACCTCTAATATCTAATGCAAACGTAGCCCGCACTAAATGAATGCATGGATTTCAGCACATCTTGAGGTTTTTTTGGAAGTATGATGAATGATACCTACTTAAAAGTGCATTCAGTTACAAGTTCAGGGTAATAGGGTGGCTCATTGTTCAGCTATATTTTTTTTTCCTCAAGAATATTTTTAGGAAAGTCCATATTCTTGTGACACAGTTGTGAATATTATTGGAAGACGCAGCTGTCTGGAGTCAAGAATCCAGAGCCGGCTGTGATAATGCAGCTCCTGACTAACTAGAACAGGTTTGGATACATTCCCCCTGGCTGACCACCTACATCATGAACCCATTTACCCTTGGTTGCCTCTGTAATCAGTGGAGCAAGAGAGCCACTCCATGGGAGTGATTCAGATCTTTGGTGTGGTGCATGAATCACCCGCTCAAGATGCTTGTCTCTTCTCATTGACTGCAGAGGGAGCCTAGGGCAGCTGAACTCCTGCAGTGGGAGACTCAGATGTCTAAACCAGCATGAGATGAATATGAGCTGGGATGCTGGATATGTGCGAGAAACAGCAGAGCTGTTTCCTCCTTTTTTAAGGAAAGCAAGTAAAATTAATGTGGATGTCCACAGAAATAAACAGCGCCGTTATTGGCTTCGTTGCTTTGGATTTACCTGCCCGAGGTTTATCCATCTTGTTAATTTTAGCTGCTCTGGAATTAAATTACTGTATTTGCAAGACTGGAGCCTAGAGCTTCTGGGCCAATCTCTCAGGATATGTAAAAAATCAATTACCAAGAAAGAAGAATTATGTTATTTTTCTTCCAAAACATGCAGGCACTGATCTGAGCGAGCTCTCTACACACTTATCCTATAACCTGTTTATTTTGCAAGATCCCAAGAGAGAACGGAAGTTGATTTCTATGCAAATCGTTTCAAAAACGAGGCTTCAGCTTTTAGAATGTTTTGAGACCTGTTAAGAGAAGAAAAACAAAAACCAAACAAACCCCAAACCTGTCCCTGTAAATCAGCATTTGAAGGACAAAAAAAAAAGTTTCTTTTCACTTTGTCGACTATGCAAAGACTCCTACTGTTTCAAGTGGCTTTGGAGTAGGCACTAAGCAAACTGGACTATGATTTCTATTTACTCAGTATCCTCTATTATTAGTCCTTCATACTTCAGTGAAGTAGATAAAAGCATTTAAAAAATAAAGAGATCTCATAAAGCACTTGAGCCTATTTTTAATCCTTAACTGACTAGATTTCAAGTGATAAACATACCTTTCATTACACACACATTACCTACATGAAATCGCATGCAGCAATCACTACCTTCATTATTCAGATGCATGCTGCATCAAAATATTACCCTGCATATGTGGAGATAATAATGTTGGTATTAGTCCCAAATCATATGTGTGTAAACAAGGCAAAATGATTTTTCTGTGTAACCAGCTTCAGCTTACAGACAAATGAAAATATAAATAACCCTTTCAGTGAATCACTGGTTTGTGTACACGAACTAAATGTTTATTTTCACTATTTTAGAAACCCCTTTCACTGTCTTCACAGTATTTACTAAAAATACTCATTTGCTAAAATGAATTGGCTGAGATGCTGACTGAAAACCAACACAGCCTCAAAATGAAGTCATAAAGAAAACTGCAACAGATAAAAAAATCTAAAACCTATGGAAACTTGCAATGGCAGCAATGCATTTTGCAAAAAAAACCCATCTCCAGTGTCATGGTGATCTTAAGGCTCAGATGAAATTGTCTTCCAACATAGATGATGAAACTATCAAAGAAAGTTCATTTTCCAATACTATTTTCCTGCTCTGACTAATAACAATTCTGCCTGGGCAACCAAGTTATTTAAAACTAAGCTTTACCTTCAGCATTTTGAGAGGCTAAGGAGGTTACTAGGTCAGGATCTGACATGGAAAATAAGTATAGGTATAAGCCATGTAATAGTAAACATTCAGCTCAGACCACCTACTAGTAGCCTTAAGCAGCAGAGTGACATTTAAAAGCAATCAGAGTCAGAAGAGAACCTTCAGGGAAAACAGACAATACTTCAGAAAAAGCAGCTTGGCTTTTGCCAGAGGGAAAAAATTAGACCTTTGGGAACAGTGCACAAGTCATCTTGAGACAAATATTAAGAAAAATATTAGAAATATATATAGTAGGTGTTGCTTCTCCGCTTTTTGAAAAATTCTCATAGCATCTTTTAAAGTAAATTCCTTCCCTGCTTGCTTCAGCGGTATACTTGCACTAAAAAGTATACTCTATTGTTTAACTAAAAATACGTATCAATGTATAAGCCAAAAGAGATGCAAGTGCCCTCACCCTTAGCTTTTGAAGAAACACAATCACTTTGAGCAAAATTCCCTGCAAAAATCCACAAACCCAGAGCGTGCAGCGAGGAGGAGAGCCCACACTCATGGAGAAGGCAGGATGCCAGCAGTATCCTCTCTAATGTCAACAGAAGTGGTAGCTGCCTCTACACTGCCCTGCTTGCATGGGTTATCTCTACCACTGGATTCACGTTTACCTTAAACAAAGGCAGTTTCAGGGTTCCTGGATGAAACTCTAATTTCAATGCTGCTTAGAGAACCTGGTGTTGAGATGTACTTGCTAAGGATGCCAAGTCTTTGTCAAAGCATCTTCTTTAACAATGATTAAAACCGCAATGAGGTCTTGTGTCCTTCTTGGCTTGCCATCGGCAGCATGTCTGTTACTAGCCTGGACAAATTTACCTTCCCCCTACACAGGAATCTCCTCTGTAAAACTTACAATCAGGGAACACACAAGGATTTAAAAAATGAGGAATGCTTTCTGCAGCACCTCGAGTTAGAAGTTTAGGGAATGCAGGGCAGATACACAGTCAGAGAGTCTAAATACAGTCTAAACATCCTCTCAACTACAAAGGCAGAGAACTTCAGTAAAAGTTCTTCTGTCAATGTTATTCATCATGTACAATACTTGAATCTTCCAGAGAGAATACTTAATTCTCATGACTTCAATGGTAATTTCTCAATTATACAACTGAAGCTCAACTGAAGTGGCCAGTTTCTGCATCTCCTTCTTGAAAAAACAAATACTTGTTGTTAAGAACAGAGCAACATGTACGCAGCTTCCGACTGCTACTACTGAGCAGTACTTACAGTGGAAACTGAAGCTAATGCTGCCATAACTACCTGTTGTAAGGTCCTGTTTGATACTCACATACCATGACTTCCTGTCTGTCCCAAAGACACAAGTGCCAAGTCCTAGATGAGCTTGGCTTTGGGCATATCATGGTACCTGCACTACAAGTGGTGCATTCAGAAGCTGAACAGCAGAGCTCCATCCTGTGGAGACAGCAGCAGTGATGGCAGGGATGCAGGGAAATGGACTTCCACCATGCACCCCCCATACGGATATTTATGAGCACAAACACACACATACTGCCTGCTCTATCTGGGGTCAGACTTCATATAAAGAAAGTTGTGCTTCCCTATGAGTCGCTCTTCTGAGTGCAAGCATCTCACAACAGTGTGTTTATCTTCATCCAGTGTGTCCTCAGCTGCCATCAAGGTCTTCATGCATAGTCTTTTGACTTGGCTATGAACAAAAGATTTGTCCCTCTGTTATGGCAGATAATACTCACTTGAGTTTTCCTTTTGCCTTTTCCTGTTTGCCTGAATGCCTTGTTCTTTGTATGGAGGTATTTACATAGCTTTTATAAAATTAAAATTAATTATTCTGGCAGTTATTAAATAAAAATCCATTAAAATCTAGCTGCTGAAAGTAAGATTACATGGTGTGTAGCTTGCAGGAGAAAAAGCAGGAGTAAAAGATATGAAAGGCAGTCCTCTCCCTGCTCTTGATTAAGAAATCATTATTTCTAGGAAGGTGGACAAAAGCTGAAAAAGCCTTGTCGTTGGCTTAAGTTAATCCTTAAATGAAGTGAGAATAACAAAAAAAAACCCATTTAGGAAATGGCCAAAAGCCATATGTAAGATATAAAAGCGAGTAACTCATAACAGAAGAGACAGCAGAGTCAACGTTCATTTGTGCCGTAACAAGCAGGGCAAATGATTTATTTCAAAGCTAAATTCCTTGTTCTCCTGAGCACAGTTCATATTAAAGACCTTTTGACCATACCATCTGTTTGCATTGTAATTCACATTTAAAAGAGTCAACATAAATATTGACTCACGAACAGGTTCTAGCGTAGGCCTGTAAGTTAAGCTGCCTCGATACACTTAAGCTTTTCCGCAAAGAGCTAGAGGAAAACTGGTCACTTTTTCCTTTTGTGTGTTACACACAGTCGGTTAGCACTCCAAATACAGGTCAGATCCTCTGGCAAATCTAAATAAACTTTTACCTTCCCTTTGTCCCTTGAGTTTAAATGGCAATGCCGAAACCTTCCAGGAATTATTAACATTTCTTCCTATACAAATGAGAAATATCAGGCCTGGCCAAGGTGAGATTAATTAGGCAGTTTCAGTCTAGTGACCTGTTGCCCTTGCCACAAAAGCCATTGAGGAACTTGGCACCAACTTGTTCTTTGTAGTTTTTACCTCTGAAGCCAAAGACTGAAATAGCAGTGACTCACCTATCTTCTACCATAAGCATTCAGGGGCACCACAAAAGAGCATGCAGAATGAGAAGGAAGGATTCTTCCATTCACTTTGGTCAGGGAGATCGTTTCTAAACTGGATTCTGCCTGTTAAATTATTTCTTTAGTGTCTATAGCTGCAGCCTGTAAGAGCAGAAGTAACAGGGAAGAGAACAGCATCACGGATTGTGTATCAACCCAAAACATTGAAGGAAAATTCTAAAACTTAGATAGAAACTTTACTAGAAATTAAGCCAACTCCTGCATTTAAATCTGTGAGATTAAAACGATGTCTTAAAAATCACTTTTGCTCTGCCTGATTTTGAAGATGCAGCCACTGATGCTGAAACTGAATGTAGAATTTAGTGTTGAACCAGAAATACAACACAGCTGTTTCTAGCAAAGCTAGGGCTGCTTCTGGAGATTGTTACAGGGATGTATTTCTTTACGGAGATAGCACACAGCTTATAAGTTATAGAACTAAGTTTGAGAAGCAGTATTGAGAAATAGCCCTGTCAGGAAGGTCTTGTTTTCCAAATGATATCAAATAACTTTACCTAAGGGTGTGTCTATGTATGCATACGTACACACATGCTATATACAGCGAGAGAAAGAGATGTGTATATAGACATACACAGGCCTGTCAGGATTGGGAGGCACATCATTTTCATATCCAACAATGCCTTTGTCTCCCATAATACCCATAATTCCTTTTACCAAAATAACATGGCACGAGTTTGATTCCAATGTATCTTTAGGCAGTATACAAACAGTAATGCTCCTTGCATAAATATTTAGCATTTACCTACTATGTGTCCACGGACATTTAGCTAATACAGAGGATATTCAGTGTGATACAACAAAAATAAATTCTGCAATACCAGATTTCTGCTGTGAACAGAATCATCAGGTTTTATACCACCCAAGATTTGCAGGGACAATTTAAAGTTTTAGACACCAAATTTGATGGATTTTGTTGCTTTATCACACATTCTGCAGAAAGGTCAGGATGCCCAGTACTTGAAATGAGGAAGGTTCTTTACTTCCGATTTTAAGTGCTCAGGGAGATAGCATCTCTTAGGCATCTCAGTTTGCAGCAAAAATACTGCATATATGGACACCAATTAATTCTTAGTGAGCTCTATCAGTGTACAAAGGAAGGGTTTTTCAGCTCCTTGGGCTCAGTTTGGTTGCATGATTAGAGGCTTTTTTTGTCTGTCTTTAATAATGCCACCTTTGTAGTGCCAAAATACATGACCGAAAGAAGCTGGCAGCATTCTTCGGCCCACAGCTCCCCACTACATGGGAAAAACAGGAAGCTGCCACTGCTGCTGTAACATTTGACATGATAGCACTTCAAAAACAGGATATTCCATGACCTGCTTATAGGTACTGTGGCAATTCCACCCAGTCCATCTTTCCCTAGCTGATGTTGTCCTATCCTATTTGAATACATGAAAAACCACCAGTCCGGACTGTCTGAATAAGTAGGGATGATTTAAGAAATGTCAAAGTCCTCTTCAAATCACCAAGAAAATGACTGTTTGTCCTCCCTCAGGCTTGTGTGTTTGTTACAATTATTCAACATTTAATGGGGTGTGTGTGTGGGGTGAGTTTACGGGAGGGAGATAAGGGATGAAAGCAACCTTTTAAAGGGAAAAATAGAACCAGCCTAAGAGGCACTTCAGGTACCATTTAAATAAAAAAACCCCCCTGTGATATAATTTCTCCATAATTCTTTCTCTAATTTCTCTGAATTAACCTGTGGGAACTTCTCATACCTCACAAAACAAATGGAGCTCCCCACAACTCAGACCCGAGCAACAGACACCAGGCTTTGCTGGTGAGGCTTCTTCTGGCAGAAGACATGGCACAATCCTCTTTGAGTCACTGATTATCAAACTGGTCACCCTTTAAAAAAATTCAGTTGAACATAAATGCAAGTATCCCTAATAATAATACTTTACAAATGAGTGAGACTACTAACCTAGGAAATGCACAAATGTCAGCATTACGTTATGAGCAAACTTAGGATTTTTAAAGATGTTGATATTAAAATTGGTTAAGTAGCCCAGCTATTTTTGTGATGGTATCTACTCTGAGGCTGTAGATCTAGAAACTTCTGCAAACTTTAACTCACAGAGGAGGAGACAGGTGAAATCTGTCTTTGGCTTTCAGGCTGCAAAATGTCCTGGACTTCTCCTGCTACTCAGGAGCCAGTGGAAATGATTACTGGAGAATCAGGAATTCCTAGGGCTGAGGATTTCTCACCCGGATGAGGATTCCTCAGCTTAATGAGGACTCCTATGCCCATTTCCACTTTAAGCAACATGAGTAGAAAGGAGGAGATGTTCCTAGGGAGAAAAATTGTGATGGGAGTATGCTATGCCACACTCCAGCTGCTTTTAGCTACCCCCAGAGGCTTCAGGGAGCACAAACATCAGTTGTGTATGCTCAAAGACTGTTTGGGATCTCTGCTGAGCACCCAAGCGGCTTGGACAACTTCCCTCCTCAGCACATCATCTGTGTACTGAATGCAGGACAGAAAATGAGGGTCCCAGACACGGAGTTACTCTTTCCATCAATGTCCACAGTTTGTGCGTGCCTCTTGCTCGCATTAAGGCGCTTACTAATGTTACTGGTTCTTTACATTCCTCTAACATGAAACTAAGTGGTTTAAATTCTTATTCAGTCATTAGGTCTCAAGAATAAAGGTCTGAAGAGAGGCAGGGCTGGAGTGCTGCTAACTGTGAAGTACCAGGAAATGAAAGGAAAAAATACTGCATGGACTGAAAAGCCTTATAAATACAGTCATCTAAGATACACCATAACATTTAATAGCCCTTAAAATTCACAGACCGGATGTGGAACGTTTCAATTTAGAGAACAACACACACTATACAGAGATAGGAAGTTCTTTAGCATCAAAGTGATATTCTTTTGTAAAAAGTAGGGTATGTTTTACGGAAAATTGTGCAAGCAGGTCCACAGGGAATTTAAGGTGGTAACAGATCTGCAAGTAGCTGTTAGCTGGAAACATACACTTTGGTTTCAGCTCTAATTAGTTTTAATTCATCTACATATATATTAGGTACTTCATGCACAAACATGCAGTTAGACACACAAGTTTGAATTTTCCTATGCAAGCTGGATACAAAAATGGAAGCACCTTGTGCTAAACTGGTGGTTAGAAAAATATTGAAAGTAAATCTCTGAATTTGTGCTCTCTCTCATATGCCCTGTCCCAGTGGGGCAGTGGAACTGAAAGAATTCCGTCAAGAAATTTCATTTTACATTCCAGGACTTGGAGCTTGATTTTTGATATGCTTACTGACTGGAGACTGCAGCAAATCTCACAATTACTAAGAGCTCCCAAGCATTATTCCACAGGCTGGGATAGCCAGAAGGTAGCGTGTGGCAACCACATGCCCGATGTACTGCCGTGCATGGAGGTTGCCATGGGAATAATGGCTTTGGGGGTAATTCGGGCCAACAAGGGTTTCCCACACTAGGAAAGTTACAGCTGTGAAGCTGTGACTAAATCCTGCTCACACTGAGTATAACATAAAGAAAAAGAAAAGAAATAAATATAGGATTTGGATCCCAGAAACTGTGGCCCAAGACCTGCCAGGTGCTGCACCCTTTTCATTCCCATTTACTCTGCAACTTTTTTCAAAATTTGGCAATATGCCTAGAAGGGACAGGAAGCACCTCTCAGGGAGACCACTGTTTGGGAAAAAAGATAAGCATTTAGCTTGATTGTTCACATATTTAGTTACTTTTTATTTAACAGATGTGGGAACCTATTCCTTAAAAAAGAAAAAAAAGTTGTAGCTGTTTTGGTTTTTTTTCTAAACAAGTATTACAAAGTCTGAAAGAGAATGGGAAAGAAAGCCAATTTTGAGTAGAACTCTAAAGTAAAAAGCCTGTAAATACTCAAATCCTCAAGACATTAATGACAAGAAAAGTTCTGTAGCTTAATTTTTATACCAAACCTTTCTCATGGTTTATATGCTACCTGTATATAAAATCTGGTACCAGGTTACAAAAATATTTTCTGAAGTTAGTAATCCTGCTGGAATCAGTGGGAGTAATGGAATTGAGAAGTGGGAAAGAAAATGTCCTGATTACTATTGATTCTCTTTTTTTTTGGACTTTTGACATCTCTGATGACAGCAGTCCAATTTTGTCTCTGTAACTTCATACTGCACAAGATCATGGTCTGAAGGCTTGCACACTATGGAGTAAATAAAGATGCCAGTTTAATAACTGTTTGAAGCATCAGACACAAAATGGTGACATTAAACTGCTTTCCTTAGCAGAGGAATTTACTATATTGTATGGGAGACGCAATCCTCAAAACCTCTTTTAGAGATGTTGTTTTTATGTAAGTCTCTTCAGAGTCTTAGAGAATAGGTACTAAAACCTTAACTTTGCTACAATAGCTGATTACTTGGAAAGCTAACTTCTTAAGAACTGTGACCTGCCAGAAACACAGCATTACCCTTTTCTTTGACAAACTAAACCCCAAGCTGCAAGAAAGGAAAGCTACGTTACCATCCATACAGGAAGAGCTGTACACACAGCATATTTGGAAAACTATAAAGTCTTCAATTTCCAACACTGACCAATTTGCAGGAATTGCTGAACTCAACCAGTATTACCAATTTAATGTATATTACATCAAAATTCCAAGAACAAATCTGTGTTTAGTCTGTTTTGAGAAACGAATGTGTAACACTCTCAAGAATGAAACAATAGCAGAAATAGCTCTGCAGATGAAGCTTATGCCTGTTTAATCATTACGAGTGCCTGTAAGTTTATTCCACGCAGAAGCCTGCATTCATCTGCACTTTGCCGGCAGCTGCATAAAGCCGTGCTTCCTTGTCTCTAAACCCCCAGTTCCCAGAACCCACTGCAATGCACCCGCTTGATGTTAAGCAATCCTCGCCTGTGAAAATTTTTATGAAGACAAAGATATATTCTTCAGAAGTTCTTTAACTCCTTCACCTAACCCTCGTCTCAACCCCACGTTTCCTATTCTTACGGTATATGGTTGAAACAGTGAAAACAGTTTCTGTAATTCTACCAGAGCATCCTTGCAATAAAAACACTGGCAGAGAAAAGTAGTAATAAATCAAAGAGGGCAAACAACTGAGAAAAATATTTTCCATGCTGGAACCCATCTTAAGGACATGGGTGATCCATGCAGGGAATGGGAAGAATAACACAAACCACCTTTTGATAATTGTGAAAGAAACAAAGGCAGCGATTAGAAATAAATTTATATTGAAAAATACTCAACCAAAAAGCCCAAATTAAGAACATGCTGAGTGCCAGAGAGAGCCTGGAGATACACCATGTGTTACTAAGCTTTTTGTGTTAGACAATTAAATGAAGCAATTAGATTTCAGAAAGTAGCCAATTATTTTAGGACTGAAACAAAGGCTGGAGGAAATACAGCTGCCCGTGTTTGTGGAATGGAGAAAAAGGAAAACAAAGCATGGCTTTTAAAATATTCATGATAACCAAGCTGTATAAGAGGAATTTTAATTAAAAATCTAGAAAATGTATTTTAACTCAGTAATGAAAATAATGCAATTTAAAAAATAACTAACCCACAACAAAACCAAACATACCTTAACACGTGATAGATGGTTGATGTCTTTAGAAATCATAGGAAATGGCAAGCAACTATTGAAAGGGGCTGTTAAGTGCCATGGAAAAATAATCCTTCAAAACTGAGGATTCTCACAAGATGACACTTTGGACTCAGCATGTTTTGATGTGTTTTCTCAAGACTGTAAGGAAACCGAAAGAAAAAGGTTTTAGTAATTCCTCACAGACGGATACTCTTGCAGAGTATCAGGAAATTTGATAAAATGGGTAACTAAGTTACTTATCTTGCATAATCAAAGCTTTAAGTGTACACTAATGTTTCAGTGCTAGCATACACTGCACATAATACCGAAGCCTCAATCAGTTTAACTTCTGAACTCATCCTCTAAAGGCCTGAACAGCTTTAGAACAAGCTGTGAGCTGTGTTTTTGATTGTAAAATACATCCTTACCGCAGCATGACCAGCAGAGAAAAGAACTGTAAGGCACTTGGGCCTTCTCTGAGTAACTCCTGCACAAATGACTTGATTTTGGGCTCCCGAAGGTTGTCACTTCCCAGAGTGACAGCCTTCAAGTGCTATTCCTGCTAGGAAAATTAAAGCCTTTTTAGCACTTCTGAGAAATTAGGTGACAAAGCTTTTTGCATTTTTAAAATTTTTCCTACTGCTCCAAGGGCAACATTGGTAACCTAACGCCTGTTTAGCACCACTCCTTGCCTTAAAAATGTCCTTAACATTTATCTTCTCCTAAATAGAGATCTCAATCATAGACAACAATCCCATAAAATAAAGTAACAGTTCAGCTTCTTTTGGTTTTTAGGGAAATATTTTTAATTAAATATGCACATAATTATACAACATAAAATTTGAATTCAAGTTATAAAATTACGTATATTTGAGTCCAAAGTACTTAATTTGAAAATAAAACACTGTCACCTGAATCACAAACACATTTCCTTTCAAACTGCACCCTTTTCGCTTAACCCTCCCCCCAATAAAAGTTTTTGCTCCCTTTGTTCCATTTAATTTTGTTCTCACATAATCAACTTTTAATCTCTGATAAACCAGTTTTGAATTGGCCCTGAGGTACTGCAAAGATTGATGTAGTCTCGGTCACTGCTTTCATATGCAGTAAAATATCCAACTATGTACATATCCTTAAAGAAACAGAAGGTTTTTTTCACCTCCAGGGGCAGACTATTTCTTGTAGCTGATGAGTGCTTGGCTGGAGCTAACGAATTATTCCTACTGATTCTTAAAATACCCTGGCTATGTGCAGTATACTTCTTTTCATACAAGAAAGACATGTTGCTGGACAGATTGAACTTGGAACTGCTGCACAGATGTTTCACCACTCACCTCCCTAGCTTTGCTTCTACTCCACTCTGCTCACAAAGATTGCTTAGAGGCATGAAGGAAAAAAAGCTGAAGCTGTCATTTTCTTTAAATACTGCAGACTAGATTTACGAAACCAAAACCTTCTGAGCTAGTTGTTGAGCTGAAGTACAACACTGTATCTCCTACTGGAAGTTCAGAACTGACAATCAAAACTGACAACTATTAGAGCAAGTACTTAAGAGAACTGTACCTGCTCAAACAGCACACAAGCAGGAGCTTCAGTATTACTCATTGCTTGTATACAACTACTGGTATTTAATGTACTATACTACTGATATTTAATACGATAAAAAAAGACTTGTGAAAAATCACTTACGGAAAAGCCTTAACAAAAAAGTTCACATAAGAGCAGTTCCTATTAACTACAATCAAATGTCACTATCTAAAGTCACCAACTGCAACAAAAAACCTGCAAAACTGTCAATGTCACAACATTTATTAGAGTCGGGGCGTATTATATGCTGACACCCAGCCTTCACAGTAATGGCACCATGTAAAAAGGACTTAAGGAACTAAAAGACACACAGGAACAGTAGCAAAAGAGAAGTGTCTTCAAGTATCTACTGACGTAGTTAAAAGCATGTTTGCAGTAACAAACCAACCCATGCATTCAAGCAATAATGATTTCAGAGAACTTTTCCCCCTCGAACAGGGGACAGTCCCCAGAGGCCTCTACAGCTCTGCAAGTCTTGAAGCTTGTGTAGTTTTTCCAGTCATGAAGGGTAGGCATGAAGGCTATTTTTTAAAATCGGTTCCAAATTAAAGCTGTAAACTGAATCTGGTCTCATACATAAGTCCTCTTTCCTCTGCAAGTTGCTTAGATCCACTTTAAAAAAACATGAAGGGAGAGGAATGAAAGAGCTATCCAAGCTGAAGCGACCTTTGAAGAGAACAAACTGTGGCAAAAGACAGGTAGTCTTCATTGGGTATCACTAGAAGAAAGGCAGTACTAAGGATTTACTCTCAGTAGGATTTCACACCCCTCCACTGAAGAGAAGCCAGTTTGGTTTCTAGGTTTTTGTTACGATACACACTTCTGTTGCCAAGAACACAGAAAACTGCAGGTTACTTAGGAAGTGAGATGCAGCTTTAAACAGATGACCACACTGCGCAATACAGGCTACGAAAAGTATTCACAGTAAAGAAGAGGTAAGAAGAGGCTGCTGTAAACATCTGAGACATACAGAGTGTTTCTTTGATGCTTTCAGGAGAACACTTCCTTCAGGATGATGAAGGCACTTGATAAAAGACACATGATTTCAATGAGTTCACTTTCAACCCCAGCACATTTTTTGCCAGGGAAAAGCCACCACAATAGTTACTAGCTCTCTTGCACTACAGTCTTGGGGCCTGAGGTTACAGTTGTCTCAGTGTTCATTCATGAAGAGCAGATGTATTTGACAAGTTATGGAAGACATTAACTTATGCTACTCAAAAAGAAATCCCAGTACACAGCTAATACGTGTACTCCTTTCTCACTACAGTTACAACAGGTCACAGAAAAAAAATACATCCAACCAACCTCCATGTGAAATTTTAAATTACAGTTGCTCAGAAGCGTCCCATGGATGCATTTCCAGAGATGTATCTGAAAAGTAGCTGCAGTAAAATAATTCTTGTTTTCAGGTAGGTGTTGGAACAGAAGTGTGAAAATTTCTCAAAAATGGAGTTCAGGTCTACTAGAAATTTAAAAGGAAGCATCAAGCTATAAAGCATTACCTGAGAGGATTTTTTTTTCATGTTAATTTTAATCTGTTCACAACTTATCTTATTAAGGCACATAAATTAACAGCAGAATAATTAACAGAACCAATAATATTGATTTTGGTTCAGAGGAGTAGTAGTTATATTTTTCATCCATATCTGTGTGATGTAGAAGTGTTTGTATATTGATTTCACATGGTTCCAGAGTTCAGTGGCATGATCTTCTCTTCAACTTGGTCTGCCACCAAATTCATATTACAGTCCCGAAGAGCTCTTATTAAGTCGGTCACCTTTGCATCTTTTCTCTTCCATTTCTGCCACTCTCGAAGTGACTGAAACAACTGCTCATGCAAATTAAATGGATTGGCTGCCACTATTCTGTCTATTTTCACCTCGGAAAGGCCAAGTCCTCGTATCAACCTTCTCCAGTCTCTCCCAACATTTTCACATATGACTTCAATAGCTGCCTTCTGAAGACCTGAAATAGCAGATATGTATCAAGTTACTGACAGATTTAGTAAGAAATATGAAATACCATACAATTTTTTAAAGTTGGATAGTGTGGGGGTTTTTGGTTTGGGTTTTTTTGGGGTTTTTTTAGCAAAATGCTACTGGTCTTGCTGCACTGCACATACTTAAGTCACACCATGTTCCAATCCCAAGTGCAGAGCACAATTTCTAAATGGTCATTCGATAAAAAAAGGGATGAAATTCACACTTCTGAAAGCAGTTCACAGCTGCCCTCACGGTATGTTTCCAGGGTATGACATAGTCCTGTGCAGCAGTTAGTAGTGGAAGCACCCTCAGCAGTTGGCTCAACTCCAGCTGGGAACTGAGGATATCTAATGCTTTGTGTTTGCTGTAAGCATACCCACAGTTGAAGGGCACTTACAGATTTATTGGGGTTGCTGGGAAAGGGGCAGAATTAAAAAAATAGTCCACCTACGTTTTTCATGCACATCAGGTTCATCATCAGCAGCAGTAACTTCTCCTTCCTCTACGAACTGCTTTAGCTGTAAGAGCAAGTCTTCTCTTCTAATGCTTTCAAGCAGTTTTTCAAGAAACGACACTTCGCTGCTTGCAATCAGCTGCTGCTCAAGAAGGAAGATGAAGAGCTCTATGCCACTCTGGACAGACTCAAGCTTCCTCTTCCCAATTTTCTCCCGGCAGAGAAACTTCAGGGAAGAAACTTCACTGTCCGACAAGCTCGAGGAGAAAGAGTGCAGCAGAATCAGGAACGGATCCATGGTGCCGAGGCCTACACCCAGCCACCACCTGGACCAAGCCGAGACACAGCCTCCCCCCGCCCTCCGGGGGCGGCTGCGTTCTTATCTGAACAGAGCGATTTCCCGGGAAGCGAGACAAGGCAGTGCGGAGCGAAGAGAAGCAAGGCACGGCAAGACAACGCAAGGCGAGCCCTAACCTGACCTGACCCGGCTCCAGCGCCGCCGCAATGGCGGAGCACTGGCCCTGACCCTCCCAGCCGCGCGCCGGCGGCAGCCTTACCCGGAAGTCACGTGACGGCGGCGGGTTCCTGCCCGCCACAAGATGGCGCGGCGTCCCACAGCGAGCCTGTCGGTATCGGGTCCGTTACAGCTAGCCCCTGCCCTCGCTGCCGGATAGCCTGGCTCTAGGAACCGCGCAGTGCTTAGAAGGCATCGGAGGCGAACAGGCTTGCTTCTGCGATGTCGAATACAAAACGCCGTGCGGGAGCCAAGCGCGGCACAGCTGGTCTCCTGCTGCAGGAGGCGCAGGGCCAGAGCCCCCCCCACCTCTGCTTGTGTGAGCCCGAAGTTGGGGGAAGTGCATGTTCCCCGTTTATAACAGGATTATTTGCCTTCTTGCAAGCATCTGTACCTACGAGAGCTACTCCTTGGGGTTTGGGTTTGTTTCCTTGGGGTTTAGGTTTGTTTCCTTGGGGTTGTTTTAGCTTTTTTTTTTTTTTTTTTTTTTTTTCAAAAGGGAAAAAGAGCAGTTGAAGGATGGGAAGGCTTGCTTGACAAAGAGCAAGAAGGTCATATCAGAGCCCTGTTCCCAAAGAGACATTATTCCCGTGGAGTGCTTCCCAGCAGCTGCCCAGGAAAACAGCCTTTGCTTTCCCTGTATGGTTTCAACTCCTCTAGAGACACCACCCCTCACCCCCACCCCCTTTTCGCGGAAACACGGGGCTTGCAGCCTGGGCATTTTTCCTCACAAAGATTAATTGTGACATAAAATAACTTAACCTTTGAAAGAGAAGAAATAGGGCAAATGTTAAGTCCTTTTATTGTAAAGGCATTTTTTTTTAGACAAGGTGAAAGGCAGTGAACTTTTCTCAAATGCCAAAGGTCATGTTCATCCCATCATTTAGTAGGTCCCCAAAGTTCAGAAAAAAATGTTTTTTCTTCACAGCATGAGTAAGTAGTTTAGGATTTTCCTTGTTCCTTCTGTGAGCACTGGCATGTTTATTCCCCAAACTACTCCAATACTGAATTGTTTCCTGTATGGCCTTTAATTTATTACTATTGCAACACACAAACAGACCTACAGTCTTTGTCATGAAGAGACTGCAGTCTCAGATACACAAGCTTAAGTGTTATCATTTTCCACATCTCTAGTCTCACATTCCAACACAAGGAATAACTCCTACACCAAACATTTCTGAAACTCCCACAGGCACAAGCCCTCCTCAGATAAAACTGCTAGATTTTCAGCATCCTGTTTCAGTCTGATACAGACCTAGTCTTACACATGATCAGGAAAGCCAATATATGGAACTGGCTACCTGTGCGAAGCCCATCTGTGCATCCGCAGCAGTGGGCACAGTGAGATAAGAAAACACTTAATAACAAATGCAAGATCTGTTTCCCATATAATCCTCCCAGGTTATATGAACACTAGGCAACTGTGTCTCCTCCAAGTAAGCGTTCCCTTAAAATAATTTCCTTTGCTATAGCATTAGCAATATTTTCTTTGATATTTTAACCAGATAATCCCAACACTCACAATAAATGTGGGACTTTGATCAGGATCCTTTTCTTTTCACCATTATGTTCCTCATCCGGGAAAGATGACAAGTCATCTAATCATGCCGAGCTTAAAAAAGCAGCTGACAGGGGTATTATTCCCACTCTCTCAGGTAAAATATTAATCCTGTTTAAAAGAGGATTTTCCGTAGTCAAAGCTCAAATCTTTAATGCCAATTCCTCTTCTATTTACTCTACCATGAGACCCTGCAACAGGTTAATTCCGTCTCAGTTTGTAGCGTTTGAGCTGGGATGAGCTATGCCTGAGTTCAGAGATGTATTTTCTTTCTGCAGCCCTGAGTAAACCAAAGGAGAGAACATTAATAAAAAGGGTAGTGTGATGCCAAGGAGGAATATATTTTCAGCATGTGAATTGATGTAGAAAGCAGATGTAAGCCCTAGCAGCAATATGGGAGGTATAAAATCCTGTTAAATCTCATTTTAATTTTGCTAAGAAAGATGCCTCTACAAAGCAGGGGGAACCAAGTCACATGGTCCACAGCTTGTGTCTGGTGATGGCAGCTGGCTGAATTCAGAGATGAGTCTGTGTGATGAAAGTGTTAATCGGTGTGATTTTTACCTTTATTCTCAATCCCTTCGTGTGCAGTTGAAAACATCAGCAACTGAGATTTTAATAGGTTCATACGAACTTATTGGCCAGATTCAGCACTGATGTACGGGGAGGTGAGAAAGCATTCTGTACAGCAGTGTGATTCTAAGGGAGTCTAAATTCATAAGAAACATGGAACTGAAAGATACAAATAATCTTTTAATTAAGACAGAAATCATCACTTAAATGCTTTTAAACTCAGTCCTAGTGCCTGGCACAAGTCACTTATTATGTCTGAATCTGACTCGTTAACTCTAATTTGACATATTCACAGATGGAAATACCCCAGCAACTTGCTTTCCTCCGCTGATTTCCTTTGAAAGCAGTTGACAGGGCTTTAGCAAAGAAAGTAGTTGCCAAGGTCAACGGATCATAACCGTTCCACATCAGAATAAAACTGAATGGGAATGATTTATTAGGCCAGCTCAGATTTCAGTGGAAGTTTCCCAGAAATTTAAGTGCTATGAATGATCCAGTTCCTAACCAATTAATTCGGAGATTTCTTGAGGCAAGACGATTCCTCGGAAAATACTGCAGAGGGAGCTCGAAGCCTGGGAGTGTTTCAAACCAAACCTTTTGGTGTCATGCCCTCGGCTGGGCGAGCTGGGCAAAGAGACCAGAAAAAGGATTAATTTCTGACGAGCCTTCAGTGAGGTGTCAGTCACCTCAGAGCGTTCAGGCGACAAGCGCCCATGTAGAGACTACGGGCATGAAGCGGCGCGGTGTGTGGCTGCCCTTCGCGGGTCCTGTGCGCCCTCCCCTTGCGTGAAAAAAACGTGGGGGGAGCTGAAAGGTTGGTGGGAAGGGTTCCTGAGTTGTTACAGAGCTGCTTTAAAAAGCGGTGTATTAATCCACGTGCCCTGAACAGTAAACGTTTTGGTAACATGTATGCAGCAGTACTGAACCACGGGGGACTGAGAGGAGTTTCCGTGGAATCTTTGGAAGATGCTTTGTGTTTTCCACCCAAGGCAACCTACATTTCTGGCTGGCCGTTCTCTGCTCTAGCTACCCTGATCCCCCACAGGGCTATGGGGATCAGAGTAAACTACCTTGATCCCCACAGTGCTGCTGGCACTACAATCCCTCTGATGCAATCTGGTTTGCTCTTAGTGCTCATTAACAAGTATATGAGTTGCTGAATCCACCTTTGATGACTGTTTTCTCTGTCAGGCAACTTACTCTTGATATGACAAATAGCTTTCTATAAATATTCATAGCCTGCTTTCTCTTTTCAGGCAGCCCCTCTTCCCTCACAAGGGATGTGCTTGCAGCCTGCTGTTGACACACCAGAACTAGCGATCTAGCAATTTCAGATGCTGGTTGCAACATAGCTGCTTCAGCACAGTACATAGCATGCTCAAGTCTGAGCTGATAACGCAGATAGTGAAAGAAATCTCTCATTTCTGAGGCCCGAAGTGAGGGCTGCACACACCACTAGTTTCCAGTGTTAATAAACATGGTTTTCTTCTTTGCTTTTGCTCTGAGCTACGAACCTACTACTTTGTACTTTGCTTACCTTTGATATGTCGAAAGCTTAAATCATTGCTGTTAGTTCTGTCCTCTTGCATGAGAGTAAAGCTCTGCTCCCAGGTCTGTAAGGTGCAAGTGATTTGTTTCTGTAGGACCTCCTGTCTGGTTTTACGGAGCGGAGAGGTGAAAGGCTCAGTGGATCAGGACTATACGTTGACAGATTTGATGGTGTAGTTGCTTTAACTAATACATGGATGAAGAGACAGTCAAGAAGGTGTCTTCAGAGGCAGACACAGAAATCAAGCCAAGAAGAGCCTGCTGGTCTACTGCTGTTTCTTTATAAACTGCAATATCAGATTTCTGAGCTGATGGTCAAGGGGGAGGTAGAATTGTCAAAGGGGTATTTCAGTGAGGGTGGAGAGACCCTGGCATAGATTGCCCAGAGAAGCTGTGGCTGCCCCTGGATCCCTGGCAGTGTTCAAGGCCAGGTTGGATGGGGCTGTGGGCAGCCTGGACTGGTGGAGGGTGTCCCTGCCCGAGGTAGGAAGGTGGAACTAGATGGACTTTAAGGTCCCTGGCAACCCACACCATGCTAGGATTCCATGACTCTGTTTCTTTTCTTAGCAAGTGGAAGGACAAAGGGGAATATTCATACAGTGCGGGTGGCAGCAAAATTCAAAGCATTCTTCCATGATAAGAGAAATCTATATGCTGATGCACACCCTCCAGGTGGAATGCATGGTGCTTTCAAAAGCTCTGCAGATAGAGAGGGAAGTACTCTTGCCTTTTTGATGAGTAATGAGAAACATGATGGGATGAGGTTTCTAGTTGCCAGAAACCATAGAAAATGGAGTTTTTAGGTGCTACAGTGTTTTTAAAAGAAGCAGCTTTGGTAACTTTCCTAACTTATCGGACAATTCAATAGCAAGTAACCCTGGCGCAAATTTCTCATCCCTGACAGTTCTAAGGAACAGGCTGAACAAACTTCTTGGCATAGACTAGATAAATTTAATCCTACCTCAGTGCTGAAAAATTGTTTATCTTTTGAGGTACACTCAGTTGCACACTTCTATTATAACTGCAATTCTTTGTCAAGGGAAATGGGAGCATCTCAGGGTTTTTTGTTGTCTTCAAGGTAAAAGAAGTATTAAAAAAGATGCAAAGCCCTCCATTCTAGGTGAATGGGACAGTAACATTTTTTCTTTTTGTTTGCTTGCTTTTTTATTCCTGTGGAGAATAAACTGATTTCCATAAATATTTTAACATGTTTACTCTGTGCCTCTTATCCATTGCTTGCAGAATCCTAAAATGCACGTTCTCGGCAAAGACACTTTATGCATTCGTTTGTGAATTAATTGCTCTGTCCATGTTTCTTTTCTCAGATATTACCTCTCTGTTCCTCTAACATCTGGTGGAGAAAGAAGTGCTCTAGTAAAGAAACTATTTGTGAAGAGACTTAGGATGTAGGAGAAAACTCCATGACAAAAGGCCCTGTAAAGAATGTCAAATTATTGTGGACTGAAAGAAGGAAAATTAGAAGCAGAGTGTGGGAAAAGCAAATAAGTATTGAAAAGAAAGTGAACTTCAGCATGAATAGGTTGTATACAGATAAAAGATCTGGCCAAGTAACAACAACAACAAGCAATAAGTTGTTAACAGATGCTTGAACTTAATACTGAAACAGAAGAAGTGTTGATATAATTTTGTTGATATAGTTCTGTTGTGTTATTGTTGGCAGAGGGAGTTAGTTTAACTTTAGGGGAAGGGTAAGTTGTAGACTTTTATTTATTTTCTCCAGTTAAAACCCTCTGACTTGACTTTTTACCTATTTTTGCAGTGGATTTTCATCATACCATGTAAGTATGAAATCATTTAGACAAACATTTCACATGCCAGTAAAGTTATGTGTATATATTAGACCAGCACATTTCATTCCTCTAAAACATATTTATTACTTAAGCTCTGCAACATCAATTTTGCACTTGGAAAAACAGAAGAACAGAGAAAACAGAAAATGAAGATTGTCTGCACAGGAATGTCATTGTGAAATAAGCCAGGAAGGAAATAAAATCCTCCCCAAATAGTAGTGAGTGATCATTAGATCTCTTTTTGGGTCCTTTCTATTTCTATTCTATTCAGTCCCCATTGGAACTAGACTAAGCTGACCTGTGGAGCACTGGAAGTGTCTGCTCCCTGAGGGTTACCTAAGAATCGCCATGTGAGGCAGCTGTTCTAAGCACTTTCCTCCTGAAGATAAATGAAGGGCAGAACATGCTACAGAGGTGCCAGATCTTGTGCTAATTTATGCCTTGGCATATCCACATACCTGCCTTCCGCAGTGCCGCACAGACATGCTGACATGGGTCTGAAGGTAAAATACCTCACCCTGAGGGTTGTGAAGAGCCACTGGGCTACAGTAATTTGTGAGTCCAGTGCTCACTCTGACCCAGTGACTCTCAAACCTACACTGGACACGTGGTGGTGGGCTCTCTGGCTAGTTGAGAATGAAGCCAACAGAGTTGAGATGTAAACTGGAAGTTGCTGTGCACCTGGGGAAAAAATTCAGCGGTTCTGATTACCAGGCTGGAAAGTTAATACTACTAATTTCTGAAGAATGCATAAATATGTTCTTTATTTTCTTAAGCGTCTGTATTGACAGTTCCCAAACCACCCAAAAAACCACGAAAAGGTAGATACTTACCACATTAAGATTTATTTTCTTGGATAGAACATAAATGGAGGTGATTTACTTTGGGCTCCTTTGTGTTGGAAAATACAGTATTTTGAGCAGCTGTAGTAAAGGTTAGGGCAACTCAGTTATTTTGCAGAAAATTGATTAATTTTGCAGTAGCTTGTGCCACTTGGAAGTATTTCTTACAAGCACACAAATAGTCCTGTACCACAGGATTTCAGTCCCACCTAAGGAAAGGACTTTCTCCCCCTTTCCTTACTGGAGTACAGCAGCACCCAATTGCCTCCTCCATAGTGTTGCAGTCAAAAAAGTAGCAGCAGGGATTTGTTTCTTTTTGTGTGTGTGTCTGTGTGAATATTCCAGCTCTAATCTCTTCTGCATTAACAGACTCTGCTTTGGACCTGGCCACTGTCATGAAAGTGCTGTGAAAAATGTAACAAATTCCCAGCCCGCCCAATGGCCTCTTCACAGAACAGAAAACATCTTGGCTTCTAAGCATCTCCCAAAGTTACTAAAATTTTGCTTTTCTAAGTATAAGTGAATGAGCCTGGCACACTTGCTTGATTTTGAGTTCAATTCAGGTGGTGTGAGCTCGCTACAGAGACTACAGATAATGACAAACCAAGGTGGGGGGGGCTGGGGGGTGGTAGTGGGGTACATTTCCTAAACACAAATGTTCCCTTAGGTATCTATTGGCAGTAGAATTGCCCATTAGAGGAAAGATCAGTGGATTCTTGTTTTTCCCTTCTAGAATGTGCCAATACACTATTTTCCATCTGAATCATCATGTCATTGTCATTGAAGTTGGAAGGTGTAATGTTTTTTTTCAAATCCGATTAGAGGGAGTGCCTTGTCTCCTTGAACACAGTACAGTTATTATCCGGAGTGCTCATGTCCTTTTAAAACGTGAATACTTATATGCAACCATTAAGTGACACAGGATATGACTAGGTTAGTTACTCATAGGGATTTAGATATAATAAATAAGAAAGCAAGCCTGGTTTCATCATACCCCTCCCTTGATTTGTGTGCATTTGTGGGGGAAGTGTTATTTTCTGCTCTGTAAAGAAACACTTCAGTTTGAGATAGTCCACAGTATTGTAGTCAGGACCAGGTGTGATTAGTCTTAAGCCACAATTTGGAATTCATTTTCATACACCAGCATGATGGAAACTTGTTGCACTTTTTCCCCCAGAGATGAAAAGTCTATGAAGGAGCATCTTACTGAGAGAAAAATGGATTAACAGAATATAATATATAGCATTTATGTAGGGATCTCCTGGAGAGAGTCCAGCGAAGGACTACAAAGATGATTAAAGGACTGGAGCATCTGCCCTTCAAGGATAGCCTGAAAGAACTGGGGCTGTTTAGCCATGAGAAAAGAAGGCTAAGAGGGGATCTTATTAATATCTCAAGTGTGGGACACGGGGAAATGGCCAGCCTCTTTTCAATGGTCTGTGGAGACAGGACAAGGGGCAATGGCTGTAAACTGGAGCACAGGAAGTTCTGCACCAACATGTGGAAGAACTTTTTCACAGTGAGGGTGACAGAGCACTGGGACAGGCTGCCCAGGGAGGTGGTGGAGTCTCCTTCTCTGGAGATATTCAAGGCTTGTCTAGACGCTTATCTGTGCTATCTGTCCTAATGAACCTGCTTTGGCAGAGGGCTTGGACCTGATGATCTCTGGAGGTCCCTTCCAACCCCTACGATTCTGTGATTCTGTGATTTTCCTTACAGCCTGTATACCTCAGAGGTAAGGAAGTTACATGCACCACAGCTTTGTCTGCCTGCCTGAAAGAAATTCACATACTGCATTTTCTCTTTTCTCAAGAGGCTCTTGTTCAGAGATACGAGAGAAATTAGATGACTTGCAATGCAAGATCAGACTAAGCTCACCCTCCCTTGTCTCTTCATTATAAATATAAACATACAACTTTACTGTTATTCACCAGTTTTGGAGTGAGGCTTTTTAAAACATAAGTAGCCTGTGCTACATCTTTGCCAAGTACCCAAACTTGTAAGTGGTAAGATGACCCAGAGATGATTACCAGCTTAGCTCTACAGCTCTCTCTGGTCAGAACTAAAAGACAAGCATTGTAAAGACGTGGAGAAATTTGATTTCAGGAGCAAAATTCAAAATTACATTTGTGAAGAGATTTAGTAGAATTTCAGAACTTGCTTTCACTTTTTTTGCTCTTTGAAGCCAGGAAGAAGATGTAGCTGACATTTACGTTCATTTACTCTCGGTACTTTCAACATTCCTTCCCTGTTCCCAGCTCCCTCCCAATTCCCAGAGTGCCTGAGTAGAGTAAAACACCTGCGTAACTCTAGGAGTGTGGCCCAGAATCTACCAGATTGCAGAGCTGCTTTGTTATGGACACTGTCTCTTGCTGACCTGAGGAGGCCGTGCAGTAAACCTGGAGTAGAATCATCTAGCCTGCTAAGATCTATTACTCCCCCACTTGATGTTTAATTACTTCTAATTACCTACTTTCTCTACCTGCAGATATGTTTTGAAGATAAATACCTTAAGAAACATGAGCTGCTCATCTAATTACATGCTCCTACCAGGACAGATGGGAATTCCATGCATGTGAGCACTGTGTCACGATGATGCAAGGCTGCCATCTGGATTCAAAGCAGGTGGCACTGGCAGATCAGCCACTTACCTGCACAACACCTTTAAGGCTTGAAAGACTTACCTACCACAGAACCAAACGGCTTGTACCAACTGGGACTGGCTTCAATGTTGGCAGCTGTGTGAGAATTTTTAAACTGCTCTGAACAACATCAAAAATAAGCAGGTTCATAGAGGAACTGTTTATTTTTGATTGCCAAGGATTACGGTACATCAGTGAAGTCAGTCACCAAGCCCTTGCTGACGCTGGATAGATCTTCTCTTCCTTACTCTGTTTTCATGCATTTCCTTCCAAAGAACCAAAGTGTTCCAACTTTCATCTGAACACAAGACCAACAGTATTGCACTGCTTGGCAGGATGAGATTGCAGATCACTACAAAAAAATGGGTGAAGGCTACCCGATGACCTACCTAAGAAGATGGCCACGCCTTAAGAAGGGATCGTCTTCCCAGAAAAACTTCTGTGGCTGATCTATCAGCTAATTTGGATCTGAGAACATCAACCAAAAGCCTTTTCTTCCTCCCGTCCCTATTTGCACCTTTTCCCTAGTCTCTTACATTTCAACTTGAGATGATGGCCACTCTTTTGTTATTTAGAAGTAAAAACGAAGGCATAACCTTTTCTTCTGGTCTAAGAAAGATTGCTTAACTACCTGCTTTTTAACTCTTGCTCTGAAAAATGAACTTTATTACGCTTTTGAGTTAGTTCGTTGGAAGGACTCTTTAAATATTTTGTGGTTTTATTCTTTTTCTCCTGAGCATTGTGCTGGATACATTACCCAGTTGGGCATGAATTTTCTCACAGAAGTGGTACTAAGCAAGATGAAAGCTATGACCTCAAAACCTTCAAACTCGTGTAAATAAGTAAGTTCATGTCACTGTCATGTCACAGTCTAAGGGAATCAAAGGAAATACTTTCATTGGCTTCAGGTGGCACACATGGTATTAAAAATTAAGAAAAGAGCTTATGATTAAAAAGAAGCCACATTAATAGTTATTTTCTTCTTCAGAAAGGCCTATTGGGCTAAAAAAAGGAGGTGGTTTAAAAAAAACTTTGTTTTTTCTCTGCTGTACTAAAAATGGCATATCATGTTTAGTCATGGAATAAATAGTACTCAAACGTGCAAAGAATTGAACCAGAGTTTGAATGGAATCCATATAAATTTTAAGTCATGGTTACTTCAGTGGCAAAAGGAAAAAGTTGTTTACTCTGAAAATTTTACAGGAAAATATACATGCACCCACGTGATCTATGAAACTTCAGGAGAGTTCAGACTCCTGAGGTAACAAAATGAAGAGTAAATTATTATTGCTTATTGGAAATCACAACATCCAAAAAGGTCATTAACAGCTCAGGACCAAAGAGCACAGAGAGTTTAAAAATAGAAATGAGTCTGTGCCTTGACTTGGGACTTATTCACCCTTAAGCTATTTAAGACTGCAAAATATTTTTAAGACAGTATCTTAGAAACAAAGTGACATGAAAATCCAGAAGATTCGGACTTGTACTGTCAACACAGTAGGGTGGGTACAATTTCCTCCTGGATGCACCAAGTGAAGTTGTGTCTTTGACACAAACTTTGGGTAGCAATATTGAAGAGTGTATTTTAGCAACAGTTCAAAAATGGTCTATTCAGCCACTTTAATCTGTAATCTTTCCTACTGTTGTCTGCATTTGCTCTTGGACTAAGCAAACCAGTGTAATGATTTTCCTGTTTAACACAGTGGGATTTGGTTGTTGTAAGGTACTGGAAATACACCTTAACAGTTGCCAACAGAACCACACCCCCCTTTTTAACTCTCACCTACCAAACCCCATTACCAAATCTTTTTCCTCTCACCTACCAAACCTCATTCCTACCACACCACATCACCACCACCTGTCAGGCTTAAAGTGGCTTGTGCAAAGGACCTAATGACTATGCAAGGAGCCACCCTGAAGACATCAGAGCATTCCTTCCACATCCCACCCAAAAAATATCAGGAGACATCAGGAGCCATTCACACATCGGGCCTTCCATCATCCACCCTGAAGCATTCCCACAGACAGGTGGAAGGTTGTGGCTATGCCAAGGATGACTACAAAAAGGGAGCATTCTGCCCTTGAAGAGGGACCAAGCAACCAAGGAACAAGACATCACAAGAAGAAACCAAGAAGACTTGGAGATATCAAGGAACACTGGAGAATACTCTGCCATCAGATGGGACGCCGTAGCTCCATGGTGGTAGATAACGCAACCTCAGCTGTATGAATACAAATATCAGTGTCTCACATACAACCTGGCCCACATGGTAGCTGTGAGTCACATGGAGGTATTTTCAGTTATTTCTTGGTCACTTCCAGATCTCTCCTTCTCTGAATTAACTTTCTTTCCCCGCACCCTCTTCCAATGAATCCTTATTAGCATAATCCTGCCTCAGATTTGCTATTGGTAAAACCAAAATTTCTTTCTACTTGAATCACAAATCTGAAAAAAAAAAAAAAACCCCAAACCTCAACTTTTGTGAAAAGTGCCACAACCAAAGCGTAGATCTCTTTCTGGAAGGCATTATCTTCTATCTCATGAGCTTGTATCTATTACTTTGTAAGAAACTTGTAAAAACAAACTAGAATTCTCACCTTCTAACTAAATTCAATTAGAGCATTAGTATTTTCTGGTTAGAAAGGGAAAATTGCCTTTCATGCTTTGCCTTCTCACAGAACAGGTAAATGGGAGCAGGAGAATAAAAATGGGAAATGGCAGGTCAAGTTCTGATCCCAGCTTTGCTTACACAGGTCACACAACACAATAAAAATACAGTGTAGTACACACTTCTCCTTCCTGAGCTATTCCTGAGCTATTCCCTGTTTCATTCCTTTAATTTTACTTTTCCATTTTTTTCTTAATAATGACTGCATCTTTCAACTGAAATGAACAAACTTTTCTTGTTCTGAGCCCAATTCAAAAGTTTTAGTGAAAGAGCTCTTACACCTTGCGTTCTGCTAAACACCTAAGACTGAAGACAGAAGAAAATTAAAGCTCCCAGGATAAGACCCATTGCTGAAGAGTGTATGGTAGAGCTGTCTATATCCTAGAAGCCAAACCTCCCTTCGTGCTTGTGGAGGCAGATGCATCTTAGGTGGGATTCACTTAATCTCAAAGTATTTATCTAAAGCAGCTAGAACACAGGATTTACCTTCAACACTATTATGAGGCTGTCTATAAGTGAAGTAGTCAATACCTGCAAACAAATCTCAGTTCTGGCCTCTGCTGTCTGAGTACACAAGGAGCACTGGAAAGGGCGTCGCACATCCATTTTTAGGTAAACTGTAACACAAATTTCTGTATTTCTCAAATCTAACAGTACTCACAGTTGCACACTCAGAGCACAAGGAGGATTGGGAACAGAACCTGTCCCACAGGATAAACTCTTGCATATTTAAGTTTATTTCAAATAAGTGTTCAAAGAAAAAAATAAAAATTAACTAAAACAGATTTAGTATATATTTGCTTTTCTTAAAAAATGATTCCATGAAAGAGTTTTATAGTTATCTAAGTAGTAATACAGGTTTTTTAATATACAAAAATCCATTTCAAACAATTTACTGTACAAAAGAAAGTATAAGCAACTGTTACTATTTCATGATTTCAGCAAATAATGAAAAATTCTAATAAGTATGTGTTCAGGATATAGTTCTACCATTTACAGGAATGTCAATATTAAGTTGGGAATACTTTCACCTAGGTATTTACAGATGAAATTCCCTTCAAAGAAGTTCCCTACGATTTCTCTTCAGAATAGGTAGTTCAAGTTTGGCTTTCTTCTGGATCTTTTGGGCTACTGAGGAATGAAAGGAAGAGTAATTACTTTTTCATCAAGACATACAGACAAAATTCTGCTTGATTTATTCCCATATTCCCACTCACAGTACTCTTGCAGTCAGTGGGCCTGACCTGGTGAACACTTAATACCAGGCACAGTGCATACTGTGTGAATAAATCAGGCAGGATCTGGCCCTACAACAGTCAGCTATCATAAGTTATGAATTTTAAAAAATAGTGACATTCCTGCAAGTCAAAATACAACAGAAACAAGAGTTAACAAAATATAAGCCCTTTATTAATAAAAATCTTTGGTTGGATCAATATTTTAAATAAGCTTCAAGAATATTTGGTTAATACCATTTTCTTTTTTCCACATATTTTCTTCTCTGGTACCTTCTTTGGACAGACTACAGAAAAATATCAAGTTTATCACATACTTTAAAACAAATAAATATATCAAAAGCTAAATATGGTAATTTTAAAGTTCTAGCATTAATCTTTAAATTAGTTTGGCAAAGAAAAAAGGAAAAAAGAAATAACTGACTTCTCTTGAAAACAGTCTTTTGACGTTTGGTTTTGTAACAAACCATACAGTAGTTAGACTTTAAAGAAATCTTTAATTTTTATTTTATTTTTTCAGTTTTATGTGTGTAATGCAAGTGCCATGGACAAGACAAAGCAATAAAAGAAATGAGGGTAATTGCACTGGTATTATTTGGAAGTGCAGTTTATCGTTTGACAAAGCAAAACTAAAATGTATTATACTTGAAGGGAGTGGTACTGATGGGATTTAGCTAGGCATTGTAAGTAAAGATTTTAGACTTACACTTTAAGGAAGCTCCTTGTACAAAAGAGAGAGTATTTTAAGACAAAAGTCCAGTAACTAACTGAAGGTCTGGTCCTGTAGCCCTAGTGCAGGCAAAACTTCCATTGAAGACAGTAAGTGGGACCTGTTTTGGATTTACTCCTCCAGCACAGCCCTTGGGAAATGCCATTCAACACCAGAAAGTCTGCGGGAACAACTGGCTGTGAAAAAGCATGTGCAAATGCCTTTCTTCTGGAGGGGATAGAGGGCTACAGAAAAAAACCTGGCTATGAAAGGGATGTGCTAAAACAATAGGAAAAAGGGAATTTCCTCAGCAACAACGGTGTCTAAATAACTGGGCAGGGCAGTGTGAGTCACTGTAGCTCTACATGTGCTCGTTAATTCAGCGCATTTAACAAAATGCTCTGTGATCATCTACCTGCTGGGAGGATCTCCAAAATTGTGCTGCCATTGCTTGGCCAGGAGCAAAGAGACCGCTCAAACAGAGCTGGTGCAGCCTGGGGCACTGAGGTAGCTTCATCCACATCAGTTGTTCACTGGTGAACAAGAACTTTTCCAGATTCACTTTTCTGATGTTTCTGAAGAAAGCAGTGCCCTGGTGAAGGTCTCGGGTACACATCAGATTGCCACAAGTGCCCCATGCACCCCTCTGACTCTAAAGCTCAGCGGGAGCAATGATTGTTTCAGAGCTGCAGGTTCAAACATAGATGTCTGCCAGCAGAGCTAAACCCTGCTTTGGCAAGCCAGTCAGTCTGGTAGGCTTACCATGGGGTCTCTCCTGCCAAAAGAAATACTAGGGCACACTCTAAAGCTGAATTTGCATATACTTGATGGAGTTACCCCATGAAACTTCAAGCCTGGGGTTCCAAAAATATGTTAAATTAGTAGCATTACTATTACTTAAAATTTACCTTTATTTAGTTAGTTAATTAATAGGCTATGGTCAAATTCTTAGAGAATATCTCTATCAAGATGTACTAAGTACCTGCATTTATTAATGCACACCAATGTCAATAGTGTTATCTATCAATGAAATATAAAAATTCCCTGCAATGCTGCTTGTGCAAAAGAAAAAAACAACATTATCAGAAATAGAATGTGGTCCTCCATATTTGTAAGAAGAGCATTTCTCACAAAGATGGGAGCAAAATGGCAGCACATCCTTCAACATGCACCAGGTTGTCCATTAATCGAGTCCTGCCTTTTACGCAATGGCTTGTGTATCAGTGGAATGCCCCGACATATTCAACACCCTCCTCTTCTATACGTCGAGAGGATACGAATGGCAGGAGGACAAGCTCCCACTGTGGCTCCTGGAGAGTCTGGGGCTGTGATTGTTACAGTTTTCACCTTTTTTCTTCTCCTTGTCCTTCCAGGTTTCTAGCATTTGCAGCTTCCCTTGCTCTTCTCTCATGAAGACCTCCACCATGAGAACTTTCTCTTTATGAATCTGCTGACTAATGTCCTTGGGAATGTCTGGGATAATCCAGTCAACAAATTCACTCATAAACATGACCAAGTTCTGAAAATGAAATTGTGAGAAACTCAGCAAGGTCAAATGAAAGGATGACTGTAGGGGAAGGGGCCATTTTTGGTGTACTTGGGAAGGAAGGAGGAAGAAAGTAAAATATTTGAGTTGGGCTGAACTGCATGTCGCAAGTCTGACACTGAGCTAAGCTTATCTCAACTTCTTGCTCGCACTAGAAGTAGAGAAAAATGGCAGGCACGGATCTCTATGATTTATGTACAAGTACTCTCTTGGTCACTTAGAAATTCAAGAGAATTGATAAATGCCTTACCAGGTTTAGATCAGAAAGGCAGAAGCAAGTAACAAGAGGCAAAATTACGGAAGTTGGTAAAATACATTCCAATGAAACGTTTCTGATTTTAAAACCTTGATTCAATGAAAATTAGGTCTTTCACAGAAAGATACAGATTTTGTCAAAAAAGAAAAAAGGAATAAAATTTTTGAAAAAGATATTTAGATAATACGGACTTAAAACACTTGAGTCACAATAACCAGCATCACTGCTGTGATCAAATTATGTAATTTAGTGAAAAAATACAAGATTTTGCAGCCTTGTTCAGAGGTTAGCAAAACTCTTAGATGGGAAAATTTTGGAAATTTCATATCTTGGCTATGTCTAGAAATTATTTTGGATTAAATTTATGCTGCTTCAGTGAATCTGTTGATGTCCTAGTGGAGAAACTGGTGGGACCTAATGAGTACCGGTCTCCTGCATTGATGCTCACTAAGGTCATTAAGATGCTTCTGCATCAAACCGACTGAAGGTTCCCAAAGGCGGCTCGCCTTACGCAGCTGAAGAAATATGGTAACTCTTTTTCTTCCTCATATAAAAAGCACCTGCAGTATAACCTACCTGGAAAACTATAACAAATGCTAATCTTGCTGCTAGGACAGCCCAGAAATCCTTTGAAATGTCGTATTTGTTTTCGGACCAAGGGGGTTCTCGATAATCTTTATATCTGCAAAACATGACTCGGTAAATCATTCAGAAATTTTAGCACCATGAGAAATTAATACCAAACAGTGAAAAAAATAAATCAAACAGTCTAAAAGCAAGTTCAGTATTACAGCATGAATTAACCCCTCAAACAAGAAACAGCTGAAAGCTTCCCACAGCCTTCAAGTTTTACTCAATATTAAAAGCCTTCAGTCTCAATATCCTCTGATCGAATACTATCAATTCTGCATAAAGATGGCATACACAACACAGTTTGGGTTGTTTTTTTTTTTTTGAGATTGGTAAAAAAAAATATAAAAATACCACACATATTTTTCAGACTAATTTTAGAGAGAAAAATACTGATCTCAGATCCATAGAGTGTGTTATGCTACATAGTGTTCTCTCTGCTCATGATTAACAAAAGACTGCAGCTATTTTTTTGCCATATAAAGAGAAAGTGTGAATTTTTCCTTACCTACGGCTTACAGAAAATCTATGAGCTAATCAACAACAGCTTGTTAGAAAAATACATTTGATTTAAACCACGGCATCCTGACAATATTTGGAAAGAATTAGGGGTCCATACTTTCAAATTAATTAAAAAAATCCCTGCAATTTGGAAGAAATGATGGGATGGGAAGAAGAGAGACTGGTACCAGAAAGCAAGTAAATCTGGTGGGTTTCTGTTGGACCACGACAATAACACTTCTGTTCTGTGAGTTCTGTGCTAAAAACACGTTTGTCAACCTCAGGTATCCCATGCCCAGAGATCACCAGAAGGAAACCAGGAGAAAGTAAATGAAAGCAAAACCTGATATGAAAGAATAAAACCAACCAAAATTGAAAACATCTCCCTTTCAGTGCAGTCTAAGTGCTTTCACTGTTATATTTGGCTTCAGTCCCCAATTCTAAGCGTTAAAACATTTGTTTTGAAGATAATGCATATCTCAGGAAGCCTAGGCAAAACATTTCAGCACTGACCTAGATTGCTTCTTAAACTGAAATACGCAACAATGGTTTTCCTTTGAAAATAAAAGGAATATGTAGAAATTTACAGGCATGCAAATTTCCTGTAAGATGAAACTAAGTAGGTCTTAAGTTCCAGTGTCGGTAAGGGTGCTATTAATCTCATCAGGAATTACAATAGAAACTGGACAAAAAAAAAAGAGAGGGGTTCTGTGAAGTCATGGCCATTATGTCCATAGCATATGATACAACAACATGACTTAAGAGTAACATAATTTTGTTCCCTTAAAACACCATTATTCATTTCCTTTCATGAAAAAAGGAATACACAGTAATAATAATTCACAGACAGACACTAAATTGAACAGTGCCAAAAGAAGCAGTTAATATTCAGGTTGCTTAATATGTAAGCCATGATATTCAAGGCAATGGATCCATCTGATGTAGAAGTCTACCAGATGCTAAAAAAAGATGTTGAAAATACAAGGGTCCTGCCCCAGGAATATAAAAATTCATCTCATTCTTAGCTGAAAAAATACTTAAAATTAGTTATCATTCAAGAGAGTACCTGCATATCTGAACCTCGTAGCCGAGATCCATGGGGTCATTTGGAGCTGTTCCTGCTTGAAAATCGCTGACATTAAAAGAGGATAGTGTATGGTTCACGAAGCCATGCATGGTGCCATTCTCACTGTACATATACAGGTACACGAGGCGTGGAATGAAGTCGGATGTGAATGAGATCACAAATGCCTAAGCCGTAAGAGTAAAGAGTGAGCGCAATATTCAGGCAGTGGTTAAGTTCATAATAACCTCAAGCACATCTTGCTCAAAGAACTCACAAAACTCATGGACGGCTTCAGAAAACAAGGGGAGAGACTGCAGCCCAGGGGGCCCTAAAATCAGAGTATTCACTGCTGCAACAAGGTAGTATTTACTGCTTAATCTTCCGAGTCGCAGGATATTAGATGGAGTAGTTCCACGCCCACTGAGATTTCTACATGGATAACAACTTGAACTCCCCAGAGGATGAAGCGGCCATACCCCTCCCCAGCACCAGAGGAAAGCAAAACACAGTGCTGCTTCCACACACCCTGTCCCAGCTTGTCCTTGATGCATTGTATAAGGTCCAATTGATTGATTTCCAAATACTTTTCTGTTCCGCAAACAACTGACAGTGAATTGACTCTTTAAATTCTTATTGCATTGCAGAAGGCCGTTAATTTTATGTGGTTTTTTAACTCCTCCAAGATAAAAGGAGGAACAGACTGTGCCCAGTTTTATTTCTCTGGCCAAAAAACCCACTGCATTTTATTTGGTGATTTAAAAAGGTTTTCTAAAAACATCATACAGAAAATGCAAGGCAGCCAATTCAGCTGACTTCTTCACAACTCTAGCCTTTCTCATTTATCATTAGTGTGAAACATTCTCACTGGTATAAATCTCACATACATGCAGAACAACACAGTACAAAATGTTTTACTTATTTTATGATAAAGGGGGGTAGTACGTATATCAAAGAGGTGGAAGAAAACACTGAATAAGGATGAAGAGACACTACGTGGATGAAAGAAAAAAAGAAAGAAATTATTTCGAAAGGAAAAGAGGAGAAATGGTAAAGACAAATTAAGGCAGAATATCAATTAACAAAAAGAATGGTTTGGCCACAGCACAAGAGACACTTGTGGGCAAAATGAAGGGATTTCCCTCTGGATAATGGTGAAAAAAACAGTGTACGCCCATGGACTCATGGCTGAAAGCCCTACACAGATGCTATTTTGCTGCATTGCAAACACGTTTTCACCTTGTCATTCTGCCTTTTTTTTTTTAATCTGTCCCCAGGTGGGGTGCAACAAAGACAATCACTGTGGATGTCTATTCATACAGAACATCAGATTTAATAATGTATTTATTTATGTATTTAGTGGCTGAGATGTTCAGTGTTGATGAGAATAAAAATATTTCCATGGATTTTTAGAGCTATCTGTGTGAGAGCAATGCAGTTCGAGGACAGATTTGCAATGGAGGGACACTGTGCTCTAATTAGCCTAACTAATTCACACCCAGTTAGTTGGTCACCAGACCCTAAATAGGATTTAGCACTGAAATTAAAAAATAAATCATTTTAGTGATAGTATTTCAAAAGAGCAAAATTAAGCAGTTGTGGTCTTACTTGTTTGAAGGGCAAAACGTTTCTATGAAAACACAGTAAGCAATGTCTTATTGCTACTGCTACCATGACTTTAAAATAAACACTGCATCCAGTTCTCTAGTATTTCATAAAATTTCTAAATCAAGTACTTTCACCAGATTTTAAGGGATTTATGCTGGAATAAATCAAATGGAGCAGAATGGAAAAGCCAGCCTACTGAATTAAAGTTTTATTCATGCCAAATTACTTACATTGATGATGACAGCAAGCTTTCCAATACCTCTGAGGATATTATACCAGATTCCTAAGGAAGGAGACAAACATGTAAATGCCGTTCCAGTCATTAAAATTAGATAAACTAAAATTTTAGTTAACAGTGTTAGGAGAACTTATGACTTCACGGAATTAGAGTTACGTTTTTAAATAAGAAAAAAGAAAAAAGAGATTACTGTAATGACCTGTAAAGTGAAGGCAGTCCAACTCTGTCTTACAAAGCTATGTTTAGCACCATTTTTTTTTAGGTTTTAAGCTAACAGTTTCATTGAAGAAGAGGAAGGCAAGTCTGAGTGCAATGCCAGAAAAAGTAGAAAAGAAAAACATTGTGAAATTTCATTCAAACTTCTCCAATGCTTCAGGAGAGTAAGAAAGCTACAGATATAGAGCTGGAACCTTGAAACACATGGGGCAAAACATATTACCAGCTTTAAGGATCTACTTGAATCTCTTTCTACACCTCCTCACCACTCAGTTTCAAGAAGGCAAAGCTCTGGTGGAGCAGCTCAATGGGAGTTTTCCATTTGTATCTGGAAACCATATAGATACAGGTTTCCTCAGCATGGGCTCTGTACGTACAACATGTGATACCAAGCAGTCCTACATGGACTCAGGTTCAACCCCTTTGGATTTAGTCCGAGGGTGATGCATAAAGCCCCACAGCTCTGCCCCTCACCCAACTCTGGATCCCATTCCTCATGGAAGGGCTTCTCTCAAGTCTCCATGAAGCGTTGATTCAGCATACATGGCCATGCACCCTCGTGCCTGGCCTCTCTAACAGTCTCCTGGTCATTAGTGTCAGCTTGAAAATTTCTCCTTAGTTGAAAAACTCAAATTGCAAGATTTCATCTTGATGGAAAAATCTAGAGCTGCTACCAGATCTGTGTGATGAGCCACTCTCCTGTTCTGGGTCTGAAGGAAGGTGTAGGAGGCTCTACAGGGGATGACATCCCTGGAAGACACCTCCAGCCAGACTGAGTCCTTTGCTTGATAACTAACTTGTACTTAATGTAGCTTTGGTCTTCTGACACAGCATACGCAAGCCACTCTGGACAGAGTACAGAACTGAACTTCAGGAAAAGATTAGAGTATTAGTGAAGCAGAGACAGACCTCTGCTTGCTGCCAGTGGTTACCCACTGCCCTTAGCAGGTCAGACCTCTTTTTTTTTCTCGTTCTGCTGATGTCTGCTCTAAAAAACAACCTGGTTTGTCTGTGGCCATCTCACAGTCTCTGACTTTGGGATGACTCTGCAAGAAGTGAGGTTGTTTAACCCACAAGAGTGGGACTGAATTGTAGTAAATTGTAATTAATGCCTCTCAAAAACAAACAAAAAACCCCAAACCACCACAACCAAAAAAAAACAAATGACACCCCGCCTTAACATCTGCACCAGCAACCTTAGCCTTCAGCCTCAAATGAGCCAGCCACAAAGCACTCAAAAGCAATGGTAAAGGCAACAGTGTGACAAAACAGGATGTGTTCTTCAACTCTAGGATGATCCTAGGGCACAGGGATGAGCCCAAAGAAAAACTTGGCTTGCATAATACCACGATGAACACCAAATTTGATTACAGATCATAAACTCCTCTGCTCTTGCTGACTGGCTCTGTAATACAAACTTTTTAGTCATAACCAACATTTGGGAGAAATGGGTTCCTCATTACACACACCGATAGGTGTTAGCCTCTGCAGGAAGGGCAGGACTGGTCTGTTGTCACTGTACAACTGCAGAGCCCAGTTCCAAGTTTTCAAGCTTCACCCTTCCGACATTCATGCTGAGTAAGGACAAAGGGATAAAATTACCCACAGACTTTTGAGTCCACTCTCATTCCCAAGTGTATTTCTCCACCCCAGTCCTGAGTTACTAAATACAGAAAATTTTTGCTTCAGCAAGAAAACCACATTGCCAGGAAGGCACAATGTTGATATGCAGAACCATGTGAGATCTTTTGCTACTGTATTGATCATTTTTATTTGAAAAGTGATATTGTTTACTTAATAAAATATTAATCTGAATTTAAAGCTCTGGTCTTTCTATTTTAGAAGTAAAGCCTCAGTAAGTTATTACAGTTCACAGTTAAGCCACAGGCTAATGTTCTGAATTTTCCTATAAATATCTTCGAGTTAATGAAACTAACTCACCATAATATCCTGCCACCAATCCAGGAATAAACAAACAGGTATAACAATAGCGATGTGCACTTACCTATATCCTTTGCTCTGACTGCTACTGGTCTCCTCAGCTCAGTGACAAATTTTTTTGCATCTAGACGGATTTCAATTATATTGTTCAACAAAGCAAACAAAGGCGCCAGTGGGAAGGATGCAACAAACAACGTTACAAACCCAAACTGAATAACTGAAAAGAAAAAGAAACCATTTTGATGCTTGGGGTCAGTATTTGTCAAATATCACGTCAGTGCCATCCCCCAAAATTCTAACAAGATGACATATGTTTGGAGACAAAAATCACACTGTATGCATTAGACCTTGTTTGCCTGGCTGCCGCTCATTCAGGCATCAAAGGGCCAGTTGCCCCTCTTAGAAAAGGCAAGGTGTGCTGGTTTGGGCTGGGACAGAGTTAATTTTCTTCACAGTGTTTTGGATTTGTGCTGGAAACAGTGTTGATAACATAGGGATGTTTTCATCTCTCCTGAGCAGTGCTTACACAGGGCCAAGGTCTTTTCTGCTCCTCACCCCACCCACCAGAGAGTAGGCTGGGAGTGCACAAGGAGTTGGGAAGGGGATACAGCCGGGACAGCTGACCCCAATGACAAAAGGGATCTTCTATACCACATGACATCATGCTCAGCATATACAGCTGGGGGAAGAAGTAGAAAGGGGAGGCAGGAAAGTTCGGTGTGATTGCATTTGTCTCCCCAAGTCACTGTTACACGTGCTGGAGCCCTGCTTTCCGGGGGGGTGGCTGAACACCTGCCTGCCCATGGGAAGTGGGGACTGAACCCCTCAGTTTGCTTTGCTTATGGACACTGCTTTTGCTTTACCTGTTAAACTGTCCATATCCCAACCCACAAGTTTTCTCACTTTTACTCTTCTGATTCTCCTCCCCATCCTACTGGGGAAAGTGAGTGAGTGGTTGTGTGGGGCTTAGGGGTTAAACCATGACACAAGTCAAAGCAACCAGAAGGATAGGGAAGCTCCTAAAACAACTTTGCCATGAGCGAGGACGAAAGAGTGGGGTTACAGCAGCTCTACAGAAACTTGCCATGCTCCAACCCGGCAGGTTTTTAGCCCTCACTAATCCCACTGGAAGCTTTCTTTTCTGAAGTGTAGAAACTTACGGTCTTCAAAAAGGATATGCCTGACCCTCTGCCTTTACTGGGAATAACTTGCTGCTTTCAGCCTGGGATCATATTTGCTTTTGTTTGATGAGGACATCACACTGATGTCATAGTCTGTCACTGTTAGTGCCCATCTTCCTCCTTCTCTCGTACTACCAAATACTGATCTCAGTAACTGCCTTTTCTCTTATTTTTAGGAACTGATGGCATGATGTCATAGTTTGTACCATTAAATTTCAATCTGTTGTGACTACTCAGCACATCAAGGTCATCAGATATTCTAATTTGTCTCTGCATTTACTGGACATGTCAATTTTTGGTATTAGCATACTTCAGTATCCTTTACCACTAGTTTTGCCAAGTAATTCCTTAAAATACTAAATAAAATTGTTCTTTTAAGACATGCCTGATTTTAAGAATGCCTTTCAGTTCTCAGAATGCCAAACAGTTCTCAGCCTTTCCAAGATTGAAAACAGGAAAAGAAAGTAACTGTACAGCTGCAGAAATGTAGACCTGATACCCAGCACTTAAATTCCTCATCACTCACTCAACGTAATATATTACTTTAAAAAAAATCATAAAAAAATAAAAATCTGTCAAATACAACCAGGTCTACAAGCATGCATGTCTCCTGGAAGATTGTCCAGATTTCAGAACACAGTAGCAATCTGGTGTGGCAATACACAATGGAAATTGTAAAATCTGAATTAAGTAACTTATTTCCAATGCAGGGAGCAACTGATAATGAAAAATGCCTCTCAAATGTCAAGTTTATGCCACTTCATCATCTGTATTCAAAACCTGACAGTGGCATGGATGAAAATATCTGAAATATAGTGCTAAAGTAGGGCCTCCTGAACTGCAGAGAACACAGTTCATCCCTGAAGCAGATGGAGGGTGACTGAACTAAGCTACATGCCCAGACTACACATCTGAAGAATTAAGTTATGCCTCGCTCCATGGTCCACCGAATCTACAGTTTGAAAACCTCAGCTCTACCTCCCAATTTGTCAGAAAAACTGTGGCTTAAAATGCCTTCTTTCAACCTCACTCACTCATTTCCATGTACTCAGGGGTAAGTCCAGCAAAAGGCTCCAGGTTGTAGTCCACTTCATAACGCTGCTTTTTTTTCATGTGCTCTTCATGGTCTAAAGAACGCCGACGCTTTAATTTCATGTATCGTATAAATTTCTTCATTTTTCTGGGGGAAATGAAAATGATTCAGTTAGCCTGACATTCTAGTCAGAGTGCATTAACAGACACAGCAAGGTCCACATCTATTTTCATAAAAACTGTTCAAGAGCCACAATACTCTAAAAGTATCAGGGATCAGCATATACAGGTACTGAACCCCACGATAATTGAATCATGTGGTCAGAATTACACCTCCTGCTAACCAGTAGGAAAGAAATAGATTGCCTAATGCTTTTCAGAGACACCTGCATTGCTGGATGCAGTTGCAGCAAGGATGCAGCTCTTTATTTGCAGTACAGCAGACTCAGACTTACAAAATCTTGCAGGTAGCCTACAAACTATGGATCGGTCAAGGGCCAGTAGATATGGTGTACTGCACATATCAGAAAATGCGTTAAAAACCCCAACAAACCAAAGTCACTACTTACGGGATGCCAATCTCAAATAAATTGTTCTGAATCAGTTGCTTGCCCAACATGATAATACTCAGCTGGATACACAACTCCATTAGACAACCACCTGGAGCACACTAGAGTGGACAGAGGAAAGGTCTGTCAGAACACATGCTGCATCCCTGTGGCAGGAGCAGATGGTGGTCCCACCCAAGGTGACCACAGACGGGGTGAAAATACAATTACCTCTTCCATTCGGAAAGAATGGAAAATGTAGACATAGTCTCCTGGACGTCCAACAAATCTAGGGCACAATGGTTAGAATTATAACCTTCATATATATTTTATACTTGATTCCTAAATCACTTATATCAATCTCTATGCCTCTGAGTGAGACCACCTAATGTTTAGTCCTGAAAAAGTGAATAATTATCTCTGGTTTTGATTTAAAGCATAAATCCTGTTGGTTGAATAAACAACTCCATAAAAACATGAGTCTTGTGTCCTACAAAATTATGGGCACATCCTGGCAGAAATCCTCATTTCTGCTGCATTAGCTGGAACATACCACATGGAGCATTTATTTTAGCCTTGTGCTTTCACGCTGGTTACAAGAAGAGAACTTTATTTCAGAGAAACCAGCTAAGACTGATAAACAGACAACATTAAAAAACGATTTGAAACAGCAAAGTACCAGGTCCCTGCTATATCCCATGAGGCTACAGAGTTTTGGGGTCAATACAGGGGAATTTTAAAATCAGAATTTACTTTATTATCCAACTTAGCTGAGCTACAGCTGTCTCATAAGGAAAAAGCTCAAATTCTGAACAGCCTGTTGCATTACTCACCGGCCTTTGAAGAAAGCAACGTAGAAAATGGGTGTGTAGGCATTGACAAATTTCAGCAAGAAAGCCTTAAAAATCAACCGCTCTTCAAAATTCTTGTCAGTTTTTGGCACCTCTGGAACCAATGTGATATGGATAAAAAACATTATGGAATTATGCTATCTGGAACATTACAAGATATTATAGATGTGGCCTTTGGAAAACATTAGCCATCTTTTAAACAAAGAGGTATGTATTTATAGCAATATAAATGTATTAAAGCAATATGGCCTCACTGAGGTCAGTGGTCAATCTGTTGAGGATCCTGCCATTCAGCTGTCTTACAACAATAATTTCAATTTCATTCCACATCTCGCTGACCTCTACGATAATCACTTGCAGAGAGATAAGAACTTATCTGAAAAGATTGCTGGACCTTTTGATACTGATGCTTTTTTGGAAATGATGGAAAACTTTTGTTCTAAAATCGTTGAGCACAAAAAAACTGTACAGTTTTTGATATGGCAATTAAAAATTGGCAGAAAATGAAAAGACTAATTCAGTGATAAAGAAAAGTGAAGCTCAGAATTAGGCACAGGAATTTCTGTTGCAACCCCATCACCCACTGGATTAGCGATTAGCACTACCACTGCTGAAAGAAAAGCTTAACATAAAGCCAAATCCATGTATGCTTCCATATTTGTAAGCCACTGGTTAGAATTTTAGCCACACATTTGGATTTCCTGGGTTTCCTCACCACTGCAAAGTTAATCATGGAGGTGAGTCATTTAGGCCCTCTCATTTAAAATAGCTTTAGCAAGTATCAGTTGAGGATTTAAACCTACCGATCTGAGTTAGCCACCTCGCAATGCAGCCATATACTTCATCCAGGATGATGATGACAACTAAATTGATAATGACGGCAGTGGCAGTGACGGTGACCCTAACGTTTGACCGGCCTGAAGGAGTTGAGCTGATTGCCAGCGCTGCTGCAGTTGAGATCCTGTATATGATGACGCCAAACACTATCGCGAAGGTCAACCCAACCTGCAAGCAAGAAGAACACAACCTCTTACGGAAGATTTAACTATAAATACAATGCCTGGGATTTAGAAATGACCTTAGAAATGGAATCTCTGGGCCACATCCCAAGTCCACCCAATTCTGCATTAAGGCACCCAATCATTTTGATGAACCGTGGAAAAAGATTCTCTTTTGCTAGTAATTTGATCATCACATGAAAAAAAAAAAGGATATAGTGATCCCACTATCACCTGCAAAAGGGTTTTTTAAAGGGCACCTAAATGTAAAGTGCTTCCTTATATTAAAACTATTGGTGCGCATTCTTTCACCGGCAGCGTGTATACGTGGTACTTTATAAAAGGAAGCCATAGTTGAAGCAGAAAGGAGTAATTCAGCAAAACTGCACGCAAGCCTTCAAGTACCCTACTCAAGCTCACTCTGCTGTCATAATCCCAAACTGGAATCAAATCTGATTAAATCAACAAACTTCCTGGCAATGTAAAGATGCATAAAATCTTACTCAATTTTTCATTGCATAAATGAAAGTAGTTTCCTGGTAACTCACCTTGTCAGCCTCACCTCTGTGTCTGGGAAGATCATGGAACAGATCCTTCTAGAAGCTATGCTGAGGCACATGGAGGGCAGGGAGGTGATTCAAGACAGCCAGCATGGCTTTACTAAGGGCTTTCTACAATGGAGTGACTGCATCAGTGGACAAGGAAAGAGCTACAGATGTCATCTATCTGGATTTCTGTGAGGCCTTTGACACAGTCCCCCACAACATCCTTCTCTCAAAGTTGGAGAGATATGGATTTTATGGGTGGATTGTTCAGTGGATAAGGAATTGGCTGGATGGTCACATCCAGAGGGTGGTGGTCAATGGCTGCAAGTCCAGATGGACGATGAGGACAAGTGGAGTTCCTCAAGGGTCTGTTCTGGGGCTGGTGCTGGGCTGCATCAAAAGAAGTGTGGCCAGTAGATTGATAGAGGTGATTCTGCCCTTCTACACTGCTCTGGTGAGACCTCACCTGGAGTACTGTGTCCAGCTTTGGAGCCCTTAACACAAGAAGGACATAGACCTGTTGGAGCATGTCCAGATGAGGACTGGTCTGTGGAGACAGGACAAGGGGCAATGGCTTCAAGTTGGAACACAGGAAGTTCCGCACCAACATGTGGAAGAACTTTTTCACAGTGAGGGTGACAGAGCCCTGGGACAGGCTGCCCAGGGGGGTTGTGAAGTCTCCTTCTCTGGAGATATTCAAGACCTGTCTGGATGCCTACCTGTGCAACATGTCCTAGGGAACCTGCTTTGGCAGGGGGGTGTTGGACTTGATGATCTCTCAAGATCCCTTTCCAACCCCTACAATTCTCTGTGATTCTGTGACCACAAAAACTGATCAAAGGGCTAGAGCACCTTTCCTATAAAGGCAGGCTGAGAGAATTGGGCTTATTCAGTTTGGAGAAAAGAAGGCTCCAGAGGGACCTTATAGCAGCCTTCCAGTACCTGAAAGGTGACAATAAGAAAGCTAGGTCCCTTCCAACCTTACACATTCTATGATTCTATAAAAAGAGGAATGATTTAAAAATGTGATTCTTACACGGTACTGATTATTCAGTCTGGAAGATCAGATTTACTTCATTTCCATTATCTGAAAACATAAATATTAAAAAACCCACTCCAAAATAGAATCCCTGTCCCAAAAAAGCAAACGAACTGAGTTAAGTCTGGCATATTCTTCCTCTGGAAAGGGTTTATATCCATTTATCCATCTGCCAATGTGTTCCATGTCTTGAATTATTATTATTTCCTGCAAAATTTGTTTTACATGCTGATGCTTTATCAGCAAATGCAAAAAGTCAGTTCTCATATTTATTTAACCTTTTTCTTGGATTAAATGCTCTGTTTGCAGTTCTCTGGTTAGATGATATAACTCCAAATTTGACTGATATATTAAAACCCCTTGCAATCAGAATTGCAGTTGGCCACACAACTTCTTTCAAAAAAGTCTGGTACAAAACCCAGGCCATTCTCTACTTCCTGATTACTTTTTGACTCTTTCTACTTTTTAAGTTTCATTCCACCAGTGGTGGCAGTAATTTCCATGCTTCCATTTTTCCCCTACCCTATCTAAGTATTCTATTTTTTTTTAACCACAAAGAGATGGTAAAGTAGAAATTCAAGCTCTTGAAAAGATTTTAGACTGTAAAAGAAAAAAAGCTGGCATTTTTTTCCCTGGAGAAAAGCCATTGCAAACAACATCAATCTGATAATCACTTCTAGTTGATACAATGATTTGGTCACAAACTTCAGGTTTTGCCAGATGATGCTTACCATGAAGATAATGCCAACAAAATTGGTTAAATAGGCTGGAAAACGATCCTTCCATGTCAGCTTTTCTTTATCTGTCTGATTTTTGGGGAGAAAAAAGGGTACATTTAATAAAGATGGAGTGTGTGGTTTTTGCACATGACAAAAAGAAGTGGGGGGGGAACCAACCAGAAAAAAAGGCTAGCAAGTACACAACCAGTTAGAAGATGCAAAGACACAGTGTTTACAGTTACAATTCCACACAGGCAACTTGTTTACTCTGTATCTATGTTTAAATTGATCAAGTGCCTGCACTGCGAGTATAAATAAACCAGATTTTTCTGTATACTTTTTGAAGAAAGCATGCAAATAGGTTGTCATAAACCATGAAGTAAGATCTCTCTTACTGTTAAATATTTTCTTTTGCTTTCCCTAGAAAAACACTCCTTTCCCCTCTCCCTCCGCAGTTAATATTTGCAGCTCTTGAGTTACACAAGTAGTTCCAGTGAAATACAGATAAAGTATGGTACTCAGTAACCTCAAGATGAATGCACAGCCAACAGAGATGATCTTGTTTTAGTGTGTGATAAGGCTTGAAATTCCTCAAATATGAGTTATTTTTAGGGACCTGATTTTCCACGGACCATGCAATGTGCATGGATAGTAACTCCTTACAGGGTACCCTAAATCCAGTCAACCAGTCACTACCTGAATTTGGCCATGAAAGTTTAAATTAGTACTGTTCATCTAGAGTCTTTCATAAACTTTAATGCCAGGAATTGTTTCTAAACACCAGGAAATAAAACAACAAAAGGAACATTATGGAAGATGACACACACACGTTATAATGAACATAAAAATATTACTCAAATTCTATTTTTATTACATGCACGTTGTCGCAGGGAAGTGCAAGCAATTCTTTCAACGCATGGCCCATGCTCCATTGCAAAACATACTGTCAGTCCAGGAAGATAATTCTAGATGAGCCATGCAGTGCCATTCCCAATGCATAGAAAGAGTGTCCCAAAGAAGAAACAAGGGAGGATGGGGAAGAAACCCAGAACTGAATGTGAATATTAAAAAAAGGTTCAACAGCCAAAACCAAATTGATTTGTGTCTTCCATAATTACTCATAATTTGAGTTTCTTCATAAGTTTGAATAAAAAGAACCAATTTCACCCCAGCCATGACTGTCTTAACTCTTTGTCTCCATTTGTTTGCTGTCTCTTCTGGAAAATACCGATGTTTCTGATGGCAGTCAAAGGAAACAAAAGAAGGATCGGGCAATATAGCATTACAAAGCATTGCTAAATTATTCTATATAGTCTCTACTGAGTTGGCGTACATTGCAGTTTAGCCACAAGTGCTCTATTACTTTCCTTAAGGATTTGAGTTTCAGCTTTAGGTTAATAAAACCTAACGATAGCAGAAGACAAACTCTTTCCCCAAATCCTGGGGTACAAGCAATCCTGCAAATGATTTTTCCTTTTATATTTGGATTTTACCCCCGTTTTTCCTTTATGATGTATATAGAATGTCCAAAAAGTTTTTCCTTTTTTTTTTTTTTTTTTTTTTGAATTGGACTTATCTTCAGAAAATATGAGCATTTTTCTGGTTTAACTTTAGGTATTTTTTTCTTTAAGATTTCCAAGTTGTCTTACAAGCGTTGAATTTGAACTTTAACACTATAGATCCCAACGAAAGATAATTACCGAGTCTTTCAGAAAAAACTCCTTTTCTCACGTTTCCCAAATTAGTAACATCCCAATTGAACACAGCCCAAAAAGTTATAAATAGTCTGGTTAAAAATAAATAAATGAATAAATAAAATATATTTTTAAAAATATCTTCTCTTAATTGCTCAGCTTGCATACTCCAATACTTTGAGGCCACCATACATTAATTGTCCAATGACCATACAGTCTTCCACACTAACAACCTGAATTACTAATATACCCAAAAGCACAGCAAGTCACATGTTTTTAGCAGAACACAATGGAGTCTGTGCTCCAACACTGTTTACCCAGCTGGTAAGAGGGCAGAAACCCCAACTTTTTCTTCTGCACAGGGTTTTAAAGCAGTGCTGCAAGGAAGTTACTGCACATGACACTGAACCGCTTACACACTGCATCCTATAGATTAATGGGAACAAACCACCGTCGGCTTTTTACCGTCTTTTAAGAGGGGCACAACGGCACTCAAATATAGCATGTGACAAAATCAGACACAATCACTTTAACACCAGTCCAGTCTACCTATGTCGTCTCTTGTAGTATATTTAATGTTAACGTCGTTACCGCAGTTGTATTTTCATCGGATATTCATTAAAGTCCAACTTAGGGCACAGTAGTGGTTCTACACTACTGTGCCACTAACAACAGATACAAAAGAGGAATTTCTGCCTACGAATTTTATTGCTGGAGCACCTACTTCTCTGCTTAAAGATACAGTCATACAAATGGCTGAATTATTGCAGTTAAGGGGGGAATAACCTCTGCTAGAGAAGAAACCAGTATGTCAAGGAGAAAAGGAGCTTTTTCAAATCAGTGTGCTGCTGACAGACAGCAACAGAGAAGGAATTACAGCCTTGGGCAAAAGGGCATGTAAGCTGCTTGTAGGGACTGCACCATCCATTGGCAAGATGCACATGGCCCCTGGGACAACTGGCAGCACTGCCTTACTCAGTGGAATAAAATGGAAGCTATGTTTTTAGAAGGCAGAAAGTTACTATCACAGCTGGAATCCAGCAAGGAAGTTGGTGTTAGTACTCTTCATGAATGCTCTAGTAATATTTCTGTTTACAAAAAAAGTCTATCAAGACACGAGATCCTCTCCTGAGAGGCTTTAGGCACTTGTATTAACACAGAGTAAGATGTCTCGTTACAGCTCTCTCAACCTTGATTCGCAAGCCTAACAACAGGAGTGCCCCTTCAATTGGCCTCAATTAGCTTCCCCAAGTCACGTTCCTGTATCTAATTATTAGGCATTTCTAGACTTAATGAGGTCTTGTGCACTGGCACAGATGAAGTGTACCATGTACGTTAGGACCAAAGACATCTGGAATTTAAACACCACGTGCAATGACACTACTCTTTAATCTATTTCTTAGTCTTGGGCCAGTGCCTTCTATAACAATCTTCTTTTTAATTTTTTTTTTCTAAGTGAAACAAATGGATATTTTTACCATACCTCTTTATGTTTGTGCTCTTTTCTCAGCGATTTTTCTAAAACTTTAGCTTCATATTCTGCTCTTGGATGATCCTGTGAAATAAGTCATATTTAATAAAAAGCAAAATTATTTATTTTCTGTATCTGCTACACACAAACTGTTTGCAGGTCGATTTCCTGGTAATATCCATGTTTTCTAACTGAATTTCAATTTACTTGGTATGTCATTCATTTCAACTGATAGTTGGCTGAAATAATACTTTTAAAAAATTAAGTCCTGTGTCATTCACAGTTCTACAGCAGCGACTGCAGAACGATCTGCACTGCCTATCAGCCAGCCGCGTGCAATGCTAGGTAGATTAAATCTGATATATAAGAGTACACAACACAACCTGCAGACAGCGTGGTTCATACTGTGTGGCATTATGCTTGAATATTATTTACCTATCTTTTTGATAAAAATTAGATTTTGCATGTCATTAACTGTCATTTCAGCAATCCTCAGCTCACGAGGGGAACAGCAATCTGCTGAACGTATGTGAAGTACTTGGCTTTGGGATCCCAGAAAACCGTCAGTTGGGGTCTTCCTCTAATCCTGTCTTGGACAGCATCCACTGACTAACTGGTGTGCATTGAAGGAGGGGGTGTAGGAAACACTCAGGAGTAAGAGACAGCCAAAAGATTCAGAAAGATTCACGGATTTGGAATTCACAATAATAGCGCATTCATAAAAGAGTAAGAATTCACAATTATGCATTGGATGGAAAACAGAACGGAGTTGAAAAAAGTCTGAACAAGTGGAGAGGGGAAGGGTGTAAAGGCAAAGCAATCAGTGGGAGATCTAAAGAAAATCTGATGCTTGAAAAAGAAGAGGTGGAGATCAAAAGATGGCATTCATCAGTAGACATGTAATAAAAAAGATAGGAGCAATTAAAAAAAAAATGTTTTCCAAACCTTGACTGCCTCCTTCAGGAAACCAGAAAAAAACCACGAAAAACAAGAAAAAAAAACCACAAAACAAAACAACAAAAATTTGATTATTGAACTGTTCCAGATCATATTGGATTTATATTTTAAATTACATGAAACAAACATAAGTACAGTGGATAGCTAGACACTACCAGAGAAAAATCAGTCTATTTATGTTCTACAACACATTAACATTACTGTAAGCACTGCATGAACTTGGTGTCCCTAAAGTCACCAAGACACTTTGGGTTTTATTATATCACTTGAAACCCTGATTCTTCTACATGATACCAGCTTAAGGGTCACCCAAATCAGAAATGGGAAGGGCTTAAATTCTTTGCCAATCCTGTGACTCGGTTATCTAACACTGACTACACAAAACAAAGAATATTTTATTCTTTATTAGCAGCTGCCATTTTAGATGTGTAAGAGCTCTGGATTCAGATATGAAGGGGACAGACATTGGAAAGATACAGTTAATCCTTTATACTTTCATGTATCCTAACAACAAGTTACCAAAAATAAAAGAGAGATGCAGTATCCAGAAAATAAATCCCTATATTCTCGCCCAGTAGAATAGGTATGACCTAGCAAAGTGCATGGTGTAGGGGCTGCTGGCATAGTAAGTCTAAATATATTACGTAGGAGATAAACATATTAAGAGGAGATAATTCAAGCAGAGAGATTTTAGGGGTGAGGGGAACAATAACTGTGCCAGGCTCATCCAGCTGCACAGTGCTGAACCCAGGGCTGGTGAGGATTTTGTTTCACGTGAGCAATATTTGTTGTGTATCTATTTAGAACATCTAGAGATATGACAAGGGCGGTCATACTTCTTTTAATAACAACAACAACAAAAAAGCTGCCACTGGGCCAGCAAACAACAGAGCAAATGCCTGTCCAACCCGTTGGTCCTAGCTCAGATCTGGCAGCAGGGTTTTGCAGCACAGCTTGTCACCTACGATGGGAAAATGGAAGGGACCCGCATGCCTCCACTGACACTGAACCAGTGCAGTCCAGGGCAAGGCTGCTGGGGCTGGGACTGTGTTATGATCTAGGAAAGTCTTCTGTCTTTTTGTCAAAATAAAAAGGTGGGATACAGCTTCTCAGCTGGCTAGGGATTTTCTTTCCTTCTAAAACTTCACTGATTTTAAGATCTTTCTTCATAAAGAATAGGCCCTTTCCCCCTTCACATTATTTAGCACATTTAGTCTAAACCTGGCTAAGGATATTTGGGGTTTTTTTAGGAAAATAAACTCCACATCACTCCTTCCCCCCTCCCCCCCCAAAAAAAAAAATCAAAACACCCAACCAAAACCACCTCCACATCTGTGTCCCTCCCACTGCCCCAAGCCCACATGCCTGGCAATATTTTCTTAGGTATTTTCCAAGTCAGAACTTGATTCTGCATCGTTAAAAGTTAATAGGATTTTTTCAGTGCGTTTTTACAGTGCTGTAACTTTATCAAATTCAATACATGTTTCTGATTTACAGCAGCAGGACATGAATAACAACATCTTTTGTTGTTAGCACCCTGACGTCGGCCCAGAAGAAAGGTCTGAGCTGTATATTCCATGCCTACACTGCTAGGTGTGACCCAACTACACACATTAAAAAAAAATTAAAAAAATTTATGGCTATACAATTATGTTTCTATGGCGACAACACATACTAGTCATACCCTTGCTATTAAAACCTCAAATAGTTCATGTACAGGATTTTCCTTTCCTCTAAATGATGGAACCACCCCAAGAGCAGTTCCCTGTGAGACAACGTCTACACGCCCGGGACAATCAGCTATCGGCAACACCACAGTGAAAGTCAAAGAGTCAGAACTGAAGGGACCAACCTCCTCCTCTTCAAACCCAGTCAGGTCCCACCTGTAGTTGAGACGCATCTGTTTTCTCTTCCAGTGTTCCATAAAGGTGGCAGCTGAAAAAACAGTTTAACAATTATTTTGATGTTTTTAACCCAACGCATCAGCCTCTGGGATTTGTCTTAAGAGGTGTGTTGGCCACATTCCACATTGCCTGATGTACACCTCCTCACCTCCAAAAGGTGCAATACCATAGTGTATACAGGACAAGTGAACTTCATTTCTGTTGCTCTTTTATTCAACAGCAATGTCTATCTGGGAACTACTGATTAACAGTGTGAGGAGCCAACATTTTGATCTAGGCAAACTAAAAGAAAGGGCATGTGTTACAGCCACAGTTCCATGTGGAAAGATGCCTACGGTTTTCTTAGCAGCATAAGGAAGTCAGACATCAAAACAATTAAATATTTGTATGTGTGACTAATAATATTGTTGGTCTACATCTGCACATAACATCATTAAATCCGAGCAAACCTGTATTTTATCTATACACAATAAGAATGATTTAACTAGCCTGGTACTGATGGGATAGTTATTGCCTCAAAGATATCAAGATCAAGCATTTTTATATTGTTACAATTGCATCCATAAAGGGGTCATAATAGCATGGTTAGCTCCAATCGCCACACCGAAACCCAAATATGCATGCCTGCAGGTGGGCAGGCTGTTAAAGAGGAAACCTTTAAGGGCTTTTCTTGTTAGAAACACTGTCATTTTCTTTTTGATGCAGAAGACTTACATAGAAGAAACATCAAACAACTCTTGAGTCCCAACAAACGATCCCGGTCTATATCAGTCTATCTGCCTCTGAGACCGAGCAAGTCCTCAGAGGACATATTTAGATGCTGGGAATACACCAGGGCTGTATAATAAATAAGTGATTATGAAAGAGGCAAGTCTACCAAGAAATGGTGTTCCCAGGGGAGTTTCCCGCAGTGAGTATTAACAGATGTGCTCAGAAACATTCACATCCAGAAAAAACGGAGGCAGGGAGAGGGTAAGAAAGTTGAACAGAGAGGAAAGGACACACTGATGACTGGAGCCAGGCAGGGGTCACGACATTCATTGGCCTTCCAAGCAAAATTCTCACACGCAAAACTTACAACTAAGCCCCTTTGCAAGCCATAGGCTCCCTGAAAATGGGGATGGCCACAGACCTATCTTAGGAGGGTCTGTGTCACCCTCCTGAGTTTGCCTCCCCTCTCTCTGCCACCAGCAGTTCTTGCGCCAGGGGTCTGCAGCTTCCATGTGCAGCGAGAAACACCGAAAATGAACGAGACGTCGTTTCTTAGGGCTGCTAGAGATGTCTCCATGGCACTGACTTGCAACAGTGCAAAATGAAAAGGCTGTGTCTGAAACACAGTCAGCTCATTGCAAAAGCCTACAGCGGATGTGCCAGGTAGGGATGCACCACCAAGCGCACCCGCATTTCCGCGTTTCATCTGGATGCCTAAGCAGAGCTTAAACATCAGAAAAAGGCTACCATCCAGATGACCTTATCTGGATTTTCTGATGTTTTCAATACCATTTAGCAGCAAACAGCCCTGGGCCGTGGTCCATGTTTAATGATGAACTTCTGACCAGGGCTCAGCTCGTTGCTATAGCTGTTTTAACACTCGTGGAGTTCTCCAGGGTGTTACAATGCCACTACCATATAAAGAAATCCTGGCCAAATGGTTGCTCACAGTAATACTCCTGAAGTTGGGCTAATTTTCTTGCTATGCTAAGGGTGCCCTGCATCACTGAAGCAGGTTACTTGGTTGTCCTCTGCCTCAACTGTACACAAACCTTCCCATTTTATGCACAGAGGTGCTCACAAATAGTACTGGAGAGTGTACGTATGCCTACGTTTGGAGAAGGCAAATTTTTGTTGATACTATTTCCTTAAATAATAAAGTGCTCTTTTTTTTTTTTTTTTTTAATTGTTTTGACAGATGCTTCTGAAATTAAATTCACAATAATGCAAGCTCACAACTACATGGAAAAAGCTCTGATTTTCTCACTTAAAAAAGGGCCTTTTTGAAACATTTATTTTATATGCTGTTGTACCACAATAACATTTTATGTTGATGGTAAAGAACTTGAGGAGTTCAACATCCCACTCCAAATCTGCCCCAGACATTAAGCCTGATTTTGTCAAGAACACAGAAACTGACTTCCAATACATCTTACTTCACCCAAGAATGTAAAAAATAGATCGAGGGACCTGCAGTTGTTTGCTAAGAAAAGGGAGGCAAACAGCATTACTTTTTGGACAACAATTATGCACTAAAATCCATGTGGAGTTCAGTGTAATGAGGGAGACCGAAACTGATACTTGATTCTCCATGTGAGAGCATCAGGCTATTTTAAGTCTCTGACCCTGGATCCTGCCTTGGGGTATATCACATTTCTCCCCATATCCAATGTGGTGAGATGATCTGTAAAATAGTGATCCCACCTCCCTGCTGAGAAACCTCTCCCTGCTTCCCCTCTGGACCTGCAGTGTTCTCGACTTCCCACTACTCCCAAAATTCCTCTGTTTTCCTACAGTACCTGATAATGAGCTTTTAGGTTTGTCACTAAAACACAGCCACCTCAAATGGAAACCTTGGTCAAAAAGGCACCGCTGTAAATGAACAACATTGAATTCTACTGAAATCAGTTCAGATGAATGTTAATGTAAAAATGGTTCCCTACGTACTAGCACACGTATAAACTTGGGCTATGGTTTTAGGATTAAACCAAACCAATCCAAACCAGGTTATTTGTAACTTGCAACGAGGCATACAGGAGGGGCAAACGGCATCTTGTGCAGCTCTCACTGATGCTGGGACTGTGTGGCTATCAAACTTCAAAGCTGGAGGAAAATAACAGACGTTTCCCTGATCTCCGTAGCATCTCTGTATAGGGTTCCGTTACAAACACGGGGTTTGGAGCTCATCAGCTCACTTTTATCTCAACAGGCCCTCTTGGCTAGCAGCGAGGATGATGGGAGGGCTGGTGTTGAGGTGCCCAAGAAAGGAGGTCCCCAGCCTGTCTCCAGCAAGGAGAAGAAAAGTCCTTGATAACCATTCCTGAAGACATTCTCAAAGGTTTCATGAGAGGGTTAATATATTTAACCAATTTCTACAGATGTGCCAAGGAAGGTTAAGTGATCTCAAAGCAGAAGAGCAGTCAGCATTAGAAAGAATACATATAACACCACTGCTCCCGCTTCATGGCATACATGTATGATGCCTGGTTGCTGATAAACTTCATTGCATCTCGGAGCACACACAGGAATCAATCTTGGTTTGTCCTGAGACACTCAAGACCATTACACTTCCCTGTGGACCCCTCCTCATGACCCCAGAGTACATTAATGCATTTCTTCTGTAATGTTCTAAAGTGGAAGCTGGCTCTGCAAATAGATTAGTGGGGTGGTTTGGTGGGTTTTTTTTTGGCAAGCTATGCAATCCCGTTAATGAAATTTCAACACACCACACAGCAGTTTTATGACAGATGCTGAACAATTTCATTTGATATTCATCTTGAGCAACTTTTTGAATTTTAGCCTTCAGTCCAGAATATAAATTTGGGGGTGACAGTTTCATTGGAAAGAAAAGAAAAGTTCTTTATATAATTAACTGCCTGAGTATAAATGCACTGCTTTATCTCTTCTGTTTCTTCCTGTTGTATTTTAAATAATTAAAAACTTAATATGAAGGCATATATTTTCTTACCCCAGAGAGCCATGAAGACTGAGAAGAAGACAGTTGCAGGGTTATCAAACAGATGACTTGCACGAGCAGTTGCACAAGCAGAGCTCATCTTCCAGTAGCTGCACGTTCTGTCACATAAGGGACACATGGTGATATTGTTTCTCTGGTCACACATTTCCATACTGCAATGAAGCAATAAGATATAGAAAAAACACAGTCAGTATGGCTCCATCTTCCATGCTCTGATGATCTTTTCTCTGCACAGCATCTGCTTCTGGTTGTAGGGCCATCAGATGGTACCCACTGGTTGTAGAGCCACCAGAAACTACCCTCACAGTGCTTCCCAGCCCTTGCCCCTGCAAGCAGCTCTGACCATAACCCATACCATGGTAGGGGCTGAAAATGTGAGGCAAGGCTTCAGTCTCCCTCCATCTTCATCCCTACTTCTAGTCCAGGGTGTAAGAGAGCATTAAAAGAGGCATAAGAATCTATGCTTTTTACTATAGGATCTTACAGGGGAAAAAAAAATGTTTTTTAAAAAAAGTAAAAATCATTCTTGTTTTGAAATAACCACAGCAATAGATAAGGTACAAGGGAAATGCTGAGTATCAAGAGATTGGAGTTCAACCGATTTATCTTTTATGCACTCCATCTGTGAAATAGCAGCAGTGATAGTCCAACTTCTGACTTTCTTCAACTTTTGGAAGCAGTACAAAGCATTCTTAATGAAAAAAATAAAAATCTATTTTTCAATATCCATTATCTGCTTTGTTACTCAGTGCTTGTGCTTCTTGTACAAACGATGTAATTTTCATCTATAGCTGATGATGCATGCAGGGTAAATAATGAAAAATCATAGGGCTTCAAAAATATTATAATAAAAAACTTATTAAAAAATTAAAAATAGTAGGACATCAAGATTTTGTTAATCTGGCCATTATTGCTTATTTTAGGCATGTACATTCTTGATTCATCTTTATGCCACACAATGCCCTCCTCAGCATTTTATGATGGAAAGCTCTAAAACCTATCATTAGCAGTATTTTGTTGGTTTGTTTTAACATAATGCTCTGAGTTAGAAGGGGAAAAAAGAAAAAAAACACCTGAGCAACCAGCCAAGAATTATTTTTAGTACATCAATGCCAACTCCACAAGTAATATTAACAAGAAATGCTAACGATTTAAAACGTGTTGCAGTTCTGCTGGCCACTCTCAGCCCTTGGTAACGCTCCATCACTTACTGGAAGCGGGTATCAGCGGGACTGCAGGCTCTCCCGTCCCTGCTGTGGTGGCTTCATTTGAAGCACAGCTTCCAAAAGATGAGGTGTGCAGGGTATGAGGAGGGAGAGCGGTGGAAGCACACTCTACTCCAGCAAGCACCAGCTGGGAGAGACACCTTGGGAAGCCATGGCCTCCAAACACAGGCTGCAGGGTCAGGCTGTGGGTGGCAAAGGGCAATTCCTACAAACCAGGAGCCACAGTTTCAGCTCTGCTCACCCTAGCTATTAGCAGCAAAACTTCGAGTTTCTAGTGGCCTCCAATAATAGAATCTATTTATTTATTTATTTTACCTTGGTATATTCTCATCCACTGTTGCACAGCCATAGAGGAAAACGATAATCCCTACGATTGAAGCTGGAATAAGCATTTGTGTATAAACTCCCAGCCAGGCAAAATATAGTCCAATCTTCTCTCCAAAGTATTTTCTGAAATACATTTAAAAAAAAAAAAAAAAAGAGAAAGGAGAAAAAAGAAACGAGAGAGTGAGAAATGTTTCCTATTTCTTAAAATACAACATGGCTAAAATTACAAATCACAGCTGGATTAAGCATGGAGAAAGTAAGATCTGAGGACCTGTGGGAATTTTTTTCTTCTCAGAGTACTCTCTTTCTCATGATGCTTGGAGTTAATTCAGAGATACAGGCACCATGAAAGTAAGCCAGACCTACTAGTAATTTTTTACCCCATGTTTCTGCTGTGTAAATTAGTATATTTGGATCTTCTGCGAGATAATTCTCTTTAAAAGCACCTAATTTTCTCCAGAGGGTCTCAGATCTCACCACGAGCAAACAGAAATAATTAAAAATATTTCCCCTGCAAGCTTTCATACTAGGTGGGATATATGAACATGTCTCTAAACCCACAAAAACTTCTTTTCCCCCATTCTCTGGAGCTCCTTGGGCTGGCACAGAATGCAGCATGCTCAGAGAGCCACCATCAAAAGCACTGCTGTGCACAGCTTCAGCGCTGCCCCATTCTAACACAACATTTAGGGATGAACTCTTACCTCACCAGGTCAATAGGCTGATATTTGTAAAAGACTCCATAGCTCGCCCACTCCTCACACAGGAGCTGTGAAACAGATAAGTGAGGTGAAAGCTGAAGCATTGTGTACACGAGTGTTTTCTCAGAGAGTCCTAGAAGGGTTTGGGTTGGAAGGGACCTCAAAGCCCATCTAGCCCCATCCCCTGCCACAGGCAGGGACACCCTCCCCTAGCCCAGGCTGCCCAAAGCCCAGTCCAACCTGGCCTTGAACACTGTCAGGGATCCAGGGGCAGCCACAGCTTCCCTGGGCAGCCTATGCCAGGGCCTCAGCACACTCACAGGGAAGAGTTTCTCCCTAATATCTAAACTAAATCTCCCCTCCTCCAGCTTAAAGCCATCACCCCTTGTCCTGTCACTCCATGCCCTTGCAAAAAAGTTCTCCTTTGGTCCCAGCAAACTGCAGAGCTCACACAGTTGATCCGGTCTCACCACTTTGTGGTTTCAACCTAGAATCTGCCAATACACGAAGTCTGCATTAAGTATTAAAAACAGATTTGATGACTTGGCATGCTATAATACAGTGATGAATTCTGTACATTAAAAGGCTCTTCAGCAATGGGACTGATGAATAACTACAGCACGGATAGGGAGAGTAGTCCCAATTGTATGATCCATAGGAAGTATCTAGCAGAATGGATGTCAAAGATGAATAGGCTTTGAGTTACAGGACAGAAAAAAAACTAGAATGAACTGGTTTGTTTTCACTATAATAATATTCAGGGTCCTTCAGGAGGAGCTGTGCAAAGGTACCTCGAAGGCTGCATTTAGGAGTTTTCCAGCTTTCAACTGAAAACACAATGATTTCCACTCATCCTTTTGGTAAGGATACGGGCCAAGGAAAGCAATGATCGCCATATTTGTGACTTATAAAATTCAATCCCTCACAAAAATAAGTTCCTCAGGCATTTGGCTTATCCTTTACTTTGAAAAATATATAAATAATGCTTCTTAGATCTGGTATTTTAGGGTTTTTTGTTCTTAATTCAGTTCAGCTAAAGCATGAACAAGAAATCAGTGCATGCCCAAAAAACTGGAGAAGATGAAGCATGCTCACTGATCACTCAGCCATCACCTCATATGAAGGACAAGGGGAACAGAAGTTTCATCTGCTTGTGAAGTCAGGTCTCCTTTTACCCAGTGACATGAGCTTGGTAGCAGGATGCTCCTGGACCAAGTACTGATATTTCAAGGAGATGCTTTGATGATAACTTCTGTTTTCATTAATTCATCTGGCAACAACATAACCGTTTTCCTTTTTCCTCTTCTACTACTTTTTCAAATAGAATAGCATGAACTGACTACTGCCAAGGTATTTCTTTTCATCAAGCATTCAATAAAAATAAATAAATATTTTTTTAAAAAGGCAGCAAATTTCAGAGCTCAGTTACACAAGGTGCAGTGGTGGGAAGGTGGCTCAGCTATGAAGGAAAACTGTACTGGGCAACCAAGACCAAAACCAGTTATCATTACAGTGAGAGCAACATTGTTAATCTTGTTCATAGAAGAACAGACCAAACAGGATGTTATTGCTTAAATATGTAGGCTATTTTATCATGGGAAACTTGACATATGTCAGCCTCCTACATTTCTCCGGTGAAATACAGCAAAGCAAGGAAGGGCAGTCCCACTGCTGCCCGTACTCATTCCTACTCCTTACATTTTATCACAGAGAAGTCATACAGTGAGCAGTGTTTCGGTTTTGAAATTCTCTTGCCAAATCATTACCACAAACTTTCCAGGCTGAACTGCTGTACTTCTCATGCAAATGGTTCAAGTCATTCACAAAATACAGCTTCTTTACTTTTACAGAAATGTGATGTCAAAAATGTAAGTGGTCTGTGAATTTTCCCCTCTGCAACCCAAAAATCATTAATCTTTATTAGTTTCCTTAAAACAGTAAGAGCAGAAACTGAAACCTAAAGGCAGGCCTTTATAAGCAACATTTTTGCAAATTCTTATTTTTAGTCTGCTTTAGGTTTCTTTCAACCACGTTTCCAAAGGCCAGATGCCTATGTCTGGGAAGCAATTAATGACTCAGGACACCTCAACATCCATGTGAACTAAGACTCTTCCTTTTATATATATTTTTTACTTCACTTTTCAAGCTAAGTTTGTTCTAGAAATTAGATTCCCCTTCTATGATCTAAGCTCATCAGGCATATCAAAATGCTAAGCCAAGGAGATTTTGCATCAGTGCCATGTTTCAGTTTTGTACAGCGCTTCAAATACAAATGAATTATCTCATTTATCCTGACATTTATCAGCCTGATATTCAAAGCACAGCTTCAAAGACATCATTAGAGGAGATCAGGGCACTAACCCTAAATATTTACTTCATTTCTATGCCTGAAATCTTTGATTTTGTTATTAAAAAAGGCACAAGCTTGGCTGAGGACTGAATTAGATTAAAGAAAGCTTCAAGAACCCAGAAAAGACATGCCAAAACACACCAAAAGATTATTTGAGGGAACTGGAAGTCAAAAGCCAAGCTAAACATTTCCAAACACACAGTGAACTTGTGAAATGAGTGAATCTGCAAGGTTTGAAAAGTTAGTAATAAAGATGATAATCCAGATGCTTTGAGAAAACATGGACTTTCATCCTATTTTTGGTTAAGCAATGTGTTGCTTAATAACGACATGACAGGTATGTGGTATTTTTAACACGAATCAATAAAGAAGGGAAATAAACAGTCACTGTCTTTGACAAGACAGTTGCAACTCAAGGCCCATCAGACCTTTTATTCAGGACACCTATTTTTATAGGACCAATTTAGAGGCTTTTAGATATGCTTTTCCTATATCCTGAGCCTGCACTGGTTCACCGCATTTCTTTGGAGATGTGACTGTGAAATAAACTGGAAAGGCAGAATTTCAAGTCTGAAAGCCCAACTTATATGGCAACCAAATTTAGGAGCTCCTCCTGAGATAACTGCTCATAACCTCTCTACTTTTTGTCCAACACATGGAAAAGAAGCCTGTCTTCTGCACAGAAGCGTGATCGGGAGTATGTAGAAAGGACACCCTGAATTTAATAACATTTCTGCAAAGGGTGAAAATTTGCTTTTTCTTATGAAAAGTATTTCCTTAGAATAACTCTTATTCTACCACTTTCAGTAAACAGCCAATAAAACCATGATTTAAACCACAGACTTATACAAAACGTGACACAATATGTCAGTACACATCCACAGGGCAGTTTCTGGCTGAACCACACTCCTTAAAGCTTTGCTGAGAACATCTCATTTCTGATAAATATTCAATCCTTAGCTTTCCCAATAACTCTTGTGCTTATGTTTTCAACTGCCTCCCTCTTCCCCCCTCCTCCTGCCCACCCCCCAATCCCCACCCCCCAATCAATCTGAGCCTCATAATCCAATTCAGTAGAGGCTGCAGTGCTGAGACAGGAGCTCACCAAGGAGTGAAGCAGGATTTATGTCAGATACCAAAATATGACTGATCTGGCCTGAAATTATACCATCTGAACTTTAGGAGTTGTATGTGAAATGCTGTCAATACTCTTACCAGCATGGCAAGAATTGTATCGGATTTGAGGTTGGTAACTTATATGCAATCCATATTGCATTCCACATTCAGGCAAATTTAAACTCTGGAAGACACTTCTGTACTTCCATTGCTTGGCATTTAGTGCCTTTTTGCGCTATTTCCTGTGAAACCCTGGCAAATGTCCAGATTCCAACAGGTGACTCTTCAGGCTGGGACTCTCGCAAATATGTTAAACCCCCTTTATATCAACTTACTTTTCTGTCATTAGGTTCAACGTTTTCACCTTCATAGTCACCCTTTAAAAAAAGAAAATCTGCGTCATTCAGTGAGTCGCGCCCAGAGCTGCTATGTGTCTCGCATACCCATGTATCCCACTCACTTAATGCATCAAAAACAGAAAAAGCAATCTGTAAAATAATGCTGTATTTTAAGAGTTCATTTGTCACAGCACACTTTGTCTTCTGTCGTCAGGCACATTAAGGAAGAGTAATAACGTCTGTCACTGGGGGAAAAGGAATGAATAAGTGATAAAGGTGGCCTAAAAATGTCAAGGGAAAGGATGCGGTATTGCCATGGTATTTGGGGTTCAGCTCAGTCCACTTGAAAGAGAAGAGACTGGCTGGGAGAGCTGATCCCTATCCAGACTCTCCAAACACTCAGAGCTGATTAGATTTGAAGTTTTAATTTGGAGCTATTTTTAAATATGATACAGGAGTAAACTAAGGCAATAAATAACTTATATACAAGACTATCAGTAGCTGTCTAAAGACATGAGACATGTACATGCAGAGAAGTTTATTTAACCTTTCTAGATTTCTAAGCAGTATTGCTGTAGTTTAAGAGTGCCTGACATGTATGATAAACATCAAGCAGAAAAAGAGGCTGTTCTCGTCTCAGTTACACTGATAAAATGCTTGCAGTCCTGCATACCACCAGCGTGAATGAGGGGAGTAGAAAACTAGGAAGAAACACTTCATCTTCACATCCCATGCTGTAAAAGTGGCACTGGGCTTGACAGCCCTTGTATAGTCTCACAGCCAGTACATCACGAGCAGCAGGACTGCCACGTCCCCTTGACGTCTATCAAGCCTTTCTGTAAGGGTCTAGCTAAAAGCTTTGATTGTTAGTTCTAGTCGTACTTTCAACCTCTGACTAAAAACGTCATCAGCACCCAACCACTGTGCACATCTGTCAGGACGGGAATCCCCAGCTCAGGTACGAATGCCACTAAAATTGCCTACCCCTCTCTAATCACCTTAATGGACACTACAGTTGAATGCACTCTTGACATCTTACTGAACTGCTCAAAAGAGATTTCATCAGAGAGAAGGTCTGCAGTCCCATGAAATATACTGTTTCAAATTCTCCCTTACGGTTTTTCCTCCAGTGGTGACTTATGGCTTGGACACACAGCTACTGACATCTCCACACTTGTAAGGGGGGTGCCAGGGAGATGAGGATGGGCGAGTTAGCCCCTTGGTGCCCCAGGAATAAATATGTTTTCTAGCAATGATGCAACGGACCTCAAGAGTGGAAGGTCAGAAAACCAGAAGCAGCTTGTTTGCTAAGCCACCAAAACAAATTCTAATGTTAAGTTCAATCGTCACCTATGATCAGCAAAGGTAGAAGAGAAGTGAGGAATTCATTAAAAGCGAGCAGAATGATGGAACTACCCGCAGAAGTTCCTGAAGTCATGATACAAACAAGCAGGAAGTCAGGATCTGAAACACTCATATATTAATACATAACACATTAAGGATTGCTTGGTGTCAGAGAGTAGACATGTAAAATATATTTCAAGATCACTTACATCATGCAAAGGATATGCAGCACTGTAAACTCCATTGGCAAGCAGACTGGTGATCCCTTGAAAAATAAAGACGTAATAGTTATTTACAATTTTGACGTTAGACAGTCTCACTTTATTATCCTTCCTGGAGATTTCCCTCAAAATAACAGTCATTTGGTCAGATAATGATTTTTCTGCCATCTCATTCCTTTCCATGTAGTTTCATTTTTAATCATATAGGTTATTAAACATGACTCATTTTATAAAATGGAAAACTGCAGAGAGCAAGAGGAAGTCATATATATTTGAGAATCAAGAATTAGAAGTTAATGACTTGAAATTAGTCATTAAAATAAATTACATTTTCTGAAAAGTCAGTTTGATTTAAGGGCAAGCCTGCAGATTTGAAAGTGTAGCAGAAGGCTCGATCACAAGAAGAATATGGCTGGAATTGATGGCATACGGGAGCACGCATACACACGCATCAGCCACACAAAGTTTTAAATTCAGATTTCAGATTGATTAGAGAATTGTAGGGAAAGCCTTTGCGAAGACCTTGGCATAATACTTACCATATTTACCACATTTTCGTCTTTTATTTAAAAGGGCAGTTTCCTTCTTTCTTCCCTCTCCTTTCCCTGTTTACACATCCGTTTATTAGTGACATGCATGACGCCGAAAGCAATTAATGCTTCATCTATAAAATGTATGCGGCATGATGGACTTTGAGAAGTCCTGCCTCCCATGTGTGGTATTTATTGCTCCTTAATTTGCAGTGGGTCGGGAGATGTTAATGTGTAAGTGTGCAGGAGCACAACAGTGAGGGGCTCTTCAACACTGCAGGTCACTGCATCATTCCAAAAGGTCACTTGACTGGACCTGGACCTTTCAGGGCTGTAGCACGTTACTTTTCTAATGTTCTTGCTGCAGCTGCTGATGTTAATATAGCTACTTCCAGTTACAGAGTATTACCCATGTCTGAAAGGTGTTGTGTTATCCATGAAGATACGTTTGGGGATTGAAGGAACCAGCCTTAGGTGCTGCATCTGAGTTAAGTCAAGTGCTTGACTTTGTGCAAGGCTAAGCTGATCAATGTCAATTAAAAAAAAAAAATAAATAAAAATCTGGCCACTGGCATCATCAACAACTTAAAAGCACTTAGAAAAAGAAAAGACAAATGGTGCGCTACAATATACTCCATGTTGCACATCAGTTTGTTGCCAACAAGAGAGTGCAGGACTGGATTTGAAGGAACAGCGACTCTGAACCAGGAAACTGATCGCTGTAGATTCACCAAGACATTTTTGATTGTTCTTGAAATGAGAATTTTTCAAGTTCATTAACATTTCTGAGATACTAATCACCTGCTGGAAGAACTGCTCCAGGAGTGTTCAGTATCCTGCAGTATCATTAATTTTCAAAGTCCTATTTAAGATTATACAGTACTGTGAATTGTCTGTAAATGTTTCCACACTTCTGGCAGAAACAACGAGTGAGCAGATAAATGGTTTTTCCAGGGCTGCATGATCGACCGAAGAGCTACATAGTACCCTTCTAAGTATCAGCATTTAACAACAAAGACAGATTTGCACCTTCACAAATTTTCAAAATGAATGACAAAGACCTCAGTGTTCACTGGACAGACGCCTTTTTCCTGCTGGGCAGAAATGTTGCAGCATTATCTGTGTTTGCTCAAATCTGTTTGCAACCTGTGTTGGGTCGTAACCCAGCATTCCAGTGTAGGAACACAAAGGACCTGATTGAGTTACGCTGAGTATACCCATGGACAGGCTGGTCTAATGACATTTTTATAAGGTGTACTACGTGACCTTGCCGGTCTCTGGAAGAACAAACCAGGAATCCTAACATTTTACTTTCTTTTAGCACCTGCCCTACTCAACTAATCTCTAATGTGTTTCCCATCTCTAGACTGAGGAGGGAAAAAAAAAAAAAAAAGAAGAAAAAAAACAGAAAAGGAAGAAAAAAAAAATATCATGTGAGTAACCAAATCTAAGGCAAGAATTTAAACTGAGTGGTATGACCTTCCCCTTTCAAGAGTGCAAATACGTAATTTCCAATGAAAATGATCCAAGCACCAGACTCGAGAAGGGTCCTGAATGTCACGTATTAATTTGAATTTCCCATGCTACAGGGAAACAGTGTTTCTGTTAATACTGGCTCAACACCAAAATTTAGTATATATAAGGGCTCAACAATTGCACATTGTATGTTGTTACTTCAACAGAAAAGTCAAAGCATGGAAATCAGTTCTGGCATAATTGTTCTTCTATTATTTGAAGTATTTCTAAGCAGCTGATGGGTCAATATTGAACAGAACTACCTGTAATTCAAGTTCCCATTGTTTTATTTAACTGCTTGTAGGCAAATAAACGCCATAACAGATTCCAACAATTATCAAACATTTTCTCCCATGTTCATGAAGTTTTCTCATAGAAATTTTTGTTGGTTGTCTGTTCAGAAGCATGGATATGAAGAATTTCAACTGTCCGTCCTATATAGTTTGTTTTATCATTAAGTATTGGTTAACTTTGGTCCCACGCTCAAGTATATACCTGTATGTCATAACACATATAAAATATATAACAGCCGAACAGGAAAAGCTGCCAACAAATCTTTACGGTGACCTGATCTACAATTCATGTTTACCTATATTATGAATTTAGTTCTTGGACCACAAGCCCTGGGGCTGAAATCCTAAAAATACTGGCTGTGACAGTACAAACCCCACACCCACTGGCTTGCAGCAACTGTTCTGAGGGCTGAGAAAGAGGCCAGCTTGCAGCCCATGCATTGGTCCTTGGCTGTTCCACCCGGTTAATCTCAGTCCATTTGGGACAGTATTTTGGGCAGTTAGTTTTTAATAGTTAGGACCATTTCACTCACCAAGTCACTGAAAAGCCATCCCATGATAAAAATGTGATTTTGTTGCTTCAAAGGAATGGGTTAACCCATAGACTTTCACTGCAGCTACTGAAATTCATGATAATACCCTCGGCTACTTCAGTGAGCGTAAAGCTGAGCCAATGCAGAGCACGTATCATCTACTGGTTTATACCACCATCCAAGTCCTGATGCACAAGATCTCACATCTTCAGGGCCTATATGCTAGCTTAGCATTTCATTTAGTAAAGTCCATAAATTCACATTTGAAAAAAATCCAAACAGCTACATTAATTAAATTAGATTTCCAAATAAAACAATTATATCCACATACGTCAAATTAGAGAGCAGGGAGGAAAAAAACCTACACTCTGCAGACAGTGACAACTTGCAATTATTTTCAATACCTGAAAATGATATCGATCTTAAAGCTAAATAAAGTTCCTTACCCATGCTATATTTTGCTTTGGTACATGTCGTTCTTTTCAATATTTCATAAACCTATGGAAGCAAAATAAAGGAAAGGGTTACTTCAGACACTGCCAGTGAAAAGCACAATCTTTTTTTGTGTACAGCTCAAATATTGGCAAAACCAAGATGTTGATGAAGTCATCCCTCTTTAATAAAAGTCACGGTATTCAGGAGAGCAGGGCTTAAAGATTTCCATGCCAAGTTATCTATACAGGAGAGAAAGGTTTAACTAAATAGGCAGCTACCAACATAATTGATCAGGGGAAACAGGGTTGCATCTGACCACTCACATAGCAGAAATGCTGGTTTTGCTGATGTGTGGACATTGATCAAAGATCAGAAGCCCTCTGTTACCCAGACTAGGTGGTGTGGTGGGCCAGCTCTTCCCTCGCCTCTGATGGCGTAAGCTGGCTCCAGCCCAAGGACTTCAGCAGAGCTTCAGGTTCATAATGTGTACATAGCACGCAGCTGTTTATCAGAGTCTGGACTAACACAGGCTGACCTTAAAGTTTCTGAGTTTACATGACCTCAGTGGCAAAACAGATGTATTTATTTTATGATTTATTGCACTTATTGTCAAATAACCTTTGCACATCTCAGCATGCCACCCAAGCAGTTAAGCTTTCGGCTTCTCCCGTGCAGCGATGCTCTTAGGCAAGGCAAGTGCCTGGCAGCGCGAGGCTGGAAGGGAAGCAGGCAGCACAGGAAAACCTTGAGCATAAGCACCTGCTGCCTGTTGCCTGGCCTGTTCAGGGACTCGAGGACTCGTTGCCAAGGGATGCTTGCGAATCCGTGTGCCAAGTTGGCCGGCACTTGCCCAATTCACGGAGGGAAGTGAGCGAGGGCATAGGAGGCAATCCCCTCAGCTCATCTGCCTGATGTTTCGTAACTCCTGCGAGTTAAAGGGCTGTCACAAAGAGAGTTCCAGTTATATAATGTTGTGAGTCGGTTTGTTTTTTTGTTTTTTTTTAAATAAATAAAAGCTCTTTGGCTTAGTTTCTATTCTTCAAAGACTTGCAGGGAGTGACGAGATTCCTGTTCATTCTGCAGTAGGTGGAAGGGTCAATATTTGCACTGTTGTTTAAAAATACATACAAGAAAGGCAGGAGAGAACCTTAAGAAACAAGAATACAAAGAGAAAAACACAGAGGACAATATGATGCTGAGAAAAATTCAATATGTCTTTTACTATCTGGTGATTTGCAAGGATTTTAATCCTGGTAATATGTTGGTTTGTTTATTGTCATATATCCAGCAGTGTATCCTTGGGTGGTTTAAAAAAACCCATCCCTCCTTTTCCTCCCAGCCTCTGCTATGAGCTCCTTTGGTTTAAGTCCATTTTTCAGCTAGTCATGCCATTTTGTCTTGCTATCGAACTCTTAATTTGCTCCCTTACGTTTCTTACCAGTACTTACAAGTTTTTGACTTTGTATCTAGACATATAAAAGAAAGTCTATGAATAAAAGCTATGTTGTTTGTGGGGTTTTTTTCAATCTCAAATGAAACTTTTTATTGCAAATAAACCAATTCTATGTTTGTCTTTTTCTTTTCCACTTCTGTGCTGCTGCATCTGCCTTTCCCTGGTCAAGCTCACCTAGTCCTGATAACCTGTGCTCACACCAAATCAGTGTAAAAATCTACAGGAAAACTACATCATGGGGTCTGCACACCGGAATTTCAAAGCAGGAAAGGGGCGTTAGACATCTTACACCCCTTATCACCGCAGCAATAAAAAGCAGCTATAATTGTGATATAAGCTCTTTCTGAAACCACTTAGAATCCAAAAGGATAACGTTAAATATGAGATAAAAATGGGCTCACAGCCACATTCCAATGCACCAATCAGCAGCAGCGGAGTGGGGCAAAATTCCACATTGTACTTTGAAAAACATTGCAGCAAGTGCTGCTTGGCACAGTCCCTTCAGCTGCCCTGGATGTCCCATGAGCTGTCCTATCCATTCCACCCTCAATGGGTACAAAGGAGACTACACTGTCTCCCGTTTATGTTCTGTAAGTCACATGGAAATACTCAAATGTAGTTTGCAATATTCTTGTATTTCTGAAAGGGAACCACAGAAGTTTAATTAAGAGAGGAAAAGTTCCATGCTACCACTGAAGGAGTAGAGAGACCCTCCAAAACAGGCAGGAATGGCTCAGCCCAGTGCCAGTGCTGCATATGTGTACATCACACTTGCAAGTGTAAGAAGGGTGAAGAGATGCATAAACTATCAGACCAAGATGCAATTTTCTGTCCTTGTTCCATTTCTTTCATGTAAATATATATCACGTTAAATGTTAAATACATTTACGTGTTTCTTTCACGTAAATATATCACGTGATAATGTAAAATACAAAACATAATTAATATTAAATAAATTATAATTAATGTTAAATAAAAACCATAAACACTCACCATTCTAGAGAATTGTGCCTAAAAAACTGTAAATAATGTTCCCTGTAAATACCTGGCTGCTTCACTGACACTTGTTTTTGGAGGTTTTGCAATGTTTGATAAAAAGAGCAAGGTACAATAACGAAAAGGCAAATGAGACACAGGTGTGCAGGCAACTGGTGGCAGAACCAGTGGTAAAATCTCAATCTATTCCGTTCTCGTGATAGGTCTACTAAGAAACTATGTCCCAGACTAACTGTGAACTACAAATATGACCCCAATTATTTTCCAAAAGGCAGCAACTTGTTAGCATCAAAGACTGTCCAGTACATAAGCTAAAGCTAGAAATGCTTTCAACAGCTGATGTTACAGGCAATCCCTGGCATTTGATTAAGAAAGGAAAACTTGCAACAGGCTTTGTACTAGAGGCTGGCAAAGGGGCTATTAACACCATGATTAAGGCACTATCCACCATAAATTATTTATATGCAGTACTTACTATAGTGCTTCTTGTTTTACTGTCAAAGAAGGAATCTCTGTCAGACAAATCAAACCTGTTAAAGGATTAGAAAGAAGCCCATTAGTTTAAAAAAAAAGCCAGCAATTTCCTGCTCTTGTTGACCCTTTCAATAATTTCGTTTCTCCTGGGGATGTCTCATAGCTAACATTAAAGAACAGCTTATAGAAACCTTGTTACAAAGAAAGTCCATCCCAACTCTCCCATTTCAAAGAGGATTCTTCTGCACAAAAGACTGTTGATGCTCATTTAAGTTGCATTTCTGACCACTGCTGGCCTTGAACTTCTCCTAATAACCTCTACACTTTCTCTGTACCTTAAACCCTGCCAAGCCACCCTTGCCTCCCTTATTCAGCGAAGACACAGGCAGTCTGACTGAAAAAAGCCACTGCTGCAAACGGCATAAGGCACATCCCTGCCTAAGCCAAGGAGCATCTTTCGGGCTTTCTCTGAACCACCAGGCTCCTTTGCTGTAGGAACATCCAACATGCACAGAAATACATAAATACATTTCCTGCAAGTCCAAGACCATGTCAAACGTCACATACATTGACTGGCCCAACTAACATACACAACTGCATCAGAGTTCTGCATCCCTTGATGAAAAAAGAAAAGCTGTGCAAGCACAGTGAAGGAATCCTGCCGTAGGACTGCTATTTATTCCAGCTGGCACGTACATAAACACAGCCTTCAAAGCTTCTCTTCTGGGATGCTGGCCAAGGAAGAGCAGCAGCAAAGCAATCCAGGGCACTCAAAATTTGGTTGGGCCCCACCTGATATTTTTTTTTCCCTACACCCACGTTTATAGTTGTTCTACTGATTTAAAATCGATGACAAAGCTACCATGAACTTCACAGCATTTCCAAAGTCAAGGCCTGGTTGGCAGTACATATGTGAGCCAAATTAAATTATTCTGAAACTTATCAGCCCACATCTCTGGCTACAGATATTACTGAGCATTTTATTTACATAGAAAAGAGACCATTGTAAATCCCATTATAAATCTTGTTTGACAGTCTAACAATTAATGTATAGTTATATGTATTATATACCACAACAGCAGCACAGAAATTTCGAGGAGGGATTCTACAAAGCCTTATTCCTCAACAGTGAGGGGAAAAAACCAAAACAAACCAGTAAATTTATTGCAAAAATGAAGTATTCTTTACAGAAGTCACTATCAAAGTGTTGGCGTTTGCTTCCCTTTCACCTTTTGCTGCCTTAGCTGCTATGGGGAAGGCTGGAACCTGGTGACATGGACATTTATGGAAAGCTTTCACTTACAGGTGCTGCTTCTCTCTGGAGAAGGGGTAGGAGAGGCGCTTCACCATCTGAGGTTTGTGTTCTGCTACTTTTGGCTGGATGGGCTCTGTTATTTTTTGAATTACAGAGTTAATCTTTTTCAGAAGACCATGGGTCTGATTGATCTGATACATCTGAGTGGACAAAGAAAAAAGTAAAAACCAAACCAACCTCAGTAAAACTGTACTGCTTTTTGGTTACTTATAAGAGAGTGACTATAAGAAGCAGACCATCAGTTAAATAAATACATCAGAATAAATCATTGAGGAGTATTACCTTCTTGAAAGCATTCAAAAACACTTAGAAGGATGTGAAAGTCAAACCAAGGCAAGCAGAGGAAGACTGTCATTTCTCCTCTGAGCCGGAACACGGCCTGTGTTTGGTGCTGAATAATCAGGCTGGGGTGTTCAGGGGAGATACACTCAGCGCTGGCTCCTGAGACACCCGCTTCTCCAGCATTCACTATTTTCTTGGTGCAACGGGACAAAGAAATGAAGGAGCTACAAAGACCCTGTGCAAAACCAAAGAAGTGGTCTCCTCTCCCAGGGACCTTTACTGGGAATATCGTGCAGTTTTCAGGAGTTTCCATTCTTCCATATAAAGGCACTAAAATATCTTGCCTTCTCTCTCATAGCTCCATAGAACTAACTGAAAGAGTTGGGTTAGCAGGTCACAAAAGAGGATTACAGGCTTCCCTCTCTGAGCCACAAAAAGTATGTGCAGACCCAGGGCAGGGCTCACACTGCTGGAAGATGCTCAGCTGGAAATAAGGCATTAGGGCTCCGATGGTGTCGGGCACAGCACTTCTCCCCGGCAATGCCCGCAGGCTTAGCTGCTCCCCTTTTACACAAACCCTGCCCCTGCAAAACTCCCACTCTAACCACAGCATCATAACAGACTTTCTTACCTAACTGTGCTTCTGATTAAAATCAGTGGTAAGTGAGGCAATAATGGGGATTAATATGAAATCCAAACCAAAAGTGTGGTTTTAGTGTTGTAATAAATGATGCTGGGCTTTGAGACTGTCTCATGCTCCATTATAGACTTCCCACTACAGTCTGGGACATGCACTTAGTCTGTGTTTAAATATTAATCCATCTCTAAGCTATGCTCACTGAACAGGTAGCTATCTATCACAGATGATTTAGAATTGATGAAAATATGCTGTCATTTCTTTAATGATATTTCAAATATTCTGAAAGGTAATTTATTTTCTGGTAGAGTAGTCCCAACTCCTGCAAATATGACTAACGACATATATGAAGAGTCACTAAACCCAGTGAGACTACTGCACAAAAATTGTTACTCTCATAATAATTTTTAGCAGTCTAGTGTTTCAGGTGAGGAAAAAACCAAAGCCCAAACCCTGAAATGCACACATAAAAATCATCATCAATCGCAACCTCTTCTTTTAAAACACACTGAGAGGATGAAGCATCATATGTAACCACTTGCATGGCATACAGACAGCAGTAGTGGTTGGGAAATCTTGATTTCCATTCCTTCTTCCAGTTATTCTTTCTGCTGCCCCATGCAAGCTGGTGACTCTCACAGATTAGTTAACTATTATAAAAGTGCTTGTGGGATGAAAAGAATACATTTGTAAGGTTCTCAGAGATCATCATATATTTAAACTGTGCCTTCCAGAGGGGAAAGAAAAAAAATTAAAATCAGGACTCACCTTTTTTGTGGGCATCTTGAGTTTAAGAAATTCTGCCTCCCGACACAACACATGCCACGGTGCATGTATTTTTACAAATCCAACCCCGTGGATTTTAGTCTTAAAAAATAAAGAAGAAAAAAAAAAGGGCAAAAGTTACTATTGAGAAGAAATCTAAGTATTTTTTCCTCCTGTGTTTCATACATATTTAAGAAACAGCCCATCACTGCCAACATGCTACAGTCCCTTTGACACAGCTAGTTTCCAGCAACAGGGCGATCACTGAACACCTCTCCGTGCTGAGCTGCTACAAAACGTGACTCAAAAACGCTATTGTCTTCCAGAACTATTACCACAAGGTTAAACAGATAAAAACTGTTTGGGAAATAAAAGCTAATGACTACGGACAAAAATACAGACTAAGCCAGTTAAATCTGAAGCACAGGCACCCAGCCAAATGGTATGATTTCATGAGCTTGTGGTAATTAATGGAGCTGAGAGAGTCCCTGCTGCCTCCTAAGAGCTGCTCAGTATCTCAAAGGACCAGAACTGAGTAAGAAAGAAGCAGCCTCAAATACAGATGTGAGTATCTCCATTAAGACACTATGCATTTTAATTAGGGAAACTGGTAGGAAGAATTCAACAAAAAAAAGGAATAAAACCAGAGATAAATGTTAATGGCAACACTGGGGATATGCTTGCATCCCACTAGTTCCCTGAGCTCTGTTCTAGGTGGCTGGACACAGGGGGTGTTGCTTCTGGCACTCCTACATACACCTGTATTTACTCCCACAGCAGCTATCACTTCAAAGCCGTTGGACAAATGATATCAAGCTAGTAGGCACACAGCAAATAGAAGGCATAGAAACTTTAATGAATCTTTCTAATCTTGCTGCTGTACCAACTCCGGCAGTTACTGTAATAACTAGCCTTCTCCAGCAGATATATTCCTCACTGGCTTTCTAGAAACTGGTTGCTCAGAGGACATAAATAACCGCCAGCCTTCCCAAAAGGCACAACTGCCAAACCTTTACTCTTTTTGCAATTAGTAAGGCCTCCAATGCAGCCTGGTGGCATGCTTTTCAAGCCAAAGTGGCTGCAGCTTTTTCCCCCTCCACCCATGTGCAGGATCTGGAAGGCTGATGCAAAATCCTTGCTGGTTGCTTTCATCTCTACACATTTCTGATCTGGTTTTGTACCTTCTACTGAAAGGACAGGGTACTCTGTCTTTTACAGTGTCCTGGCTTGAACCCTGAGCCCTTTTCCATCTTTTGAAACTGTATTAATTGTCATAGCTGGGGACCTCCCACCTAGTGAAGGATTTAAATATCTGACTTGGCACACGCAGGCTTCAGTTCACTGCAACTTTCAAGTTTGACCAAAAGCAAGTCTTATTTTCACATGGAGGACAGAGAACTGAAAATGTTTCTTGCATTATATCATGCAATATATATATATATTTATATATAAACACACCATGCCTGTAATTCATGAGCAGTAATGGCAGATTTATTTTTTTAACACTCTGATCACAGGTCTAGATGTTTAATCACAACTTCTATGCTGCTTTTATTTACAGGATCTAAATGCTTACTGTCTCTCACAGGAGTTTCAGGCATATTGGTTGGATGAGTTAGTTGTGATAGCCGCCTTTGAAATTAATATGGCTGTAGCTATTTCTACTAATCACACACTGGCAGTACTTCACACACATCTTTTTTTTTCTATAGTCTAATGGTCTTTTAATAGAATATATTGTTTTCAGGGTACAGGTGAAAGGCGTTACAAGTTGTACTGTTCATATCTGAGAATGGAAAGAGCAAACTGTACTACAGACCCACGTGCTCAAGCATGTACCAGAACCTCCTGAACAAATTTAATTTGCTTTAAGTCTACTGAGGTATAAAAATGTCACTGTCCATATTGGGTATTTTTCCTCAGAACTGGAATTACCAGTGGATCCAAACTACAGCACACTGTAAACACACCAAACTAGGATTAGTGTTTAGAACAATTTAAACCTGACTTCTAGATGTAGCAACGCATCCACAAGCTCTGTTGCAATAGTGGAGGTGGCACGAGTCTCAGCCAAGAAAAGTAGGAACCTTCACCTTGCTGGGGCATTAACACCACCAGACTCAACCCATTCCTGTGAAGCAAATTAAAATGGTGGGTGAGAATGGTGCTGCCAGAACCAAAGTCAAATCCTGGAAGAGTTGAGCTTGTGTGACCTTGATCAGAGCCAGGTTCACAAGAATAGCTCAGTACTCCCCAGGATTCGACTACCAGTTATCCTCCTTATCTCTAACCATTGGAAATGGCTCCTTACGTCCTCATCGCGTTCCAGTTCCAAGCCGGCCTCCACAAGGTTCCCTTCGTACTCCTCTCTGCGAAACCTCTTGTCATCTTCATGGTAATCCACGTGAGGTTCGCTTTCACCCATTTCCAGCTGCACTCCCTTCCCAGGAAGTGGCTGGTCCTGCCTGGCACTTCGGGCACTTGAATCATTATGATGAACTCTCCTGGTGAGCGTCTTCCCTGCCGAGGACTTCTTGTAATGATAAACTAGAATGTAGTCCACTTTTCTCTTCCCATCTCTGAAGTAGAGTCCATATTTGCAGTCAGCATCTGGATTTTTGGATAGGGAATTTAATAACTGGAAGCAGGAAATGGAGTTGTGGAGAGAAGGAGAGAGGAAAAGAATAATGAGTACACATGCCAACACGGACACCAGACAGACCATATCCTTGTATCAAGGACGACTCTTTGCCTGAAGCACACAATGAACTATCTTCAAACAGCATACAGGAGGAGCCTCCCCCACCCCATGCTACTTACTCAAAACAATTTTGCAAGTTAACACCTGCAATTTTACTGATAGCCAGCTGGGATTTTATTGGCCAAAAATAAATAGCTAAAGTGACTGGGATTTAATCTAATTACCAGCACAGTAGCTCATAAATCAGCTATTTGGTGGATTTGGTTTTCTCCTTTGGGGGTTAAGCACCACTAAGATCATCTGTCCCTTGCCACCCAAGACATCTGCGTTTCAATTCTGACCGATAGATTAATACCATGTGCAAACACTTCTCACTTCTCTTATCTATCATTGCAAGTTTATATCATCTGAGAAAGAGATCATCTTAGATACAGACTGAAGGGAGCCAGCTGGTCATGAAGCACAGCCAAAAATGTGGATGGACCATAGCCAGGGAAGTGGGTTCACTGCTCACTGAGTTCATCCCTTCTTTCCCCACTTATAAAAGCTGTATCACTTTGCAATCTGATGGTGGCAAAGCCTTATTCCCATCTTGAATTAACGCTATATAAGTGTTGCAAGATGCAAGGTATGTAAATCTTACAACACAATTCTATTTCCAAGCATGTATCTGAAATACTGCACAGGGCAACTGTAGAAACACAAGGAAGTACTGACAATTATTCATTTCTACTTTCAATAACATTTACGTATCATTCACAATTCTGTCCCAGGAGATGCACAGACCATTTTAAAAAAATAAATTAAAAACTTGCTAATAACTTGCATTTGTTTTTACAGAAATGCTCATCACAGGAGTAGCTTTTCAGGGACATCTCTGGTTGGTGTCTACTGGAGAATGTTAAGCCTCCACATAGGGAGAAGGACTTCTGCTCCAAAGGATAGCAACTGGCTGTCAGTTGTAAATCATATTGGTCAAAATCCATTTGTGATTTGTCTATCTTCTGCTTGTTCCATACACAAAACCATGAATGTAAGCTATTGCACAAACAGTTGTTTCTAAGACAGTCCAATTTCTAAACCTCTGGTTTGGAAAGGAGCAGCCTCTGAGCTTATTGTACAGTAAGTATCTCACAGCCGATAGAGCTAAAACTTCATCAAAACCTGCCCAGCCTTACACAGATCTGCATACTTCTCTGAACATCACTTTCGTGAGGGCAGGTCCCATCCACAACTATAAATCAATGCCTTTAAGGGACAGTCTGTCCTTCCCTTTTTGCCTCCAGGAGATTTTTTACTTAGACATATTCAAGCAGTGAACCCCACCCCATCATCCTGAGCTTAGAGGGAGGTGGAAGTGCACTGAAGAGGTTATTAGACCAGTGTAATCTGGACATGGAGCAATAACACACAGCAAGGAGGACTGGCAGACAGCAAGAAGCCCAAGATGCGGGCAGAGCAGCCATCTCCCAAGGTAGAGATGCTTGAACACTCACTGCTTTCCAAAGCCTGACTTACAATCACAGAATGTATTAGGTTGGAAGGGACCTTTGAAGGTCATCTAGTCCAGCCACCCTGCAGTAAGCTGGGACATCTTCACTACATCAGGTTGCTCAGAGCCCCATCAAGCCTGATCTTGAATTTCTTCAGGGAGGGGGCCTCCACTATCTCTCTGGATAACCTGTTCCAGTGATCTACCATCCCTCATATTGAAGAAATTTTTCCTAATATCCAACCTAAATCTACCCTTGACCACGTCTGCCCAGGGCTGGCAATACATAAATATCGCTCCAAATACAGTAACATAATAAAATAATACAGCATTTTCTGCCTCTGTGGAGTTCACTCTTCAGGACACAGGCTGCTCATGTTTGTGCCCTATCTAGATACTCCTATTTAGTCACAGATTCACAGAATCATAAGGGTTGGAAGGGACCTCCAGAGATCATCGGGTCCAACCCCCCTGCCAAAGCAGTTTCCCTAGGACAGGTCGCACAGGGAGGCATCCGGATGAGTCTTGAATATCTCCAGAGAAGGAGACTCCACCACCCCCCTGGGCAGCCTGTCCCAGGGCTCTGTCACCCTCACTGTGTAAAAGTTCTTCCGCATGTTGGTGCAGAACTTCCTGTGCTCCAACTTGAGGCCATTGCCCCTTGTCCTGTCTCCACAGACAACTGAAAAGAGGCTGGCTATTTCCCTCTGTCTCCCACACTTAAGATATTTATAAACATTAGTAAGATTAATAAGTCCTTAAGCTAAACTACAATACAGAAAACCACTAATAACTAGAACTTTCTGACTGCTTCGTGCTTCATGGCATGCACCTCCAAATTCAGAACATTTTCCTAAAAGCAAGCTGACAGTCTGCTTGTGTCAGGAGGCTCAGTGATGTGAATTTCTATAGAAAGAAACCACTGAGAAACTGTAATTAACCGGATTTTCAGGATATAATGCCTCTTCAAAGTGAATAGTTGTGAACAAGATGGAGGAACACTGGGACTTCTTTTAAGGTAACTATTTAGTTTTTAGAGATGTGTTGATCTTATTAATTAATTTAACACTCTGAAAAACTGGGCTGAACTGATAGATGCCAAGGTAAGTACAGCGAGATAAAACAGGCAAAAAGCTCAGAACCCAACCACTTCCTACCCTCATTGGACTGACTTTATGCAGGATCAACAGTGAGGAGTCGGTCTGTTTGGGAAACTAATATGTAAAGGAAACAGGCAGGACTGAAGATGGCTCTTGAAGATGACAGCAGTGAGTGCGCCAGATATTTCTAACTGCTTGGGGAGCTCGGGAGAGATCAGTACATCCGAACCACAACTCCTCTTCTCACAGAGCATGGCTTGGGTGCAAAAAGGGGCACTGAAAATCCCTAGTTTCTCTGTTTCTTTGAGCCACCACCACTAGGAAGAGGACAGGTCTCACTGCAGAAACTGAATGAGAGCTCCCTCCCATTTCTTCAAGCTTCTCTGCTGAAAAGCTGATTCACTGATAATTTAAGAGGATACTAAAGCATCAATAAATCTATTAATATATGAGAATATATCCCACTGCAAAAGGGATGCAGCCAAAAGACTCAAAGAAGCCTGTTGGTCCTGTTTTAAAGAAAAAAAAGGTTAGATTCCTTTAGGGACGTGGTATTAATGCTGAAAGGCACTCATACATCCTTTCTCACAGTGCTACTATGCTGAAATAGAGTGGGAGCTGTGTTGACTTAGACCATGTAAGGCTCACGTCCCCTCAGCTGCAAATGAGACACAGAAGGGACATTTCAGTTCTAGCACAGCAGGAGGGATGTTTACACTCTGATCGAATTATTCCTCCATGCTCCACCCTGATTAAGCACAAGCACAACGAACCAAGTACTGCTTTTTCTGGTACATCTTTCTCCAGCAAGATCCGTTTCCCACCTCAATTCTTTCACTTGAATAAACTCCTTTTGATGTGTTTATGACACAACCAACTCCTAATCCTGCTGGGTATTCATATTACTTTCTTTAAAATTGGTGCTAAAAAATTTAACCGGGACATTATTAATGACACTGGAAATTTAACCTCTTTTGAGAGGTACAGAATATTAATTTAATGTTACCTATGTTAATAGTTTTTGCAGGAAATTTTAGACTTTTTTCTGTTCTACTCTATATGAGCAAAGAGATCTGAAGGTTGCCATAGCCTTGTTGCCAGATTGAGTACTCTGAGAACAGCCAACCCCTTTTTGTGCTACAGGTTAAACAAGGATCCCTTGCTTCCCCCTCTTCACATCAAAGAGCAAATCCCACTGAATAAGCATGTGCTGTGGCTGGTGGCAATCCTCCTCACCACTTTAAGAAAGGCAGGGAGAGGATGTCAGAGCATCCTGGGAATGGGAAGAATAAGAAATAAGCTAAGAGGTAAAGCACAGCACGCCAGTCATGACGTATCTGGCAAGTCCTTTACTCACTGTACTCTCATGCTGGTCATATCCTATATCCTCAATAGCTCGGATGTTGATAATATGGATCCCCTTCTCCTCAGCAGGTAGACAGGAGTATTTCTTGTTCACCCTCATTCCTGTCTCCAGAGCCTCGTTGAGATCTTCTGGCAGAAAATCCACCCCATGAAACTCACTGTCTGCGTCTGAAAAGAAAGCAACAATTTCATTAAGACACTTTAATCCCCACACTTGCTCCTCCCAGAGCCACCCAAAAGCTGAAACGTATCCTGTTCCTGCCTCCTTCTGCCAATGAGCCCTTGTGCAGGGGTCCCACCCTCCTCTGTGTCTCCCTTTTCAGCTTTCCTCTTTCAGCACTACCTAGGTCTCCTCCTCCTCCAGAGGAGTGTTCAGCTAACTTTTCTGCACTACCGCCTCAGGATATGTTTACTGTATGGTCTCACAGAACCATCATCTTTCTTGGCAGGAGAAGGAAAAAAAGGGGGGAAAAAAAAGAAAAATAGCCTGAGAATGAGCTGGTGACAATCAGTGAGGTGGTGTTTTCTCCTTTTCAGTAGGCGTGTGCTCCTTCAACAAGCATTTGCTCATGCTGCTGAAGAACCAAGGAGGGAGTTCCCCCTCAAGTACTTATCTACTGCATCTGACACACTGAGCCATTCTTATTTAGGAAGTCTTGCAAATCTGAGATTTTCTTCCTTCCAACCCACCAGACACCTGTACTGTTTCCACTTCTTAAGTATATAGGTGGGCTAAAAGATTTCATGTAAAAACTCCCCTAAAAACTGAGCAACCACGTAACTGATAACACACAAACTAGCATTTCTATATATGCATTTATGCAAACAATAGAAGGCAAAGTTTTCCAAGATTTGATTCTACATTGAAGTAAAGCACTGCAGGATCACACCCTTTCTTTAAACCACATGGGCAAAGGATTTGCTTGTCTAAGGAGTGAAGATAAAGCAAGAATTTTTAGAATTTAGCCTTGAATGGATAATAAATTAACTATCTTAAAAATAAAAACAACCCAAAACAAACAACAAAACCACACAGAGGAGAACATTCTAATAGAAGCGATATCGCAACAACTGGTTGCTGCAACTAGTTCAACACTCTGTCTCTGGAGCAGACAGCAGTATCTAGCACCAGAAATTTTACAGAATTAGCCCATTAAGAAAAATACTTCCCTCCTACCTAGAGTTGCCACTAAACTTATGATGAGGTGAGGATAAATAGCACATTTTAATTAGCTATGCCTTAGTCTAAGAGTATGTTACTCCACCAAACCACCTGTCTGGATTTGGTTGAACTGCAGGGATAATATGGAAGGATGAGACAGGGAAAATACCATTCTCCAACAAATTGACAGATGATGTGAAACTAAGGAGCATGGTTGATGAGTGAAGGACCCCACTTCAAGGAGTCTCAATGGGCTAGAAAAACAGGCTGAAAGCAGCCACACTAACTCAACAAGTCCTGCCCTTGGATAGAACAGTCCCAAGCACAAGAACTGGGCATGAACTGGATAGAAAGTAGTTCTGAAGAAGAGGACATAGCAGGCCTGGTGGACAAATTCAAAGTGAGTGATGGTCTTCAGCGAGGAAGGATAGATGCATACTGGACTCCATTAGTAAGAAAGCAGAGACAGCAGGTCTACGGAAGCGCTTTTTTCTTCTGTTTGACGCTTGCCAGATCACCGCTAGAGTGCTGCACCCAGTTTTGGCTGTTTGGCACCAGGGGGACATTGACAAACTTGAGCAACTTTGGCAGAGGACCATCAAGATGGTCGAGGAGCTCTCATGCATGAGGAGAGGCTGACAGCCCTGTGCATTTGCAGCCCAAAGAAGAGAGGCAAACGATGGGGTCCCCATTCCTGCCTTCAACTACTTACTGAGTAGATACAGACACGGCAGAGTCAGGTTCTTCTCACAGGTGAAGATGGGAGGCTACAGACACAAGTTGCAACAAGGGAAATTGTCCCAATGACACGGAGGAGTTAGCGTGGACACCAACCTGCTGCAGCAGAAGAGAAAGGTGCAGCCAAAGCCTTGGCACATTTCTTAAGCTTACCAGGGTAAAATAAACATTATTAGTATGAAAGTTGTGCTTTTCTGGAACTCACAAACACCACAACTTTGTGGATCTTCATTTCAGTTCATTTACCTGGGAAAACTGCTGCCCCAAGCAGCTCTCTACAAGCTGCCTGCCTTCCTGCGACCTGCATGCTCGTTAACGCCTTTGCATAAAATCTGGGCAGCAATTATCCTTACATATTTCATGCACACAGCATGTAACGCCCACAGCTCTGCAGATTCCTGCTGCTATTCCCAGCTTTTCTTTAATATTTTCAAGTAGTTATCTCAGAAAAGATGCCGTGCTTGTGATCTTGGGGCAGCATTCTCAAACTCGCTTGAATAACAATTTGTTATTGTTATTGGAAAGCTGAAGCAGCTTTCCATGGGGTAATAGAGAGATGCAGCCAAAAATCAGCTGTCTAGTGGGAGTGACTAGCACGTCTGTAAAAATTCCCTACCCATGTATGTGGTCTTCTCAACACACAGAGAGTCCCTGAACACATGGAAATTGATACAAAGTGTGATCAGCTGCAGTATACTATGTATTCAAGGTCTCATTCTATAGCTGTGAAATATTCACGAAGTTCCAAAAGTTGTATTATTATATAAGCATAATGACCTCTGGTTTTATTTGAAAGAATGCCTGAAACAACTTTGTAGAAACAACTGATTAAGTGCTGTAAAAAGTCCTCTCCTTTCTCTTCCTTCCACCCACGTATGAAATAAAACCTAGTTACTTCAGCAGATTACAGAGGGTATTAGAAGGGAAACACCTTTTACTTACTACGGATCTAAGTATTTTGTATATCCTATAATAGACCCGTCAATTGAAAAGTGCTGGTTTAGAAATTACAGTTGGGATAGCATGTGTTTAAAGCAGAAAAATCATATGCTTCATTGAGTCCAAATGAGCTCTGGAGCTGCACTTCTGAGCAGCATTTGTTTAGTCCAGAGAACAGAGCAAGGAGACCTGCTCCAATGATTCAGTGCTATTGTGCAAGCCCAAACAATCACCCATCCGCAAGCATATATTTACATTTCTGTTTATACATCAGTAGCCTGGCAATATCGGAAAGAACAAATACTTTAGGTAGGCAATGAGTCACACAATTTTGGTTTATTATGACTACTGGAAAAGATGGGAAATATGAAGACTTTATTGATACAATCCAAATTACAAGAAGTTTGATTTCTGTACTTAAAGATGATGTCAGGATTTAATGCTAAGTAAAGCCATCCAAACCACTTTGGTAATTACAAACGCAGAGGGATTATAACTAGTTCACTTATGCTGATTTGGCAGAGGGGAAAGCATTCTGTTGCAGAACACAAAACATCTTTTTATGTGGAACAGAATATCTTAAAGACTTAAAAACATTAATCTCTATTTTGTGTTAATTATATTAAACAAGGACAGGAATTTAATCTCAAAATAAATACACATTCAGAATTATTTATGGCAAGATAGTGGATGTAGTATGAAGAGCACAAAGCACATTAACGTCCCAGTTCTGTTAGAATCACATCTTAATCTCTCTATTGGGAGCTGAAAGAGTACTGTGAAGACTGCTAGCTTTGCTGCCTTCTAACACTGACTAACCCACTCTCTTCTATTCACTAACCAGAAGACACTACAGCAAAGACCCGAGAAGTGCTAAATGTATTTCAACACACCCATATAACCTATCAGCCCTTTCTCCTCCATATCCACACCTGGTGTTGTAAAGAAACCCCTGGATTTTGAGAGAGCAGAAGTTCCTCGTATTCCTGGAACATAGACACAGACCCACATGATGCTTTTTTTACACTTTATTCTGTACCACTTTGTCATTTCCCAATATTTGCTATGAACCACAGAACACCCCGCAAAATATGCAATGCACGAGGATATATTTTAAAGTATTCCTCGGCTGTCTGAAATCACCCACATTCTGTAAGCATGCAGAATACTTGATACCCTTTTCAATTCCACACCCAGGTTTGAGAAAGCACTTGGTGAGTATCAGCTGCATACCTTCCTTAGCACAGGCGCTGCCTGGGAATTGCCGTATTTCCTGCTAATAACCCTCTGTTTTTCACAGCTAGTATAAGAGAACAGGCTTTTAGGCAAGACTTGTGTTTAGGACCAGCTTCATAGGGTATGCAACCACACACCTACCTTAACAGCCATCCCTTTTTTGCTGGAGTGTGGAAACACGGGAGAACGAGAAAAGACGACATAGACGTTTGCAGCAGCTCTCAAGCCACCTTTCTGCTCTCTGTGAGAGTTTTCCCAGAGATTGTGGGATTACACTGTGCCACCTGCTGCAATTCAGAGCATGGAGATCCCACAATGACCTTGCAAACTGTAATAAAGCTAGAATATCTTAGCCATTACAAAATGATTTCTCTGTAAGACGCATCAGGTATGATGAGCTCCGTGCCACTGCCAGTATAAAATAATTAAGCACTAGATTCATCTGAAATAGATAAACTCACATGAATCACAGAGATGAGAGCACAAGGACAGAAGCTGGTTAATGAAAAGATCAGAAGGACCAAGTGCACTGTAACAGTAAGGAGGGTCTGTACATGTCTTGCGTCTTCTCCTCCTGAACCTTCAGTCAGCCTCTCACTCTGAGCAATACGGGAAACAACACAAAATTCATATGAAAAACCCTCAGCCTTGCAAACATCTGCTCCTTTGTTCAAACTTCAGTTGCAGCTGTAACACTTCTCAAACTCTTCCTGCAAAAATTAACACCAATTAATGAATGACAAATTTTCCACCACAGAAATATGGTACATTATGCTGCAACTTTTACTCATTTAGACAATGCTTCTTCATTGGACTGTGATGACCAGGTGAAACAAAACTGAAAGACTCTAGAAATAGGCATATTTTCTCCCTTACTAGCCTCAGCTTTGATCTCTAGGCTATTAATATTGTGGCCATAATCACATCTAACCATTTAATATTTTCAGGCAAAACAGCATTTTTTTCATTAACATATATGGAAAATTGCAGTTACACGATGCAGTTTGTACAGAAATACCTGGCACTAGTTCCAAAATGAGTATCATCAAGTCAGCACAAATATATATAAACAAACAACTGTTTCACTGCTCAACCTAAATCAAGTAACTTTGCTGGCTTTTCTTATCTTCCCTCATTTTCTTTTTATGAAGTATGTTTAGGAAAGCAGCTAGAACAAGAAAAGTCATAAAGACATCCAAGTTAGCTAGTTGACCTGGTTGTTCTCAAAAAGGAAGAAGCAGTAGAGTTACAAGACCATGTGATTTAAGACTTTCAGATGCCCATATTCTTATATTTTTTGTCTTCCATAATTTGTGACGGAACTCTGAACATAAGAGTCATACAGGAGGAGTTCCTTGAGAGCATCTTTTTCAAGGAGCCAGAACACCGGGTCTTCACAAAAGCTTCTGAAATGGTATCATATGAGATTTTGATTCCTTAAACCAAAGACATTTGTTTCATATGAATTAGCAAGTAGAAGTGCTGCGTGCAGGTTCCAGAACTGGCAATGACCTTACTGCCATAGGGAGGAGGCATATTTAGGAAGTCATGCACATACACACACACATTAAAAACACACATGCACACATAAATATAGGTCATGTATTTTGTTTATACTATGCTTTCTGCAGAAGAAATGCTAGTGTGTGCAGTATGTTGGACATTGTTTGGATTTGGGTTCATTTTTGCAAAAACCTTTGATAGAACTGAGAGAACGCCTTAGCAGGTTTTTGCTGACTATATATTGCCCCCTAGCAGCAGAATCCTCCTTCAGCAAATTCGCTCTCATTTCTTAACTTCCCACACCTTCGAGATTCAAACACTACCCGTTAATCCTTGGGCTAGGAAGAAAAAAATACCCCAAAAACCCTCTCGGAAGCAATTCACCTATAGCTTCCTCCTCTTTTATTTTGTTGTTTGTTTGTTCCACATGTCCTGATATCTTAAAAGTGTATCAGATTCAGAGACCAAAACCCTTGTTTTGTCCTCAGAAAAGATAAGGCAAGGCAAATGTCAAGGAAGCCTCAGTATGCCATCCCACCAGCGTGTCTCATTCCTGACCTATGGGTCATTCCTCCTCACCCGGGAAGCTCTGCTGCAGGACCGCCAGCGAGGATACCCATTGCTGGCAAAGAGGGGAGTTCTTTTTTGGGATGCTGACACCTGTTTATGAGGTACTGGCCTGAGACCAACAGTCCAGTCAGGAACCACAGTGCACTCCAAGGAGCGCTCACACACAGCCTGAACTTTTGTTCTGTTCAGAGTCCAGAAGTTAAGCGTTGATTAGATCCACATCTGTAGCTGTTTGATTTAAATTTTCCCCAGCCTCTCTAGCTGTGAACAGATGTTCCCTCTAGCAGCAACACTTCTGGAGCTGCGGGAGGTTGCACCAATACCACTGACTGGCCTGGCAGGTAAAGGGCTGCTGCAAAAGTCAACCATGCTACGGCTATGCAAGATGAATGCTTTCAGGGATGTTGACACCTCCTGTCCAGCTGACTGCAGAAGTGGCTCCCTGTCCCTTTGATCCACCATGCTAATTAGGACAACCTGGAACTCACCCATCTCCTTTGCTTTTGCATTTATTTTAAAACTTGGCTGTAGCACAGGTCTGTGCAGGGTATTACCTTAATGAAGCAACCAGGAGGTTATATTCCAATCCATTAAAAAAGAAAAAAAAGAGAAAAAATTGAACTGAGAACTAAAACTTGGGATTCCAAGGACATTTTCCTTTATAGAACAGAAATATTTTTAAATCAGGACAATCCTAATATAGCTAATACTGACAACTTTGTGAGCACTTTGTACTACACTGAATGGCACAGCCCATTCAGGGACTCTACATCTGGTATTTGGGAGTCTGAAAACCAAATCCTGTCACACGGGTGGAGAAAATTCAGCTCCTGGAAGGGTTATGTGAAACATCAGCTTGCTTAACCATACTTCCCAACACTGACTTTGCAACAGTGGGTCTCCAGAATGAGCCTGCAGCTTTACTGGAAGGCTGTCTACAGCTTTAAAATTATTGATTTATTGTTATCAGCAACATGTTAAAAGAAGGCTAGATGGACACACAACTATGACATCATTTCTATTTCTGCCCTTCTATTTTTGTTTTTAAAGATTAAATTTACTGTTTGCAGTATGCAGCCCTAAGCTCGAACACATCTAATCTGCCCCAGCCCTTGGGAAATGTGAAATCTAAAAATGAAGAGGAAGTTACCTGAAAAACATAACGATAGTAACATAAGCATTTTGGTTGAAATGTCATTTTCTGTAGTACATGATGGACCAGCAAATGTAAATTCTACCATAAAAAGAGTCAGATTGCCCATTTATTTAGACACTGGAAAATCTCACATTTTATGAAAAACACACGCTTCCCCCACTCACCCCCAAAACAAACTGCACTTTCCGCCCCCCAAAATACCAACAACTATTTACTCATTTGCACTTTATATTAGTTTTAATGAGAGCAGAAGCTCTGGTACAATTCACCGAAACACGTTGGGACCAAAGGCTGAAATCCTCTTTCTTAGGCGAGTTACTGCTGATGCCCAGAAGTGTACAGATGCCTTTCCTGAATGTGCCCTGCAACGTCATGTCCCGAGTTACACATATCATGCAAACAAGAAGATGGACTAGATATGGAAGAGCCACTGAATCCATGCTTTATGAATCCTGTTAGTTATGTTTTGAAGGGTTATATTGTGCCTTTCTTTTTAATGTTTGGAGGGAAGGCAGTTTTTCCCAGTGGGAGTGGTAGAATGAAAGGGAAAAAAAACCCAAACCACTAAAAGAGACTATGGGGAGAGAATTGGTATGTAATGGGACAAAGCATTCCTAAACTCTCACAGCAGTTTGTAATGATATCTAAATATATTTAAAATATTAAGTACATTTTCCTTTACCAGGATATTACAAATAGCTTCTTATACCAACCATGTGATAATGAGGATCCAAAGATTATCAGGTTATTTACTGTTAAAATACCAGCCACAGACTTCAACCTGGGACTGAGGCCACAGCAAGTACTGACTGACAAAGCTGCTCTTGATCCAAGAGACTTCCCATTTAAAGTCCTAATCTTGAAACCTTTACAGTCGTGTTTAAATTTCCATGCATCAGTAACAAGGGTATTCAGACTACAGAGATTTATGTGTGGATGTCTTAGAAAGTTTTGCTGCCCTGATAAAAGTGTTTCTGACTACAATCACCATGTTCAGTAACCACAGCTCTTCTATGTTGGTGCTGAAAGAGCCAGTCACTCTGGGTGGGGTTGGGTATTGTATGGCAGAGCTCCACCTTATATACGTTCTTTGGGTGTGCCAAAGCAGGTGGAACCCATGTGATAGTGAGGCGGTGGTAGGTAATAATCATCCAATGTCCCAGCGCAGTCTCTAGCACTGCCATTTGAGGAAATACAACCAATATCACACACTGAGCAAAAGCTCAGTCCTAGCAAGAACACCACTCCAAATGTGTGTCTCCCCACTTCCTTCTTCTTCCCCCAGCTGTATACGTTGAGCATGACGTAATATGGTATGGGATATCCCTTTGGTTGTTGGGGTCAGCTGTCCCAGCTGTGTTCCCTCTCAACTACTTGTGCACCCTCAGCCTGCTTGCTGGTGGGGTGGAGTGAGGAACAGAAAATGCCATGACCCTGCTCGGCAGTAATTAAAATATCTCCATATTATCCACGTAGTTTCCAGCACATAATCCAAACCATAGCCCCATACTAGTTTCTGTGAAGAAAATTAACTCTATCCCAGCCCAAACCAGCACACAAGTTTTCTTCATACCCCTGCAGTTTTAACTTGGATGCCGAACAACACAGCCAAGTTTCACTGGAAATTGAAACTTTCTCTCTCCCTGATCAAGTGAATGCAGATCAATGAAGGGAAAAAGCTCTAATAACTCCTGTCAAGCCATGAGAACGCAGTTCCCTGCGTCATCCAGTCTTAATGAATGAAGTTGAGGCATACCAGCAGCAGAAGACTTAAGAAGTGACTACGCAACCAGGCAGTCTCCTCCTTGTTTTTAAGAAAGAGCTGTGGACTGGCACAAAGAGTCTGATGCTCCGGGAAGATGCCACATGCCGGCCAGCTAGCCTGCCCTGTGCCAGAGGATGCAGGAACACATGCTATAGGAAAGTAAAGATAGCCCTGCTTAGGATTCCTAGTGGCCCTATCTTGGCTGGCAAAATTCTTGGAGCAGAAAATTAATCCATCAGCACAGCCAGCTTCCCTGCAGTGCTGGCAAGAGGAAGGATTGGGCCAGTGCCTTAGTAAGGCATTTTGAGACCCCCTGACACAGGCACACTGTAAATGTTTGAGCAGAGACAGAGGTTCTCTGCAGTTTGGCCCTCAGCAGGGAAGCTGATACTGATGGCAGTGCTCAGCTCTGGCTCACCAAGTGTCTTCCTTGATGGGTTTTCCACAACCTTCATGACCTGGCATATCTTCCTATCAAAGGGGCAGGTAAGACTAGTCTGAGTGCAAACTGCTGCCCTGTAGGTTTTATAACAGGGGACAGATTTGCTAAAAAACCAGGATTATCCAGGGCACACCAGTCAATCCACATTTACTTCTACCAAAGATCAAAGGAGAGGAAGCTGCCAACTGTAAAACGGAGAGCAGCAGACTGTGGAGGGGTCTGTGGGTGCTGCAGGTGGTCAAAGGCATCTGGCCCAAAATCTCAATTCAGATTTCCAGATTTCACACCTAACATCCTCGTTTGTTCTGCAGCAGTACTCTTCCAAAAAGGAGCTCAGAATCCACACCAAAGTTATACCCCTTCAAGAGGATTTCTGCATCAAGGCAGTTGTGTTCACAGCCAGCATGTAGGCTCTTAACTCCCCCCTTCCTCCCCCAAAAAAACCCCACCAAACTCAATGAGGATTTCTGCATCAAGGCAGTTGTGTTCACAGCCAGCACGTAGGCTCTTAACTCCCCCCTTCCTCCCCCAAAAAAAACCCACCAAACTCAATGAGTCCATATTGTGAACATCTAAACCAGACAGATTTTCAAAGATCATCATGTTCAACCTGTGCATAAACAAAGACATCATGGCAAAATCAGAGATGTAAAAAAAAAAAAGTAATTTTTCTAATCATTAAGACGATCATGTACGACACTATGCACTAATGAAACCAGAAATAATAAATATAATGGGCTACAGTTGCCCTTTATCTCAACAAGTGCAAGGTAGATATCAAAAGGGAGAACCCTTTCTGCCTTGTTCACTGTTCTTTGAGAAATCATCCCCAGAAAGAGACCGACAACTGCAAGCATCAGCAGCGTTAGTCCTCCTACCACATACTCTCAATGCTCTCTAATTCTAGGCATAAATCTTCCTCCCTTGAGGAAACAACTCTGAGCACCATAAGCACCAAAACAAAAAACTAATACGCAACCATGAAGTGGGTGAGAATGCATCACACCCACGTGTTTGGTGACAATCTGCCTGGAGATACTCTGGGTAAGAAAGGAAATGGCAACTCCTGCCAAGAGCAAGAGTTTGACATCAATGCAGATAGAGAGAAAACACCATTTGTTTTCATATTTCCTGAGAAAGACATTGAAGATTTTTTAACCTTGTTATTTATAGGAGGCCAAGGTTTCACCCGAGAATTTAGGAGAGGAATTTATTTTCCTCTAAAGTGTGATTAAGTTTATAAGCTTAAGACAAGGTTTTTATTGTGTTTTTGGTTAGAAGAATAATATTTCATATGCTGTCTTTTTTTTTTAAAAATGTTCTGTTCCTTTATCTGGTAAATGTTTATCAGCCTAGTGAAAGAAACCCTTAAACAATGGAATAAAATGCAATTAAACTTTAATATATTGCTTATCTTTAAGCATTGAAACACTTAGAAAAACAATACTCTGCATGAAAAGAATTTATTGTTTTACCAAAACATTTAGAAAAGTAATTTCTTTGGATACTGTCCTTCAGTATATCTGCTATTCCATAAAATTTTTCCAACATATATTGTAAACCACTATTTGCACAATTGATAGCTTTTTTTATAATACTTTGTTAGATGGCTAGCACAACCAGTTTACAAAACACAGGGTGGATTTTTGCCAGCAATGTTTCTAGTCTCATGGCATCTTTTTTTTTTTTTTAATATTCAGGCTTTTCCGAAATTACCTTGAAATGGTATCTGTTAACTCTGCAGTATTTTTTTCTCTGATTAAGAGAAAGAACAGTTCTCCTCCTCGACCACAGGAATGGTGTCAATACTGGTATTTAAAGGAATAGTGGCAACTAGGTAAATATAGATGAAGGTGGCACAATTCTGTCTGATTTCAGATCAAATGGTGATAGGTTGCTAGTAACGCCCTTGAACCACTTGCTTTATTAACCTTTGGGATGTCTGGAACCCATAGCTGTTGCTATTTTTTGTTATGACTGGCTACGTATGGGAGATATCCTGTGATGTGACAGAGCAACAGTAGTTACAGTGGAACAGGTGTCATAACGCTGGATCAGCTATTGCACGATGCATTAATTTTAGAGACATACAATATTTAAAATATTTGAACAAGTTGCAAGGTTGAAAAAGAATTTGCTAGGGGTGTAAATTTTTATTTTCACACTGTTGCTCTCCAGCTCAACTCAAGATCAAGGCACTCTTCCACTAGCTGCTCGGTAAAGACGTAGAGAGAGGCAGGTATCTCACCTGGCTCAACAGCACCAGCGCATCCCCTGAGCAAACGCACCCACGTGGCCCCCTTCACTTCCTTCACATGAGAAAAGCCTCAAGGAAAAACAAGATGACCTTCTGAATTATGTAAGTTTGCTTCTTGCCAAGATGGGGGCCATAGAGGAGCAGCATCAGCAGCAATGTGTGGGATCAAATATGCACACAGTTGATTTACCTGGCTTTATGGCCTGTTAGAGACCATACACTGGGGAAAGAGGTGTATATAAATTGGTGAGAGACTTGGTCAGAGAAAGCTACATCAGACCTCCTCCCTGCGGAAGAGCTTCCATCCAAGCAGCTCCTCTGGCAGCAGTGAAGAGCACAGGGTCCAGCACAGGCATTTTGTACACCACCAATACAACAAAGGATATTGGTGTCCCTGAACAGCGCATAATGACCACACCACTATCAACACCCACACATACTTACATGAAGAAATATCTCAATGATTCAACACATGTAATGTTTCTCAATCTATTTATTTTCTTTACCTAATTTTAACATGATTATGTTTTTTTTATACAAAACCAAGTTCCTGGTAACTTTAATCTCTTAACTATATTCCTTCAGAAATTACTTCTAACTCAGATCAGCAGTTTATATTCCTTATTCCTTTCCTACCCATGGGCTGGTTCTTGGCAGTGAAGCCCTTGTGACCAAAGGCAGGAAGGACAGTGAATGCCACCACAGCACAGCTTCAGACAAAGCAATCCAACAAGATGCTTCAAGGAAACTTCAGAGTATAAATGTAGGTATGACTTGACCCAGTCCAAAACTTTTTCACCCCTGAATATGATGTTCTGGTCAAAAAAAAAAAAAAAGTCATCAAACCAATTCCAGCTTGTGAAGCAATTCCGCAGCGCCCTATCCGGATCTCCCTGGACAGGAAAACGTCAAGTACTTTCTCTGCTAATCTTTCCACTTGCAAATTAGCCCTCAGGCTCTTAGAAGCAACTCAGCCTGTGACCTTTTAAACAAGATTTAGGAAGCCAAACACCAAAATCAGCCAACTGTAGAAACACATGTATCTGAAGTGCTATTTTTCATAGTAAAACAATTACTTGCTGGCTTGACAGAAAGGGACACATCTTGCTAATCTTGAGGCTTTTCAGCACTTGTATCCTGTTTGGCTTCTCTTCCTATGCCTATTTATTTGGGAAATTTATGGTGCAATTCCCAGAGGTTTGGATGGCATATCGCTTACCCACTTCAATAAACAATCTGGAGTAGTGTTTAAATATGGAAATAAATATGGAAACTTGGAATGGTTGTGCTGCTGCTATGCCTTAGGAAGCCTATAGCTTCAGGAAAAAAAAAAAAAAAAAAAGAAAAAAGAATAAAAAAGAGGGGGAAAAGGGGAACGTCTTATACATTTATCTTTCATTAATCCATCCACATCAACTGGGGCAAACCACACAGTTTTAAGATCTACAAATTGCAAAATATCGATTCAGTTCAGCAGATAAAAATTTCCACCCAGCAATGACGTTATAAAACTCTGCTCCTCTGAACGACGCCTTGTTGCTTCATCATTGGGAACAAGGTGAGGTACACCGGCTGCATCCTCACAGATTGCAGTCCTTATGGGTGCAATGGCTGGCAGTTTAATCTGGGATGTCAAGCATATGTAACCCTAAAATGGACCAATTACCATGAGGTCGTTTCTGACCTTGCGCTGGAGTCTCTTTTGGTTTTGGGGAAGGATATGTGTTGGTTTTACTATTTACTGACAGTTCTGCCTTCTTACTTTGTAGATACCAATGACAAGGCCATTCCTGCTCAGGTCCTGCTAAGAATAAATTTCATGAACTTTTCAGAGTATGTGAAGTATGGCCATATACAATGCGGTAAGCCACAACTGACCAAAGGTTCCATCAGTTTTCTAAATCTCATCTTTCCTAAACTTCTGTAAAAATACCTCCTCTCAGAAACTCAACTTGCTGTCCATAATGAGGACATGTGATTTCCGCTACTGACAGAGGTGAGGATGGTTTGCTGGGAATATTCTGAGTCTTCTTTATACTACTACCTCATGACACTAACCTCTGAAACACCATCTGAGATTTTCCTTGCTCAATCTCTAGAAAACTTCACCTGGTACATCATCCGATGATCTCTCGAGGTCCCTTCCAACCCCTAGGATTCTATGATCTCCTCTCTCACATGTCAGTTAAGGGACAATCTTGTAAACCTCTTGATTTCCAAGGAAGAAGCAGAAATTGTTTTTACTGCAGGTAACAGCTTGAAGCTGCTGGATTGCCTGACCTTCCTCATGATGGTGCAAGAAACCACTAACACAACACTCCTCTGCTCCCACAGCCATCTGCATCCTGTTCTTGGGTTCAACACATCTTGTTCAACACTTTCGGTAGAGAAGTTCAAGTCACTACTGGTAGCAGAAGTACTCTCAAAGCTGAACAGCATGTATTTAAACAGCATCAAAACAACTTGCAGCTAACACCTACTGATTAAACTGCACACCCCCTGCCTGTCCACCCTGTGCCCAAAAGCAATGGGACTTCTCAATTTCAAGGAACACCCACAAAAATATCTTTCCTATGACTGCAATTCCTTTACAAGCCCATCAGGGCTCTCACTACAGTGGAACGTGGTTTCTGCTCAAACACAGGCTGTTCCTAATCTTCTCTGGAGGTATCATGTGGTAGCTCTGTCAGGCATTGCAGGACACTTCAAGATTCCTTCCTTATACGTCAGTTATCATAGTACAACTATCCCTCCGCAAGACATAGCTTAGAAAAAAGACAAATGACAATTTAGGGTTTATTAAGCATGGTACTTCCAGTAAAGATGAAAGAGCAACAGCAGCATTTCTCCGAGACACTGCATGCAGCATGCACCACCCCCTGTTTCAGAAACATGAACTCAGATTTAAACAGATGCAAAGGGACTGGGGGAACGGTGGCACTGATGGGTGGAGAAGCCTGTCTTTCTAGAAGACAGTAAAAGAATCTGGGTGTGTTAAGCTAGAAAACTACCCCTTCACTACCCTCTTCCTCCCTCTTTGGTCAAGTCATCAATAAGCCAAAAGTCAATGAAGAAAAACTGCACGATCAACTACATTAATGTTTAAAATACTCAAAGATTATCATTAGAGATGAGGCTCCAGATTGCTCCAGGCATGAGGCTCATATCAGAGCAATGAAGGCAAAAAAAAGGAAAATAAATAATTTTTTTTTAAAAAAATCAAACTATTTTTATAATGGTACTTGAGAAATTTATGAATGGGATTCTGTGATGTGGTTGCCTGAAATAGCAGAGATTTGGACATGATGACCCAGGAGTTCCTGAAAGCAGCTGGCACAGAGGCAATGCACGCACGGAGAGTTTCCCACTATTTCTTTTCCCCTCCTGTTACACAGACTTTTCCCTCCCAAGTTACACGCAAATTTCAGCATTAATTCAGGGCACCTCAAAACAGGACAAGGAAAATTAATATCCCCCCCAAACAACAATTCTACCTTGAAACCCAAACGGAGCTTTGCAAACCCCCGTTGTCCAAATGTCTCTCTTCCACTACTTTTTTCCCAGGACGTATTTTCATTTTTGTTCTTCACCTTTCAGCTTCAGGCTGTGTGATACACACTTTTCTTGCAAAAAGATACTTGAAACCGGATAAAGTACTCCAGGACAGGCTTTTCCAGCCCTGAGCAGAATTACTACATGATCCATTGCAGAAGCCAACGTGTTCCCTACAACATAAGATACTGTGGATTTATGCTTAGTTTATGACTCCCAGGCTCTGAGGAACTGCTATTTAATCAGCTAATTATTCCTACCCAGATCAAGTATTTTGCACTTGTCTGGTTCTCATCCTGAGCCATGGGAGCACATCCTTTCCCAGGAAGATCAGCAACAAGAAATCTGGTTTAACACTGTGAGGCTTAAGGCTCCTAGTACCAGATCCAAAACCCCGCAGTCACATAATGCAGAATGCTGAAGGGTCACTTCAATTGGTTCAAGTTTCAAGAAATTTTTGGTGGGGCAGTTTGGCATCAGCAGGCTTTTATTTTAGATCTGTGATCAACTGTCCTGCTGCAGCCAACCTAAAGCTGGCACAGAGGAACAGGGCTACTGTTAACTCATTTGGGTGCTTCGAGGAATTTGCTAGAAATGGAAATCTCCTCAAAAGAAAAGTCAAACCAATACTTCTGAGTGACCAGACAGTACACAGATCTGATCCCTAAAATTGTAGAATCAGGGCAAAAGTTTGGTTTTGGCATAGTAAAACTTAGCTTCACAGACACTGATGAGGTTCTTCTCCGTAAACATGAGAGCATGTCTGATGCAAGATCAGAAAGAGAACTTACGGTAACACATCGACCAATTATGCTGAAAAACAATCAGTGCTCCAGAACAGATAATAATGAGAAATGAACACTGAAGGAAACTTTGATGTACTTCATAGATAACTGGGGTACTTAAAAAACTGGACTCAGTTCAAACACATAAAACATCTCAGCCCAAGATCTACATTTCAGATTGAGAATGTGTTGATGCACAACTAGATTTTAAAATAAATACATGGTGGAGTAGAACACAACACCGATTTAAAAAAAAAAACAAAACCTAAAAGAAAACAGCCCCCTCCAGTTAAAACTCCCCTGTTCGAACAGCTTACTACTTCACACAAGCTAAATCCAAACGCAAATTTTTACTGAAGCCATTGCTAATAATTCAGTTTGCAGCCTGGACTGGCTGAGATGTGTGTTGACTCAGTGCAATTTGAGTCATGGGTACAGCATGGGCCAGACTGCTAGATCCTGCTCTGACCACTTGGCCACACGGCCTTCTTTATAAAGAAACTGAAAATAAGTCAGCCCAGCATGAAGGGCAAAGCATGTCACTCCTGACTGAGGAAAACAAACCTGTGTGTATCTAAGCAGGCCATTTGTCTTGCTGACAGTAAGCAAAGATCTCTCAGGCCAGACAGTCCTACCGGCTAACTCGCAGGACCAAGTTGGAAAGTATTTTCCAAAAGCACCAGTGTTCCAGCAGTGACAAGGATGACAACAATAAGCAAAAGGAAAGAAATCTGGAGTCATTTAACCTTCTCTAAGCATGCCATTTGTTCTTATACTCCCATATAGCAGTAAAATATTTTTCTAGAACACCCTCACCAGAGAGTTACCTGAGATGTAACTAAAAAGACATCTTAAGTTATTTCTAAGACCACAACTGAATGAAAGAAAGGATCAAAAAGCCACCACAGGGAAGAACAAGAAAAAAAAAAATCCAACAGCAACAGCATCAATTCCTTCAGTTACAAAACAAATACTGTCTATGTGATACATTTCATTTTCACTCTCTCTAGCCAAGCCATGAAAAGTGGAATTTCTCACTATAATGACAGGACTCTGATGGCCTGGGGTGTCACAGAAAACCCAGTATGATACTCTTGAATATACCACGAAATTCTGAAAACCTTATTAGCAACACAAAATAAATCGCCACCCCCCCCACCCCCCCATTTCCCATCTACATTACTGTATTCTTAATTTCCAGTTTCCTATGAAAGCCCCAGCTGGGGGCAAGGAGACCACAAGTTGATCATGTTGATAAGGACCACAAAAAAATTAACGTAAAGATAAATTTTTTAAACACCATATATATAAACTACAAAACAGCGTGCGCTGCCAGGATTACCCTTCATGAACAATATGTGCCAGTGCCTGTTGGACTGTTTATGAAATTTGCCATTAAATTTAAACACTTCAGAGCAAGGAAGAGAGGCCATCCTGCTCTCCCATTGCCAAGAGCAGTTTTAATTACATTGCTGAAGGGAGACAAAGTGAGTGCGTAACAGCTTAGTAACAAACAGAGACTTTTGAATGGGACTATTCCTGTGTCCTAAGTCATAGACATGTGAACTGCAGTTTTTCAAAGTTAACCAAATTAACAAGTGGCTCTCAACCTTAAGGACATTTGACACAAAGGCACAGAGTGAGGCATCAAAGGAGAGACAGGGCACTCTCAGTTGCAAGCACGCAAAGGCTTACTGCCACCAAAATGTCCCTACATGTTTTCATCGTGTTATTTTCAAAACAGCTGCTGCCCACTGGCGCTGACGGAGCATTTAATTACATGGAATAAGCGCCACGGGCCCACTGCAGCTCCTGCCTGCACACTGAGCATCAGCACGGCCACCAAGATGGGCACCCCTTCGGCACAGGTGACAGGATGCAGACCACAACATTCATGAGCGAGGTGGGTCCTTCCTGGCACATACACAGCTTATGTTCTGCTGGAGACCATCCCTTGACCTTGGCGAAGATTTGGTGCCTATCTTCCAACACAACCACCCAAACAAGTAGTGTATGAAATTTGAGCACATACCACTACAAACATGGGTTTAACGTGCCCTTTCCTTAAGAGGCAAAGGAATCAGCTCTCGTTTTATTTTCAGGGTGAGACAGCAGCTGGTACCAAGGAAAACAGAGGTAGAAATACTTTTCTAAAGCTCTTTCCAAAACATCTGCACCTACATGCTGTATGATGGACCACGTCCACACACTATGCAACTCTGCGGCTTTGGCATTTCAGAGGAGGTCAGGAGTCAAACATTCACTGTGAGGGGTAGCCTGCATTTCTCTCAGTTAGCTACCTGCCTACAGGAGCTGAGTTATAGCAAGTGGGAAAACACTAATATTAGGGCTTAGAAATCCTACAGTTCATAACCCGTATGGTCCAAATTCATTATTTGAAGGCACAAACCTGGTGAGACAGCATGCATCTTCCCCTCTTCCCTAACAAAAGGTTCCCGCATCCCATGCTGCAAACTCCCAGGCAACAATTCCTGCTCACACTGCAGTTTTAAAGAAAAGAAATAATATTGGAGTGCCTCCTATGTTTATAATTATAGCTTTAATAACATTCCACCCCCCTTCTAATTTTTCTTTCAGCCTCCCTTTTTGGTCTGTTCTCAGTGACAGCCTCTCACAGACATTTCCAAACTGTAACACATACTTTGGTGACTATCAGTTTCATTTACTCCAGACAGATTTTACTTGATGTTTTCCCACCCCAGAAAAATAAAACCTAACACTCTACAAGTTATTCCCTTGTAAAGCATTAGAAAGAGAGTTTAGAGAATGAGCTTTTCTGCGATGCTCTCAGAAAGATTTATCATAGCAGCAGGTTTTAGCCATCCATGCATATGTCGACATGTTCACTTTTATCTGGATGTTTTGATTAGGTTTCTTTTACATGCATTGAGTAACGAATGACAGGATTGTCTTTTTAAGCTGTAAAATTATTGCGTAAATTAGGGTGGAAAGAAATAACGCTACCAAGTCCAAGGAAAGGTGAAGGTTGCATGCAGCAGTCCGGGAAATGACTGAGTGTTTAAGTGAGAGAATGGAGCAAGATCTCCTGAAGAACTAAAGCAGGTATTCTGGGAAGATCCCTGCTTCTAACACCACAGACAACAGAAAGGAAAACACTTTATTGATGCGAAGGCTCAGAAATGCTACAATTAGAATCCTCACGGTCCAAGTTCATCATTTCAATGTGCCAGTTCAGTGATGCAAGACAGATCTTTTCCTCTGTTTTTAACAGAGTGCCTCAATCCTGTGCTGCACGCTCCCACTGCTGTAAAGTGTCAATGAAATACAGAAACCACAAAGTGGAACACTTGCGCATGCAAACTTTGCTAAACTGTGGTGCTAAGAAACCAACCAGTGCTCAAGGATTCATGAAGCTGTTTCACAAAAACAACCTTTCAAACACACTCAACCAACCAACCTAGACCTCAGGTGTTGTGAACCTGAAAGACAATTCTCTGGGGGCAAAATATACTCTGGGCTAAGACTTCTTGGCTCCCTTCTTGGAGGAGGCTGTGGGACATGGCCGGAGGCAGACTGAGCCTCAGGGGAGATCCACCCTACAGGAACATGCCAGTGTCCCATGGCAAATTCCTGTGCCCTTCAAACTCACAAGTAAATATTCCGGTGCCTCATCCACTGATCGTGCCACAGATGTATAACAAATCAGTCTGTGTACAACAGGAAGCTAGAAAACACAGAGCATCACCCAATTTTACCAACTTTCAAGAGCTTTTAAAAAAACCAAAAAAATCCTGATCCCCTTCTCCCCAGGTACAGCTCTCTGGACACCTCTTCTGCTCCTATGTTGGTCCCAAGAGGACTCTTAGGTTGCTTTTGGTCCCGAATACTCCATCCCAAATGAGCCAACCCCACTGCTGCTTGGCTCTGCCTCAGACCCACCACTCCTCCCCATCGCCCTCTGACCAAGGGAAGCAATGGCAGATGAGGGCTCTCAGTGCGTCTCAGGGTGCTCAGCCTTCAGACTTACTCGGTGCTGGGAGAGGACAGCCGGATGCAGAGACAGCAAAGCAGCAGCTGCTGGCATCAGGCGTGCTCAGGCACCGGTAAACAAACTGTTTCTCTTCTGGAGTCCCCAGTGTGGTTTCAGACATCTGATCCACTGTTGAACAACCACATGGTTTGGGAGTCTGCTTGGTCATGCCAGAAAAGACTTGGGGCTTGCGGGGACGCAAAGGCTGCAACTGACCTCCACCAGCACCGCTCTGCACAGGAGTATTCAGCAACACTCAAGTGCTCACCTGACCAAGGAACAACATCCATACAGAAAGAAAAGGAAAAAACCCCAAAGAGGATAAAAAGCTGTATTCATCCACATAAACCTCAAGTACAGCTCGGGAGTATCATCCCTTTTCTGCAGACTGAGCTCTCAGCTTTGGGGGAACAGCATGGGGAGAAGGGATTGGCGCATGGTACACGTCTCCCACAGCCATGGAACTGATACTCTGACAGCATCCAGCTGCCTTCTGTACCCATTGCTTCCTTCCCAAATACAACCATCTACTTATCCAAAATCCCCAAACTTAACAGATAGCTGGGGCACTTTTTTTTTTTGTATGAATAAGGGAAAATATCCAGAAAGAAAAAAGAAAAAAAAGGAGACACAAAATTAAACAATCTACCTTAAAATAAACCCTGCAGTATTATCTGTCTCTTGTCAAAAGTTATTAGGAAATAAAAGTGACAGACTGTCTACAAAGATACATCCCATGTCCAAATGACATGCCTAGAACTTGTCAAAGATTTCCCTTTGTTGATGCATCTGCTTAGCCTTAGTGCCCATGTGTTACATTGCTGTACATTCCTGTATGGTGGAAGCACTTGATTTATTTGTTGAAGGGAAAGAGCACTTTTATCCCACCTAATTTTACTCTTCTGATGCGACAGGTCTTTGTCTGTTCCTCACATAAACCAGAAAAGCCCTCGACTAAAACCAGACTCCACTTAATTGTTTTTCCTTAAAAATAAAGTCAATAAAACTGGCAAATTTGGACAGAAATGGAACTGATCTATCACAGGACTGTAAACGTATTTTCATTTGCTGCACATTCTTCACATTAAGAAATTACTGCTGGTCAGTATTAATCCCAGACAAATTAAGTGGTGCTTTGGTGAAAGAGAGGATAAAACAACTCATGTGGACAAGTTACAGGAAAGGATAAAGGAGATGTTGCCTCAGTCCAGACAGCAATTAGCTTTTGGGAGCTTGATGTCTGCTCTCCACCCTTTGCTGAATGTTGCAAGCGAGGCCTCTACATAACGTATCAAATCAAAACTGAAAAACCAGACTTGGCCAACTTTTGGGGTTGTTTGAAAACTGGACTCCAACCACAGCTTTGATGTGGCTGTGGACTGCGTACATTCCCATGAAGTTTTAATCCTCATTAAAGCTGCCGAAGGGTAGTGCAAGGACACTAGGAGAGTCCGGGAGAAAAGTTCTGTAGGGGAGCTGAAGTGGAAGGGGGTTTCTATGTGGTGGCAATTTGCAGTTGAATATCTGTGGAGTTTTTTTTCCTTAGAAGAAACATCAAACAGAAATTGAACCCAGCAAAAAAAGTGAGCTACAGCTGCTGAAATAGAAAACTTACAGATAACGGGAAAGAAGGAGGAGCAAGAGAAATGCTTGACGCTGAAAGACGAACCCCAGAGGTGCAATTACACAAGAGTTTTAGTGCGTCTAAGCACATGCAAATTGTGTATCTGAAACCTGTCTGCACCCTATCAGCTGGTCAGATGGTTAGAGCTCTTGCCCATTTAACCTTGGTAAGAGCACATAAAGCACAAAATTTCCTTTTGTTTCTTCATCTGTTTGTTGCTGGAGAACATTCTGAACTCACTTTTCCATACTGCGCATATCTACTTTAATTTCGTTTAACTTGCTGCAGCTTGAGCCACGTTAAGGTAGCTGACAACAGCAAAGCATTTCTTACCCAACGCTGGGACCAATTCATACCCAGCGGTGTGGCAGCACCCTGCCTTCCTAGACCGTTCCTCACGCTATCCCATCACCAAGGCAACATGGCTTCAGAGGACTCTGTCATCCAGTTCTAGAGTTCTTACTGAGCCAACCATAAGAGAAAAGTGCCTTCGGGTTCTGAAGAGAAATCTCTGGCCTTCACCGAAGGTATTGCTGAACGCAAAGAAACCCCATGGTCACGGAGAGTTTCAACTTTTAATATGGTTTAGATTAAAGCTCTATCTGTCTCCACAACTTTGATGAATTTTTTGTTTTCTGCGTCAAGGCCGAAAGCAATGAACTAAAACAAAGAACTTGACACGTACGGTTCTCCAATATACAAACAACTGGCTGTTTCCATAGAAAATTAAGACAACAGAGAAACTGGAGTAACTCTAAAAAAATTAATTCCTACTTTTGTAATAAAGGCCACGTGGTCCACTCAAGTGAGCCTCAGAACTGGAGAGGCATAACTGATTAGTTTTCATCTGTGACTACACGCAATTTTTCCTTCATCTTCGGACACATCCCTACATCTTGGTCAATGGGAACTGCAGGGCTCACCCTCTTAGCAGACCATACACAGAATGAATTATAGAGCACTTGATCAAATCAGTGAATTATTTTACTCTGAAGTAGGAGTTCCTGAAAAACACAAAGCAAAACCAGCCCCGTCATCCAAACTATTGTGGTTGAATTTAAATCTCTTATCTGTACTCACCAGAATAATTTTGGTTTGGGTTGCAGAGAAACTTATTTTGTACACCACTGTTGAATGCAGTTTAACATAGCAGAAAATTAATAGAAACGGCATTTGGAAGTTTGAGATTGCAAACACCTTCTGTGAGATTTTTGCCATCGGACTCCAGATTTTGCCCTAATTTGGTAATAAAATGATATTCTGAACCCCATTTTACAAATACCACAAACCCAATCTCAACCTTGCCTCCACTAGCCATACAGTGATTTATTTTTGCCAATAACAATAATAATAATGCTGGCACTGGAAGCTCATGCAAGGAATAGCACTTGCAAGAGTTTGATGCGAGCTGAAAACCCATTTAGTTAAGAATATTTTATTGTGGAAAAGGATCTGGAAACAGAAAATAAAGTTAAAATGATAAAGAGACCTGAATAGAAACCCCACGGTTATAAATGGAACAGTTGCTGTAAGCAGATAGTTCTGTACATCCACATCTGTTCCAGTTCAAAGCAGTTCATGTGAACCAGGGGAAGAAACTATTTTTTCCTTTAGCTTCACTGCTGCAAACCTATCCGCATTCAGGCCAGGGCAGAGAGTAGGAAGAGGGAGAAATCGCTATGGGTGTACTGGCTCAACCCAAACTTCCACAAGCTGGGGCTGCCACTGACATCTCTTCTTGCCTTTCCCTACTCCTCCCCGTATTAACACGCATTCAGAAGCGAGCAGTGACACTTGCAAAGACTTACGGCAATTAAAGTTGTTTGCATTTGCTAAAACCAGGGCATCCGTAGTTTAACAAAAACTCTGCTTTTCTTCCTTTCCTCACAGAGAGTTTCTGTTTCACAACTGTCCCTTCTGGGGCCACTTTGATGATAACGTGGGAAAAAGCAGGCAGAACAGCCAGAGAGGGAAATAAATATATAAAAATAACGAGACTGCTCCAGGACTCATTCAGGTTCCAGAGGAGCTCAAATTTCCTGCCTGTGGATAGCTGAAAACACTTTCCCTCCATAGTTCTGCCTCTTGTTTCTGTAATATCCTCTTTTCTCCCCCTTTTGAACCTTAAAAATCATAATTAAAAAAAAAAAGGAGTAAAAAAAGAAAGCAGCTGCAAAATGGATGCAATGCAAAGAAACAGAAAGAGCAACGATATTAAACTTGGGAAAGGATGAAAGCTGAAATGAGCTCCCTGCTTTGGTCTGATGGCAACACCAAACTCCAGAGGAGGGACATTACCCCATGACAGTCTGGTTATGAGAAATCATTATTTTCCTACTTACTTTATTAAGTGTCAGCACAAACACACCCTCCATGCAGTGCATGAGATTTAAATGTTGGGTTTGGTTCCTGTTTTTTTTTTTTTTTTTTAAACATTAGGTTGTTCACTTTGATGCTGAAATATGTTTGCTAGGGTCCCCAATATTATTTGCCCCCTGCAAAACCTGACAGCTTCCACAGGCAGCTCCTGCTACTGACAGACGATGTGCTCGAGGCGGTCAATACAGAGTAATCGCTGGACTGAAATCAATTGCAGGCTCCCAGGAACTGCTTTGACTGGGTTTTAGTTCAAAAATTTAGTGGCATAAGTGGTGAGATGCTGAACTCCTCAACTACCATCAGACACATGCTTTGCTTCCAAAATTAAGACAGATGGCAAAATCTCCAGAGCAGAGCTCATGACAAGCTACCTGCAATGCAAAGATCCTCTATTTCAACTGAACGGTTCTTAAAACTTTCTAAAGAGACACACCATTAAAGGATTGGGGCTGGATTATGAAATAATGTTTGGTGGAGAAAACACTGCACAGGGTGGGAAGCATCCCTGGAAAACAGGGACGTGGGAGCTGTTGGGACGCACAAGGAGGGTCTCGCATTCAGTTGCCCACTTCCCACCAAAACCATGGCTATTTGTACACTTAAGTGCTTTACTGGATGGGGGCCAGAGGGCACAGAAAATTGCAGGATACAGCCCCAATGAGCTATTTTGAGAAAATATATTCAAAGAGAGAGAAAAGGGAAAGCTTTCATTTATTTATTTTATTTTTTAATCACGACAACAAAGATCTTGTTTTGGAAACAAGAATCTGGCTCTTAACTGAAAGCTAACAAGAGAAACTTGTTAGTTGAGATGCTACAAGGAGAAACTTTAAAAATTAAATGCATTAATCTGCTATTTGGAAATTTTAAAAGGCTCAGGTTTGATTTATATACCAGTATAGAAGGTTACAGAATGTTTCAAATCTAACCCAAAACCTGTTCTTGCTCTTCCATTGGTAATTAGCATGCAGGCTTTATTTTTTATTATCCCATTAGTCAGCTTTATTGCCAGATGGACTTAAATGGTTAAGATTAATTAAAAATACTTTAATAGCAACATGCACAAGATAAGTCACAACAGCAGGGTAAGAATGGTACCTGCGAGCATCATTTCTTCAGCAGTCAATGACCTGTTACTGCTCACAGTCTGTTTGAGAGACCAAATTGATTCTCAAATGAAAGTGATCAGCTGCAATTTTAAGGAAGAATCTATTTATTTTAAAGAGCGCCTAGAAGAATTTTAGCCTGTTTAGTGAATTAATACATGCCACCCTGGTTCTTCGACTCTCACCTACATAACACACACGGTCATATCCTGGACAAGTATTGTCTTCTCTCAGCTGCATCTGTTTCAAGTGAACTGAAATGACAGTTCCTGATTTCTGTTACATATCAATTCACTCATAAATTCCACATATCCATTCTTGCCATGTAATGGAAGTTCTGCAACAGCAGGTAAACACGATACAGGAGGAGCTGATGGGCTGTCCCCATCTCTCACTAAAGTTTACAGAGTGCTTTAAGATCAGTGGGGTAAAGAAATAGTTTGTACTTCTAAACCACACAGTAGGGCTTGGACATGAGTTCTGTATTCAGCCTCTGACTCTCAACCTAGTCTCCTACCACATGAGCTGAAGGAGGATCTCCTGCATGTCCTCAAGTACAACTGTTCAGAAACAGGATCTGTTCCTATTCTGAGAGTCCAAACATCGTCTTATATCTCAGGGCACGTGGAGTAAAATATTTCTACAAAGTGACAGAATTTGAAATACAAATCTATGGCATAGAAGTAATTGCCTGTTAGCTGAAGTATGTCCTCGCAATGTACCTTAGGCTGTTCTCTCGTGCCTTTTAGCTGGTCTCAGATGTCTGCCAAATGCATTATTGACAGCAACTGTAAAGATGAAGTAGCATTTCCAATCCACATCCCTCTCAACGTTAATGCTAACCCCTAGAAGACTGTTCCCAGGCAAACTGATGGCGTCTGCAAACACAACCCTACAAATACAGTGATGATACCTGTTTCCCCTGAAACCCGTGACCTCACAACTAGTTAAATTTTAGTAGGCAATCACCACAGAGAGGAGACTATTTGCTAAAAACCCAAATAACATTAATGTCTTTTCAGAACTATTCAGCTTTGAACTAAACACTTGGATGTCTACTTACAGAAGACTTTAATTTAACACAAAAGAACTGCAAATATGGATCCAGGGGGAGAAGGTTATTGTTTTTTGAAGCTTTGATTCTTTTTAATTAACTCGACATTTAGAAGTGAAGCACAGTAAACTTCTGCAATACCCTACACAGCAGTTCTCGGAGAAGCCGCCACTTTCAGCGCGCAATCCAACAGCAAGAACAGCTGAGGGTGAAGCCAAGCAAGCACAGTTACTAATGAAAAGAGAAAGACCGTGAGGAAGCAAAGCTACCCAGAGAAAGCAAACCAGACACGGTGCACATGAAAATGCAAAAACCCACCAACTAGGTATTGGCAAGATCAGAAAAGGTGTGTACAGTGTGCCTGCAGGGTGAAATGTCTTCTCTTCCACTACGTACACGGTCAACAGATATATACCAATACACAGCACGGACTCTCAGTAGAGCTGAACCGAATGGATTTGACAATCTGAAATGGAAGTTAAGGATAACTCAATTCACTTCCTCTAAACAATCAGTCAGGCTGGTTAAAAACAAAACGAAAGGATTATGTTGACGCTCACATTATGCTGTTCATTAGCAAGTCCGCGCCTCGCACAGGACACCAAGTCAGCCCTATTAGACATAGCCAAATACGCAGGTATGTGTACACATAGAGCTCCAGGCAGCACAAACTCGTGCTGTCCAGCATAGCTTCCAGGCTGTCTTTCCCATTTAACATGCAGTGTAGCACACAGACCTGCCACCTCACAACAAAGTACCATAGGTGGTACTTCCTATGTCCTTGGAGCAAAAATGATACTCAGCATGTTGCAGGTCAGATGACTTCACATTTCTAATGAGTAAACAAAATTACACCATGTTCTGCTACTGCTGTACAGGGTGGCCTCAAGTTTTAGTAGAAAGGAGACCATTTCTAAAAATCCCAATAGCATTAATGTATTTTCAGATCCATTTGATTCAAGTTTATGATTAGTTTGGGGCACGCTATCAGTACTATGATGAATTGACTATATGCCCTAGGAGAATAAATTTGTTAAAGTATGTTGCTTGAACTGATTAAATAAAAGTATCTGTTGCTTTGGATGTGGGTCTGATCAAACTGAAGAGTAGTGCATGGGAATAATTAACTGGAATCTCACTCCAGTTTTATTTTAGTGATAAACTAAGCTTTAAAATCCACTCTTTTTTGGTGGTTGGTTTTGGTTTTTTTTTTTAATTTAAACTCTTTGCATAGAGCTGCAAGGTCTTACCACCTCAGAAGAAGATGCAGAAAACAGCAGCAGGCAGCCTTTTACCTCCGTGCTGCCTATTTCATGCACAGGACCTCTGAGGCACAACCTCAGAGCCAGCCTTTCCCTCACACACACCCCAAGAGCCTCAGGCTGCAATGCCTACACCTAGCTAAAAACATGGAAAAAGCCTGGCTCCACATCCTTACTCTGTGACTAGGGCTCCTTTCTGTTTATATTCTTGTGGGCTGAAGAATGACGATGACTGGTAGCTATACAGATAAATAAAGTATATTAAGTCACAGGAAGTAAAAAGGGAAAACCATTAATTTATTTTTAGAAACCTGTCCTTGCCATTCATCAGAAAAAGAACAGTCAGAAGTATGCAGCAAGATACAAGCATCTGGATGAGGTTTGCTGACCATATACCAACATTCAGACTACACGCAGAGAACCATTTTCTTTCTTTAGACCAGTCTCAGACTCCATGCCAGGAACACAGGATGCGGACAATAATGTAGTAGTTTCCACTAGCGAGCCTCCGGAAAGGGTGCTTTCACCACACATGCTGTAGCTGCTCTGACATGGTCTGCTCAGTCTTCCCCCTTCTGCGGTCCTACAGCTGATACCTCCTTTAAGACACATCATGGCACCAGCCAGTCCATCCCAAACTGTTGGACACAGACACCTTCCATCAGCAGTGCCCATACTGGGTTAAACACAAAGAGGAAAGGTCTCTGGGGTTGAACCCAATGATCTCTTGAGGTCTTTTCCAACCCCTATGATTCTGTGATTCTGTCTCAAGGTCTAGGTCAACCTCTCCATATAAACAGACTATGTCAATGTGAACCAACACCAAATCTGTGATTTAATACAGAGCTGGATGCTCAACTCCATAAACCATAGCAGCAGATGCAGTACACCCACGCAGCCCTTCTTGTTCCTCCTTTTGCTGGGTTGCCAAAATAGCATCCATCCATCAGTAGAAAACCTTTTCAGGACAATAGCGCTGCAAAACACTTGTGATGAATTTAATTGTATTTGCATAAAAGCTTCCATCTTTTGCAGCCTACAGTATTTTTTTTTTTCTGGGCAATCATACCACAAGCATAAAGTCATACCATATTTCAAAACTTTGCCTGCCAAAATCCAGGAAGAATCGCAAAGCACGTTCATTGACATATCTTGCAGTACATCGCCAGCCACGATGCTTTAGTACAAATGATCAGACATAAATGCAGACTGGGTTTTTCTTTGACTGTTAGTGCTGTGCTGGACACTTTTCCACCACTTTCCTGACTTCAAGGCAGTAAAACAGCTAAAACTTTGAGTGATGCTTAGCCCTAAAACTTCTACCTTGGCTCTTGTTCCTCTTACTAACAATTATAAGACTCCCACAATATCATGTTAAAAAGACGAGTTTTACAATGTACTCAGTGGAGTCTCCGCTCGTTACTTTTACCTCTGTGACGTTGCTGAAGCCAGTATCTGCTCACTTTTCCTACTCACTTTTTAAAAGCTTGTCCTGTATCCGCACTGGAAATGTAACTTAGTTGCCAGCCTTTTCCCTTTTTTACTAACCTAGGCCTGTAAAATCTGTTTTTCTCTCCCTGCACAAAATTTTCCTTAGTGAACCTTATTTAGCAACACACAGCTCCCCATTGCATATCCCAAGTTTGCTCTGCAAGCAGGACATTGGCTGACGTCAATGAAGATGTACAAGAGGCAACAAATATTTGCAGTGTGTTTAGAAAACAAAGGGTTTTTTTCTCATTTTACTACACACTCATCAACTTTCCCTGTACACAGGGTACAAATAGAGGGAGAGGTAAGACAGCAGGACTAGGAGCCAGGAGTGAGCAACCTGTAATTGCTGATGTCACAATACAAGTTAAATAACATATAAGATATAAAAAGGGTAGTTAATTCCTGAAAACCTTTTAGTCTTTTTGTAACAGATTTCAGATTTTAAAACTCCCTCGGAGCACTTACAGTCACGTGCAAAAAGTCATAGGTGTTTGTGTCAGTTTAGAAAAAAAAAAAGGTTGTGTTTTACAGGTCTGCGGCCTGAAAGCCATTTCCGTGATTATATACATTATTAATACAGCACTTGTAGGAATAAGAGTTTACATGCAGGTCCCAGCACAGACACAGAGCTGCCAAGAATAAATCAGATATGCAGATAAGGTAAGCAGGCAAAGATACTAAAGAGGAACGGCATTGGATCTGGCATAACTGCTCTCTTTTTATCAGTTCAAATCTGGAAATAGTTTCCGTAATGGCTGGAAGGACAGGCTGCCAGTAGAAGGTTCAAAGATGTGAACTGTGGGAGTCTGGAGAAGAGAGCGAACGCGGGCACGTGGGCCAGCTGCAGAGGAGAGGCAGCGCTGCTCTGGGGACAAGATGCTGGAAGCAAGAAAGCCAAGCTGAAACGGCAGAACCTGCGGTGCAGCACAAAGAAACAGAACAAACGAGAAGCAAAGATGTACTCAGGGACACAGGTCAGCTGTCTGCAGATACAGGCTGAAGGATACAGGGAGGTCAGGGGGCAGGGAGAAGGGCTGGCCCTCCCACCAGGATGTAGTACTACTTTCAGAAATAGAGGCATGAGGGATACAAATCAAAGGCTAAACCAAACAAATAAAAATCTATTTCCCTTGAGGCCATGTGGGCTAGCCTATGAAGCAGCGTCGGTGACTAATGCAACCCGGCAGGAGGAGCATTGTTTCCTGTGCAGTCAGAGCCTCCCAAGCCAGGCAGCCATTGCGGTTGTTTCTAAAAGGCCCCTTTTCACCATAAATTACCTTGCAGTGACAATGGAGACGCCACTATCTTTTTTTTTTTTTTTGCTCTTCAAAGTACTGGAAAAGAAGCTGCGCAGTATTACACACAATCCCAGTACAATCGGGGTTGGAACAAACCTCTGGAGATCATCTAGTCCAAGCCCCCTGCCAGAGCAGGATCACCTAGAGCAGGTTGCACAGGACAGCATCCAAGCAGGTTTTGAATACCTCCAGAGATGAAGACTCAAAAACCTCCCAGGACAGCCTGTTTCAGTGCTCTGCCACCCTCACAGTGAGCAAGTTCCTCCTCATGTTTAGGTGGAACTTCCAATATTAAAGTTTGTGCCCACTGCCTCTTGTCCTGTCACTGGACACCACTGAAAAAAGACTGACCCCATCCTCCTGACACTCACCCCTCAAGTATTTATAAGCATTGATAAGATCCCCCCCTCAGTCTTCTCTAGGTGAAAAAGACCCAAGTCCCTCTGCCTCTCTCCGCAGGAGAGATGTTCTTGTCCCCTGATCACCTTCATAGCTCTTTTTTGTACCCCCTTCCAGCAGCTCCCTGTCTTTCTTGAAACAGGGATCCCAGAACTGCACACAGCATTCCAGATGAAGTCTCACCTGGGCAGAGTAGTGGGGAGGAGAACCTTCCTCAACCTGCTGGCCACACTTTTCTTGATACACCCCAAGATGCCATTGGCTTTCTTGGCCACAGTTACTCATGTTACTCTGTTACATTACTTAGATCTAAGAGCTGGCACACGATGGCTTAGTGTCACTGCAAATAACACTGCAATGGGGTCCCAGCAAGGCTTGCAGATTGCCAACTCCTAAAAATGTGTCATCTGTAGAACTCCTTTTGGGGTCTGTACCTGTGACATCACTGCCAGTCCTGCCAGAACCTCAAGTTTGGCACCAAACAAGGGTAAGATCAGGAAGGTGAGTATTCCTGTACCGGCACACATTGTCCCCAGATAAACCACTTTTATAGTCTCTGGAAGTAAGCTGAACCATTTCATGCCACTATTGTCAACTTGGCATACAAGGATGCGCACAGAAGTACTTTTTCAGAATCCCTGGAAACGTTTACAAGAAATAAAAGAAGCGGTGGCTTCTGTTCATGGAGCTCATCAGTCTAATGGTTTCCCTGTACAGTGACCCAACAGCTCTATGAAATAATGTTGGATAGCTTAAGTACTTCCAACTCCCCATCACCTCACCAAAGGACAATGCCAAGGGCTTGGGACAGGTCCTCCTCTGAAGCCTGCTCAGCTCTCGCACAGATCTCCTCCCTGCACGGACCACCCTCTGCAGCAAAGAACGGTATCACAGAAGAGCCAGACTTTGACAGTACAGTGTGAAGATTTATAAGTCCCTTGACAATACAGAGCAGGATGCAGAGCTCCATGAAGAAGGTAACAGTATCTCTTTCCCAAGAAGTCTCAAACGTTGCTGCGCAGTGCGATACAGCCATATATTTAGTGCTACGCTCTCAGCGAAAGCAGCTTCTCCCTCCTTCACTTCTCAGAGAAGTCTCTGGTCAGGACTATATCAGAGGGTGCCTTGCTGAGGACCCAGCTCTGTAAGATGCCAAGCGTACCCCAGCAAGCACCATGTATCCCCACTGAAACGTGAGGGAGATGAGCAAACTTAGCATTCGTCAGCCTTTAACACAGTAAAGTCCTGACACTTATGCTAGTTACAGTCCCTTCCTTTCTTCCTTTTCCCCAAAGTGATCCTAATTTAAAGCGAGCTTAATTTTCCAACCACAATGTGTCCCCTAGCATTTCCTTTTCTCAAAATCGCCAAAATCCAAAGGGTGCAATTAAAGTCAAAAAGGATATTTTTCCCTTCCCGATGCCAATAAATACTGCAACTTCCCAGGGTTAATCTCCTGCCTCCTGTTTTGGCATGCTACTTTTACCCCATATTTCATGTCATACCCGTACAACCACAGCGTGTAGCCAGAGAGCCACATGTGCCTTACCAGCACATCCATGACATCTGGCTCCGCAGTGCCCCGTTTCCTACTGCCTCACTGCTCCGCAGGAGCTCTCAGCGACTGACGAACTGCCCTGCTTGCCGTCAGTCTCGTGCAGCACAAGGAACGCTTCCCACGACTATTCGGTGGACCAAGGCACGAGCCAGCAGCCCAGCGCAAAGTCGGAGCCGCGGCTTTGGCCACGTATGTGCTCATTTACAGAAATTAATGTTATTACTATAAATTAAAATATTAAGCTAACGATGCACATGACTGCAAGTTACAGAGCTGGAAAAGAAGTCCTAATTAAATCGATACATTTATTAGTCCCCTGTCATCTCTGATTAATTATTAGCTTAATACGCTTCATCATTTTCACTGTTAATGGAAATAGCTGCAGTGGTACCACGGGAAGCAGGGTAATACATATGAGAAGCCTGCGGAGCTGTGATGGAAATCCCAGCTCCAGACTGAACAGAGGAAAAAGGGAAAACATTTCACTTTCTGGGGTGACGACATCTAAGTCAAGGACAAAAAATTCTCATGGTTTTCAAAGGCACTCAGATGTTTGCTCAGGGAATTTTTTTTTTTGATTGCTGAAATCTAGGGGATAAAGACTTGACTACCAATCCTCTGCTTAGTCTTAAGCACCCGTCCCAGCACCTCCAGGACTTTCTCTGAAGTGATGGGATATCACCATGGTCCTTTCAGAAGCCAACAAGTCAGTACCTTTCCCCAGAGCCCACCCCAGTTCTGACCCCTGCCTCGTCTCCGTCAGACACACTTGTTACCCCAGCACACAAGGAAGCATAAAATGAGCTGGCAGCCATCAGCTACAATGTCTGGGTCCTTAGGGCACAGATATAGCTGAGGACACCTGTCCTTTCATGCCACGAAAAGAGCCAAAAATAATGTGCTGAGGTCACTTTTTTCTTTCTAGTGAGAAGTAAAATAGTACTTTGGTTTGTAGGTAACTGATAGTATTTACCCAGAGCTATAGGGAGCATTGACTCCCCCTCATTTTCCCATCTCCTATCATCCTCTCCTTGCCCCCAGCTTTTCCCTAACTCCTCATAACAAGCAAGTCTGATCAGCTGTCTGCAGGAGGGCGTTTGTTAGGTTTTTTTAAATATAAAGACCATGCAAACCCACCAAGAATGGGTCTCCACACATCTCTCCAGCAATAAATGCAAAAGTTACCAGAGAACTGGATAGGATTTGGACTGCAAGACATGGATCTGCTATGTAATTAGACAGGAGTTTCATCTTATAAACAGCTTTTACAAACAAGCTCGTTTGGATAGGTTATCAATAGAAATACAAACACACGCTTCCGAGAACAAAACTGCCCCCTGAACTCATTAATGAAGCTGGTACAGAGTGTTCATGCTGCTAATGGGTGATTCAGTAAATTAAATAGAGAATGTCACTGGAAAAATCTTAATGTAAAGTTTCTCGAAGATAAAGAGCCACTCAAACAGTTTCTCAGGACTCTCACCCTATCAGCGATTACCTCATGATAAATTGCCACCTGCCCCATGAGTAATGGTAGAGCTTTCTTGTGCCATTTTATCATTTAGCCCTCTTACTGATCCCCCTGATAACATACTGCAGTAACACTTCGGCTTCCCATGCTTCACTTGCTTGCCATTTCAGTTTTGAAAAGTTTGAGCTCCTTATTTTACTAAGTAAGTTAACATGGGACAATCAGTGACACACAGAAACCCCATTCCCTGGCATTTCAATATAAAGCCCAGCTGTTTCATGTCAGACATTAAAAGAAATAGTTTTCACTCTGAGCACTCTGGTTAGCCCACGGTTTGATGAGCTTACAGCCTTTCTTTTAGAAACGGGCTGAACTCCAGTGAAATATTTGGCTGTGTAATGAGTAGACTCTAGGATAACAGTTTTTGTGGGAATCCAAAAAGAGGGAGTAACGAAATGGGCTCCCCATGCTATTCTTAGCTGCAAACAGTTAGATTTGGAATTTTGATTGTAAAGCATGGAATTTATAAATGGTGCCATGCTAAATTTACTTCATTTGTACACAATTCAGCTGGATAATCAAGTGCGCTCCAGTATGTTCCTGGTTAGCATCTCTGTTCTAGTTTTATTGTCTCTAAACTGGTAGAAAAATGCGGTCAGTAAACAGCGCTTGTAAAATCTGTGTTCCAGTGTGTGCACGCGTGAAGATTTTATATACATGCATATGTGGGTACACGTGCACACACACAGACACCGAGCTGTGATTTATTTCTAGAGGGAAGCCAAGGAAATTCCCACCCCCTACCACTTAAATGATCTGCTGCTCTTTGGCTCTAAACATTGTGTAACTTCTCAGCCAAGGAATGTATTTTCCCCTTCCAATATATACATAATTTATTTTGCTGCACACATTAGGTAATGATACAGAGATACATGATTTAGCCAAGTTCTGTGAAAACATTACTGACAATCTAAGACAGACCCATCTCATTCTGTAAGACCTTCTTTTTGCTCACCTTCCACAGTGCAGTGGGAATTAGCAGCAATCATCAACTCAAGGATTTATCCCACATACTTTGTAATTCAGCAATTTTTCATAATTAGATTGTCTTCCCTGAGTTAGACAACCTTTTCATTACTATATCAATGTAGGTAAAGAGGACTTTACACTATCTTACTTGGGGGGGGGGGGGGGGGGGGGCAGGCATCTATTTGATTTCGCTGGTACTTCGCAAAGATTATTCCTGGATTTTAAAAATAGTCGAGGAAACGCTACTAATAAACCTCGTAGGGGGACCATCGGAGCGGGGATCCGAGGCGAGCGGCCGCCCGCAGAGCCCGTGTCCCAGCCGGGAAGGAGCGCACCCCGTCCCCGCACCGTCCCCGCCGCGGCAGACTTACGTGGTCCCCAGGGCGCGGCGGTCGGCAGCCTGCGCAGGTGGATCTCATCCTTATCCATCTCCTACCCGAGCCCCGCAGCCTCTTGGTACCAAACCGAACTTGCCAGGATCCCTCCTCCTCTTCCTCCTCCCTTTCACCCCTCCCTGATCTGTTTTCGGGGAGGGCGCGTTCATCCAGCGAGCGGCACCGCGCAGCGCCCCGCCGCCCCCCGGCCAGACTTTAAATAAGGGCGCCGGGCGGCGGCCCGGCCCGCCGGGAGCGCGGCCCTCCGTGGGGAGCCGGCCCTCTGAGTGACGCCGCTCCCGCCGCCGCTCTCCTCCCTCCCCGTCCGCCCGGCGGCCCCGAGAGCTCCCCGCCGCCCCCGCGTAAACTGCGCGGAGTTCCGCGCCTACCTGCGGCAGCGACGGGCTGCCCTGACCTTGGGCGCGGAGCGACGGGCGACGGAGCGACGGCGGCAGCTGCCGGGCGGGGGCAGCGCGGCCGCGAAAGGTCAGCGAGCCCTGCGCGCCCGCGGCCCGGCGGCGGGGGTGGCTGCGGAGCGCCCCGGGGGACGACGCCGCCGAGCTGAGCCCCCCGCAGCGCCCGAAATGAAGGCGGTTTAAGCGTTCCCCCGCGCCGTTCCTAGTGTTTGCGGCTGCCGCGCCTTGAGTTCAAGAAGAAAAAAGATAAAGAAGCACGTCTTTGGTCTGCCACCAAAGGGGACCTGCGCTTGTGGCTGCCGGCGACCGGTCTCCCTACACCCAGGGCACAAGCAGGACCTGTCCCCGGCTCAGCAACGCCCCCCCCACACCCCCCCCCCCCCCTTCCTTTCCCACTGCCCCACCTGTGAGGACATTGGCCTCCATCACACCAAGACAGCCAGGACCCTGATTCCCAGGGTGGCTGTGCCGGCCTGGGGCAGCTGGGTGGCCCCTGCCCCAGCTCTGGTCCCTGAGGGATGCTCTGAGCATCGTGGTACACGCCAGCAAATGTGGAGCCTCACAGAATGCCACCAGGTTATCTTTCTGTTACTTTTTCTTTTTAGAAGCGTGAGGTATAAAATAGCTGCTGCTCACTTTTTCCACCTCAGGCTGGAGAGCTACAGTATTTGCACGGGATTTTGAACAGGATTCCAGGTTTATTAATCTCCATGGACTTAAACCCTTCTTCAGTGCCCCACGGGGATTCCCTGGTCTTCTCCAAACCTGCTGCCTGCTCCCATACTGTGCTACCAGAGCCCCACTTTGGCAAAATTGATGCAGATTTATCTGCACCATTCCCCAACTTTCTCTTTTTTGTAATCTGAGGCAAGCACTTAACCCTCAGAAATGCTTTCAAAGACAGAAGCGTGCAAAGGCTCTGCCCGAAGCACCCAGGCTCAGGCTTCCCAACTTCTGGCAGGCAGCCCCCAGGCATCCTGCAGTCACTGTACAAGGAGGGCAAGCTGCTCGCTGTGCCATGCTCCCAACGCACCCAGGCCCTTCTCGGTCCCCTAGCACCCACAAAAGGGACATTCCCGAGTGTCATCTTGCTGGTGGGTCTCATCCCCAGGCTACAAATGAAGTTGTGCTGAGCTACAGCCAGTTGGCCTTGGGCGGTGGGGGGGGAGAGGCAGCAAGCGACCTCCTCTCCCCTTACTCAGAAAACAGGTTCCTAGCAGCACTGGGGAGGGGGGTAGCAGGGGGCACACTGGCCCCCCACCCCATAACAACTAGCAGACACCCACATAGATCACGGTACTAATTCCACACGCAACTCTGCTTTGTACCAAAAAGAGAGCAGGTTACAGCTCTGGGGGATTGTATTTTTAAAGCTGTAAAAGCATCTTTCCTGCTTTGTTTTGAGATGTGACATGAGGGATTGAAAGCATGGAGATAAATATATAAACAAGGGAATTAACACGTATGGACTTTTCTTTCACAGAATATAAACCCTAGAGGCTTTGAAACTGAGTCACGATGCTTTTAGGCTGCTTGTTGTATCTTTTTACTCCTTTTTAACTTCTGTGGGTTTTTTGAGACAGTATGATATCCAGCAGTGTTTAAAATGCACATCACTTCGTTTACTATTAGCAGAAGGGCAGGCAAGTAGATTGCATTGAACTGGAGCCTCACTTACCAGCTTGCTTAACCCGGGATCGAGGACGCCTGGGAGTGTGCTCTTTTTCCTCTGCCTAAAATTAACACATTTTGGACAGAACTAAATGTGGGCACAAGACCAGCATATGTAATTGCTTTATGAACGCGAAACATGAAGAAATCTGGAAATAATGCTGGATTCCAGTATCCTACCTTGATTTCAAAGGTTAAGCTTGTATTTCAGCACCAAGCATGGGGGAAAATAAATAAAATGTAAGATTATCACCTCATTCCAGGTGTTTAGCTGCTAGTGGACAATAATTTATTTTTAGTGTCCCGATATAAAAATACATTAATGCCTAGTATTATTTTAGAAGATTCTGGGCTGACACGTCCCATATTTGAGTGGAAATGGAAAAAAATCTTTGTGTGCTGTGGAAGCTGGGCTCCACCCAGTAGCACTGAGCAGCAGGACAGCAAGTTTCCTTCCCATTCCCCTAGATGAGCTCTAGAAGATCCCTTAGCTGCTTTGGAGAAGCCCATCAGTGGCAATACCTGTAAAGATAATAGGAAAGTGCCAGGTGGAATATTGCCAGGTGGCAATAGCTGTAAAAATAATAGGAAGACTGTGCATCTGGGCAGAGGCTGCCTGACCTCCATCGCTATTTCATTTACCTGGGAATATTCCCTGGGCTCCTCCCTGTGTGCATATACGAACTTTGTAATTAGACTGACATCAAAGGCTGCACCACTCTTGCCCCAGAAGTGGCAGAACTGAGTGGTGGGATTGCTCAGACCCTGACTGCGCATGAGAGCAGAGGAAATATGATTTGTCTTTTCAAGAGCCCCATGAGCTAAAATAGGCTGCTGGGCTGATAGGAAACAGAGACTCCAGTTACAGTTTTCTTCCTCGGTGTGCGATAAACCCAGTGTGCCATCTCAACACATACTTGTGAGAAGAATGGCAGAGGGATGGAGAATCTACTGTCTGTGCAATAAAACAAAAATGCTTTCTTAACAATTAGGAAGGAGACAGTGCTGCTTGGCATCCACACCTATAGTAAGTACACTTGCTGGAAATATTTATAGTCTGCTCCTGCAAAATGTACTGTGTACCTTTATAACAATAATAATGCAGTTCTCCGCTCCTGGGATTTGGAGCCAAGCAAAGGCTCTGGGTGTTCAGGGTGTTCATGTTCTGGGGAAACGTGTAACGCTCACCCCACCATCCCAAACAGCAAACCAGACCAACCAACCCACCAACCACCTCTCTGCTTTGCCGTTGTCTCTGAACTATTTTTATGAAGTCTTTTACACCTTTGAGGGGCACGCAGTGAAGACAGGAAACACTTTCAGCTGGGTCATCCAGAGATAAGAACCTGTATCCCTGGCAGCCACCCGAAATGGCATGAACGCAGTCACATGATGGTGATACAAACCCTGGCTGTGGCCACGATAGTGGTGTAGCCCCCACCTCCTCGCCTTCGGCACTACACGCAAGAGAGTGCCTGGCTGTCACTGATGTGGATGCAAAAAGAGTTAATGGATATGTTGTATATGACGTAGAGAATCAGGTTCCAGAGAGTCCTAAAAATCACAGGGAAAGGAACAGGGAATGACAAGTCACAGCAGAGACACCAAGGCCTACCAAGAGACATTAGCAGGTGGCAAGGTTAAGGTCATCAGAAAGATTATTTTCCACATACTCTACTGAAACCATAGATTATGCAAATTAATATATAATAGTAAATATAACAAAACTGCAGATACAGATCATCACTTGTATCACATGAAAATGTAACAAAGTCAGAAGCACAGCTTTTTCAAGAGAGGGATGAGAAACATTTTTGAAAAATAAGTCTAGTGGTGTCTACTGTACAAAGTAGTCTGGCTATAACTCTCAGCTTGGTAAGCTCTTAAGCCTCTGGCTGTTGGAAAGGCATTTGTGGGGAAGGATGTTCTGTTTCTTATCTCCTTTCCTTGCTACTTACCACTGACAGACACTGGGTCCTGGGCTGGATGGACTTCACAGTATGGTCAGTCTTCTGGCGGTATAACACATGGCGTTTATATAGACCCCTCTTACCTAAAGCACAGAATATTTCATTTGAATTGAACTCATTTAGTTCAAGAGCAGTTCTGAGTTGGAATTATTAAGCAGATGCTGCTAAAAACTTTATTTCATCAATGTCTGAATTGTGCAAGTGCTTCCATGCATGCTTACATTAAATATTACTGCTGTGAGAAGTCTCTGCTTGGGTTTGAGTTTTTTTTGTGATTTAACATTTTGCCAAAATTGAGTGAGAAAAATGTTGCTGTTTGTAAACAGTAATGTCTAGTATGCCCAATATATGCTCAAAGCTGAAGGCAGTTAAGGACTGAATCAAACAATATCTATATGGAAAAGCATCCACTACTTTGCAGGTCTTTGCCTGTGCTGATAGCGGAAGCAAGTTGGAGGTCACCACACATTCCCTAAATTAAGAATAAATATTTAGGATGACCAATTTTCCCAAGTTTAGACAATGTAAGAGAAGTTAACAGTGAAGTTCTGTGTAAGAGCAGAAAAAATTTTGAAGAACACTACCCCCCACCCCCTGGCTGCTTCTGCTTGTTGGAAGATTATTCCCCTTCTCATGTCCCCATGACATGCTTTCCGTAGTGACGATTAGCCACTATGGATAAGCACAGGGTTTTCCCATTAATGCTGCCGAAGTTTCCAAGTGTCATTTTACAAAAGTTAGAGGAACCTCCCACTTCTTCCCTCTGCAATTTGCAGTTGGAAGTAACACCACCCAAGACCCCAGCCAGGACTTTGAAATTCAATTCGAAGATGCTGTAAACTGTGTTCACAGGAACAGCAAGAGAGAAGGTTTGACTCAGACCATGTGAGTCACAGCTGGTCTCTGATTCTCCCCTTGCTACTGATGGAAGGAAATTATGACAGCCGCAGCTAGCCCAGCTGCGCTGGCTGGAGGGGTGGGGGCAGTGAAACTGAGCCCTCTCCAGGTTTTATTAACCCTCTCTCTTTGGATCCAGTCCCCCTTTCAACCCAAAGCAGATTCAACCAGACTCAAGTTACTGCTGATCTGAGTTTGCCTGACTCATTTTTACAAGGGTGTCATCATCAGTTTCAAGCTTCTGTAGGAACCTGGTGCTGTGCTTAAAGTTATCCCTGCACTTAGAAAAGTTTGTCCTAATCTCAATCCCTTCCTGTTGTCAGGCAAGTCCATTAGTCCACATCCATTTCCATTAGACCCAGAAGTGTATGTTCCCTTCTCTGATCTGGGTGGCCAACAGCAGCAGTTATTACTTACCTTCTTGAACTGAAGCTTCAGGTGACCAGGCAAGGAAAAATAGGAACAGTTTTCATATATCTTTGCTGTTGTGTTTTTTTAACAGTGTACAGTCCAAAGCAAAATCAGCCCGTAGTGCTTCCACGTGCAAGCTGCATGCTGGGACCTGCCACTCCATCTTCGGTCTTAAGCAATGAAGTTTTAAAAAGGAAAATGCTTTACCAGAAGTGATTCTTACAGCTTTACTGTCACTTGAATCATTCAGATGAAAAAAAGGCTGAAGCATTTACCTGTGTCTCGACTTGCCACTCTTCACATTTACAGGAGCCAGCATCTCTTTTGACACATGTTTAGTCCAGGTGTTTACTGTAACTTCTTTCTTGAGCCTGCAATTGTTGCACTATTTCTAAAGAAAACAGCAAAGCCTTTTCTTGGTAAGATACAAAGAGGCACTAACAATGACTCAAACTAATAGCCTTTAAGTGGCTTGGATACTGGGAGACTGTACCCCACATGCTGCAGTCATCTATGAGAGATCTACAGGGCAAAGAGGGAGCAGAAATAGAACGCTGTACAAACTGGGAGCCCACTAAGAGACAAGTTTTAAACACTTCATTAACAGTTAGGGGAGTTTTGCCATGAGCAGCATTTGTTCGCACATGCCAGGACCTAAATGCGTTCATATCCTCATTACTTATCAGCAGATAGGTCACTAAAAGAGCTCAGGATTTATTATCCATTGGAAATTAGACTTTGAAAAAGCTCAGCGATTTGACAGCACCTCCAGAAAGATCTCCCACTGCTTCTATCCCCTTCTGTGCTCACCTCTCCCCTCCCAGGATAGCAGAGATCACACCTTACAGGCCCATAATATTGCACTATCTGGCCAGCCCTCCAGCTAAGCCTGACCTCCACCTCCTGCATCCAGCCCAGGGGCCACGAAGCCCAAAGTCATTCCCGTATGACTGCCCAGGCATCCCTCCCTTCCAACAGTTCCCATCTCCCTGCAGAGCTGTCAGGTGTTTCCAGTTGGCAGCCTTGCCACAGCTGGGAAGATGCAGAGACCTCTATTAACTCCGTCCAGGCTGCTGTCATCTTCAATGTCTGTAATCCTGTCACAACTGGCTGACAATTTACAACCATTATTTTACAAAAAAAAGAAGAAAAAAAAAAAAGTAGCAATTTGGGACTTGTGGAAATGAGTGAAGACCTGAAGCTGTAACAGTGCCAGACTGTAACGAAAGATCAGAGAGCCTGCTGCACTAATATTTGGATAACATTACACATGATCAGATGTCTGCTTTTTCAGAATTTAATTACTATAGTCCAAGTCTCACACAGTCCTGGTCTACATACAGCAGTTATTTCCCAGGTAACACACAAATATTACAAGAACTTTCCGTGTACATGAGACATGAGCAGTAAAACTACACATATGACTATTCACTAAATTGTGGGTTTAAATTCTATGTTTTCATCTATCCAGTCAGAATTGCTGGTAGCAAGTGTTTGCTAGGGTTTTTTCTTGTGTCTATGGTTGTTTTTATTTTTAAACTGGTTATGTTATCTATTCTAATATCCACAATTTAACTCCAAGGTGTTTGTAGTTTAAATGTGTGAATCATGATTTCAGACCAGAATTCTGTCTCCATGAAGACTCCCTGGAAATAAGGGAACAATGAACTGAGAATCCAGCCCAGAGCTGTGAGTCAATAGCAAGTTCAGAGACTCACCACTATTTTCCAAAACACTCCATTCCCACGGTTCCCATCTCCCATCCAAGGACCTGCATGAGAATCTTTGAAGATGGCGTGCTGTTAAAGGAAAGAGTTGTGTTCACTTTCCTAGCCTCAAACCTCTGTGTTTCTGCAGGACGGGTATTGAAAGAAAGAAATACAGGCAGTTTTGAAGAAGACTGCTTTAACGTGTAGCCATCCCCCTGGGACAGGGTATGCAGATCTTAGGAAGACGGAGCAGCACCTGCAATAGGTGAGTGCTGGTCTCGGTAATCAGGTGTGGTTGTATCCTCATGCACATGTTTTTGAATATCAAATGGATCTGAGACAGAATACAGACATTTTTACTTCGTGCTTCGAATCTACAAATTCTCCTGATACACAGACCCCTGAGTGGAAAGATGGGGATGGAAAGCAGACCGAAGCCCCCCATAATCCTAGGGGAATCAGTTAGTGACCTGGTTAGATGCTTAGATCCGCATAAGTTGATGGGTCCAGATGGGATACACTTGAGTGTACTGAGGGAGCTGGTGAATGTGCTCACCAAGCCACTTTCCCTTATTTACCAGCAGCCCTGGCTGACCAGGGTGGTTCTGCTGGACTAGAAGCTGGCACATGTGACACCCATCTACAAGAAGGAGGACCCAGGGAACTACAGGCCTGTCAGCCTGACCTCAGTGCTGAGGAAAGTGATGGAACAAATCATCTTGAGTACCATCATGCAACACATGCAGGACTCTCAGGTGATCAGGCCCAGTCAGATGGGTTTATAAAAGGTAGATCATGCTTTACCAACCTGATCTCCTTCTGTGACAAGGTGACCTGCTTAGTGGATGAGGGGAAGGCTGTGGATATTGTCTACCTGGACTTCAGTAAAGCCTTTAACACTGTTCCTCGCAGCATCTTCCCGGAGAAACTAGCCACTCATGGATTACATGGGCATAGTCTTTGCTGGGATAAAAACTGACTGGATGGGCAGGCCCAAAGCGTTGTGGTGAATGGACCTAAATTCAACTGGTGGCAGGTCACAAGTGGTGTTCTCCAGTGCTCAGTTCTGGGGTCAGTCCTCTTTAACATCTTATTAATGATCTGGGTGAGGGGATTGAGTACACCCTCAGTAAGTTTGCAGACAACACCAAATTGTGTGGGAGTGTCAATCTGCTGGAAGGCAGGAAGGCTCTGCAGAGGGACCTGGACAGCCTGGATCGATGGACAGAGGCCAACCTTATGGGGTTCAACAAGGCCAAGTGCCGGGTCCTGGACTTTTATCACAATAACCCCAGGCACAGGCTTGGGGCAGAGTGGGTGGAGAGCTCCCTGGAGGAAAAGGACCTGGGAGGGTTCGTTGAGAGCTGGCTGAACATGAGTTGGCAGTGTGCCCAGGTGGCCAAGAAGGCCAACAGCATGCTGGCCTGTATAAGGAATAGTGTGACTAGCAGGAGTAGGGAAGTGATTGTTCCATTATACTCAGCTTTGATGAGGCCGCACCTCAAGTACCGTGCCCAGTTTTGGGCCACTTACTACGAGAAGGACACTGAGATGCTGGAGCATGTCCAGAAGCTGGTGAAGGGTTTGGAGCAGCTGAGGGAACTGGGGCTTTTTAGTCTTAAGAAAACGAGGCTGAGGGGAGACCTTCTTGCTCTGTACAACTACCTGCAAGGAGGGTGTAGAGAGGTGGGGGTCGGTCTCTTCTCTCATGTAACAAGTGATAAGACCAGAGGAAATGGTTTCAAATTGCACCAGGGAAGATTTAGGTTAGATATCAGGAAGAATCTCTTTACTGAAAGGGTAGGCAAGTATGGGAACAGGCTGCCCAGGGAAGTGCTGGAAGTCACCATCCCTGGAGGTATTTAAAAGGTGTGTGGATGTGCTTTGAGGACATGGTCTAGAGGTGGACTAGACAGAGTCAGGCTGTGGTAGGACTCAGTGATCTTAAAGGTCTCTTCCAATCTAAGTGATTTTATGATTCTAGAGAAATACAATAATACAGCAGTGAGTGTTTCCTGGTCAGATTGAACACCACAAACTCTCCAGCAATGTAACTGTAAATAAAACCAGCTTGTCTCTATCCAGTTGGGTAATTAAGAGTAACAAAGCTGTGTCAGTTGTTATTGTGCACAAATGCACCAGCAAAATGCATCACTTACAGCATGGAGCACACACTGGTAGTTTAATAGCAAGTGGATGATCGTGGGTCTGCCGGGTCCCTGCAGTCCAGCTCTCTGCTTTCTTCAAGGCATCACCTGTGCAAGTCAGGGTGAGAAGTCAGGCAAAGCAGGAAGGGGTGACAAAACCAAGGTGACGCAAAAGCCTGGAACTGTGGGCTAGGCCAAGTGATAAGAGGAGAGGGCTGGACAAGAAAGGATAAAAATGTTTGATAAAAGCAGATTGTGAACTCAAGGCGTCTTATTTGCTATGACTAAGCCCAGGTAGAACTTCTCCAATTAGCTGTTGCCACATGTAGGTGTGACATCCAGGCCATTTCTTCAGCTTTAATGTAACCTTTTCCACCCAATCTTAATAAATCTCTTTAATTGCACTACTTAGGAGTTAATCTGTCATTTGAGAATTTTTTTGTAGCTCACCCTTGCGACTGTCAAAAAGACATCTATCTGCAAGAAAAGAAGAAAGGGTGTTTCACTACTACTTTTGTCAGGGCTGCAATCCAAGAGGTACCAGAGGAAGGAGTTTTCTTTCAGAAGTTAGCTGCCTCTCAGGACAACTCAAATCACAGTGGCCTCTTGCTGACCACAGGTGAAAACTGAATTTGAATGGTTTTAGGAAGTTGTGTACTGTTTATGTAGGTCAAAGCAGGAAACAGAAACATTGACACAAATTTCTGGTGGTTCATAGTCTTCTCAAAATTGACTCCTTGAATATTCCCTTTTAAAACATAGGACCTTTAACAGCTTTAAAGTTTGCTGGATTGTTGTATTGCATTGGGATGGTTGCCACCCAGCCAGCCCATGTCTGGTAACTGCTCTTCTAACAACCTAATGCCTTAGTCTGGTAGTTATTCTTCAGCTGCTGCGTTGCTGACATGCTTTGTCCTACGTTCCTAAGTCACAGCAGATATGATAGATGCAATTTTCTGCCATTTACCAGGACCAAAGCAAAAGATGTGCTTAGCAACATGCCTGGTGAGCCACATCTGTCTTTGTTCATTCTGGGATTGAAAACCACGAGGCTTTCCCCATTCTGTGTTGCTGCACAAGATAAGGAGGAGATCTGGTCATTAGTTACACATATCTAACTTTTTTTTTCTTTGACCTATTTTAACAGCTCTTCCAACAATAGATTAAAAGCAATCGGTTTATACTCAGTTCTTTTATCTTAACAGCAGGGTGATTTCCTATGGGAAGATGCCAACACATAATCTGACGATGATGATATGAACGGCTATGAAGTGATTTACTCAGCACAAAGTCTGAAAGGGGAACAGTGACACAGTAAGGGACCTTCCGGTGGCTAATTCTGCTCCAACTCCTTTTTCACATGTATAAGCTGCACACCTTAAAGTAATGGTACCTGAAAATAAATCCTCAGATACCTCTCACCATCGGATAATTAAAAACATTAATTAGTTATTGATTATATGCAATAGAACAATTAACCTGAACAGAAGAAAGTAAAGGAATCTTAATGTTCTTCTTGAATATTGTTTAAATACTTTTAAAAATACACTCACTGTAAACTTCTAAATATCTTTATCAGTGGTTATGGCACCGTCTGGAAATATGCAAAAATAATTCTGAAAAATTACAAGCTAAAAATCTGGTTTCCATTCTAAAGAGGCTTTTAAAAAACTTAAAAAAAATTTTTTCCCCTCTGCCCTATTTGTTTCATACTTGTGTCAGATATATTTCTTTATGTTCATCTCCGTGAATCTCGTGTCTTAAAAGCCTCACATATGCGATGGATCTTTATCAGGTTCTTTTAAACACAAGGGGGCACCAACAAGCTAGTGGAGCAAGATAGAAACTGTTCACACCTAGTAAATCGGGAAGAAAACTTGTTGCAACTTTTGGTAGTCTCCTCAAGTGAGACTGATTTTGAAAATAAAGGAGAGCAATGCAATGCTTCGTCATTCCTTCATCTATAACGAATGGGAAAGTAATCCCTGTCATGTGCATATTATGTTGCCTCATTTCTTTTACTTGCTAGAATTTGGATTATTTCTAACCACAGATGGTTCTCTCAGAGGGTGGAATCCTGTTTCCTTGGTTTTGTAAAGAGGAAATCCAACCTCTAATTAAAAAAATACCAAATACTCTCCAAAATACAAAGTTGAGCCCAAAAACAGTTAGGGTTTTTTAACATAGAAATATCAATGATGTTTGTGTTACTCAAATTTCCAGGCCCTTTTCTATGTCTTTGTATTTCTATAGTAAATCTGACTAAGAAGGAAGTCTTGAAATATCACTAAGATATGAAAGTTCTTAATGTAGCGCAATCCAATCTATTGTAATATGGGCATCTGCACATACAAACAAGTGGAATTTGCAGAGGGGGAGCACAAGACCCAGCACCATGTCAATCCCAAGAGCAGAGCTGTGGTGTGATGGAAAGGCAATGTAAGCTCTGCTTGTTCGCCTTTCTAACTGCTGAATTTCTGCTGTGCTTTTCTAGTCCCATTGCAAGATCCCGTGTCAGGTTGTAAGGTTACCTATGTGAAAGATCTGTTGCTATCCACTTTCCCACTGTTGCTTATAGGGGATAGCTAAATTCAAAGGAACATGATGTTTTTGTGCAGTGGATGAAAGCCAGTCACCTTGGGGACTTCAGTGAATGGCTTTGACACAGTACTTTACTTTCTAACTTTTTCATTTTTCTCTTTTTTGACTTCAGGCACCACGGGTTTCCTCCGTGGGTGTTTCCTGCTTTCTTAGGTGCACTATTACTCTTACTGGATTTTTTATGCTCTTCTAATTCTCAAGGTAATTATCCATCTAGTCCTTCCCTCTTCCCAGCCTAAGCAGACATTGGTAGACTAGTTTTCAAAGAAATTAACACTTTCCAGGTGAAGTTGAGGTCTCAAAGTAGACTCCCCTAACTGAGAGCTCATAGGTGGGACTCTTAAGTCAGTAGATAAAAACTACAAGGAGGAAATAAGTATTTTTCAAAGGCTGAACTATTTTCACTCATTTAAAATCACAGCTGAGCCCTTCAAAATCATGTATAGAGTTAAAATGGCTTGGCAGTGTAGTCATGCTGTACACAGGATGATTATACCATTCATATGATGATGATTCAAGTATGAAAGTTTTGAGTTTCTATTATTCTGCTTGGGAAAATGGTTCTACAATGACACAGATCTCACTGATCCTGATAATTTCCCGTGTTTGGACGTGCACAGAACTGCTTTTCCCATTCTCTGTGTTCATACAGGTTATGAACTGCCTGTACACTGTTCTGTTCATCCCCCTGCCATATTTAGGAAGGGTGATTTATTAGTGGTTTTCATATCATGAAACCTGCATATGGGGTAACCTCTGCTATCAATTTATTTGTCCTGGAACAAAGATAGAGGTGGTCGTGCAGAATAAGAAGAAGAAGGTCCCAGGGAAGGCTGGGAAGATGAGGAGCAGGGCACTGCTGGTTTAGGAGTCCCTCTGCATTAATTGCATGCAAGTATAACCTGGGCTGCCATGTAATCACAGCTGCTGAGTTTGTTTGCTCAGGTACCCTCCAGATACCCTAGCCATGAAAATATTGTTCCTTATTTTTTACCTATTTCATGTTAGTAGAACTGCTAATTAGTGGTTTCCGGATTGAGAAAACACTTTGAGCTTTTTAAATATATATGTGTTGAAAATGTAATGTATTCTTTAAATTCATCATAAACTCAGAAGTATCCCATGACTTAAAAATGGTTTTGTGGATAAAACACAGAAGACGGAGTCAAGAGATGTGACTCCTTCTCACATCATTAACTACCTTGCTTGTGGATATGAGTCAGCTAACTTGTCTGTGCTTTAGTTCTCATGTGTAAATGTTTACCTTGTGCATTACTGACAACAGGCCCAGTTACTAGGATAAAAAAAAAAGACCATCACTCCTGCAAATTTGAGATGAAGCCTAGGTTTTCCAACCTTAGCAACAGTGGCTTCCAACTGTGCATACCAGCCCCTGAAATGGGGAAGTCTGGCTTAATAAAGTTTGTCAGGGTGTGTGTGTGTGAGGGGCTTTTTCTTCAGTTGCTTAGTCTTAAATAGTTGGTGGGATGGACTGGAAAAGAACAGGATAGTTTAGGAATGTCCCACTGTTGCCTAAGCCAGATTTTTTCTCCCCTTCTTTTATACTTAATTCCAAAAATACTAGTGGTTTTGCTTGTGCTATGCTGCATGTCTCCATCTGTGTTTATGATGCAGGCATTTTTTGAGTGTGTGCTGGTAGCAGCATTAATTCCTGCACTCACAAAAGCTCGAGTTTCACTTGTGCTGAGCCACACAAGATCACTTCAGGCAGAACTGCTCCTGTCTTCTGCTGCTGGGCCATTCGACAGTTGGCTTGTTCGTTACAATTTCCAACAGAACATCATCCCCTGATGCTTTTGTTCAGGGCTTCAGTAATCAATACTCACTGACATCCTGGTGCTTTGCTTACTATTCATGAGTCATTATTCCTACAGTTGTTTTCATGTTTACCTCCTCTTTTTCCCTTAGACAAGTACGTTTCATTCTTTTGCCTTCCTTTCATTTAAGTTGGTTCCCTCTTTTATCTACGGATATTTTACATGTGTGCCCTAAACCCCTGGGCACACATGTGCCTTTGATAGATGCCTTACACTAAACATGACTGCAGCGTCCACCTCTGCAGTGTATCCAAACAATATACAGTACAAGTGACAAGAGCAGGGATGCTAGCCAAGGACCCCAGAGCAATCTCTATCATTGCAAAAACTGTCCTGGATATTTTAACATTCACATAAAACATCTGTTTCTCATCCATGAATGGTACTTAATATATCTTCCTCAGACATATGAATCAGCTCTTCAGGGATTTGGATGCATTGCTTTAGGGAAGCAAGGTAGTCCATACATGATAATGGGATTATACCATGATAAATTTCAGTAGGAGTACTGGCTTAATCCATCCCCCTGCTTGTACATGCCCAACCTTTTAGTGCTGCACTCAGTCCTTCCTCTGCACTATGGCACTGCAAGGATATGAGAAACCACTCAGGTAACTTATCAGGGGGAGAAGGTGGGGGAGCAGGGAGAAGAGAAAAAAGTTTTGTTTTCTTTTCAGTTGAATCAGTTCCTAGGAGCATTTCACAATATGACAGCACACATCCTGGTAATGGTCCAGAGCAGGAGGCAGCTCTGATAAGGGGAAAGAGGTAAGGGTTGCCTATAACATCCTAAACAACCATGCTGCTTAGTGTGACACTAGAGCCTGAATTAGATTCAGGCATAGAAAAGTTAGAAAACGAATAGCAAAACTTCAAACACTGTGGATGTCAAGTCTGATGAAATTTCATTTCAGGCAGCAATGCAAACTTCCCAAACTTTATTTCAATCACAATGTCAACGATTGTATATAATGTTTCAATCAACCTGAAATAAATTGTTCTTTGCAAAGCATGGACTTTGCTGCAGACAGGAAATTCTCTTGCTAACCAACCAAGTAGAAATAAAGTCAAATGATGAATTCAACCTTGTTTTCTTCTGTTACGCTTAAACTTCCACCCAAGACATTTGAAGAAATAGAAAGAGGCTCTTGACATTATAAAGATAATGCTCCCAAAGCAACATATGTTAATCTTTCCAAACCCAAAAACTCATAGTAATGCTTTCCAGACACAGTGCTCTTAGCTGTACTGTACAGGTTTCCTGCAGATTTCCTGTTTTGCATACTGAATTTGTATTGATGACAAAAGGAACTTTGATCTGCAAAGCTGAATTTTGGTGGTGAGCTCTAGAGCTGTACTTTAAAAGGAATAAGGTTTTCTCTGAATGTATTTGATACATGCAAAACTCAAAAGCAGTTAAAAATCTCAGATGTACTAGATAACAAAATACACTTGATAATCAGAAAATATAACTAACAGAATACAGAATTGCACAGAGCTCACATAACTTGTACACCTCCATACATTGATCTCTTCTCCCCACTCTCTACCCTCTGTATTTGGCACCATGCACAGAAGTCCCTTTCCAGTCACAGAGGCAATAGTTACCTCCTCTTCAAGTGGCTCTGTTTCAGTGGCACACCATATGACAAACAAAATGAAGTAGTAATAAGCACATATTCCTTGCCTTAGAAGAACCTAGCTGTGAAAAAAAGAGGGGTGGCAGTGGTGGTTTCAGTATTCTGAGAGTATGTAGCTTTGCTGGTTTTGGACAACAGGCACTCAGCTGTTGTGAAAAACCTGATCTAACAGAACTATACCAGCATCACTTTCAGCACTGCAAAGCTTTAAAAATTACAGTACGTCTTGTGTCAGGATTGAGGAAGACACGCTTTCTTTCATTCTAAATGCATGACATTGCCTGTGTTTCTGGGTGTGAAAACCCACTGACTTAAATTTTCTATTCAGAACATAATGCAAACTAGCAGCAGGGAATAAAACCCCAAGGATGTGTTTTGTCTGCTTTGTCCCAAGTCCGATGCCAAGAAAACCTCCAGCAAGACGAAGGGGTTATCAGCACCGGATAGGAGTGGCATCACAACCAGGAGGGCCCAAGATAGATCTGTTAAATAGCTACTGGACCTGCAGGGTAAGAAAAATGTAAGAAAGAAAACTGTTTAATGAGGACTTCACAGTCTGAATCTCTCTCCTTCCACTGATCTAATCAAAAGCAACTCTAGTTAAGTCAATAAAGTTGCAATGGTAAGTGGGAATAGTAACAAATGTTTGGTCATTAAAGAGCTTCAGGGTGATGTCAGACAACATAATATTTAAGTTTTGATAAGAGGCTAAAGCAGTAGTTCAAGAGTCATCTAGTGTAGGGCTGAAGTAGTTAGACATTTTATTTGCATCCATTTTATAATTACCAAAATGTTATTGTACCAGATGTGTATTTATAAATACCACCAGACTCACTACAGCACCAGCTCTATTTAAGTGATAAATATCGGCATGTTTGTCTTAGAAAATGATCTCTTTTGCCTGAACATTTTTAATTAGTTCCGCTTTCTGTCATTCTCTGGGATTGATTTTTACATGTTTACTCTTTCTGAACTGTGTGTACAATCCTTGCATAAATGCCAAAACTTGGGTGATATGTGGTTCATCTCTGAAGCTTTGTTAAAGTGTTTTGAGAAGTGAAAAATGGAGGTTTCTATAAATCTGCCAGAGAACTGTAGCCAGCCTTTTTTTTCTTTTTTTTAGAAGTTGAAGAAACTTGGAAATGGGCAGGAAAAGTTTAAATGTGTTTTCTTTAACAGTTTGAAACATCGTATTTCATGTTGCTATTATAAACAGTGAAATGCCCTATTACCATATTTGGTTAAGAAAGCAGACAAGCTATATGCAGTGGGTATTCTGCCTTAAAGACCTTTCTTTGCAACAATTACTAATTACAGTGCACGATAGTTGGCATACCATATTGGTGCTACTGAGCTGAGAAGCCAAATATTGAAAGTTTCTGTTTGAAGGTTCAGTTCATAACCCCTCTGTTTGGATTAAGAGCAGAATGTTTGTGTGAATTTTTTTGCAAAAAGTTGAGCTTCCAATGTTTAATGGAAGTGGTATTATAACGCAGGCCGTGTCTCCAAAGTCATCTGAAAATGAACAGCAAAACAGTTTTAAATGCAAACATACATTTCATAAACTTTGGTTTATTCCCCCCTTTTTTTTTATGAGGACATGAATTTTACAGCTGACAAAGTATAAATTAGACAATATTATGTTCAACAAACATTCCGTCCTGAGGTTTTTTTATGTTTCATAACCAAGATTTCTATTTATCTTAGATTATGCAATATTCAGTGACTGGAAGTCTAGTCTGTGTAAGAATTTTCACATTCCTCTCTGCATCTAATTTTCCAGGTTAGTTTTGTGTTGCAATCTGTGCCTAAACATAAATGTAGCAGTTAAAAACTCTATCCTGGTCTACAATGTTCAGACACGAATCACCACATAACTTCCCATCCCATTAATGGCATTTCTGCAAGAGGAAGAAGTTGCTCTCACAAGAGACACGTCAATGCTTGCCCATGTGTTGGTTGGCAAGTCTGGCTTCTGAAAGTGTTAAATTACAAAAAAAAAAAAGGTATGACTATCTTTATATGAACATATCATAAATGTTTTGAATGTAAAAGTGGAATAAAACAAACAATTGTGGAAGATTGAGGAGAGAAGATTTACCCAATATGACTTTGCTCATCCAAGATTCAGAAAAAGCACAGTGTCTGAGATACTGTAAAAATTCACCAGCATAATATTCACTGGAGTTTTACAGCACAAACTGGGAGGAGGAATGGGGGGAAGTTCTGACTGCATGTCCACCTGTGCAAATGTACTATGAAAGGATCAAGTTCACAGTCTTCAGACCCCTGCACTAAGGCACTTTACTCCCTTTTGTGCCCTCACTGATGATCTGGGATCACACTAAGTACTGTACAGAGAGTAGCCATTCTGGCATGCTCTGACCAAGTGAAAGGCTGTTTTTTCTGTTGAAACTCATAGATATTTTACTGGTTTGGGCATAGGATCAAGCCTGCCAAGAGACTGTTAATAAATGACATTAGCTTACTCTGTAGGTACCTGTTTTACTACTGTGCAAGTAATTCAAGATTGTTACAAAGAACTGTGACAATTTTAAAAGTGAAACATAAATACTTTATATCTTTTTGAATTTTTAAAATTCAGCATTGTTTTTCCAAGTTCAATTGCAATAACAAAGGGAGTCCAAGGATCTTAACTTGCTTGAATTGTTCTTGCCTACTTACAGACGTGAGAAAACATGTCTATAACGTAAACCTCTAGATTACCTGTCAATTAATATAAATATAACTCTAAACTCTGAGCTAAGTACTAAAGAATGGTTTGATTTCTTTTCAGAAATCTTTTCAGTTTTGTTTCTGAAAATACTGGTCCTTAAAATACAACTATCTATGTGGCAATGAGTAATATAGGAGCTAATCCCATCCTCACTAAAGTCTAACATGAAAGACAGTAAAAATATTTGAATTCAGACACAAAACCTGAAGCGTGGGAGCATTTTCCTCTAGTATTTGTGCTCATTCAATTGTAAGATTCAATCCAAGTTGCCTATCCAAGGTCCTTGCAATCTCTGACTTTCTGACTGCCAAATCTGAACAACCATTAAAACTAAAATATTGAGCTAGAATCTGTCCGTACATTGCACATAGTTGGCAGAATGGTCTATTATATGAGTACACTTTACATTAAAGGAGTTCCAGGGGTTAATGAGATTAAAGAATATCACTGAAGGCATTGAGCAAACTGGCAAATCTGTTTCTCATAAGCATGTACAATTAGAAATTAATCTGGTCTCATTCATAGATCTCAGACCGAGATTGTATGGTCTGCAAAGGAAAAAAAACCCCTATAATAATTCACCCAATGCAATGCGAGCTGTTACAGTCACATAGCTGAGGAAAATAATAATTGAAATTTAGTGGAGGGAATAAAACTTTCTAGGCACAAACCTATAGTACCCCCTAGAGTACTCACAAAATACACTCAGAATTAAATCCACAAATTTGGGCTGCTTTCCCAGAGAGAAATTAGTCCCCACCTGTCTCTAACTCTCATCACACAAAATCCAAAATCCATAAAATAGAGATAGAATCAGGTTAAGCAGATAGGTCTTTTTGTTGCTTCTCTTGATTTGGATTATATACCTACAGCAAGATGGTCTTAAATTTTTAATATACACAACAGTTGTTTCAGAGTTAGTAGAGAAGAGAATAGCTGAATGGAAAGAAAATTTTATCAAGTGAGTAGAGCTAACAAAGACAATTCCAAATAAATTTTGTCAGCAGCGTTTCTGGCTTCTGAGAATATGAAGGGTCTTGTTTCTGGAATGTCAAGTCACAGTAGGGGAGTTGCCAAAAATAAGACACAATTTAAGAATAAATATAAATTCTATCTAGTTTAGAAGAACTCGTCATAGGGTAACAGTTTCCCACAGGCTTGAATGCAGTTAGGGAAATGGTCCTTCTAAGGACATTTCCGTTCTAGAGGAATCCCCCTTCAAAACTTCAACATGTTATTACAGAGTCATTATCCCCAGCTGCCAAAAAGAGCCCTATGAGAAAATGACTACTCTGACATTTCCTTCTGAGGTCTCTTCTTTCTCATTTTCTTTCTGGAGAGCTTCTGCCTGGGAGTGTAAGTCAGTGGTAATAGTGGGATTTAGCACATCACATCACAGACACTGATCTAGTGTATAGAAATACATCTTCCTAGTGGGAGAAGAGTGTACAGTGGAGTGTGTTTTAGAGTGCACACACATGCTCACTGACATGCATATAAAGGCACACAGAGCTATGTATTCCAAGTTGGAGAAAGTTCAACACCTGTGGCATGTTCCCTGCACTTTGTTTGGAAGATTGTGACATTTAGGATGGTCATCAGCTTCTTTGGAAATCATCAGGAGCTGGGGTGACATGCAAAGGAGGTTTGCTGTCTATATAGGAGGATTTTACCTTCATTGTACAGAGGTCCACCACACTAGGGGAAGACCTCCTGCACCACTCTCCCCAAAGAAGTTTTTGTATGTTGCTCACAGCAGTTAACATGTAGGAGTTGCTCTTGAGACTCCAGTAACATTTCTACAGTCTGTGCAAGCCATAGGCTTCACTGAGCAATTGCAGGACCTTTAACCAAGGGCATTAAAATATTGCCTGTTTTCAAGAGTTCTATCAATATAATATGTGCTGTGCTTCAAAAACACCTGGGCAGGGAACAGTTCATAGAAAGGACTTGCATTACAGTATAATTAGGTCAGAATTAAAGTAATTGAATTTTTATGAAGTAGTTCTAAAATACGATCACTGTTCAAATGAAACTGTAAAAAACCTGACCTTTTTTGCACATAGACCACACAAGAGTCTTATGCTTGTGTCAAAGTGCTAGTCCATGTGAGTTTCCATGCCTCAATTCTCAAAGGAACCCTAAAAGTACAGCAAAAGTTGCAGGAAAAAGGAGAGCACAGTAGTACTCAGTTTCTGTTATTTGCATAATGTATGACCTTTGGTATCTTTCTGTGCCTATATTTTTTTCCTACTCTTGGTCTGCTTAGATTGTATCTTCTTAGGAACCCTAATCATATCTAGGCATTGTCATTACTGTATTTCAATGAAACTATTATTAATGAAAGAAAATAAGGAGTTGGGGGACTAATAGGAGCTTTGGACCTGGATTCAGTAACTGAATTCACTTCTCAGCTCCAGCACGGCGTTCCTGTGTAGTTTTAAACAGGTCTTTCTCTGTGCTTTCATTACCTATCTGTAAACTCCCTTGGCTTGTTCAGCCTGGAGAAAAGGAGGGTGAGGGGAAACATCATCACAGTCTATGGCTTTCTAATGAGGGGGAGTGAAGGGACAGATGCCAATCTCCTCTCTTCGGTGACCAGTGATAGAACCGAGGGAACGGTATGAAGCTGTAACAGGGGATGTTTAGGTTGGATATTAGGAAGAGGTTTTTTATTGAGAGGGTGGTTGAGCACTGGGACAGGCTCCCCAGGGAAGTGGTCACAGCACCAAGCTTGACTGAGTTCAAGAAGCATCTGGATGATGCCCTCAGTTCCATGCTCTGACTTTGCTGGCCCTGTGTGGAGCCAGGAGTTGGACCTGATGATCTTTGTGGGTCCCTTCCAACTCAGGATATTCTATGAGTCTATGAAATAAAGTAGTTTTTCTTCCTTTCTGTGTCTTGTATTATAATTCTGTAGTGCACAGATATCTTCCAAAACATATGTATTTACATACAGCACCTAGCACAATGTGACCTCAGCCTATGCCTCTAGCATAAGACATTTTTATGTGTACTCATTCAGATCAAGTTTTCCCCTGGTGTTGAAGAGCTACCATATATGCCACAATGATTCACATTTTTTTCCAAGCCTGGAAGACAAATCAGCTTTAGAATTCAAAACCATATTCAGATTATTTGTGAAGTTCATCAACTCTTCTAAATTTTTTTATAAGCCCAGATATTTAGATAGAAAATGTAAAACTAGTTAAGCTTCGTCTCTTTTTGTATTTTGCTATCAGAACTTTATGCACCTCAGATTTTCACTTTACATCAATTGCAGATAAAATAACAAACCTGAATTCCTTACTGAAGTGAAAATTTATTGTTATTGTCAGAACTGTTGCCCAAGCATGGATTCCTGTATTTTGTCCTTGTTCTTCAGTCTTAAAGCTGGCACCATCATTGTTATAAATGTAGCAAGCTAGGCAGAAAGAGATGCTGCCATTGTGTCCTCTTTTAGGTCATCCCATAGATACAGAAGTATTTGCCCCACAGTTGGTCCTATTGTTCATAAGCAGAACTTGGGTTCCAGTATATCTAGAGCAGACTACTAGAAAAGAAAATGAAGTCTGAAGCTTAGGTGGCAATTGTTGTTCCCTTCTCTCCGGATGTATTGAGCCTTAGAAACCAGCCTCTCTTCCCACTGCAGAGAGACCTCCTGTTAAGTGTGTTTCTCTAAGAAAATGAGAATGTTTATCTACTTGATTTTAAGAAGGCATAAACATAAGCTACAGACATCTTTGGTGAGAGTCTACGGATTTCAGCTGAGTCACACCAGGGATAAACATACTGGGGCAAATTCAACTTCCCTTTCTGTGGGCATTTTTTTACTAACTAGAGGTGCCAACTAACTTCTCTGAGAGGCATGATGCTTGGAGCATATGTGCAGAAGAGGACATTTATTCCACTTATTTCACAAGCAAACAGCTCTACATTATAATTTTCAGTCTTTATGGTAAGTAACTGTTTCAAAATGCAGAGTGGAAAAAAAAGGAAAACTGCATTTTCAGGCAGCTACCCTGAAACCCAGCCTAGCTCCCCTTCTACTCACTACTCTTACCTTATCTTCTGTTTTGCTACTGTGAACTGCAGCCAACTTAGTGTTCCACAGGAAACAATGAATTCTTGTTTGTTTGTTTAAGTAAAACCTACTATTAAAACATAAGAAAAAATTTAGGAGGATAAATAAAACATTTCTAGTGTGGCAAAGTCATTATGCCCCCTTTATCCAACCAGATCATTTTCTGTAAGAATTAATACACCTTCCACTTCTAAAAGGTTCAGTCAGGTCCTTCTAGCTCTCAGGAGATGTCTGAGCTTCATTTTATTTGAATAGGAATTGGTGGCACCAGAAACTAGAACATATGTTTTAGCCCATTAAAGAAATGGTGGATTTTACTTTCTGCTTCAGCATGAACAAGATTTCACATATTTTAAACCAAAATAAAGGTGCTGAGCCAACTTGGTAGAAGGAGAATATTGGGTAAACAGGGCTGGAGGCTGATATATAGTTATGGTTGGGAGTAGATAAATGGTAAACAGCTGAAATGCACCTATATTTATGTTAGTTAATTGAAGATGATGGTGAGTTTTCCTCATAAAATAAAAGCCAGGGTGTGGTCAGCTGGGAGTAGGGTCAGTTTAGTAGCTGTATTGTAGCTGATTTAGAGGAGTGGATATCTCTCATATCACAAATGGAAGTACAAAGACCTTGACTCAATCATTGCCAAGTATGAAATCTCCTTAAAAATCACTTTATACTACCTTCCTCGGAATTCATGTGATTTGACAAGGTGTGGAGGAAAAAGATGGAGTATACTAAAGAAACTAAACCTGGGAAGAAACATACCTATGACTAAATGTATTGGAAAGGATTATTAAGTACTCCAAAGGATTCTCTTTGCTGAGTTACATGAGGATTTTTGCTGAAAGGTGCTTTATTCCAATAGCCCTTTGAATGACTTTCTGAAAACTGAGTGTTAAAGTTGGTATGGCACTAATGGGTGGTTGTTTGAAAAGTACACAACAGCAGAAAGAGCAGCCAAAATGATCTGGATTTATTTCATGATACTGTAACTTGTAAAGCAAGGTATATATCATGTCTCAGCTCTCTCTATATTGGTAATAATTGGTATCAATATCACCCCACCATCTCCTGGGCAAATAAATTGCATTAGGCAACACTGAGTAGGAGATATTTTTCAGTATAAATATATTTATAGAGAGAAAAAAGGGAAAAGAAAATAAAACTTTATCCAATCTACAGATCAGGAGAGCAGAAAAAAAGCGCCTCAATTTATTTCTCTGTTTTCTATTTCTTACATAATGAAAAATAGACTATTTATTTAAAAGAAATGAGAGATATTATGTGGGAATTAACAGCGATTAAATATTTAGGCTCCCTGAAAATAACATTCAGTGTGATGTTATTATTGCTTCATTTTAATCCCTCAAAATATATTCTATTCTCAAACTTCTCAAATTAAATTAATTTATTTAAAAACTTTAGGCTTAGAAAATTATAGATCTTTATAAATTCTCAGCTAAAAATGTTATATGCTGTGTGAACTATGCCACAAAAGAGCATACTCTGTTGTCATGTGAATTCTTTAAACTCCTTTAGAACTGTGAACTGCTTCTCCACCTGAATTATAATAGTCTCTTTTTATACTTGAATTCCCTGTCTGGGATACAATCCTTTTGTTTCAAGACAGTGTATGTATAACAGCATATATATATTTTATCCAATCTTTCTACAAATCCACTACTATTTGAGACAATGTGAATAGGAAAAAAAAATATGTTTATATACCTTTGGGTACAGCACAGGTCCATCTTTGTTCCTATACATGCTTTAAAAGATATACTTCATATTTAACTTTTTTTTTTCTTTTTGTAAACAGCTCTAGTGATATATGGGCTAAGCACATGCATGTCGTATGTTACTCAGTAAAATAAATTCAGTTTTGATAACAAATACTTCCAGCTTATCTTCTGTTATGGGTAGTGTTCCTTTAAGCATTAAATATCTTCTTTATGATGCCAGCATCTCTGTAAAACTTATTTTTTAATTGGGGCTGCCTCTCGGCATTATGACAGTTCAAATAGTATTTAATGATTATTTGTAAGTATTCTGAAATATGTTTCAGAATGGTTCCTGTAGCATGGACTGCAACAAAATAATACAAATTTAAGGGAAATATCTCTTAAAAAGTGAAAAGCCAGTAAGCTGTGCCTTTCCAAAGCTTTCAATAGACTGGACTAGTCTATTGAATCAGATTGTCTTACTGAATGCGTGTTGCACACAGCTGCCCACACATGTGAATGTCAGAGTGCTTCTGCTTTTGTCAGACCGAATCCTGGCACTTCCAGGTGCTCACAAGTTCCCAGCCTAAATATTCCTTTAAAGCGGTTTTCCTTTGATGAAATAATAGCTAACCTCTATTTCATCCTTAACTTTATTTTAACACCACCTCCCAGGTCACTGTTGACACATTGAGCTACTGGAAATTCTCCTATGCCACAGGAGAGCTACAGCTGTGTGTTCCACAGCTGTGCTATGGAACAGCACCCCATTGTCTGGAAACCCTGAGGTGCACCCAGCCTTGGCCTCAGCCCGACAGGAGGACACACAGGCATCAAACCCTTCAGCATCTGGGAATTAATATTGCAATGAAGGAAGCAAGCAGCAGATGATCAGATAAAATTTTTGAAAGATAAGGAGCATGTCTTATGGGGAGAAGGTGCTCTTGTACCTACTCAATGCACCATCCACAGCCCAGCTTGGCATAAACATCATTGCTATTTGATCAAGTTTCAAAACCCTATCAGGCCTGGTACTCTTTTCTTCAGGGCCCCTTGTTAGTTTTATTAAAGCCAGGGAGAAGTTGTTTTTTCAAGAATGGGCAAAACATCCAAGTCTTTTGTAATGTTTTGCTTTAATTTCTGAAGTGTCCTGTGCAGTGGCCTTAAACTCCAAGTAATTCCGATTCACCGTTCAATATTAGTTCTATAATACCAACACATGGGAATAATTTTCTACACATGTCATTAAACCAAAAAGCATTTGGGATGTCTATTTGGGCTATAGAGTCTTGAAATTTTTCCCCACTCACTGCTGCATAATTAAAAAAAAAAAAGTCTGCCACTAAGACCTATGAAGGTGTCTAATTCCTCTTCATAATTGTCTTTTTACAAAGAACAACTATTGCTCAAACTTAAACTGGATAAAACAAGATTTACCACAGGTTGCATTTTCATTATCTCAGAAAACCTCCCTTCATCCTTTCTTTTTTCCTGATCCTATGCAAAAAATATAATTAAAAAAAAACCATTAGTAATGAGTCAGACTTAAACAGATTTATCATCATTCACTTCATACTTGTTTGAATAATTTTTTCCTGGAATTCACACTGCAGGTCTCATGAGACCTTTCAATCATATTGACATTTCCTCCCTGAGCTGGGTCAGAAACACGGCACTGAACGTTCTTGTGCTACTTAGAGCCTTCTCCAACACCAAGCAATGTACAAGCATGCAAATGATTAACACAAACAAACTTAAAGGCTTGCTGAGCTCCACAAAAATTAAGTACGTTTGGTTAAAGTTTGGGCCATAGCTTCTGCCATATCCATTTAAGTGAAGACTAACATATCTGTCTACAGTAACAAGGGACAGTAGTCGTAATTTGGAGGCCTTTACCTAACTTTCATTCAGTATTTTATTCAAACTGTTGTAAACAAAGAACAAATTAATGACGAGAAATGAGTGAGGAATTAAAGGGATTGTTTAGAATAACACTTAAATAAATATCAAAGTCCACAATTATCTTCTATAAATGTGAACATGGCAACAGACATTATATGCCTTTCAATATGGTCAGTGTTCCCAGGTAAATATTGTACCACTAATGTTGGGGTGTTTTTTTTAACTTTCTGCAATGACCTACTTGAATTCTAAGGCAATAAGTTCAGAGACCTTCATTTTCTGGTTATGACTCTTCAGTGTTTGAACACAGCACAGCCAAATTGTGGTTTGCCCAGAGTTAAACGAGGCTGAAGTGATTTGCTGATTAATAAAAAATCCTTGGGAACTTCAAAGACAACTCAAGAGGAATTTATGTGTCTTAAAGGGAAAACAACGTCCTCTTTCTATTATAAGTACTCCAGTGATGTTAAATTCTACCACAGGTTCTTTTAAGATATCAGATACATTGGGGTCAGCAAAAGATTTTCCAATTATTAACTTCGGCACTTTATTGAGTATGCTCATCTCTATCAAATGTGTCAGACTTGATAACCATCAGTTAAAAAGAGCTGTCAGTTTAACAGTGCTTTTTCTAAATATTATTCTGATAACAAATATAATTAATTTCTAACATTTGAAATGTTTTTCTTGTTTCTGAATTGGAATAGTCTAAAGGTAGGATTGCAATATGTTCTCTAGCACTTAATTCAATTAAGCATAGGATTGCTTACTACTGTAATCATTGCAGAAAAAATTATAGTGTTCCTTGCCTGAATACTAACAACAAAATACAGCAATTTAAATGGACACTGCTCAGAGGCTGGGAGTTTTTTGATTGCTCCAAAGGAATCTGTTAAGAAAACAGGATATTATTTGCATAATGTATCAAAATGACTGTTGGTTTTCCTCTATGAAGGCACAACAAACTTCCTGACACAGATAATATCCTAGCAACTCTTTGTGGTATCTGAGACACCATTGCAGCAACAGAAATATTTACAGTATGTTTTTATGGCACATTAAGTCCCAGCTATTTAAAAAGCTGGAGGAATTGTTCTGTATTTCTAAAAATGGAAGCTAGGAGTAAGCCCTTAAAACTATGCATAGTTTAGAGTCCCATTGTTTCTTTTTATGTTAGGTGCGGGGTGAATTTAGAGGAATATTTTTAAGAGATGTGATATTTCCTGTCATTACAGTCAGCGTTTTCAATGTAATTTTTGTTATTAAAAAATTAGAGAGCTTAGAGACAAACTAGTAATGTGACAAAGTTCAATGTTTACTAAGTAAATTATATCATGAATAAATGAAAAAAATATCAACATAAAGCTGGCATCAGACATCATGAGCTGATTGGGGGGAGGAAATTCACTATTTTAATATTCAAATATTTAAATATATTTTTTCAAAACCTGAGTTATTTATGGATCTAATTAAGAATAACATGGCATATTATTCATAATGTATATATACGTTTTATCACATAGTCTTGACTTCTATGCAGATTTAATTTTGCAATTTGCTATACTGTAGACAATTTGTGTGAATGTGAAACTCTTAGATTAACAACTAAAGAAGTATGACAGTGAAAGGCCAGCTGCTGAGCTGCCTTTACACTCTGGGGTTGGTTACTCGTATGTCCCATTCCATTACAGTCACTGGGACTTCATGGGTGAGGAACTTTCCAGAAGAAAGTATTTGCTGTAGAATGATGATTAGGTAAATGTGTTAAGTGTCTCCTGAGTAGCATTTGTTCATATGTGTGCTGAAATCTCTGCCATGGTGCTTTGCCATAGAAAATGAACATGGAACCAGTTTGAAGCTGCATTAAATGGATATGCAAAACCAGTTCAAAATTCAAGGATCCATTTGTGTTTCCTGAATATACTTTTCTTTAGGTGCAGATATGGGTACTTCATTGTTTTTCTTGTGTTTCAAAACTATTCACAAGAAATAAAACACAAATGAAGAAGTGGAGCCCCATTGCATGAGCTCTCCTGGACACATTTCACCGATCATAAACAGGTATTTCCAAGATCTGATGATACCTTTAAGAATCCAGCATGGCTAATATTTATATAATTATGCTTTTAGAGCATTCTTATTTAACTAATGTAATTCTTAATTTATTTAATTGCTTGATTATTTAATTATTAGTTTGCTTAAGAACTAGAGTCAGGAAAACTTGTGTTCAAAGTACCCTGCATCATTTTCTTAACCTTAACCTTTCTTACCATGTGTCAGGTCACCATGAAGGTGACCAATCCATTTAGTCACTTTGCAAAGCATAACTTTTGAAGAATTAAAAGAAATGGGATGTAGTTTTAGAGTGTTATAACCTAATCCTCCATTCCTTGAGACATAAAAGTCAAGAGTAGGCAAGTCAGCTTCTGATTTTTAGCAAATGGAAAACAAAGCTCAGCATGCTTAGCTACCACTGTAACCAGAATCCATAAGAATTTTGAAAAGTTCTCCATGAGTACGGGAATCTGTGTGGAGTTTTGCTTAATTTGTTTCATTAACTGAGTCAGGAAATATGATATAGTACTTAGGAACGTAAACACTCTGACTTACAAGTTTGTTGCTATACAAGTAAAGAGCTCTTTTCTCAAAGTCATGGCAGACATGAGCATACACAAAGATATTCTGCATAGCAGAAAAGGCCACCCACAATGTTATGTGAATTTAATTTTTGATTCACATTCCTCTTCTCCCATAAAAGCCAAGGTGGGCCATGGCTGTTTTCCCATAAAGCTCGATCCGAGTCATTAGGGCCTTGAACACAGAACATACCCCCCACTCACCCCACCCACCCCCAAGATTCTCTTTTTGTACATACAGGAGAGTAACAAATTCCCAAGAGGAAACACTCAGACTGAGGGAAACCTTGCAAGGATGTTATCCCTCTGCATTTTAAAAGAAATTTCCTGGCTGCCATCGCATCTGGCTCCTAATGCCAACCAAAGGACCAGCCACAAGAGATGCCACTGCTGGAGAAAAAGCATTTTGCTTCTTGGCACCTATGTTTTACAGCTGCTAAGCATGCACCGTGGGTGGTCGGAGCCATTGGTTTCCCTTCTGCAGCCGACAAGAGACAGCAAGGGAGATAACGGCAAAGGAAAAAGGAGAGAGAGAGAGGGAGAGTCACAGAATGGAAGCTCTGATCTGAGACATGTGGAGCCAGATTCTCTGGAGATATAAAATAGTTTATCTCTGGTTATGTCAATTTATGATTTTGATGCCTTGTTAAAGTGCATTTTATGCTGGGAAGAATGAAGGAGCAAAATTAACCCCTAAAAAGACATTTCTATTGAGTACATTCTTCACCTTCTGCTTTAGGACAAGCAAAAAATAAATCAAGAATGGTATTGGTGCATTTTCTTAACAGGCTAATAATCTGTCCCCTCCTCTCTATTATTTGTTGTTGTATTTATCTGAAATTCAAACAGACGCTTCTGCTTTTTGTGATCAGCAAGTGGCACTTCTGGGGTATACAGAGTCAGTAACCTTTTTGTCAGTGTTTTTTAATATATGCAAAGCAGTTTCTGGCATTCCAAATATGTGTATACATATTCATTGTCAGATCATTTCTTTTTCAGATTACTACTGGCTTCTAACAAAAATCCCAGAAAAGGGCTTGCTATAATTCTCTGCAAATATCACCATTTTAGGCAGATGAAATTGAAAACTAGGGTATTCTTCTTTTGCAAGAAGTTGGAAACAACTTAAGCTCAGCAGATCTATCTTAATTCTGTCTCCATCTTTTTTCCCAGATGTGAAAAGAAAATATGCTTTCCCTTATAATCTTGACAATGTTGGTGCTAGATTTGCAGCAGACAACAAATATACAGATACATTTTGCAATTTATTAGAGGCAAACCAAATTTCTCTGGTCCCCAGTTTCTTTATTGAAAAATAAGAAAAAAAAAGGGGGGGGGGGCTTTCAGGACAAGCCTGTGCTTCTAAAGGAAGGTGTGAAGTCAGCATAGACAGATGTAACCATGCCCTCGCTTTCATCTATCTAACATGGATGATAATGGGTGGAGGTGAAGATGAACATGTTGCGCAGGGAAGTTTTCAAGACCCATCTGGATAAAGCCCTGACCAACCAGGTCGACCTCATACCCTGACCCGCTTTGAGCAGGAGCTTGGATGGGAGATCTCCTGGGCTCCCTCCCAGCCTAAATTATCCTGTGGCTCCACAATCCCATGCCACTGTTCTCTTTTGTTTTTCCCAGTGGCAGCTATGGAGATGAAAGCCTTTGACTCTTTACTGTCCTGGCCGTGGGACATCCTGAGAGTCTCCAGGGGAGTGAGCTGGGATCAGTCCTGACTGTAGGGCTCTGTAAACTTTATGAGGGCACCCCCACACTCAGTCTGGGCAACTCACACCTTGTAGTGCATTAAAGCCTCCCAAAACATGCTAGAAGGCAATGTCCCATGAGATGTACTGCTATTCCTACCACACCTGTTCAGAAACTCCAGCCCTGGCAAACCCTGTGCTCATCTTATTCTTCATGCGATGCTCAGGAGCATGGGAAGCAGCGTGCAGCCTGCACTTGGAGACAGCAGTGGGGCAACAACATGGAGCAAGCAGGAATCCTTTACACTATGTTTGCAGGAAAACATTTTTTGAAAGGCCATGCTTAACAGCCACATCTCTGTGGAGTTCAATGACCAAAGGGGCCAAGATGCAGATGGAAATCAAATGCAGCAGCTGTCCCTTCCCCTGAGGGACATAGACGACCCTGACTTTGCAGGGCTTCTGCCTCAAAGGGACCAGAGCTGCACGGGATGATGCAGATGGTGGGCCTGGGAGTCAAGCGCATGGTGTGTAAGTTCAAGGAACCTTGTCCAGCAGCAGCCTCATAGGCCTGAAAGTGCTTGACTGCTGTGCGATTCTGTGCTGCAGAGCCCAGGAAGTGGCCTCAGGCAGCTTAAAAGGACAAAGTCTGATCACTCCTGGGTCAGGAGGGAGTGGGCAGGGAGCCCAGAAATAGATGTCCTACTGTCTACAGGCCATGAAGTCTTATTCTATTCAAAAGTTTGCCACTCAAGCACTGGCTGTCTCATTCTGGGAGACAATTTGGTTACTCCCGGGATGGACATGCAGAGGAGAGTGGTTTGAGCTCTCTGTCAGGAATGTGGAACCAATGATCTGGCACTGTCCCAGGCAGCAAACCTTATTTATGTCTCAAGAAGAAAAAGAGGATACTAGAAATGATTTCTCTCATCATCAAATACTGTGTCAGTTTGTCCCTCACAGGAGGAATGTTGAAACAAGCTACTAAAAAAATCACCATTTGCTACCTTGATTTTAACAGAGACTGTGACCAAAACTCCCGACCTTGGGCAGACGTTTATCACTCTGACTTACAGAGGATAAGGGCTTGATTCAGTTGCTCACACACCTGTGTCTAATCCCATTCAACCCACTCTAGCCTAGCTAAGATATTCATGTGCTAGAAAACTTACAGGACTCTCCTGGAGCTCCAGGTGGAGGCCAGGCAGGATACTTTAGAGCATCTCAGACATCACTTCATGACTATAGGCATCAAGGACTAAGGCTGCATTGACCTTCCCTCTCAGAACTAAAAAATCCCACCCTGTCAGACAACACACAGGGATAGGCACCATATGGGAGTACAGACAGAGAGGTGGATCCCTCTCTGTGTGTATATAATTTTTCTCAGGCATGCTTATGATCAAGTCCAAACTTCTCCTTATCATCACCTTGTTAGAGCAACTGTTCATTTACAATAGCAAGATCTGAAGTTTCCCTGTGCAACATGAAGTCAGCTTCCTATGGGAACTTGTGTGATCTCCAGGAGTTAACATCCTGAGGCTGAATTAGTTTTAGCACCTCTTTATTGGGTGAGTAAATATTTATATCAAATTGTCCAGAGTTTAGCATAACAACTTCAATTCTTCCTGGCAAGAAAGCCAGCACAGGTCACTTTGTTAATGACAAGGCTTCTAGATAATTAAACAACACTCACTGGCCACTAATTTATATGCATTATAACTCAGACTTAAGAACCTAAATAGACCAATTGAATAAACTTCACAGACACTAAACACTTATTTGCTGTGACACTGTTTACATTTGGGACTACAGAAAGCAGTAAATCAAAGGAGGACTTCAGAAGAGGAAGAAGAGAGAACAGTCTTCCTTTTCCCAATATCAATACTTGATATCCTTTCAGACATATGCAAGTTTTGTTGCAAATGCTAGAAATGCAATGTAAATTTAGATACAATTTGAATGAGCCAGATAATGAAAGTTTCTGAAAATAATAACTTCAACTTTCTTTTAAAGTGCCTGGAATTGTACATGGAAGTACATTCATATTTTTTTTTCACATACAACACACCATTTAAATCTCCCTCCCATGAGCATGCACTGAGCTTCTGTGTATGGATTGACAGACACGGACCCTGGGCTCTTATAAACTTCTTGCTCTAGAGATGTCACAGCATAGGCTCAGTTCCCTGGCAAGTGTCTGTCACATTTACAACACACTATGACCTGACAGCCAAGTTGGTTTTGATCAGCACTAAAACTTGACCAGGGCACACTTCTGTTCCTTATAAACATGAGAAGTGCATCTGATATGCTGTTACTCTGGGCTTAGCTCAGAGGCTTCAAAAAGAATTTTGAACCCATTTTAGCAAAGGATAATTTGATTTACCAATAGCCATTCTTCTAAATTCCATTCTTATGGAAAGAAGACTTGGGAAATATCATCAGGAGTATTGCTGAGAAAGCCTGATGACAGCTGGTCTACTATCCTGATAGTTTATATTATGTTATATTCCAGAAATACAGACATCAGGCAAATGTAGCAGTCAAGCATCAGCTGGTGACCAACAAGTCCAAGTCCAGGTTTCTGCCTGTGTTTGTGAAAAGGATAGCAGCTGTGCATGTACATACCTACAATAACTGTTACACACAAAATTGTATTCCAATAGTGCATAAACCAGAGTGAAAATAAAGGAAAACACAGTGGCAACAAAATAGAAAATGAGCTTTAAAAGTTGTAACTGCTATTTCTGGCACAGTGACAGGGCTGACTATGAGATTCTGGTGTGAAAAGAAGCAAAAGACAATGCATGGAAACATATTAGAAGTGGTTGTTCATGTGGCAGAAAATTAACATCACAAAATTATTTCCAGGAGTGTTATAATTTCTTCTCCATCTGTGGGACATAAGTTAGAGAGCATATAAAATGCAAAGAACAGTCTACCGAAAGAGCACTCACCACAAAAAGAGGATAGAACAATCCCATCTGGATAAGGAAAGAGTTTGGATATTGGAGTTTGTTTTATAAAACTAATTGAGAACACTGAAAACAGTGAAGTTGAACAGGCAAGAAGTATACCTAGAATTCCAGGGGTCATTAATCTCTGCCACAGGGAAATAAATAAATCCATTTCTCTTAATGTTCTTGGGTTTTAGTCCCTGGTGTTCCAATTTTGAAACAATTTTTATTTTTCATTATATGATTTTAATAAAACAAATTAAAATTATGTAATTTATAACCATAGCATGTATAGAAAAATAATTTCCCATTCCTTTTTCTTCGTGCAGTAATATTCAAATCAATATACGAGTTTCTTTTTGCTTTGAATCTGGTACTTCTGTATTTCACAGGACGTTTCGTTTCAGAAAAATTATGAAGATAAATTACATTCTTCATTGTTTTTGTATTTCCTCAGTTGTTGTATCTTTTACTCCTTTTGGCAAGATACCAAAACCATGAGTGGTGTCTTCCAGTTGCAAGCAGAATTTTATATATACATATATATGTGCCTTATCATAACATTAACACAATTATGGTAGTGATTTCTCAGCTTTTCTTGGCTGTTCTTTCAGCAATTTTTGAGTTTTCCCAAACATAAAAAGGTACAATTAGTGTAGTATTCAACTACTATCTATACCATTTTTGAAATGGGGAGTCTTTGATCCATTTTGCAGTACAGGAGATCCAGCAATTAATAAAGTCAGCTAAATATGTAGAAATGATTCTTTATTCTGAGTGGGTTTTTTTACATCTTGTTTGGTACTGAGTAAATATATCACTTCAGGTTGCAGTATAGTTTCTTTTTGGAACTCTCAGAACTGAAGGTACAATATTCCTCAAGGCAGCAGACGTGTCAGCAGATGTTTATATTTAATCCCTCCCAAGGCATTGAGAGACGCCTCTCAGGGCAGATGCAGTTTTGCTTCTTAATGCCAGAGGATTTTTCACTTTTTTAAATAAGAGACCATATCTCCCACGCCGAAAATTAAATTTATTTGCAAACAAGTTCTATCAGATCAGGTGCATTAAGAGGCAGTCTGTTCATTAGCCCAATGGGTGTCAGCATATGCGGTGCTCTATCACACAAACCACGGCTCCAGCAAGTCGTGTTGCCTCCTACGAAGTGCTGCTCTTGCTCACCGCTTCCCATATTAGGCAGAGCGGCTGTGATAAATAGCCCTGTTCTTGAACTATTCTTGTAAAGACAATGTCCTGACATTTTTTAAGATCTGTATTGCTACTGGATTTGTGTACTTCTGTTTATATACATTTTAGATTCAGAGGTCTCCCCTGTGCTGGAATACATCCAGTCTCACAAGTGGGGTCACACTAGGGATAGTTTTCTTTTTTACAGCTTCTTGGGGAAAGGCGTTTTCTCCCTTTTCTGTACTTAGAGTTCTTGGGCTATGATACACCAGTAGAGAACTCTTTGATTGGGGCTACTAGATGTTATAAGCATGCAAATAAATGAAATAATTTGGAATCCAGGGCATATTACGGTGTGAGACCAGGTACAAAACAAGCTCGGGTAGTGGTAAAGAGTCACTCTTCTACCCGAGCTTGTTTTGTTGTGCCACGCAGTCCAGAAAGCTTGCCTCTGACAGAGTGGCTTGTAATCTAAATATAAAAGCCAGTATTAAAATACTGGCGATTTGATATGAAAATGGAGAATTAGAGGGCCAGTATCAGTCATCAAGTCCTGATTCCAACTCTCAGACGTCCTAACATGTTTAGACTTTGTAAGTGATGTGAAAAATAGGGACAAAAAATTGATGTTGAGATGTCTATGGTATGAAGAACAAAGCCAATGGCACCCCCACTAAACTGGAGGGTGGAAGTAGGATCTTAGGGACATGCTGAAAAATGGATTGGAGGTACAGAAGGAATAGAATACAAAAGAATTTTTCACTGGTTAAGGCTAAAGGAGGACAAGATTTCAAGAACAATACTAATCACATCAGTGAAGATTGACAGATTAAAGACAATCAATGCTGGAAATAATTATTAACTACAGTAAAATCATTATACACATTGCACATCACTGGAGCTTTCTTTTGATCTTTGATTCCCCAAGAAGTAGGTTCTTATAGCTCAGTCTGTTCAGATGATTGAAGCACTGGTTTATATTTTCCCTATACCTACAGATACTGTTACACTCAGATCAGCTATTTGTATTTTGATGCAGGGGCACAAACTTGCTATTTAAAAAAAATAAACATCAAAAAAACCCTGCAGTGACACAATTGTCTGATTTCAGAACTTGGACCTCAAGCCTGGATGTCCTGCAGCCCTGCAGCCAGCTGAGGAAGGAAAGCACTGGGAATGTCCTGGCGCTGTGCTGGAGACTAAGTTAGAGGCATTGTGGGGACAAAGAAATTGCAAACTCATTAGAAAATGCTGTCACTCAAAGGTTATGAACGGATGTTGATCCATGTGCAGTGGGGGTTGGACCCGACGATCTCTCGAAGTCCCTTCCAACCCCTACAATTCTGTGATTCTAATTTTATTCTCTCTAATAAAATAATGGTTTCGAAGGGGCAGTTTTGCTAGGTTAATGTCATAAAAAGTCTACACAAGCTGAGCCTATGATTTTTTTCCACAGGATTGAATTTCCACTAAAGAAAACATTCTGGAAGCTGCTCATTTTCCTTGTGAACTAGGGATAACCATGGCAATAATTTTCTTTCTTCTGCTCAGGAAACCAAAGGCACTGAAACAACTAAAGGTCCTATTTTGCTAATAGGCATGTTAGCATTTCTATAGGATCTCCTTGCAATTTACTTCTAAGAAGTAGTTCACTAGTAGATGGAAAAGTTGATAACACTTCAGAATATGAATCATACATTTGTCATCTCTGTGGTATTGCCTTTAGTGAAATAATATGTACAGAAAATAAATGCCTCTTCTCGAGAGGGAAGGTATATGAAAGTGTTGGAGCTGGTTTCATCTGTATGGTACTGGAGACAGAGTAGGACCTGCTGCCTCACTACAGACATTGCTGGGAGGGCACTTACTTCTGCGTGTATCTTACAAGCAGCTGCTGTGGCCGCACAGTCCCTGTTCAGATCATTCAGCTATACAAATGCCCAGCACCCTGACAAACATCAGAACAGTACTATTGGTAAAAAGCCTGCCTGCTTTTTTTCCTTTAATGAGGTTCCATACTCATCAGCTTTGCAAATTTTGGAGTGTGGTCTGGAATGAAAGAAAGTAAAAGGAAAGAAAGATATGAGTCCCAGTGCTGCCAGGTACAGCAATACAAGGGGCTTAAATATGGCTTTCCTTATTACTTCTCCATTCATTATCATTGGAAATGAGGCCAATCACTCTAGAATTTGAGGAGCAGCTTCTGAGCGCACTTTAAAATACTACAAAACCTAAACATAGCTACGTTGAATGCCTGCATATTGAAGCTAGAGGTCTTACATCAAAATAATATGATCTCTACAGTGCAAAAACAAGTGTTTTGATTGCATTATTTTAATTCAGAGTGGTGGTTTTCAGCCCTCCCATTTAATGGCTTTGTAATAGCCTGGAGTAGATCACATTACTGCTAGATTTTTTTCCTGGTGCTAACTCACATTCTACTTTGCTCAATTTTCCTGGCCAAACCAGCTTGTGCTTTAATATATTTAGTGTTTGAAAGGTTGCTTAACAAACACCAGCCTGAAATGACTTAAACTATTTTCTAAGACCTTCAGATTTGTCACTGAAAGGCAAAGCACTAGAGTGACCATGACCCAAACAGCTTTAAAGCTAAAACAAAAGTAATGATCCAAACATGTATGTCAAGGACTGTTGGTTTTTTACCATTCCTTTATCCATCCCACGCACATTTCTTTCTGTTTCAGCCATGCTCCTCTGTAACATTCTCCCAACATTTACGCAAATCAAGTAATTACAGTTTCTGCCTTTGATGGGCTTGCTCCTGTGCCTCAGGTTACTGCATGCTTATCTCTTAGTGGTTTGTATTAATTGCATGTGAACATGTCAATCCAGAAAGCTGTTCTAAAAATGTGTGGTTTAATCATGGCATTACAGAACCAGACCAAGAGCAAAACTGTATGAAAACTGGAATAATTTCCTAGATGAAAGTAAGGGTCACATGGAGATGCTTGATGAATGTGTTTTTCTGAAAGGACTTCTTGATGAAAGAAATTTCAGACTCCTGAAACCCACTCGAAACTCAACCCAAGGAGCACCAAAGAGCATTGTCAAGCACACTGCTTCAGTGACAGGAAAAATCAGTCTGGGGCTTAAAGGAAGCAAGTGTCTTGAAACTAAGAAATAATTAAAAATATCAAAACAGAAATAGCTGTGTTCAGAGACATGCCTCAAATCTCAACGTAAAGAATATCTGGTGATGAAAAAATACAGAGACAGACATCAAGGAAGATCTCTGTGATCTTGCAAAAATTCCTCTACTTTTCCATGACTCTGCAACATTCTTTTATGACGATGAAGAAATGAATTTGATAACATGAAGACTAATGAGATTGCAACAAATACTCTGGCACTGAACATTTCTCAAATGGCAAGTGCCATAAAAAGAGAGGGCCTTATTTTAATAATCTCTGCAAAGGAACTGGGTGAAGACCCAAAAGGCTTGGCATGATATTTACTGGCCTATCAGGCAATCTGACAGTACATGAGTACAAGCAGAATCTCAGATTCTATTGTTATTCCAGTAGGTCTTATAAACCACAATTAAAACTTTCCAAAACAAAGAAGGCAATAAACCTCTTCTTGAATTTCCTATCACTGAAATAAGCAGATTTCAGCTGTTCTCAGCTTCACCAGGCTGAGCTGAAATAGAACAGTCCCATCTGTAATTATAAATTAATAAATCAGTCATCCAAATTGTATATTTTTTGTAATTCAAGGTAGGCAGGATGTGTTATACTAACATACAAATCCAATCCATGACCTCCTGTGTTTTGAGAACAGTGCCAAAGATGGAGCTGGAAAGTGAGTGTCTTGATGTTAGAAGACACACTGAGAATTTGTGAAATACAGTTTGGAAAGCATTGCAGAGTGGCAGCCATGCACAGGAAATTTGATATGTAACAGATTTAGAACAGTTATAAGGAACAACTTCCTTTATGATGACGTCTAGGAAGTCATTTATCATCTCACAGAGGAGTCTGGCACCTTAAAGTGTTTATCTAAGGAAAGGAAATGAACCCCTGTCATCTAATAGTAACAGTATTTGATCCATTTCACAAAGAAGTACACTGGTCAAAGGAATTTTAAATAATCCTCAACTCCAGCATTTGGCTATACCTGCTTCTTGTCTCCAGGAAGCTCTCAATCCATTACTTTCCCGGTGTTTTCCTTTCTTTTCAATCCTTTCCTTATTTAGACAATCTCTGGGTTTGAAGATTATCCAAGATTTATTCCTTTTCAGAATAAATTTACAAATACATCCAGTTACATTGAATAAAATAGCTGGTGTAGTTTAAACATACCAAAAATTTAGTTTCCAGGAAGCAAACTAAGTTGGATTCATTAAATCTTCTTGAAGTCTGTCCTGCAGACTACGAAGCAAGTCAGCCACAGGGACTACCACAGTTAGCACTTGATGCCAAGTCCGTTAAAGTCCTCCAGCACTCTACAGGGGGCTTTGATTAAGGCCTTAGCATTGCTATGATAACACATTTCTTAACTTCAAGATATTGCATGCTCCAAAGATAATTTACAAGTCTTGGAAGCAGCAAGGAACGTCGTATGAACAGTGCAATACTCCACTTACAGCCTTAGCAGCTCCTTTGCCAGTTCATTTATTTAAGAATGATTTGGAGTGTAGGGGGATGCAGTTAACTGTGAATTCCTAAAACAATTTGACACCAGTACTTTGGTTTTTTCAGGCTCCTTGAGAATAGATCTATACTACAGAACAAAAAGTTCATCAGCCCATAGGGAGCTAATTACTCTCAAGAGCCTTTGATTCGACAGGTGCAGTTATCTGTAGCTACTCTCACAATGCTTGCCCAAGCAGCAGGTGGTCAATCCAGCAAGAGCCCTGTAAAACACACATTTCACAGGATTAATAATATTTTTTTTTCAAAACAAGCAAAAAAGAACGCATCATGGTGCTACACAGAGCAGGAGGGTCAGTCCTTGAGCAGAACTTGCTCTTCAGGTCACCAATTGAACTTGGTACAGATTCAGTAACTAGCTACAGACCAGCCTTGAAATGGCTGTAGTGGGGATGGGATGAACCTCTGGGCGGGATGGTAATTGAAATTGCTACTGGAAGAAGTGTGTTTTGAGGAGGATTTTTTTTAAAGTGAACAGAGAATAAAGAAGGAAACCTGGAAAAAAGGCATGTTGACAAAAAGGAGAACAGAATGAGAACAGGTTTGATGGGAAGTATAAAATGGAGTGAAAATAGCAAGAAAGCTTATGAGGAGATGAGAGCCAGAATGCACAAAATAGTATGTTTATTGGTCCTTTGAGGCAGAGACAGAGATTTAAAACTTATTTGTGAGGGTTGAGAAATTCAAGGAGAAATCTGAATAACACACTGAGAACAGCAAGAAATTATGATGACTCAACAATAGCATTAGGGATGGATGAGAAAGTAAGAAAGATCTGGGAAAAGACAGCTCCCCACAGTGATTTCACCAATTAGCTGGAGGGCAGAGGAGAGAGTTTTAAGTCTTATTTGCTAAATCTTGATAGTGACAGCTTTAACATGCAAAAGGAGCAGTCTAAGGCAACTCCAGGCATGCTGAGTTTCCATGACAGTAAAACTACAAGATAAGGTACCTCGTAGAATATTTACACTTTTTATAATGTCACCTATACAAAATGACTGAATGGTTGTAGAATGGATAATAGGACAAATACAAAAGAGGTCATAGGGAAACATTCAGGCATGGCTCAAGGTGATCAGTAGAGAAAGTTGTATCTCCTTTCCAAATAGAATGAGATTTAAAAAATGGAACCTGAAAATTGGCACTGGTCTGGGGTGCAGACATGAAAGCAGAAGAAAAAAAGGAGAGAGGAGAGGAGAGGAGAGGAGAGGAGAGGAGAGGAGAGGAGAGGAGAGGAGAGGAGAGGAGAGGAGAGGAGAGGAGAGGAGAGGAGAGGAGAGGAGAGGAGAGGAGAGGAGAGGAGAGGAAATTCTGTGAAGCAGGTAAAAAAAGAAAGAGCAAAAGTTATTGTCAAACATCAGCTTCTGGCCACTGGGCTGTGTGGAACTGCCTGATTCTTCATGGTTTGCTCAAAGATTATTGTTGTTCAGTGTAGCATACACAAAATACTCCTGTGAAGTGACTGATAGTAACTGAAACAGGTTGAATTTGTAGCTTTGGAACCATAATGATTGCCTTCTCAGGTAGTGCAGGTGAAGTCTAGGTCCTCCACATTTCCTTTTCACTAAGAAAACACCACATACAAGCGTTTTCCTTAAAAAGTAAAAAAATAAAAAGAAGAAATGTCCTCAGTTGTCCTTCTCTCTTTTCCCCTTTACTCAAGCCTCTGTTTCCACAGTGTGTCATGGTTCGTCTGCCCCATCACTGTGTGATCTCCTTAGGTTTGCCACCCTTATGAATATGCCGAGTTAAAAGCCCATGATACTTTTAAAAACCTGATTCACCTCGACTGACTGTTTCAGCAGTTTCCTCTCTGCTTTTTATGTTGCTCTTAGCTGCCCCACAGGATTTATGTCTCTTGGACTCTTTGCAGCTTTGCCGCTCCATCGTGGCACATACAGGTGCTGGGACAGTCTTTGATGCTTTGTTCTTGGTGCTAAATAGCTACTCCATGTGTTTCCATACAGTGGGGTTACAGGGCTTATGCTGGCAAATTCTGCTATATATTCACTGCCTTTTTCCTCTCCGATCTGTTATGGGACGTTGCAGTTTCTGTTATCTGCCTTCCACCTACTCCTAGCTTTCAAATAACAAGTTTATGAAGAATGCAATTATCTGTTCATAACCCACTTGAATCACTCAATAAAAGCTGTGTAAACATTTTTGGGAAAATTGCCAAAATAAGGGGAAAAAAAATACCTCCTTCCCTGTCCCCCAGTCTTAGGAAAAAGCTCACCAAACTGTGACAGGTTTTAACCACTGAAAATTTTTATATGCTTCTCCCTTAATCCAGAGAGAGTGATATCTAAATCTAGCAAAGTGACAAATCAGTTCAAGTTCCTCTCTAACATAGCTCATCCTTTACTCTAAATTTCAGCAGTTTTGCACTGAGAGTTCATTTGGCTGTGGTTCTACCTGACTGAACTGTCCTCCGTTGGCCTTTACTTGTCTTTGCTTAGAACAACAAATCAGAAACAGGAGTTGAACAGACACATGCATTGCTGAACAGGAAAAACACACCGAGTCCAACAAGCCTTTTACATTTATCCCTTCTCCATGTTCCTACTGTGCCACTAAATCCTTAAATCCACTCTCATTTAAAAAACCTCTGTCTTCCCCACAAGTCATCAAACTCTTTCTTCTTTAATGACTTGACTTGGCAAATTACTCATATGTTTGGTACCTTGGTGAAATCTCAGAGTTTGAATTCCCAGCCTGGCCTTAATTTTCCGCCTTCATTCTGCTCGTGCCATTCTCACTTCACTTTCTTGTTCTGTTTTATGACTGTCATTTACATATCTTCAGTATTTCAAGAATTAAACCTTTTTTCTCTCAAGGAATTTGTTGTCTTCAAAAAAGAATCTAATCCCACTTTCTCTGTTCATTTTTCTCCTTTTCCCCCAGTAGACCCTGGCTTATGTTTCAGAAGGCTTTTGTGGATTGTGGCAAGGATTCCTGAAAAAGGCTGACTCCTATTTAGTTGTGTGAAATTAGTGTTATCCTCAGGCTGCATATTATTGTCGTGTAAGTCTATGCAGACCCTGAATAATGGCATGGAAATAAAAGATGATAGAATTTAAATTACCTATCTCACATTACACCTTTAAAACTGTGAGTTTTATATAATTTCAGAGGAAAAGAAGCCAACTTCTTAAGTAGTCTCAATGAAGCTCTTATTGTAACACTTTCATCATCTAGGAAAATCCATTCAGCCCAGGAAATTGTCTTAGCTAGCACTGTGGTTAGCAAAACTCTCTCTGTAGCTAAAGCCCAGAACTCCAGCCCTGTAGAAAGAAGCTGTGTGTTTACCTGCAGCAAGGAAGGCAGTCATTGTCTGCAGTGGTCAGCTTGGCAATGACTGCTCAGCTACAGGTGTCTGCCTCATTTTTCTCTTGTTCACTGACCTTAGCCTTAGTGAAGAGTTTGAATCAACATAGACAGCACAGTGTAGAAATCCTGGAGTGACAGTCTCCAAAGAAAAACCTTTGTTTAAGCTGGGCAACTTATGGATGGTCAGAGAGTAAGACAATGGGGAATAGTTGAATTCTTACTATCCTCTTCCATGATCAGTACTCAGGGTGTGAAGCAGCATGTAGCTTGCAGAGCTGGAGCACAGCTAGACAGTTTTATCTTCATTATTAAAGATCTTGTAGTTATATTCAGCATTTGCAGTTTGTAGGGTGTCCTGGCAGCCTCTTACCAAGGTTGTGGTAATATACGATAGTGCAGATATGCTTTACCTCATGGAAAACAGAAGTTTATGTCATGTGGCCTCATACATGTCTGTATTCAAATGTCAGATCTTCCTGCTGTTTAATATTCCCAGAAGACTGGCTTAGAATTGTGCAGTACCATGATCTTTTGTGTTTTGTGACCTCTCCTGAAAAAGTAATTGATGGCAATTTAGTACAAATCCCAGTCAGTCTGAGGTCTAACTGTAATTTTTTGTGCAAAATGTTCTTTGTCCAAATTAATCTTTGGTATAAATCAATTTTTGTATCATTCATATTTTGCAAGTCTGTGACTATAGTAGAAGTGGGTATCATGCCTGCTTCAATTATAATATTTTGTGCAATCTTATCATTTGAATGGAGTCAGTAAATAAAATAATTTGCTATCACTTCAATGTGTCGGACTTTCAATACATTAATCAAAAAATTCAAATCTTTTAATGCACCATCCATCAAAATTTCAGTGCTTCCAATTTCAGTGACTGCCAGCTTTGATTGTTGACTCTCTCCCATCACAATAATTTCTATTGTACTCATCATTTGGTCCTGAAGCATAAGGGGTTAGAGAATGTCTAAAAATATTTTGAAGGATATCATTAATTTCAGTTACTTTCCTGGAAACACAGACACTGCACATTCTGTTCAGACATTTGTCCACTGCAGACCATTCAGTCTTTCCATAGTTGCTTCTCCTTGCCATCAAGCAAAGTGTCAGTCATATTTGGGAAAGCAAGGAGTCTCATGCGGCTGTCCCAGAGGCCTCCACACACTTTCTGATCTCTAATATCAAAAGCTAAATACCAGTAAGATAATTCTGTCATTGCCTGGTAGTGACTGAGAAAATTATTTCCTTAATGTTTTGCTTCATCATCTACTTTCTGCCTACTCTGTATCTATAAATAGGTTTAGTGTCATTTGATCAGGGAACTACTGCTTCATGCTCAAGGTTTATTTCTGTTCCTCTAATCAACTGGTAATAGACTATGTTGTAACATTCCTTTGTATCAAAAGAAGTAGTCAGCATTTACTTTTGCTCCAGATCTTGAAGACATCCTAACGGCTTCAGAAAAAGAAGTAACAAAGCCATTGCCAGAGAACATAGAATCTGACGTCACCAGATTAAAGGGTATGTAGTAACACAGAGTAGGTGAGCAACAGAAAATAAAGAGAATGTTTAGACATAAAAAGATAAAAACCAAGAATGGGACAACGTGTTTCCTGACCAAGGCCACGAGCCAATGTCACTGAAGCTGTTACATTCACTTCTTATTAGTTACATTCATTTCTCATTGTTTTAGTAGAAAAAGATGTACTTCTGAATGTTTGCCTGTACATTCAGCATTTTTTCTTGTGTGCTTACCAAGGCAGGTAAAAACTCAAGAGTTTGGAAAGCAGTAAAGGAGATAGCTTAGTTCAAAATTAATTTTCAAAATGAGAAGGGCAACACATGAGGAAGGGCATAGTTGCTTATAAATGAAGTAGAGAACTGTGTCAAGGATACCCACTGGTGCTGCTTGCTGAGTGCCCTATATGAGATCACTAGAATGAGATTTAACAGTATCTGGGATTTCTCATTGTTTTCTCCTCGCTCATAGAAGTTTACTTGAAAGTGTTTTAAAAAAATCTTTCTAGTTTAGCAATGTCCTTCTGCAGTCAGATTGTTTGAGGTCAGAATTTTTCCTAACACTGTGCTATCTCTGTAGATGACTGACACCGGGCAAGACTGCACAGCCTTGGCAGAAGGGCCAGGGCAGCACTGATGCATTATCTATAGGAACACGACTCCTTCATTTCCCCATGCTGAGAAAAGGTTGGGAATAATGATCCAGCCCCTACTCAGCAAGGCCTCAGTCCTCTCACAACCTCTCTAATCTGCAGCATATTTAAAGATCAGACCACCTTCAAAGAATCACTTGACTTTATCTCTCCTAGTGTCTGTTCACACTGTCCTGGCCAAACTATTTTACTGCATTTTATCTGCAAACTCACTGTGACTCATCCTGAATGCGGACACCCCCTCCTACTGCTGATCATCTGTCATCTTTCTGGTTCATCTCTGTTTCTGTTGCTATTACTGTAATTGCAATGGCATTTGCTGTAGTTAAAGATGAAATACAACTTCCCACAGTGACCTTCAGTTCTCAGCATCTCTTATGCATGTTTTATTGAGAATTTTAGGTCTGGTGTTAGTTCCCTGACCATTTTGCTTCAGGTGAGCATCTGTGGTTTGATAACTGGAAAAGAGATAACCTATGATGTTTTCATTTGAGAATGTTCAAAATCAGGTCCTGAAAGAAGGCTACTTATCAATTACCAATTTCTAAATGCTTAGTGTTGTGAGTTTTTCTCAGATCATTTTTCACTAACTACCTTTTTCCGGCAGCATACCTTACAGACCCATTTGTTAATGATTTATTTGGCACAAGCTGCTTATGTCCGTATCAAAGAACTTATAGGTTAGTTATCCATGGTCTATGTGTGCAGAACTGATGTTTCCTCAGGGGCTACTTGCAAACTCATAGGTGAAAGCCTCCTGGATGAAGGTTATAGCAGAGCCTTAGGACCAAGACACACCCCAAATGCTATAGCTGCCTATCCATATCAACTGGAATTGGTCTTTTGCTATCTAGAGGACCAAACACTTTTAAGTTGAATTTCCTTTGTGAAAAAGAGTATTATGTACCTATAGAATAGCAAGAAGTATCTACCCAGTAGAAAAATATACCTGGAATACTGAAAATAAATAGTTTGTCATACACCAAGGTGGAAGAGCCAATAGACTACCTTACTAAGGACATAAGGGGAAGAGGACTGAATTATTAGTTTGCAGATACAAATTTTGTAAAGTCTCCATGAGGACAGGAAAATGAGACAGTCAACCCTGAGACAGACAAGCCTTATGATGAGGATTTATCAAAAATCTAGGGACTAAGAACTGTATTTTCTATGTTCACAAGCTAGAAACATTCATGTGGCTTTTACTGTTTGTCAAGAATGTAAGCGAAAAGTTACCACCAAAATATACAGAACAATTCAGAGGCAAGTTATTTTTAAAGTAGCTAATAATCTTCACCACTGTCTTTTTACACAGTCATGGTATCTGAATTTGCCTCTAGACAGGTAAATAATGTTTTGACATTATTTTTTTCACTATAAATCTTATCTGCAACGACTAATTAAGCCCAAAGGAAAAGAAGTAAAGGTTACTTTTCTGTTTCAATTAAGAATTCACGTTATACTAGTGAGTGAATTTTGCCAAGAGGTGTCAAGCTCCATCTACTGGCTGTTAAAATGAACTTGTAACTCAGCACGCTGATACATAAACCAAAGTAGATTTATTGTCTTTGTAGAATTTCAGTCCAGTTACATTATGATGTAAGTTAATCCATCTTATTTAAATATTTGCAGTATTTTCTAACTATTATATGCCATTTTAGAGAGCTGAACAGACTGGACCGATGGGCTGAGACCAATGGGATGAAGCTTAACAAAGCCAAGTGTAGAGTCTTGCACATGGGACATAACAACCCCGTGCAGCGCTACAGGCTTGGGGGAGACTGGCTGGAGAGCTGTCAGGCAGAGAAGGACCTGGGGGTGTTGGTTGACTGCAGGCTGAATATGAGTCAGCAGTGTGCCCAGGCGGCCAAGAAGGCCAATGGCATCCTGGCTTGTATCAAAAACAGCGTGGCCAGGAGGTCTAGGGAGGAGATTGTGCCCCTGTACTCAGCAGTGATGAGACTGCACCTCAAGTACTGTGTCCAGTTCTGGGCTACTCACCGTAAGGACATCGAGGTTCTCAAGCGAGTCCAGAGAAAGGCAACCAGGCTGGTGAAGGGGCTGGAGAGCAAATCATATGAGGAGTGGCTGAGGGAGCTGGGGCTGTTTAGTTTGGAGAAGAGGAGGCTGAGGCAGAGACCTTATCATTGCCTGCAGTTACCTGAAAGGAGGTAGAGAGGATATGCTGCCTGCACACAGACAATCTCATCCTTTGACCAAGCAGAAAAAGAGAATTTATTTTCCACCCACATTCTTTGTCTCAACCACAAAAATTACATATGCTTTTTCATTTATGCTCTGCCTGTTTCAAATATAAAATATCAGGGACTGGAAATAAATGCAATGATCATTTGGAAGAAAGGCAATGGCTACTTGCACCTACAGTTTTTTATGTCAAGTAAGACTTTTAGTAAGCGAAAGATAACAGTATATCGGGCTGAAGTCATTCTGACTAAATGGGTGCAGTTATATTTATTTATGATAAAATAAAATCAGTCAAAAAAAAGAGAACAGCAAGCCTTTTGTAATAGGCATCATGCAAACTCAAATTGCCTTCAAGATACTGAAGATATTCAAAGCTTGAGCAAGTGTATTTCTCCTTGAATTGTGTACAATAAGTATCATAGATTTTCAATCTCATTGAGCCAAAAATAAAAAGAGAGAGCAAGGGAACAGCCCTGCCAGGAATCTGGTGTTCAGAAAATTCAACAATCAGAAAAGGCTATGATTAGTGTTAATAGAACATAACATCCCATCCGTTTCATGTTTATTTACTTTTGAGGGAACATTCTTGCCTTAAATTACATCCTGTTTCAAAAAAGGCTGCTGTGCAGAAGTCTTACATTTACCAAGATTAAGAAAGTAGGTCGACAAAGTCCCATTTATCTGCATCATGTCTCAGCTGAGTGGATGTGCAGGCTCCAGTTGCGACTGGGACTTCCTCCCTGCTCATCTATCCCAGATGCTGCCTTGTTCCTTTTCTGCACTTTGCACATCTTGTCCTACATGAAGCTGCAAATCCAACTCCTTTCCCCATCTTCCTCTGGCTTTCACTGTTGACCATCACCTACCCCCGGAATGTTCTCCTCTCCCCGTTAGCTTTTATGATTCTGCCCTCTCCTGGCTAGTCTGCCACCTTGTTAAATGTTTCCTCCTTCCTGATCGAAGAGTCAAAGGGAATCTTACAAAGATCAGCTATTCACCCATCTTTTCCCACTCTATGTATCTAAATATGTGTAGTTATTAGAAAAGCATCCAATTTTTTACGTCTGAAAAAGCTGGTGACTGCATAAGTAATGCATCTGCTGGTATTCAATCAGCTTTATTCTCTGGGGAATCCCATTCTAAAGCATGGGATCATCTACAATATCATCCTCCTTATTTTCTTTTCTCAGGAACAGCAGTGTCATTTCTGTTGCTGAGGACAACACTCTAGGTGTTGTTTTTTACTTTGACCTTTTCATGGTGTCTAAAAGCCCCATACTGACGCAGCTCAGAAAGCAAAAGCTTTTAACTGAGAGAGTTACATCTGGAAGCTATTCACCTTAAATTCCAAGTCTAACCAGACCATAAAGTTATGTCCAGAGGACAAGCTAGGTCCTTGGTAGCTGAACTTCCCAGGGCAGGTTCTTTGCTGTGACACTTTCCTGAGCTGAGTCATTCATATATATTATGAAATCTCAGTCATTTCAAATGCTGATATTTTTCTGTAAATTTTCAGATTTTAAATGGACTTTACTCTTTTTAAATAATAAAATGCTAGCAATCAAAACAATGGTTAAAATAATTGCCAGCCCTTTTCTGTACTGAAGGACAGGTTACCCATAAAGGAAAACTTTATTGGTAGTTTTATAGCACTGTCAAGAGGAAGATTAATAAAATACTAAGTGAAAATATTACTAGATTTAAAAATTTTTTTTCTTGCTATATTTCTATTTATCTTTTGTTTTGGACACTTATTTCAACAAAAAATCAGTAATGATTAAACCTATTTTGGCTAGCTATCCTCTTGGCAGATATTTTTCTGTCACCTTTTATGTGTTCAAAAATCCATGGCAAAGTTTTAAGCCTGGAACAGGCTTCTACAGATATCCCCTCTTCCAAGACCAACCTAGGCCATAAAGCATTTAAAATAAAACTTGAACTGTGATTAGGTTTTCTACATAACTTTGTCTTTTTTGTTAAACAGATACATTCCCCAATCAGCTCATTGGCATTTTCTCTTTTGTTTCATCTTATACTCCAGCTGGAGATTTGTAGGGTTTTATTTCATTTATGTAGCACACATAGACAATACTATCCCCACAATAATGCTCTTTCTGGAAGGATTGAAATAAATTGGTAAAAATAAATGTTCACCAAAATTTAGTACTGGTAGTCTGTTTCTATGCAGACTCTATCCCAGATGATGACACTACCTACTCAAAGCAGCTCTGGAGTCAGTACTCTGAAGTGACCCCACCCTGGAATGAGACTTTTTTTGTAAGCAGATTGATAACTGAGAGTAAAACCTAACTTTTAACTGAGTTGCTGTATCCCCTGACTAGCTCTTGAAAGAGCACAATGAATGGATAGAGTAATTAAGTGAAGTGGATTTCTCCAGAAATCAAATTCTAGATATCTACATTTAGCTAATGGAGTAAGCTGTTATTACAGGCCATGAAAGAGGGAAACCTTTTCAGCAAGTCAAGTGGGAAATACAAAGACTTAAACTGTCTGTCTCAAGCTTTCCTGCCCCAAGTCCTTGATTCACACTTCAGGTTTCCATTTCAATACACGAAGGAAAGATCCTCTTCTGAAATAAATGGCACAGAACAGCTTAGTAAACGGAAACTGTAAAATTTCAGATGGTATCTAGAGCATAGACTGCACGTATAAGCAATTCAGAAAGTTGGCACTGGATGCAAATGCAGAACAGTAATTTATTTTATCAGTTTTAAGTCTTAGAAAACTGCTGACTCCAGAAGAAAAAGAAGTAGTATAGCTTTATATATTGATTTTAAACTCCAGCCCTTTACATTTTTTACTGTTCCACTGTTAAGTATTACCTTACCCACCTTCATTAATGTCATGGTACTATCCAGTGTATAAAGGATTTACCTGTTGCAGCCTGTGCCTCCCTTTAGCATCCTGGAAGACATGTAAGCATTTATTCAGCCATAGATACAAATGTAATCTCATTCGAGAAAATGGGACTAACCAACCGGGACTCTTCACTTTAATACTGCAATCCTTAAATAGTCAGAATGTAAAATAAGCTAAATAAAAGGAGAATATTTTGGTAGTTTCATAATACTGAAACAGTATTCCAGTCATTTTTCTCAGAGTGCTCACTGGGAAATGTTGGTACTTCCAATCACATAATTTATCTTTACTAAGAACAAAATTCTCCTTTAGTATTTCCTGGAGCAGGCCAAGGCACTGATAAATTCAGAATAAGAGGGCTCATAAGTCAAATATGGGGAGCAACAGTGCTCTAGTATCTAAACAACTTTATGCTCTTTATTTTGCTTTGCCAGCTTGTCACGAGCAGACATTTTTCTTCAGAGCAATCTGGATGAGATACAGGCAGAAATATTTAGAGAATCTAGACCTAAAGTCATCTGATAAGGAAGCAGACCCTTTGCATCCAGAAGTCTGGGGGCAACTTCTCATTATTTCTGAAGTGGAAGATGACACATAGCTGGGGAAAACTCGCTCCTCTCCTGCCACTCAAACGCAGTAGAATAGTATAGAATCGCAGCAATTTGTCTTCACATCTCCCATCTGTGCAAGTGAACATTTAGCCTGAATATGGGCTTCAATAATATTTTTATGAACCCTGACAGCTCATCAAAATAAATACAGTGTGATGAGAGAAAAATGCAATAGTCAAAATACTTTATTCTTCTTAAACTATCTGTTTATTCCTGTTATCATTCTTTCCCTTGAAACACAAGGATTTTAACAGCTGTATTTAATACAGTAATATATAACAGGGCTTACTACAGAGAGGACTTTACCACAGATTTTGTTGTACTGGTCAGTGATGCATATTTTAAATCTACAGAGTGTTTTGATGAGTATATTTTAATGTGCATAACTTTTACTCTGCAACTGCCTCAACAGTTTTCTCTTTTGCCCTGACATCCTTCCCTTCCCACTGCCATCCTGAGCTGAGCATTGCTACAAAACTTTCTCTCTCCAATCCATTCCTTTGACTCCTCTCCTTGAACAAGTCTGTGTCTCTGCTATATCAAACAAAAAAGACTGTCTTCACCTTAAAACCCTTCCAGAATCCTACCTTGTTGATCCCTGTTAGGTTTTGAAATACAAGTAGGCAAAAGCAACCTCATGAATATTTTGAGACCAAAAAAAAAAAAATTCTTCTGAACCATAATGATGTAGAATATGTCTAGCTATTCTCTCTCTTCATCTTTTTCACACTTTCTGTCCAAACTCTCTGACCAAATTTTCCTGGGTAATTTCACCTTTTTTTTCTTTTCTTTTTTTTTTTTAAAATTATTATTCTGATATGAAATGTTTGGTTCCAGCTAAGAAAACATACTTTGCTGGAAATGTGTTTGGTTTAGATTGTTCCAAAGCATCAGCTATAACCACTGCTAACTTTTAATCAACCCACAGTATCAACATCCCACTGCAAACTCACTACGTTTTCAAAAATTATCCTGTCCTGCTTCTTCCCATGCAGTTCTTTAAACACTTACAAAGCTCCTTCATGCTCCTCCTTCTAATCTCCCCCTTGAAATGCATGAGACTTACAGAAAAATGGATTCTTGTTGTGTCACTCATACTTTGACCCTTCTGCCTCCTACACTGAACAGTGTTATTTCACTATTTTTCCTTTTCTCGGACTGTCTCCTCCTGCTTGCCATGGACAAGCATAGGCTGAATGCTATGATGAATTGGCCATCTTTTTAGTCTGTGCTTTTATTGCCCTTACTATGACAGGTTTCTCATTCTAGTCTCTATAGTATCATGACCATATCACAACCACACTTATAAAATACTTTACCTAAAGGGCACTTGGTCTGATTTGGAGAAGCAAGTGCCCTAGATGCTGGCCTTATATTGTTCTGGGTTTCCTTCTTTGTTGCTCCCTTAAAAATAATTATTTGGGACCTGTTTTCATCCTAGGGCAAACCCAAACCTTACCACGAAACTGCAAAATCTTTTGAAGAACTAGAAACAGGATTGTTTTCATGCATATTCAATTGGAAGCATCCAAACATGGTTTTGCAGTTTATAAGCCTCATTGCATTTTATAACCCTGATTATAAGCCTCAAACACAAATATTTTATAGTTGGTCAAACCTTGGCTAGCTGTTTCCTAGGACCCTACTGTGCACTGCACTAGTCATGATTACCAGTATGGCACACAGCGGCAATCCAGGGTTGTGTGCCAGTGATTTTCTGTTCTCCACACGGAAGTGCCATTTTATCCCTCCCTACGATTAGAATGTGATTTGATGCATGTGTGTGTTGTAGTAGACCACACAATGAACTGCAGAAACATTTCAGTATTTCTAACATGGATGCAAAATTGTCACATGTACCTGCAAAACATCCTTTGTGTAGTCATAGAAAATTAGCTTGCCAATCTGTAACACTAATTGAGTGTTTGTATGCAGATGCTTGCAAGATTTAAAACCTAGACTAAATACAGCACAAACAGAAAGTCATTCATATTGCAGATCATGTTTAAATTCTGTTATCCCTCCCTGCTTTAGTCTCCTGAAAATCCCAGTGTATTTTTTGCATCTTTCCAGATCCAATTTCTTATTAACCATAGAAGAACAACAAAAAGTGCTCAGTTTCACCTGTATTGCAAAGGAAAATAGGATCCAACTGGGAAATCACTTTCCTCTGACTGTAACATGCTCCACTAAATTCAATAAAAATAAGTTTCTCATTCAGATTTTTTAAAAGAAGTCTTTTTTTTCAAATAAAATATGACAAGTTGGAAAATGCTACGTTTCTACCAAATATTTTTATTCCAAAATAATATTTCAAAGGGAAAGACAGGTTTTGTGACAGGTTTTACTTTTTTCTTCAGTCTACAAAATGAAAATTTATGTTGAAGTGTTGGTTTGAAACAACACATGAAAATAATCAAACAGTGTTTCTACGTTTCAGGTAAGAAAATGTATTGATTTCCTTTTGAGCTAAAGACGAAGTCCATTTTGAAATGATGGCATTTTTATGAATCATGGAATCAGAATCACTTGGGTTGGAAGAGGTGTTCAAGATCATGAAGTCCAACTACAGCCTAACACTACCTAGTCCACCTCTAGACCATGTCCTCAAGCACAACATCTACACACATTTTAAATACCTCCAGGGATATATTTTCTTAAAACATGTTCCCTAAAGATACAGGAAAAGGAGAAAATAAAGGAATAGTCTCACTTTCTAATGATTTGACAACTTGTTAAAAATCAGTTTTGTGGTGCTACTCTTTCCAGCCACTGCAATACCAGTTTCTGTTTAATCCTGAGTGAGACTGTCAAAAGGCTTCTGATAACTGGTTTTGTTTTCTGTGCACAGAAGATGGGTACAGTACTACCATTACTGCTTACGCAAAAATTACCGGCTGCGGAAAGCCTTGTCACTACGAATTCAGCCATTAACAGCACTATCCTTGGTACCCAGATTCTTCCTCCTGTCACCAGATGGCAGCCTCGACATATTTCAGTGAAATGTAGATTTCTTACTTGAAGTTAACATTGGCCTTCGCAAACGTCTTCCTTTTGAGGTGATTTTTCTGCTATACACATTCTTACTGACTTTATCTCCATCTCAGTGGTCTGGAGTCATTGTTAGGTGAACCCAATCTACATATGGCCAGCCTCAGGTCAACTAGTTTTTCTGTCTGTAGCACTTTAAATTGACAACACTACTTCTTCATTGCTGAAAGCACTGATGGCTAAGTCAGAAGCTGGGATAATTCAGGGTATTTCTTTGGTCCAAGCGAAGGCCAAGACTGGAGAATTCATTAGAAAATTCCTGGAGACCTTACCTGGGACTCTGCACTCTCTTTTCTGTGCTGATATGGGGAGAAGTTTGTGTGCAGGATCCTTCAAGCACCCATGGGAAATGAGGTACAAGGTACCTATTGGGTCAGGATGTGTCTTCACCCTTGTAGGTGACCTTGTTTTCAGATGCCAGCACAGGACGGGAACAGTTGTACTTGATGATCTTGGAGGTCTTTTCCAACCTTGTGATTCTGTGATTCTGTGAAAAAAGCCCCGAACAAATGCTGCAGTGGAGAAAAGGGAATGCATGAAAATAAAATGAAAAAAGAAAATTCTACAAGAGTCAGGACAGTCATCTAGACAACATGGACAAGGATGATTGCTGAGCATGGCGGGAAGAGCTAAGGTTGCCCTGGGGCCGCAACAGCCCTATTTTTCATTTTAGGATTGTGAGCAGCCAGCCTCAGCCTCAGAAGCTGAGGAAGCATGGTGGGGGCAACAACCCTCCCAGGGCTGCCTGTGAGACACTTTGTCGGGGAACTGAGGTCTACTGGCTGAGGGCTGATCCAAGGATCTCCCTTCAGTGCCTGTAAACAACACTCAGCTATACAAGGATTATGAGACTGCATTCTCCTGCCTAATTTTCTCCAGTTTTATATGAAAATGCCAATATATTCAAAACAAAATAATGTTAATCACTTACTGAATGGCTTGTTTTTCAAAAGAGCTGGGTATCCATCAGCTTACTTGTAGTCAGTGAAAAAAACAAACAAAACCCAATTATTTGCTTAAAAAAATCAGTAGTTTAATCCATGAGTTAAACTTTTGGAGATCTTACCCTTAGTTTTTTAAACACAGCAAAGGAAACATTACATATACCAGCAGTGTTCCTACTCTCTGCTACCATGCCACCGTGGTCATGTTACTTCCAAAAAGAGAATGAGGTAGATCTGAAATGAAATTAGGGACTCAAATACCTATGAACTTTCTAGAAGAAGCAAGAATCTAAATTCAAATTTTGGAGCTAGTTTCATAAAACTGGGTCAAATCTATCCCCTTGTCAGGAATACACTTAAACTTTCTGAGGGTTTGACCACTGTGAACCATGGGTGGAGGCTGGTGCTTGAGCCATGTGTCATTTACTGTTATCAAATATATACAGGAGATTTCCTCCATCCCAAACACCCTATGCCTCTGGGTTAGAAGAGAGAAAGACAGAAGCCCTCACTAAGCAGTTGCCTTTGTTAAAAGCCTTCAGTTCATGAAGATCCAGGAAATGTCTGCATGATCTCTGTTTTAAAACTTCTCATCCTGAAGACCTCTATGTAGACAGTCACATTTTTTAATAGTCCTCAAGTTTATGCACAAATCGATTTCAGATAGAACTCAGTTTTATTTTAAAGATGCTAGTTCTGGAGAATATATCTGAATGAACATCTTCTGAGCTAAAGATTACTCCTAGATACTTAGGGGTGATGCATTTGGGATAGCTAATTGTAAGATCTGAAACCTGTAATGAGCTCCAGATACTCACACAGATGGTACTCCAGGAATATTGTCTTAATTTTCTTTCTCATTTCCTTCCCTTTTAATAAGATGTTCCTATAATTAAACTAGCCTAAGGCTTGATTCAGTGGGTAATAACTCATGCTGAGGTTCAATGAGAGCCTGAAGCTGAATATGCTTCAATTTGAATAATACTCAGCATTTTTCCCCCCGCTGTTTTTACTGCCATATCCCTTAGCTTGTTTGAAATGAGTAAATCAACACAGAACTTGTGAAGCCAACAACATTGTCTTCTGCCAAGGAAAGTGCTTTTCCTGCCTCCATCCTGCCCATCTCTGCAAGCCTGAGGTCAGATCACACTGTGCCCTGGACCTGGTTGGACTTTATGGCAGAAATGGTCCTCACTGGGGCCTGCACAGCACCTGACAGTGATGCTACATCCAGAAGGGAGACTAATCCTCCAAGCATGTCCGCTCACAGCTAACTGTAAGCGTGTGAATAGCACATTCGCTTATGTAAAGTCATACACATGCACACACAGTTGCAAGGATGGGGCCCTAATTGGAGTTTGCAGCCAGCTGTCCACAGTTAATGAAGAGGGCTCATTAGTCGGCATGGAAACCAGCTCTGCACGTGAGCCAACTAAGGAGCAGGCAGAACTTTCCTTGCTGAAATCACAAGGAGGTAAAAAGGGTTTCCAAGGGTTTTTTCCTTGTTTTGTCAGATCCAAAATCCAGGAGTGTACAGAACCCAATTTTTTCACCAGATGGATTGTTTATCAATTGAGAAAAACTCTGAATGCAGAAACTTTGAGGATGTCAGAATTACTCTGATTTATTGTCCTCTTTCTCCTAAAAAAAACCCAGCTTAAAATCCTTCAATTCCCTGTTTCTGTGGCAAGCTAACATTCTAGTTGTATTCTGGAGTCTGTGTTTTGAAATCCTCAGGTAACCCTAAAACCTGGTTTATCACCCAGGGCCCCACCAGAGAAACAAACAGCAAGTCAGACGTTGACCAAAACTGCCAAATGGCAATCATTGTGTCATGAAAAACTCTAGCAACAAAAATCTAGCTGATATATTAAGAGCCTATGACTGGAGATAAAGATATGGATGTTGTTCAGTTGTTTTCATTACTCCGAACTTTATATTCTTATATCATTCTGCAGTTGATACTGTAACGTTTATTCTCAGTTGATCCATGCATAACTGATGTCAACCCATGGCATTTATAAACATGCTTTCTTTAGTCTTGGGTTTTATCCCACCATAAAAGTGAGCAATTAATAAATAAGAGAAGAAAACCATCCACACAAAGGACAGGCTTCCAAAATCAAGATGCTGGAGGTTTAACTCTGGTTTGAATACCAGGGTTTCAAACACTTACAAGTACTTTTAAAGCTTAAACTAGAAAAAGCATATGTGTGCTTGTACACTGGGAATCAACAGAGCCTGCCCACTTGAGCCTGGGATTAAGTGTGTGAATTGATCCTGACACTCTGTCATCGGTACCCAGAGCTCAGCTCCAACCGGGACTGCCACACACAGCAGTTGTGGGTTCATGCCACCCCTTCTAAAGATAGCAAAGAACAGCCAAAGAGTCTTTGCTCTTGTTTCAAGCTCATTAGATGAGTGATGACAGGTTATAGTAGCAGTCCCTCATGGCGAAACAACAAGCAAGGCCCCCAACTGCTGCTGTCCACTCCAATTGCAGTTGAATTTAGCCAGCTGTTGTAACAACCAGCACGACATAAGAAACAGACCTCCCCGCACTCTGGTTTAACGAGCTTTGTGCATTTTATGCAAGTTCCCCTGCAAGATGCTGTTCAACCGTGAGGCTTTGTGCTATTGCTGAAGCATATGGCTATATCCTCCCACTTCTTATGGTGGTCTTCATACTGGCAGAAACATCCTTCCTCTTAGTTGTTTCCTATCTTTCAGTCTGTTGAGCCTGACCTAATCCGAATACTCATAGGGAAAGAGAAAGCACCTCAGCCCCCTGTTTCTGTCCAGACTGACTGATGATGTTTATGCTTTTTATTTTAAGAAAGGGGTGGAGAGAAATACCAGAGAGAAATTTTGTTTTCAAAGCCTACTTCATACATAAAAAAGAATCAATATCAATGTCCATTCTGAGTTAATTTTTGCAAATTCAGCAGGGGATTTTGGTTTTGTTGGGAATATTTGAAAATATTTTTTCTCTTTGACCCTTTGGGGAAAATAAGCAGAGTCTAAATATTTGTAAGAAATGTGCCCCTGACCCCAGAATTCTGGTTAAAACTTTTCCCTGCTTCTCTGCTTTGCAATAAGTTTTACTAGAGATAACCTGAAGAAGAGATAAAACCCCTCATTTTCTCTACCATGTTTTAAAACATTTCAATGTGGAGTATTCAAACCTGTGAGATGAGTGCTCATCCAAAAAAGGAGTGTTTTCTAATTAGAATTTTAATGTTGGTGTCTTTTAAGTATCAAAAGCATTATATGGTTACCTCAGCCAAATCTCTGGTATGATCTTCATGTGTTCATCTTATCCAAGTTCAAGCTTAAACTGAACTCACAGCACTTCCAGTTTTACAGTCCTCCCCTGCACTCACATTATTTTCTGAACTACTAGAAGATACCTAACTTCATGAGACAAAACTGGGGAAGCATTGCAATGACACCAGTGCTCCAATATTTTGCACAATCATCCTCATTGTAGATTTTTCAAGGATATTGGCACATGTAATTGATTGGGTTACATTAAAAAGTGTTGAAGAGGAGGAAAACCTTTGTTATTTGCCAATGTGTCAGTGAAGTTATGACCTCTGTTTCTGTTTAATTTGCCAGTAGAAATATCCAGCACACAGCCCTATTTTCCAAATTTGTATTAGCAGTTAAAACTAGAAAAACACTTCATAACTGATTTCCAGAGTGCAAAAACTTCTCAGAATATGTGGGAAAGATTTTTGTTTCTGTTCTGTAGATGTGTTGATGTGTCGATGTGTTGATTCATTGCTTTAAATATTTTCTAGTAAAACATCACATGTTATTTGATGCAGATGAAGGCAAGGCAGAGAGCCAGGCATGGGGCACAGTTTGAGAACATGACGAGGCCTTTGTGGTTCTCTAAGTCATGTTTTAAAATAAATTGCCATAATAACAACGCAGTATTGAGATATTGCGACTTATTTCAGTCACTTGCTTTCAGCTCTCAGAAAGACAAAGATCTTCCTTCTAGAGATATCTGTCAAGAATCACTGAACAAATTGATTCTAAATCTAAAATCCAAAGAGAAAAGAGCCATATGAAAACTCCATCACGATTCTGTGCGGCAGCGAGAGATTTGTTCTTGTAACGGCTCTGAGTTAAAACATTCTGAATAATGTGACACTTTGTCACGTTACTATTTATTCCTCATTTTGTCCTAGTTATGAAAGTACTTTTATCTTTTGATGAAAAGATAGTCAGTGATCATTTTAATCACTGATTTAATTTTCATGGCTTTTTCACCCATGTTGCCTTCTTGTAAAGAAGCCATCTTGGTTGTCCTGATTTAGTGTGAATATTAAAACATGTAGCCTTGGCACATAATTCATGTTCTGTATTCCTAATACACACTAGGGAATTCATTCTAACTCTAGGGAAGTTAACAGCAACTTCCCACTTTAACAGAATTGGGATTTGCTTCTAGCTGTTTTGCCTTTTAAGGCATTCCACATGTTTTGATGCAGACTCAACAAGGTGCTTCATATTGAGTCTGCAATTCATATTGCATTCAAAAAACAAAAAAAGAATTTAACTTTAACCCTAGTTCTAATCCTAATGGAAAGCAATAACTTTTTATGAATACTTCATTACTGTGCTATTAAATAGGTTAAAACTCACTGCCTCTAACATTTGCAGTAAATATTTGCTTTTGGAGTATCTGGGAACTCCACCAGTTTCTCACTGTTATTTAAGATCCTAAAAATGTAAACAAAAGTATTCCTCCTTTTTTATTTCATTACACAACTCATTTTCCTCTACATTTAATTAATTCAATATGCAAAAAGATTATCCACGTTAATTTGGTGGTATTATAATGTTTTCCCAGCAGTGTTCGCTGAGGCCTTGCTTAACTGAATCACTATTCAAAGTCTGATACAAATTCCTCACACATTTTTATGGTGCTTATCACTACTGTAGCTAAGTGCAACACAAACAGAATATTCACAACATCTTTATGAGGTGACAAAGTGGTGTCATACTGTCATTTTACAGCTTACAACTGAAACAGAGAAGTCAATATCAATTATATTGACTGACTGTAGGTACTCAGTTTGAGAACATTAAGGTCTGATTTTTTAGAGTGTAAGTATCATGTAGCACATGTATTTTAAAGTGAAATGGTGGTTATCTTTAGTCTGTGAGTGCTTTGTTTTATCACAGAACTCAGCATCTCAAGTCAGGCACCAGATAGTGAGAAATCCAAGTTTTAACACTATGTGAGAAAGGTCAGATCAAAATAACTAGTCAGCCTGCCCTTGAGAGATCAGGGCAGTGCCAGGTAAGGAACATCCTGTTTCGCCAAGGCGCATCACGTCCCAAAGCTCCTGCTTAAATAGACAACATGAAGAGTGGTAGAAGATTGAAAGCATTGTGTATTTCCATTTTTGTTAGGGTTTAAAAGAAAATAATAAGCAAATACAGAAAAATTTTCAAAAACATATACAGTTTGCCACTTCCCACTTAGCACTCAGGAAATCTATGTGAAATGTAGGTATGAAAGGCAAAGATCAAAATGGCCTGAGTATAGGGTGTAAGCACATGCTTCCTTTGAAAAATAGCTGAAGTGGTGATGCTGTCACTTTGTAGGTGCATATAAATGCTGAGCTATTTCTTGGCAGCTATATTGCCTAAAAATTGTGTAAGAAGAAGAAGCATGGAAGGGCTCTTTGCAAAAATGCTCTTTAATTTATTTGGAAAAAAAAATTGAAAAGTTAAATTGAGCTGCAGAGGCTGCGACCTACAGTGTATGTGTCTGACAGTATGAGAATTTTTGGCTTCTCCTGTCAGATCTGGAAGGGAGGACCTAGACCCGAAGTCCAATACTGAAAGCACAAGATCATTCTTCTCTCAAAGGAAAAAAAGCTGGTATTAGTAGAGGTCTCCTATCTGGATTAATTAGTAAAGGGATGAGCTGCAGTCAGGAGCACAAAAGTTATTCAGAAGCACCAAGGAGATATCTGTAGTAGTTCTAAACTGTTTATCACCTTCATTCACTAAAAACACATTGCTTTAGCAGCAGAAAAGGAAGGAAAGGACCAAATGCTGTGTCTGACGTTATTACTTATTTCCCTGGATTACCCTGGTGCCCTGAATTAAACCTCTAAAACTAACAAGAAACAGTTTCCCAGAAAACAATCTCAGACTAGCAGGTTTTTTCAGAGTTATTTGCATTGGTATTTTTTTCCTGTGAGCTGATGAAAGTCCCAAGGGTTTACCCCTGACAAAAAGAGTGGGACAAATACACATGAGTGCCCAGAAGCTCAACTCAGCTGTGGTGAGGCTGCCAAAGGAGATAATTCTGCCAAGTGAAATGGCTTCCAGGCTGTGCACTTGTGTGTCAAAATGACATTAGTGTATTTTGACATAAGTGCTGTCTTTTATCAGGGATAAGCTTCAAAGCCACAGAGATGGAGGTTGACAGAAAAAACAGAAGTTGACAGAAAAACATAAAGTGAATTTGTTAAAACAAACCAAACACTCCAAAAGCCAGTGATACCTTCAAGGATCAAATTTAGAGCAAAGGATGTTTTATCACTGTGTGGCCATGATAGTTTAGGGATAGTAAATAAATTCTCTCTGCAAAATGCAAAGGAATTTTAAAAAGTCTTGTGTCTGCTCTAATGTCTAGAGCTGCCTGCCCGCTGCTGCTGAAAGAAGATTTCATCTGCTGATGAAAGAAGCTTAAAGCACACAGAGGTATAGAGATAGTTTAATAAGATTCATAATCTTGTTCATATCTATTTTGATATAAATTCTGGACAATCTATATACTGACCTATATAAAATTCATCAAGGAGCTCTATGAAGCAGGGAAAGGAATTTCACATCTTGGAGAATGGAGTGAAATTATTTGCCAACGTTTGCATGCATTGCAGACCACTAATAATACCAAGACCTGAACTAAGCTTCTCTAGGCCTAACCTGGTGCTGAATCCCATAGCTCAATTCATCCTTGGCCAGCAGAACTATTGTGGATTTCTAATAGTGTGGCTGTACTCACAGGACCCTGGGTCAGAGATGTTACCTGAACAATCTCTTGGTGATTGATGACAGGGTATCTGGGAAGCTGGATTTGTCACTTGGAAATACAGAAAGAGGAACATAAAGCTTCCTTTGCAGCAGCTGTCACTGAGGTTTCTTACCATTTTGGTTAGCAACACAGAATTTCCATTAAATTCCACAGACCAAGCCTTGTTGAATGAGGTTAAAGGTTTCTAACTTCACATCAACAAAACTTCCTGCCAGACTGATTATGTCCAACAAGGTAGGTCATTTCCCTCCTGTGCATTTTCCTTCTCTTATCTCTGGTGATTCCAAAAGCACATAGGATTCACAGAAGCTAAAACTAAAACAACAACCTACATCCGGTCAATCAGGTCATCTCTGATCTTTCGGTCAGTCCCCTTTGACAACCACACAGTCAATAAAAATGCTCAGAGATGCCAGGAAGTTTAATTCCCTTACCCCTTTCACAGGCTTGAAGCCTGCAGGAGATGGAATGATAATTTTTGGCTTCTTAGCTGAATTTCAGCAATCAGAAGGGCGCTGACAATTATAGGCAACATGGCTTCCTCTGACAGCTGTGTATTAGCATGACTGATGTCTGCTCATCTCTACTAGAGTCCAGAAGCTTCTGCAGGGCACACATGAAGATCAAAGACTTCTATCTAAACCCTCTACCTCAAAATATTTACTTGCTGTCATCTGGACAGATAGAGAGAAGCCATGGCCTCAACATCTGACAACTCACTTGTGATGCCTACTACAGTGTCCCATTTGCCATTAGTGTCAGCAGTGATATAAATAGGATATCACAATACCTACACAAGAGTAGTTTCCAGACAGAGATAGCTAGATCAAATTCAACCCGGATAAGGCAAAAGAAATATAGCCAGGAAGGAGGGACCACTAGGAACATGGCCTTCCATGGCTCTGTTTATGTACAGAGCATGAGTCCTGAGGATCGCTACTCTCAAAGAATTTTTTGATTCAGATACAGCCTCTGATCCTTAAGCCCAGATATATGAACTTAGATTTGATACTCATGTTGTTGTTATTTCTTAATGTCATATAGTCCATCATGATTAAATCCCTTCAGACACATAAGGCTGAAGAAAATATGTTATCATCTTATTTAGCAGTATAATTATGCAACTTCATTATGATTGCTAAACTAAGCCAGCCCTAACCATTCTATCATTCTATGAAACCGCAGTGCTGCCTGCAGCATTTTAATTCTATACATAAAATCAGGCATCATAGAATGAATTAGTCTTTCATGCACCTCCATGGCCTTAATGAAACAGTCAAGGGTTAAACTTGACATTTGGATCTGGACATCTTGAATTTTTACTGTTTGAAATTTTACTCTGGTCCCAGGAAAAAACCAGTCATATTCCAGGATGTTTATTTGAAGGCACATTTAATTCATATTCCCATTGTTAATTCATGGATTGTAGAGCTAATTCTCTTACCTGGTCATGGAAAGGAAGTCAACATATCTATTGCTTCCAGTACATTTTGTAGTACTTTGATTTCTGGACTTCTGCCAAAGTGTGGTATTGTTCAGGTTCTTTGTCTTGCCATTAATGTTCTTACTGTTACAGTTTTGTCTGTTGGGTCAATGAGATTAGATTTCGTTAGCACAGCAACTGGAAACAAAATAGAAGTTATTAGATAATCATTAAAGCACATCTGTTGCCTTTTTCAGAGTGCCAAAGTCTGAATTCCATTGAACTAGTGACATGTCACTTGACCAGCGCTTAGTTCAGCTATGATCAATGAGCTGCAAAAGGATTAAAATATTAGCAGTTAGTTGATTCAACCCAATCCTTGGCAGTTTTGTTTAGATTGCAAAGAAAGGTGCCTAGAGCAAAAGAAAATGAAACAATTGCAGTAAGAAAATGCTAACATTTTTGAGGTCATTCCATAAATTGTTATGCTGGTGCTCCATTTCAGTGTGACACAGCTCCTCATGTACTCTGCATAAGCTTTCATGTACTTCCACCCTGAGTCTCTTCAAAACTCCCTGAGAAATTCTCAGCCTGAAAATCTGGCCATTAGAGAATGGAAACAGGTATTCACTCCATCACCAATATACCCCACTGAACAGCAATCTGGACTATTGAATGAATATTGTGTCTCAAATGTCATCTTCTTTTCCTCTTTTCAGAAACTCTTCTGAAGCATCCCGTGGCAAATATTTTAAATCAGAGACTTTTAAAATGTGTTTTAGTTTATTTTTTAAAGAAAACTTTGTATGTCATCTATGTATTTCCCCCACAACATCCTTCTCTCTAAGTTGGAGAGATATTGATTTGATGGGTAGACTGCTCAGTGGATAAGGAATCAGCTGGATGGTTGCATCCAGAAGGTGGTGGTCAGTGGCTCCCAGTTCAGATGGAAGATGGTGACAAACAGAGTTCCTCAAGGGTCTGAACTGGGACCAGTGCTGTTCAATATTGGCTGTTCAATATCAAGTAGCTGCCTATGACTTAATTATACAGAATTATTTAAATATTTACAGAAGAAGAAAAGGAATAACCTTTGATCATATGAGAAATTGTCACATATGAGGCCACACACATTTGGGAGGATCTACGTTCCTTAAATAATGGTCTGGATTACTGAGATCTCTGTTGCTTTGCTGTGATTGTCAGCAGCTAATTTAAGACAAGACATTTTGAGATTTAACATAGGATTCCTGATTTCCTTATTAAAAATTCAGCTAGGCAAGTTGTACACAAGGGTGAAAAAGAAATTCTCAGGTGGTTTTCTGCCATCCCTGAATACAGAAGAAAACCCAGTCATATCATGTAACCAATGTAGACAAGTGCTAAGGCCCCCATCCAAGGTCCCCTGAAGACACTCAGCATTTTCTTGATCTGCTCAATGTATATGCATAAAAGGAAGCTGAGAGTACTGCTGGAACTTAATTTCAACCCCCTATGGCTGCATTTGTCAGGCAAATTTTGCCTGTCTGTAGAAGGCTTTTTCCAAGATGAAACTTCCTCTTTTAGTGATGTAGGTGTAGGATGGATTTCTGCTTTATTCATGTTAGCTGGTGTTCCTCAAAGTGCTTTTTTTTTACATAAGAAACATCTACAAAAGCAAACCAGACTGGTGTTCTTTGTAAGCTTCACTACCTCAATTGGTTAAACTGTTACAATATGGAGTTTGGAATATTTTTTGTTAGCTATTAATTCATGGAATCAGGGAATTATTCAGATTGGAAAAGACCCTTAAGGTCATCAAGTCCAACCGTTAAGCCAACACTGCCAAGTCCACCACTAAACCATGTCCTTTAAGCACCACATCTACCCAGCATTTAAATACCTCCTGGGATGATGACTGAACCACTTCCCTGGGCAGCCTGTTCCAAGGCTTGACAACCCTTCTGATGAAATTTTTACTAATGTCCAAGCTAAACCTACGCTAGAGCAACTTAAGGCCATTTTCCTCTGGTCCTATCACTTGTTACCTGGGAGAAGAGACCGACACCCACCTGTTTGCAACCTAGATGTAGACACCAAGAAGGTCTCTTCTCCCAAATGCAGTACTCAAGGTGCAGCCTCATCAGTGCCAAGTACAGGGGGATGATTGCTTCCCTAATCCTGCTAGCCACACTATTTCTGATACAAGCCAACTGCCACAATGGCTACATTTCAAGCAAATTTGGAAAAATGAAAATTCTATCACGCTGGATTTGATACTGAATTTACAAAATATAAGACGAGGGGAGAGAGAAGTTAAGGGGAATGTCAAGTTTAACTAAACATCTGTACATTTACTAGCAATTATTTTTTAATGAAATCATTGCCTCAGGCATTCTCCTCTTTCATGACTATTTCCAACACTGCTTGTACACTCATATATAACTATGAATGTTCTTGCACTCATTAATCCCTATAGATACTTGCTCACACAGTTTCTCTGTATTGTACTCCTGGAATACGCCCTCTCATGTATTACTCACCTGGGACATCAGTAATAAACAAGATAATTATGATAAACCACCGAATCTGTAACAGGTGGTGAAAGGCAGAGGGGAGATAAACCCTATAATTAGAAGTTTATAATTGATTTTGTTCTATTCTGACTTTCTATTACTGACATATCTTTTGGAATTCCTCTTTTAAGAGCAGGAAGTTAGCAGTATGACTTTGCTAATTCTCAACAGGGAAAGAAAGGCATGCATAGTGACGGGGCAAACTCTTATTCCAGAGAAAGCAAATAGGGAATAACAGCTATGTAACTCTGAACTCCTTTACCTACATGAAAGGTCACCTTTTTGTTTACTTTTCTTAGAGCAGGTGCTACCTTGTTTCCAGTCTTGCAACATTCAGAAACAAGAACCTTGCCTATTCTATATCCCGCTGCATGTCTCAAGCAGCACATGAGCAGCAACAGTACTCAAAGGCTTGCAAACTTCTGCTGCACATCTTTAAGTATTTTGTGCTCTTTGGGCTATAGTCTCAGGCTCAAAAAAAATTGTTTATATTTGATTGGTATAATATTTCCTGTTTAACTATTTGGCAGATTCGAAGGTCCCCACATGAGACTCATGCATGAGGCCTGTTTTCCTCTTCTGTTATTACTTGGTTTTAGAAGTCAGCATATGTATCTGCAGAGTCTGTATTGCTGAATCCAGCTTGTCAGCAGCTGCTACAAATTAATCTGGCGAGAACTTGACTTTTCTGGATTCTAGAACAGAATGAAAGTCAAGAAATTTTTTCCAACCTTGTGAATCTGAGATTCTGTGAAATTCTGGATAATTGGCTGCAAGAGTACTTTGGAAACAGACAGAGCTTTTCTCATCCTTTTGAAAAGAAGAAAGAGATATGCATCAGCATACACATGGGCTTGGGACAAACATCCTGTGTGCAAGAAGTCTAGTGTTAGCTTTCATGTTCTATTATGAGCGATCAGCCCCACATCTCTGGCTTTCATTTCAGGTACCCTAGCTACTCAAACAAGAGGGAGAAGCTGTGGCATCATTCAGAAAAGAATTCAGAATTCGCAGGGTGAGAGTTGGTGTCTCCTGCTGTGAAATAATGGTTCAGGAACTCATCTAGAGTGTGAGAAATTTGGAGCCTGGCAAACAATCCACCAATGGCCAGTCCATTTTACACAGTGTCTGGTTAATGCAAAACAGGCAAAGGAAGAGATGGGTTTCAGGGTTTTCCTTTTCTGTCCTTTTCTCTTAATAGAGAAAGCATCCATACAAATGCACTTTCCCTGGTTTAGCAATTCTTGGGATCTTCCCTGAAGAATAGAACAGTGTCAGTGGAAAAAAGAGAGCATGTAAAACAAACTACAGGAGTTAGGGTGTTGTGATTTAACCCCAGCCAGCAGCTAAGCCCCATGCAGCCTCCCACTCACTCCTCCCCAGTGGAATGGGGGGAGAATCAGAAGGATAGAAGTGAGGAAAATTGTGAGATGAGATAAAGACAGTTAAATAGGGAAAGCAAAAGCTACACAGGCAAGCAAAGCAAAGCAAACTGAGGAACTCATTCACTGCTTCCCATTGTCAAGCAGGTGTGCAGCCAACTCCAGGAAAGCAGGGCTCCATCTCACATTATGGTGACTTGGGAGGACTCCAGCATGCGTAATGGGTACTTGGGAAGACAAATGGCACCACTCTGAACAACCTCCTCTTCCTTCTTCCCCCAGCTGTATATGCTGAGCATGTCATCATATGGTATGGAATATCCCTTTGGTCACTGGGGTCAGCTGTCCCAGCTGTGTCTCCTCCTTGTGCATTCCAGCCTACTCGCTGGTGTGGTGGGATGAGAAGAAGAAAAGGCCTTGGCTCTGTGCAAGCACTGCTCAGCTGTAATGATAAAAACCCCGTGGTATCAACACCATTTTCAGCACAAATCCAAACCACAGCCCCACACTAGCAACCCATACCCATGGCTGCAGTCCCTCCAGGGGTGTACCTGTTCTGTTGTGGTCTTATCCATGGACACACCCTTTGAGTTGCTCCAGGATGGCCTTATGCACAGCCCCACATGCTTCGAGATGCACCTTCTCCAGCATGGATTTATTCATGGACCACCATCCTTTCAGAGGTACACCTGCTGTGGCACAGACATAACCACAGCCACAGATGCTTCGGGGTGTCCTGTGCCTATATGGACTCATCCACAGGTCACAGTTCCTTTGATTTGGGTTCACACTTGAGTTTCAGCCCATCCCATGCAGCAGTACAAAACCAGCAGTGATGCCCTGGCCACCTGCCAGCCCAGGCACATTTTCTTTGCTGTTATCAAAATGTTCCCAGGCACAGCCAAGTCAGATGATAAGCAGTACAGCAAGCAGCGAAAACAAAAAAGCAGCCACTAACAAGCACAAGACTCTAATTTACAGTAAGGCAAGCAAGGCCCATGGCAAACACAGGAGACTCACAATTAATAGCTAAACAGCAATAACAGCTATAAATTCAATCTAGTACATTCCAATCAAACTTGTCATTATCTTGAACACTTTGAGCCCTACGTTGGATGCCAAAAAGGACAATTGTGGTTTAAGCCCAGCCAGCAACTAAGCACCATGCAGATGCCCACTCACTCACCCTGGTTGGGACGAGGGAGAAAAATCAGAAGGATAAAAGAGAAAACTTGTGGGTTGAGATAAAGACAATTTAACAGGGAATGCAAAAGCCAGGTGCATAAGCAAAACAAAGCAAGGTACTCATTCACGACTTCCCACGGTATTCAGCCATCTCTAGGAAAGCAGGGCTCCATCATGCGGAATGGGTACTTGGGAAGACAAATGCCATCACTCTGAACAACCTCATCTTCCTTCTTCCCCCGGCTTTATATACTGAGTATGATGTCTTATGGTATGGAATGATCCTTTGTTTAGTTGGGGTCAGCTGTCCCAGCTGTGTCCTCTCCCAGCTTACTCACTGCTAGGATGGGGTGAGAAGAAGAAAAGGCCCAGACCCTGCTCAGCAGTAATGAAAACAACCCTGTGTTATCAACACTGTTTTCAGTACAAATCCAAACCATAGCCCAATACTAGCTACTACAAAGAAAATTATCCCAGCCAAAACCAGTACAAGGGCATTCCTCAAACAGGTAAAAACTCTAATCCAGGTCTTCATTCACTTAGCCATTGCTCTAACTTACTTTCTGGATTAAAATGTCCTGCTGCTACAGTGAGAATGGTCCTTCCACAGCCTTTGTCACTGATCCCCAGCACATATTTAATAGAGAAATGTAAATCTTCTGTGAAGCTGCTGCCCATCTGACCAATGCTTCTTAGGGGTATAAAATGGGATTGGAGCTAAAGTGTGATGCAAGCTGGCATCTGTAGCCACAAGAACCGTGCTCTATGGAGCATTAGCTTCCAAAAACAGGTTAGAGGAGCCATAAACCTTTCACTTCCAATGAGAGACCATTTCTTCTCTTTCTTCCCATGCATCTCTCACCTCTTCCTACATTCTGATACTGAGAGGCAAAACTCCAATAGTTCCTTGTGGTTTTGCCTTACATTTGCAGATTCTAGCATTTCTTGCAAAGGATTTTATTGGAACACCTTCCTGGATTTGAACAATCCTAACTTTAAACATTTCGCTCAGGTTTGTTTTCCATTTTTAGAAATAAAAATAAGACTAAGTAGTTCAGGGTGGAAGAAGATCTATTTCATGCCTTGTGCATAGATTTGTGGTAGAATCTCAGTCTTAAAAGCAAACAAAAAATAGCAGAGTATGAGTTTGTGTCAATATCTGTCTCGCTCCAGCTGTATTATTTACTGTGCACATTGTGTCATATAAATAAATTCTAATTGCTAATCAAACAGTGCTACATTTTAAAGGTTCAGCCACGTAGTCATGCTTGTTCCCCAAAGCCCAGATCTGCTTATAACATTCAGGTCACTTCAGTTTTCCTAAGAAATTTCCAGTTCCTGTGACTCATAACACCACCTGCTGGCCAATTATGACCTAAATGTGACTAAAATGCTCTTAATCTGTGCATTGGCCTGTATGTGCTAGTAATAGACATACTCATATACGTAACTGCTGTGGTCATAATTTAACATCAGTTCCATCCGGTGATGTTATGATCAAGTATTTCTTAGTGTCAGTGAATAACTACCCATCAAGGTTTAGAATAAATTCTTCTGTTGTCTTTTAGGCCTGGGGAATATTTTCAGTGCAAAGATTGGAAATAATAAAATAATGATTCATTTCTGATATTTTAGAAGAGTAGTAGCCTGATGCTCATTCAGCTAAGCTCTGTGTCATAGTGTGTGATTTTATTCCCATCAGCAAAGAACATGGCACCTACTTATTTCAGTCATTGGGGAAGTACTTAAGAGAAAAATATGGCTTATTTTAGCCATTTGGGAAATACCATCACATTTCTAATGAAAAGAAAAGACAACTGTGTTGTAATTGAATGTAGTTACTCTAGCAGCCAATTATTATCATTTCATATGGCTGACTGGTATAGTACACATTTAACACACATCAGAGAGCCAAGAGGAAGAACAGATTAAAGTGTGACATACTATATGCCAACACTACAACACCTAAGAAGTTGGGCCTACTTTGAAAGATAAACAAGTATATTTTTATGCAGTAGATTATTGCATCATCTATTGCATCCTTCAGATGGAAAAACACCACCTTTCCCAGAAATCCAGCTTGAACCAGCCAATTTGCTCTTTACCCTTGTGAAACAGTTCCATGTACTTGGGAAACCCTTGTTAGAATAAAGATCAGTAGCTAGTGAGCACTATCTTACCTCAACATATTCTTCACTTCTTCTGCATTACGTGGTTTATACACGCTGAGATAACATGCTGAGTCATGGGGATTGGTACTGAGGTGATTAGGAGTATAGTCCCTGCACTCGCTCCAGCAAATAGCTAGATTTTGATCAATCTGATAAAATAGAATGTAGAAAGGAACATTAGGGAGACTTGCAGTCCTCTTTCCTTCACTTGAACTGTTGTTATCATGATAACCTGAGCACTCTTTTAGCAAGAGTGATGAAGTGCCAGTTCAGGTGCTAGTAGACTTCAACACATGTTATCAAGTGCAGTAAGCCTTATTCTTATTCTTAATATACAAAGTATTAGTGTTTGTGAGGCTCAACAGTTCTTACACAGGCCACATGTCAAAGCTAAATGACTTAGAGGTCTAATTTCACCTGTTTTTCTTTTCACTTACTATATTAAGTATCAAAGAATTATGCTTCGCAAAAGTTTGCTGCAGGAAAATATATAAGCATCCTATTTGCTAAGTTACACTGAACTGCTTCCCCCCTCCCCCCAGTCATTTCACAATTAAAAAAATCAGAAGTGTACCTTTGGGTTTGTACATAGAGTAACAATAGAAGACAACAAATATTTTGACCATTTTCAGAAGGAAATCATACTTTTAGAAACTTTTTGGGAAATTTTCAGGTGCCTGAATTTAGGAAACCATGGACATGACTTTGACAGATGTTGAGGATTGTATGTGCAGTAGTAAAAAATAAGTCAAATAAAAATGAAAGATTGCTATATTTAAACATGTATCATTATTAATTTTTTTTTTAAAAGAAAATACATTTGTTTCAATCCTCTTATAAAATCAACTTTTGTATATTCAAGGCTTGAAATTGAATGGGAATAAGGCTACTCATGGTTTGACCAGAAGTTACCAGTATTTTTTCCTAATCTAAAATATTTTCCTCTTTCCTCTTGGCAACACTCAGAATATTGTAGGCCTAACATTTATGGCAAAGACTTGTGTTTATTGCTTAGGATGAATAACATACTTCAGATAAAGACATGCAATTCTTTTAATTCTAGTAGCTTTGGATGAGGACTAGGAATTAAATATGTTAACCTTAAGGTTAATTTTGACAATTTCTAAGAAAGCTTAATTAGAACTTTGGAAAATCCCATAAAAGATATCCTTCTTCTCATCATTCTTTAACTGTCAAAAAATAGAGTAGGTAAATCTTAAGAAGTCTGAATGGTTTTCTTTACAAGTATTTGAGAGGCATTTTAAATAAAATTAAAAAATGCTGGATAATTCTTTTCTTATCTCAAAAGCAATTGAAGAACAAATTAATGGAGTAACTTCAGAGCATTTATTACTCACTGGGAGATACTGTACCAGACAGTCCATGGCTCCTAAAATAATTATCAAGCTTTTATTATCTTATTACACTACCTGCACAGGTAAACAGATCACATGATTTAAGAAAAATATCATGGAGTAAGACAGAAAATGTTGGATAATGTTAGAAGTATGTGTACCTTAGGTCTTGTTCCATTTAGGTCAAAGACAAAAAATCCTGCTGATTTCAGTAGTCTTAGTCAGGCCTTAGAAATATTTTGCCGAAGTCACTCAGCCTGATAAAGCTTCAGGTTTATTTTTAGTCAGAATGTGGTATCAGTAATTAGAGCAAGGCACTGATAAGTTCTCATTCTGATACTCTCAGCTCCATTCCCAACAGCACACACTTACCTGGGCAGACTTCATAACTTCAGAGAGACTGTTCTCAGAAAATGCACCTTGATTCTTTAACATGATTTTCTTGAGAGGTGACACTGTGTCACTGCTGCAACTGCTGTGCTGAGTTGCAGTTTCAGCTTTACTACATTTCAGCAGTGAGATATTTGGCATGTATTAATCACCTTCCATCACAGTAATTAAAATATGGACATTAGTGATTTATGTTAAAGAAGACAACACAATGAGGAGTTAGATGTGAATATGTTCATTTATACTTAATGTAGCTACTATTCATGTCTTGTTGGTGGAAACAGATGGCTTTTACAGCTTTCTGTTTTTCTAACAGCAACACTTATGAGCTCATCAAAGAAACCAACCCAGATGAGGGGAAAAGCATCACCTCAATTTCTAAATAACTTAATTCTAACATCTAGATTTCTGGTCATGTATGAAAAATCAGTCATCTCTCATTTTACTTACCACAAGATGGCACTGTTTTTTATTTCTTTATTTTCTTTTGGCACTGTCCACAGTCCTCTTGTGTTTCCCGTTCTCTAAAGAGAAAATTATCAGACCTCAACAACATTTAGCACACGTTTGTTTCTTACACCTGTTTATTTTGACCACCCTCTATCTTTATACTACATTTGAAAAATGCCAGGTTGTGGCTTGCAGTGTTTATCTGTACACACATCAGACCATTAAACATTTCTCTGCCCACCACTTCACTTGAATTTTCAGACTCAGATGAACTCAGGCTTACTTTGGGCCCACTAAATAAATTTTAAAAGGTTTAGATGTGAGACTAATTCAGATATTGTCTAAATCTGGGAGTCTTGGTAAAGATTGGTAAAGATCAAACTCAAACCCTGTCCAGTTTGAGTTTGAACTCATACAGAAATCAGATGGCACAAAAGATTTCTAGACAGAATTTCATGCACTTATACTATAATAATGCATCTTTTATTGTATATTGGGCTATAGCTTATATTACATAAACCTATAAATATAACATTGTTGAATAAATACTACTAAAGCTTCCCTTAATAGACTTCTACTGCCTGCAAGGATAGGGGTATTTACAGATATCCATATTTATGTAAATAAAGACATCTCCATTATCTGAAATAGGAGACTGTGAAAACTGCTTTTCATCTTAAGGTGTATTCAAAATGTTACTAGTTACTCCATTTATCTTGATTCATCAAGAGGCTGTTATGCACAGGATACTCACAAATAAGAGTGTTATACCAGGGCTAGATTTCAGCAGAGTTCATACCTTAAGAAAGTTTATCAAAGTAATTGTTGTTTAAGTAAAAAAGTTGGGTTTGTGCTTCTGTTGAAAATCTGATCTAGTGAGTTGCTCTAAGCAGTGAAGACCTCTCCTTCCACAGTACCCACAAAAAATATCCAGTGTTTGCTTTCTCTCTTGTGAAAGAACATCTGTTGTGAGTGGTATGAGCTATCTTCTGGGTCTGACCCACCTCTAGTTACTCTTTTAATAACCCAAGTCAGTATGCACAGTAAGTAGGACATGCATGGGTCTCCTTTCCACATAATGGATAGGCAGCAGTAACCTTGCATCTGCTCTTGTGTTAGTCTGTCACTCAGAATCAGGGGTTACTTGATGCCTAAAATAATTCCTCCCCTGACAACTAATTCATCTGGGAAGAAAAAAGACTCCATCCAGATGGTGGGAATCTCACAGGCTTCTATTTTTTTAAATGACAAAGTCTCTCCTTTTTTTAATAGCTACTCTGTAAGTTGTATAACATTCTTGGAGCTATCCTGTGCTATTATCAGCTTTTAAATACATATTAGGCATTCAGAAAATAAATCCTTCCCTGACATGGTGGAATACGTCTCTCAAAATATGGGCTGTTAAAATCCTTTACAAAAGTGAATCCTAATACCAAATACTTTCTTTTTCTCTAGATGTAAAAATTAAGGACAGAGAAGGGTGGTATAGTGGGGAAGAGAGTGGGACAAACAATTTTCACTCTATGCAGTGTTGATTTGCAGAGGCTGTTGGCAAGTGTCTCCACCATCTGTGGACTGTTGCGTGGCTTGTAAGTCAAGAATTAGTGATTTTAGTTCAAGGTTTAGCAGGTGTCTCAGTAATAAAGCCTACCACTCCTGGAAATGCAGAATGATTTGTGATTTGTAACTGAGGAAATGAAGACACAGTAATTGTGAAAGGAGGCCTAATTTCCCTACCTAAAGAACCAGGCTTCAGAAATCGGTCTTTAAGAAACATCTGCTATGTCTGTTGAGAAAGCTTACAGAGTCTCACCCTGCAAGGCAGGGGGGTGCCAATGTAATTGATTTTCTATTGTTCTGTTGTGAAAGTAGAGGACATCAGCCAGCATGACAGTTGTAATACGATTTTTCATAAAGTGAGGTTTATATTCTGATGTGGGTCAGACACTCATAAGAAACTCAGCTCTTTGGACTTTAGAAAAGTGAGTTTCTTGACCATGTGTTTGGAGAGAAGAGCATGGAAAAAGATTTGGGAAGGCTCAGAGGTCAAAATGCAAACATAAAGGTATCTACATTTGCCACTGAAAAGTGGTATTTGGGGACAAATTTGTATCAGATTAATCTCTGAGTCTGGAAATACTGGTATTCTCTACCAGTCTCCTGCCTTTCATAAGAAAAGGCAGCATATCAACAGGGACGACATAACACTCATCTGTGTTAGAAGGAATATGAAATACCCTGCTTTTGCCAATAAAATCAATGAAAGTTAACAGTGTGCAGGACTTGGATTCTTTTTTCAGACAGTCTTTTAGCTTAGAGCAACATTTTTCTTAAATATGCTATGGAAAGACAGAAACAGGTTTTCTATAATTGAGTTTCAGTGGCATGCGGAAAGGTTCCCCATCTGGGCCCCCCATCACACTGTGGGGTGAACTCTGCCCAGGCTCATGGCATGTCCCAGCAGCTGGGACCGATGGCCATCCCAGCAGACGTGCCCAGGCCCCAGGAGCTCACACGGCTCTTTGCCTTGATGTGATCTTGGTGCAATCGCCAAGCACCTCTGAGCTGTTGCTATACTGAAACAGCTCCAGGCCTGACTCTAGATATCCTTTAAAGCTGTCTCAGGAACAACTGTACACAGCAATAGACTAATAAAAATCAACCATCTCACAGTAAAATTACTTACTAGCAATTACTTACAATGCCATCCTTAGCTCTTCATTCAGTTGCACAGCTCCTGTTCAGTGGTTGACAACCTGGGGGGCTGCGGGCCATGCTTTGAGAGCATGGCTCCCTGCTTGCTGTCTGCTGCCACCAGCGTTATCTTTGCCATGTAATGTAAAAACACATTGTATTGAGTGTCTCTGGCAATGTGCTGGCTGCCAGGTGCCTCTGTGAGCCCAGGACTGCCCTGTGCCAGTCATGGCTGGTTCCAGCAGTCTTCCACTGATCCCAAAAGCTCCACCACCAGGCAGAGCTGAGCCCCTCAGCCAGGCTGGTGGCACCTAAGGGAAAGAGAGTTTAGGAAAGTGCAAAAAATACCAGACAGGCAGAGGAGGAGTGGGGAAAAGGCAAGAAACAGCTCTGGAAGCACTCAAGTCAGAGAAGGAGAAGGAGGGGGAAGAAGGAAGGAATTCCCCTGTTGCTAATGGACACGCCATGGGGAAAAATGTGAGGAGGAAGGAGTGGCAGAGAGCAGCTCTAATGGAATGACCACAGGTCCCATTCCCTGGCAGAGTGGAGATGAGCCTGAGAAGGGGTAAGCAATTTCTCTGTCTTTATCTCAACCTACAAGCTTTTTCATGAAATTTTCTTCCCCTGACTTATGTCTCTGTGGAGGAGCTGGAGGAGAGCAGCTGGGTGGGCTGCTGGCTGCTGGCCGGGGTGGATGCACCACAGGTTTACACATAATAGAGCCTCTTGTACTGAAGAACTTCCTTGAAAACAAAAATAAGGTGGAACCAAAGGGAAAGATGTTTAATTTTAGAAATAATTTAGAACCTGAGGCACAGAAACACTACATATTTTGTAGAGTTACACAAGGTATGTGCCAAGGGAGACCCAGCTAAACACTCTGGTGTTCGAGGATACACTTCAGGCCCCTGACCTCCTTTCTTCCCATATTATGATTGAAGAATTTAATGGAAAGTGCTGTTTTCCAGTATTTTTACTGGCTAGCTGGCACTTTATGCTCTTAGCTGTCTTGTGCAACATGCATTGAGTTTGACCTGAAGACACGCTGTGGTATTTCCATCTGTCAGTAACAGATTAAAAAAAGATTTTATGGATTTTTTATAAACAACCCTAAACCTTCACCTACGCTATTTATATCTAAACTGAAGAAATTCCAGTGATTGATGGCTGGACTCCTATGCCAAATTCTTGCCAATAGACTGACAAAACAAATTCACTGAGACCTGCACACTGCTGAAGGGATCAAGAGTGAGACTGAATTTCCAGTCTTCATTGTCTTTTCTTAAACCCCACTTAAGACCCACTCCAAAATAAAAGTTTGACATCTGTTTTCTACTGATTCATGACCTTTGGGAGTGAATATTCATTTCAGAAGAAGGTTACTAAGTCTGTATTAAACATTAATTTACTAATTATCATAGCCTGCTTTTCTGCTTCAAACATTATTCTTAGGGGAATATTTTGTCCAACAAGCATACGAATGACAAGTAGTATTTATCTACAATTAGCAGACACCTGTTTATTGCTAATCAAGGGGACTATGTCTTTAAAAGGAAGCAAGAAAATGGTGAGAGGGTGATTTCTTAATAAGAAAAAAGAAGGAGGGGTTTTTGTGGATTGGGGGAGAGGGGGGAGTGTCCACAAAATATCATGATGAATGACAAAAAGATGCTGCACAAGAGTCATGAGCAAATGCATGTATCTCTGATGAACAGGCTTTTATAAGTAAAGTAGGGTTACTTGAGAAGACACAAAATAGAAAGCAAAATTCCATAACAGCACAGGAGAAGTGAATCGCTTAAATAGTGAGATGTTCCCTGTAAACAAAAATTATGCAGCCACATGCTTGGCAATTCAGAACTGAACAATTATATGGTGTACTTTCTATGACAATGAATATTCCAAAACTGGAAATTAAAGATTATTTTAATTAATTAACTGTATACATTGATAGCATTACCCATCTAGGTTCTCAGAAAGTCAATTTAAATTAAACACTTGAACACAAGGACCTGTGAAGTTTATCCATGGACAAAGCTAGGAGTAAAACCATCCCACATTTCTAGCACAGCCATTTTTATTTTATTAGATGGGAAATGTAATTTATCAACTTAAATAAAAATATTTCTGACTAAATAAATCTAATTAATAAAATTGCAAACTGATATCCATCACTTTGAAAAACTCTTCGGACTAAGTAGACTTCCCACAAAACAAATGAGGAAACTGAAATCAGAAGCTGAGGAAAGTAAGTTTCCCTCTGTGCTTTCCAACTTACTTTCACCACTTTGGAGTTTTGTTTAGATGGCAATGCTGAGAACTCTGTAAATATATTTCAGGTTTTTTCCAGATTTTGCTCTTTAAAGTAAAGACTTCCCCCATCTTTCTCATACGTCACCATTTTCCAGCAAGGAACATAGAGGCAAAGGAGATGTAGAAGATACAGAATCTGAAAAATAATTTGAAAATAAATAATAAAAGTCATTATAAATTATAATACATAATTTTGAAAATAAAGCTATTTTTAAAATTTTGTTTAACTTAGAATCTTGTTTCAAAATGTATTTTGTATTATTTTAATACTTGTAGGCAAATTTTCTAGGAGAAATTACCTTTTTCCTCTAATTCTAATTTGGGGAAAAAAATAATTTGCAAGTCCTAGTGGGCTTTGGCATGTGAATTTGTGTAAGAAATAGATGTTTTTTCCTCAGCAAATCCCATTTCATGTGGATATCCCTTCCTGCCCTGATCACTATGGCAAATATTTCAATTTTTTCCCCAATAATATACTTGAATAAATACTAATTATCACTGTATTTTTACCATCCCTTCTTCTCTGAGTTCTAGGCAGGAGTAACCACATTGATGTGAACATGAATCTAGATGGGAGAACTCAAACCTAATCTCTCTGGATGATCATCTGTGCCCCAAAATGCATGAGCAGCACCAGTTTCAGAGCCTCAGTGGTCCTAGAAAAACAGATATTTTGAAGTCACAAACAATGAATCAACAACTTACTGCTCCAAGTTTTTTTAAGTGCTTATAATTGATGCATTTCCTATACCAGATGCTTGATCTTAGGGATGTTCTAAACCACATCACAAAACAATCTTGAACTGTTCCAGCTTGGTGGGCGGAAGGAAAGGGAAGAATAGAGAAAGCTTGTGATTGCCATGGATATAGAAATCTTGGGATTGTCCTGGACTTTGATAAAAATTCAATAAATGGGCCGCAATCTTTTTGAATCTCTATAGTCAGACCCTCTAATTGGTGACCAGCAGCACAATATTTTGTCAGCTGCTCTGGCAGCAGCAAATTTAATTCTAATGACCTTTTAAACAAAAGCCAAAATGTTGAACTGGTTGCGGGGTGAACTTTTTGCACGATTAATTTTTTTTTCATTTATGTCTATTTGGTTAGTCTGATACATCAACCAGTTTATTCTAATTTGAGAAACACCGCAGAGTCTGGAAAGGCAAAATCTCCCAATCCATTAATGAAATCAGTCTGTGCATAACAGAAACCGAAAATCTGATCTGCAGTGATCAAGACCCAAATGATTAAATTTAATGCAGACAGATAACATATGTCTTTATCTATGAAATCTCTCAACACCCTATCTTGGTAAAACCACATCTTGTTCCTAAGTGTGTATAGGGTAGCATTATTTTGGTAAAATTCTGCTTTATATGTTTAGTTTAGTTTCAAAATCTCATCTAAATGCAGGTTGATAGATCTGAGTAATGAATGCATGAGTAATACACACTAGGCAGTGCAAACTCTGAAATAAATATGAAGAGACACAGAAAAACAAAGAAGGCGGCTTTGCCACTTACTGAAGAAATAGCCTTTTTTAAATGAGAAAATTATGAAGAGCAAACATGAAGAAAGATCAGACCCAGTCATGTAAGTCAACACATCTTGCTTGTTAATTTAAAACCTGGCTAAAATAAACTATTTTTATCAGTTCTCCCTTCCACACTATTTGAGTGTACTATCAACTAGGACAGCCCGCCTGCCTCTAAAGGAAGGAGAGTGAAGGGTATTTGTATACATGTTGTATTATTTGTGGGTTTGTTTCTGCAAGACTTTTGAAGATTTCTAATATTTCTTTGAAATTACCAAGTGATATTTTATTACAATGCCTGTTTCCAGAAGTGATTTACTTTTATACTGATATAAATTATGGGTTGATTTCTCTTTACACTTTCTGTAAGCATCTTCTAAATTGTAACTAGGGTAGAAACAATGAACTGATGAGGCAAAGGTAAGGTCAGTGTGTCAGATTCTTCCACGTGAGCATTTTCCAGGCAGGATCAAAATAGCTGTTTTGGCTATTTGGTTTTTTTTATTTTGGCAGTAGCCCTGTAAGGCAGCCTTTGTGTTAGGATGCCTATATGGAACTACCCCTGCATACCATTTGTCGCATCAAAGACCTTCTGTTTACAGCTATCTCATGGCACCTTGTGGCTACAAGGTTTGCAGTTCTCACATTTGCTGAATGTCAATGAACTATAAAATAATTAGCTAAGAATCAGGCCATTTAACCTGAATCAATTTATGACACTGTGTTTTCTCAGTGCTGGCTCCATCACCTATGTCAGCACTATGCAGACAGTCCCATTTGTACCACCTTAAAATGGAATTGATCAAACATTAGTTAACAGTTATTCACACATTGCCCTGTGGAATAATTTCACAAAGAGCTGTATAACTGAGAAGATGAAAAGGAGTTGGATTTCACTGCTGGTTTAATATGTGCAGCTGTTTCACGCTGACATCCCTTTGCTAAATGTTCAGGAAACTCCATGCCCTAACACATCATTAAAAACCAAAAGAATCCCCTATTTTCTTGAGCATCTCAGCTCCAGATAAGACTGATAGCCTAAAATACATTTTCTATTTGAAATCCCATGTAACTGCCACTTGGAAAGAAAACTTCTATAAATTACTTCCAAAGGATATGAACTCTAAGGAAATTAAACTGGAGATTTAGTTCAACAACACCAACAATAATAATTAATTTAGACTAGACTAATAGAGTCTGAATCTAGAAGTTCATCTAGTGACCAGTGAAGACATGCTTGCAAAGTCTGTACCGGATCATCAGAGCACCTCTGGGTGAGGACTGGATTCTGCTCACTCTTCAAAACTCCTGCTGCATACTGAAAGGGCTAGGTCCAGCTCTACATTGCTGTCTCTTAAGATTTATTAAAAGCTATGCTTACTTAGTGCTTATAGATTTTAAAGAATGGGATGTGTTAAAAGAAGAAAAAAGAAAGGAGCCGACAGAGGGGGAAACAGTAAGAACTTAAAGAAGCCATGTAATAACTGGGCATGCTTTTCTGCTGACTTTAACTAGGGGCGCTAATCTCTCTATGGACAGCTTTTCAAGGAGGAAGAGAACCTTGTCTTTGTCCAAGAATATGCAAGATGTTTATCAAGTCCCTGCAAATTCAAGGTGATAAAACAGCTCTTAATGATGATAAAGGTGTCATCAGCCTTAACTGATATTGCTGTGCAAACTCAAAGTAATTTTTTTTCCTCTTCTTTATTCATCTTTTGCCAGGAAATTCTCAACACCTGAAAAAGACATAAGCCATATCATGGACTCTGCCTTAGAATTAGTACTGCTGATACTGCATTATTACTGGTGAAGTGTTAGAGTGAAAGCACTGATCATAGCACATTTTCCTCTAATTCAAAGTATAAAAATGATCTGGCAGTTTTTATTCAGATAAAGCTTTTAACTTCTATGTGAGAGAGAGGACAGGAAGCTTGCCTTGTTAGAGAGTATAAGCTCACCTCTGTGTTTCAGAAATTAGCCTAAAGGCTGAATAATTCTTTATGTGTGCAGATACATGTTTAAGTGGAAAGTTAGACTCTGTGCTTTAATCATGACTAAAATGCTGACCCAATCATGACCCAATTGCATACATGGATTAGCTGGTGCTGCTTCTCAGCCAGTGATACTGTCTAAGCTGTTTTAATTAGAACAAGGAGTTGTAGCCATCCTTTTAGATTGGTTAAGATTCCACTGTTAGTATCAGGTTGTTTCTATTTTTTTCTAAAAGAAGATATATTCTTTCTTTTTAATGCTAGCTAACTAACATTTAAACACTTTATAGAATTAAAGCCTATTATAACTTAATGAAGGAGGATACTCTGATAGAAAATATTTGTAGTGGTCATAAAAATTGCCCACAGGATAAAAATAAATAAAACCATCTTGTGAAGTCTTTGTAATTTTAAAAAGACATCTTAAGGGTAAAGTCTGCATGATTAGTGTAAGGAATAGCTTTCATATTTGCCAGTGTTGCTTTATGTCTAATCAAATGTGGTTCACAATGGCACTCGATTGAATTTTTTCATATTAGGAGTCAGTGCTTCACAGCAATGCAGAAAAATTTGTTAGAGAGCATATGAAAATCATGTTCTGCTCCCTTTTGCTTGCAAAGCTCTTTTCATATCATGCCACCATAAAACATTCAGTGTTGCATCTTCCAGTGCATACTGTGGGAAGAGATTCTTATGGGTGGGCTCTGAACTCGTCAGCTCTCAAGCAGTGACAGATTTGTCTTTACAGTGTGTTACTTGTGGGCAAAAACATTGCCTCATTGGCAAATGTCTCATAGGACAGGGAACTGGTAGAACAATACCTTTATAATTAATTCCTCCCATGCATCCATCCATGCAGTTTATAGTGAGATTAATAAAACCTAAATGAGAGGATCAAAGAAATTCTACAGTGAGAATACAGAAGACTTGTGTACAGACTTGCAAAGCAATCTAGGGAGTCTGGCTAGTCAAAGCCTACCTATTCTGGTAAGAACCACATTTCACTTCCTGTATGTTTAGATTGCAAAGTATCATTTGGAAGTTTGATCCTGTAAAAAAAAGAGGGATAGGTTTATGAAGTTGTTGTTGAAGAGGCAATAACTGAATGCCTCCAACTTTCAGACCTCTAGTCAATCAAGATGCATTTTCAAGACAGCAGAAAGCTCCAGCCTATCTTAATCATTTTATTACAGGATTTTCACATAAGTGGTTCACACCTGAATTCTTGTCCTATTCTGCTTAAGAGACGCTTCTCTAGATCTGATGCTGAACCTTCAGCCCTTCTTAAATATGTGCCTGTTAAAAGTAAAGCTGTTAAGAGTAATCATTTCAGTACCTGCCTGAGAGGTAGATGAATGAGCTTCTGAAGACAGGCCCTTGTCCTATCTCTTGTAGACTTCCTGGCTTGCAGAGGTCTTAGAAAGGATCTGAAAGAGGAAAGGAAAGCAATCAGAACTTTTCAGGATAAATCTGAGTTGTAAAATAGCATAAAGCAATATTTAAGTGAGCCAGTTAATCGAAGAAAGTCAAGAAGTGAAAAGCAATCCTTCGAGTAATAGTACCACAGAAACCAGCTGGCTTTGGCTCACCCTTGGAAGCGAATTGGCCTGAGACAGAGACCAATTCTTGTCCTGGTGTAAGTCAGGAGGAATTCTGCTGAAACGGGGCCAAAAGCAAGGTCGGAATCATCACTAGTTCCCACTGCAAACCCTTGTGTTATAGATAAGGCTGACAGGCTGTCATATGTCTTCTCTGTAAGCATAAGTTGGCCAGTTTCTGAGCTGGCACTGAAGGGTATAAGGTTATAATAGTTAACATACCCTTGAATGGCAGAGCGCCATGGGTCATTGGTAAAATGGAAGGCTTAGCAATGGATCAAATTGTATCTGCCAAGTATATTTATCTTTCTGCTTGCTAAGTGTTAAAGAGTCCTGGTGACACTGATAAGGGAACTGTTACTTATATTTGCAAAGCCTAAATACATCAGGTCATGACCCTGATTGGATAAGTGGTAGCTAAACTCTTATGGCTTTCTAACAATAGAAAAAAATTACAGCACTGGTAATTGGGCACCAGCTATGGAGGAAAATGTGAATGGCCATAAGTACAAAGGCGGATTATGACTTTCTGACTCCTTGGCATGCTTTAGTGAGTATATGGACCATGCCACTTTAGTCTGATCTTCACAAAGGAATTGTCTTTGAACAAGCCGAGACTGACAGCTTTTTTCTGACTCTGTGTGAGGTTAAAGTCTGGGACTCAGCACTCATGTCACTGGTGCATGACAAAAAGTAGAGAAGTAACACTTTAGAAACACAGTAGGCCTTCTGCTGCTTCCTTTGTTGCCTGGACAGTCCAGTGTTCTTTGGTATCACAAAAATACAATAAAGGTGCTAGCCATCGATTTGGTCAAGGATGAAGCTGGCATAACAGACCTGCAATGGTGCAGAACTAATCTGCAGCCAGGCCTTTCCTGTGTGATAAGCCCACACCCAAGTAACCTAATCTGCAATGGGAAATCACACACACAAAAAAGTGCCCAGCATTTAGTGATGGCCCGAATTTTTTCACAGTCATTTGAAGGTTTCCATTGGGGTCCTCTAGTCATTTGATGTGGCAATTAGCAAGAGGACTTTTGTACTCTACAGAGATGAAACAGCCCTCTTCAATAATTATTTTATGCCTTGAACAGAAACAAAAAAAGCCCAGAGACCAGATAACATAGTTACAACAAACAGCAAATGGGTTGCACTTGTAACTATTTATTTTCTTTTATTAAAGCAAAGTGTTAGTTTTCCCATGAGAAAATCCTTCAAATTATAACCAAAATTTCCCCATATTGTCTCTAGGCTCCCTACATTTTTGTCTAGGTTCATGACCCAGTATGTTTGCTTTGGTCGTGTAGTAGTTTTTAATTCTTCATGTATTTTAAAGCTCTGTATGAAATTAGCAACCTGAAGGGGAAAAGTGCCAGCACCATCTGCAAGCCCTTGTTTTTTGCCATCAGAGCCAAACACACTGGAAGATGAAGTACCACACTTCCTTAGTATGCTTAAAAGCTCACTTCCTTTCCATCAGTAATTTTATGCAAGGTACCTCTAAGTAGGAATAATTTGAATCCTCCATAATCAGTATAATATGTGCTGGAAAAGCTATATATGAAATAGAGTAACTGGCTTAATTCACATTGGTGGGACACATTGTGACTTCTCACAATTCCTCCAAAGTAAATGTGTTTATCACACAAAGTGGCAGTGACAGTTAACATACATCATCTCCAAAGTAGCATGAAGATAGGATAAAATAGCCATGAAATTTCTGGTATGAGATCAGTATATTTTATTATTGGCAAAATCTTCTGGAACTTCTCTCAGTTACAAGTAGGCAGTTTGAAGTTGAACAGGTTTGGGAACTGAAAGTAGCTCTCTAACAATCAAAGAGCAAATTGTTGTCAGAATTTGTCAGTTCCTAGTTTACTGCACTGTTTCAATTCTCTGAGACCAATCAGAATTTTAACACTGCTAAGGAGCTGGGCTTTTTTGTTTTGGTTTTGGTTCATATCTTGCCTTTCTTTATAGATGACCAAATCTTTAAGAGTAGAAGATACAAGCAAAGATATTTGACAACAAAAATTAATAAAACCATATATCTAAATCTAAGTTTAGAAATTTAAACATATAACCTTTTATTTTATTCTTTATTTTATTGAAGAATCTGTACATGGAACTGAAGATTCCTTTACTGGTAATGCAGTTTCCTTAGTAAATCAGCCTAGATGCACGTTGCCTTCTCTGGGATATAATTAGCAGTATTCTTCTTTCTTTTGGATTTATTTATCATTCAGTCAGATTAACTGATGAAATTACATGATCCTTTTACATTGCAACATTCCTTTGCAAAGAGATATTGTCATAGGCTTCTCTGCCATTCACCTGCACTCTAAGAGGCTAGGTATAGCTATCCAGACACATATGGTTTCTACACATTTTTAATTTTTCACCTGCACTGTAAAATATCCCTAACTTGACTTTCATGAGTGTTTAGTCTTAATGAAATAAATAATTATAAAAGGCACAGTGTGTTAGCCTAATTATGTTCTCACTTGAAAAAACTGAGTGCAAGGGAGTCCAGAATCAGATTCAAGATGCTTTTTTCCAGAAAGACAAAGTGAATAATCTTACCAATTTCACTGGCAGTTCCTCTTCCAGTTGGCATTTTCATTATTAAAAATGAATTTATTTGTCCACTGCAAAGGAGTTACAGACACAAATATACTTCAATTTTTTCCATAGGTGCATTCCTTTTACTGAATTAGGCAAAGTTTTATTTCATTAATTAGGAGCTTTTTTATGAACCTTTTACATGAGTAGAAAATATACCCAACTCAAAGAAAGGTAATGGGTTATTTGTGTTATCTGCATCTGGATGAATAATTTGCACATTAGCAATCTGCCCATTTTTAAATTATTTTTTCCCCACTAGTTTTTCTGAATTGATTTTACAGCTTGTATGATTTGATGAACAGCCAGCAATTGTTTATAAGCTATACTTTGCTAATAGTTGAGACCCATAATTCCACCTGAATTGCTAGATATCTGTACCCCAGCTAGATGGCCACAAGGCTTAGAAGGATCTTTGTGGTACAAGAATTCACATTTATCAATTCAGACATCATATCTTGAGTCTATTTTCAGAATAGACTTAAAATTCATACCTGTTTTTACCAATGATTGCTCAGAGCAATCCAAAGGAACTGCAACACAAGTGATTTATATTTGTACCAACATTCAAATAAATATTTATGGAAATGTGCTGCATGATGTGCTCAGCTTTTGTGCAGTAAAAAGTGATCCAGCTGACATATACCTGAGTTCTTGTCAGCAGCAACAGAGCCAGCAAGATATATGAATACCACAGAGTGACTAAACATGCAGGAACAGCTTGATTGGACTGACAAACATTAGATGTGCAAAACACATCAGGTATTAACCTGAGGAAACAATGAAGAGCTTCATGTGCTTTTGCAGGAAAAAAAAAAACAGAGTAGAGAAGATATTTAAGAATAACAGAACAAAAATGGTGGGCTTAAACTTGACAGGAAATCTTGGAGAAAGTTCAGTAAAGGGATGAGAGTTTGGAAATGGCTGGTAAACAACAGGAAGTAACATTCTGCATGCAATTGCCTGTCTTTCAGTCATGCACCCAGAAGGGTCCACTACTCCATTCAGAGTCTTGCTCAATGCCCATCTCTTCTTCATCCTACTCCATGTATCTTCTCTTGCTGGGTAAACCTGTCACGGGATATTTTGCTTTCTTGCCTTTCCTTCCTTTTCTATTTCAGTTTGGGGGAGGGGACAGGGAACGACACTGTTTATGCAACTGTTTTCACAGGGCTATGGTAGACAGCAAGCACTGAGGTAGTAGGCATACCAGGTAGAGCACCAGAGAAGCTGTAACAGGTGTTAGCAGAAATCAGACTTGGACACAGTGTTCATTTCAGTATGGAGGCATAGCCAGGGCTGAATGTGGTTTGCAAAAGTGGACAATAGGCTGAAGGATAGCAGGGTTAAATCTTTTGGGCCATTCCTTGCCAGAAACTTGCACACCCTAAGAGCAGCTCTTACACAAACCAAGAGCTAACTATCTAAACATGGTTTGGCAGCACCCTTATATTAGACCTTTCCATGCATACAGACACAACACATCCACTTGGAAGTCAGAGCAATCTGTCAGCAGCTTGCCCATATCAGAGGGATGAGCATCCAATTAGTGAGGGAATATATTTTTCCTCTTAACGCAGTGGTCTCACTCCACAAGTCAGTGTAAAGAGCATCAGGTGTGAAAGCAAACTCATCTGCATTTTGACAATCCCTGATACTGTTTGGGGTGCCATTCGCTCAAAAAAAGTAGAAGAAAAGTTTTACTTTGATCATCAGAGTTTTTTTTCACATCTGTGCTGCCAAGGCCTAATTACACCAGACAACCTATGTGGTTTGTATGAAAGATGCACCATATTCAAAGCATTCATCATTTCCTGCTACTTCAAATACAAATGTACTGTCTGGGTAAGAGGCCTGCAGTAGGTGAAAACACTCTGTCAGTGCTTTGTGGAAGAGCTGAGCCCCTCTCCTTTAGCACAGGGATTCCAAAACACCTCACAATAGCTGACCTGCTGTCATGGGGAAGAGGTGTGAATCCCAAATGGGATTGCTGGAAACAGCTGCAGTACTGCACTTGTTTTAAATACAATTCATATGAGCATGTAGAAAGATAAGGACACAGCATAAGTATAGGAATGAAGGTGGAAGAGAACAGCTATTAGTTCAGAGTAATTCAGATGAAGCAGGGATGACAAGAAAGAAGATGCCAAGCTGCAAAATGGTGTATGGTTCTCCTGAGTTTAAGAAGAAAAAACAGAGACAAGAACAACAAATAAAAGACATTGGAACACAACTTTGGGGCTCAAGAGGATCTGGGGAAACCCACTATGACAGCTGGACCCATACCTACCATGTAACATCCATCTATCCTGATGGAAAATATAACAGTTTCCATGAACATACGTGTTAGCATAAGTGGGGATAGCAGGGCAGCCATGGCCACTCAGCACATGGCAGTTATCTAAATATTTATGCAGATATCTCCGGTTTCATAGTCTGTCCTGAGCCCTGCATTCAGTTAGCCTGTTGGTATGTTGGTAAAAATTATTCAGACCAGTTAATGTGCCAACATGGAAGAAGTAAAAATATTGATTTGCCGTGATTCTAAGATGACTCTCACTGAAGGTCTGTTCCTGAGGGCAGAATGAAGCCACCAATTCAGAAACACTTCAGTGTGTGAGTTGCTGTCAGCATGCTCTCCTATCTCATTGACTACAAGGGGATAAGTGTTTAACAGAGATACCTATCCTTAAAAACCTTTTTGTAAAGGCTTAGTCACATGGGAAAGTTGGACTGGTTTGACCTAGGATATGAATTTAATTGCAAACTCTTGTGGGAATATATTCATTTTAGCATAAAAGAGCAGGTATTAATTTGTCTTAAATTAGCTTAGTTTTAAATTAAATTAGAAGTGGTATTAATCTACTTACCTAATTATTCAATCAAGCTTTAGTAATGTTGATTTTAAAACTGACTGAAGTTAAACCAATGCAGTTTTCCTGTAGACACAAGACTTTTGACCTCGTTGTTTGAATGAGGCAGTCTTCATTCTCGATTAAATTAATTCTGTAGTGATTTTGTAGAGTGGGTGTGGAGAGAAGCCAACAGCGCAAATCTGTTTCCTTGAGTCCCTTGACAATAAAAGCCAGTTACTTTTAGTTGACCTATGAAATAGACGTCTTCTTGTGTACTTCTAAAAACAAGTTTGCAGTCTGCTCCAGGGATATACATGTACATACATTCTTTTAACTGCCAGAGATACCGTAAAGAACATCAGAGTTTAGGAAATGACAGAGTGAGTGGGTGGCAAGAAAGACTCACATAATCCTCCAAGACAGTCTTCTGGGCAGAGACTAATTTCAGTATGTAGCAGCTGTGGGTTTCCTCTGTTCATAATGCAACAAAATTCTCACAAGTCTGCAGTCTGGGACAGCATGATTGAGAATCTGAAGTGGCTTTAATTCAGGCCCAAGATAGCAATCTCATTCACACCTTCTTGCCCTCCTTCACCCTTCTCCAAGCCTACAAGAAAAGGAATGGTTGAAGAAGTCTCGTGCTTGACTTAATAGCCTTGTGCATCACCGTTTTTATAATGATAAAACCAGACTGTCTCCTTTGATGGTACTGCAAGCATATCTTCTAAAGGATACTTGATAATATCTCTCTCATTGCTCTATTGATCTAGATTTTGCTGCTAAAGGAGCTGGTGATTTCCTGGGTGCTGATGTTGACCAGTACAGAAGCCATAGCACGTTACACACATTTAGCCAAGTAAAGACCCAATATTGAAATTATTTATGAAGTTTGCAAAAAGAAATTTGCTACTCCTCCTAAGTCTAAATGACCCACAAGGTCATATGGTTAAGACTCACCATCATCCAAGCTAGCCTCACACAGGAGAACATGAGTAGAGGACAGCCAACTCAGCTAGGGATGGCAGTAGTGTCACTGATCTTCATACTGCCTGTTCTGCTGTTTTGTTTGGGTATGGTTGAAAGGGGAAAAATTCTAAATCCCATGGCAGGCCTGCTTCGGCAGCACTTATTCCAGCAGATTTCTTTGACTTTTAGTAACTACATGAAGAGCAACTCCATATGCCAATGTACATGCCATTGACATTCTTGTAATTCTTACTCAGTCTTGATGGTCCCTTGACTTTCACAAATTACACCTGCAACCTCAAATGGGCTGCCACATTGTTTGTGTCTTAAATGTCCAGGTAGGAAACTAAAGGAATATGAATAGAGCCCCAACATAGAAATGGAAATTCAAACCAAATTTTTTTTCCAATTAAGATGCAATTGGGATCACTCTAGTTCAAGTCTCTAATGCCAATTGTATTAATTGGGAGATTAAGATCCAAGATACTAAATACTGATATGACTCAATTATGCATGGTATAATAGGATGCCATTCAATTCCTGGGCTATTTTGCTCCCTCCCCATGGGGTTGTCTTGTCTGTTTAGATCATAAATTCTTTGGGACTTGAGCTTGCTACTGCTCCGCTGAGCGTCTAGCACAATAGTGGTCCTTTCACAGATGGCCCCTTGGCAATCCAACAAGACTACACTTACTATTACTATTGTTCAGTGGGAATTTTTCCATTAACTTTAACTGGAATTAGATAAGGCTCATAAACCCTTTGAAATACATTACTCATAATGCTGAAGTAGAGCTGTGCTTCAGTATATTGTTTCATGGAATGTCAAAGGTTGGAAGCAGGAACAATCCCAGACATTGTTCCAGTTTCTAACTTTTGACATTCTGCAAAACAATCTTTCGGGCTGCTTTTCTCAGACTTTCACAGCCATCTTCTGACAGAAGATGCATGTGAAATTAGTTTGATGCTTCATTTTATTTTATGCAATACTTGCTAGCAAGTGAGCATAAGTGGTAGACAGAGAACACAGTTGGGCTTGGGTCTTCTTTGCTTTTATACTATTATTGCTTGCAATTATGTTTCTTATTGTTACATGTACTTTGCATATGTTTAATTTGATATGACAAAAACTGAATGTAAACCCAAGTATGTTTCAGTAGTTTTGAATGTCTAAATATTCTCAAAGGTGGGACAACCCCAGGCATGTGTAACCCCAGGCAGCTGCACGTGTAAACCATGCAGTTTTATGCCAAGGGTTTGCATATAACTGTAATGTAAAGGTATGCCAGATAATAGCATTTAATTGCAATCTGCACTAGGAGTTATCAACCATTCACAATTTCACCCAGAAGTGAGGCTGTGTCCTCAATATATTTAACCTCAGCCACAGAAGCCCAAATGTATATTAAAAAACTTCCTCCAAGTACGATTTTGCATTATTAGTCTCAGGACTGGAAACAGTTGTAGTAGGCACGATATAAACCCCAAATCTAATTGAAATGTTTGCGTTACAATATTTATTATCGAAACATGGCATTTTTTCAGCATAAAACCTTTTTGTGAAGTATTATTAATTGGATAGATTTTTCTTTTTGTACCTGATTTTACATAAAGATTTTTATCAAAGTGTTTTTCAAGAATTTTTTTAAAATTCCATCTGGCCACATTAAGTTTTCTTACCAAAACTGAGCAGTGTTAACTTAAAGACTATTCAAATTATCTCAGAAGGAATTTGGACACATTTTTTCATGTAAATATTGAGGGAAATCTTATGAAATTTGGCTCACATCAGAACCAAGAGCAATCAAAGCATTACGTAAAATTTTAATTATTACACTTTTTGTGGTGTTATTTGCCTCAGAACTGAAAGAGACAGACCATACTGTTTGCACTCTGACAAAAATGGGAGAAAATAAGCATTGCAATGACTGCTTGTAAATTGTACAAGCAAGGCAGGCAGAAATTCAGGCCTGGTAAACAGCATCTGCCTGCCACCAAAACTCTCTAGAACACAGCCTGGAGTGATGGTGATTCACCACTGCATGATCTTGAGCTGCAGGAGATACTGGGCTCTGATTCAGATGCTAAGAGACTTAGGAAAGGGAGAACAAAAGGACCGTTTTGTCTTCAAAAATCACTGTACTGATAACCCAGCTCTGCAGATTAATAACAGGTTACTCCATAAACAGGACTACTTGTTTCACTAATAAGACAGAATACAAGATACTCGACAACCTATGAAAATAGCTCAGACTATAATCTAAACAATTTAATTCTGAGTTATTATTACTGTGATTAGTGGTCATTAAATATTTATGGGTATTTTGCTTGCTCAGAACTGGTACAATTTCGCTTTTGATGTTCTTTAGGAGATGAAAGACTAAGCTAATATTAGAATATTTTTTTTTTTAGTATATCTAAAGGTGAAAGAAAATTCCCAGTGTTTGCCAAATAGGTACTCACCATGAGTTAGGAAATTGGTGGTTCAAATGTCATGGGGAAATAGCATGTCAGTGCAAGTTCTTTAGTGATCAATAAAGTATTCTGCATTCAAGCTTCACAAAAAGGTTTCTGAGAACCTTCTCAGACTCCCCTAGGGACAATCCTTTGACATATTCATTGACACCTACTGGGGTAGTTGTCTTTCTAGTTTTGCTATAAGACAGCAATTTGCCACCTCATTATCAGTGTGATTGATGAGAACACCATCTGAAAATCTGTCACATGATGATTGTTGGTTTGACTCCTTCTCTAGATTGATCTCCTTAAAGACATACACTGATGTGCATGACAAAATGTTTTCTGGGGAAAGATGTCAATGACAGGTTTTTTGAAAGAAACTGCAGTTTCTGCAAAAGCAATTGACTTTCCCCTCCCTCCTCCCCATCCCTCTAACTCTTTCTTTTTTTCCTCTTTGATATTTGTGTTTTAAAAGTAGAACATTAGACAGCATTTGCTTTTAATGACATTCCAGAGCTGGCTCACTCTACTGGCAAAGGCGATGACTTTAGTACTACTGTGTGTGGGACACTTGGAGATCTCTGAATGAAAAATGCTTTGTAAATCAGACATATAATCAGTGCACAATTACTAGTGCTTACTAAGAAGCAAATAAACACTACATCACTTCAGTTCTTTTGAAATTTTGCATAATTTATCCCTCTGTAGCTATTTGTTGCACTTCTATCCTCTTTCTGTCACATTTTTATAGCTCTTGTTTGTATAATAGCTGAACATCCCGCATTTTTGATTATTCCTTTTATCCTTACTATAGTTAGCCCAAATTTGTAGGTGGTGCTTGTGCTGCTACCGGGAGGTGAGGCTGCGCTGTAGTGAGGAGCCAAAGAAGCTTTCCGCTTGTTAGCCTAAAGGAAACACACAAGATAAAATCCTCTGTTGCTGTGACTGGCGGCAGCTTGGTGAAAGTGTGGCTGAACACTTACTGCTGCCCAGTGCAGTGCTGTCCCCATCTGCCGTGCAACTGTGGCAGCAGATCTGTCTACATTTCATTTAAGGAAGTGCTTCTAATGACAGCATTATGATAGGAATCAACAAGCCATCATTGTACTTCAGGAACAAGCTGGAGTTCATACTGAAAGCCAAACATAGATTGCAACCACAGCCTTTCGATGTGGTGGGCTCACTGCCAGGCAGACACTGACACTGGGCTCCTGTTGCATGCAGGGTGGCAGCCCATGATTTGGGGGCACCTGAATAGAACTTCCGTGTACCTCCTCACTGCTGGCATGAAGGTAAAGAGCATGGGATAGGGACTGGACTGTGCTCTGCCCCCTACCCAGGTTCTGCCAGATAATGCAGCTGTAGTGAAGATTTTGGCTCCTGGCTAGAATCAAGGGTGCTCTCACGCACTGGTGTTCACTCAAGTTCCTCAGTCTCATTTAAGTGTAGACTGAGAGTGTAGATACAACAAGAACCTGAGTAATAATCTAAGAAAAAACATTATTTTGGCCAACCTGGACTGGCAAATATTTTTCCTGAAGTTTAAACTGGAGTATAAACTCCACTAGCAATATGTCATTTTTTGTCTTTCTACATTTTTACTTCCTGACAAGAGTCTTCCTCTTCCCTCTATCTATTGGAAGATTCCCCTTCCTTTCTCTTCTTCTCTTTCACTCTGCTACAACCTTTCCAATAGAGAATACCACCATATCATCCACTGACATAAAATTGGCAGCTACAATTAAGGTAAATAAAGATGTTAGACTTGAATACAGCTACTCCAGGACCCAAATCATCACCTTAAAATGCAAAATCCAGTATGTTATTTTCTTCCTAAATTCCTCAGAATATCTCAGGAAACTGAGGTGGTTATATCATCAGAATAAACCCATATCTGCTTTCAACCTGTGTTTCATCAAATAGGCTTTTGCCTATATGAGTAGTATACAATTCTTCGTTGACTACCGTTTGGGAATCTGTAAGATATTCAAGGACCTTATCCCTAATGAACGGTGGACGTATTCTAATCTACTGTCCTGAAATGGCTGCTACACAAACATATCCAAATGTTTCTATAAAGATTTGGAGATGAAGATTGTCTTAAAGCTCTTTGAAATGCATTTTCACTAAATTATTAAGGAAGAGACATTTTTAAAAAACTAATAGATTAAATCTTTGGGAGCTTTGTTTTTCAGCATCATTTAGAAACTAATGAATTTGCTGGTTAGGTCTCTGACTACAGAAAAAAGTATTGCTTCTCACACTACATCTGCATTTTTCAAATATTAAATAAGGTTCACTGAGAATAGAGACATTGCAAGACCCACTGTGTTCACTAAAATGCAGACATACAAAATGCTCCAGAGTTGAGCAAAACAGCTTTGTGTAACACATCCCAATAGCACTACCCAGCAGAGTGGTGCTCCGAGGCAGGACTCCTAGGCAGCTGACACTGTTGTGTGAATTTAAATAAGTGAGCTGCAGTGGGGCTTTGGAATTTAGTTAAAGCCTTAAGGAAGACACCTCAGATAATGAATATAATTAAAAACCCATGCAAAGATGCTCAGGTGAAGTATGTCATCTTTGATTTCCACAGAAGTACAACAGTTTGCCCAAGTCAATGATGTGGTCCTATGTCACATACTAAGGCTGATAATGTTTGTAAGGCAAGCACTTGTTACCCCACAGGGAGATTTTTGCTTGTTCTGCATCAGACCAGAGAGTAGCATCCAAGTAATGTGGGCATCCAGGTGGCACTCTCCTTGAAGGCTTCACGGGAGGCAGGACCCAGACTTCCTGTGCTGCCACTGGGGCCGAGGGTGGCTGCAAGGGGGAGGGAAGGAAAGGATGGGGAGAAAAGAGAGGTCGGGGAGGGGGACCCTAGCACAATGTGGAATGACTTCAGGCAATTAAAAGGAAAACGAGTGAAATATCTGGCTGAATGCCAAAGTGCGCTTTTCCCCTCTTTCCTTCTTCGCTGCCAGTAGTCCATGAAAATGGGAAGGTATGTGAGGAATTCCTCACTTTATATTCCAGCTCCCATCTATTGTATTTTAGCTATGCCACAGCAACACTGTTATTCTCCCATGCAGCCTGGGAAGAGTCAGGCATCTTGTCCGACAAGACTGATGACAGGGTTGAGGCTGACTGAGCAGCAGCCGGGTTTATCAATGCAAGCTGAAGGAATCTGCTGATCAGATAGGGAAACAAGAGCACTGACTTCTGCAGTGAACCACCTTTTGGGGAGATCTCTTTTGTTGCCTCTCTTTGATCTATAGGAAAATAATCAGCCTTTGCTTAGTCATTCTGCTTGCAGCACTGGGAGGTCAGTGATAGCAGATCGATACTGTTACATGTTAGAAGTGCCTGGAGTTGTCCTACTTCTACTCTGCTCTTTGAGTTTCATAAAAAGCTGTTCTTTGGTTTTCATTGTACAACAAAATCCTCTCCCTGTGGAAGCTATTGTCAAAAGTTCTACAGATGATGACAGAGGCTGAAATTCACTTATAGAGCACGTTCTTATCTCCAAATATTACATATATTAACTAATGGTGTCTACCAAACACCCTTGTAAGGTAGATTAAAACACGCTTGTAAGGTAGACTATACACCTGCCAAAAATCATGGCTCTGCCAAGCTGGAAAAGAAAATGAGAGTCCTTATCATAACAGAGAGCTCTATGGAGGTACCAAGCCTGCTCTTTGCAGGTGACCCTCCCTCCTCCATGGCAGAGCTCTGCACTGGGGAAGAGGCACAGTCCTGCTGCCAGGCTTGACTGTAGCAGCACCAGCAGTAACTGCTTTCTCCCTTGCAGGGAGAAAGGATCCCTGTGCAGCACAGCACCTTGCCCCAGCCCCATGCTCAGTGGGAGCTACAGTCCAGTGCCCAGCATTACAGCCCAGCCAGCGTCCCTGTCCCAGGTTCCAGCACCGGGACACAAAAAATCCAACTCTCCTTTGAGTAAAAAGATCATGTGTTAAATATAAATACATTTATCCAAGTTTATCATCTGCAGTCTGTGGTTCTTCTGATACAACTCCTATTCTCCTCTCTTAAGGGTTTCAATCATACTTTCAACATTTCAGGTAAAACCAGTGATCATAATACTCAGTGCATGGCAGGATGTTGTTTCTATTTTGAGAACATTTCCATAGAATGCTGCAGGATTTAATTTTTGTTCCTTTTCTTTTCAAGTTTAAGGGCATTTTAACACAACAAGTTTTATAACAGGGTATGCAAATTGTTAAAATATTCCTTTAAAGGATACGGAATATTTATGATTTTAATGATTAAGAAAAAACATAAACCATTCTTGCCTTCAAAATTATTTCAGTAAAAGTGAAGTGTGTTTGAATAAGCACTCAGACCTTGAAATTTTTTATTCTGTGCTCAGGAAGTGAGGCCTGGTGAAAATATCTTTGAATCTTAGCAAATGTTTTTGAATTTACAAGTGGTGTTTAACACAGAGATTGATCTCATTGCAAGTTTGCTTTTTTTTTCCTATAAATCAAAAAAGTTTTTACTATCTCAGGAAAAATATGTTGACTAAAGTACAAACAACAACCATATAAATAGTATGCCTAAAATGACACTCTCTGAAATTGAAAACACGATGTCCACCAATATCTTTTCCCCATTTGTTCTCCAAATACAACAGAAAAATTTTTTTTAGAAAAATAACCTGCTTCACCTGCAGAAACCTAAGTGGAGAATAGCAAAAAACTGTGAAATTTAAAATTTTCTCCTCCCCTTGATTTTTTTAGAATTCTTACTTCTGCTATTTTTTTCTAGACCAGCTCTACTAAAATAATACAACTCTCTCCTTCTGTCTCTCTCTGTGCACATTCGAATACACAATGCACGTAAACCCTGTTTTCAGTTTTACAGTGATTATATTAAAACCAAAAGAGTTTTGTATCCAAAAGTACAAAGAGGATGCACATATACTATATTGATGGGGATTTCTTAGTTGGCATATGAATACCTTCCTATAGGTTCTCATGCAGTTTGACATAAGGATATAGGGCTTCTTGAACAGATCCATGATTTAATGATTAGCAGCTGCAGCGGAAGGGATTTCTGGGCTAGTTTTGGTTGCGTGCATTCAGGGAGACACTCCAAACTTGTTTTATATCACGTTACATAGCAACAGAATACAGAAAACCCAAGCACTTCTCTTTCTGAGCGTGGACAGTTGAGAGGCAATAAGAATTAGAATTAATAACAAGGAAATAACAACTAACAAGGAATGACAACACTGCATATAGTGATGATGTCCTTAAATCATGCAACAAATTTGATTCAAGGCACATAAATGATTTATCTTGTTAATGTAATTGGCCACAGACTTTCCACTTCTCCAGTTCCCTTTCACAAAGGGTTTCTTAGCTCAGAGAATGTTATCTCATTTATCTATGTCTACAGACAAGGAAATTCACAATGTGTGCTGTTACTTCAAATAGCAATCCTTCTGACAGCCTATGATAGAAGCAGCTCAGGGCCAAATTCCCCTCAGCTTATTTTGGTGTAACATCTGTGTCGGCAGACTTCGATTGTACCGATATACCAGAAAATATTACCTGAAGTCAGCAGGTTTGTCTGACTGTTGAGGATGATCTCCAGAGGTCCCTTCCAACCCCTATGATTTTGTGATTCTGTGAACATAAAGAGGGTGTCATCTAGATGGAGATTCTGATGCCCATAGAACTGAAGTACATATTTACAGTCCAATAGTTGTCTCATACAAATGTTCTCTCAAGATTGAAGTTGCTCTTATTGGTGCTTGTCACAGGGTCTTGGCCTTCTCCTTGTTCAGAGTATACCATGAATTTGATGCATCCTGCCTCTTTAGGCTTCCATTCCATGAAAGTAGGGCAGTATTGAGAAAAGCAGTTTCATTTGTGTCCAGGTCTCACCCTGCCTGGAAGCAAAGATGCAGCCACAGGGACAGAAAAACAGACACAAAGTGTCCCAGAGGAATGAAGGAGATTCCTCTAGTTCCACAACTGCTCTGTGGAAAAGTGTGGATTCATCAGCAGAAGGTAAGGTTCAATTCACTCAGGTGTCTACAGTATACACTTGTATATCTGAATCTTTTTTTAAATGAGGAAAACAGGAGTTCCTCTTGCAACTTAAATGACTAAACTCTGCTTCTTTCTCTCCTATACCCCTAAGGAGAATAAAGATGATAACTCTGAAGTAGAAGCTTTAATTGCAGCATGTGAAGTTGGGAGACAAGAATCCATATACAGCACTAGTGTAATAGCTACCTCAGTTTATGCTAAGTTTACCACAGATGCCACCTATGTCTGAAGCCAGAACTAGATTAATTAATTTTGGTTTTGTATCATCCTAAATTATGACAGAACTTGGCCCTTGATCTAAGCATTTCTTCTTGCTGCTTTTTTTTCTCTATAGAAAAAGTAAAAAGCATAAATAATAAATAAAAGGTATAATTCCAAATGTTTTTGTTTGGGACAATTTTTTTTTCTACTGATGGCATCTTTAGGTGATATTGTCTGGCATTTATCAGTCTTCTAAACATGAGATCATACTTGAATATTCTTTTCTTTGCTAACAATACTTAGCCTGACCTAATGTCTCTGTATAATCTAATCTATATATTTAACCGTGCTAGCATCTTCTTGGACTCTTGGACTTTGACATGTGAATTAGTAGACATAGAAATGTCATCATGGTAGCTGAGAGTTGTCTGGCACATTTGCTTATCTATTCTTGAGAAGTTTTCCTCATTGTAAACTTTTATTATTTCCTTATTTTACATTAAAAAATAAGAAAGACACATACCAGTGACTAACTATTCAAGTCACTATGCAAATAAATTCAGATATATGATTTTAAAAAAGATAACTGCTGAACTTGAATTACTAATTAGTCAGTAAAAACATAATGGAATAAGGTAACAAGGAAGATGCAGCAGCACTTGGAGGCATCATGAATAGGCAGGTATCCATACCTCCAGAAACAAAACCTAGAGATCTGCAACCTAATTTCAAAATATAAATTACCAGCTCCTGCAGTTTCTTGAAAGACGTGATTAGCTCTGGTATCTTCACTGAGACTTCCATAGATTTCTAGAGAAGAAGACAGACATTTTTTCCTATGTTTTACAGCTGTGTGAGGGAGGAGTACTATGTCTTTTCAGTCATCATCTTACACATCAGCAGCACAGAATCATAGACTAATTTGGGTTGGAAAGCTGCTTCAGAGGTCCGATTTCCTACTTGAAGAAAGTCCAATTAGAACAGGTTGCTCATGTCCAGTAAAGTTTCAAACGTGTTCAAGGGCTTTAAAATAGAGATTTCAAAACATCTTGAGACAACTTGGACCAATATTTGACATCCTCACAGTAAAAAAAATAAAATTCTTCTTAAAGACAGAAGACTCTGGATTAAATGGTTTGATGACATGAAGTGTTGAAAATGAAGGCCATGCATCACAGGAGGAAAAACTGAAAAAAAATTAAAATTCTTTTCACTGCCTTTTATTACAATGAGAATGCAAACATAAATCATTTTAAGAGCAGAACACAAGTAAAATAGAGTGTGTCTTAAAAACAAGGTCATTGCAAAGAGTGGGGAGAAAAGAATGAGAAAGTGTCTCCTGTCTTTTGCCTTACAGTTAAGAAAAATGTTGTGATCTTGGATTTAAATGGGATGAATAGAGTCGTTATACCAAATTATGACATTGGGCACTGGCCCAACAGACTCTTAACATTCTTTCTGACATTCCCAAAATAGACTTTGGCTAATTATAATGTTGTTTATGCCCATTTTCAGCACCAAATATTTTTGAATGTTTCTCACTCTGAAAGGAAAACCCTAAGCACTTAAAGCATAATTTTAAGCCATTATATTTAAGAATAAACTCAAATGTTAGTTAATTAATTACTAAGAGGCTTTTGATCCTCTTTATGTAAACTGGCATCAACAACAGTGCATCAGCAAGTTTCTGTTTTCAACTGATACTCACTTTCAGTTTCTAGTGTGCCTAAGTGTTTAATTGTACAAGATGCTAAAAACCCTGATTCTTAAGTCCTTTTAAGACTCAAGTATGCTGCAAGTGAAGCTATGGCCTGCAATCATCAATGTCATGTCTGAGCTGCACTAATCTAGGATACAGGGCTAATAAAAGCAGAAATGAATTGGCAGGGTATACTTACTGTGTGTCTATACACACTATCTTTTCATAGTGACAATTTACCATGGCAGTGCCAATCTAGTTCAAACAAATACAGCCTGTAGGGTACTAGAGATTCAATGGTTTATGATTCAGGCAAGTACATCTGGTTCCACGCATTAAAATTTGCCTGTGTGCCATATGTCATGTGAATTAGATTTCCTTTTCATTGAGCTAAATACCATATTAATCTGAAATGTGTCAGTTCACAGGGTGTAAATAGCCGAACAACAGGTCATCTCGAAATACTGCAGGAAGTTGTGCAGCAACAGTCCCACAGAACACTGGTGGAGTTATGCACACAGGCACTTACATACACACAGTCATTTCTTTGAATGCCTATTTTTATTTCTAACTGTACATATTTATATTTTTAAAAATCTCCCAGAACCCTGCTTCTGAAAGCTGAGTCATAGTGGATCACACATGCACAGACACAGAACTGCAGGAAACAGTACAGTATATAAAAATTTTTATGGAAGAAATGGTTTGCTTCTCAAGCATATACCAAGTCTTCCTCATCTGGATATAATGAAACCACTCAAATGAGGATGCCTTCTGTGTATTTTCTCCTGAACCTCTAACCCACTGAGTAGCAGTGGTGAATAGCAGCTCCTTCAATAGCAGGCATCAAAGTATGAATTACACATTGCTGTTCTATTGGTGAGATTAATTTATCAAAGATTTTCAGAAGCTGTAGTAAATAAAGGACAAACCCACATCAAAGACATGTCTAGGTTACTTTCTTAAAGGCAATTTACAAAACAAGAAAAGATTATGGAGCAGTTGAGGATTAGGGGTTATCAAGTCCACCTTAAAGTGTCAGGTTAAAAAAACGGTTTCGTTGTTATAGAAGCATAGTGAATGTCTGATTTGATAAGCATGTTCAAAAGACTATTTGTTTTAAAAGTTGTAGCAGATTATTGATGAAAAAGAAAAGACTTGCCCTCAATTTCAAATTGAGACTGGTCAAATTACAGACCATGTAAGTAAAGCAAAATCTTTTGCAAAGGCTTATACCCATATCTTTGGAAATAAACCCAGCAGGTGCAGATCTCTGTTTACAGCAACAAGCACTTTAATGTTAGTTTCTAAAAGTTAGACTTGGGATTCTTGGATTTGGACTACCAGATCTACACTTCCATGTTTTCATTCAGTGGGATTATATAAATGTGATCTCAGTTTGGTTTTGAGAAGAATTCCTGGGGTTAGGTAGCTGAATACAAACAGCAATGCATTGCAGAAGTCTCATAAATTCACTAACAAAATTTACTGGTAAGAATGTATTAATGGAAAGAGGACACGTGCCAATTTTTTTCTAAAAAAAACTAATCATAAAGAAATATATTTTTACTGTTCCACCAAATCAGTTTTCAAGCTGGAAGCCTGTTAATTTTGTATTTGATTGCTCTTAAAAAGTCAGTAGTTCATACTTACACATCATAAATTCTGCAATATTTCTGTATGTTCATGCTTAGGTCAATCTATTCTGACTCTTGGGAAATCTATGCATATTATACAGCAATTTGGGTTGGATTTCTGGCTTTTGTGTCCTCAGCCAATTAGACTTGGGCTGCGTACCGAAAATCTCAGGATGAAGTCTGATTCAATGTATGACATCTACCAATGGGAAGTCAGTATTTGCTCTGAATTGAGAACATGTTGTAAACCTTGATGCAGAGGTTTTGGACCAGGACTTCAAAAGTTAATTGACTTGTTGGATCACAAGCCTATGCATAGCATGGAATATGTGCCGGGTGATAGCACAACACTATAAAATATTCTTACAAACATTCTTCCCAACTTTGTTTTAGTAGCTGCCTCTGCACTATGAGGTTCTGACGGCTTTATTGATTGCATCTCATACCTAGTCACACTGATGATCAAAACAGTTATAAAGAAAAAAAGCTAATGGAAAGCTAGTTCTAAAAATGTAGAACTAACTTGATGTTAAATGACATGCAATAGGCCTGTCACCTCCAGCTCATATTCTAGGGATTTGTTTCTGTCCAGTGATAGTTAACAAATTATTGATGTGTACTTTCAGAGCTACATCTACACTTTTTTTTTCCCAATTTCCTTCTTTAGCTTTAAAACCTCAAATATTAACATTTCATCAGAAACATCAGAAAACTAGCACTTTTTCCTATTCCTTGTCTCCAGGAAAAATATGTCGGTTTTGTCCACTGATTCCTATCTGTGCTATTTTTCCTGATACCACCAGTGGAATATTGCTTCTCGGGTTAGAATGACTAAGAATTAATCTTGTGAGTGCTGAATAATGATGAATTAGGACAGTTTACATCTAGGTTACAGCATTCAAAATACTTTTTTTCTGTTCTGTCCTTTGTTTAGCCTCTTTGATTTATTAACGGAGGCTTCTTTTTGATCTGGCTTTACCTTGTCAGTCCTTCATGTCCCACCCATGGACTTTTTATTTCTTTTTCATCTAGTGATGCTGGCAAAGAACTTTTACAAAAAAAAAAAAAGAAAAAAAAAAACCACCAAAAAAACTCCACCACAGAAGGAGGGATTTGGGATTGTCATATAAAACCTGTGTTACTCAGTTTTCAATATCTCATTGAACTTCTCACAGCTTTGATATTTTAAGTAGGTATCACAACAAAGGGAAAAGAAGTGACTGGAAAGGTAATGCACTGTATTAGGCTTGTTAATGGCCCTGAAAGTCCCCAGAAAACTTGCTGAAAGAAGGATCCTTTCCCATGAGTACTATTTAATTTCTCTGAGAGGGTTTTCTTGGTGAATTAAAACTCTAAAGAGCACATTTGAGCAATGCAACTGCTATCTTAGCCTATGCTATTTGCACAGTGACATTCACTTTTATTTTAAAAATCCTTTTGTTAAAAAGTCTACAGTGAGAGATTTCTGAAGAATCTGTTTCTTCTGCTGCTCTGCTGCTAACGTACTTGGGAAATGTAGAAAACTGGATAGAAACTCAAGTTTTTCCCGTAAGGACAGGGTAAGATCAAATAGATGATAAAAATATTTTATTAAATAATTCCTATTACAAGTTCTAAGTAATGATCCTGATCGAAAACTTCAAATTAATAAGTGCGACAGTATGAAGCAGAGTAAGGCATCTTTAGAAGATTTTAACAGTTCAGCATATGGGAATCTAGCCAGCAGAAGTGAGCTGGCTTTTACATCGTCATTTGGAGTCATGGGAGACCCCAAATCCGATCTATCTTTGCCCATATATTTCTTTGTATAATATATAAAAGTCAATTAACATCTTACTTTCCCATCTATAATCCTGTTGATATCATCCTGGATTCCCTTGAAAACAGACAGGATGTCCTCAGTGTTACAGATGCAAAAAGCCTTCCCCTGCCCATGCTTTGACTAGATGTGAAGATGGCAACAGCAAGGATGCAAGCCCTGCACCTTTTCCTTGGACTTCCTGTCTCACAGAGTCATCCTGGGAAAGACTCCTTCCTGACTGAGTCAGTGTGGAATTGTTCAGGCGGACAGCTGTGCTGTGCTCCAGCACCTTGGCTCCTAGGGGTAGTTTGGCGTGTCTGGGTCAGCAACAAGCTTCAATGCCAGAAACCAGAGCTTGTTTGCCTTAGGAAGGAAATCCAAAGCTCATTATTACTGTCTTCTCCAGGTGCTGTGTGACATTAAGAGGCTTGCATCTCTGCCATGTCTTGTCCTCTCTTTCCCTCAAAGTGATGAGGTCCTTCCTTCCCCCGCAGCAAATTGGGCTAGCACCTCCATTATTTGCATAGAAGATTTGGCTGCTGCTATCCAACACAGAAGAGTGTTTCCATCTTTGCTTTTAATATGACCTTTAATGTAACAGAACCTTTAATAATAATCTACAATCTTAACATAAATTTGTTTTCCCTGTTGGCCTGTCTGATCAATAGCCACCATTAGTTAGAGGTAGCTTTTCAAAATCAGTCTTTTCTAGAAAGAGGGGGACATGGGACTTTTCCCAGCACTTGATACAATCAGGGTTGCTCCCATGTCTGGCTCACTGTGTAGATATGATACTACAAACAAAAAGGCAGTACACCCTATCAGTTCAAGGGAGTTTGTGGAGTCCCTGAGAATGGCAAGACAGAGGGATGCTGTGGGCTCTATGACTAGGTGCTGGTAGACTGCAGGCAGAATGCTCCAAAAAGATAGGCAGTCATTCAGATCACATGTGGGAAACGGGACAGGCATTCCTGTGTTTTCAACACCTTCCTCCAGAAAGGATGGCTGGTGTGAGCTGCAGGGAAAGCTCACAGAGACTACCAATGCTCTGCAAGACACTTGACAGTGTCACTGGCAAGCTGTGGCCAAGTGTGATGTTGATTTATGCTATAAAAACATGCAGTTAGTTTTAACACAACTTTTTTTCTTTTTTTCTTTTTTTTTTTTTTTTTACAGTGACTTTCATTTGTACCACAAATACTTTGTGGCTGTGGCTCTTAGCTAAATGAACTGGTCACACAAGCTCCTTTAAAAACTAACCCCTTTGGTACCAGGGCGCTAACACAAAACATTGGACTTGAAGCACACAACTTTCATATGGCACCCCCAACCTCCAAAGCAAGCCACAGAAAGAAAAACATGACACAATGTATCTAGGGAAACATCAGCTGCTGATTTAATCCTCTAAGTAGCTTCCTATAACCACAGCACATAGATGTTTTGTACAGAGCAAGAAAAAAGCCTTGAAACTCCACTTAAGTCTTTGCTAAGCATTTGGTCTGTCATTTTCTTCAATGAGTCTTCTCAGCAGTATCAGACTTTTCAAACAAAATTATGTTAATTCATAGCTCTTGTTGAGGTTATGTAGTCAGATTCCACATATGCAGGATTTTTTTCTGATAGATTTATGATTCAAAAGACTGCCTACATTACATTGGTGCGAGGACCCCTCTTTCATTTTTAAGAAAACTATCTTGCTTCCCATTTCTCTTTGTTTAATTTTGAAATGAGAAGTTGTGTTAAAAAGTACTTTACTGATCTAAATGTTTGCATGGACCATACACAGCCTTGAAACAACCAGCAACCTGCTGGGGAAGTTTAAAGTTTGCACTGCTCTTGGCTTTCCTACAACAAAGGGATGACGACCAGACCCAAGAGTCAGAATTAGCATTGCCCTTTCCAACATTAAAAAAAACCCCAAAAATTATTTTCATTACAAAATTCTCTTATATTTTGCCTGGATAAATTTAGTTTGGAATATTCATAGAAGAATATAGAAGGAAAGAGTTTGATACAGAATGCAGTTTTACATCTAAATAATTTGATTCAAGTATTCACAACTGAACGGGAGATTTTTACAGAATTGAGCTTTAAATTTTAGTAACCAAACCCAGAAAAATACAAGATTCATTTTGACAAAGAATAAGGGCAACATGGATCAGCTTTTGATTATCCTCAAGCTGCAGCTTGGCTTTCCCCACTGTGGACAACTCGCATCTCCCTTTGTGTGATTGGCTTTTGAAATTACATGTTTCAACAATTGCTTAAATCTCTTTTATTTCATGATCTCTCACATTAAAGATCCTTCAAATCTGACCTACACAATGAGTTGTTTCAATTAGAGATGACCCCTGCTTTAACTTTTCAGAAATTGCTTGTTTCTTGTGGCCAGGCTACAGAATGGGGCATAATAGAGGGTTTCTAGTGGTAACTGGAGAGCAGAGCCCTGCAAAGGCCCAAGCCCCAGCTTGGTGCTGTGCAGCCTCGTCCCTGAAGCACCTGGCCACACTTGGGCTGGCAAACAGCCCTGTCATTATTCATCCATGAAAATGGCATGCTAAACACAATGCCCTGAAAAACTAACCGCAACAAAGCCCCCGAAGTAAGGCAACTTCATTTCCGTGTGCCTATCAGCTAATGCTGGAGATAGAAGCTAACAATTGATTTCCCAGGTAATGCCACAAGGAGGAACAGCGGGGTTTTTTTCTGTTTGAAAAGCAGTTTTCTGGCAGCAGCAATGACTAGAATGTTTATATTTTTGTAGTGTTTTTCTAAATGATCCTTTTATTTGAAAATACCAAAGCTGGGTCACATCAGCAAATCTGAGAAAGTCAGAGTTCATTATTAAACATCACATTAACCTTACGCTTGTATTTCTGTAGGATTAATTTTTTGTTATATATTGTGTTCCTGCTGGGTCTTATTTACTATCTGCAGGAGGGACTGGTATCATCTGTGAAGCCATTTTCCTCATTAAAAAAAGAAAAACAAAAACAACAACAAACCTGTGCTGGAAACATCAGAAGTTAGTGTTCTGATAGCTGCAACTTAGGTATTAGAATCTGAAACAAACTTCTGACAGAGGAGATCAGTTAGGAAGTTTTTTATTTATCTTCAAGACTTAACAACTAAGCTACTCCACTCAAATATGCTGTCAGGCACAAGAAGTGAATTTCTGGCACAGGGTCTAGCAAAGACTTAGAATCCACAATAGAACTTCACAAGATTCTTGTCGGTATTATGCCTTTCAGTATTGCTGGTCAGAATTCTTCCAGGACATTTTTGATGTTGATAAACATAAACCAGACTTTCAGTCTTTAGTGGAAAAAAAAAAAAAAGGAAATAATATTGTCTTTACAAAATACATTTTAAATAAATAAAAAAATTAGTGTTTTTCTTACAAAGAAAGGATTAAGCCTCTGTGAAACCAGAAATATTTTGTCTTACACGTAATTTTTCTTTTTCAAAATAGAAAATCTGTGTTCTGGTGGTTAAAGAGGATTTTACTATTCTTTATATAGCAGTCACAGAGTCAGTTTCGTTTTTCTGATTACTTCTTTTAATGATTACATATGTTTTGTATTGCAGTTCAGGAATGAGAAGGATAAGTGAGTCAGTTTATGTAAGGGTTAGCTGTCACAAAGGAAAATTTAATTTGTGTAATATGGCAGGCTCTGGATAAAGGTCCAAGACAAAGCTTTGCCCTTTTGTTTTGGAATCTCGGTTGGCTTCCTGCTAAGTATCCTCGTCCTACTTTACAGCAAAGAGTAACTATTATTTAAAAAGCAAATGAGTAATTATGAAGTATTATTTTTTGAACAGTGCTCCTATGATGATTTTGAGCTTTTCTGTGGCAGATCCCTGTCCTTGTGTACATTCATTATTCCTATATTTCATGAAAACTGCATTTGGTTTGCAAGTTATTTAGAAAACTTCTATCAAGAATACACAGTATTTGTAATTGAACTCTGAAAAATTGACTGGATACATACGTCAAATGGCATGTTTACTTGTCTTTACTAGCAGTTTTTTTCTTTAACCTGTTACACATAAAAAATATTTATGGCTGTTGATTAGAAACTCAAGGATCTGGCAATATTTAATTATAATTTACTGCTCTGTTAGATACTCCTGTTTTGTTCACATGCAGTTGTGGATAGTCAACTCTAACTTTCTTGAATTCAACTCAACTATGAAATAAATGTTTAGAATTTTTTTTACTGCAACTTTTAAAAAAATATTTTAAGAATTTTTCCAAGTTGCATCTGAAACAATCGTCAAGGATGCTGGGTTTAGTGCTTAGTCTCCTGAATACTAAGGGGCACACTTATGTTCCCAATTCAAGATAAACAGGACTGTATTAAAAACTGAATATAACAAGGAAGCACACTTGCATGTATTGGCAAGAGTCCTGTGGCCATCTTAACCTGGGAATAATGGAAGAGGGCAATTGTGAACGGTTTAGCGGGTTCTTGAGGACCTCTCTCTGGTTACAGGTTGTAACAGAAGATTTATTTTGCTGCCCCTGATAAAGAGTTGATCTAGTCTGCCTTACACACTTGTTTATTCCCAAATAAGATATTTCAATCCTGTGGTCTTCAGAGTGGCCATTGAAAGCACTAATTAGTGATCGTTTAAAGTACTTAGGTAATGTTAACTCCAGCACACAAGGGATGCTCTTGAGTCTGACCCCTGCTCATTCCATTTCTTTTTGGAGCTTTGAAGACAATTGATTTTTGAAGACTGCAGCCTTCCCTTAAAATCAGGGACTAAAAGAGTGGGGACCTAATCTTGATTCAGCTATTCATGCCATCTTTAAAGACATGTTTACTTTTTTCCCTCTGGATGTCAATTAATAGATTTTAAAGTCAGTGAATTAACCCAAAGTGAAAGAGTTTAGGGTACAATTGCATGTGGGCAGAAAATGCTAATTATAAATAATCAGGCTCAAAAAAAAAAAAAAGAAAAAAAGAAGAAGAAAAAGTGAGTGCATCCTAAATAGCAGATGGGAACAGGTTAAAAAAAAAAAAGAGGGGGAAATTTTTTTAAGTTCTCTTGAAAAGAGTATGTAGAGTTACATGGAGAAGGCGGCCAGTCAAAACAATTGATATGAAAGGTAACTTGGGTAACTTGGAGCTGACTTTTGCACACATTGAGTCAAATACACGCTGTTGCTTCCCTTCATGAGGAAAAAAAAATCACACAACACCTTAAGAAAGACTCTAATATATACTGTCTGAAAAAAAACCAAAACAAAACCATAAAACACAAAACAAAAACCCATCCTCTGAGGTAGCCATAAAAATATCTAGAGACCAGTATGGTACGGGAACTTCTCACTGGCATCTTTTAGCAGTATCCCTTTTAATGGGTGTGGTTGTATTCACAGTTGTATATCTGTCTTTACAGAATCTTAGTTATTATGTCTCGTAATTGTACCTGCACCACTGCATTTGGGTTAGGAGCAGTGGCATCACCACATATACCATCATCAGTGCTTTTATTAGATTTAATCTTTCTCAGACATGGTTTAGATGATCTGGCCCAGCCATACACCAGGACAAGGAACCCTATGATATTCCCTGAAAAATTATCCTACTCCAAACTTAATGATTTTCACTACAGGCACTTTCCTGTTTAAATTTATGTGATTTAGGATTAATTTTTTGACAGCTTTTGGGACTAAATTCTGCTTTACACAAATAGGGAAGGAGCCTCAAAGATTTTCTTGAAGGCTGGGCTCAAGTCAGGAGCTACTGACCATCTCCAAGAAAAGGGTGGTTATTAACTGTCCCTGAAGTAGACCTGCAAAACCAGATGGAAAGAGATCCTTTTGAAGAACACCTGACCCTGTTTGGAATAATGAACCTTCCCATTATTTGCCTAGCTCCTAATTTTGGCAGCGGCTTCAGCACTGAAACCACAAATAGAGTACGTTGTGGAAGTGTACTCTTCCTAAAGATCTCACTCTCAGGAGGTGTGCCATAGTTCAGTGCTTTCTGAAAGAGACATGAAATTTTAAGTTAAGAAACAAAGAGAGGTGAAAGTACAAAGAAAAAAATGTCCAGATTCAAGTCAAAGAAGCCATTTTCCAAGTCAAAGAAGCCATGCAGTACTATCACATGAGGTTGTTCAATTCCTCCACTATGATGAAGCCATTTTCACATGCTGAATTGAAGGAAATTTTTATGGGAATGTGTCATACAAAGAAAATACAGACCAGCAACTTCTTCCAACCCAGCAATACTAGCTGATACTGAGATTCTGCTTTCATGCTTTGGAGACTGGGATTTCCGAACATGAAGTTGTACTTAACTCAGTTTAAAAAATAAATAATCTAATGCTTCATTGTCATGAAGTAAAAGAAATGTTAATATTATTTTACCTCAATTATTATTATATTTGAACATTATTAAGACATCACCACAATGAACCAAAGCTGAGATTTGGCAATAGTTTCCTTTTAACATTCATAACAAGCTCCTAAACAACTTCTTTCCTTTTAATTTCAGAGAATATGTGCTGTTAAGTAAAGGAATCTTTCCTTAGCAGAGTAACACTTGAAAGAAAAATTTAGACATGTTAAATCAAATAAATATGCAGGGGTATCTTGAAATTAATGAAACAGTCACTATTGTTTGTATTGGGTAAGCATGATGGAAAATTAGAAGCTTTCAACTTTTAGCTCTAAAATACAATTTAAATGTTTCTTTTGTGCAGTATACCACTGTTACATTAATATGTATGTTTGATAGCAGGTTTCAATGCACTTTCTTCTTTTCATTGTTGGCGTAGCTTTTTTTTCTCCAAAAGTCCATATAGTTCTTCTTTCAATCATGTTAAATAGAAGAGAGGGATGTGTTAAGTTTCCTTTCTCTGAGTACTAAATGTTTTGCCAGTACATTTTAAACTAGAATAAAGGTGGTGAGGTATTTCAATAGAAAGCAGACTATTGGGTAAACAAGGCTGCTACTGTGGAAAGAGGGCAGGAGGCTGGCACGTGGTAATAGCTCGGAGCAGATACATGGTAAACAGTTGAAATACACCTATGAGTTCATCAGAGATAACGGGGAGTTTTGCCTTTAAAATAATAGACAAAACATGACTCAATAGGAACAGGACCAGCCCAGTAGCTGCATTGTAACTGACCTAGCAAAGGACTGTATACCTCTAATTTCACAGAGAGAAATACACAAGTATTTCTGCCATTGCCAAGCATGAAATCACTTTAAAACTGCCACATAATACCTTTTCTAAACTCTGTGTGAGGAGGAATCATAAATGTAAAAAATTTAAAAAATTACTGAGATCAAATAGGGAAAAAACTCCTCACCTATGGTTAAGTTTGTATACTGGAAAGGATTCAGATAGCCCATTAAATACCCCAATGGTTATTTACAATAGGATTAATTTCATTCACTTGGAGAATACCTATTATGTTTCTTTAGTTTATGGTAAAGCAGCTGTCCAATTAAAAGGAATTGATCTTCTACAAAGCTTGTATCTGTACATAGCGCTGCCCACTATGCAATAACTCCTTTGTATTTGAGAGCTAATATGCCATGCAATTATGATCTACAGAGGGTTGTTGGGATTTTGTTTGATTGGGCTTTTTTAGTCCTTGAATTCCTTAAGAAATTATCTTATCATTCCACCATAATCGAGCATTCCTTCTTGGTTCTACAGGTCAATGAAAGGGTTAAAAATTCTCTATCTCTATCGTGATCTTTGCTGAAATGGTGTATGGGAATGAAATGGTTGCCAATTTGTTTGCAATGCATTCTGACTGTACGGGAGTTCTTTTTTGCCTGACAGGCAGGTGAGATCAAAGTGGTGTAGGACAAAAGGGGCTCAGCAGTGATTTGTCAGGGGACGAAAGGCAGTCCTGTCTGGGAAAGTGGCTGTAGCCCAGAACGAGCCTTCAGATCACTAACACACTAAAGAAATCATGGCATGAGAAAAAGTACAGCAGAAAAGGTTCAAAGGTCAGTTTTATTTGGTTTGGATTATTGGTGCCTCCTTTTAAACCAAAGAGCAAGAAGGGGAAAAAAGAACAGACTAATAACCTTTGTTATTGTCCAGGAAAAAAACTCTTTTGTACACATTGCTTGGGGATTGTCTGTAATTAAAATGCTGTTGTTAGATCCAGGACCTGATCCTGCAAAATTTTACTCGTGTGAGTAATTCTCCATTGCATGAATAGTCCTGTGGGGCTGCTCACGTGAATAAAGATTACTTTCATAACAAAGAGTTTGCAAGTTCAGGCATTACATTTGGTTAGGGGTGCAGGTGTGTCTGTGTGTGCCTGTGTCTGTGTGTCTGCTCAGAGGTGGGTGTCCTTTCTAAGCAAAGACTAGATTTTAATGAGTGACCTGAAAATATTATATGTGTAAAAACTAAAAACTTAAGACAAATGCAAATAACAAAATAACTGTATTCTGCTGCCATAAAACTCAGGTGATTATGAAAATCACTGTTTTCTTTTAATCCAGAGTCTCACAACTCTTTGCTGATTTATTTTGGAGCTCTGTGATTTGCCATCCACTGTAGATCACTCCCAGCAATTATTTTCTTCCAAAGATTATTGAGCAAAGAATGTCTTGGTTTAGATATTAAACACATGGTCCTATTCCTTAACTAGTGGAGGGTGCTAGGACATAGGTTGCATCCAAGCTCATTTGGGAAATGGCAATCTTCACTAGCTGAGGAGGAGGCCTCCACACAGCTGCCTGGAGTGGAGGACACTTGCTGTGACACACACCCTGCCAAGAGCAGTGGAGAAGTGAAGGAGAAAGGCTTGGGCTGACCAACCCTCCTGTTCTCCAAATAGCCAAATATTTGAGTCTGAGGTGGTAATACAGAATGAAAGTAGGTGTAAGCCTTGTGCATCACTTTCATCCTCCTGAGTGGCTAGGCTGAATTGAATTGGGTAATAGACTGAAAGTTATATGTACATTTTCAATTCTGTGAGGGAAAATGGTAGAACAAGTGAATAAGTCTCTCAACTTTTCCTGCTCTATGTTGAGATTACTTCCAGGACAGAGTGGGGAACCAAATTGTCAGCATCATCAACAAAAAACCCCACACCACAAACCCGAAACAAACAAACAAACAAATAAATAAAAGGGTTTTTTTTGTGATAAGATGCAAGATTTGCAAGTACATGGTAGGATTTGTTATCTCTGGATCAGCTGTGCATAAAACCCAAGGTGGGTAGGGTGGAGGAGAAGTGGAACTGTGCTTCTTTCAGTGATGTTTGGATTACCTGAAGATATGTCTTTGAAAAGTATTCCAGGATTCCCCTAATGCGGTCTGGTGCAGAGATCAGTTTGTAGGGAACAGCGTTGCACTTCGATGTAGCTGGAGCATGGCTCAAGGTAACATCTTTCAAATATGAATAAACAAGATGCTTCTGAGACAAACAGGTAACTGTGCCCTGGCCCTCACATACAGGATCATATTACGCTTCACCCTTGTTCACAGACTTGGGACCTGGTCTACCAAACTGTTTCAGGGATCATTTTTGCATCCTGCCTCTGACACTACTTGGAGTCCTGTGGCTCTGGGAACAGAAAAGAAACTACTGAAAAACAGCTAGTCTGGAAAAATGACCTGATGAAGGCAAAACAAGAGGGTGTGAGTAGCATTGCACTCTCTCGAGAACTGGTCCAGTTGAAAAATTCTGCAAAGACTATTGTTTCTTGGGGGATCTGCTTATCGTGGGTAATTTCCAAATATTTTGGCAAAATTCTCTGCTTTCCTGAAAAGGATTTTTACCCTTGTGTTGCAGAAATTCCTGATGTATTTTTGCTTTCCGTGGTTAAGTGTTAAAATCAGAGTATAAGTATTTCAGAGAAGAAAATAAACCTGCGAGTTTCCAGAGACTCGCTGGGATTCCAATAGTATCATTTAGATTGTCCTGCAGTTTTGGACTGTGAAATGATCCTTCTTATATCCTCATTATAGTCTTTAATCAGGAGCCACCAAGACAGTAAATGAGGAGTTCGACCAAAATAGGTGCATCCAAATCAGAGGCTACTTTTCTTCACTTTGGAGATCGCTACTGTGGTCAAGTTAGAGCCTTGCAGGCCTCTGAGCCAAAAAGCAAGACCAGAGGTAGCTGAAGGAGTTCAATTTTCTGCACACGGTTTGTGAGAGATGATACAGGAGCAGCTCTGGAAATTTTTACTCTTATTTTTTGAGATAGGCAAATAACTGGATTATCTAGGAGAGATTCATGACAGAAAAGAATACCCTTTGGAGAAAGTGGTTCTCAGACATCAAGATATAAATAAGTACTTAGTCTCCTGTCATTCACTAAAGATCCAATTCTGCAAGATACTTCAATACTTTTAAAATGAGCCAAAGGAAAAGTCCTGGTCTGTACATATCTGTCTAAAAAAGGCCTCACTAAAGATATCTTTAAATTTATGAGATGCAGCTCACCTATGATGGGAATATTGAGACGTGATGAAAAAAAGAATCATCTGTGCTTACTAGTCAGACATCCCATCTAGAGGAGAGAGAAGGCTGGATTTCCTTTTGCAGCGACATAAATATCTGAAAGAAAGCATGAAATGGGGTGAGATACAGCAGTCAGGGTCAGAGGTGGATAAAACAATATTAACTATTCAGCTATTGGATAAAAAAATTATGTTACTTAACTTTTTCTAAGGAAATTAATGCAGCTGCCAAAGTAGTAATGAGAAAAAATCTGTTACAAATTCACCTGTGGCTTCCAGCACATGTGGAATTTGGCTGTGGACATTGGTCATACCAAGATTGCCTGCAGCTGATGCTTATGTGACCAGTTATGTGCAAACTGTTATCTCAGACATCACCCAAAATCTGGTATCTAAGCACTGGTATCTGAGTTACAGCATTCAGCAGTGCTGCAGTTCTGCAATGTAAAGACCAGGAAAGAAAATAGCCCTGACCACCTTTACTGATCACAATATATTCCTTTGCCAACAAAAAGCCCTCTTCAGTGGGAGAATATTCTATTTGTGATATTAATCACTAATATAAACCAGAGGCTGCAAGTAGTGAGGAGAGAGTTAGAGTTCCTCCCTCTTTGTGACACCAGATGTATCACAGTCCATTTATGTGTTGTCATCAATCACAAATTATGTCTACATCTTTCTCCTAAGATTCTTTAGGAACATCTTTCATTTCTTTTGGTTAACATAGTGTTAATTTGAGTCAGCACTCTATGAAATTTTTCCAAGGACAGAAGAAGAAGTAGAAGATTGTCTCAGATTAGAAAGTGCACTACGGTAACATACTGTTAAATTATTAAACCTCCCTCTTTATGTTACAGGTGAAAAATATACCTTCAGATCCAGCAGCTCTGACAGCCTTACCCACTTGTGAAATTGGGTTGAAACAGGAGAGTCAAATTGTCTTGATCTACCCAATACTTTCTGTGCTGTCTTAGATAGGGGATGTCTAAAACATGCAATTAATCACTTGATTAATAACCTAATTAATGAGATTACTACGAAAAGGAAAATTGTAAAAGACTTCAGAAAAAAACAGCACCAGAGGAACTGAGGCCACATCTGCTACGTGGGGTAATCAGTGACAGAACAAGACCCTGGTGCCAGAGCCCTCTACCTTGCAAGAGAGCAGGTGCCAAGGAGGAGAGGGCAGCCAGGAGCAAGGCACCAGGGGCTTCCAGGGTTGCCGGGGCTGCAGGAGGAGCCAGCAAAGAGGGGTTGGATACCCAGACACCAAGCACCCTGGGGAGGGATGCTGAAACGTTATGCAAAAGGGAACTTAGTGTCATGGCATCTCAAATGACAGCTGTGCTGCTAGGCAAGATACCACTCAGGAAAAATACTGCAAGCTCTACCTTGAACTGTCAATGTTAAAGTCTTCAGATAAATAGAAAAAAATTCCTGAAGGAAGGCAGAGGAAGGTAACAGAGAAAAGAGTTTATTTCTTCCTTGTTTGCACTGCTGGTCAGAATGGTCTGTGTTGTAGGGCTTCCACTTCTAGAAAATAGGGAAAAAATATGAAAAAATGTCATATATGTTTTTTCTCAGCAGCTAAGTTCCTCTAGGAAGTTCCAGATCTAGCAAGAGAGAGCTTCAGTCCCTCCCTAGAGAAGGAGCCTGTGGGAAGGGTCTGTACAGGTGGAGGCCACTTTTCGGATAGCTTGAGTAAGCCCAAGAGCCTGGTACTGTGTTCTCCTCCACCGCAGACCTCCTGCATGACCGTGGCAGAGACCTGGAGGGGAGCAAAATAACACTAGACTCAAACTCCTCAGGACAACTCCAGGTGACCCCTGTGTCTTGAGTGCCTCCCACCTGCCTAACACAAACGTAGGAGAGATGGCATGGTCAGTATCTGAAACTCTCTAACCAAAGAGGCCCTGATAGGTAGATGCAGGGAGTACCAGAAGGAAAGATCATTTTAATTTGTTCCTTCTTCTCACTGCACATTTTCTTTCCTCTGACCTTTGCTGCGTGGCATGTCAGTGTGTGTTTGTGCACATGTGTGTCAGAGGAATATGAACAGGATCACTCCTTTATGCCCTGGTGCAAATGCCAGGTACTTTCATCTCTTCCCTTCAGGCAAAAGAAGGAATTTCTCTGAAATTCATCTAAGGTACTGATTTTAATTTTTGTTTCTGTTTGTCCTGTACATTATCTTTTTAGATTTGAAAGTTGCATAAACATTCCTTCCTGTACTTCTCCTGCCTACTTGGACCTCTTTCTTATCACTTGATCTTGGTATATCTTCAAGATACTTTGCATCGTGACCACCTTAAGACAACATATGACCATGACTATGATTTTCTGGGAAAACCCCAGCTGGATGATGCAAACCTTGATCTGAAGTAGCCTTCCCTAAAACCAGAAAATCAAAAGTTTCTACTCTTCATGTCGGAGTGTCTAATTCCCAGCACTAGGCTTTTTCTTCCAAGGACTTCATGCACATGGCATTTCCCTACGGCAGCTACTTCCAGTTTTTATCCCTGGTGCTTGGGCAGCCCCATGCACAGACCCAGGCCTGACCCCTGAGCCTGTCATCTGATTTTGCAAAGTGTTGATCCAACCACATCTTGGAGAAAGAGAGATCTTTTCTCTTTAGGTAACCCAATTCCCAAAGATTTGCAGGGCTGAATGAGATCGTAACAAGCCTCCGATTGTGAACGTAACCAGGGGATAAATTCTAAAAGTAGTAAGAGATTTACCTGAATAGCAGTTCCTTCAGGCACGAAATGCAATTACATCATGGATATGGGCCAGATACTTCTCTCAGGTACACCACGCTTCTCCCTAAATCTAATTAAATGCTTTGAAGCTGATTTTGAAAACACATCCTGAGTTCCCCCAAAACAGGAGCAAAGTTTGTCCCAGAGCTCAAGCTATTAAGTGAGGATTGAGATATCAAAGGTGTGAAGTAGGTATGCAAATCTTGTCCCCTAAGTTATCAACAAATTACCTTTCTATTGTTTTTACACTCCCTTTCACCTCTTCCAGGCATCCCCATATCCCTTGTGTTTAGTTATTTTCATGGCTGCAATTTACAGTTCTGTATTGGTCTGAATATCCTGTTCTAGCATGGTTTGGGTCTGACACAAACCTTTATGAGCCACATGATAGTCACCTAACCACACCGTCACACACGTTTTGGTAATGTTACTTCTCCTGTTTACTTTGTTTCTTGTATTGAAAAGGAGTAAGCAGCAGAGGGAAGAAAGAGACTTTTTTTGTTGTTCAATATTACTACATTCGTTTATTTTAATATATTATTTCAGTAAGCTATTAATATATGAGAACAAAGGAAAAGAATTTTTATAGTAATAAGATTGGACCTGATCCAAATTCACCGGCATTAAAGAAAAGGCTCTTAGTGAAGTCCATGGACTTTGAATGAAGGGTTAATCCCTCGATTCTTGGCCAAAGAAACTCTTACCAGCTTTAGTAGAAATTTCCTGGAGTAAGGAATTTAGGCATTTGCATCTTGATGTCAATAACAACAATAATAATAACAATAATATCATCATCAACAAAAAATAAATTATCAGATCTCAAGGTATCAGTGAACCACACCTGCTTTTAACCTGAATATGGAAGTTTAAAACTTCTGAAATAATTTATTGTCTGAAGCTCGATTTAGTAGTAGCTCACACAATATGTGTAGAATCTACTGTATTGTCCTAAATCTGAAGACCTCAAGTCGCTTGTCTGTAAACTATAAAAAGTAACTGTAAACATGAGATACATTTCATATAAGTGGCTAAAGGGGAAGAGACTGATATGCCTGTTACGCACTTAACATTTCCTTCAGAGAATTCTTTCTATCCATTTTCATTTGAAACGATCTAAATCTTATTTTCTCCACCTGAGAAAGCAACCTGAACCTTGGAAGCTATGAATTCACTCCCCGGAGCTTTCCTCCTCCACTCTCCCTTCATCCTGCTTTCTGGGAGTTAATAGCGTACGATACAATAAACAGTATTGCCTACACGTATAGAACAGGGTAATGTGATGCTGTGTGGTCTGGAAAGTCATTTAAACAAGATTATATTGTTCACGGGGTGCAGAACAGCCCCTCTAGGAAAGCACAAAGAAAACAAAATATAGCTGAATAAAATCAATTGAATTTTATAACCTTTTCCCCGTATCAGCAAGTGTGAAAGAACTGCATCGGGCAGGAAAGTTATGTTGTGAAGATGACATTAGCACATTGCAAACAAACACCTAATAATCACCGAGGCCGTGTTTTCCTTGAGACCTTCCCACGGTCCGCATCTCAGCTGGGATGGATTTTTAATTGGTGAAGGAGGGCGATTTTTTTTTTTATCCCCTCCCTCCCCTCCCCTGCTGGGAGCCCCGCCCACCGCCTCGCTATTTACTGCTCTACAAATTGTAACTTCCTTCTCGTTAGAGTAACGGACCCGTCGTAAATCAGCGCCGGGGGCCGGAGGAGCGAGGGGCGGGCGCGGAGGCTGCGGCGGCGGCAGCAGCGGCGCTAGCAGCGGCGCTAGCAGCGGCGCTAGCAGCGGCGCTGGCGTTGGGCCGCGCAGTAAAACCAGATCCCGAGTCCCAGCGGCGTTACAGCCGCATCGTTGCGAAGTGCGTGTTTGTAAAGTTTATCGCTGGTTCAGTTTAGCTGGTATTTTTAATTTGAGGGGAGGCTTTAAAAATTTTGTGGGTTTGTTTTTTTTGTTTTGTTTTGGGGTTTTTTTCCATGTTTACATTTCTGTAACGCTTATATAGACATATACGTTGCGGTCCTGGACGTATGTATCCCAATAATGGTCCTTCTCCGAGGGTAATCAGTTAAGTGCTTGCAGCGTGCACGCTGTAAGGATAAAAACATCTGTCTCAAATACTCATTTCTACCCGATGACTGGCCAGGAGATATGCTGCTCTGGGGCTTAACTGCGAGAAGGCTTAGAAATATTGAGTTAGCAAGATCAAGGATAAAGAGTAACAGATACCTAACGTGTTCCACTTAAAATCACACATTTCGAGTGAATTAATAGATCGTTATCGGTTGTAATTCTAATTTAGTTACCCACGGTCGAGACCCTGTTCTCCCTGCCACGTTAAGTAACAGGCTCAAACTGCTCTCTGATTATTACTTGGGGGCTACAAGGAGCTTTGGGGCATAATTAAAAATATTTCCAGAAAGAATCGGTAGACCACATCTGACGTCCCACCCCCTGTTAGAATGAGACCACATCAAAGGGACCCTTTTTGTTTTCAGAAATGGTCACCAGACAACTTAAAATATACAGGAGTGGGCTTATGTTTTATTGTATAGATGTCTGACTAGAGCAAAACGTTTTAAGGTTGCTTGCTATTCGGTATTGTGCCGAGTGAGACAAGGTAGCTACAACCCTTTGATATTTCCGTGGAGGTCGTATTCATTTCATTTGAAAGGGAACCATTAATGATAGACCTATCAGTGTTCCTCTCCCTAATAAGTAGAATACACATCGCTTGGGAAGCCTGTCTGTGTCAGATGCCCAGGGCGGAAAGATTTGTAGATGATGGTGCTAATTATGAAAATGTGATCAAGATGGAAGCAATTTGAGAAAAAGTCATTAACGTGTTACTCTTCCACCCACTATTCTTTTTGGTTTATTATTGCGGTGGGGGGCGGGAGGAGGATCTCGCAGGACTGGGGTTTGTTGTATTTTTGGGTTGGGATTTTTTGTTTGTTTTTCAGAGCACTATTGAAAAATACCGTGCAAATCGTAAACTGTAACACGTCAGCTGCACATCTACGAGGCGATGCGCTAGGGTCGAGGTGAGACCTGGGATTTACTCGGAAGAGGCGGCTGTGACTACTGAGATGGTTTAGCTCGCCTTCGCGGGGTGCCGATGAAAGCATCTTTCAGGAGACTCGTGGCATCTTAAGAGTTATTTTTCTGCGACCACTTTTGTCCAGAAGCTCGTCAGAGGTTCCGAGTCCGTAGGACACGGTGTGCGGTGCACCCCCGCGAGGAATGTTTTTCAAAGGGATTTTTATTTTAGGAATTTGGCCCTCAAGCAACGACCCCTCCCACCCCACATACATAAACTCCAAGATTGGGGTCCTGCACGTTTATGTTTTCATATTTTTACGCGGATACGGTGCTTTAATTATTTTAATTTCCAGTCGTTTACTGTTACTAAATATACTGGAACTACATGACTGCCTGGAAGTGGCGTTGCAGAAGAACAGCAATAAAGAATTAATTGTACAAACATTTATCATTCCCAGATCAAACTCTCCTTGTGAGGCTAGGGCTTAACTTGTGGAGAAGAAAAGGGGGAGGAAGGGGTGGTAATGGCGGAGAGGGGTGCTTGTGGGATTTTTATGTGTTTCCTTTTATTCCAGACGACTACATAATGAAAAGCCTTTTAGCCTTGAAGAACTACTAAATATTAAGCACAGCTTAAAATAGGGAGTCGCTTTCGAGACCGTTTCGTCCTCCTTGTAGGAAAAGGTCGTATCCCGTCCCTTATTTTTCCACTAGTAAAAGCTCCTCTTTTTTCTTTTTCCTTTTTCTTTTTTAAGATCCCTTTAACATGTAAGAAAATCTTCTTCCTCTACATAGAAATGTCTTCAAAAATATTTCATAGACCTCTTCTTGTTCACCGATTCTGGAGAAAAAAATATATTGATCAAGGTCAAACTCTTGGTTTCTGGCGTGACTCACTTCAAAGGTGTATTTGTGTGCCCTTCAACAACATTAATACTAATTATCTCTCAAACACTTCCCCAAAACTCCTACTGCCTGTTTCAGATGCAAATCTAATTAACGAGCTGCCTTTGAGTAGCACACAGGGACAGTGTAATTCACCGAGTTGTTGAACATTTTGCCTTCTTTTATATTTATTTATAGGTAGCTCCATCATATTTTGAAAGCGTAGGCAGTTGTGTGAAGCTACATGGTAGCGAGTGCAGATCTGCTGCAGCTAATGAGACTTACCAGGCACCAGAGTTAAGAAAAAGGATTAGCTCCAACTTCTTGCAGATGCATTCAGGGATGTATATAATAGCACTCGCTGGGCCCTACTATGTCGAAGTTAATTTAGAAATTACTAAATCTCTAAACACCTATCTAAATAACGCGTATTACTTGTAACGGTGAACTGACTGATTTAGCAATAACTGTTTGCTTTCCACCCTGGGGACAAAGCGGGAGGGGGATTGGGGGGGGGGGGGGGGGGGGAAGAGGACAAGCTCAGGAAACAGTAACTAATGAAAGCCATTAAAACTTGCTCGTCCGCCTACAGAGAAGCCCGGACTCGCACCCCCTTTCTTATGCTTCTGCGTTTAACATGCGCATTTTCAAAAGCCATATCCCGAAGATGTTTGCTTCGAGCATCAGTGTGTGCGTGTCGTGCCCCCTCAACCCCCCCCCCCCCCGCTTTCTTGGCTGCGGCGGGCGGACTCTGGGCTGAGCAGGGGGTGATGGTGCCCGGCGGAGGGTCCGCGGCTGTACCGCGCCTCTCCGCGGGGCCGGCGGGCGGCAGCGGGGCGGGCGACGACCGCAGCCAGCCCCCCGTGCGGGGGTGTGCGGGTGTGTGGTGCGCCGGGGAGGGATGCTGTGTAATTTTATCCACGCTGCACTCTGGGAGTTCACACGAGACTGATACCTTTTGCCTCCTCTGCTTTGTATCAATTGGTCGCAGATCAGGCTATTGTTGCAGGAAGCTGCTTTTATTTCTATGCTCCGTCGACCAACTATTTTCCCCACAGTCCTTGCCGAAATTCAGTGGGTGGGTGTCTCTCTTTTTCTCTCTCTCTCTCGTCCTCTCCCCCTCCCCCCCCCCGCCTCTCTGTCTCTCATGCATGCCGTCTGTCTATCTGGAAACCCAAGGAGAAGGCTGACCACGGCAGCTCCGTCTAATACAAACAGCTGGGACTCTTCGGTGGCCTTTGCTGATTTCTATTGATTTAAGTAAATCTGAGACAGATAAAAGGGCCAGATCGAGGCTGATAAAAACTTGCCAATGCTTCGCGGCTCGAAACAGTGTGTGCTCTGCAACTTTGGAGTGCTGCTAGCAAGACGGCTTTAATGGGACCCCTGGTGTCATTTGCTCCAAGCCTCGATCTCCCCAGCAGACTAAGCGCTGAGGCCATCATGCCACAATGGTTATAATTTGGATCTTGCTCCTGAGTTTGTTGCAGGAGCCGTGGTCCCCAGGGCGGGCCGCGGGGGTGCCCGAAGCCACCGAAGCCACCCCGAGCGACCCCCGGCAGCGCCGGGATGCGGGGGGCCGCGGTGGCGTCTACGAGCACCTCGGGGGAGCGCCCAGGCGCAGGAAACTGTACTGTGCCACCAAGTACCATCTCCAGATCCACCCCAACGGCAAGATCAACGGCACCCTGGAGAAAAACAGCGTCTTCAGTGAGTACCGGGCACAGGTTTCCCGCCCCGCTTCCCCCCGGGCCGGGGTGTGTGGGGAGGGGGGGTTCTCTCGCTCGGACCAATTGCGTCCTGAGCTAGCACCAACGGGCAGGCGACGGCGGGTGCCGGGACGGTGTCGGACGGGGCACCGGCGAAGCCGCTCCCTCCTCTCCTCCTGCCCATAGCTGCCCCGGGGCAGGAGCCGCTGCCCGGTGGCTGGGGCTCCTTGTCGGGGACTGGGTGTACCTCCAGCTGCCGGGGCTTTCACTCCCTCCCCTAGTCGGGCTTGGCGAGACCTCGCCTCGGCGTTTAGGGAGCAGCCCCGCTGGCTCCGCCGGACGCCGCAGAGCCCTTTCCGCGCCCTCGCACCTTCCGACTACCGCTCAGTCCCTGGGGACTGGCGGGCCCGACGGGGCCCCTTCTGCCCCTGAACGGACAGTGAACTCCTGAGCGAGGACATGGTAGGCGGCGGAGGGGCTCAGTCACTCGGAGCAAAGCGGGACCCCAAGCCCTAAGTTCCCCCGATGTGCACCGGGAATCTGCCCTGCGCAGCCCGCCCGATCTGTCACCTGCCCTCGCTCCGCCGGCGGCTTCTCACGCCAGCCCTGCTCCGGTCCGGCCCGCTGGGCAACCGGTGTCCTCACACCTCCCTGGGGCTGAGTGCCTGTGCCCTCCTCGACGGGCTGCAGGCGGCCCTCGCCTCCCTCGTCCCGCCCCAACTTGTCTCCCGCGGGGGGCTTGAGCTTCCACGGGCTAAATCACATCTGTCCCCTTTGACATGTGCCGGGGATCGGCGGTAATTAAGATGAAACGGGATATGGTCGGGAATGAGGGGGTTTATGCGAGGGCGGCAGAAGGGAGGAGAGCGGAGCTCAGCTCCGCCGCTGCCCCGGGGGGAGCCCCGGGGGGAGCCCCGGGCGCCCCCGCACCCAAGCCGGCCCCGGGCACAGCCCGGCCCCCGCCCCGGCCTCGCCACCCCAGGAAGCGTAAATCCCGACTGATGACGGTACACAGAGATAGGGAGACCTGAGGGATATGTCTGAAGTCCATAAAAGAAACCCACTATTTCCTAGAGGAAAACCCCCTCGCTGTCAAAGCCTGGAGGAGGCATCCTTCAGCAGCGAACCGGTGCCTGATTCAAAACAGCTGTACCAAAACCACCCCAAGTCTCCCAAACACGGTCAGGCCAGCAACCCAGCCCTGCAAAGGGAACAGGCCTGTGGCCCTGCTGTAGCATTGATGAAATGCAGCAAAGGGTTTGGATGCAAGGCTCGCCTCTTACCTCCAAACACTCACAGACTATAAGTGCCAAGCCATCGGTTCGTGGCTGCAGAACTGAGAGCAGAGTTTGTTCAAGTCCTGCACAGGTAACACAATGTCTCCAGAGGCATTTGTGCCTCCATCAGCATCATAGTACCTTTGCCTGGACATAAACATTTTGGCAGCTGACACTATTCCTGTGTTTCAGACCCCATCTTTGATGCCCTGAAAATCTCCCTTTTCATTTGTCTTGGACAGTCATATTGTCCTCGTCTGGTGTGCTACATTGACCTCTTAAATGGCAAGTTCCTTTCGTGATTATATACATGGCTCTAAAATGCAGCCAACTCACTGTTTTACCCTCTGGAGACCTCAGCAAGGGCTTTGTCCTGAAATGGACAGCTTTGTGACTGGTTTCAGTTAGTCAAGAGCTCTCGTGTTCCTAAGCATTAAGAGGATTTAAACTTTTTTTATATACATATAGGATTAAGTAAACCTCTAGTTCAGTGTCAGATCTTTTCCATTTTTTTAAAGAGTTCAAACTCAATCAGATAACTAGGGATTTATTGTCAAGGTTGTCTCAAACAATTCCCACACTGTCATCGTTTTATATAGTTTCAAACAACAATCCCATTTCATTCACAAGATTGCACCATGATTTTGATGTGAGCTAGTGTTAGCTGTGAAATCATGCTCTGCAGGTAAGCAGTCATTCAAACGCATCTGAAAAAAGTTACACGTGATGAGGAGCAGCAACATATCTCATAATTGTTTCTGTTTCCAGGTATTCTTGAAATAACTGCTGTTGATGTTGGAGTCGTTGCCATCAAGGGCTTGTTCTCTGGCAGATACCTGGCCATGAACAAAAGGGGCAGACTTTATGCGTCAGTAAGTTATACTGAAGACTGGCATATGCCTGACATTTCTTGTGGGGAGAACAGGTTCAGTGGGGAGCACTGATTTCTTATAAATAAACATTCCTAGAGAGAAGAGTAATGTTATAACAGATATCTGTGTGGAATTTGTTACAGACAACTAATCAGTATATTTTTAAAAGTGGAAAGAAGCTGTGTTCTTTCTTTCTTACTGCCAGTACAGCCAAAGGTAGAAGAATGTATTTGGCAAAGATATTTCATGCAGCCAAAGTGCTGGGCAACTGGGTGCACTGATAAAGACATCAGGAGCTAGCTTTTGCAGTGCAGAACCTCCATCTCGGTTCAAAGTTACCCATATTTATATTTGATGTAGACCTTGGGCACTGACAGAGGATGTATGTGCCAGGTAAAGAATATCCAGAAGCAACTGAGAATGGCTGATAGGGGAAAGCAGCCTACTGACAGGAGTTTCTTTGCACAGAGCATTTGGTTGGGCAGTGAAAGAATTTACCAGTACTAAAAGGCAGGGCTACAGCAAGGAAAGGAAGCATGAGAAGGTGCAAGAGATGAAAATAGACACTTTATTCTACTCCTTTGACATAATTTTTCTGTCCTCATCTTTGAAGTAAAATCTGGGCTCTACTGATACTAGTCAGAGTGTTGCCTTTTCAGCCCAGCTAGTATTTCCCTCGGTGAATAAAATACTTTTGCCTAGACTTCTTCACATTCAGGGACATTCTAAGCCGTATTTGTCAGTGTGTATACTATATCTACCTACTTGAATTTCTTCCATTGTCTTTGATTACATCCCTAGCAATCTTGTGATCTCTTACTGTGTAACAGCCATACTGTGCAGCTTGTGCAAGAATCCTGTGGTATGGAAACAGATTTGAAGAGGGTAAAATAGGGCTATGTGAAATTTTCTTCCTCCAACTAGTCATTATGTGTAATTCTGTTGATTCAAACAACAGGATATATCCTCAAGCAGTGTGAGCGTTTTCCATGTGAATGCAACCCAGGTAACACAACTCGGTTGCCTCCCTGGTTTTAATGTATTTTACGACACCTTTTCAAGAGTGTTCTGATAGTGTTTACGACCCAGGTTCTGCAACACATCTCTGGTGATGAACACTGATTAAAGTGCTTGTGTGTGAAGATGATGGTTCTTTGCTGGTGCAGAGAAGAAGGTCACAAACAATTTTGGCAAAGGAAAATGTGATGATGATGTGTTAGCTCTGCTGTGCCGGAGTTAAGGCTGGCCACTTCTCTGCTTTCAGTTAATATTCTGATTAAAATGGGCATCTTTTTCTAATGGAGTTCCTCCATCAGCTCAGAGCCAGCGTCTGCTCCAAAGAAATTAATGGGAAGGATGAATTTTCAAGTTCTTTCGTATCTCTCTCTCTTATTACAAATAGGTATGTCATTCCTCCAGATTAATTAAACTGAATTAAAATAGCCTAGAGTAGTGGGATAGCCCATGGAGTCCTTTCCTCCTGGACTTCCCTTTATAGTGTGAGGAGCATTAGGCCATCCTGAAGTTAGTTCAGCTGTCGCATGCCAAGGAGTATCAGCCGTGAAAGGTTCCTATACAGCTAGAGAAGATACATTTTTGCTGTTCCAGCTCAAGTTTGGAGACTGTTCCAAACTTGTGTTTCAGTGCTTAGGGGGGACAATCCAGGAAAGCCATTCTGCTCCAGCTTTTTTCAGAGAAGCAGCAAAGGGTGAGGGCTCAGGTTGTGAGAAACTTCCTGGCTTAGCTTGCCTAGAAAAAACTGACCAGACTTTACTGATGTTCCTGTGCCAGGAACCTGTGCAAGCTCCCTATTTCAAATAAGAGTGATTTCTTTGAGGATAATTACAGAGGGAGCGTTTTATGAAACAGTATTGGAATAACTCCATTATCCCTTCGATCACCCATTTTCTCAAGTCAATAAAAATTAGTTTGTTGACCCTACTGAATTTCTTTGTGTCCTTAGCAGCTTGTGATAATCCTCTAGGTTTATGCTCTGTGATTAAATGCTCTACAAGCAGAACTGAGACAGGCAGCTGGACAAACCTACCTCCATATGGTAGCTGCGTGGGCTCCAGAACCACATCATATAAAAACTTTGTCCTTGTAAAGAAGGGCACTTCCGTTTTACAGCTGTGAAGCTGAGACATGTGGAGTCTTTTAAAATCTTGTTGACTGTCTATCAGCATTTCTGGCGAGCAAACAGCATTAAAGATATGTTGTTAACGGAACCTATGGCTTTTCTGGCCCCAGCCTAGCTACCTGTGTCCTTGCCACGTCCTCCAGAGATGTGATGCTAATTAAAAAACTTTTGTAAAACCACGGTAGAAGTTCCCCTCTGCCTCTGTGCTTTACTTATGTTAGACACTGAAGTCTTAACCACACAGGTACAGCAAAGAAGATTTTGTAGTTAAGAAACAATGTACAGTGTGGGAGGTCCTTTATTTGTCCTGTTTCTACTGCTCTGAGGGAGGAGAAAGGAGTTCCTTATGCCAGGCTTTTACATGCTGCTTTCTCTCAGTTGAACACTGGATGAAAAGGGGCAAACTTTGATAGATCATATAAAATGAGAGCACCCAGGATCAGTGTGTGTTCTCCTTTACAGTCTGTGATAAAGGAGCAGCCTGGCATTTTGGAGGAACACACAAGTGGGCAGGGTGTACTGTCATTCTGCTGTGCTGAAGCAATCAAAGAAGTTTCATAAAGATGTTGTTTACTGCTCAAATATCCACATCAAACTGGATGCAGTAGGCAGCAGGTGTATCCAACTACTAATATGTCAGTTAAAGAGCCACATTTGACATTAAATTGTAGAATTTGATCTTTATAATAGATGTCAAAGTTTGATAGGCAGAAATTAAATTATCTGAACATGAAAAAATAAATTTACAGCTGAACAATCAGCAGAGCTTTTAATTCCTATTCATGTTGCTTTTTTTTTTTCCAGATTGTTTTGTGGCCTCTCTCTGTCTCTGATCCACAGAGTATGCTCGTACTGCTGACAAGGAGCTCCTTGTTGCACAGCAATCCAGGCTCAGTGCACCTCTTCTGCTTGCTTTCTGTAGCACCAGTCTGAGCTTTTTCTTACCACACATGTTGCTGTCCTTACCCTAAAACTGAGTAGAGCCTTTCTTAAGACTTTAGTCCAATCTTATTGAGGTGGATGAGAACTATTACCTGTATAGTAATTCTTAAACTTTGTCATGTTTTCTTTACAGGAAAATTATAATGCAGAGTGTGAGTTTGTGGAGAGGATCCATGAATTGGGTTACAACACCTATGCCTCCCGTCTTTACCGGACTGTACCTAACAGAGCTGGCACCAAGCGCAAAGCCAGTGCAGAGAGACTCTGGTATGTCTCAATCAATGGGAAAGGACGACCCAGAAGGGGCTTTAAAACTCGCAGGACACAGAAATCGTCCCTCTTTCTGCCCAGAGTATTGGATAACAAAGACCATGAAATGGTCCGAATGTTCCACACAAATGTAAAGTATCGAGAGAGTCTCCTGAAGACTCCAAGCAAGAACCAGCGAAGAAGGAGAGGGCGCTGACGTGGGTGGGGGGAGCTTGTACAGGGGCTGGAAGGGACTGAGAGTCTTCAAAATACTACTAAAAAGACTAACAGCTGTGATTGTATGACAGGCATTAACACGGACATTTTTTTATACACTGCCTAATATAACTGAGTCACATCCATTTCTTTTAGTTATTGTAGAATTACTACTTGTGGTAAAAGAGGTATGAGAGAAATTAAGGCACATGTAAATTAGTTGGATGTAATAATTTTTTCAATTATTTCCACATTTTCTTTTCTAAAAAAAAACCCAAAACAAACCAAAAAACCCCACCCACCCACCCCCCAAAGACAAACACCCACCTTTTTATTGCTAGTACTTTTCAGTCTAACCTGCCATAGGGTAGTATCTCAGTAACCCTGTCTTACTAGATCTTATGAGTATTCTACACTTCCCAATCTTGTGTCCACAGAGAGAGCATAGCACTTCCGTGGCTCTATTGGCAGTTCTTCATATAAGGCCTCATTCTTATTTTTATGGAATACAGGAGTTAGAAAAATAGTTTATTTTTTAACTTACATGTATTTATTTTAATTTTATGACCAGTCAGCATTAATCATACTTTCCCCCAACTGTCCAAGAAACCTAAAATTGTAAGCTAGTTCAAACACTTCAGCAGACTCACACATTACTAAGCTATTATTGAATCTGTTTAATTAAAAACTCAAGGCACCTGACATTGTAATTCAAATAAATGAATGTTGGTAAAGTGGCATTTGCATTGGCCAAGCTTTAGCAATATATATCTATTTACCAACTGACGAATCCTCTCTTAACATATGTTAACATATGTTTCATATGATGTGAAAGCTGAGTTTGTGGGGTGGACTGAATTTGCAGTATAGGAAAAGTCAGCACTCTTTCTAGCTAAGTTTTTTACAAGAATTCCTAGTTTTAGGTTAAATATGTTTTAACTGTTTGGGAGGTTGGAAATAACAGTCACTTTGGGCATACAAAACCTGTAGTGACTTTCTAATTTAAGGTGGCTGCTATGTTCTGATTTTCTTTTCAAATGCTGCTTGTTTTTCCAAGGTAGTTCTAAACTTAAAGCTGCAAATCCAGATGGGGGGGTGATGATCTCGAGTTTTGGTTCAATCTATGCCAAATTATGCATATACACTTCCCTGCTCTGGTTCTGGAAGTTAACTTTTACAAAGTTGAGGGGAGTCCACACCACAAGTTTAATTTTGAGCAAGGGGTTAAGCTTTAAAAATTTCTTCACAGTCAGGAGATGACAGAGTAGCACAAAGATTTAGATGTGTTTGACAAGCACAGATAATGGTCATTTGAATGAGGTCTGGCCTTGTGCTCTTCACTTCCTAGAATTAGACCCTGATACAGCACAGCTGGAGAAAAGAGAAACTGAGCTGAAATAAACATTCAATCTGAATCTAACAGAACATCTGTAAATTAATTATGACATATAGAAACAGCCAGATGCAAGTCACATTCCTGGCCATATTGGCAGAAAGATCTTCTTGTGAGCTACCTACTGAATAACAGCATGGTCATTTAAAACTAGGTAACGAAAACCTTCCATCATTATGGGGTGAACGCTGTGAGAGACAGAAGTAAAATGAGTGCCAAGAATGACCTTACTAAGCCTGGTGGTTATAGGTTTAGTGCTGCTTATATCCCTATAAATGTAGAACCAGAAAGGTGTCTTTACACCAGAAAGTATGCTCCATTTCTTCCACCTTTGTACCTTTTCTGTAACACTCTAAGGAAGAAAGAAACTATATTTGAGTAAGAAATCAAAAATTCTTCAATCTCTGCTTTCTGTTATACTGAAATAATGTAAAAACACACTTAAATGATGTACATTAAATAGTGTAAATACACGCAGACTAGACCCAGGTTTATAAAAGGGTACGAAAAACTGTGAACTGCGTTCCCAAATTTTCTTGCTGTTGCAAAATATTTGAAAATAGTGATGGGATCTTCACAGATGTCACTAGGCAATGTCATGTCAGGAGCCACTGAAAAAGCTGTGCGAAGAAGAAACATAGAGACTGAAAAAGAAACAGGATTGAGATTTTCTGGTTTGTTTACTATACTGTGAACCACACAAGGTCCAAACTACTGCAGAATTCAAGGTGTCTTTTGGAAGTTGTTTGCATCAGTGAAGAAAATGAAGTTTCACATCCTGGTCATCAGGGGTGTTTGAGGGATGCATTGTTGACTATGCCATGCTCCCTACCTCAGCTCTGCATTTCCCTTCAGGTTAATGGTGGGGGCTGAAGCATTTGACTGTGCAGAAAGGAGATAGGGATGCAGGGAATCGTCACAGCTCTCAAATCGTAAGAACACAATGCAAGGGAAGGAAAGCATCAGTAAACCCAACTGGCAGGGAAAGATCACCTACAGCGGAAGATTAAGAGAGCTGTTTTTCCCCGTGTCTGATTTCTGGGCTGTGTTTATTTTGTCTGCTTTCAGATCTGCTTCACCTCAACTTGTAAGAAAAACGAGATCCATTCTCAGCTTTCTCTCCCCCAAGAACTGTTGTAAAGCTAATGACTGATGTCTGCATCAGGTGTTTTTGATACAAACCAGATTATCTAAACAGAGTGGACAGACTCCCATTTCTCATGACAGAAAGATGGCATCTTCATGCCAGCTCCAAGTCCATTTTCTGTCAAACATTTAATCTTCACTCCTAGCTTTTCTCAAGGGCAAGTGGTTGTGCTGACTGGATCCCTTGATTTTCTATCTCTTTGTACCAAATTTTCCTTTAATTCTTTTCTCCTCCTGCCTCTCTTTTACAGATGCTCGAACTACCAGTCATAATGCAACAGCAGGTAGTTGCTATAGCTGAGATATTCCTATAGGCTATACAGGAACATCATTAATCTTGAAACACCTGCTTACTTCTGTCTTTGTTATGAGCTGTAATACAAGCTCATGGTAGGAGTATTATTTTAACCACCTTCTCATAGGAAACTGCATTCAAGTTCAGTTTAACACATGAACTAGATCTTTATTTCAGTTTTCACAGCAACAAAAACCTAAAATACTGACAGTAAAAAAAAAAGGAATGGGGAGAGAAAGAATTAACTGATTGGATGCAATGGCATTTTAACTACTGTAGGGAAGTGATGATTTTCACATCAACCTAAAACAATTTTACTGACATTCTTAGAATTTTTCTTTGCTCGGTCTCATTGCAATAATACAAAGGAGATGGCTTTGGGATTTGTCTTTTTTTTATCTTTTAAGAAATATTAATGCTCTTGTTGAAATACTTTTCATTACAGACATCCATTACTTAATATTCTTTTAGCAACCTTGAATTCCACAGTTCCCAGATACTGACAGGCTGAAATCTTATTTGCAACAATTATCCCAGTTGTATCTGTATCCCATTTTATTTATTTGGCCAGAGCCTTACAGGATACAAGAGGCAATAGATTTTAGTTACTGCTACTTTCTTCTTAGGATTGCAAAGTCAAGATGTGTGTCATATTTTAAAAGTTTATTGAGTGACTTAATACCTTTACACTGTACAGGCTATTATCAGAATATATATTTTATTTTATTTTATTTTATTATTATGTAAACCTTACCCATTTTGGTGTGTAGCATTTCTGCAAACTTCATGTACTCCAGAAGTTGGCTGACATCTTTAAATTCACAGCAAAACAGAGATCATAGAAAGGGTCATCCAGGAAAGCCAGACCTGATAAAGAGCTCATCTGCTGCAGCTTTTTGGTTATATATCAATCAGGTCAATTTCCAATTGTTTTGTGGTTCAGAATCTATTCCAGGACCACCATCAGCATTCTGTGGTTATATCCACATTAGAAAGTAGTGCAGATCCAGATCAAAACCTTTGTTGCCAAGTACCCTGTGTCCACACCCTGCATATTTTGAGTGGGTGGGAGGGTTACCTAGGATGACTTCCAGTATGGCTCTACAGACTGGAAGCTCTTTGGCAGGTGAAGTGCTCTGAGAGGATCTTTGGGTTGAGTGTTGCCAAGAAGGAATCTACTTCATGTGCTTAGCAAATGTTGACATAACTCCAACTAGCAACAGATCTTGCTCAAAAACATGCTTCTGGTTTGAAACAAATGCCAGTTTAGATGCACCCTTGGTGAGGTCCACTCATTCACACCTTGCAACCATGTTTTCTTTTGGAGCACAAACCAGATCTTGAGATCATGACTTCAACTCTCTCCATCCTGGGTGGCAAGTAACTGGAGCACAAAACTATTGCTGTTCTCATCCTGGAGCAAGAGAGCACGTCACCACGTATTAATTGCCTGTTCCCGTGCAACTTACTCTTGGTGGCCCTGTTTGAGGAGAGGGGTTGGACCAGGTGCTCTCCAGAGGTCCTGTCCAACCTCAACTTTTCCGTGATTCAGTGACTCCTGTATTAGTTGTACTGAGTCCAAACTGACAGTGAGTTTGCCCTCACCTTTGAATATTCGGACTTCTGCTGTGCATTTCAGACCCCTCTGGTTTCTCTCCATTCGCAAACTTCATCTGAAAGCAAGCAGGCTGTTCAGTTTTGGATTAGTTATTTTCTACCCCATTTTAACAGTTTGGTTGGTACTTGTTTCACACTGTACGTGTTGACACTGTTTGTATGTGTCCTTAAAATGCCTTATTACACTTTCAGTATAGGTGTTCCACACAAACAGCTCTTTCCTTACTGCTCAAAGTGCATTCTCTTCATTTTCTTCACCTCCTCCCCATTGTAAAAGCCTTTCCATTGGCGCCATTTCTAGCACTGCACAGAATGGTTTGTTCACTTTGCACCTTGTTTTGAAATAAGTATTTTTCTGTAGATATCACACAGATTATACAAACACTCCCCAGGCTTTCGTGCACTACCTGAACTTGACTCGAATGTCGTTTCCTTTCATGGGCAAGAAGCAGAGAACAGTGCATCCAGGGACTTTAATCCTCACTTTAGCCCATGACAGCTCTTACACTCCAAGTTGTTAAAAAACATAATGACTTAATCACTTTGGTGATTTTTTTGGTACTTTTCTGTTTGTTTATAAAAAGCATGAAACATAAATAGCTATCCCATGTCAAATAACTAAGTTACAACATATGAACTCTTTCCCAATTTACTCACACGATTTTCTCCATTTTCTCAGCATGAATTTTCCCTCTCTTTGCAGGTCATTACTCTGCCATCCTGAGATTGTATTTCAGTATTTTTGTGATATTTCTTACTCTTTGTTGCACTGCTTGCAGCAGGTTTGGTATTTGTTTCTACAAGCCCTGCTACCATTATTCATTTGCTTCAGTGAGAATAGTTGCGCATCCCATTTGCATTTCGAAACTGCCTTGCACTCGTACCATCAACATTTGGAAGAGAGACAGGTGACATTTCTCAAGATAATCTTATTTAATTACAAAAAATGTATAAAATCTATTTTCCTCAGCCACCACAAGCATGGAATACGGCCAGAGGGGATAACTGCAGCACCTAGTCCCAATTCCTCTCTGTTTTGAGTCCTTTTGTGAGCTCGTGGATTTCCTGCTTTGCTTCCTGATGTTTCCTCTTTCTTGTCTGCTTTTCTTCACAGATGTACAACCCTCTGCCAAACAATAGGCAAAGAAATCCTTTTGACCACATATGCCTTTGCTTTGGACCTGGTTTTGGTATGGGGCTGGTATTAGTTCAACTGTTCAGTTGACAAGGATTAACAGTTTCTTTTAATTATCCAATTTGAGGATGTGGTTACTCCGCAAGCCTTCAGAAGGTTTAGTTCTGTCCAGAACAATTCAGTCAGAACAAACTCTAGACAACGAAGCTGCTATAATACCCTGATATTCTTCGTCACCTATATGATTCACAGCCTAATTAGCAAATATGAGCTCAGAGGAGCAGGCAATTAAATATATTTAAAGTTGGAGCCAGGCAGGGTGATACGAGACATCACAGAACAATGCCATTGAAACGTTACAGCTAAAACCTTTCCTGTGAGCACCCTGCCACCACTGTGCATTGGCATCCAGAATCTCCCTCTAAGACATAAACAATAACCCAGAAAATAAAGCCGTTAATGATGACAGTGAAAATGTTGGGTTTTAGTGCTTATTTTCATTTGATATAAAGCATAAGACTTTTCATATTTCTATGGACATGTATTGCATAGTTTTAATGAATTTTCCTCAGAAAAATGTACTGTCAATTGCATTGAAAATGAGGAATCCTTTTTCTGGCCTCAAAAACTCAGGGAGACTGCTAAAAGAGAGCGGTTTACAGGTACCTCTTCAAATATGTATTAAAACAAATTCAGCCAAAGCTTCCTAGGTTTAGTCATCATTAAATTACTGAATGTCATATACATACAGCAAATTCATCTTTGAGCCCAAAGCAAACAAGACTCTATGTATTATTAATTGATTTCCCCTTCCCAATTTTATTTACCAGTAATATGCTGAAGGCCTTGCAAGAAGATGAATTCAATTAGGACAACTATGTCTGCATTGTTTATGTGCAGAATTGTTTTCTAACGACCAAGTGTTTGCAAGGAGATCAGCATGACACTCTGCCAAAAAGATCTTGGTCAGAACTGATGTGATCTGTGTTATCAAAACCATAATCTTGGCTTGTGGAGTGCCCAGAAGGACTGTACTGACAGATCTTTTTTTCCTCCTTTTGGAATGCAAACTATTCTTATAGGTAATAAATATAGCATTTAGAAGTATCACCAAAGAAATCTCTTTAACCAGGAAAATACAAAGAAACAAAGGAGTGAAACAGTGTATGGTTCGATGAAATGCATGAACTCCCATTAATTCAAATCCAACTTGTTTGAATATTTGTTGTGATCAGCCATTTAGCATTTACATAATGTAAGTTACATCTGAAAGCTGTATCTGACGTGATTTACAAATGAGTGAAGAACAAGCCCTTTAGACTTCACAGGCAAGAGACTGATGGAGTTTGGGCTTCAAGCTTTGCTGCAACAGCCCAATATAATCTCAGGATGGCAGAGTAATGACCCTTAGCAGTCCGCCTGGGTTTTGACCCAGTTCTGTGTGCTGGTGTGGTGGCCTGGGGTCAAACGAGGTCCATCTCCATATTTCACTTTGCTTTTCTGACTCTAGGATGCAAATGTGCATGACCCACCTGCATCCCAATGTGGAGTACGGCTGCGGTCTTACCAGTCTCCATTTTCTCTGTGGGAAGGTAAGTCAAAGGCAGAAGATCATTAGAATGACAGCAAAAACTGACCAGCTTCTAGAATATAAAAAAAGAGACCTAAAAGTAGTATGTGAATAAAAGCAGACATGTAAATTACAAGGCATTTTACTTCAATTTGACATATTTTTCTCCAATTTGATGCAAAATTTCATTCTTGTTGCTATCTTCAAGGAAGCCTTTGGGCAGAATGTACACCAAAGAATTCACTCTGTTGGAGTGATTTGACCTAATTTGTACGGTAAAGCTCAGCTTTTCAGCTATAATTGCTTGGTTTGATGCCAGCACAGCCCAGTTGCCACCACAGGTGGTGGGACTTACTCTGTTGCTCTCTGTGGACTTGTATCACTTTCCACCTGACATTACCACATTGTGAAAGCTTAAACAAGATTTTAGAGTACTTTGAGCCTTTCATAAATGTGTGCAGTAAACAGGTCAGGGGCACATTTAAATACAATACTTATGTATGTGTAAGCAATAGGTGACTTGCTTTTTGGAAGTACTGTTCCTCAGATGAGACCACTGCCCATAACCATGGTGTTGGGAAGGTTTATTTCAGTGGCATGGATTAGCAAAGCAGAGGGAGAAAGAGAGAAAGAATATGTATAAATCCCTGGGGAAATTCGGGCAACTTGTACCCCTGCAGGAACTGAAGGATATAACAGAAGTGAAGAGCTTGGACAAAATAGCAGTTTCTTTACTCCATGTATCTGCTTCCTCTTCTATTAAAGAAGATTTGCCTTCTTCCTTCTTGGATTTTAAGTGGTAAAGTGCTTTGCATAGGGAGAAAATGTATTGAACTGATTGATTATTTTTTTAAAAGCCATCTTAAATAGTGCCTTTGAAGTTTATGGTGGCACTCAGGTTCAAATGTCTCCTGTTTCCTTTCAGATGGTTTCAAGGATTTGGGAAGGTGAACAAGCAGATCTATAATTAAAGAACAGTTGATGGTAACTGTCCTCCTTTGTTGGCATTCTTGGGCCACCTCCAAATTTAGACGGTTAAAGAGAACTCTCTCCCGTTTTAGTTCTACAATAGTTTAGATGCCACCATTGCATAGCAGAGGAGAAGCCTTTCTGAAATCCAGGGTACACCCCTTTTCTGACCACACAAACAAGCCCCACAGTCTTCACTTTGCATATTAAAAAAAAAAAAAAGCCATGCTTTCCTACTGTAAAACTCATAAACATTGCAGCGTCTTTATTGCAGTCTGAAATGCTTGATTTGAAGAGCAGTGATTTGTCATCTGCAAGGACAATTTAGAGACATCCTGATGCTATTGCAAAAGTCAGAAAGAAGTATGGGGCAGTGGGGCTGGCAGCAGAGTGCCTGAAGGATCCAGTGCTGGTGGGATGTACATTTCTGCTGACTTGGAAATATCGCTGGCACCAGCTGTCTGATTTTGTAAATTTTTGTCCTGGAGCAAAGAAAACTAGGTCTGATAGTGTCAGAATTTCATGAGATCTCACACTAAGATGTTTTTGAATGGAACGTCTTTTTTATTTGGAAATAACCTTTTCTGGAAGCACTTCATCCTCTGACATTTTTTCATGGCAACACGGGGCTAAAACTACAACAGCAGAAATTGAGTTTATTTGTGTCCTATAGTCTGTCTGCTCCGAGGATCTGTTAGCCATATTCAGTAGTGCATGTTGAAAGAAAACCCTCAGGATCAGATTAACCCTTTCTTTCCCCAGGACTGAATGAAGAGCACATTGCATTTTCAGTCCTTTATTCCAGAGGCATTGGAAAAGAACCATAGGAAATTGAAACGCTCTAAAATCTTCCCAGAGAGGGGACAAGGATGGTAAAACACAGTTCTTCAGATTTTTTTTCTTTACTTTTAAACCCTAAATTTCCTAATCTGAATGGAGCAAGGTGATCCTACATATTGCTTGCTTTTTCTTAGAGAATTCAATACAACATTAAATTTCCTTTTATATCACTATTTCACAGACTAAATTCACTCTCTTGTTGTATACCATCCCTTTCTGCAGACTACTTCTCCAAGCATTTCCCCAGCTTTAGTAAATACCCACACCAAAGCCTTCTCACCTGCAATTTCCCTTCCTGGGTGCCCATGCTTTTCCTTCTGGTTCAATACTTCTCTGTGAATATTCAGAAAAGACAATGCTGCATTTACTTTCTCTCTCCTTTGGTCTACATCAATAGAATACATATACAGATAATATAAGAACAGCTTCTGCCCAGAAAGACTGAAAGCACACAAGTAGATGAGTGATCCAACCCCAGAATCAGCTGCAAGGAACCCCACCACCATACAGAAAGAGCCCTCTAAACCAAAAGAAAGCCCTAGGTGCTCCAGCACACCTCTCTTAGATACTGGGAAGGTGTGGGGCAAGCACTTGTTCATTAATTACACACATCTGTACCCAAGGAAGGCAGCTGTTGACCATCCTCTGGCCAGAATCAACTCCTTTCTTGTTAAGCCCTATAAAAGATATGGCCACGCCTGGTTGTAGTGTCTCTTTACAGAATCACAGAATGTTGGGAGTTGGAAGGGACCTCTAAAGGTCTAACCCCCGCTGCCAGAGCAGGATCACTTAGATTAGGTCAAACAAGAACACGACCAGGTGGGTTTTGAATGTGTCCAGAGAAGGAGACTCCACAATCTGTCTGGGCAGTCTGTTCCAGAGCTCTGTTGCTCTCACAATGAAAAAGTGTTTTCTTATGTTCATGTGGAACCTCCTATGCTCCAGCTTGCACCCATTGTCCCTTGTCCTATCATCGGACATCACTGGCTCTGTCCTCCTGATACTTACCCTTTGCATATTGGAGTAGTTGCAATGAACATTGCGGCTTATTTGCTTTTGAAACCTGTCTGCAGGCAAATATAAGTCTTCAGCTGCAGGAAAGGGGAGGTAGCAGTGCTTGAACTCAGGGCCTACATTTGTTTTGTGGCTATTTGGGTTCTTGACTATGGAGAGATAATTTGGAGCAGGACAATAAGGAGCTGGAATTTTATCAGGCTTGATGGCAGGTTGAATACCTCCTGTTGGGAACAGATGAAGGAACGTGATCTTGCTTTCTTGTAATGACTTTTCTTAAAGGATGAAGATGAATTTTTGCCTCATAGTTCAATACAAGGTGAGACTATTTTAAAGTGAACTTAATACAGCTTTTTGGTTTAAGTTCTAACAAATGTGGCTTCTCTGTCAAGGAAAAAAAAAGGCATTTTTCTGACTTAAAAATCCATATTAAAGAAAATTTGGGATTTCTGCAGTGGTACTGTCTCATGATACAAGCCAATTGTTCCACCCAACTGTTTTCGTACAGGAAACTTAAATTTAAATCAAAAAACATACATGCACTGATACGTTTTTGTATAGATTTTTCATGGTATCTACAGCGAGATGAAAAAATCTACATTTATGGAATAATAAGGTTTTATAAAACAAATAAACCCTTAAAATAATGTAATTCATAAAGGCTATGTGTCGAGTATTCTGGTGTGTGAATATTGGAACAAGTTTCTACTTCTGGAGATGGATTAGAAAAGTAGGCAAGAGTTTTCTTTCTTGGCATATTTTGGGGCAAATCTAGGTTATGGCTCACTTAAAGAACATATATGGTTAAACCAAGGAAGAAAACTTTCTTAGAACATAATGCAGCATTTGGTCAAACAGTTGTGGAAATACTGAAGAACACTTTGTGCCTCTTTGCCATGCAACCTTCATAATGCAGAAGCAGAAAGGGGATAATAGAGAACCCTACCAAATGAAGGCCTGTAGGTTTTTATTCTGCACACACTTCCAGGAATAAAGCACTTTATCTGGGACAAACAAAATATGTATTTTCACACCAGTCACATTATTTATGTGCAGATGTGATACTTCAAGTTCATGTGTTTCTGAAACAAGCTCATGCTTTCTCTCTACCTAGACTGTGATGACAAACCAGGAATACATTTAACGGTTGTAAATTGTGTGTTCAACTTTGACACGTGTGTTTTTGTATTTGGAGAAAAGAAATTCATGTTCTGCAAGGGAAAAAAATGAGATGATGTTTGTGCACAAAGACTGTTGAAGAGTCCAATACCGATCACTTGCCCATTGTGTCAGCCATAGGAAGAAGCCCCAGGTACAGTCCTGTGGATGGTAGAAGGAGCATGAGCTGCTGGTGCAGCTCTGTGCAGCCTTCACGTGTGATGATGGGGAAGCAAAACAAACCAACTGCCCAGCCAGGAAACAAGCTGCTATCATTTTCACTGGGTATCGTGACTTTACAAGAGTCAGTGCAGTAGAAATTAGAATTACATTTCAGGAACTTGGCTTGACTCTTCAACCCTGTTGTGAGATACTGTCCAACCTCAGTGCCCAAGAGAAAAGCAGTATTTTTATTTCTACATTTCAGAGGGAAGCATGGCCAGTTGTGGTTTTTTTCTTTTTAAAGATATAAACCTGCTCAAAGTTACAGAAATATGTTCCAGAAAAGTTCTGTGAGTTCTTTTCCTCCTTTTTGCTTTCAACAGAAGTATTCAATAGGGGAAAGACCTAGCTTTACTTTGTATAGTTTTGTGCAAACTTTTGCATAGCTTCAGTACAGTTATGAGAGGTGAAATGGTTTTGGACCAACTGAATTAATTGCAAATTCATTTAATGTGTCAAATTACTGAATTTGAGTAAAGAAGGCTTTGAATAACTGAGATACTTTTCAATGTAAGCAATAAATGCCAGGGATAGAATTGTATTATAGGAAACAGAGACTATGACTGAGCTTTGGATAATCAAGATCCTAGTTTGTATCATGTGTACTTCAGCAGCAACTGATTCCTCTGGTTCCTGTGGGAATAAAAAAGTAAGAACACATGCAAACTGGAGTATGACACCACCACTGTGACCTCATCAACAACTTCAAGGTCATTATTAGGGAAGTCTTCAGCCTTTTTTTTTGTTGTTGTTGTTGCCTAGTTGCATGTGAGTTGTTAAGATTTGTTACAATCATTACAAGAGAACACCTGCTAAATGTCAAAAGATTCCTGGGGAACTTCATGTGTATTTCTAAGGCAAAACTATACCTTTTATATAGCTTTCAGGAACCCAGCTTGATGGAACAGAGTCTAGTCTTCACAGATTTGTTCATGCTCTAAAGCAGAAGCATAACCACAAGTGATATTCAGACACATATTTATCCTCCAGGCAACTTTACCTGTGTCTAAAATGATCCATGTCTTGCTTCCTGGGACTGCTGATGTATATCACGTGCTGAGTAAGGACCAGACCCTTGGCTGGAGTTGGTCAGCATTGCTGTACTGTCTTTGGTGGAGCTGTGAGGAGTCTCGTCAGCTGAGCTCTTAATCAGGTTACTAAGCACTGTCTAAACTTATTAGGAAAAATGAAATTCAGTTAGTGACATTTATACTAAACAAACATGGAGAAATACCTTAACATTCAAATTTTTTTTCCTGAAGTTTGCCCTGTGTCTCCTCTGGCTGCATTGCAGTGTTCCTCCCTTATATCACCATTTTATTTTCAGCTTAGCATTTTTTAAAATTTTTTTTCCCCTTCTTTGACCAATGAAACTCTGTCTGCTTCTCAAGACTAATATATGGCCCCTGAGTGAAGGCAAGGCTGTGATTCAAATCAAGAGTTCTGTTGACATTATAATCCTTAGGAGCACAGCTGGAGCATTTCATGAACGGTAGCAAAGACTCTCCATTGATTTACTGCCTTGGTATTCAATCAGGAGTCCATGTTCTGTGTTGTTAGCTGCAACATACAAAAAATAACTCCGTGAACTTCTAATTAAGGCATTTAACTTCTTGCCTTTCTTGTAAGAAAAGATTTGTGCTATATATGAGACTATGCTGCTTTTATGGATTCTCCCCTATTTTTATAGCAGGAGGGCTTCAGGCCCTAAGAAGGCCCTGTAGGCTATAAAGGGGATATACACTGAAGTTGCTCTCTGACCCTTCCAAGCAGAAGACTAAGTAGTGTGGGATGGCAGGAATTTTCGTGTGTCTCCTCCAAGCTCTGCACCTCTTCTTGTTCCAGTTTTATATAAACCTTTCCTAGCCATAATCATCCCTCTCAAGCACACACACATACACACATACACACACACTCCTTGCAGCTCTTGCAAGAGCATGATCCACAGCTCTGGTTCTGGGCAGCAAATAAACCCTTCTCTTTCTGTAGTGCCAGGCCACAGCATGCATGAGAGCAATTTTGAAACCGTGCTCTTTCTTGTCTCGCCCCTCGTTCCTAGGGAGAGAGCGGCCGTGCTGCCAGCCCCCACTGACCTGAAGATGAGAGTTCCCTAGATTGTTTCCAGCTTGCACTGCTAGCCCCGCTGAACGAATAGCACTTACAGTATTTTTGGGGTGGTGACTCACAAGAAAGTCATGAATGCCCCCTTAAGAGGCTGTCAAACCCCCCTGGTAAGAAGTGTTTTGGTTTTCCTGTTTTCGTTGTCCAGGCTGCCTGTGGATATTTCCATAGGTCTCCAATGCAGTTTTCTCAATTCATTGTCCAAGCAGCAAGCTGCACCCTAAAAGGCAACAGAGCAAGATGCAGATCCTAATCTGACACTATTCTTGTTTATCACCCTCCCTGTAGTGATAGCCAGAACATACAGCCCTTCCAGTCATTGCAGGGGTACCAAAGTGCCCAGCCAGGACCAAAGCCACTGACTGCCTTTCACTTGCTTATCTGCCTGCCGATTTCAATGGTACTTCAGGCAGCTAAACACCATGAAATTCCCAGGAGTAGGGATAAAGGTGTCTCAGCAGATCTGGTATCAGTTGTGTCAGTCATATTTTTTGTTTACCTTCAGCAAGTGCTTCAGAAATTTTATTGATCCCCTCAAAAATAGCATGAAGTGGGATTGTTTGTGCAGATATTTACATCTCCAAGAGCTATCAAGACTAAAGAAAAGTTGGTGTTGAAGCAGGGTCTGGATTCAAAAAAGGGTTCAGAACAGCCGTAAGATCTGAAGTTGTGTTATATTTAGACTGAAAGACAGCTGTGAAAAGGAAAAATGGCATATGTCTTTTTTTTTGTTTCTGAACGTGAAGTAGGAGCTACAGTACTTTAAAAGAAGACTTTGACCGCTTACCTTCTTTCATCTCTAATCTTCACATTCTTCAGGTGCCTTCATTGTGGTTCAAGCCTTAACAATGTCTGGGTTTCCAACTTGTCTTCTCTTACTGAGCCAGGGCTTCAGCTGGCCAGAGCTCTGCTAAAGCCACCCTGTGCTAGGAAGACAATAGTCAAGGCCAGTGCTGATCCTCTGTTGGTACATCTAGAGCTTAGTGATATAAAGCTTACTGAGTAACATTTTTTGGGGGCCATCACCTTTTTATTTGGCCTACATTGTTAGAGCTGGGTTCTGCTAGAGGTATATGGTAGCAACATGACAGCACTGTGAAATCACAGTGCTGGCTTTCAGCTCAGCAGCAATCCCCCCCTAACTGAGGTGATCCCCCAACAATGAAGATCCCTTCATTTTCTCACAAACAGGCTGTTAGAAACACTGAAGAAGTCAAAGCAAAGCTCAAGCCATAACATTTGAGCCTGGAAATCTCATGGGGCAAACCAGAACAGACATCTCCTGAATCACTCTCAGCTTCACGGGCTGATGAAACAGGTCTGAACCCCATGAAACATGCAACCATGGGGGCCAAGAGTTAGCCTGCACGTGCTGCTTCCCAGGATGACCCCACATCTTGATAGAAGCTGGAAATGTGTCTGGAGACAGGACTGTACGGACAACATTCTGTGTGTTCATGGGCTTTTTGGAATAACTTTCTCCCCTGACAATATGCTATGAACAACTAGGTAAGAGAGCGGCTAAGAACAGAAAGGCTGGATTGCCTTCTCTGCTGTTCAAGGGTGCAGTGTCTGCTGCAATGTGCAGACGGTATTTTAGTGAGCCTTTCTGGCCTAATAAAACCAAGTAGATTAATTGGTGATTTGTGGCTGTTAGTTTGTTGCTGATGTACAGAGACATTCACTGGCAGAGGCATTCACTGAAAACTCCTCTCAAGAGCTGTTTGGTATATTCCTTTTGAAAATGTTTAGCTCTGATTTCTCTCCCTGAAGAGGAAGAACTGTTACAATATTTTCACTTTCAGAACATCAAAAATCTTTCTAGTCTGTGTATGATTAAAGCCTAAATGCAAGCCCTCTAGGAGCTGAATAACAGTGTGTAGATAAACCAGCCATAAAATATTTCTATTATTGCTACTTTAAAAGCATTGCTTAACATTGTTATTTATAAACAAATGAATTGTTCCATATTCTTTTTTCTTTAAGTCTGGATGCTAACTTAGGAAAAATCAGTGTGTGTGCAGTGGGAGGAGGTGGAATTCCACTGACTTAAACAGTGCAGGATCTGAAATTAATAAAATAATGCCATGTAAAATAATGAGAGTGTAAGGTTTATGACTGCTTATTTGGTGGGGCTAGGGTTATCCAATGGGAGAAATATTACCAAAGTCCAGCGAGATATGGTTACCAGGCAGGAATCCCAGGAGATTCTGTTACCACACAGGAATCCCATGAGACAGTATTATCAAGAAGGAATCTGTAGTATTCAGTTCACCATGAGGCAGTAATATTAGATTTTTAGAATTAAATCCTGTGGTATCTTGTTTTATAAGAGCTGGCACCGAAGAAATAGAAAAATGCAATGGAAGAAAGATGTCTCTCTGGAACCTGAGCTGGAAGCCCTAGTCATTACACTGATTTCTAGCAGGAATACGTCACAGCTTTTCCTCATGATCCTGACATATTTTTACCAAACATGATATCAATCATTTACTAGTGAAAGATTTTTTAAAAAATTTTAATTTTATTTAATTATATGTGGATTAACCACTAAAATGCTGAGGCATGAACACTATTGTGACTATTTTGATTGGCATAAATAACTGTTGGATTTTTTTATTTATATTGGGTTTTATCGCGAGTCGTGCTACTTTATGTTATAAATGTGCAGTGTAGCTATCTTGCAATAGCACTAACCAAACTAACAAGCTGCTGAGACTAGTGTCTAACCCTGCAAGACTAGTGTCTTGCCTCACACAATGAAGTTTCAACATTCAAACCAGACAGAAAAGTAAGAGAATTGGTAAGACAGTGTTTTGTTTTTCTCCTTATTTTTTTCTTGTAGTAGCAGGAATTCTGGCATATGTAGCAAGAAGCGACTGGACATGTGTTTCAAGAAGATCTAATTTAATTTCAGCCCCTCTGGAGACTGGCTACTGTACCTGTAAGTTTTGAGAGCCTTTTGCCAGTGATGGAAAGCATGCTCAGAAAACTACCACCAAGCTGCCCAAAGGAGGAAACTAAGGCTCGCTGCTTCCATTTGATCACAAAAGGAAAGTCTGAATGCTCATCATTTTTTAAAGGCAGTATTTTGCCTGCCTGTGTCACAGTATGCCTTTATCAGTATTTAATCAGATAAAGTCTGATCAAGGACAAAAGCTCCCATTAGCACTGTCCCACATGACATTCTTGCCTCTAAATTGGAGACACATCGATTTCACACAAGGACCACTTGGTGGATGAGAAATTGTCTGGATGGTCACATGTAATCCTGGGCTGCATCAAAAGAAGTGTGACCAACAGGTCAAGAGAGGTGGTTCTGTCCCCCTACTCTGTTCTCCTGAGACCCCACATGGCTCCACACCATCAGGACCATGTTGGAGTGCCTCATATCTCAAAAGTTTATCTTATTGAAGGGGAAGAGAGGAAAATGAAGGATTTTAGGTAAGAAACTAGAAGGGAAAGTGGAAAACTGTTGAAGAGACACTTAAAACATCCATCAACAGGGGCACCAAGCACAGCAGCAAGGATCAAGACTAAAAGACATTGCAGACAGTACAGTGGTCCCACAGATGTCATTGCGCCTTGGATCTTTAGTGTGACACACAGACAGCTGTCCCAAAGCATCGCATCTTCCTGGTTGTGCTGACAACAAAGGTGTCATCCATAGGACAGCGTCAGGTATTCCCAGAGCTTTTCAAAGCTGCGGAAGGACTTGTCCCTGGTATTCAGATGTGATTGCAGCAAGCTGAAGAAAAAGAAAAGGAGGTGGCAGGAAGGAATATAAAACTCAAGAGGCATTAGCCTGTTTACTGTGTTTGAGAGTACACTTGCTTGAGTGCCTGTGAACAAGAAAGCAGGCACAGCTGAATGGTAGGCTTAAGGAAAGTCAGTTTAGCTTCAGAGGAGGGTGTACTGATCAGATCTTAACCCTAAAAGACATAATCAAACAACAGTGTGAGCATGGAAGTCCTCTGAATGTGCTAAGCGAACCATTAGAAAACACAACACCTATAGTGGGGCTATTGGTGACACAGAGGTAGTAGGAAGATTACAAAGAGAGATTACTGGTAATGACAGATGGAAAAGTTACTCAACCTGCACGTTGGAGAGATGTAAATCACAACCACAGTGCTTTTGTGAAAAGGATTTCAACTCTGTAGGTAATAGTTTGGAACCATTAGGTCACATACCGTGGTTTTAACTAACAGCCCTTGGATCCTAATGACTTGCAGTCCTGGTGACAAGAGGGTTGCATCACCCCAGTGGTCCTAGGGCAGCTGATTCACTGGGGTCTGTGTGAGGACCTGAGACTCCCCACACTCCTCAGATCCACTTTTTGCCTTTTTGTTCAGTGTACACACAAACCTCTGTGCAGAAAGCTATGAAAATCCTAAGGGGAATATCACTTGTGAGTGAACCCCATAGTGCAATTTGTTCTCTATGTACAGTGACCAATTCCACTGTAACAAGAAGGAAAAAAAGTCAAATAACTCTATCATCTTGGAATAATTAACACGTTAGTATGTTCAAGATCAAGGTGAAAGTCAGAATAGTTTGGATCTCTTGAGACTTACAATCTGTCTGGGAGATCTTGTCTGTAAGAAACCATTGACATTTCACAAAGTTTGTCTTACCCTGCTTAGTTATATGCTTTTTTCTTGATATAACATGCTTCTAAAAGCTTTTTGTCCTGTATTGGGAAGAAATAGTTCTCATCTTCTTTTGCTTCCCCAGAACCTTTCACAAATACTTCCAGCATTGTCAATCCTACCATCAGCATCACCTATGCTTTACCCATACGAATGAGTACGCAAAGGGTATTTTAAATAATTAAATTTATTTCAGTGACAACATGGTGTTTTTGCAGAGTGACTTGATGAAGTCAGGTGGAGTTGCAAAGCAGCCTACGCGGAAGGTCACAAGACTGAGACTTGGAGCAGAAATCTGGTCATAAATTTGGTTTGGGATTTATTGCTCGGCAACTTGGAGCACAGCTAGTCAACAGCTGGCTCTCTAGCCAAAACACACTGGCAAACAGAGAAAAACTGTCATGGTAACAGCGTTACAGTGCGTATTGCAACGGCACTCTGCTCTACTGAGGGAATTCCTAAGTGGTACCACAGGAAAAATTATGACTAATAATAACCAGTAACAGTAAGTATTGCAACTACTAAAAATAGCAATAATTATATTTATACTATAACAACAGCCAGATGTATTTGGCTAGTATTTGGTGATTCCAAATTGCTGTTTAAATGTGTCTGGCTGATTTCTTATCAGCTCTCTGCTGAGGAATTGCAGCTCCTCCAGCAGTGTAGGGTTAGTCCATGAGTGAAAGCGTTCTGCAGCTAACGGAAATGTCTTTCCTTTATCCCTAATCCTCACAGAAGCTTAAAAAACATGCAACATTGTCATAAATGAGTATGGCATTGGTGATGGAAGTGCTGAAGCCCCCGATGGAGCAGGAGTAGTACCACAGTTGGGCACAAAATATTGCGGCCCCAAAAGGAAAAGAGTTCCTGAAGCCACTTTGCCAACATCATCAACTCATGATCTAATGTGTGTGGGAGCTAACTCTGCAGCCTGTGTTCATGTTGAGCTGAAAGCACCATGAAGCATGAGAATGGGTTGCAAAAACCCAAATAAGATCAGCAAAAAATAATGACGATTTGCTGCTGTTAAATAATAAATTACAGCAGTGTACAATGTTTGTTCCCAGGAGGGAGCTTTGGGGTAGCTTTTTTTATTTACAACCCATAATGTTCCTACTGCGATTTAGATAAACTACTGTGGTGATGGGGGTGGAGCAGGGAGGAGGCGGGGGGAAGCTTTCTAAGCTCTGCAAAAATCTCAGCTGGAGCATCACTTGTCAACACAATTCTCCCTCCTCTCCTTGGTCCTCCTAGCTCCCCAGTAGTGGAGCTGGGAGGAAGGACAGTAAACACCTTCCTTGGCTGGCATGAGAAAGACCAGAGGAGTTTTAGAGGGAAAGAGGAGATCTGGGTGCAGGTGTAACACATCCCAGACTGCACTGTGTTTGTTATGGATGATACTGCTTTGCTCTTCAAACACTGAGGGTGAAAAGTGTCACTACCACCAAAAATAACATTCAGTCGTTTCGGCAGCAGTTCAGTGAGGACTTCCAGGCAAACAAATGGTGTGCCTTTGAGGTCTCCCTGGCTCTCACTTCCTCTGCTACCTTCCAGTCCCCAGCCAGTAGTATTTTATAGGGTCCACAGGCCAGGATTCCACAAAAAAGTGCTGGGCTTCCCCTTTCCCCTCTTGGCATGAGGGAGAGTCAACACCAAAAAACACCCACCTTCCCTGGGCTCCCCCAGTTGACAGGATCTTCAGAACTGGTCCGATGTCCCCAAGGGTTGCTCTGGTTTGACACGGTGCTCTAGTCGTGGCATAACATCTTGATCAGCTTCAGCTACCCTCCTTCTACAGCCACTGCTCTTGTGTGGGAAATAACCTGTCCCGTCCTTTTCTTCAATGCATTACACAAATAAATAGGTGATGTTCATCCATGTTAATGTGCTGGTGTTGGCCAATAAAGGCTAAAAGGAAATTGCTGCATAGCATGCAGAACCACTGTTGAAAACTAGCAGCTGCCTGGGAATTTTGGAAGACAAGTCAGTCAGCAGCTTATTGTGATTGCTGCCCCATCCTATTCATTATTTGATTGTAACTGAAGTCTTAGACTGGTTTTTTCAGAAAAATTATAGTGTGGATAATAATAATTACACAGTTGTAGACAACAGAGTGGTATTTTACATTGAGGACTATTGTACCATCATTATGTTGTCTTCCACTCCAAGAAGCACTCAAAGACTCCAATATTATTCTTCTGAGTTCCTGCATTTGAACTTCAAGTGACAAGTAGCTGGTCCAGCAACTCTAAGCAATATAAATTTACAACTGAAAAAGTGAAAGGAGAGGGGAGAAAAAGACAGATTAATTTCTAAAGGATTTTTTTAAAATGACAGAATCTTTTTCACCCAAATACCACTACCCAAATTTAGGTTTTCATCCCCTGAATTAAATGTATATTCTGAAAACTCCAGATCATTTTGTACCACCTCATTATGAACTTGCATTAAGGTAGCCAAAAATATTTGCTTCACAGTTCCAGAGCAGTGCTAAGTGGCCATAGATGTCCTGAAACCAGCCTTAGAGGTTTTGCCTGGTTCTTTACATGCTGGAACAAATTGCATGTAGCTTGTCCCATGTGGATCAACGGGAGCTCTGCTGTGCTTCTTTTCTGGTGGAGGGCGTGCTTCAGTGGTTATTATAAGACTGCAGGACTTTGGGGTTTGCAGGGCTTTTTCTGGCCATGTCTCTGAGTGAAATATTTTGTGACTGTATATAGCACGTGGCAAATAGCAGAGCAGTGACTGCACAGCCCTGTCTGAATTCCCCGCGTGGGGAGTTTTCCCTTCGTTATGTATCATTCCCGTCCCACTGTGCTGATTCCAAAGCTCACGTTCATATCCTCCATGCCCACTAATATTAGTAATAACTTACATGGAGATTTACAACAAAATAATCATTCTGAATGGGCATGCTCTGAATGTAAAACCCGTATCTCTAGTAGGGATCAGACTTTCTGTAGGCTCAGCTTCTTTCATTTTCTCTGTGAGTGACAATTGTCTTGCATGCAATGATTTACCTATTACTGCAGTTACAAACTGAAAATGTGGGAGCTGTGGGACATGTTCCACTTGCGTGTGACAGCCATCAGCTTTTAAATGACCACACTCAACATCTGCAGGACATACATATTCAGGAAGGAGGCTTGGCTTAGTTTCAAGTGGCTTCCAATCCACGGATGGAGGGAATGGTGGGTTAGTCCTGGGAAACTCTTAGGAATACCAGTCTCCATTCTGCTGTAGCTTGTCTGGTTTCAGATTGTCTTAAATCCAAAAAAGTAATCCTAAGCAAGGTAAGTATCTAAGCTAATTTCCTGGGGATTGTTTTCTGCAGAGCACATTAGCGATACAGGTTCTGTACATTCTCTTGGTCCAAATATAA